>OU342944.1:10587424-13087424 GCA_910592295.1 Andrena haemorrhoa | reverse complement strand
AAATGCTGTAAAATTTGAACAAGTTACACATTTGTTATGTTGTTTATATTAATTGATAGTTTGAAGTGTCTAGTTTGTATTAGTATGATCGAGAAAGCATTAATTTACGTTGTAACAAAATTGAGAGCAATAACACAAAAATAGTCATGATTTTTCTTTATAAAAGAGATAGGAAAACTGTTCACTTAATAAAAAATTGTATTATTTTTTATTTTAAAATTAATTAGTAGGGTAGACCGGGGGCGGTAGTAACACTTTGACTTTGGAATACGATTACGCAAAAACTATTACAGTTACAGTAACAGTTTTTTAACGAAAATGTTACTTACTTATCTGACATTATTTGAGCCGCAACAGTTTCGTTGTATGTCAAGTAATATTCCGGTTATTAATAAAAAATGAGAAGCGTGTAAAGTGTTACAACCGTCCTTGGCCCCGGGTCGGTTGTAACACTGCATTGAGTCGATATTAGCACAAATTTAACATTACAAAATTAAAATATTTATTGATTTTAATTATAATAAAAACTGAAAAAAAGTAAAATGTATAATCAATTATGCAGTGTCGCCATTGTGGCAAACATAGAAAACGTTTTGGCTGGTGCATTCTTCATGTGATCAATCCTTACATTCAGTACATTGCACCCATTTTTTATTTGGTTTGCTTGTGCTGTGCTATAGGATTCCATGCAATCAAGACAATATTATTAATCTTTTTTGTCACTGTGGGCTTCTGTCGCGGTACAACCGACCCCGACTGCCGATGTTACAATCGCCCCCGACCTGGCTTTTGAACTTAAATTATAAATTCTTATTAACACCACACTTAAAAGTGATAAGTAACGATCAGTATTACTCTAAAAATGTCCAGATTAAATATTAAAAAATAGAGAAAACACGTAGTTGCAAAGGGAGTATTTATATTAGAATTTTAAATCAGTAAGGAAAAGTTAATTTAGGGTATCGAAAAGTGCATGTCTATTGTGTATCTATTCTGCTAGGATATGGATGTGTGTATTCGAAATGTCATTCTTCATCATATATCCAAAATTTGTGTTAATATCTACCATATGTTTTGAGATATTTAACGTGTTACAATCGCCCCCCTGTTACTATTGCCCCCGGTCTACCCTACATATATCACAAGTGTATTCTGCACCGGGCCTAAATGTAATGTAAATATAAACTACTTTTTTTAATTCTTTCTTGAAGAGTAGAATATGGTATTTCAAACAATTGTGCTGCCTTACGTATGGACATTTTATTCTTACTAATTACCTCCACGGCCTTTGATAAATTATCCTGGTTCCATTCTGCCTTCTTCGAAATTCTTTTATATGTACGTGGCATCTACGCTAGAAAAAAGCAATGTTAGAAGCTGGCTGCAATTACCTCTCACTCTTGGCCGGTATTACCCCACAACTCATGTTCAGATATTTGAAGTAATACACTGAATTGAATTTACATATCACTAAAAACCGAGGGTGAGTTTGAAAGTAGAAACATTCCTTTATTTAATGAGATTAATATTAATAATTCATATGCATTCTATCTGCTAACTTACCTTGCTTAACCACTGTTATAAGATTTCGGTGCGAAATGAACACTCCCGGATTTGTTTGAAACAAAAGATTGCTATCGTCATGGAAATCATGAATATTAGCCGCATCATTAACAGGTGGTAGTACCATACAGAGTCAAGTTACGCGGTTTATATTTAAATAAATAGAAGTGGCCGGAATTACCCCGCTTTCCCCTAAACCAAAAATGCATATTGAAACTTTTAATTTTCATAATTGTACCTTTGCCTATATTACAATCGATGAACTTAATAATCTACTCTTTACATGGATACATACTGTGTCCAAAAGTTACGAAGCTTTATCTAAAAACCTTGCAAGTAGTTGTGAAGCTTCCCCAAACAGGAAACACGGAATATTAATTTGAATTTTTCCGCGTGTTTCAGGTAAAGAACTGAAGGGATTCCATGATGCATGGGTTCGTGTCTGCCTATCGAAACGGGCGTCTTATGCGCAATTATTAGTTGAAGGAACAGGGGTATGTAGCAAAGTAAATTATAGTATTTGAAACAGCTATTGAAATTGTAAACTGTACTCGGCACGGTATCTCTTGAATACATAACCCCGCCGTAATTTGCCCTTCCTAGCGCATAACAGTTTAATACATGGCAACACGCAGGCACACACACACGCTTGCCAGGGTGAAGTGCGCCGAATAAAATGATATACGCGAGACACACCAAAGTGGAAAGTAAAATGATTTATATTCGGGACCAGTAACTCTAACGTTAATGTATTTCTGGTTATCTGGAAACGGTTCTGTTATACTACACACGCGAAATTCTGGCTTTCAGATTATTTAAAATTCCCAACTGTGCGTGGCTGTGTATTCATGTTTAAACGCGTGTGCGAATAAAGGGTGCATCGTTTATGTGGAACGTGCTAAAGATGATAGAATTACCTTCCTTGTCTATGTTCAGGCTACATTCTCCTTGAACCGTAACTTCTAAATTGAAATATCAAGGGTATAAAGATTTAAATACGTCCTGCAGTCGTGAAAATAGACGTTCTATTTACGAAACGACTCTGTCCCAGATACGGACTTTGGTATGCTTACAATTTAATAACGGTCTGTGGAGTATAAAATTGTTTAATTGTCAGGAATCAAGGTATCATTAGATTAGTAACAATCGAATCACGTTTATTATTGCAGAGTTTTGTACCTATCGAATTATGTTTAAGGGGTAATGCCACTGAATAGAGGCTGGAAAGGCAGTCTGTTTTTGAGAATTTTTTATGCGAGTATAGTGCATAGGATACAAAATTTGTTCGAAGGCCTTTATTGCATACACCGTGAAGTATGATCTCACTTTAAAAAAAAAATTTAATACAAAATGGCGGCGCAACAGTTCAACAAAAGATGCTTTTTTTGAAAAACAGTGTTCCGCGGCCGGAAAGATTTCTCCTTCAATTTTTGACCTAGAACAGAAAACCGAAAAATTTCGAGTTCTATATAGGATTATCTCGGGGAGTACACGAGGAAATTAAAAAATACTGATTTTTGTACGAATGGTGCGTGATGGAACCAAACACGGAACTGCCACAACCTCGAAATTGTTGACACGTTTCGTTCAATAACGCACCATTCTTACAAAAGACAGTATTTTTTATTCTCCATGTGTACTTCCCAAGACAATCTTATATAGAAGTGAACAATTCTCGGTTTTGTGTTCTAGGTCAAAAATTGAAGTAGAAATCTTTCCGGCCGCGGAATATTGTTTTTCAGAAGAAGCATCTTCTGTTGACCTGTGGCGCTGTCATTTTGAATTAAAAAAAAATATAAAAAAATGTGATCATACTTCAAGATATGTACAATGAAGGCCTTCGGTCAAATTTTGCATTCCATTCACTATACTCCCGTAAAAAATTCCCAAAATCAGGCTTACTCCTTAATCTTATATAATTTCGATGCCGTTTTCAATGTGTCGATTGCACAGGATTCTTAGTGACAGAGTAAACGATTGGTTCACCCGAGAATTTTAAATAAACCTACGGATTAGCTTGCACATTTTGCTGGTGCCTCCTGGCAATTCGAAATTCCGCCCGAAAAAGTTTTCAAGATAATGCACATGCGAGACGGTACATATAACAAGATGCAGGGAGAAATGATTGACCCGTACTACTAGCGTACAATAGGGAAGCCAAGGAAGCAAGCGGAGGCAGTCCATATGTGGTCAGACGTAACTAATCCGACAGGAACCGCATATATCTCTCTAACTTCTCATACATACATCATCTTAAAAATTCATTCAAGTAATAAGTGATATAGATATGCCCTTTATAATTTCATTTAAAATTCCCCCGTCAATTGTAATTTAATTGAACGCATTGTGATTTAATTGAACGAGAGATCCGAATTACAAATTACAGTGCAATTGAATTACTCTGTAATTATAATTCATAGAGTCATTTAATTGTAATTCTGGACAACTCTGCCCGTCATCCGCTTACATTTATCTCACTAACAGAATTACAATCTCTTCTCCATTCTCCCGAATCAAAAAATTTAACCAGGAACAGAACCCCATATCAATGCGTTCCCGATTAATTTTTGACGAGAAACTTAACGAACTACGCAGATTACGTGCTGCGCGAGCGAGTTTTCTCGAGGAAACGCGTTGACACGCGAGCTGTGTACCCAAGCAGGAACAACCACTCGGTGTTTTCATGTATTTTGACGTGAACCCATAAGCGTTTAAATAAAGAATCGCGGAGGATGGTTCAGGGTAGAGCGTGCATCGCTGGAGTTTCTCAACGATCGCGGCTCCCCAGGGTCGGAGAGGATCTCCCGTTTCGTTGGAGAACCAACTCCTCCGGAAGGAGGTGTCTGCCGTGTCGGGCTATCAATAATAAAACCGAGTTTACTGCCGAGGAGAACGGCACTGTGCGTGGAAACGTGCCGACGAATATCCAGAAAGAAGCTGGGAACACCTGCGCAAATTGAATGCGTTCCACGGTCAGGTAATGCGGCCCGATAGTTACGCCGCGCAACATTCCACTCGCAGGTTACAAATCTGCATTACAGTTGCGATTACACGAGGGGTCGGGCTTTATGGGCCCTCGCTGCTTGAAGGCGATTCGCGCGGGGAGATTTTTCAGTGTCAGTGAAGTCTCCATTATGCTGATTTGTGCCACTGTAAAGAGACTCAATTATCGTTTCAAGGGTGTTCCAGATGAGGCACTTTGTGGCTGGAGAGTTGGGGTTTAGGAGGTACCAACAATAAAATTAATCTTATTGTTGAGACACAGGTGGCTGGTGTAGCTTTCATTTCCTTCTTTTTAGATTGTAATTTTATAGTATTTTCTTTTTATTGTAGGAAAAGTGATGGGGCAGGATCGTTGTTTGTGGAGGCTACGGTTAATTTGCAATTATGGTTTCGGGCTATTGATATGATTTTGTCCGGACGAATAATACGTTTGTAGAAAGGAGAACAAATTTGGTGGTATTCATTATTTACGTCTAATAGCATCGAAATTCATATTTAGTTGACAAACATGTGCTGATTAAATAAACTAGATTATAGTAGGTACGTTATTTGATTAGTTCAACTGCATTTAGAGGCGCGCGATACGTCGAATCAGCGATAATTATTTCGGTTTGTTTATTTGGATACATAATCAAACTAGACCGCAATTTCCCGGCGTTTCCTGAAACATGGTGCGTAAATTTGTACCAGAGTGTGTTATTTTAATTAAAACGTGGTTTCGTTGGACTTACAGTATTGGACAACAAATCAGCCTATATAAGTTGATTAATTAGTTACCGCAAATTGGTACTTTACATATTGAAACTCATACATGGAAAACTCTGATTGCGAAATCTCCAACAAAAGTATTCTTTTGTTTCACTTCAGGAGGTTCGATACCTCACTTGCGGGACAGGCGGCGAGAGGGGTAAGCCTATGCTTATACATGGGAGCTGTGCAATGATACCAATCTTAGATAAAAAAAAATTATGTAGACAAAAATGTTATTTACATGTATATTCCTAATAAATTATTACTACACTGTTTGCTTTGGAATTCAATTAAACAAAAAGTATGTTTAATGCAGCTAGAAACACAATAGTTTCATTAAAAGTAGCGTAAAATATGCCAGTGAAATGCGGCAACGTCGCTTTGCGTCCATCTTTCTTTCTCTTTCCATCTCACACTTGTGGCGTCCTTTTGCGCGTTCGTACTGGTTCGCAACAAATTACTAAATACATGTTTACAGGTTGGTAGTGTTTTTACCAATTTTTACTGTATCCTTTGCACAAGTATACATTGTATAGATGACTACTACCCGGCGTACAACGTTGCCACGTTTCAAACAGTTCCTTCAGGCAGTTCCAAAAATACGAGCTCATTGCTGTCTAATTATTCAATTATCTAATAAACCGTACGATTCATGTCCGATTTTCTTGTTTAGAATTTCATAGGAATACTTAAGCTTTTCATTGCAACATTTTTTAGAACTTTCTCACTGTTTTCAGGACTCTGTGTAACATTTTATAGAAATTTTATCGCTTCTCCCATAACAGCCTGTGTGTATTAGGGCGGAGCGATACTATATAGGCGAAAATTTAAATTTGGATTTTCAGTTGGCCTGGGTGCGGGATAGTTGTCTTTTGATTAACCAAACACAACTGTAAAAAAAATTTTGGAAAAATATTCATGTCTGCAAGTTCCATTTTCTCCTAAAATGATCAAATCATCATATAATCATATAATCATTTTTAGGAGAAAAAGGAACCAAAAAAATTTTTTTTGGAAAAATATTCATGTCTGCAAGTTCCTTTGTCTCCTAAAATGATCATATAATCATATAATCATATAATCATTTTTAGGAGAAAAAGGAACCTGCAGACATGAGTATTTTTCCAAAGATTTTTTACAGTTGTGTTTGGTTAATCAAAAGAGAGCTATCCAGCACCCAGGCCAACTGAAAATTCAAATTTAACTTTTCGCATATATAGTATGATTATATAATCATTTTTAGGAGAAAAAGGAACCTGCAGACATGAGTATCTTTCCAAAATTTTCTTACAGTTGTGTTTGGTTAATCAAAATACAACTATCCCGCACCCAGGCTAACTGAAAATTCAAATTTAAATTTTCCGCTCCGCCCTACTGTGTATAAGAGCGCAAATTTGATTTCAATTTTTTCAAAAAAACCGTGCGATCAATCGACTTGAAATTTTGTCACAATGCGGACTACACTTTGAACATTAGATTAAGACACTTTTCAAAGATTTCTCATTATTTTTTCTCCGGTATCGAACCTCCTTAAAGCAAGCGTCCCACTACCCTCATATCACTCATATTATAAACATATTCATCACAGCATCGTTTCACTCAATAAACATTCATTCGAAGTCTATTTACATTTCAATTCGAACAAAATTCCTACCACACCTGCTCAACTTCAAACCTTTTACTCCAACTTCAAAATATCAAATTAAAAGTATCCAAAAGATCCAGTAAAATTTCTCCATAATTTTTACTAGCCACTAAACAAATATCAAGCTCACTTTAAAATCGAACGTTTGTGGATTTCCCATTCTTCGAGAACGGGTACTTTAATAGATCCTGCGAAAATGGACTCCCCGCGGAGATAGACGGAACAATCTAGTTTTTCGCGTGTACGCGGAGAAATAATGTGGAACAGCGGATCGCGAAAATAGTAATAAGATATTACGCCGCACACGGGGCCGTAGCCAATTTGAATTCTCCGTTCCCGCATGCTACTTCCGCATTCCTTAACAGTGTCCCCGAGTACCGTCACCGGTTCGCAGTAAAAGTGCAATCAGCCCGATCGCTAATGCGCTTCCACGACGGCATACTACATTGCTCTGGCGGTTTTGCCTCGTCGAAATGGAATTTGCAATTATCTGGCCGCAGAAGGACCGCTTTGTTCCGAATAGCGCGTCGCGTCCGCTGAATCTCCTGGCAGCTCCTCTCCCAACGCCAGGCAATCCCTTCCTCCTCGCCCATCGTATTCGAAAAACTCAGGATCAACGTGCCCCGTGGGAATTGTCGATCGTCAACACCTGTACAGCCGCGCGGGACCTCGACTCTCAAAGAAATAAATCGTCGCTTTCGGTATCGGCTAGGGCTGTTCGAGTACTCGAATATTCGAGTAGCTTGAAATTCGGACCGAGCCGAGACTCGGTTTCCGAGCCGAGCCGAGTACTCGAAAGAAGCGAGCGGCTCGAAAGAACCGAGTAGCTCGAAGAAAAGCGAGAACTCGAATTTTTTCGAGCGGCTCGAATCGAACCGAGCGGCTCGAATAGAACCGAGAACTCGAATAGAACCGAGAACTCGAATTTTTTCGAGCGGCTCGAAGAAAACCGAGCGGGCCGAAAGAACCGAGCGGGCCAAAAGTACCGAACAGTCCGGTGTGTCGAGTAGTTATTATTTCGACTTTATTACTCGTTAAACAGATAATATAGTACATAAAGAGGAAGTAAGATACGAGTAAAGGCGAGTCTAACTATTCTCTAACTATTGAAAAGAATCTTTCGCGTAAGTATGAATTATATAATAATATTTCTACGGAGAAGGCATAAAGGAAAACGCAAGAAGAAATATTATTATATAATTCATACTTACGCGAAAGATTCTTTTCAATAGTTAGAAAATAGTTAGACTCGCCTTTACTCGTATCTTACTTCCTCCTTATGTACTATATTATCTGTTTAACGAGTAATAAAGTCGAAATAATAACTACTCGACACACCGGACTGTTCGGTACTTTCGGCCCACTCGGTACTTTTGGCCCGCTCGGTTCTTTCGGCCCGCTCGGTTTTCTTCGAGTCGCTCGAAAAAATTCGAGTTCTCGGTTCTATTCGAGCCGCTCGAAAAAATGCGAGTTCTCGGTTCTATTCAAGCTACTCGGTTCTTTCGAGCCGCTCGCTTTTTTCGAGTACTCGGCTCGGTTCGGTTTTTCGAGCCGAGTTAGGCTCGGCTCGCTTTTTCCGAGTACTCGAACAGCTCTAGCATCGGCGAAAAACCGTGGCTATCCCAGCAAGAATCTCTGTCGCCGCTGACAAGTCCTTAGCGTACAGGAAAATCGTTACGGAACAGCGATGTTCCGGCAGCGAAATTAATTTCGGAGTCGCTAGCTTGCAACGGACACAGCAGATATTACGAACGCGCAGTTCGGACAGGATTTAATCTAGAGGGGGATGAATTCGTGATTATCGTGTTGGTAATCTTACCAGTTTACCTGCACATGATGTGTAATAATTCTTCAGCGTACGTTTTCGTAGCCGGGCGAGCAATTGCCGCTAACAGCAGCGCGAACGCTGCTCCCTAATGGCGAGTTTGTTACTCGTGCCGTGACGAGTTGTTGGCTCTCCGCGAATTTCGCGAATTTAACCGTGAAACCCGCGCGTCTGTCGAAGCTGCGTCGCTATCAAAGGTGTTTCCCTCGGATCCAGTGAAACGTATTACACGATGTAGCCTGTTGTTATTTGATTCGTTGCTTTGTCCCTCGAGACGGTCGAAACTTCAGAGATTGAAAAGACAGAAGAAAGTTACCTTCCGTGCTACTTCCCGCTACTGAAATTCTTCAAACTTCATAGTCGAAGGAGAACAACTACCGTCGCACTTGATTCTACGCCGCAGCGAGAACACCAAATACAACCAAAACCTGCACACACCCCATGATTAACCCCGCCGATCAACCCCCGAGCAAACAATCGTAAATCCATTCCCACCGAGTTTCTTTCTTCTAAATACACAAAGCTAGAATTCGTGCGTCCACGTTTTGCAACAAGTACCACTCAACGGGGCTAATAAACGCGAAAGAAAGAGCAGCAAGAAAGGGCATGCGACGAAACTGAATCTCGGAGCGGATAGAATATCAAGAGAATATCCTGTGATACAAAAAGGATGGAATCGTGCCATCTGCGGAGTCAAACTATAGAGAAAACGAACAAAGAGGAGGAACGGAGGAGGGTCGGTGCCAACATCGAAGTCAACAATAGGCGCCGGCGGTGGGGACAAAGGGAAACGGGGGGGGTGGCAGGGTGTGAAACGGGCAAAAAGCAAAAGGATATGGGGGCACAAGGGGCGAAGGAAAATCCGGGAAACGGAGGATAGAAAACAGCGGCTGGTGGGGGATGGGCGGTGAGCATGGACTATGCGCGCCACGTGTAATTAGCAATGTTCCGGGGTGTCGAGACTCGACTTTAATGGAGCGCGTCGCATTAACCCCGGCATTTACACGTCAGGCACGAAGATCGAGTGGAATCGGAGAGCGTGCCTCTTTCGAGCGGCTTAAATGGATTCGCGTTGTCGAGTTATACGGCAGGTCGCCGCCATCCCCGAAACAGGGATGCACGAAACAGACCGTTTCCAGAGGGGGAGCATACTTTCGTCACTTTCTACATCAAGGTGAAATAAATCTGAGCAGCAACGAGGCCACCTGGATACCTCGAATAAGGGAATTCTGTTTAACACGCCAGAGCCCAGAGGGTGAAAGCGTCGATCAAAACATTTTGCGTTTGGAAATATTTTTATGTATTGAGGTCGAGTTGGAATCAAGTGCAGTAGCTTTGGGCTAGGGGGGTATATATCGCTTGAAGAAGATTTTCCGTTTTTGTATTATGTTTGCATAGTATTATGAACTACTAAAAAAAGTTTCGGTTAAGAAACTATTGTTTTTTTGGAAGTTATGGATTCATAGGGGAGAGTTGTGCAGTGCCGACCGCTCTGAGCTTTTTGTTATATCTTGGAGTAGAATCGATAATGATCAGAAATTCAAAAACGTGTTTGTAGTACAGATGGAACTTAATAAGAGGAGGGACATTATTTTTGTGAAATTTAATAATAAGAATTGATAATTCGCCAAAGTAAAGAAGTTGTAATTTCTAGGAAACGAAAAATTGTCGTCCAGTACCGACCAACTATTAAATAGGTAGAGTTTTAGGTTTAAATGATTAACTATGTTAATAAAAAGACATTTAGTTTGTACAATACCAGATTTTTTCAAATTTTATTTGTACAAACTCGCAAGTAAAATAATTAATATTCTCCTGATCTAAAAGAGTGTTCTTTCGGCGCACTGGTTTGGTCCTTTGAAGGAATCTTCAAAGGACCGAACCAGTGCGCCGAAACAACACTCTTTTAATTGGAACAATTTATACGGTCGAAATTCAAATTATTTTATTCTCCTGATCTGTTCAGTCGACGTGTGCCCAACTTTCACATTCGGTACACTGTACTCAATCTTGGTTAACTGATTCCTTGCAAACAGGGATGGGACAAATTTTATTTAAATAAAATTTCGAATAACGAATAAAAAATTAACTTCGTCCGTCGAATAAATTCTCATCGAATAAAAAAATTAACTTCTCAAACATAAACTAACATCATTTTCAACAACAAAAACAGTAGAACAATGAAGAATAATGAAGTCTTAATAAGTAGGTAATATCAGTAGATGAAGATTTTTGGAAATGCGAACGAAGAAATAGTAAAGCATGTGAAGTATCATCTCCAGCCAATTTCGTATTTTATTTCCAATATAACCGGCCACTGAAAAAGCTCGCTCTGCTTCAACGCTTGTAGGAGGAATTGATAACAAATATTCATATGTTAGTTCTAGATGATGTCCACGGGTTCCACCATCCTCAAAGAGACTCATCTCTTTTTTTTGTCTATGCTTATCAATAAATAAATATAGTAGTTATATGCAACTTAGTATTATTATTTAGATAAATCATTCTTATTATTATGAAATGACCATGTTTGTTTATTCTGTTTATTTTCATATTTTTCAGTTTTTCATAAAGTAATTCACGGTTTTAAAAAATCCCGAACTTCTCGGGATTAGTTACATCCAATCCCGGGATTTTTGGAATCCAAAAAACAGTTGGGATTGTATTCTCTAGCTAAGAGTCATGAGCTTTGGAAGCATGTGCTCTTTCTGGAATGTAAAACAAGATTCAATTGGTTTGCCAGTTTGAGAAAAGTGCTGATTTAGCAGTTTCAGGAAAACTGTTCATTCACAGTAAATATTTGTCTCTCAAATATAAAGTCACAGATGGTCCGGAAACATTTGCTCATAGCGATTTCCGATACACTCTATAATCTCCCCGAGTATTATAAGACTTTCCGTGGTTCTCGTTATTGATGGCAATGGTGGGGCAAATCGAATCGGTCGTAATTTATCAAATTACCTTGTAGTGTTCTGTTCCAATTAAGTTCTTACTCCACGATTCTGCACGTTAAAATTAGCATCTTGAGTGACGTGTCCGACGATTCTTCCTGCGAAGCCTTTAATAGATAACAACGATTAGCTCGCTTAATTTATTCACGGTCCACTCCAAATAAAGATTACACGGCGAATATCGAAGCGCTATAGTGAAGCGAGCTCGCTGACTCGTTGGACAATTTTAACCCCCACGCTGTTAATAGAACGGGATGAGGAATGGGTGAGCGAACGGATGGATCGAGAAACTCGAGGTTTCCACTCGGGCAGGTACCAAATAAGCGATAACAAGTCTTCCTACCTTCCCAGCGATGAGATGCTGCGCTGCATCGAATTCGCAACGTTGAACAGGCTTCCCTTTGTCAGGTTTCAGCTTAATCGGCGAAACTGCGCCCGGCATCACAGTGCAATGATACCCAAGCATATAATTTATTCCAAGATTATATGCGAGGGCACACTCAAAACACATCCGCGCAAATTTCAGATCACGCGGTACACGCTGAAACCCGTCAAACAATCGGGCTGTTGCAGAGATTGTTGCCAGAGTGATATCAGTCCCAACAACGACGATTATCACGCGCGCCTAATGTAAATTTATGGTAATCAACGTTTCCATTCGCGATTAGCAGCTGTGAAAAATAAAGGAAAACTGCGCGGGCATAGCGATCACGTGGGTTGGTATAATAGTGCGGATAGTGGCGAAACTTTGTGATGGACACGAAGGGTGTTGATTCAATTTCTGTATAGAATTTGTCTTTCATTTCTGCTCGACTTGAGAATCGGGAAACGTATTGTTCCACTGAAAAACCCTTATGGGGGTACTCTAGTGTAATTGCCCGTTTTTCAACGCCATTTTCGGGAATTTATTTAAAAAAAAGCTATAAGCATATTAAGGTATGTATGAATTAACACTCGGATGGATATAGTAACGACAGATAGATATAGTCGGTGGCGCAAGCTACTTGAAAAAAATTATTTTTCGACCGCTGATGTGGGGACTGTTGTAGGGGAGACCGGGGTAAAGTGAGCCCGAAAAAGTTTGAAGTCGAATAAAATTTTTCCCTTTCAATGAAAATGCGTGGAAATAGATTTATAATATAATTTAAACATTACCATTGATAAATGACGAATAGCAATACTTAAAATAAACTTAGAGTATATTAAAATTAAACTTGAAAGAAATGATGCAAGTATAGTTACCCTATACACGGGGTAAAGTGAACTCCGATCCGGGGTAAAGTGAGGAGCAACAAAATAAGAACTTTAATTAAGGATATAGGTAAATATTAACCCCTTCCGTTTTGCACCGTCGTTGTCAGAAACTATGACAGAGTTTTCATTTTTTGAGGTTAGTTTCTGTTCCACCACGCCGCACAGTGGTTTGATAGAGGAAAAAAGTCATTTTTTTAATGTTAAGTAAACAGAATTTTTTCAATACAATTCCATAGTAGGACAGTTGAAAATTAAAACATGAAAGTTGAGGAACAGAACACCTGCAATTTCGAGTTACAAATGCACTATCTTACTAGTGCAATTTAAAGTATTTGCAAATTAAAAAACAAATCGCAATTTTGTAACTTGATTATGCTCATACTGAACAAATATATTACATGAATTAAGTCAATGACACCATCGTTGATTTCGGTAGGACACAAGTTGAACGAAGAGGTACTTTTAACGATAGAATCGAAGTTTAATTAGACATAACTTTTTTGCGACAGCTAGCGTCAAGGTAAGACTTAATACTAGTGGTGCATTATACCTTTGAGTACATAACCAAACAGGTTTCAGCTGCGTAAACCTGCGATTTTGGTGTCGGAAGCATTTTTTCTATAACTCTTATCAGTACTTGGAGTATCTTGCTTTCGTTTTTCATAATATCAAAAAATGTTTTAAATAAAAGTTGAATGGTTCCTAGGAGGTCATAATTTAATGTAATTAGTTTGTGTTTAGTTTGATTCATTCCAAAACTATAATTACATAGGTATGCATAATTATATTCCTTTTTCGTATTTTATTTAAATTTCAAATATATTTTTTTACAAATCGCAAAACTATCAGTTTTATTTTTATTATGAATCGTCCCCAACTTTAAGTTCCTCAACTTTCCGTACCTACACCTCTCAAAACACCATTAACGCGGATTATTGTTTCACTTTGGAGTAGCCATTTTGTTTTTAGTAATTTTGACTTCAGATTTGTAATCAGCGACCTCAAAAACCCCAGGATACCAAGTTTTGTGTAAATTGAAGCTTTCACATTGATGCTATCATATTTTTTCCTAAATATGGCGATTTCGAACCACTGTGCGCCGCGTGGTTTTCTAGCCAGCTGACAGGTTAGGATATTGCGCACACCACTTGCGCATCGGTTCTTAGCAGCCATTTGCAGCCCAGTTTACCCCGAATATGTACTCAGTGGAAAATTAATTATTTAATAATGTTAGGATTAATGTTTTCGCAAACGCGTGTACATGTATGTTTATAAGCTTGTTTTACACACGCAGAAAAAATTTGGAGTTAAAATAACACATTTATGACTAAAAATTAATTTCTAATTTTTTAAATGAATTTACATTTTTCGATATCTGAATGTGCATAATTATCATTCTTATATTACATACACTTATTACGTCACCAAAATTTGTAAATATATTCTATTCTTAAAGAACAAACGAAGGAAGCTCATTTTACCTCGAGATCCACTTTACCCCGGTCTCCCTTAGTTATCCAAAATTGAAAAACTAAGGTTTATCCTGTAGTATGCTTGTCGTTACGGCTGGAACCACGAATGCGTTTCTATCTTGTAAAAATATATTTTTACAGAACGAAAATAGCTAAATTTTTAACAAAAATCGACCATTTCTTTCAAAATGCTGTCATTCTGCAAATATTTATTGTTAGGGAGTCTCTATAATTCCCACTATAGCGACAACCATAATAAAGGAAATAAACCTTAGTTTTTCCATTTTGGATGACTATAGCAGCCTCCACACCATCGCTGGTCGGAACATAATTTTATTGAAGAAGATTGCGCCACCGACTATAGGTACTAACTATCTATCTTATCAATAAAAATCATACCTTAATACGCAGGCAAAATGCCAGATAGTATAAACCTATAGTTTTTGTTCAATAAATTCCCGAAGATGGCGTTGAAAACGGGCGGTTACACTAGAGTACCCCCATAATGCTACTTAAACCTAAGAATACTGAAAAGAATTACACGGATCTTTCCATTGTCCCACTTCTACCTTCAATTTCAACGTGCGCACACTCAGCTAAATTATCAAAATTCATTATCGTTTACTTTGATACGTCATCCGAACTTTATCCCAGAATTAAAAAAAAGGGACTTTCAATCTCTCCAAATGTAACCTTCCCCTACATCATATTCCACAACTCTCGGATCTTCTGTCACCCTCCTCTTCCACCCAGCATCCGTCCCGTTCAACTACCCTATCGCAATCAACGTGTAACGAAACTGCGTTAAAACACCCTCATCATCTCACACAGCGAGAGTACTACGCCGAGAGGTGGCGGAACTTGGCAGACTCAGTGGAAAGTAAGACGGATCCGGTCTGCGGTTAACGATCGAACGTGTCGGCGGAAAGTCATTGTGTTAGGTCGCGCGGTCCTTCGACGGTGTGTCCCAGCTTCCCGCAGCAAACTTAGTTTACCATCGTGGTTATTTACCCCGCCTTCTCATCCGTTCGAAGTCCGCGCGAAAGGAGGCGACGCGAGGCTACAATAAGGCCACGGGCAACGGGGTAGGGAGAGTAAGAGAAAACGAGGGGAACGTCAGACAAAATGGTCGGAGGGGGAGCGTGGCGCGCACGGTTATAAGAGGAAAGAGCCGAGGGTTCTAGGACGAAAAGTGAACAGGACGGGGAAAGCTTTGTTCCCGTGACGTCATGATGGAACGTGTCCCGTAACTTCTGCTCAGGAAATTGGAGAAGTATTGTGATGCAGGACGTGGCTTGTCGGGCAAGAAAACCGAGGAACCTTCAAACTCCTTCCTGGCCCGCTTATGTCCTCGTGGAAGATTGCACGTACGGATATGGAGCTCGCGGAACAGCCTGGCGCGATCGTATTCAAACGGATACGTCTTGATCATCTACATGCTGACTGTAAGAGATGACGGGGACGAGAAGCAGCCTCTGAGATTTCCTTCGTTCAGTCATGTCGACGCATGCTCGCGCAGTAAACATAGCGGTGAGGCAGTGGGTAGAGTCTTTTAAGGGGTTAGGCCACTGTAACGGTCTCAAAAGTAACGGTGTTTTCGGGACTTTTTTTTCAACCAAGTAACGCAAGTAAATCAATGGTTCGCTTGGTATAGTTAATATGTACATATTGAAGGGTAAAAGGAAAATTTTTTCAATCAAATTCATAAATCCGTTTCCGGTATGGTCTGCTGCGGCAAAATCGTGCCTGTGGCGTTGACAGTACCCTAGCCATATGGTTAATATGAATTCAAAAAGACAAAAATATTTAGAAACTAGAAGCCTATGTCTATTACGTGACGATCAAAAAAATTAAATATCGGAAAAAATAACAAAATGACGGACCACTGAAAAGAAATCATTTTCGGGGGGCACAAAGTTGGGTAAAAGGTTGATAAAAAAAGTTGGAGGAGGCCGTTAATTAACAAAGTAGATCGTCACGTAATAGAGACGGGTTTTCTCTGTCAAGTTGACAGTGTCGACGCGGTTGAAAAATGTAGTTCTGAGAAAAACGCATTCAAAGTTCCGCTCGGTTCAGTCGCCCGCTTGATACCGCTTCACGGAAAATACTATATTTCCGTCAACTTTGCGAATTTCTTTATAAAATTTGGAGAAAGCATTCTTGAAACGTACGTCTTTTCAGAGAATGTGAAAAAGAAATAATCGATTTTTCCTATTTTTTACAGTGGTCCTTAAGGGGTTGGGTCCTAGGGCTTGGTTACCTAGAGTTATTTTCGGCATTTTTTTTAAGGAGGTAATGCAATAAATGGAAAATTCAATATGAAGCCTGTTATAAGTTATAAGAGATAATGAAAATTCATTTAAATTTTCCATTAAATTCATTATCTCGTTCAAAAAAATTTCAATTTTGAATGGAAGGAAATATCTTTGATGGAGCAGGAAAAGGATCTAGGATGTTAATATATCACCCTCTCGAAAGATGTGGAGCTAAGTTCCAAGAGAATTCGACTTACACTTGAAAATCCGAAATATTAGGTTGATGCGTATGAAATCATCGTTTCGCGTAGGAAAATTTAAATGATAATATTCTTCGCTATTTCATCTTTTCGAGTTTCAAAAACATTTCTCGAGTCGCAAGCCAGTGTTAGCAATTGTTATTGTAACCCCACCATAGACAAAGGAACCTTTACTATATCCGCGATCGGCAATTTCATATGCACCACCCTAACAGTAGTAACCCTAGTAGCATTTATTGTTGGCATTTTGATGGCCAACTAATTCCCAACTTGGGGATACTGTGGGCCAACCAGAAATGCTACTAGGGAAACCTTTGTAAAATACAGTAATAACAATCTAGAGATTTACGGTGTTATTTTACATAAACTACACCTATTGTGCTTTACTTTTACAAAGTTATTGGTTAATAGTGTTATTTTTTGTTGAGTTATATCACAAAATGTGTATCAATTCAAAATGGACGGGGTCCATTGCTTATTGGGGTAAAAAGTCCTTACTATCTTCTAATCGGCTCTTCGTGTAACATAAAACAAAATAACTAAAAATCTTTGTTAAAAATCAACAAATATGTATTAAATTATTGTTTTTTTGGTATACAGTATTGAGAGGAAATACTATGGCAACCGTTTCTTAAACAAAAGGATGCATATACAGGACACAGATTCAGCTTGAACAAAAAAATTGCACAATAATCTTGTTCAACATAGAGATATAACTCTCTTTTAAGCACATTGGCTTTATTTCTTAAACTCAAATTATTTCCATATAAAAAGACAGGAAAAAAGGTAGATAATTTACGACTTTACTAATTGGTTTGCTTCAACAAAGACAACCACTCTTTTTAGTATTTTACCAGGACTTCTTTAACAAAAAATAAAAATACAAGTCAAAAATATAAGTAAGGGACATTTGCCCCAATGGTACCTCTATAGTTTCGCCGATATATGGATAGATTCGAACATATTATCATTCAGAAATTGTAAGGAGTCGGAAAAGGTTAAATAAAAAGGACGTGTCGTTCGTTCGGCTGGTTAGCAACCACTATTTTATTTTACGAGTCGGCTGCGGACGGAGGCCTACCTCGATCGTCCTCTGTTTTTCGGCCAGACGCTATACGGCGAACGCCTTGTCGCTTGGCGCGCTTTACACACGTGTAATTCTGTTCTTACAAAATAAACAATGGCATGTACACAGTAGTACCCATACAGCAGACTCCGTTGCATGCAGGTTGCAGGAAGGTTCCATGTGCGTTGCCGTGCAATGTTCCGTAGGGGCGGACATAGGAGGATTCCTGCAGCATTACAGCAATGTTGCGGTGCAATATTGCACAACAAAAGTCCCAGCAACATTCCTGCAACGTTCCCGAAATTTTTTTAGCAATGGTCCCGCAACGTTCCAGAAATTTTCTAGCAATGGTCACGCAACGTTCCGGAAATTTTCCTGGAACCTTCCTGGAACGGAGTGTGCTGTATGGGTAATGACAAAGGCATCACATGGCACGCACGAAAGCCCAAAACTGGCGACTCTGCGGTCCTGCCCATTATCCTTGCCATCAACATACTTATTAGGGTGGTCCTTATATGTCTGGAAAAAAATTTAATTTTTTAAAAATTTCTTCTGACCTTCTCAGAAGCTTCCAAATAGTTTAAAAGAATTTCGTCTAAAATTTTATTAAAATATATTAAGGATTAAAGGTCGCTCAACGGCAATGAAATATTACTATTTTGGTATAAATTTAAAAAAAAAATGTAAAAAAAATTTTGTTTTCCTTCACAGCTTGTTCTAACTGGTTGGGGAACTGGAGAATTGGATGAGTTTCGTTGTTATAAGTGCTAGGGCCAGTATCTAGTATGGTACCCGATTTTACCTAGGCCACGGTGTAAAATCGTAAAATCGTAAAAACGGATCATATTTTAAATCATTATTTTTTTGTATTTTTCCTTCTATTAAACAAATTGGATATGTACTATTATTTAAAAAAGAGTTTATTCTAATGAATCCCAATTGCAATTTGTTTTTTACTTAATAATGTCAAAGTTATGAGATTTTTTCCTTAACGTCCCGATTTTGCCCCGGTCTCCCCTATATGCGAAATATAAAGTCCTTGAGCGACCTTTATATATCAAAATATACAAATAAAAAATACGGAGATACTTTTTTTTTGTCAACTAGAAGATTTTAAGAGGGTCAGACAATATATATTTTAAAGTTGAAAAATAAGGACCACCCTAATAGTTATGCTGCAATATTCAATCGATTGTTTAGGAATGGACCTTTCGCAATAGGGACTTTTTACCCGCCGGACTTTTAACCCCACTCTACCCTAACCATAATTCTGTACACCTTTCTTTGGAAGAAGAATTCCTAACTCCCTATATACTTGAATAGTCCCCATAAATTATCAATGAAATATCGTGAAACCAGTAGTATACGCGACTCCATTCTAACATTGCAGTGCTAGTCCTCCGCGAGTATCTGCCAGCAATCTGACACACTTGCAGAATCGAGATCCCGACACAGTAAATGGCCGTATTGTCAAGGAACCAATATAGATCAATTACTTCGCGAAAGCGACACGGTCCCGGCCATTGAGTATCGAATCGTCGGACGGTTCTCCTCGCGGCAGTTAAATCGCTGCTCGATGTCTCTTTGATTCCATTTTCAAGCGACCGCAAAGTTTTGATGATGCCGCGTCCACTCGCGACTCAGGATCCCCGATATAATTCCATCGCCGAGCTAGGCCAGCACAAACGGTCGACGAAACGTGTTATTTCCTCGGCGCGGAACTAGAAAAATATTTAATTAACGCGATTAAGCGATTAATAACAAGATCTATCCGTCGATGCCAGTGCTCGATACCATTGAATGTGCGTATGAATATCGTGACGCGTATAAATATTTGCAGCCGCGCAATCAGTGTTAATCAATGAAAACGGTGCTTCAGCGAGTTGATTAAATTTAATCCGAATAACTTTCGTAACTATGCGTGTAATGGCAGCTGCAATGGTTGTTTCGACGTTCCGTGGCTCGCGCAACTCGCTTACTCGCGTGATTTATAATTCGCAGTGAGAACGGAACTATGGGAGCTCGTGGCTAACCGGGTTTTTCGGCGAATTATTTGCAAGTTCGTTGCTGGTTAAATTTCATACTCTTTGTTCTCAGATACTTGATGTTCCTTTTTTTTTTAGAAAGGGTCTTGCATTCGGTAATGCGAAACTTCTGACTTCCATCCTCGCTCCTCGACCCCCGCGTCACAGCCTTTCTACCACTCGATCCTTCACCCTCTGGAGTTCATCTAAGTTAAGCTCTAGTGATTTGCATTCCAGAGCTAAGGACGCTCGAAGTTCGATAAGGCAATAAATGTGAAAAAGTGATTGCGCGCAGGTGTCCCGTCGCGAGCGGCGCAAGGGCTTTCCAATACGCTCGACAACTTATAAATTAATCGCCAGATTCCGTTACACGCCCGATAAAAATAAAAACGAACTTAAATGGAAGAATACTGTGAGTTCAACGATGTAGAAACTGAAGCACACGGTTAAGTGTGATATCCACTGTTTCTTTTCCCCTTTTGTTCCCTCTCCTTTTAGCTGACCATGTTTAAAAATCAGACTGCAGGGTTAATGGGTTTCCTTATCCCTCGTCCGTGATTTTATGTTTGTGTTGGAAAACATAGTGAACAGTAAACGAATTAGCTATTTCAGAGATCGCTTTTCATACTTAAATTGTATATTTTTTAAATATTCTAGGTGTTTAGTGTATATTTTGCTTTAATATACCTATAAGCTTCTCAAATATTCGAAGGTGGATGCAGGGCATAAAAGGACAGAAAGTTGAGATAAATGTTTGTTCTATATTTCCTATCGGACTAAACTGACATAATTCATCTGTCTTAACAATTTATGGCTTCCTATCTCGTGTACAGTATTGCGATCTTTAAATGCTTCTATAATTCCCCATAAATCAGTCAGTTTTATTGATGAATAGTAGAACAGAATTTCTACAGTTCTGTGAAAATAGGCAAATAGATTCTGCGATATAAAGAAGATTATAATCCTCGTTTTATGGAAGTAATACATGCGTGTAAATGTTATTCAAAGTGGACGATGCAAATTACAGTAAAATGTTACTGGAAAATATGATCATGTGATACAGTCATAACACGATTCACAGTGAAAAAGGTAGAGTTCTAAAAAATTCGCAGTGTTCTGTGATCAAAATTTTTCGGAACTCCGCGCCACACGTCATATCCCATAGGAAATCAACGCAAACTCGTTTGGAAATCAATAGTGCTTTTTTTTCTCGTTGCCATCTGCGAATAAATTTTTGCTTAGGTATGCGTAAAAATACTATTTTGTTATAATATTCGTCGTTGATAGCAAAAACTTTATCGGTCTGATTTTTCTCGAGCTAGCATGAGAATTGCAAAGGTAGGTATCGAGAAATTAGCTGTGCTTCTGCAGGGACTGATATTTGCGAAACAAATATAGTAAATACAGGTGCAGTTCGGTTGAAAGGAAATTCTTTTTCGACGAACAGATCTTATGAATATAAAAAGGTTCAAATGAATGAACATGTGGGAAATGTTATTTCACGAAATAAAGAGCAAACTTTCTTTTTTTAATGAAATTAGACTTTTAGAAGTAAAAATGACTTTATTTTATGTTACGAACGTGACAAGACTCAATTCGATATTGTCATTTAAAGCTGCTTAAGTAAGATTTAAATGTGCTGAAGCATTGCTTCAGAAATATAAAAGTATTTAAAATATTTGCAATTCCTCATCATGTCGTTAGTTCTTTCATTAATTAACCCTTCGTGGTCAAACGGGGTGTATCGTACCCCAGGCAATTTTTTTTCTTTGTCAATATTTCTGTAAATTTTTAGACCTTAATATTAAAATTTAAAAATTTGGCGAATTTTAGCAAAAAAAATCGCTTTTTATCCACAACTATTTTTTCAATTACACATTTCTTCGTATCAAAACTTACATTTCTAGAAAAAGACTTACAAATATAACTCAAAAAGATGTACAATTATCACTCAAAAGTCGAAAAGATTAAAAAATACAGAAATGGTAAATTTAATATAACGCTGACCAATTTGTGATTATAAGAAGGTACGAGCTGAAAGGTTAAATTAGTTCAGCTTAGTATTTAATTTATACACTTTATACAAATGAACAAATATCTCAGTGGTTTTAAATTTCCAGATACTCGAACGTTTCCTTCGCATTCAACCAATAGGGGTCATTCACAGTTTCCCCTCGCAACTCGCCATTTTATGATTCCCATCGTACGTTCGTCATTATTTTTAGTGGAACGTAAAAATATCCTTGGAACAGCGAGGCGTTTTAACGACGAACTTGCGTTCACTGAAACATTTCAACATGAGATGGCATTCGCAATATTTGCGATTCTGTTCCTTGTATGCAGTTCTCACGCTAACGTGTAACAATAATGTTTTCAATCCATGGTTTATGCCGCCTAAAGTGTACTTCGAACGCTGTAGATTTATGTTTACAATGACTAAAATCAAATTCTACTCGTTTATTCTCATTCCACTATTGTTTGTGGTACGTTTGCACAGAGGTAGCCTTTCAATGTGGAAGAAATGTTTCCACTTACTTTACTGTTACCTACATTTTATTCCACGTCTGCTTGTGAATTTCAATACATATTCGTTTGACTGGCGAGTAGTATTACTCGTTGAAAGCTACAACAAGTAGTATAAGTCAGCCATTAGGTGGACAGTAGGGCGGAGCGGAAAATTTAAATTTGAATTTTCAGTTGGCCTGGGTGCGGGATAGTTGTCTTTTGATTAACTAAACACAACTGTGCAACAATTTTGAAAAATACTCATGTCTTCAGGTTCCTTTTTCTCTTAAAAATGATCATATAATCATATAATCATATAATCATATAATCATATAATCATATAATCATATAATCATATAATCATATAATCATATAATCATTTTTAGGAGAAAAAGGAACCTGTATTTTTCCAAAAATTTGTACAGTTGTGTTTGGTTAATCAAAAGACAACTATCTCGTACCCAGGCCAGCTGAAAATTCCAATTTAAATTTTCGCCTATATAGTTTCGCTCCGCCCTAGTGGACAAGGTCATTAATGCTACTCCTGCGTGGATCATACTCAAGAAATTTGTGCGGAACACGATAAGTCGTTAGTTGCAATCGAAGCTAGGACTTTATTATAATAACTATACTTTTCACATCAAACTTAATTCAAAGGTGGGTAATCATAAGGAACGTAAATACGTGACAATCCTCCAATGGCCACACAGATGACAGTTGCCATTATTCTTTCCACTACTAAGTTAACATTTAACTGCAAAACTTCTTAACTTGCAAAACACTTTTACACAGAATCATCTATAATATTTACTACCAATAAATACAAGCAAGAACTTAAGTGCATGTCTCTTACAAGTACAGTCAATTATCTAAATAAATATCCCTCGAATACTCAGACAAAGCCCTTCAAGTACAAAATAAATGAACACAATCCCTCAGAAATTCGCCCAATTAAGCGATTAATTATCAGCCGTTTTCCCCCTCGCAAGTAATGGACACAAGTAGCGGTCCCCTTTCTATCCTCGTTCGAGAGGAGAGCAACAAACTCGGGTGGCTGTAGCCGTCAGCCTTTAAACTTCTCTCGATCACTGTGTCCTCTGTTTGAGGCGAGACGGTCGGCACGGTTGAAAGAAAACGTTCTCGCGCGTCGATGGCACGGAAGGAAAGAAGGATTCGAGTTCACGCGAAGTCGTTTCATCTTGACAAACTCGTAAAAGCGAAGAGGAGTCGTAAACCTGCCCGAAGATCGACGTCACTGAATATTCACGAATTCACGGATAGCAGGTTCGGGCACAGGAGGGTGTCTGGGGATGGTAGCAGGGGCGACACATATGCCAGAGGCGTATCTTATATTCCAGGCACACGTATGCGCCTTTATTCGCGTCCCCGCGCGAGCTAACCGAATTCCACCGAACGTAGAATCGCTTTCGACGATGCTGAATGGAAATGTCGGTCGAACGCCGACGGAAGGACGAGGTATAATCGTTCCGTGTCATATTTTCTCGCGGGACACGCTCCATAAGCAGCTTTCGAATATCTTGCAGCGTTCGTTTCGTATTCGTCGCTGGTTCCGCGATACCTTCGGCTCTTACAGTGTTTGTCCAGGAAGCTAGAGGACGAGGGTTTCTAAGCACGAAATTGTGAAGGTTCAGAGTATAACACTGGTTCGGAACGTCGAAGTATGAGACCCAATGATAATTATTTCTAAAGTTCGAATAGGATGGTTTGAGTATTGTCGTTTAGAAGTGGATCAAAGTTCATGTATTCATATAATTTTCATTCCTACACATGAACATAATGTCATGAAATGATAATATTCGGTGTACACAAAGTTCCTTAGTAGCCTACTCTTCATGACTGTTAATGGACACAGTATGGAAGCATAAACTACGTAGACGTAACGAAACCACAACTAAAGGGTTGTTCTGACTTAATCATACGAGGACACGTGCATGTAAGTGTTACATAAAATGTCGGAAGTTGGCTGAGGAAGTGACAGGCTACAAGATCATAACACTGAATATGTACTGTGTATGCTGTAGGACTCTAGTTCAAGCCCTTCGCACCTCAGTGTGACAAGAGGTAAATATTCTAATTTGGTTCTCCAAAGCACAATAAAGGAGAAGAATTTAAATAAAGTCACTGAAGCTTTTACGTTCATAATCTAGTATCTATATTGTATACACAGCGAGTTTACATGTAAGATGATTTAAATTAAGAGGTCATTTCGGTTAGCGCGCCGATAAATTCAGCGATTTTCAGGAATTTATTGCGACGAAACGAATTTTAGTAAGGGAATAAAACTTTTTTCTATTTATTAAACTACATTTCTACAGTAAATAAAAATATAAAACTAATACAATTATTGCTTTTAAAATGTTTTTGAACGCGGTCTTGATGACATGTTTAACTTATTAGTGTTTTATTTATTACTTTTAACTGTTAGACTTATCTGAACCAAAAAATGTAGATTCTTAATGAGTATGACTGTCGCTATTGCTCGGACTATAATTAGTGATTTATCTTAAAAATTAGCAAAATGGCGGGCAAAGTGCAAGAAAAATGTATTTCGGTTTTTTCTTTGCTATTTTCGATTTTAAAAGTAGATTACACTCAGTGGAAATACTTGGTTGTAGTCCCTGCGAGAGTCATAGGTGTGCAGAATGAGCAGTAAAATTTCTAAAGCAATGGGTTCGATAGATTTTGAGATTTTATCTTTGAAATGTGAAAAATGACGTTTTGAGAAAAACGCGTTCAAGGTTTTCATCTATAACGGCCGAGCCTCAGCTCTCCCTACAAAATGCCTCTGTAGAAGCTAAAATGATCGGAATTTTTCCATGAAAATTTAACAGTACATTCTTGAGTATATATACTTTCGAAGAATGTCTAAACAAATCAATTTTTTCAACTCGTCTAACCGGAATGGCCCTTGTAACTAATGGAGTTTGTGTTAAGTCAGGTAACAGTACAGAATGTATTTATATAATAAATAGTGTTTTTCATTTATGTGGATATACACAAGTTGCCACAGATATTTATCGGTATTGAAATATTTTTCATTCCCTGCCTTCTTTGGGTTTCTACCAAGTAACAATAACCGACGAGTTTTACTCTCCGTCCACACACTTTGTGTTTCTTGTCACGTATAAAATTTAATCTCCCGTTCGGCGCACAATATTTTCCTTATTTGGCTCAGTGTAAAGTACGCAAACAATTTCGTGACATGGTTGTGTTTCGTTCCGCGTGCAATTTCGTTCACCGTAGCGGATCAATCGTTGCATGTGGCAATTCTCCTTAGGTATATCGATCATTTTCACGGACAAAGTATAAAATTGAATAGGAAGCCATTGAAAGGAACAATTGTTTCTGGGCATTGTTAGAAGGGGCTCCATTTACCTCTGTGTGCGTGTATTCGGTATTGTGTGCAAGCTAAATGCAGTGAAAATTGTTTCATCTTATACTATATACTTGTAATTGTTCACTCGATGATTGCTACATTTTTATCAAAATTTGTTTAGGTAAATTGTGTACACTGCTGTAATGAATAATTTTCCAATCTTCATCATTTAATATCTTAAAGATCCTTCGACTTGAAATAAATAAAATTTCCATTACACTTACATTTAATTTAATTGGAGTTAGGCAAAAAGGGAAAAGTATGTAGTTTCTTGGTTTGTATATCTTTCTCATTTCGTTTTAATTATATTCGGCCAACTGGCGCAAAGGGTGCATTTGGAAGTGTAAAACTGTCTCGTAGATATCAGTCCCTGTAGATTTACTTGCGACGCATTTCGGTATTCTTTACGGGACATTTGTTAAACTCCGGGCTTTATGTGACGGTTAATCTACAACAGCGAAGTTAACGGTCCCCCGAGAGTAATGTGTAGTAGTCGAGACTATTGCTCGCCCCCAGAGATAGCATCCATCTAATAATCATTTCGCTGAAACACTTACAGCTCCTCCGGTGCCAAATATCCTGTTTGTGTCGCCTCTCGCCTCGGTGGACCAAAATGAAGATAAATTTTATTTACGTTTCAAGATGGAAGAGTAGATACATTCTTATCGAGTGAAATGTACTTGCGAAAGAGTAAATTGCGAAGTATTTACTTTATTTACAAAGAATTTCTCTAAATTGTCTCATAATAATTACAATGTTCAGATTACGAAAGTATTATCTTGGACAAATAATCGGTATCGAAGCAATTACTGGAGAAATAAGAATTAGACATTGAAATCGATAGAGCGATACGCTCCGTAACTTACGGTGTAATTGCCTGGAAACGCTGTTCATTATCGATAACAAGGACAAGCAAATATTACTTACGTTGCTAAGGAATGATAAACATTTTTCCCAAAATAGAGGATAGAAGAGTATACTTAAATGAGGGCTCGGATGCAATAAGGGGCGCAGCGCTCGAAAATGGGAAACATTATTGTTCAAACGTTAAGAAATATTGGAAAATTAAATGTTTTTAAACGGAATTTTAAAAAATATAGTGCTGTATAGCTGGTCACGATACACATTTTTCTAATTACAGTTTGTTTATCCAAACATTGCTCCTCGAGCTAAAAATTATAAACAAAAAATTTGTCATCACCCAAAATCATTATTTCTTTAAACATAAATTGTGATAACTTCAGTAAATATTAACGGATCGTTATGAGACTTAAAACATAACTACAGAAAACTCTAGCGAAGCCGTAAAATGTATGCACAAAACCCTTATTACAATTATTTATTAATCAGTATGATAATTGGTGAAAATCTTCCTTTTATATTAAGGAATGACAAACAAGTTATGTGTACCTCAAAATTGCCTCGATACTTTTTAACGGCGAACGTTGAAAAACATGGGCTATGTCCAGTATTACTTTTTAATTAAATATTCTTACCTTTTTTAACACAAGGGTTTTGTGCATACATTTTACGGCTTCGCTAGAGTTTTCTGTAGTTATGTTTTAAGTCTCATAACGATCCGTTAATATTTACTCAAGTTATCGCAATTTATGTTTAAAGAAATAATGATTTTGGACGATGACACATTTTTTGTTTATAATTATTAGCTCGAGGAGCAATGATTGGATAAACAAACTGTAATTAGAAAAAATGTGTATCGTGACAAGCTATACAGCACTATATTTTTTAAAATTCAGTTTAAAAACATTTAATTTTCCAATATTTCTTAGTGTTTGGA
The DNA here is from genome assembly GCA_910592295.1 of Andrena haemorrhoa. Classification (NCBI taxonomy): domain Eukaryota; kingdom Metazoa; phylum Arthropoda; class Insecta; order Hymenoptera; family Andrenidae; genus Andrena; species Andrena haemorrhoa. Next base: position 13,059,656 of record OU342944.1, on the reverse strand, counting down.
CAATAATTTTTCCCATTTTCGAGCGCTAGTCCCCTTATTGCATCCGAGCCCACACTTGAGACTTATTAATTCTTTTTTCGATCAGTCATAAATCTGAAAAATTCATTAGCAAGCAATAATACCAAGTACTTTATATAAAGCCGAAAAATATGGACTTTAATCCTAGTTGGAACAGTTGTCGATTACCTTTTCAGAATTTTTTAATCTCCTTACGCGTGAAAATACATTTCCTTCCACTTCAGCTCCTCTTGGAAGATGAAAGTGCTTTTAAAGAACAACGAAACTTCGAACTTGAGAATTTCTGAACTACAGCGCGTTCGTGAAATATTATTTTTAGTCGAGAATGATATGAGCGTCAGACCACGGTGAATAAAGCGATCCAGCCCACTGTGTGGTGTACGTGAACGTTCCAAATTTATTTTCACGTAAATTTCGCCTACTCTTGTACCGAAATACCTGTACAACCGCAAACGATCATCATCGGAAAAGTGATAGTGTCGCGGTTTGGTCTGACACAGTATACGCGTACGTGGCATACTATATGTATAAGGCTTGTGTAGGATCAATGGTCCTCGATGAATATTTGAACCATTTTGCCAGGATCTCAGCAGAAGTCGGAAACATTCATTGGAATTATTTATTTCACAGCTTCTTGTTCCCAAGTAAAGATAGCATTTTAACGTCTAAGTTCTAGTATTGTTTCACTGTATTTCACAATATAAATAACTAGCTTTACTACTCGGCTTCGCCCGAAATTTAGATTCTGAGTTTATAAAAGAAAACAATTTTTTTTGTTTTTTTTTTTTGGTAAAAATAGTCACATTTATCTGGATTAACCAGGCATAATGAGCCGAGGTACATTTCGTGACCCCGAGTTTACTGTTCGAAAGTTTTTAGGCGACAGTCAAACACACCAACATACGAAACACTCTCTGCTTTATAGTATAAGATGAATTATCATTAAAAAAAAAAATTGATACATTACTTCCTACTACTACGTTTATTTAAAGTATCATCAAAATTCAACATCACCGTGCACCTTATATTCAAATACAAATGCCAATGCAAATATCCTTTTATATTTATTCGACGTTAATACACAAAGGCACAATTTCAAAACGAAACACAATCGAATTGTTACACATGCAAAATTCAAGAAAGGAAAACAGTTAATCCAAAATTATTCCATGTTGCCATTCAACTGAAAAAATTTTTGATTTTCCCCACAATCCCCATGGAAATGGCAAACAAGAGACCGAGTCTTGAATATAGAAAGCTATTCAGAGAGACACAGCCCCAATGAATGACCATTACGGAGCCATTAAAATCGTAATGCCCTTTCGACACTTTTTCCCGGCTGTTCAATTGCTCACAGGGAGGAAACAGCCCGCTTTACAAACGTCCACGTGATGCCTGAAAAATAATTATCTGGAGAGACTGATCTCTCACGCTAAGCCCATCCGAGCTCGCTTTAATCTGCATCTAATCTAGCCACGTGAGCCCTTATTACACATGCAACACGCTCGGGCGCACGATCGCAACGGCTCCTGCAGGAAATATCTCGATCCTCGCGAGCAAAAGACTGGCGCCAATGAAAGAGATATTTTCGTGGCACGCTGTTCGTCAACGGCACACAGGCTCCCGTTGACGTATTACTATCTATTTCGCGGTTCGTAAACGACGCGATTCCTGCTCATCCTGATAAGAGGGTAATGCCGTCCCCGAGGGAGACTGAAGTCTACCAGATAACATTTATGTAAATGCGGCACACTCCCGCGAGTTGCCGCGAGTGCTTCGGGGTAGGGAAAATTTACTGAAAAAAAATGAGACTCCAGAGTGAAAAGGGAGGCAATTTTACAGTGTAATTTTTTCGAAATACGCCACTTCGGGTGAGGGATGAGCGCGCGGGGTTTGAGTACATTCAATGATACACTCCTCGAATTGAATGAGAGGCGAGATACTCGTGTGAACTGATCAATATTATTGCAACGTTATGAAAGCTAGTTATGCTTTAGTATTTTTATAAATATAAATATTTAGTAAACCTACGAACTCCGAACGTGCAATATTCTTTCTCAATTATTACACTGCCGTTAACAAGTATTTCTAAAAGACGGATTTTAAATTTAAAAAAATGTAAACTGAAATTATTCACCAGCGACAGTAGCTACTATTATATATTTGCCAGTAGTCATAACGCTACTTTGGTTGCCACGTTCCCCCGAGTAAGAAACCTTGCCGCACAAGTTTTCGAATTCGTATTCACCTGAAAGCAGACGTCCCCGAGAGAAAAAAAGAGCATGGAAGCAGCCCTTTCAAAGTCGTCCCGCTGTTAACTCAAGACTTTCTCATTCGCTTACAGAGCATCTTCTGGGACACTCTCTGTGTATGCGCATACGTGCATTGTAAATATGCAGAGTACATAGGTACGCGCGAATGTAAATTAGAGTTAACCCCGTCCCCGACTCTTTTTGTTCAGCTGTCTGCGTGAAAGAGCCAATTCGTTGCCGGTGCTTCTGCTCCTGCTGCCTCCGCCGCTACTTTCTGCTGTTTGTGGTATAGATCGGCTTTACCTTGTCGGTAACGAACTGCAGCATTCCGTGTGTTCTGTGTTTCGTGGCTCGCATTTTACGTCGACCTCGTCCCGGCTGCGAAGGAGGCGTACGTAGGAATCAGTGGTTTAGTAAATATTGCCATCAAATTTCTTTCTAGACCGATGCAAACCCTTACACCCTGATTTCTATTTGCGTAACTCTTCAATTTGCAGTTGATTTTCATTCAATGCTCTTAAGAATGTTGAGTCAATCACGTAAATATTATAATTACGGAGTTTATAATGAAAAGTGCACAGTTTTCAGGAGACTAGGGAGTCGAAAAATCGTTTTTTTTATTGGATTTTCCGAAAGTACTATCTTTTCTGAATAAAATACCGCTTCGTTTATATTAAAATTCGGGAAATTGTTAATTTGGGAGATAAATAGGTCAAGCGGTAACTTATAGCATCGCCTTTGCCCAGAAACTTTAAACGCGTTTTTCTCGAATCTTTTTTTCTCTTGGTTTTGAGCTAGTTGCGAATGAACGGAGGTTCAGATCGACTTGAAAAAATTACAGGATGTGTAAAAAATGAGCCATTTCAAAAAATTAAAAAGTCACGGATTTTTAGTAGCGCACAAACACGACCGATTTTTCCTTGAAATAATCGCCGTTTTTCGGCCACCAACTTGGTAATTTTGTTTTAATTTTAGTTTGCATTGGTTCAGCGCGAAACTACGGATGTTACAAACAAGAATCACACTTTGAAATCGAATTACGTCACTTTTTAAGACCAATATTACCTGAAAAGCACAGAAGAACGTTAAAAAGATTACCAGTCAGCACCGCCATTTTTAAAGCACATGTATATTTCATACCAACTTTTTTTCAATCTCTATGATAATAATAAGCATTGGGTAAAAGGATAGGTACATCTGGATTTGCTTTCATTTTTTTACAAATGCATTACAAAGAAAGTGTTTTTTTCTCACGGAAAAGGACTGCTTACAAGGGAAGATCCCGAACCCGGAAATTCAAAAAATTCTGAAACTTTGTGAATATGTAGGGGATTTCGTCCTGATTACAACACAATTTTTGTTTCCTGCCCAAATTCACTCTAAGGGGGTGTAATTGACCCCTGAAAATCTGGTTATTTTCCGATTTTGCGTTATAATTCGCGAACTGTAAAATAATTTGTTTACCAAACGATAGATCTAATTAAAATAAGTATCTTTTGTCTTGAAACTTCTTTCCTATCTCTTACAGTTCGCGAATTATAACACAAAATCGGAAAATGGCCGAATTTTCAGGGGTTAATTTCACCACCTTCGAGTGAATTGGGGAGCAAACAAAAATTGTTGTAATCAGAAGCAATTCCCCTATATATTCACAAAGTTTCAGAATTTTTTGAATTTTCGGGTTCGAGATCTTCCCTTGTTAGTCCCCTTAAGGGGTCATATACGTTTCTCGGCACTAAAACGTGGTCAATGTTGAGAGTGATTCAGGGATAAACTGATAGTCCGATTGGTTTAATTGTTTTTGTGTTGTATAGGTACATGTTTATAGATTATAAAACAAGTCTGAGAATAAGAAAATGTTTAAAAATGTGGCGTCCGCGTGCAGTGGCGTAGAACATGTTTACCGGCGCCGCCCCAAACGGTGTGCACGATTCAGCTCGTACGAGCGGTCTGAATAAAAAATCCCCGATTTTTTAACAATCTTTGGGATCGTAGATATCCGGTGACGTCGCCATTTATTCGAAAAAAAAAATTGCAGCAACACTTTAAAGAAAAGAGTCGTGATTTTCGCTATAAAAGTCGTACGTTTTCGCTTGTTATTAAAAAAATGGTTCAATTTAATTGAAAAAGTTCACTGTCACCGGATAACGAGTCTTATGTAGAATATGTGTGTAAATAATGAAGTTAATCGGATGAACGGTGAGGCAGTTATCATGCCCACCGTCTTGGAAAATGCTGTTTCAAGAAAAACCCACATTTTTTAAATTTTCCAATTCTCATACCTGAGGTATATAACCATAGCTATATAAACATATACCTATAAAACACAAAAAGAATTAAACCAATCGGATAAATAGTTTATCCCTGAATCACTCGCAAACATTAACTACACTTTAGCGTTGAGAAACGTATATGACCCCTTAATGCCCTTACATGACGTTTTGCACACACGCCTCGATCTCGTGAATTCTCAAAACGCTGCTTCCTTGTTTCCTCCTTGGCTTTAAAATTGATGAGTCAAACGATCTGCATTCTACATTCCACTTTGTGAGATGAAACTTCGTAACGCGCACTGGCAGTTTACTCGTGAGAAATTGCAGGTGGAAAGTACCTATATCCATACACAAATAGTTGTACTACAAATGAATGAAATAGAAATGAGCCTTCCAAAGGAATACCTAGCTACATAAATTTCTTAAGGGAATCAAGTTGAAGCTTCCACCAAAGTGAATATGTAATGACTAAAGCTAAGTATCTTTCAGAAAAGAAGATCAGCGACCACCCAAGCAATTAGCGTTACACGCGAATTAACAATTGTCACAAAGTCCGCATAAACGTCCTCCCCTACTGATCGAGCAATGCAATCCACCGATACTTCACGACGCCAGATAATGCCATCGATCGGTTTAGAAATGAACGCCGCGCGAATCGCGAAACCACCGCGGCACGCGGCCGTTGTATTGTTTATGCCGCTCCAGTTTAAACCCTATCGCGCCGCTGGTAATTAATAATTTACTGCCGGCGTCCGTCCAATGGTAACTGTATCAACGATCAATTGCGCGCCGATGATTCGAAACGATTCGAACGACGCCCACGAAGTTTAGGCTTCCGTCCCCGCGCGGATTAGCATTACAAATACACTTTATTGTCGGTATTAAACTGTCTCGCCGCGCACCGAACGGAAAAGCAACGAATCTGATCAATGGCCTGTGCACCGCGCGGAACGCGTCCCCGCCCCCGCCCCGTCGATCCGCACGACCGTGGAAATATGGAAAATTAACAATCTCGCAATACGCGCGGCTAGAGGTGTGCCCCGGCTCTCGTCCAGGGGGGTCGTAACGCGCGTGGCTGCTGTCATTCGCGAATAATAATTTGAATAATATTCGCGCATTACAGCGTTTCGTTTTGCCGAACGTGATACGCTCGGTGGCCTCGTATCCAGGATCTAGTGGAAATTATCGGTGGAAACGATAAACTGCTGTTTACCAGGCGTTTATGCGTTTAATAAACCTCCGGAGCCGTTAATGGTTCCCGTTATTTTTCATTCTGTTAATGATCTTGGGCGGGGAACGGGGGCAAATTGTTCTGAGGGATGATGGTTCGCCGGGTTGGGAAATAAAGAGGGGTGGAGCTTATTAACCTGCTGTTCAGATTTATTGGAGGTTTGGTCTGTTAGCATTTTACTATATAATGGAGTAGCAATAAGCTAGGCAATTGTTACGCGATCGTATTAAGGGGTCCTCCTATTTTTCGGGAATTAAAAAAAGAAACAAGTGTTGCACGTATCACTTTGCACTTTTGTAGCTTTATTTTATCACCTTTTAAGTTTATAAAAGAAAATTGTAAATAAAAATATCCATTTGTAGTGGAATGGGAGCATCGCGGAAAGAACAATATCCTTACGGATGCCAGACCTGATTGCCAAAAAATCAAAAGTCCCGATCCACTTTAAGTAGGTATAGCAGGCATACTCAGCAGACGTTACTTTATCGTTCGAACTAGAATTCTGGAAATTGAATAACTACGGTATTTGGGAAATTGAATAACTACGGTCAATGAAACTCTATTTTTTTGCTAAAATTTATAAAATATTTTTAAGACGTTGCCATTTCTTTATTTCTCAATATTTTTTCATTATAATGGTTCAGACGATAGCCACACGTCTACGGATTACCAATCTTTTTGTATTTGGTGTTTGAGATAATTACAATTGCTGATATCAGGTCTGGCATCCGAAAAGATGTTGTTCTCTTCACGATGCTCCTATTCCGCTATAAGTGGAGATTTTTACTTACAATTTTTTTCTTTGACAATCATAAAGGTCATAGAATAAAGCTACAAACGTGCTTATTCCTTTTTCGAGTCCTGATAAATTAAGGTGTAAAACGGTAGAAAAATCGTAATTTTTTTCGCTTAAATATTAGTTTGAAATCTCTAGAATGACACGCATATGGTTTGAAATATAAATATAGCTTAGTTTTAGAGATACAGGGCCGAACGATATTTTTAAAAACTTTTTGTTGCTACATTCTCTAAGCATTAACGGACCATTTTTTGAAAATTCATATTTTTACGGGAGTTACAGACGAATCGTCGCGAAAATCGGCATCCTTTTCTTCAACACGCTGTTATTCAGCGAATTTTCAAAATATTAAAAACGGTCTGTTAATGCTTAGGCATAATATTATACTTAATAGAAACCTTTTATTTTCTTATTTTAAACTTGAGTTAGGAGGTACACCGTTTAAGAAAGACCATCAGTTCGGAGCCACCTCGTGACATATATCTATGTATATTTTCTTACTTTTTAAAATGGTTTTTAATGCTTCACAATATACCAAAATCAAGTGCTAAACCGCAATTTAATCGGCTAATTACTATTTTTTTCGGGCCATCACAGTAGTTCACCCTGTTAAGTAATTCATAAAATGTTTAAATGGAAGAAGGAGTAGCAAGTAATATACAGCACTAGAAATATTTACTGCATCATCCCCAAATGCACGTCCTACGAAACAATCTTCATAACTCCATGATTGATAAAGTAGTTGGTATCCAATTTATTTTAATCAAGATATAATACAAATATTAATATCAAACGAACTGAAAGTGAATACACCCTAAATATTCGAGTGATGCAATAAATATTTCCAGCTCTGTAGAAAGTAGGCCACTAATTATAGACAGAGATCGTATAAAAAGTATACAACGAGCATGTGTCAATATAACCCTTCTAATTAAGTACACCTTATTGTTGGGACCCCTCTTTCTATCTTCCAATCCCTCTTTCCACGTTCCCCAGCCCTTCCCAGTCGAGCCTTCGTAACATCATCCGGCGTTCTCCTTTGACCAGCCTATTAGGCAAGTTCTGGAGAACACGATCGGACGTCAACGCGGAGAAACGACAGGCTGGAGTTAGATAACGATAGTAGACGTGGTAGTCAGTTTTGCGACGCGAGGGTGCGCGAGTCGAAAGTTCGCTCGGTGGAAACGGCCGATAAAGCCAACCGGTGACGAGCTATCCTTCTGTCCGTTCATTCAAATCAGCGTCTCTCCCCCGCCCCTCCCCATCCAGCACCCCCTTATAGCTGTACGATCCACGTAACGGACCACGAAAATATAACGATTAAGCGGCTGCGTCGTTCCCCTGTTTCAGGCATGCTATGCGTCAGAAGACTGGAAACAGAGGCCACCGCGGAAGATGACAGGGTTAAGTAGATAAAAGGAGTAGCTGGTTCCATCGACGGACGATTCCACCGCGTTTCCCATGCAGTGCACAATGCTCTGCCATCGCGCCCTTGTCGTTCTCTTTGCTGTCAACGTGCCAATCGGTAAGTGGAAAAAGTCAACTGTATGTCGTACGCCACCGCCGCGCCTCATTCCCTTCCGCTCGCGAGGAATTTCCTTTTTTTCCACCGGATATTGACGTTCGTCGGTGGGTCTGTTTCATCTGACGCTGCTGGCAGTCGGCATAATGTGGCCGGGATTGAGTCGTTTGTTGAATTGTCCGCGAGAAAAGGACAGTATCGAGAGCGAACGATTCGTCGCTATATTTATATTAATTTGTCTCTTGGGGAATTAGAATCTTCTGGAGATAATGCTTTATTGTACACAAGAATATTTTGCAGTTCGTAGTGCTTGAATTTCAGTTTCATTTAAGGGAATCCTCCGGTTAAAATTTTTCAGAAAATCGATTTTTTATATATATATATATATATATATATATATATAATTTTGTAGCGTAACATCTCGAGAATACCCTGTGAAATTTTCACGCCAAAATTCGTAACGGTGTAGAATCTACAGTCACATAACTAATTCAAACTTCGAACGCAGGTACGAGCCGAGAACACTTTGAACACGTTTCTCTCGAAACACGATATTTCGAAACGGTAAACACGATTTCAGAAGAACTAATGAACCGATTCTAAAAACCTTGAGGCATTTGATTCGCAATTGGACTCGCTATCGCAGAACCGTATAAAATAATTTTTTGAAACACGGGTTTTTATCTGCATATTTGTGCGGAAAATTAGCCGCTTTTTTGCACTGCTCCGTTCAAATGTGCACCAACGTCGTACTTTTCGTCCATTTTGCACCAACAAGGGTTGCTGCGATAGCCATTTAAATAAATTTCAAGAAAGTGATTGAATTTTTTATTTTGGACGATCCTGTGAGTAAATTTCATAAAAAAAATTCATAAATATCACCTATTTTTTAAGGGGATTGACCGGAGGGTTCCCTTAATTGAAGAATCAGTACACTAAAGAAAATGAATACATTAGAATGAAAACAGCTACTTCGTTTCTGTGGATGGGGAAACGATAATAGAATGTCTATTGAAACGAATTCACTGCTCCAACGTGACGATTATTCTCCTTGTAAAACGGTACAATGGACGAGGTTATTAGAACGAAACAATCGAGCTGTACGTAATTGCAAAGGTTTATAGATTTCGGTGAGGGTACTGTACATCTATATTTGCATGTTATCGACACTATAGCGTTTAAATAGTCCGCTCGATAAAAGACAAAGGTGTTTTGTTCGAGGGGAATAGTAAAATGGTCCACGTACCTATACGCGTGTCGTTTCATCGAAATCGATATCCCAGATTTTAAGCTTCGTATAGGTGAAAAAAAGCGAATCTGTGCCACTCGAAAGAGGGATCTCCAATGAATTGTTTCGATTTCATCTATTTTTCATCGAACCGTGAATGAATCTTCTAAGGGTATTGAAACATTAAATCATATGTTCGAAATAACCGCATCGTTCTCCGGAGTGTCAGATGTAGAACAAGCTCTAACGTGCCATATAGTTTATTTATCACCCCACAGCTAATTAAATATCAAACAATTTATCACGAATATACCCATGACACTAATAATTTGTTTAGTGAAGTAGGTCATAATGGGTATCATAATAGATTCATCTGCATCTCGCATATCTTCTCGAAACTAGAATATTACTAATATTAAACATTTATCATGAAAATAATTTTTTTCTACATTCAAAAGAAGCTTCCAAAGCTTCAACATCCTTGCAGACAATGTCGATTACAACATTTCCCCGCAGTCTCCCCTACGGATCACACATTCGCCTCGTTTATCGTTTACCCTTACTACTAGCTGCGCCCATCTCTGCGCTTACTACTCGCGTTCCCAGAAACTCCGCGTCTCGTTTCCCACGCAAAAGAACAAGAAACCACCCACCGCGGGAAAGACAGGGAACTCCGCGACCGAGGAATCCTCCCGTAATTCCAAATTCCCCGTTCGCAGTCCCTTATTTAACAGAGCGAAGCATTCCCCCGGGGGCTCGCGAAAGCAGCTCCACCTGCCTAATTTCGCAGATCGCTGGGGCACGGATTGGATATCAATTCGCATGGTGGCTCGCGGATTGCGATCGACACAGTGCTAGGTGGAGGAAAATCCGTTGCTCGCTGACGTCCGGTGCAGATATGCAACGGAGAAGCGGTGCCAAATACGGTGTCTCGGTGGAACGGTGCGCCTGCTATGGCGGATAGGACGGGCAGGAACCGTCGCCCCGGTCAACTTCTGGCCCTGATGTTTATTCGGTGAAAGCGACTAGAAGCGGCGTCGCCGACTGGGCTTGTCGTTCGCGAATTAATTTACCGTTTCCTGGGGCTCCGAACCTTCGTCTCTTCACGGAGACGTAGAGGGCCTGCGGGAGAATCCCGCGGCCCGTATCCTTCGATCCTCTCTCCATCGGGCATTCTAGCACGAATCCGACCGGATCGTATGGAATTCGAATCGAGCTCTTTCGCTCGAGCTGTTTAATTTTCAACCGGATAAAATAAATTGCTCCCCTTCTCTCTCTCTCTCTCTCTCTCTCTCTCTCTCGCTCTCTCGCTCTCTCTCTCTCTCTTTCCTACTCTCTTACTCTGTCCTTCTCTCTCTCTTACTCTGCCTCTTTCTCTCTCTCTCTTTCTCTCTCTCTCTCTCTCTCTCTCTCTCTCTCTCTCTCTCTCTCTGGCTCTCTCTGTTTCTCTTTGACTCGTGTGCACTGGCGCATTCTCCGTCGGAGGCCGTGAAACGGGCCGTTTTAACCGATTGGTACTGGAATAATTAAACAAGTTTGCGGTAACTGACTTTTCACCTGTTCGCAACCACCCCGACGGGCAACGGCCACGGTCCGGATATTTATTATTTTGGCATCTGTAAATTGAAGGATGCGGGGGAACGGGGAAGCAGGTTTTCCCTTTACCCTTTGTGGAATTTTTAATATTATGTAACCCTCTTCATGTCCCCCTTTGTACGCCCTCTGCATCGAGATTAGGTTTGAGTAGTGATATCATATGTTTAAGGGTTGGTAGTTGAGAGAGTTTCCTTGTACAGTTGTCAATCATCCTTTGTCCGGTCTAAATTATGCTTGACTAATGAGGATGCATTGCTAGACCCGTCAAGCATGCTACATGTAACTAAGTTACCGGAGTTTCTCAGTGGTTCTTCTATGTGCTTGTCAACGTTGTCAACAAGCATTGTTCGTTGTTATCGGATCTATTAGTACAGGCATTGAAAATCACTTAATATTATTTTTCAAATGCTATATGGATTCAAACTGGTTTGAATGTACTTATCAAAGAATTCAAAATCACTTCTGTATACCGTTAAAGACTAACTTTATTCCTCTCGACATACCGCGAATATTCCAATAAATGCAATCCAAGGTCAGGTTATATGAAAATTCTGCCATATCTATACGTACAATATCCGCTATGGAGGAACGTCTTATGTCAACATCATATTGCAATCAGTGTTGGGACTGTTGAATTTATGGTCGACTAAGTCCACAAATTACCGCTGTGCAAGTAATGGGTCTAAATGCAACGTGCAGTTGTAAACACAGATGTATGTATTTACGTCATAAGATTACCCGTTGGAGCGAAACGATATGACCAATTACAGTATATTCATCCCTTTAGCACCAATTCGTAACCAAACACGCGCGCATATGAACCACGAGCTCCGCTCAAAGAAATCGAAGCACAGAAGCCGCACAATTAAAACTAAATACCCATGCCAAGTACAAACTCCTACAAAGGCCATTTTTATTTACCATCCTCCCGAGGATATCCATTCGACACTCTTGCCACAACAGAGCCCCTAAGCCGATATTTATCGGCAAGCGTCACATATACTCGATAAACCGCGTATCAGCGGCAAGAAGAATGTTGCTCTCGCCTGGACATCCGAAGATATATACAAGATCCATCGGAGCTCGTCGGCGGTTGGGGCGCCGCGGAAATCGAGGGGCGCAGAGGGGAGGAGCGACAGGAACGAAGAAACAGGCGAACGGTGGAAGGTGATACAAGAAGGAGGAACAGAGTGGAGCAGAAATTGAGAGTCCTATCTCTCGGCGAGCAGATAAGATTGTTTGTCCATACTCCGGATCACCGTCGGACTCGTCGATTGTTCCACTGGACCGCCGGCTCCTCCTCGTTCCCACTTTCTTCTCTCTCCCTTATCTGAAAACAACGACCTTTCCGGCCAAATTGGTTGGCTCGGCTCGAAGTCTAGTAAAACGTGATTAATCGCTCGCTTCCTTTCGCGGGATGTATCTCCACCTTGAACACCAACACCGCCCGACTCTATATCACCACCACCACCACGGTCGTCGCTGTCGGCCGCTCGAGTTTCCTACAGACGCTTGGTATATAGAGTGATAATCGGATAACTGCGGTCCAGAGCTCAATTGGGTTTCAGCTCGGAGGGTCAGTCCCGTGCATTGCTTTCTCCTGGGCAGGGAGAAAGATAGGGGGAAGATAGAAGGGGTGAAAAAGCAGCCGGCGAAAGTATACGTTCGTTAGGCGGAACTCGAGGCTCCTCTTCGAGTTCTAACGCATCTGCAAGTTTCGCTTCTTGCTCGAGGGAAAGCCGTTCCCTTGATCGTTCCGCGGGAAAGCTCGTGCCTCTTGTTCGTACCAATTAAAGGAACAAGGGTGATGGTTTTTTACTGGCGCGGCAATATGTTATCGCTCTTCGGGGGTTGTGCAAACGAGCAATGAAACGAACGGACTGCAGTTCGAGAAGTTCCACGACCGAAGCTCGTCTAGGTTTCGGATCAAAGTCGATATCGATGCTTGGAGTTAGTTGACTGCGGTGTACGGGATGTTTGGAGGAGTTGCTCGGTATGAAATGAATCTCTGTTTTCATGAATCTTCTGTGTCACTATACTTTTGCTCGAACTAGGAATGTATTTCAGTTGGTTGCCATTAGAGTGTTTGATTGAGCAATTTACTAGATTTAAGGGGTTACGTCATCCTGAGACGCACGAAAGTAGACGATCTTTTTTACAGATACTATGAGGTACAAAATGATTTCTTTGCTTCTTATGTGTAGAGCATGTATTAGTGCATATATTGTATAAATAGTAGGGTGGTCCTTATTTTTCAACTTTAAAATTTGTATTGTCTGACCCTCTTAAAATCTTCTATTTGACAAAAAAAATATCTTCGTGTTCTTTATTTGTATATTTTGATATATAAAGGTCGCTCAAGGACTTTATATTTCGCATGTACCACAAGTTTGGCAACTGCGACATTCCATAATTGTCAGTTGCCAAAGTTAATGAAACGGGGCCCATATTTATATATCAGAATCCGAAACCATGCTTTTATCTATGCGTTTAACAACCTGAATATGTAGAATGTACGTCAAAGTTTGCGTTTGCATCTGATTCGAGAGCTGCTGATGGGAGAAATTTAAATGTGCATATAAAGCCTTATGCCACAACACAATACAGTACACACTCGTTATAAACCCGTTTCGTCTTTACGATGTGTGCCCGAATTTTAATGTTATACTCACACTTAAAAGTTAATAAAATTATTTTGTCCTTGCAAAAATTTCTATTAATTTATACCAAAATTGTAATATTTCAATGCCATTGAGCGACCTTTAATCCTTATTATATTTTAACAAAATTTAGACGAAATTCTTTTAAACTATTTGGAAACTTCTGAGAGGGTCAGAAGAAAATTTTAAAAACATTGATTTTTTACCATACATATAAGGACCACCCTAATAAATAGTATACAAAAATATTGCAAAATGGCCGAGTTATTTGTCGTCCCGTGAAGCTCCGCGTGAACGGTGTATCAAATATCTCCAAAACTATTTGTCCGATTTATTTCAAACTTGCTACGCATACTCTTAATGGTATTATCTAAAATGTAGCATATCATTTTTTATGCGATATCCCATTCGTATATAATGAATGTTTTAGTTTGCCGTGTTAAGTAAAAAATGGACAGTGATATTCACCTTGTTCTCATTTGTACAATACATTTTTTCTTCTCAAATCCGTATGCTACATTGTAGATATTTTATTAATGAAGACTAGAATCATGGTCTCTCTCATGACAGATGAGCCTGTGTATCATAAATTGATACACCACTCACGCGGAGGAGCTTCGCCGGACAAGATATAACTCTGCTATTTTTTAATAGTTTTGTACAATATTTATACAATATGTGCAGTAATACATGCTCTACATATAAGAAGTAAAGAAATAATTTTCAAGCTCATAGTATCTGTAACAAATATTCGTCTAGTTTCCAGCGTCTCAGGGTGGCGTAACCGGTTAACCATCAGTATCATAGTGTAACACCAGTGTTACACGAATTGAAAAAATCGTGCGCGCCATTTGGGTGATTTTTCATGAACTTTAAAGCGTTACTTTACTATTACCACGTGTAACAAGTGTCCATAGGGCAGAAATACATCCGTAGAAATTCTACTGTGATACACTTTCTCGTATTGATGATTACAAAGTACCAGATAAATGCTAATTTTTTCTCTCAGTTATTTTGGTTTTCCTTTGTGAATAAATTTTATGTCGAACGTAATAATGTATGTGAAACTAGTATAACATTCTGCAAAAATGGGTACCTTTATGCATGGTGTAGCACTATCCATATTTTGTCATTTATATAAAAAATTATTACATTAGGAATTTTTTGCTTATTTTTACGATGAAGTGTGGATAAAAATGCAATGTTGAGAATTTTTCTGGGTAAAATAAAAAAATCATGATACTAAGGGTTAATTATTATGTCACTTACTTTAGTAATTTGTTCATCAAACTACTAATTCAATGACCTAAAGTTAGAGTACTATGATAATCTTTCCGTGACTGTGAATAGTTTGATTTTACTTGATATTTGTGAAACAGTCCTCGTATAAATATTCTATTATCTCAGATGAAGGGTAAGGGGAAAAACAGGGAATATCAGAAAACAGCTTTATCGAGAAAATTAAGTGTTTTGTTCCAAAGCAGAGTGGACACTACCTACCTGTTTTTAACCAGTATACCAAAACTTTAACGTTATCTGACGGGGGGGATTTGAACATTACAACTATAATGTTCTAATATATAAATATAAATTCTATAGTCCCAGTTCCCACCAACAAAATATGCTATAACTCGCAAAATCACAGAAAATGGACATTCCTTTCTTTCCCTTACCCCTGAGACATCTGCCTATAATTCTACTATAAGATACGTTTCCTTACAGCTGTTCTGCAGTGAAATAATTAAAAAGGTAGCAACTGCAAGGGAATTCTACTTCACTAAATATGTTTTTTTAATCTGATCACATTTTCTATTTTTGTTTCGTGTAATACTTTTCGTTTACTTTCTCATATTCATGGTATTCATTTTACAATAACATATGATTTAATACATTAGAGAAATAGTAATGATAGGCAGAAGGACTACAAGTACATATAAAACCCCAAGCGCTCGATATATTCTACGTTTTCCATACACAGTCAATTTCGATACTACGTCATCACAGACATCGCGATACAACATTGAGGGGCCCAGTGGAAAACAAGCACATGCCATCGTTTTCTGATTTTAGAGGAAAACAAGTTGAGGGAAAAATTATTTTCATAAGAAATGCGGTACGATATTGGAATTAATTTAAGCGGTACTTGAACTAAATGGTAAATGACAACTATTATCAAATTTTTACTGAAAAATTACATTTATTAGGTCAGTTTTCAGTACGTTTTACTTCGAATAAATCACTCGTTATTAGCTCCTATATTTTCATACAAATTAGAAAATTATATTGATAAATATTTGTTATACATTTAGTAAATAACTAAGAAATAATAATATAAATAATTAAACTCTCTATCGGTTATATCCACTTTAGAAACAATGTAAGATTTGTGTGGCATGGGCCTCTTCCACTACACATTTGTTTTTTCACAACGCGAAGAAAATTTAATATGATTCTGCTCGGAGAAACATACATGCTATTATATTAGGAGGTGGTAGAATCACACCACATTGCAGGAACTAATTAATGGTACAAAAAAACGCAAATTTATGCACAAATGGCATGTGCCTGTTTTCCACTGGGCCCCTCAATTGTCAATTCATAGTAAACCATGCATTCTGAGAAATAGTTTCGCGCTTGTTATTTCTCACTTCTACATCTCGTCTGCTGCTGGAAAAAACTAACTTCCTGTTCGACTTAATTGTTTAATTAAGCCTCGGCCCTTTTAATTAGACAGGGTATTATAGCTGAAAGCAAAGGGAGTGTAAAAGAAAGTTTGTACGGTTCCTCAAACGGCGTACTCGTTATCGTTGCCGCCAACCCGCAGCTTTTTTAACGGTAGATTTTTCCGCATAATTTAAATAACAAACGCGGGAATCATTATTGCGAAAAAAATTCTGTTGCGCGCACATAACGCTAGCCAGGATGCCGGTATGGAAATAAATACGAATTGTTTTGGCCATTTCGCAGCGTGCACGAATTTGTCGTCGACGCCAGGGAAATCTTATTGTGCCGCGGCTGTATTCAGAATCGACAAAGAGGATATTCATTCTTACGCACCGGCCCGTATGATTCTATTTAATCGTAACGATTGCTTTGACAATTTGAAGGGAAATAGGAACAAAACTGTAGAGCGCGAAGGTTGATTTAAAAATAGAATCGGGGAATCTGGGCCATATAGTTATATCGTTATGAAAATAAATCAAAGTGTGTCCAGTTATCTACATAGATCTGCGAATTGACTTTATTGAAATAGCGGTGTTTCCGTCCGCTTTATTTATCTTGATTTGTAAATAGCTACGTAGGAACGTGTTAAAAATTTGATGGACTTCTGGAGCTACGAAAAATTAGACATATTTGGTTTTGCTTTTATGGATTCTGTCAACCGAAGATTCATTCATTTCTGAGTCAATGAAACGGCTTTCGCCATTTTGTTAAGGTCGATTTTAATTTTATACGTCTTATGAATAATCATATTTCGACGTTGCGACGTAATAAATCTAATAAACGCTTATTAATCAACGTTCGGAATTATTGAATACGGCTGCCGCGAGTAAGGGGAGTTATTTATACTAACACGGATCAAGTCTCTCTAATTACTTTTGCTTTAATTAAATGGATGAAAGGTCTGTCCATCCGCAACCATAAAATCATTATATAACGGAATTGAGAGGAATTAATCCATTAAAAACTGAACGGACATTGAACGAATTTAATTTCGCTTTGTCGATGTACGTATCAATTTGCCGCGCGCGCATTTACGCGTGATTTCTATTTACCTGCTAGGTAGATAAATCTATTTCTCTCTGTTTCGACTCGACTTCGATTGAACATTACATCGCCCAGGGGGTAGTACGGTCGTTTGTGTAAAGAAACACAAGTAACTTGATTGAAACGTGCACCGATCCTCATTAATAACATTACCTGTACTATCTCGCGTACTTATAAGACTAAAATTGTAAAGTGCGTCCCAGAATGGTAGAACCACCTTAGAAAATAGCAGTAGCTAAAAGCTTGGGAAATGTTAGAAAAAAATTACAATATCCCGTTATTCGTATGTTTATTTAATATGTATTCTTGCACGCATAACGCAAAATAAAAATTTTCTCCAGTATAAAACTTAAAAACAAAGCAAAATGATACGCTCCCTATTTCATTTCGTGAATAATCCTTTGCATGCTTCCTGGAACTGACCCAAGCACAATCAACGCGAAATCGTAAACCTAACAATTGGCGTACCTTGCAGCAACAGGGGTAGAGCTCCATCTTTATCAACTTCGAGTAAATTAGAAAAAATTATTTATAGCATAATTGTTTTGACTTAATACTAAAAAGAGAACACTAATTGAAAAATATATATTTCGCCACAATAAATAGTAGTTATTGGAAAGTTTTTATTTCAATTTTTGGCGAAAAAATATTCTATAATAATAATATTAAGTAGAATATTGGGAATTTATTTCAGAAAGTACATGCATATTTTTATGCAATGGTTTTTGTATTTAGATGAGGGACACTTTAACACGTTATTATATTATGTTTCGGTATAAAAATATTTAGTTATTGCACAACTACAACTAATTTCTCGGAAGCTGTTTTTAGAAACTCGTTTTGCGGTGACCAACATTATTTGGAACTGGGTTATCTGAAATAAAGAAATGTATTATTGTAAATTAATCGGGGAAAAAATGGCAGATGTTTAAAGTGAAATGATCGATTTTCGTAGAAAAAACACTAATTTTTCATCAATAAAATAAACACTATGCATTGAAAAAACAAATGCTTCGATTAAAGACTAGATTTGAATGTCTAGAACAAACCTACAAAGTTTCAGAAAGATTGGTGAAGCGGTTTAGGAGAAATCGTGGTCACCGGTCTAAAAACAGCTTCCGGAAAATCAGTTGTAATTTTGCAATAACAAAATATTTGTATACCGAAACATAATATAATATCCTGTTAAAGTGTCCCTCATCTGAATGAGAAAAACCATTGCATAAAAATATGCATGTACTTTCTGAAATAAATTCCCAAAGAATCGATCCTTTTTCTACCTCCTGACGGTAGCTAACCCCTCAAGGAAAGATCCCTAGCCATACACAGCATTTCATGTCAAACACGCACCATGCAGCTGGATTAACAGGCCACCAGCCCACCTTCATATCCCATATTTCCGCAAGCCACATTCCCCAGCTCTCAAAACATGTCTACATTTATATCTGCCTAACTTCGCACCCTCGTTACACCCGAGCGTCGACTGCGCGTCAGAGTCACGTGTCCCGCCGACCAAGGGACCGCCGTGAGCGTCGTCGAAAAGATTGGGGTAACACGGGACTGGAGGCACGGCCATGTGCCCAGGCACACGCGTGACACATGCCCGCCGCGTACACACCCTTGGGTTCTTGCCTCTGTACATACGTATGTAGCGGCGGATTTCAAGTCCGTGACAGAACACGGGGGAGTTCGATTTGATCGCATTGCATTGCGAGCCCCCGCGCTGCCTTGTATCGGCCGTGGCGAGATTCGAAAGTAGATTGGGAAGAGCCGGGGCAAGCGTGCGGCAGACAGGCGAGGTAATACATACAATCTCCCTTGTTGTCTGGCATCGAGTTGCCGCGGCAAGAGAGACAGAAGTGAGCCCGCCCAGGCAAGGTAAGGAAGAGGGTAAAGGATCGTGCGAGCGTGAAGGGGGCGGTGGGACAGAGAGAGAGAGAGAGAGAGAGAGTGAGACGAATGTCGGGGGTGAGCTTTGAAAAGCGCGGCAGCAGCTACCAGAAGTCTTATAAACAATCCCAAGAGCGATGGGAACGGAGACCGAGCTACCCCCAGCCCCGTGCAAAGAGGATCAATGGTGAACGGAATGCGTGTAAACAGTGAGGCAACGTTACACGAGCGCTCGGCTGTGTGCGCGACCCTTCGGTCCCTACTTTTCCTGTGTTGTGTTTCCACCCTGGTACACGAATACACGATCGGGGAGGGGACGGACGTCGATGCCGCGAAACTGCGTTTAGCGGTCGCCTAGAGGAGGTATACGCCTCGAGAGTGTCAATAAGTATAGACGTAGTGGCTTAACGTGTTGAATCTTTGCCCCGAGGTGTGCGACGGGAGTGCTTCGGTTTGTCGAGGATCCCGGCGCGACCGTCGAAATAATCTTCTTTCGTCGAGGTAAGCAGGCTCTGTGTTTCGTCTACTAATAGCTTCTATCCTCTGATTCCAGCTCTTCTTTCCTGGATTATGGTATTGGGCGAACTGTTGTTGTGTAGTATATCATCTTTAAGGGTACTAGGCAGTCGTTGCTGTGTAAAACGAAGCATCTGTGTTTCAATTAATTACAAAAAGTAAATTGAAACTGCGACTTGTTCTTTGGTATGAAGTTTATTAACGTCGCGAGCTTGAAAAAATATGTTTGTTTAGTCAAAAATATGCGTTATGTGTGACGCTACAGATGGATCATTAAAGAGGCTTTTTAGAAATGTTTCTTTTGATTTGCAATGAGAACTCAAAAACGGAGGTTCCAATCGATTCAAATCACATTCGAGGATGTTCACAAAGTGTGGAGTTTCGGACCGGACCTAAATTGAAATTAATGAAAACACTTAATCTTTATGAAAAGAAACTAAGACCTCATCTTTTGGGGCTTGGGGGAGGGTAAATCCTCGTCAATGGGGTTTTAGTTTCTATTCATAAAGAATAAGAGTTTTCACTAACTTCAAGTTAGGTCCGGTCCGAAACTGCATATTTTGTGAACATGCTCGAATTTGATTTGAATCGATTGGAACCTCCGTTTTTGTGTTCTCATTGCAACACAAAAGACACTTTTTTAAAAAGCTTCTTTAATGAGCCATCTGCTGCGTTATATATAATGAATATTTTTGACTATACAAACATGAATTTTAAAGCTTATGATGTTAATAAACTTCATGTCAAAGAACAAGTCTCAGTTTCAATTTATTTCTTTGTAATTAATTAAAACAAAAATGCTTCATTTTCAACCAGAACGACTGCCTGATACCCTTAAGGTGTCCACGAAGTGGGGATGAACGCGAGGTCTCATTGGAGGCTGAGGTGTTAATGTGTACAGTCTTTAATTCTTGTGAAAAATATTGGTTACGAAATGTAGTAGCACGTGCATTATTTAGTTTAAGATTAAGGGAACCCTCCGTCCGAAATACTCGAAAAAGGGGTCTGATATTTTTACGAATTGTTTACAAGAACTGGTTGTAACATATCCCTAAAAATGTTTTAGGCTATTATTAATATACTCGTTAGGGTACAAAAAAATGTTTGTTTCATGTTTTTGGGCTTGATGCAATGTTCTTGGTGGAGCTTAGTACAGCGCTGCCAAAAAGGGATGCCTAAAGGGTAACCATGAAATTTACTTACAGGATTGTCTAAAATCAAAAATCCCCAAAATTTCTTAAAATTTATATCAATGGCTATCGCATTATCCTCTGTCACAGTAAAAAAAATACCAAAACTACGATGATTGCTGCACATTTCAACGAAATAGTGCAAAAACCGGGCAATATTACGCATGAACGTGCAGATAAAAAAGAAACCCGTGTTTTAAAAAATTGTGTTGCGAATTGTGTCGCAAAGGATGATCCGATAGCGAGTCCAATTGTGAATCAAATGCCACAAGATTTTTTTGAATCGGTTCATTAGATCTTCTGAAATCGTGGTTACCGTTTAGGCATCTCTTTTTGGCAGCGCTGTATTAAGCGCCACGTAAAAAATGCATCAAGACCGAAAACATGAAACAAATTTTTTTTACCCTAACGAGTGGATTAATAAAAGCTAAAAACATTTTTTAGGATATGTTATATCCTCTTCTAATATATATAATTCCTTGTGTTCTGGTTCTCATATAATTGCATATGTACCACGTGAGAGAGAAAATAATTTGAAGAGTGTCCAAGTAAAATCTAAGAGATCAAAGCATGGGGATATCTCACGGCGGAATTCCTAAGGAAAAGGGTGTCTAAGAATGACTGACGTGTCATTATTCATTGTCTCGTGTGCGATATTAATGCTACAAACTCACTGGGCGGAAATTGTCGCTTTTTTGATATTCCGCTTACAAGTTTTGATATTTCCCTCACGTACACGTATTTACTCGCGGCATGAAATGTCGCGTGTCCTACAGGTATTTTGTATCCTAAGTATTCTACCCAACTTTAGAAACTGCAATGCATACATATTTTCAGTTTTAATTAAACGTTCTTTAATCATAATAGCACGGTGACAAAGTAAACAAGGATGAACTTCTTTAAGCTGAATTCTTCCCCAGAATAAACAGCCGCATTGTTCTCAATTTCAAGTGTACTTAATCTCTTATAAGCATCTTATAAGCATGCTCTTCCCCTGCTCCACCGTCACATTACTTTATTCCTCGCGTAAAACAAATGAAGCCTTTGTTCTATTATTTACTCCCCTTTTATCTCCACCCACATATTTCTCCTCCTATCCCATTCGTTCCATTTTCCCAGTTTACATTTCGAAATTACACACTTGCTCCTTGCGCGTTCTTTAATTTTCCCCTTCAGTAGTATTCCTGTCGTGTGCTCCATTTCCTCCACTACTTTATCATCTAATGTCTCTTTCCATTCTACACTTCCCTCCTGCAGTTTTTAATTTTCCTTACAATCTTCTCTGGCCACAGCATGCACTCTTCCCTCCCTTTTCGATCCTCGCGTTCACTTCCAAAAATTCACCCAAATATTTCACAGCCTTTCACCCGAACACGAACGAAAATCATTTCCAGCTGTATAGCCACAAAGGGAAATAAAAGGTAAACACTACGAGCCACGTCCTTATCCCATCCTTCACGTCCCACTTTCTGTAAAAATACTCAGCTATGTATATCTGTAGCAGCTTTTGTGTATCATAACTCCGTGAACCACATCCTCGCGCATTTCAACAAACTCTTGGAGCTCGCGTAACATTCGGCCTCTCCGTTAGCTTATTTGCCACGTGGCGTCCATCGTAATTCAAGAATCGCAGTTATCGAAATATACAGGCGGGAAGAGATAGTCCGGGATGACGGACACTGTGGAAATCCTTTTCGGAATCATATCCTACCCCATTGCTATGTATGATGTACGAGGCTGCATGCACACGTTGCATTATGCATCGCGTCATAATGCAACCCTGAGGGGGTAACGCCAGATTCGCGAATTCTTTTTGCCTGTTTTGCAATATCGTCGGATGCGGTTCTCGGGTTTCCTTTACCATGAGGAACCGTTTCATCCGCACCCCCCGCCCCCCGTGCGCCCGCTTTTCCCGCGCTATATCTGCTTAACACGTGATCCTGGCGCGGCAAACCTCTTGGCAGGATGTTCACGTGCGATCGGAGAAACCGTTTCTACCTTGCTCGTTTTCTGATTATGAAATTATATCGCGCCCCAGAGAATCGACGCCTCAGGATTACGCGATGCCGAGGCGTGAATCTTTTTAGAGCGTCATACCGCTCGTCGCTCATGCGCTGACACGTCCTATTTCCGGTTATATCGCCATCCTGTTTCCCCGTCTTGCTTCCTCAACGCCTTGGGACGGCTTAATCCGTGCGGCCGGTGTAATAAAAATTTCTATCCTCTGGGAAGGGTACCTTCTTTGCTTCTCGATGACCGGAGGGCAGAGACCTTCTGAGTTGGAACAAGGTGCCATTGTTATTCTTTTTAATTCACTCGGTCTTCGTCCCAGGGAGAGGTGCAGAGACTCGCCGGTCAGGCTACTGTGTACTGGAATACTACTAAAATCGCTAACTCGCACAGTTGTAGATACAGATAGACTTATGAATTTCTTTCAAACCAAAATAAAGGACACTTTTTTAAATTCAGTAAAATGAATGATTTCTAGGGTAAAGGAGCTAATTACTGTTATCCTAAGCTGTTTTATTTAAAATAATCTTGTGAAATGATACGTAAAAAAATTTAGCATACAATTGAAACTGTTATTTACACGAGACAAAAAGCAGCACTTAATTTTTAAGCGGATATTAGGAGAGTGAAAGCGATGAGTTCCTTACTAGCGAAAATGCTGTAATTGTAATATTTAAGCTTTAACATAACAAAGTATACTGTTTTAGATAATATAAGCATCATAGAAAGTAATAACGACGGGAATTCAACGATTTATTAAGTCTTTTCATTTAATAATTGAGTGACAGTGATTGGTATACAAGCGTTTCAAGCATTTTGATATTACTATCATAGCAGTCAGTAGTTGCTCATGTACATGAGACGAACCTTAATATGAGATAAACAGTATTAGGTAAGCTGACAGTAATTGGGGTGCCAGTAATTCAGTCAAATACATTTTAAGGGTGTCAGTAATAGACCCCGAAATATATTTTTGAAATTGATGGATTTATACATAAAAATCGAAGTTTTAAGATCCACCAAATTTGTTTCATCAAGTAAACATATTAAACAAGAATAAATAACAAGAACAATATATACTTTTAGTCTACAAAACTATAAGATAATGTGAGAGTCAACGCTTAAAGTGTCAGTAATTGGATCCTTTACCCTAGACAAGGGCTCTTTAGCTACGATTTTATTAAAATATAATTGTATACGTCAGGTGGAAGGGAACTGGGTTTTACGAGGGACGAATTGAACGGACTTGAGTTTTAAAGATCTCCCAGTGGAAAGTTGTAGGACGTGCCCGTAATTGACGATAAATAACGAAACACGCGAGTCTGTCGGCGGATAATCTTTCACGACCGCCATTAAAGGCGCATTTACGAGCGGCGTCGTCGTCTTCTGTATTTTCTTTTATCTCGGCTTAAACAAGAACGCAAAGGATCTCCCGTGCGGGAGCTTAAACGATTTTCTCACGCCGTATTTACGTGGATGAGCGATCTCGCGTTGATGAAGGGACGAGAGTTTGCGGGAGGGTGAGATACAATCGGGACGCAAACTAATAAGAGAATAACGAGACACCGGGACTAGCTGTTGTTCCACGGGCAACTTTCTCTCTATTACTGATAACGGCTTTTTTTTTATAACGACCGTAATGCATTTAAAAGCGTTTGATACATCTTGTGAAAAAATTAATAAACACCCGGTGATTGGAAACGCTGGAGGGAAATAATGCTTGGAACCGTCCTGCTCGCTTCGTGACTCGATTGCTTGCATTGTTAAAAACGATGGCAGCGGGGACGGCGCTGCTACAATTCGTTTAATTTCGTTTGCCTAGCGAGAGACAACGGGTAATCGTCGCAACAATGCTATTTTTAGGAAATTGAACGGTCAATACTCCAGAATTATAGTGAAATAGATTTTTGTGTGGAACGTAGGTGGAAGGCTTTCTATACTGCTGGATACTTTTTTTTGCCGATCGGTCACGCGAAAAGTTAAACGAAATTCATGTAAAGTAAATAATTGTAAATGAGTGTCTTATCTGTTACATTAGCGGACAGAAAAGTTACCACTTTTTCAATTTGTTCTGTTTTTTTATTTCTTAGCATACATTTGGGACTGTGGTATGTTTAATATGCATATTCTGATGAGAATTTAAACCTATATAAAACCCAGTTAAAGTTGAATTTCTTTAACTGACAAGAAAAGTGTTATATGACATTGAACAGGGTAACACATTTTTGGGGCCGACAAAGAAGTTACTATATTTAGTAACTTTTTCGGTTGTCCTAAAAGCAAAAGGTGCCCCCACAAAATATTAGATTTTTTAATTAATGTTCAAAAGTGGTAACTTTTTGTTGGCTTTAAAAATGTGTTGTCTTGTTTAATGTTATATAGGGTTTTTGTTTGTTAGTTAAATAAATTCAACTGTAACTGGGTTTTATACAGCTTTTAATTCTCTTTCAAGATATATATATACTAGGTACATACTGCAGTTTTAAGTTGATATTAAAAAGTAATAGACGTAGGGTGGTTCGAAAAAGTGGTAACTTTTTTGTCCACTACTGTACATAGATGGCATTATTTTAAATTATCAATTATTAGTATTTTAAATTTAGGAATTAGTAAACAAGTGACTATTCAAAACGACAAAATTTATCGTCAATACAAAATAGTGTTGAGCAGTTCCTTTTGTGGCAAGCAAATTTCTAAATTTTAGGTTAAAGATCTGTCATCTAAATTCCATCACAGATTCGATTAATTCTATTAAACGTTGATTACTATAGAATTATATTTTCAAAAGTGTGAAAAGTGTATTTCAATTTTGTTACACTGGTTCTAAAAAATTGAACATAATTGAAATCATAAACTGAGCTTCCATTCGCTAGAACTCGCAGATCGATTTAAAACGATCCCAGATGCGAGAGTCGTAGGAATTTTTCCACCTACGTATCATGCTAAAGCACAACCCGGAAACGCTATTTTCATTCGGCGGGAATATACAGACAGGCGTGATAAAAGGAAGCTCCGTTACGCGACGCCGTTGCGGGGGAAGAATTGGTAAAGGGAGGAACGAATACGTAATATAATATTACGGGGGGTATTAGGGGTAGTATGTAAAGTAAGGACATATTACCAATTTCGAGGAACATAAATAATAGCGGAGCGTGGGATGAGCCAGACGATCCGGCGAGCAATTTTCCAAATTAGAAGACTCCTTCTCACTCCACCCCCGAGACGATAACGTGTGAACATTCTCGACGAGCTTGCCCCCGCTCCTTCGAGACACCTTGAGTATTCAGCCGAAGGGGCGCGTTCTCGACAGGGAAACGCGAAGGTATGCCGTTCCTTCGCGAGATCGAAGCTACAAAAATGTGGTTTGTGGACGGAGATGAAGCTCAGAACGAGAATTTCTTTTCGAATGTCGCTAACACGTGACGCGTCCTGGCTAATCATCTTGAGATGTTCGATGCGATAAGAATGGTAACTGATTTTGCTATTGAAGTGAAATTAGGTTTCTTAAACAATCAACGACTTTTAGTGGTCGCGAAGTCCATCGAATCTTTCGAGAATATGTTTGTAAATCTATAGGAAATCGCAAGTGGTTTGGTGAATGTTTCGTCACAGCGTTGAAAAAAGTATTATCCAAATATCGGGTTACTTGAAGCTTAAGTCGCCATGGACGAACGTCTGACCGCGCGTATTCCCCCAGGGCTTGGGGCTTGTTCCGTAGGTAATTATTCCCCATGAAGTATGTCCTCAAGACGGAAACTGGCGATTCCGGGGTACTTCAGCTGGCTCGCCAGTACTGAGACCCTACAAGAGCCTCGAGTGAGAGCATTCTGTGAGCGCAACAGCCTTGTGCAAGCTTAATATAGCGGGGGCGTCAGGAATCACGGTTAGACCTGGGGAATTCCTCTGTCTGCCTCGTAGAGGTGCGTAAAGGTAAAGAATTTTACTTCATCCTCCCAGCTAGGCCTCCCAAGTTCGATGAACATGGATGACAGTCTCCATCGCACTCAGTCGACCCGACAATTGGGTTTGGACATTAATAGTTAGTGGTTGCACTCCGAAAATGCAGAAGACACAGGTATTCTAGCCTGGGGTCAAGTAAACGAACAAATGAATGATTTGAAAAATCTGCCAAGGATAGAAATAAAAACTTATCAACCCAATTAATATCCTCTCTTAAATTTTAATTCAAAGCAATAATTTTATAAACAGTTTCTTCTAATTTACTGGAAGTTGGTGAAGACGGAGCTGCACCCTTGCTCCAGCGTCCTCAGCTGAAGGTAGAAGCGGAGACTTGGGTGCCGCAGGGTGCCACGACTGGGTGCAACGCGAAACGGCAACGCACATAATTTTTGCTCGCCAGTCATGGGAGATCAGGATGCCGTGCGACACGCTGGTTGTGGGAAACAACGCGACAGTGGGTCAGAAGCGGGTCGGCACGGAAAGTCGACACGGCAGAACGGCGGTTCGCGATGAAAGGGCGTGAAGGGGGCGCATGGGAGCCGGAACCGTAGGCGAGCGTAGAACGCGGCCTGGGCCAGGAATAACGAGAGTATGATCCTGGGTCATGGGGATATGACGTAATACAATATGTGCGGTGTCGTCTGTCCCATCCCATTTGTTCCTACGCACCCGCGTTGCCTGGGAAAAACGTTCTGGAGTCCGTCCGATCTGTGTGTCGAGGCGGGCGGGCTTGAAAAAGGAGGAGACGAGCGTGGGTGGCGGGAACGGAGAGGGACAGGGAAGAGCCACGAGCTGGGCTGGCGTTGATAACGACTCGCCAGCGTTCATATTTTACGCGACGCTCATCAATAATTCATGCTGTGAATAATGCAGCACTGTTTCGCGTTACTTTATACTAGCCTCTTGCTTCCTTCCTCCTTTCCCGCCTTCCTCCTTTGCGCCAGGTGCCACGGCGATCTTCTTCCTCCTCTTCTGCCTCTTCTTCATCTTCTTCCTCTTCTTCCTCTGCCTCGCTCGTTCGCAAGAGAGACCGGCACAAACTTCCGGTCCCGAACACTTTTATCTTCCGGTTTATCCTCTAAAACGGAGGCACGCACACCTCCACTTTCTCCCCCACACTCCGTTTTTAGCCATTATTGTGGCCTGCCTTCTTTTCCACCCGTAAATAGCGCTCTTTACCCGATAATTCGCGGGCAAGCATGACTGCCGCGCGCCGTCCAAGGGGCTAGAAATGGGAATCCTTTTAGCGGATTGTGGCGTTGAATAATTATCGGCTGCTCCTCTTTTGGAAGATACTTATTGACGGCTCGGTTAAGAGAATCAGGGGAGGCTGACTGTGGCACGCAAATACACTGTCGTGCATTAAGGAAGAGCGATGGGGAGTATCAGCTTTATTACGTAATTATGCGAGAATCTTTCTATTGTTGGTTTGATCTCTGCTAAAAGTTATTAGCTATCGTAAACTGGGGTGACTTTGCCCAGTTTTTTACTCTGACTGAAAAATTACCATATGATTGAATTCGCTATTGTTTTTTTTTCGTTTGACCTTGGAGAAATTATTACTATCGATTACAAAACACCGTATGTTCTAATTATTTCACAATAAAATAAAATAAAGTTCTCCCGAAAAGTGGGCTATATCACCCCGCGCGGGCATAGTCCCCAGTTTACGGTAAATAAATAAATTCTTTAGGGTGATTTCTTTATAAATGAAAACATAATTCACCTAAATAGTTACCATTCTTCTCTGCCTTTTCGCTGCCAGTTTACCTTCGCTTAGAAGTACTTTCAGTTTCAGTGCATTAATTTTATTTCTTCGCGCCTCTTCTCGTTACGCTGATAAACAGTGAACTTCACTTATTTAGGGGAAAGTTTACTTGCCGGATTGTTCGCGTGGAAACAAAAGAAACTTCTTCTTTCGGTGAACGAGCATCTTCAGGGAACTTTGGAATAATTTTATGATGGTTTCCGCGATAAATTATTTACTAAAATCTCAAGCCGAATTCCTCATCAATAATTCATGGTGTAAGACTGGTGCAGTTACTTCTTTCCGCCACTTTGTACCGCGGCTATTCTCTCGCTTTCTGTCTTTTTTTCAATTGCAGACAATGAACACTAAATCGGACACTTATTATATTTCCATTTCTGTATCGAAAGTAACGTAGGTGCATTTGTTTTAATTTTAACTTGCACTTCGGCATAAGCGGTGGCTTGTATTCATATTTGCATCTCATTAAGTTCCTCTCTGTGTTCATAGTTTCACAAAGTCTGTTTGAGAGTTGCGATTAATAGTGGACAAATTATTATTAATTTTACTCGAAATCAAAACGTTGCAAGTAGGGACAGTATTAGGGGAAAGATGCCTGAAACGATCCCCTTAAGGCGTAATTCATATAATAAATACAAGGGCACATTATTTAAATAAAAGTAAAGTAGTTTTTGTAAGTTAGTTTATCTAACTTATTAGTGGCTTAGATCAAATTTAGCTACCTGATCAATTATATTTTTTATTCGCATTTTTGTGAAAGCATACTAAAGGATCATTTTGTACACCTACGTGTATAAAATGATCCCTGCGAGGGGTCCCTAGAAAAATGACCTCTAGGATTATTTTATACCTGCTGATAGTAAATAAGACGACCATTAAAAAGCATTGATTTATTTAAATAAAAACAGAAATTATACTGAGTCACAAAATATACAAACATAATAAATTAAAACAATTTATTAAAAAAATCAAATCTTAGACAATTTTTGGTACATAATCAACGAATAGAAATACTTAAAATCAACTAAGAAACATAAGAAAATGAGATCAGCTTCACAGACTCAAATTTTTTCACGCACCCTCTGGATTGTTGGGATCATTTTATCCTACTAGGGAGGGATCATATGACCCCAAACATCCAACTCATATTCAGTGATATTGATGACTGAATATATCGTCAAATTATTACATTCGGTAACGAAACATACATTAAATTATTATTGAATGGCCATTAAATTCGCGAAAAAACAGCTGTCACACTAACAAGGGAACACCGCGAACCCGGACTCACCGATTGGAACGCAACTGTGTGGGTTTTTAGAGTGACTCAAAACAAGAACAACGGTGTGTTTCCTTTGGGCCCTATGGCCCTTTAAGGGGGTAAAAACTAACCTCACAGTCAAATTGGCACTTCCACTTTTTCGCGTATAAGTCTCAAAATACAACAGACAGAAAAAAAGGTTTCAAACCAAAGTTTAATGGTGCAATAAGCGCTACAAACTTGCGTCAATAAAATTTTCAAAGGAGTAAAAAAATATATAACTGACGAAAAAAACTCTTTCCAAAATTTTGTTAACGCAAGTTTATAGCGCTTATTGCACCATTAAACTTTTGTTTGAAACCTTTTTTCTGTCTGTTCTACTTTGAGAGTTATACGCGAAAAAGTGGAAGTGCCAATTTGACTTTGAGGTTAGTTTCCACCCCCTTAAAGGGCGATTGGGTCAAAATGAAACACACCGTTGTTCTTGTTTTGAGTCACTCTAAAAACCCACAAACTTGCGTTCCAATCGGTGAGTCCGGGTTCGTGGTGTTCCCTTGTAAGCCGTTTATGACAAAAGTTAGACAACATTGAAAAAGATCTTACCTTAGATAAAAGGCAGTAATAATTTTGATTTTTTCTTGTTTATAACACACGCAGTCCTGATATTTACACTAATAGCCGCAGATCAGTCAGGAATTATTTTAGACACATTTCCCCTACTGAAAATATTAAAATTTAAATTATTCCAGATGCATAAAGTCAATATTCAGACTTCTTAAAGAAACCAAGTGTATTCCCCATGATTTACTATTTTTCCACTTTGTAATTCTTGAAACATTTTTGTAGTTTGCTTATCAGATCGATATCAAGCACTTCCTTTAACACATTCTTCATCTTCTTATCACTGGACTGGATGATTCATCAAAAGAGCGAATAGTATTCTGTAATGAATGAAGCTAACATTCTCATTAATAATTCATGAAATCAAGAAGCTAATGGCTTTTTATTTCATGCTTTCCCTCCGCATGGACACTCGAGAGGTTTAAACCGAGACGGATCGGTTGGTTCTCATTCATCGGTAGAAAAATATTTCTTATCCATTAATACCACTTCTTCAATTTCCAATTTTCTGGCTTCTATCCTCTGTTCTTTCCTAGATTCTAGAGGCTCCCTCGTCAAACGCTTATGGACCGACGGAAGTATAATTCCCTCTAACCTAATTCCAGCGATTAAAATGAACATCCGAGGCGGGTAGGCGCAATTTCCTGTTCATTCCGGAATTACACGTATGAATGCTTCCGAAACATTAGCTTGTTCTAAACACGTGCAATCGAACTACACATTCGAGACTCCCGAACACGATTTATGTTAATTAAGCCGAAGCGTGCGTTCTGTACCAGCGACGTATTAATCTCTGCGATACAATGAGTTTAATAAGCGTTTGCCTTATCAGCGGTATTATGGCAATGGATTATAGAACTTGGCACAGCTTAATTTCCAAACTAATCGTTCACTTAAAGGTGGAGTAATTCTGAAAGATCGCGACACAAAAGGAAACCACATGAAATTAAGAATAGTGTTAGGTACTTTAATTTACCACACTTTGAGGAATAAGACGTACGATAAGAATTTTCTTCTAATATATTATTTATTTCACAAATACAATATAAAATTCTATCAGGGCAATCGTTTGCCTTCGTGCATCGAATCATCGGTTCATTTCAGAATATTTTTAATTCGGTAGTGTAGGCTGGAAATTGCGACAGACCTAGAACTCTGAGGAACGTTTATCGATTTGTTCTTACGCCCTATTGTCGCAAGCAAGTGTGTAATCGCAGCACTTTCCCCAGAGAGATTCGATTTTTCCGATCGGAACACATCCGAACTCATTCGATCTGATTCAATGCACGGTGATTCATGCTCTTCCGTGCTTTTCAATTTCGCACGATTGAATTGCTTCGATCTGATACGATTCGATTCAGACTAGAATTCCCCTAGCTTTAGCAAGACATTTCGCCGCGGGATCGTCGTGCCGGATAATCGTTCCTCAACCTATTATAATTAACGATTAAATACTCGGTTGTAGTCGCGAGAGATTAAAAATGAGCTCGATCTTTTACTTCTTCTGGGACAGAAATGGGAATTATTTTACCAGTAAATTGAGGAACCTCGTGCAAACTTTGATGAATGTAGAATTAAAATAGAGCACTTTCCTGATAGGTAATCACTTTAAATATTTAAAAATTGCGAAGCATGGAAAAGTTTCGTGTTCTACTAAATCTTTCTCGCGGTATAATTATCTCGTTCCAGTAAAATGTTCCACATTAAACAACGAAAATTCAGGGGTCAAAGAAAATTAATAATCTATTAATGGACGTGTGGTACGGTTCACCTCACGCTCTAGTAAGCGGCGTAAAAATGAAACGCACGTTCTTCTGATCCATCGATATTATTCTAGATTTCTTTGTCGATTTTTTTATTAATAAACGTCGTCTTCGTAATTGCGTCAAGAAAGTAGGTACTTCTTACTTGCAAATGAGGTCACACTCTATTTTAGTATTAAAGTTATTCTTAGTACTGAATAAAAAATACTACTTCTATCAGAATGGGAGAAATCTCGAGTAATGACTGAAGTACAGAGTCATTCCGGTTTTCTTCAGAGATTATTGTACCGACTATATTCTACCGTAATTACTTTGAAGATATCTGGTTCTAAATTGGATTTATGTGTTCGACAGAGGCGTTCGTATTTCCTTTGGGATCCGTTGAAGCATCTTCTGTTCGTGAATTGGATCGAAATGAGATATGATAAACAATCTATAATTAAGTTGCTACATAATCATTCGTATAAAAACTGCTTCCTTTCAATGAAACTTAGTATTATGTTTCATTTTTCACTTTATTCGGTTACGTTTTTGGCTTTCCCATTCTTTTCAAACACCCTTATGTGAGTTTCAGTTCAGTTCAATATTACTGTTACTATTACTATTCAGATCACTGCAAATTTTTTCTTAAAAATGAATCCTCTAACAAGGGGAGGACACCATGTGGTAGACACCGATTTTGATAAGCCTTGGCACGATGGATCTATGTCGAAAATAAGTAAACAGGTAAAATAGAGATATTTACATGGAATTTATTAAAAATTACATAGTGGCCGTGGGGTTTTAATGGCTAAAAATGCCACACTACCCTGGCGCCCCCGGGGGATTCCCCACTGAAGGTGTTGGGGTGCAGATTTGCCGGTTTTGAAGATTTCCCCAAGTTAAAAAAAATTATAAAAAATGTATAAAGTTTTTTTTTAACGTGGAGACATCTCTAAAAGGTACTCCGACGCCTCCAGAAGCGAATATCCCGCGGGCGCCAAGGTAGTGTGGGACTTTTACCCACTACAACCCCATGGCCACTACGAAATATTTAATAATTTCCATGTAAATATCTCTATTATTAAGACCTGTTGGCTGAAACGCTCGGGCACCTATTTACTTATTTTCGACATAGATCCATCGTGCCAAGGCTCATCAAAATCGGTGTCCACCACATGGTGTCCTCCCCTTGTAAGTACCAAGATCGTCAATAAAATTCTAGAATTTTAAATAGCCGGATAAGTGAATCACAGGAGACTTTTTCAGAAATTTACAATTTTTGAAAAGCTCTAAACTCTAAATAACCCTTTATCGAACACAAGCGTTTCATTTTGTTAAAATAAAAACCGCTCTTAAAATTATAGGAGCAGGAGTCAAATTTTTGTAGAACTATATATGGCGTTCTCCCTTAGGATTTAGTTACATGCACTTCCGCATCGGCATGCACAGACGTTTGCTTTAATAAATCTTTAAAAATATCCCGGATTACCAAACACATACCAAAATTTGCTCCCTCGTAGGAACGTTTTAGACGTGTCAACCGAGGAAATTCATCCTCCTCCACGAGTTTGCCGTTCGAAATTTAAATGCCACTCTGTTTCTAAGGGAAGAAGGCTGCACCCTCTTGAACTTAAACTTCCGTGCTTCTTCGATAGGTCAGTCTTGGCGAGAATGAATAGCGCCACTTACGCTGTGACCTTTGAGAAGCTGAGACGAAGCTCTTCCTCGATTGCAAGTCTGAAAGGATCGTGTAATGCATCGCTGGGTTATCGATGCAAGCGCAATATCTGCTCACTCGGTATAGGCGGCACTGTATCATTCTTGTATAATAGGGAGGTTGGGTAATACGGAATGGAATACAAACAAAGCCGCGTGATATTCCTCGCGGTGCTATATCATATCAACGTTTTATGAATAAAACATTTGCTTTGGTAGCTTTCTGCCCGCCACCCCATATATTAGAATGTTGTTTTGGGGAACAATGTTCGGAGGATGCGGCTACTTATCGAAATGAAGAATGGCACGCTCTGGGAGAAATTACTGAATTTAACCGATGTCCTCGTTTCTCCGTTTCGCGCGCGAATTTCGTATCGGTGATATAGTCGAGGTTTTATTTTTTTTAATTATTTACTAAGCTTCTTTATTCGCGGGTTGTTAAATAGTGCATGGAATTTCCAGGGGCAATTCAAGTTTTCTTGATTGCAGTGTTAAATCGTGAAGTTTGTTTATTGGTAACTTTCACTTTTAAATTTTAAATGAAGTCAGTATGTATCTACATATTATACTGGTACTTTTTTATATGTATCAGAACTCTATCTGTTTTCAAATTTATCAGTAGTGTATTAATTAGTACCTTCTGTTATTAATGGCGCAATGTACACAATGTGTAAAAATTCTTTTGGTGTGTGAATATTTTTGCCAATTTTCAGACACTGGATTGTCTCACACTTTGTTAAAATATTGAATACGTTTCAGCATTGGTGCAATAATTGTTCATGTACTGTCAGTTTCGTCCTAAATTATTGTCACCAAAATTAGTTTCTACAGTTACAAGAGAATGTAATAGGAGAAAGAATATTTTATTATATAAAGATACTCTGTTCGAATAGAACGTCGGGATAATGGAACATCTACTTTGCATGGATACACGAGCGCAACTCTGCTTGTTCAATAGCGTGTCTATTTCGCTAAATAAACATCGCGTGGTTCTTTTCATTACACTTTGAATGATATACGACCGCGTCTGGCGCGAGTGAACGTGGAGAATTAAAGTAATATTGAGAAACCACCCCAAGGCGAGCGCCACCCCTGTACTGTAAAAAATACACAGGCAAGAATAAATCGCAAGATTTAGAAACGTCACTCCAGTGATTTGTTTTTTTTAATATTCTCAGAGTAATAACGCACTCCAACAAAGTCGAATAATGTAAATTCGGAGACCAACCCTTTCCAATAAAGCATTCTATTCCGCTTTGGAAATTTATTTTTCGACTTACTTCGATCGATTTTGAATTATTGGTAATAAGAATGACAATTCATTTTGTATAAATTGAATGTTATGTTATTGATTCCATAATATAAGACAGTGAATTTCAAGTTCCATCGCATTGCAAAAATCGTAGTAGCTCTTCATTGTTGGAAACAGGGCGATCCGCTTTTATTCGCATTACTCTATTAGCGTGACTCGTGCTTTCATCAGTGCTCGCTAACTAGTCGGTTTTAATTCGAGAAAAAGTTTTCTCATAAGATCGTATCAGCGGCATTCTAACGGTAAGCCTATCAGTTAACCCGGAATACCGACATGAAATCCGTTAAATTCCTTCACCCTCCGAAAGAAATTCAATGGAAACAAATCTCGACAGCCATTCAGACCTACGGCATTAAGTAATTAATTTCGACAAATCATAGCTGTTACCTTCCAGCTAATTTTTCCTGGTATTTTCAAACTACGGCATAATTATACGCAGCGCCCTCGAAATTTACAACGGGCGACCGTGCACGCTTCTAACGTGGAGAACGGAAATGAAAATACCCGGATCCATTTTTTCTCACATTAAACACCGAAACCTGCAAAAATCCACGAATTCGTTCCGTGCTTTCTGCGGAAATACACCTTTCCCAGATGAAATGTCACTGAAAAATAGAATTTCGCACGACTTTAAATGCATTCAATTGTGGTATTTTTGCACTAGTTCTCAATGACAAGTAACCTAATACAATCTTTCAAAAACAGAATACCAAAACATAATACAAACTTAATACACTCGAAGCAACAAAAGATTGCACACAAAGTGTCTTTACACTCGCAGCTAATTATCCACTGTAAGCAACCTTCGCGAAGATAATTTATTTACATCCACTCTCGACCGAATCGTTGGCTTTGTGGCAGAACCAAAGGCAAAGTAAGCATCCAATAATGAAACTTGGTCGCGGTGTGCGCAGATCGACAAATATAATTTATCCTCAACCAATCTGTTAACGGCGATTATAGCCATAGCAACCGATCCGTGCCGCTCACCATAGATGTGATCAATTACTAAGCTAATGTGCTTGATTCGCGTTTCCTTGGGTCCGAAAATGCTCTTAGAGAAAGCCGTGCTGAGCCCGAAGTCGCGATTATTATCGATGCTGTTTCATATCTCGCCGTTTCGTCCGAGTGACCAGCCCACCTACCGCCAGCCCCTGTAATCGTTT
Source organism: Andrena haemorrhoa (assembly GCA_910592295.1). Classification (NCBI taxonomy): domain Eukaryota; kingdom Metazoa; phylum Arthropoda; class Insecta; order Hymenoptera; family Andrenidae; genus Andrena; species Andrena haemorrhoa. The sequence continues at coordinate 13,023,154 of OU342944.1, read as the reverse complement.
CACGCGAACGAACCCTCGCCTGTATTCGCGTCTATTTGTGCTACGTGAGCCTCCGCGACGAGAAATCCCGTCGACGTTTATCGTGTCTTCCACGGGCGTTCCGCCGCGATGCTTTATACCGTGGTTGCTTCTGTTTTCCGAGGCTGGCCACCTCCTAAAACGAATTTAGTAGCCCGGCATTTCAGCCGAGTAATCACGGATCGATACGTGATCGGAATCCAGCAATCCAAGTGATACCGTCGAATACCGTGCGTGCTTTCCTGCTCAGCGTAACGGGACCATCATTGATAAGGGCTCTCCGATCGTATTTCGTTAATAAAATCTACGCCCGGCTGTGTTTTCTTTTAGATTTGCTGCTTCTTGGGGGCTGCTTTGCGAATGCCTTAAGAGGGGATTCTCGTGCAATAGCCCCCGAAATTTATGAATTTTTGTTTAAATTATTGTTAATATTGCATTAAACTCTTTTGAGATATCAGGAGGCATCTTTAAATTTGTGGAATTGTTTTTTTTATGTCGATCCTTCTCATTATTTATTAATTATTGTGGAATTGGTTTTTTTATGTCGATCCTTCTTATTATTTATTAATTATTGTGGAATGGTGTTAACTTCTTCGACGATGTTGGCGTCAGATGTAGCACCTGTTACAGTCATCTGATTGCGAAAAGAAGAAAATTATCTTCAAGCTAAATAATAAACGCTGAGACTGGACCTGAAATTTTAATTTTAGGTTTTATTTATAATACTTTTTTCGTCGATAAAAAGAATATTATGAAAAATTTGTCTAAGGAAAAAACTTTCTCATTTTTTAACCGACTTCAAAAAAGGAGGAGGTTATAGATTCGACCCGTATGTATGTTTTTTTTATGTTTGTCCCCTCATAACTCCTCAGCATATGGACCAATTTTGATGACCTTTTTTTATTCGAAAGAGGGCGATGCCCTGGTGGTCCCATCCTACACCGCATCAACATTGGCCCAATATTTTGCCAGTTCTGGTTAATAATAAAGACTATTGTCACCTAATTATTATTATTTTATGTATGTACGCGCATATCTCCTCAGCATGTTGTGTCAGTATATGTAAAACTAACAAGTTAAAAATAAAAGAATTAAAACCGAATTCAAAATAATAAAAATGTACTAAAAAGTAAAAAATAATTGTTTCCCTCATTTAATCTACGACTCTCATATTTTTTAAGTCGGCGCCTCATCATTTGCACTGTGTAAATCTGGCATCGACGTAAAAAATATGTGAGTCGTAGATTAAATAAGGGAAAAAATTATTTCTTACTTTTTAGTGCATTTTTATTATTTTGAAGTCGGTTTTAATCTTTTTCTAAATTGTATTATTATTACTTTGTATTATCTTTTCTTTCAGACGCTATAATTCTTTCAATTTTTCCCTTTTTTTTTAAATTGGACCAGTCCCAGCGTAAACTATCTAACTTTAAGAAACTTTTTTTTGCAATCAGATGACTGTGATAGATGCTACAGATCCCGCCAACAGGGGTTACATGATCTAAGAGGTGGATAAGATTCCACAATAATTAATAAATAATAAGTAGGATCGACATAAAAAAAATATTTTTTGCAAGTTTAAAGATGCCTCCTAACATCCCAAAAGAGTTAAATCCAATATGACCAAAAGATCTTTAAAAAAATCTTAAATATCAGTTACTTTTGGGGCTATTAGACGAGAATCCTCCCTTAAACTATAAATTCATTTCTAATTTAACTATTTAGTAGATACTTGCTAATTATACTTTTGCTAATCTTGATTTTTAACCTTGAATTCTCACAGGAAGAATTTCAATTGTATGTTGATTTTCCTTCGAGTGTTTTAAAATGGTTCGACTAACCATTTTAGGAATTGGGAAACGTTTGAGATTGAGGGATTATCCTAAATAATGTGAAACGATACTTTATTTTCAGTAATATTCTGTAGTACACGTAGATACTTACCTATCCCTTTGATACTTCAAAAGCAAGCAATTTGTATGGGTGTTCGTATCACAGTTATCAATTTGAATTCTAAAATGGATATTACAATCGATTCATGACTCATCCGCTTATTGCATAAGGCGAGAGATATACACTCTGCTGCGGAGATTACTCATCTTCTTACTATCCATCCAAGCGGCGTACTTTGAACTTTAAACCTCTTAACATAGCTTGATGATAAAGGTTCGTAGAAAATCCCGGCCCTGTGCCTCCACGTGCGTATATTCCACTCGTATTAAAGAAGTATAGACGTTCTCCATACTTCTCGTAACAACGGTAATCCTCAGCCTCTTTGAGCTGGGGATGCCTTCCTCAGGGAAGCCGGAGGACATCGGAATTCTTTTCAAGGGAATCTTAAGAGGCACTTGATATAATTCCAAGACACCGCAACGGAGCATCCCAGCTATCGCGAATTTCATCTCTGGGGGTGAAATCATTTAACCCTTTCCTTGGGATGCGCATTGAATGGAAAGTGTTCGAGGCTCGCAGCCCCATGAAGTTGCACGGGCACGTTGGCTGCAGTGCATAATAACGCTCGAACGTACTTCCCCAGGAATTTCATGTATATAACGTTCTTCGCGAGGAAACGGCTAGACGATTATGACACCGAACTTTACGTTTACAAAGGGACGGGTGCTGAAGTTGGAACGGGAACTGACGATTTTAAAACAGGGACGCTGACAATTCCTGTTGCATAGGGAGAGTTGTGGAGCGGGCAGGTTTTGTACCGTGGAGATATTTAATTTTTAAATGAATATATTTAAAAGTAGGATCATTAGTGGCCACTATATGATGTTTTATAGAGTATAGGGCAAAGGTACTAGTAGCTGACAACTTTTCAGAAAAACGTGAGAAATAAGGTTTTTAGAAGTGGCGAACTCTGGGTACCTATTAGGAGCCGTGGCGCGCTGTTGAAAAGAGATAGTTGCACTTCTGAAAACCTTATTTTTCACGTTTTTCTGAAAAGTTGTCAACTTCTGGTACCTTTACCCTACTATGCTATAAGAAATTATTTAAGAGACTTGTCAAGTTGACGAGAATAATTCTGCTCAATTCTGCGCTTCTGATCTGGAATCTGACTAAACGTCGACTCGTACTTCTCGCAATGCGCTCTTACCAGGCGTGCTGCCACGTGCTTTCACACTTGAAAATCTTTCGAAAATGAATCGATTACCTCTGGCAATCAGTCTGCAACGTAAATAGCCTGTCATTATTACACACTCGTTCGAGAGAATTTTCCAGAAGATTCTCGAGAAGATTCCTCGCCTTATAGAATCTCTTAAAATTGGCCTGCTTCTCTTACGAGAGCCCACTGAGATTCCATTGGCTCGTTGAAAATCCAAATCGTCGCAGTGCATCGAATACCGGGAACACTTGGACACAAACGATGATATAAAAGTTGATACAGATTCCATGAGCTCCGATACCCCGGATACGGACGCCAGCGATGCCTGCCCTATACATAAGCGTTGGAATCGCGTTCTCCACCTTTCAGTCTAGTAGCAAGGCCATTACCAGCATTTTCCTGGCCCGTGAGCTCGAGGAATAATGGATTCCGTAAGTTTTCCGCTTGTTGCGACGGATATATGCTTATTTCGCCTCGGTCGTTTACCGATCTTCCAACCCTTAACCCACTCCGCCATCAGCGTCCACGTCCAATGGCTGCTGGAGCTTTTCAACTTCTCCTTCTTTCACTCTTCCACTCTCCTTCCCTTTCTCCACTCTCTATTTTCTCTCTTCCCTCTCCTTTTTCTCTTTCTCTAAGTATTTTCTCTCCTCCATCTGCCTTTCCTCTCCGCCCACTCTCTCTCTCTCTTCCCTCTCCTTTTTCTCTCTCTTTATTTTCCGCCTTCTCTCGCCTCTGCGTCTCCTCTTTCTCCTCCTCCTTCCCAAGGATATATTTCGAAGGAATCCCCAGGACGCGGTGCGCCCGATATCCCGGTCGTATCAGGAACCTCCGCTTCCCCGATACGGCGAGACAACGTTTCGTGTCAAATTAGCGAAAAAGTAGTGGCGTTTTGTCCCGCGGGGGCAGAGACGCTTCACGGTACACGCTCCAATCGTGTAAGGAACGGTGGGATTTTCCATGTCCCCCCGGCCGACGTTCCTGTAATTCAAGTTCATATTGGACGATTCCCTGTTGCGGATCGATAGGCTTCCGCCGGGGATACCTGGCTCTGCTCTCTTTTCCTCGTAACCGATAGTCCTGGTCCTTATGACTTGTACAGGCGAACGGTGGATCATGGAATTGCTCGGAAGAGAGAAACGATCCGGTGCCTGTTTGGGTAACTGCTACCTTGCTGTTTCCTCGGACTTCGCTCTACCAATCTTCAACAAGATCGTTGCTCGACGTGACTGTCTGCTTGACGAGCCGATAAATGGGGGGGCAGTTTTTGCCGCGACAGTGGGCTGAGTTTTGTTGTTGGTGTTTAGCGTATGTAAAGTGGGAATGCTAGAATAGTTTGGGTATTATAGCTTGGAAAGTTGAAGGTTGGGTAATATTGCATCTTAAAACTGATCTGTCTTCATCACTTATTTTTAAATTTCTTTACTTGTAAGGAAGTATTGTCAGAATTTGAATTGGTTTGCTTGCAAATCTTGATGCGTGTCACAGGCATTTTTAGCTAGAGGTCCTTGTTAGTTGTTACTTAAACAGGGAACATCTTGAACTGTCTGTTCGACTCTATTCAGCACAAGGGAATTTCGATATCAATGACGATGGAACTCGAACGTTCCTAGGAAGTTTGCCGTAACGAGCCTTTGACATATGCAACTTTGGTGCCATTCAATGAACCATCTGACTCCTGCTTGAACGTTTCAGATAAACTCGTACCCTTCAAACTTTGTTTTCTCGGTCCTCCAGAAGCTTATAAGGAATTCTCACTTCGTGTATTCAGATAACTTATGACACAATGGATTTACACTAGAAAGGCATTCGATTTATTTAATAAAATTCCATAAATCTTAAGAATTCAACAAACATGCACCGTCAAGGACCCAGTTCCTGACCTGTTTAGGAAAATAAACCAAATAATAAGCTTATTATGATACAAATTTACTCTAACAAATTACTAAATAATTATGAAGTATTTTGAAATTTATACGCAAAATTTGATAGCTCATAGTAAAACGTGCGATGGTGATCAGAAACTGCTCCCTTTGCATTTTCACTTTGAAAGTTAAATTATAAAATAATTATTATTATGCGTGCACTTTTTTTAATACCAAATTAAAGATAAAACATAGATTTACTGAAATAACAAGAATCTTTTTTGGTTACGTTTTCTTTTGCACGTTTATAAACCCGCGGTAGTTACTCTTAAGTGATCAGGAATTGGGCCCTTGACGGTGTTGAGGATCGTATCACACCATAGCACATTGTTTAAACTCGAGTATTCAATATTAAAAAAATACAACGTTAAGCCATACGTCCCGCATGCAATCTATTTCTTCAATCTTGTTTGATTTAGTCATCGCAGCAGGTCCTGTTAAATACAAAACTACGAATATGATACATTAAAAGACCTAGTGAAGTACAGTAGTTAATATGAGCTCAAAGGAACAAAAGTACAAGGGAGGGAAAATACAAATATTTAAAAAGTATATCACAATAAAAACATTATGTCTCAGTGATAGAATCGCCGAATTAGAAATCAATTTTGAAAACGTGTAAAGGCGCATAACGCTAAAGAGACGAGCGCGAGTGTGAAAACATCTTTCAACGTCAGACAAAAGCAAGATTTATCGATCTCTGAAGAAGCGTTCCAGGGGACGTCTGGATGGTAGCGAGAAACGTCGCACATCCGCGTCGAGTTTCACCGATCCTCCCTGAATATATCACGTCCGGTAAGAAGCTCTCGTTTTCACTTGCCGTGACACGATCGAGGAGGCGACGAGTGGTATCCGTATAGAATTCGTTGCTTCGAACTCAAGGAACACGGGGAAAGTCGAGGGGAGAAGAAAGGGTGGAAAGAGATGTGGAAGAAATTGAGAAAAACGAGAAGATGGAATTGTAAAGTATGAATTACGTGCAATCTGCCTGTAATATGCGTCACAGACAGCTCGGCAACCTCTTCCGACGATGAGTTGTAAAAGAATTGATCGCCAATAGAAATCACGAGCCTGAAGAGAATCATATAACCTAGACTTAATAGAAAACATTTTTGCAAATTTTATTCGGAACGTCGAGCCTCGCTAATTGATTATTTGAATAGATTTTCGTTCCAACCGCGGGAACCCAGTCGACGAAAACTACCCCTTACTACAGGACCAAACTTACAAAATGGTAAAACAAGCATCTCACCCACAAGAAATTTCACGTCGAAAACACCCCCGGGTCACAGTATTTTAAAACGAATACTCCCAGCCGCAGCAGCAATTGTGACGTTATTTATCAAGCAACTACGGTGCCCCCTAATAACACCCCCAACACCGTTCCCACGGCGTTGAATATTACCTCGTATCTATAAAGCAGTATTCGTAAAGAAGACTTTTATAGGGGCACTAGACTTAGACGGGGCGGGGCCGGTGTAATGGCACTTGCAACAGGGGGAGGGTTTCATTTGAATTTCTCGATTCGTTTGTAAATATATCGTCCTCGCAGGAAGCGTTCCGTCGCGCAATGATTTCGTGAGCCAGGTGCAAACAAAGTAAGGTAAACGGGGCTGAATATCAGATCTCAGACTTTCAAGATCTCATTAGGATTTTCAACTTGGCGAGTGCGGCACCGGGGTGGGGTTGGCTGGCGTGCAGGAGGGGTTGGGAGGAAACGCGGAGAAAAGGCGCGTTTTCAGCGGGCGGAAACGGCGGCTCGAAGGGAGGGTATCGCGCTGTGAAGGGGAACGGATGAAGGAAGGGTGAAATAAGTAGAAGATATACGGGAGAAAAAATTGTAAACGCCGAGCGAGATGGAGTCGGGGAGTGTGGAGGAAAGTCCTTTACGAGGAAAGAGATCCTAAGCGAATAGAATATTCTGGAATGGACACGCGATAACTTCGCGAGCTGTTTGTGTTCTGGTTCGAAGCAGAAGGAAATTTTTTGGCAATAATTCCTGTAACCCTTTTTCGCGATTCGTACCCGGGGGATCGTTAGCGAAAGTGCAAAGAGTAATACGTTATGCGAAACGTTTAGGGGTTCGATACTTTCGGTGTCGCGTGGTGCAATCGGTTTTAATTGAATCGGCTGGTGGGACTCGCTTTCGCGATGAATTTACGAGAATAAATAGCAATCAATAAACGAGCGGGGAAAATACTATTCCCCGCTAGTAATTGTACGCTAGCAATTTTCCCCGCGAGGTGTAGCGACTAGTAATGGGCACATAGCCTGACTTTAATGACCTGTGAATTAAGCCGCATTACAGATATACTGGCACGCGCAGCTGAGTCTGAATTTCTGGACGAAGGGCCGCGAAAACATTTTCGTTTTCGTTGTACGATCCTTTTCCGCGAACTGCTGTTGACATTTCCATGGCACGGAGGTGAGTCTAACACGTGGGAACTTATTGCAAGGGGGTCCGGGTACATTCGGCTGGGATCGAGCTTAAAAGTTAATCGCACTGGCAATTCTCAATGAGGCGCAATGAAAGGACGAATTTTTGCGGAGGTTGAATGTTAATGAGCACGGAGTTCCTCGCTGGGTTCGCGAAGCTTCTTTTGGCGACGCGAAGGGTGGATCGACAAAAAAGCTGGACAACGAAGATTTGAGAATCGTAATTAAAACAAATCCACGTCAAACTGTCAGAGAACTTGTAGAAGAACTTGGTGCAAGTGCTCCGAGAGTTTCCGGATACTTAAGGGGAATTGGTTGAAGTCAAAAACTTGAAAAGTGGGTTTCTTAGACACCCGGGGAGAATCAGCAAAGTTGGTGGCACGAAGTGTGCCGTTCACTTCTTCAGCATCATTCCAGAGAGGGATCTTTGAGATGGAGGATGGATCTTGTATGATAATCGAATGGCCAATTTCGGAAGCAAGTTTTTACATACACTCGATTATAATGCCACCAACTGATCTATCGACGAATTAGGCTGTAATTAATTAGAAGTTGATGAAGAGACTATGTTAATCAATATACAAGCATTCTTTCTTTTCGTTGAATAATATTGACTTTAAAATTTAGTTAAGGTAAACGTACCTATTATGAAACGCTTTTCGATGGGGTTATGCAATTGTCATCTAATTTATAAAATTTAGTGGGTTAGCATTGAAAATTTGCATACCATTCGATAGGCCATTGTTTTGTGATTATATAATGAGCCATAAAATGTATATTTATTATAAATAAAAAATAATATGACTAAAAAACTAAATGAAGGACCTGTACGTATTATGAAACACTGTTTTCGTACCATGACCCGGTGTTTCATATTCAATGTCCCTATTATGAAACGCCCCGTATGTGAACACGGGTCCGTGGTCTTGGAACACGCTTCCGAACCGTTCCATAAAGCGGGACATTCAAAAAATTGAGGTACACAATATGAAACGGTTATTTTTATCAATGAATTACATTAAAACCATTTTTTTGTAATAGATTATTGTATAATAATACTTATGTTGGTGAATTTGTACAGAAAAGAATGTATAAATATCGATAGAATGTTTGGCAGTTGCTTATATATGCCATAACTATTTCTTATTTCGTTATTTGTGATGCTGTTTCAAGAAGGGGACATGTTTGGGAAGGTGTTTCATAATAGGTACGTTTACCTTACATCTGTCGCTTTCCAAATCCACTATTTTCCCATACACTGAAGAAAATAGCATGCATTCCTGCAGATAACAGTTGAAAGCGTGGTCGGCAGGCTTTCTGGGATAGCTTAATAGACCTAGTGGGAAATTGCTCAGCAACGATACACGGAACAAAAAGAAAGTCACTGCTGCAGAAACTAACAAGCGGTAACTTTGCCTCGAGTAGAAGGTCTACGCGCGGTTCTAGGAAATGGAGATGGATAGATACTACTCGATAACGATGCCGTTTCTGCGCTAACTTCCCTACGTGCGGTTATCACAGCTGCCCATCCCCCGTGTTTCATCCCTTGGATTGGACTTCACGGCCGAAGCGTCAATTGTGTACCGTGAAACAAAGTTAATGCGGGAATCACGTTATCATCGGGCTGTTCTATAACACAAATAGTCAGCTGATATTGTTACGCATTAATTCAGGGTTTTTTGGAAGGTTTTTTTTTAAGGAACTGTTGGGCATTTTGTAGGATAAGCTGTACTAATGCTGGCACTGCAGTAATCATTGGCACTCCTGATTAGAAGGCCAAGTATTAAGAAGTACGAGCTTAGAAAGTACTTCTGGCAACACCACTCAAAAGTCTTACAGGTAGCGGTGGGACAAATAGGTGACAAAGCGTTTTCTTAAAATTTGTATAAGGAGTATAAAAACAAACTAAAATAGATGAGAAACGTTCTGCAACGAGGAATCCCTTCTTTTCAGGAATTTATTGCGACGAAACGAATTATAGTAATAGAATAAAACTTTTTTCTATTTATTAAACTACATTTCTACAGTAAATAAAAAATATAAAACTAATACAATTATTGTTTTTAAAATGCTTTTGATAGCGGTCTTGATGACATGTTTAACGATTCATGCCTCGCTCGTGCTGGCGATTTCAGCTGTTAGACTTATCTGAACCAAAAATCCAAACAGATTCTTGATCAGTATGACTGTCGCTATCGCTCGGACTATAATTAGTGATTTATCTTCTAAATTAGCAAAATGGCGAGCAAAATGCAACAAAATTTGTTTCTTTTGTTATTTTTTAGATTTAAAGTAGGTTAGACTCAATGAAAATACTTGGTTGTAGTCCCTGCGAGAGTCATAGGTGTGGAGAATATGCAGTAAAATTTATAAAGCAATCGGTTCGATAGATTTTGATATTTTATCTTCACGATGTGGACAAATGACGCTTCGAGAAAAACGCGTTCAAAGTTTTCATCTATAGAGGCCGAGCCTCTGTGCTCCCTACAAAATGCCTCTGTAGAAGCTAAAATAATCGGAATTTTTCCATGAAAGTTTAACAGTACATTCTTGAGGATGATATGTACTTTCGAAAAATGGTTTAAAAAAATTAATTTTTTTCTACTCGTCTAACCGGAATGACCCTTCAAACGATAGGGTCCCGAAACACGAGTTTTCCACACAAAAATGTTTCATAAAAAAATTCAGTGAATGAAAATTCGCAATAGAGTGTAGCGCGGAACCCAGTAATTACGAATAGAAACCCGTTTGAATTTTTAGATTCGATCTAGAATTGCATTTTTTATCGTGGCAATAGTGGGTGAAAAATTGTTTCGAGAAAAACGTACTTAAAGTTAACGTAAAGTAAACGTACGTAGTAAACGTACTATGCGTTTATTTGCTTAAAACAAAAATTGATTCTTTTCTTAGATCAATAAACGTATTATTAATTAAAAGAAAACTCACATTTCTACTACACCTCCGTCACAATCCATCTTCAAAAACCCCTATGTTTAAGGCTGTCACACTGCCGATCCCCCTGAACCACCTCTAAAATCTGTACCGTTAGGAATTTCATTCTAAAATTTAACCTGGTCATTCTCAAGAAGTGGGATGAAAATATGCGAAAAACATAACCAAAGAGCACAGATTAAGAAAAGCTCTCCCAACACCTCCCATACAGCACACTTCGTTGCGGCAATGTTGCAGCAACGTTGCAGCAACCTTGCCATGTTGCATGGTTGCAGCAACGTTGCAGTAACCTTGCCATGTTGCATGGTTGCAGCGCAACGTTGCTGTAACGTTGCTGCAACATTGCCGCGCAACATTGCACGGCGCGGACATAGAATTGTTGCTGCAACGTTGCGGCAACATTGCAGGATCATTGCTGCAACGTTGCGGCAACATTGCGGCAACTACCATTTAAACTTAAAATATTTCCGTTGATTTTAATGATACGAGAAAATGTCTAAGGAAAAAAGTGTTTGCTTCAGAGAGACAATTATTCTGACGAAGACGATTTTTTTCTCAAGGTTATATTTCCCGAAATTTCAAGATCATCGATGGTTTTTTTAATGGGATGACGTATTTTCATTACTGTAACGTTATAGCCAATAAAAATACAAATTCAACCATGTCTAATATGTTGTCCTTTTTGTCTAGCAATCATTTTTATCCTGAGACATTTTCTCGTATCATTAAAAACAAAGGAGATATTTTAAGTTTAAATGTTAGGTAACTCACCCTGTATATTTTAATATGTAGAATGACACAGGGTGGAAGTTGTAGTACATACCTACATAGTGTTACAAAACCCTAATGGAGTCTGTCAAAATGAGTCTTCGTTTGTAATAATTTGAGTTTAAAGTTTTGCATGGTAGGAGTATAAGTTCGAATACGTTAGCACTCTTATCAATCAGTGGTTGTAGCTGCGGCGGTAAAGTGTTCACCTACGACGCTACAGGTCACCACACAGTGGGCCGGATTTAAAATTTGGTGCCTTTTGGGTCTTTTCTTTAAGATATCGGAATAAAATTTGGGCCAAAAAATAGGAAAAAATTATTCCTTTCTAATGGTGTATAATTTAATATTTTTTAAAATTATTTATTTATTTATTTTTCAATTTTTTTTTACTGATTTGGGTTAAAAAAAAATTAATTCTGTTTATTTGGTACCTTATTTAATGCCATTTTCAGTAGTTTGAATGGAATGTTCGGGAAACTTTTCGTTTCCAAGTTATAAGCAAAAGTCGAATAATAAATGAATGCAGCCAAATATCGTGTTGTTTGAATTAAAGACCAATTTTTTGCGCTAAACATCATCTTCTATTAGTAATTAACGTAAATGATGTGTTGAAAAATAATTCTGAATATAGTAAGGAAATTTACAATAGAAAAATTTAATTTTCGAAGTGGGTCGAAGTGGGATGTGGTTTTTACATAATCATGTAGAAGAGGGTGTACTGAAAATATTCCAATTGTTTAGAAGTTGGGACTCGTTGGGACTTGGAAGATATTCCTTGTCAATTTTTAAAAATATCGTAAATTTCCTCACTATATTCAGAATTATTTTTCAACACATCATTTACATTAATTACTAATAGAAGATGATGTTTAGCGCAAAAAATTGGTCTTTAATTCAAACAACACGATATTTGGCTGCATTCATTTATTATTCGACTTTTGCTTATAACTTGGAAACGAAAAGTTTCCCGAACATTCCATTGAAACTATTGAATAGGGCATTAAATAAGGTACCAAATAAACAGAATTAAATTTTTTTTTATCACAAATCAGTAAAAAAAATTGAAAAATAAATAAATAAATAAATTTAAAAAATATTAAATTATACATCATTAGAAAGGAATAATTTTTTCCTATTTTTTGGCGCAAATTTTATTCTGATATCTTAAAAAAAAGACCCAAAAGGCACCAAATTTTAAATCCGGCCCACTGTGCGCCGGTTCGAATCCCCTTGGGGGAAACAAATTTTCTTTGAGAAAAAGAAACACGGGCTTTATACTTCTATGATTCTGCACAATACACACACATATATATATATGTATGTACGGTTATTTATATTTTTGGCCGTACTACCCGAAACGTTGCAGGTTGCGGCAACGTTGCGTGCAACATTGCAACCTTGCACTGCAACGTTGCTGCAACGAGAGTGTGCTGTATGGGCTGTCTCTCCCACAATTCCCCTTCACAGATCTCCACACAGTTCTGTCTCCCTGCAGACGATCAAAGCGAGCAGAAAACGCTGGAAATCGTCGAGAGGGGCGAGGACTCAAGAGAAAAATTTAAAAACGTATTGAAAGTGGAGAAATCGGGAACCTTCAACTTAGAAGGAGGATCAACAGAGAAGAAACAATGGAGGCAACCGGAGGGAGGATTTATATTCTGCGGGAAATATATAGAAAGAGAAGGAAGAGAGAGAGAGAGTGGGTTGGAAAAGGGAAATTGCCATCCTGGAGAGAGTATAAACGCGAAGACGTGCTAGGTAGCGGAAGGAATCCCAATGGCATTGGAAACGGAAACAGAAGTGGAAGAAGCACTGTGGAGGTGGATGTTCGGGGGTGAGGTTGGTGGACCGTGGTTGGCGTGACATGTGGGATGATGCTTGGACAGAAGTAGTGGATTTCCTGGCCAGGGGCTTCTGTTTGCTTACACCCAATCAACTCCAACCTTTCCCCATTTCTTCTCCACCCCACCCTCCCCTGTTCCGATGCTACGTACATACACGTCGCGGCCAGCGCACCCTCGATGCGTGTCCTCCTGGTCTTGAGTACACACGCTCGAGGTATTCTTAGATGGTCGATCCTCCTGCCAGCAGCTACCCTTATACATCTGCTGTTCAGCAAGTTAGACGTGCGTTATCTGAAGGGCTTCAGGTACAGGCGCGTGAATGAATACACACGCTAGATGGCCGGACGGATACGCGGAAGCGATGATAGTCATTGATGATAACACGCAGCGATAATAGGATGACGATTGTTCCGTATCAGTGTACGAAGTTACTCGCGTGTGCTCAGATTCAACGCCCGGCGTATTCGTCCGTGCAAACTGCACGAAAGAGGTTCATCGCATCAGACTGGCACTTGTTGAAGTATTTCGGGGCGTATTATCAGGCGTGATAATTAATTGCCTGCGACCACATGAGCTGCTTTTCTGTGGGTTGTTCGAATGTGAACGTTGAGTTTGTTTAGATTGCAGGTGCGAGATTAAGGGATTTTGAGAAGTAGAGGATATTCGTAAGTTTTGATGTCACAGGTAGAAGTTGGTTAAAACGGTGACGCAGACCGAAGGTTCAGCTTTCTTTTTAAAGGGGTTCTAGTCTAGACACTCGTTTTTCAAGGTGATATTTGGAAATTAATTCTGGAAAACCTATCGCACCTACAGGGCAGGGGTTTTGCACACGTATTTAGTAGTGTTTGAACTATCAACCCAAATTTTTGGAAGGCATTATATTGAAATTTGTACAAGTTACACGCCGAAGCACAGGTAATGTCATCAAAAACTGGCCCCATCGGGTGCACGAATTGTGGCCGTCCTACTTACAATTAGTCATCTGAAACGGAAGTACCAAAGACTTTTTTAATCTATATGAGTGTAGTTATCGCCCTAACCAGATGTAACCAAGTCCGGACATTGTTATCGAAATCGCAGCTGTTTAAAAATTTATATTTAATTTTTTCGACTTTTCTTCAGCTAAAACGAGGTGTGGGGGAGGTTGTATTAAAACTATTGATATAATTCTGGTTCGGGCTATAGGTACACATTCACTCTGAATGTGTGTCAAATTTTAGCTCAATAGGTCCAGTAGATTTTGAGAAAAATGTGCGCCCGATTTAAGAAAATTGTTCCGAGAAAAACGCGTTTAAAGTTTTCCATGCAGTTACGACCTATTCGACTGAAGTTATGGTAGATAATGACTAATTTCTGTAACTGACCCCTAATCTGCTATGCCAGGACCGTAGAGGAAGCCTTCCTCAACTTCAAAAAAATCATGTTGGGCAGCTCTCTCTTCTCTACTGGCAGTCATAGTTTCTTTAGATATCATACAAGAGTCGAGGGATTGACTGCCGGCCACGCTGCGACCTTAAGCCCCTATAACTCTGGGAGTTTCTCGAATTTCACCTTAAAAGTTTAGGGACATATTTTCGAAACCCTAAACTATTAGAAAATCAAAAGAAAAAAAAATGGAATTTTTGGGTAGAATACCCCCTTAATTGCCATTTTCCAGAGCTTCGAAATTCTCAATTCACATATCTTCTTTAGTGTGATGTATGCTTTTGCTTACATTTTCTCTGTGTGAAGGTAATACCCTCTACTAGATGAAGATAATTACTAAAATGCTCTGGCAAATGGCAAACATATTTGTTGCGAGATAAAATTAAGAGAAACTAAATAAATTCCTATACAGATGATGAAAGAAGTTATGCTATTAGAATATTGAGGAAAATGTGGTCAATTATTGAGGTTGTATGTCATGCAGAAATTGGTTAAGATTGAGTGCAAAGATTATAAAATTACTCAAAGGATTCATTTCTGCGCGTGCAGGAAATTGTCGTAGGATTCTATTGCGTCGTCGTGTTTACCCCGACCGCAATAGCGCAAACTCAAAATCGCGCGCGAATGTAGTGATGTATAACTCATGGTGGTTTAATTTTCCGGTTTCGGAACACCTGCTGCGAACTTTAAACCCGGACCACCTGTTTATCTGATAATTTCACGAAATTGTTCCAATTAATTTTAACACCACTGGTGGAAGTTTAAATGTTTGTTATAAGCCGAATTTGCAAGTTTTCAGACCGTCATGCCCTTGTAATTAGAAAGCTTACGTTAAAATAGCCTCTACCTGCAACGAAACCACACTTACGTGCGAAAATTGGTCCCATCGAATTTCTAAACCTCCCCGATTGCACGAAAATAAACTTTAATGTACATATTCTGTGTATATATATTTAATAAGAATTTAATGACACGAAATGGTACTCGCGTTTCCCTTATTACAAGAATAGTATGAAAATTTTGCAGCCCATCTTGTGTCTTTATAAATTTTATATACGAAGAGTTTAATGATATTTAGGGACTAAAAACTTTTCAACAAAACCTTCAAACATCTGAAGCACAGGCTATGAAATATTATAGACCAGTTAAATTTAGACATTAAATCTTAAATTCAAATTTTTCTGTGAAGCAATTTTTCTTTATCTCACTGTGTGGTTCTTAATAGAATGTGGTAAGGCTATTTAGTCTTTTACAAATGCTTATCCGTTTCGATTTCAAAACTTCTACCTTCTTCAATTACTACGCTTCTGCTTCGCCAATTAGTGTATTCGCAAGGCTGTCTCATGTTCTGAAACACAAACAGTTTCCACGTGGAAAGAAGTTACCGTTTGCCGATGAATTGGATTAATTTGCATTTGCGTAACAGTAATTCCATGATATCTGTTTGCCCTGTCAACCCTGGCAACCAAACAATGTAGCGTTGTAGCATCGCTCTCCGTTAATCACTTACGACAACTGGAATGTGCTTCACTGTCCCCGTACGAACAAACAAAATTAGCTAATAATGTAGTCTCGACGGGACTCCGGCAACTGACGCATCATCTCAAAATTTACGCATAGTTGCAAACTCCAGCTACGACGAATATAGCAACTGTTTGCTAGTGCCATTTGTCCATCGATTCGCATACCAGCTTGTGAACTGCACGCTACAGGAATCTGTCAATGGTGTCCTATTGCACATTTTGAAATAGCTTTTATCGTGCTTTATTCTGGCCATCCAACCTCGGAAAACACAAACGAATTTCATTTTATTGTACATTATTCCTAAATGATTTCAATTTTTGTATGTAATTTAAATCTCACTGCGATGACAAGTTCATCTTTTATGGCGAACGAATTAAAAGCTCTAATTGCGCTACAGTAATTAAAACATTTCTTTGGACAAACTCAAACCAATGTTTGAGGATTTCTCTGTAATTAAAGTCGCAGTAAAATTCTGCAGTGTCCCCTGAACAAACCACTCGTCCACCTTTTACACGTGTATTTCACGAGGCAGCGCGAGTTGTCTTCAATTAGGTGGGAATTATTTTCTGTGTTAAACAAAAGCAAGACAAAGGCCGTCCGTTTATACTTATGAACGTTAATGTACCTCTCGCAATAAAAATGCTGGTTACGCGCTATATTCTTCTTTAGTCCCTGATTATAAGCGACGTTTGCGGGGGTAATTAAAACGTACTGTCATAATGAACTTCGTCCGTTTCTCCCTTTATCTAAGGGTGGTAGATTAGCGAGTTAAATGCGTATATTTTGTACTCGCGCACCATACGTTGCCACTTAAAATGATTTTATTTCAACTACTTCAACGAGAATCGTAGAAAATCATTTTAATAAATCTTTCTCGCACGCTTGTCACAGCATATTGGAGCAATTAAGAGATTAAATTAGAGAGATGGATTTTCATTTACCGTCGAGTATGTGCGCGCACCTGGGCGTTAAGGGGACTATTCGGCAGTCAAATCACTCGAAAATCAAGTACTTTTTGCGAATTAATTTCGAGGAGATGAATACAAATTGTGGCTACTACTTTTGGGTAATGCTTATTAATACTATAAACTGTAAAAATTTTTTTTTAATAATATATACATATATCTGACAGCGCTACAGTCGTCTGATGTGTAGACGTTTTTTCTGCAGTAATTGCAAGAAAATGGGGTTTTGGATCGACTTGAAATTTTTACAGCACGTTCAAAATATATTCCTTTCTGCCCTGAACTTCAACATTAAAGTGTTAAAACTCTAGTTTCTGAGACAAAAGGAAACAGTCATATTTGCACCCCGAAAATCTACATTTTCCAGTCGCTATTTTAATAATTTTGTTTCATACTTAAATCGCAGGTTCTAGGAGAAACATATTCCAAGAAAACCGTTGTATCTTTATTTCTAAGCTCAATATCAGTGCAACACCAAAGACACTTTTTCCAAAACACTGTATAATAAATCTCGTGGTGCCATTCGTAAAATAGATATGTATAAAAAAATATATTTTTACTCTACGTGATAGTAATAAACATTGTATAAAAGCAGAAGTCTGTGCTTGCTTTCATCTCCTTGTAATATAATTCGCAAGAAATACTTGATTCTCGAGCGATCTGACAGCTGAAGTAGCCCCCTTAATTTTCTTCGCCTCGTATTTGTATTCCACTTATACTACTATTATTAATGGCGCGTGTAGCATTTTGAGCCGTGGAAAAGGCGTTGCTCAGTTTTGCCGTTAAATGGTGGCAGGAATGAGAAATTTCGGTAACATTTCACTGGTACCATTCCAAACACGTTCCACGTCCAGGGCGCAGTCGCTTCCAAGTACAAGGGATCATTTCTTACGCCGGGAACAAAGAAGAACGAAGTAACTGGGTCGTTCGGTGAGGCACGATTGTTCAACGTCGCCGACCCCACTTAAGAATGCGGTTTTGTATTTATCCTAATGTACTTGCCAGTCGTTTTCTGCCGACCTCACCTTGCAATCTGCGTAACTACGTGCGATCCTTTGAACCCGGGGCGGTACACTTTCCCTTTTCTTGACTTTTGAATCGCGCGGCGCCGGGGTTGAAAGTTCCACGACAGATTTTAATTGGAACGTGCTCCTTCCAATAGTCCACCTCGCGCTTTAATTTTTCTGATCGATTCACACTGGAACACTCTCCAACCTCTTTGCTAAGTACTTTCCGATTTTAAATCGCCGAATTAGATCCAGTGTCCGCTCCATATTTCTTTACCCACTTTCAAATAACGAAATAAATCTGCTTCTGTAACGAAATGAATTTTCAGCAACATTTCCTCCATTTCGTATTCTTGTAATGTGAGGATGCTACAAGGATTCGGTTCCACCAATCGGTTACTAAAACTCCGTCTATGCTCGCGTCTCATGCAACGCAAATGTCGAATGGTATCCCGCAGAAACACTTTACAACTGGCGTCACACTTTGTCCTGAGAATTCAACAAATTCTTGCAAGCTTTCAAAGGTGCCATGCGATTTGACTGATAATTAAATTCTTAAGTAATACTCGTGCACGGTAATTTCATCGGTATTGTTGCAATCAAGTTCCTGATGCTCGCCGTTTAGTCGATCTCCCAGCGCGGAAAGTTCATTTTCTGCGTCGCAACGGAGGGAGATGAAGTAACTGGGTCGTGAACTCCATTCCGCGGCTATTCTGTCGTGCATCTTATTATCGGGGCACGTCTTTGCTTTATCGTATCGTTTGTTTCGACATGCCCGCCGCAACGATGCGGATGTTCAATGCTATTTGACAGATTCCTTGCTAGTTCCCCTTCGGGATGCAGGACTTTCCATAACGAGGTACATCGTACTGTTATTCGCTTTTGAGAAAAATAGCATGTTGATGCAGAATACATACAGTGAGTAAAAAAAGTATTGGCTTGATTTCGGGAATTTCGCGATTTTCGACCTTATTGTGCGATCATTAAACGTTTGTAACTCAGAGCACCGTTAACCGATTTTGATGAAATTTTCAGCATGTATACAGCTTACTTAAATCTACAAACGGGGTTTTTGAATTTTCGTTACAGGCTCAGAAAAAAAAGTTGAGAAAAACGGCCTTTACTATTTTTTTTTGCTATTCCGACAAATTGAATTTTTTTTCAAAACTACGAAATACGTCACTTAGCAAACTAATCCTTCTACCTTCTAAAAAAAACCTCATGTCGTTTGGACCAATTCTAAAAAAGTTATGCAATTTTAAAAAGTGTGCCAATACTTTTTTTACTCACTGTATGCCACAGGTGATTTCATAGCGTGGAGATTTTATTATAAATCTCAATTATAATAAATTTCACTAGCAATCACGAAAGAGGTGCTCGCCATTGATGAAAATTTGAAACTCGACGCAGGAAGGAACATGGAAGGAAAAGTGTATGAAATCTGAGGGCCCTTTCTTGCGAGTCTCGTCTGTGCCTTTAGACTAGTATATGTATAAAGTACCTAGTCAGACACATTCACACATTTTTCATCTCTTTATCTTGCTTCAGTCAATCTTGTCTCTCTATTAAGGGGACTGTTAAGGGGAAAATCAAGTATGTTTTTGCAAATTAATTACGAGTAGGCCCACAATCATAGTATTTTAAATAAATCGGATTGAATTAAATATTAAATCTGGATAAAAAGGTAGATATCTATATATTTGTGATACACCCGCTAAATCTTAATATAGAAAGCAGAAAGCTTCTAGATGTTTGTGTGTTTGTCTGTGGCCAAAAAACTTTCGAACGGTAAACTCTGAGATCACGAAATGTGCCTCAGCTCATTATGCCTGACTAATCCAGATGAATGTGATCATTTTCACAAAAATAAAAAAAATTGTATAAAAGCAGAATCTAAATTTCGGGCGAAGCCGAGTAGTAAAACTAGTATTTCATAAATTCCAAGGGGACTTTGGTAAATATACCCAAAATTAGGCACCGATTTCACATACCTCCGAAATATAAACTGTTATATCTTCAGTTTCAATGCATGTATGACTTTCCTATTTAATATACATATGGATAAACTATTTTTGTGTTACCTGACAGCAATAATTCAATTTAACCGAAAGTTGCAGTTACGCCCTCTCGAACTAACATGGTAACATAGATGTGACATAATTAATTGATAAAAAAATTACGAGTGCAATAATCTTAATATATAAAGCAGAAAGTGCTTGTGCGTTTATCTGTCGCCTAAAAACCTTCGAACCGTAAACTCTGGGGTCACGGAATGGGTTCCAGCTCATTATGCCTAACTAATCCAGATGAATCTGACTATTTTCATAAAAGAAAGAAATAAAATATTTTTTTATAAAATCAGAATTTAAATTTCGGGCGAAGCCGAGCAGTAAAGCTAGTATTAATATATTCTAACAAAAAAAGCTCCAAAAGATATCTCTAGGTGTATGTCCCCCCTTAATTCCATATGACCAAGATAACAACTTGGAACCACAGAAATGTTTTATGTGGAACGGCCCTATGGCCTGTAGCGTCTAGGAGAATATATAAAACAATTCGACTTTCCTTCGATACCACAATAAAACAACGCCTCGGTACCGTGAATTATTTAAATCAATTTCCCATTGCCCATTAAAAGATCACAGGACAAGCCATAAACGAGATCTTCCCCACGGAACAAGCATACCAAAGACACCGCTGAAACGACGTGACTGGCTCGCCCACAGACGTAAACTCGCACTTTACATCCAGCCCGACATTATATTTGCGGGCGAAAGCGGCTGCAACGAGCGTCCGCCGGCGGGGGAATGCATTTTTTAAATGTTTATCCGCGGCCAAGAAGGGAAACACATCAAGAATTCGCTTCGTCGAGGCGGATATTAAACGCGCTACGATATTACTGAAGTCGCAACGCGATATTCCACTGACGCGAGGCGAAGCGAATAAACAATGCACCGCCACGAAAAACTGGCAAAAAACCAAGACAACGAATCACCCGTATACATAATGAAATATTGAATGCAACCACGGCCGCAATATTTAAACAGCTTTCTTCCCTTTCCCACGGTCTTTTGCATTTTATCTACGCCTCGGCAATCCGACGGGAAATCTTCGAGAGCCGCGATTGGCCAGCAAAAGTTGCCCGCGCGTGCGGCAATATAACCGCGTGGCCGACGGGGAAAAAAATGTCAGGTCGACCGGTAAAGATTGGAATTTAAACCGCTTCGCGGGGTCCTATGTTCAATTACGCATGCTTATACGCGTCACAATCGCTTTTTGACGCGACGATGTAAAAATGCGCTTGTCGGAAAAAAGGAAGAAAGAGAATAGAAAAAAATGGGGATGAGGGGGAGAGAGACAGAATGAGTGGGAGGTGGTTGGGGGCGAGAGGACACGGTGAAACATTGGAATGGAGGCTGCGTACCGGATTGCGAGGCTTTTGTAGCGAGCACACAGAGCACGATACATTGCGAAACGGATTGGCTGGTCGGATCTGTCACGCGGTATCTCGACTGACAAGGAAGACGAAACAACCAATAAACTGTTTCTGAACCTTTTGTTGTGTACCGGCGGTCGCGTAACGTTGCTATTCGAATTGAAAATACCTCGTCAGCGCGTTCGAATTGTTACGGCTGACTGTTCTTGATCATGGCGCGAATCGAGCGCGTACTTGCGCGTATCTTGATAATCCACGGGGCCAAGATAGGGGATGGAAATTTTATACCTTTTTTTGGCGTGGTGGCGAACGTGCCGGAAGATGTTGAAGACTTGAGGAAATTGGTGTACGGAATATTTGAGCACGTTAATTTAAGGCAACGGTGCCTAATATCGCCTAGCAAAAATTAAGTCGCTGTTAATTGAGTAATTGATATTTTTGTATGCCATTTATTTGAAAGTAAAGAGAAATTATTCATGTTTCATGAAGCATAAGTTAGAATCGTTGGAACTTACACTTTTTTAATTAGGACTCGAGAAACGTAAGGCATGCAAAAATCGGATGTTGCGAAAACGGTATCTAATATTGCCTACTCAAGAAATATTGATTAGTTCATGTGTATTTGTATAAGTTTTTAACCCCTCGTTGACACTCTGGATGTGAGCCACCCATAAGCTGATTTTGACGCTCTGTACCTTTTCCGAAACGTAGAATATCGGATTAGTGACAGCATGTAGTGTTAGAATGGAAAGTTGACTGCACTTTAGGGCTATTACTCAAACGTGGCAAGCGTCAATGTGAAGAAAAAAGTATTGTGGTCTCGGCTGTTTTCGCTCGTATTTATCGTAAGTATACGTTACAATTAGAATGATAGTAATTATGTATTACAATAAACAGCATCATGGCTTATAATTTGCGCCCTCGAACAGTCGTACAAGCTATAGTGCAAAACAATGAAGAAGAGAAAAATCTATAAATTTCATCATAATTTCTCATAAAAATACAATATATAAAAATCTTCTATCATTTCTTGAACAAAAATAAAACGATTATATGAAGATCTCTGTTTTTTTCAATTACCGAAATAGTCTACCTTCTATATGCAAAATAAATACGTATTTTCCAAAGCCGACTTACAAACTATTTTTTTTCTCAAAATATTATATCTAAACAACAACTCTGTAGATTTGTAGCTTGTAATATTGAAATTTGTATCAGTTACAATTTTTTGAAGATTTCCTTCGTTTTTTCTCGACATATGGTAATCTAGATTTTTTTTACAAAAACTGTGATAAAATTTCAATCAAACAACTATTGGAATACATTCTAGAGACCTTGAAATTGACCCATGATTTTTTTCATAACGATTGGATTCTTTAGATAAGAATGGCAGTCGTTCAAAAATTGTTGTGGGTGTGAAACACCCAGTGTGTCAAAGTTGTTGTTAAATTTATTTTCACAGGTGTTTTTATTATTTCTTGCTATATAAATATTTTTTGAACAATTTTTGAATTAGGATTAGATTTAAGAAAACCTAACCTAACCTAACATTGTCACCGGCAAGTGATGTCACTCGACGATATTGAGGGTAGGCGATACACATTGAGAGCACGCATACTGCTAACAGGAAATCGCTATTTTCATTACGAAAAATATTTGAATCGATTACAATCCTTAAGTACATCATTAATTAGATATTTCTAAAAGATATTCTTATATTCACAGAATGATTAGATTTACCTTCTCCAAATGTGAAGACTGATGTAAAATTATCGCAGTCCAAAAAATTTGTACACAGTTAAGATTCATTAAAATTCTTCCCATTTTGTAATTGTTGATCAGATAACACTGCAATTACAGTATACCTTCCCACATATATTTAGTTACAAATTCAGTTCATGGGGGACCTTCGTTAGGCACCTGGACGGTATTAGGTATATCCACTCCACCCACGTGTTGCCCGATTTGAAGAATTCGCCAGGTTTAAATTATTTCGGTTAATGAATTGGATGCATTGATTCATTTGGTTGATGTTGGATAAATTGATTTATTCAGATATTAATGTAGCATCTTTGAATCGAATTTTATGCCGTGCTAAGCATCCTCCAGAAATTCGATATGAAATTTCCAAATTTTCCGCATACCGTGCCACGTGCACGCGAAGTAGTACCGCGCATACTTGTCAGCAATTTAAATTCCGGGGCACATTAAAAAGCGAAGGGTGAAACGTATATTTCGTCGTCGAACGCGCAATTTTCTTTATGAAATATCGCAGTGAAAATCACGCTGGTAGAATTCATTTAATTGTTCATTCATAACTTCGTTTAAGGCTATGAACGGGTCGTTACGATTCTATTTACGTTCGAACTTGGACGCTGTACAGTAACTGCTTCCCCCCTGTGCCATTTGGTCGCTCCTCTGGTTTATTCCTCTATGGAGGCCTTCTTTTTTATGTACACGCACCGCCTTGATAAGCAAAAGGGCAATCACGGCGACCGTTTCGAGATAATTGCATTTTTAAATTGAAATGCGTGACGCTCCCCGCACCTTCTTCCGCCACCCCGCCGGCCGTTACGCGTTGCAAATCCTTTCTTCTACTGCGCCAGCCAGACACGCGTATAATAATTATTACCGCGTTCATTAACTGAATTTTCTGGATTTCGACAGTGGCCGCAATGCAACTTTATACCCCTTTGCGCGGAAGTGTTATTATTTTTCACACTAACGAGGCTGTAAGGGGACACAAATCCTGCATTCGCCAAAGAACATGATTATCTCGCTGTTTTTGGAAACTGCGAACCTAATCTCCTTGTCACCTTTTCCTACAGAGTATCTAAACCCTACTAACAATAAATAAGATATGTAGGTACTTTCATGCGAAAAAATGTTTCCAAGGTTCCTAACCAATGTGTCCCAACTTTACAACATTTTTCTCTTATGTTCATGAAGAACGTATTAAAAGTTTCGCAGCAAAAGTGCTTCTTGCACTGACTGTGGCAAAAGAAACCTCCCCTGTTAAAGGGTCATGCTCGGTCAGGAGGCCGAAATAAGGGTGGTCTTTGAAAATTTTTTACTCAAAAGCTATAACACATTTCTCAAAAAATCTTTTTTCCTTTTGAGGATTGCATCTAGTACCGTGCATCGTAATTTTTTTATTTAAAAATATTTATCAATAACTAAGTTATTGTCCATTACTCGAAGGTTCTCTCAAAAAAGGCTTCTGCGATGACCACTGCTGCTCGAAAGTCGATCATCCAAAATAATAAAATTCAAAAGAATTTATTTATTATATTATATTATCTAGTATTTGAACGAAGGATTTTTTATATATTGATTTGGGAAAAATGGCTGCTGTTTAAAGTAAAAGTTTCAATTTTTATCATAAATCGTGCCTGATTTTCGTCAATTAAAAGAAAACTAAGCATCGGATAAAAAAGTCCTTCGTTCAAAGACTAGTTTATTCTTCCTATAGTAAGCTTGTAAAATTTGAAGTAAATCGGTTGAATGGTTTTTCAAATATTTTGGTCACCGATTTTCAAAGAACCTTCGAGTGATGGACAATAACTTAGTTATTGATAAATATTTTTAAATACAAAAATTACCATGCACGGTACTAGATGCAATCCTTAAAAGGGAGAAAGATTTTTTGAGAAATGTGCTATAGCTTTTGAGTAAAAAATTTCCAAAGACCACCCTGTTTCGGCCTCCTGACTGAGCATGACCCCTTAATAAAAACCTCCGCCCAAAATCAGCCAGCTTCCCCGGTGGATTATCATTTCCAAGGGGCTGGCAATTTGACCGGAGCTGTCCACTTGCTTTTGAAACGAATCTGCACCCTTCGCGTCCTCGGGAATAAACTATTCGTCGCTCGGTACACTGGGGAACGTTGACGATCGCCTTCGATCCTCGTTCTGGGAAGGACCATTTGCTTCTCCTCTAAATCCAACCGACTCGCGGGCTGCCCGTACACGTGAAGGCTCAGGAGGAATAACGGGATATGGATTCCCTTCCGCGTAGGTCGGCTGGTCAGTTTTCGCCCCGTGCAGGAGGAGTTTGTTTCAACGACATCGGGAATAGTGGCACTCGCGGGAGAAAAGTAGACGTGTAAGTAGGGGGCAGCCGAGAAAACGTTTGAAGAAGGGTCAGAGCTGATCGGCAGCAATACTCTCTCGCTAGCGATGGCCACGGCGGTCAGATCCCCGTGGGAGACGTGGGATAGCACGTTATTCGCTTGCGACTCCTTATACCCGAGGACACGGCTCGACCCTTGACCCATGACCGTGTCTCCCTCTTCCTCCATTCCCTTCTGTTTTTCTTACTCGATTCCCTTCCCTCTCGTTCCATCCGCCCCCCCCCTGGACTCTCTCACTTTCCTCCCATTTCTACTTCGCTCTATTCCACCTTTCCCTCTTCCTCTCTCCGCCTATGACCACCTCTTTTCCCCCCCATTTTTCCCACCCCCTCGTTCCTCCCGTCCGACTGTTACTGTTTCTCTTCATCTCGCTGGCCCCTTTTTCGTCGGTTACACGGCTATCCGCGAATGGCCATAAACGTCCCGCCGCCACCCTGGCTGCGCACCGGCTACGCTTCCTCGCTCCCAGCGACAATTATTGTTACGAGTAGCGGTTAAAATAACTGACGGTTCCTGCTGAGCACGTGCTCCTTGACGCCCCACGACGTACTGGCGATGGCAGATACGGGGGAAACGAATTCCGTGCCTCCCGTTTTATATCGCGCGTGATCACTCGTTACCGAGACTTTTATCAAGTTTTCGACTTGCCTCGCTCCGTGCCCCCTGGGACGGCGCAAGTTTTCGGAAACCGTGGAAGTTTTCGGCGGAGGGACGCGGTGCCGCGTGAGTGCTGGCAATAGTGACATAATTGAGGCTCTGGCGGGAATACCAAACTTATTGGCACAGTTTCTACGCCCTGCGGTGGTATTAAAAGCACCGTGACCTTGATCGATATTGATTACAAGTTTCATCGTGTTACGTTTGCAATTCACACCTACGTATAAACAATCAAAAAACTTTCTGCATGAGAGAAACGATTAAATTACAAGAAAATGTAGTCACCTGTCTGCTAGTAGGTTCAGTTGGGCAGTGATTTTTCAAAAGGGCACATTTCCACGTTGAAAAAGTGTTTAATAACCGCAAAAAACGGTGGTACTTACGTTTATTAAGAGAAATCTTTACGTTTTATTAGTACACGTACATTTTATTCTTGGATTTAATAGCGGTAATGTTTTAAATTTAGCGACATTATTTTAATAGTTATTTAAAAAAAAAGCTGGAAAAATTTGGAAATAAGTCCTTTCGTAATGTACACATATCTTTGCACGGCTTCGTAGAAAAGCGGAAACAAGTCAAGTTGAAAGATTTCAAAAGCTTGATAAGTGGAGTGAATAGAGGCTTAGGAATTTCGCAAAAAAATTGAAATACAATTTCCGAGACGAGTATAGGAAATGTATGTTTTGTTTCAGACTAAAATATTATTTCACTATGTCATCAGACAAACTTAGAAAGAAGACCTTTTGTATGAAACATGTATTTTCACTTCAATTTTACAAACAGGAATTAAACCTATTTTTTAGTATTTTGCGCCACTGCACAGTGCGCTGATACGTGGACAAAAATTGAAAAATCAAATATTTTGCAGGGTGATATTTATCATTTAATATTTACATCACGATGTTCAAGAATTAGTTGTTTACGATGTTATTTATCAGCTTAACCTGAAAACTAATTACTTCAAGCGTCACTCGCCATACATACGCGGTAGAGTTACTTTCTTCTTTTTACTTTGACCTTAAGAATATTTATTAATCTTGGCTCACTTTATTAACCATGGATTCTTGTATTACGGGTATGTGTGCTTCAAAATTATTGTTAAGCTTATGGCTTTACTGAATATTAGAAAATTTCTTAGTCTCGAGAATAAAAATTTTATTTCAACCGACTTTTTGAAAAATACGTAACAAAACGTATGTATGATTTTTTTATATTTGGTTCGCCTAACTTTATACTTTATGAAAATGACGCGTTTATCTGCTACTACCTGCGATTATTTGGGAAATAAATTTTTTTAGAAAGAAGTGTGCAGATCAAGAATTCTAATATCTTTGAAAAGTGGATTTCATTAGACCAAAGCGAAAAAAATTCATGGAATTTATGACCTAACTTTGGTACTTGAAAATATGGTGTCTGGAAATGATTGACAACGATTTGAGGAAAGCTTATTATATATTTAAAATAAATTTTATTGACAAACTTCTAACTTCAAATACACGTGATAAAAATAATTTGATAAAAAAATGTTTCCAACAAAAGTTAGTCAGTATTCAGTTGACAACAAATTGCAAAGGTAAATATTGTTAAAAAATCTTTTTATTCGATAAAGAATCAAGATCACCTCAATATTTTTAACGAAACTGTATATTTTATTATATGCCAACCGATGCATATTTATATTCTCTTTAAAAAAATATTAGAGTATTTAGGTCGAAAACTGATTATTTCAGAAGTTATGAGTTTTGTCCCGAACGCCCCTATACTTCGACGCACTGTGCACTGGGGGATGTAATTTAACATCATTAAGGCGTTGCCATCGAAATTTGTTCCAAGGTCAAAGATGGAAATATGCCCTTTTAAAAAATCGCTCCTCAATTATTATCGCAATCATGTATGATAAAAGCAATACTGTTCATACGAATATAGAACGAAAGCAAAGAAAGCAAAGCGTAAAGTTCTCCGCCGACGTCTGTATTTTCCCGGCGAAGCTGCTCCCCAACCATCTTTCCCGTATGAAAATAGGGGAAATCAATTTTTGCAATCGCCTTTCGCTGTTCTGCCCGCCCCAGGCGTTTCAAAATATTTTCCAACGACACTCGTACAGCGGTAATGTTTATTCAATTTCACCTGGCGGCCCCGCGTGTTTGACGGCGAAACGTCGCCGCGTCGCTTCTTAATACGATTCCAAACAGGAGGAAATATCTCGGCGGGGCGAAGTATTTGCTAAAACAACCACGGAGCCCCAGCCTCTCTCCATCAATGCATGGAAGTTAATTGCTCCCGTTCCCGGAGCCATTGACCATTTAGTAATGTTTCGCGGCGGGTTAATGAATCGTGATAGATTAACGCCAATATTTCGCCCGGTTCAATTTCGGCTTGGTTTTCATTGCACGCCTCCTGTGGAAGCAACGTTTGTTTCCGACGGAGCCATAGCGTGTCGATGTACTCGTTTCTCTTCGCCCACATTCTGCCAAACAACCGGGCGGGAGCGTTGCCTCTCAAAGATCCCTTGGAATTCGTCAAATTCTCGTTGCATTTATACTCGGGATTAGAGGCGACAACTGTTCGTTTCGAAAAATACTCTGCCGTCACGAGATTTACAGCCGCGGAGCCACTGCAAAGTAAAACTGTATTCCGAGGGTACTATAATGTAGAATTTATGGTGTGTCTTTCCGCTGTCCCGGAACATTTACATTTTCTGGGTTGCTGCAACTTTCTCGTGGAGAAGGGACGTGTTGTGGACCTTCCTGGAAATAAAGCAGTGGGGAATCTCGAATCATTAAATTCGCTAGATTCGTAATGCAATAATTGTGCTTCTATTATGTATGCACCTCTTCGAATATTGATGGATGCCTCTTCGTCGAATTACTGACCTCATTCCGGGGTATTTATTTTCCACGGAAAAATCGGGTTTGTTAGTCTTCGTCACGTGACAAACGTTCCGTACGGGGACTTTAAGCGTTCGCCGAGTTTCTCAAAAATGAAGAAGGACGGGCAGCCCGAGGGAGGGCTGGATTCTTCGTACGACGTAAATTAGTGTTTGAATACGACGGATGGTCATTGAAATTACTAGAAAGTCCGTTTACTCTCCGGAGAACGCTCGCTGGACGGACATGGTCCATCGGGGAATCACTCTTGACAGCGGAAATTCAACGATAAACAAATTGCTTTACCTACCCCGCGGAACAGATACCTCAACCACTTGTGCTTTATTCCACGTATGAATTCTGTTTTATTCCACGACGTTTCTGTAAAATCTAGCTATTTACTCGAGGCAAACTCCATAAACGGAGCCGAAGCGTTTATTGTTTAAAATGCGTCTCTTTCTTTTTCAACGGTTTCTCTCCTCCCGACTTTTACGAGACAAATATTTTACTGTTCGAAATAGCAGTCCAACATTTCGATACATTTTTATACTCGATTATACAGAATTAAATGCTGCAGAAAGTTTTGACGGGAAATATTTATTCGCGTCAGCTGCAGTGATCCGTTTAAACAGCGGGAAATGTAGTGTGCTCCTGATAAAGCTAAACCGGCGATAAGTTTCATATTCTGCCAAACGAATATTTCACCGGGAAGCGTAAAAAATTCAGCTACGTATAATGTTCACGAGTTCGTGCGTACGATGAATAATTTTCGTCCAGTGTTTACTTTCTAATAGGGGCGAAATAAATGATAGCACGGTTGTTTAATGATTTCCCCCTTGGGACAGCTTTTCGAATGGTCCCCGCGAATGTGTGCGTATGGCGTATATTGAAATCGATAAAGCAGCATCTTCGAGGGAGAGAGAGCTACGTGAAAAACTCATTAAAATTATTGTCGGCCGGTTAAATGGAATGATAAGTGTCTCCACTGGAACAGAATCAGTTTTAATTCATTAATTTTAATTAGAATCCGCTTATAATACTGCCTTATCGATATTCATTATTAAAAGACACATTAATTTCCACGGGGTCACACTTAATAGAAGCGTCCGATATTAATTTCAGGATTAATTTCTCGTCGGCTTCGATTGTGTGTTTCGCGCAAATACAACATATGAATATTTAATGAAGACGACACTGTTTCGACGATTAATCGCTCGGGCGAATTTGCACTATGATTTTTAAAGTCGAACATTTTTATTAGCGAAAGTGCTATTAGATAAGGAATTAAATTCGTGAAGTCATTAGGCGATTTATTCTCACTTAAAGAATGGATACAAACACAATGCACAATTGACGACCATGCAGCGAGAGGGGTGCAGCTCCATTTTTTACAGTTTTTATGTTATAACGTGTAATATATATACTAGAGGGGCTACGCCCCCTTCGGCGCCCAACCCCCTTCGTTACTGGTTCCCTTTTTTGCAAAATTCACTGTTTCGTTCAGCAGGTGTTTGTAGAATTTTAAATTTGAACAGTATTCCATTAAACTTGCATAAATGTAGAACAGATGGAGAACAAACATATCTTTTTTGATTTCAACATGAATTATTTTCATGTCATTCCCTACCTTTTCGATACAGTGAAGTATAATGTATAATTGACAAACCTTTAAAAACCTATAAAAAGTGGTCGAAAAAATTTCATTAATCACGAATAGAAATATAGCGTCCTAACCGTGATCTTTTCCGCATCTGTTTGATTTACAATAACCCCATTTTAAAGCGTTACAAAGAACGGTCCAATTAAAAACAATGACTACCGCGATGTTTTAGTTTATAATTTTAAAATGCAACATGAATTTTAATTTCGAACGGTATTCCTTTCAACCTTGACTAATGTAGAAAAGAAGTACACCGCACATTTTTTAAATAACCTCCATTTAAAGAGTTTCACAAAGCGTGACATAATCGACTGAAAGCTATGGCTACCGTGATGTTTTAGTTTATAACTTTAAAACGCAACATGAATTTTAATTTCGAACAGTATTCCATCACACCTGTATAAATGACGAAAAGAAGAACACAAAACACATATCTGTATTATTTATAATATCCCCACTTTATAGCGTTACAAAAAACGTGACATTTAAAGCGTTACAGAAAACGTGACATTTAAAGAATCGTCGTCACATATGATTCTATAGATATATAGGGTAGAAAGGTAACACTTGAACATCTATTGGTGCATGTTCGATGCAAATCCGATAACAAATAAGCGGTTTATTCCAAATTTTGAACCTGTACCCATTATTGTTTTGCGCAACACGAATGCTCCAGATTTGAAAAATTCGCCAAAAGTAGAAACAAAAACTTATCAACTCAATAACTATTCTCCTTGTCGTATCAGAAGGAACCCGGTTCACGCATGTAGAATGAGCTCATTGGCTCTGAGGGAGCGTTGGTTGGGATATAGCCAATAGTAGCGCAGAACAGGTCTATGCGCAGGTTCCTTCTTATATGACAGAGTATATATTACTTATTATTTTTTTCAACACCTGCATGAAAATGGGTGTTTTTTTACACCTGCTGAGCGGGAGCAAAATGACCAATTTCAGACTATTCGCGTGTAATACTTTTCTCCCAAGGGAAAAAGACTTTACGCGCATGCGTATTCGCAATTTTTTACTTTGCTCCCTACGAAACGTCATTTTGTGAGCTGAGTGAACATGGCATTACCCTGTGGTATGAAGAAGCAATTAGTCGAGTAATCCATATCGATCATGCGTGCGACTGAAATCAAAATTCCTAGTACAAATATGAGTCTTCAACTTATTAATTGCTCCAATATAAACATTACTTTTACAAATTCGTAAATAAATTATGTTTGATACTTGTAATGCATTTGTCATATTTTTTTGCGAATCGCTCAGCAGGCTTTCAAAAAAACACACGTTTCATGCAGGTGTTGAAAAAAATATTGTGCGTGACAAGGGAGAGAAGTAAGCGATTCCGACGAGCGTGAAGTTCGTTGACCGAGCGCAGCGAAATCAATGTAGGTACTATTAAATTATACAGTTTTCAATTACTGTTCCCTTTTTAATGTTAAGTCAAAACACCTCGATGCGCACTACCTTCGAGAAGCTACCCTTTTTACACACAGAACTAAATATTACACCTTTCAAACGTGACAACGCGACTTCAAGTGTCTCCTTTACCATTCCACTCGTGGCTTCGCAGAAACAGAAGGAGCCAACACGCGCGACGCGATCCTATGAATAAAAAGCGATACCTTGCATCGTTGCCCCTTCTCCAATTTACGTTATTCTTTATGTACCCTCTATATCTACGTATTTCAATATTCGCCAACAAGTGCGCCGTCCGCTTTGCATTCCCTACACGCCGCACAGGATTAACGGGATTAAATCGCGACTCGCAAAGTCGGATGGATCGTCGGGTAGGTACACTGTGTCGTATTTCCCTTGTAAATTTTCGGATACGTGAAAATGTAGGGGAGAGGGAGAACAAAGTCTGCCCGCGTCACGTGTGCCCGCACGTATATCAGGGGAGGGGCGGGTTGAAAGGGTGGGCCAAGAAAAGTGGCGGGTCCACAAATACATCTAGAATATTCAATGGGAGGGCATATACCACGTCGAAACGTAAGAATTCGCACGTAGGACGAGCACGCCCGTGGAAGGTGGATCATCATGAATGTATACATGTAAATGGCCCTGTGTGCGGCGAAGCGTTAATATTCATATTACCGTGTATACAAGTACCCAGCTGCGCTCCGGTGGAATCCGTGTTGCTGTAATAATTCCCGCTTAAGTCTGCAATTACCTCAGTAAATATATAATTCCGGATTATGAGCGTCGCGAATCTTACGGGAATGTTAAGGCAATTTCCTCTCAAATTTAATGAACGATCGGAAGGGGCATGGGGGGGGGGGAGGGGGTTCCGGAAGATTTAATTGAGTGCCCCCTATCAACTACGGGTTTGCCGACGTATAATAGTGAACTTGTTAACAACG
The DNA here is from genome assembly GCA_910592295.1 of Andrena haemorrhoa. Taxonomy (NCBI): domain Eukaryota; kingdom Metazoa; phylum Arthropoda; class Insecta; order Hymenoptera; family Andrenidae; genus Andrena; species Andrena haemorrhoa. The sequence continues at coordinate 12,990,060 of OU342944.1, read as the reverse complement.
TCGTAACTCGCAGGTTACGAGGCTGCGCCTGTATGCTCCCTGCTAAACTTGTTCCTCTGTTTCGAAGTCGATTTCAGTGTGGATAGTGGGAAATATAGGAAAAATGTCTCTATCAGACACCAACGGGAGGAAATACCCCCAAGCGGCTCTAAAATTCGGTTAATTTAAAGCGACTGAATCGATCTAACAAACTTACTCAAACTTCGATCTTTTATCCATTCTTATAATTACTAAGGTTCACGACATCCTACAAACTCCTCGAACACTTCAGACACTTCTTTAGGGGGATCCTCGTGTAACAGCCCCTAGAAGTAACCGATATTTATGATTTCTTTTTAAAAACTATTGTTAATATTATTTATTACTTATTGTGGGATCTTGTTAACCTCTTCGACGATGTAACTCCCGTTGGCGTGACGTGTAGCACCTGTCACAGTCATCTGATTACAAAAAGTAATAAGAATGTATAGGGTAAACTTGCCTAAATTCTAATCGCTTAAGAACAAATGCTTATTACATGAAAAATAACAGAGAAAATGAAACAAAATTAGTGGTAATCAACTCTTTATTAATAGAATAAATAGTTCTATAAACTTAAACAGCCAAAAATAATCAACTTCTATTCATTAAAACGATTTACTTTTAATATGGAAAAAGTACGATTTAGAATTAATGTTCATAAATCGTATTACACTTATCCTAATTCGTACTTTCAAATTTAATTACTACAATCATCACATACATATTCAAAAGTAATTCTATCTATTGCCGCACAAAGCTCGTATAGGGTCAGGTGGGGTAGAGTGTAACAAAAAAGTTAATAATGTTTGTAGACAGCAGAATGTATAATAAATCAACTATTCTTTTGGACTTAAACAATCAACAGTCTTATTCGTTCAAATCAAAATAAAAGGTTAATCAATTTGACACTTTTCCGAGATCACATAATTGTTACAGTGTGCCCCAGATCTGAGGTACAGTTTAACAGCCTTAGGGGTACCGTGTAACAGAATAGGACACACTATAACAATTGCACAAAACCTTCAAACTACGAATAAAATACATAAAAAATCATTAAGGGGACTAGGCAGTCAGATCGCTCGAAAATCAAGTATTTTTTGCGAATTAATTACAAGGAGATGAATACAAATTGTGACTTGTACTTTTGGGTAATGTTTATTAATACTATAAACAGTGAAAAAAAAAATGATTTGAATAATATATACATATGCATGACAGCGCTACAGTCATCTGATGTGTCGGCATTTTTTCTGGAGCCGCTGTAATTTTGCAGTGATTTTGGCCATGAGAAATTGAATTGTGACGTATTCTCTGAAATTTACACTTTGCCCTGACCCCCATTCTGCCCTGAACCTATTGAAAAAGAAAAAAAATCAAAATTATACAAATGGCGGCTATAAAATGGCAAATTTTGAAGAAACGTAATTTTTCGCCAGGAAAAGAGCCAATTTATTTTTTTTTTGTCAAAACAGAAGTTTTCACAGACTTATGCTTAGGTTTAGGTCGTAACAAGACATGTTTTACATATGCTCAATTTTTTTCAAATTGATTCGGACCTCCGTTTTTTCGCAATCACTGCAAAACGAAGAGGAAACGTGATTCTGAGAAAAACGCGTTCAAAGTTTCAGAAGAGAAATTAATCTACCTGCGTGCGCGCAGAAACGGTTTCTGGCGCGCTCGACCTTTTTGACTGTAAAATCCTTAATTTTGCGAGTTTTGACATTGATCAAACGACATTTTACTCGGGAAGGGTGGTACTTTCGAAAAATGCAATAAAAAAAAAAATCGAATTTCTGACTGCCTAGTCCCCTTAACTCAAATTATATCTTTTCAAAATATTACTGGAAATGAATAAGAATGTGCATGACGCTTTGTCTTATTTGCCATTTTAGGAAATTATTACCCTATATAAGACGTAATAAAAATAAGAAGGATCGACATAAAAAAAGTCTGCATATTTAAACCTACCTCTTCCTCTCCTAAAAGAGTTTAATCCAAAATTAACAATAGTTTTAAAAAAAATTAAATATCAGTTACTTGCGGGACAGTTACACGAGAATCCCCTCTCAAAATTATAAAAATGTCGCAACTGGAATCCCAATCGATCCTCGTCCACACAGGTAGCTTCGCAATACCCACTCATCCTCTCGCCAAACTTTCGAAAAAGCTCACAGCCAAGTAACCGCGCGACAAACGCCCCGGCGAACCGCTCCGCGAGACCATAATCCATTCGGCGTTCCACGCGGCGTCGCCATCGAATTTATCAAAATCAAGGGGGACACGAGTCACGGAAACGGGCCACGGTGTCCGAATCCGCGCTTCTCTGCCACCGAAAAAGGTTCATTAATCAGGAGCGCGGCTACACCTTACGCTGGTAGCCATTGTGCGGGATTAATAACGCGGTTGGTAACCGTGGCAAGAAAAAGTGGCTGTTCCGCGGCGGTGAAACGCGAGGCCCATTAACGGCTGGCGCGTCGCGGGGGCTGCATTAACATTTTTCCGCCGCTCTTAAGTTCAAACGGAACAGAGAGACGTCGCGTCGCTTCGCGGCCTTAATTGCAACCGTGGCGTATACATACATACATACATACATATCTCCCCGGTCGCAGCCCGATCGCAAGAAACCGGACGAGGTGAGTGCGGGGGCGGCAATAAACGCGCCGGTGCATTCTTGAGCGGAGCGCCACGACGCTGAACGCCGCCTGGTTACTTTGTCTTCTTCACGAATCTTGACACAGGCGAGATGAGCTCGCGCCACCGAGAACGCGACGCGGCGTCGCGCTTCACCGTTCCCTGGGTATTAGCGCCTGGGATATTAACTTAGCTCCGCGAAAGGTGTTTTCTTTGCTGGAAGGGAAAACTAATTTCCTTTTGAAAAGAGTCGTGCGGGTATTGTGTGCAGGGTGTTGCCGAATTTTTTGGTTCAATTGTATGGGCTTAATTCACGGATAACGGGGGATGAGAAAGTGTTTATATACGTGGGTCGGGAAATGATTCCTTTTTTAAGTCGCGGGGGCGTATGGACCTGGGGAGGATTGCAGTGGTTGACCTGTTCTGCTGAGACTCGGTACACCCGTGCACTCGATCGTTCTTTGGCCTTTGTGCGTTCGGGGTACGTGCTCGATGTGGTCTTCTAAGCATTTCGTGTTCACTCGTTCGTAGCTGCTCCGAGGAGTGCTGTGTTTGAGCTGAAACGGGAGCCGGGTTACGATTATGATAGGATTAAATATCACGCCAGTTTGAGATCTGGATTTTTGTCACTTTTCTGTGACATAATTAATACGTTGCCTCCGTATATTTGTGCCATTAAAGTACCTAGACTTTGATAATACCTTTGCCACAATCTCCAGTCTCCGTTCGTTGATTCCAGCCAGTAAAGCAAGCCCCTCACAGTCAGACACCCACACTGAGCGCCGCGGCGTTGATGCTCCTTCTTCTCCTTCCTTTCCATTTACGAAAAGCTGGCCCCTTGAAGTGTCCAGGCTTCGTATATTAAGTTAGTTCTCCCCAAAAGAGCTCGTCCCTCGAAGCAAAGTGACTTGTTTCGAAACAGTAATATAACTTCAGTGGCTACGTCCGCGCGTCCACGTTTCATGTCGCTCTTCTCACGTCGAACTTCGCTTTTCCTGGCCGGCTCTTCGCCATTCGTGAGAAATACTGCCCAACGCCCGGGTCTCCTCGTTTGGACGGGGATCGAAGAACGACTGGGACATCTCAGGGCGAGGGAAACTTGGCGTTTCCTTTGGCGCCCCGCGAAAGGAGGCAGTCTTCCCGGAGGAACGACGCTTCTTCTTGCCCGTTATTCTAGACCCCCTACGACTTTCCGGTTGCGCGGGATAATCGCATTAACAATTACGTGCCGGTTCTACTGCGAGTTATCTAAATTGATTGCAAGAGTAATTGCATTCACCCCAGAGGGTCCTCCGCGGGAAATTAAAGCACGGCTTTATCGCACGTGTCTGCTCCGTCGGTTTCGTCTGTTCTTTTTTTTTCAGCCGATGTCTTTGTAGCGTTCGATCGTGGAAACGTGTTGAACGGTCACTTTAGTTTCGTTGCTCGAGTGTACCTACGTGATTTTGAATAAGTTTTCTGTGGATTTAGAACGCAATGGGGTGAGTTGTGGTGGTGTACTTATTGGAATATAATACCGAATTGTTTAAGTTAATGGGGGATTTACAGGGATGTACTTGGCCTCTTGTTTATACCTACATGTGTCTTGATTAGTGTTGAGAGCAATCACTGTAACGAGATTAAGGAAGCAGATTCTGGAAGTATTTAAGTAATAGAGATGTTAGAGGGATGGAATTACCAAGCAGGCTGCCACGATGCATTAAGGAAGCGAGTATAAGGGAATGTCTCGAGAGAATAGTTGCAATTAGAGTTAATGGTCCCTGTCCCATCTTAGTTTATATAATTGTAATTGCTGATTACTGTGATCTCATACTTGTGTCTTTTGCTATAAATCTTTACGTAATACGCGTGTTCATCGTAGGGGAAGGTGTTGTACGTTTGACCAGTTTGAAGTGTTTGAATTTTCTCCACCTCAGTTTTGCTAAGAAAAATTCGGAAAAGGGATCGTATAAATTTTCAAGGCTTTTACTAACACATATATTTTTAGCAAATTTTAATATATTTTTTATTTCGTTGGTTATAGCTCGAGTTATGTTAAGGGGTTAAACCACTGTAGAGCACGAAAAAATAGGCATATTTCGGGAATTTTTTTTTGCGCAATAAAGATATCAATCGAAATTCTGTAAACTGGGATTTATAATTCTAGTAATGAAGTACAAAAAATATTTTTTTCAACTTCGTTCATGACAAAATGGTGGCTGCGCAGCATTTCTCCGTCGGTGCCCGTTTTTTGAAAGGGTCCACGGCCGGAAACCTAACTCCCGCAATTTTTGACGTGGAACAAAAAACCAAAGTCTTTTTGATTCTATAGAACAACAGCAAGAGACGCACGTAGGATTTTTTAGATATATTGATTTTTCGCGAAATGGTGCATTTTTGAAAAAAAAGTTTAAAATTTCATGAAAGAAATCGTCACAAAAATTGTTTTTAAACAAAAAGTATGCAATATAAAAAAAAATCCTACGTACGTCGCTGGAGAAAACAATTTTGAATATACTGTTAAATTTTTCAGATCGATCGGTGAAGATTTTTTCGAGTTATGTTTCCGGCCAGTTAAAAAAAAGTGGTTTCGAGAAAAACGCGTTTAAAGTTTAGAGTACTGTAAAATCATATTAGATTCTTATATACCTTTAAGCGTCCTTTTCAACGGTCGATCCTCACTTTACTAACCCTACACAGACGTCCTTAACATTCTAGACTATTCCGCACTCTAAAAAAAAACTACAGCGCCCGTAGTTATAACAAAGGCGCTCGGGGCATACACGAGAGCGTTGCGGTAGAATTGAAAATTTGGACATTTAGACATTTTTGCCGCCCTCCATCTTTTGGTATATTATTTTTAAGACCCTAAAGCACATTTTAAACAAAACAAAATTTTTTTTTTTTTGAAAATTCTACAGTGGTTTAACCCCTTAAATTCTTTATCCGCGCTAGAGGGTTGTACCTTTGACTGGTCCAAGCACATGGCAAATTATAATTTTTAGGTCAGACCGACTTCAAACCTTGCATACTTCTCTGTCACAGTGTTTTCTACAGCTTAGTATAACAAAACTTGAAAAATATTAACTGGTTCAAATTTCATGAGGTTGTGTAGAAGTGGAGGAATACTGACTTTTTCCTTATGAAACTGAATAATATTTTTCTGTGGTCGCATGAACTGCGAAATCCTTGCAAGCCTTTAAATTACAAATCTGACGGCTAACAAATGCACTAAAATTTTTATTTTCACGTACATTTAACAGATGGCTCCGTAACACATGGTGGTCAAAGGTACAACTGATCAGAGGAACAACACCTTCCCCTAATTTCTAGCATATAGGAGAGAGGTACTATAAAAGGGACACTTTTGTTTAGCGTCCAGTTCTGACAATATCATTGTAGGTATTTAAAAAACAAGTACATCAATAGAAAGCGTGTTTATTTCCGTTCAATAAAAGTATATTACAAACTTATTAATTGTAATAGAAAATAACAAAATCTTCGATTTTCAAATAAGTGGGAAATGTCCCTTTTACGACTAGGTAGTTTTACATGGGACAGTATAAGTCATAAAAGGGACACGTTAATAAAAATAAACTTATTAACTATTACAATTATAATTGTAAATCTTAATGATACAAAACAATGGAATCTATGAAAAAATTAACTCTGTACTATAAATCATCAATATTTTGTCGCTTTGAATACTCACTGCACTAATTCTTAAGTTTGAAACAAGACGCCATCAACTGATAATTGATAATTTAAAACAATATCATCTATGTATCACATACACTAATAACTTTACAGGCAAGTAAAATACATATATTGTCCAGCAGTACGTGTGTATGAGAGGGACAGCCATGAAACGGTCGTCCCATTTAAGACTTGTTATGCTGCCCCTTTTAAGACAATAAGTGAGTTTAATATAAAATAACCTCAAAACAAAGTAAACAATCAATTAAGCTTAGCTATCAAGTATTTTCATTTCAGTTGAATACAGGCTCTTCTAATGATATAAAACTTTGTATATATCTTGACCTCAGAAAACGACACAGAAAATCAACGAAAATTTTACTTTTACTGGCGAAAAACATCAACCGCGGATTACTACTCTATTGCAAGTGAGACCACAGTGAAGTTTACGTCAAATGACTGGGCACTAGTGTTGTCATAAACAGGAAAATAACTTGCATGTGCAATGCCTTCATAATTTTGGCAATTCGATTTGTCCCATTTAAGACCTGTCCCTTTTATAGCACTTCTCCCCTACTTGCTAGTCCTGTACTTAGCTCCACGATGATATTACAAACGCAGCATAAAGGGCTCCAAAAATGCAGTGAACTATATGAAAGATAATCTTCGAGAAATTCTGCCTTAAATGTCGTCCTCCTTATTTCAAGAATAATGAAGCTGTTCTTTTAAGTACCATAATTTGCACCGTTGGCGTTAAAATATTAACGACTTATGCACCGCGTGCATGTTAGCCCGCATTTTATCACTCTTTACCAAGTCTCAGAACTGTTCATAGAGGTTTATCTAATCACCGATTGGTGGGGTCAGGTTAAGAGGCATAAAGACTGATTACACTGTACCACTGCAATATACTGCGGCAAAATAACCATTCTCCTATAACATAAAGTTAAAAAATCGTTCCAAAGCTAAATCGCGTTGAAAGAATCCTAACATGAACTAAACTCAACAGTTTATGACTTTAATCCTGGCTTATTTAAAAAAAAAGAAGCTCCAAACATTTTACAATTCCACTCTCCACAATGACAAATAACCTGAACAAGGAACAACACACCTCAGGAACCACTGCTGCACAGAAACTGTTACCGAAACATTTGGATCGCTCAGGCCAGACAAAAGATCGATTAATCCGCCACGCCGCGCCTCCGCCCCCCACAGATTCCCAGAAAACATAGAAACCGATCTAATCCCGCCACTAAAGAACAATCAAGCCCACATCCCGTTCGCGCGCCGAGTTATGATCCACGAGCAGCCAACATCGTTCCCCATTATTTCGCCCCGTCTACCTCGCGCACACGGGGCGTAGGATCATCCTAAACGAAAGCGTGCGCGCGACAACGGGTCCTAAGCCGGCGCTCCCAGCTTCCAATTTCAAGTGGCTCCGCTTTCCAATGGAATCAGTTCCGGTTCGAGTGCATGCATTATGAATAGAGACAAGCGTCGGGCTCCGTTGAAAAGAGAAACGGCGACGGGAACGCGAGAACAGGGGCGGCGAGACGGGGTCGCAGGGGGTTCCAGCGAGAACCTTGAGAGATAAGGGAGCCGCGGAGATATCGTGTAAGATATTCCACGCGAGAGTACGAGCCGGAGCGTATTCCTTATCCGTCTCGCGGCTGGATGAGAAAGAAATCTTTAAAGCGCACTTTGATTCATAGGTGGCCGCCTCGCCGCTGAGGGACAGAACGTGACCTGGCATTAAGTGCCCTGTAAAATATTGCGCTCATGTAAATATCGTCGTAAAATTCAGTCGGCACTGTGGCCGCCTCTCGGCTCCTGGCACGTCGTGCCACGCCACGTCGTCGTCCTCCGCGTCACGCCACGCCACGCTGCCCGCGATATCGTTGATACCTATCACTGACACCACCTGGGATTCGATATCTCCCGCCCTTCTTCCTCCAGGCTATGTAAACACTGTTCTTTCCGTTACGGTCCCGCGAGCAGATTTTATCACCGGCTACTCCTCTTTCGTGGTTGCTCTCTGACGAACTGTTTTTCGGTCACATGGTTAATAGTGGTGATTGGGGTGTCGCAAAGTGTGGGGCGATTCTGTGGTTTTGAAGCAAAGTGGTGGATAGAGGTGGTTTTTATTTCATGTTTTTTTGTGGGGAGCTGTGGGGAACGAGGGGAAATGTTTGAGAGATTGTACTACTGATTTTAAGGATGGAAAGATTCTTGTATATAGGGAAACAGAAACTTTCTGAGGGATAAAAGGTCTCAACTCCTGTAGAGTTTCGTGAGAATTATTAGGAAGATCAATTTTTCCGCCTTGACGAAGCGGAGGAGTGGATGTTATTGGGAAATTGTTGAAAATATAGCGTTTCAATGTCCATATGAATGTAGAGGTTTAAAACAAAATGACTCTTGGAATTAAGGGGTAATTCTGCATTGAACCGCTGAAAAATTAAGCTATTTTTAAAGATATTTTGTCAGTAAATGCAGCATATAATGAAATAAATCTTTTTGGTATTTATTAAGCTACTCTTATATTATACAAAAAAAATTAAAAAGAATTTTTGTAATTTGTTTTAATTGTTTTTTTACAGTGTGAATAGGGTAGATGTACCATTTGTGGCCACTGCACCATTTGTGGCCACTGTCTTATTTATTGCGATATATTAACCCTCGGTTGTCACACTTGGTCAAATTGACCCTGCAATTTTTTAAGCAAAAAACTTTTTGTCGGAACTCTTATTGCTGCAAATTTTTTTTTAATCATAATGACACTTTAAATGTCAACTTTCAACGATGGACATATATTCTACAATGTTCAAACTTTATCTCAGAATTTTTGAGACTTAATTTAACAAATAGTTTTTAAATAACAATTGATTGAAAATTGACAGGGTCAAATTGACCCAGTGTGACAACGACGTTCGAAAAAGTAGGTGTGACAACCGAGGGTTAAGTATTCTTAGGTTACTTTCATTACAATGAATAAAGCTGTCTAAGGGTGGGTTATGTTGGCACCATTTCTAGTACTTATTCTACCGTTTTGTTGTCCCGTTTTATTTAGGAATTATACGTGAATGTGCAAATCATTGATAACTTTCCACATCCGTGCAAACGGTGCTTAGCATACGACTGGTAAGGAAACAATTAGTTATTGTATTTAACAAGAGCATGGATAAAGTTTTATACATATTTATATTAAAAAACAAATATTTTTGAGATTTAAAAAAGAATTTCAACGATATATCCTAAACTCTACTGGAATTAGGCACTGACCAAAAATGGTACATCGAAAATGGAATTGTACCATTTGTGGCCACGTAAAGGCCATAAACTGTCCACGGTACAATCATTTTTGGTCAGTAGGCATTCTTATTAGCAACTGATCGTACAATACCTAATTATTGGCAGTTAATATTATTTTTGTGCAGCAAGTATTGTATTATTTGTTCATTAATGAACATTTGTAATGAATTAAAAGCTACAATTCTTACTGTGGGTCTTTCGTATTACCAATTCTATAATTAAGTGGCCACAAATGGAAAGCCGGCTGGCCAAAAATGGTACTCTAGTGGCCACAAATGGTGGATAACAGTCTGGCACGATAATATACTGATATTTTAAATAATTATGTTTAAAACATTGTTCAACTTAGAATATTTTAATTATCTGTATATTTTGGATTACACTTATATATTCTTTACTTTTGTGTACGTATTCTTTTTTTAAGTTATGTATCAGTGAAGGGTACGGAAATCCTTCAAGTGGCCACAAATGGTACATCTACCCTATGGCACCTAAAAAAAGAGGTATGTTCATGGCGTAGGTGATTTCCCGGTTCAGGCTTATCCGAAACAAAAATTCCAAAAGATTGTTAATCTGTATGAGTGTCGCTATAGCCCCTGGCTCAATTAACAATTTTTGTTGCAAAGTAACAAAATGGCGCCGGTTTGAAAAAAAAGTTTGGCAAAACACCCAAAAAGATGTTTTTCTTGGGTGTTCCATGAGAAAAATCTCGGTTATTTCTCGACAGAAATCGTTAATTAAGCTACGGGCGATAGCGACACTCATACAGAATAACAATCTTTTCGAATTTTTGGTTTCAGATACCCCTGAGCCGGGAAATCACCTGCGCCATGAACATACCTCCTGTCTTAGGTGCCATATTGACGCTGTAAAAATTCACTAAAACAAATTAGAAAAATTCTCTTCAATTTTTTTTCTACAATATATGAGTAGCTTAATAAATTCCAAAAAGATTTATTCCGTTATACGTTGCATTTCTTGAGAAAAAATCTTTAAATATAACTTCATTTTTCGGCCGATCAAAGTAGAATGACCCCTTAATCGTCGAAAGACTATTTCAATTGGCAAAATTTTAAGGGGTGTTTCAACCCCTTAAATACTTTGCCAGCATAAACACTGCACTACGTGTTTAACACTTTTTAACGCCCCTGAAACAAATTTCTCCTTCTCTATCTTCCCTTGTCAGACACACACGCTTTTTAGTGCTATGCCTCTTGGGACTTTTTCTTAGATTCAGAATAGTAGCATAATCTTCTATGACGTCACCTTTCAATTATCTTATACTCCGTAGGGAGCGCGCGAGCGGAAACAGGAGGGAGATAAATTATTGTTAGCGCCGTAAATACAGAACATGAAATATAAATATTTATGCTTCATTGCGGGCAGAAGAAGGTGCGCGCTCGTTTTTCGTTTCGCCCTCCATCCCCATAGGAAACACGACACGCTGCGCCGATGAAATAAATTTTTACCTGTTCCCCCGGTAAGCTTGAACATCGCCACGAGCAAAACTACTCGAGTTTCGAACTTTCAACTGCTCGCGATGCCGGTACACGAATTTGTAGTTCGCAACGTTGAACGCGATGCTGCATACCTCACGGGATCTTCAGGGCCAATCAAAAAGTTCCCGGATTCATTGAAATTTTCATTACAAACTTCTGACAAGAAGGAGTGCCCGCACATACAGAGTGCATAAGCAACCTTTTTAATACCGGCTGTGTTACGTGTCCAGCAGATAATTGTCTCTCGTCGGGCAAGTAATTACGCTGGTGAATAAGTTCGTTCGCGGTGGCACACACGCCACCAGCCACCTTGGAGGGACAGAAGTTATTTTACAAGAATCCTGCATGCTTGTGTCGCTTTTGTAAATTAACTAGGGAACGTCACTTTCCACCCTGTTTCATTGCATAAAGTGTGTGTGCAGGCAGTGCGGTGAACGAATAATCCTGGAGATATAATTAAAGCTAGTTAAGGACCATGGTTGTTCTGCGAAAGTTTGATCTAAATATTTTCAAATTTTGATTAAATTCCAGGAGATTGTGGAGCTCTGTAGACACAACGTCCAACGATTTTAAATAATTTTCTAAATTTAATAGAAAATATTTGGGAAATATTTATACCATTATTGAGTTGGAAAATATGAAATCGAAGGTTCGTAGGATTTATATTAACATACACCCTGTATAATTAGCTTTCCTTCAATTAAATTAATACAATTCTATTCTGTAAATTTTAAAACGTATCCATTGTAACGTATACATATACATTGCCGAAGGTTAAATTTGAAGAACAATATTTGTTAAATAATAATCATAATAATAAATCGACTTTATTCGCCACAAATTACATAAATTATGTGACAATAATTTGAAATATGCTATATTGAAATAATATTAACATTTGCTGAACTTATTTATGCTCACTGATCAGTGATATTCGAAACAGTACGTCATGCGGTGCAGATAACATTTTTACAGTTCATTAGCAGAAACATTTTTCTTCTTCCCTACGCGTATGTGTGCGAGCTCGAATTTTCCTCTGCGAAAAATATTGGAAATGATTTTTGGAGTTGAAAGAGTTTTTAATGGTTCCGTTCTTTCATACGAACTGTCATTCGCCGTTGACCCGTACACACATAAATGACATATGACGTTTCAGAAAACGTTTCCCGTTTATTCTTTCACCCTTCTGTTTCGATCAGGTTTATCAGAAAAAAGAAGCTACGTGTCACTTCCTAAATCAACCAAAAAAAAAAAAATAGAAAATTCTATTGATCCCAATTCTCAATCAGCTGAACATAGACTCATCAATTCATTATATGTATTTTATTATGAAACTATCCAACTTAAATCGAAAAGAGTTAAGTGGTTCATTGAAATGGAAATTTCAAAACTTATATACGCAACGGAATGGAATTTTTCTGTCAACCTAACCGATTCACAAAGCCGATTGAATTTTATTGCAAAAATAAAGGAAGAGCATTGTGTTATTAAAATTTCATAGATAAATATTTTCTGTACGCGTTCGAAATTTTTCAAAATTTAATTCTTTCGACGAAATATGTAGGAGTTGCTGCAAAAATCAAAAACATTTTCATTGAAAAATCCAGTTGGTAGTCAAACATTGAGAGTTTGGTTCAACACTTTTAATTTGTGTTTCGATTAAAAAATCGCCTCCTACGTATCTGTACTGTTACGCTCTATTCAAGAAAGTGGATGATTTAAAGTGCTTCGGTGCCATATAAGAAGGCCCTAAATATTCTTCGACAGAAATCCATGCGTTGAAAAATTGCGTCTAACTCATGTAAGTTCTGACGGTCTTACGTTTCTTGTTACATCGTATCGCGGCGAGGCAGTCGTCGCGACACAAATTTGAATTCAGCACGCTTACGTTTTTCCCTGAAAACGACGAAAGAGATCCCTGGGAGAATCAGTTTCTTTCCACTGCACACTTTATTGAGCGCACCTTTATTTCGAGATGGGTCGTTCGTGGTATATCTTCGATTGAATAACTGCCGCTCGAGCTGCATTAGGGGTGGCCCAGAGTTTCTTCTAATTTTGCATTTTAATACGATTTGCCAGACGTCTCAATGCACCACTTTCAGCGAACATTTTTCGGTGACACACGATCGAAATATTCGTGAGGTCAATGTAATTGAGAGAAATATGTCGCAGAGTGGAAAGACAAATTTTGTCACTTTGATTTTGAAATTTCTTATTCGACTGAGAAATAGAAAAGTAATCAGTATGGAGTTATCAATGAGAAATTTATTGTAAAATTCTTTTACATCCCTTTCCTCATATTTTGTAGCTACTGGGTGTTTAAACTACCACGTCAAATGGCCAAGGGTTCTAGTTTTTCGAATTGAAACACCTTCGAGTGTAATGTTTTACAAAATCCGAGGACGAATATTGAATTAAAGCATGTGGATTTTATTGTTCGCTGTTTTACTCCTTCCCGTCAAATTTATGGGTCGCAAATCTGTCGGAGCATTGTGTTAGGTACAGCTTTATGGATTAACAATTACGGGCTGCTCACGATTCTGTTCGACAATTGGAAACCACGTTTTTCGTGTCACTAATTTCGGAAAGCAGAGAAACGAGTGGAAGGTAAATTGTTCGATGAACTTTCGCCCGCTAAAATACGTACTCGATTAAAATGTAGTGATTCAGTCTGTTTGGAAAAGCAAGCTCGTTTGATGTTACATTACCGTCTCCTTCCATTCGTTCACGATGACGTTTTATACAGAATGCAGCAGAAGAAGTGTTATTAATTATTTTTAAACACTAAGGGGTTGTAGGAAGTGCTTTAATATCTTCCTCCTACTTTTCTATTTATCTCCTTCATTTCTCCATCATTTTGAAAGGTTTTGAAGTGTTATAATAGTTGGAGGGCACTAAGTTTTCACTTAAATATTACTCGTACCTCTCCAGCGAGGGAGAGTGCAAGGACAACGATTATCACAGCGAATATTTTAATCCATATCCCTGAACATTAGTTATGTACGTGGTTATCTCACTTCTCTACGGGTTGAAGTAATGTTATCTCCAACGCTTTTTACTTTATGGAGGACATCACCCACTAATTTACTTTTTAATCCTTTTACATCCCTTAAATTTTTAGTACCTTGCATTATCTAATGTGACGCAGTTATTTGTCAATCTTTGACGACAAGAATTTACTCGTTTTTAGATTTTGTCAGAGTTATTTGTTTTTAAAGGGGACATGCTCAGTCAGGAGGCCGAAAAAAGGGTGGTCTTTGGAAATTTTTTACTCAAAAGCTATAACACGTTTCTCAAAAAATCTTTAGTACCGTGCATCGTCATTTTTGTATTTAAAAATATTTATCAATAACTAAGTTATTGTCCATCACTCGAAGATTCTCTCAAAAAAAGGCTTCTGCGGTGAAAAATTCAAAAGAATTTACTTGTTATATTATATTATCTAGTATTTGAACGAAGGATTTTTCGAAATATTAATTTGGGAAAAAATGGCCGATGTTTAAAGTAAAAGTTTCAATTTTTATCATAAATCGTGCCTGATTTTCGTGAATTAATAGAAAACTAAGCATCGGATAAAACATCTTTCGTTCAAAGACTAGTTTATTGTTCCTATAGTAAGCTTGTAAAATTTGAAGTAAATCGGTTGAATGGTTTTTTAAATTTTTTGGTCACCGATTTTGAAAGAACCTTCGAGTGATGGACAATAACTTAGTTGTTGATAAATATTTTTAAATAAAAATCCTTAAAAGGAAAAAAGATTTTTTGAGAAATGTGTTACAGCTTTTGAGTAAAAAATTTTCAAATACCACCCTTTTTTTGGCCTCCTGACTGAGCATGACCCCTTAAGTCATCGTTAAAGTACAATTATTATTTATTACATCGTACAAAGAAGTAGTAGAATTTGCTTAAGAAAATATTGCACAATGATACGAGGATAAGTGAAACTTTAAATATTTCAAGATCTTGAAGCAGATAGGATTCAGAAGATTTTCAAAGTCGTGTCTGACTAACAGCTTACTAAAATATCATCTATTTCACCTATCTTAACGAAATATTCCATGCACCATCTGGTCTCACGTCTGAGTGAAACACATAAGCAATAAGTGCATTATTTCTTATACCTTAATGCTACATCAGATAGAACTCGGAATACCTCAAGGAGATACTGGGACTTAGCATATTTCAGGGAGGTGTTGGAACAGACAGGAGTTTGAACATTTTCAAAGTTCCATTTGTTTCAACAGCATACTAAAATACTCTAAATTCCACTGTCATTGAAACATTCCAGCTGGTCTTATTTTTCATAAAAAATTTCAAAGTCCCACTTATTTTAATATTCTTAAAGTAAGACTAGACAGGACTTAGAGTGCCTCGCTAAGATTCAGAACTTGGAATCTTTCAGTCCTGAAGCAGAGGTGAACTTTGATATCTATTTATAATCTCCTTTCCACCCACTTTGCCATTTTTGCGCACTTTTAATTCCCTTTAATGCTTCGTGCCATATAAACTTCTCTTATCTGTAACAGGAAAATCTGAAATTATAAAGATACAAGAAACTAACGGGTGTAATAAATTCGAGGAATTATACATTAAGAAATCGATCTTTCGAGCAAATGGCCCTTTATAAAAATAGGTTATAGTATTTCATATGTCGACATTGTCGACTGCGATACGCATTTTACTATAATAATCGTTTGAACAGAACACACATGCATCTATTCATGTACCCCCACAGCACATATCCGTGCTTTCATTCAAGATTGTATCTCTCCGCTGGTCCCCCTATTAAACCCAGTTTCATTCCATTGAAAACGTCGAAGCACCGCTGCTTACTATTCAATTCTATTTTTCCGGCCGAGCATAAACCGTGGATTTCTGCCTGATAAACGCGATCTCATAAAGTAAAGTGCCATTCGATGTGATAAACGCGAGGTATCTCGTCTGAACTTCTTTAATATACATATAAGCCACGTTCGAGAGACGAGGGCAGCGTTGAAAAGCGGAATACAGTTGAAAGACGCCACTTAAGTATCATTAAAATACAAAGAATGAAAAGGGAATAAATTATAAAAAGGAGCAAATTTTGTCACGCTTCAATATCATAGCTCTTCGACACCATATCTTGCCAAGTTCCACCGAGCCACTGAATTTCAATTACCAGTAGAAGCTTAAATTAGAATAAAAAATAAAATTTGCAAAGCTACGATATTGAAGAACCATTATTCAAATCCACCGACGTATAACGTCCAGCCATCCAGGTATCCCATTTCCCGCACTTACATCTTTAGATTGTCTTCAGAACCCAGTCCTTTATCCGTAAAAGTTCCGCATGATATAATCCCGGGGTACTTGGAAATCAAGCTGCGAAGGGTATTAAGGGACCAGCGGCGAGGTCCAGAGACCTGAAGCACCGAAGGTCCCTTAATAAACTAATTTCTAACGTGCACGGACCTTGATGGTGCTCACACGGCTGATGCGTGGGGCAACAGACTTTAATATAAAATTATCGCTTAACCTGTTCCAGTGACGGGGCTCGAGCCAGACTTCGTTTACCCGTTGGAGAACGTAACGATCCCGCAGGGTCGAGACGCTACCTTCACCTGCGTGGTGAACAACCTCGGTGGATACCGGGTGAGTCCTTCCTCCTCCGCGAGCGGAGATCACTCTGGCGGCGCCAAGGCCCGGGTAACTATTTTACCATTAACCTGTGTCCGCCTGTAATGGACTACCTTATCTACTACTACCTACTACTATCATCACTACTACTACTGTTACTAACTACTACTACTGCACTACTTATATGCGCGTGTGCCTGCACCTCACAGCACTGCATTTAACTGCACCACTGCCAGCTATGAAAAAGAAAACCACCGCAGCAGCCGCCACTACCATCACTAAACCATCTCTCTCTCTCTCACTCTCTCTCTCTCTCTCTCTCTCTCGCTCTCTCTCTCTCTCTGTACGACATCCATTTTCACCCATCAGCCCGATAGAAGAGCTGCACACGAACGTGGAGCCCGCGAACTTAAACTTCTCGCATAGTTCTTTCGCGCACCTTCCCCACTTTCCTCCTCTTCTCTTCTGTCTACTTCCGACTCTCTAGCGCGGAAGCCACCCCATAACGAGAGGAAAACAAAAAGCTAGAAAGACAGAAAGAAAGAACAGCTTGCAGAATAGCTGACGATAGCTTGTGAGAACGTCGTTGCATACCGCCCTGCCCCGACACCCCTTGTAGGATCGCGACTTCGTCGACTGTTCTTAGGCGTAGTAGAGCGTTAGGGTTCCGTTCGCTCCCGAGCGCGCCTTTCGAGTTCCTCCTGCCTGCAGAGTGTTTCAGGTATGATGAGTGTCGAAATTGCAGGAACGTTGTCTTTAAGTAATCGCGGTGATTAAATTTTGGGCAGAGATGGGCGTTATCTAGATAAAAAAAGTGATTGAAATAACTTTTCAAATAAAGAGACTTCATCTTTCTCCGTTATTCGAAGATCGAATAAGATGATTTATCTTTATTCGAAGCACTAGAGATGAAGCTGATTATTCGACTAATCATAATAAACTGTCGTAACTTTTTTACCGTAAGCCCTATGTTGGGAATTTGTAGGCAAAAGCACTAACTATATCCCAACTAATTCCCAGCTGTTGGCTACTGTTGGCCAATCAAAAATGCTCCTAGGAGTTGAGAGCCCGTTTCGTTAAAGATAGTCCGGTTTAAATTATTTTCTGTCCAATTAATCGGGAGAATGCAGGAATCCATCGGTGTCACTTTCATATCGATACGATGAAAAATAAACAAATTCAGATTCTGTAGAATCGATGACACATGGCCGAGTAACGTCGACCGCGCGCGGGTCGGGCCGCAAAGTCTCTCGCCGATTATTCGACCAGTATAAAGATACAATAAAAGTTGAACCGTTATTCGAAACCCAAGGTGAAAGGCCTTCGAATAAACGAAGTATCGTGCCTGGCGCTTTGAATAAAGATAAATCATCTTATTCGATCTTCGAATAACGGATAAGCGTAAAGTACCGTTTATCTAGATATTATCTTCGCCCATCTCTGATTTTGGGGTCATTCGCTCGACAGTGGCTGAATGCAGTACTGCAATTGGGTTTCTAGTTTTTGCACAAGAGAATGGTCTTTGGACTTTTCAAGGAAATCTGAGTTCTTTTATCATATACTAGGATCAAAAGTATCTGAGCCATCTGCAGATCGTTGGAAATTAAGTTGGAGCATAAAATATTTACTGTACTTTTTACTCAAGGGAATTCTTGAATACATGGAAGCATAATGCAATAAAATTGTACTGGGTAATTGTGAAACACTCTGTATGCATTGTCGTATTTGTCCACATATCCTACTTATGAATTAGGTAGCACAGAGTCAGTTCCTTTAGTCATCGCGAGACAAGCGAGCAGGCCTATCAGTTGCTGCTGGGTTTAAGTACCAAAGTAGCATGTGCTTCCTGTTAGATTTTTTCATAATAATTCCATTTTTTAATGTACCTGTGGGACAAGAATCTTGAATCTTGAATATCCTATGATTGATAATGTATCTTTCATTTCCGCTATAAAACTTTCTCTACCTTAAGTAGAAAATATTATTTTCAATGCGGATATAAATGAATTAATTTTTCAACATCAGTTTTAATGGTCGAAGGATAGTTGTTTCACACTTTGCAAACTAAAGGTTTCTCTTTCTTTTCCATATTACCAAACTCGATGCGCTGATAATCATTCGGAGTAGATATACGTTAAAAAATGGCATTGCCAGTGAAACAATTTAACACGTATTAAAAATAGCGGTAGCTTGGAAAGTAGATTACACGGAATCGAAACGGTGGCTATTAAAGAGTTAGATAAAAGCAGAGTGGAGAGCCAGTAACAGTAAAATCCAATCACCCATATATCTCGGGTGCTCCTCCAGAAATACCAATTGTATGTCACCAGATATGAGAGACATTGTTTCCTCCTTTTCTTCTCCTTCTTCTAATAGAAGTTTCCAAATGTATTTCGCGTGCATTATGACAGCACAGAGTATTCCGAAAGAAGTGCGTCTTTATAGTATAAATCTTGCTGTTGAAGTTTAAATCGTTAAACTTTGGGGCTCAAAGAACTCTCTTAGCTCTTGCTTATATTACACCTCACCCCATTAATTAATGGAAAGTTCGCGAGGTAGATATTAATTAGCCAGCTTTTTCTATATTGTAAAGTTTTCAAATCTTTTTCTTTATTAAAATAGAACATCCTAAATATCGTTTGATTTTTCGCGACATAGTACCACTATGGGTCTTCTATGTGAAGATTGCTGTTTTCTATATTAGACAATATTGGGAGATACGTTAGACACTCTCACAGTATTTCGTATAAAGAAAATCGAGTATTTCATAACTGCATCTCAGGGAAATATATATTTGACACATTTACGATCCCACTTGTTGAGTAGATTTCCTGCTACACCAAAGTGTCGGGAGAGAGAATATTTCTTTCCGAAGAGATTTCCCTTAAACTTGGCCTATCGATTTTAATTAAGCCATGAAACCCTGAAGTTTATAACTTAGGGAGTAAACGATTCCTTCAGCCAATGGGGTTGGCGATTCCTGTTCTTTCTTGCATTACAGTCGAACAGTTCTCTCTTCCCAGCTATAATCATTTACACCTCTCCAGAAACCAATTCCATATTTTAAAAATTCGAAATAGTGCGAGAAAAATCCAAATAGACATTCGTATTCATCATCATCTACCTAAAAAGACCGTAGTTTATGAAAATCGTCGCCGAGGGGCTTGAAAAGCTTGAGCAGAATTGGCCCGCGAATACTCGAGGCGAAAATGAAACTGATACACTCGGAGATGAAAAGGCAGGCCGATGATAAGATACATTTGGACGGTGCATGTATAATTTCAGTTATCGCGTGTTCCTCCGATGAAAATCACCATTCTTTCTTCCTCGGGGCGGAAGTGAGGCGCGAGCCTAACTCGCTACGTATTTGACTTGCTGATTAGTATACGACAAATTATCATTTTCATTTCCGTTCTCATGATCAAGAGACCCGGTAAAGTCTTGCGCCAAATGTATGCGCATATATACGGGCATAAACACGGCGAGTATCTTTGCCCTTCGCGAATGCGCTGAATGACAAATCACTCTGACTTAACCATCTGATGTCCTGTCATTTGCGACAACCAAGTGTTAAACAAATAGGAAAGATGGCGCGAGAGAAAATTCACTACTTTTCAGGTCACTTTTTCGTTCACTTCTTTGAGCATTTATTCAACGAGAATTTGATACCACCAGAAAAATTTTAAAAATACATTTATTTAAGAATAGATGATTCAATTGAAGTAGGTCACGTGTCACATAGTTTGCTCTGTCTGTTGTCACATTTGCTCTACTCTGTTTTTTATTCTATACATTATTCACGTGTCCGCACGGCTCAAACAATTGTGGCCGTGCGAGATTTGATTGTGGAATAGCTTACCATGGCCTTTTCACGTCGCTAGCATTCTACAGCATTTAATGAACACGGTTTAGGGCACTGCCAAGCCACAAGTTCCTGTCTAGAACACTTCTATTTCTTGAGGAAACATCACTGCGACGCCATCTAATATGCTCGAATTCCATTTACACCCAAATTAAGCCCGAGATTTTCATTAAGGTATGTTTTCCTATACGCGATTAAGTAGACGCAACTTCAAGAATTTAGAAGTCAATTTTCTCGAAAATTAAGCGGGATATAAAAAAAAGTTACTCTTTCTTTTCTACTTATAACAAGTAAATAAGTTAAGAAAAAGGAATACAATTTTTTGATATTGCGCTTCATTTTCGAGAAAATCGAGTTTGAAGTTCTTGACGATGCGTCCAGTCGCGCATAAGGAAACTTACCTTAATGAAAATCATGGGCGATTTGGGTGCAAGTGGAATTCGCCCTATGAGACACGTCCACATAGTCCTGTCACAGAATTTAATTTACATTGCTTCGGTGATGTTTGCTTTCCCGTTGTTAACACGCAACAACGGATAGACTTTGAAACAAATGCGCATTTCTTTGCCTTTTTAGTTTCCACTAGCAATGCACGTCTTACCTACATCTTAATCTATAAAGACTGCTACAAATAAAATACAAGAAGACTTTATTCATCTCAGTATTTCTAACGCCCTACTATCCCAAAGAAATACGAATACATAACATTCATTTTCATTTTCATTTCAAACAAGGAAATGTATGAACGGGATATGGTGCTTCTACAGAAATTTGATATTTGATTATGATTTCTCTTGAAGATCGTTGCAATAAAAGTTATATTGAACAGAACAGACCGCGAAGATTTATATCAATTTATTATATAATTATGACAATCATAGGTTTCCTCGCGAAATAGAAGTGTTCTAGACGGGAGCCAGTGAGTTGGTAGTACCCTAAACCATGTTCATGAAATACTGTAGAATATTAGCGACGAGAAAAGGCCACCATGGTAAGCTATCCCTCAATCGAATCTCAATCAGCCACAATTTTTTGAGCCGTGTGTCCATTCTATTTAATAGTTTTAAATGTTAGATAGATAGATTTTATATTTATTCATAAAGTGTGAACGATATTTAATGTTACGAGGTTTCCCTACCCTGACGGACGAAAAATGACGAGAACTTTGGGAGTTTTTTAAAACAAAACCATTAAATATATTTGCTTCCAGCTTTGTGGCTTTATCTGTCAATCTTTAGAGAATATGAAAAATAATTTGTATACAAAAATAGTGGTTATATCCGGAGTTACAGTGCTTAAAATACAGCGCCTTACAAAAATCATATGCGTATTGTTAGCGTAAAATCAGCCGTTGTAGTTATCTGAAATAGAAAATTTAAAAATTTCTGTAATTTGTATAAGCGTGGCTATCGTCAGAACAAGATTAAACGAGAAATACTGAAAAGTAAGAAAAAATGGCAGCGTCTAAAACAGACATCGATTTCTGCAAAAAATTCGCTGGTTTTTTAAGTCGCAAAAGCCTAATTTTGCAAAAACCGACTTAGGTTTAGTACCAACAAGAATTGGACATCCACTGAACATATATACCAAGTTGGAAGTAAATCGGGGGACTGGGTTTTGAGATATTATGCTAACCAATTCGAAAAACATCGTTTTGAGAAAGCGCGTTTAAAGTTTTAGGAACCGTTTTTTTTTAAATTAATCTTTTTTAAGTGTTGCCTAAATATTTCAATTAATTAAAGTTTTCAATTAATATAATTTCAGGGTTTCTCTTAAAAAAATCCCAAATATCTCACTCCTTTTCAGGACGTCAAAGTAGGGAGACCCCTTAAGTGTCGCTTTATTTTCCGTAATTAAATAGAACATTATTAATTACACTGCTTCAACTGTACGACCAGAAAGACGCGTGTTATTTAGAAGAATTGATTTTCAGTCCGTCGAATCGTGTTTGGCATGACAGTGATCCCCTCGAAATATGTCGAATCTCTCGTTTAATTGAGTAACCTCTGTAAAATGTAATTTAAACGCGTCGGACTTTCCCTTCATTTGTTCACGTTCTTAATTATTCCGTTTCAAGATTGACACCTCATGCATCCCAGAGTTAGTTAACACAGCGACACTCAATTTTCTACTTCTTAAAAAAGCAAACCCCCGAGTTATAATGACGTCAGTTAAACTTTAAACGAAACTATCCCTGAATTCGGGGACAATTTGTACGACGCGTCGAAATTTGCGCGTGTGAATCAAAAGTTACTAATTAGAAACCATCACGGGACGTCCAGCTTCCCGATAGCTTGTTAACCCGCACAAAAAAAAGTTTGGTCGTTAATAAGCATCAATCGATCGCGTTAACGATATGAACTTGATTGGCGCGAATCGGAATCCTCCCCTAAACTTTCCGGCGCGCAGGCTTGCTCCGAAAAAATTGCGGAATTTCGTTATTTCATTAACGTTCCGGGGGAGAAGCCGAGAACTGGCGAAATAATCGTGCAATCTTGCGAGAAAAATTCTCAAGATATTCCCATGCGTCCTGCCACGTCACATCCCTCGCAGTTTCGTCTGCATTTTTCACGCCTGCAACTTGGATAATCCATTACCGGCCGTTTTGGAACTCTCTTTAAATATTCTTCCCTCGTGGCTCCCCGCGGGGGCGTGGCGCCGGCAAGACGAGTAACTTAAATAAGCGTACTCGAAAAGCTTAATCTCGCCATTCATGCACCGATGAATACCCCGGCAATAAATGCATTTTCTCAGCGACATTCCACGGCAGTTAGAAATACAAGTTCCGCGACAGCGATTTCGCTTTTCTCTGCAAACTCTTGATCGTCGGTTCTCATCGCATTGTCGACGCTCCCGCCCGACAATGAGACGGCTACCGTCTCTGTTCGGCGGCCCTGCGGAAGAAATTGAAAGCGCGCCATATTTTAAGTGTCATTTCTCATCGAGATAGCACGACTCCGGAAACATTGAAAATTTCTGAGTCTTATCTGTGAAACGAGAAGAAGAAGCTCCTGTGTGTTTGGTGGAAATTAATGTTCCGTCCTTGGGTGTATAGAATTACACGGGGGTGGAATAGATTTTCATAAATTAACGAAATAATAATTAAACGCAATAAATGAAGTTTTATGTTGTTTTCTGTTATATGTTTTTCAAGTATACTTGATGTCGACAGATAATTATTACATTTACGATCGTCGAGGTTTGAATTTAAATTATTTTAAATTATTCGCGACCCATGCAATTAGAACGAATGCACTTATATCTTCTGTTTGAATATAGGAAATAGAAAGGTCTAAAAGTTTATCTCCTTGTAAACTTACTGCTTTGAAATCGATCGATTCTTCTCTCCTCCCTGCGAATAAAAACATTCAGGTTAAACGTTAGAAAAATATAGCAAGATCGTAGGAAGATAAACCTTGCTATTCTTTTACCTTCCACCGAAGAGAAGATACAATTCATCCCAATTGCGTGACCTGTCCTGTATACTTTCACCGTAGGTATATCAGGCGATATCTCAGAACTAATATTTCTGTTTCACACGTTCCGCGCACTTTGCGAATTCTTCAAGAGCCTTCGATCATTTTCAAGTATGAAGGAGTTTAATGCAACACCGAAAATTGTGCCTTAAACTTCTACTATCTCCATCGATTGATTTCGCAGAACGACAACATTTTTTGTAGGGTTCTAGGAACTGATGAAAATGTTGAAACCTCAGTACATGGCTTCTTGGCTTCTTAGATTTAAGCTTTGACGCTTAAATGCAACCGTCAGAAAGCAACATGCTGAACGTAGGGAACATTGATTAACAAATTACAGCCGATCTTCATCATATGCCGTAAACGTTCAATCATGTAAACAATAAAAATCCCACATTTCAAAGAATTTACATGAAACAAAAGCATTGTAATATTATTCATAACCAATGCGATGAATGAGTTTCAAATTTATAAATACCGTAGCTATCAATCAATCGGTATATATTATCCAAGATATATACAGCATGAAAAGTTTCTTATAAATACAGAACATTGCCGTTTAACAAATTTGATTAAATTCTAGATATCCAATTTCGAAATTGTCCTACGATCCACTTCGTTGGGATACAGAAATCAATGATTAAGATCGCGTCCTTTAAATAAAATCTGATGCTTGTCAAACACTGTTTCGAGAAGCACGAAATTCATCCCACCCCTTGATCGGCATTGATTCACCACAAAATGCACAGCGCATTGTCGCACAAACGTTTCTTCACAATGCACAACACACTTGAGACTGTTTGTTCGTGGGATGAGATATCATGCAAGCTGCATTGGACGAGAATTGAGTGCACAGTGTTAAGATATGTTATGCGTCGTAAGTAATAGCCAGGTCGACGAACCAAGTCCCGTTGACTATCATATTGTTCTTTAGCGTGTATCACGGGTATTCTCAGTTGCGCGAGGCATGCCTTGATGCATGAATATATGATAATGAAAGAAGGATACGAGGTTGCATGAGCATGTTTTTGAATAAGCATTAATCTAGATTAAATAAGGGAAGTTGATTGACCATTGGTAGAACTTAGAAAAGAGGCTCTAGAGAACGGGCGTGTGTAATTGATACGCGAGCATAGAGATCACTGCGATATGAAACACGGCGGATTCGTTAAATGAATAATAATTAGTTAGACAGATAATACGGTAATTTCAGAAAGAGGCTCCAGATATTAGGCATGTGTAATAGAATAACACAATATGAGAGAATAGAGATTGTATGATAGGACAAACGACAAACTATATATACGAATATTTATAAACATGGGTGGATGATAGGAGTGAGAGGTATTGATTACTCATTGTTAAAATGGGACCAAATTACTTTACTTAAAATACAGTGGTACAGAAGGATTTATAGTATAAGTAATGATAATTAATATGAATTTTTCATGTATGAAGAGATACAGTGCCTTAAATATCCTCAATTTAATCCGTCTGATAAGACACCAGATAAAATGTATACGAAATCTAATTGTTATATACTATCGCTTACATTAATATTGAAGAATATACAGAGTATCGTCAGTTTGAATTGTCAGCAAGTATATTTAAAAAAAAGGACATATAAGAGATTTACAACACTTAGAAAAAGAAAAATAAATATACTTACAATAGGGCGGAGCGATACTATATATGCGAAATTTTAAATTTGAATTTTCAGTTGGCCTAGGTGCGGGATAGTTGTCTTTAATTAACCAAACACAATTGTAAAAAAATTTTGAAAAAGTATTCATGTCTGCAGGTTCCTTTTTCTCCTAAAAATGATCATATAATCATATAATCATATAATCATATAATCATACAATCATTTTTAGGAGAAAAAGGAACCTGCAGACACGAGTATTTTTCCAAATTTTTTTACAGTTGTGCTTGATTAACCCAAAGACAACTATCCTGCACCCAGGCCAACTGAAAATTCAAATTTAAATTTTCCGCTCCACCCTAATACACAAGTAGTCAGTCGAGAAGCCATTAAGAACCCCTTGTCTATTTTCTTATAATCTTGTCACTCTTTTCTTACACATACAGATTAAGAGATATCTGTGTACATTGATAATGCCACATTACAATAAGGAAGCACAGTGAATTCATCAAAATATGTAAAACCTTCTATTCAACAAAAGCAAAGCCCTCGAAGGGCCATCGGAATACCGGTCTGTTCTGTGCATTATTGCAGAATCTGAGCCTGGAATTCGAAGTTCACTATAATAGGTGGAAAGATCTCGGCTCCATTGTTTATAATCTATTATTAGCATATCCATTGCTTCACTTGCGCATGGTCTTTAAAGGGATCAGCCAACCCGTATTTCTCATTTTCCCCTGCATTTCGCATTTTCTTTTCGCGTGGCCTCATTCCTAAAAATAAAGGAAGGAAAAAGATTAACTACCTTCTCTAATGAAAAAAAAGGAAGGTGCAAAAGCGTCACAACCGAGGCACTTTAATGGACACAGAAAAAGCTTTATAATGTTTCGCGTTTTGGAACGATTACTTCTTTATCGTGGTTGAATTGCACTTAGCTTGGTATGAAATATGGTGCAGCGAACACCTTACAGTGAGCTCGAGTGCGTTTGCGGAGAATGGTTAGTCGGGAAACCGTTTTGGCAAAATTCTTGAAGGGCAATTGCTAGTTCTTTAATTACAGTATATTAGTTCTATGCCCAATTAATTTTAATATTAAATTCGCAAAAATAAGAAGCAATCTATATAATACTTGGAAAAAATTCGCAGTTCTATTGTGGAAAACTAGAGAATTATCATTTGATCACTTATTTGTCAACAAAAAATTAATGTAACGATCAATTTAAGCAGATCACCATGTATTTTCTCTATACATTATTTTATCCCTGTAAAATACACTTCAGTACCCCTCGCAAATGCAGCATTAATATAAAACCATGATTGAAACGTGTGTTTACATGAAAACTCGCGCCAACACAAAAAGTTGCTAAATCCCAGAGCAGCCAGAACGTTGAACGGTTAGGTGCTCAAAGCTGAAAAATGTGGCACATCGGGAGCAAAGATTCATGTTACGCACGGGAACATTTCAGCTCGTTTAGCTCGCGACACAAATTACGTCGAAAGTTAGCGGAAGATTAAGTTAAGCCTTTACCTGCACGAATGTAGGTACACGTGTCAAAGCAAACGGTTGAAAATTCATATCTCCCATTCCGCACGATGTGAAGTGATTGCTGTATTTGTAGTGCGCGTCTGCGTGCAACATCCGACGATTTCGCAGCCAATCATCGCGACCATATATCAAAAGAAATATTCTAAAAATGAAGCATCTAAATCTGATCATGAAATTATTCACACATCGCCCTGAAGAATCACTTCAAACAGAACCCACCAAGCCTAACTTGCCACGTGACAGCACACACCCTTGCAATCCGCGCGCCCTATTAATCAGCCACCCACACGAAGACCAGCATAATTCACCGGCCGTCATCGAACACAACAACACCGGTTACACAATGACACAGAAAAGGCACTAATTCTCGCATGTAACGCGTAAGCTCTAGGAAGTGTTCCACGCGTGTCACGCGACAGGACCAGTTAATCGGCCAGGCTGCGTGTGTAAACGCGCGTGCGGATGAGTGCGTTTCATTGTACCGGGCGTGATCTAGCCCAGCGTGCAGTAATAAATTCTAACATTTAAAGTTGCCGCCGCGCAAAAAGCGGCGGAACAAAAGGCAGCGCGAAATAATAACCGCCGCGGCGAGCAACACCTGGAACCTCGAGCGGCGTCTACGGGAAAGTGGACAGGGAGAGGAAACGACTGGGGAGCTGGTGAGGAGGGGCGAAGGAGCGGCGTCAGACGCGGAGGAAAGCAGCCGGGTGACCAGCAGGGGCATCGCGATGCGAAGGAGGCCGCGCGTGGATCCGCGAAACTTTTAATTAGCCAGCTTATCCATTTATCCGCGTGACGTTGAAAGGAGCAGCCAGTGCCTAGCCGCTGAAAGTGCGACGCGAATGGGATAAAAACGGACGCGTGGTGCACGAGCGGCTGACAGGGTGGGGACAGGGGGTGGCTGGCGATGAGGGAGCGCGGAGGGCGAACGAGAAGATGGCGGGAAATAAACGAGGTGTGGTAGACTGGACCGAGGCTCCTGATCCCACAATGCGCCACAATAGAGCACCGACGACGGTTTTGCATATGAAAGAGGGCCGAGAATGGAGACCGCGAGAGATAGGTGCACGTAGTGCGATATTATATCTGACTAGGGTTTCTCGCCCACCCACCGCCCCTGTTTCTCGCTTCTTCATCTTTCTCCGCCTTTCGTCCGCCTGGCTATTTTTCTCCGTCCCCCGCCGTCTACTCTGCCTCCTCTCCCTGCCTCGCATTTTCCTTTCTCCCCCGCCCGGGAAGCCGGCAGGGGGACGGCCGAAGTCGTAAGTTGAAAATGCGTAAGGGAAACTGCATTAGGGGCGAAGGGCGGGGGGCGTCTCTCGCTTAAGATAAACTCGTTTCCATAGAGCCGCGGCCCTTTAAGTCGTAGCTCTCATTGTGCTGCAAATTTGCGATCTCTTGCGGGACGCGAGCCGAACGGATTATATCGGGACCCTTCTTCGAGGATTTCCAGGGGGAACCGGAACAGGCAGAGAGGGGCTTCCGGCGGGGCAATGTTTTCGAACGAGAAAAGGGTTTACCTTCCACGAGTTAAGTGAGGATCGTTCGGCAACTTTCGACTCTATGAATATTTCGGCGAGGGAACGGGGGAGGAAACGAGAGCCTGGAATCATTGTTCTTTACGTGAACTGGAGGATCTTTTCGGTGTTAAGGTATGGAGAATCTGTAGCCGTGGTTGAAAGGAAGTTGTGGGTGATAGCGGGAATATCAAAATTTGGCGAAGGTTTTACGAGGACTTTTGCTGCGACTGACGAGTCAATTTCTTGAACAATTGTGGATTAGTATGGTAGGTATATTTGATGAATTTTCTTTGGTAGCTAAACTTTATACCAAGATGAAAAGCATTACAGTGGCTGAAACGTACTAATGTAGGGGAGAGGTGCTATAAAAGGGACAGGTCTTAAATGGGACAAATCGAATTGCCAAAATTCTAAACACATTGCACATGCAAGTTATTTCCCTGTTTATGACTAGGGCTGGGACTATTTGTCGAATTTTTCGGTATTCAAATATTCGAATATTTCAGTTCCTCAATTATTTAGCGAATACCAGTCCGAATTATAAATCAAGTTCTTTAGGTTCATTTGTCAGGGTGAAATCTTGTAAGCTAATTTTCACCCACTTCACACCATACTATTCGAATACTGATGTATATAGGGGAGGGTTGCCTATATTGGACCACTTTTTTATTTTTCTCTCCTACACGGGCATAACACATTGCAGAAAGGAAACAGAAACGGGAAAACGATCTACATTTTATGTAGATTTTATCATGTATTTAGTATGTTGATAAAATATGTGATTAAAATAATATCTCAAAAAAACTAAACTAATCACTTCGGTCCATTCTAGGCAACCGGTTTCGTAATTTGGACCACCGGTTTCCTACGTTGGACCGCTCCTAAAAAACAATGAATTTAAATATACAATCTAAAAAACACTGATCAGGGCATTGAAAAAAAATAAAAATTGGAACAAACAAGTATCTTACGGTGCACATAATGCAATAGTACGTTGTTTTGGTGGGTTTCACATTTGCACAACGTATATGAACCCAGGAGCGTCAACATTGGTCCAATATTTTGCCACTTCTGGTTAATAATAAAGACTATTGTCACCTAATTATTATTATTTTATGTACGTACGCGCATATGTCCTCAGCATGTTGTGTCAATATATATATGAAACGAAAAAGTTGAAAATAAAAAATTTAAAAAATTTAAACCGACTTCAAAAAAATAAAATTGCACAAAAAAAATAAAAAATAATTGATTCCCTTATTTAATCTACGACTCTCATATTTTTTAAGTCAGTGCCTCATTATTTCCACTGTGGTAGTCTGGCTCTGACTTAAAAAATGTGAGTCGTAGATTAAATAAGGGACAAAATTATTTTTTACTTTTTAGTGCAATTTTATTTTTTTAAAGTCGGTTTTAATTTTTAAAAAATTTTTTTAGTATGCTTTTAACTATTCGCTACCGTAACATAGATTGTATCCTAGAACGGACCGGTCCAATTCAAGCAACTAGTGATGGTCCAATATTAGGCAACTTGTAGGTTACATCAAAAAGATATGTTTTCATTATTATACTTATACGAATATGGGAAAGTAAGGACATGAAGGTGTAGCTAAGACAGCACACTTTACACTAGTATCGTTTAAAATTGTAGTACTTACAAGATGTAGAAAGAAATTCACTTGAAATAGCACGAAAAATAATGATCGCGCATCACGTGTTTCTATATTTCGACGACGGTGAACGACAAACTAATGAATAACCGTCTCGCTGTTCTCGGACGTTCCATCTCCACTTCCTAAATGAGTGTAGCCAAAAGAACCACTGCAAATATATTCGTTTATTGAGATACACAAATGGTCCAATCTAGGAGCCGGTCCAATAAAGGCAACTTTCCCCTACTATTCGAATACATCAGTATTCCAATAGATCAGTATTCGAATACTCAAATATTCGAAGTTTATTCGTAGCATTCGAATACTTGTAAAATATTCGAATATTAAATTATTCGAATAGTCCCAGCCCTATTTATGACAACACTAGTGCCCAGTCATTTGACGTAAACTTCACTGCGGCCTCACTTGCAACAGAGTAGTAATCCGCGGTTGATGTTTCTCGCCAGTAAAAGTAAAATTTTCGTTGATTTTCTGTGTCGTTTTCTGAGATCAAGATATATACGAAATTTTAAAGTGTTATATCATTGAAATAGCCTGTATTCAACTGAAACGAAAACACTTGATAGGTAAGTTTAATTGATTGTTTACTTTGTTTTGAGGCTACTTTATATTAAACTCACTTATAGCCTTAAAAGCGACAGCATAACAAGTCTTAAATGGGACGACCGCTTCATGGCTGTCCCTCTCATACACATGTACTGCTGGACACTACATGTATTTTACTTTTGTTGGGGACTGCGCATGCCCCAAGGAGCGCAGCCGAGAGCAACTTTCCTGTAAAGTTATTAGTGCATCATCTGATACATAGATGACATTGTTTTAAATTATAAATTATCAATTGATGGCGCCTTGTTTCAAATTTAAGTATTAGTGAAGCGACTATTCAAAGCGACAAAATATTGATGATTTATAATACAAAGAATTAACTTTTTCATAGATTCCATTTTTTTTTTGATCATTAAGATTTACAATCATAATTGCAATAATTAGTAAGTTTATTTTTATTAACGTGTCCCTTTCATGACTAATGCTGTCTCATTTAAAACCACCTAGTCGTAAAAGGGACATTTCCCACTTATTTGAAAATCGAAGATTTCGTTATTTTCTATTAGAATTCATGAGTTTGTAATACACTTTTATTAAAGGGAAATAAACACGCTTTCTATCGATGTACTTGTTTTTTAAATACCTACAATGATATTGTCAGAAATGGACGCTGAACAAAAGTGTCCCTTTTATAGCACCTCCTCCCTACATTTATCTGAATTTAATGTAAGCGATAAATAAAATAAGAATACAGCAGCTTGAATGTGTAATGAATAATAGTTCTTAAGGCACTGTGGACTCATACAGATTCACATATCCACAATTGGAGTGATACACCAACTGTCTTACTGCAGATCGCTGTGAGGGACGTATACAATAACTCAACATAACGACGGATTTCTCGTCCTCAGTCTTATTCAATCAACACCTCGGAAACGTGCAACGTAGACACCGATGCAAACTGAAAAGTATCATTCACTTCCCTCGAATCTTTATAAATCAATATTGCGAGGCGCACCAGAGCACCTTGCACATATCTATCCCACCCCAAGTGTGAATTCCAAATCTTTAGGAATCGTCAGGAAACTTCAAAGATTCGGAGTTACCCGATAAACCCTTGCACCCACTTTCTCCGTCCACTTCCTTCGCCTGTTGCGAACTCTCGAAATAGCCCCCGATGATTAATCATCGTCCGATGAATCGGCGAAGGGAGAGGGCTGCCCGTCGATGAGGAAAGGGGTGAAAGCGAGAAAGAGAGCTGAAGGGTGGAGGCGGGAAAGTGGCATAAATGTTTCAGAGTCGCGAGCATCTGTCGTTTGGAGACTTTTTCAGTTCTCCCGAAGGGAGCTCGTTTTTGGAGCTTCTCCGCGGCACGGTGGCGAGCAAAGGGAAGGAAAAGGACGGGGACGCGGGGAGGGTTTACTACCCTCGTATAATGTATTATAAGTGGAGGCACTCACAGGGCCGTCAGTACCAAACACTCAAAGCCCGCCCTGCCTCTCGCGCTTCTATCTACCCGTTTCGTGTCTCTCTCTCTCTCTCCCGCCTCTCCTCACTCCTCACCCTCTCTGTACACCCAGCTTTCGAGTTATCGATAAGAACCGCAGACCTCTTTTGTTGGTTGATAGATAGCCTTTCAAAGCGACGCGAGGTCAAATATTCGACATGCCGGGGGTTCAATTTCATGCCAATAATATCTATGCGAAATAAGGGCCGGGTGCTTCCTCCGTGAAAACGCTTCTCGCAGCGCTTTTCGACGAAAGTTGAACGAACGTGCATGATAACGCTGCCAATCGTCGTCACTTGGAAATTGACGAATGCTGCCTCTCGATAGTGGCGAGTTTTTCCCGCGATATTTTGGACGGCATTTTCTCGCGTCGCGCGAAGGGATGATACTTTTTCAGCTGTCAAGATGTGTCTGCGTTTGTACGACTATTAGCCCCTCGAGGTACCGAGATGGTTTCATTGAAATTTGAATATTAGTTGAGAGTGACACGGCATACGAGAAAGAATTAATAAGTGAAGGTATGGAGGGTGGGTTTGAAACGTTATTGTAAAATATACGCAGTGAAGATCAGATGGGAAATAATGTTTTACAGTGTGTTAGCAAGCAGAGGACTCTGTACAATCAAATGGAATCCTTTGGCTTTGTAATACATGTATGTTGAGCGGGATATAAAACTGTGCCGTTGATTTTGCAGAGGACACAGACGGGTTTTATATTGTATTTATTTGCAAAAATGTAGAAAATATTACGGAGGTTCTCAATAATTAAATGCAGCGTTCAGGACAACAAGAAATACGTCGAATTAAGAATTTAATTTACTTCGTAGAGGGAAGTGAAATGTTATTTGAGAGACATTCCGATGAAGGGAGGATAATAATTGGAATCAGTAAAGTTATTTATTTTTTTATAAGAACTGAGCTTGTTTGAAAGGGGAACGAAAAAAAGAAAGAGGGATTCAAAGATAGTAGCCTCGCATCCAGTAAACGAATATGATTTGTAGGGTAATAAAGGAAGATTGAAAGTTTTAGTATGAAAACCACGTAAATTTGTGGAAGGATTGAAAATGTAAAATATTTATTTTCGTTCAATTTTCAAAGCGGAATAATATATGGTTTTAATGTTTGTTTTCAAAGTGTACTGGACAGATACACCAATCATTCTTCCACAAGTTTAGAAATGTAAAAAAAATGAATTATTTTATTACTTATCAAGGGTGATTGAGTCCTTACAGAGCCATAAACTTCATCGAGAAACAAAGCGTGCTGGAGTTCAAAACAGGAATTGATTATTTCACATCATGCTATGTCGATAACATAGTTTTAAATCTGTGGGATCACGAACCCCATAAGAGGGAATTCTTTGATATTTATTAATTTCTTTTTACAATGTAAATTATAAATTTATAATATTCTCACTATTCTGCAGTCATTTTCAACATGCGTTATTGGTGTGTTTACTACCGATCACGTGTTTGGATGTGCATATGCCTCCATTCTATGGTTCAATGCCAGACTCAGCCTTTTTTTATAAACCCCGGATCATGTGCTGAAAATAAAAGTATACGTGAGCAGAAACATCGCGTGCAGGGATCGAAAAAGTTCTGGAACTCTTATTTTTAAAAGAATTCTGTTACAACTTATATGTTTTGTTTAAGAACATATCTGTTTCTGCAGAATTTTTATTGAAAAAGATGTTACCCTTAGGAACTTCTTTAAAAAGTGTTCTCATGGAACAGATATTTTAGAACCTATATAATAAAAGTTCCATGGAAACAGTTATATTAGAGCATTTATTGAAAAAGGTTCCATAAAATAATGAAAAGTACTAAACTATTAGGTACTAGTTTTATTTAAGCATATAATATCGTATTCTTCGTGTTTATTTAGTAAAAGGTATGAAAATCATAACAAGTAATTAATAGTTTCATAAGAAGTATTGAACAGAAAAGAGAACTTGTCAAGAATAATACCAAAATAACATTTTTTTATATCATACAAATAAAATAAATAATAAATATTACAAATAAATAACACATTCGGAATATCAATTTAACTGTAATAATTATTTATTATTGTTGTAGTACTATTCATTGAATAATATTCAGTATTTTTACAACGATTGAGAATTTTTTAATATTGATGAACAAAATATCTGTTCTTTTTATAGAGAAATTTTTGCATTTTATAGGTTCCATTCCAACTAGAACTTTTATTTTCAAGAACTTTTACTTTATCAGTTCTTATGGGAACTTATAATGTGAGAACATTTTTAAAAAAGTCCCACGGTCCATGTTTCAAATAGAACCTGTTGAAAAGTTCCAGAAGTCTTTCGAACCCTGGTCGCGTGTTATATCTGAATGTAAATGCAACAGTGTTATTGTTATACCCATAACATCAGCTTACTCCACCCAAACGAAATTTAAAAACAATCCCCTACTCAAATCAGCAACCTTGAAAAGCAACATATCGATTTCCAAATATCAAATCAGTCAGTAGTATACGTCCGACCACCGACCGATACAGAGCTAACCACCATCGAGTGCAAATTTTTCAAGTGCACATCTAAACGTCAACCCGAACACAGTTACACATAATCAATAAATATTCAAGCTTGCAAGTAAACAAGTTTCACACATTCAGACGTTCATCTGAAATACATGTACATCATACTCTTTGCTCTTGTTGAAGAAATGCAATAGGTATATTTAACAGTGGTGCAGCCTAAAAGAATCGACCTATCACCCATTTCAAAGTTTGAGCTCCAGCAGTGCACATTAACTAATATGTAGAACTTCGTCTTTCAACACATAATCTTCTAACAAATAATCTTCGAATACAAATTTCGAATAAAATAAAATTATCCGGGCACAACGAATAAATTTTTATTCAAATAATGCCCATCTCTGTTTGCCACTTAACCGACAATGAAACTTACAAATTTCTGTCTCGCTGACTCGTGTATGCAGACTTTGAATCGTTAGTCTCATTCAGAACTTGCCTCAGTCTTCAAACGCTTTCACTCACAAGCATTGAAAAATGCAGAGGACCACAAAAGCGAGTTATCTTTAAACCCGTCTCGTTTAGAACTCCAGCATCCTTCGTTTACACGTAAAGTAACACCACGAAGTACACCTATCTGACATCGATTCTCCATGCGTCTAGCGATTAAGGCATTGAAAGCAACGAGCCTGTGCATATTGTTTAGAGATATGTTAAGCAATGTCTGCCCCGCGTAAGCAGAGGCCGCAACATTTGGCGCGGAAAGAGCGCAGTATGTTAAGAAATGGGTTTGTGAGGCCAGGTGGCGTGGATCAAAGCGGACACCAAGGCGATCCTGGCGATCCACGAGCACGTGATCACGAACAACGCGCGTTTATCAGTAACGCACAGTGACTACAACACGTGGACGCTGAGCATTCGCGGAGCACGCCGGGAGGATCGAGGCATTTATATGTGCCAGGTCAACACGAATCCTATGAAGAGCCAGGTACGGAAAGACTATCCTTCGAAACAGCGGGCGTGCGCGATGGGACAGCGAAGGGAGGGAATAAAGAAAGTGCGGGAAAGAAGCACCCTGGAGAAGTGGAGAATCTTTTTACCCTAGATCCGGGTCAGATTTTCATTGTACGCGATGCTTTTGCGCGGAGGGCATTCATTCCAAAGTGAAATCCGTTCTCTGCGTCTGGAAGTAGTTGTTTCCACCGGCCTGTCGCTGCAGGGGAAGCTAAATTCCGCAGTGTTACGTTCGCAAAATTCTGTTGAAATTCGCATCGCCGGAAAGGTGGCGATCTGTTGCTCGCGCTCGTTGAAATTCACGCGATCCTCTGATCCCCCCGATTTTACGGTGTTAGATTACACCATGGATCCTTGCGGATTTCGTGCCGTCTCAGAAAATTTATTCAATATCTGAATAGCTTCGAAAGCTTCCTTGGATTCTGTAAATTTCTGACAATGAATCTTTACGAATCAAAATCTTTGACGTATTTATATAAATAATTTGTTTTATAACATCGCGATCTTTAAATGAACTCCTCCTCTTTTTCTCTACGCAAATTAATTACAATTTGACGTTGCGAAATTTTATTAAGCATGGTTATTGCAAGCATCAACTTTTTCTTTTTTATGCTGCTTGGAAACTAACAATCTATTGGTACTTTGAATCCACAGAGCGCGTTCTTAGAAGTGGTGATACCGCCAGACATAATATCAGAAGAAACCTCAAACGATCTAATGGTGCCCGAGGGTGGATCTGCGAAATTGGTGTGCAAAGCTCGCGGATATCCAAAGCCTGAGATCGTTTGGAAACGAGAAGATGGTGCTGAGATTATCTCCCGTGCTGGCGTTTCTGGCGGCAAAACAAAAAGTAAGAATCGTTCTATTATAACAGGCAATCACTATCTCGCTTAATTACCAATTTTAACCGACTTCAAAAAGGAGGTTACTCAATCCGTATATTTATTTTATGTATGCTCAGGCATAATAACTATATATACTATTATATAAAGAGAGAGCCGATTTTTATGTTCGCGCAAAAGTCAAGACCTATTGAACCGGTTTTCTTCAAATTTTAACACGTTATTTCTGGATACTCTAGGACATTAACATGGAACGAACACCTGGTATGTGTTGCGCTGAAGGGAAAATAAATCTCCCAAATTTTCCGAAATATTATGAAGAAATTAAGCTTTTTTCCAAAATACTTAATTTCCTTAAAAGATATTAATTCTAATAAACATGAATCCGTCATGCTAATATCTCGGGCGAAGTCGAGACGGGGGATGCTAGTAATAAATAACTATATAAGAATTAAGACGTTCTCTTGCCTCGAGTTAATTATTAAAGGAACATTTTTTTAAATACTGTTTCACTATTACATCAGCCACGATTCAATTAACGGACACATAATTTTCGTATGTAATGAATACACTTTTCGGTCTATTGAAAGTGTTTTGTAAATTCAATGAACGCATTGTACCCACTCTTCTTACCGTTCTATCAGAGGTGTATGATTCAGTATGAATCGTTTCTATGAGAAATACAAACGATCTCAAGGTTGTGCTTGCCATAATTTAAATCGTGGCAGATCGACAGTAAATAAAACAGAGATTTATCCCAGTACATAGGTCGAGGCAAATGCGAGGAAAATTGGGAAATGGCGATGCCAATGATGCGTATTTAATATGGCAATGCGGTTCTGATAGAAGTAAAGTGGCTCTTAAAGTAGGTAGTAGATTGAAATAAGGAGACTGGAACGATATCAGAAACCATTATAAATCAGAAACCATTATATAGTTCTTCGTGCGCTTTCATGCAGAAATCTCATTTTTTCTTGGATAATTAAATCTTATGACAGAAAAGAAAAACAGACAGTTGCTTTTAAAAAAATATCGATAATCTGATTTACTCGGGATGAATAGAACTTTTGTAAGAAAATGAAGCTTATTTTTGCACGCCATTCAGCTTATAAAATCGTTCGACATTTATCTAAAATATTTTTTTGTCTCGATTAAACAGAGTTAGATGAATCAAGTATTTAACAGAATTTGTCGTTTCGAAGATGCTGATTCGTAAGCGAGGGTGGAACTGCGTTTCCAGCCCGAGGTGCTCCTTTACCTTTACACTCCAGAGAGAGGGAACGGAATCGAGTAAATACTATCGATGTGTTGAGTCCAAAGAGACGGTGGAAACACCTTGAATGCCGTATCGTACCTAATTCAGTGTGTTTGATTAGTAATCGAGGCGATTCAATTATTCACTCGGTATCGTTAAGCGATTAAATTACCTCTCCTCCTTTTGCTCGATTGATTCTGTGTCTGTTAGTTTTGCGTGGCAAGAATCTTATTACAAGCAAATACATTTAAATATCTATCAACATTCAGGAGCTGAATAAATTTCAGATTAATTACGTTTAACCGGCTTCAAGTAAAATTCTTTTACGAGTACTGGATAACGATATTTCTTCGAAGAAACTTTAGAAAACAATACACTGAAATGAGCATAGTATTTTGTTGATCGAATTATAAAGAATAGCGTAAACATATATCAAAATAATTAATAATCATGAGATTATACGATATAGTATTTCCAATATCTTCTTCAGAATTCACTCACAGAGGGTTCATTAAATTATCGACATGAAACTGTCGATGTGACATATTCAACAATTCACCTAATTTTTAAAAACGTCACTTTAATTTTAAAATAAAGCGAGTTCAATTATTCATGCATTTTATTTTACAAAATTATGCTGTTCCTGTATTAATATTCCCTATATTAAGTAATACGAACACCATTTGTCTTTAGAAACCCCGACATACGTGTAACTTCAAATATTTGCTTACAATAGGCAACTAAATTATACGATAGCAAATGGCATCGCTTTAAATACTTTCAAAGAATTTAATTAAGAGGGGAATCCTATTTTGGGGGCTAAAAACATAACAAAATTTGGGATTTTTTTTAAGAAACTAGCGAATCGATTCATCTGAAATTTGGATCATGTTTTTATGCATCTTTGAAGAAGTTGTAGTTCTTTTTTTATTAATTTTTAATAATAAATATAGGAGTTATGCATGATCGACCATCACGCCGTGCAAAGTTCGTTGCCCGCTCGTGTGCATGATATTTATCTTCCAGGTAATCTGAAACAGAAAAATGAAACGGTGTTTTACTTTATACATTTGTAGCTCCAATTTGATGAACGGGAATAAAAAAAATTATTGAGGAGAGTGGTGAGTTTTTAAATCAAACTTTAATTTTTGCTATCAAGATTCTCCAATCTTCTTATGTAAGAAAAAAATATATAACTTATCGGTATTCTCGTTCATCGAATTGCAGCTGCATATGTACATATAAAGTAAAACGCCGTTTCATCTTTCGGTTTCAGACTACCTGGAAGATAAATAACGAATTTTGTCATTTTGTCAATTTTGATCATGCATATATTTATTTAGTGCTATATTTATTATTAAAAATTAATAAAAAAAATAACTGCACCTTCTTCAAAGATGCATAAAAACATGGTCCAAATTTCAAATAAATCGATCTG
This sequence comes from Andrena haemorrhoa, assembly GCA_910592295.1. Lineage (NCBI taxonomy): Eukaryota > Metazoa > Arthropoda > Insecta > Hymenoptera > Andrenidae > Andrena > Andrena haemorrhoa. Next base: position 12,950,487 of record OU342944.1, on the reverse strand, counting down.
TAAATGTCTAAAATAAAAATTCCCAAATTTTGCTAAGTTTTTATCAGACACCAGAAATAACAGTTATTTTTTAAATATTTTCGAAAAAAATAATTGAGAAAATGTTAATTTTTATTCAAATGGAAGCCAGTCTTCATTAAATACTGCATAAATACTGCATACATTTTCGGAAAAATGAAGTGATTAAAAAATATTAAGACTTATCTATTTTGGTTACTGATAACCATTATTGTCGAGGAAAATATTTTTTGGTCACTAATAACCGTTATTGTCGACGAAAATATTTTTTGGTCACTAATAACTGTTATTGACGACGGAAATTATTTTCGGTCACTAACAACTGTTATTGACGACGGGAATTGTTTTCGGTTACGAATAACCATTATCGATGACCAGAATTTTTTTTCGGTTACGAATAACCATTATCGATGACCAGAATTTTTTTTGGTTACGAATAACTATTATCGTTGACGAGAATTTTTTTTGTTACGGTATAACCAGTATCTATTGCGGTATTTTTTTTGGTTACGGTATAACCAATATATTTTGCGGGATTTTTTTGGGGTTACAGAATAACCAGTATCTATTGCGGGATTTTTTTTGGTTACGGTACAACCAATATGAATTACAAGAATTTTTTTCGGTTACAGAAAAAATTGCCAAAAATCGGCCTGTTTTAGTGTTGCCTAAAGTATAGTCTCCCCTTAATAGAAACACTATCGCCTGCCATTCCTGACAACTTGAAACTCGAACATGTAAATGCAATCGCATGTTATATTAGCGTTGTATTAATGGATTCAGTCGCGTCTGGTCGAATTGATTTTGAAATTCTTTCCCTCTGATTGTGTATTACAGTAGCCAGCGCCGAGGGTGAAACGCTGACTCTGTCGAAAGTAACCAGGAGCGAGATGGGTGTCTACCAATGCATCGCGAGTAACGGAGTACCACCATCAGTCAGCAAACGGATGATGCTGCACGTACACTGTGAGTGCGCCCTAATATCGTTTCCCCAGGTACTTTCGCTGGGAATCTATCTCCCTCCGAAGATTATCTTCTTAGCTCACGATGGATTCTGCTGATTCGCTCATCGGGACTAACTTATTTTCTGGAATCCTCACTCGCGTTTCAACGATCTCTGCAGCGATTGATTATTATCCACGATCATCGATTTAATTAGCCTGCTCCGTGCAATGATATCTGGGATCGTTGGTTAGGTCCTTTCTCAGGGAAAAAGGGTTTAAGATTGATGTCTGGTAAAATATTCGGTAGGCGAAGAAATTCACCTTAGCTTGAGGAGTTCCCTTGTTAGTGAAGAACGTCCAGCTATTCGATAGCTGGATCTCGTCTTTCTTAAACTTTTATCACTGCGCTAAGTACCTACATATTATTATGAAGTATAATCAGTTTGTACTTGGATTTATAAATACTAATATTTGATGGTAGAACTTTCTACAGGTGCATTGAAAATTCCTTCCTTTCTTCTGCTAGAAATGCCCGGAATAGTTTGCAACTCGACGACAGCATAAAGTCGAAGGATAGAAATTACAGTCGACGCAGCTTCGAAATATTATATTTAAATAACTTCATCGCATGCGTATCGCTGACTGTCTCTACGCGACATTGTAGATTGGATTACATGACGAGATACATGTGAAGTATATAATATATCGCGGTAGACTGGATTCTACGCAGATATGCGAATTCTATAACCTACTTCGGACGTGGATGCTATTCAAAACCCTCGCGCTTCAAAATTTCTCTCCAACACGTAATCACGTTAAAACGTCTCCCATGCACCTCGCGACACATTGCCAAAATTAGTAACTAAATAAATAATACTAGTTCTTCGAATAAGGCTTTTTATTAGGTGCCGCAAAAGTCATCATCCCGATTTTCTTAGACTATAACTTTGGTTTTAAATGAAACAACGTGGCGTTCTTTGTGGTACAATTTATTGAGAATTATAAATTTTAAGACATCAAGTTCAGAAGATAATATTAAACTAATGGCTGCCTTTGGATTTGATGCAAATTTGGGCTCCTTTTATTCTATTTTCCATGGTACTGCGAAGAATTTGCGGGGTTAGATCTTCAATTTCCTATTGAATATTGTCTTTTAATTGTTGTAAAGTCTGTGGGTTATTCACGCAACCCCTTGCGTTCAAATAGCTCGAAAGAAAAATGTTTGGGGCGGTTAAATCGGGGGATCTGGCTGGCCAAAAGAAATCACCAAAACAAATTTTCCGCGTTCTTGCAGGGTACCTATACTTATTCATATTTATGGACAATAAATTTCCCCAGTCTCTTCTATTGAGATATCAAAACGTCACTGACATGTACCAGAAATTAACAAAATAAAGAGTTATTAACATCGGATGATGACTTTTGCGCCACCTGTTGAATTTCGACCGTATGTCGTTTGTTCATTGGCAACGTAGTTGCGGGTCCGACACTTGTACATATCTGCCCGTCGCACAGTGGGACATTTCGGGTCTAAACGCGGCACAAAACATTTTGTGACAGAAATCATATATTTATCGTTAATTTTTTCATTTCATTGAGTTAGGACGTATACTTGTGGTCCTATTGATACAGAAAAATTAATGAAATTTGTTTATTTAAGAGGAGATGGTACTTTTTTGGCCTGAAAATTAAGCAGTCTTTATAATTTTTTTTCTATCTGAAACTGAAAAGCTAGATAGATGGGGTTTGTTGCAAATGAAAGATCACTGTTTGAAAGTATTAAAGGAATTTTTATTAAAAAAAGGCACCCTGCCTCCCTTCTCTATAATCGTTCAAAGTTCGCATCCGAACACTGAACGTCACCGAACTCCCGTTCAAAATAAACAATGAAAATTGGGAAATTCAATAAGGTATAATTCCAAAAATATCAGAGATATCAAAATCAAATTTGGCACACTGCAAATACATACCTCAACACTTAATCCCACCAAAAATTAGTTGAATTAAGCAAACAACAAAACTACAAATAACAATATTCAGTTCTGAAGAGTTTCGTGGTTTTCCTCTTCGAAACCGTGTCGTCGCGTTAAAAATTAATGAACACATTACTACATTATCACCCAAATATGCAATCAACTACCTGTAAAAAAAATTTGCAGTTTGGCGATATTTTTGTAAAAGGATTTAGTGCCGCGTTTCGACCCGAAATGCCCCACTGTGCGACGCTTCCCGGCAGCAAATTAATGGCGCCTGGAACTTTGTGCGGTTTAGAGAGAATTTGAAAAAATTGTATCACAGCATCTCCTAATGCTATTAAATTGATTAAAGACTGCAGCTATTCACGGATATACACAATGCTTTTACTACGGCTTGAAGGACTGGTGAGCTTGACCCGATGATGGTTTTCAGGCCACTGGTTTAACGATGAGAACGCGACAAAGCCTGGAATCCGTGTGGGTGGAGTTCCGTCCTCTTACCAAATTCTGTAACCTTACTAGTGCAATCCGGAATAATTCCCATCACGGGTGTCAAATAAGACCATCCCCTAATAATTAGGGAAAGGGAAAATTCGTCGTGAGAAAGTCAGCGACGTGGGAAGCCGGCGTCTATCGGAGGACCCTGACCCGTCATCGGGCCCTACAGGTCCTTGTCGCCCGAGAACAATGAGGCCTTTGAAAATCCCCTTGCACGCCAGGAAAACTGGCGCCTCGACTAGGAAAATTCGCACCTTGATTAAGAATTATGGCGCCTTGAAATAAACACTTCTTTCATGGCGCCAGATTCCAAATTCCGTCTAAGGACGGAACATGTTATATTCTTCCGTAAATATCCCACAAAACCTTCATTAGAAACATCCTCCTCGTACTTCTAACAGCTTCCAATACATCTTCAAAAATATGAGATTAACTTACCTCAACTTGCGACAGCTAAAAGAAGGCTCAAATTCCTTACATTATGACTTCCAAACTGTTCTTCATCATGCAATAAAATTCTCCACTCTACTGACCAATGATCAATCCTTTATAATTAGACAAAAAACGCCAACCCTGAAATACTACCTGCCAAGAAAACCGATTTCTCAGTGGTACACACAGTCCCGTGAAGCGGAGCGCGCCATTGGCCGCAGGAAAGAAGGAAAGGATAACAGGAATAAAATTCCCTTTTACCGTTTCCTCAGCGCCGCATCCCCGAAAAACTCGGCAGGATATTCCCGCCACTTAGGCACGGAACGTTTTCTCTCAATCGCCCGGAGTGTAAACCACCAGGAGCGCGTTACAGCCTTATCCCTGTGACGCAGTCTTAAAACTCGCCCGCCCTCGGCCGAATATGCACGGTTCGCGGCGGTGGCAAAGGTAAAAGCAACAGCAAGGTGCAGCGAGCGTGCACGGAGATAGCCATCGTCTCCTTCTTTGCATAATTTCAACGTAGCAAAAGGGAAGCCCGCGTCGGTATTAGGAAAGAGAGGCGAAGAGCGAGGGCGCGCGAAGGGGCCTAGGTCGCGAGCATTGGAGGCGGTAAAGGGTCGGGAAAGAAAAGGGAAGCAGAAGTAAGATGCAGCTTAAATAACAGCGCGAATCGACGTGGCTGAGGCGCGCCGAAAGCTTGGACGAGGCTCCCAGGAGCGCCGAAAGGAGAGAATGGTAATAAAATTACACTTGAGGCGATACACCTACTCGCCGCTCCGAGTTTAGAGACGAGAGCGCTGGGAAAGGAGCAGCGAGACGAAAATCGAGGGACGAACGAAACGGGGGCTGTGGCTGAGAGGGTGGAGAGTCTAACAAGGAAAGATCGACACCTGGAGGAGCGGTTTTAGGAAGCATCGCTTAGAATTCAGAACTAGTTGCTAGAGTAGCAGAACCCTAGGATACCTGTCAGTCTTCAGAGGCATGCTCTGGATAAAAAGTATTCTAAATAACGCTCTGAGGGATCACAGAAACAGAGAATGGGACGCGGAGTGCTGTGGGCGACCGGTGTACGAAGGAAGGGTCGCAGGCGGGAAAGGGTTGATGGGCGAAGCCGAGAAGGTTTCGAGGACGACGAGTTAAGTCGCGGTTACGACTAGGTTCTCGGTGTCTTAGATCCGGGGGAGAGGTAATTCTTCGCCGGAAATTGGATGTACCCTAGGTTCATGCTACGATCTTGCACCTGCCCCCGGGCAATAAGATCGTGCGGGATAATCGAATTTCATTGAATACGCTCCGTGCCCGCAGACCGTATAGACGATTGCGTCCGCGAGCTATTGCTTCGAAATTCAAGCGATCGGGGGTGCTATTGTCGATAGAGAGACCGGAACGGGGAGAAGGACAAACCGGATCATCTCGAAGATGGCTGGATCGGCCGCGTTGTCGTCCCCGCCAGGCTAGAGACGATCGATCCAACGCTCGTTCCGATTGTTACGTATCCAGAGGGAAAGTGAGAAATTTACGTGGCTCTGTTAGCAGGAAGAACGGATCCGTTCCCTTTTATCTCCGCGGGAGAACGTTCCGTCTGCCCTTTTTTTCTTCATAATCGCCCACCCTCGTTTGCGTATCAAGAGGGGAGGGAAGCAACGCTGGCTGGGAAACGCGACTGGAGAGACGTAACAGGGTTGCGACTGTTTTTAAAGGCTTCCGCGAAATTTCATTTTGATACAATTTGCAGATACGCCGCTACGACGATTCTGATGGCTTTCGTGCGGGATAATGTGCATTGTGTTTGGCGCGGAATAAGTGTCTCTCCCAGCTTGCGCTCTTTTGGAGATAAGGTGTTCCTTGTCGCGCTACTGGCAGAGCTGAAATCTGTAGCTCTTTTCTTCGAGGGGCGGAAATTAAATATATTAAATGCAGCGAACCTCTCGTTTGACGTGATACGTTTGAAGGGGAGGATTTCGTTTGGATTGAGGAGGCTGTCGGGTCTAATGTTGCGTTCGTAATCGCGATTGACTTGGAGGAGATTCGTTTTGACTCGAGGAACTTGGGTTATACTGAGATATCTATTATTTCGGGGAATGATTGAATGGGAATCTTTATTCGGACTCTGTGAGATATTGGGTCGTACAGTTTCTTCTTTTCTAAATGTAATGTAAGGTGCAGTCTAATAACATTAGACTTATTGTCTTATTTTTACATGATTATCAATCGCGGAAAGTTATTAAAATCAATTCTGCCGTGTAAATTCGAAAGGGCGCATCTGGTCGAGAGGTGGTTCTGAGGTAAATGACTTTTAGTATTTTGTGTTATGCCATTGGTATTTTGTATGAATCAGATTAGGTTAAATATTCAATCTGGATAATAAGGTATCCAAATATTTCTGGCAAACTCGTAAAATATTTCATAAACGCCAAATGAGACTTTGCGCAATACGCTCAAAATCAGGCATCGATTTCACATAGGTACGTCCGAAATAAACTGTTATATCCTCAATCTCAGTGCAGATACGGCTTTCTTATTTAACATATAGATGAGCTATTTTGTGCTACCTGCTGGCAATAACTCAACTTAAGCGAACATTGCTGATACGTCCTGTCGAATTAACAAACGACGTTTATTCAAAGTATTTGTGTCCCTCGATAAGTCAGAATGCAGAAGAATAAAAGTGTATTTAGGTAGAAGACACTTTCATTTCAAGTTTAACCCTTCGTTGACACTCTGGGTGTGAGCCACCCATAAGCTGATTTTAACGCTCTGTACCTTCTAGGTATATGCAAAATAAATAGTTTTTTCCAAAGCCGACGTACAAACTATTTTTTCTCCCAAAGTATTATATCCCAACAGCAACTCTGTAGATTTTTAGGTTCTAATATTGAAATTTATAAAAGGCACAATTTTTTAAAGACTTTCTTCGTTTTTTCGACACATGGTAATCTATATTTTTTTACAAAAACTGTGATGAAATTGAAATAAAAACACTATTGGAATACATTCTAGAGACCTTGAAATCGATCCATGATTTTTCCATATTAATTGGATTCTTTAGATGAGAATGACAGTCGTTCAAAAATTTCTCTGGGTGTGAGCCACCCAGGTATATCAAAATTGATCGAAAAAGGAGGTGTGTCAATTAATAATAATTGCAGGATGTTTCTATCTTGAAAATGAAAAACGTTTGCGCAGGGACGATACTGAACGGTTTTATCGAGATAATTCGACATATATAAATCGATAGGTCGCGATGATAATTTTAAACGTGCACATGTACGTGCGCCAGAGGCGGAAAATCAGATTCATAATCCCCTACCTGTGAATTAAACATGCGGTGGCTCAAATTCAGCGCGTAATTCCCAATTGTGCAATAGCTGGTCATTATTGCACAGAAAGCGTGCTTAACCGTTGCCAACACCTTCCATTTTGCCCTCCCTGTTGTACGATACTTGAATAGCAACGTGTGAATGGAAATAACTGACGGTTTCGAGTGCGTTCACATAGGACCTGGTTAATTGTTGGTTGATTACGCGCGATTTATTAGCCCCGGAAAACAAATTCGATCGTTTTAATTGGATTGTCTTATATTACCCGAACAATGCCAATGCTTCTCGATACCTCATTTAATTTATTGCCTATACCATAGGTGCTTTTGGGGTTGCTCGCATGGGACAGTTTTAATCCAGGGTGGCGCAAAATGGAATGCAAGTTAATGCAATACAATTTTATTATTAAAAGGAATCTTCTGATTACAATGATAAAATATGTAACTTATAAATATGAATCAACTGAGATTTCTTATATATTCGAATTGGCACAATTTTCATTCTGAAATTTGCATTAAAAAATGCGTGTCCTTCGAATAAGTTTGTGGACATTTTTAAAATTAGGATGATAAAAGTCATCTGTTTTAATCGATTGCCTAATACCAATTATACTTTGTTCTTTATAATGGAAAGCAAGAATCTGTATGTCTTAATTTATATTCTGCCAGAAAGCTTTTTACTTTCAATCGTAGATAATTTTTTAATTGAATATTATTAACATACATATCTCACTTTACACGTTGCATTGCCAGAAAGGGGACAACAATATTTGCCCATTCCCTTTAAACAGAAATTGTTGCTCCACTCATTCTACCCGTATATTCCAGAACACTTTATGAGGACATTGTTCCTGTACATTTTCATTTCCATAAATGCATACGTATTGTTCGCAGTATTTATTTGTCTGTCTTGAACAAAGAATGAATTGCCAAACGGAAGGGTTGCACACATTTTTCGCAGCAAGGGTTGTGGTCAACATGCAAATGCAACACCGAAACTGAAATATAGTCCGGCGTAAATGGAAATATCTCAGCGCATACGATCTTACTTCCATCAGCTGGGATATCATTAGGAAGCTTCTCTCTATCCGGTTGCAACAAATTTGAAAAAATACCAGTGGTAAATAACCTTCACTGTAACGTAATGTAAATTATTACAAGACGATGTTAAAGCATTCCAAATTGGACTAGAGTATGATAGATTTTCCACAGCTTCTCAGGCAAATGCTGCAGCGGTTAAGATTTTTTTTCCCGAGATACCCGAAGAAGCCTTAATACAGAGCTATCACGAGAAAGTATAGTTTATGTAATAGGACAGGATTGGGTGTTATCTTGTTACAGCAAGAGTACCACATCTTTCTCGCCCAAGGGGCGAGGAGAATTCTACTTTTCGTGGACCGTACTTATCTCGTGAAAACCGCATACTACTAAGAAGCTCTTCGCTAGACAGCCACGAAAGCACACTCAGAAACCCCTAATGTCTCGCCTTGTAAGCTTATTTTATATCAAGGAGCACCGGGAACAATTTAAGTGGACCAAAAATTTCAGTAGCTAGCACCATTCCTAAATGAACCTCTGGGTTAATTCACACCGACTTGAGGACCTTGCAGCAAGAGGAGTGCAGCTCCATTTTTACCATTTTTGAGTTATGACTTGTAATATGTTTGATGCAAATCCGATAACAAATGAGCGATTTATTTCAAATAAATAGAAATAGAAATATTAATATTTTTTTACAGAATATTTTTCGCCAAAAATAGAAATAAAAACTTTTCACTCAGTAACTACTACTTATTGTGTGCAAATATATATTTCTCAATTAGCGCTCTTCAAAGTTCAAAGCAATAATTTTATGAACAGTTCTTTCTAATTTACTCGAAGTTGGGAAAGATGGAGCTGCACCCCTCATGCTGCAGTCTTCAAATGTTCTCAGACTCGACTATATTTTCCTGTCATTTCATTCTATTATTCTCTAAAAAGTGGAATCTTTAATCACAATATATCGTAATTTCGCCATAATTGTGTACAGTGTCACTTAAAACGCATTACCAGACGGACCATTGCCTTGTTACACAAAATAGTCTGAGAGTAAGGACGAGCGCGTTCGTAAAGTTACTTGCACACGCGGCCAGCTTCAGCGGAATATTTCGTCCGTGGAAATTAAAGGGTTAAATCTACCTTGGGTGGTAACTGTTCTACCCGAACTAAACGTGACCACCAGCTATCTATCTAGCTGGTTTCGCTCGCGGGACTTAATTTAGATTCGTGTGGATTAACTTCTAACTTTTGACCGACTCTCCAGCCGCTACAAAACTCCTCGCGCACCGATCACGCCATACCCTTTCGCAACGCTGCCGCTTAATGCGCGATTGCTTAACGTGTTTCGAATATTTACATCGCTGGTGAAGTGTTTCACTTTGTTGCTAATTGCCCTGGTTTATAAGACTAACGCTTTCCTGTAAAATTATCAAGCAAAATCACTTTTTCATCGACAGTATAATGAAGTCCAGACTTTGCTTGTGTAAATGCTTGCACGTTGGACTAAGCTTATAATGCAGCACGTCGCTTCTTCAAGAATTCACGTAATCTTCTACTTTAATATTCTAAAAGTTATTTATGTACCAGAAATGTCTACACTCGGATTAGAGCTTGAAAAGATTGAAGGTAATGTGTATCTTCTTGCTTCTCGAGGGTTTTCTTATTTCTTTCCATAAATTCTACCACCCATTTAAGGGTAGGTACTAGGCAATCGTTTCTATTGAAAATGAAGCATTTCTTTTTCAATTAATTGCAAAGAAATAAATTGAAGCTGGGACTGGTTCTTTGACACAATGTTTATTAACATCATGAGCTTTAAAAAAACGTGTTTGTTTAATAAAAAATGTGCATTATAGATGACGCCAGGGATGGACCATTAAAGGGGCTTTTTAAAAAGTTTCTTTTGTTTCGCAGCGATTTTAGTGGAACGAAACGAAATTCAGCGACCCATAAACGAAGCAAAATTATGAAAATCACAGCTACGAAATGGCTATTTAAAAAAAAATGCGTTTTTTGTAAGCAAAGATGAGATTTTAGTTACTTTTCGTAAAGAATAAGGGTTTTTATTAATTCAATTTATGTTCAGGCCTACACATTTTGTGAACATGCTCGAGTTTGATTTGAATCCATTGGAACCTCCGTTTTTTAGTTATCACTGCAAAACAAAAGAATTTTAAAAAGAAATATGTTTTTATAGCTTGTGATGCTAACAAATTTTGTGTCAAAGAACAATTCTCAGCTTCTATTTACTTCTTAGTAATTAAATGAAAAAGAAATACTTCTTTTTCAACAAAAACGACTGCCTACCTGTTCCGGTCTACAGCCCATAAAATAGGTGCTCTTTAGTTATTAATTAAAGGAAAACTGCTACATATAATTTAATGGAACTTTTTGCATTGAATTAAGAATGTCTTAAACTATAGAAATATAATATATATATATTAATATAAATATATAAGTATATATATATATATATATTTCTATAATTAATCATTGCAGACAACACTGGGGAGTCGTTAAAGTCGAGGCGTCAAAAAATTCATCCAAATCGGTGGAACCTGTAGCACCTAAACCATTGGTCCGAAGTATAAACAATGCCAGATTATTAAAGCAGAGCATAAAACTTGCTCGTGGAATGACCAGAAAAAATGATAACAAATGGCATTTTTTGAGAAAATAAGGACACTTGAAGTTTGAAATCACCTTTTCCCCATATTTTTCGTCCTTTTAATGCCATTAAAAATTATAAATTCTCAATTTTTTTTAAATTTTACTGCCCGCACACGAGCCAGAAGTAGGTATATTTTTCAAAATAAAAAACTTTCAGTCGAATCGGATAATAACTTTTCGAGATACAGCTTCCACCGATTTTGAGAACACTGTTTCGTGAAAAACGCGTTTAATGTTTTACATGTGTGCCGAGTGGCCGGGTGTTACCCATGCATTTGCCGCTACTCAAATGCCTATAACTTCGTGAATTTACGAATTTCAAAAAATCCTTTTGAACACGTATTCCTAAAGGTCTGAACATTCGAGAAATGAAATTAAAAAAATCGATTTTTAGACCGGAACCTCCCCTTAAGTATCTGCCCATAATTCCAAAGGACCACATTAAGAGTCACGCAAACAAGACACGTTCTGTCGTAGAGGAAATCAGCTGGTCACTTTTCTCCGCACATAATATTCCATTAGCCCCAACACATGGAACGTTCATATTACGATATGGATCGCGCGGACCCGGATGGGCCCCGATGAAACAGAGAAGAATAATTGAATTTTCGACTAGATCCAACCCATTGGTGGGACTCGCGACATCGTTTCACAGAACAGTTCGCAGGTTCTTCGCAAATTGAAGCAGCCTCGCGCTGCACCTGCATTTATCGCGGCTGTCTGCGTTAATCAAACTGATTACAACTACCGTAAATCACTGCCACCGGTGGAACAATTTCGGGGGAGGCCAGTTCACCTCTTCTGGGACAAATTGTTCGAAGCTTTATTTCGTTGCCGCGCAATTCCGCCGCTTCCGGCGAGTCGCGCCAGTGGAATCGGTGTAATTGTTTATGACGATACGAACGCGACGTGGAATTTACGACGAGGAGTCCGTCAAGGAGCGCTCACCCGCTCCTCGCGCTCTGTATATCGTTGATTTTTATAGCGACGAACTCTGTTTACGGTCGGGAAATTGAAATTCGGAATATCGATTTTAATATAGCACAATTTCTCCGGGGGCTTAATAAAATTTCAGTGGAAATTCTAACAAGCTACGCGCCAAGAACGGCGGGGAAAAAATAAATTCGCAAAATGGATTTCCGCTTTCTCAACTTGTTTATAAAAATGTCCATTCCTCTCGGCTACTTTGCCCCGCGTTGCAAATTAATAGTATACATTATCTCTCTCAAAGATACTGTACATTGTCACGTATTGAGAAACAGTGTCAGTGTTCGGCAGTGTTAGAATATTAACGACGGCAAATGCGCGGCAGAAATTACAAGGACTGAGGCGAAAGTTTCCACTTTTACTGTCCACGTTGCAATCAGAGATTTCGACGTTTTGCTTCCGCAGATAAGAACTTTACGTGCATACCGGCCACTGCAGTATTGGATTTCTGTCTCCTTTTACCACTTACACGTTAAACTGCAGTTTACGATTTCTGGTTTACATCCCTTTTTACGCGGCGGCCCTTTTTAGGCGGGCTATCGTGATTTATGATCGCGTTATCGTTCGCAACATCACGGTCGATGGATTCCTTTGGATAACATCGATGGAAGCGTTCTTTCCGTTCCGATCTGGCCATCCGCAGAAATGGAATCGCGGTACTCGATTAAAGGGAGGGCTTACGCGTGTCTGCCCCGCAGAACGAAATTACACACAATCTTGCGTGCGCACTTTGCCCCGCAAATTGGACTCCACAATTGAGGCATTGGGAGCAAAAACGGACTAACCCAGATTTTTTACTAAATTCAGTTAGAGGCAATAATTTATTCCAATAGGCTGTACTAATCACACAAAATAGGTAGAATTATTATTTTTTTCAATGTTGGTTAGTCCATTTTTTCTCTCAATTATAAAGTGAAGAGGCCTCAGCGCCGATACTGGAACAGCAGATCACTAAAATTCTTCTTCCAACTTGATTGCACTACAGTTCTGATTAATTTAACGTAATTAAAACCTGTGGAAGCAACAAAGTGGTACGATGAAGACACGGGAGATTTAGATTATTTCGTAGAGTTGGTCTCGTTGAATGCAGCGGTTTCCACGAAGTTTCATCGCGTCGCAGGACGTAGGAGATATCTTTAAATCGGTTACGAATGTTGAAGGAAATAACGTAGTACCAATGATTTGCTCATGGTTAAAGGGGTATATAGGAACGCGGAGGAGCTCAGAGGTTATAGTATTAGCCACTGAAGTAGGAAGATCTGTCCTTTGGCTCAGAAGCAGAGGAAATTCTGCTTTCTATGGGAGCTGGTCCCGCAAAACCACAGTCTGCTCCCTAACCAGTCAACCCAGAAACCTATTACAGGATTTCCTAGCGTTTTGCCGCAGCACCGCTAGCGTATTTCGACCCCGACGATATTCCTGCTGGACATCTTTAAACGACTCGCTGTTTTAACACGAACTGCGCGCGAGCCTTTGACCTTCTTCATCCTCCTCCGAAGGTCCGAAATTTCGGGTCTCGTATTTTCCATGAATCTTGCAATGGGTATTGCTGATTAGTGATGCCTTTCGTAATGTATCTTTGAGCATGGAGCTTCTATTAAATGATAAATGTAAGAAGAGTGTAGGTTTCTGGAAATGATTGAGGGATTCCTTTTGGAAGAAAGGTTGGTTTTCAGGTATCGGTGTTATTGGATCCCCATGGTATTTATGGACAACATAATCTTCTTCTTTGTGGGGAAATTGTACTCCCTTTATTTTTATCGAAGTAAATTGAGTTTCTGAGGATGGGACAGAAGATCGATCTTGTTACATTCTTCTGTAGGATTCTTAGTTTGTTTTATTTTTACTTTATTATACGGATGACTCCATTCATATACAAAGATTTACAAATTATTGTCGCGGAATGCATGCGAAGTTATTCAGACGCTGTGTTGGTGGCAGGGCTGGGGAAAATTTGAAATAGTTTGAGGCAAAATATTAGAAACTGTAATAGTTCCATAAGCAAATACTGTTTGGTAATACGATTTCATTTAATGCTTGAATCAAATACTGTTTGAAAATACTATTTCATTCAATGCTTAAATCATGAGCAAATACAATTTACGATTTACACTCGGATTCGAATATGCAGAGGGTGGCTAAAGCATTGCACTCAAAACATTTTCGTCAATTTTTGGGATTATCTGAAAATGAATTTAATACGATTAAAAACAAATCGTAAATTAGCAATTAAAGGTTCTGAAAGAAAACTTTCTTAGCTTTCCAAAACACTGAATTAAAATTTGTATGTGTTCAAAGTGAAATGTACCTTTTTTTCTTTGATCGCGAATAACTCGATCAATAAAAATCATACAACAAAACCAAAAAAATGAATTTAAAGAGAAATATATGCTCTAAATGAGCTCTTCCTTGGATTCACCGGGAAATTTTTTTTTAGCCCTTGCATACGTTCAAACGAGGCAAGAAATAGATGAAAAAATGTTGAGTCCTTGATTCAAAAACTAGAAACAGCAAGGATTAAAATGCGTTTTTAAATATTTTTTGCGACCATTTTTCGCAGACACACAGCCATTCCATCGCTTAAACTTACAAAATCTCAAACCTTTTTGTTTGAGTATAATAATTTGGCCAGCCACTGTAGGAAATAGGGAGAAAAAATTGGAAATACAATTTTCAAAACCAAACAGACCTTCCAAATGTCGGTCGCTAGCTTCTTCAAATTACACATATTCGGGTAAATATTCCTTGCAAGTATTTCTAAACGCAGATATGTATGTGTGCACTATTCGAATAATTTAATATTCGCATATTTTACAAGTATTCGAATGCTACGAATAAACTTCAAATATTTGAGTATTCGAATGTTATTATTCGAATATTGATGTAGTCGAATAGTATGGTGTGAAGTGGGTGAAAATTAGCTTACAAGAATTCACCCTGACAAATCAACCTAAAGAACTTGATTTATAATTCACACCATACTATTCGAATACATCAGTATTCGAATACTTAAATATTCGAATAGTATTCGAATACTTGGATATTCAAATTATATTCGCCAAATAATTGAGCAACTGAAGTATTCGAATATTCGAATACCGAAAAATTCGACAAATAGTCCCAGCCCTAGTTTTCACGCATTTTTGTGTTGTCAGTCTGTCATTATTTGAAACACTATTTTCTTATATTACAATGAAATACTCATTTCACAATAGTATTTGTATCAGTTAGTATTAAATTATATATTCGAAATACTATTTCCTTATGTAACTACTATTTCCAAGAAAAGTTTATTTGTCAAATCCTGTATCACTCGAAGAAATAAAGATATTTATTTCTATTTATCTATTCCAAAAATCTATTTCCCCCAGTCCTGGTTGGTGGCCACGACTCGTCGCGCTTGTACTTATAAGAAAAGAAAGAAGAAAGTCAGTGGAACCCCCAAAAAGTTGAGGCCCAAAAAACCCCCAAAAACAGAAGATTTTAATTTAGTACAAACAACCCTTTAATTTGAGAATATTTCATACGATGCTATCGAATAGGTTACTTAGTCATTGGCCTATGAAGTGACTCACCTTGAAACGATTTTAAATCACCGCCCGCATAGTTTCAACACGTATCAATCATGTAAGTACACATTCAAAGACGTACACAATGTTTTGCAAAATGAATTCCCGGGAAGCAAACATCATCATCATCGATATTTACCGACATAATACTCTCAAACACGATTAAAGGTCGCGTGGCAGGCAATAAATAGGCGATAAAGTCCGCGATTACTTGAAGCCGTCGGTGTAAGTTACTCCCTATAGCGGTAATACAAGTTAAGAAGGATTTATTGAAGGTTATCACGAAGTTGTGATATTATGGCGCTAATACTCATCATGAAGATCGCCTACCATCGGCGAAACCACATAAAGCGGCTTGACCAGCCGACCTGGAAACCTATTAGGGGCGTCCCAATGTTTCGCCTTACGGGCTTACTTCATCCCCGCAATCGCATCAGGGGACACACCTTCACGGGATCCTAAGCTATTAGCCGGGATTTCTCTTTCCTCCAATTTAAATGATTTATTTCGCGGCGAGCCGACCTATCGCCAAATACCATCCAAGCCCCCTAACATTTAAAGGGAAGGCCAGCCTTACGGTATTCCCTAAGCCCTGTGTCGTAGCTGGCCCCGCTCGAATTGCGCCACCTTCGGGGAGAAGCCTGGGTCACGGGGAAAATTGGAAAATCGCGAACGAGCAAATCATAAATGGAGATCAATTATTAACCGTTAATTATTCCAGCAGGGACCGTATTAATAAATCGTAGGGAGGCGGTCTATATCACTTTAGGATGTAACATGTATGAATAAACGATTAATTAATCGACTATTATTTTGTTTGTCTCCTTTGTCCGGGTTCGAACGGTAGACACGCGATTCAGAATGGAATAAAATACCGTGGCACTACTGAGGTTAATGTAATTTAATTTGACAGCTGTTAGTGAATGGTGTCTTATTCATCTGTGTTTGTGACATGTGGTGATTAGTAATAGTATATTCTCTGTCATTTATGATGAACAGGGTGTAAATATTTTCAAATTTTCGAGTAATAGGAGGTGATAGCAGGTCGGTCAATTAATCTACGTTTCGATGATAGAATTTATTCTTCTTGTTCCCTGTGTTGTCCATGAGTACCTACAATTCAATATCAGTTCTTTTAATTTTTTATACTGCTCTTTGCATTGTGTACAGCATCGAGTTTGCATCGAAGCATCAAGTTATTTTTCATGAAAAATTGCGACACGCATTCTTCAACAAATCATTTAATAGAAAACAAATTCAAACGTAAATATTACTCTTTTTATTAAAAATATTGTACCATATGAACAAAGTGCAGAGTTGTTTACTGTGAATTGTAAAGGCATTCATAGAATTGCAACTGTATATACACAATGAACTCCACGTGGATTTTAGTAGCGAACGTTTCTTTTAGATAGAAATGCGTTCAATGCGGCTCCCAATTCAATTGTTTAATCACGTATTCGTTAGTGAACATACGTCTTTATTCATGTTTTTGGTGTCATCGCAGTTTCGCCTGGCCAATTACAGAATTCGATTACGCTCGGCTCATTAATCTAAACATCCCACCGAAACGGCGTAGCCACAATCGAAACCTGCTAAATGAATATTCGCGTCGATACCAACGGGCTCCGCATCGAGATATAAAGATTGATTTATGAGTCCCCGCGCAACCGTGACAACATCGAAAAAGTTTTAATTGCACTGGTGATGTATTTAAATAATTCCGCCCAGTCGTATCCTTTGACCCAGAGGTCCAACTGCGCACGGAAATTGTTTAGATTGACATGTTTTTCGCCGGACGAACCAATTTTTTCAACGGGCAAACAAACATCCGATACAGTCATCCCATAAAATACAATTCCAATTACTTATTATAATAAAATTCATCGTACTCAAATTGATCAAATTATGCAAATATATGGTGTTCGTGCTTTCTGTGTTTTTCCTCCATTTTCCAATTATTTTCTAGAAATTCGACAGAAGAAAGATTCTTTGACCAACTATCTTTCAGAGTTGGACATTAACTCTGTAAAAAATTATTTAAATAACGGATCAAATAAAAGTTACTTTAACTTTAGATTATTTAACGAATAAAGTTAATTTTTTTACTCGACGGATAAAGTGTAAGTTACAGTTGAAAAATTAATTTGACGCTGAAGTTGAAGCGCTCGACGAATAAAACAATTAATTAACCCGGGTCAACTTTATTCGACACATGACGAATAATTTTTTTAACTTTTATTCGTTATCCGAATTTTATTTAAATAAAAGTTTTGCCCATCTCTGCTATCTTCTAACTCTAAGGAACTTTTAAAATGACCAAACTATGAGTATCTACAAATATCAATGTGAATGGTTCACAAAGCAGTCACCAAAGTCCATAAAAATAATTGTCCTACCTAAGATCAGGTATAACAAAATTTCCCGTAACCTTTCATCGCTTAGAATTCTTTTTCACCACTTCTGAACACAGAATTCTTACAACGAAGATTACGAATTTCCATCCCATCTTCCATCTCTGATGTAGAAAACTCCTGCACCAGTCCGGTATTACGCGAATCCCTCTAATCCCACTCGAAACATTCGAAACATATTTGAAATCCTGTTAAAAGAACCAGCCAAGGATCTACCAGGCGCAGTTCGCCCACTTTCATTGTCTTATCTTCAAACTATACGGCGATTAAGTAAACCGTCGGAGCTCACAGTGCCTCCTCGAGGCACACGGACTTCGTACTTCCGGTCAAAAGAACTGTCCAGTCAAGGGTGGCTGCTAAAGCCTAAGCAGCTCGCAAAAAGCTGCTTACGATATTCGGAACGGAGAACGCGCTTCCGTCGCGAGTAGTACCTTCGGCTCGTTCTAAATGACAGCCTGTCAAGCACGTCAGCATTTCATTATCGTGAGTTACGCAGGTCCCATGGAGCAAGCTAATGGCTCTCACAAAGGGACGAACACCACAAAGTACCGTGTAAGGCGATTACACGTTGGAACCAATGCAATATACGTGTGCACATCGATCTTAGGATCGTCGTTATTTCTTCTGCTCCCTGTACATCTCTTCCGTGGGACCTGGGTGTATTGCGTGCAATTGTGACTCAGGAATGAATCTGATCTTGTACGAGTTTCCGCGAAAGAGGGATCAGTTGTAATAAGGCAGTTTTAGGTACGACTGGAAACTCTGCGATGGGTAGGGTAGATGTACCGTTTGTGGCCATTGCACTATTTTTGGCCATGTGCATAATTATCTTATTTTTAAATTGCTTGCAGATCATTATTATGTGGAGAATTTCACATCATACATATTTCGTTTAGCATACCGCCAGAAATATAAGGTTATATTTACTGCTTACACGGAAAAATATTATATTTTTTAAGAAATGGCCAAAACTGGTACAATACCTTAAAGTGGCCATAAATGGTGCATCTACCCTACTTCGATGTTGAATTAGTTGGATATTATATTTTTATTGTCCACGTGTGTTACGCAGGGAGGTTAATTTTGAGATTTAATTGAACGAAGGTTCTGCAATTCTTTTAATCGCTATCAAAACTAGATATTACACTGTTCAACAGAATTTAACTTTTTTCGGACTTATTTCTATTCGGAAGGATCCATATAATAATTTGACGTCACAAGCAATCGAGTAACTATTACAGTTTGAACAGGAAAATTGTTCAAAATCGAAAGTTGCCTTTTTTTCAAAATCGAATTTCTCGAGAACTATGGGTGACCATAGATGGCTGCGCTTTGAAAGTCCAGATGACTGTTTAACAGTGTTATTTTGGATTCTTTCGATAATTTGATATTGTTTTAAGTAAAGCCTTCCAGTTTGTCATTGGAATGATATTAATTGCGAATCAATGCCTCGTGCATGGTTTCTAGCGGACACAATTCGACGCAATCGAATTTACTTTAACAGGACGTGTCAGCGCGCGGTACGTTTCATCGCTCGCTATCATTCCAAGTGACAAATCGCGGTGTAGCCGATAATTATTACATACACGTATATTTTATGTTTGGCTATTGATTAATGGCGCATCCCGATAAATTACAGTCCACCCGATGGTTCAAGTACCGAACCAGCTAGTTGGCGCACCAACTGGAACCAACGTCACGCTGGTTTGCCTCGTGGAAGCTTCTCCGAAGGCCATTAATTATTGGACACGCGAATCAGGTAAGATTCAATTAACTATCGCGGCGTCGGTTTATTTCAATGCGGTTTTAACGAATGAACGAGTGAAACTTTCATTTTGCATGGCACATTTAAATGCAGACCCTTTCAATATCTGAAACAGGAAATGGGTACTTTCGCTGACGTTCGTTCGAAAAATTTGTAGCGTCTCACTTGTCGATAAAATAATTTATTAGAAACGCTACGGTTATTGACAAAGATCAAAGATACGTCAAATAGAAAAATTTAAATTGAAGCTGAATTATACTAGTTCACAAAATAAGTAAAAAATTGCCGTTTTTCGCCTACGCCTTGAGGCTATATTCAATGTTATTGATAATATGAGTAAAATAGGTCCATTGCAGATATAATTTTCAGGGTTTCTTAGTTACTTTGAGTACTTGAAAAATATAAATTCCAAATCGGGAAACTCCATTCCTTATAAGTGAATGTTTACTTGTGAGATATCGACAGGTGAACTTTTTACCTGTCTGTCAAAAAGGTGATCCCACTTAATTGCGAATATCTCGTGTTGCGAATGACGGATATGGTCGAAAATTATACCAAATTAAAGATAATTGAATCGCCAACAAATTTACCTGACAAAACTTTCAAATCGGTTCAGTAGTTTGGGTGAAATCAATGGAAATATGTGAAAAAAGTTCCCTTTCTCGACCGAAATTTTAATCGATAATTCATTTAATCGGCTATGAAAAATCGAAATCGCAAAAATGGGCCCAATTTCTCATTTCTTACGTTGAGCCTGCACTTTACGAGCATGTGCTTATCAAGAACTATTTCTACAACACATATATATTAACAAAATACTTGAAAAAATGTACAGAATGAATTAAAATTGAAATAACACAATAATATGAAAAAAAACACAAAAACCGAGAAAAAGTGAAATTTTAGTGTTTTCACACTATTATCTCCAGCTTCGGTACTTATCCATAGATTTTCTTCAATAGCACCTTCTTTTTTCGTAAAAGTACAGATTCCACGTAAGAAATGAGAAACTGGGCCCATTTTTGCGATTTCGAGTTTTTCCAGATGATTAAATAAATTGTCAATTTCAATTTCGGTCGAAAAAAATGACATTTTTCATATATTTCAATCGATTTCACCCGAACTACTGAACTGATTTGAAAGTTTTGTGAGGTACATTTGTTGGTGATTCAATTATCTTTAATTTGATATCTTTTTCGACCATATCGGTCATTCGCAACACGAGATATTCGCCATTAAGTGAGACCACCTTTTTAACAGACAGGTAAAAAGTTCACCTGTCGATATCTCGAAAATGTATCCATAGCAAAAATTGTAGACCTTATTTTCGGAATCAGCGGGCCATTTTAAATAAGAAAAAAAATAGTGGCATCTGATGCAGAAAATGGCTGTAAACTAGCGTTATTATACATGTCGCTTAACTGGAGGTGCCTATATTAAATTAAATGCTTCCAAGTATTTCCTCTTAAGAATAAATCATTTTAAGACCTCAAAACACTTACAAGGGGAGGACACCATGTGGTAGACACCGATTTTTATGAGCCTTGGGACGATGGATCTATGGCGAAAATAAGTAAATAGGCGTCCGAGCGTTTTAGCCAATAGGCTTTAATAATAGAAATATTTACATGGAAGTTATTAAAAATTTCATAGTGGACGTGGGGTTTTAATGGGTAAAAATCCCACACTACCCTGGCGCCCTTGGGGGATTCCCCTCTGAAGGGGTCAGGGTGCCTTTTGATAATTTCGCCAAGTTAAAAAAAAATTTATAATGTTTTTTTTAACGTGGAGACATCTTCAAAAGGGACCCCGACGCCTCCAGAAAGGAATCTCCCGCGAGCGCCAAGATAGTGTGGAATTTTCACCCACTAAAACCCCACGGCCACTATGAAATTTTTAATAATTTATATGTAAATATCTCTATTATTAAAGCCTATTGGCTGAAACGCTCGGACACCTATTTACTTATTTTCGACATAGATGCATCGTCCCAAGGCTCATCAAAATCGGTGTGTACCACATGGTATCCTCCACTTATTATAGTTATTTGATCTAATTTCGCAGCGAGTCATTTTATATAAATGGTCCCCATATGCGAAGATTTTTGTCAATAAGCAAACCAGTATTTTTACCTTTACAAGTAACGTTTCGTAACTAGCGAAAATTAACATTCGACTTATGTTCTTTTCTTAATCATTTATTCTCGTTGAAATTTGTTTGTTGACAGGCGAGATGATAATTAGTAACTACAAGTACGCGATGTCTGAGGTGAAGACGTCGGTGTACAGCGTTCAGATGCGGCTGGTGATCATGAATCTGCAGAAGCAGGATCTCGGTGGTTACAAGTGCATCTCGAAGAATTCGATCGGCGATGCTGAGGGCAACATTCGACTTTACGGTGAGTTACCTTGGATAATGCGTTGATAGGGGTGGAAGCACATCTAACATAAAGTCTCGCCTAAGCCTCACAGATTCGGGGCTTCGTCGACCTGAAGCCTGACACGAGATCTTCTTTTATTCATCCTTGCCTTGTTCTATTCTTTACGACGTCCTTGAGATAGGATCGTCGTTTTCAATGTAGGAGGCTTTCAAACTTTCAATAATTCAGAACAATCAGTAAAAGCAAATTGTAGTTTCGTGACGTCAGAAGGGTAACTTCAAGGTACACATATATTTTGTTTTTTGATGAGAATTAACTTGATTTTTGGAATGTAAAGGTGAAGTGGAAATAATGTAGCGTCTTATGTTAATGGTTACTAGCGTTTCCTACAGTTTCGCCCTAAACTATATGTTGTTAAGCAGCGTTATTCTTTTTATAAAATAATAATTGATTCGCAAGGGAGGGTTATTAAAAGGGAAGTGTATTTATCAGTTTGTGCACAGTTTCATATCAGTTCTTTATTTAACAAATAATGTCAATTTGAAGTATGGTAATTGAGTTTATTGTAATTAAATAAATATTAAAAATTGGTACTGCAACATGCAAAATAAATGGCACCGTGAAAACGTGGACTTTGATTACAGACACTTGCATTGATATTAGGGCGGAGCGAAACTATATAGGCGAAAATTTAAATTTGAATTTTCATTTGGACTGGGTGCGGGATAGTTGTCTTTTGATTAACCAAACACACCTGAAATTTTTTTTGGAAATTTACAGGTTCCTTTTTCTCCTAAAAATGATCATATAATCATATAATCATATAATCATTTTTAGGAGAAAAAGGAACCTGTATTTTCCAAAAAAATTTTCAGGTGTGTTTGGTTAATCAAAAGACAACTAGCCCGCACCCAGGCCAACTGAAAATTCAAATTTAAATTTTCCGCACCACCGTAATTGATATATTAGTGATATTGGGGTGGTTGAGTAGGGATAGTGAAATATGCGGACGTTATATCCCCACCTTTCTTTCCACGGAGCGAAAACCAACCAGGTACGCTGCCTCGACTGGTAAGCACGTGGAAGTAGTCACGCTTCGGACTTCGTAACGTAAACTCGTAAGACTCCGCGTGACGTTCGATAATCCTGCTCGTGTAGCAAGTGATCTGCCAGTGATCGTGCTACGTTTCATATAGTAATAGTGGCAGTGGTAATGATGGTGATAATGATCGTGTTCATTTCACGTACGTGAATATTTAATCACAAATTAAAATTGAAATGCATTCCTTTAAAAGAATGCTAAATACTTAACGGCGAGTGTTAAAAGGGTTAAAAGGGGACGTGTTACTTTTCTTAAAGTACTTTTTGCGGGGGGATAGGTTTCGAAATACTATCGTCTTTCCGCGTAGTTTAACGACACAGTAATGTGGTAATCTACTGTTAATTGGATCGTGTGCGTGTGTGTGGGATATTCGTTTAATTAGAGAAAGTACGATGCAAATGCTGGAGCCACTTGTGGAAGTCTATCGAGGTGGTGAGCTTCCTCCATTATTGTCAAATAATAATTATTAATGATTATTAAACGTAAAACAATAATAATAACAATGCTATTGCTATTAATAATGAGTAAATTATAACTTTTATTTCAGAACTAACTACCTACACCCATTTCAATTTAATAAAAATAAATAAAATATTATATATAATATTTAATAAAAATATATAATCAATTAAACTAGATTTCTGTTTACCATTCATCTAATTATTCAATTCTTTCATTAATTTATTAGTATAATGTTATCCAGAAAAAGGTGGCTTACTTTAAGCAAAACAATTAAAATAGTCGAATTATAAAAATGTTTATATAATAATAGGAATAATTACGATACTCTTTGTGTAAGTAAATTACACGCGGCATGTATTCCTGTAAAATTCGCAGCATATTGAATGCAGGCAGCAAGGCAGACCGAACGGCATAGTTATTTGCAACATATAATGGTCGTTCACCTAATGACAATGGCAATTAGCATTGATTATTAATTTGAGCGTAATAGCCGCTGTATCGGGATGCAATTGCCCGAGCTGCTTATTTTTGCAAAACTGATGATTATCGTCTGGTCTAGTCCAGTTCCCATGCAAATCCAAATTTGTTTCGCTATAACTCACCATATCGAAATCCTCGTTCACGCACAGCACTCGACAGAAAAAAAAAGCTTTACGCGTTTGCCGCTGCTGCGAAGCGATAAATTCTAATTTCAACTAAAATAAAAACCGTACTATGCGCGTTGCGCGAAACGCGATTTGCGAGTCGAAGCTTCGTAAATACAATAAACAAATGAATGTCAAAATAGGGACATCCACAAAGGGACAAATAAATGGTCTCACGAAATTCTAATTCGAAATACGAGATATTGTTATTCTAATCAATTGTTCACAATACAAGGTGATTCATATTTATCCCAGAGAAACCTTAAATAACATCATTATCATAGAAGCTAAAAAACATTCCGAATTTAATGGTGTCAATCTTTTGTTATTATATTATATAATACACTACAATAATTAAAATATTTTTAGCACGAAAAATAGAATAATCCTAGATGTTTCTGAAACAACCTAATTATGTAAATAAAAACAGTAATTATTGATCGTAATATTCCTAATGCTAAGTGTACGAGCATTCCGAATTAATTAACCCTCCTCGGCGTTTTTTATTCCCCGGCAAGAACAAGTACACCCGGCAACGTATTCCACTTGGAAATAATCGTGCTTCACTGCGATAATGTTTGTCCGTCGTATTTAGCAATATAAATTTCCGCGTAAAAGTTCCGGGACAAACGCAATATAAACTGAACTACAACTTTAAAATGATCGAATTTATAGCTGCCGCGCGTTCGTCGCGAGTGCGCGCGCGTTTTATAACGCAAACTTCGCGATATAAATCCTCCGTGGGCAAAATTATGAAACACAACGCGGACTTTAACGTACTCTCCCTGTGTTCTTCTAATGGTAGGGATCTTTTCAAATTCATCGACAAACGTGGGACGATTATTCTACCCCTTCAAATGAGCTACTCTTATTCCCCGCTTGAAGCGAAGAAAAAACAACGGGGGAGAAACGGCGAGAGAGGAAGAAATAGTGGGATTCCCAAGGAAGCAGCGATGGAAGGGGTTGCTTCTCACCCCCTGCGAGGCACGCGGCGTATCACGGGCTCGATTGATCCCTGGGAAGACGTAACAAGTGGAGCAAATCGAGCTTAAGTATTTACGAGGAAATCACCGTAACACGCAGTCCATTATCAGGGCGCGCGGGTGTTCGCGCCACACCAGCACCCCCTTCTCGCGTTTAATGACGGAAATTTTATCGTGTAAGCCGTGTAAACTAACGGGAGAGCCGTGTGTATTAGCGTGTCCACGTTTGTGTGCAAGCCCAAGGGGTTGTCCCGGCGTGCTCGAACTTCTCGTTGAAGTCACGCGATCAGATAAGCTCGGGGGATTAACCCTTAAACCGATGGTATAAACGGAGCGTGAAGAGAACGCCGGAGAAGAGAAAAGAGTGTGGAGGAATGTAACGGGTGGCCCCTTTCGACTCTTCGCTCTGACATTTCTGAATTACACTCGTCTGCGTGGGGAAATTAGATGCATGGTTTTACAAGGTAAGGGAATTGTGAGCTTTAGATTCTGCGCAGCATTTAGAGACAGAAATTTGTAGAATTTGGGAGATTGAATTTGATTTCGAGTCGTGCAGATTTTAGCAATCATTTCGAGGGCATTTTTGTAGACACTACTTGCAAATTTTAAATTTACCCATTCTTCCAGCACTCCGAGGTAGTGTACCCCCTTAATTATTTAATCTACCGAAGGGAGAGATTGGTGTCTTCAAATAGTAGCATTAAAAATTGTAACAGGGACTTAGAATAAATCGATTATTCCCTTTTCAATGTGCCACTTTGAGAATCCGCGTGGTTTCACGGTTATTTAGTCGCCGTAGTCAATTCATCGCTGCCATCCTACATGAAAATTCACTGGAGAGCATTTAACGCCCTCCACCGCATCATTTAATTAACGCCGAGTTTCGAGTTTAATTACAATCAGGCAGCCATCAATAATAGATGCAGAAGTAAACTCTTAAAGGGTTTTAATAAATCCATGCTGTTTATGTTCGGATTTGATCGCGGCAAGTTTTAAAGTATGCAATGATTCCAGTAGCTATTTTTAATATCACTCTATGACAACATCGCTCGGACGTTTAATCAATGACTTCTGTTTGCCGTGCGAACCGCGGCGGCACAATCCGCCAATTTTCGTCTCGCGTAGCGAGGCGTTTGAAGTTTCCCTATGAATCCTATTAGCGTCCTCGTTATCGTTGTTTCTCTCCTGTAACGCAAATCCCATGCTTCGGTCAGCTGCTTACTCGCATACTTAATCTAAGACATACAAAGAATTTGAATCACTATTGCAAAATTGTAACCTAAGCATAAATAGTAGATATAATTTCTTCTCTAGCATTCAACCCCTTAATCAGCGTGGGCGTCCGGAGGAGATTTTGAGAAAAAATCGCTTATTTTTAAAAACTGATCTGTATTAAGTTTATTCTAAACAATTCAACATTTTTAAATTTCGGTTTTAACACTACGGGCCCGTGTAACTTTCAAGTCACATAGTATTATTATACATTTTATTAAATAATTCAATTTTTTTCCACGCGGTGGCGTATATATAGTAAACATTCGTATTAAACTGGCGGCAGGCGGACGACGCGACGCGTTGTGGACACTATTCCGTGCGGCCAATGCCGCGAGTAAGGGTGAAATCTGACGGCACGTGGATCGGCGAGCTTGACACGAGACTCGCCGAGCCCACGCGCTGTGAGAACGCTCATGGATCGCCGATTCGCGAGCCTAGGCGAGCTTGGACGAGCCAGGGCGAGCCGCCTCGGCTCGCCGATCCACATGTCGTGATTTCACTTTAAGAAAACCCAAGAGCCAGCGAGAGGGAACGAAACAGTTGACATAAAGTTGCCGTCGACTCTTTCGTTCCCTTTCGCTCGTTCTCGGGTTCTCTCACTCTCGACCGAAGGATTCCAAGAAATGGTGGTGATAGCCACCGGGCGTACTACGCATAATAAAATCGGGGCTATCACGAGGATTTACTGTACATCTTGCTACGTAATGTTTTCTTAGCAACCAATAACATTCTTGGTAACGGTTATCAGTTCTAACTTATAAAGAAATAAATAAATACAAAAATCTCATTCCATTTTAATCTGTATTTATAGGTTGATATTTGTTGATTTAACGTTACATAAATTTGTCTAGAGTCATGAAAAAAATTTGGCCCACAGAGGGTTAAATTGTAAATTATATTGGCACTACAAAATGGGATCAAAAAAGCAAGAGGGCTACTCCACTCGCCTAGCGTGTTTCATGATTCGATTCGTCGATGTCATTGCCCGGGTTATTTTTCTTTACCGTTACAGCAAAGTGCCCCCTCTGGAAAAAATCTGCGGCTTCCCTTGTTAATTAGTCCGCTCTTTCACGCCCATTATTCAAAATCACAAGCCAAAAATCATCCTTACAGTGAGGGACAAAAAGATAGGACACCTTATGTTTCTTTATATTTTGATATAACAGCTGAAGAAAATGTACATTTTAGTAAATCAGCTGCAATCTGCATGCCAATAACTGTAAATATACCGAAGATTATACGTAGTATCCGTTTCTAAGAAATAGTATGAAGGAAAACAAACATTGTTGTCCTCGCGTGGGACAAAATGACAGGACATGCGAGGTATTTTCACTTCTCAGTTGTAAACGTACACAAGAAGCGTCAACATCGAGTGCCTAGTAAAGTCTCCACTAAAAATTATTTAATATAAACAGTTTAATTTGTGCAGTTGCAACATAGCATTAAAGAATGTGTCGTGGCAAAAAATTGACTGCATGTGAAATGCATACAGCTTTAAATTTATTTAAAGAAAAGTATTCTGTAGCAAAAATTGCTAAAATATTAAAGAGAAGTAGGAACGTACTCAGTAAATTAGTTAAAAATCCAGATAATTATGGTAAAAAAAAGAGTTCTGGTCGGCCTCCTGCTCTAACACCACGTTCGAAGCGTGCAATTTTAAGGGTAGCTTCGAATTCGAAGATGACCGCTAGACAAATTGCAGAAAATCATAAACACTTAAAACGGAAAAAATTGCAGAGGAAGCCTGTGTTATCAGAGCAGCATAAAAGTGTTCGTTTGGTATTTGCGGGAAAACATATCCAACTGAATACACAGTGGCGCAAAATAATATTTACTGATGAAAAGAAATTTAATCTGGATGGACCTGACGGTTTTGCTTACTATTATCATGATTTGAGAAAAGAACCTGAATTATTAAGCCGTCGTCAAATGGGTGGTGGTGGAGTTATGATTTGGGCCGGTATAGGTTACCATGGAAAAACAGATATCAAATGTATTAGTGGCAACATGAGCAGCGAAAAATATTTGAATCTGATTAAGGAGCAAATAAACAAACATGCTACAAGAATTGCAGGAAATAAGTTCATTTTTCAGCATGGCAATGCCTCCGTTCACACAGCCAAGATAGTCAAAGCATTTTTCGCAAGTGACACAATTAAAATTCTAGACTGGCCAGCAAGATCGCCCGATCTCAACATTATCGAAAATATTTGGGCGGACCTTGCGAGAGCGGTATATGCCAACGGACGACAATTTTTATCTATAGACGAGTTAAAACAATGCATCGAGCATGAATGGCACCAATTAAGGAGAAAAGCGATTAAAAAGTTATATAAATCTCTACCAAAACGGATGATTTCCGTAATACAAAATAAAGGAGGCTCTACCAAGTACTGAATATGTATTAAGCAAAATTGGTAATTCTTTTTGTACATTCCATTTTTTAAACACATGTCCTATCATTTTGTCCCACTAACTTTCTTGAATGTTTACACTTTTCCAGGTAAATTTATATTGAATATCAACATTGTAATTTAACCAATTGGACCATATGAACAAACACAGTGTAACACGATGTATACTTATTTATGTTACATATGTAAACTTAATTTATGTTACATATTGAATAACAATTGACAAATTAATGGGTGCCCTATCTTTTTGTCCCTGACTGTACATTCCCACAGATTTAACCAGAAAGAGCCTTGAAATTCGAGAAGATTCCGATAACCAACATGAATATTTACCCAGAATATGATCCTCCAACCATAGCCTTTACATTCACGCGTACCCCGTGTAACGGACACGGGCAGAGGGTGGTGGCAAGAGGATAAAGCAGGAGGAGGGGTTGGTGGCGCAGCACAGCGGTGGGACGACAGTGGCGAGATGTTGGCACGTCACGTCAAGGGCTAAAAGTCCGCGAAACAATATCCAACCGCCGACCCGCCCTCCGCCGGGCTACATCTTTCTTCCCTTTTCTCTTGTTGCCGGCTGCTCTTGCCGCTTCTTCTGTTCCGTATTAGTTATCGTTTATCAGCCGGGCCAGACAAAACGCGCCGTCGGGAATTGGGTGAGCCATCTGTTGCCAGACATGATCGATAAAAGTCCGCCAAGTGCTATCAGTGCTAAACTGCTATTTCGACGAGCTGCCGCACGTTTCATCCCTCCGACCCTCGCTCCGACTCTCCCTCTCCACCCCCCGCTCCCCGTCTGCCCCCGTTTGACGAGCTTTCACCACCTTCTGCGATTTCTTCTCCCCTCCCGCGGTTCTTTCGCCTCGTCCTCGTTCTTTCCGCAACATCTGTCCGTAGCCAGCCCCGATCACGGAAGTGTGTACGCGATAAATCGAATCCGCCCTGCAAATTGCTCGTTACCGCTGATTACGCTTTTATGGGCACGCTCGTGCAAGCGGGAAGGTCCTCGGCAGGCTGCAGACGAATCTGAATGAAATACTTTTTTTCGTTTGGGGATATTAGCCGTCTGGAAGGGGTAGGAAGGGGTGGAAACGATATCCTTTGCTTTTTGGTTTTCTGTTGGGCTTTCTTGGGTGGATAGTTTTATTTTGACGTAGAATTTTGTAACAGTGCGTTGTAATATTTTCGTGTTCTTTTATTTTTGAGGAAGACAGTTATCTATATATATATATATATATATATATATATCTATATAGGCGAAATATCTATATATATATAGATATATATATATATTTTCCAATATATATATATTCCAATATATACCCACACAGCACCATAACATTGCAGCAACGTCTCTGCAATGAGGCGGTGCAAGATTGCAATCTTGCACCAAAATATTCCAGAGACGTTGCAGGTTTAATCCTATGTCCGCCTTCGCAATATTGTAGGTGTGTATTTTTGCAAAGTTGCGGCAACATTACAAATATGTAGTCCTGCAACGTTCCGGCAATGATTCTGCAACGAAACGGCAAAATTCTGGCAATGATCCTGCAACTCTTCGACAATATTCTGGTGCGAGATTGCAATGTTGCACCGCATCATTGCAGAGAAGTTGCAGGAGCGTTGCCACTCCAATATTTCTGCGATATTGTACGGTAATGTGCGTGCAATTTTGCTGGGGCGTTGCCACTGGAACATTGCACATCGATGTGCGCGCAATATTGCAGAAATATTGTAGGATCGTTGCCACTGGGACATTGCACGACGATGTGCGCGCAATATTGCAGAAATATTGTAGGATCGTTGCCAACGGAACATTGCACGGCAACGAACTTGCAATATTGCAGGATCGTTGGCACTCCAATAATGCACAACAATATTGCAGCATCGTTCCTGCAATATGGCAGTGCAACCTGCAACAACACAATATTGCAGCAACGTTCCTGCAATACTGCTGCAACGAAGTGTGGTGTACGGGTATATAAGAAGTCCTGGTTGACTGACTGACTGACTCCTCAACGCCCAGTTCAAATCGTTTAAGCTAGGAATGTGAAATATGGAGGTATACTGTGTTGATGACGTAGGCACCCACTAAGGAAGGGTTTTTGAAAATTCCGTCCCGTAGGGGGTGAAAAAGGGTAAGAATGTGTTATCACGGATTCCTCAAAATCTCTTCGGCCCAATTAGATATCGATACTTCGTTTTAGCCTATAACAATACAAATGACTAAAATCAAATTTCTATACTTTGCCCTGCTCAACCCTTAAAGGGTCAAATTTAAATGTCGTAACAGATCTTTTTGTGACTTGTCATACTAAGTGTACATTGAATTGGGGCGTCTTATAAATGTTCGTTATACAAAGGTTACTTTACAGAAGTTACATAAAATAATTACCTCAAAAAAACAAATATAAATGTAATTATTATAAATAAATTGAAGGTATTCAGGTTCTTTTATGCTTACAATTAGATTATTCAAGACAAAAAGATATGTCTAATTAGCGTCTTGTTTTTTTCCATAAGTTCTACATAAGATATTTCTTCCTTGCCTTCATTCTTTTTTTTTATTAAATTTGATTTTGTTAAATGAAGATCAGTGCCAATTTATGTGTAATAGAATCCTCTGGGCCTATAATATCTGTTTGGAAAGAACGATTGTTAAACCTTTGATATCTCATCATTTGATTTCCGAATTCTATTCTTTGATTATGTTTTATGTTTCTCGATACTTTATTCGCGTAGAATGATCAAGTCTCACGAAAAGAGGTGGCGAGGTTTGTTTGCTCCTGTATTTTCGTAATTTCGGTGAATTACTTCGAGAATATAGTAATTCGGGAGAACAATATCGAAAGAGTACGCCGGGAGAGGGACGAGACTCCCCATTTCGCCTTTTCCAATTTCTGGAGTGTCAATTTTGCAACACATGGCCCTTGCGTTATCGCGATGGAAGATTACGGTTCCTTCCTTTTCTTTTCCTCCTTTTTTATCTGAGCATCGGACAATTCCTTCGGATGGCTTGATCAAATTGCACGTTCCCTCACAGCAGGTCTGACAATGAGAGAGAATGATTTAATTAGAAAGAGCAGGTTATTAAAGGTACATCATGCTACTGATTTCAGTCTATCGTGCAATAAATAATAGCTAATCAGCTTTTAGGTTTATTTTTAAACGATTTTATTCAGCTTCGATCCTCTGTTTGTTTGTTTTTTAAACGATTTTATTCAGCTTCGATTCTCTGTTTGTTTGTTTGTTTGTATGATTCAAATTTGGCAACTTAAATTTAACCCATTTCCAACTATTCAATTGTCTTGAAACTTTGCAGGCGTTCGTAGTATATCACCATCGAAATTGTAGTACAAGAGAAGAATTATTTTTTAGTGACTTTAGCACTATAGCGTTTAAGCAAACTGTTAAACTGTATACAGCAATAAAAGATATTTGTAAAGAAGTCCGAGCTGCGAAATGTATATCCAGAAGCACTAAAACCTAGAAAATAAAAAATATATAAAACAACATTTTTTATGTTAAACGATTTTATTAAAAATGCACTAAAAACTAAAAAATAATTATTTTCTTGTACATATTAACACCATCAAAATTGTAGTACAAGGAGAGAATTATTTTTTATTTTTTATTGCATTTTAATTTAGTTTTCAGTGCATTTTTAATAAAATCGTTGATTGTACTACTACACTTGATTCCTGAAATGAATAGTGAAATCGTTTTACGCCGATCACGATCCATTTGGATCCGCTAAGTGCGAACAATTGAATTTCACAATTTAACCACATTTTCACGAGAAGAACTGTATTTTCTAAAACACATATCTCACTATTTTCTCTCAAAACTACTGTTGAGTCACATCATTTTTCTACACACATTTAATAACTCTTCATTAACTTCTTATTAAAACCATTCCCACGAAAAATATTAATTACATGAAATTCAAAATCCTAATATCAGGAAACTTAAATTGTCATGGATAACATCAGTACCTACTTATTTAACATCGAACTAAAGTCCAACATTTTATTCGCGTTTAAAATTCGTACAGCTCGCATCGTAATTTCATCTGTGAAATAGAAATTTCAGATCGCAAAAGCATGGAAACGAGAGGAAATTTTAATATAACAAGTTGGAGGATCGCTGGGGGAATATAAAAACTGAAGTATTTTTATAAAACCATAGATGCTACGTACAGATTAGTGTTAGTGTACACGCCGGTACGTGTATAAATTGAACCCACTATAGGAATTCCTCGTCAAAGAGAGGAATTCTTGCCTCCTCTTTTTCCATCAATACCGCCTTCTATGTACTGTGACGTCGAGCGTGAAAACACGCTACCCCACAACCATGTTACAGTTCCTATCTGAGAGTTATGCATTCCAAAAGAATCATATCAAGTGTCACTTCAATTTTCGTCCAGCTACTAGCTACATTTCTCATCCAGGCTGATCTTAAATTCTTCCTCTAAAGTTCTAAAACGCACGTACATCTATACCTTCTCTGGTCGATTTTACTGCCTTCATTTGACACGACAAAATGTGAAATATTCATGGAACACGGATTGTGTCTAAATGTGAATCGAGTTATATTATAATATTTCTGTACAAATTTCATAGTTAATAATTCATGGAGGACAAATGCAGTGTCAGATTTTTCGTCTGTCAAAAGATTACCAAGTGTGAACGATTTACTTGAACTGAATTTAAATATTTAATGAGTACCATGAAACTCGCATTAAAAGAGTCTATTTATGTAATATTCCATGATTGGACAGGGATCATATGTCTATTTACTTTCATTTCTTTGAAATTAATAAAAGTGATATTTTCTAACTAGGGATGAATAGTATTAGTTAATAAACGATCAGGCGTACATTATTAAAGAAAGTAATGTGAACTCTTAATTACCATATAGATCATTGAATCTTGTATTTGTTTCTATGGCCTCGCGCGAGTATAAACGCGTTATGCCTGACAATTCGTTGACCTGTACTACTAGGTGGCCATGAAGGCAATCTACACGGCCTTCCAAATAAGAAAATTTATAATAAAGTTAAAAATTAGTCAATAACTAATACAAACAATACCGTTTTCATCCTCGAGTTTTCCTAATTACATTAAGCAAAATATCTCGCACCGCAATAATAGTAAAGGAATGATACTAAAATAAACTTAAGAATAACACAAAATGGGCTTCACCTACTTTGTACTAATAATAACATTCTCTACACTAATACTAATTTCATTCCCCATTAACCTCTCAGCGATGAAATCCTCAACACTCTCCGCGTGTTCAAAAATTCGGGTATTCCAAATGATCTTCATTAATAAACTAATGAAAAAATGACGTAGAGAACTTAAATTTAATACTTAAGTGTATTAAAGTTATTAAATTATTAACTAAGGTATACACCATGTACAGACTACTGTCGCTGAGGGGTTAAAATGCCATCAATCCGAACAACTTGTTCTACCTCAATAATTCAATATCGGACCCCTTTTTTCTTTTCAGACATGGATCTACCGAAGCACTCGAAGAAAGTGGGAGATCGTCGAGGGGACGATGACATGAACGAATCGATCGGTGATCGGGATCACAGACTGAATCACGTGTACCAGGGGTCTTTGCGGGAGACAGGTTCAACCT
This sequence comes from Andrena haemorrhoa, assembly GCA_910592295.1. Lineage (NCBI taxonomy): Eukaryota > Metazoa > Arthropoda > Insecta > Hymenoptera > Andrenidae > Andrena > Andrena haemorrhoa. The sequence continues at coordinate 12,915,945 of OU342944.1, read as the reverse complement.
TGGAACCGTTCTTTGACGGCGACGACCCGACAGCGTCGACGTCCTCGAACGAAATCCTACCACCCGCCTCTTGTATCCTTCTGATAGCATCTTGCCACCTGTTTGCTTTGACGTAAAGAATGGTAAGGTACGCGGGGATGAATGAAACCGCGCGTTCGATTCACCGGCGACAGTCAACTATAGTTTTCCTTTCTGTCTCACCATCGTCCCGATTACCGTCGAACTGCACGTTCGCGTTAGCCGAACGACGGACGTGAAATCGATTCGCCTGAGAAGATCGTGTCGCGTTAACCACGCCAGAAGTTTGAGTTCCCCCTTCGTCACTCCATCGACGACACCCTACTGGATTTAGCTGAAAAATTATTCATGAAAGAGAGTCGATTCCATTGCTACGCGTTTCGCGCAGTTGGTTCGGTGAGTAACGATTCTTTACCGATTCTTTTTCTTCTGTAATTAATTCGTGAATGATATGTACTCGATATACATAATACTATGGTGTTTTGATATATTTTAGTTTGTGCTATTTAGGTGCAGGTATATTTTGTTTTGTTTAATTTATGATTTTAGTGGAATATTGAGTTTGAGATACTCGTTTTGTTTATGTTTTGTTATGTAATAGTGACAAGGTGGAATTTTGTTGATTCCATCAATTTTTCTTCGGTACCACTCGTTGAATTTTCTGATTTCGGGGACAGAAAGTTGATCGTTATTTCATTTCGAACGTAACGAAATTCGTGATAACAGGTTCGTTTGCCTTTCGATCTGAATAATTCATTTGTCCAGTGGTAAACGTTGCAAGCTTGTTAATAATTCTTTCCCGGCGGTTCGCGAAGAAAAAGCACGCGATGGCCTAGTAACTGACGAACGTAAAGTCCTTTCCTCGCCAGAATAATCATTTTTTTCCTCTCCAATTAAGAAGACACACCTTGTTAGAGCAATTTCACCATCCCACCTGTTACTCGGTAATCTACTTGACCTATGTGCGAGTCCACACTTTAATGTAGCACCACTTGCGCGATCTTTCAACAAAAGAACAAGACTCTGAGGACAGCTTAAAGTGGTTTTGAAGATATACGCCCAGAGCTTGCGATGTGTATGGCGACTAAACACCACCTTACCTTTCGGAATGGAGCACGTGAAACAGAGGGGAGGAATACATTAAATTACACAAGAATTATTCTTCTTAAAAGTGCCATTCTTCTCTGCTATAAAAATGTGCGACTAAAATTCAATCCTCTTCAAACAAAGGACTCGCACAATGACACTTTACACTTTCAATTTGTAGCACGAATTTCCTAGATGACCTGCAACACCGTATATTTACACAATCGCGTTTAGACTAATTCAGTTTCATATTCGTTAAATTCTGTCCCACGTCATTACCTTTGAATATCAAAGCCCAAAACTTATTATTAGTGTAATGCCAATCAGTTCACACTACACAAAGTCCCGAGCACCCCTCTATTTATAATCCCACCAAATGCACACTTGATCTTAGCACAAAAACTCAACCAATAAAAAACCCAAAACTGTCTCCCACGTCCCTGAACTTCTTCTCCCTAAATGAAAACCAATCGGGAGCATCGAAAAGTGACCAAAGTCGATACATCGGGGACCTAAATCATCCATGCTAGTGTCCTTGTTTATTCAGATCGAAGCGATCGACAGGGCTGATTTAAAACGCTTCCTTGAAATGGGAACATTATCACGGGCGCCGCGAACGTGAAATTAATATTCTAACGAATATCGGAGAAACGTGTAACGACAGTAGAACGAAGATCGTCGCGAATATCTCGTCACGTCGAGCAGCTCCACCGACGCGATTGTCCGTCTAGGTTTAACGAGATATCTCGTTAGCACCGCGTGTTCGTCCGCGGTCCCTCTCCGCCTCTCTTTTTTTCCATCACTCTATGCCTACTCTTCAACACGGTCCGCCGATTGTCTGATCTGTTGCAATGATAGAATTATTAAATCCTGAACTCGGTTTTTTCAATCTACCCCAAACTCTCTCTTTGTTGTATACCCACTGCTTTCTCTGTCCTTCTCGCACTGTGCGAAGGGAATATCAGGCAATCGAGAGAAATGTAGAAAGTATGTGTAAATTCTGCTCAGTTTGATCGAAATCAGCCAATTAACGTGATATGCAGGGTGTAAAGAGGGGTGAATTGATCGAATTGATTCATGAGGTGATTTATTGTTGTTGAAGGAAGGATCAATAAGAATTCACGATTCTTTGCTGTTAATTCATTATTCATATAAAATAATATTCATATAAAATAATTTATTTTTCCTTCATTATAAACATGATAATTATTTGCAGTATAATGGTGGTGACAATTATTTGAATTACTTGTTAAATCTTTTTGCTGATCTATACACAAGTGTTCCTCATTTTCTATCAGATATCAGAATATATTTATTTCTATACAGTCTACTAATTTGGTTAGGCAGCCTCTAATTCTGGATCCTTTTCTTAACACCCTATATCACGTTCACGTGCACTGGAATCGCTATGATTTAAAACACCCTGTTTTAGTGTTCTGACAGTTTTTGAGCAAGCATGACCGTGGTGATCCTATTTTTTAATCCTTCGTTGTAGTTTGTTATAATTTTGTTCTATGCCTATTACGTTTATAATTACAAGAATCTCGGTTTAAATATCAGTACCTCCAATTAGAATACTTTATTAGTGTCAGGGAGCTGCATCGACGTGGGGGAAGCTAAATAAAACCTCGTACATTTTAAAAGTCTGTTACAACAAACACAGGGCGAATGGAATTTGCGAGGCTTTTTTACGCGATGTTTCATTTCATTTCTTTGTTTTCATAACCCGCGTTCAGACATATTGATGTTTAACGGAACGAAAGAATTTTAACGCTGGTTTCCATTGAAAAGGTTCCAGCAAATGGAAGGATAAATTTAGTAGAAGAAAGTCAAATATGGAATAGCATCTTGTTATTTGAAAGTCAATCTTACAAAATTAATCGCAATAAATAAAAGATTTGTATTATTCAGTCATTTATGCTTTTATTATTGAGCACTCTTATATTTCTAACTTTATGAACAATTTTCAATATTGAACTAACATTAAAATGGCACTATTCCATATTAGGTATAATATTCCATATCTGGCTACATTCTTCTGCAAATTGAAATTATTGAACAATGAAGTATTTCTCTGTATGATTTTTACATTAATTCTTTTTTACATTTTCATCGCCACCATTGTATCGTGTACACGAATTCCCGTGAAAATCTCGCTAAAACTCGTTACTTTCGCCGAAACTTGCGCTCATTTCAGTTAATGAGTACAATTCAACTAACATGATTCATTATTCAGCTGGATGCCAGACTCGTTTCGTCGTCGGGTCATGTTGAAAGTAGTAAGTTGTGCTAAAATCCAAACACGATTCACAGCATTGTTATCATCGAGGGAAAAAATAATTTCGTTCCTCTTTTTCTATCACGTAGATAAAAAAAATAAATTAGCACTTGCTAACGACTTGTTCGAACCCATACATATCCCTACTTAATTCTAACGACATAATTTCTCGTTTTGTAAGCAACGTTTAGGAGTACCCAAGTCTGAAGGCATTGTTAGATTTGTAAAAAAAGAAGCAGAAATTGTACAGATGGACTGGGTTTATGATAATCGTTACAAAGGGACAATAAACATCCTTAAAACCTACTTCGATTATTTAGAAGGATTCAGACGTTAATTTCGAAGAAAATAAGGTACGAAATATCCATCATTCCAGAAAATGCACAATACTGTAAAAGTTTCAAAAATATCCCAGAATAATTTAATCCAAAATGAACAAATATTATTAAAAATATCTTATGCGAAACATTTTCTACAAAAAGACTACAAATTCCAAACATAAGAATATATTATACTCGCTAAATAATTAAACTACTAAACGTTAACAAGTCGAATGTGGAACGGGATAAAGCTTAAATCGGAACAAGAAGCACCTTCCTACCTTATTCTCCATCGAAATGCACAATGCGAAATCACGTCGCGTCGTTCGTAACGATAACGATAAACGCAGTCCCACGAAGAAGTATAATTATTCATTCACCGTGTGCAGATGCATTTTGCTCCCATTTACACAAAGCTCCCTTCACACGCCCCCGACCCCCGCGAAATAGAGTCGCGCGAACAAGCACAAAGTCGTTAATTAAAGTCGTCCTATGGGCGAGAGATAATAAAGTTGTAACTATGCTTTCGATACCGTTACATCGTTACGCATGAACGGAACGCCCCGTTGTTCGTATGATGAGCTTCCACCCTAAGTAGCGTGTAAAAAAAAAACGAGAACTAAGCGCGAGAGGATGGATCGCGGACTATTGTAAGAAATCGTACTCCTTTGCTTCTGCGAGAGTGAAGGGAAAATTAATCTCGTGGCTCGTGAACCACGAACGGCTGCTGGTGTGCACGTGTGTTATATGAAACTGTAAACGTACGATTTATGCGTGCAAAAGATGCGAGCAATCGTGTGTTTATATAAACAAACTATCTCCCGAGAATTTTTCATCATTTCTTGGACAGTTAAATTGTGGTAGAGAAGTTATTTATTCCAATGGCAGACGTTTAATTCAATATTTATATTCTGCTACACGTTTGGAAGTTGTTTAGAGCACTTTGCTTCTAATTCATGTTTTTTTTTAGTATTTTGTTTTGCAGTAGGAATATTTATCGAGGTATTGGTAAATTTTAGTTTCAAATTTTAAGGAAAATTTTGATAATTAGGGGGCTTGAGTTTCTCGATTTGGAAGTTGCTTTAATTTTGTTGTATTCGAGTAAAATAGTTAATATTATTCTTCAGTTGTAATATTTGTACTACAAATTCAGAGTTCTAGGTCATAGATATCTCGCTATTCAATTCTATGTACGAGGTATACATTAAGGGCACTTAATTTAAAGTAAAAGGATTTTTATAAGGTGAGAAAGAAAGTGACGGATTGCTCGCTTCGCCTCTTCGAAAGGATGTGCCAAAATGTGTGTGTGAATTTGTGGAAATACATTTCCCATTTCGTTTTTCGCGTATGTATTCATTCTTTATCGTAAATATTTGTCATGTTGTTGCATACGTTATTCTGTTTAATACAGCCATGATTATTCGACGTTCGATGTTGTCGTGTTACATTACGACACTGTTTTCTACCAAAACATCGTTAACGACTAACAAGTACTGTATTCATGTATTTTGTATGAAAGAAACTGCTAGTTCGTAAAAGCATTTCATTTAATTAAAGGCCGAAGTGTAATGAACGCCAGATTCGATAAATTGCTCGTCAACTTATTCGGGACGAAGTCACTTCTCGAGTGGGAAAACAATCTCTCTCTCTCTCTCTTTTTCTTCTATCCAATATGTAATTTGAATGGTTTCATTTGAATCAGAAAAATTGGATTTAACCCTTCGGCTTCACACCTTTTTATAATCATAAATTGGTCACATGGGGTTGACTGCACCCCAACATCATTTTTGAGTTATCATTTTCGTATTTTTGAATCCTTTAACTTTTCAGTGATAATTCGTAATATTCGTACAACCATGCTCTAATAGTCTTTTTCTAGAAATGTAAATTTTCATATGATGAAATTTGTAGTTGAAAAAATAGTTGTGGAAAGGGCGATTTTTTTTTGTTTAAATTCTACAAATTTGTAAATTTGAATATTGAAGCCTAAAATCATGCAATAAGCAGAAATAGGGGTAGAGAAAAAAAATTGCCCTGGGTGCGATACACCCCGTGTGACCACGAAGGGTTAATGTGTCAGTCATATTGATAAAATTTACTAAAGTAGTCCAATACTTTACACTTGGGAATTCGATGATTTAGGAATCTGAGAATTCAAAAATTCAGAAGTTTCGAAATTAAGAAATTACAAAAATCGGCAAATTCGAGAATTGTAAATTGGAGAAGTTAGGTAATAGAAAATTTGGAAAGTTTAGTATCTTCGAGAAATTGGACAATTAAATAATTACGAATATTGGAAATAAGAAAGTGAAGTATTTCAGGATCGACTCAATGAAATATAATTTCGTGTTTGAAAATTATAAAATTAAGCACAGGGAACATCGCTCTTCCCGAATAAGTCGGGCATTATTAATTGAAGGAAATTCTAATCCTGGCTGGTCGGAGTGGTATCGTTTGCGAGGGGTCGATGAATGAGCCAATGACTGTTAGCAATTCGGGGAAGGAATCATGCGATATTTAATACCTGTGGACACGAGAATTCATTTATGTGTAGATTGTGTACAATACGGGATAGGATGGAACGATATTATTGAAATTATTGGATTGTTGACTGTAGGTGTTTATGACGGTTACATGATATATGTATATATATACATATGTAATAGAGTATAAGTTACAAATACAACAAAAAGTATCAAATAATAGTGAAATCGGCCTTCCACGTTTCGGTGACACAAATGCAATAATTATTATTCTTAGACCAACGTGAAAATTCTATTCACTTTTTTCTAAAGAAATGCAAAACCAAAGAAAATTACAATTACAGTAGCCTAATCTGTGCAAAACATTCATCAATCGATCCTTCAAGAATTTAATTCATATTAAACAGTATTTCTAACGAATATTATTATTCCCACTTGTGGCAACGGTCATGAAATATTTTCATCGGCAGAATGATTTTACGGTCAAACTTGTGAACGAAGGGGTGTATATTTGTGCAAGGCGAAACGACCAGGTCGGAAGAGCGTATTGTAAAATATTCTAGTACATTATTTACCTGTTAAAACGACGGTTCTGCGAGGATGTAAATACTTCTGTTCGCCATCCGTTTAGTTCCCCCATCGGAGGATTCCAGACGAAAAAGAATCCCGTCACGTGGCAACCATAAAGTCTGACGTGTGCACGCAAGAGTCGATTAAGTCGCAAGGGAAACCTGTATCTCTAAAAATGTACCGAATTTAATAGAGTAAGTGAACCACGCGCATCAACACCAGCCCAGAGGCGCGCGCGGGTGAACAGCGCGCGCTACCACGACAGAGAAAATTCAAGTTGGAACGAGAATGGTAGATCATATCGAAAACATATCGGGGAATTTTCACCCTAATGCGATACCTTTCCTCACATATCAGAAGGGTACCTTCTCGTGGTTCCCTTGAATCTTGAGGACACCTTCAGACGAGACACTCAATGGCCTGGTACAAGGCACTCATCAGCTGAGTGGTGAATCACCAAAGCCCCATTGCAAAGAACGAGAACATTTATTCAGAGCCGCATAATGTCTGATAACCAGGCACTGTGTCTCATTGGTAGGTATCTCTTCCAAAGTTGGATCAAATAGCACTGGTCGCCCAATACCATTGATCAGTCATTCCTACTTTGGTTACCATCGTCGTTCGGCCATTTCCCCATTCTATCTTCAGTCACTCTGCAAATCTGCGAGCAAACGATCTGTCTCCCAGAAGTGATCTACTATGTGAAAGTGGGAAATTCGCCCGATGGTGCCTAATTAAAGAAACGGATTTAAACGTTCAGTCAAATGTGATCCAACAATAGATGCGAATAAGGGAGACGTGATTGTGGGGCGAAGAACGGCAGCAGTGTCTCGGTAATGGCTACCTAGTGGTTTAGTCCCTAATATCAGCGGCCATTGGTCTCGTTTGAAGGAGTCCGCGGTGGGATTTTCTTTGTCGAAGGGCGATCCTATTGACTCTGGATGCGGCTTTCTCAGCTTAAATCGTTCGATCGACGCGAGTTTAGCGCTAGCTCTGTTAAAATGTAAAGTAGTAGACGTGTATCTATGTGCCGGTTTGATATAATCGAAGAGGGAGAAATTAGGACAGCGAAGGGCGGTCAGAATGTTTAGGTAGACTTTTAAGAAGGACGTTTGGAGCTGTCCGCGTGTGAATGGTCTGGCCTTAATATATTTTGCAATACATATATACATATAAATATATATATATATATATATATACGTTAATTACGGGACGAGGGACGAAGAGTGGAGCGTTTCTCCCATTGTGAATACGATCATATATCCCAACCTCTCCTTCGATTCGAATGTTCAAGGGTCACGGCGCATCGCACACTGTACAATAATCACGCGCGTACTCATGTTATATACACAAATACGTATAGATATATTATATACATATGGCATAATATAAATCTGAGTAACGATATGCATACACGCGTCGATGTAATTGAATAATGTCCCGTGTAACACGCGATGATTACGGATAACGAAGACTTGTACTAAGCCTGCTGACGTGTTATCGCACCGCTGGTACCAACGGAGATATAAATATATGAAACTGAATAAAGAGACGATTAATGTAACGTTTCATTTGTTAATCGTTCCTGGACACCTGCGCGCTCGAATGCTCGATGGAATTCAGGGGATCGTGCTGCGGTAAAGCATGGATTTCGGTGAAAGTCGAATGTAATTATTCTATTTGTTAGTGAGATTTTATTTTGATTTTTTTATTTTCGAAGATATTTGATTTTCTTTTGAAAAATTTGAAAGTAACTGGGGCATCTTGGAAGCTATAGGTGGTGAGAGAAATTTTAATAATGCGATTTACGTCACTTGGTTAGGGGGGGCTTCTCGGGTAACAGCCCCCGAAATTTACGATTTAAAAAAAAAATATTGTTGATATTGCGTTAAACTCTTTTCGGATATAAGGAGGCATCTTTAAACTTGTGGAATTGTTTTTTTTTACGTCGATCCCTTTTATTATTTATTAATTATTGTGGAATCGTGTTAAACTTTTCGACGATGTTGGTGTCACGTATAGCACCTGTCACAGTCATATGATTGCAAAAAGAAGAAAATTTTCTTAACGTTAAATAATTTACGCTGGTACTGGACCTAAGTTTTAATTTCAGTCTTTATTCATAATACTTTTTTAGTCGATATAAAGAATAATATGAAAAATTTGTCTGAGGAAAAAACTTACTGCTTCTTTCAAACGCTATAACTCTTTCAATTTTTCATTTTTTTCCTTAAAGTGGACCAATCCTACCGTAAACTATCTAACTATAGGCAACTTCTCTTGTTTGCAATCAGATGACTGCGATAGGTGCTACATTCCGTCAACAGGAGGTACATCGTCGAAGAGGTGGACAAGACTCCACAATAATTAATCCAATATGACCAACAGTTTATTCAAAAAATTTACTTTTGGGGCTGTTAAACGCGAATCCCCCCTTAAGTAATGTGGCATTTGATTAAGTTTATTTCTGTTGGAATGTCTCTACATCTACTCTTATCGAAGTGAGTATCATTGCGTACCCTTTGTTATGGCGGGGGTACCGTAGTTGCTATTTTTCTTTTTTTATACTTTCTTATTGTGCATTGATTTCCAAGCTGTCGGTCGCAACCCCCAAGTGGGTCGCAAAGTATTTTCTGGGGGGTTGCCACGGATTTTTGGGATTTTTTTAATATTATTAATTTCGAAGTATATTCTGAAATGCCTATTTTTAATGTGTTTTTTTTACCTTATTAAATTTACCTTATAAGATTTCTTGATAAAGAGGTTTACGTATTTCGTAAGTTCGCTTTCGAACGTTACCATCAGTGATTCAGAAATAATCACAAGCAGACGTACCAAGAAAAATCTCATCTAATCAGTTCGTTGTTAAAGAATTGTCAAAAGTCTAATATTCGGAGCAATATATCTTCTTTCTCATTACGAAGTGGTAAATTATTACGCTTACCCACTGGAAAGTGACATGAAACTTTATTATGCATTGAAAGGTTAATTTATGATTTTGATAAATGCACAGTAAACTACGATGTGTTGCACAAAATATTACACAGTAATGTTGTTTAACTACAACTGCATTACATGCGATAGATACATTTTGATGTCCACCACTATTCCCATTGTACGTGTATCGACGGCCCATCCTACTGTATTATATGCAGCATATAACCAAAACGTTATATTGACCTGGATGATTATTCAATTTAATGACCTAACGCTGACGTTCTTTAAGCTTTAATCTAAACAGCCCCTGGCTGCATTAATTAATGGAAAATATTCAGCATTAACAGTTTGCACTGTGCTTCACAAAAATGTTTACGTTTAATTAGACTCGAGTGGTAATTATTAATGAAGCTTCCTAAATCTTACGTCCTGTAAACATTCTGGGACTCCGTGGAATTTCATCATACATGATATGCATCAAATATATAAAATACTTGAGTCCATTGCGGAAAAGATATTGCAAAAGCTATGCAAATATAGTTTAAGCAAAGACGTATTTCAAAGGGATTCAAACTTTCTCCCAAAAGTGGCCAAATTACGGAATTTGATAATAAAAAGTTCCATCTAATTTCCATCTGTAAATAATAACATTTACAGTATCGAATATCTGAGTTTATAGCTGGTGCAAGTAGTACTAATCGATGCATGATCAGCCAATGCTGCAGATTTGTCCCTTTGTACTCTGTAGTTGTGCATCGATAACTAAACAGTTTTCAAGCAGCTAAACGGATATAGGATTTATGCATCCGTGATATACCAGTAAATATAACCTTCATTAATTTAATTGCTCCTTTCCAACGAATGAGTCGCGTACATTGTATCCATAAACTTTCACATACTAACAACATCTCCCAAATTTTTGATAGTTAAGGTGAGAAGACCGTATAAATCGAACGAAAAATAGAAACAAAAATTTTTCCATAAATCGGTTCTAAAACATTTAAAAAATATATTCTCAAAGTTATAGGCCCAAAATTCAACTCCGTATTGATAATACAGCCTAGGGAGTCAGCGCGCCTCTGAGCGCCGAGCATTCATGAAACGCATTTTAAACGCGTTTTTCTAGAAACCACATTTCCAAATTGGCGCCGGGGATAACGCAAAAACTATTTGACCAATCAACTTCAAATTTGGCACACTTTCAGTTTATAATATTCCTTAGAATATGAATCACAAGGTTTAACAATATTATTAATTTTAACCACTGTTTTTCAACAAATACAACGGGAATTTTTTGGCGAAAATCTCACAGGTTCCGCAATTTTCAAAATATGCAATTTCTTTACACCACTTGTGGTTCATATTCTTACAATTGGCACATAAATTGAAAGAAAATACACTACAACCGGCACAACTTTGCATCTCGAAAGAAACCTATTTCGGATACTGCTCTATTTCTGATGTATTTATTATAATTTTAGTGTTATACAATTTTTGTTACTTGTTATAATGTTAAATAAACTACCCTTAAAGTTCCGAAAGAATTAGCGTATTGGTATCCTTGCAAAAAATTCCTAAAAATTGATACAAAAATAAGCCGTTTATACAGGCTTCTCCCCTTAGAAGTGGTAGTGAAACAACTTTTCCTTGCACGAATGAACCATTTCATACCCCGTTCAATTAATAAACCAGCAACATGCCTACAATTTGTCATCTCTCATCGATCTACGACCCTCTCACTTACTCACCCATAAAAATCATAAATAGCAAAATTCTTTAATATTTTACAGCTGAGTGAAAAACCCTCGGCCTCCCAAAATATCCATTATAATCAACTAATTCCGTATTCCTCAAATCCATTGAGTGCTGTTGCCGCTGAAAAAAAAATATATTTCACCTGCGATGCGCTTAAAATTTCGCGTACCGCAGCCCCGCACTGTTCCCCGTGTGAATAAAATGGTCCGCCTCTGTGCCGATCCCGTTCTATCAGGAAATGCTTCGCCTCTGCCGAAAACGCGGCCTCGTATCTGCAAAAACTGGCGCCATATTCGAGCATTGGTAGTCGTTGACCCTGAACAGGATCATCCAACTTCCTGCCCCCTTCGCTTGCGTCGCACAAAGACCGCAAAAGGGTGCTTTCCATTTATATCGTTCAAAGAGACAGGGCCGCGCTCGCAGCGGCCCGTTATTCGAGAATCAAATGGAATGAGTTGTATCGTGTTTAGCCGCCACGTCGTGAAATGACTGATGGCTGAGCACCGAGCGTTCCACATCGATTCTGGTAACGAAACAGAACCGTCGAAAGTCGGCGTCCCGGTAACTAAAGCTACTCCAATTCCTTCCGCGATCCAAATATGCAAGAATTCTTATTTTAGAATGCAGGGTAAATGAATCACCTTCTATTTCCAATATAACGGAACGTCAGAAGAAGAGGGTATGTCAAACTTTCGACTTATTTTCGAACTAGACACGACCTCCACGCAGAACTTGCCAGTGAGATTCTAGCATTTCATTTTAGCGTTTGTGGTAGAAAATAATCACCCGGGGGAAAATAGGATTTTTTATCTCTGAAATTCTATCTCTGGCTGAAGAGTAATTTGTGGAACTGAAAATACGGCTTATTGAAGCATTCGGAGATGACGCGGGAATGGTCATAAATAGTCCAAACAGTGATGTTAGCTTCTCCGTATTAAATTTCACCTCTGGAAAAATTACTCCCGTTATTGAGTGCAATTATGTGTTATTTTTGGATAAACGTGTTTAGACGGGTTGTGCGATAGCGGCCACTGTTTTACGACGAGTATTTCTTTAGCGTTCCCGGGGAGGAGTTATATGTTAATGGGAGGGAACGGTGAACAGCTGATGGGTGTATAAAAACGTGTTAGGTCGAGCAAGAAGAGGAAATGTATGGTGGAGGAAAGTTGCATGGGGACGATGATGAGCGAAGTTTACAGGCACGCGTGGGAAGCTCGGGTGGATCTGGTATTTTTCCTGGAGAAAGAGGTACTCGGCGGAGGATATCCTAAAGCCACTTTCATTCTAAACGCGTTGTAGGAAAATTTCTCAATCGGAGTAATAGATCTTATAAATACGTTAATCTAAATTTGACCGAAGTGGTACTTCTTAATCTTCCGCATGAAAATGGGTCATTAAATCATACACCTGAAATACCTAAGTGGTAGATGCTATTTTAATACCGACGTCAATCACATTTTCAATTCAGTTACAGTTCCATTGATTCCAAGCGCTTTTTGGTCGTGACAAGCGCTGAATCGTAATTCAATGAATCATGAATGAACCGTAATTACATTACCAAACTAAATTAAGCACGAATGCTTGTAATTTTGCCACAGATGATCATTCTTTCAGTCTTTTCTGTTCTGAATTGATGTACTTCATTGACTTCACCATATACATTTTTTCATATAAGCAGTTTTCCGCAGTGACTGTCATTGTTACTTTTGTCCTGCAGGGGTAGAACGAAAGTAACATACCGTGGAGACGAAAGTGACACTAATTATTTTGAGAAGAATTAAGTAAAAACACTTCGTCCAACGCGAAATAGGATTTTTTTTAGAAAAAAAACGATAGAACGAAACATTTAAATAAATATATTTTAAGTAACAATAAAAACAAATAAATTTGAAATAACGAAAGGTGGAAAGCATAACCAGCTTCGAACATTTTTTGGATATTGTATTTAGTTAAATGATAGTTATTATTTTTCACCTGGTCCGAATTAAAATTATGACCATTAAAATCTAGACATTTGGGATGATTCTGTCTCGAACAGCTTTCACTGAAAGGGTCCAATCAAACCAGACATAGACAATCATTATCATCTGAAGAATTCCTATCCTCTATGCTACTTTGCTCGCCCAAGTAACATGTCACTTTCGTCCCCGCAGCAACGTGTTACTTTTGTCCGCCAGCCATGTTTTTCAGCACAGAATTGTTATAACATACAAACTATACAATAAGGTAAATGTCCCAATTAGCGACCCTGTAAGATCTACTCGCACGTTCTAACATATTTACATATTAATAGCCTATCATATGGCTGGTTCTTTTCCAGTATGGAAAAGGCCCCTTTTTATGATGAAATTGTTCGAATATAATTATTAATAATAAATATATTATATGATGCACGTGTACCTAATTTTGACCCTCAATTCTCTCTTCGTCCCAAATAGTGACCTATGTCAGACCGGATTATTGACTCGTATATAATGCGTGGAATGGATGTTTATAAAATACTTAGTACAAAACAAAATAGCTTTTATTATTAAATTATTATTAAATTATTATTGCAATTCAACACAAAAATTTGCTGGGAATAGTTTCTTCGTCGATTATACCCTTTATTAGACATCTTTTTTTCAGGTTACGATGCAAACTGATAAAACACGCGGGATGGAAACATGACATGGCATCTCGTGTCAATAATAGGAATTCACACATTTTACAAATACCGATTATTGACCCCCATAATTATTATGAATTTAATACAAAATTCAATGCAATTTTTTTAAATAGTGAATTAACAATTATTTTTTAACTTATTTGAATATATTTTTCCTACATTAATATACGCATGCAAGAAATACTTAATACTTAAAATTTGGCCGTTCTTAAGTTCGGTAGCGAGGAACTACTTTTTCACGGATTTGTAGCTGACGCATGTGAAAACATTTATTTATTACTTAATTATATGTTATGATATACATTAGCGAAAACATCAGCAAGATACTTTGAATATTCACGAATCGAATTCAATCATTTTAACACCCGTTCGGAACAGAAAAAAATTCATATTTAAATATAAACGATAAAGTGTCAATAATTGGGACTGGGTCACAGGCAAAAGATGATGGATATCCAAGAAATGGAAATAGAAAGAAGCAGAGGAAGAGAGTTTGCTGAGGAACTAGAGCAAAGAGACAGAGCAGAGCAGGTTCAATGGCAATACGACAGAATACTAGGAGGCAGATACAACGCACATTGCACAGAAATCAGGGATAACCAGAGAGCAAATTACCTAAACGGAAACTACAGAGGCAGAGACCAAAGCATGATCGCAAGGTTCAGATGTGGTAACGAAGAGCGGGGAAGCAAGTACTGGAAGGAAGAAAAAGAGACAGTATGCAGACTATGTAATGGGGCTAAAGAGACGCTGGCTCACATGCTACAAGACTGTAAGGAACTGAAAAGAGAAAACTCAACGATAAGAGGGATACTAAAGGGAGAAAAAGAAGGAGCGGAGTGGATGCGTATGGTTCTGGAAAAAAGGAGAAGAAAAGAAGAACAAGATGAAGGAAGAAGTCAAAACGAAAGCACAATATTGAGTTTACAGACCCAGAAACACTTACACACATAACACATGTAACCCCATTTTGAGGCCGAAAGGCAAAAAATAAACCTATTTACTACTAATTGCGACTGGGTCGCTAATTGGGACATTTACCTTACTTGTTAAAATCAAATACAAGAACTTATAAAGACATTATCTAAGAACGCTCTAGCAAATAACTGGTTTAATATCTATAGTTTAACTATGAATATTAACAAAAAAACCCAAATAGAAGAGACTTACTTGAATGATCTAAATAACAAGTTTAGCTTGCCCAGGATATACGATTCGTGTTACTGCTCAGCGTCACTCAGTACAATAAAAGAGACACTATACACATGTAACTATGTAAAGCAAACGTTTTGGAAATGTTTGTTGATGGGGGCAGAAGGCGTGTTACGTTCATGACGCCGTTACGTTTGTCCCCGCTCTCCCTTATATTTAACTAATGTGGTATGACTATCCCATAACCAAGGGAGTGATCGAACACCTTCTCAAAAAAAATTAAAAACGAATACATACGTATTGTTGGTGTTACACTGTAGTTTTATGCATATTATATCCCCCAATATCCGGATAGTGTAAATAAACTTACCTGTCTTTCAAATATCATCAGCACTGTAACTTGGCCTAAAAACTTTCGGACTCGCATAAAGTCTTTAATGTTTCTTATAATTTAAATATGGATTTGTGACAATGGTCAATGCAAGATCAACAACAAACGCATTCATTTCTTTTGTGTCAATGACACACAGCACTCTATCTTGCCTCAGTCTTAAAATATCAACACCGGCCGGACTCTCCCGGTGGTCGAACTATACCGAACTTACCCTATTTTGTTGCTGGCAACTGGAACCACAGAACTGTCGAATCACAAAGAGTTATAGAGTTCAAATATCCCCGTAAAATAACGTTAAATATTTGTTATAGGTACTGGTTAAAGACAGGATATGTTCACTTTGCACTGGAACAAAATAAATATCCCCAGTCTTTGCCTAAGCATAAGCTTCAAGCTTCTGTCGTCAAGGTAAAGCAAGGAATTATTTAAGAAGAAAATTATATAAGAATGCTTCTTTAAAACCACCAATTTACCGGTGGATTAAAGTATTAAAACATAATTTTCTCGATAAAGCTGTTTTATGACGTTCCCTTACCGTTCATATAAAATAGCAAAGGGCAACGGATCGTATATGGTCAGACACGTCTGACCACCAATACAGGAGGAATTACATTTCTGTACTTTTTCCAACAGGCATTATCCAAAAAAATTTCAAATGAATGTTACTCAGATTAATATTAGATTCAGGAAGGTGTACAGATTTAGTAATCACATCAGTTAAGATTTCTACATCATTCTTCTAATAAGAACTCAAACGTGAATAAAAGCTTCCTCGCGCCACGAAGTTGAATAAAACGAAATTACCATTTCTGTCAGAAACGCGCAGTGTCGACAAACGGTTGGTGACGTAGTCAATGAAACAGCTTACGCGGGCGAACGAATTTTAAATACACTGTATTTACGTCATGTAACGCTGTTTAAGTGTTATTACGATGATTTATTGGGTAATGATGCGTCGCTAACGCGGTAACATTTCGGAAAGGCTATGATTTATAAATCCGATCCAGGCAGGCACGAGTAACAAGAGCCAAATTGGTTCTGTCCGTTTCGAACAATGAAACGGCGAAGAGTGATTAATTAAGCGATATACGCGTGATAAACGGATATGGCATGGACGTTCAGGCAGCCCGGTGCATTATCGCGTAGAATGGAAAATATGTACTCGTCGAAAGCATTATGCGTCGTGACAACGAGTCACGTCGATGCATATTATTATATTTCGCATTCCTGTCGCGGTATTCGCTACCGTATTCACGCTCGGCTACCTCGCATATCCTGGACAATGCTTTTGTTCGTGATCGCTGAAGCGGCTGGCCCTTTTTGAAGAAAAAACTAGGATCAAACGCACCTTTCTCTCCCAAAAGTGTCTTTATTTAAAAGTTACAGATAGTTACAAGTTCGAAATGTATAAAATACTACTCGAATATGCATAAAATGTTCCACGTGGGTGAGTTCTTGTGGGTGGGTTGGTCTGAAAAGTTGGTGCACAAAGTATAGGTGACCATTTTGGCTAAAATTTTGCGTATAGTTGGTCATGCAGTGCAGTATCCCGAATTTTGTAAGGAAATCAAGTCTAAAATTCTTTCTTCCCTAAATCCTGTATAGAGATCTCTATACAAAAACGAGATCGGTATCAGTACGTAATCGTAGGAATAATTACAAATTAGTGTAATTTTAATAAAGCAAAACTTGCTGTGAATTACCCGTATGCAAAGTTTGAATCAGGGACTTCTACCGAAACTGAAAATACCGGTGTGATACCGGTGTGATACCGGTATTTTTCGGTTCCATCTCCAAAACATTTATCGAAACCGAAATACGCAAATACCGGTATGACGTCATACCGATATATGCAAATACCGGTATATTTACCTATATTTACCGGTAATTAATCCGGTTTTCGGATTTTATTACAGTTTTCAAAATATTATTAGACAAGAATCTCTACGCTAAACGTATACTAATATATTGGTATTTTTATGAAAAGATATTACGTTATGTCGGTGTTGTTACAGCTGGAATTAATAAGGGTTATGAAGATATTACTTTAATCTACTATGTCACCCAAAGAAGAACCGGAAAGATACCGGTATTTATTTCGGTTTCGGTACTTTAACGATTTCGGTATTCACCTATTTCGGTTCTATAACGATTTCGGTACTCATCTCTTTTGGTACGGTATCGGTTTCGGTATATCTTTGTTGACGTAATACCGGTATCAAACTCATACCGGTTGAAAGTCCCTACTTTGAATCAAGTAGGTGATTCAAGACAGTAGATATCCTAAATCTGTGATTAAAAAAATACAAGTACCTTCGTAAATAAGGAGCACTTCAAGCACCCACTGAAAGAGAATGAGAAAGACACTAATACTGAGAAATGTATTAGCAGAACGTACCACGATCTCCCAATATCGTCTGACAAACATCGCCGTAGACGTCGACCAGACTCAATACACTCGATAGGTAAGCGGTACTTGGCCAAGCTGGACTAACATAACTTCGCTAGCCGATGACCAAGTAAATTGCAGGTACCGCGTCCTACCAGGCCGGGATATGACCTCGATGATTATTCAATTTAATGAGCCATTGTAGACGCCCCCTGAAACGTGACGTTTACACCGCAACCGATTTCCAAGCCTCGAACGATCGGTCGTTCATGCTTAACGAGTTCGCGACTCTCCCTCTTCCTCTCTCTCTCTCTCTCCCCTCTCTCCCTCTCATCCCTCGCCTACTGTCTCTTACACCACCCTCGGTCCCTCCGTCTCTCTCTCTCTCTCTCTCTCTCTCTGCCCGTGAACGCGTGAAAGTTCCACCACCCCCCGGGCACGTACACGCGCGCGCAGCACCAACACACGAAAGACTCAGGTCGCTTCCTCTTGCTAGAATTTCGATCCTATGACAAGCACGCAATTCGAGCCCGCCGATAATTAGTAGACACTTCGAATCGAATTAATCCGCAATACGACGACGGGATGGGCCCTCCACGTCCAGCCATTAATTAAGGATTACCGCTCAAGGGATACGACGGCCGTCCCGCCCTGCCGCCACCTCCGCGATTACAATAGTGTAAATAAAACCTCCGCGAGCGTTCATTAATTAAATTGCATTTATTCCTCGGCCGAGCAGAATGTGCCCTCGATGACTCCATCCGGCTGGCCGTCTACTACCCGCCCGCGGTTATTAACGTAACCAATCGCGGGAGATTCGATTTCAAGTAGCGGAAAGTGGGGTGTCATTGTATTTCTAAGGCAAAAGCTGCGATAAGCTGCCAACGGGTGGACCCTACGACGGTACGAGATCAATCGCAGAGCAAAGACCAGAGGAGTCTTTCTTCCAGAGATGTTTACAAATTTCCAGTTGAAAAGTTTCAGTGCTGTGTTGCGACGAGAGCTTTATTCGTAATTTGTGTTTACTAGATAAATTAAAATAAATTTGTGTACAATTTAATGGAAGTTAAAATAACTTTCTTTATGACTTCTGAAATAATAGTTTACCCGAAATAGTTTTTTCAAAAACTCTCAAAGTTTCGTCCTCAAAGAAGGACTCTCATTTTCTGATTCTGTGGGAATTAAGATTTCTAGCGGTGTTCAAAGCTATTTTTCCATCTGACTTTTTGCTAGTAGGAGAAATGCATTAGGCACTCGGTTTTCAGGGGTTACACCACCTTGGCGCTCGGAAAAATAGGTATAAAAATAAACTTTTTTTTCGACGCTGCCATTAAGTATATAAAATGATCTTTATTTTACACATATATATAGTAGTTTTATGAACAATTTACAATATTAACGATTAAAAGTAATAAAAAATGGCGGAGATATAAGCCGATAAGTAGGATCCTCTTTTGAAAATCCTTGATGATGGTGTACTTGATTTCTCTGTTAGGCATCGTCTAAACCATAACAAATAATTTTTTTCTTATTTAAAAGAGTAATAGGTAAAATGTGACGTAGGGAAAATTTTTTAAAAATTTGTTTATAGAAATGACAGCTGTTTGAAAAAAAACTCGAATTTGCATCGAAATTTTTAGTTTAAAAATTTATAACTTTCGAACATGGCACCCAATCACAAAAATCGTACGTCACATTTTAGCTATTACCCTTTTAAATAAGAAAAAATTTATTTTTTATGTTTTAGGCGATGCCTAACAGAGAAATCAAGTACACCACCAGCAAGGATTTTCAAAAGATGGTTCTACTTATCGGCTTATATCTCCGCCATTTTTTATTTCTTTTTAATCGTTAATATTGTAAATTGTTCATAAAAGTACTATATATATGTGTAAAATAAAGATCATTTTATATATTTAATGGCAGCGTCGACAAAAAAGTTTATTTTTATACCTATTTTTCCGAGCGCCAAGGTGGTGTAACCCCTTAACTCACATCCCGAGTCAGTGTCGCTGGTACATCGCGTTTTTCTAATATTTAGCGGCAGGCGCAAGGGAGAGACTCAAGTCTAGAAGGTAGATCAGGTTTCTGGATCGAACGGTCCTCAGGATATTAAATGTTAAAGTTTGAGAGGATCCGACGAACTGGGTCGATCGCTGCATAGTTCGATACCTATGCCGGGGTTCGAGATAATAGCTTCATTGTATAGTCGCTTTGAAGTTGAAGTTGCACGCCTCTCAAGAATGCCGAGTAAATTTCGTAAAGGTTGATGCAGGTAATGCTACACGAAAGCGGATTGTTAATTCGTTCGGTGGAATGTTGGTACAGGAAATTGACTTATTCAGGAGATACTGGTGTAGGAATAGGTATCATGGCGCTGTTTTTGAAGTGGATATGAAATTAATCAAGATTGAATATGTAATATGTTTCGTTTTGGGGTTACGTATTTGATGCAGCAGATATTAATAATCGTGGAATTATTATAGACCAAGTCTAGACAAAAATCTGAAAGGGTAAAATTCTGCATTTAGTCATTTCTTCTTAGTCAAGACCATGGAGTGGAATATATTTCTTATAATCGACTGTTTTTACTTGTGTTAAGACTTGCAGTCATAATAGATAAGTCCTGTAATTTAGTGAGACAGACTGTAACAAGCTAAACAATTTTGACTGATACGTAATATTGTAGGAGAGAACATATACGATATTACAGCGGTAGGATTCCAGTTGAATTCAATTAAACTTGCATTAGAGTTGAACTTAGTTTAATGATAATTCCATGCAGTGATTGAGTTCAGTAATCAATTACGTCTGTTACTGAAGCGTTCCATTTAGAAGGTTTCTTCATTCGCTGATATCAATCTATGATGTGTACATTCAACTGTTCCCTAATAATTAATAAACTCGAGATTACTACACAGTATAATATTTTTAATTAATATTGGCCTCCCTTGATTCTGTTATAATATTTCATTTCCATTGGTATTCTTCTATGACGTTCAGTTCCATTAAAATTAGCTCGCCATAGTTTTGTTGAAAGAACTCTTATTTTTTAAATAATCTCTAAATATCATTGTTTCTATTTATTTTCTATAAGAATTTTCACAAGTGCACTTCAAACGTGGTTTTTGCTTATTATCTCTTTAAAATTGCGAAGCTCCTACAAAGATATTGCATTGATGGAAAGCAGCCTCAAAGAGGTTACTCGACCAGTAAGCATTTTAAAGAATTTCTAATCTTGCAGAATTTAAAAACTGGGTAAGCTACAGAAGCATTAAAAACGAAATGCCTATAATATGATTCTTCTTAAGGGGGTGCAGGACTGTTGGACAAGTAAAGTCGATGATTTCTTTTGTACTGGATTCTTTAGGTACCAATTTTACCCTTTTTACAGTTTATTGTGGGGGCGTTTCCAAGTAATTACCGGAAAAAAAATTGTGAGGATGTTCAAATTTGTAGAAATTATTAAGCTCTGAAGATGGTCCTCTGTCGTGCGCAAAGCAAAATGTTTTGGGGTGAGTAGTTTCTACACCAAAATCTTCAGCATGAAACATTACTGATGAATTTAAACAAAAATTGTGAAAGTTACACACGAATCAATTTTTCCCCACATTTTTACGGAAAAATATCGTCCTTAATCGTTTATAAAAAATTTTACAAACATCCAATGTTGATGCGGAAATTCCATGGTATAGAGGAAGGAATTCTACACTTCCAGTTAAAATTTCAAGTGAAAATATTCATTCGATCAAGGGTTATGATGTACACAGTGTTTCAAAATGTAGTTTCGAGATAAACGGCTTCAAAGTTAAGTCCCCTACCGCCAACACCGCTCTTTGAGGCCGTTACTGGACGGTGCACTCAATTACGATCAGCGCTATAATTTCCGTAATTATTCGAATTCCCTCATGAAACTTTCTTGTAAATCTACACAAAGGATGACACTTTCAGAATGAATAATAATAAAAAAAATCGATGCTTCGAAATTTCAATAGTCCTGTACCCAGGGACTTTAAACATGTATGAGTTTGATACCGGTATTGCGTCAACAAAGCTATACCGAAACCGATACCGTACCAAAACAGATGAGTACCGAAACCGTTATAGAACCGAAATAGGGGAATACCGAAATCGTTAAAGTACCGAAACCGAAATAAATACCGATATTTTTCCGGTTCTTCTTTGGGTGACATAGTAGATTAAAGTAATATCTTCATAACCCTTATTAATTCGAGCTGTAAAAATACCAACATAACGTAATATCTTTTCATAAAAATACCAATATATTAATATACGTTTAGCGTACAGATTCTTGTCTAATAATATTTTGAAAACTGTAATAAAATCCGAAAACCGGATTAATTACCGGTAAATATACCGGTATTTGCATATATCGGTATGACGTCGTACCGGTATTTGCGTATTTCGGTTTATATAAAGATTTTGGAGATGGAACCGAAAAATACCGGTATCATACCGGTATTTTCAGTTTCGGTAGAAGTCCCTGCCTGTACCCCCATAATCCAACTGGCAACAAATTTATCATACTCATGGAAGTCCTCTACTACTTAAGGGATCATGCTCAGTCAGGAGGCCGAAAAAAGGGTGGTATTTGGAAATTTTGTACTCAAAAGCTATAACATATTTCTCAAAAAATCTTTTTTCCTTTTAAGGATTGCATCTAGTACCGTGCATCGTAATTTTTTTATTTAAAAATATTTATCAACAACTGAGTTATTGTCCATCACTCGAACGGTTCTTTCAAAATCGGTGACCAAAATATTTAAAAAACCATTCAACCGATTTACTTCAAATTTTACAAGCTTACTATAGGAACAATAAACTAGTCTTTGAACGAAGGATTTTTTTATCCGATGCTTAGTTTTCTTTTAATTGACGAAAATCAGGCACGATTTATGATAAAAATTGAAACTTTTACTTAAAACATCTGGCATTTTTTCCCAAATCAATATTTCGAAAAATCCCTCGTTCAAATACTAGATAATATGATACAATAAGTAAATTCTTTTAAATTTTGTATTTTGGATGATCGACTTTCGAGCAGCAGTGGTCACCGCAGATGCCTTTTTTTAGAGAACCTTCGAGTGATGCACAATAACTTAGTTATTGATAAATATTTTTATATAAAAAAATTACGATACACAGTACTAGATGCAATCTTTAAAAGGAAAAAAGAATTTTTGAGAAATGTGTTTTCTCTTTCGAGTAAAAAATTCCCAAAGATCACCATTTTTTCGGCCTCCTGACTGAGCATGACCCCTTAAACCTTGGAACAACTCACAGTAAAACAAATACGTGGCCAACGAATCTAAACAACTAACCACAAAAGATAATACAAAAATTATAAACTCCTCAGACTAGTCCTCAGCCTAAAACCTCCCACTTTCAAACAACCCCTCAGACTAATAGATCCCTGATAAATATCTAACAGACAACTGAACAAAGCCAAAGAACTACGCCGCGATGGATATCCGCCCACAGACCCGGCAATCGAACGATCCCAAGCCCTCGAAACATTCAACGATCCATCTCACCGCTCCGCCGTTCGGTGCATTAATATCAAAGAGGGAAAGGGGGCGAGAAGTATCGAAGAATCCCCGGGGCGCGGACGACGCGAAGAACCCTGGGAACAAGTTAAGCCAGCAGTTAAGATAGTTGTCGCAATTGATTCTATCAGAATCGAAATCAGGAAAAAGTTCGCCATGCCCCGCCAGCAGTGGCATAAGTGAAAAGGTGCGGGATGGTTCGCGAACCCCTGAAAGAGGACGAGTAAAGGGAGAGAAGCACGAAGAAGATGGGGGAGGAAGAACGAGAAAAGGGAGGCAGTCCAAAGACAAGACGGAGGGAAAAGGGAACAAGGAAGGAGAGGAGGAAACAGAGCGGGGAAGAAGCAGCAAAGTGGCGATCTCTCGTAGCACATATCTATATCGAGAGGCTCGTTTCGAAGCGAGTCACGAACGGGCCGGATGGCCTGAGTCCGGGCTGTTCGAAGTGGCCGGTGGAAAAGGGGCCGGCTCGTTAATCCAGATCGGCGAGAAAACGTTGGGAAAGCCGGTAGAAGGGACGGCCGAGAGGGTGAAAGGGGGGAGGCATGCCTCGAGTGAGGGAGCAGGAGGGGTGGCTGGAAAAAAGAGCGAACGGCTGGAAGAGAGGCTTTCGGACGTTGATGACGGCGCACGGATAGCAGTAAGAAGAAACGCTGCGACGGGGGAGGGCGATGCCGGGGGAAGAAACATGGAGGGGCGGCGAGGGGGGGTGGACGGCAGGGAAAAGAGGCTACGAGGAGAAGGTTGGAGGGCTAGATGGCTGGGATAGGATAGAAGGCTGATATCGTAAGTGGCTGCGAATCCTTTATAACTGAGAGAACTCGTGGGCTGAGCTGGGCGAGCTTGGAATTTTTGATGTAGTAGCGAGCAGATATGAATATCGGAAAGTTCCCAAAGGAATTCCGCGGGATCGTCGGGGGCCGTTCCGCGGGGGAGGCGGATGAACGGTGACGGAAGCACCACGGACTCTCGAGACGACGGGACAGAGAAAGAGAAAGGGGGGTGGCCGGGGTGGAAAAGGTAATGCCGCCTTTACTGTCAGCGTTCATCCGAGCGGCGGAAAGTTTGAGGAATCGCCGCAGAGCCGATAAACTTGCCGCCGAACAAGCCGCGATTTCCCGAGCCGATGGACGGGACGGATTTCACCGCGCTCTCGCTGCGGATCGCCGGACTGGCTGCGTTGTAAACGACACGCGTGTTGAATTTTTATGAGCCGCCGATTGAAAGCTCATAGAGGCGATACAATCGGTGGTTTTCAAGGAACAGCCGCTGGGCCGAGCACTTGTTACGCTTCCGACGTGTCGCTTTCAACCGCTCCGTTTCCAGGAAATTGCGCTTTAGATTCATAAGGGTGAAACGGTTGAAGTGGATTGGGGATGAATGATGGTGTTTGTGACACTTTGTATTTGGTCATTGCATGGGAATATCCGTTATTGACTGCAGGTAGTTTTAAGAAACTTTGAAACAGGCAATAGTTACGTGAAATATTTATACTAATATTATAAAATAATGTTAACTGGTGATTCTGTAGAATTTATTTCCTGATACAATTTTGTAAAGGAGACGTTGAGTCTTGCAATGCATACTATAGTGGTTGAATGCTATGCAAGGTAGTTTAAATTGTTGAAGTAAACCATACTTCACGATATTCTGTTTTTATTAAGGGGGGAGCCTGGTGTAGCGGATCGAAGAAATCGAATTTTTTTTTTTGCATAAATCAATAGTTAAACATCACGATAATATGCTCCCAAAGCAGCAAAACGAAATTCGAAAAATTAAAGCGGATATAGCCGATCTTGCTACGGAGCGCCAGGCTACCACAAAACTTGAAATGTGTTTTTCTCGAAACGACAGTTTTATACTTTGCGGGCAATGTAACTAAAAAAATATTCAACCAATCGACTTGGCCTTGTGCACGGATATTTGTGAACATTTTCTTCATAGCACTAAGTTATTAGTATAGTGATATTGTTTAAATAAATTACTTTTTTTTAGACATTTAAGGCAAAATTTCGTTGGAAACAGTGAACTTTTTATTCAAGAGGCCGCCATTTGTTCATTTTGCATCTTTTAAGTTTTAAATTTGTTCAATCTGTGCGTACACTCATAAACTAAAAGAAAATTGTTCGATTTTTGGTTTCAGATGAAACCAAAAGACGCTACGTTGCCCGCAGTGCAACAATTGCGTCGCCAACGGACTGGGCATAACTTTGTTATTTGCCGCTCTTTTTTAATAAAATTTTTTTGTTATATACCTTAACCTGTTAATACAATATCCTGAAAGTTTCAGAAAGATCTATTAAATACTTTCTTTAAAAAAAATTCCCGAAAAATGCCTCGATTTTCATTTAGTTACACCAGGCTCCCCCCTTAAGGGGTTAGCTACCGTCAGGGGGTTGAAAAAGAATCGATTCTTCGGGAATTTATTTCAGAAAATACATGCATATTTTTATGCAATGGATTTTTAATTCAGATGAAGGACGCTTTAACACGCTATTATATTATGTTTTGGTATAAAAATATTTAGTTATTGCACAATTACAACTAATTTCCCGGAAGTTGTTTTTAGAAACACGTTTTGCGGTGACCAACATTATTCGGGACTGGGTTATCTGAAATAGAAAAATGGAGAAGATTTAGTTAGTACAATAGTTTATCTAGTCTTTAATCGTTCTGTTTTATAAAATATTAATCGGGGACAAAATGGCAGATGTTTAAAGTGAAATGATCGATTTTCGTAGAAAAACGCTCATTTTTTTCCATAAAATAAAAACTATGCATTGAAAAAACAAATGCTTCGATTAAAGACTAGATTTGAATGTCTAGAAGAAAGCTACAAAGTTTCAGAAAGATTAGTGTGGCGATTTTGGAGAAATCGTAGTCACCGGTCTAAAAACAGCTTTCGGGAAATCAGTTGTAATTTTGCAACAACAAAACATTTTTATATCAAAACATAATATAATAACCTGTTGAAGTGTCCCCCATTTGAATTAAAAAACCATTGCATAAAAATATGCATGTACTTTCTGAAATAAATTCCCAAAGAATCGATTATTTTTCTACCTCCTGACGGTAGCTAACCCCCTTAAACGATTTTACTTACAATTAGCTTCGATCCTGTTTGTATGTTTGGTGTATGTATGTTTGATTCAAATCTGGCAACTCAATCTTCACCCACTTCCACCAATCCAATTGTCTTGAAAGTTTGCAGGCGTGCGTAGTTTAGATGCCAATACAAAATTATGAAGAAAAGTAAAAAATAAAAAAGTACCTGTGTAAAAAAAATGTATAAAAAGCCACAAACACTAAAACTAGAAAATAAAAGAATATTGAAACAAACTTTAAGTTAAACGATTTTAAAATGCCCTGAAAACTAAAAAATAATTATTTTCTTGTACTGCAATTACGATGGTGATATGTCACTTTATAGAAAATCGTGGGACCGGATTTTTCATAACAGGTTACGATTCAATTTAATACAGAATCAAGCCTCAAAATGAGCGATGAATTTAAAGTGACATATCGCCATAGTAATTGTAATACAAGAAAATAATTATTTCTTAGTGCATTTTAAAATCGTTTAACTTAAAAATTTGTTTTTATATTTTTTTATTAATCATCTTAAGTGCCCTGAAGTTAATGCTCCTCAAGAATCTCAAGGTCATTACATCCAAAACAAATCTTCTGAATAATTTGTTGTGTTTTTTCCAGAATAATTGTTTAGGAACATTCTTATATCCCTTTAAAACTTTCAATTACATTGTCAAAGATATCCCAAATAGTTGCAGAGATTCCATTATGAAGATAATGTTAGGACAGTGTGCCTTATTTCTATAACCAAAAGGGAAATCAAAGTTTCGCAGTCTGTTGGACTAATTTGTTCCGCGAGATACGTGTGTATTAATTGGAGCAGTACCACGTAATATTATTAATCGCATAAACGAGGTTGCACGGTGGCTGGACTAGTCAAGCTAACGTTCGTTCACGCAACGAGCAACTTCCGTTCGATGTAACTTTCGCGACGACGCGTCAACGTTGGTAAAATCGGCCGTAAAATAACGCAATAACGTGTCTTTACAGCGTTGCTTGCAAATAGTTTGCTACGCCGGAATATTTGGCGGTGCATCAATACCGTTCCCCGGCTTATCAAATTCATTTGCGGGATATCAGGGAAGTTCGCCTCTGGGGTGTAACAAACTTACGTTTCGACTCGCCTCTCCGCTCTCCTCTATCTACCTGTGCACCAACGGAATAAAGGAAAACTTTGATGTTCTCAATTACGTGACTGAGCCACGGTTGTTCGTATGATACGCCTGTAAACGGTTACCCGTGATGACCGAAACTCGTTTACAGACTCTCAGCGAATATTCTCGGATAACTAGGGGCGAAACAATATGGAGTACCTCAGAATATGAGAAAAAGTGACGATTCTTTCATCACTGAAATCAATTCCGTTTATGCGAACCATATTTTGTAGTGATTTTAAGTTTTAAGTCAAAATGGAGCTCACAAGGGATGTTCGGTTATCCGAACACTTCGATTTTTTTTCAACTGTGCAGGTTTCTGGAGGTCCTCGATAGAAGTATCAGACAATTTTTTCGTTTCTGCCCGTTTTGAGTTCTTCAGGGTGAAAACACCCCTTAAAGGTTAATGTGTGATTTCCTACTATCATGTATGAAGGCTTGTTCTGCCCACGGCCCACAGTGTCGCGG
This sequence comes from Andrena haemorrhoa, assembly GCA_910592295.1. Lineage (NCBI taxonomy): Eukaryota > Metazoa > Arthropoda > Insecta > Hymenoptera > Andrenidae > Andrena > Andrena haemorrhoa. Next base: position 12,887,616 of record OU342944.1, on the reverse strand, counting down.
CACGTGTTCAAGAAGCAGAAATTGGAGTTTTGAAATTTTGTATTTCATTTCATGGAATTGTTAGTAAACAGTCCCCCGACATGAGAACATCATAACTTAGTGACATAAATAAAGGATTTAAGGTCAGTAATTACATTCAAAGTCATATAACCAAACGCAAGCTGCCACAGACTACACATAGGAAATATTTCGCACTGCATTTTTGTTGTATTTATAAGTTCTTTTCTTTTTTGAAAATAAGCAAAATATATCCTTTTTTCGTTTTACTAATTAAAAATTCTTGCATTTAAAGGTATGGATACGTACGAGTGGCTCAAATTATTACATTTTTTTGTCGCATCTTCTAAATTCTGGAGAGAATTAAAAGAAACGAAACATATCGGTTCTTTCATTTTTTGACTACAATTAGTTATTTTTATGCCCTTTAATTTGTTGTACATTTTATCTGCTCCCGAGTGCTCCCACATAAGAAGAAATACGCATAATAAAACGAAAAATTAGACAAATCTGTGCTAGAATATTTATTTTTAATAGACACCGAGCTTTGAATTCCTTCAGATTGAACTGATCGTGATGAAGATGTATAATAAGAATGAATAATTTAAAATTTATTATCAATACGAATTATTTAAAAAATTAATTATATTTTTTATAATTGTTTCATATGTTTGTTATTAATTTGTGTTTATATGTATTTAAAAAAATATATTTTTTATTTGTTTTACAAAAGTTTTAACTAATAAAAATTATGTACAAAAATATATTTTAATGAATTATTTTATGTTAAAAATTTTTTTTTTGTACAAATATGATTAAAATCGTGGCTGTAATTAAAGTAACAACGCATGAATGTTATTGTCTCTTCATTTATTGATTAGCTACAGCATCTGGCAACTTTGCGAGTCATTTTTCAACATATAAATCTCATTTGTTTTTAAAAGGCGGGGATAAAATTATTACAAATTAGACGGAAATAATAGAGAATATCATCAGAGTGTGGCAGAATATTCGAAAGCTGCAGGAAGTAGCCACAGAATGAATTGAAAGCGTGCCACGCCAAATCCAAGCCGTCATAAAAGCTAAAGGCGGAGTCACCAAATATTGAGTAATTGTATTTCTCGTACAATATAGTCTTAAACTTATTTACCCAAATGTATTTAATTTGTATTCTTAAATATATGTTCTAGTATTAAAAAATTAAATTATAACATTAAAAACGAGACATCTATTTTACTCGCTTAAACTTACAAAATCTCGAACCTTTTTGTTCAGTATAATAATTTAGCCGCCTACTGTACTATAGTTGTTAATCTAAGTAGTGTTAAAGGGAAGGTGGTTAAAGGGTAAGTTTTCTGATAGAATACTGGGAAATACTACTGATTATAGAGTATCAACTCTAAATGCGGGAATATTTACTATCACTTTGATTGTCTTATATATTTATTAGAGATATTGTTACTTATTGTTTGCCTCTGTTTGTATGAATATGTATATGAAAAAGTGAATGCAACAAAAATGGTTGAATAATTGAAAGTGTTAGAGTATCGATTACAGAGCACACAGACACCACTGAATTTTTTTATAAAATAGGGTTGAAACACGGGATTAAACATGTAACATTGTAAACATGCAAAAGAAGATTTAACCTTTTTTTCATACGAGGTGATCGTTCATTTTATTTATGCGAATGTCGCCGAGTTGAAGTGTTCCTTTAACTTCAAACATTATTTTCTTCTACTCGATATAATTTTCCCACTTTCGCGAAATACCGCCCTTTGCTGCGCGTAAAGCTCCGAAATTGTGATTCTCGCTCAATTTTACAGCCCGTGAAATGGAGCCTCGTAATCCCGTCCAATAAAAATATTCCAAAGTGTAAAAAACAAATGAAGTTTGAGCGCAGCGTCATAACTGAAAACATCTCGTTTTAAGATCGACGATTTAACCGGGTGTTGTTTCGATTCTGCATTTCGATACTTTTGATATAATCGCATTCACTATTCTGCATATTAACTATCCACTCTAATATTCATATATTTACCGATCAACGAAATAGCACCATCAATTTCCAATCAGTTTAATTTAAACCTGACTGTCATATCGCACTTACAGTTTTCAAAGCTTAAAGACTACGTATAAATGAATTGCACGGTAGACAGTCAGACACCCATCCATTCCACAAATTTATTTGATTCAACATATTTCGTACATCCGGTATCAATTTCCGCGATTCTGTAGAATCGAGCAACGATCCCCGGGAAAGGCCAATTAATCACTTTCGCCGTAATATGTGTGTATGGTGGAAAAGGAGAGACTCTACGGGCTGCAGCGATCCATGGGGAAGGTAAAGAGGAGCGAAGCACGTTTCGCGCTCTATCGCGGATCTTACGCTACGTGTAAACTCATAAAACGTCGACCTTTGTAACCCAACCAGGCCGTGACGCAAGTTAAGGCCCGGCGGTGCCGCAATCTTCTGGAAGCGAGTAATAACGTGTCGCCATCGTATTTCCCACTTTTATCGGGGCTTTACATTTTTAATGAGTCGCATTTTACGCAACAACGTTAGCCCTAATAGACACGTTCCTAGAGTCGCATGGAAATGATCAGCTGTAACGTGCAGAAACATTCAGTGAGCTGCGCGACTTGTACGTGTTAACGCGTACATGAAGATTTCAAACTGAAGTCACATTATTCGTGGGTTCCAAAGAGTACAATGTACGTAGGCTGTGTGTGCCAATAAACTATAAAGATATGTATGGAAAAAATAAAATTGGGCAGAAGATAATAAATAATATTGAAGAGGGAATATTAAAATCATAGAAGGTCATGTGTTTAAATTAGTATATTGTTTAATAAGATATCCAGTAGTTTAAAGAGCAAAAGTATTACTGCATTAAATGTATAGTAGGGCGGAGCGGAAAATTTAAATTTGAATTTTCAGTTAACCTGGGTGCGGGATAACTGTCTTTTGATTAACCAAACATAACTGTAAAAAATTTTGGAAAAATACTCATGTCTGCAGGTTCCCTTTTCTCCTAAAAATGATTATATGATTATATGACACAAGAGCATGTAATAACCATCGTACTACACTGCATAGAGCAGTTTCAAAGATCACGTTTCTGAAGAACTAGATCGATCAAGAAAAATAAAAAAAAGTCTATACATTTAAAGAAATGTTGGAAAAATATTCATGCCTGCAGGTTCCTTTTTCTCCTAAAAATGATCACATAATCATATAATCATATAATCATTTTTAGGAGAAAAAGGAACCTGCAGACATGAATATTTTTCCAACATTTTTTTAAATGTATAGTATTTTTTTATTTTCCCTGACCGATCTAGTTCTTCAGAAACGTGATCTTTGAAATTGTTCTGTGCAGTGTAGTACGATGGTTATTACATGCTCTTGTATTTTATTATGCGTGAACCTTGATGATCCGATAACATTACGTTTGCAATTCGAAATTTTGATTGTTTTATTCTCTACCTTCAAGATAAGTGCTAGATCATTTAAATACCATATGGCACAGAGTTGATTGCACTGATATCCCATTGAAAATTAATCTTGAGAGAAAGAAATTATGTTCATCGCATTCTTCTTGAAAAATATATATTTGTACATTTATTTAGAAGAAGGATGACCCTGTTACCCTACGTTTGATTTTCAATAAAATATCATGCAATCGTGTAGAGGACTCGTTACACGTATCGCGTATAACGAGGACGATAAAAATTTGCACAACAAAGTATGGAAGTTGAATGTTGTTTTATCGAAAGAGGCACCATTAAAATTCCATTTCGAAAGATACCTTTTGCACAAAATTAACGAGCAATCTGGCCGCTGTTCTTTTTTCGTCTCTCTCTTTTTCAACTTCAAAGCAGTGCAGTTACGGACGAAATTTGCATTTTAAAATTCCCCATTTCAAAGCGATAAATATCCTTCCCGAAACTTATTTGAACGCTGCTAAAACAAGTCTCACACTCGAGGAATAAATTCGAAGTTATCGCGGTTTTAAAATAGCTGCCGCGGTAAGTTTGCTTCCTGTTAAAAAAATGTGTAATTGTTTAAACGCTTTTGAAATATTAACACTACCGAAACTGATAAAAAATATACTGCGTATTCATTTAAAAAGTCATCAGTTTAACCCATCTGATGATTAACTGCCTTTCTTTGCTACGATTTTGAAGTCTTCTCGTGAAATTCCATAAGTCAGCGAACTAATTCATCTCTTCCTTTTTTAATCAAAATGATTACAATCTTATTTCTATTTTCTATATCGTGACACTAGCCAAGCATCATCCCTGATTTATTTATAATAATGAATTTTGTAGAAACCTCGTATTAATCAACTTAAAAACACTTACAACACGATCAACAATATCCATAGCTGATCGTGTTTCAAATTCGATGTACATGACACAGATCATGTACTTTACGCGCTTATTCCGATTGCAGCGTGTATGTTGCGCGACTACTCGCAATTAATGACCACCTGTTATTCACCAATTAAGTTAATTGAGGATCATTTTGCGGATCTGTATTAAACCTCCATGAGGCATTTATTAACGTAATTAAAAGTAATTGTACTTAAAATTGTGTAAACATAACAAATAGCAATGACGCGGTAGGCATTTACCCGTAATTAATAAATAATAATGATTTAATTATTATCACTGTATTTTGGCAGTCGTTGTTGTCATTACTGCTGTTAATGGTAATTAAATTATTTAATTCATTACTCTGATACTGTGGATTGTGAAGTAGCCACGGAAAGCATTTACAGGAGAGCTTTGCAAGACTAAAGTGTAATAACATACGCTTAATATAAACTAATTACACAATTCTTTTCTGCGTGAAATAAAAAATTTCCTTTCACTTACAATTGCCGCATATCAGCACATGCTGCAAATTTTATTTTTCACATTTTCAAAATAACTTTATACCTTGTTCCTTCCTTTTACATGAAAATGAAGAATTTAAATCCTTTTTCTTCAAAATTTTTCTAAAGGAAACTATAATTCTTTGATAACATAAAAAAGCATTTAAATCTCAGTTTATAGATGATTTTCTTTGGAGAACATCTTTCTTTTCCAAGAAAGCTAGATTATTTCTCTGTTCTCCCTTTCGTCGACGCACGAATAGCCAGCAATTTTGGCACAAGTTACGGCTCGTCTCCGGGTAAAAGATCGTTGGAACAGAATGATAGTGAGAACTTTCCTCGCTGCTATTATAACTTGTTACCCCCTAACAAAGCAAAAGTTTTTTTAATACCTCTAGACCACCGTAAGCCTATGCCCTCCATCCAAGAGCACGAATACTGTTGTGCTACACGCTTCACCATCTAAAACACTTCAGGACATTTTGTACAACTGGCCAAGGGAAAGTCCTGGGAATTAAAATGAACCAAAGAAACAAACAGAGGATGGAAGCTAAATATAATCGTTTAAAAAGCATAGAATTTCTAATTTAAATAGGTTTTAATTCTCTACACAGTATAACACCCCTCTAAAATCAAGCCAATTTAAATATCTAAAAGAAACATTAGAATCTCACTAATTTCCATAAGCAACTCGACAAAGTAGGGGAGACCGGGGCTAGTTGACTAATTTTTAACATTTCTAATTTTTATAAATAGACCATTGGTATTTTGTTGACTTGTTGCACACCAAAAGTTTACAATTTTCATTAGGTATACAGGCTTAATTTTCAAACTGTTTTAATTGAGTCTAGGTCGTAGTTTTTATTATATTTAGAGTAGTGAGGCGAATATGTTAACAAACTCCGGCTGTGGGGTTAGTTGACAAATATGATGGGATTAGTTGACTTGACATTTACTTTTCAGTTTTAACCCTTGTATATAACCCTTCAGTTTAACCCATAGTATATGAAAGGTGTACATATATATCCTACGACCAAGAAACTTTTTTTCACTCCTTCACACTGTTATTCTTTTTATTAAGTATCTTGGTGCTAGATACTGTAATTATTTTCTACTTGTTTGTTATGGTCTATTTGGAAGGCCTGAAAGTTTGAAGGGAGGATAGGGTGTAAAACTGGTAGGGATGACTTTGGAGGGATTTGTTTTGGGGGAAGTGAACTTGAGCAGTTAAACTTTTTGCCTCGACTTTTTGCATCTTGAGGATAAAAAGTGCAATTATTAATGGTATTCCTATGCTTAGTCACGTAACCCCGTCCGACATTGTCAACATGTTACGGGTCGTACGTACAAAACCTCCACGCACCGGATAAAATAAAATACCCTAAATTATAATCAATGTATCACGTTTCCACAATATATTCATGAAAAAACATCAAGCAATACTTACAAGGAGAGTATTTTAGGTGTCCGCCTCCAATCATTTTGATTTTTGGATATATTATAGAGGACCTAAAAATAAGAAATACGTGTTTTTTTATTTTTCCCCGTTTTCATATTTGGGGGGTGAAAACTGCGTTCAAAGTTAGGGTTGAAAAATCATTTTTGTGGAATATCTCGACAACTATTAGAGATAGGGGAATAGTGTCAATGGACGAATTTTGTGTCTTTGAATGCGAAATATGACTGACTCACCAGATTTTCAAAAAGTCCATTTGTTTAAATAATACATAAAAAATTGTTATTTTTTTTTAAATCTGGTAAGTAGTCGAAACAAAAATATTTACTTCCCGCGGACCCTTTTAAATTTCTCATTCTCACTGATAGAACACGCAAGTTTTTGTCACGGTGACACGTTAAATGGCAAGCTGTCATTCGTATGCTTCAATATCGCGAATCGCAGCATAATTTATAACATAATACAACAATTAAAGGGAATTACTCAACTAACCTCGTTAGTCAGCCCCGGCCTCCCCTACTCCGTTCTTAAGCAACCCACACAAAGCTTTTCTCAAACAGAAGCACAGTTTCCACCTGCCACTAGCAATCCTCGAAATCGATAAGTGAGCGCACCCAGAATTTCTACAAAAGTTCCTGCACCCTCGTCCCATATTTATCTTCCCCGTTCTCCCCGATCGAATAACATCCAACTCGTGACGCCGCAACGCGGTACATGTCATTGCTGGAATTTTTTATATCTCCGTTTCCGCGGGGACAGCCGTCAGAGAATCATAAAAATGTAAAGCGAGAGATACGCGTTCGAACTTGCCTGGCGGTTTTCATCGAAACGCTTGCTGCGGAATTCATGGGAAACGGAACGGCCAGGTTCACGATCCTCCTCGAGTCGACGGAGAACAAACGGACGCTCAAGGGCCTGCCTCCCTCCGTGCGCGATATCTTTTTCGAGTTCGGCGCGGGGGTAGGTATCGTGATTGCCTCGTTCCGTACGTATAGTCGGAACTTTCGTTGCGGGCCGCTTCTGCTCCATTTACTCCTGTCGGTGTTGCTCGCGCAGGCTCGCGTGATCTGCTTAAAACAGTAAAGTGTGGTTCGCCGCCGCCGGGCGGTACGTTAATCAATTTTATCGAGAAGTCGATTCCATCCGGACAGGGCATGGAAAGGCCGTCCGGGCTAAGCTCTGTGAAACCCGGGCCCGCGTGTCCGCATTATTAATTGGTCGGGGATGCATAACACAGCAATAACATTAGCCGAATAATATAATAATGCTATCGGCACTCGGCCACCGGGGCTGGCCGCGCTTCGACAGAATCGGCCACCGAATTTGATGACGGCGCACGACAAACATATTTGCATAATACAGCGGGAACCCCGATGGTTGCAGGGGAACGGCACCGAAAATTCGCCCAAGTATTGAGGTTTAACGCGACCATCGTGGTGACCAATGTAATATACAAAGTGCTCCTTTGTGGGTGGTGGTTAATATAGAACGGATTTCAGTGCAGGAAAATAATGAGAAAGGTGTGGTGAAAAGGTATGGTGGAAAACTATTTACAAGTTATTGCGAAGGTAAGTTTGAGTGAGGAGACTTGTCTGAAGGTAATAGTTCTGTTCTGAATACTTATGTAATCACACTGAAGTTACAAGTGCAACGTATTTTAGTATGTATCACAATTTATTCATAACTAGCTTGAAGTACCTGGCATTGCCCGGGTTATATATTTTTTCGGTGAAGGGAAGGGAGCTTTTCAAAATATTTCTTAGCGAGCACCCAGGATCTAAAAGGAACCTACCTACCAAATTCCAGGGTCATAGGATCAATGGTTCCAGAGAAATTGTGATGAGTCAGTGGTATTTGGATTTTATATAATACTAGCAAAATACCCCCGCGTTTCGCCTCGGGCCCTTAGGCTACTTAAGATATTAAGGACTCCATGAAAACACATTTCACTACCCCCTTAGGAGTTGAGTAGGACAAAATGCTGAAATTGGTTTTTAGGCATTTATGTGGGTAACCTTTCGAAGTATAAACTAAGTTGATATCTAATAGGGCCGAAGAAATAATAAGGAGTCCGAGAAAACATATTTCACCCCTTTTTATCCCTATCGGGTTGTAATTTCAAAAAATCCCTTCTTTTGGAGCACCTACGTCGCAAAAGGAATGTACCCTCCGAATTTCATGTTTCTAGGGACAGCGGTTTGGGCGCGGCAGTGCTGAATCAGTGACACAACGATTATATAAGTATATATACATAGACAATTATAATATAATAATAATAATAATATATATAAAATTCAAATCAAATACCACTGATAATCACGATTCCTCCGGAACCACTGATCCAATGACCATGAAATTTGGTAGGTAGGTTCCTCTTGGCCCCTAGGCGCCCGCTAAGAAATCTTTTTAAAAAAACTCCTTCCCCTTCACCAAAAAACCATATATAATTTAATGTATATTTAGGTTATGTACGTTATTGCGTCAGAACGGAGTGTGGCTCGCTCCTCGATCGCGGAGCGGCCACGAGCGTCGCGAGCGTGCTCGCGGCCGAAAATTCGATGGGACCAAGGTATTAAGGCTGCTGCAAACGGAATCGCGAGCTTTCGTAGCACCAATCGCTTATCCCAGTTAATTTGGAATTTTTACATCTATATACATAAAAGAATAACCTAGGAACGTGAAATTTGGAAGGTACATTGTTTTCATGACGTAGGCGCCCACTAAGAAAGGATTTTTGGAAATTACGTCCCCAAGGGGGTGAAAAGGGGTAAAATGTATTTTCTCGGATTCCTTAATATCTCTCAGGCCCGATTAGATTATCAACTTGGTGTTTACGTACAAAGGTTACCCACACATATGCCTAAAAACTGATTTCAGGATTTTTACCCAATCAACCCCTAAGGGGGTGGAAAGGGGTAAACTGTGTTTTCACGGAGTTCTAAATATCTCTTAGGCCTGATTAGATATCAACTTGTTTTTTTACTTCGAAAAGTCTCCCACATAAATGCCTATAAACCAATTTCAGGATTTTAGCCTAATCAACCTCTAAGGGGTTGGTGAAAAGGGGTGAAATTTGTTTTCATGGAGTCCTTAATATCTCTTAGATCCGAAGCGAAGCGCGGGTATATTTTGCTAGTTATAATACCATCATTTATTCCATATGTATATCATAATATATTTTATACATATATAAAATACAAATACCACTGACTCACTCACTGCCTCATCACAATTCCTTTGGAACCACCGACCCTATGACCATGCAATTATATATATAACTAACCCACCAACAACTTGAAATAAGAATAAATTCGGACAAGCTTTCATTACACAACAAAGAATCTCAAAATCGTTTCCCTTCCAAACTGAAGCAAAAGTCATCCACCCTTACATTACTTACAAATTAGAAAATACCCCGCCACTTGAACGATCGCTAAGCTTGAAAGGTCGATCGTATCTCTGCGGGAGGATTTTTATCCACAGTCCAGCCCCGATTTCCGTTCCCGTTGGAAACGGCCGCGGCTTGGCTGACGATCGTCACTCGAGCGTGCGAATCGCCTCGTCTCGAGCGGTTTTGCTCGTCCTCGTCGCCGTCGTCGCTTATAATCCGTCGTCACGCCTCTTATTCAGAGCGCGAACGACGTCGAAGCGACAGGTAGCCGGATGAGGAAGCAGAGGGATGGATCCGTCGGCGGCGTAGGTGTGGGTTTTAATTATTTCCACGAGATGAGATTTCGCCCACGGAGGCTAGTATTGAGCGTTAGTCCGGTGTAAATTCCGGGATCCCGGGCTAATCGGCATAATTCCACGGAATCCGTAATAGACTTTGGAATGGGTTGGGGACGCTGGCCCAGCGACCGCCATCCCCTTATTCTCTTTCAGCTCCTCGTTCCCACCTTCGTCGCTTCTCTGCTCCCCCTTTAAACCTCGTTTCCCTTTCACGCGCCACCCTTTGGGCACTCCACTCTCCCCTTTTCTTCTTTATCCCAACACCCTTTTCTTCGATTTTCTACCCTCGGTAGGTAGCTACTTCTTTCTTGGCTTCTTCATCCTTCAACTAAATCTCTCTTTTTTTATTTTCCATCTCTTTTTAAACTTTGTAGATACATCTTTGCTTCTCTGTCCTTCTGTTCTGCCTTTTCACGGACACCTTAAACCATATCGAACTCGTGCAAAACTGCGCAGCATGATTCTTCTCAAGTCACTGCCAACTAAGTTAATCGTTCTGAGAATCCTGCCCCAATTAAACCCTGTGATTCTTCTCGACGTTCACGGTATGGTTTTCTTGATCACACGTCGCCCTCCCTCGTCAACCCTTTCGCCGGCCGTGAGTTGGTAGCTCGCCCCAAAACGGCCCACCGGTGCCCCTCGAAATTGAATTACGCCCTCGTTAACGCGCGCTTACGCCACGTGATCGTCGTCGTAATCCTCGTTGCACGCAGATTCTTCGGCGTGTTACACGATCAACGGGAATCTGTCTTGCACTGCTTTCGGACGACACTTAAACCGGCGGATTACGGGCTGCTAAGCGGATTACGTATTATGTTAATTGCGCGCTACCGAGCCACCGAGTTACACAAACGTTGTCTTTGACCGGTTAAGTTTCTTAATCTGGCTACGCTGTAAGGGCGCTGGGACGCAACGCGATCGATACGAACGGTATGGATCGGTACCGGAGCCGGTGTCAATCGTGCTTTTATCGCTCCAAGGTGCGATCATTCGTGGCTGGTTGATTTATCGAGCATGAGTCGAGCGTTCGATCGATACACGGAATCCCCGATTACGCGGGATTACGTATTAAACGCATCGCACGTATTAATCGTATAGATTGAAATCCTCTGGACCGATCCTTGTTCCTAGAATTTAGCGGACGTTTTTACACGAGACAGGACTCGCGATACCATAAACTGGGGGAACATTGGCAGTACGGGGTAACATTGACAGTTACTTAATATGTACTAAAGAAGGAAAAGGACAACAATTTTATGCATTTTTACGCTTGTAGTACAATAAAAAGACGATGTTAATTAAAAAGATATAAAATAAAAAATAAATAAATATTAAAGAGAGTGCATTGAACATAAACAGAAACAAATTTAAGTGTGAATGTAAGTTCAGATTAGAGCTATTCTTTTGGCCCGGGTACCCGGTGAGACCCCGGATAGACAAAAATTACCCGGGTAGACAAATATTACCCGACTACCCGGGTAGACAAAAATTACCCGGGTATCCATGAGCTACTCGAGTAAATGATCATCGATTTGACCTTTCGACTTTCGATCATTTTCGGCCAACATCAGTAATGAACGGAATAAACTTTTCTTCTGAATATTATTCTGAATATTATGATAAAATGTCTTCTGATCAGAAATGTGCAGCGCCGCACTACGCGAAATGAGCGCCATTGGAAAGCACTTGGTAAGTAGAGTAATAAATTCTATACAAGGAATAGTGTGTGACTTCGAATCAAGATTCTGTCCAGAACCTAACCTCCACACATTTCTGTTTTGATGTAAAAATACTAATAAATCTACATTTCCAGGTAGTAACCAAGCTGAAAAAAATGTGTACTCCGAACTAGCAGATGTAGTCGGAATACTTAAATACATTTTTGCCAATTCTGCGAGTCTTATATTTATCCACATGAGTTTTCCACCACGACAATTTCTGAGGCACTTGTACTGGTATTATCATTATCTGTATTATTTTCATTAATTGATATATTTCCAATCTGTTGCGAATAGAATTTATAATTACATTTTTTAATGCGCTATCTTCAAATGTTAAATCTTTGCTTCTAGCTCAAATGTTAAATTTCGGATCTGCGAACAAGAGATGTTTTTAAAATGTTCCTAAATTTTTTAGCTTCTACAGTGTCCTAATCATCTGCGTCTTGCAGCGCAGAAGTCGCCAAATTCGAATGATGAAAATGCCGAACTATTTTACTGCCTTTCTTTATCGCATCTAAGAATTTTTCAACTGTATGAAAGGCGTCTTTTATAAATAACAGTAAATTATGTGCAGTACACGAAACGCTGTATTTTTAAGTCTCTAATAAATTTGTTGCATTCATGTTACTTGCATTGTCATGTTCTAGAGAGCAATTAATTTATTTGTAATATTGTAATGTTCCACTCTTTCTGCATTACCATTTCCTATTATAACGACAATGACGTTTTCGGCGGTATGTCGTCCCCCTATATCATGCGTGGAAAATGTGAAATTTTTTAGCTCCCAATTAGCCCGCTAAACAGATCTAGCCCCAACAATCTCCGACAAATGATGTGAACGAAAACCCAAAACGAGTGCATTTTCCTAGGATTTTCCGAGTTTTGCTTTGCATCGACTGAGGGAGTTGGTTGGGATTAGATAAGAGTGCGTCAATGCCAGGTCTACATTTTTTATTCTATTTTTTTTCTCTCTACTTTTAAGCTTTCCGATGGGGTATCATACTCCCCAGTGCGAAACGTCATATCGGGCTTTTACCAACGTTGATTGATAAATCTTACGTTAGATTCGGGCTTTTACAGTAACAGTATGGCTTATTTAAATATAGAGACATACTAATAGGGGCAGGCACTGCAATAGGGCGAACTACCCTATTGTAAGTGCAAAGAACGTTGACAGTTCGCAATTTTCACATTCTGATACAGAATGTGTTCTGCGGACAATACCACATTTAATTGCTTGACGTTTATTCCGTTCATTACTGAGGTTAGCCGAAAATGATCGAAAGTCGAAAGACGATCGGCTGTCAAATCGAAATTCTCAACTATCTCATCACATCTCATTTACTCGGGTATTTGTCTATTCGGGTAGCCAGGTAATTTTTGTCTACCCGGGTACCCGGGTATCTGACGGGTACCCGGGTAGTCGGGTATCTCACGGGTACCCGGGTAGTCGGTTATCTCACGGGTACCCGAGTAGTCGGGTACCCGGCGGGTCGGGTAGTAAGAGCTCTAGTTCAGATTGGTAAAACTTTAGCTGTTGGTGCCATTTATATGATTTGCCAATTTTACACTCATTTTGACACTTGTGGTACAATCACAAAAGATGCAATGTTGTGATAGGCTACATAAAGCAAATATAAAAATGTTAATTTAAAATATAAAAATGTTAATTTTTATATTATATAACAAAATGTTCCAAAAACAAGCCAATGTTCCCTCAGTTTGCGGTATTATTTGATAGAGCCATTTCAAGTGGGATATTTCTGTGACTCATGGATGGTATTTTGGATGTATTGCACATCTCCTAGGTTTTTTAAAGCAGCGTTATTTATGTTAAATATCTAAAAAATGTTAATCGTGAGTCAGAGAAATGTATCATGTGAAAAGGCTTGGCAGTAGGGTGGAACGAAATATAGAGGCAAAATATTTTTGTATTATTCATGACTTCTAATATTGGGCAAAAGTTGCCTTTTATAAAGTTATTTAAGCTATGAAAGTTTGATCTTGATCAACAAATTTTTTGAGGTACCGCAAGCCATTCCAAAATTCATATTTACTGATTGTGTGACTTTTGAATGGTTTGGTGAAAAGGAGTGAAATGTGTTTTCATGGAGACCTTAATATTTTGCTGGTAGTATTATATAGTGGTAATATGCATAATGCCTTCATGCTAAACGGCGAGCCTTCGTAGTAAACACGAGCTGCCCTCTCCCAGTAGAACACAATGACTGTTACCCTCTCCAAGTCGAAATTCTTAACAACAACCAATCTACGTGCCCAAACCCCCAACAGCGTGCCTGCCCTCAGGTAATAAACCACTTTCGTAACCACACGTTAGTACGCATTCAACGTTCACGTAACGCGCTTGAGACGCAAGAAAACTTAAGCATTCACACATTGTATTTTTCAATTCTTTGCTCCTTGTTAGGGTTTTATTTTTAATATAGTACTGTTTGGTTAGAAGTGACATGTGATTATGTTCAAAATCTTCGGAATCATGATCAGAGGAAGTGAGTCTTTTTGAAAAATTGCATACACAACTACAGAATTCAGAAATAAATCGTTGTGGTATCTATGTTAGTAAAGAGTTCTAATTTTTTGTGTTATCCTAAAAGATGCATAAATACATAATTTTGTAATTTATTTCCGTCAATAGAAACTATAGATCGCATGTAGCTTTTCTTATTTCAAAGGTGTTTAAATACTATGTGGCGTATACTTATCTTGAGATCAGTTTAATTTATATTCCGATTTAATCTCAATTTCAATTAAATTTCTCGGGTTTTTAAAATTCTTTCGAAAAATGTCTATTACAGAGGAAAAGATAATGTTGTAAAACTGCAATGGTGAGTTTGTTAGATAAAAGTGTCATAGTGAAAGCAGGGTGCGCATCGATTGATTTCAGTTACATTCGGCACGGCATTGGTTCGTTAAAATGCCGACAGTTTGTGTTTGCTGGGGATAGTCCAAGATCAACTTTGATAAGACATTCTCACATTGTACGTGCGCGGAATACGAAAGAGATTAATGCAGTGCTAGTACGAAACCTTAACGAAACTGTTACCCTGTATCGACACAGGGGGACAGCGCTAAACTAGAACTTATTTATACAATAAAAATGCAAATGAAGGGTAGTTACGATGCATAGTAATTTCAATCGAAAAATGCAATTATTAATATAAAACAAAAATAGTATATTCCACTTCTCACAGATCTCTGTATTATTTCAATTTTAATTAAAAAATATCGGTACACTGTGTTCCAAATATAATTCTAATCAATCTTAATTTATATGATGACTATTGAGTCTATCTACAAAAGAAAGAATGGACTAACAAATTATTTGTTTCGAAAATCAACACAATTCCACATAATTATTATTTAATTATTAGTATTAATTATCATAACTCTTCTGACTAACAAAGGCCAATTAAACCCCCCCTGCAGGAGTAAAATTATACTAATTTAAAATAGACAGTGAAGTGCAAAATAGTTTTCTGGTCGTCTACAAAATATTGTCGACAAATCGAAGCCCATCTATGATAGTCAACAGCGTTTCTACTCCATACGAGCAGGTAGAAGAGGTCCAGGAAGAAGAAGTCCCAGAACGAACAGCAGACTTGGACAGTTCAGTGGCAGCAGGTTCGATGCTAATGAAATTCCGCCGGTCGTTCTCATAGATTGTGCAGTCGGTCCAAGTGACTGCTAGTTTGGCATGAGCTCGAATCCACAGAATGCACGCCATGGGATTACAGGGGATTTGAATGAACTGGGGACTTATTTGCACGTGTCAAGAATTAAATCAGACTTCTTCTCGTCGACCAACAAGCGACTGATAGTTTTATCGTCCCCTTCGAGAAAATACACAGCAATCGCGCAGAAAATAAACATCATCAATCTAAATGACACTCGAGTTGATAAACGAAAGGTAGGTATATTTGAGCGCTCCACCTCACCCAAATTGCTCGTTCAATTGCCCACGTTGTTACATTTCGAACATAATCATTTTGCAGGATTAGCACGTTGTAGCTCGGTAATTAATGTTCCATTGAAACATTGTTGCAACCCTGGGGGGGAAATAAATTTAGCAAACGCGCTCGGTTCGCCGCGTAAACAGTTTTAACGCTGTTTAAACGCGCCTTTATTGTAACCGTTTCGTCCCTCAGACTTAATTTCATTCTACTAGGTCTTATTGTTTCCCTTCGAGTTTCTAGGCCATTGCTTCCCGGCAAAGCCCTCCTCCCATTAGTTATCCATTTCACTGTAGGAATTGCTCGTCCTCGGTAACGCGAATAGAAAACATGTAATTAAGAATTCCAGCTCGTCAGATTACTCCTTGAAAGAGTCTGTCATCCGTGTCACATTTCGCGTAAAGTGTCACGAAGTTCGTCTGTTTTTCAAGAGTGGACTTAACGATGCCGTCAGAGCAACGTCAGTGGAATAATTTCTAATGGGAGAAGATGGCTATAATGAAGATAGATATAATCCCCACGGGTGTAATAAGATTTTGTTAATCACAATATCCCCTGTCGACGTGGAGAATAATCGCTGTCGTTCAAAAATCTCGCAGAGCACATCTGAGAATCAGATGTCGTTTTCAATATTACACTCAACTAAAACTACAAATTACATAGTAAGCTTTCTGAATTCAATTCACCAATATCCAAACACGATAGTATCAAGTAACAAATTGAAAATCATCTGATTGTGACCAATAGTAAAAATATATTCTCTACCATACATAGAAGACAGTCTGAAACAGCTTCACACGAGTCACAATAAATTTCAATTTTCTTAATTTAATCGTCCACGGTATAGAAAGAAGTCGGCTCGTGTTAAGGTTTCAGTTGAAATTGGCTGTAATAGTGATCGCGCCGCTGCAGAAAAGTCGTCAAAAGCAAGGACGGTGAGTTTTAATCGAGCAGAAGAATGGGAAGAATCGAGGGACGGAAAGAAACATAGTTGGATTTAATAAACATTCCCGGATCGTAATCGGCCGTCCTCGGCTACGGGGATCAATGTCCCCGATTTCCGGGGCAGGAAATCTAGATTCCCGGGTAGATTAAACTTAGCAGAGATATGCTCATCGTCGATAAGTGACTTTAACTTTCGGAAGCTGTTCATAGTTCAGTGCGTGCATAATGAAGATTCGCCGTGGAGTTACGAGAAAGTCGTTGGAAAGTCTTGGGAGGAACGCAAACGGGAATAACGAAACTTTCCCCTTTGATCGAATTATGGCCAGCGACGAATGTAACTCCGTTTTTAATTTACGATCACCCTGAATTAATCTACGTGTAACTTAAATTCTAGCTTTACATTAGTCTATGTCCGTGCGGTGAGAATGGAAATTTTGGGAAGATAGTGGATGGCTCTTTTTGGGGTAGAGGGTTGGAAATTTTTATTTGGGCGACTTATTGAGAGTTGCTAATTTCAGCTTCTGGAGTGATTAGATAAAAATTGAGGTGTCGATGAGAATGTTTGTAAAGCGATTTAAATTGGGGTCTAGGAAGTTTTGAAATTAAATATATTTGAGGGTTGGTGATATTGAATTTTCTGTGACATGGTTAATGTGAATATTTCTGTGTTTAATTTGGAATCGTGTGGAAGATAATATTATGATTGAATTTTGTAATAAGCATCTAACATATTTTTGTTATGTAATTTTCATGTTTTTTGAGGGTTCAGTTCTGATAGCATAGTGTATTGAGATGTCGGATATTAACACGGTTAAGATTCTAGAATCTAATACTGTTTAGGGTGGAACTTTTTTCAACTGTTTTTTACAAATGATCTTCTTACCATCTCAATTTGTTCCTTCTTATGTAAAATAAAATCGAGCAGAATATAAGCACAATTGATTTATATTTAGGGGTAGATCAATGACCGCGATATTTCCAATGTGCATGATATAATTATATGGAACGGCAAGGAACACTAGACATTTTTTTCAAATGCATTCATTTGTTCATTAAGGAAAATAGTAAGTGAGAAAAGGTATCATTGTGCCCCATCTGACGTATAATTAAGTAAAAAAATTAGTAGATTGTACCCTGACAGCAGGAAACAGACACTGTCTGATGTCTAAGCCTTTGGGGACAATAAATTTAATAAATTATCATATGTAATCTAATGTAATGTAATGTAAATGTATACATTAAAATATGGCCATTATATGGTGAATTTTCATAATTTCTATAATCTTTGACTCACTTGAACTACCCCTAAACATAAGAATATATTGTCCAAACTTCTTATACGGTGTTTCTATATCTTAAGGAACAAATCAGGGTGGTAAGACTTATAAAAAAATATTTAATTTTTTTTAACTTTTAAGCTTCACCCTCATACTAATAGATTCTCATATTTGCCAGTTTTACTTATAAATAGAACCAAAACATAACAAAAAAACACGTGAAGAGTAATATACCATAATGAAATAGTTTCTCATATTCTATTTTTCCACTTTTAATCTCTGCTTTATTTATAACTTTATTTTTTAAATTCAAATGAAATTATTGTCGATATATTTTTAATTAGATACGAACTCTACACTTTGTTATATTTAATCTGTAGACATTCTGTCGTCCTAGTAAACATACCTAGTGAGCAAATTTGTTTTATAACAGACTCTTTTGTACCCTAAAGAAGCTTGCAGAATAATGAAGTTCTTATTTCAAGGATTATGCGCCTAGGATCTTTCGATCCTCTGAATGTGGAGCCAGTGAATCGTTGAATGTTCGCAAGCAGACGTGAAAATGAAATGTTTCGACATTCGTAATTATTCATGGTGTCAACGTTTCCGTAGGTTTCACGGCATTTCGAATAGATTCTATTCATTACCTAACACCTATCCCATCTGCTCGACATTTTCTTCTGTTGTACTCGGCATGGAATGTTAATGCTCGCTTCCAGTGACACGTGATAAATGGAAAGTGTGTTAATCCATTAGAAAGGAACTATGTTTTGCCATATTACTATTTCGTTTCAAATAAACATATTATCTCGTAGTAGAAATCCTTTGTAAAATTTAGTGATTAAATTGCAACTAAATTGCATCTGTCATGATTCTTTAATTTTTTGGTATTTGAGAAATTGAATTTAGTACCTTTTCACATGGAACAATTTTGAGGCTGAAAACTGATAGTATTTATACATTCACACACTTTCTATCTTTCCCCATGTTTCTCAAACCATTCGTAAACTACAGAAGTCTCGCCTGGGAAACGGCCTTTACTCTTTATTGAAAGATATTTTGTATTAAATTTGCATTATGTCTTTTTTTATTTGATTTGTAAAGTAAGATCTTCAAGTGACACTTTAATATTTCCTTTCCCATGGAATAAGTCACTGGTATCATTGAGGGGACATTCTACCTTCTAGGCCGAAAATTCGGCCACTTTTCAGTGATAGTTTTTATAATAAACACTTAACGTTTTCGTGTTTTGCGGGATATATCCTACCACTCTTGAAATACAAGAAAAAATCTGTGTTGTTTGTTTATTTCATTTGTTTACATAAATATTTCGCAGTGAAGTTAGCGTCTTCACAATTTGATCCCTTGCTGGCGGTTGCAATTTCGGACAACTAACATCGGAAATAAAAAATCAAACATATTTTTAATTTCCAAGAGCATGGCCATCCGGCTTACCGCGAATATGTTAACTTTTTTAATATTTCCCCCCTTTTTTATACCGATTAATTAGAAAGGAAATGCCATGTTCGGTACTGTCAACTATGATCGACCGCCATTTTAATATTTTTTGTCCAAAATATGTTTGGTTTTTTTATTTCCCGTGATCCAATCGTCCGAAAGTGCAACCGCCAGCAAGGGTTCAAATTCTGAAGACACCAACTTCACTGGGAAATATTTATGTAAACAAAATAAATAAACAAACAACAAGGATTTTTCTTCTATTTCAAGAGTGGTAGTATATTCCCCCCAAAATACGAAAACGTTGTGTTTATTTCATTATAAAAACCATCACCGAAAAGTGACCGAATTTTCGGCCGGGAGTAGTAAATAAGTCTTTCGCATTCGTAATTAGTTTTAGTATACAAGTTCGCGACGAAATTATCGCCAATGTAATAAGTAATTTGTTCTCTTAACCTACCCGATTATTTTTATGGCTCCGCAGTGAGATACCGTAACTGTAGTATAGTTCACGAAGAAACCATAATTGAATGAGAAAAGTTTCGAGCGCAACGGTCAGTACCTAAACGGAACTATTAATGCTAAAGGGGAAGTACGAGAACTGGGAACACAGTTGGCGATACATAAACCAACGCACTCTATACATCCCTACGTTTTATTATTAGAAACGAACTAAGGAGTGTAATTTATGCATGCAGCATAATGATAGTCTCGGGACTGTAGCTATTCCACGAGCAGCTTCCCAACTTAAGGGTACTAGGTAGTCGTTCCTGTCTAAAATGAAGCATTTCTGTTTGAATTAATTACAAAGAAACAAATTGAAACTGAGACTTGTTCATTGTCATGAAGTTTATCAACATCATAAGCTTTAAAAAACATGTTTGTTTAGTAAAAAATGTGCATTATATATGACGCTACAGATGGATCATTAAAGAGGGTTTTAAAAAAAGTTTCTTTTGTTTTGCAGTGATAACTAAAAAACGGAGGTTCCAATCGATTCAAAACAAATTCGAGCATCTTCACAAAATGTGTAGTTTCGGACCAGACCAAAATTGAAGTTAATGAAAACTGTTATTCTTTATGAAAGGAAACTAAAACCCCATTGAGACCCCATTGATGAGGTATTACCATCCCCCAAGCCCCAAAAGATGAGGTCTTAGTTTCTGTTCATGCATAGTCAAACTTACTTATCACAATTTTTATTATTATTATTAAACGTCTTTATTACGTCAGTAAAAGGCGAGGCGCAGCTAGTAAGCTGTTGCTATGCCTGACCTTAACTGACCTTATTAAATTTGGTAATAGATACCACAAACTAGCTTCCACGATTTTACAACCATCAAATTAGTTTTCAAGATCCGATAGCGTTCAAAATTTGTCCCCACAACTGATTAATTCTCAAAATTAGTATCCCCCACTGATTAATCCTCAAAATTACTTCCCTCGACTTAGCAGTAGTATTGCAAGGCGGTTTCTAACCCCAATTTGAATTTAGAAATCCAAATTTGAATTTTGAGGGAGGGGGAAATCCAAATTTAAATTTGGAAACCCAAAGTTGACTGTTCAATCGAACCATTCTGAACATCTGTCGAACGTCTATCGAACCGCTCCGAACGTCTATCGAACCACTTTGAACGTCTATCCAACCACTCTGAATATCTATCGAACGTCAAAGTACATCAAGCACGACAATGTTTCGATAGACGTTCGACAGACATTCAGAGTGGATCGATTAAGGGGACCGTTCGGTCCAAAAATCGATTTTTTTTTTTTCATTTTTCGAATGTTCAACCTTTTAAAAATATGTGTTTAAAAGGATTTTTTGAAATTCGTAAAATTCCCGAAGTTATGGGCATTTGAGTAGCGGCAAATGCGTGGGTAATACCCGGCCACTTGGCACTCACGTAAAACTTTAAACGCGTTTTCCCGAATCATTATGTTTCCGAACGGTAGACAGCATAACAAAAGAAATTCTTAACCGATTCCAAAAAACTTGGTGTCATTTTCTTCATCATTGAATTCACTATCTCATCAGCCTTTGACCATCAATTTTAGAGGTCATAGTTCTTCGTTATTAACATTTTTAGGCGCAGAATTACCCCCTTTTTCGCATGATTGCGTTAAAACGTGTACCAAACATCGCCATTTTGCTTTATTTACCTTCTCAAAGGCTGATGCGATAGCTATTGAAATAACCTATAAGAATATCTTTGGTTTTTCGATTTTCGACAATCCTACGTCGAGTTCTACTGTCTACCGTTTACGCCTCTTTTATTGCAGCAGTGCACTGAGCGCCACGTAAAATTAGAGCCATTATAGGAAAATGAAAAAAAAAATGGTTTTTATATTCTTGAAGAACGAATAAAGGAAGACCATAAAGTTTTTTTACTGCAAGTTGTATACTTTGTTTGAAAAAAAATCACCTATTTTTCGAGTGTTTGACCGGAACGGTCCCCTTAAACAGTCAAATTTGGGTTTCCAAACTCAAAATTGGGTTAGAAACCGCCTTGCTATACTACAACAAATCAACTACCCCTCTTCAACGCACTCTTTGCACCCCACCCAAAAAACTACCCTGCTGACTATCTAAAACACCCTCCATGGCGAACTCATTTGAAACCACAGGCTACCAACAATCCTGTCAAACCCAACGAAAGATGATCCTACAAACAACACTGTTTAGCACAATATATAAATGCGTGCCATCGTTGAACGGGTTACCAGCGTGGCTGTGGCGTGTTTCGACAGTCTTGGACCTGTCTATCTTGCAGCGGGTTAAAGGGCTTTGTGCGCGATCGTATCCCTGTGACGTTAAATTGCCACACAGATCCGCGAGAAGTTGCGTATGGCGGTTGTGTACGTGTGTGCACAGTAGTTAGACATTTACACGGTGACAGTGGCACGAGTGTCTTTGACGTACTCTCCGTTACAATGGCGACCGTTACTCGGCCTTTGTGCGCGCAAATGTGACCTGCACGCGGCAGCATGACCGGGTAATGGTCGCTGTCATTCGTTAACAGACCCCGCGAAATAAATCAACGATCCAAAGGTGATATCGTTCCGCGGCTCGTTTGCCAGATTACATGGCAAACATGTTTCTGCGACCCTTCGACGTCTCTGGCATCGTTAAAGCTGTTTCGATTCTGTCACTAGGTGCGCAGCAGATTCGACGTTTTCCATGTGTGTGTATAATCGTAGTCGCTTAGGAGTATTATGCTGTTGGTTACTGCTTAGGGACTGGAATTATGTATGTAGATTCGTTAGGAAGTTCGATGGCTTTATGCGCTTTTTGGTGTGGTCAGTGGTTTATTTATATTTGTATTGGGTTCAAGAATGGACTTGGAAGTTTCATATATTTGGTGGTCACACGGGGTGTATCGCACCTCAGGCAATTTTCCAGTTCAAATGTCGCGCCATTACGAATTCAAAATGAATTTAGACCTCGATATTAAACTTTAAAAATTTTCTGAATTTTTACAAAAAGAAACGCTTCTTTCAAAATTCACATTTCTAGAAAAAGACTAAATATTAAAGACAAAAATTGAATGATTCAAAAAAACGAAAATGGTAACTGAAAAATGACGCTAGGGTGCTGTGAACCCCACGTGACCAATTTGTGATTATAAGGTGTGACCACGAAGGGTTAATTAATGTATAGAGGGTTCAGAAGCCAACCAGTGTAAGTACGTAGTTCAAAAACCTCTTTGTTGTTAAAACATTCAATTGATAAATCAATTGAAAATGATGAAACCTCCATATATAGGTGGATCTGTTTTTTCTTCATATAAAGGTAGATAAGTGTGATTCTTTATATTTTGACTGTTCCCAGTATTCGCCCTTTTCTACCAAGATAACTTACTTGGGTTATTTTATGCGAATAATGCATCTCGTTAAATTTAAGCATGCAACCCAGTGTCATCGTATGCAGTCTGTCGGTCTATCATCACCAGCTACGCACGGTATATCACCACCACTCGTACGCTAGTATATTACGGAGAATTGTCACAATTCCCTTGGTGGAGCAGATACTTGTAAACGTTACTGCTGGGAAACGTTAGGTTCTCGATTAAAATCTCTTATTACTTCTTGGTAGGTACTTAGTAAAATGTCAATAACTGGCAGGCTTCAAAGTATTCTGATGGCAAAAATAAAATCTATTAGCAAGCGTAAGGTTCTCTTCTTCTTTAATCGTGTTCTTCTCTAATCAGACGCGCAAGTAGTATGGCTCAGTGTATGGTCAGACACTCGCCCACTCCACGTCGTTGATGTATTTAAAGTTACATTTCAAATTGGGTTAAAAGTTAAAAGTCTGTGACCATAAAATTAAATAATTGTTTATTGAAAATTCGTCACTTCCTTCTTGCAAACACAACTTCTCACTTCTTATTCACTATTTTCCATCATACCTCGATGCAACCATAACAATCTAATTATGATAATTTTACTGCTTAAAACTACTACTTAAAGAAGTCAAGATTTCATATCTGTGATTCGCATATTTCGATTTAAGAATAATCACTTTGGTTGCATGGAGTCTTCCTGGGAAACCAAAGGATCCGCAAGAGACAAAAATTTCATACTTCCCTTACAAGGGAAGATCCCGAACCCGAAAATTCAAAAAATTCTGAAACTTTGTGAATATGTAGGGGATTTCCTCCTGATTACAATGCTATTTTTGTTTACTGCCAAAATTCACTCGAGGGGGTGAAACTAACCCCTGAAAATTCGGCTATTTTCGAATTTTGTGTTATAACTCGCGTCCTGTAAAAAATAGAAAAAAGTTTCAAACCAAAAGTTGCTTCTTTTAATTAAATCTATCATTTCACAAAATCGGAATATAACCGGATTTTCAGCGGTCAATTACACCCTCTCAGACTGAATTTGGGCAGCAAACAAAAATTGCATTGTAATTAGGAGGAAATTCCCTACATATTCCCCAATGTTTCAGAATTTTTCAAATTTCCAGGTTCGGGATATATCCAGTCGCTTCGGGATATACTTAGTGTTAATCATATTGCGTTAATTAGTGATGGTTGGTATAAAAGATTCAAGGGTATAATTATTAATGGAATTATTAATCTAATTCAATTTATGGAAGTGAATGTTCTAGTTGATGGGTCAAAAATTGAAAACACATTTGTTATCATTTTCATTTTAATAATTTAACCTTGTTTTTTGTTGATTAATTGATCTTAAATTTCTAAAGAAATTTAAATTTAACTTAAATTATAAATAACACTCTTCAGCTAACACTCTGTATACCTTAAACATTAGGGGAAAGGTGGGATAGTTGATCAGCGGGGATACGTGATCACATCAGTTTTTTAATTAATATATTGGCAATTTGTGCCTGCTGTCACGCTATCGTGGTAATGTTTGCATTATCGCAACATTTCACGTTGCAGTTTTCTTGTGGGAACATAGAATAATGTTGTTAGAAGCTTCGATCTTATTTGCAGCCAAAAAGTAAATATTTCGGTCTGCTTGTTCTTCCTCCTTTCCGAGTAAATGTTGCATTTTCAACGATTTGAAATATATTAAGTAAAAACAGCAATTTCTGGTCTATTAATGCTATTTATTGATTGATTTAAATATTTAAGGTAAGTGTAATTTTTCATCTTTTTCAAATCGAGTGCATTGAGGGATACTTGATCAGTGTGTGAGGTGGGATACTTGAACAGCTGAAAATGCCCCCCCAAAAAAAACAGAAAAATACGGCAAAGAAAGTGCGAAGGACAATATTTCCTTCATCATCATCTTAATCAGATGATATCTAAGTGAAATGTCTTTTAAGAATGCATTTATGTTGTTTCATGTCATAGATTTTCATTCTTCGGTTTTATTTTTTCAGTAATTCTTTCAAGTTAGTTATAGTTTACTTTCTTTTTATGATATTCCCTTTATTTCATGTTATTGACGGAGATAATAAATATTTTTTAGAAAGTTAATGTGTTATTTACTCTTAAAGTTCACTGATCAAGTCTCCCTAACCTTTTGATCAAGTCTCCCCTTCAGTGGGGGATACTTGTGCATAACGTCACTGCCAGAAAATATTGAATTTCAGTCATTAAAATTAGTTTTCAGCTCTCAAATTTGTACAAATATATTGAGAATACTCTAAGAATTACAACTTACATAATTAAATACAAACAAACCAAACCATTATTATTATTTTAATAAAAAAGCAAAACTGTGATCAACTATCCCACCTTTCCCCTAATTGATCCCGTTATCTTCAACAATGCTCATCGCTCATAATCCTCAAAGCTTCACTGCGCCGTTCGCGCGCCCAACTATTACAGTTTAGCGTTCATGACAGCCTGCACAATCCACATTAAAGCTGACTGGCATTACCAGATACAGTGATCGATACGAAACGACGCAGATACTTATCGCCACCGACACGTTCATATTCGCATTAGCACTTTATCAATCGACGTCGGAAGCCCAACGGCGCCGATCGCGTTCGAATCACATTTTAAGCGGAAGCTTACTTGCAGAGTGCAAGGAACTTCCAAAAGATTGCGAGGAGCTGCAGCAGCTCCCTGGGGCGTTGTTAATTAAAATCGATGATTAATTAAGAATAAAAGGAAGACGGCGGAGAGTTCTAATAAAAGTAGCTGCAGCTCGTTACAAAGTAGAGAAGGTCAGTAAGCACTGGCTTCTTTCGGCGGAAAATTGAAAATCCGTGGGCTTTCAATTTTTCACGCGCACGGACACGATGAAAACCGTTGTTATCCCCCGCGAACGTCGTTCGCGTGGCCCCGCTTCTGTATCGAAATTTGAAATTCAGATTGGTTTATTGTGCCCCGCGCTTACCGCATTCCAGCACGGTCACAATTATAAAAATGTTTGCTCGTAAATTGCGCGATATATAATGGAGCTAACAGAATTTCCGCTTTTATTACGCGGCCCGTGAAATATCGCTTTCCAAAAATCCTCGTCCCCCGCGGCTAGATTCGCGGAAACTCGGATAAACGAATATTGCCCCTTCCCCACCCTTGAACATGCGACGCGCGATTGTGACAAATATTATAACGTGCTTGAAGCGTTTCAAACGATGAACATTTATTGGAACCGTACATTT
The DNA here is from genome assembly GCA_910592295.1 of Andrena haemorrhoa. Classification (NCBI taxonomy): domain Eukaryota; kingdom Metazoa; phylum Arthropoda; class Insecta; order Hymenoptera; family Andrenidae; genus Andrena; species Andrena haemorrhoa. The sequence continues at coordinate 12,861,092 of OU342944.1, read as the reverse complement.
AGCTTTATTGCACGCGAAAAGTTTTTTTTCGGACGCACACGGTTCGTTGTTGCACCTTTCAATGTTTGCTCTCTCGTTTCCGGATACTGTTTGCTTGTAGTACAGTTCTCCGAAGTTTAAAATGGGTTGTTCGGTTGCAAAATGTTTTGTAAATTTCATCTATACGGAGTGCTGGAGTGAATTCGAAGAGTAGAAGAGCTTTTGCTGAATAAGTTAACCAGTTTTTAAAGAATGAAAATATTTAATTTATTGCGAACGGTGTGAAGTATTTAATTATTCATAGTATACCTTCTTGTATGTTGCTTTGTCACATATACTTGAATATAGTGAGGGCAGATTTAGAAATGAATATAATCAGAAGGCGACGGAGTTATGAGTGACCATTTCTACTTAGATCGTTTATACTACTTTTATCCAAACTTGCTTTCCCAATACTCTGGCAGTAGTTTGTTAGATACCTTTATTGTTATTCAGAGAACGGTGCAATGTTATATTTATGCAGAATTGTTCGTAGGAAGATGATTTTTACGAATTTTTTTCTAAAAACTTTTTAAGCGGATCTTTTCCAAACTTTCAGGGAATTTTAGTTCACATTCAAACAATGAAAATTAATTTTTTCGTTAGAAAATGTTCGGTACAAATGGAGATATATGAACACGTTCGTAGGGATTCGCGCGCCGGAATTGCAAATTTGCGATTATGTTGGAGGCCCCAATTCTTCCCTGAAACAAAAAACTTAGGGATTTTTGATTTCTCGCATAATGTCGATGGACCTAAAACTTTTATAAATAAATTACATTGAACAACTCTTTTTGCATAAATAGTACGAAATATCTTGGTGCAGAATCGTAACTTTTTCTTTGAAGCCCACCAATTTGCCAACTTTTAACTCTTTTTACGTTTGTTAGGTACATGCGCCAACTTTTGATATAGGTATACATATGCTCTGTTGTGGCACACAAAGAGTATTCAAATTTTCACAAAAGCAAAACGATGCAAGATTCGACCAGTTTTCGTTCCTATACAGTCGCTTAAATTACTACGAATATTTTCAGAAAAATTCGATATATTCCATTCGTTATGGTTTCATTCTATTTCGTGTTTCACTTTTCAATGTTTCAATCTACGAAATATGCCCCGGCATGCGGACGAGCTCTCCAAATATTTTTTTCCCCCAATCTGGTTTTATCTCGCGTTTCTATAACATCGAATGCCAGGGATGCATTAAACAGTAATAAACATTGCGTTTCAACTTTTTCCTGCTGCGTGGACAAAGTTGAGCGCTTCTTAACTCTCGAAGATAATTTCCTGTTGGTGGTATTCTGTAGCGTATATCACGCTTCTTACACGACCGAAAGTGCAACGATTTACGGAGTTCAGTCGCCCGATTATTCGTATATATTATCTGCACAGTACGTACGGAACTGCCAGCAGCGTAGGTAAAGGACAAATCACGACAGGTCTCTATATTATTACAGATATAACACTCTACCTTAATATCGTGTAAAAACACTAGGCACAGAGAAAGAAGAGACTCTTGAAACCAAAAATAAATTGTTACCGACTATACAGACAACGCGACATTTAATAAACAAATTCATAAATTTAAAAAACACATTTACTATTATACATTATTATACTTAATTTAATTGAGCCATTGTCGATGGGAGATAACAAAACAAGAATTAAAGTAAGCATAGAAAATAAGGTTCAAACACCTTCAGAAACCGTACACTTTGCTCTGCGCGATGAGAAATTAAATAACGATAAGCGAAACTATCAGACAAGCCCTTGGACTCTCGCAAACAACTCCGCTCCATTTATAACATTCCAGTCACGCCTGCTCACGCTGGACCGCCAGTCGTGCGCACAGAAATCTTAAATACCCCACGGGCAACGTTACATTTCGCCAATGGCAGAGTATTAATTTCCTGCGAACGCATCCGGGAGCTGTTTCGAAGGAGGCTTTACGAATCAATTGCCGAGCAGATTCGCCACGACAAATGCTCGCTCGTGTTTCTACGCCATTGGCAGTAGTTGTTTCCTTGCCCTTCTGCACATCCTACACCTGTATAATTTACCACCGACCAGCGGACCGGGTATATCCATATCCCATTTGTATTCGGCATTACAGGCGCATAGATCGCACGGGAAATCGCGTTTCTATTTCCGGCAATATCATATCCGTCACGGGGCGGACGTTTGTTGCTGGTGGTTGCGGTCGCCACGCTTTTGGATAAATCTGCCGCGTTTGCTCCATCCCCGTTGCTCTACCGAGCGCGGAAAAAAAAGCAGAATCGACGAGAAATGAGGGAAGTAACGAGATATGTACCTACCCCGGAAATAATTAATCGTAATTGTTCGATTATTAACAATCCAGCGTGGTTAGTTTGCAGTATATGGGTGGTCAATTGAAAATTGGCAGGATCCTGGATAACTCTTATTCCTTGCAAACATATTGTGCGAATATATTAAGCGAATTAAAGTTATGGAAAGTAGAGAGAAAGTGATTAGAATGTGTAGGGTGGAACGAAATATAGGGGCAAAATATTATTTTATTATTCATGACTTCTAATAGTGGGCAAAAGTTGCCTTTTATAAAGTTATTTAAGCTGTGCAAGTTTGATCTTGATCAACAAATTTTTTGAGGGGCCGCAAGCCATTCAAAAATTCATATTTACTGATTGTGTGACTTTTGAATGGCTTGCGGTGCCTCAAAAAATTTGTTGATCAAGAACAAACTCTCACAGCATAAATAACGTTATAAAAGGCAACTTTTGCCCACTATTAGAAATCATGAATAATAAAAAAATATTTTACCCCTATATTTCGTTCCACCCTAGTGTATAGGGAATACACTGAGTTTAAAAGTAGTTCGAATCAATATTGGGGAAGTTTATATAATGTACAATATTCGTCACGGAGAAAGTGAAAGTTACGCGAACTTTTATGTGGGTACGATAAAATTAAATGGAATATAAAATGTGTTGTGGAAATGTAACCACGAGAGAAATCTACCGCCACACAGTGTCGCGGCACGTGTTCAAAAAGCAAAAATTTGAGTTTTTAAATGTTGTATTTCATTTCATGGAATTGGTAGTAAACAGTCCTCCGACATAAGAACATCATTATTATTATTATTATTATTATTAAACGTCTTTATTACTCAGTAAAAGGCGAGGCGCAGCTAGTAAGCTGTTACTATGCCTGACCTAATAACTTAGTAACGTAAATAAAGGATTTAAGCTCAGTAATTACATTCAAAGTCGAATAACCAAACGCAAGCTGCCACCGACTACACATAGGAAATATTTACCCACTGCATTTTTGTTGCATTTATAAGTTATTTTCTTTCTTTCTTTTTTTAAAATAAGCAAAATATATCCTTCTTTCGTTTTATTAATTAAAAATTCTTGCATTTAAAGATATGGATACGTACCAGTGGTTCAAATTATTACTTTTTTTGTCCCATCTTCTAAATTCTGGAGAGAATTAAAAAAAACGAAACATATCGGTTCTTTCATTTTTTTACTACAATTAGTTCTTTTTATGCCCTTTAATTTGGTGTAAATTTTATCTGCTCCCGAATGCTCCCACATAAGAAGAAATACACATAATAAAACGAAAATTAGACAAATCTGTGCTAGAATATTTATTTCTAAACAACACTGAGCTTTGAATTCCTTCAGATTCAACTGATAGTGATTAAGATATATAATAAGAATGAATAATTTAAAATTTATTATCAATACAAATTATTTAAAAAATCAATTTTATTTTTTTTATAATTGTTCATATGTTTGTTATTAATTTGTGTTTAAATGTGTTTAAAAAAATATATATTTTATTTGTTTTACAAAAGTATGCACGATATGATTAACTAATAAAAATTAAGTACAAAAATATATTTTAATGGATTATTTTATGTTAAAAATTATTTGTTTTGTGTACAAATATGATTAACATATCAATTACATGTAAATAACTGTATCTTAATGGAAAATAGATTTTTTATTCTTTTTTCTTATATACTCGTCACACTGTGCGCCAGTCGCAAAAGTCTACATATACACTGGTCGACACTACTTGTTACCACCACATGAATCTTTTTTTTATAATTGGTTACGTAGTAACAATTTGGTTAAGTTAACATCAAGTGAACTGATGACTAAAACTAGTCCTAGAACTCATGTCAGTCAAGCAAGGCACACCAAATGAGTTTGAAATATTGTAAAAAATATGAAATTTTAGTCATTCTGATGAAGATGGATGTATCTAGACTTTTCGACTGGCTTCTATCCGATACTAGTGTGTATGACAGTTTTATGTATATTATCCCGTGCTCTAGCAAAGAAAGACCAGTCGATAGTAGTATCAGTGGAGTGGATACACACACGTGTATCTATCAGTTTTACATGTGCACCCGTGCATCCCCCGTTCAATCTCCTTTATGTCCTCCTAGTTTCTCGAACTGCTTTGCCTTCTCAATCGATATCCGCGCACGTCGTTTCGGCGATACCTTTTGTCCCCTCCCCCCGGCCATGTACACCTTGACCCAAAGTAGTTCGTTTCTCCACGGCTGATCTTTCGCGCGAAAGTTGCTTACCACCCCGTCGAGAGTGAACTGCCCTCGGAAGGCCCGAGCGTTTCGCTTCGCCTTGCCGACACTGCTCCACGCTCTTGAACCACCTCTGTATCACTGGAAATGCAAGGAACTACCGTGCATCCGTCTCTTCGGGGTTTTTTATTATTATTATTATTATTATTATTATTATTCGTGTTTATTACTTAGTATATGGGTCAAGTAAAAGGCGAGGCTGCGGAACAATACTGTTAGAAGCCTAACCGTAACTATAAAATAGAAAGTAAAACTAGAACTAGGAAGCAAGAAAGAGAAATTCGAAGGGAATTGCGTACACCGTTTGAAGAACCACGCAGAATATGTAATTGTACGTAGGTAATTTAAAGTTTCAGGGTGTATAATTTTGGGAGAGACAGTGGAAGACACGTTTTGCTACCAGAGCAATTCTACTTGACGTAATTTATCAAAACTTTAAACTTTCTTTGAGCTGACCCATACCTCCTCCCACTTTAGAATCATTATTCTCCCTTCAACAAATCTCTCTGCAATTTAAATACTCAAATTCAACTCTAAGGACACCCAAGAACACTTGTTCCCAAGCTTTGCAAAATTCGAACTTCCACTAACGACTTATACCTTCCCCTTCGACCACTGAAGTTAACCTTCCGGCACAGTCGGTTCTTCCATTCGATCTAAGACAGAGTTGGGCATTAACTAAAAAATTATTTGAATAAGGATCAAATAAGAGTTACTTTCACTTTAGATTATTCGTCGAATGAAGTTTACTTTTTTATTTGATGAGAATTTATGCGACGAAGAAAGTTAATATTTTTATTCGTCGTGAGTTTCAACTTCAGCGTCGAATAAATTTTTCGACTTTAACTGTAACTGTAACTTTATTCGACGGTGTATTAAGCGTCGAATAATTTTCTGGCGAGCGGTCGAGCCGCCGAGGACCGTGGCGTTGAGGCCTGGCGCGCGTGTTACAATGTAGTATCGCCGAATGATGAAAATTTAAATCTTCATAATTTTTATCCTACCTTTTTGAAAACAGTATCAATGGATTGTTGAAGTCTCCCTGGCAGAAATAAGCCTAAGCATGACCTATATAATGGAACTAGTTGTAACAATAATATCACTATTCAGGATAATACATATATTAGAATTGGATACTGTTAAAATTTGAAACTAATGCCATTTGCGTCGTGCTTAGGCTTATTTTCGCCAGGAAGGCTTCAATAATCCATTGGTAATGTTTGCAAAAAGGTATGATAAAAATGATGAGGATTTAAATTTTCGTCATCGAAAATTCCCTGGTCTTCGGCGGCTCGAATGCTCGTCAGAAAATTATTCGACGCTGAATATACCGTCGAATTAAGTTGAAATTACAGTTACAGTTAAAGTTAAAAAAATCAATTTAAAACTCTGACAATATCAGTACATTTTCATTATATTGCGTTTTAAAATAATTCTAAGATCATTCATCGACACCGATACCTTTCCTCTCACAAGCTTTCAGATAATTTGTGAATTTAAAACTCTGCCAATATGAATACACTTTCATTATTTTGCGTTTTTAAATAATTCTTATTTATCGACACCTTGATCATGCCTGGCCACGCCAAGTATTTGACTTCCAGGCCGCGGACATCTAGGCAAATGTCTAGATGTTACATTTTATCTTCACATTATTAAAATGTCCGCGATATGAGTAATAGAATTTATGAACACAGCATTTTAGCTGTGTATATGTAGTTGTGCCATCTTAATCGCAGTTGGAAAGCACCTTTATGTACTTGCAGCTCATTTTGATTTCACACCTTTTTTTAATTTTGTGATTATTATTACCTTCTATTCTTTTGTGATTTATTTGATTCCATGTACTTGGCGTAATTTTTTACTTTTTTGAAGTTTTTTATGGGGATCTCACTTCTTTTTACAAAGATAATCTGCATAGTAGGGAATGACTTCAGATAATTTTTAATATTATAACTTACAAATTATCACGGGACAGAATTAAGGATAAATTCAGTCACAGCATCATTTTACGCTTCGATTATCTATATATACATAAAATCCTCAGTTTAATTACAAATTAAAAACAGTTTGATGATATTCAAACATGTCGCAATTCAAATTTCGGCAACTTACCTTGTGTTTGAGACTGCATTTTGGTTGCAATTCAATGGTACAACGATACATATTTGTAAAAGCACGTGGCATCTAAAATTCTGACAACTTATCTTATTTGGTTATAACTTGACGGTAAGCTGTCAAAATTTGGAGTGGATTGCATAGTGAAGATAGCGAATGACGAACGAAACATGTATTAGTTCGTTTTGGCTGCAGGTGTGCGTGTAACGCGTACGAACGAAACATGTATTAGTTCGTTTTGGCTGAAGGTGTGCGTGTAACGCGTATACGTATTATGTTTGACGAAAATTTCTTGGAGAATCAGAATCAGAAGAAAAACCTTACCGTTTCTGACAGATCCATGAGACGATATTATGATATCTCTGTTATGCGAGGACCGATTTTATTGAAATTGGTCTTATTCGAAAGCTCACATGCGGTTTACATGAGAAAAATGCCATTAAATTTAGAAAATATCGCAGGCGTGATGAGATATTAGGGAAATAAATAAAAAGTTAGGTTGGAATGCCTCTGCGACGCGTAAAGATACACGCTAGCGACATCGACACATATACCGGGTGTCTTTCATGTACTTGGCGTCGAGACGCTACCGCGTCTCTAGATTTATTCGTCGCAGAAGTTGAAGCTGTCGACAAATAAAAGAATTAATTTTATTCGTCGACTATAAATATTAACTTTGTTCACATTAACCCGAGTTAACTTTATTCGACACATGACAAATAATTTGTTGGCTTTCATTCGTTATTCGAAATTTTATTTAAATCAAAACTTTGCCCATCTCTGCCTTAACAAGGAGAGGTTCCCAGGTGTCCGCCTCCGATTGCTTTGAATTTTGGATATGTTTTAGAGGACCGGAAAATAAGAAATACGTGTCTTTTTATTTTGGCCTGCTTGAATGTTTAGAGGGTGAAACCACCCCCCAAAGTATGAACTTAAGAATAGTTGGTGCCGGCATCTGATTGCTTTGGTTATTGGATATGTTTTAGAGGACCGGAAAATAAGAAATACGTGTCTTTTTATTTTGGCCTGCTTGAATGTTTAGAGGGTGAAACCACCCCCCAAAGTATGAACTTAAGAATAGTTGGTGCCGGCATCTGATTGCTTTGGTTTTTGGATATGTTTTAGAGGACCGAAAAATAAGAAATACGTGTTTTTGTATAGCGGCCCGTTTTCATATTTAGGGGAAAATATTCAAGCAGGCCAAAATAAAAAGACACGTATTTCTAATTTTTCGGTCCTCTAAAACATCCAAAAACCAAAGCAATCGGAGATGAACACCTGAAAATCATATAACTTTAGGGGTTGGTTTCACTCCCTAAATATGAAAACGGACCGCTATAAAAAAAACACATATACCTTATTTTTCGGTCCTCTAAAACCTACCCAAAATTCAAAGCAATCGGATGAACTCCCTTGTAAGAACTCCCTTGCCCTGTTAGCGCACCGATCCCTCCGAGTCCACCTCAAACTACAGATCCTCAGCAAACAATCGATGATCTCCCCGAATACCACTTTCCATCCACGCCACTCTCGCCCGCAAGTAGTACAGGTCAGCGCTCCAGCGAACGTCCTCAAGTAGTATACACCAGTGCTCGGCCAGACGCGCCGATGCACGAAAACAAAACCGCTTAAACGAACGCGATTCCATCGCGGAACGATAATCGTCATGCAGGGTACAGCTTCTGCCGTCTTGTATTGAAAACTCGGCTGATCAGGGATCAAAAGGAATCCCCTTAAGATTCCTTAAAAGTCGAAACTGGAGGAGCGAGAGGGGTGGGCACGGACGTAACTCGTCGAAGTTCGTTCCACTAGATTCCCTCCCCGGGCTTGCCATGTACCTTTTCCACTCCAACCGACGAGCCAAGAATGTTAGGGGGTGGCGGATGGGTTAGATACGCTCGTAAAACCATCGTCCCATAAAACGGGCTAGTTCACCGGCTACCGAGACGCCCATCAACCATTCCTTACATGGTCTAATTCCGGGCCGACCTCGCATCCTTCCGTACGTCTCATATACGCTCGTACGTGTGACCGTCGCGCGCGCGCGCGACCCCCTCACGTGCATGTGCGTCGCGCTCGTGTTTGGGAGAATTCCTCGTACGGCTCGGGACGCGCATATACGCATGGTAAAGGGCAGCACTAAAAGCATCGGGACCAGTTTTAAGCGGCGCCGAAAAGAAGTGGTACGAGACCGTAACGGCCGCGCTCGGGAGTGCACGCGGGGCAAACGTTAATAAAGTATCAATTACGTAAATGGAAAAGCGCTGCTGACGATTGTTGTTAGCGCATAATTGCTGTTTAATGATTCGTGGGGCACGGCGATTAATCCTTTCGCTGCGCGGAGTGGCTGGCCGACGACGAGGATTTATTTCGGCGGTGCGTTGTCGGTGCTAAATACAGGATTTCTCGAGTGAAATATTATACGCGGGGCTTTAAGGTAAAGATTAAGAACGTGGGCTTTGGAGAGGTCTGTGTGCTCGTTGGAGGGAGTGGAATATTGTTGCTTGATACGCGTTGGAGGATTAATAACATCATTAGATTGTCGATCTTACTGATAATGGTTACATGTTTGCTTGTGGAATGGTGGAAGTAGTGTTAAATATTTAAATAGGATTGATTTGCAAGATAATATGCCAGTGATTCCCAACCGGCAGATTGCGAACTGGGGATTGCGTTGGGGATTCGCCACGGTTTTGGGTTTTTTTTTAAATATTATTAAGTTAGAATTATATTCTGAACGGGGCCTGAAAATTGTTGTAATATCGATTTCCCTTTTCCAAACGGATATAAAGAACCTTTTTTCTGAATAACTGTTACGAAGGACCTAAATTTCCAAATATTATCTGTTTCGGTTAAGGTTCCTATTTCCCTCCTCATATCGGCTCCATAACCGTTATTTTTTCGGTTCTATAGCAGTTCCGAAACGGTTCTAGAATGAATTCTTGTATCGACTTTCCCCTAATTGATATCATTAATTATAATTGTAGCTGCAGTTGTAGCTTCTGTATATGTGCTTATTTTTTACAATATCCTTATAGAAAAAGGAGAAACATTTATACATACTATTGATTTCTAATAAAGCGTTGAAATATATAAATCAGCTACACATTTTTTACATTTATATGCACTATGTTATTCAGAATAGGAGATTAAAAGTTTCTCCTATTTCTATAAGGATTTTGTAAAAAATGTGCACATATACAGTATATATGCAGCTACAATAATTAATGAAATCAATTAGGGAAAAGTCGATACAAGAATTGATTCTGAAACCGTTTCGGAACCGATATAGAACCGAAAAATAACGGTTATGGAGCCGATATGAGAAGGGAAATAGAAACCGTAACCGAAACAGATAATAGTTTGAAATTTCGGTTCTTCATAACCGTTTTAATCAGAATCTTTATATAACAATTTTAAACAGTTATTTTCGGAGCCGTTTCAAGTCCTGATTCTAAAATACCTATTTTTAATGTGCTTTCTTTGCCTTATATGGGGAGGCTCGAAGGTTATTTGAATATTATAAAACGGGATCGCGACTCAAAAAATGTTAGGAAACACTGTAATATGCGATCAGTAAGGGTAAACAAATCCACTGCATTATCAAGACAAAAATTATAATGCATTCTATATGGTTTCTAAATTTTCAACGCCCTGTAAAATTCACGGTGGTGAACTAAATTGACTAGTATCTACTAAACACATAACAAACGTCTGTATTGAGCAGCAAAATTTAAAGCGACGTTGTGAAAGGCGGTAAACGTTTCCATGAGGTTCGAGTTAATTTCTGATAGAATCTTTCGGATGTGAAGTTCCTAGTAGTAATATAGACTGAAGTGGCGTATTAACTGGTTCCCAGAATTTACGAGTCGTGGTAAATGAGCCCATTAACCCCAACAAATCCATTTCGTGAAGTGTTTCCTCCGCCTAGATCAGCAGACTAATATCCAATTAGGACACGATTTTAAAGAAGAGATACGAACTCGAAAATTGCAATAAACTCTCCTTTATAAAGTCCACGGTGTATCTTCTCGTGGATATGCAAAATCCAATGACATTATCTCATTAAGTACCATTTCAAACTTTATTTGACACTTGAGATCCACAAAATATGGACTCTTTATTTATTTACAATCCTCAGACTTGTTGATTCGGGATATGGTAAATTATAAAATCGATCGCCTTAAATTGCAGGCTATCTTATACCTTATTCAGCGCATCAAACTTTTATGCACCTAATAATTGATCAGACTAGTAGTGTAGACAAGCGTATGGTCTGACGGTTGCAAGTGGCGCAGACCAATATATTATGTGACAGGCGATTACTAGTATAATCTATCAAATAATGAAGTATCTGTCTAGTATTGAAGATGTTAATTATAAGAGCAACACAGAAACCAGTGTAAAATACATAAATTAAAATTACTATCAAACTTAATAAGTTCGAATGTAAAACTTTGTGAACTTTGAACGTTCGCAACAAATAGAGAAATTTGTTCTATGTAAATATTCTCAACGATGCAAGTAACCAATTTTGCGAAAAGAATTAAGAATTTTAGAACCTCCAATAGAGTCTTATTTTTTAGAAACAAATTATCTGAAATTCGAAGAATGTGGAGTCGCGACATTCTTCTTTAGGGCGGCAATATAATTCATTCGTCGTTGGGATTCAGTAGTCCCAAACGTAAGATTTAAGGATAAGTCATCGACGAAAACGATATTCATCCGTTACTACGTACTCCCCTGAGAATAAAAGGCAAGAGTTATTTGATCTTTTATTGTCCTGTTCCTCACTTTCTGTTTTCTTACCTTTCTCGTATCCCTGTGCCATCTCCAAGGACCAATTCAATCTTAGGCTAGCCTTTTCAAGGACCATCGATGCTTTTGTCGTACAACGTAAGTCGACGATTCGTTTTTCTTTCGCAAAAATGTCATTTAACATTGCAATGCCATACGCAAAATAATGGTACCTTCCAAAACAATAATAATAACTTATACAGGTGGTTTACTTCTTTTCTATCATAGCTCTTTATGCTCTCTACACTTCCTAGCATTCATTATCATTTTAAAAAACAACAGTTCCACGGTATACTGCGCCCAAATCAAAGCTCGCAGATTTTTTTAAGGGGTCATTCTGGTAATCACGCCGCAAAATTCGGCAACATTCAGGCATTTTTTTCTAAGTGAATACAATGAATAAGAATGTTAACCTTTTTTTTACTTATTACGCTACTTTTAATGTATACGGAACAATTTTTTAAATACAGTTTTAATTGTGTTTTTCAATGTTATTTGGAGTTAAAAATCGCGCCTTTGAAAACACGGCGGGAGTGACTTAAGCTCACAGACTCATCTGAAACAATAAAGCAAGCTGATTCTTAATCATTATGAGTACCGTTATCGCAAGTGCCAGAATTAGCCACGTAAGTCAAAATTTAAGAAAATTGCGCGCATTCAAATTACAGATTTCGAAATTTTCCATTTTTTCTTCAAGTTTGAATGCGCGCAATTTTGTTACATTTTGACTTACGTGGCTAATTCTGACACCTGCGGTTCTCATAATGATTAAAAATCAGCTTGGTCTTTTGTTTCAGATGAGTTTGTGAGCTGAAATCACTCCCGCCGTGTTTTCAAAGGCGCGATTTTTAACTCCAAATAACATTGAAAAACACAATTAAAAGTGTATTTAAAAAATTGTTCCGTATACATTATAAGTAGATTAATAAATGAAAAAAAAGTTTGACATTGTTATTCACTGTATTCACTGAGAGAAAAAACCTGAATGTTGCCGAATTTTGCGGCGTGATTACCAGAATGACCCCTTAAACTTATCAGTACCACCACGCGTCTATCTTATTTCATAGCCCCGATTCTGGTACGCGATAAACGCCAGAAAATTTACATTTACACGTTTACAAACACGAATAAACCTTGTATCTTCCATGCACAACGTAACTCGTAAAAATGAATCCCCGAATAAGTTTTTATCAACAATATGGTAGCCGATATATTGCCACCGTTCACGCTTGTATCGCGTTTACCGTTTACGCGCCGTCGAGAGTTTCAATGGCCGCTCGATTACTGAAATTTGCAATTAATATATCTTGGGGAAGTCTAGTGCGTTCGAGTAGTTTAACTTTAATTAGCACCCCGTTGTACGCAGGCCCCTTTAACGCGCACCTCGACGAAAACTATCGTCACGCTTAACCATTTTGATTGCTATTAGTTTCCAATATTCGATAATGAAGTATCATAATGTCTTTGAGCGCGACTATGTGTCTTTTTAGGAAGTTAAGCCCCGTTCGCCGGCGGCCGAGCACGTTCTACCCCCGAGCACGTTGTGTGCGATGTTGAACTTGGAAACTGAAAGTCGTTCGTAATTCGTACACTCTTATTTGTCACCGCCGAAGCGGTTTTATAGGTGCGTTTCGAGAAAAGTCTCTTGTGATAGAGTTTCACTCTTTATGATGCAGCAGTTCCAGGCTGCTATAACTCTTTAACTTTCCACCATCCCTTTATCGTCTCGAGTGGATGACAGGTGTAACTGGAACCGTTCAAATAATTCTGTAAACATGTTCGGTTTACCAGACTAGACAACTTTCAATAGGAGATTATTGCAAACAACACTATCCAACAGCCATTTTGATCTGTAACATTCAATAGCCGTTTCTTATACACTTTTGTACGCTGAAAACGAATCCGCAAACCGTTTGTCGCCATCACCCTCAGCTTTCGAGAAATTCGATTTTGAAAAAAATGCAAATTTTTAACTTTGAACATCTTTTGTGTTCAAACAGTAATAGTTATTCGGTTGCTTGTTCCGTCAAATTGCACCAATTTTTGCAAATATCTTTCTATATATTTCAAAAAGTAAGGGTCCAGGAGAAAATCTAACTAATACTGCACGCGATGCAGCAGGCATTTTTTTCCAGAAACCATCAGCAGAAGTGGTAAAGCAACTTTTGTTTACAATGCAGAAACGAAAGAGTTTGGCAAAACGTGCGGCACTGACAGTCGTAGGCAATGGCGCGTCGGCCGCTCAGCGTCACAGAATCGCGTAACGCGGCGTGATTACCACTGTCCGCGCCGCACGTTTTGCCAAATTCTGTCATTTCTGTATTGAAAACAAAAGGTGCTTTACCATTTCTGCTGATGGTTTCCGGCGGAAAAATGTCTGCTGCGTCGCGCGGAGTAGTTAGATTTTTTCCTAGGCCCTTAGTTTTTGAAATATATAGAAAGATATTTGCAAAAATTGGTGCAATTGGCACCAACTATTACTGTTTGAACACTAAAGATGTTCAAAGTTGAAATTTGCATTTTTTTTCAAAATCGAATTTCTCGAAAGCTGAAGGTGATGGCGACAAACGGTTTGTGGATTCGTTTTCAGCGCATAAAACTCTATAAGAAGCAGTTATTAAATGTTACGGAACAGAAACAAATTTCAATTTTGTTGGACAGTGTAATTATTATTATTATTATTATTATTAGGAAATTTTTTACATCAAGAATGGAATATAGTTCCTTACTCTCCCATAGCAGATTTCTCACTACTCTGGGTTTCACTTTTAGTTTACCTTCTACGGCCAACCAAAAGAATTTCAACCCCCCGATCATGATGTTAACATTCTTCCTTCTTTTCCGTCATCAAAAGATCAACAATTAACAGACAACCTACTACAATTTCATCTAGCCACAGGCCCCATGTGATATATAAAAGATTAAGTAGGTCGCGTCTCGCTGCGATCCCGTTGTTTGACTTTGCGACTCGAGGTCTGGCTATCTCAGCCGGAGGGGGAAGAAGTTGGAGCATTTTCGCCGAAATAGAAGGGACCCCCGCGAATAAATCGCCCGATGATAAGATTTGCATATTAGCAGCGTTACTGTCTAGGTTGTTGGACCGGGAGCTTCGGGTCGACCGCCCCTTTCGTGTTGTGCCCTACCCCCGCCATTCATTCGCATTCTCGTAGGGGGCTCGCAACACCCGGCTCCGCGATTCTGACCACGACTTTTGCAACCCTTCCCACCGAGCGAGGGGGCTGAATCGACGGGAAACGCCTCAAGTTCCCGAAGCGATGTAGCTAAAAAGTCTTAAAAAACAGAGCGAAGGAAGTCTCTGGGTTAGCCTCTCGATTCGCATTGAACTCCATTGGCCGTATCAGAAAACGACGAGTCCAGGGACGAAGGCCGCTTTTACACGGTTACATGCGCCGTTCCGCGAGCGTATTCCCGGAGAAAGACGTTACGAGCACTGGGTATAATATCGCTGGTGGACCCGCGGCCCGAAACCTCCGATTTAGGTACTCGCCGAGAAGCTCGGCCCTGGAAGAAAATCATTTATCCACGAAGGAGCGGGATTTCCTTTCATTGATTAAATTACGAAGATCGTCGGCCGGTTTCGAAGCGTTTTTCTGTCGTTCAAGCGTTGCAGGGTAGTAGGAACTTAAAGGGATTTATTTTGGGAAGCTTTGGTATAGACGCAACGAGGTCAGTAATCATTTAGCTGAAAATTCGAACAGACGCACAGTGCGTTGAATCAATGGGAAGTCGGGACAAAAATCATAACATCTGAACTTTTTTTTCGACCTATATACCCCAATACTTTTTTAACCAGAATATATAGATGCGTCGATTGGTGTAGAAAAGAATATGCCGTTGCATTTAAAAAAATGAGGTGATCTCGATTTTTATTGAATGAAAAGTTTTTTATCAATATTTACTTTTGCAATTTGTTGTCGACTGAATACTGACTAACTTTTGCTCGAAACATTTTTGTGTCAATATATTTTTTTCACGTATATCGCGTTTCACAGCTATTTTAAAACTGATGACAGTATCAAGGATGGAAAAATCGTGGTAGGTATCGTAGGTAGCGTTTTTTCCAATTGTTTATTAGTTCCATTTTTTTGTCTTTTAGCAGAACTAAACCACTTATCAAATATATCTCGATTTGTCCTCGTTAAACATGTTTCTGAAAAAATTACTGTAACTAAACAGAGTGCAAACATGTTCAAATTTTTTTCGTATGATAATATTGGGGACTGTTTCAGAAATAGTTTCCAACATAAACCCCAAGACGTGTTTTACCTTTTTCGAGATAAGTGAAGTTAAAGTTTGGAAACATAATTCCGCAATTTATTGGATGTGTAACTTCGAGACAATAAAACTGAATTTAAAGTAAGTAAAAAAATCGTGTCACAATCAAAATAAAGAGTATGCAGTACGTTCAGTTAAATTATCCATTGAAAATTATTTTTATTTATGCTTAATGTTAATATTGTAGGTGGCCTTGAGATATAAGACAGAACTAAATACATCAAGGAAATGCGTTAAACAGATTCTCTCAATACTAACGTGTTTTCTGAGTGTTGGAGATAAATAAAGAGTCTAGATTACGGTCATGTTAAAAATTATCGCAAAAAAATTTTGATTTTTAGATCTCTGTCCATTGAGCGACGCACTGTTAGACGGGAAGATTAAAAATTGTAAAAGGAATAGGAATGTACAGAATTATCTAATGTTTATTTGTTGTATTATATGCAGCATAACGCGCGAAAAAATGAATCTGTTTTAATATTTTGTTGTATATAAGGGGCCGTTCTTAAATTACGTAATGGTAATTTCGGCAATTTCTTACCCTCTTCCTTCCCCAATATAGAAATTCGTAAGAGTTTATATTTCAACCCCCTTCCATACGTAATGTTTCTTACATAGCATTTTCTGAGTTATTAAAATTCTTTTACTGGTTTATATAATTCGGTTAATTGGTTTATATAACTCGTTTTTTAAGCTACTCATATTCAAAATTAGGTTGAAAAATATTAAGTAACAAGCTACCTGACACCCTATCCCTCCTTGTAAGGAAACGTTAGAAATTCGAGACCCCTCCAAAACCTTACGAAATTTAGGGACGACCCCTAATTATGTAGGACAAGTAGTACAGCGCAGTCTATGGTCAGACGCTCGCGAGCACTGCAGATCACAGTGTATTACACGGACAGCGATTAGTAGTATAAACCGACGCGTGGTCAGGCATCTGTCGCGTGGTGTAGATCAATGTTTGTTCAATCGGTGGCGAGTGAAAATGGCAAATGGTTACAAATGCGTAACGAAATGGTTAATTGCGATCCTATTACAGCCATATTTCTGATGAAACATTACGTTACGTAGGCATTCAGTGGACTAAATTATTTGCACTTTCCGTTCGAACGTCGATCAAACGTCGATGCAACTTTTCCAATAGTTTTTTCAACCTTTGCGTAAGAAATTGTATTTGAAAAAACAAACTCGAAGAAACATTTCCTACACTTCTAAAAAAAATCAAATGATCTGCATTTCAAAGAAAGCTGACGTCCACACGTTTCTTAATTATTTCTTCAGTTTCGGTGCTTGAAATTATCTTGAATATCAGAGAGATTCCAATTTCAGAGAGATTCGAATTTCAAACTTCACTTCGAATCAAAAGCTGCTCGCTCGTGCATCGTTATGTTCCTTTGTTAACGCTCTCCAGGTTATTATGAATTGTTTGCGCGTTTACACGGTGTCCTCGAAGGGAAAGGGATTCGCACGGGATAAGCGAGTGTTCTTAAGAAGGATAGTGATAAATGATTGCAGGCAACTGACGTTGATTCAATTTGTATAGGCGCCCATTTAACAAGGCCGCGTACGATCCATGAACTCGACGGTCTTTTACTACTTATAAGGTTACTTTCGAGAGGATAACGACGGCGTAGTCTGTTCGTCTCATTAATCAACGCGTGCCACTTTACACCCGTGATCCTTATGATGTCTGTTATGATGACGTGACAATACATTGTAACTGGAATACTTTAACGAGAAACAATTCCATGCTTAATTAATCTATTTCCTCTCTTCTCGTCTTTCAAACAGAATGCAGCCGATTTTTTTTAGATACTTCTCGTTAGTATGAATGTCGAAAGAAATTTTAATACTGTCATTGTGTCAGAGTTAAAATGCTGTAAGTAATATATTAGGAGTTTTATATTCATTGAACGTGGTGCAAGAGATACGTTGACGTCAACGGGCGCGATGTACGATTTAAAAGTTCTGAAACATCGATATGCGAGGGTCTACTTTCGTTGAAAGAATCTTCGAGGAACGTAGCGTTACTGTTCGATGCGACGAGAAACGACTGTTACTTCCGCGGCATTATATCTTCCGCGAAACGTGCTTCGAAATCAAGTTTTCCACTTAAAATCACGGAACGGGAATTACTTGTACATAAGTTAGGGGCAAATCACGGGAAACTATCCCCGACCTGGAATGAAAAGTTCACTTCTCGCGCGGCATGTGAGAAGAGGAGGAATAAAGAATTGCGGGGATAAAGATTGGATTGTTCCTTCCACAGTGAACTATCGCGATGTCGCGTTACACGTCGTTTCAAAATATCCTGCAAAATAACTGTTTCCCAGTACAAATACCAATTAAAATGCTCGCTGCGCGAGTAAACGATACTTGACACAAATACTATCTCTGCGCATTCAACATCATGCAAAATTTGCGTAATCCTTCATTTCACAATAGAGCTATTACATCCATTCGTTCCCCAATATCAATCCTCTCACTAATCACACACTGCATTCTCCATTAACTTAATCCTGCGTGGTGTAACTTACATAACTGTACCATCAAAACGATTAAGGGGTATTCGAGTTTAGACTAGGGCTGGGACTATTCGAATAACTTAATATTCGAATATTTTACAAGTATTCAAATGCCACAAATAAACTTCGAATATTTGAGTATTCGAATAATCGAATAGTATTCGAATACATCAGTATTCTACTTAAAATCGCCTTGGACACAACCATATTGTAATACGTAACAATTTACTGTCAAACTAATCTTCATGAGTTCATATTTTCAGAAAATAATACTAAATTGAATAAAGATTTATAAATTGGTACCTTTCAAAAGATTTGTATTTTGTACGGATTTTAATTATTTTAGATTTTTTCATTTAATTTTGTATGCAGTCTACTTTATTATGTTATATTTTTGTAGATCCATAAATATTAAATGCACTCAAAATTGTATGTATTGTTACCGATTCTGGTTATTTTATTTTTTTTTATTTGGTTTTGTGTAGATAGAGTATATTATATCTTGTTATATTTTTGTAATTCCATAATATTAGGGAAACTGAACATTTTTAAAATAAGTACAAATATTTATTTACTATTTTAATTATTTTTTTTTTGTGAAAAATGGAAAACCGTTTTTGGGGGAATAATGGAATTCGAAAACCGGTTTTTTCAAAAGTTTTTTTTGTATAAACCCTAGTCTAAACCCTAATATCCCCCATAACACCCCCTTAAATAATAGTAGTATTAACAATACAAAGGAACTACAGAAATTTCCAGCACACACACCCCAGCACCGTCTTTATTTACATTCCATTTTAACCCACTCTATTATTTTCCAATCGTTAGGGTCCATTCAACGATCATCCCCGTTACATTCCCTCCCCCAGTGCGCTGCCTGCCTCCAGACGTCTCCAAGAATACCTACTCAACGTCTTATCCCCCGATTATAATACACAATCCACCGTGTCCTCCCCGGCATGTCCGTTCGAACCCTTGCTCCCTTTTTATCCTTTTAACCTCCACTTCATCCCCCCGGCCGCCTCCACTTCCGGAGGGCGAACCCCTCTGTCTATCGCAGGACCAAAACGGTGCTCGCGTCTCTCGCTCTGCCCCTCCGCTCTCTGTCACGCCCACGCCGAAACAGTTACGGATATCTAGCACTCACTAATGGATATTGCTGCTGCCCTTGCTCCTTGCCTCGGCCACCTGACTTTCGCAGGCCGTCTACTCGCATTTCGGATAAATTAGAAAACTCCTCCGGGCTTAGCCTCTTTCTACCACCCACCCGCCCCTCGACGGACCACCCCTTTGCCAGCCACGCAAAGCGTATTTTGCATGACAAACGGCCGGGCTACGTGTCCCCGTGCCTTCAATCACGGATACGATCCTCTCCGCGGGCAGGGGCACGCTTCCGGCGCGATTGGCTCGCCGCTAATCGCCGCGTATCGCAGGCCGCGAAATGCGACGTTATTTCGGGGGAAAGTTGCACGCGCTCGCGGCTAAACTGTTGGGGATAATTTGTAGCTGGTGATACTCGCGGAGCCACTAACTGCGACGGGGGCTCGTGTATCCGTTAGACGTGAATGCTCGCGACGAAATTACGCTGAACGGCATGGTCGGACTCCTTTCCTCTGAATCGACATACTTAGGGTAAAACTATACAATACGCCCCACTTTTAAAGAAACATCTATAAAACCAATATTTTTTAATAATTCCCCAAATTTTTTGTGTAAACACATTAACTGTTCATTACTCTTCACAACTACACCGAAATTGTGAAAAAAACATAACTGGAAATAACTGGAAATAATCATTTTCCTGAACCTTACATGGGGCGTTTTGTAACACAGTCGTCAGGTAAAACGCCCCACCTCTGTGACAAAACGCCCCGACATAAAAAAGCGATTACTTTTTATTATTTTTAACAAAATATTATAGAATATATATTATAAAAGATATTATTAACAAAAATAGAACAGTATTGATTAAAATTATTACATTATTTTTTATTTACAATTTCTCTTTTGACATTTCTGCCGCAAGGATTACATACAGGATTGTACATTGTACAGGACTCATGTAACCACATGTGGCATAATGTGCACTGTATCCAGTCTTCTCCCGACTTTGTTAAATAATAATTCTCAGTGCATTCTACGCGTTACTCGTGAAAAATATGATTTTGAGGTGGGGCGTATTGTAAATTCATTGCTGGGGCATATTGTAAATTCTGGGGTTCAAAACACCCGGGCTTAAATTTAGCAACAACGTAGTGAAAAAAGGGCAATAACAATTTAAAGAGGTTAGTTTGTCTACTTTCGAAATATATATGTAAATTTATCGCAAAAACAATAGTGACTTAGAAAATTGAATTTCTCACAGACTCACTGCAAATTATCGGATGGCCGAAAATATAAATTCCGGTATATTTCTTTAAAAGACGTAATATTTGTTCGTATTTTTATTGCAGCAGTTGTGGCCGACTGAGGCAAGTTTAAATCTGACGATCGCGTCGATGCATCCTGGTTTGTGTGCATAAAATAATGGTGGGGCGTTTTGTCAAATGGGGCGTATTGTATAGTTTTACCCTATGCACGTTACGAATATCACCCCCGGTTTTTTAATTTATTTAGTAACACTCTTGCTTCTCCCTTCACCTCGCAATACTGTAGGAATAAATATCGTGCCACAGAAAAAGCGGACCTCGGGCGATGGAACTCGAACCCACGATCTTCGGATCCTCAGCGCTACTGGCGAGCCGCCTTACCAATGTCGCCAAAGCCGATCCTCCAAAGTCTCTTATTCCGAACTCCGTTTTACGCGGCGTTCCTGACCCCACAGTAGTTTTCGTATCTTCGTTGCCTCCTGTGTTCTCAATTTCTTCAGCAGCGAGAATTCTATCTCTTTCATATTTAACTGTATTTTAAGCAATACCCCAAAGCAACAACGCGCGAAAGGCATTAATTATTGGACTTTCATCGTGTTCCGCGGCCAGCATCGCCGCCCACGGAACGATTAATCGATTCGGCCAGGCCCCGTTGATTTATATCTCGATCGTTGTTGCGTTATGTGGATACAGCGGTAAAGTTTTAATTATATTCTTGGCCGCAGACACGCACCGGCCCGTAACCAATGCAGCCAAGAAAGTCCGCGGTCCGTTGGAGAACGGGATGGTATCCGAGCATCCCCTTTCCAACCGCCCCTCGCCCCCCAGCTGATATCCAGGGGGATACAAAAATTAAATTTGCTCCATGGTGCATATCGGTACGCCCTCGGAGCCGTCAATATTAATCTCACGGCATGCGCTCACGGAATTCCAAGAAGGGGGCACGGCAGACGCGAGTTTCCGGGAGCTAGATTTCACCGAAGAATATTAATCGATCGCGTCGGAACGCTCGCCGCTTCCGGCCATGGGCTCGTGCGCGCGAGCGTAATCTCGGTCAGATACTTTCACTGATATTCGAAAAATTCCGGGCTTAACTGTATTTAGCGACGTCCGCCACGGGGAAATCGAAACTGCCAAGGGCCGACGTCCTGATTGGCCTTCGCGGATTTCCGCGACTTCCTGGGTGAATTGTGGAGCTGATATTCGCGAGGGCGGAGTTGGTTATGAGAAAATGTAACTAGATTCTTAATCAGAGGTGGAGGTTAAAAGTTAAAAAAAATTCATTATTTTTGTGTAAGTCTTACCACCCAGATTTATTCCTTTAGATATACAAACTTTGGACAATAAATTCTTATTTTTAAGGGTACCTCAAGTGAGTCAGAGATTATAGAAATTATGAAAATTTAACATATTTTAATTTATACATTTACATTACATTTACATTTATATTTGGTAATTTGTTAAATTTGTTGTTCACAGAGGCTCAGACATCAGACAGTGTCTGTTTCCTGCTGTTGCGATACAATCTACTAATTGTTTTACTTAATTATACATCAGATGGGGCACAATGATACCTTTTCCCAGTTTCTATTTTTCTTAATGAACAAATGAATGCGTTTGGACAAATTTCTAGTGTTCCATGCGCGTCCATGTAATTATCATGTACATTGGAAATTTCACCATCATTAAGCTACCCCTACCTGTAGATCATTGGTGCTCAGATTCTGCTGGATTTTATTTTTTATCGAAAGGAACAAATTGGGATGGTAAGAAGATCATGTTTCATAGTTGAAAAATAAGCTCCACCCTAATGTAGAGGATGTAATATTATTATGTTTTAAATATTTCATGCTGCACGTGTATGTGATAGGCTTACAAGGGAAGATCCCGAACCCGGAAATTCAAAAAATTCTGAAACTTTCTGAAAATGTAGGGAATTTCCTCCTGATTACAACGCAGTTTTTGTTTGCTGCCCAAATTCACTCAAAGGGGTGTAATTGACCCCTGAAAAGCCGGTTATTTCCCGATTTTGTGTTATAACTCGTGAAGTGTAAAATAATTTGTTTACCAAAGCATAGATCTAATTAAAAGAAGTAATTTTTGTCTTGAAACTTTCTTTCTATCTCTTACAGATTGCGAGTTACAAATTAAAATCGGAATGTAATTGATTTTTCAGGGGTAAATTTCACCCCCTTCGAGTGAATTTGGGCAGCAAAAAAAATTGCGTTGTAATCAGGAGAAAATCTCCTACATATTCACAAAGTTTCAGGATTTTTTGAATTTTCGGGTTCGAGATCTTCCCTTGTTAGTAGTGTCTCCGAATTGTAGAATATTGTTGAGCCATAATCGATTCCTTATGCTTCATCTTTTCAAGAAAAGAAGTGCAACGTCGAGAGGGAAAAGTTTCTTCCCCTCTTGCGGAAACGCTTGACCTCCCCCAGCGTCCGATAGAATATCCCTAGATAATAATAGGTAGAAAGTTTCAGGACCCGCGTTAAGAATTAACGCAAATAATAGTCGCTTATTGGCGTCCTCTAGTGTCTGTCCGGCTATACATCCTTATTGACCGATACTTTCCTCGGCCAGCGAAGTTTTTAGAGACTTGTGACGACGGCAGGACTGGAGAAAGTATCGGAAAGATCCAATCGAGCGTCTCGTTACCTAAGATCCAGAGACGAAGGGGGTCCCCGTTTGGTCGCCACTCGACCCTCTATATTGCGATTCAATGCGCACTCGTCGTATTGACACTAGAATGCGAAATAACCTTATGGAAACTCCATTCTGACCCACCCCCCTTCGTTCTGTTATAATAAGTATATATATATATCGAGAGGAACATTCGTGCAAAAGGAGCATCCAGATATTTTCTTTGAACATTCTTTGCAAAATCAATAACAAATTCCATTTGAACTTTGAAAGAGAAGAGTTCCATCATCATCAAAATATACATAGAGCCTTGTAGTTATATGAGGAGTAATAGTCGTAGTTGCAGGCAGAGATGGACAAAATTTTGCTTTAAATAAAATTCCGAATAACGAATAAAAGTTAAAAAATGATTCGCCATGTGTCAAATAAAGATTAACTTTATTTGTCGAATATTTTTATTCTAATTATATATTTACTTTAATTTGTACTTGTAACTTTAACTTGCTTAACTTTAACTTGCTTAACTTTAACTTGCTTAACTTTAATTTACTTACCTTTAACTTACTTAACTTTAACTTGCTTAACTTTAACTTGCTTAACTTTAACTTGCTTAACTTTAATTTACTTACCTTTAACTTACTTAACTTTTACTTGCTTAAATTTAACTTGCTTAACTTTAACTGTAAATTTAACTTGCTTAACTTTAACTGTAAATTTAACTTACAGAACTTTAACTGTAAATTTAACTGTCAATTTAACTGTCAATGTAACTGTAAATTGAACTTACTGAACTTTAACTGTCAATTTAACTGTCAATGTAACTGTCAATTTAACTGTCAATGTAACTATAAATTTAACTGTCAATGTAACTGTAAATTTAACTGTCAATGTAACTGTAAATTTAACTTACTGAACTTAACGCGCGTTCGAGACGCCCAGGATCGAGAATTGCTCGAATGCGCGACAGAAAATTATTTGACATCAAATAAAGTTAAAGTTAAAGTTAAAGTTAAAGTTAAAGTTGCAAAAATTATTCGACGTTGAAGTTGACACGCGCGACGAATAAAAAAAATTAATTTTATTCGTCGAACAATCTAAAGTTAAAGTAACTTTTATTTGATTCCTTATTTAAATAGTCTTTCAATTAGTTAATGCCCGACTCTGGTTACAGGATCAATTATAAAACCACAACCCTACTTAATTACTTACTCCATAGTGCCATTTACAAAAAAAACCTATTCTCCAGTAACACAAATAACAGAACCCTCTGCATAAACCAATCAACCATACTCAACACACATGTTGAACCCCCCCAATTACCTCACACCGCTGCCACATGCGGCACCATAACGCCAGCGCTCAGTCTCACCATACGTCGACCCGCACTACTTGCGCTCAGGTACACCGCCGCCGTTGTTAAACATTCACGGCGAAGGCCTGAAAAAGCTCCGCGACACGTCGCCCATCGACCATCGCGATTCCCGCTCGATCGCAAACTGCGGACCAACCACAGCGTGAACGGTATGCGTGCCACGCAACCATGAGCCAGAAGCGATGCTGCAGAAGTAAAAGAAGAGATAGCGTGCTTAGTTGCGGTTGCCGGCGCGCGTAGAAGTCCAATTGCCCGAAACCAGAGAGGAAGGAGGAAATTTCCGGACCTCGCCTCCTCCTTTCTTGCCCCCTCGACGGGAAATGATAGCGAGCCACTCGGAGCTCCTTTTTCCGAAATGGTGAACGGGTGGGGGAGGATCTTTTTTGGTCAGCGAACTCGGGTGTAGTCTCTGGACTGTGGCTGAAAGTTTCGCCCGGTCCACGGTCAGTATTTATGTCAGGGCAGCGGAGCATGCACTTTCTGCTCTCGCGCTGGCGAACGAAAGATTGAAAGCCTCTCTGTGTCTCCCCGCGACCCTCGCCCTGCCACCTATCGAAGCCTATCGTCCCTCTTCACTCTCCATTCAGATTCATTAATTACCCTCGAAACACCCCCGCCACCCCATTCTTCGCGGTGGAGGCGGTGCCGCCAACTTCCGCGAACTGGGCAAAGGTTTCTTCCACTTGGAACCGGTGGACATTCGTTCTGATTCCGGCTCTCATTCAAACCCGCACAACACACCCATTCGTCCTTCCTTATTCCGTCGTACAATTTAATGCACCTCGCAAGCCCGACCGGCGATCCGTGGCACGCATCGCCTGCAATTAGACTCCCACCGAAGAGAATCATCGAGTGGCCGCAATCGCGAGGGAACAGCGATGAAGCTCGGTCGGTGGGCGTCTAGCTCTATGAAGGCTGTTGCTTCTCATTAAGGTTAAAGTAACAAAGGAACTAACGCGCTTACTCGAGGATCCCGTAATGGCCAAAAACCGGGAATGAAGGGGGAAAGTTCGGGATCCGTTCCCCTTTTCGGGGGCTGCAACGAGAAGTGATGACAAGGCTCCTTCCCGCGGAGCGCCGTCGTATTTTGCGCACAGCTGAATCCGGTAGTTTTCCGGGAAGCTCAAGTTCAAAGCCTCCCGTGACTCTCTCTCTCTCTCTCTCTCTCTCTCTCTCTCTCTCTCTCTCTCTCTCTCTCTCTCTCTCTCTCTCTCTCTCTCTCTCTCTCTCTCTCTCTCCCCCTCTCTCTCTCCCTCTCCCTCTGTCTCTCTCTCTCCCTCTCTGTCTCTCTCTCTCTCTCTCCCTCTCCCTCTCTCTCCCTCTCTCTCTCTCTCTCTCTCTCTATCTATCTATCTATCTCTGTCTCTCTCTCTCTCATCCCAGCAGTATTTCCGTGACGTTTTCTTGCGATTCTCGTAATTAGCCGAGATTATGGGTCCGTTTGTGCTCGCGAGTTTGGCTAAGATATCCGGCCACGGAGCTCCTTGGCTTTTGTCAAGGATGCCTCTGTCAATCCGAGTTCCGTGGAATCCGGCGGCGCTGCGCGCGCCACAGGACGTGTAATTTGCAACTGTTGCGACCGCGTCCAACAACTATCACCGCGTCAGCCCCGGCGTGCGTATTGCAGCCAGGAATTCGTAAATTATGCCGGAACTACTGTCGCGTAACGAGTTCGTTGGAACTTTTTAACGGGACGTCCACCCGCGTTGCACCCGTGGCGACGATGCTTAATCAACGGATGCACGCGCGGATTCTATCCGCCAACTTCTCGCTGTCTTTCGAATCGTCGGCGGTGATGCCGGGACTCGTAATTGCTCGGCTTCATCAGCGGTCTTCAATGACTGTTGGTTAAACAACAGGGTAGAGATTGAGTGAAGCTTTTCGGTTGTACAAAGAAACGAATGTATGACGATGTTGGTTTTGCCATCTTCAGTGGCATTTTTAATTGATTGAAACATTGAACGGCGGTTTAAAATCGACGGTTTCTTTTGGCTTGGATTGCTTTGAGACCAAATGATCGAACTATATCGGTACCTGTCACCGTTTTTTTTTATGCACGCTTTTAGAATTTTTACAAAAAATTATCAGAATGTTGAAAATTATGAAGCGGTTATGTCTACCTGTAAGGTCTAGAAACACAAGTATTTCCGGGATTTTTTTTAAACTTGAAGGTTTTTTTTAATTAGTGGGTTGTATACTCGAAAATATATATTTTAAAGTTCTTGTAGCTCTTTTTGGAATGCGATATCTAAATCAATAATTAAATTGTAGACAATCTCCCGGAAACGTTTTTTTTTTATTTAAGCACTTTACGGTGACCATTGTAGCTTTGACCCGGTTCATCAGAAATAACATTTTACAGATGAAGAATGAGAGCGATTCTGTGGTGAAAAATCGATATTTTTGCTATGAGAAGCCGCCATTTTGTAGCAAATTAATTTTTCGCGGTAATGAACGATTAAGGACTAGATTTAATATAATAACTAATATACTAACTAAATTCCCGCGATTTTTTTATTTCGGAGGAACCAGGTCAAAATTAGAGTGGTCACCGCAAACTTACTTATATTTTCCATCGTAAAAATTACTACAAGTATTTAAAGACGTACACTTTCGAATACACAAAGGTTTGATTAAAAAAGCCTTCAACTTTTTCCCCCTAAAATTCCCGAATATACACATATTTTCAGACCTCACAGGTAGACATAACACCTTAAAGTTATTTAAGAGGACCCTTCGGTCAAAACCCTCGAAAAAGGGGTGATTTTTTTTAATCTTTTTTACAAGAAGTGGTTATAGTGCAAAAAAAAACTGTTTGTTTCATGTTTTCGGTCTAGATGCATTTTCTAGGTAGCACTCAACTATGTTTGGCGCTATAATTTCCGTAATTATTCAAATGTCCTCATAAAACATTGTTGTAAATGTTCACAAAGGATGTCACTTCCAGAATGAATAATAATAAACAAATAGATTCTTCGATATTTCAATAGTCCTGTATTGAGGCACACTTAAAGCACTTATCGACTTCATCGTGATTCAAAAGATAAGATGAACCTAGTAACGCGCGAGAAGTATTACCAGAGCTGCGTGAATTCCGTTCGCGGCGCAACATTGAAACGAGGTCGCGAGCAGTGGCGAGATATCGGATCGCCACATAATAATCTCGAGAAGCTTCTCCGTTCTTCATCCTCTTTCTTTTTGCCGCGGCTGAAAGAAATTTCATTAAAATCCGAAGCAGACGGTGAAATGAAATCTATCCACCAGCTCCTGTTACTTACTGTCCACGGTAGCAACAGGTAGTGGTCGGGTGGTCCTCTGCCTCCTTCGTTTCGCACATTTCCGATTACCTATTTTAGCATGCGAAACGAATATGCGGGTGGACAGAGGGTGAGCATACAGGCGTCCACGAAATCGAACGGAAGTTCGAGCTGCCACGTTTTGACCTCCTCCCCTTTCGAAACACTTCCGCCGCAAACGGGACTTTCCCGACCGCGATAAGGAACTTTCGAATTCCGCTCGGAGATTTGGCTAGCGAAAAACAACCTCCACGGAGAATGGAGCCTTTGAATGGGGAAGGAAAAGAACACTCGCGATGGGAATTGAATTTCCAACCTTTGAATTTTTATATCTGAATATTACTCTGGTGCTGTCTTCGATCGCTGATATCACAAGATTCTGTTCTCTTCATCCATTCTTTGGAATCTAACGATCGTTTCCTTGGCCACTCCTTCACAAATTACTAACTACGATTTCCACTTGGTAGTCGTTAAGGAGTTAGGACACCTTGGAGGTCCGAAAATCATATTTAAGTTTCAGAATTTTTTTTAAGCGAAATTAAAAAATAGATGGAAAACATTTGTTGAGGGCTTTATTCTACATGGATTATGGTATATAAGAAAAAATTGTATCTATTTTTTTAACAATACGACGTTGCTGGTGCTCTTGCATTCGTGGAGTTTTTGGAAAAACACTCTCCACGACTAACAGTAGAAGTCCCGTATACTTTGATGTAGAATAAAAAACCGAAATTTTTCATTATTTACATGACATTTACTACAGAAGTGCACAGCGATTTGTCAAATTATTGATTTTTGTGACAATATGGACATTTGAAGAGAATATCAGTTTTACCCAAAACATTTGCCTTAAGGGGAGGTTCCGGTCTAGAGCCCCAAAAAATAGGTGATCTTTAGGAATTAATTAAAGGAAAACTACTACATATAACTTAATGGGACTTTTTGCATTGCATTGAGGATATCTTAAATTATAGAAATATATTTTTTGTTTTGTAATTAATCATTGCAGACGGCACTGGGGAGTCGTTAAAGTCAAGGCGTCAAAAAAATCATCCAAATCGGTGGGACCTGTATCTCCAAAAGTTATTATCCGATTCGACTGAAACTTTTTTTATTTTAAAGAATATACTTCTTGCTAGGAGGGGAACCACACAAAATTACAAAAATGACATTTTTTTAGAAAATAACGATACTTGAAGTTTGAAATCACTTTTTCCCTATACTGTTCGTCCTTTCCACGCCTTTAAAAATGAGAAATTTTCACTATTTTGTAATTTTGTCTGGTCCCCCCCTGGCCAGAAGTATATTCTTCAAAATAAAAAAAGTTTCAGTCGAATCGGTTAATAACTTTTGGAGATATAGGTCCCACCGTTTTGAGAACACTGTTTCGAGAAAAACGCGTTTAAAGTTTTACGTGAGTGCCGAGTGGCCGAGTGCCGAGTGGCCGAGTGCCGAGTGGCCGCTACTCAAATGCCTATAACTTCGGGAATTTGACGAATTTCAACAAATCCTTTTAAACACGTATTCCTGAAAGGTTGAACAATCGAATAACGAAATAAAAAAAAATCGACTTTTAGACCGGAACCTCCCCTTAAGTTTTAAGCCTTGTGTCTAAAACTGCCTGTAGCAAAAAGGTTTTAAAGAATCGAAAATGCGTATGTATCTCTGTACATAATCTGTTACAGGAGATACTATTAAATTTTCAAGTAAATCGAATAAAAATAGTTCAAGTTATGCTGCCAGCCAATTTGAAAAAAGTGATTCCAAGGAGCTTCGCGGGACGACACATAACTCGGCCAATTCCTAATATTTCTGTACAATATTTATACAATATATTCATTAATACATGCCCTAAACATAAGAAGTATAGAAATAATTTTCAACCTCATAGTATCATAAAAAAATCATCTAATTTGATGCCGTTTTGAGCGTCTCAGGGTGGCGTAACCCTTTAACCTTTGGAGGGCCAGGATTTTTTCATTGAAATTGTAAATTTTATTTACTTAAAATTTATGCATATGTACCACCAAAATGGCCGGAAGTATCCAAATTCTTAAGTGGCCACTAATGTGGCCAGCCCGGCCCTCTAAAGGTTAAGAGATAATTAGCTTCCAGATCATCAATAAATACTGTGCGTCGTTTCAGTAAACGAGCACGAAATTGCCGGTTTCATGTGGTTAAATCGTATTTCGTGCCCGTGGAATGAGCAAGCGAAATTATCAAGATGCCCGATGACAGGGGGAAATTAAATCAATTGCATTCCCACGCCGGTGATTTCGCAACGAGACTCTCGCTTTCAGCATTTCATGGTCAACTCATAGAATACACTGGCAATTTGTTGCATTTAACGGAAACGTCGGTTTCATTCCACAGATTGGCCGTCGATTGCGTGACGTTATCAAGTCGTTTACCTTTCCGTGCCAAATACCCTCGTTACTCCATCGTGGTTATTCCGTTCGTCTCTTTTGTTAATAATTAGCTTAGGAAATTATATGCAAAAGCTTAGGCCGACGTGACAATTATAAAGGCGCAGAATTTTAAGCGGCAGTAAATCTTTCTACGGTTTCGCCAGGCTAGGCGGTTTTTCCAACTCCCGGAGAACGTAAACCGATTAAGTCGGGGCTGCAGGCATAAATGAAATATTTAATCCCGGTGGCTCTGTGAATATAAACTTCGCCGCTGTAGGAGCTTTGTAATGCTCACTCTCGAAAATAATTCTCATTCATAGTTGTGTGAGTAACGGGGACATGAATAAATTTGTAACAGTTTGCTGTCTTTACAAGTGACGCGATGCGAGGCACCGCCATTGTCGCAGTTGCGCACGAAGAATACGCAGGTACGGAATCATGGCATATTTTATAAAACCCGTTTAACGAATACCAGATTACTGAAACTGTATATTATTCACGGATGTTTAAAGAAAATTAATTTTTAGTGTTTGAACTACATGGTTATTTTTGGAATTTTTTTAGGGAATTTATTGAAAAAAATAATACAAATATTTATTACACATGATTTATTAGTCCATAAAGTACACGAAAAAAATTGATTTACATAATTTGTGTATTAAATTATTTATGCCCACTGCAGATAAAATGGCCAGCATGATATCTCCTTTAAATATCGATGGATCTAAAAAATAAAATGATATTCTTGTAAAATAATGTTGCCATTATGGGCTGACGGGCCAAATTTTTTAATTTCAAAAGAATGAACAATTTATGGCACTTTAAAGATAAATAAATTTTTTATATAAATTTTTGCTCCGCAATTGAGCATAAAAAATTAATTAAACAAAATATACAAAAAATGGCTCGTCAGCTCATATAATGGCAACATTATTTTACAAAAATATCATTTTATTTTTCAGATTCATCTATGTTTAAAGGAGATATCATGCTGTCCATTTGTTCTGCAGTGGTCGAAAGAACCTCACAAATCGTAAATAATTGAATACAAAAATAAATTTTTCCTTGCACTTTATGGACTAATAAATCACGTGTAATAAGTATCTCATTATATTTTTTTCATTCAACCCCTAAATAAATTCCTAAAATCATTCATTTTCGCCGCAGCTAAGCGTATGTAACCCCTTAAGTTCAATTTCGAAAGTCATGCTTGGATATTTGTTTTATAATGTTGTTACAAAAAGTGCTCAAGAATAACGTATACTAGAGAATTAATAGGCGTAGAACAAATATTTTGTAAACAGTGGGCTTTTTAAAGACGAATCCAGCCTCCTGCTTAGCCTTTACAAAATTTCAGAAAATATGCTTTCTACCCTCGTCTTTAGGGGCTGTTTTCGCCCCTTCAACATGAACGATCGCCGATAACAAAACATACCTGCCAAATATTTTACATTACTCTGCAAATCTACAGAGTCTCACGAAAATCGACGCGTGAGTCAACATTATTGGTGTAAACTTAACATTCTTCCCTCAACACTTTTTAGGTTTAATAGGAATACCACGACGATACTCTGAACATCCTGATACTTATCTGAAATTTATTATCCCCAATAGGAACAATTATCTCATTAAATAGAATAATCCTATTTATTTTTATTATATTAGAAAGATTTATATCAAAACAGTTACTTCCTTCCACAATTGAGGCATTTAATGGAATCAGGGCACATTGGCTGTGCTATGTGCCCTTTTTCCTTAAATCGTTTAAATCGACTCAGGTATATGTTATATATATATATATACAGTGGGGGACAAAAGTATGACACAAAAGTAGGACACTCTTTAAAATCGCATAACTTGTTCAAAATTGGCCCAAACAACTTGAGTTTTTTTTAGAAGCTAGAAGGATTAGTTTGCTAAGTGACGTGTTTCGTTGTTTTGAGAAAAGTTGCAATTGGTCGGAATAGCAAAAAAAATAGAAAAAATCACTTTTTCAACTTTTTTGTCTGTGCTCGTAATGAAAATTTAAAAAATGCCTTTTGTAGATTGACGTAAGTTGCATACACGCCTAAAATTTCATTAAAATCGATTAACAATGCTCTGAGTTATGAACGCTTAAAGATCGCAGAATAAGGTTGAAAATCGCTGATTTCAGGAATTGCCGCGATTCACTCAGAGCATTGTTAACCGATTTTAATGAAATTTTAGGCGTGTATGCAACTTACGTCAATCTACAAAAGGCATTTTTTAAATTTTCA
This sequence comes from Andrena haemorrhoa, assembly GCA_910592295.1. Lineage (NCBI taxonomy): Eukaryota > Metazoa > Arthropoda > Insecta > Hymenoptera > Andrenidae > Andrena > Andrena haemorrhoa. The sequence goes on along the minus strand of OU342944.1, from coordinate 12,828,386 downwards.
TTACGAGCACAGACAAAAAAGTTGAAAAAGTGATTTTTTCTATTTTTTTTGCTATTCCGACCAATTGCAACTTTTCTCAAAACAACGAAACACGTCACTTAGCAAACTAATCCTTCTAGCTACTAAAAAAAACTCAAGTTGTTTGGGCCAATTTTGAACAAGTTATACGATTTTAAAGAGTGTCCACATACTTTTGTCCCCCACTGTATATATATATATATTCTATATATTCTATATATATATATATATAGAACTACCATATATATATATAGAATATACTAAGGACATTACTTCTCTCGCGTTTACATTAGCTGGATGCTGTTTTGTTACGTAGCGTGATCGACACGCAGCCACATAGTCTCTGAGCGGTCGCGCTGCCGTGCTGTGGTGCAATAAGTACTTTTGCTTCATATAGAGGATTTTGTGTAAGCGAGGAAATATGGAAAGTGAGCCGAGTATCGAATCCGCAAAAAATTGATTTGTAAGATAGTTTGCTGTAAAGAATCGAAGAAACTAATATTTACTCAAAACATTACATTTTTTGTTTACTTTTATGCTTCATTTTGTATTTTTTATTTAAACAATGTATAAAAAATGTGTAACTAAGTATGTAAACAAAATTATATTCAAATAACTAAACAAAGAAGCAATTTTGTTACGAATTTACCACATTTACGAAAAACGGGCAAAATAAACCACTTGCTTTGAAACTTATAAATAAAGACACATATCACTTTCAAATCATGATTTCTGTTTACAGAACGTTTGAAGGACACGGTAACTACATCCTTAAAAAAATTGATTTAATTGCATTACTTTTTAGTAAGTTATACTATAATGAAAACTTTGAAATCGATTTTCTTGAAACGGCATTTTGATGTGCCCTTTTTCCATCAAACGCCTCAATTGCCAGTACATCAAATTTGAACACGATGTGCTATACAAACATCATCGAAATTTGAGAAAAAGAGGCAAACAGTCCATTCGCTCTGCTGAAAACAAAAAAAACTCGCACGTTACTCCGAGAGCTCTGGCTCGCAGACACATGTTGCCAGAGCACACAATTTAATTCCTGACGACATCGTACGCTCTCGGAGTGCGCGCAGCCTGCGCGGCTTCGTGCGGCGAAATCGGTAGAAAAAGATCGGGGGATCGGAGCAGCGGGATGAAAGAAACGGGGGGACGCAACCGCGGCGGGGATTGTTAACCTTGTCCTCGACGGTGAGACGATTAACGCGTTAAAAGCAGCATTTTGGGCAGCGTTAGACGAGGACAGGCCGCAGCCGCCGTCGGCTCTCATTCGACGGGCTTTACTAATATCCCTAAGTGCATCGTCAGCCGGTTGATGCAGTGTTGCACAAGCTCTGATACGCTGCACTCCGGGGTTCACTTACTTTTTCCCCGTCCTTCTTCCACCCCCGGGGCGGCCCTCTCGTTCTTTTCCATTGGGTTCATACCCGTCCCCCCGTCTCCGTCGTTCCCTTTCAAACCCGGCTAGCTCTGTCTCATCCGCCGTCTCACCCTTCAATTCTACTGCGGCGCGGGCCTGCGCGCAAGCAAGCAAGCAAGCAAGCGGGCAAGCAAGCGAGCGACTCGCCCTCGAGATCCCCACTTCTCGTGATTACTTCCGATTTTATCCTAGACACAGAAATTGTGGTGGTATGCCCACGGTTTCCCAAAGAATGGTAATATAAAGTAGTGCGCCTGTGTTTCCCTCCGGAGAGGGAAGAAAGGGGGCGAGGAGCGCGGCGCGAAAGAATAGGGAAACGCGAATGGGAATAGCGAGCGAAAGGAGAGAGAAGGGAAGAGCGAAAGCGAGAGAGAGAGAGAGAGAGAGAGAGAGAGAGAGCGTTTGGGGACCGAAACGTGGCGAATGGTCTGCCTTGAACGCGTGTACTTCGACCTTACTCCTCCTGCTCCCTGTCCTCCCCTTCGCCTATCCCGTCTTCCGTCCCCCTGTATTTGTGCTCGTGCTCCCAAAAGCTTCGCGAAAATCCCGTTCGCGACTTCGCGCCGGTTAATAGCGGTCCCTTTTCGCGCGGCACCTCGAGAAACTATCGCGCTTGCCACAAAAGGGAAGAGGAGAATGCAAAGCCCCCCTCGTCCTCTCCTAATCCTCTGTTCCTTTTATTTTCCACCCCTTTTTCGGGGACACCGCGCTTTGTCTTTCGAGCGAAACCGTTTAATTTCTTAACGCGGCGATATCGTCAGGATAACGCGTCGGAATGTCGTTCCATCTGGCCGGCAGCGACGCAGCCTGCTACGCCAGTATCTCCCTTGAAAGTGTCACGGACATTTCCGTAATGGTGTGCGCGCGTGATATTTTCGGAGGTGCAAAATAGGAATACTTCGTCGCACTTTTCGGGGGTGACGTTACGCCACCGAGTAAACGAGTTTCGCCATTGCCCCGTTAAAGGATTAATGTCATTTAAATTGCTGCAACTGCTTAATTATTAACTTCAACCCCTGTCACGGGGGAGGCTAACTGACATATCGTGGCCCACCGGGCCATTTAATTCGTGTTAGTCGGAAACGGTAGGTCGAAACGGAAATTCGGTCGCGAGCTGAATGTGACTCCAGAGCTTTCATTTTTAATCAGACCTCTAATCGGGCCAACAGAGAACCAGTTTCTACGAAACCTAAGCAACGATCTGGAAATCAGGTGTGTCACAAGATTACTCCATTCAAAGCACTACCCATACAGCACACTTCGTTGCGGCAACGTTGCAGCAACGTTGCAGCAACCTTGCATTGTTGCATGGTTGCAGCGCAGCGTTGCTGTAACGTTGCTGCAACATTGCCGCGCAACATTGCACGGGGCGGACATAGAATTGTTGCTGCAACGTTGCGGCAACGTTGCGGTGCAATATTGCACGGCAAAGTTGCAGCAATGTTGCAGCAATATTGCACGGCAAAGTTGCAGCAATGTTGCAGCAATATTGCACGGCAAAGTTGCAGCAATGTTGCAGCAATGTTGCAGCAATGTTGCAGCAATATTGCACGGCAAAGTTGCAGCAATGTTGCAGCAATATTGCACGGCAAAGTTGCAGCAATGTTGCAGCAATATTGCACGGCAAAGTTGCAGCAATGTTGCAGCAATATTGCACGGCAAAGTTGCAGCAATGTTGCAGCAATATTGCACGGCAAAGTTGCAGCAATGTTGCAGCAATATTGCACGGCAAAGTTGCAGCAATGTTGCAGCAATATTGCACGGCAAAGTTGCAGCAATATTGCAGGATCATTGCTGCAACGTTGCGGCAACATTGCAGCAACGTTACGGCAACGTTGCTGCAACTACCATTTAAACTTAAAATATTTCGGTTGTTTTTAATGATACGAGAAAATGTCTAAGGAAAAAAGTGTTTGCTTCAGAGAGACAATTATTCTGACGAAGACGATTTTTTTCTCAAGGTTATATTTCCCGAAATTTCAAGATCATCGATGGTTTTTTTAATGGGATGACGTATTTTAATTACTGTAACGTTATAGCCAATAAAAATACAAATTCAACCATGTCTAATATGTTGTCCTTTTTGTCTAGCAATAATTTTTTTCCTGAGACATTTTCTCGTATCATTAAAAACAAAGGAGATATTTTAAGTTTAAATGTTAGGTAACTCACCCTGTATATTTTAATATGTAGAATGACACAGGGTGGAAGTTGTAGTACATACCTACATAGTGTTACAAAACCCTAATGGAGTCTGTCAAAATGAGTCTTCGTTTATAAATAATTTGAGTTTAATGTTTTGCATGGTAGGAGTATAAGTTCGAATACGTTAGCACTCTTATCAATCAGCGGTTGTAGCTGCGGCGGTAAAGTGTTCACCCTCCTTCTGGCGGAAGGGCTTTTCCCCTCTTTAATAATCATCAATGAATAGAATTGATGTGCTAAGTGCAATTCTCTTGAGAATTTATTTTTTACCTCATATTGTAACACCATAGAAATTTTTTTTTTTTACGCAATTTGTATAACTAAGAGTTTCCACAATTGGAACAATTAGTTTTTCTCTTTAATTTAGAATGTATGGTTTATGTTTTTTCTTATTTGTTTTTATTACCAATTTTATTTTATAATGTACACATTTTTTCAATAAAAACATCTTTTTAAAAAAAAAGTAAAGTGTTCGCCTACAACGCTACAGGTCGCCGGTTCGAATCCCCTTGGGGGAAAAAAATTTTCTTTGAGAAAAAGAAACACGGGCTTTATACTTCTATGATTCTGCACACACACATATATATATATGGTACGGTTATTTATATTTTTGGCCGTACTACCCGAAACGTTGCAGGAGGCGGACATAGAATTATTGCTGCAACGTTGCGGCAACGTTGCGTGCATCATTGCAACCTTGCACTGCAACGTTGCTGCAACGAGAGTGTGCTGTATGGGTATGTGAATAAAGCACTTAAACGCGTTTTTCTCGAAACAGTGTTCTTCAAATCATTGGGACAAATATCTCGAGAAGTTATTATCCGATTCGATTGAAACTTTTTTATTTTGAAGAATATACTCCTATGCAGTGGGTGAACCTCTAACACTTTAGAAATTTTGAAAATTTGTATCTTTGAAAGCTGTTGAACAGATGAAAAACATAGGGAAAAGTGACTTCAAATTTCGAGTATCGTTATTTTGTCAAAGAATGTCATTTTTTGTCATTTTTCAGCTATGTCCACTAGGGAATTTCATGCTCCTTAATAATCTCGCATTATTTCTTATTGCAGACCAGTGGTTTCGGTGCTAAAAGCTCCAACGTTTCGCATGAATTTTTTGACGCCCCCACTTCAAGGACTCCCCCAGTGCCATTTACACCGATCAATTACAGAAGAAAATATATTTCTATTGTTTAAGACATGCTTAATCCAGTGCAATAAGTCCCATTCAATTATCTGCCCTAGTTTTCCTCTAATTAATTCCTAAAAATCACCTATTCCTATGGGCTCTGGACCCGAGCATCCCCTTAAAAACCCGTGACATTTCTTTCAAACATTTCAACTCTATCAGTAACACATTCTTCCAAATGCTTCTCCTTGTTCAACAACGCATCCCTACGACATACACTGGCGTGCACAAGAGCCATGCTGATATATCTGCCAGAAAAGGAGCAGAAAGGTCGTTCTTACATGCAGAGCGAACGTAGATCAAGCTCTTTCATCGCGGAAACGGATCATTCTTTCAAAATTCCCCGGGTCGTTCGACGAGAGGAGGCGAATAAAAGGACTGCTCCAAAAAATCCAGTTACCCCGGGACCGGAGTGGAAGAGATCGAGAGACCAGGGAAGCAGATCCTCGAAGATCGGCAATGATCCCTGGCCGATGGGAATCCCGTTGAATCCAGGTTACCGCTCGACCTCTCGATCCCCGGCTGGCCTTTTCATCCGTCTTAGATCCAGCGGGGCGAATGCCTGGAGCGTACACTCCCTCAATTAGCATTCGAAGAGAGGCGGACAAGCCGAGTCGTGGGGGAACCGCGCGAGCGGAAAGCGGGAAGAACAGGACCGGCCGAGATCGGTCGCGTTATTCGAGATACTCGATGTGTAGCCGCGGTTCGCTGCTGGCATTCAAGGATTACCAGGAGTTTAGCATAATATTAGCGGGATAGCCGGAGAAGGACAAGGGGCGGGGGCGGGGGGGGGGGGGGGGGGGCGACGAGAAGACAGGAGGGGGTTGGCAACCACACTGGGGGTGTAGCCCGCGACGGGTGAGAACGGTGGAAGTGCGCGGGTATTATTCATGGATTACCTCACTTGTCCCGGCTACAATCCTCCCAAAGCCTCCATTAGAATAATTGCTTCTTCATCTTCGCGCTTATGTGGCTGTTGCGCGCCGCGTCATTCTCTTTCGCCGCCGCGATCCGCTCCTCCGCTTCCTTCCGCCGCGCCGCCCCTGCCAACTTGCCGGGGGAAGTCGCGATTCGGACGAGCGGTCTTTGAACGGGAGCCGGCTCGAAACGTGCGGCTTCGATGGGTGTAAGCGAACTGTCCAGTGCCCAAGCGAAGAGTTTCAATTATTACGTTTTGTGCGTTGCGAGTGACTGCAAGACGAGGTCAACGGTACGACATAAAAGGAGGCTGTGGGTTATTTGGCGTGGTTAATTTAATTGTAGCTTAAAGTTATCGATTATTTGGTCGGGAATTTCTGAATTCAAGACCTCCGCTCGCAGTGGCGAATTTGAACGAAATGGTCGCCGAAACTGATATCTTCAAATCTATGTTAGATTGTTGAAATAAATTACAATAGCATGGCTCTAGAACGATGATCATGCACTTTTTTAATGGAAAATGATGAATTATACTGTAATTATACTATTGTAATATATTTAACCCTCGTCAGACGGCATAGGTACAATTATTGTAACTTTTGCGTTTTTAAATTGAGATAACTTTTGTTTCGAGAAGCCGGGAGGGCTGAAGTTTTGTGACATCTCTAAATTTTTAGTCTAGATTATATAGACCAAATTTTAGAGAAATATACAACCCCCTTCCGAGATAGGGGGTCCAGTCGAGGGTTGCATCCATAACAGCGGCATAGGCACAATGGCGCCCTCATATATTTTGTATGACGATAATGCAAGAAAAAAGGAATGCAATTTTTTTTAATGATACTGTTATTTCGTTAGAAAAAAGTACAAAAATAGATAACTTACATTATAAAAGAAAATTTGGGAAATTTTTTTTATTGATTTTCATTGAGAATAAATGTTATCAATTTATCATACAAATTATACCGACAGTGAGAATATTTATATAACATATGTGAGGGTGCAATTGTGCCTCTGAAAATTGTGCCGTCTGATGAGGGTTAAAACATTTAATTATACATACATATCTAGTTTTATACCTACTATACATAAAATACATTCTGCTTGATATTTAATCGTAAATAATAACTGTTATAATACAATGTTAAATATTTGCAATAACATGCCAACTATTTTTTAAGTATAGAATTAAAAATTGTGGACGAAATTAATATTTACAAATGACGATAACTGGTAAGGCCGCAGATTGTCGCAGCTAATTTCAATCAGAACTTCTTCTCTGGCCTTTAAACATTACTTTAAAAAAGAAATCGAAATCTGATCTCGGTTGATACATGACTATTCGCTCGAAGAAAGAAAAACATATATAGGTATGTATTGTATTTTTATGTATCACAGCTATAGAAATTGTTAAAAAATAATACAATAATTAATGTAAATATGAAATCGCGGCATATTAGATAATACCAACAATGGCAAATTATCTTGTTACAACTACAATAAATCGTGAAAATTGTTTTTGGAGGAAAAACATGCTCTGATATTTCATAAATGAAGTACAATTCACAGATCTTTAAAATAAAAAATATTTTTTTACTTTTGGCCACGATTTTGGACAAACTCGCAACTGTCAGAATCGTTTTCGTGTCATCTGAGGAGTGTGGCGAAATCATGGCGAAAGTTTTACGCGAAGCACGGAACGCTTCATTCTGCTTCCTTTGCTTCGTCCCCCGCCCCTCTTTACGAGCGTTTTTATATTTAAAGTCCGGACGCGGTAATTTCATCATAAACCTCTTCCGCGGGGAAGAGGAACTTCAAATATTTGAGTAGTCACCTCGTCGCAGCCACTTTCTTTTCCGGTTTTACGCGACGCGGCGCTCTCTTAAACTGAAGCGGATCGCGCGAGTACCCGTCGTCGATTTCTCTCATTTTCTTCTTTTTTCTTCTTCTTGGGGGTGTGGATGAGGAAGGTAAATTGGTTCCGCTTCATTTAACTCGGTCTCCGGGTCTGTGTAATATACCACTAAATGGCAGGAAAAATAAGCGATATTGATCGTAACTGATGGAACAATAAACACGAAGTATAATACGAAGCGAAATGTCGAGGAATGTTTAAACCCCGCGGGAGAACGGACTCGTTGACGGTTCCCTTTGAAAACGTTTATTTTGGAAATTGAATTGCAGCGGTAAAAACTTGGAAGGAGTGTTAATGAGTAGTAGTAATAATAACGTCGTTTTAATGACTCTTTACCGCGGCTGTCGTTGAATGTTACTGTTTAAGCGGAGTTACTTTCAACGATTTCGAAATGTTTAATTTAAATGTTGCACTGTTCTGTCGTTATTCTGTATTTAATATCTTAATATATAAAGCAGAAAGCTTTTATATGTTTGTGTGTTTGTCTGTCGCCTGAAAACTTTTGAACGATAAATTCTCGGATCACGAGGTGAGCCTCAGCTCATTATGTTTTACTAATCCAGACGAATGCGACTATTTTCACAAAGAAAATAAAGAATTTTTTTTATAAAATCAGAATCTAAATTTCGGGCGAAGCTGAGTGGTAAAGCTAGTTGTATATAAAAAGGTAAAATTCGAAGGTACAAGGAATCTAGTCTGCTCGAATTATAACACAAGAAAACCCAAGATATTGTTATGTAAATTGTATTAATAAAAAAAGAATTAGTAAGTAAAGCGAATGAACAACAATTTATTTTACTACGATAATGGTAAATTATACATTTCTCACTCTCAAAGTGACGAAACAACTCCCTATTATATTCATGGCAACCAATATTCTCGTGTTGGGAAAAACCGATATTATTAAATTAACGATGAAATTATTTAACCATAGCATGTAATTCAGCAGCTCTACGTCTCAATAATTCAACTTAATGTAGCACAGTTCAAAGTAATTATCTCCGCTCAGAATTATCCGTGCGCGGTGACTAGAGTGCGCGACAGTGGGTGTCTGACCATTGACGGACTGCACTACTTAATTCTACCATCGTCCTACGCGCTCTCTAAACATTATTCCAAGGAATTACCACTTTCCATGAAACCATCCGCATCCCTGAGCCAGTGAAACGTGTACCAACGAGCGCATTAAAATGGCACAGAAATGTCACCAGGGCCAGGAGAGGAATACAAAAATTATCAACGACAATCCGATACATCTGAATCGAAAGAAACTGATAAGTGTAATAGGGTGGTCCACAACTTAAGGTATTCCTTAAACCAATAGGAGTGTGTATATAAAAAACTGGCCCATATGAAACTTATTTTTTACAGGACGCTACGATTTGCAACATTATTTTCCATAATTAAGTGTATTCCTTAATAACGTAAAAGAAATTTTGTTTTTGTGTCAGGTATAAAAATGACTTCCACTTAGTTGACTAATTCTTTTTAATTGTTGTATTATGGAGTAAATTATGCTGCGATTCGCGATATTGAAGCATACGAATGACTAGCTTGCCATTTAATGTGTCGCCGTGACAAAAACTTGAGTGTTCTATCAGTGAGAATGAGAAATCTAAAAAGGTCTGCGGGAAGTAAATATTTTTGTTTCGACTATTTACGAATTTTTGCCCACTAAGTACTGCTTGATGTTTTTTCATGAAAATTTTGTGGAAACGTAATGCATTGACTATAATTAACGGAATTTTATTTTATCCGGTGCGTGGAGGTTTTGTACATACGGCCCTTGTTAACATGCTAACAATATCGGACGGGGTTACTTGACTAACAAGGGAAGATCCCGAACCCGAAAATTCAAAAAATTCTGATTGCAACGCAATTTTTGTTTGCTGCCCAAATTCACTCGAAGGGGTGGAATTAACCCCTGAAAATTCGACTATTTTCCGATTTTGTGTTATAACTCGCGAACTATAACAAATAGAAAAAAGTTGTATGACAAAAGTTATTTCTTTTAATTAGATATATCATTTGGGGAACAAATTATTTTACTGTTCACGAGTTACAACACAAAATCGGAAAATAACCAGATTTTCAGGGGTCAATTACACCCGCTTAGAGTCAATTTGGACAACAAACAAAAATTACGTTGTAATCAGGAGGAAATTCCCCACATATCCACAAAGTTTCAGAATTTTTTGAATATTCAGGTTTGGGATCTTCCCTTGTAAGTATATAGGAACACCACTAAAAATTTCACTTTTTATCCTGAAGCTGCAGTCAAGGCAAAGAGTTTAGCTGCTCAAGCCCACTGCCCCCACCACAAATCCCTCCAAACTCACCCCTACCAGTTTTACACCCTATCCTCCCTTCAAACTCTCAGGCCTTCCAAATAGACCATAACAAACAAGTACAAAATAATTACAGTATCTAACACCATGATAATTAATAAAAAAAATAACAGTGTGAAGGAGTAAAAAAATAAAGAAATTTATTGGTCGTAGGATATATGAGGCAGTGAGAGCCACATCGGGCTCACCCACATTGAAACAATTTTGTTTTCCTATTTTATATGACTAGTAGAGCCTACCCTAGTAGCATTTTGGGTTGGCATACAGTTGGGCCACGCACATAATATTAGTTGGCCAACAGTTAGATTTGGCACTTTTTTTCCAGGCTGGGCCAACAACAGATGGCCAAGATAGGCTTCCCTACTGTTTCCCAACTATTTATAGGGACTGCCTGGTCTGGTTTAGGTAAAAAAAAAAAATTTTGCCGTGAGTAGGAACCGAACACGGGCTTTCCGATTGCGAAGCAGCCGCTGTTCGCAACTACCCAACACATTTCCTTACAAACAGTTTTAATTTCTAGTTACATAAATAGTATTAATTGTTTATAAAACCTGCACACTGACGCGAAATATTCGACAAAATATCATCATTCGACTCATTCCTTAAAATTTCACATTCGTCTTAAGACAGACGTCCTCGTTACGTATTTATAAATAACAAAAGAAAAATCACAACTTGGAATATAATAACAAGTTTTAGGATGTAGCAAATTTTCTGACGTTTGTAAGACAACATTTAATCATCGTTGTAAATTGTTTGTTAATTAACCAACCATAATAATTGTAGGCCCAACATTGAATATTCGTAGACAAACTGTCGTAACTTTTTGTTAATTAACCAACCATAATAATTGTAGGCCCAACATTAAATATTCGTAGGCAAACTGTCGTAACTTTTTGTTAATTCACCAACGATAATAATTGTAGGCCCAACATTGAATATTCGTTGGCAAACTGTCGTAACTTTTTTGCCGTGGCCCTATGTTGGGAATTTGTAGGCAAAAACACTAACTATATCCCAACTGATTCCCAACTGTTGGCAACCGCTGGCCAACAAAAATGCTACTAGGGTATTGGAATACATTATTACTACTAATTCAATTTCGAAAAAAATGTGGGTTAGTCCGTTGTTGCTCTGACTGCCTCATATATGTACCAGGGATCGAAAAAGTTCTGGTACTTTTCAATAGGTTCCATTTAAAACATGGACCGCGGAACTTTTTTTAAAATTGTTCTCACATTATAAGTTCCCAGAAGAACCGATAAAATAAAAGTTCTTAAAAATAGAGGTTCTAGTTGGAATGGAACTTATAAAATATAAAAATAAAAAAATTTCTATAACAGGAACAGATATTTTGTTCACCAATATTAAAAAAGTTCTCAATCGTTGTAACAAATACTGAATACTATTCAATGGATAGTACTACAACAATATTAAATAATTATTACAGTTAAATTGATATTCTGAATGTGTTATTTATTTGTAATACTTACCTACGTAGATATTTGTAATGTTATGATTTTCATACCTTTTATTAAATAAACATATGAAGAATATGATATTATATTGTTAAATAAAACTAGTACCTAATAGTTTAGTACTTTTCTTTATCTTATGAAAACTTTTTTAATAAATGTTCTAATGTAACTTGTTTCCATGGAACTTTTATTATATAGGTTCTAAAATATCTATTCCATGAGAACACTTTTTAAAGAAGTTCCTAAAGGTAACATTTTTTTAAATAAAAATTCCACAGAAACAGATATTTTCTTAAACAAAACATATAAGTTCTAACAGAATTTTTTTCAAAACGAGGGTTCGAGAACTTTTCCGATCCCTGATATGTACGCCTTTCGTATACCTACTATATTCATGGAATTGGCAGCGTATATATACGCCTTTCGCAGACAAAGGGTTAAAACTGAAAAGTAAATGTCAAGTTAATTAACCCAATCATATTTGTAACTAACCCCACAGCCGGGGTTTGTTGACTTATTCATCTCACTACTCTAAATATAATAAAACAACAACCTAGATTCAATTAAAACGATTTTCAAAATTACGCCTGTACACCTAATGAAATTTGTAAACTTTTTGTATGCAACAAGCCAACAAAATACCAATGGTCCATTTATAAAAGTTAGAAATGTAAAAAATTAGTCTCCTAGCCCCGGTCTCCCCTACCCCCAAATCTACAAGGACGTCAGCTGGAGAGTCGTTAATTGAAAAACAGACAGAAACTCTTTCCCATGCCACTAAAAGCGATTAATCCCAGCGACCTCCAAATATTGTCTGATTAGACTCAAATGTTGCACAGATGTTTAGTATCTTTTCACAAAAGTAACCTTACGGAAAACCTACATTTCTAGGGCCTAAAGTGTATCCTACCTACCTACTTCTAAGTTCCACCAAAGAAGACAACGAGTTATGGTAGAAACCGACCTATCGATCCTCTTCTCTTTCCCGAGTCACGTTTAAACGGCGAAAATCGCGTTACCGCGCGATTCCACAAGAGTCGCTCGGTAAATTGTTTACGCGCAGCGCGGCAGAATCGATGCGGCAGACGCGAAGTAGAAGCAACAGGGTCGCGCAGGCGAGGAATTAAATAGGGTATCGGCTGACGGCCGCCGCCGCCTCGGCGAGCGTGTATCCAAGATCGGCGCGCGGCAGCCCCGGCTGGAAATATTCCGCGCGGCGTTATGGGAAATGTCGCGTGAAATGCGATTCGCAGCCGCGACGTTGGCTTTTCATTCGATGATTCTCGTTATCCTCGTTACACGTGCCCGTGGCAAATTGCGCGCGAAACCGTGAGGAATAAATTGTCTCCGCGAGCGACGACGATTGCATACACCCCCCGGGGCGGGGGGGGCCGGGAGAAGGAAAAAGCGGCCGTCTAGTGAAAGGGGTGGGTTTGAAAGCATCGGCTGGTCTCCTTTTTCTGCCGTCGCGCCCCTCCCGCCGCCCGCCAGGATGCGATCCTTGCGAATATTTAGTTACCGTGAACTACACTCGTTACCGTTTCATCTTCTCCTGGCAGATACGTGCGACGATTCCTTGAGTCCTTCTCCGCCCTGCGCCCGCAACCTCCTCGCTTTTTGCTCGTCGATCGTCGGTCCGGCGAGCACGTTTCGTCTGTAAAATGCTAAGCGCACCCTTCCGCCGTCTCTGTCTCGTGTTCCTCGTGCTCTCCGCCCGCCCACCCCCTGCGAGCCGTCTTCGCTCGCGCCTTATCGTTCACGGCTACCCGTCAACGTGCCGACGACTAATTTCCACAGAAATAATTTCCTGCCTTCGGGACGGCAACCCCGTGGCCATCGGTTTCGTTTCTTCCCTTGTAAGTGGAGTTCGTCTCGCCTGTCCGAAGTGCATAGTTGATACGCTGCACGGGGTGTTCGGCGACAGGCGGTTGAAAATGAAAAGGGTGCTTCTACGTGGCAAAATAAGACGAAAATGAAGGGTAAAGAAATCGCGTTGGAGGCTTGGTTCTTTGGGTATTAATGTTTGAAGATTCGGGTGCGGAACGCCTGAAGAACGGCAATTCGGAGACAGTGGCGCGCGTTGGGTAGACGCTCGGGACAGCTGTACGCGCCCCTACAGACCGACGCAACGCGCGCCGTTGGTCACCGAATTGCCGTTCTTCAGGCGTCGCGAAACTGAATTTTTAAATATTAATTACTAAAAATCCAGGCCTCTATCGCGATTTCTTTACTCTTCGTTCTCGACTTATTTTGCCGCGTAGAATCGCTCATTGCATTTTTTAGATAGGTGAAATCGATTATGGGTAAATTGTGTTAGTTTTGGTTTAGAGTTTACACTCTGTTAAAGGAGATCATTTAATTAGATCTGTATTAATATCTCGATACGTGAAAATTGTCTAGAGAGTTGGATATTTAGACAGAGCCTTTTACAATGTTACCGATACACTCATTAGGTTAAAGCTTCTTCGAATCTAATGTGGATGTGGCCCCAGCACAATAGCTGTCTGGGATATAATCCAATTGTTGCAGGTAATGTGCTCGGCAGAGTATACCATAGTCATTGAATTGGCCGTGGTAAACCGAGGGCTTGCTCCGCTAGTTCACCTACCCTCGTGTTGTTTACCGAGATATTACAGCATATTGGAAAGTATAGAAGGACGAATTATTAATATAAACCACCCTGCTGGTGCGTAATTAGATGTATTTAAAATACTCTAACTTTAGGGCCGCAATTGAATATTTATCAAACTTGGGAATTTATTCATGTTCCCAAATTAATAGTCACTTCGTTACAGATAATCTAGTACAATTAAAAGAATCATTTTAGTAATGCCATTACAAGCATTTAGTAGACAATTGTAATTTTCTTTCGACCAGAGTAAAATAGAACATGTGCCTATATTTTCAATTCAGTAGCAATTTATAGGACGTCAATATTGATAGTGATAATTATTCATTGACAGTTAATAATGAATCGAACAACAATTCCCTCTCGCGAAATTTAAATGCTACGAAGACTCCAATGCTCGGACGAATTATTTATCCATTTTAACGTCAACGGGAATATAATACGTTTCGACGCGAGCCACAATTATAAATGGCACCTGCACTATGTACTTTATTACACACGTAACTGAAATGTTCGAAAGTTGAGAAACCAATTGGTCCATCTTTTAAACTATATCCTACAACCTACTTAGGGTCTTCACAATCCCAAGGCGAAATTTCAATCGCTCGCAAAATACTTACAAAATGTAATAAAACATGCGTCTGGGCCATTAATTCTCCCACGTGATTCGTTAAATGGCTAAAATCGATTCGCGTCTCCCGACAAGATCGCCCCTCTGCTCCAGAGAAATTGGTTGCAGACATTCGGTAAGACTGAAAGCCGCCGGAGAGAGGAGCGAGAAAAGGCAGCACTCGCACGTACAGCGAGATGCTCGTGTGTATAAATACATAAGAAAAGGCAGGAAAAGAGGTGGCGACGAGGAGGCCGGCTGCTACATAATCGCGTCGCGACAAAGAATCCATAAAAGGTTGGGCTGCCGGGTTTTTCGTGTAGTGCCGAAGAAGAGAGGAGGCTCTAAGCCGCGGCGCACTCGTGTCCCCGTGAACACAATAATGCTCCGCTATTAACCGAGAGCTTGTATTAAGCCCTCGAAAAAAGCTTTCATGCACTTAACGGCAAATAATATGAGAAGTGGTGCTACGCGGCCAGCACGCCCGTCTCGCCGACTTTCCACCCACGGATATTACACGTATGCGCCACCCCTCCCGTCCACCTGCGAACAGATCCCGCGATTGTGCGTGCTCTTTGGACAAAGCCCGCCAGCCGACGTCGCCCCTTCTTCCCTGGCGGACCTCGCGCGCAATTTAACCCTTTGATTACGAGCATCCCTCCACATGTATCGGCGATTCTTTCTGACAAGCTGCTTCGGCAAAAACTATATTGAACCCTGTGCTACGATCTTCCAATTACGGCTAAAATACGTTCGCCCACTGCTGTGTGGATTGATACCTGGGACGCGCCAAGCGTTCACCCAAATTACTGAACGGCGATATATATACTTTGGGAGAATTTTCTCGTGGTTTTCTGAATTTCGAGGGGCCTTAGATTTTTTTTCTAAATAGATACGACGCGATATTTTCCTTCCAACAATATTTAAGTTCACGATGGGGTAAGATAGTTTAATATCTTTCAGTCTGTTTTTCGTATTCGAAGGCTGTATTACATTTGTTAGTTAATTTTTTGTAATAATAATTGAAGAGTCCTTGTAGAAAACACTAAGTGCAAAAATTAGATTCTATACCGTAGTATTATCATTGCCACGTAGAATATTTAACGCTATTTTTGTTTTATTCTGGCACTGTTTTCTACAAGGATTCTTTAATTTTTTAAAATTCTTTTGTGGTTTTCATTTCTCGAATGGACGCGAAGTATTGGTCTCAGTAACGATTGACTTGTTTATTTATCAAATCAATTTATTTAGCACAAAGCACAACAAAAATATCGACTTTGAGGAGTTATAAATACGATGACGAATAATTGTTTTCACTTGTAACCGAATGCTGTATGGATTTGTGATAAGATGTGTGTATTTACAGATTGCACTATCAGTGGAATTATAATAATACGTTTGCCAATTTATAAAATTCTATCTAAAGAAGTTGAATCCGTTGATGAACTTTGTGTCGAGAAATCGAGTTACGAAGATACGGCTTATGAGTCTATAAAAATATCGAAAACTGTTGGGTCGCGGCAATGGAAACAGAGAACGGCTCCTTTCGAAGATTACGAACAATCAAATTTGGAAAGACACAACTCAAATATTATAAATCGTAATTACAATTTGTATTTAACATTTTAATCGCTACATATGTAGGTTACCTATCAATCGAGCAACATCGTGTTTTTTTTTTCATCTAGCGTAGAATCCCTACAAATTATACATAGGTAATTGTATAGTGGTATATAACCTAAATGTTACATCTTAACCGAAGGAATTTGATGCGTAGTATAAACTTTTTTTGTCGATTAGTACTTTAGTTGATATCCATTTATTTAACTAAGCCCATCTTTTTAGCTTCCACTTCGTAAATTAATAACCTCCACATTTTGACTACAAACACTTCTGCTTCTTCGTCCAATACCTAAAATATACACGTGTATTGTCGCATTATAAAAAACATTGAATTTTTAACTCACGATCGAGCAAATAAAAATTCTTTACCATCTGTACATCATCGAGTATGCCTTGAGGAGAGCTGCCGGCCATTACTTTACTACAGATAAAATCTACTAGTGTAGGCTCAGGTTCTCCAATGTATTCAATGATTTTCTTGTTGATCCACGGCCTTATCCTCTTTTCCATTAATGTCTGCATAAATTAAGAAGATCGATTAATGACTCGCGCAAACATTCACGAGCAAGTAAAA
Organism: Andrena haemorrhoa; assembly: GCA_910592295.1. NCBI lineage: Eukaryota > Metazoa > Arthropoda > Insecta > Hymenoptera > Andrenidae > Andrena > Andrena haemorrhoa. The sequence continues at coordinate 12,811,448 of OU342944.1, read as the reverse complement.
GTGTACTAAAAAGACCGCTTACATTATCTATGACGGCCCAGTCAAGTTGGTACCCGAATAAAGCGTTTTTGTCCGTGGGTATTTTATCGATAAGGGATTTTATGTGTTTCCGTTTTTCCTCTTGACTTTTTGTACTTTCCTCTTTGCCGGGTTTAGAAGCTTCTTCGGTAGATTTCTTCTTTTTCTCTTCACCATAATCTGCAATGAAATTCATATAGAAGCTCGAGTACTTTATCCTAAGGTCGGGGTCAGGTATATTGGCCGGCGAGTTTGTTTTCGCAATCAGCGATAGAGGAGAAATCAACCGCCACCATCTGACGATCATGGAATTATCAGTTGGAGTTGCTTGGCCCCCGAAGGGTATGGTGGGGTAACGTGAACGCTGCTCGGCTCTGCCTGAACCTACCTAATAGAGATGAAGCTATCAAGAAAGAATCAATCTTTTGACCAATAAAACTCCTGAATTTTTTCGGACCTAACGCACACCTATTCTGATGTGTGTGCTTCTACGCTAAGAACTCGGTTTGGCCTACGCGTCAGTAGCTTGGCGCTATCCGCACCACTTCTGGTTCACTCTTGTTCCGCGAAGGCGAGAGTGAGATGGAACGAGAGCGAGTGGGAGAATACCCCTCACGAAACTCACCGGCCAACATATCTGGCCCCGGCCTTAGTAGATTATATTAACATTACTGAAATTTACCTAAAGGAACTAGTTTACGCTTCTTTGCATTGTTAGCACCGTCGTCGTCGTCGTCATTATTAAATACATCCTTAACATCGATTCGACCTTTCTTTCTAGTTTGATTCGCCTGCTGCGAGTTGGCGTTAACAGTTGTGCTCGGACTAGCAGGGGTTTTGTTACCGACGCCGTGATCACCGCCGCGGTTGCCTCCGCTTCCCATGGCGAACGGCACAAAATTACCTGCAATAACGGAAACGTGACGCCAAACAGGATTCATATTATCGTACGAATAAAGGGACTTCGCTGTTCACTTACTACTGCTCGTTTTTTCAGGCTCGCTGACAAGGGACATTCGCGAGTCTTCGTCTAACGCGGGTGGAATGGATGGAGCTGTTGGCGTTACTGGTTGATGAGACGGCGAAGATCTCGTGCCCTTTACGCTCTCTCTATCCGTTTCGACGACCTCCTCGTTCTCTTCGCCGCCTTCGTGGTGGTGATTCTGATGATGGCGGTGATGCCTTCGGTGATGATGATGGTGCCGCGGAGGCGTCCTCGACGGCGCTTCCGACTGGGAAGCGTCGTCGAACTGCACGCACTCGTCACTGTCACTTTCGATCGGCTCAGTTTCTATAGGCGGCATTACTTCCTTCTCCTTTTTCACCACCTTCTCGTCCTCTTCGTCGATTATTGTGATCACTGGCTTAGGCTTGTACTGTTCCTCCCTTTCTGCTTTTAACTGGAAGTAAAGTGGACAGTTTATAAGAATCGCGTAGCAGTGTATAAAGATTAAGAGTTGTTACATCCGTGATATTTTACCCTTTCGAACTCGGCCGCTGGATCTGGATGAGAGGCATCGGCGTAAAGTTTATCACGAAGACGCTGAAGCTCCTGACGCTCGGCGCAACGGTCTCGCGAATCAGCTTCCGCCTCGAGTGCTCTCTCTTCTAGGCGACGCGACAGCTCTTTGCCTTTGTAATATTTAGCGTCGTCGCGATCATCGTCGTAGTCTTCAAGGAACTCTTTCAAGCGCTTCGCCTCCCTTTCTCTCGCCTCTCGTTTCGCTCTACGTTTCTCCGCCTCTTTCTCGTATTCCTTCTGTTTACGACGCTCCCGCGTCTCCCACGCTCTCAAACGCTCCTGATAAGCCGCCTCCTTTTCTCGCGCTCTCCGCTCGTTCTTCTTCCTTTCCTTCGCCTCTTCCTCTTCCTCCCTTTCGCGCATAATTTCCCTTTCAGTTTTCCTCGCTTCCTCCCTCTCGCGCTCTCTTTCGCGCTCTCTGTCCCTCTCCCTTTCTCTCTCCCGCTCCCGTTCTCTGTCCCTCTCACGTTCTCGTTCGCGTTCTCTTTCGCGGTCTCGATCTCTCTCCCGCTCTCTTTCTCGGTCTCTATCTCGGTCTCTGTCTCTATCGCGATCTCTTTCGCTCCTCTGACGATCCCTGTCGCGTTCTTTAGACCTTGAACAAGAAAGAAAATGTTGGCATTCTGTGCAGGAAATTGTCCTTATTTCGTATCTAGAAAGTATCTTCAGTTGCAGTCGAAGCGAGAAGAATTACATTTTCAGCTTTGCTTCAGAGAAGAATGATTAAATGTAACTCTTTGGAAACTTTTGCATGCCGCTGTGTGTTTTCTTCTCTCGATACGAATGAATTTCGAAAATCAAATCTATCCATTTTCAAATATTATTACCTGGATTTAGACCGCCTCTTGTCCCTTCTACTGCTTCCAGTGCTACTACTACGACCTTTGAGAGACGTGGGGCTTCCAGGATCCCCGTCTTGCTCATCTTTAGTACTGCTGCCATCCCGCCTATCTCGCCGCTCTTTCTCGCGTTTCTCGCGTTCTTCTTTCTCCACTGCTTCTTTCTTCCGTTTCACTTGGGCCTTCTCCTCCTCCTGCTTCTATAAAACACAAAAATACGAGAACAGGTGAGACCAGATAGTCGAAGCAAGCGTGTCAAGGCTGTGATAATAAAACGCAAAAACTAGCAATCGTATTCTCCTGAGTTATAAAAATTAAAATGTAGAGAGAAGGTTACTGTAAGTGTAAAGTTAGTTAATGTATATAAAAAATAGTGGTAACATCATTACACTATAATAGTGCAGTATTATCCTTTCTTTTGAAGTCAAAATAAATACCCTCGTGTGTATATATATATATGTATATAATATATGTATAGATACATTTATTAACAAGATATATAAATGTTTCACATGAAATATTCACTGTAGTCACTGTCAGCGTAAAATAACACTGTACAAATTTTAACAATTAATACTAAAACATATGGAAAATATATTGAATACTGTTTTGTGCTCAGTACCCGCCTAGTGTTAACAAAATGACGAACTCTTATTGCTCGGAACAAATGCTTGAGCAAGAAAGGCTCCGATTCCTTAGAAAACCACAAAACTCATTTGCATAGATTCATTGCCGTTTAAATTTTGCATAAACAATTTTAGTTCTGTCTAATGTTACAAAATATTACGATATTTAACGATTACTAGTTGCACAAAAATTAATCACATGTCAAATATCATAATTCTGTTCATCTCAATGAGGTATACTCACTCCACTGGAGCATGCTCGGTCAGCAGCATCTTACGCAAAATCTTGTTTACATATCAATTACCTAAGTGCAGGTATAAATTTTGGAAACAAGCATAAGAAGTTTCTTAAGCTCTACTTAAACTAAAAATACCTTAATACTAACAGACGCATCGTAGAGGCCACCCAATGTACTTACAACATTGCAAATGTGCCTGTAAAATCAATAGTGTCTAAAGCTATGTAAGTCTAAAAGTCGAAAGGGGTGAATATATTTAGATTTCTTTGTCAATACTCAATAATTATTAGAAAGTATTATACCAATCAGAAGCGGAGTCATCACGAAGAAGGGATTCCACCAAAACATCTTTTCACATTTCCCAAGAAACTGTCACACGTCTGTCAACTTTGTTTTCTTCTGGTTATGCAGCTGATGCGGCAAACTGTTGGATATCAAATGCACAATAGTTTGCCCACCCTTTATCGTCCCGTATTATCAACGTAACGTCTTAGAAATAAATTAAATATGCTTCATCCTTATTCGATATAATGGTAACAATAATGGGTTACTGCTTGGAGAGCCCTGCGGCATATCTCTACGCTACTCTCTCGTAAAAGAATATCGTCAAAATCCGTGGTCCGCGCGAAACCGATAATGGAGTGTACCATCTTGCGAAGATGATAGAGAAGAATCTAATCAGAGTAGATAAGAAAAAGCAGATCCTGTGAACTGTGAGTTGCTTCTTCTTAAATCTTCACGATCCGATGTCCATACAGTAACCCATATTCTCGTTTTTAAACTAATAAGGATAGAGTAACTGAGTGCACACAAAAATAGATGCACGTATGAGGAGAAAACAGACTGTTGAAACATGAAATATCAGTGGTCATAGGTAATCAGATGGGCAGTTCACTAACAAAACTACAAGAACCGAATGGTTGTGTTGGCTCATGGTTGTGGAGTTTACTCACGGTGTGAAGTTGACTTGGTCAGTCAGTGTGGTGGTACCGGAGAATGGAGGAGCGCGCACCTAGGTACTACATGTCTGATCGAGACGCTGACAGAAGCTGTTTACACAAAATAAAGACAACAACTGAACAGTCGCCATTGTGATGACAAAATCATTTCATTGTGTGTAGGATTCAGAAAGTCTCGATCCTATTAATAATCTATCTAAAAATATATTATATAAAGTATGTCAGCGTCAAATTTCTTTGTTCAAGACAATATCTTTTACCAATCCTAGGTAGTGCGTAAAAACAATTGGAATGGCAATTTATTGGCCTTCTATATACAGGTACTAGACTGCTAGACTTTAGTACAAATACACAATTTAACGATGAATGATAAAATAGTACAACGTTAACGTGATAACAGTCTGTGATGCAAGAAAGTAATAGCATATATATAAAACAGGTGTAGTTATTTTCGAGAGTACTCTGCAATTCGTCAGTAAATCAAAATGCATACATTTTAATAATAGAACAAGATCGTATTATCACATTTGTTCTGAGAAATGTAAGAAAGTGTAGTAATATGCTTTTAAACGACAGATACAAGTGAAGCCTTCCAACTCTTTTTACCGTTCTCCTATAATACTATTGTAGAGGAAAATCACGAAAAAGAAATTGCCTAACAGTATTCGTTCAATATCAAATCATACACGAATAATATGTTGTGTCTTCGTAAAAATACTAGTGCTAGCAGTTTAGCACGATAAGTATAGAAGCGGATAAAGAAATTTGATTGTATGGAATAAATTGCATTCAAAATACAATAGCAGCGACGCTATTAATACACGCAGAATTATTTGCGAAGTTGTCAAGTCAAGAGAATGGAGTTCCAATAGAAATAAATTTATTGGCTACACGATGTCAGCATGTTGTAGAGTTACGAGATTCTCCCGTCTTAAGATTGCACATTTCTTGTTTTTTCATGTTTTGTTGGTTGGATATACTCTGTGACTTACCGACGAGGCTGCAGCTGCCTGCGAAAATACGAGGGATGTGCTGTGATTGACTCCCTTCAGAGCCAATGAGTGAGTGAAAGAGTGGTCCCCACACACAGCATTCCTAGGCGTGTGCGTTTGCTGTGTGCGACGCACGCTGCCTGTTATTATAATTATAGCAACGAGTCACGGCTCCAATTATTTAGAGCTAACATAGCACACACGCACTTTATCACAATATATACTTAAGAGCTATACTTTTACAACTATGCACTCGTGATCCTCTTTTGCCTGCCCAAATGCACGGTTCAATTCTCTACATAATATGCTGCGAGTTTAATCAACAATTGTGTGATACGAATTGCAGATACAGTCGGACACATAAAATAGTTGTGATCCCACAAAATGTTTACAGTACATTACATTATCTGGTTTCGATTATAGAAACACTCGAACATTTCCGCTGCGTGCAAATTCTCTCAATTACGGCTCAAGGAAATAAATCGGAAGCATTCGTCGACGAGTCAAACGCGGCGTATGAATTTACTAATTTTGAATGTAGACTAAAGACTCAGTGTTGTAAATATTCCGTATTCGATAGAAGTATTGTTGAAATATTTAAAAGCACATTTAACTATTCTTTCTCCGAAACAAAAAATAAGATTTTTAAATAGCCAGTTTCCAATATATCAGTTCTCCTTCCTACTTTGTGGAAAGATCAGTCTTGCTTTTCTCACGAACAAACCAATCAAGCAGAAAACTTGTTACAATGTTTCACAGAGACAACAAAGTAAGCGCTACAAAGTATTACAAACATATTCTTAACTACACTTCGATAGACCAATAGATATATTATTTATACGTTGAAATTGTTATATTTAAGAAGCATGGAAATAAAAAATATCCATAAAACCTTAAAATATCGAATTTAGTGTGTATTCTACTTCAAGCAAAGTACCAGATGTTAGACGGAAAAAAACAGAAGTACCCTGATAAATTAGTATATGAAAAGTATTTTAGCAAACAAACCCGCTTTCTTTTATATGTTATAGAATACTGTTTATAATGCTTCGTAAAAAACTTACACGATTGGCGACAACAATTTTATAATAATCAACGTTGGCAAACCTAGATTTTTGCAAATTTTTGCCCAATCCTATCAGACCACAATTCATAATACCTTCTAGGATTTTGGTATATCATATCCGACAATATGACCAAAAAGAAGGGCAGAAAAGTAGGAATGACATAAGAAGAAGATTGTTGAAATAAATTGTAAAAATAATTACCTTCATAACCTCCCTGAATTTTCCAATCTCTCGTGTAATCAAGTCTCTTTTACTTTCTTCTATTTCCGCATCGTCCAAGTTCAAAGACTTTGCAACCATTTTTGTTTGATGTTCCTCTACAATGCATAACAAACGATTCATTAATTTCCCAGTTTAGTTGTGTAAAAATTCAACGACAGAATTTATACGTTACCAGGAGCAACTTGAGCCATTTCCAAGTCGACGGCATGCTCAGCTATGATTTGATTAATACGGGCCAGCGCATCTGCATCCACTACTCTCATACCCTCGTCCATGTAATCTTCGCCTTCTTCTCCTTCGGCCCCTTCAGTGGACGTTTCATCCTGCAAGGGTGACTGACCGCCTCTCAATTTTTTCCTTCTCTCCGCTGTAGCAAATCAACACGGCACGAACGTATTACGCACGAGAAGAATTTTTAAGGATCGCGCTATTTATAGAATTTCCAAGGCTACCTTTAAACTGATCCAAAACAACTTTGGCTTTGGCGTCGACTTTAACGACAAGCTTCTTTGTGCCTATTTCCATGTCGTGGAGCAGTCTAACTGCTCTGAGACCTGCGTCGGGACCTGCGTACTCACAAAATCCAAAAGCTTGGACTCTCTTCCACGAGAGGACATGACCGCATGCACCCAGAATATGCCGAATCATCACGTCCGGCGCTCTGTCCATGATGTTACCGATGAACACGGTAACCGGCGGACCGGACTCTCTCTCGCGGCGACGATTATTATCGTGGCGATTCTGGTTGCGAGCATACCGGACAGCGGGAGCTGAGGTCTGCATCGCAGATACGGGTGTTGGAATCATCTATGTTTTATAAATGGTAGGTTTCTTAATAATGCACATCTCTACTCATGCAGTCCAGAATCTACCCTCCCCCTAATAGCGCATTAATTTGTTCTCTCTTCTCCTATTACTTTTATTATAATACGGCGTCATGCAAGCATCAAACAACTTAATGCAAATATTTGTGTTAGAAACATAGCCTTTATGTGGTAGCGTAAACTACCACAACGTGAACATTTTAATTAATATACATTCCATTCAGTTAGATGAAACAACTGCATTGCCGTACAGGAAAGTTCATAACTGTGATATTATTAGCGCATATCGATATAAACTACTCGTTAAGTTTGTATTATTTACTACATAACACATCGATTAGCTTAAACAACGCTTCGCAAAGAGATACATGCTCTGGCCCTTTAGTTTTAAAGAATACAAAGATTTGCATTACTCGTTAACGAAACTTTCTCCTACTTGGGTATACTAATTTTAAATTCAGAAAGAAAATAATCGTAATGTTATGAGAGGCATCTAAATTTTCATTTTAAATATATACAAGGAATGAAACGAAGAAGAATAATAATAAAGTAATAGAGGAACATTAGTGAAATATACGCGTAATGAAATTTTTCTGTTTTTACTTTTAAGACAAAAATGAACTTGGAAATTTGAATCGTTGTAGTTATATACTGAATCCTTAATGATCGTAAAAAGTACTTGACTTTGTAATATAGACGTTGCAATGATTAGCAAGTATAAAAGATATCTAAGAAAAGGAAACACCAAATTGTCCAATAGCGTATAAAAGCAAACATGCTAAAACATTCAAGTTTTAGAATTTTGCAGCTACTTACATGTGCCATAGGCATTACGCCGCCTATAATTGGCGGAGGCGCGCCAACCATGTATGGCATAGGCGGCATGCCTGGTATTCCCATTGGAGGTTGGCCAGGATAAGACATTTCTTATTTTGGTTAGTACTACGGCAGAGCTATCACTGAAAAATATGAAATGATAAACACATTAGGCGTGAATAATCTGTGAAGAATTAAATATCTAATCTGTTGGAATCTATGTGCAAAAATCATTCGTATCGCATTACCGGTAGCTTTTAATAAAATAGTATTTGAATTGATCGCAGCGCTTGCAAATAACAAAGTTACGGTTTAATTACAATAGTTTCAAAATTGCAGAATTAGCCCAAATTGTCGAAAACTTAATTATAGTTGATGAAGCAAGGCATAAAGTTGCTTTTACATTCTTTTACATTGCAAAGCCTAATATAATATTAAATGCTAATAATACGTAGAAACAATGTTCCCTAGAACTTGTTACAGATGTGTCATAGACTGATAAATTAGTTTAAATGATTGCAAATAGAAATATTGTAGCAATGCTTTTATCGTAGTATATATAGGAAACGCAAAGACGCAAATAGGCAAATTGGAATTAATCGAAGATTTTAGAATAGTAACGCAGGCTGCGAATATTATATAAAACTTTTCACGAGAAAATAACCTTTCAGAAATAACAATCTTCTCGGCTATAGTTTTCTGGCATATAATCAGATACACATATTAATTCAACATTACATCAATTAAGAATCGAAAACAAATACCTGCGCTTCACGTTTCGATATACAGAACTGGTCAGCTCGTAAGCTTTACTATATAAGAACGTGTTTTTCGAAATAACTGTTACAGATTGCCAGACAAGACATTAATGGATGCTTTAGTATTCTAACCATTAAATGATTTCAACAAAGAAACGATCCCTATATACTTACATAATGTATTTGAAAATAGAAGCAATGCGTCAACCATCGTTTTCTAAATATTCACGTCATTTTATTCAGATTCCGGTGCAGAGAAGATGTTCCACTAAACACGCGAACTCAAATTTTCACTTTAACAAATTTTCAACTGAATAATCACTTCTTTTCGTCCATTACGGCTTCACGCGCTGTTCGCTTCTAGAAGGCTATGGTTGATGGTGCATTTCCCGTGAGTTCAGCAAAACATCCCAAATGCACCGCGTCGTGCAGAACTGTGCAGAACGTAGAAGGGTTACACAAATCAAGATAGCGTCGATTCGCTTCCCATCATCTGCCATCTTGGCGTCAAACCAATCAACGCCAAGATGGCAGATGATGGGAAGCGAATCGACGCTATCTTGAGCACTACGATCAGAGCGCCACCTCGACCGAGTTTCATTTGCGATGTATTCTCATTCCACTTACGTCCAAATCGCCCGTGATTTTCGTTAAGCTAGGTTTTCCTGTACGCGACTGGTCGCATCGTCACGAATTTCAAAGTCGATTTTCTCGAAAATGAAGCGCGATATGAAAAAAAGTTACTCTTTCTTTTCGACTTATAACAAGTAATTAAGTCGAGAAAAAGGAATACAATTTTTTGATATTGCGCTTCATTTTCGAGAAAATCGACTTTGAAATTCTTGACAATGCGTTCAGTCGCGCATAAGGAAACTTACCCTAATGAAAATCACGGACGTTGCGGGCGATTTGGGCGTAACTGGAATTCGCCCTGTGTATGCACTGTAAAATATGTTTGTACCCAGATAGCAAACAGACGTCTATAGACGCCCAAAAGACGTCCTAAAGCCGTCCAGACCTAAAATCGACGTACAATTGACGTGTTTAAGACATCTATGCTATGTGGGTATTTATACGCAAACTACTAATTGGCAAAGGAAACTACGACCGCGGGAATGGTGGCGCTAGTGTGGCGTAATAAATATGGACGATGCAGGTTAACTGATGCAACTCCGAATTCCTGCAGTTTCTGCGCGCCTCATGCACCGCAAGTGGCATCGTATTGGTGGCAAATGAAAGATTTTCTAGGGAATCGTACGATGCCACCAATTTCATGCGCTCAATGCGTGAATTGGAACAAACCCATAAAGAGATTTATGTTGTTACCTATCTCGAGTGCTTCCTTTGTGGACCTGCCCCGGCAATATAGAGCCTATTAGGGAACTACCACACATATTTTTCAAGCTTTATTTGTTATACGACTTTGGTTATGTGATTTCTGTAATTTACGTTAAGTGTAATGGCGCTTTCGGGCAACCGCCCTGGGGCGCACTGAGTGCGAATTTTAGCCTGTTTTAGCCAATCGGAAGCGAAAAAGTTCGCACTCAGTGCGCCCTAGGGCGGTTGCCCGAAAGCGCTATTACACTTAATGTAAATTACGTAGTTTTCTAGGGATTTATCCATCTCTGTCGACAACCCTTGGCTAGTTGATTTGGCTTGACGGTGGCGCCGTTTCGTTTCCCACCTTGGCGTTGATTGGTCGACGTCGCGGCGCTATTGCGCGCATGCGTGGCGTTCCCCCACCGTTAAATAACTTACGCCGTATGGTATTTCTGTGCGACCCTGCCACGAACGCGGTGGGAAGACTTATATGTACCCCCTGCTCAAAAATATCACCACTAATGCAAGTGAACTGCAGCCAACCAGCATCACGCCTAGGGATCGGTTGTCAACGCTGATTGGCTGCGGATCACTTGCATTAGTGGTAGTTGGAACGAATTTTTGAACAGGGGGTACTCCTGGTAGAGTACGATGGAAAATACATGATGGTCAAACTATTCCGCGGAGGGGGAATAACCAATCAACATGAAGGTGGAAAACGAAACGGCGCCATCGTCTCGCCAAGGCAAGTGAGGCCGCAGCCAACCAGCGTCGACAGCCGAATCTGCGGCGACGCTGGTTGGCCTGGCTTGACTTGACGGTGGGGCTGTTTCGTTTCCCACCTTGGCGTTGATTGGTTATTCCCTCTCCGCAGAATAGTTTGACCATCATGTACTTTCCATCGTACGCTAACTCCTGGCAACCCCAACCGTGATCCCTCCCAGTTTACGGGGAACCATACGCGCATCTCTTGCGCGCACCGCGAACGGTGAACGCTACGTCAGATTTATCTGCCTCGCTTTACTATTTCGCTTATTACTCAATCCCATTTAGCAATATCGAGATGATAGGTAGAATAAAACCTTCCCAAATGTCTCTACACATCTGTGAAAACCACAGGAGAATTTGTTGAGTGGTTTCCGAGTTTACCGCGTACATACAAACACAATACAATTTCCGTTATATCCCACACAGCACACGGCGCCTTAAAGGCGCCCATTTTCGGCCTGTTTTCCGCCTGAGCGACTGAGCGTCCCGATTTGTAACAAGACGCCTTTTGGGCGTCTTAAAGGCGCCTTAGAGGCGCCGTGTAACTACATTGGCTCCTCTATGGGGCGCCCAAAAGGCGCCTTTTGGGTATCGTGTTGTAGGAAGGGCTGTCTTCCCCAGTCTTCCCGTCCCGAGAGCGAAGAGTGGAGGCAGCCACGAAGCCATTCTTTATAACCTCAAAATACAGTATTATTTTATTCCTCGATAACGAGTGATTATTATCCCCCCCAATCTTCGGTGTGCATCACCTGCAGGAGTAGGGCCTGATAGAATTATCTACGTGCCGGGTAACTCCTACATTGGTGACCCCCGACGTGATATTGTGTCAGACTGTGGGAGGCAGAATTTCGACGCCTCGCAGCGAGGACTTCGTAGCCGAGACCACGAGGCGTTCGCCTTCGTCCCTTGGCTCATCGAAAGACTAGCTGTTCCAAGGGTGCCGTCAGCCAGCTGGGCGTGGGACACAAATATATGTGTCGAACTGAGAACCTTCTTGTTTGTCGAAGTCTGTTAATAAAAGTATCTATACACAAATTTTAAATAAATAAATATAGTAAATCGCAATGAATTTTTATCCAATTTGATTTCATTTTGATAACCGTTTGTTTCTAATTTATCGATAATTAAGACGCCTGACAGTCCTAATCCAGGCCCGTTTAAGGCGCCTTTGAGGCGCCTATTCCAGGCGCCCTCGAGGCACCTCGAGGCGCCTATTCCAGGCGCCTGTTCGAGGCGCCTTTAAGGCGCCTGTCAGTCCCAATTCAGGCGCCTTTGCGGCGCCTTTACGGCGTCCCGTTTTGTAACATCAGGCGCTCAGAAGGCGCATTTTGGACCCTCATAAGCCGCTCGTAGGACACTCAAGGCGCCTTTCAGGCGCCTCGAGCGCCTGGGACCAGGCGCCTGAGAGGCGCCTTTCAGGCGCCTGTGTGCTGTGTGGGATATATATATATATATAGAGAGAGAGAGAGAGAGAGAGAGAGAGAGAGAGAGAGAGAGAGAGAGAAGAGACGAAAAGTGAAGAGAAGAAGAGATATTAGGATGCATAAAATATGATTACGCGTGGTCATACAGAAATTGTATGTCAATCATTTTTGAAGTTCAACGGATTTAACTAGAGTATCTAATTCAAAATTCAAATTTCCTAGCAATAGTAATTTATTTTTAAACCAAACCACTACAGAGTGTTGCGCACGCTGACAAAATAATACATTGATGGCCACAGGCAGGCGAGGCGAGCCGTACCATTAATTGAATGTTGGTGCTCTGTTTAAAGCAAATAAAATAGCTTTTTTCATAATATTAAAATAAATACTTTTGAAACTTTTTACTTTTCGAACATTTCTCCTAAACTTAAACGTCTGATATTTTTTATATGTTCGAACTAATTATCCTTGTCGATACTAATAGGCTCACATTAACACATTATCGATACTAATAGGCCTCGAAAACGTCCATTAAAATTATTAAATCGTCATCGCTTAGATAATTAAATATTTTTTCAGTACATATACGTGTTAACCCAAAAAAATGAAAGAAAGAATGGAAAAGTTTATTACAATGTTGCAGCAACTCTCTCCTTCTTACCCCGTTTCTAAAGTGAGTATCTATCGTACTAGCATATATAGGAAATTTTATTTTATAATCACGTGACCTTATGACCTGCGCTACATTTTCATTTCCTGCATATATTGCTAATTGACTTATGCCTTTTGTCAAAATATTATAAAATGAGATATTAGCATCAACCATTTCACTCTTCATACTTGCTATTTCTCTCTTACATTCATCCTGAAAATAACTTAAGCTTGTATCAACCTTTAGTGAATATGGGTCACTGGTATATAAATTTGCAGTTATCAACTTAATCATGTGACATTTAAGAATCTCAGCAATGTCTTCAAGAACATAGCGACGACGATTATAATAATCATCAGAGTCATATGAAAAAGAGGAATTGATGCCATACTCAGTCAATTCAAGCGCTGTGCTCAAACTGTCAGTCCTAATAGTAATGTCAGCACCGTTATCCAAGAGAGCTTCAACTATTGCTTCACACCCGAACTTAATAGCAATATGCAGTGCTGTTTCACCATATTTATTTTTAGAATCAATGTCTGCACCAAATTTTATGAATAGCTCGAGAATCTCTAGATAATCTTTTCGAGCAGCAACGTGGAGCAGTGTTGTATCAATTCTGGCACCGCATTCTAGCAATACTTCTACAACCTTTTCATGATCTCTTTCAGTTGCAATATGAAGCGCAGTTTCTCCGTCTTTTAGCTTAGCATTTACATTAGCTCCTTTGTTCAAAAGCATTTTACTAATTACTTCATTACCTTCTTTTGCAGAACAATGGAGCAACGGTATATAGTTTTTATATGTGGAATTAACATCTACGTCATATTCTAAAAGAGCCTCAACAAGTTTTACATTTCCACTAGAAGTAGCAGCATAAAGTATTGTCATACCGCTGTTAGTTTGAGCGTTTACATTAGCACCCCTACTCAAAAGCAATTTGCCAATTTCTCCCTTAACGTTAGTATCAGGATCTCTACAAGAAAGTTGTCCTCCCCATTTGTTTAAAACAGTATAATGCAATGCTGTCATTCCACATTTATCACTAGCGTTAACATCAGCACCATGTTCTAAAAGAACTTCAACGATTTCTCTGCTATTCTGCTTAACAGCAGTATGCAGTAATTCAGGATTATCTTTTACATTAGCTTTATTAGTTAAAAGTAGTTTGATCATTTTTAAATCGGCATTCTCAGTAGCATAAAATATTGGAGTGTTTCCAGTTGCGTCTCGAGCATTTACATCAGCTCCATAGCTTATCAATAGCTCGGCTACTTCCCCTTGTCTGTATTTAGTTGCAACATGCAAAAGCATTGAATCATTTATGGATGTTGAGTTGCATAATATATTATCATCACTACCATATTTGAACAATTCTTCAACAATTGTCAAATATCCATTCTGAACAGCAGCATGCAGCAATTTAGAATTATTTGTGTCTTCGGGGTGGACAGTAAAACCATATTGCAACAAGTTTTTAACGATCATGCTATACCTTTCACCACAGCCTTTCACTGCAACATTAAGAACGCTTCTGTTGCTTTTATTATTCACATCAGGACAACGCTGTAGAATATGGTCAATAATTACAGGATGTCCTTCTTCAACAGCAAAGTAGAGTATAGTTTTACCGTCCTTATCTTCCGCATCAATGTTAGCTTCGTATTCTAAAAGTAGCTGAACAACTTTTTCGTGTCCGTTTACAATTGCAAGTTTTAGTGCATTCTGAAGAGGAGTTTTACCATATGGTCCTTTAGCACGAACGTTAGCACCTTTTCTTAAAAGCAACATGACAATTTCTTCGATACCTTTATTAATAGCAAGGAACAAAGGAGTTTCATTGGTCTTGTCACTAGCATTAACATCCGCTCCATGTTTTATAAGTAATTCAATAATTTCCATTTTCTCATTATGAATTGCATTGTGAAGTGGACGTGTACCATACTTATTTGTAGCATTAACATCAGCACTTCTATCTAGGAGCATCCGAACAATCTCTACGTCATTATTTTTAGTAGCAAAATGAAGTGGAGTATCAGAAGGACTTTTGCTTTTGCTTTTGCTGTTAACTTTGGAACCATTTATTAAAAGTAGTTTAGCAACCTCTGTACGGTTGTTGAGAAGCGCATCGCGAAGTAAAACATATCCATCTGACCATGCTTTTTCGGAAGATAGATTAAAATGTACTTTGATAAGTAATTTTCTTACTTCTTCTACATTTCCTCCACGAACTGCGGAAATTAAACTGTAGCTCGTATGATCATCTACCATTTTTCGTTAATAAATTTCTTCCTGAGTAGCTGAAGACCCCGCTATCGCGCGGGCAATTTTATATTGGGATGAGTAGTATAGTCAGTACTTTACTGTCAAATCTGCTGTGCCGGTTGGTACCGGTTGAGTAAGGAGACCCTGCGACAGGGTGGCGAGGAAATTCGATACCCGGCGGTAGCTAAAATAGCTACCCACGTCCACGCATGCGCGCAATGACGTCACGAGCGTTGAGCCAATCAACGCCAAGATGAAAATTAGCCGACGCCAGCGCCAAGTCAAGTCAACTAGCCAAGCCAAGTGAGGCCGCAACCAACCAGCGTCGACAACCGATTCCCTGCGATGCTGGTTGGCTAGTTGGCATGACTTGGCACTGGCGTCGCGAATTTTCCAGCGATTTTCATCTTGGCGTTGATTGGCTCAACGCTCGTGACGTCATTGCGCGCATGCGTGGACGTGGGTAGCTATTTTAGCTACCGCCGGGTATCGAATTTCCTCGCCACCCTGCCCTGCGACCACGCGTATGTAAGGTCTTGGATACTTTACGAGGGTTCTACACGCACATGAAATCCGTCACGCCCGCAACCGGTTCACAGCACGGTGGTTCACAGTGTGGGCTGACGGGGGAAGTCACGCATGCGCGTGATGACGCCGTGACGTCGAACCAATCAACGCCAAGGTGAGAAACGAACAGCGCCACCGTCAAGCCAAATCAACTAATTAGCTAAAGCCTCGTTCACAATAGCCAACGTTACTGGCTTCAAGTCGCTTGAATTCAAGTATACTGACTTCAAGTTGGTGTTCAGATAGTGTTAGCTGCATTCAAGTTACTTTCAAGAGTACTTGAAGCTTGAAGCTGAAGAGTGAAGCAAGTTGATTTGTTGATACAGAGTTCGGAGGGGGAAACACCTACAGGAGTGGTGGTAATGCGTGCGTGAACTGACGCCAGCGCCAGGCCAGCCAAGTGGCCCCAACGCGAAGCCAACCACGGCCAACCAGCGTCAACAATCTATTTCCCGGCGACGTTCATACTATTCAAGTTGTATTATCTCAAGGCAAGAAAGATTGGAACACTCTCTACTTCGCTTGAAACTTGAAAGGATATTTCAAGTGAAGTAAATAACAGGTTCACATTATCAAGTTTACTGATTTCAAGCGACTTGAAGTCAGAAAACTTGACTAATGTGAACGAATACTTCGCTTAAAACTTGAAAAAAAATTAAAAGGATATTTCAAGTCAAGTGAATGACAGGTTCACATTAGTCAAGTTTACTGCTTCAAGTCGCTTGAAACCAGTAAACTTGACTGATGTGAACGCGCCTTAAGTCAAGTGAGGTCGCAGCCAACCAGCGTCGGCAACCGATTCCCCGGCGACGCTGGTTGGCTGCGGCTCACTTGCATTAGTGGTAGTTGGAACGATATTTTTGAGTCCGATGTACATACATACTAGAGTCGACTGTGCGCAGCCGTCTAAAGACGTTCTAAAGCCGTCCAGACCTAAAACGGACGTACAGTTGACGTCTTTAAGACGTCTGTGCTCTGCGGGAATAGCAATATAACAGCTCAAGATCTGTCTTAAGAGGTATAGAACCTCAGGCAGCAAATAAATCACTACCACGAATAAGAAACAAAGTTTTCCACCGGAAATCCTTTGTCAAGAATTACATAAATATTTTCGTAGTTTAATAAAATTGCAAAACCGGATGTTTAAATAATACTTTTTACTAGATATAATATCCGAAAAAGACTTTAGGTATAATGCGAAGTTGAACATTACGAATAGAGGCCATTAATCAAACAATCTTATCACTCCGAAGTAATTAAAAGTGTACATTCTAGAAAAGCACTGGCCACGTAAGAACGTTTGAATGCGATTACTGTAATTTCTCACATTGGTGTCGACTCGACACAACAATATCCGAGTCAAATAAACTTCAGTTGCTAAAGTAAATAATTCATCGATCCAAGGATTTAAAATACGTGATCGAGAAAGCATAAATTTAGGAACGCCCTCTTCAGTTAGTTGATCGGCGTTCCGTTGAACTCCTTAGTTCATGAAATGGCAGTGTGATGCATTCTCGAGCCGAGTGAATCGAATTTCGCAGGGGACTGTTAAAATTTTCAAACAAAACAGAGATATTGTAAATTATTAGGGATACCAATGTACGAAATAATCGCAGTGACCGTATGCAATATCTTCTAATCTGTCTCCCAGAGTGTATGGGCCGAATACCAAACGATATTTCTCGCTTTTTCTTACCAGTTAACTATTTTGGTTGACAGTGGGATGTGGAATCCTCGAAATTAGATCCTTTCGGGACGGTTCGCTCGAAAGAGAGGCGAGACTACGATTGTAACGTGGTTATGAATTGTACGTGAATTTCTACGAGAATATGAAGAATTATCTGAACGATTCTCACGATAACGTTCACGTAATTTATATTTATTAGATAACCTTATTAAGTAGCACTCCAAATAATACATTTATCATTGTACAGTAGCAATTATTCACACACGAAAGTTGATGTACACAATGCATTAAAGAGAAACGCGCAAGATGACTTTTATTTACCTGTTAAGTAGAAAAATAACGATTATTTGTTGAAGTTGCTCATCATGTAAGTATAGTATTATGATACGTACATTCTTATATTTTATCGATGCCACTGTAGCCTTAGCGAAGATCTTTCATTATCTTGTCATAGTGCATGAGATACATATTAGATTATAATTTCATTTGGTTAGAAAGACGAGTACACTGCCAATTTATGCGTACGCATTAAATGACATTGTAACACACGTATTTCAGTATTATCGCTTACAGCAACAGTTTTCTTATTATTAAAAAAGTTCATACACTTTTTTACCCTTGTAAGATTTCCCCACGTGTATTGGAATATCTTTTTTAAATGTAAATATATTCTCACGCGTGAAAACCATTAACTTCTCTCTGTAAGAAGTATGTCAACGATTTATCCTTTATATGATTCACAAATGTTTATGCGATTCGCTGCTGTTCCGCCGACGTCTGGTCTCAAGAATTTAGAACGATGATCTCGATCTCGTTACTGTTTATACAATCGTTGTGCTGTAAATATATTTGCTACTAAAGATATTCAATGCTTCTTCAAATATCGACATTTGTAGCATTGAAACGGTTTAAATTTAAACAGACACAGGTTCACTGAAAGCTTTTGTATATTAAAATTATTGCAGTTCGATGGATTATGCTTCATGTAATAATGTGGTACGACGAGCAAGGTATTATAGAATATCGGAGGAGAAATAAACTTGTTTTGTAACATATCGAAATTTCACGAAGTTATCTTTTATTCTTGGCGAATGAGAAACACGTCGATTATAGTCGTTTATGAGTTAACGGAGTATTAAATGTTCCTGTAAATGACTGTATAGCAATAATGGCACCCAGACGAGTCGAAGAAATTCCCGTTAAAAGAGTAGCTGCTTCGGGTTGCAAGCTACCCGATCAATTACCAGCGGGAGAAATATTGACGGATATTACGCAAAAGAAGTGGAAGCTAGGACCTGCGATAGGATACGGTGGATTTGGCGACGTGTATTTAGGTAATACGACGAAATCAGTCCGGATTTACTTGAAATATTTCGCGCGTAATGCGTAATTCCATTGTGTAACGTGAACATTTTGTTGCAGCGTCCAGTAACATCGATACTCCAGTGAAACCAGATGCCAAATACGTCATAAAGATCGAACCGCATAATAACGGTCCATTATTTGTCGAAATGAACTTTTACATAAGAGCGGCTCGTAAACACATGAGTATGTGAATGATTTTTACTTATCCTGCATCTTATACAAGCATGTCTGACTGTTACGATTTACAGTTGACGAGTGGTGTAAATCGCAAGGGAAAAAGCGAATAGGCGTTCCAACGTACGAAGGGTCAGGATCTCACATATACCAGGGTCAAAGATACAGATTTTTAGTGATTCCACGATATGGCGTTGACATTGGAAAATTGTTTATATCGAATGGAAGAAAATTGCTGACGAAACTTATCAACAGGCTAGCGGTTCAGATGGTATTTACTTATTGAAACAGTGGGATTAAGGACGAAAGTGGAATACTAGATTGTACGAATCTTACATAATCCTTTTACTTTCGCAGCTGGATGCTCTTGAGTATATTCACAGCCAAGGATACGCTCATGCGGATGTTAAGGGATCAAATATCTTATTATCTTTATACGAAGATAGCGTTAAAGGGAAAAAATCTCAAGCATATTTAGTTGACTACGGATTGGCGTATCGCTTTCGTACAGGATCGGGTACTCACAAGCCGTTTGTTCACGACGAAAGAAGGGCGCACGAGGGAACATTAGAATTTACGTCGAGAGACGCGCATCATGGAAGTAAGATGAATGAATTCGATACGGTGTGTTCGGAGCATTGGGAGTTAGTCTGTTTGGTAACACGTGTATATTCTTTCAGCACATTCGCGAAGAGGAGATTTAGAAACGTTAGGATATAATATATTGCAATGGTTATGTGGTAAATTGCCCTGGGAGAAAGAGAACGACACTGTACCATCGACACTGGACCCGGACGAAGTCCATGCGCAAAAAGAGATTTTACTTTCGAATCTATCGCTGTTTATGCATAAGTGTTTCCCATTTAAGAAAAAGCCACCTGGTGAGTTGCGAAATGTCTGGCAAGAGAGTGAGAAGCATTTTCAATCTTAATTGCAATCGAGTGTGTAAACGATATTCTTCTTTCATACTAGCTGCCGTTATGGAATATATGAAGTATATTACTGAACTTGGATTTGAAACGAAGCCTGACTACTCCTATCTACGTAGTCTGTTTCAATCTGGTTCTAGCAAACAAAACGACGTTCCTACCTGTTTGTATCGTGCGAGGGAATCCGACGAGAATATTTCTTATCCTATAGCATTTAAACGACCATACTTGAGAGAAAGGAAACCTTGCAGGCCTGTTAATGGCGAGGTAGATCGTGATAATCTTTGTCATCTAACTCCGTATTATCGATGGGAAATAATAACGAGCATTACCTATTTCTAGATTCGTATAACAAGGAATACACAACCCAAATATCCAGTCGAAGGAAAAGAGTTCTGTTGGGAGGCGGTGTTAGCGCTGCACCCCGATAAACTCGCGAAAATTAGTGTACAAACTCCGCCTTCGCCACTTACACCGCCACCATCTCCACCACCTCCATCCTTACCCACGTATGCCATGTTAAGCGTAATTCAAAGGATGAAAGAGAAACAGTCGGGCACATTTCGACACAGGGCAATATCGAAATCATCAGAGTAAATATGCTAATTTAATTTTCGCAATTACAGTATTTCCACGTGACAAATCTAATAAAGAGAAATATTCCTTGCAAACAGCGATCTTAAAGCGAAATGGATGACACCAGCCATGGAACAAATAGTTCAATTGAGAAAAAAGACTTCAACATCACCGTTTTCGCTAGCTAAACCTGTACCGCGCGTGACTCGTTCGCGCGGGGCTCAATTAAAAAGTAAGATGCTTACGATACTTATGCATAAAGTAATTGCTTGTTAGATTTTGCATTTAATGAAGTCGCGTTTATATCAGGACTCAGGAATAAAAACTCCTACAAGCAGAGTAACAAGAGAAGAAGAATTACATCGCCGTAAAGGAAATCGACTTCTCCGACTACGGTTCCGGTCCTCGTTCCTCGGACAATGGAATCGCCTGGGAAGTTGTCTAAATAATGGATGTATAATTAAGTATTACTCTCAGTTAGTTCATTTAGATTTTATAAGGATATACTCTCGATGTTCCTCCCAAAAAAGGACAAAATTTCATTCAGTAGTAACGCCTCGGGTGCTTACCGCGCCAATTTTTGTAAGACTGCTTTATCATCATGATTTATTGTTTAACAAAGTGTATAATTAATATAAGATGTTTTTGTTTCAATAACTGTATAGCGAGCAAATAATTACAAGTAGCTGAGGTATTAGTTATAGAAATTACACTGCTTCCTCTTAGAAATATAATTTTCATACAAACGGAACGAGATCCGTGCATAGACACAATAACGAAGGATCGCTACTTCTCCATATTACAGAATATGTAAGTATTTCGTAATTAAATATTAAAGTAGACGAATGATCTGAATATTAAACCAAACGGTTGTTTGTTGATTTTCCAAAATGACTTCATTGCTTTCTCAATGTGATTGTACATAAAGATTGATAAATTTCTCCGAAACGTATAGATTTATTCTGTCACAATTGTTCTGCGAGCCTTGTGGTGTTTAGTCAAATATTGCGTTGTATTTGTATAGCGATAATGTAATAACTTTATTTAATAGTTGTGCAGACAACAATGTAATTTTTTATCGAAAAATATGGAGTTTGATATATCAGTAAGGAATTATATAAATGAGTTTCTTAATGTTAAGCTATACATTGAAACATAGAACTTACAAATATTGTCGATAATATAAATAGAGTTATAGTATATACTTCGACATTGGTAGTATTACAAGTACGGAGATGTGTGTAAAAATAATTTGCAATCGTAAGTTGCCATTTTATTCGCGACAGACCAGTATTGAGCCTTCAATTGCTTTTATATATAATTGAAATGTAACAGCTTACGTTTGTTATTACATTTACGATACATACATCAGTAGAAATGAGTGAGTGTGCGCTATAAACAGAACAACTTGATATTTTAATTCATTTCTAGCTTTTGTACATGATGTAGTTGAACAAACATATTCGAAGTTCTGCCTTTCTATGCTTATAATCCATTGAACGTATCATACAACGTTGTCTCATCTTGTTTCCGTATAATTTAATTTAGTTTATATTAATTTAAGATCTAACATTTACAAAATGCTGTCGAGACTCAGCTGGATCATTGTATGTATACCTATGTTTATATGACAAAGTTCACACGTAGATGAAGAGTCGACGATTTCTTTGCACTAACTTTGTGATAACGTATTTGTATTTTCTTAAGTTACATGTACCTGTGCCACGAAAAGCAGTGTTGTTAAAGACTTACAAATATAGTGTAACTGAATAAATACACTTGCATTTGTAATTTTTTCTCTGCAATACAATTTTATTCAGCAAGTTTTATTCGTATAAGATAAATTGAAATTGTGAGCTTTTCTATTTATGTAAATATTCTCCTATATTAGCACAACGTTCGCAAATAGTATTAGGGCGGTCGATCGTTTGAAACGAAGTTGCTTATATCGAAGTGAACAAGAATGCATAAAGTTTTATTTAACAGCACTGCGTGACGAGACTTTCAACCACTAAAGTATTGTTAACAAAATTGCTAAGGAAGCTATTGTAACGCAATTTATTAAATACTTTATACTACATTATAACTGGACGAATAACACAAGCGTGAGTTAAAAGTAAAAAAATGACAAAAACAATGTGTATTTATGAGATACAGAATATAATTGTGTCAACATATTGTAGCCAATTTGTATATGATTGTATATTTGACAAGATGTAATAATGGAAGACTCAAATATATTAATTAAATTTCTTAAGTTAATCTTAGCACTTTAGAATTTCTACTGTTCACTTGGAACTTCTCATACGTAAATGATATAATTACATCGATTTAAATTATCTACAGAATAATTTATAAATTTAATGTTTCTCAATTACAGAATTTTATTATTTTATTCTTTAATTGAAACAACAATATTTTTAAAATAGAACTATCTTGACCTAAAAGAAAATCTAACAATATTATTAAACGTCTTAACAACAACAACAAGCTAACAAGCGTCTGCCGCCCTTTCCGCGAAATATAATAAAAAATTTTAACTCAAAATAGTCGAGACAATTTTAAAATTAATGCAATATAGCTACTCATATCTGTGTTTTTGCTAATTCGCTATATGAAAAAAAATTGTTTCTAAAGTTGCCCCTGTGTATAAACATTCTCCAATTTCTTACCTAAATATTAATTAAGTTTCGTTTTAGAAATCATAAAATTGCATGTTTCAATTCCATTCAAATTCTGCGTGAGAATGATTCCCTTATCGTATCATTTGAAATACTACTATCGGCCCCCGATATGAATGAATTGTAGTATTTGTTAGTAGCGACGCCGAGCACAGCGTAAATAAATGCAACCACGCCCGTGAATGCCCGTGAATCACGCTGCGTTGTGCATCCGAGTACTTTTTCTAAGCGTCTTCAACTATCGATTAAAACTTCTGAAATCAGTAGAAATGGCTAAAAATAACGAGAGACACTATTTCCAGATCGCAGGATTTGGAAGTAAAACCCGATTCTCGATTAACCTTGTTCGTTCATCCACATCGGTATAGTGACATCATTCGTTTATTGACTCAGATGTAAACTATTCCCAAAGAATGTTTCCTTGTGCAGCTTGTACTTAGTGACGCCGATAAAGCTCAAATTACAGAGATCATATTGAAAATCAACACGAATCGTAATGATACTATTACTGTTAATTTTCTACCCCTGTAGCCATGTACTTAGCCAAAAGTACGAGGGTTGTTTTCGGAGTTCCGTATCGGACCCCGATTTACCGACCCTGATATTAAGTCGCGCAAGCATACCAGCGGAATGCGTTAAAGAATGTCGTTCCCGTTACTATATGTAAGTTGCAAGACGATCTCTGTAATATTTAGTAACAGATCCGCAATAATAGCACGTTGCACGCGCGATTCGTAGGTTCGCTGGATTGATGAATGGCCAGCAATGCTTCTGCGGCAGCAAATACGGCAGAAATGGTATATCCACGTCCTGCACGCTTCCATGCACCGACGACCCAAATAATTATTGCGGTAGCCAAGACGCGATAAGCATTTACTCGACCGAACAGAAAGGTTCGCTTCGCAAACATTATTAAGGATAATGTATTCTTCACGTAGGCCAGTTTAAAGGGAACTCATGCTTTTTCAGGTCCGAGTCCACCGAGGAGAATACAAATAGTTCACAACGAACCTACTAGTTTACGAGTTACGTGGCAACCGCCTGATATATCCAATGGGAATATTACGTCTTACACTTTGAAGGCAGTAGTCATAGAAACACATGCTTCTAATCCACTGCCAGCTGTAGAAACTGAAGTGCAAGGGCAAGCTTCGAATAATACCAATTTACAAGGCCTGCAACCAGGCACAAAGTATAATATATCCATCCTAGCCACGAATACTCAAGCGGACAGCCAGCCCGCGTATGTATCTGGCTGGACTCTGATAGCGCCACCCGATAAACCAACGACGCCTAAAGTGATACGACAAACGGGTACCACTGTAACTGTTTTACTATCCGAAGGAAGGAGCGAATATGGTCCTGTTAGCGCGTACCAAGTGTTCGTCGTACAGCCTGGGATAATACCGCCGTCAGGTCCCGACGTTGCGTACTACAATTACGAGAAATCGATCCAGCAAGGCTTGAAATATTATATCACAGGAGAGTTCGAATCGTCTGAATTTTATAAGTACAAACAGTTTGCGGTTGGTGATGGAAAGATGATTGGGGGATACCATAACGCGCCACTGAGCGCTCAAACGATTCCTCAAATAGGCTTAGCGGTGGTTTCTAGATTCCAGAGGGATATGCAAGTCGCTTACTCGGACATAGTAAGCAACACGAGAAATTACGGTGGGAATGGAAGTAACGGGCTAGACACAGTAACGATCGTACTTTGTGTCGCGATTGGCCTTTTAGGAGCGTTACTCGTAGCCTCGATAGTATTATACTTTGTATTGCGACGACGCCACGAGAAGTTCCGTATGAGGAAGCTTCCCGAACAGCAGGAGCTTACGTTACAAGGTCCACTGTACGAAGTCGATAACATGGCATATATTCCAGAAGACGTGCCCGAGAGGGTGAATCATTATCAGGAATTAAAGAACAAGGTATGGGCGATACCTCAAAATGCTTTGACGATCGACGACGCTGTAATACGTAGGGGAAGATTCGGTACTGTGCATACGGGCACGGTCGAGAAGGATGGCGGACCTTGCACTGTGACGATTCATAACATAGCCGATAGGGTGTTAAAGTCATCTGAGAAACGAAATATGTTAAGAGAATTGGATGCCTGTATCAGAGCATCTCCTATGAAGTATCTCGCAGACCTTGTAGGAACTTGCGAAACACATGATATGCTGTACGTTGTGATAGAGTTACCACCGGAGTCGCTGAAAAATCGATTACTGGCTGCCAGATCCGGGAATATATTCCCGGTCAATCAGATTCTACCTATGGGATCTATGATAGCGTCTGCTCTTCAGCATCTCGAAAATTATAAAATTGTACATGATTGCCTGTGCGCGCGTAGCGTGGGTATTTGCGGCGATTGGACGCCGAAATTAATGGGCCATGGTATCGCCAAATATGCTTTGGAGGATATGAAGTACACCCGTTGGACGGCTGTCGAGTGTTTCGGTAGCAAGAAGAAGCATTCGTCAGCCGTAGCTTGGGCGTTTGGTGTGCTCTTATGGGAAATGTTGAGCATGGGTGGCACGCCGTATTCCAATCTCGCACTTGAGAGCGAAGTAGAAGAAGCGGTTGGACAAGGAGTTAGATTGCCGCAACTGTTAGATACTCCCGATCCACTTTACGAAGTTATGCTGTCCTGTTGGCACGTAGACAATAAAGAGAGGCCGACATTTGCGGAACTTATGAGATTGGTAAATATTGTTTTTAATTGTTTAACCCTTCAGTGGGTGCGCTCTTTAGGGCGCGTTGCGGCTTTTACACCGCAATCGGAGTTCTCGTTGTTTTACCTCTAAATATAGACATGTTTAGGTCTCACAGAAGAAAATCGAAATTACATTAGTTGCTTAATAATATTTTATTCAATGAACATAGATTAAAGCATAAAAAAAGAAATTAGTCTACATCCATCTGCTGCTCGCTTTCACAGTTTACACAGTTAAGTAATGAATAGCAATCGGAGACGAACACCTGAAAACCTTATATCTTTGAGGGGTGGTATCATCCCTAAATATGAAAACGGGCCGCTATAAAAAAAAACACGTATACATATCTTAGTTTTCGATCCTATAAAACATATCCAAAAATCAAAACAAACGGTGGCGAACACCTGGGAAACTCTTTGTGAGTACATGAGCGCTCGCCGGCAGGATACGCGGTATACTTTCGTTTTCATTCAATTAGAGACACTTCCAAACTGAATTTGATCCTGACAAGTACGTAGCTTGATACAAAAATGTCCGCTGGAAGAATCCTTAACTGGACATGGATCCAGTTTGAACACTACATATGGTACAATACAACATGTAAAATTTGCGGCTAACTGCCGCGGGCGCGCCCACCGAAGGGTTAATTTTCAAGATTATATACGTCTTCGTATGCATGTGGTCTCTATTGCATTTTGTGTGTTTTAGGATACCTTAAGCATCTGTCCAATCACCACGATTACGGAACCATACATTCCAGAACTAGAATTAAATTAGTTTCGTCAATCAGCAGGTTCTTATATTTTTATTGCATTTATACGATATTTATTAAGTGCTGTACATAATAATCTTATATTTGTTAAGTATTCTTAAATGCATCTTTATATACTCTAGACAGTTACCATTACATATAAACTGTACTATGTAGCGTTTTATATGTTTTCCACAACACTAGGTTCTTATTTTACATTTTTTTATTCATTTTATAAGTCGAAATATTATACAAGTATTACTGATAACACTTTCCGTCCATGATTTTTAGCCTATGGTTGGAAAAAGATTTGTTTTATGTGAAATACAACTTTCTATTTGCAAAATATGACAAAGATGTGTTCTACATATACAATGAAAGATAAATTCTAAGAGTTTACGCAATTTTCATCCATGCTTTTAATACGATTCGCGTACAATGACTTAACAAAAATTCTCAAATACATTTTATTATTGTCGTGAAGTAATTATATCGCAGAAAAGATGTATTTCGCAGAAAATATTTACTTCTAAGAATTTTAAATAACTATAGCTTTTTATATACGAATGCTATGGAAGCAAAATGATACCAAATTATTATTCAAACTATGCTCAATCGCATATTTGTTTTATACACTCGATGACTTTGATATTCGAATTCGCGAAAACATTTGCGTTGCAACGATTAAATTATATATTTATGAGAACGTTTCTTAAGAAATTATCTGTAAGAGAAGGAAATGATCTCAAACATTATACATGTATGTAGTGCATTTACTATCAGTATTCTTTACGAGTTCGATTCGTCGTATTTGATACTTAAATATATAAATATATGTGTTGTGTATTGTGCAACATTCTAATATTATGTCTAATGTTACAGAATAATACTATAGTAACGATATCAAAGTAATTGCCTATTAAACCAAAATATTTTTGTATACAATGAAAACTGCTTTTCGGTTTTTCATATTATACTTATGATCCCTCTATGAACAATTACCAGGGCCTGATTTAGCGGGGCGCAAGCGGGGCAGCTGCCCAGAGCGGCAAATTTGGTAGGAAGAGAAAATTAAAATCAATAGAAACTAATAAAAAAGTAAAGCTTTTTGAAAAAGCGGTAAAAAGTAGGTAAGGCTTTTGTTATTCAATAACTACATATACAAATTTCACTCTCTGTCAAACATTATATTTTAAAATAATTATTTATAATTAAATATAAAGCGCGGCAAAATTCATTTTTGCCCAGAGCGGCGAAAGCATTAGATCGGGTTTTGATAATTACAAACTAACAGTGGCGTATTTAGTGTGACCAGTGCCTAGGGCAAGCGTAGAATTTGCGTCTCCCCTCATGCATATCATTCCAATTCCATCTTTTCTGAGTGTTCATCACACAAAACATTTTATACAGAATTTAGATAATCCTTTTAAAGAAAGTGGAGCTGACGGGCGGAAAAGACGAAAGTCGGAGGCAAATGAAGCCGAAAAATGCTGCAGGTTTTTTTCGAAGGTTCTCTAAAGAGGCATGCGAAGTACACGAATAACAAACGTAAATTACTAATATTAACCATACAAATAAATTTATTCAGGAAACACTATTTCTTTCGGTTTTTTGCGCCCCCTGGCATTGGCGCCCAGGGCACGAGCTCCACTGCTCCACTTACCCCATCTTAGATACGCCTCTGCAAACTAAATTAATCTGCTGGAAGCCTAATAAATTGCGGGTGATAAATTTGTAAATTATATATATCCCTAAAATCGAATTTTTGAAGTACATAATTATCACAACTCCTAGTTTAAGTAATAATTCAAATGAAACTGTAAGAACGTACTTATTTCAAATAAAATTGTATTTCTACTTTCCCGACAGTGCACGTGAAATACTATGTATTTTCAAAATCATTTTTAATGTTCAACGCTTGATGACGCTAGTCCGCGTTCATTAGGTGGACGTGCGAGCACGTTGATTTAACAACAGTAAATAAAGAATTGTAAAGAATGTTCCTCGGAATATAAAGTGACACAGGAGAAATGGAAAGCTTCTAACGTATCTTTGTTATTAGCTCTTTACAGTTTCGTTGGAGGACAGCTTCTATTCATTTAGCAAACTATTCCGTAACTTGTTACACGGCGAGCATGGCTGTGTCAATATTTACACGTTTCGGAAATGTACGAAATGTAATAAACATAAATAATATCAATGCTGTTGGAGGAGTACTAAGTGTCAGGCAGCATTCGGTAAATTAAACCTGAAGCTATTTGACTGTTTTAATAAACGTTTACCAATACCCAAATCGATTGTAACCTTAAATTTAGCCATTATACCGACACGGTTATCTTGCTCGTAGAATGCACCACCTCAATCATACGCCAGCACTGTAAAAGAAATTGAAACACTATTTGATGACATTCACCAGCAGAAACCTGCCAGAAAAGTCAGCAAAGCTATGAGAATCTATTTACAACGATCCAAAGAATACCGTAAGTTTCAAGTACATCATAAAAACAAGTATTATATAGCCATACAATGTTTCCGTAACATTTGCCGTTGCAACACAAACTGACAACTGGTCGTTGATTATAGGCGAATTTGTGGACCAAGAAATAGCTAAATACGAGCTAGGAAAACGACATTTAGCCAATATGATGGGCGAAGATCCTACTACATTTACTCAAGAAGACATCGACGTAAATTATACTTCTTTTTCACGTGAAATATGATTTTCTACTGTGCTCCGACGAGAAGAAGTCGGCGAGAAACTCTAAAGCAGGCCTGCCCTTTACGGTGCAAATACCACCTGAAGTTCTGGGAACCGGGCAACAGCTGAGCGCGGGACTGTTACGTTGCTAACCACAGCATGGGCTGCGGGACAACTGCATGAGTGTGCGGCCGTCCATGCAGGCTAGTATACAGACGCACACTCGTGCAGTTCTCTCACAGCTCTCGCAACGGGGTAGCATTGGAACAGTTACGCGCCTGGCTGTTGCCCAGGTCCCAGAAGTTCAGGAGGTATTTGCACTGTAAAGGGGCAGGCCTGCTCTAGGGTCTGAATCAGGTCCGAATAATATATTCCTATTGGCTGGCACGACGAATACAAAGGCCCCTGGTATGGAGATGGAATGGCGAAGTAATAGAGTGAGGGAATTTGCGTACTTAGGATTCAAATTTCAAAGGAACGGGGATGTAAAAGAACATATAAAGGAGAGAATAAGGAAGGCGAATGTTCTAATAAGAGAAGTTTTGGGTATAGGAGAGAGACTGTTTAAGCACGACTTCAGGACTAGAATGTTTATGTTTGACCATCTAGTGGTGCGCAGTCTGTTGTACGGGGCGGAAATCTTTGGGTGGAAGGAGAGAGAGAATATGGAAGTAATACAGAACAAATATATTAAGTGGTACCTTAGGTCAGAAAGAAGTACACCAGAGTACATAGTGCTGGAGGAAACAAAGCGAGAGAAGTTGAGGATAAGAGCAGGCAAAAGGGCAATGAAGTTCGAAGAGGGAATAAAAATAGCAGAAGGACGTAAATAGGTGAAAGACTGCCTAAAGGAGAAAAGAGAAATAATAAAGATGACGCGCACGGCACATGAAAGGATAGACTGCTTAAGAAGGAACGGTTACAGTCAGGAAGGTTTAATTTTGTTAGAGCAGGAAGGTAGAGAGGTACACAGAGTACTGGAGAGTAGAGATAAAGAAATTCAGGAGCAGGTGCAATACAATAAGATAAAGAGGTCAAAGTACAATAGAGTGTATAAGTATATTAGGTGTATAGGAATACCAGAATATTTAGGTATAAGAGGAGAAGGAAGCAGCTAAAGTTTAATAGCAACGGCAAGATGGAAGTATTTAGAAATATTAAGTATTAAGAAACAACAAGTATTGGAGAAAGGAAGAGTAAAGGAAATGCAGACTGTGTGAAAGAGAGCTTAGCACACTAAAACACTTAGTGGAAGACTGCACAGCAGTCGATAAGCCGGGGCACGGGATAGAAAAGATATTGGAGTGGGATGGTTAAGGGGGGTGGAAACAAAGCTAAGAAGGAAAATAGTACAAGAAAGACAGATATAGCGTGTAGGGATAAGTTTAAGTAAGGTAAAATATATAGTATATAGAAGGAGGGAGGGTCGGAGCGACGAGTGATGATATGGAAGGATGAATGATCGCTAGATTGTAAAACTAAGTCCCATTTCAAGGCCGGTGAGGCCGAAAGAAAGTAATTATCTATCTACAAAGACCCCTTGTACCTTTCAGCTGACTTCTTCTCGCCGGAGCACAGTAACTGTTTGATTGCCACCTTATCGTACGATTGTCAGAATCAGTTAAACGAAATAATTATTCTGTTACGAATCGAACAGAAGTTAGACGAAGAATTAATATGTTAATTGTGTCATTTTTCCAAACTAGTATTATTAATGTTCGTAGAAAGCAATACAATATTTATTACCATCCGGTTTGTACGATTGGAGAGCTCGACCCATGATGTGCCATCCAAACACGTTATTTGAACATAGAAAGGATGCAGAGTTCGACGAAACTGGTAGACCACATCATTTCTTGTTCTACACTTGCAAGCCTAATTATTACAATATACTTTATGTAAGTTACTTTCTAACAAGATGATATTTCTCGCGTATGTATCGTGCTTTATTCATGCAGAGAAAATTCTTGTATGTAGGAAATCGCAGCGTCGATAAAGGATTTAAATCAAGCGGAAGATGCAAAAGTTGCAAACAGGGGAATACCCTCCGCAGAAGATAAATTGTAAGTTGCAGGTCCTCTGATATTCTACTAACTGATTATTTCTGGTATTACGTGTAATCGTTATTGTTCCAGGGATATATTAGGATCAGAATGGCTTTCGAAAGAGGATGTTGAGGCTCAGATAGTGGAAGAAATCACCCCTGCACAAGTAAGTACAGTGTAATTCAGATACATTGTACTTTCTTTTCCCATTTTCCATCGAAGTTATTTAAGTGTTATTTATTTTAGTATGAATATTTCATTCAAAGTTTTAATAGACTGACTGAGCATCCCATGTCGAAACATAAGTCTGATTTCATAATGCGATACAGAAAGAAATTAAAGGGCATGGTACAAGATCTGGAACTCCCACCTGTGAGTATATTTTCAGTACCTTTTGTCGTGTCTTTCATCTTTTATTGTTCCGGCAAGTTAGCATCTCTTTTGTTACAGCTGGAATTTGATAGTGATGGAAGGCCTTTTGTAGTAGTTAAACGTGAGTACATAAAATATGTTATTAATATTATTATAATAAAGCAGAAGCTTTTATATGTTTGTGTGTTTGTCGGGCGCCTAAAAACTTTCGAAAGATAAATTCTGGGATCACGAAATGTACCTCAGCTCATTATGCCCGACTATTATCCAGATGAATGTGACCATTTTCACGTAAAAGAACTAAAAAAAATTTATAAAATCAGAATCTAAATTTCGGGCGAAGCCGAGTAGTAAAGCTAGTATTATTATAATAATATAATTTCTTCTAATTTTATATTACAGTCCTATTTTTCTAATAAACTGTAATTTCTTATATTCCTTTTACAGAAGCGAATTATAAACTAATATAATGATACTAAAATACTTTTCTATTTTGTGTTATTTTGCATGTTGTCTAATAAGTTTCATTGAATCGATGCGTTTTTATAGAATGTATGCGGAAAAGTGCGAGAGGAGAAGTTAAGGTGATCGCCAAGGGATCTGGAAATATTACCATTAATGGGCAGGATATTACGTACTTCCGAGACTTGCAATGTCGACAGCAGGTGAGTTTTTACAATAATTTAAATAATCTTCACGTTATCCGTGCATCATGAATTTGTTCAATTAATTTCTGAAAATTTAAATGCACATGCCGTGTGGCTCGAAGCTGCAGTTCGTTCAGCTTATTTTCATTGTGTTCTCGTGTTTATAAAACTTGATACACGAAGCTGACCTATGATGGATAAGCTCTTAGAAAAGTTTACATTATACACAGTCCTTCGACATATTTTGCGGAAACATCGGTTTGGGTATATACCCGTCGTCTACGCGGAAAAGAAAGTAAAAAGCCGTGCCGAAGGGTTAACATATTTATATTCCAATAATTGAAGAGTCCTTGTAAAAACACTGCAAGTGCAAAGAATCAAATTATATACTATAGTATTATCATTGGCAGGTAGAACATATTCCCATAATTTTTTTTAATTTTGGCACTTGGTGTTTTCTGGAAGGACCCTTCAATTTAAGTTTTATGAAAATTCTACTTTAACGGGTTCGCTGCCACCATGGTCACGGTGTAATTAATAAATCTGATGTGATCTATCGATTGTGCGTGGCAGGTAACGAGTTAAAATGTATGAGTTTATATGGTAACACAAAATCTAAAGGAATACATGAAACCATCAGGGCAAGGTGTGGTAAGTATCAAAGTTTTATATGGATGTACATAATTATAATAAGCTATAGGTAAAAGGACATGCTGTTCTATTCCATAACTTTTTAAATCGGTTCGACGCGAAAATTGGTTTCCAAAGATTATTCATTTCATAAAAGCGGTATTACATATAAATTGATTAATATTACTGTGCTTGCTTCAGTTTCGTCTAATTAATTAATTCGGGTAAAATGATACTATTACTGTTTCAGTAATTTCTATATTAAAATACGCGTGATAACGGCGAAGATTTATTTTTATTTGTAATTATACCCAGTTTTGGAAATAAATTTTTGATAATTAATTGAGTTTATGAAACAATATTCACTGCAATCACGCGTGATTATTTGGCAATCATTTTATGCATATATTTGTTTAAATAAGAATGTAATATTAGACGTTAAACATTTAACGAGGTTTATTATGTGTAGTTTGTATCTATCATAGTCGTGATTGTTGTTAAATTACGATTTTATATTTCCATAACAAAGTGCTTTGGATATCATGACTTTCGATTTCATTCAGTGATCGAGTTAGTTTCCAATGATACAATGAAAACGGAACTCATTATGGTAGTTATTTCAAGGCTAAATAGCTTCTCAATGATGAAATTCAAAAGGCATGCAGTTTCTTGTTCTGCTAAATCTTTAATCTTTTGCCTGCATGCCTTTAAACATATACCAAAAAGCTGGCGAACCGGTTCAACTTTGGATTCGAAAAATCCTAGTCGATAATCGGTACATTCACTGTCTGAGGTTTTTTAGTTTATTGCTTTCGCATAACTAAGCCATCCTCGCGGACAGTGTTTTATTTTCGAAGTTTCGTTATATAAAAATCTACGTGCCACGAAAATAATTGGGAATTTAAATAAAATCCCAACAAGTGTCTTCTACAATTTCGTGCCAGTGCACTGTGGGGATTCCTCAATTCTATCGAAGAAGATACAAGTTGCCGTGACTCGTGTCAAGGATCGGTAAAAGGAAAAGTAGGTATATCCTCCTTCACAGTCTATCTACATCATGTAAATTGAAATTCCAAAACTACAATAAGTTTCTCTCCATCGAAGACTACGAATTTAAAATAAAGAAGAAACGAGAGGGATAGGTATGTTCGTACGAAGGAAGAAGAGACGTGGCCATGGGTTCTTAATAACTATACCCAAATTCTAGAAAATTCTTCAGCGAGTGCTACAAATTTGAAACACGAAGGAGGCGAAAATGAAGTACTCGTAAGTGTGATAAAGAATCGAGAGCATGTGGATCGTTGGTGTTTCTCGTGTACGTGATTTATCGTAGTCTCCGCGATCTCAGAACAGGCAATATGTGGCATGAAGCCTCGATCCGAGCTCAGTGTTAATCGAGCCGTCCGATAGTACGATACATGCTTACGATGTTATGATGGCACCGATACTTTGAGCATCTTGGATCGTTCGTTTAATAAAACCGATCGAGTTTCTCGCACGTGAAAGGTATGGCGATCGTTTACTTGCCTGACCTAGACCAGTCATTCGGTAAAGAACTAAATCAACGTTTAAAAGAAACGCGTTAGCTACAGAAAATCGGCGAATTTAATTGTGTTCCACGGGGTTCTATCTCGATTACATGGTTTGGAAAACTAAAGAGTCTTGAGTTTCGCAGTGGGCCAATTGTGTGACAATACGAAGAACGTTAAAATCGCAGGGATGTCAATGAATTTTACAGTGATTGCGTCTGCAATGATTATTCCTATCGAGTGCGCAGGATACTTAATCAAGTTGATCTGTGGCGCATGTACACTGAATTGGTGTTTAAAATTCATACGCACTCCTGAACGATTTCGCGATTTCGATGATGAATTATTTGATGGTTTTATAAATTGCCATTTAAAATCCAGAAGCTTTTTCTGTTTCATTTATAGTAAATTTCGAATGCCTTAAACGTTTGTCTGTAAAGAAATAGATTTTCCTCGTTGCTCCTTAAAATCATGAAACATTCTTTTGTGATCCATACAGGCATTATCGATACTTTGATAACCCTTTAAACACACGAAACGTGCGGAAATGTCAATCTTTGTATCTCTATTGTGTTTTCGAAGTCGACTTGGTATGTCGAGAACATTCGTGTCTTCGACACTTGAAGGACTCGGACTGTATATAAATAATGTCACTTCAAAGGTAACGGTGCGGCACTTCGCCGCTATCAATGCATGTGCCCGATTTTCCAATTAACATTCGCGCTTCACGTGATACGTCTCGGACCAGATTCAGACGTCATCAAAGTTCCTCGTCTACAATTTCTTACGCTTTGCTAAAAAACCGCTACTGTAAAGAAATATTTGACCTAGAATTCCTTGACTGTACCCAAACACACTATGCATTCATTCTTCGACTATTAGTGCATTGTATGCTCATTGGGAAATACTCAACTGATGGACGATTACTTAACTAGAATTAAATGCTTCAGGTCACAGTGTTCACGTGGTGTTTAGCTATTAGTATATTATGCTATAATATGATATTTATATTCGTTGAAAATCGCGAAATTGAAACCATCCATTTGTTTGAAAAAGACGAAATTAAGAGCTAGATTTTCCTGCGAAATTTTGAGTTGTACTACCTGTGCGTTTAATACATTATTCTACAGAATTTGAGATACATTGGTGATTTGAACCTCGTGCACTCTTCTCGTTAGTTGACTGAAGATTACTTCATTAGACCTATACGCGTTACGTCATAATCGTATAATGCTCAGTCATTGATACGCTATTATAGTAATGGGAAATTACTTAATTAGAGTAATAAGAGCACAATTCAGATAATCGCGGGCTTCATTATATGCGCACCGAGAGTTCCCGTTATGGACGTCAGGGTACTTAAAGCCTGGCTGTTATTATTTACACGATGATGTTATAGTCACAAATACAGCAACGTGATCGCCTTATCAATGAACACTGTGTTACCTTAATCATGTTTCTAGGCAAAGAAGATCAGTGGCGCACTCAGGATTGAACCTTGGGGGAGCCGAGTTGAACGGATACAAATATTTTTGATGCAAATTCAATAAAATTCATTAGGTGATTATAAAAATTTATTTAAAGCAGAAAATCCAGTTTTCTTTTCTTTTTACAAAGCTCTTGAATTATTTCAACCATGTTTACATTAATCCCCCCCTTTCTCTGGGTGACCCACTGAAGAAGATTCATTAAACGAAACGGAAAACATCCTTAATTTTCGATGGCAATTTAAAATTTGGTAAACAGACAAATTTATGGAATCATGACTGACTCACAACGAAATATAAATTTGAATAAAAGTATCCTCAGATTTCAACATAGAAATCAATCTTCGTGAAGAAACTAGAACCCCGTAGGACACTAATAACTCTTAAATACATTACGAGTCCCAAGTGTCGGGAGATTAATCGATTAAATCGAATTATGCGATTGACCCTTTTCAATAAACTTCCACGACCCTACGTCAAGTTAAAGTTATCGCTATTCTACTCCCAGTTAGTACTTACAACAATGCCCTTTGTAGATGGATGATGTAACGACGTAAGGTACTGGGCGTGGAGGATGGCTAACGATTCGCAGGCCTCGGATTCACCACCACCTAAGAAGAAAGTACAAATGGACCGGGTGATCGACATGGAGGATGTAACCGAGTCCCCATCGAGCCCCCTGAAACGTACAACCATGACATCGTTGCTCCTAACTCGGTGGCTGGCGTCGAAGAGCACACCAAGCACGGAGCCAGAAACGATATGGCCGGCCGACGACCGGAGCCTGGAATATGGCACACCACCTCCGATAGAAGAGGCAAACTGCTACTCGATGTGCGCCAGCGAGAGCTCGTGCACCGAGGAGATGAATTTTACGTTGCAAGTCAACAAAGATATTATCAGGAACCTCTTGACAGAGCATATGAGATGCGTAGGGGGTCGGCTGCAGCTGCTGGACGATTTGGAGATGGACAAAATAGACTTGGGGAGTCCCGAGCGTTTGGTAAAAGTCTACAAGCGACAGGAGATAAATACTCTGTTATTGCACGCCAGCTTCCTCGGCCGAGTGGATCTTATCATCGGCTTGCATAAATGCGCAGCAGACTTGAATCACTCCGAGCAGGGGCAAGGTCTCACACCGCTGCACCTGTGCGCGTTCAGCAACTGTTTAGAAGGCGTGCAGTATTTACTGACCAACGGGGCCAACATGAACCTAGAACGCACTCATACACCTTTCCATTATGCTGCTTTCGGGAATGCCTGTAAAGTGGCTCAGTATTTCCTTCAGGCAGGCTACAGCCAGGAATCCCCTCTAGAAGAAGAGACCGTTCTGCACGCGGCGGCCAGGTCCAACGCTTTAAGCGTGTTGAAACTATTAGCCCCGCATAACCCTACTCTAAACAGCCTCGACTGCAACGGATACGCTGCTATACACCTTGCAGCTGACAGAGGAGACTCACCTTGCACGTTGGCGCTTCTAGACGCTGGTTGTCAGCTGGACCTGACTACCAAGAAAGGGGACACTGCTCTGCACCTCGCGGCGGAGGCCAGCTGCGTGGAGAACGTTGATCTGCTGGTCGAAAGGGGCGCGAATGTTCATTTGAAGAACCATAGAGGCCAAACCGCTTTGCACATTGCTTCCCGGTCTCATTCGTTGGAGTGCGTGGAGATACTGTTGAAGAAAGGTCGCTGCAACCCTAACGTCGAGGACGACGACGGAAGAACGCCCCTGCACCTTGCTTTAGGGAGGTCCTTGCTAGCTTACGACGTAACCGAGTTTCTTATAACGTGGAAGGCGAATGTGAATAAAACCGACAAATACGGCTACACGCCTCTTCACGTCGCTGCTCTGAACGAACTGTCCCAGTGCGTGGACATTTTGATCCAGCATGGAGCGGACCTGAGCGCTAGGACTAAGGGCGGCACCAGCGCGCTGTCTATAATCTTGCGCAAAACGCCGACGTCGCTGAACGTCTTCAAGCAGAGGTTGAACGCCTCCATAACGCTCCATCAGCATGGGTCTGCTACGGGGGAGGTGGAGCTTCGACTAGACTTCCATCCTCTGCTGATGCACCAGCAGCAAGGAGAGATAAGGTACCTGGGTACTTTCGTGAAGGAAGGGTACAAGGAGATTCTGGAGCATCCGCTCTGCCAGGCGTTCCTGCACTTGAAGTGGCAGAAAATCCGGAAGTATTACGTGGGCAGGCTGGTATTCTATTTGTTCTATGTTCTCATACTCACGGGCTGGGTAATGACTGCTTTGGCGCATAACTGTTACAACGAGTCGCACGGGCAATTAGACACCACCCAGCCGCCATTATGCGCGAACACCACCGGCATAAATGGCTTTCTCTACAGACATCCCACTCTGCTCGAGATGGAGTGGTACGCGCTCATGGTGCTCACCATCCTCGACGCGATCCGCAAGCTGACCAGCATACCCACCTACCTCTCCGTTCGCCAGTTCTTCGCGCAGGCCGAGAACATGGTCGAATGGTGCGTGATCTTGAGCGTGTTCGCCACGTCCTTCATCTACACGGGCAGGACGTACCCGTGGCAGAACCACGTGGGAGCATTCGCGGTGCTCTGCGGCTGGAGCAATCTGATGCTGATGATCGGCCAGCTGCCTATATTCGGGGCGTACGTGGCGATGTTCACCAGCGTCCAGGCCCAAGTGTTCAAGCTTCTCCTGGCGTACGCCTGCCTATTGGTGGGCTTCACAGCCAGCTTCTGCGTCATCTTCCCGCGCTCCAAGTCGTTCAGCAGCCCGCACATCGGCCTGATCAAGGTCCTCGTGATGATGACCGGGGAACTGAACTTCGAGGATCTATTCTTCCCCAGAGAGGAGGACGGAAAGTCCACGGACTCCGGAGGCACATCCTGGATCCTGCTCCAAGTGTCAGCTCAGCTGTCGTTTGTACTGTTCCTCTTGTTCGTCACCATTGTTCTGATGAATCTTCTCGTAGGCATAGCTGTTCACGACATAAAGGGGCTGCAAAAAACGGCAGGCCTGGCGAAACTGGTTCGCCAGACGAAGCTCATCTGCGATGTCGAGACAGCGCTTTTTCTAGGTCTCATGCCGAAGCGAGTGACGAAGTTTCTGCGATGGACCGCGCTGCTGCTGCCGTCACCTCTCAGAGCGGTTCTAACCGTGCGACCTCTCAATCCCAGGGAGACCAGGCTACCTCGCGACTTACTGTTAGCCGCTCACAAGGTCGCCAAAGACCGCAAGAACGTCACCGGGGCGTTGTACAGCAGGAAGAGTAACGGCACCATGTACACTTATTTGAAAGGCGAGCCTTACTCGACGTATCGTCGACGCTCCCCCGAAGAGGGGCCAGTCGTCGACGACTCCACGACCCAAGGGGAATTGGCGGAGCTGAGGAAGGTCTGCGAGAGGAACCATCAGCTGCTCCAGGATCTTCTGATGGCGCTGGTAATTGAGAAACGTTGCGATGCGGATAAGGAAAAGGATGAGGCCAATTAAGCGCGCTCTTTGATTCATGGAATCCCGGCGCGGCTCGTTGAATATCGTGTGAACGATCTAGAGAACTTCGGTGATCTGTATTATCACTGAGAAACGTGGCGCGGGGATTGCGTGGAGAAGAAATTGCACGGGTAACCTTGCGTTAATTGTAGTAAACTATTTTTAAATCCGAGTTAGACAAAGATCGACATCGCTAGGGAAATCCAGACGAGTATTGATTGTTAACGCGCTTCTATGGTTTCTTTATTATAAGCTGACGTGATTCTTTGACGAAAAAACGGGAAACGGAAGGCCGTAAGAAATGAATGGATAGAATCAGAGATTGGCGATTACAGGAATACCCGTGACCTGTGTAATTTCTTATCGCAAAGTAAAACTCGGTGAAGCGCGTATGTAGAGAACATTGGTGTATACATATGAAATGGAAGCGTTGCTGTTTAATTCTGCACTTGTTTCAATTTCCATTCCACAATTTCAAGTAGTCTTCGTTGCGAGTAATTTTTACTTTCCTCCGAGGAAAGAATGCTGAATGATATTAGAATATTAGATTGCCTAGTGCTGACTTCGGTTCACGACTTTTATGCAATTACCCATGACAATAATTGAAGGAAAAACGTAATTTATATATTTAAACGTATAGACTTTCACCCAATATTTGCGAAATATTGTGTTACGAGTATATTAAGGTAGAACATTCCGTCCACAACGTGTGCGTATCACGAAGACCATGGAAATATGTGTAAGTCGAGTATTAAAAACAACATGGAACATTATGCTACTATTTAACATTGTACTTCATACCGCATGGTGTTATGTAAATAACTGTGTTAAAAGATTGTAAATACAATATGGTTAAATAATAATGGATATGTAAAGTTTAATCCCCGATGCGTATCAATTTTGTACTGTACGAAAATATATAAATAAATCGTTTCACAAATATACATATAGTCTGTTATCTATTAACCCTTCGTTGACACTCTGGGTGTGAGCCACCCATAAGCTGATTTTGACGCCTGTACCTTCTATATGTAAAATAAATACCTTTTTTCCAAAGCCGACTTACAAACTATTTTTTCTCTGAAAATATTATATCTGAACAATAACTCTGTAGATTTTTAGCTTCTAATATTGGAATTTGTAAAAGTTACAAATTTTTGAAGATTTTCTTCGTGTTTTCTCGACACATGGTAATCTATATTTTTTTTTACAAAAACTGTGATGCAATTTCAATCAAAAAGCTATTGGAATACATTCTACAGACCTTAAAATTGACCCATGATTGTTCTTATAACGATTGGATTCTTCAGATAAGAATGGCAGTCGTTAAAAAATTGTTCTGGGTGTGACCCACCCAGGTATGTCAAAGTTGATCGAAAAAAGAGGTGTGTCAACGAAGGATTAATACTCCTTTTCCTTCATCTATTGTAGTATTTTAAAATTCAACTGCTTCGTCATGCATCACCAGAAGCAGGTCTACTTTTTCCATACTTCAAACGCAAACATAATTACGTAATG
Organism: Andrena haemorrhoa; assembly: GCA_910592295.1. Lineage (NCBI taxonomy): Eukaryota > Metazoa > Arthropoda > Insecta > Hymenoptera > Andrenidae > Andrena > Andrena haemorrhoa. The sequence continues at coordinate 12,770,274 of OU342944.1, read as the reverse complement.
TTGTTACAAGTACATAATGTTCATGATTGGAATTCGAAATTACATTGAAATGGTGGTAACAATCATTCACAACGTGCCGACGTCATTTTGGACGTATAGCTGAAGGGTTAGTGGAAAAACCCGGAAATGTCCATTTTTCGTGATTTTGCGATTTATAACATACCTACTAGCTTTACTACTTGGCTTCGTTCGAAAAGATTCTGATTTTATAAAAAAAAATTATTTATTTTTTATGAAAATAGTCACATTCATCTGGATTAGTTAGGTATAATAATAATGAGCTGGAACACATTTCGTGACCCCAGAGTTTAGCATTCGAAAGTTTTTAACCGACAGACAAACTTATATATTAAGATTTTGTTGGTGGCAATTAGGACTGCAGAACTCTCGAATCACAAAGGGTTATAAAGTTGAAATACCCCCGTAAGATAACGTTAAAGATTTGGTATATGATTAAAAACAGGAAACGTCCCCTCTACACTGGAATAAAATACGGAATGTCCCCCCTCTTTGCCCGAGTATAAGCTTCTGTCGTCAAGGTGAGACAAGAAATTATTTTAAGAAGAAAATTATATAAGAGAATGAAAAAAATTCAGTGAACCTTATTTCCTTAATGGTGGACTAAAGTATTAAAACTTAATTTTCTCCGTAAAGCTGGTTTGTGACATTCCCTGCTATTGCGTACTTTTTTAAATTTATTTATGAAATTTTTTACTAATATGTTACCTTGAATTTACATTCAATTATCAAAAAAAAACTTTTATAAGGTGAATATATTTTTCTGCAAAAGTGAATTTCCAAAAAAAAACGCCATTCTGATCGTGAGTGGTTTATGTTAAAAGGAACCGTGCTTCTACGTTGTTACGATTCTGTTTTGTCGGCACAGCAGTTTCACAGATATCCGGAATGCCTTATTGCTCAATAATATTGCGTATGCTTTGAGAAACAAAAATTTGTGTAATCCTGAACAGATTTCGTGAAGTGTTTAAGTACCAAACTAAAGAGACGTCGAACGACGGTGAATTGTAAATCTATATGGTAATCGACACGGTTTAACCAGACGCACCGTTTATTTACGATCCCCTGTGGAAAGATCGCCGTGAGTCTTTGGAAAGATACTTTCTGTAATAAATCTTTTAGCATAAATTTCGTAAAATACTAATAAAAATGTTAAAATTTTCCATTCCTACGATTCTGACTATAAACGTTAATAACGCTATAATTTAAGCAGGGAATTAACATTCAGTTTGTATTTTTACATTTAAAAAGAAGAAAGAGATACCGAGCACAGAGCATTGATCAATTTACGGTGTTTTCGCTGGTAGGAAATCCTTTGCTTAAATGACCACTAACGAGTTTAATTACGAAAACGTTCGATAACTAGTTCCAAGAATCTGATACGTCAGTTGTAATCTTTCGGCAATTAAGTATTCAAACGCAAGCCTTTTTCGTTCTATATATTGTTGTCTGTTCTCTGCAATCGGCAGAACTTATGAGCAAGTTATAAAAATAATTTTTTAAAAACAAGCTTTTAAAAATGTACACACTAACAAGGAACAAATAAATTAATAGTAATTTTGATACCGGCTTAAGGGGTCATTCTGGGGTCAAAGGCGCGATTTTGAACACCAGATAACGTTGAAAAACACAATTAAAAGTGTATTTAAAAAATTGTTTCGAATACCTTACAAGTAGCTTAATAAATGAAAAAAAAGTTTGACATTGTTATTCATTGTATTCACTGAGGAAACAATCCTGAATGTTGCCGAGTGATTACCAGAATGACCCTTAAATGACTGCCTTAGAAGAATTGCCTCTTACTTCTAAAAGTGAAAGCGTGGGTATTGAAATGTCCTTTTTATATAAATACAATGCTCTATGAATTTGATATATTAGTTGCACGAGTTCTTTCCACTTGATTGCGAGCAGTCAAATTCCTCAATTCAAAGTCTGTCCTGAGATCCAACCAGATTACAAGTCAAGACAAAATCGTGCCGTTCAGCAATTAGTTTTTGCATAACTTTTAATATTCAATATTTGCATCCCACGTTTTAATTTTTAGTCATATAGACAACTCGTTCTAAGACAGTCATTTAGTTCGGTATCAAAATTAATTTTTCCTTTCTAGTACCTACATTTTAATAAAAGCTTGTTTCTAAAAAAAATTCTACTACAAATTATTTTATGCTTTTTAGTGAAAATATGGTATTGTCGTCGGAACTACGTATCTGTGCATAGTTTTGAGTCGATCGGATATGTGAAAGTGGGTCAAAATTAGCTTAAAAGATTTCACCCTAACAAATTAACGAACTCATAAGTGAAGTTAATTAAAGACTTGTAAAATTAGATTGTTCATTCCCCCCAAAATATGATTTTATGCGCCCAACTATAATTATTAAAGATATTAAAACTTGTTCACCCGACGAATGGTGCTTAACCATTCTGTATTTGCATAAATAGAAAACAGCTGCTTAGTCGCTACAGATTATGCTGTAACAGTCTACATTTATGAGTTTATAAATCAATTACGTAAAACCGGCACGTTTATCCTGATCAGTTCAGCGTACTTATTTGGGCCACGAGATTTGGTAAACCTTCGCGGAAGTGGAAAAATGTACTTTAGTCTCAGAAGTGGCATATCCAAATATGGGCGTTGGTACATATTCATAAGGTAGAAATAAAGGAACCGGTTATAAGATAAATCTTTTTTCTTTAATGAAGCAGACTATCTCTTACGGAAAAGAAACAGGAAACATATATACGAGAATCGAATGCGATGATAAATCTCCTGTGATACGTTAACACTAATTTATTCTTGGTAAAAACTAAGAAGCTATCGTAAAAATGAATGTTTTCTGACTAAGTATTTTCCAGTTTACAAGACACTTGTACCGCAGATCAATATTACAAATAAACAATATCAAACTTTTGGGATATGTAGAGGATATATAGGCATGCATTGCGCATTTTTTTGCTGCGCCAATTTACTCTAAGGCAGTGAAATTATTGACCCCTGAATATCCGGTCATTTTCAGATTTTGTGTTATAACTCGCGAAGTGCCAGTTACCAAATGATAGTCCAAATTATAAGACGTAACTTTTGTCTGAAAACTTTTCTTCTATCTCTTACAGTTTGCGAGTTACAACATAAACTCGGAAAATAGTCCCATTCTCAGGGGTCCATTTCACCCTGGTAAGGTATGGTGACGTTCGATAATCCGGAAATTCAGAAAAATATGAAACTTGGTATACAAGTAGAGTAGTTCATCGGTAACGCACCCTATTTTTTCTTGGTACCATAATGCAATTTTTGGGGGTGAATTCATATCTAGAAATGCATCCCAGGAATGAAAAGCTTATATCCAAATGTAGTATTTGTGGGGACGGTTTTATGCAATGTGCATGGTGTGGCAAGTATTTTTGTTTTAATCATTTCTATGAAGAATATTATTGTACCAATTACAAACCGCAATTTTCAATGTATCTATCGTTTCCTATTAGTATAATTCTTCCAATGTATAATCAAACAATACAGCATGTACAAAAAGGGACTGCAAATGTTTAAATATTGCTTTATGCAACTACTTCATTCATGAAAATTGCTATAATGTTATAATTAAATTTAATATTAATAACTTTAATGTAATATTATATATATGTTATCAGTGGGATAGGTAAGTAAAATTGATTTTGCATTATGCAAATCGGAAACATATATATTGTAGTCATTGTAAATTTTCGCCCATTATTTATTTATCGCGTGGTTTCAAAAGTAAAACAACACTTCAAGTAATGCATGTACGAATGTGCTGTTATCATAATGTTTCATGCACGTCATTGATTTTTTCTAATGAGTTTTATCTTGGATGCAACTTTAGGTATGTACTGTCTTGCTTAAATAATTGAAAGCTGCCTAAACTTTATATAAATAATATTTTAAAGATGACTTTAAGAAACCATTCTATTAATGGAAACTGGTAAAATGGACTTCAAAATCGGTAATAGAGGTTTCATTTCTTTGTAAAAAAAATATAACAAATTATTTATATGTATGAAAAGAGATTATCTAGAGGTATTTTAGCATATATTTACAAAATAAAAAAACTTCATTGTCAGGGTTGGTGGCGGATGTAACTTGAAAAATATGGATTTTTCGAAAATTATTTTAGCACGGTTTTGTAAATATAAGAAAATGATGTAGGAACCTTCTGTTTAAACTTCTTTTCGATATCTCTCACCGTTCTCGAGATATTCCACGGAAAAGAAAATTTTGCATTTTTTCCAGGGGTGATTTCACCCCCCAAAATTACATTATGACACCAGCAAAAAATATGGTTACGTTACGGATGAACTACGCTACTTACACACCGAGTTTCATAATTTTCTGAATTTCCGGGTTGCCGAACGCGCCTTGTTAATTATTACCACTGTAAAATTCGAGATCCTCTCAACCGAACGGAAGCTGTACGCCTACAGAAAAGTTGAAGGTATATCTACAACCACCTGAAACGCTTCGCATCTGCGATAATCAAATAAGCCCACTTCGGAGGTCCAAAGTGCCATGCCCTCAAAAATGCCCGTGGTATTCACTGTTCGGCTAGGAACTATTCGAAAATAAAACCGGTTCCAACTCGCCGATAATCTGAATGTGATCCGAACGCCGTCTGTACAATGATAGAGCACAATTACTGGCCACTGGACGGAAGCCTATCTAGATTTTGCGAAACATCTTAAAGTCCGACGAATCCGTGAAAAGGCACACAGCAGCGCGGACTCTTGAGCGGCATGGAGTCGAGGCTCCGTAGACCAGTGTGAAACTCATCGTCGCTCGATCGTATCGGTTTTAAAGAACAGTGACACTTTATAGCCCCTAATTATAAATCCGCATACATCATTCAGTGAACTCTCTTTTCTTCTTCATCGTCGAATCGGCACGTAGCTGCCGATCGTTAACGCGCGGTGTAGCAGCTGGATCGATTTTGTTAAAAGTGTGCCAGCCAAGAATCCCGAGGAGCAATTACAATTGTACGTAGAGAGGAGATCGAAATTCGAAATACCAGGTTCGTGACGGCGTGCAATCGACGCGAGAGCTGATGATACTGATAACAGTGATGAGGAATGATGATGGAGGATTGGTAGAGAAGGCTACGCTCTATGAACCACTTTGTTTTCATCTGGAACGTTGTGCTCTGTATGGAAATTGAAATTTTACGGTGCAACAAAGGCGTATTTTCAATTGAAAATTGAAAGACACGATAGTGCATGCACATCGCGGCAAATGGAATCTGGGAAGATAAAGGTGCACGTGACGAGGAGACGTTCGACCATTTGTACTGAAAACTGAGGACAGGTGTTGCTGTGGAAACATTGCGAACGTGTTGGTTGGAGAACAATTGCAGTTGACGACAGAATAGCTGGGAATTCGAACAATCAAAGTGCACAATATAAATAATCTGATAAGAGAGAATTCCATTTGAACAAAAGAATGGAATGAGGAAATCGTATTCCTGTGCACGACTAAATATTTATTGAAGTAACGAGGCACGCGAATTGTGAAGTTCTTTTTACCTTCGACAAGTGACTCAGATCTAACATTGCACTGTTTTTCGTAAATTATGTGTAAGATAAACAATCAGGCACGAAAGATACGCACACATACTAAATTTGTATATATAAATATTTAATATGGTAATTCTGACATTTACTTAAGCCCGACGCCGGAACTCAAGGGGCAGATAATGAATAGAACTCTGTAATACAATTTTTCGTGGAAAAGGAGTAGAAAAATTATTCCATTTTGATAAGCCAAAATTCCAATAATTTGTAATCTCTTTTCAATTTAAAGAAATATAGAGATTTTGAGTTTGCTCGTAAACGCAACCAAACCATTAAGAAATTAATTTGGATGACTTGCAAAAAGACAAGAACAGGCTTCATATTCACATATTTATATTGATACATTTTTCCAGGATACTGATACTTGAGAGACTAATTTTTATTCTTCTGTTTTTTGTGTCTCTCTTACGTGTTTTGGTAATTACATTTGCATAAAAAATCAGTCCCACAGTCCCAGTACTATTTGAACACTTACTAGCATCATTAAAGCATCGATGGATGTTGATCTGCATATGAGGAACGCAATCAGTGCTAATGACTGGCGTCGTTACATAAGTCGACGTTGTAAAACAATTTCGAAATACATTTTACCTCTGCAGATCTGAGCGCGACAATTTCTTCCAAGTTTTGCACAGAGAATCATGACTGTCCTAAAATCATTAAACGCACGATAGCCTTTTTCCAAAAGTGCAACGAGACTAGAGAAGAAACGCTCAGGGAGGTGAAAAGAGACTCGAATTAAAAGAAGAAAACCGTACGAATAGCTGTTACCGTTCTCAAGTGTGGATTGAAAAGATCGAAGCACCATTTGGATCGCAGAAGAAATCGAAGGGACACGTGCCCGCCGAAGAAGAGGATTTCGTCGGATTTGAACGAGAGAAAGTTTGTTGCCCGTAACGAGAGAGAGGCTGGACGATGATGCGGCCTCTGTCCCGTTAGTTTTTAAGTTCAAGGCCCCTGTTCGAAGGAGGACTGCCTCTAGGACGGAAGCATGTATTTTCCTGCGCAAACTTATATATAGAATGAATCCATACGGGTCGACCGATATAAGTCACTCGGGCGAGTGACACCAGCAGTCGCGTGTGCTGCAATGACGGGAGCATTCTCTTAAAGTGATCCAAATGACTTTGGGACGTGACGTGATAAACGAAGAAAAGAGTGAGGCCGAGATATGACGATTGGAACGTTCCTGCGAGGAGATCGTGGTTACGTCGCAGTTTCTTCTTCATCATCTGTCGCCTACGCCGAAAAGGATCATCGCGAGCGGAGAATGGACGATAAACGGGTGGACGGGAGCAGTACAGACGACCAGCCGAAAATCGTGGTGCACCAGCCGCCGGAGGTTTCCGAGGAAAGATCGCGGCGTTTCTCGTTAACGAGCTTAAGAGATCGCCGCCTGTCGTTCGACGAGAACGATTACTGGAGAACTATAAAGGAATGGGACCGGCGAGACCGCGAGAATGTCGACAGATCGACCCAGGCGAAGATGAAACCGTTGGCCAGCCACGAGAGAAGAACTAGGCATTATTCGTTGACGAGACTGAAGAATCGCCGTTCCTGCCTCTATTTCGACGAGGAGAAGGATTCGCCGACGGGGACGGATGAAGGCTCCATTAACGAGGCCATTAACAATAAAACGACGCAAACGCTGAGGCTACCAATCGTCGGCAAAGGGAAAACGAGGCACTGTTCATTGTCCAACTTGGACGATCGATCCAACGATCTTCTCTCCACGAGATTCGTCTCCACCTTCAGGTCCGTCAGGCAGCGGCAGTCGAGTACCTCCGAGAAGATCGTGCTCGACGACGGCCCTCCGAACAATTCCACGAACGATCATATAGAGATCGATGCTGGGACGCCGCCACCGGCCGACGAGTCTCTGTTCTACGACAACCTGGATGTGTTCCGGCAAGCGGAGATCAACGGCACCGATCTCCGATCGATAATGAGGTCGATCGTGACCGCGGCGGAGATGAAGCTGCTGCTTGAGCTGGAGAAGTGCAACGCGTTGCCGGAAATACCGCCCGGAGAGAGGATAAGGAATATCGCTTACTTGTGGTCCTGTTACCGCGGCCTGGCGCAGTTTCTGCCGCAGCTGGAGGAAATACACGCGAGCGCCGATTACGTGGAGCCTTGCACGGGCATGAATGGGATTCTGGTGGCCTCCCTGAGCGGTAACGTAGCCTGCATCCAGCACCTGATACAGAAGGGCGTCGATATCAATTGCAGAAACCCCATCAACCACTACACGCCTCTTCATTTCGCTGTCCTTGGGAATTCCACGGAGGCAGCGCGCGTGCTGCTCGACAACGGCGCTAAGCCGAGCACGTGCCTCTACCAGGAGATCGTCGAGCCTGTGCTGCACAGCGCTATCAGAGCAGGTGCTGCGGAGATAGTGAAATTGTTGCTGGACCGGGGAGCCAGCGTCGTGGAGAAGAATCACATGGGAGAGACGCCGCTTCACGTGGCCTGCTTCGTCCAGTCGATCGAGTGCGTGGAATTGCTGCTGGATTCCCCCGGGACCAACATCAACGCGGTGGACCGGGCTCACAGAACTCCTCTTCACTTCGGCGTGATGACCACCCACTCCTCCGCGAAGCTCGTCGAGGTGCTGCTGAAGCATGGTGCCTCGGTGAACGCCGCGGACAAGACTGGCTTCACTCCTCTTCACGTGGCCGCGCTCAACGAACAATCTCACTGCGTCGATGCCCTGATTTGGGCTGGTGCCGACGTCAGCGCGACGACCAGCGCTGGGCTGTCCGCCTTGAATATCATACTCCGGAAGATACCCGAGTCCCTGCAGGTGTTCCGGCAGAGGCTCGATGCCTCGATAACGCTCAGGAGACCCGTGCCTCACAACAGAGAGTTCGAGATGAGGCTACACTTCGACCTGCTGTTCCCGAGCGGCAACCAATGCGAGACCAGCTTCATCAACACGTTCGTGCAGGAGCGCCGCAAGGATCTGCTGTCGCACCCGCTGGTGATGGCCTTCCTCCACCTCAAGTGGGAGAAGATCAGGAAGTTCTATCTGCTGAGGATCCTGCTCTACGCTATGACCGTCATCTGCATGACCACGTACGTCCTCACGGCGCTGGCATACAAGTGCTACAACCACGACGAGGCCATCAGCTCGAAGATATGCAGCAGCAAACGTATCTCCGGCTTCCTCTTCAGGCGGCCCGTCATCGAGATCCAGTGGTACCTGCTGCTGATCTTCACCTGCATCTCCATCCCCAGGAAGATATTCGGCTTCATGGTGTACACGTCCGCGAAACAGTACTTCTCCAACATCGACAACGTGCTGGACGGGGTCGTGATAATTAGCGTGTTCGTCACGTCGTTCGTGTATACAGGGCGCACGTACGATTGGCAGAATTACGTGGGAGCGTTCGCCATACTCTGCGCGTGGACCAACTTGATGCTGATGGTCGGCCAGCTGCCCGCTTTCGGCACCTACGTGGCGATGTTCACTCACATACAGTTCGAGTTCGCCAAGCTGCTGCTGGCTTACTCGGGCCTGCTGATAGGCTTCACCGTCAGCTTCTGCGTTATCTTTGTCGGGGAGCCGTCCTTCGGCAACCCTTTCACGGGCCTCATTAAAGTATTGGCGATGATGGCCGGGGAATTGGATTTCGAAGGTCTGATCACTCAGATCGACGAAGAGACCGAAGGGTCTTTCGTTATCTATCATCCATTATCGGTGTGCTCCCAGATCCTCTTCACTCTGTTCATCGTGTTCGTCACCGTGATTCTCATGAATCTGCTGGTTGGCATCGCCGTGCACGATATACAAGGCTTGAGGAATCATGCTGGCTTGACAAAGCTTGTCCGTCAAACGAAGCTGATCCTCTTCACCGAAATGGTTCTGCACAACAGCTCGATCCCCTACGCGTTCAGAAAGTGGATGTCCGACCACAAGATCAACGTGGAGAATAGGAAGAGGGTGCTGGTGGTGAAGCCGTTGAATCCTCTTGAGAAGAGATTGCCGAAGGACATCCTGAAGGCAGCTTACGAGATAGCCCAGAAGAATATACCGTTCATGAACGACGATACCATTAGCTTGAGTGATCACATGATGTGGATGAGGCAGCAGAGCGAGGAATATTCTGATAGTAATTTGCAACTAGTCATTGAAAGCCTAGCCACCAAGCTACAGTCCTACGAAGACACCGTCAAGTCGTTGAAGGAGCAGCTCATAGACACTAACAAAACGTTGGAGAGTGCTATAAAGAATCTGTCGAAGGAAAAGAATAATTGACAGTTTCCTAGGTACTAGCATTAAAATTACAAATGCTTTTGTATATATAGCTTTTAATTCTACTATACCCAGGGTACCTACAAAACTTATTAATTACATATACGCTGAACGATAAGATATAATCGGAAGTGCGGTACTCTCTGGCGATTTGGACGAATCGATAAATTAACTTTTTATGTAAACGCCACGTTTAAATATTCGCGAGAAGTGACTCATCGGGGAATAAACATGAAAGTGAAAGTAAAAGTGAAGAGAAGAATGTTCTGCAATTTTAATGTTAGTAGCAATCGTATCAACGTTCTGTATTTCTTTTAGACTGGTCTTTTTATCGTTATATAATTAGAATCCTTTACACGCGCAATATGCTTTCTAATTGTTATTACTGTTGCAACGAATACTGAAAATGCGTTGATCAAGGTCCATTTGGCGATTCAATAATTGAATAATTTATTGGTAAACTTGAATTAATAGCTTTGCTCATTTTGCAGCAAATATAAGATATAATTAACACAGTCCGCTTCGAATTGCAGATTATATTCCCCCTAATTTTTACGGATATGACTGACAAAGTTGATATTGAAGCAACCGTTACTGGTGGAGGGCCAACTGGACAATCAGGTGCTATTCGTTGGGGTATCGCGCAGGGTATTCGAAACTTTGTCGATATTGAAATGATAGAAAAAATGAGAATTGGTAAGGAAAATAATATTTTTATCTAATCACTTGTTTACCATTTAATTCACATTTTCCGCGCCGTGTTAATTATATATAGTATATTATGAAAATTGTGAAAATATGATTATGAGTGTCGACTTATCGTTCACTTATGATGGGAACTGGAATGCCATTATTACTGCGCGCTGCCCATTGAAGCATTAATTCTTAGATGTAATTCGCAAAGTGGCAGTGAGGTCAGTCGTTAAATTCATTCTACAGCTCTTTGATTATTCGAACGAATCGAGAAACTTGAAACCGCTTTCGTGAAATATTTGAGTAACTTTTCTGTTGTTTTTTTTGTAGGGGAATATAGGAAATTAAATTCTAATAATAGTAATCGATATTCGTGAGAATCAAAGAGTTATTAGTATACCATCCTTGCAATTACTAAATATCTAACATATAATTGAATATTGAAAGTCACACATGTTATAGAGAATAGATCCCATACTTTCTGATAGCTGTGATTTCGATCGATAATACAGCGAAATATTCACAACTTTTAATCAAATTTCGCGAACTATTTAGAACACATTCATAAACGTCTACTTATTTTCGTTTTCGCTTGTTTTTCAGTTATTAAACATGTTCATTATCTGTATTTATTTAAACTATTATCAGGCACACATTATAGTACGGAAAATTATGTTTATACAGCTGGCCTTCTAACAAGGGATTGGAGAAGACGCGAGAGAAAGAAGTGGGGTCAAGAAGGAGCTCGAAGAAAATTCACGTGGAAGAAACGTTAAATTTTTTTTCCAACTTTCTGTACTATGAAAATTATATAGTTTCGAATAAATTCTTGTAAACTAATCCATGGTATATTCACCACGTGTGTCTATAAGGTGGACGTTCTAAGTACGGAAAACGAAGAGTAGCTAATTAAGAAAGTAATTAATTTAAATGTTTCAAAACATTTGCTACCTGTTAGACTTCAAGCATATTCTAGTAGGAAGGTGAACATATAGCCAGGAAAAAAATAGACATTTGTATTTTATGACTTGTTAAAATTAATTATGTAATCAGTCTAAAGAATTTTAATTATAAAATGTTTTGTACCTAGCAGACAAATGAAGTCGTACATAATGCACCCTTCACATTCTCTCCATAGGTATCAAGCCAAGTAATTTCATACTTTGAGCAAAAATAACTTTCGATGTATGAAACAGCATAAGCCTTTGGCTTGCCAAATCTGAAGGCTCGTCTTTTATCCTCAAACTCTTCATTGCTTTATTGACAGCATCGCTGCAAGGAGAAAGTATATAAAATCGATGTATATACAGCTCCAATATTTTTGCTTACATAACACAAAATGTACTCACCTTAAACGGAAGAGATATATCGTTAATATGCATGGTTCTAATCTTTCATAAGATTTCAGAACCACCTCGTCGAATTTACTGATTAATATAATCAAATCGTCAACTACTGGTTCCTTTAATAAACTTGGATTACATTCTGCCGTTAAAGTAGCACCGCAATGAAGCTCCAAATTAGTTAAACGACAATGAGTGTATTGTAATTTTATTCCAGTATTACCTTTCATCTGATATTAAGACACATTATTCACGATTAATACAAACATATATTCAAATAGCAGCTAATAAGAAATAAAGCGAAAGTTATAAGAAAACTTGCATCAGTTATTAAGTCCCAATTGAACTCGTAATCTTTCGTTCTTTTTTGCTTTAAATCGTGGATAATGACACCAGAAATGCCCAAAATATCAGAGCTATTATCGATTTCGTCTAATGAAACTTTAGTTGCTGAAATAAAACGTATGTTTATCCTCTTTCATTCAGATAATGTTGACTAACTTACAAGGAAGATCCCGAACCCGAAAATTCCAAATATTCTGAAACTTTGTGAATACGTAAGGGATTTCCTTCTGATTACAACGCAATTTTTGTTTGCTGCCCAAACTCGGCTATTTTCCGATTTTGTGTTATAACTCGCGAACTGTGATAGAAAAAAAGTTTTAAGACAAAAGTTACTTCTTTTAATTAGATCTATCATTTGGTAAACAAATTATTTTACAGTTCACGAGTTATAACACAAAATCGGAAAATAACTGGATTTTCAGGGGTCAATTACACCCCCTTAGAGTGAATTTGGGCAGCAAATAAAAATTGCTTTGTAATTAGGGCTGGGACTATTCGAATAATTTAATATTCGAATATTTTTACAAGTATTCGAATGCTACGAATAAACTTCGAATATTTGAGTATTCGAATAGTATGGTGTGAAGTGGGTCAAAATTAGCTTACAAGATTTCACCCTTACAAATGAACCTAAATAACTTGATTTATAATTCACACCATACTATTCGAATAGTATTCGAATACTTAAATATTCGAATACTTTTGGATATTCAAATACTTAAATATTTGAATACTTTTGGATATTCGAATAGTATTCGAATACTTTTGGATATTCGAATAGTATTCGAATACTTTTGGATATTCGAATAGTATTCGAATACTTTTGGATATTCGAATGGTATTCGAATACTTGGATATTCGAATGGTATTCGAATACTTGGATATTCGAATTATATTCGCCAAATAATTGAGCAACTGAAGTATTCGAACACCAAAAAATTCGACAAATAGTCCCAGCCCTAGTTATAATCAGAAGGAAATTCCCTACATATTCACAAAGTTTCAGAATTTTTTGAATTTTCGGGTTCGGGATCTTCCCTTGTTAGATTGGAAAACTTAAACAAATCACCCAATTGTCTAATCAAATTAAATCTATAATTATAAATGCAACTATGTAACTTACTAGATGTACATATTTGTCTCTCTTTCATAACTTCCCTTGCCTCATTCAAAATATCTTCTAAAAACACTGCCGTACCTAGTCTGGTACTCATACCACGTACTCTTCCATACTTGATATGTTCTAATCTATTCGCCCAAGGTAATTCCATTTTATTTAAGATCTTAAATAAACTCGAAAAATGATCGCTCTGGGCATTATCCACCACGTAGTACATAGCATCAAATTTATTTTTATCGAACCTATCGATAGCAGCAGCAATATCTCGAGTCATGTACAAAGTTGAACCATCGCTCTTGATAATTGGGATATTTCTATCTTCGGATATAGCTACTGCCTTCCTATCTTTATCGTCTAATTTTAACAGTTGCATTTCTTCCATTAACTGAATAATTTGATTTGTACTTTTAGCGGCGTACATTGACTCCCAGTGATACTCGTCGAAAATTACACCTATTCGCTTATAAGTAGCTTCTAATTCCTGTACCGTGTACTCTTTGAAAGTTTCCCATTCATTATAAATAGTACTATCTCCAAATTCTAATTGCCTGAATGTTTCCCTAGCGCGCTCGCTTATCGTCGGGTCAGTTTTTGCCAATTTATTCGCAGCAACATATGCCTTGTACAAAGCTTTAATAGGGTTTGTTTGCATTTCATCGTTACTAATATTCGCTACTTCGATTCCCAGTTGAATGAACCCAAATTGCGTGCCCCAGTCTCCCACGTAATTTATCTTTTTAACTTTATTGCGCAGATAGATATTTATATTTGCAACGTAATTCCCTATGATCGTAGAACGTAAATGTCCTAAATGAAAAGGTTTAGCGATATTCGGCGAACTGAATTCTACTATGACGTTCTTGTTGCTATCTACGAGCAATGGTGGCGCTAAACCGGAATGATTACTCTCCAAAATTGTTTTTACATATTTATCTCTCAGCATATTGAAAGATACTGTATCATTTCCCACTGTGACATTATCGAATACATCGTCTAAATTGTTCTTTGCCATATCTCCAATCGAATTTGTTACATCGTAGTCGATTGATTTCAAGGGAAGCATAAGAGAATATATGTCTTTCTTGCTATTTAATGCTACATGTAATTGAGACAGAATTTTATGTTGGTGTAAACTGTCTATATTTTGTATCGGTTTTATAACCTAAAAAAAAGAATCATCTTTAATGATATAAAATGGTATTTACGAAAGAGACTCTGTGTAGTATTTTTAATTGCAGATCTTTTAAATATTACGGCTTGTACTCATTATGTTAATTAATAGAAATTAATAAACTGAAGTATAAAAATATTGTGTTGAATTCAAACAACCGGCATAATGAAATTTTAACATAACCTGCGATTCGTTATTTGTATACAATCAGTTACGTTTAGAGATACTAAAATCAAAATATTGTACCTTTTCGAATATTAGAGATCTCAAATAGTTGCTCATGTTAGAGTAATAAAAGTATTTTAAAATAAATATCTTATTTAGATACGAAGTATATAGGTTAGAAACACCCACAGTTCAAGGTTTTAAATTCTGTTTTAAAATAGGGTTTCAGGAAGTTTCAACTTGCTTATATTGTCCTATTTTCAGTTAATTTAATGAATATTGTAGCATATCATTAAAGAGAAAATGATAACAAAACTTGAATAGCTCCTTCGATTTACACAGTTAGTGGCCAATTATGTCAACTTCACGAACATACTGTATTAGAGCTCAGCACAATTTCATTAGAAGTTATTTAAGTCAAATAGTACAAACTTTAATACAATAAGATCATAAACATATTAATTTCATTACGTCTATTTATTAGGTTATTTATTCTATACATAAATAGCAAATTTAAAAAATAATCTATATATAAATAGCAAATTACTATGGCGTAATTTATTTAAATTTTCCCTGCCTTTATTTTTGTTACGTCAAGTAAATAAGAAACTGGGGAACCCCCAGATCATTATAATCTAACTTGTGCGTTCGTAAAGCGAACGCGACTGCACACTGACCGCGTGAAGTTAGGCCAAAGAGGAGATATAATAAGAGGCGTCACTCGACAAGGACAGAAATAAGCTAGGGAAATCACTAGACAACCAATTTAAATGCCCATTCGGCAATGATCGCTAAACTTCGGCAATGATCGGTAAACCTCGACAATAATCAGCCAACTGCGGTAAGGTACATTTAGTCGATTTGAATATCCCGCTCGAATAGACAACCAATTTAAATGCCAAGGTCAAGTAAGGACTTCAAAGGTTCCGCCCGGAGTGACGCCTCTTATTATATCTCCTCTTTGGTTAGGCTATCTTCCGTTATGAATTGTATTAAACGAGGCAGCTTGTATAGACTATGCATTCAAATAGAGGCGCGCAATAAAAAAGATGTATTACATACTAACGTATCACCATCTTTTTCTTACAATCATATCAAATTTTCCCCATTCCCGCAAAATCCCCTTCATATTGGTCGTCGATAATCGCCCATTATTATGGCGTCACTAGTACAGCTGCTCCTCTAATTTGAATTGCTTCCAGCCATCTGTCACAGAAAACATTCAAATTGAAAATAACTGCTCCAAAATAAGCAAGCTACATTGTAGTTAAACAACAATTCACTCCAAACATGTCACCAGAGATTCAAATTTAATTATAAAAATCAAACATAAGTCCGAATTACCAATGGCTAGAGAACAGAAAAGAAGCGCGAAAAATGATCAAATATTTTTCGCGACATCGAATTAGTTTATAATAGAAAACGCACGAATATTAAACCGTAACCGCAATAAAGAGTAAACAGGAGCACTACTTGTATCATAGAATATTTAAACATCGTCAATTCAATTTACGTACCGTAATATAAATATAAACTAAGCACTCAACACATCATATCACTTCGATGTCTACAATTCGAGTGACGCCATCGAAATCCGGCGAACGCGGCACAGGGTGGAGATACGCAAATCCCTGCCACTGGAAGATTGCTTCAGCGAATGTCACCATCACTTATAAATCCATATACAAGATACACGAACCTAATATTTAATGTAAATTTTTTTCTTATAAATTTTGAAGTCCACGAACCCTTACCATTTTCGTGACGCAACCAACGTTACCGATTCAGAATGAAATAAAACCACGGACCAGTTATAGAATAGACCTTCCCATATGGTCTAGTGGCTAGGATACCTGGCTTTCACCCAGGAGGCTCGGGTTCGATTCCCGGTATGGGAAATTTTTGCACCGGGGCACAGTGTTCGATGAGTATAGGAAAATGGACAAAAATTAATAACTTCTCTCTGGAGTAAAATTTTTGAAAATAAATTTCATACTTGTTTATAAAAGGACTATTTTTATACATCTTTGATGTTTAAGTTTTAAAATTTTTTTTTGAGTGCATGTAAGGTAAGTGCGGGTAATAAGGCCAAGCAGATGATATTGCTTTTATTACATGCGAAATGTCATTCGAAGATGTTTTCGCGTCGTTGATATCATTTACCGGTTGTAAATTCAACAACTGTTTTCTTCTGAACTTTCATTGCACGAATTATAATATTTACATCGTTTTTCTGGATATTTAAGGCCCCATGTAAAATTGCGAAGTAGTCACTAACTCGTTAGCATTGTTGTTCGTTTATTGGCTCCTCATCTCGGATGAGGAGGACACCGCTGCTTCCGTTTCCGAAAGCAAGTGACTGAGCATGGAATCGGTATGGGTGGATCGGTTTCATCCTCTGATGTTCTTGTCGAAAGGGAAAAGTTTCGGGCGTAGGGGGTGTACCTTCTGGTACACTGTCTGTGTAAGTCACCCGGTCCAATACCCAGTCTCTGGGTTAGTCGGCTCAAGTCAGGTCACACCTAGTGTTGCTCCTGGCGAGTCGCACGGTGCAAGAGGAATCGTCTGGGAGGCGCCGAGTGCTTTTCCCTTTCGACTCGGACAGCAGGGTGGTAGAAACTGCGCCGTCCAATACTCCTTTCATGCTTACCGTTCGTCTTTCCTTCTTTCCTGAGTTTCTTTTAATCGTGTGATTGCTTGGCAGTTCCCTAGATTCTACATCTAAACCGAAGGGATCGATGGAACTTTGATTCCATCTATCTCTCTACGGGTCTCGAAACGCAGCAACCTCCTCGTGGTGAGACCTGGTAATCGGTGAGAACCGAGCCGATAGCTGCGATTGTCAAATACTCTAGTCGTATATAAGAATTTTTTTAACTTGCAATACTATGGTACAATGTAACTTGGAATGTTGTTTGATTGTTCGTACCGGACCCCAGAACACAGTGTTAAGATAGAAGGATAAGTACAAGTTGGATTATTTCAGCGAGATACTCGAACTGATGGGTTTTTGACAATTTTTAAAGTCCTTTCTGCTTCAGCACCTTATTGAAATATACTAAGTTACAATTCCTTGGTGAGGTATTCCACGTTACATCGTGAAAGCATGTCTTCCACATATAATGTTGTTGTTTATATAAATTTTTATGTGAAACAAATTTGTTTTGCATTAAATAAACCCGAATAGGATAGCAAAGTTAAAAGGCGTATGAGTTCTTGTATTGTTGTGATCCTTCTTTCTCGGTCGTTGCACGAAACTGGTTTATAAAACGATCTTTAAATTGTTACTCAAACAGAATCATTTGTAAATCGCGGGTTTCGAATGACCTAAATTTCCACTTCTTGAATTCTAATTCCTACCACGCGTAGCGTTACAATCTCTGTCGAGACTTCACCGGTAACGTTGCACGTGACACGAAAATGGTAAGGGGGCTCGCGAGCCCCCGAGCGAGTGACACAAAATTACATCAAGGTCATGATTTTTTTTAAGTAATCTTATACTTTGATACTATGTTGTTACAGAACGTAAGAATACAAATTCAACGAAATATAAACATGTATATTAACGATATACTACAATGGAGCAAAACGAGTTACAAAAATAAGACATTTTCAAATTCGATGCGGCACGGTTTCCCGTTGTCCGATCGCCTTCAAATTTTGCACAGAGTATTTTATTGTCCAGTGGCACAATTCTAGGGGGTGTCCCGAAAAAATTTGAAAGTCGAAAAATAAGGTCCATCCTAATATTCACTGAATACATCCAACACAACTAACGCAGCGACATCTTGGAGCTGAAAGAAGAAACGCAACGGTTGGTTATTGAATCGAGAGTTCGTCGAGAATGAATGGGGTCGAAATACCGTGACGCACTGATGCGACGAGACGAGACGATGAGAGAGAGAGTCGAGATTTTCAGTGAAATCGACGGTGATTGGTAGCGATCGAAAATCTGGTGACGTCGATACAAGATGTATCGATATCGCGGCAAGGAAGCGAAGAAACTGATGCGTTGTAGCAGTGGTGGCGAACGGTGGCGAACGGTGGCGAACGTTACACGTTGCCGAGAGGAAGCGAGTTTATGTCGGTCGCGTCCAGTCCCGCACAGTCCCGTCGCCGGCCGCTCCCGGTCCCGTTCTGTGGATACACAATGATACACACAATTAGTTATCTGTTTTGAACAGAGATGAGGGACGCGTGCATCTCGAATTATCATGCCGTGCCTTAAAACTGGCACGTATAAGCTGACACTGGACTAGAAATTTCTGTAGAGCAAATTTAGGCAACGATAATCGACCATCTGTTCCAATCATGTTCAAATTCCGAGTTAAAATGACCACGAACACTCCAAAAGACTTGGGCCGTCGCGGTTGCGAACGAAGCAACATGGAAATAACCTGTTTGTTGAAATAACTTTCAAGCCTAGGACTGGGACGTTATCTTCATCATCGCCCCGTAATGGCGTATGCGAGGATTCGCAGCGAGCAAATTCTGTGATGATATTAAAACGATGTAGATCGAAATCGAGATAAATTCGTTTCAACGCAAATAATCCGGTTAAACGGTCAGCAAAACAGCCGCCATGTATCTAATACTGCATCTCCGCAGTCGCCCTTTGCAAACTCTTATCCTGGGATTGATCGCTTTGACTTTCTATGCGTATTATCGTACTACTTACTACGACGTCGCTCAGTACACCGCACCTCGAAACATCAGTGAGTATCGATTCTTTCTTTCGTAGGCTTCCTAACGAAAACCTTGTTCTTGTCTAGGTCGTTCTACGTACCGAGAGGTTCTGAGGCTACCTACAAACGTGTCTATAGAGCTGCATATAGCATCAGCTTCCCTGAAGAATGCCTCCTCCTCAGAGCTGTCGGCAGTCGTAGGTTCTTACGATTCGCAGAACGTCGGCAATGTATCCAGTCCTGTGATTACCACGCTGTCGACCTCTTCGAGTCCTCAAACTCAGTCTTCCGCGAGTGTATCGCTTGCGAATTCCAAGCGAAGCGGAGAGAGGCCGTCGATTCGAGTGGATAAAGCTTCGAACGAAACAGAAGAAGCTTCGGTGCTCTCTAACGAATATTCTGCGCGCGCTATTTACGAAGCCGGTCACGCAATAGCAATTCCAGAGAAGTGTCCAAATTTTGGGAAGGAAATGGATCTGATTATAATAATAATGTCTGCGCCAACTCATTTGGAGGCCCGGATGGCTATACGACAGACCTGGGGGCACTTCGGTCAGAGGAGCGACATTAGCATCTTGTTTATGTTGGGCGCAACCCTGGATCCCAAAGTGGAAACGATTTTAAGAAAGGAAGAGAAAACCTACAACGACGTGATACGTGGGAAATTCTTGGATTCGTATTCCAATTTGACCTTGAAAACGATCTCTACCCTGGAATGGGTGGATAATTACTGTTCCAAGGTTAAATTTCTTTTGAAGACCGACGACGATATGTTCATCAATGTCCCGCGTTTACAAGGGTTCACAATTAAACACGCGAGGGACAAGAACGTGATATTTGGTAGACTGGCAAAGAAATGGAAACCGATTAGAAATAAGAAAAGCAAGTACTATGTTTCGCGGGCGCAGTTTAAGCACACGGTCTTTCCAGATTTCACTACCGGTCCGGCGTATTTGCTCTCTACAGACATCATACGCAAGCTGTATGATGCTGCTTTAGACCAAACATATCTGAAACTCGAGGATGTGTTTGTGACTGGAATTGTCGCGAGTAAGCTAGGAATCAAGAGGACGCATGCTAACGAATTTTTAAACAAAAAGATCACCTACAGTGCGTGTAACGTTCAACGAGGTATCAGCATACATATGGTCAAGTATAGCGAACAGTTCGACCTTTGGAAAAAATTACTCGACGGCAAGAGTAAGTGTAAGTGATAGGCAACATTCGCAATGATATACTCGAGATTTTCAATCCAAGCGACCAACTAAGTATTGGTCGCGCAACTCGCTTAGTGCACTCGATACTAGCTTCTTCCGTTTACTCGACGTTCGCTCGTTTGTTCTGCGCTCGATTCTGTCGATCGAGTAGAGCTATTTCTTCGTTCTGTGCTTGTGTACGAGGACAGGACGAACAGCGAATCGAAGAAGAACTGAAACTGAGATCTGACTTGATCTGACTTGATCTGACTTGACTTTTTACGCGAGATGTGCTTTTTACGCAATAAAATCGTTGCATCCCGTTTTAGTGATAACTTAAATATTATATTCGGATAATGCGTGTAAGACATCGTTTGTAGCATATAATGTATAATTCCTTAATTGTATGACACCCCTAACGTACCTTTCTAATATATTTGTACATGTACCTACCTATCATATGGTGAAAGTTTTCCTTTGCAATTCATTTCTATTGCAGCCCGTTCATTCGCCGAATATCGCGTAATAATTTAAGGTTATCGGGAAATTGATTCTCAATTATGCAGTGCCATACGCAAAAGCCAGCGTCACCGTATAATGACGCGGTGTCCAAGATAATATCAATACTTAAGTACCTCTCGGAGTCTGACCGATTTGATTTTCGTTACATCGAAAACAATGACAACTTGACAATCAAAAGGGGATGTATGAAAAGGGTTGGGGAAACAAGAGGAATCGGGTCAAGGTGCTGTCCATAGGTATCTGTCCTATTTTTATGATCTTGGTATGCTTTCGACAATCATTAAATAAAAATACATGTTTCAAGTGTGATTAATAAGTAACTCGCAGGTTTCTTCTACACGAGGGATTCTATTTATTTACGATGCATGTTGGACGATTTTGTTCTCGTCTAACAAATTCCACCGCTCCTTCATCTCCTGGAAAAGGTTAGAAGACTGTTCTATGCGTGTATGCTCTTCCTTTCTTCCAAATCCAACACTTTATTCAGCCATTTAATATTGAATGCTAATATTATATATCTTACATTTTAATATATTCCGTTTGAACTACACTATATGTATAAGTATGTATACTAATGAAATCGAAAGCCTTCATACATGTAAAGCAGGATCTTACCCAATCTTACAATACCCTATTTCGTCAATATGTGTTAGAGCAATGCCACATGCCTAATAAACCATATTCATGAAATATTGTAGAAATGTTCGCGCCTTCGCAGAACAAATGCTAACCACGTGAAGTGGGTCACTTGCTATCGTGCACTTGCTGATGGTGTGTGTGGTGTGTCGCGCGCGCGCACCATGCAGCACGAAAATATCGTTTGATATTGTTCGATATCGGTCCACTACCCAGAGCGCAACAAACACTGGCCCATGTTCACACGGTTAGCATCTGCTTCGCGACCATGATTTCTATAATGTTTCATGAATATGCTTAGAGCATGCTCTAAGTGAATATGATGGGAACGGGAAGCGCAATACGCCATAGACTATCTCAGTTAGACCATATTCAGGAAATGTTGTAGAAGGGATGGTTGCGAAGCAGATGCTAACTGTGTGAAGTTAGTCCACTCACTCTTCGCCGTGCATCTGTGTATGCATGCATATGTATAATACACAAGTAGCATAAAATTTGTCGATATTATATGAAGAATAAGCTGATACTAATTTTTTTTATCATCTCTGCATTTGCAACATTCGCAATGGTTATGGCTATGGTTTATCGTAGCTAAAATCCCCAAAATGGTAAATAATTGTCAGATTGCTGGTGTTGCTGGATGATTAGCGCGCATGCGAATTAAGATGCATGAGGCATGACGTCATTTGCAAAGTATCCGTGAGATAAGAGTGGGGGAAATTCGATGGACACGTGTGCGCAAGTATATGTGCTTTTCGGTGCTTCGGTGGCCGTGGCAGTGTAGTGCGGTGTAGTGTCTGCTGAGTGGTCAAGTGTGTGCCAGTCGGTTGGGAAGTGGGAAGTCGGCGGCGCCGTTGTATGCGTATGACTGCGGGTTGAAAGATAACGCGAGTGAATTTACCGAGGCAAGGGTGGTGCTGCGTGGTCGGACAGAAATTACTGTAGCCCATGTGCTCTAGTTGTTAAAATGCTGATCAAAGAATTGTAAGTTGTCGCAACTATTTTCACTGTTAGGCGAACAGAATCTGATACGCGGTTACTACATAGTCGAATATTTGAAAGCAATTCTTGGGATGGATATGGTTACTAATCTTTAACAGCGGGTGGGCTTGGGGGGCGAAGAGGGATAGGGATATACCTTCATCCCTTAGCATCGCTGCGAACGAAATTTTAAGTATAAAATAGCAACGCGAACGATTCGATTTCCTTCTTGTTCGGGCAGATAAAGAAGTTTTATTGAGACGTTCGTTTATTTCACGTTACATCTGACGTTCGGTTCCCGATACCCGGTGATGTATGATATACTTAATTTTGCACTTGAGTGTATTCAAGGCCATTCCTTGCAGATAATCAGTTTCTTGTTATCAACCGAGAGAATACAACTACAATTATTCTTTCTGTTACAGCCGTGTCACTTTGCCTCTTACAGTGGCAGAGGTATGTACTTATTTCATCAACAGCTACATAGGTCTCTTTATAATGACCCACTGAAATCTGTTATTCCATCGCGAAATGGAAAACAACCTCGAATTAGCTTCTGCAAATATATGTATCGGTATCGTGTAATCCAGGAAAATTGCAATTCATTTAATAAATCCCTGTTTCCAAGCGGGCACAGTCACTTTCGACCTTACGTCTTATGATTTTGATTCTATGAATTAGTAACTGTTGTCGAATCATGCTAATTTTATTCTTGTACCGTCAGTCATCCTTCTGCGATGTAATAAATCTTGTTTCTTCGTGCAATTGTGTTTCGTATGACCTTTAATCACTACCGTCGTAATGGACATCAGATTCCTCCAGCTCACTTATATTCTTTACACTCGGTGCATAAAGAAATAGATATCACTGGTGGAATAAATTGTCTCGTTTATTGAATAAATTACAAGCAATAAAATATCTGTGTATCTTCTATTAAGATCGGTCAGAGATTCCTTTGCGACCGAACGTGTACTTTATAAGCCTTCGCGCGTTGGAATAAACTTTACGTTACCCTAATTTATGAAGCATGTAATGTATGGTAAAATGTGATTTGCTTTATGACAGTATCAAGTGGCTCAACTATACTCCGTAGCAGAGGCAAGCAAGAATAATACAGGAGGTGGAGAGGGTATAGAGGT
The DNA here is from genome assembly GCA_910592295.1 of Andrena haemorrhoa. NCBI lineage: Eukaryota > Metazoa > Arthropoda > Insecta > Hymenoptera > Andrenidae > Andrena > Andrena haemorrhoa. The sequence goes on along the minus strand of OU342944.1, from coordinate 12,746,407 downwards.
GCTAAAAAATGAGCCGTTCACGGATTATCCTTTGCTTGGTGGAAAGTATTCATCGGGTCAATATACATATAAAATTTATCATTTAGCTAGTAAAGTGCCCGCTTTTATTCGCATATTGTTGCCAAAGAATTCTTTGGAGATTCACGAAGAAGCTTGGAATGCTTACCCTTATTGTAAAACTGTTATAAGCGTAAGTATAGCTCGCCGATAACACTTGAAATGTTATCAAATTTTCATAGGCTGAAGCGTCGCTATTTTTCTTACAGAATCCTGGGTACATGAAAGAAAATTTTGTGATTATGATAGAGTCATTTCACATTGACGATGTTGGAGATCAACATAACGTACGTATAAAGACCTGAAATCAAATGCAACTGTATTTTGTCTATTATATCTGATTGATTGTTAATCGTTGATCGGCAGGTGCACGAACTGCCTCCTGACAAATTAAAGATTAGAGAGGTGGTGCATATAGATATCGCGAACGATCCAGTTGCGAATGCTGATTACAAAGAGGACGAAGATCCGACGAAATTTAAATCTGTGAAAACAAGTCGAGGCCCTCTGGTTGGCAAAGACTGGAAAAATAATGTTCAGCCTGTCATGACGTGCTACAAGCTAGTCACTTGCGAATTCAAGTGGTTTGGTCTACAAAATCGTGTGGAAAACTTTATCCAGAAAGCGGAAAGGCGTCTGTTCACTAATTTTCATAGACAAGTGTTTTGCTGGATAGACCGTTGGTATGGTCTAACCATGGAAGATATTAGAGCAATCGAAGAGCGTACAAAAGAAGAATTAGATAGGGTAAAGGACTTTTTGGGAATTGGATCGACGTGATTGCGCGTTTACAGCTAATAGCAAGGAGCTACTTGTACCTTTTCTGTTTCAGCAAAGACATCAAGGAGAAGTAAGGGGTATGCAAGCTGATATTTGAGCCGTGAACGAGTTCTTTTATGGATGGTTAAATGAATTTCCTTATATGTCTCCGATACATGCGCATACCTATGGAACTACACTCGTATATGTTTTGTCATAGGCGGTCTTGCAGGATCGAGACAATTTCCAGAACTTACGTGTCTAGATTCAGTGTCTATTAAACCTACTTATGATTTTAATTTATTTACATTTACAAGCGTCTTAGATACATTTATCTACAGTCAAAGATTATAATATAACCAATAATAAGAAAGGAGAGAACTGATATGAATCAGTTCAACCTATATGATGTGTAAAATATTCAAAAAAAAAGAGTACAGTTCGATAAAATTGAATATAGGTGGAAAAAGCATTAATTATTTAACACCATAGTAGTTCAGTATGAGAATTAATAAGCAAGCAGCTTAAAAATGCTTGCGACAGTAGAGAAAGAAGAACACTTGACATACAAATCCAAGTTCGCGAGCTCGATGATAGCCACTTGTGGTTTACATATGTCTTTGTCTTACAGATTACGTAGACCTGTCGTGTTAAAGTTGAAAAGAAAAAAAACAGACATTGTCGCGCTTGATGTAATTTCTGCTCTTCTAATGAATCTACGCGGCATAACCTGATATTCTTTAAGCCTTATACAATGATGTACAATAACCAGGAAATTAAAGAAAAGTATTTTAGCAGTTCTGCAAGCGAACACTAATTTTATGGCAATGTATGCAAGTACTACTAACGTTGAACGTTACCGTCAGATTCGAGGAAATGGTCAGTTGATTACTTATCTCAGATAGTGATTACATACGCTTCTTTCACACTTTTCTGTTCTTTTCCATTCGAAAATTACGGATGGAAATATGCATACCAGTTAGGGCCAAATTTACAAATTTACGGATGTTTAATGAAACTGTGGTAGTAGGATGGATTGTTTATGAGGAATATCGAAGTAATTAAGTATATGAAGTGTAATTCTATAGAAAAGAAGGGAGAAACGAGAAGAGAACTTCTTTTCACTTCTCTATGAGAGCAAGCGGACGCTGGAAGGATGCGTTACTGTATGCGTGCCTGCCTGCCTGTGTGCGTGAATGTGTAAATTGGCATACAATGGAATTTAAATATACACTTAAACATTTATTTGCATTCCAATAGGCCTTTGTACAAGAAACGAAATCTAGCCGTATACTATTCATATCCGACATGTTCGCTTACACGACAAGAGTAATTCGTTTAAAATTGTATGTAGTTGAGATGGAACTGTATTTGCCGTTTGCACAAATTGTATGTATACCGTTACCTGTTATACCGGGATCTACAGCATAGTATTTAAGATAGCCTTAGAAATACAACCTAGGTGAATTAAAGATAAACTTACTTTTAGAACTCCCATTGGATGGAGTATGAGAATTTATGCTGCTCAGTTGTGACTTTTAGCATTTAAGTTGCCACATTTCGATATTATTGGGGGTTTTAAAATAAAATCTTATTGTGAGCAGTGTCCACCTCCTCTGTGCGTTAGTATTCATTTAACCCTCGGCTGGGGGTGCCCACTGCCCAGGTCTTTTTCGACACAAAACGTTACGCCACTGAGCGCAGTACTTATGTATACTAGGGTAGGGTGGCTCTTATTTTCAACTTTTAAATCTTTTTCGGGGCATCCTCCAGAATAGTTCTGAATAATAAAAAGAGATCTGTGTAACGTTTGAGCCAGATCGGATAACGGGAAAAGGTGTTTCTGGGCCCTTGGATATTTGAATATCTGAGTATATGGCCTCCCCCCTTAAATATTTATAAAATAGTCCTCGAAAATAAAAATTCTTCGAGTAAAAGTAAAAAGTGTTCGAGAAGGAGTTAAACTTTCAAAATTTGAAAAATAACATTTTTTTTAGTTTTTCGGACTTTTTTCGAAAACCGTTTATCGCACGAGAAAAAGTAATACTACATAAAAGATGCTCCTTGTCCGGATCTACAACTTTTGCTTGACATATTTTTCTATTTAATTAATAACTTGGAGGATATTATATAAAATCGACTTTGTGAGCTGTTAAACAATTATTTAAATGTTTAAGGGGCCCATTTTATTTTTTATTATTTGGAACTATTCTGCAGGGTGCTCCGAAAAAATGATGAAAAAATTTTTATCAAGAGTAAATAAGAGCGACCCTAATGTATACGTATTTAATCATCTGCTTACAATCGGTGCAGACTACTACCCACACCCTACTACATAGTACATACACAGTACTACGGATCCAAACAGACCCAGGCATCGACTCCTGTGCGGTCGCTTTTCTGAACCGTCCGCTTTCTGAGCGGGTTCATACCGTTCATACTTATTTAAATAGCTATGTGGTCTTCTACTTATGTAGTGTTCTCCTTATAACAACAAACAGGGTAGAAATCTAACTGCTAGTGAAATATTTTATACATAATATGTTGTGTTTTGTACATGTATGCACTTACATATATGCATAATTACATACGTATATATACGTACGTATGTTTTCTCCATATGAAAAGCATAAATCATGCTAGTCGTATTACATGAAATTTATTCAAACTTTTTCCGTATACAAAATATATATATGTATATGTATGTATATAGTAGAGATATAATATAATATAAAAGTAGATAAAAATATTCACGTGTTACATTGAGAAGAGTGAGAATAGTGAAAACTGTCAATTGAGATTGTATTCTTTTATAATGCTCCCGGCAATGACGAGCCTCTGTATTTCTGATGTACCTTCGTAAATTTCGGTAATACGCGCATCCCTATAATGACGTTCCGCTGGCATATCGTTAACGTAACCCATACCGCCTAAAATTTGTATACATTGATGGGCACAAAAAGTAGATGCCTCGGATGCCGACAACTTCGCCATAGCAGCCTCCTACGGAATCAAGACATTAGTTATGTACATAGCGTGTCCGTGTGTATACACGCATACATACGCCCGTGCGACGGTATGTAGCTTTCGTTTTATATACCTTCGTGTACGGTTTGCCACTATCTTTCAGTACAGCAGCGCGCCACGTTAATAATCTTGAACTCTCTAGCCTCAATGCCATGTCGGCGATCTTTTGTTGGATCGCATGTAACTTCATTATCGGACTACCAAATGCTTGGCGGTTAGCTGCATATGCGATTGCACAGTCGAGAGATGCCTGAGCTATGCCTAAAGCTTGGGCAGCAATGCCTATTCTACCGGCATCTAAAAGTAATAAGCACAGCTGATGTTTATGTATCGTATACTCGCGCATATCCGTATTTATTTCATACCCAGAGTCATCATTGCAATTTTAAAACCCATTCCTGGTTCCCCTAATAGGTTTTCATCCGACACTTTGCATTCGTCAAATATTAACGAACAAGTGCTGCTACCTCGGATACCCAGCTTGTCCTCTTTCTTACCAATGGAGAGGCCTTTGGTGGGTTTGTCGACTATGAACGCACTTATTCCTTTATGCATTTTAGACTTATCCGTTGTGGCGAATAAAACGATCGCGTCCGATTCGTAACCATTTGTTATCCACGATTTTGTGCCATTGATATTATAATTAGATCCATCCAATTTAGCAGTGGTAGAAGCAGCACCCGCGTCGCTACCATTACCAGGTTCGCTAAGAGCAAAACATCCAAGTTTCGCACCGGTTAAGAAAGGGGTAATATATTTATCTGTCTGATTTCGATTGCCAAATTTTTCTATCGGTCCCAAATAAAGGGAATTGTGTACGCTCATTATAACACCTGTACTGGCGCAACCTCTGGATATTTCCTCCATCGCAACGGCATAGGCCAGATAATCTAGCCCAGTTCCACCTAAACTTTCAGGCACAGCTACGCTCATTAAACCCAATTCCCCCATTTTACTTATTTGATCTTTCGGATAGATATGCTTCCTATCGATTTCTGCTGCTATTGGTTTCAACTCTCCTTCCACAAAATCCCTACGATAATACGTATTATATGTTACATCGCACGAATAATGTGAAATATTCGAAGAAAGCTATTGTAACAGATAGATTAGGGGGATTAGTGATTGATAAATAAGTGTGTTAGAAATAATTGTTCGTAAATATAAGTATGTACTTGCATGTTTTCTGAAGCATCTGGTGTGTCTCCGGTAGCATCGAAAGACCAGCAATATTTCGAGCGATAGTGTGCAATGCTGCAGACACATTTTCAGCAGCTTGTGAAGAGAAAAGTGGAAATATTAAATATATTACAACAATCGGAGTTTTCTTCGATACAACCGCAATTGCACACTAATTACCGCAACTTACCCAGTAACCTTGCTTTGTGCATTTTCCTAACTTGTGCTTCGATCGACAACAGAAATTTAAAAATGATAAAACTCAAATATCACAAGCCTGTAACATTTGGATTTAAAATCCCACCATTATTCCATTGCTCGGCTTAAGTATAGGTAGGTATATAGGTATTAAGTGCAAAAACAAGAACTCGTGCGCATGTTTAAGCTGAACTGGAACTTACCGATTGAAATCGTCGCCAATCGTCCGCACGCACAGCCTTATTAAAGATTCAAATACAAATAGCAAGTAAGAATGTTTGTATGTAAGTATATGTACATGCGTACATATCGACACAATCACATACCTACATGAGTAATTATATACAAGATAATGATAATTATATTGACATACACTTTGCATTGATAAGTAAACGACTTTGCCCTCAAAGTGTTCTAGTATGTATGTACATATATATATACAGTTTCTTACCGTGTTCGAATTGTAAGCGTTACTCGTGACAAGGAATGAACTTTGAAAACTTTTATCAAATGTTCTAGTATGTATACCTTGGCTATTAATCGTCGAGATGTACGCGAAAATATCAGTGACTTTGATAGATTTAGCATTGATCTACAGATTATTGATCTGTAAAATTTTTAGCGGCGGTCGGATCGATGAGGACATTTGACATATTGTTTTAAACGACCAAATAAAGGCCCATACGAAAATTTATCTTGCTGGGTAGATTGGGCATATTTCCTCTAATCTCATACGCCCGTACCGCTAAACGCGGTGGGGGAACTCTGTGACGTCGAACCATGGTCGAACCAATCAACGCCAAGGTGGGAAACGAAACGGCACCACCGCCAAGCCAAACCAAGCTAGCGAAGCCAGGCCAAACTGCGTCGGCGCGGAATATGTTGTCGACGCTGGTTGGCTGCGGACTCATTTGCCGTTTCATTTCCCATCTTGGCGTTGATTGGTTCAAGCGCGGCGTCATCACCGAAAATCTAAGTTATCTAAGCTAGCTAAGCAAGTGAGTCCGCAGCCAACCAGCGTCGACAACATATTCCGCGCCGACGCAGTTTGGCCTGGCTTCGCTAGGTTGGTTTGGCTTGGCGGTGGCGCCGTTTCGTTTCCCACCTTGGCGTTGATTGGTTCGACCATGGTTCGACGTCACAGCGTTCCCCCACCGCGTTTAGCGGTACGGGCGTATGAGATTTCCGCCATTCACTGATCCAGATCGATTTCAGACCTATTTAGTTTCAATTCTAACCGCTAGTAGGATTGCGATCGACTTCCACTCTGGATCGATAACGTTGCATGCGACAGGAGCAGACAGGAGAAGACAGGAGAATGGGATTGTACAATAATGGTTCGGTGTCCCACAGTGTCCCACAGTGTCCCACCCCCAGCAGCACCCCCAGGAGTACCCACGAGTACCCACTCTGCACTGGTCTGTACTCTGTGGCAGTAGTAAGAATCAATATTTTCGTCGCGTGACATGCGTCCGAGGATGTGCGCCGATGTGCGCATGCACAAAACTTACTCAAATATACCGGCGACACTGTCACTTGCTGTTGCTTGCTGTCACTGTTCGATAATACACAGATTGTCAAAAGACTTTTCAGTTGCGGACCCGAGTGGCTGTGAATTAATCTGTATTGAATTAAAGAGGAGAAAATGTCGAGTAGCAAATGCATTAAACAACCACGGAAGAATAATTATACTTACGTGAAGGAGCAAGAAATGTCTCACTCGGAGAAACTGCGATTAATAGACGACGAACTGAATTCTTTTTACAAGTAAATTAAAGAAACTGTCATGTTCCCGGCATCGCCGTACATAATCTACATACTTGTTTCTAATATCCATAATTTATTTCTCGATAACACTGTTGCCCGTAGGTATTGTCAACAGGCAGGTTTCACAGAAGAAGAAATGGATATTATTTGTCAGCCATTGGTGGCGGCAATGCGGCGTTCCTGGTTACAACTTGTCTTTCGTGGTACACTTGTCTTGATAGTTTTCGGCACCTTGGCCTGTCTGGCTGCGCAGCTCGACTTTGTTGGAACACATTTTACAGCGATCAGTCGCCTGTTGCTCATCAAAGTGTTGCCAATTTGGAATTGGCAGCCCCTGTATTACGAGAATTGTATGATCAACAATCCGTTTTACAATGATTATACCATTACAGAGGAGGATTGTGTGGTACGATCATTGTTATTAAGTTTACACTGATATAGTTTAGACCATTCACCAGTTATGTAGACAGTTTGTTTTGAATTTTCAGACCTGCGAAGCATTGGAAACCATCGATCGGTTGTCAGACGTCAGATATCGGAATCTGGTCGATAACTATTTGAGCCGTGATGCGCCTGCAATTATCACCGATGCAATGGACTCGTGGACTGTTATGAATACAGATTATTTCTGGTTCGATAACATCACTCATGTAGGTAGAAAGAACGGTATTCGGCAAGTCGAGAGAATAAATACTTTCTATTCCGAATAACATGTAGTTATTACGAAAGAGCTGGTCAGTTATCTGATGTAGCATTTATTTGATACGAACAACAGCTCTACTTGGAAAACGAACGACTGATGGAAACGGTACCTTGCGCTCTGACGTCGAATTTAAGAACTGGTTCGTCCGATTTGGCAGCTTTTTTGCGCCGAGTACATTCTCCGGAAGTGGCTAAATGGTTTGTGCATTGGCAGAACTGCGACATCAACGCGGTAAAGGTTCTACGAAAATATTACCAGCGACCATACTTCCTTTCGAGTACGGTCTCGCCGGCACATTTCAATTGGGTCCTCATGTCTTCGGATTACAATAGCCCGAGTTACAAAAAGGTCGAACTAGACTCTGGTCTGATTGCTCTCGCTCAGTTGCGAGGAGCTACGCAGCTTCGTTTGACCCCTATCAATCCTTGTAACAGTTCGTGTCCGGAGCTGATAGCGGATTTGCATCAGGGCGAGATGCGTAAGCTCTTTTATAATAACAATAATAACAGAGCACTAGAATAACTTATGCTCGGGTTCAGATTCAGAACTGGCAATATTGATTTCAGTTGTTTTTACCAATTTGATGTGGACTTTGGAGTATGCACCAATGAGAGGACTGGACAACATTGCTATCTTGACCGAGACTGTCTGGGAGGAGGATACGTAGATTATGAATTTGCTCGCTTCGCTATCCCGTTAGTCCTTGGTATTTGGTACCTGCATATATCGTGCATACATACATACATCGCTCGATTATATATATATATATATATACACGTGTACACAGCATGAGTACACACATTCCGTATAGTATGTAATATCTACTACATGTACTTGTACATTTATATCAGAGCGGTGTGGAATCGGCGAAATAAAGTACCTTCGTTCATCGAACTCCTGTGAAATGTAATTTTCCCAATTCCCGCAATTCCATGTCCGATGAAGGACAACTCATGGTCGGTGAAAAGGACTTGACGAGGATACCAAAAGTAACAACAAACAAGATTCGTTTTTTATTAATTAATTGTTTATAATAACATTATGTTTTTGTTGATTTTTCTCTTTTGTAGCAGTTTTTTTTCTCGTTATTTCAATTGGGCTAACAAGGAATAGATCGTTATTTACCGATTCATAGAAAAAACAAAGCGCAAGATTACTCAATGACAAACGTACGTAGCTGGCGAATCGACATACATACTTGATCGATGCAATACTTCGTTATATTAAAAGTTGTATATGTGTACATCATTGATTTCTTCTTTGCGCTACGTTCTGTTTATACAATCTTAGGATATCTTAGGGTAAGAGAAAGAATGACAATAATTTGCGCCTGGCTAACACACCATCCGAATATGTTTCTCAGCTGTTCTACGTCCTGTTTAGGAGCTATCACCGCGTCGCCCATTTCTCTCTCTTGCCTCTACACGCGCGCACGCATGCACATTCTTCCTCTTTCCTTCCTTCCTTCTTCTGTCTCTCTGTAAATGGTCTTTGCAAAAGAAAATTCTAAATGGGGCTTTAATCCTCCGATAGAGAATGAATACTCGTTAGTAACAACTGCCAGAGGCCAGAGTATCGTCTACTATTTCGCTAGTCGTGAGCTAAATTGAAAAAAAAAGAAACGCGTGTTTGCGTGTTTGCCTATGTATTTCTGGGGGAGAAATGGAAAAACATAGGTTTCTGCAGGGAAGCATTTCGAGTTTCCCCGAAATACGCTTATCGATTTAACGCTCTTTAGTCTCTGTTTGTCAGATGAAGAAAAGTTTGAATCTACATGGTTTAGACTTTAGAGTTTAGACGGTATTGCGGGCGAAGGAGGATCAACGATCGATCGGCCATCATTCCCCGATCAGGCTCGTGTAACATAATTAAGTATAGGATATGCGTACACGTACGCATGAATCTCGGCGCGGCTTACACTTGCGGTTCACGTAGCGGTATCAGCTGTCGCGGTATCAAAAGATTTTTACACGAATCCATTCAACGACTAAATTTATAACAATGACAATGTACAAGTGAGATACTAGACAGAAATGAGGGTTGACAAACGATTTCGCGATATAGCTAAGAGAATTCCAATTTCTCTCATTATTATTACCCCGCCCTCTCCACCAGTCCACCACCTCCACTCCTTCCCGTTACCGCTCTCCTACACTTTTGTCTCCTTCTTCTCCTCCTCCATTTTTCTTTTTTTTTCTTACTTAAGTTGAGTCTGCGCTTGTGTTCAAATCACCTTCCCCTTTTTAGGTAAACATTTCAAGAAACAAATTCGACTAATCGTAAGAATTATTCATTAGTTGTTAATCGTGTTCGACCGTTGCATTGTGTCAGCTTATTGTTCCTGTTGTTGTTAAAACTATTATCTCCTAAGGTTTGGTCTGATCACAAAGAGAAGAGACAGAAATTGGCTCTCGATACAATACGTGGGGTACTGAAATCTTTTCTCCTTCTTCTTTGACTTTTTGGTGTGTCGTTAACGTTAATACTACTTGCGTAAATTACTAAATCTAACATCTAACGATAATGGATAGAAGTTGTTCGTGACTTGTTCATCATTTTCTCTCGAACACACTCGATACGCCTTCCCTTCTCTCTCGTATACACTATACACAGTATAGACAAGTAGAAAAAAGACGAGACGAAAGCGTTAGAGAGATGGAAGATGATAGAGGCTAGACTCTAGAGATTCGCCGAGTGACATCAGTTAACACATTCGCTAGCAGCGAAAGTTCTTTCCTCTTTCATACTCTGACGAGTGATTTCTTATGAATTCAGATATTCTCTGTCCTCGATTTAGACGCGAATCGGTCGACGAGCAAACGTGTTAACTGTTAAGTGTTTGTAAATCTTACATGTTGCGTCAGTCTTCTTTTCTTTTTTCCTCTTTTGTCGTTTTTTTTTTAGGAATACGAGTGAGATATGTGGAAAGTAAAGATTCACGGCGATTCACGGTGGTTCCGGACATGGATGCGACGAGTTGCATCGGACGAAGAGCTTTTCATCCGGGAAACGAAACTGTCTTCGTACGATCGTCGTTGGAACATTTTCACAATTAACATTTCGAAGAAAGGAGTTTTCACCTACAGGAGACTACGAACCTCCTATCGACGTTTCGCTTTAATCGCAAGATGCTTAATTTCTTACGATTAGAGACGCGAAGGAAGAGTAACGATATCGAAAACCCTATTGTATCGCATCAAGGTTTTACTAATCGGACGCGTGGACGCGACGGGTAGCTATATAATCTAATGGTGTGGCCTACATGTACTCCAACTGGGTTAGATTCTATGTAAAGGGGTATGTAGGTAGACGCATATCGAGGGAATTTTGATTGAGGCGGACGTTGCGTTCTCGACGCTCGCACGATTACAGGCCGAGAAAAATCCATCCATTTAAACATGTTCGTTTTGCCCGTTAAAGCGAGCAGGAGCACCACGAGTAAACTGCACGCATATGTGTAATGTACTAAACTTGGTATCGCTTTACCGGCTTCACCGACAAACACTGGAACCGAATTTCATTTTAAACCTAACACCTTCGCTTCGAATTGCAGAAAACAGTGGTTGCAAGTTGCAACGCCGACGCCGCAGGACGCCGCTTACCTATCTACGAATTTGGGGATTATGCGCCTATTCCGTTCATGCTAACTCAGGAGGAAGAAAAAAGATACGATTTGCCGCAGAAATGGTCTCCCGAGAATAATGCGCTCTTTGGTCCATAATCGTATTACACATGTATGTACATATAGACGCGCGGCATAACTCCTGCGCGATTTACCGCGGACACGATCCTCCAACAGCAAGACTCGCGATTCGCGAATCGGACCAACTGACAAACGAAGTCGTAGGTCGTAGGTACTAGGACAGGTATACATATAGGTCAAACTCGTGGTCCAGTAACGGGCTATTCGTGACACGGGCTAACAAGGTCCTGGTAAACGCTAGAAACTTTTCCAGAAAGTTAAGTTTATGCTTTGTGATTCTAGAAAATCTAGAATCTAGACCCTAGACCTAGAGCCTAGATATATGTAGAAGGCCGAGGTGGTGGTAGAGTAGTACCTATGATAGATGTAGTAATAGTTATTTTTTTTTTTACTATTCTTGTTCTTGTAGAGACAAAAAGAGAAAGAAAAAAGATGGAACCGTGTACATCTGTAGTGTTTGCGAACCGTCGGCGTCCAACCTCCGTTTCTCCATCTCAATACAAACCTTTGCGCGCTAGTATCGCGTGTTTCAGCCAATTAAATGATGCACCCATCGAATATACTTTCGCTTTCGCGCTTGTAATTGAAATCGCAATAGATGTTGGGTGAGGCCAGGACGGTGAGCCTTGGTGCAGGACGAACGTTAACTGGGCCGCGTGCTTGATACCCTGCTAGCTATTTAATCAACTATGATTTGCCGAAACGCTTTTAGTCGCTTGTCGCTTCATCCGTCGCGTCGGCGCTCGGTTAACACAAACGTTACAGACACAACCGCGATAGTTAACAACAAATACAACGAGTTCCGTTATGATTCACAAACTGATTCTGGCTAAATGAATTTGAAATTCGTCGCGCTTTATCTGCTTTCCTAAGGATTCCCCGCTTTTTCTCTCTGTACATGTACACTTATATGTATATTATATGTATTATCACGGCGAAAGGAAAAGAACAATCAAAGGTAGGGATACTTTGTACAAAACACGATATAAGTAGCGATGTAACAACACTTTGCAATAGTTAAATATAATATGTATATGTACCTATATGCATATGTATATGTATGTATATCTGTATACGCGTATATGTATATATGTATATATGTATATCTCATTACTGTAACATACGTATGCTATTTCCGAATATTCCCCTCAATCTTCAGTCTAATACCCACGGTTCCACCGCAATATCTTCTTTTGCCGATCGAGCGTAAGCCCCTTCATATTGGGACGATATTAATGAATTAATCAATCAATCAACCAATCAATCAATCAAGCGATGTTTTCATTTGTTTAGTTAATTAGTTAGTTAGTTAGTTAGTTAGTTATGTATATATTTATATATTTATATATATATATACGACGTAGTTCCACTTGATCCATGATTCGCTGGATTATAATCCTTCCGGTCAGATACGCGTTAGCACGTGTATTATTTAGTATCGTTTGACTTTTCTTTTGTAAAATATTTGTTGTATTTGTAGACGTGTTCGAGCACGACAAGGAGCTTACGTTCCATTTAGTCTTAGCTTCTTTGAATGGTCGAAGCTCGTATCGTGTTAATCTACTTTAATTAAATCTCTTTCAACAGACTATTTGCCCATTCTCTTGCTGTCTTGAGCAGTCTTGAGAATGGGTAAGCGTAAAGTCGGGTTGCATGCCTCGGAATGGAGGAACGAGATAGTATCGGATGGAAATAGGCGAAAGGAGGAAGGAAACAGCAGGATGCGACACGAGACGACACGGCAGGATACGGCCCAACACGGCGCGACACGGGACGATATAGAAGAGGAGTACGAATAAATTGTTTGCCGCGGAATTTCATAAATTTTCGTCGTCCTGCCACCCCCGGGACCTTTTGAAACTCCAACAAAATTACTTCGCTCTCCCAAGGATATGAAAGAGATATCAACGTTTATTGCATTTAATCAATTCTATTCGTGTTGTCTCTGACTTGGGTTGCCTTCAGATTAGTTGAAGCCCGATACACGCTTGCCGTACCTGGGTGAGATATCGTAAGGACACACCCCCATTTCCTTGTATGTATACGTAGCTGTTATCAATCTAGTTATTATTACATATGTGACCCATAGTTACAGTATCGCCTGCTCGATGTGGATTTCGCTTCTGAAAAGCTTCATCTCTTACTAATCAATTTTAATGAGCTACGTAACAGCCAAACTGGAGAGTAAGTACTTAGGGCAAAAGAGACGGAGGGAAAAGAAGATGAAGAATAGAATGGGAAAGAAGTTACAGAAATGTTGTCGATCGGAAGCGGGAGTTGCTAACTTCCGCTCAACTCTACGTCGAAATCGTCTAAGTTCTGGATAATTTTCGCGAGAGATGTCACCAAGAGATACTAAACAGCTAGCAAATATTGTTTTAGTCGGTGGTTCTACGGAGAGGAGAGATTGGCCTCGAAGCAACGAGGAAGGAAGATAGGAAGGTAGCGATTCTCGGGCGTACGAGCAGATATAATACATACATTTAGGTACCAGGTATTCCCGTTCAAACGATCCAATCGAAATGGTTGAAAGTTGACGGTGACAGCAGCAGCAGCAATGGCGGCACACGTTCACATATGTATGTATGTATGTATGTATGTATGTATGCATAATGTGTATGATATCGTGCGAGGGTTATTCGCGAAGAACTGATCGGACGCGAGATGCGTCCGTACCTATGTAACTAGGTACGTTTCCGTTCCTGCCTGCGCGGCTCGCTTGCTCTCCGCGATCGATTAATAAAATTAACACTTAATACTGATTTCTCTGGATAGTGGAAAGATGTACATAGGACCCGCGCGAAAGCGATCACAGAGGAGTGATAGAGTTGTAAAGGAAACGGAGCGAGCTAGCGACACGGGCAGGGTAGTGGCTCACTTGCCCAGACCAAACTTCATGAAAATCAGTTCTTTCCCTTTCGATAGGATATCGCCGCCGGCGCTCGCGCCGGCCATCTCCGTGAACTTTTGCATCAGATTCGGCCCTGTACTTTGCTGTTGCTGTTGCGGCTGTTGCTGCTGCTGTTGGCCCTGGCCGGTAGGCGGCTGGGACTTGGACTGTGCCGTTGGCAACACGGTCGGTATCCCCCTCATGGGCTTGCTCGTCCCCTGCCCGGTCTGCATCGAGGGGCCTTGATTCTGTTGCTGCTGTTGTTGAGGTTGCTGCTGAGGCTGCTGCTGCTGCTGCTGCTGCTGCTGCGGGAATTGCTGTCCTTGCGAACCGAATACCGAACCTTGCTGTTGATACCCTTGATTCTGCTGCGGATAGCTCTGGTTCTGCTGCTTCGACTGTTGTTGCTGATACGATTGATTCTGTTGCTGGTAGTCTTGTTGCTGTTGCAGTTGCTGTGCTTGCTGCATGTGTTGTCCAGGGCCCTGCATACCTCCCGGCACGTTACTAACACGATTGATCGCGCCTCCCCTCCCCTTCCCCTAGAAATTAAAGCGACTAGAGTTAGTCGAAGCAACGACCGCGCCGTTTTCTAATATTCTGTTCGTCAGGTCTCTCTCTCTCTCTCTCTCTCTCCCTCTCTCTGGCTCTGTCTCGCTCTTCCTCGTTTCTGTCTCGTTCCTGTACCTTGGCTGACAGGGGCAGGTGGTCCGAGTACGAAATACGTTTTTTAATGAGCGTTAATGTGAAAACTGACCACGAACAAGACAACCATTTGTGTCTGTGAGATTTACGCGGTCAGTTGTCGTTATGCCACTGTTTCACACGATTTCGAGGAGTGTTTATCACTTCCCTAGCCCTAGCATATTCTATACTCCATGTTATTGCTATTAGGTACGTGTACTTGTCTGTGATTTCCTATACGAGGAGCCAGCCGTTTTACCGATGCATCATTAATTGAGCAAAGGAAAAGGAGTGTTCGGCCTATGTTCGGTCGACGTAACGATCGTTCGTTTCTATTTATGTAGATCGTTTACCGTACTGGAAGCAAGCACGATGGATTATGGTGTGGTAATGGAGGGAAAATGAAGGAGAAGAATGGAAAACAGGAAATCGTAAGAGTTTTAATTTACCAACAAAGCGTGATTTCTGGCGCATCCGTACAAAACAGGAATGTATGTATATATGTATGTGTGTATGTATATCGGCTAGCGTGGCTCTTATTTTCGACTTTCGAATTTACTTCGGGGCACCCTGTTGAATAGTTCCAAATAATAAAAAAAATATCTGTGTAACGTTTGAGCCAGATCGAATAACGAGAAATGGTGCTCCTGGACCCTTAGGCATTTAAATAATTATTTAACAGCTCGCAAAGTCGATTTTATATAATATCCTCCAAATTATTGATTATATAAAAAAATATGTCAAAAAAAAGTTGTAGATCCGGACAAGGAGCATCTATTATGTAGTATTACTTTTTCTCGTGCGATAAACGGTTTTCGAAAAAAGTCCGAAAAACTAAAAAAAATGTTAGTTTTCAAATTTTGAAAGTTTAACTCCTTCTCGAACACTTTTTATTTATTAAGGTGAGGACTAATGTCTGCATCTTCGATAGTTTTGCGAATTTCGACCCCTAAATTTTCAGAAAACATTCGTGACATCGTACGAGAAAAAGTAATAGAACATAAAAGATGCTCCTTGTCCGGATCTACAACTTTTGCTTGACATATTTTCTTATTTAATCAATAACTTGAATGATATTATATAAAATCGACTTTGCGAGCAGTTAAACAATTATTTAAACGTTTGAGGGCCCCATTTTAATTTTTATTATTTGGAACTATTCTGCAGGGTGCCCCGATGAAAATCTTGAAAAAAATATTTAGCAAGAGTAAATAAGAGCCACCCTAATATCGGCGTATAAGCATGCTCGCAAGCTCTCAAGAAAAGCTATTAGCTTTGCACCATAAACGCAAGTATACGTAAACTTTGCCGTGGAAGAGTTCTCTTAAAATATTCTAACCAAAAATTTAGAGCTTGAGTGACTTTTTTCAAAACACTTGAATAGCGCAAGAATTCCCATAGGCGTACATATGTATATTTAGTTTGGTACTAAACACAGTGGTTGTGCAAAACGTTATGGAAATTTTACGTGACCGTCGTCTAACGACATGCTTCGCGACATGGCATTTTGTATATTGTATAATAATACATTCAATTGAAAACATCGATAGTATTATTTATCGATTCGATTATAATCGGGTACATATTTAAATAATGAAATGTTTAGTAATGCCAGCGCTGTTATCGGTATCTTGTATTGTACTGAAAGTACCAACTGGAAACATTGTGTTCGTGTTTGTGTTTATATTTAATTACCTGAACGATTCTCGTTTTCCAGACTTTCGAGCGATAACGACGAATAACCGTCAGAAACAGAAAAGAAAAGTAGGGAAAAGAAAAGAAAAGAAAAGAGACGAGACCATGAAGAACCTAACCAGAGGAGGGGACAAAGTGAAGGAGTGGGAAGCAGATGGTGAGGCGTGAGGGGCGCGAGTAGGAGAGAAGGAGAGAAAGAACGTTACGGTGAATTATTTAGTAAAAAGGAAGAAAAGAGTAATGTATAGTCGAAATATTGTACAACAGAGTTTGCAGCGAGAGTAGTATTGAAAGCACGTCGACAAGCACCAGTGAAAAGTTGTGGATAGAGCAGTGGACTCACCTGCTGTTGAAGGTGGGGTGGTACGGGACCTTGCTGATGGGCACCCATGGGTGTGGGCCCATGTTGATTGGACGTGGTTACAGTCGTGTAGCTGTGGTGATTCGCTTGTTGGTACGCTAGATGCGGTGGATTGTTTTGTTGATGTTGGAGTTGATGTTGTTGGTTGTTCATTAGTGATGGTTGTTGTTGTTGTTGTTGTTGTTGTTGTCTAGAGTCTAAGTGACAGACAGGGACAGACACAGGCACAATGCAGGCATCTAGCAACAGAGAAGAGAACAGAACCGTGTTGTCATTCATGGCGCATTTATCTCTTTTAAATGAACGGTTGAATACGCGGCCGAATCTGCCGAGTGTGCCGAGTAATGGTCCTTTGGTATCTATAATTTCTCTTATTTGCCTAATTTTGGCCACCTTGCGTTCTATCCGGTTTTTACTCTTTTTTTCTTTGCCCCGCCGTGGGAGAAACAGTAAATGCGTACGTATGCATGTATATGTTTATGTACATACCCTAGTAGCATTTTGGGTTGGCATACAGTTGGGCCACGCACATAATATTAGTTGGCCAACAGTTAGATTTCGCACATTTTTTTTCAGGCTGGACCAACAACAGATGGCCAAGATAGGCTTCCCTACTGTTGCCCAACTATTTATAGGGACTGCCTGGTCTGGTATAGGTAAAAAAAAAATTTTGCCGTGAGGAGAATCGAACACGGGCTTTCCGATTGCAAAGCAGCCGCTGTTCGCAACTACCCAACACACTTCCTTATAAACACTTTTAATTTCTAGTTACATAAATAATATTAATTGTTTATAAAAACTGCACACTGACGCGAAATATTCGACAAAATATCATCATTCGACTCATTCCTTAAAATTTCACATTCGTCTTAAGACAGACGACCTCATTACATGTTTATAAATAAGAAAAGAAAAATCACAACTTGAAATATAATAACAAGTTTTTGGATGTAGCAAATTTTCTGACGTTTGTAAGACAACATTTAATCGTCGTTCTAAAGTTTTTGTTAATTAACCAACCATAATAATTGTAGGCCCAACATTGAATATTCGTAGACAAACTGTCGTAACTTTTTGTTAATTAACCAACCATAATAATTGTAGGCCCAACATTAAATATTCGTAGACAAACTGTCGTAACTTTTTGTTAATTCACCAACCATAATAATTGTAGGCCCAACATTGAATATTCGTTGGCAAACTGTCGTAACTTTTTTGCCGTGCCCCTATGTTGGGAATTTGTAGGCAGAAACACTAACTATATCCCAACTGATTCCCAACTGTTGGCAACCGTTGGCCAACAAACATGCTACTAGGGTAGGTACTTCTCGTCCAATGCTTAAGAGGCAGATTCGAATACTCGGCACTCGGCAGAACCTGGACAACTCGCGTACACGTAGGTAAATCTTGCCCGTGATTTTACGCATGAAGGCACGAAATATGACCGAACATCGTATCGATAGTCTCGGTAGTCTCGGACGAGCCGTGAAAACGATCTACATACAAAGTTGTTAAGTTCTTAGTGCTTAAAATGCTTAAATGGCCAGCATGACAACACGACACGAACGACAATCATGTGACACGACGACCATCGATCAGTTCAGGCACACAGAAACAGATTATGGCGTTATAGAATGCACGCAAATATATGTATACGTATACATTTCTCACTTATACACATGTATGTATATAAAAGTATATATGTACTGATGTATATGCAAATATCCCTCATTTGCTGCAACAACGACATAACTCAATAATTCACGATTTTTGGGGACTCTGGTTCAAAAGTTTTGTTAGGCAGCAACCGCTTTTTCTATACTAATAACTCGAAAACTGCAAATATTTAGTTGTGTCGTTGTTGCGGCAAGTAGGCGATATATAGGCATGTGTCAATGCACATACACGCGCATATACACGTATACATACGTATACAGCATAAATGTCACACATATACTATATATGTATAGTAGATAGAGAAAAGGTAGGCATTTAAAACAGTATAGAGCAGGAAAGTGCCCCAAAAGTAAATTGTACAAAATACAATACATACGCGCGCACTCACGAACACGCACACGCACACACGCACGCTTGATAGTTGATAGAGACACTGAAAGCAGCTTAGTGTTTTATTTTGTCTTATTATGTATAGATATACACACATACATACATGCGTATGTATGTGTGTATGTATATATATATATATAATAGTGTCTTATTATATACATATGTATAAATAAATAAACAGATAGATAGGTAGATAGATGTATAGACAGATAGATAGATAGATAGATAGATAGATAGATAGATAGATAGATAGATAGATAGATAGATAGATAGATAGAAAGATAGATAGGCAGATAGATGGATAGATAGAGAAATCGCTTTGCATATGGCAATGTACGTGTTCCTAAAAAACTTTGCAAATATAAAATCGCATTCACACATTGCGCGAATATGTTACTGGACGTTTCGTAAGTAATTCGTCACTTGATCCTACGCTCCGCCAATTTTGAATGAGTCGCCAGAAAGTCGTGATCAGAGGGCTAGTTAAATAAAACTGATTCTTTTCAGGCGATAAGCATCAAGCGACTTACTTAAACATTTCATCGAAATAGTCAGCACGTTGTTTCACGGTTTAGAAAAAATCGGTAATTTGGCAAGAATCGTATAAACCTAGAAATATAAGGTTCGATTGGATTAATACCGATCGGGCCTCGTTAAGCCGACCAATCATATACACTACATATATGTACTTGTGTGACCGTTCTGCCTGTCGTCTGGCACATCTAGTTTCGTGTCTTGTATTGCTTGCCGTTTCTATTTTTCATTCACACCGACGTCGACTTGTTCTTTCACTTGCTCCTTTTCTGCCCTTTCCTATCCACCCCCTTCCGCTCCCTTTCCTTTAGAACCGACTTCATTATTATTCCGTTTCTTCTTCGTTTTATATTCTTACGTAACCGATTGGCGCTTACAGGCCGAACAAACAACGTCAGTGTGAATTTCTTTACCTTAACCCCTCGAGCCAGTTTTTTTGTTAATCATTTTCGTTTGTTCGTTCGTTTGTCCGTTTGTTCATTCGTTCATTCAGTCTTTCTTTTCTTTTCAGTGTGCTAATGCGTGTTGCTAGGAATCCTAGAAAGTGTATCCTCCTGTTACAATTAGTTTCGATCCTGCTTATCGCTGCACCTGTTTTCCGCTGCTCGTCTACTCTGACGAGCTTTTGACACTTTTGACGAGGATGAAGATTTTATGTAAAGTTTAGGGCTTTAAGGAGATCGCGCGTCGATTCGGTTGGCCTGAGAAGCTATTTACATACGTGCCACGTAAGGTATAGGAGTAAAAGATCGAAAGGCGGATCGATCGGAGGATGTTACCTTTGCCCCGTCGATGAGCAGAAGGAGGAGGTTCCCGCGGAGGAGGAGGTGGTCCTCTGGCTCCGGGGCCTTGGCTCTGACCAGGAGGCCTCCTGCTATCCGGTGGAAGTTGCCCTTGGGGCTGCTGATCGGGTGCTTCCGCTAGGTAGTTACATGATACTAAACCTCGGACCCCGTTCAGTTCACCCATATAGAATCCTTCGGTGTCCAGATCACCGTACACGTAAATCTCGTTTCCGGTTCGAAACCTCAGCTCAGCCTGTTACAACAGAAGATGCACGCCACTCTCTCGGCATGAATAAAAATGTCATTCTACGGTGTATGGGTTTTCGTTACTCAGAAAGATAAAACTGCTAGAGTCTTACAGTATCGACGTTAGGGGATAATTTGTGCGGATCATAGTCGTAGCGAGCTATCATCTTCTTGACAGGCATATTGGCGTAAGTGTCTCCCCATCTGTTTCTCCTTCCAGGTTGAGCCTGGCTCAGTTGGTTCGGATCCTGGATCTCTTGCACCATATTACAAGGGACAAATCCTTGTCTACCGTAGCATTCGCCCCAGTAAAATCCGTCCGGGTCTTTGTCGCCGTACACCTGCCGAAAACCGTTTCGTTAGCCAGGCAATTGTATTTGATATACAAGCTTTAGAAGTTATAGAAGGTAGAGACATTATCGTAAGATGATACCTTGATGGTATCGCCATGGGAAAATGCTAATTCTTCACAGGCATCCGGATTAGGGGACATGGAGGTGGGATCGTACTTGAACAGAGCCACAAATAAACGTGTTCTATTGTTGAGTTGCTGGCCGCTGCTCGGCGGATAAACCGTGCCGCCCTGACCTGGCATATCTCGGCTACCGCGGTAACCAGGGGCTCGACTTCTTTGGTTTCCTGCAGAAAATTTTCAAGAGAAAAAGAAGGGAAGAAGCTTATAGAAGACCAATCCGTTTTGCGCGTACCTGGTTGGTCGTAATATGGATCTTGAGGTCTACCACCGGGTCCCGCCACTCTTCCGGATCTATGCGTGCCGGGGAGCCCTTGCTGGCCCATTTGCGGCCCATACCGTTGGTGGCCACCGTGATGCAACGGCATGCCTCTACCTCTACGCGACGGGTCGTCCTCCTCGCTGTAATTTGCTTCACTGGCCGAGTCCTTGGCGATATCTGGTACCCCTGGGGAACAGAGCGAAATGCTTAATTTCGCCAGACGGCGGATGATGGATTCTGAAAGTGGCTCTCTTACCCATCTGGGACATACTCTGTCCAGGGTATATCTCTTTGTCGGACAAATTCTCGTCGGTCTCGATGATCACTTGGCCGTGAGCATCGAGCCTGGTGGTTGGGTGCCTTCTCATGTGAGAGGGTGGTACAGAGGCTGTCGGATATCGCTGGATTGCCCCGGGCATTCGCAATCTATTGGCGTCGTCCGGCTGCCCGGTAACGGAGCTCTGGGCTTGACCCTGGTCTTGCATGTGCGCGGATCCGTGCTGCAAATGGGTGGTGGCGCCACCGCGAAGAACGCTGCAGGGAATGGCAGTGGCACAGCTATCGCCCGACTGGCTTTCCCTGCTTTTAGTCCTGACCGTGATATGTTTCGGATTCAAACCCATCAGTTTGTGTATGTCGACCAGAGCGTGGTCACCGGTGGGGCTGTCTACGTCGGTGACCTTTTTCCCGTCGGCGTACACCGCGTAACCGGTGACGGCCGAACCGTTTAGGGCAACAGGCTGCCAGGTCACTAGCAAAGTGCCGTCCTGCGGTCCAGCCTCCACCTTGTCGGAAAATACCGCAACGCATCGTCATTATTCCTCTAACCAACTACGAAAGCTTCCTTCCGATTCGGAGGATTAGAACGCAGATGCTATTAAAACGTAGCTATTAACCTGGATATCGACCGGAGGATCCGGCAGTCCCTTGGGTAATGTTTTGAAATGGACGTGACACGCTAAGTTGTTGGCCGCTTGAGCGTTTTGGTCCTCGAAGTGCGTGGCTCTTAGGTTCTTGGCCTTGACGGTCACTCTGTAGATCGTGGATGGTGCCAAGCCGGTGATGGTGTGTCTGTACACACCAGGCTTCACCGTTCTCACTTCCACGTTGTTCACGCACACCACGTGTTGGTGATTGCTGTTGCTCGGTAACCAGGATATCACCGCGCTGGTGGCGGTCACGTTTGATGCCTTGACAGCAGTTGGACCCAACGAGACATCCTTACCGATCACCATCGTGCAAGCAGCATCGCGGGACGTTCTTCTCGAGTGTGTCACCGAGCGTACGCTTATTCTATGCGGCTATACGGGCGAATGGAACGAGATCAACTTGTTGCACCAATTCCGCTGCTTGCTCGCACGCAGGATCTCACGAGGCTCATACATATCACACCAACGTCAGATACCTTGTGAGATACTCTCATGCTATGTAGGTATGTACCTTCGAATCCTTATCAACCGCCTCAAATACGCTGGTCGAATGAGAATTCTGAGGGACACGCTAGAAATATCTTATACTATACGAACCCGAGTAGAATCGACTCCCTCGACCAATGCTCTGGTCCTTTCGGTCGCTTTCACGGTAACCTTCAGCACTCCGTCCACGTAGACGTGGTACGATTCTAACTGGTGAGTATTTTCCGGCGGCGTCCAGCCGATTAGCACGCTCTTGTTCAGCTGCCGCTCGAGAGTAAGATGCTGCGGCGCCGGAACTAGGTCCGAAAACAGGTAGACTTCTTCAGGGAAAAAAACACAAGACAAGCCTAGCTGTAGCTAAAAATCTTTCGCTATCTAAGTCTCTAAGCCAGCCTAAATCCATCCAATAACATTCAGCAAAATGCAAGATTCCGCTCTAGCTCTTCATCACTTCCAACCACTTACTTACTTGGCCCCTTTCCAACTTTGTTCTTTTACACTTTAACACTTTACAGTTTACCGTGTAGTGACATGCGCTTCTTCTAAAAATGCGAACGCTTCAGTAATAATCGTCTCAATTAACAAGCTTAGGTAATAAAGATTGGTGTTGCTCAGGGTCTCACGCGTCTAATAG
The DNA here is from genome assembly GCA_910592295.1 of Andrena haemorrhoa. Taxonomy (NCBI): domain Eukaryota; kingdom Metazoa; phylum Arthropoda; class Insecta; order Hymenoptera; family Andrenidae; genus Andrena; species Andrena haemorrhoa. The sequence goes on along the minus strand of OU342944.1, from coordinate 12,722,969 downwards.
GTAGCTAACTTATTGTCAGTAGGTATAGTGTACATATACATATTACATACATACGTATACTTGTATATATCTGGCATGTGATTATACTATAATATGTAATTATGTATACATATACAATATACGTGTATATATATTAGGGAGGACGATATGCAAGTGTTTAGTTTGAATCCCGGAACATTTAAGAAGCGACGTCAAGCTTATTCTACGGTTTAAGTTTACTTAGAACATCATGTAGAGACACGGCAATTACATAGGCACGCAATGACGTATCTTATCTAGGCGTTTCATCTAAAACTACCGAACAAACAACGATCGGAGCAGATGATACAAAAGTATACCAACCTGGTGGTTCCTGTTCGTCTTCTTCCGCGATATTATCCAGCTCCGCGTACTCGGACAGTTCGGCCTGTCGATTCCGATTGCCTTCCTCTAGGGCCGCCAGCTCGAGGTCGATATCCTGTAGGTAGCACTAGAAAAGCGAGTCGGAATCAGAATTTTGTCCAACCAGGCTTCCCGAGAGGGACGGAGTAGGTGTCGATACTCGATAGCGTAAACATATTTAAGATACGTATGTCTGATGATCGATGGCGAGTTAGGTTCGAGTCTAGCTTCTACGTAAAACTGCAGGTTCAGATTTTCCCGTAGAAAGAAGACAAGGTGGTTGCTGACATGACGGTGCACATTGCTCACTTGAGGAATATTAGTAGAAGCTGAATCGTCCACGTCCCGGAGGCCCAGAACGGCTTGGTGGAATTGCAGTAGATCATCGCCAACTAATTTTTGAACGAAATTAGCTGGGACCAGGCCACGTCTACCGTCCAGAGTTTCTGCGTCGAGGAAACCGTCCTCGTCAGGCTGGCCCCAGACCAGCAGGTAATCGCCACCCTGCACGGGCAGCTCCGCTTCTGGATTCTCGTTTGGCGAATGCTGAAACGGCTCGTAGGTGAAACGGGCGGTATAAACGTAACACCTGCCCTTGCCCGGTATGTCCAGCATGTCTACTTGACCCTCGGCCACGATATTGTCATTGGTCAATCGATCCAAGGGATTCGATAGTATGCTACTGGGTATCTTTGGCATTTGCCTTGGGCCAAGGTAGAGCTGGCCCGCGGAAGCAGTGGCCGTTGGCGAACTGGCGCGCAAACTTTGCTGAATCTGTTGGATGATGGCCTGCTGTTGAAGCTGGTTCGCTTGGGACTGTGCGGAAAATTGTTGCATGGCGTGGAGGGGATCGCTTATCGCTTGCAACAAGCCGGTCGAAGTGGTGCCTGAAACGGGAAATACCTTCTCGAAATTCTTGCCAGCGAATTCAGCGAATTCAGCGAATCTACCGAATAAGCGAGTGTCGATCGGTATCTGGCTGCTGAGAGTGCTGAGAGGTGAGGGATAGGACCTAGGACGGGGATCGAAGGAAGGCGATTGGATTCGTACCTGAGCTCACGCCCGACGCGCCAAAAGCATTGGTCCCGACGGTTGAGTAAGTCGATCCACTAGTGGCGTAGGTGCTCTGTACACTAGAGAAGGGAAGAACGGTTTGGGGTACACTGGTAAGCGCGCCCAGAGTCGAATGGAAGGAGCTCGACGAATAGGGCGGCAACGAGGAGAGCGTCGTTTGCGGAATGCTGGTTTGCGGAACGGAGTAATTGTGATGCGACAGTTGGCCAGTGTAGGTACCCGCTCCTGTATTATAGGTTCCATTCGGGTGCGACGTTATTGACAAACTTGGGTACGTCGTTGCCTGCGCACACCACGAATCCCAAGGAAATTTAAACGAACCTGGACGTTACCGCGATCGTTGTAAACGAAGGGGACGGCTATGTATGTATTTGCATTTTGCGTAGGCGGTAAAGGGGAGGAGGAAGTTTCTGGTACCTGTTGACTTCCATTCAATTGATACGTTTGGGCGGTCTGAGTTGGCTGCGTATAATGAGATATTACGTTTTGACTAGACGGCGTCAGGTACGATGTAGAGGCTGGATGCTGCTGTTGCTGTTGCTGCTGTTGCTGCTGCGGCTGGAGCGGCTGCTGATAGGTTTGCGTGTGAGGGTAACTCTCCTGATACTGATTACTGGTGAAGTGGGTGTGCGCTTGTTGTTGCTTCTGCTGTGACGTAGGCAGAGCACTTTGGGAATGAGAAGTTGACAGGTCGGTATGAGATGGTTGCGGTTGCTGATACTGTTGGATCTTTTGTTGGAAAACGGGTTGCGATTGGCTGCTGGAGAGCGACGGGGCCGGTGGTATTGGCTCGCTGTAGTGATACGGCGGCCCGTTCGGTGTTAGCGCTGGACATCCGGGCATCATCGGTGTCAGGGGCATAGGCGAACCTGCGTACTGTTTTAGTACGCAGTGTTTTATTTCACGTTTTATAGTTATGTTATAATAATTTTCTAATTAACACGTCAAGTGCTTTACGTACATGACCCATCTGCGTTGGCATTCCAAGGCTCAAAGCGTGCGGATGGGGCGGATGTTGATGCTGACCGAGGTTCGGGAGATTTTCTGAGCTGGATCGCAGGATACCTTGCTGGTGCGAGGGTTGCTGCGTGGTAATTGTTCCTCGGGAATGATCCAGCTCGTGTATCAGCCTATTAGCGCTGCATCAGCCAATATTATACATACATACACACACTCGGTTTGCTTCGCAATTGGGGAGGTTGGGATATGAAGAAACGCACCTATTATCTTGTTCTATTTTTGCTATTATTCGGTCGATTTCGGAACCAGCGGGGGGCCAAGTAGTCGGGAGGACCGTGGTGTGGCCCAACATCGGCCCTCTGCTTCGAGCGTGTCTCAAACTCGTCATCTCCAACGTCAATTCTTCGTGCCTGACCATCTGTAACTCTGTCTTTTTCTCGAGCTCCCTTATCTTGGATTGTAGCGCTTCAACCGACTCCGGGCCCTGATAGCGTCCTGCTATCTTCTCGCGTAATTGGTTCTGTGCTTCTGCATGCTGTCGTTCCAGTTCCGCCTTTCGAGTTTTCGTTTCACGCATTTGCTGCAAAACCATCGGCATAGTTTTAACCAACCGACAATTACATAATCGCACGATTACACCACGTTTTTCCAGCGAAAAATGCTTTTTAAAGATTTAACGAACGAATTGGAAGTGAAGCGAACGAAAACGTACAACTGCAATCCCGATGTCGAAATGCCCTTCGAAAGTAGGTACTTTCGAAGGTACACGGGCATCGAGTTCCATTTAATATTTATGAATGAAGGTGGCTAAGCGACTCGAGTAACCCATTGGACGCAGAAAATACCATCAGGTGAGAGCACCGACAATTAATAACGCGAGGGAGGAGCTTTTGTACTTGTATGTATGTGAATTGGAATGCCTCGGAGCTATGTACGTAAGTAGATACGATCGAATTTCCATCAACGTCCAACTTGCTCGACGCAACGAGCAACGCAAGCTCGTACGTTCCTTTTTCCGCGGCGTGGTAGTGTAACGTTCGAGAATGTTAACATCAAGCGGAAGCGCACGAATAGGTAATACGATTATCACGATTATTACGTGCACATTAATATTGTACGTAATACTTGCTCGATCCGATTTCATTTCCGAGAAATTTCCTCTAGATCTAGAAGCTTTGCACTATTCCAAATGTTTTCAAACGATTTCGTCGCTACGCGCAAGTAACGAGAGTTAAGAGTTGAGTCGTTCGTTAAAACTTTATATACGGGGTTGGCTGAAACGGAAGGGGAAGAGAAAGGAAGGAAGACGAAAGTTTGGAGGGTTGTGAAACTCACCTCGAGGATGGATTCGAGAACCGCGTCCTGCATGATGGTGGTGTTTGTGGAGGTGGTAGTCCCGACAGCAGATCCGATATCCTGCAGCTGCGGAGCCTGAGGTGCCGTGGAAGCGCCACCTCCAACGCCACAGCACTGCAACATCCCTCAAGTCTAAAACCCTCGCCCGTCTTTATCACGGCAAGTCCCTATCGATCTACCGTGTATCTAGGAGCTATCTTAATTAATTGCCGGCTTTTCCAGGGCCTGCACGATCTCAGGCGTACGATTCTCCGAGTGCGAAAAGAAATTCTTTTCTCATACGACCCCATAGCCCCGGTTACTGTCCTAACGTAACGTAGCACGTACCTTTCCACCAATCACCGTGGAAAACCTGGTACTTTCTCGTTTACACCTCGTCCACACCGGGCCGGTATTATAGTGACCAATAGAACTGCAGTTTCCGCTACAGTTTAACGTAGGTACGTATAAGTCTCTGCACTCTCTGCTCCATTTCTCCTATTCGGCCGCGTGCGGAGAGGATGAAACGAGAAGTAGAATCAGCATCAGCACGCCCTATATGTACCTACTTATCTAACCCGCGGTCTACGCGACGCACAATTCTGCGCTGACGATTTTCGTGATAATGACAGGCGAGAGTTACGTACTATTCGATTGGCACGTCGTTCGTTCGATCGATCGTGTATTATTATCTATTAAATGTGTTTAACGCGGTGTAAAATGTAAAACGCACCCAGCACATGCCAGGGACTCGAGCCCAAGCTGCCGGTGGTTTTCTTTCCGAATGAGAAATTCAATTGGCCAGATTAGTGGCAACAGGCAAACGGAACCTGGTTCATGGGAAACGTCTCGGTCATACTACATACACTCGGCATCACCGAAAGTCCTTGCCTGTGTCTCGTTAATTTCGTTAACTTGTTCGACATAGCGAAGCCGATTACTCATCAGCCGCATCGACATATCTTTATCGAGTTTATCGACGAGTCGGTAATTGGAAGGCAAAGTATCTAACAATAAGTACACAAACTTATTGTTAGTCCGACGACCATCGACGCGTAAATTACTTTTGTCCAAATACATGGAGACAGAAGGACTTCCTGTGCTTGAAATCATTGAGGGTGAGTGTTTGCTGCTTGACAATTTCGAATCTATCACGCCACGGAGCACGTTGCTCGGAGCCTAAATTTTGCTGACACTACTGTATGTATACCTACATTCTTGCTGCCCGGCCCGCGCGGCGCCCGAGAGGAAGACAGAATATATGTACTTACTCGTATGTACATAGGTATCGCAAGGAACGCGCCACAAACGATTCTGCACAAGTGAACAATTTTATTGGCAAACATCCAACGGGAGGGTAAAAATGGAAAAGTGAAAAACGGTGCGGAGCGCAGACTGAAACGATACCCCCGATCAGCGCAATCTTTGCCTTTGTATCGTTCGAACCTCGCGCATTATGCTCGACCTTTGTCCGATTCCGTTTTCAGCAATTCATTATCGAGAAAGTGTCGAGAAGTGTCGAAGCGTGCTTGAACGGATTTATTCCTCGAGGCAGAAAATACCGATCTTCTGATAGCTCCGTTTTCGCCGGTTATCTCCGGTTAACCCCCGAGACTCGCGGGCGACCAAATCTCGGCCAGCCGAGACAGGTATTCCTACCGACACGCAGTTAGCTATACGCGCGTCTAGAATTTACCTTTCAGCCGAAAGGTCGAGGATAGATAGGTTGAGATGACGTTTCAGACTGAAGAAAAGGCACGACACGCTGGAAGACGTTGGTTGCAATCGATTAGGATGTTGAAGCAGAAGAAATCTCGTAAGCGCGACGTTAAAGGGAATAGCAAAGTCGAGAAGGGCCAAGCAGCGCAGTGGAAGAAGGGGAAGGAAGGAGGATGGAAATGTATTCGGTCGGCGGACCCGATAATAAAGAAACGGTGGAGGTCGATGGGAATCGAGGACAAGGGAAAAAGGACGAACGGATGGTCACCGGTATATAGGTAGGTGTGTGTATAGGGTGATGCACAGAGAAGGGAAAGGGACCCGCCGAATAGAGCAATTTCTATTGCAAGACATCGCGTGGAAAGTGGAAAGAAAGGGCGGCCGTTTGAAGGCGTCCGAGTTGCGATGAAATATTCAGAAAGGAAAGAAATGGTCGCGTGGTGGTCAGGATGGTCGTTATTACTGGAAGAGAAAGGATGGGTTGGGGAGGTGGTTAGAGGAGGTGGCGTGAAGCTAAGACATTCCGAATGAGTTTATGTCCGTGGCCAGTGTGGGCACGGGTCGAGTGGTACGGCACTGCTTATTGATCTCACTACCAATGGTACGTAGTATACATGTACACCCGGTGCGCACGGAACACCGGGGACGCCATCACTGCACGACGAAAACGAGGATACGTAGCGTAACGCACTGTCAACTGTCACGCATCACTATCAACCCCGTACACTGTACAGTGTACAGTACAGCTATCAGCGCGAGTAGCAGCGACGGCGCGGCGTGGCGCGGAGCGGCGCGGCGGCACTGGCTACGGTACCCTTCCACGTACATATCACGTATCGATGCACATCCTCCCTATCTCCTTATTCACACTCACAGCATTTGCCGTTTATCCATTCCCTTGGTCGTTCGATTACTTTAGCATTCTCCTTCCGGCAATTTCTAAGAGCCGCGAGTTCGGATTTATTTCCAGCGATATTTATTCAACAGCCTCGAGGAACACTGTCCGCTTCGACACTTTTATCGACGCACTCTGACACTTTGTAGCGTATGTATTATATTATATCCTCGTTTACCGTCAATTTTCTCGCAACCATGTACTCTTTCGATCATTCCCTCATTCCCTCATTCTTTCTCCCTTCCCATCTCTCTCTCGCTCTCTGATTTTTCCTCTTTTCCTTGGAACGAACAAACCTCTCCACACTATCATTCGAGTTCACACACACTCTTGCTCTCTCTCTACCATTTTTGGCTTTTTTCACGGGGCGCACGACACTTACGATGACCGAGTCAAAGGGATTGTGGCAGGCCAGGGCTGCTGCTGCTGACAAGCGAACTTCACGGGACTCGCGAGCTTTTTCACTCGGCTATCATCCCGTACAAGCCCCAAGATCTGTTCGGACGTGGAAGGCAGGCGGCAGGGCTGCTGGAAAACGGGGGAGGAGGAGGTGTTTCCTCGTCCACCGGAGGAAGGAGCGGGCGAAGTGGGGGCAGATAGCGTTCTGGCGGGAGGTAGTTATACGCGACCGTAGGGGTTGGAAGACGGGGGTGGGAGTGAGAGAGAGACGGAGCGCAGAGCGTGGTGTGTAGGGCGTTAAACGTATACGTGAGGTGCGCCGGTGGTGGGAAACCGAGCTAGGGGTAGGGAGTTAGGGACTCTCGTCACCACCGGATATGGGTCATTCTACGATCGATGCCGATACAGAGTCTCGCTTCTCCGCTAGGGATCGCTCGCGATCGCTTACGCTTACGTCATTTCTACGCTTGCGTTGCATCCTAACCTACCGCTCTTTCTCCGTATCTCCCTCGAACTCTGATATCGAACGGAGGGATATTTCGAAAACCGCACTCGGTTAAGTAAAATACGTAGGTAACGTGAGAAACGCGCGATTACCCTGTGGAACGTCCAACGTCCAGCGGAATAGTTCGGCTCGTGGCTATGCGGTGGTGTAGCTTGGTGTAGTTTTCACAACAGCCAATCAATACCCGCGAGACGATCCACCGATTGTTCCTTCTCCTTCTACGCTTTAGCACTCTACTTCTATCTTTCTCCGCCCCCCGCTCCACATCTCCCGCTCGGGGCTCCCTAGTCCCACCCTTCCTCCTGGCCTTCTTCGTCTTTCCCACACAATCCCCTTTCGTTCTCACATTTCATCCGAACAGACATGTTCTGGAATGGGCGGAGAAGAGCTAGAAAAACCGATTAAACTGTTCGTAACGCGAAAGATTCGTGGAAATATGGGGCGTAGAGAGATTTTACGATGCGTCAACATAACAATTAGATTCACAACTGTCTTTTCACGGAAAAGCTGTGGGTGCAAGAACCGTGCGATAGGGGTACGGCCCTGACCGAAGCGCAGGCGTTCGTGGGATTTAGTGACGTCACGAGTAGTCTAAGGCACGGGCACGGGGCGTTATACGCTCATCAATGAACGTACGACGCCTACGGCGGATACCTGTTCTCTAGTACATACATACGTAGCTAGTAGCTGCCTGCCTGCCCGCCTGCCTGGCTGACACCCTCCCTTGCCCACTTTTCCTGCATTCCTTCCTTCCTTCCCTCTACACACCATACCGCCCATACGCTCTATTCTTCGATTTCTTCGTTTATCTTCGTTCCCCGTCCCATCCATCCTACGTCTGACCAAACACCGATGTCTTCCACTTTTCTCATAGAACCGTATGTACACGATGCGCTTACTTACTTGCTTGCATCTATTCGAACAGATGAATTCTAATTGTCATGGAATCTCGCCAGAGAAAAGTATACTTTGAGCAATTTTATCGGCGTAACGTTGACTGATTTGGTGTTAATGCTATTCCATATCCACACAGCCCGAATAGGGTTCAGGTTTAGAGAAACGGATAGACGGTTTTCTGTTTCCTTTGGAAACAGGGAAAAGAATGGAGAATGCTCGATACATATTATCTTTATTTCGTTTATTTTCTGCCTGTGAGGGTTTTCACGTACAGAATCCATTATTTTGTATTTATAAAGGCAATATATGATATGAAAGTAAAGCTATAAGTTGTTTTCCTTGTAAGTACATATGTGATTAATTTCATCTAGGTATATTAAACAGATACCCTTATACTTTTCTTTGTAATTGGAGAACCAAGACTTATCGAAGAGGAATATGCCCAAAGGTAACGATCACAACGGTATTACATACATGTATTTTAAGGCAAACGATTGTTGCGTATCAGTTGGTCTCGATACATATCTGGTTTGATATATCTAAATGTTTACCCCGTTTTGGATGACCTGACGGGGTACATACATTGAGTGAAAGACGCTAATTTTGTTATTTAATTTTGTTCATGTACATACTTACGCGTATTCCATCTATGTTACGACTTACTCCTTTGCACTTGCGCCGCGCCGCGCCGGCGGTTGAGTTGGCTGAAATTGAGAGGTCGCTCCTGTAACGTGCGCTTCGTGTCCTTCTCTGATTCGACAAAGGCGCGTAAGCTCCGCCGCCGCGTGTACTTACTTTACCTGTCTCTCTCATCTGTCCGACTGGTTGCTTCGTTGCTTCGTAACGCGAGGTTAGTTAGAGGGACGAGTAGGGAGTTTCTTTAACGTGGCAAAACACCAGTTCCTTACTTTTTAGCTGCGTTTCCATATGATTTATCCGCAACCTTATCAGAACGTACGTTAATTCGATCAGCAAAGTTGACATATAAACCGCCTTGCGCGCCACCACGCCGAACATTTCCGTATTTTTCCTCTTTCGATTTTATTCTTTATTTGAGAATAATTATTTTCTACGAGTGAATACGAGCAATTGGAAGAGTTGGACGGATTCTCGTCGGTTATAAGTCGTAACATGCTTCCATCGATCGCAGTAATTCTTGTTGCTATCGGAATTGCCGGTGCCGAAGATTGCAAAGGATGCGTCTCTCTGGATTCTTATTCCTTCGACAAGGTACCTTTCTTTGTGTTTGCTAAACCAAGTAGGTATTGATTATAGTTGTTGCGATTGTACGGCATAGGGTCACGACACTAACGACCCGGTGATTCAAGTACTTTGATTGCTTACGCTAGTCTCACCACAGAGATATATATGTATACATATTCTCTGTTGTCATGGTTATACGTATAGGACGCTCAATCGAGTTACTACGTTTTTAGCATAAAATCCTTGAATTTCTATACGAATAAAGTTAAATAACCAACGAATACGAAAATGCACACATATATTATATATGTATTATGAATTGTTAGACCGTACACGAGTTAAAGAATGTTTTATGGCTCGACCAACGAGAGACGTTAAGGCGTTTATTTTTCGAGATAGTACTATTGATTCGCTTGCACATCATCACGCGAATTCAACGCGAACTTAAATCTATAGCGTACCTAAGTATTTGCAGAGGTTAGCGCGTAGAATATGCGTGTTGATCTGATTCTAGTACAGAGTAAATAGAATACCTAGCCTATGTTAGAAAAGTCGACCGGTTGAATCGCTGTTGATCAGCGAAATTACAGATAAAAACGGTCAGTCGTGAGAAATGAAATATTACTACAGTAACGTACATATGTAGGTAATCCCTAAATTCAAAGCGGCAATTGTGAAGTTTGATGTGGCGTTTCCGTACGGAGAGAAACACGAGCAGTACGGGCAAATAGCTGCTGCCACGAAGGATGCTCACGATTTATTGGTAGCCGAAGTTAGAGTGAAAGATTATGGGAACAAAGACAACTCTGATCTTGCTGCACGCTACAAGATTAAATCTGAAGAATTCCCGGCGGTTCTTTTGTTCCTGCAAGGAAAAACGGAACCGATCCCATTCGCCACGGACAAATGGACCGACTTTACCGCGAACAGTATCAAACGATTCATTAAAATAAAGTCGGGTGTGTATCTTGGTCTACCCGGTTGCGTGGAACAACTGGACAGACTCGCGGAGGAATTCAAATCCAGCGGAGAGAAGTATAGAAAGGTGACGATCGTTTACGGATTAAGCGATACAACTTATGAACTTACCTTAAAACCGATTGTACATAATCAATGAAATTGTATTTCGTAGGAAATATTGAACAAAGCCAAAGTGTTCGAGGAAACATTACCGGAGCCGCAGCGCGCTGCCGCTAAAGTTTACGTTAAAACTATGCAGAGAATATTGGAAAGGGGAGATGTATTTGTTCAATCGGAACAAACTAGGATAGAGGGTATTTTGAAAGGAAAACTATCGAACGAAAAGAAACGCACGATGGAGGAGAAACGGAATATCCTCCATTCGTTCTTGCACAGAGACGAATTGTGAAAGAACTAAAACCTTTATGAGATACATTACAAACAATGTCGCCGTATGCTTCAGTGCGGAAGTAACATCGCGTCAATGTTTCATGTCCAATGAACACTTGAATGGCGATATTTCTTCAGCAGCTCGTTTCTCGCACATTGAGACGAAACGATCGACCTGACGTGAGACGATACGATATGAGGGGACAGTGGACACGAGTCTCGTTCACTTCAAACATTCCAATATTCTTCACTGTAATTTGTGTAACCGTGTAACAGATTCAGAAAAAACGATTAGACGAAATAAAATATTTAAAAGTAGTCAGTCGCAAACGTAAATGACTACACGAGTTTTTGATATCAATCATTATGGGTTTTGTTCGGAAACAGGACCGCGTATGTATGTGATACATTTATTACCTATCTACATAAGAATTTGAAGGAAATCTAGCGAAATTGTAATCGAATAAATTCCCTTGCTTTTGAAATTTAGACGGCTCTTATGTTTATTAATTTCTCATTTCCGTTAAATTTAACGTCTGTTTCCGTTACAGCGTATCTTTGTATGTATAGTATAAATGCTAAAACATCTTCCGTTAAAAAATCACAGATAACATGCAACATTCGTATAAATATTGTCTTATTCGTAAACTGAATATTTATTCCGCCTGTCTGTGAACGTTATTGCTAAAAACTTTCCCTACATTACGTTCGATGCTCAAATAGTTAAGCATATGCATGCGCCTATGTTTACGTCGGAATGTGTATTTGTAGTTTAAGACGTCCGTCCAATCGGCACATGGTTATCTACTTCTCCCCTCCCAACTCCTTAACCTGTAACTGCTCAAGTTCGTGCGATACTTTGTCCATGCTTTCTTCCGTCTTCGTTTGTTTCGCGGTGTCGTCTGATTGTTCAACTTCGTTATTTTGAACCTTCACACTTCCGTCTCCCATCGCTTTCTTCGTTTGCTCTTCGTTGTCGGTACTTTCACTGTAACTTACGTCGCTAGAAGATTCGCTATCGCTCTCCGAGTGCTTGTCTGTGGCTCTACTTTTCCCGGCGTATATTTCGCACTCCGAGCCTACTATCTTTTTTGCCTTCTCGAATGCTTCCTTCCAAACCGACGCATCTTTAACAAACAAATACATGGAAAGATTAAGCGACGCAGCTCTGTTACTTAATGCTCCTACTTCTCCAATCTATCGATATGCTTACTTTCGGCATTCGCGAACCGTATAGCCAGTAATTCTGGTTTGAGCTGTTCGTCTGCGTAATCGGCGAGTACGCTCCATACCCATGCTCTATCGCTACCACAATTTGGCTTTAATTCCATCCAGGGTGTTACAAAATGATTAGCGCAGATTTTATATGTCTTGTCTCTACGCATCACAACCCTAATTGTATTTTTTATGCTGTGTCTTAACAATTTTACTTCTCCTGTCCCACGTTCTTTCCATTCCGCAGGGTTAGTGGACGAATCGTAACGGTACAATTTTGCTCTCCTACGAGTGAAACATTATTATATTCGCACACGATACCCACATCAGTTTCAAATATAAAATCTGCGAATGATGGTCGATAGCCTGAATTTACATTTTTATCATTTCAACCTCATCCTCTTCGTTGTTGGAGACTTCTATTAATGGTAAGGTAATAATTGGTTCGAAATGTATGTCATTTTCATTAGTGTCCTCTTCGTTCTCTTGAGATTCACAGTTGACGCTTTTCGCGTCGACATGGTCACCATTTAACTACGAGTGCACATAAATTATAGTCAAGTAATCAAATTCTCATACTTAATCTCGTCTCAATAAATCCTTGTATAATTACATTAATCTATCGACGACAATAAAATTATTCGAGGCCATTAAAACTGTCTCTTCCATAAGGATAGAACGTAGGCATTTTAAACTAAACGAAAGTATCTATACGATTGATATGTTGCGGTTTGTTTCAACACGAACGCGGCGAAATAACCTATAGCGTCAGTTTAAATTTTATGAATAAGCAACGACAACCATTCTTCTCTCTTCGCATCGAATAACGTTAATGCAAAGATATGAAGAGAAAAATATCATATTTACCACGTTTTCTGGCATGTTTTTACGAGCTTCGTAATATAAATATTCCAATTAATTTATCAAATACCGCCAAGTCCGGCCTTTCTGATAGTAAACCCATATGAGTAAACCAGCGTAAACCAGGGGCACCAGGGCCTGGTTAGCCCTGGTTAGCCTGGTATCTTGCAGATTGCAGAGAAAATCAGTGGTCAAAAATAAGCTTTTGAGCCACATCGCGGGCGGCGCTGGTGTCGCACTTTCGTTAGAGCACTAGATTAGGTTAGGTTTATTCTTTCCTTGGCATAGTTACATAATACATACGTACCCTAAACCAAAAGTGGCATTTCAAGAAATTTTCTTATATAGCTCAACGAACTTTAGTCCTTCGGGTCCTTCGTTAGAGCACTAAAGAGGTGAGTATACGCATCCGCCATATTGGGTCCTCTGGAGAGGGAAGATTATTGAGTACCCGCCTTTTTGGGTATTGTCAGAAAATATGCGTTGTTGATATAGATGCATAGTAACATGACACATTATTAGAGTATTTTATTACATTTAAGTTTATATTTGGTTTATAAAGCGAATTTGATAATACCCAAAAAGGCGGATACTCAATAATCCTCTCTCTCCAGAGGACCCAATATGGCGGATAATGCAGTGTAGCCGGTCGGTAACACAGTTTGGGTAGTGACACAAAGTTCCATAAGATGATAGGTCCATCCTATACTTCGTCGATGGCGCAGGATCGATCAGTCGATCAGCAGTTGAGCACGTCCTCGATAGAATGCGTCCCAAAAGTAATTTGAAACTCCCGCATTCCCGGAGTTACTTTTGAACGTGTCAGATCGTGTTCGCGTTGCGAGTGCAGTGTTCCAGCTTGCTGTAAAACAGACGTGTTTGCTAAATCACACTCATTAACTGAACGAGTACGTTTCATCTTCGTTAGTAAACTTGAATATTAGTGGTTAGCCGGTGTGTGTTGAGAAACGAGAGGGGAATAGCTTCAGAAACTGTCTTGTTCACCGTTGTTCTACCGGAAGGTATATATTTACGAAATATGACATATCTATGACTCGAGCATCATATATGCAGCGGTGTTTGTACAAACAACTCCATTGTCGCGAAATATAGTTCAAATTTCTCGAGATCAATCAGTCCATTTGTAGGTTACAACATCAAATAGTAACCGTCATGGCGGATCAGAATTTTTTCATTCCCGCGTTGCATCCCGTACCAATGTGAAATATGTGCTGCTTCGTTTTTCCGACAGAGGGTCCCGAACAGAGGAATGTTGAGCAATTTCTCGTTCGATTAATTATATAGGATAATCAATATAAATAGAAGAGAATTTTAACGAATTAAAAGATGAAAATGGGAAAGTGCGTAAATGCCCACGCTGTAGGATCCGCGCGCGTAGCGTGACATCTGTTCCCCTTACGTTAGTTGCGCAAATGCTCAGCAAGCGAAAGCTTCCCGGGCAAATTACGTTCCCTCGCATTTATGTCACCTCGTATTTTCGTATTTTCCAACGTCACGTGTATCAACGCGGAGCGTCAGTACGAGGCGTTCCACTTCCGGCGAAGTGAAACTTGTTAACCGAATTATAGGTATTCATCCGTGTATTCCATTAACGTGATACTATCATATAAGATAACATAATTCGCGAATTTCGACGGAAGTAGACAAATTTTTCGTGGATCGTTTTGAATATACGATCGCTTTCGCGAAAAGCGATCGCGTGTACCTACGACTCGGCGCTATAATAACCCGTTCGATGGAAGTGGAAGTTCGCCTTAACTTCCGCCCGGCAGGAAACTGAATCCTTTGAATTGATTCAAAAGCTTGATTAGCACGTTGATTGCTGCGGGACGACACGTGCGCGTGTGTCTCGTACGTGTGCAGCTCGCGACCACACAAGACGCTTGGCCCTTTCGCTATTGAAGACACGTGTGTTCGTATCTGGCCGACAAATTGCTTTCGTTGCGAATCGACGGTGCCGCGGCATCGATCTGATTTCAATTGGAAACACTGGGCCAATTCGTTTACGCGTTTCAATAGTATCGAGCCATCCATATTTGTCGGTCCCATTAGGAATTCAGCTTGAATTTAGAATCTGAACCGCGAGACTGCCGGGTGAAACGAGTGGAAGGGTTCTCAGTTGTTTGATGAAAATAGAGCGCACTTGCTGGGACTTGATAGGGGATGGGTGTAAACCTTGGGATTGGTAGATCATTTCTCTCGCCTCCAATATCGATGTTCTGGAGGTATCGAGGCAAATGATCCTGGATAAGTGCCGACCGCAGGCGAATGTTTCTCGTATAGGGGGAAATCCTACTTTCTGAGCTAACAACATAGCAAAATTTCGGATATTTTTCAAGAAACTAGCGATCCAATTCGTCTGATATTTGGACCATGTTTTTGTGCACCTTTGAAGTTGCAGTTTTTTATTATTATTATTTTTTAATAATAAATATAGCTTACTTGGGAAAAACCTTAAGCCTACGGCACTGGAGGAACTCTCCCTAATTTCAGCATTTCATTTTGTTCCGCGCAAAGTATCATTAATCAATTTTTCCAGGCGATCGTGAATTATTGTGCATCTGTCTGTTGTTTTTTCAACGCAGGATGGGCACCTTGTTTCATTATACCATCCATTAGTCGCAACAGAGTTTGATTGAAAACGTCGAGGGCCCATTAAATCCGTCGCCGGACCCATAAAGCTTTTATAAAATTCCATAGCCGTCTATTTCAATTAAAAATATTAACGTTGCGAGGGCGTTGCAATTACGCGAGTCGCAGTGGGAGTCGGGGGTGGGCGCGATCTTTGCTTGTGAAAGCTCCGCGTAACGGTCGCATTTTTCGTCGCTGCTTTTACATTGCATTATCCGTGTTTCTGACTAAACTCATGATTATCTCTTTTTCGCCCCCCCCCCTCCCCCGCCGTGTAATTCGTATCCCGTGTTTATCTTTTTAATTACTCGGCCCGCGCAGTCACCGTGATTATTATTACGCGAAGGCAACCGTATTTCAGTCGGGATCGAGCGAGAATCATAAGATAGAAATTCCACGGGGCACCTGCTGCGAATCCGCCCTTAAAGTTCTCGACCCGGCGTAATTGAAGTGTTTATTCACGACTTGTACGGCGCGCGGGGAAACGAGGGGATAAAGAAACACGGAAACCCCGCGGCCGGACTTTAAAGTTCTCCTTTTTAGCAAAGAGAAAACAGGAGCGTACCTTAATCTCATTTGCTTGGGAAGTTTTAACAATTTTTCGATCACCGCTCCTGAAGTTCATCGAAGGGGTTGAAATCGTTAGTTACAGAGACAAAGATAATTGATGGAAGTATCGACAGGGTGGAGGGCGAATAGCAAATCGAGTAAAGTTGAGTAAACTGTAAAAAGTACGGAGCAGTGCGAACGCGTTTCGCTTTAATGTAAATTCCCAGAGTGTATTCATTGCGTAAGCATTACCGACACGTTTTAATTTGAATTTAATTATCTTATAAGAGCGGGACGCAAAGTTTATATATATATACATATATATCCCTTAAGGAGTTCTAATAACATTGGAATACATGTTCTGGCGTTTTCGTGATACATTTTCATTATACAATATTTAATAATGTTATCTGGTAATGTACGATTAAGATGTTTATCAATCGATGTGAGGGATACCTGTATTTTGATGTGCGATATATCTGTGGTTGTAAGGAAAACTACCCATGTCACATGTTTCCTTGTTTTCTTCTTTCGATGTAAACGTATATTTCCTTCACTTTGCATAATATTCAATATTCGTGTATTTAACGTAAATAATAATAAACAAAATAGTAATCATTTACATACACTTTAGGCAGAACGACACAAGTCCACTGCTTGAACGTGTCCCAGCTAATTGTAAGTAGTTTTTCCAAAACAAAATATAAACATTGTACTTGAAAGAAATGATTACTTTTCCTTCATTTACTTTCTTTCTTTGTCTTCTTTCGTTTTCTTCTGTGCTTTGCGTTGTTTTTTGTAAAATACAAGTTACATATTTACTTCGAAAATTTTTTTTTAAAATACAAGTTACATATTTATTTCGAAAAATTTAGCAATTTATGGCAGTTTAAAAAATAATATGCGTTTTACGTCATAAATTTTACACTTTAATTATTTTTATAAAATTTTTAAATCAAAATATCAAAAATCCGGCTCGACATACTATAACTACAACTTTATTTTACAAGAATTTTTTTAAATTTTGCAGATCGATCAACATTTACTGGAGATATGATGCCGACCGTGGAGCAACTTTTTTTTTCTTAGTGTTGTGGATCGCGTGATTTTTTATATAGTAATTTTTGTAAAAATAAAGTGAAATAAATTTTTTTATAAAGTTTAAATACCAATAAACAATGTGTACTATTTATTTTTATTAATTTCAATTTTTATCCCTACTAAAAAAAATATTTTCTTTTAGCGCATTTTTGGCGCTGCTAGACGTATGTAAGGCCTTAAGAATCAAAATATCCACCAGCGCATTGTTCAGTCACCCATTAGAATGCGACGAGGAAGATCAAGAACCCCTCCAACCCTCAGGACCTCTTCAATTTCCAACCCTCCGTACGTTTCTCCATCCTTTTTCATTCATTTACTTACATTTTCCTACTTGCCCCGCGTGAATAACATTTCCCATTGGCATGCAAATGCGCTGTAATTATAGCCACGGAAAAGGAAACGTCCAAGTAGGTCACATATTACGCGGCAAATAGGTCACGATCGTAGGAAAATAATTTCCCACGCTGTGCCTCCGTTCCTCGCGGTTTTAACTTGGATGTTTCGTTAGGACGACGCGGACGATACATCACCGCGGCGGATCGATTAATCACCAGCGTTCCCTGACGTTAATTTACCGCAAAACGTTGGCCCGCGATCGCCGGGGCCAGAGATGCGGGCGGTTGAACGCGCTCCTTGCGATCGCCTCGCAACAAATAATCGCAGAAACAAGGTGATCGTGGCGCCGGGGGTTGGCCACAAATGATCCCCCTGTTATGCGTGTTCTTGTTGCGCCGGGAGTTCCCCAACAATTTGCATGGCCGCCCGTGACAATGGATCTCGCAGGGCAAAAGCCAAGTCGACGCTATCAGTTTCGGGTAAAAACCGTGCCCCAATATTTGTCCCTATAATGGCGCGTATTGTTACCTCCCGCCTCGATCGCTTTCGATACCTTTCGCCAAACACTTGCAACGCTTCTTTCCTGAGGTAGGAGATCCAAGTCTCGGGGCTATATAAATTCCGCGGAAGCTAAATTGAGGAAGCCCATCTGATTTCGAAAGCAGTTTTCGGCCGTCGTAAATGGGCGAATGAAAATTTGATCTAGATACGCGTTAGTGTGCCATTTCACGCGCATATCCCATCCCACTTTGCAAGCCCTCTTTCTGCTGGAAAAATGAACATCCTCATCGATTACTGCTCTGCTGTTTGATTTTTCGCTTATTCCCCGCGGCGAAACTCGATTACGATGGCCTGATAACGGTGGAGTTTGCGGGCAAACGTCAAAAGTCTAGCGCGCCCGGTAAGTTAATCACGGAGCCAGGAAGCCGCAAACGTCAAAGGATTTACGGAAGCGGAACGCCGGAAAGAGGAGTTAATCTGTCGCGTATGCCACGGCTATTTAATCGTTCCGGTCGTGTCAAGTTGCGCCAGCTACCGTGCACGTGCATGGCAGGCTTGCTTTCTATTAAAGATCGTCCACGGCCATTCGAGGTACAGCGCATTCGCGCATAAAGGGATGGGATCTTTGGGGACTCGGTATCATCAGCGGTGCTCCAGATATCTGCGATATAAACGAGTCTCTAACAACTCTCTGTCCTCTGCTGTTCATGTTAAGTCGTTCTTTGAATAGTAAATCAATTGCATCCCACTTCCTATAATGGCACAAAGAGGTTTGCCATTTTTCTGTGAATCAATTTCTCGTTCCCGTAGCTTCTTCCACTTCGACCTTTAGCGGGCCCGGTTCCACGAAACCGTTTAAATTATTTGCAGACTCCTCTTACCGCGAATACGTTAGCCACACTCGCATCGCCTTTCTGCGCATCGAGAGGGCTCTTCTACCGAGCTACCGTGCGCGCGCGCGCGACGCCTCTCGCGTATCATTTGCTCGACTGTTTTCCTCGACAGAGTAAAATTCGCTGAAAGTTTAGAAAGTTTCGCGAGATGATTCTGCAATAAAAATTTCATGGGGTAAAGTTGCGCATCCGCTGCGAGATGGGTTCGCACTTCTTGGGGTGAAGCGGGTCTTCTGCCCCGTTGCCATTTAATTTGCGCGTGTGGCCGCGGCGATAGTTCCCACCGCTCGTTTGACAGTGCAGCGCAGTCACTTGTTGTCGATTATCGAGAGATCACCTTCGCCTCTGACATTTGAAAAGCGGGGCTGAAATCCTGGAAAATAATTGCCGCCGTGAAATCGGATTTCCATCTCGATTTAACGCGTATTCCATATCGCTCTCGACGAGCGTACGCTCCCTCTCGGACGATTATCAATACACGCTTATAATATTTCCCGATTATACCGTGCCGGAATTAATAAGAATTGTTTATACAATTGCGAACGGGAACGGAATGTATTTTAATTAAAGGGGTTAAATCGTTGTTCGATTCAATTTCCCGTCTATTAAGTTTGCACAGGATCGCGAGGCTTCTTCTTCGCTCTACTCTACTCCCCAACCCGAACGCGACTCTGCATGATAAGTTCCTTGACAAAAAAAAGAGCATTCCATCCCATTTCATTTCATTCTAATAGACTTAGCGTCACGATTTCATTGGAGCTGTAGGTGGACCGGGCAAAAGGTGGGAAGGGTGGTCCCGGAAGGTCGGCTAATCGTCACTGTAACCCGCCTCGCTATTTAATTTGCGTCCGCGGCGGCGGCGTAAGGTTACACCGGGGTTCTCTCGCTCTTTGAGGTCGGGCTGCTTGATGGTCGCTGCTCGGAGGGGGGGGCGGGCGACGACGGGCGGCGGCGGCGTCGGTGATCCCCGACGGTGTACGCCGGTGGAAACTGCACGGGAACATGGACCGTGGCGAGGAGGTCGGTACGGCGAGGTACACGCTGGACAAGGACGCGGAGAGGGAGGAGTTGTACCTGGATGACGGGAGAGCGCTGGGGTGGCGGGTGGGCGACGGAGGAGGCGGTGGTTCCCCGGTGCGCGGCCTGAGCTTGCGGTCGGGGCATCTCGTAACCCCTTGGATGTACCCGTACTTAAGCCTGGGCCCGTGTACGTGCACGGGTCGGACGGCGAGAGGGTGGCCGAGGCCGGCTGACGGAAGCGCAGGACGTCTGAGTGCGTGGATAGAGGGGTGCCGAGGCTGCTCGAGGACGACCGGGTGCGCACGAGCCGCGAATCTCCGCGGGAACCTGTCGCGCGCCACCGAGCAGTCTCTCACTGGCGCCCGACGCGGCGAGTGCCCGAGAGACTGGATCACGTAAAGTTCCACGGCGTAGTTGGATCGGGGCGCACACCAAGGGCACACGTACCCCTCGACCCATCGAGAGCAGCGACATCGAAAGGCAGCCATCCCTGCGAAGGGGTCGGAGCGGACGACGGTGGACTTGCCATCCTCGAGGTTCTACCCCCATTTCCCGGAGGCCCGATGGACGCTGGAGAACGCTGGGCGATCGGCCGCTGCATCGGGATGCAGCGATGCCTGCGCGTCGATCCTCCGCGCCACGTGGGTCGAAGCCTCCAGCTCCTGTGGATCGCCGTGGTCTTCGTATCGTCGCTGCTCAGCGGTGAGTCGAACATCCCCATCGTGCTTTCTATGCACGCTTTGCTCTGTCTCTCGACCGTGAACGAGGAATACGCGAGGCTCGAGGACACGGAACTACCTATCCTTGCCGTGGCATGGTATTACTGGTTGTTGACCCGCGACGCGTTCTTGTCCCCTCTTAGGAGGGGCAAATCTTGCTGCGAAAGCAGACAACGCGACGAGCAAGAACGATCAGCTTAAGGGGGTTTGTAAGACGGGTTCGTTACGATTCGCTGACTTCAGGTCCCACAGTCCCCTTTGAATTTGGACAATTGCATCGGTAGCTCCTCAGGGATCCCCGATCCCTTTTCACTGGGGATTTCGCCGATTCTACGCGATCGTCGTACAACGCATCTGATACGTAGCGAGATATAGAGTCTTTAAGTTACCACAGTATCGGATGGACAGTCTTACGTTAGTTCACCTTTGTCTTAATTGTACGCGAGCGTGTTCCTCTATCCATGGGATTTGGAAGCTACTTATCCCGCGAGGACGTTCCCACTCGGCGCGGAACGAATCACGGGCACCGTAACTTCGATCCTCTCGTCCGTACACCGATTCTTGCTGCTCTCAAATACCGGGCAGAGAGCAGCGGAAAGGTTTTGCGAGACTTGGTAGCAGGCAAACGAACTCACGTTGGCTCCCGAGCGGGCGAGCTGGCCGCAAAAAGCTAACGAACTCGTCCAGGGAGTCCGTGACTCGGGTACAAGTAGATTTCGGAGTAACTTTGTAGGAACGATAAAAGGGGGGTCGAGCGCAGGTTGGCGGTAGCGATGCTATTTTTGCGGCTCGTTAAACCGTCTCGTTTCCAGAGGGAACACTATTACCGCGGACAATGGACGGTATCCTCTGCTTCACATTACTCTGTAATAATCAGAGATGTTGAGGGGGCGAGGAATATTCGATGGAGTCA
The DNA here is from genome assembly GCA_910592295.1 of Andrena haemorrhoa. Lineage (NCBI taxonomy): Eukaryota > Metazoa > Arthropoda > Insecta > Hymenoptera > Andrenidae > Andrena > Andrena haemorrhoa. Next base: position 12,701,491 of record OU342944.1, on the reverse strand, counting down.
GCACCCTTCGCTTCATTCAGAAATATCCTTGGAAACATGGTCGCCGCTATTCATTCGGTATTTCCATAACAGCGGCTAATTGAATCCTTTAATTAGCCCGTCGACGTGATAAAGTGTATCGTAAGCGAATTGTTTCACCGAAACTAGCCGCTGTTCAGCGTCGGTCCATTGAAAAAAAATGATCGCCCAAACAATGCGCAACCGCGTCGGCTCGCCTCGAGTGGTCGAAAAATATCGCCAGTAAAGTCACCCCGCTGTACTATTTCGCTGCACGTTTGCTCGCCACGAAGCGCGCGATACCGCTGACGTAGTTTACCCCGCGCTCTCCTTTAAAATATAAACTACCTTCGCAAGAGAATCGTTGCTGGATTTATGGCGCGGCGTGCAACTTACGGCCGGCTGGATCGCGAGCCTCCTGCATGAGGGTTGGGGGTCAGGCTCGGGTCGCATCGACGGAGAAAGGACACGAGGTGTTTCGTATAGGGGTGGTTTAATGGCCAATGGCCAATGAAAATCCTGCTGGTCCGCTCGGAGCCACTACAGTCACCGCTGATCGGCTTTACTTCTTTCGCTTTCCGTTTCCCGTAAGCATGCACGCGCCGTTCCAGGCGACTGTAAACCGACTGGCACAATCCACCAGGCTCGATAAATTCCCGGGCACTTGAGAAACGCTGAATCGAGCTTCGTTTCATATAAAAAGGAAACAGTAATAAGACTAACGGGTTGCTTCCTTATGGGAGCAATAAGGAACACGTCCGCCTTTTTCGGCAAACTGATTTCACGTAGCTGTGCGTCCTCCTTCTCTGTCACTGAGCCACGATTCACCGATATCGCGGCATTACTTGCTCCCCATAATATTCTACCGACGTGCATGCCTGTTATCGAGCAGAATGCACCGTGAATAGCGATAGGGACGTCATCGATCTCCTACGAATGAAATCCATTTCCCTCCTGCCAGGGCGATACGATCGCGGCGGGGCGTTCGATCAGAGATGTCGCGTCTCCTTGATTAACGTCGAATTTGCCTCTCGAAATAAGAGACGTTTGCTCAAGGGAGCGCCTCTGCCTCCCGTTAGGCGCCGTGAAGCACGTTGCTGGGACGATAACGTTCGCCAGCCACGTAATCATTTGATAACACAGGAAGGGAATCGCGGGCGGTGGAGAATCCCGTTCGCTTTCTATCTTCAACATTCGCTGCCCGCGAGCCACGGGGCACGTACGCGGCTGCATATCGCGGAATTAGTCCGCGGCTGAAGGGGGTGGCAAACCCCTGAGTGCAGAGTTTACTCGCGGACCGTAACTTTTGAATAGCAAGTAAGAACGGGGTCAGGACCGCGTCGGGCGACGAAGGGCGCGTAAATACGAGGGGTGAAACGCTTGGACGGGGGTGGATGAAGCTTGGGGAGGGGTTAATGCGATTGCCGAACGCTGATACATCGCGGTGTCTTCTTTCTACCGACTCGAACCACCCTGCCTCGTGTTTCCACGCGGGGGCGGGTCTCCCTGTAATTTATCTTGTTATTTACATTAACGAATCGGGGCCAGCGAAACGTTTGCAAATGCAGAAACAGGTGCCGCGTACCAATCGGATTTTCTTGCAGGGGGGTGGGTTTCGATCGCGGGTTTGCTTATACTCCGATCGGAGTCGTTAAGGGACGGGTTAATTCGTGTTTGGGCCGGTTTCGATGCAGTGACTGCTTCAACACGTCGTGCACGGCGATTCTAGGAATTGGGACGGGTCGCGGTAGGTACCTCTTTTTTTTCGTAACGAACGCTCGTTCGCTTTTAAGCGGGAAACGTTCGCTCGCTTCTTCCTTATCCCGCTTTAACGCTAAACCAAAGTCCGCTCGTCCCTCTAACGAATGTTTCGCGTCTGATAAATATGCAACAGCTTAAAAAACAGCCGCAGCGCGTTCCAGTTCCCGGAATGACGCTGTATAAGTTAGGTACTCGATGAAAATATTATCGCGTCGGTCGCACGGCGCTCCCCTCCCGCCTGACTCGGGTTCCGCGCGCAAGCTTTCTCAAATCGCGACTGGGGACCGCGCTCAAAGTAAACGCGCCGAAAATCGTTGTGTTAATCCTCCCTTTGAAGCCTGTTCGCGCGGAATGGAACAGAAGGCCCGCGTTAATAGCATCCCCCCAACAACTTGATCATCCACCATAGCATGTTTCATGCGTGGTTACGAAATTCCCAGTGAACGGTAATTTCCTAATGGAAAATCGAACGGCACCGTGGGCGTCGCGGGCCCGGCTTTTCTCAGAACAATGTCGTTTCCGCGACCCTGACACCGTGTGAGCGATTTCCCGTCAGAGGCGATTAGAGGGGAAAGTTAGTCAGCCTGGTAAAGCATTACCGAAGTGGCTCGACTGTTGCCTGCCGAATGTCGCTAATGGAGACGGCGGTGTTGCATTAGCTGCGGCGGAATAATAGCGGGAGAAGCCTGGTGACGCGTGCACCTGTCGATTCCGAGACTGATTTCCCATAGAATCGTGTGCCCTTCCCCTGCGAAGCACGGTCGCAGCCACTCAAAAAGTTTCATTCGCGTGTCAGCAGACGCAAGGGTCAGCAGGCGCAAAAAGAGAGTGGACACTTAGCATTTATATTCTTCTATCAGGAGCTGTTCGGAAATGGAGCAACCGCTCTTCCCCCGACTCCTTTGAGAAGCTCCTTATCGGTCTCGTGCTCTGAAAGGGTCTCGAGCCGCCTTTTCCGATTTCAATTCAAGTGCGTTCGAACACCGAACGCTGCTTTCATCGTTATTGGATTAAGGGATTAAAACCAGGATGTACAGGGGGAATTATAAAGTCATCGGGCTCCTTTGAAGGCCCCGCACTCGATATATCTCGAGGACTGGTAAATAAATCCCTGCTCCTTTAAGCAGACGAGAAAAGGGACGAATAATCCCTCGAGCTTCAAATTCATATATGTAATGTTTGCCTAACTAGTCATTAATTTCCCCGCCCAACGTGCCCGAATTCATTGGGTTTTAAAAATGTACGAACTCGCGCGTCACTCGGACCACCCACCCGCGTGTGGGCATATGTTTGACGCACGATATTCCCATGATATTTCCGCAAATAGCGCGGCCAATGGTGGAGCAACGCGTAACGAGCAAACAAAAAGTCGTTGCCCGCGATTCGTCCGGCGCATTTACAGCCGGCGGTGTTTAGCGCGAGGAAACGATGTTTTTTCTCTATGTTTACACGCATCGGAATGATTCGATGGAGGTAGACAAATATTTGGATTTACCGTGCACGGCTAGGGAAACGATGATCGTTATACGAATCGTCGGGCAAACACCGGGGGCACAATTATAGCCCGATGCGTTTTCGTTGCTGTTTATACAGCCGGCCGATGGGTGTATCGGCGCGATTTTTGTTTTTCTATCCGCCGTTCCGACGGAAGAGCAATTAGTTTAATTATAATAGAAACCGGCAGCGAGAGGTGTACGCGCGCGTGTCAAATTGCCCGTCCAGGATATCGCGCGTGGCCGTCGCGCGTTTAACGCGGCAGTACGCCCCTTGTTTTCCGATGTGCCGCGATCAAGCCATCGTGCGGCCGTTTTATCAACGGGGCAAGGTTAACCGATGAAATTTACGCGACCGCAGCGCCGGCCGTTGCGACAATCGGTCTATTAAAACGGCAACCCTCGGCCCAGCCGTGGGAAAAAGTCAGATGCTCAGCTGGACGTTCCATCGAATTCATAATGCCAATTTCGTTGGCCCGCGTCGCCGCGGGAGTGTTTCGATTAACTAGTCGTCTAATTGAATGCAGCGCTTCATGCGGCCTGGTTCAAATTTTTCCAAGGATTTATTTTCTTCCCGATTTTCATCCCGAGCAGAGAGAGAGAGAGAGAGAGAGAGATTCGGTGCTTTCTTTCTTCCGATTTAAAGCTGTCATATAAAAATCTATTAATACGAAGTCAACGTAATCTGCCATTTAACGGATCATGCAAGATGGGGGGCTGGCAGATGTAATAAAAAGGCGATCAATCACGGCGAAAGTTACCCCGAGCGGGGAGTAGATAAGCTCTGCTTATGTCAGGCATGCAGGAAACGCAGTAGATAAGGTCGCCTGGAGTCAGACGCCCGTCAGACTAATAACGGCCCCGACTACTTTGCCCTGGGAGGTACCTAAGCGCCGAGCATTATGCGTATTAACGGTGAAGCGAACGTTAAGAAGGGGACGTTGAACTTTGTCTTTCGTGGAATGTTAAATGGTTAATACGCAATCAAGCCTCCCGACTCGTATATCCGTTTCCTTTGGAATGTTTCCGAGGGAAACGCGGGGTATATAGGAAACGCAGAGAGAAATGAGGGGATACTGGGAGCAAAGGCTTTCGCTAAATCTTCTTTTCGCATCTGTATAGATACTTTCTGTCCAGGAAACTCTAGATTCATCTTATTGCCGCGAAGTCGCAAAGTTCGATGGTTGCGTAGAGAATTTGATTGCGCTGCGTCCCTGCTGCGATCAGAGCCACGCAAGCGGCGTACAAATTGGAGAAAAATTGAATGCGGGCGGAGGTTACGGTATTTCTGGTAACCGAGGGGGATCGATTGTACATCGAGTTTGACGACGTCACGTATCGGAAAGTCCATCGCTCCTAAATTCTTGTGCGGCCCCTCGGCGTGCCCGGGCCCCGCCGTTCTCCGCCCGAGTCCCGTCTGAAATTTGAATATTCATTATCGGTACGGTATCCGGCGGTTACGGGCAGGTAGAACGGGAAAAACGCGAGAGGCAAAAGTGGCGAATGGGAACGCGGGATACCTGGCCGGAGGATGGAGGGCGAGCGCGCCCGGAAAATAATAAAACGGAAGCGAGAGCACGAAGAAACAGATGGATACATTAATCAATATAGGATAGCGGCGGAGCAAAAAGGAAAGGTAATGCGGGATGATGAAAATTCAATATCGCTGGACGCAGGAAGAACGGGTTGGATGTTAAAAAGAGCAGGGCAGAAAAAGTTGACATCGCGGCGGCAGAAAATAAAGTGGCGATGGTGTGATCCGAATCAGCCGGAATACAGAAATTCAGCATTTTTATTTCCCCAATTTTCGAGGGGCGGACGGGAAATAGAGATTGCAGCGGGAGGGAAAGTTGGCCCGGCTGGCTGCGGAGTCTGGACAGTTTGGAATATATTTACAAGTGTTACTTTACGCGGCGGCGGATTCCGCGCTCGCGGACCAACGATCACATGCGATGCATCCCACGCGAGAGCGGCCCTCTGACGGGCTGACGCCAAGTTGCTTTTCGGTTGTTGGCCTCGCGAAAGTCGTTAAACAGCATCAGCCTGTGCCATTTATGGACTCCTGTTTTCCGCCAGGCTGAAACGGCCCGCGCTGGATACGCCAGTTGCCCTGTGCGCGCACCATTCCGGGCCGGCGAAACCGCAGGGTAATCGTGTTTATGAGACACGATGAATCAAGGAATTGAATGCGACCGTGTTGCGCGGCTAGGACACGGACGCCGGCCTGCGAGCGCTGCAAAATCTGCCTGGCGGAAACACGGGGATTTTCCGCGTTTCAAAGCGGCGATTTTTTCGGATTTCATTTAACACGGTCGCTTTTCACGCCTGTTTTCCCTCGCGCGGGTCACCCGCCGATTGGGGGACAGAGGGCAGGCTAATTAAAAATGCCTCGAATCTCCCGGCGTATGTTTTGCCAAATAATCTTCGTTGGTTTACACTTGCTCCACCGAGATAGCCAATTCCTCTAGCGATTTCTCGATTCCCGAACCGCGTGGCTCGCTAAAAGCCGGGAAGCAGTGTCGCTCGTGGCCTCTCCTCTCCGGTTTGCTGGCGGCGCGCGTTGGATATCCGTTGTCTGGATGCACAGGCGTGCCGTTGCAACGGAACCGTGTAATAACCACGTACACGAGCCACGATATACCATTCAGGGAGATAGGGAGGGCGGGGGCGGGAGGGGGCGAGAGAGTTAGAGCGATCAAGAGGGAGGATTCAGCGTGCATGTACAGGGTGTACATAGCGTGCCGGGGAGGGTTGGAGGGAGGAGGGCAAAGAATGGGATAAACACGGATAGACGAGGACAAAGAGATGAAGCAAGATACACAGAGCAGGAACAGGAAGGCACCGCGGGGGAGGGGGCGGTGAAGGGGGCGAGGAAAATTTACAGGAGAACCGGCTACAAGTGAGGGGGCGGAGGAATAGTTTGCCGGATTGTATGCGTTGAGTGCACCGATGCAACCTCCTCCAGCCGTGCCATCCACCCCCCCCCCTGGGGAGGTGGGCCGGTTTATCCTTATCGGTGGTAGCCGTGGCACATAAATCAAAGTGTTTACTCAGCGACTAGGTTCGCAGGAGAGGAATGGAAACGGCGCAAGCTCACGGCTAATAATGAGTACCACCGCCGACCGCTTCTCTCTGACCCGTTCAGGAGCCATCCATTCAGGCAAAGCAACCACCCCCAACCCCCCCTTAACCACCCCTCCGGCCTTCCATTCACCGAAGTCGATGCAGAACGGACGGCTGACCGCATCCTTTTCCACGGTCAGATACGTCGCTCTTCTTTGATACCGCGCCCCAGGACCGAATTAGTCCGAGGGTTCGCACTTTCAAAAGCCTCCGATGCTTGTTGCCGGGCGTGTATACCGCTATTTAGCGTGGCCCGATCGAACCGGCGCGGTTAATCCTCCCTATCGCGGCGTCTATTCCTCGGTCTATCGAGCACCCTGCCCCGTGAACACTGCCTCGGTTTCACTCTGGGGGTGCAATTAAATGACTCGCCCCATCTTTTCGTTCGGGACAGTGATTAAGTTATTTACTATATCCGGGGGCGGGGGGAGGGAGGCTCGGAGAGGTTCAAAGGACGCGTTCGCCGTCGCTGGCAAGTTCGGCGGCCTTCTTTGAGACGGCCAGCCCCTTTATCTCGCCGGGAGCGGAACACTCGGGGCGACGTAAAATCTATAACGAGCGGGGAGGCTCGTGGAATTCGACGCGTAAGTCGAATGCCTCTTAACGAGCGGTTGATGCATATCGCTTCCTCGGGACTGCGTTAAATTGATACACCGCAAAGTATCCACCCTTCGGGTTCCCCTCCCTTCGCCCGCGACACGATCCCGCGGGTTTCACGGACAAAGTTTAAGCCGCGCGGCGGATGCTGGAGGATGCGACGCGTTGTTTGTCGAACAGACACAGTGTCCCGGCATTGACGAGCGTTGAACGAGCTTCTTGCCGGAACGAACCCTCGTAACTTTCACCCCCGGACCGAGGGGCGGACGCTCCTCTTCCGTTCCTGTTGTCGGAACGAAAGATTACCGGCGATGGTGTTTAATTATCGTTGCCGCTTGATACCGCGCGCGACCAGCGCAGACTGAATCGACCTGGCGAGCGTCCATTGAACCACTCGGTAATCCTTGGGGCCACAATGGATCAACGACATGGAATGCACTAAACCATCGCCTACACGGGCACGATCTATCGCCCTTCCCCCCTCTCGCTCTCGGATGGATGGCCAGAACACGCCTTTCGAGATGCCGTTTCCACGTATCCGTGATTCCAAGCATTCCTGGCCGGACGCTCGAGCTGGCCGGAAGGAAAAACATCGGGGATTGCTTGTCCTCCTGCGAGTCGATGCTTGCGAACTTTTCTCATGGTATTCGCTGGAAAAACACGGTGTACCAGGACGAAGATACTTCAGACTGTTGCATCTGGCGTGTTGGGTAAACTCGAGGATCCCGCGGCGGGTGTCGTTTCGTTTTCTGCAGTGTTACCGGCGCTTAGGAGCGGGGAAATGTTTGGATAAGATAGGGAATTGGATGCTCCGAAGGTCGAACGAAGAGGATTACTTAGCCAATTTGCAATATCGCTTTAATAAACGTTGAAACGCTTCTGGGCGTTTGTTATCGGGTCGATGAAGCTTCTGCGAATTTTTTGTTTTTATTTCATTTATCTCGACTAATTAGCGGACCCTGTAAAAGGTTTACGCGATCCGATGAACGCGACTGCGAAATTGGTTACAGTAATGATCGAGGAGATGTTGGCGTTATTTGTCTCTCTAACCGGTTGTTCGGACAGCTCGTACATAGAATAGTACCTAATTGTATTCCCCGAAATGGATTGAATCGTGCCCGTCGATATAATACCGGCATCCTACGCGCGTATAATAGTTATACGTTAATTAGCAAATTAACAAGAGCATTATACGAGCGGGGCGCGGTGTAAATGATGGGGGCAAAGTCCTCTCTACCTGGATATTGACGCTGGTTGCACTTCATCCAGGTTAATGAGTTCTCCGAACAAACTTCATGACGGCGTCAAATTTCCTGACACGCCAAAATAATTCACCGGCGAAGGAGAAAAAGTTTCTTCGCCTTTAATCCGCCGCTGTGGGCACTCCGTGAAGAATTACTATCATTGGATCGTACAATGGAAATTAACATTGTGTAAGGGATTCCGTTGCGTAAAATTTATTCATTTCCTGCGCCTAATACCTTGCGCATAACAGCAGAGGCTCGTATGCAGCAGCTCGAAATTGAAGGGGCACTCTTGGGACCCTTCTCTTGTTAGATCCCCAAGGACCCATCGTCGCGATCCGAACCAGCCAATTAACCCTTTAAGGGGGGAGTGCTGATGTATCAGTCGCTTGCTTAAGTAACATGAGTACGAAACACGAGCTTCAGCTGTTCGGGCCAGTACTCCTTACATTTAAAAGCGCGGCAGCATTACAAATGGAAAGATTCTATTCAACCAACTACCCTTCCTAGCAAAACAACTCGTTGGACTCCTCGACTCGCTCGAGGGATTAATAGACCCCACGGGAATCGACGCAATCAATCATTACTCGATATTTCCCGCGATCTTTCTTACGCTGGAATCGAAGCGAACATGGGGGGAAGACAAAGTCTCGTTAAGGGAGAATAACGCGTATGATAACTCACAGCGAATAATGAGAGAGAGAGATAGAGCCAGCAATCCGAGCCGTGCTCATTTACCTCTTGATCAGAGCCACCCCTCTGTGCTCTTCTTCGCGTTCCTTCCGCTCCATCCCCCTTCTCGTAGATCCATTCACCGGCACGTAGCACGGTCCAGCCATTACGGAAGAGCGTTGTAAAATGCGCCCCAGCTATCTTTTCCCCGGCGAAGCTATGGCTCCGCGCTCGCCACCGCCACCCCCCGCGAGAGGGTGGTCGGAGAGCGTCTTTTCAAATGCCGTTTCCAAGTAGCACGTCGGTTCCTTAAATTCGCGGTTAATGGCTCCGCGACGCGACACCCTGTGAAAGCTTAAGAGGGAAAGGTGGCGCGGATACCGTCCCCGGCCGAGAGTATAATCCTGTTTAAAGATTTTAAGACTCGGCCCCGCGCCACTTGCGACATTATTATGCGGGTGGGACGCGAGGGGACGCTGGCCAGGGAATGGGGGTGAATTTCATCGACGTCTGTCTTTTAGAAATTTGCATGCATTTCAGCCCGTTCCATCTAGCGAGGCTGGTTCTTAAAGCGCCGAGAAGTGGTCGCGGATAGAGGAGGGCGGTTATTCAGAGGGGTGTAACGTCGCGCAGATTCTTGGGCGGTTCGAGATCGAGGTTTAGGTTGGAATGGAGAAAGTTCGAGGCCCCTGTCGGGCAGGCTTAAAGACTTGGTTAGCTCGAAGGGACGTCTTTCGCGGAAAGGTCAGCTGGAACGGAGGTGCGCAAATATTTTCCAATATCCCACCCTCAGTTCCTTTGTGTTCGAATGTTGACGGCAGCAACGTTGCGAGCTATTTCCGAAGCGCTCGCTGTCCCACTTTTTTCGCTTGACCTCGGTTTTCGAAGTCCAGCGGGGTGTATTTTTAAACGGCAGTTTAATAAGGAGAATGGCGTGCTTCGCCCTCACCCGGAGCCCCCTATTCTTCGGCGAGTTACCCACTCGACTGCAATGGAACTGCATAATACGTGGCCCGGCTGGGAACCCTCCCTGCGCCATCCATCGGTTTTTCTTAGTTCAAACGTGCCTCGGCAAATATCAGCGGCTGGAGCCGGGCCTCGGTTGCAGGATTTCCACCGTTAATTCCATAATGGTCGGACAGCGAGCGCCGAGCTATAATAAGCCCGTTTGTAATAACGCGAGCCCTTTCTGAAAAGGTGCCCTGACTGGAATTAATTCATCGAACTCTCGCTGCTTAAGAAGCTTCGACGGATCGGCCTCGCCTGGGGATGTAAAGAATGGCGAAGTTGAACGCTTCTTATCATCCACGCGCGAACGAGCTCTCGTCAAGTTTATTACGATAGCCTGCCTTCGCGCCCATACTAAACTAGAATTTCGATGGCACGAAGCGGAAAGTGCCCCGGTGCAAATGGCTCTCCCGTTGAGTGTGACTTTTAATTCAAGGGGACGAAGAAGCGTGACGCTTTGGGAAACGATACAGAGCAGTCGGTTTGTTCGAGTTCGGTTAACCGACTGCCCCCAATCCCGTATCCCATTAACGATTGCACCGAGCACGCAGCCGCGATGCCGATCAATCGCGATTTAACCTGAACGATGAGCCGATGCCTGACGGAACGGGCGCGTTTCACCTCCCCGAAATCGAGGCTTGTTTCAACGTAATTTATGGCGTCGAAACAAACACACCCCTCCCCCGGACACGGGCCCGCGGCCCGGTATTTTAATCGAGTCTCGAACGTCGAGACGCGTGCGATCAGGCTTCGATCCACGCTCCTCCAATGCCCGTGTTCGAGCAGCGACTGGGAATGGCAACGCGGCCGGGCAACTTGTAATGCATGTGGACGCTGCGGCCGCGGCTTGTTCGCTCACGGGTAAATTCAGCGAATTATTATACCGTCAATTTTCATTACCGTCTAATTTACACGGTGATACGTTATTCCGATGGAGTATAATGGAGCATAAATTTCAGTCGACCGATCAATAACAGAAGTCCTGCTCGATAATGGTACAGCCCGCCTGGCCATTTTGCGCAAGGTGCTGCACGTGAAATAGTGAATTAGCTTCACGCCATCTTCCTCTCATAATCACGCCTCTGACCTGAAATTTGTTTCCCTTTTTGGGGAGAATTTGAGGGCCAGTTCGCGGTCACACCCTCACTCCTCCGCGCACACCGTCACTTTCGCAGCTGCAGACTTGAATCTCCGCAGAGATTCTATCCAATTCTGTTCCACCCTTCACACATCAATTCAAACCATCACATTACCGCCAGCAAAGCGAGCAAGAATTACCGTTCCGAGTGCCTCGCGCCGCTCGCAGGGCGGTTAAAATTAACCAGAAGGCATTCCCTCTCCCGGGGGAAGCGTGGAGGGTGAAACGGTGCTCGAAGGGACGCGGCGCAAGCTTGTCGATATTAAATAACACGCGTGCACAGGGGGTGAGGGAGTGTGGGCATGCCGCGCCGCTCCATTCGCACGTCTGTTAATCGGAAAAATATAGGAAGGGCGGGCGCGTACAGCCGCCTGTTGATTTTCTCGCGATATATCTGTCGATACTCGCGGCCGTTTGGGGGGGTGGTCGGGTTTACGCGTGCGGCCCGAAATCGACCGATCGAACGACACACAGAATCTAATCGGGAAGCAATTATGAGGTTGGCTGGCGTCGCGTTCCCGCCGTCGTTCGCGCAGCCTCCAAATACTCGACGCGTTGTCGTTGGCGTCACGCTGTTATTGTTACATCGAGAGGGAGGGCGGCCGGCGGGGTGCGGGCGATGGTTAAATTATATTCGCGGCGCGTTAGAAGCGTTTATGCACGGTGGACGCACGTGACACGTGTTGACGAACCACGAAGAACTCGGCTGTCCCTCGAGCTTGCTCTGTTTTGATCGAATTATCGATTGCGGCGAGCGATTAACGGGCGGCTGACGGGCCAGAAAAACACAGAGAGTGGGTCCGACCGCGGCCACCCAGTACGATTTTCCATTTCGCGTACTTTACCTCCGATTAAATTACCGGGTAACCGCGCGGCGCGCCGAGCCGTCTGGAACGGGGAAACTTTGGCAAGTAAGGGAATTGAACGGTGGGATCAGCTGGACGTGAAGTTTTCTTCAGCGATGCCTGTGACCCTAACTTTGGCGACCTCCATCGGTTTCACATTATAGGTACTAAATAGCGATTGTTGAAATTGAAAGTGCACTCGGCAGTGTGTAGTGTCCCTTAGCGCACTCTGCGAGAAGCTGCTTAGTATCCATCGCGGCGGTGAGAAATGCAAAGTTTCCGATACGAGCGCGCCGTTTCGCATTGCCGAGCCCGGCAATTTTTAACCCGACGGAGGATTTATGGCGCGGCATAAATATTCGGGTGCATGCATCGCGTCACTAGCGGTAATGTGACAAGAATGATGAGCGGCACGCGGTGCCGTGAGTACGGCTGTTTAGAGAGTTGGATAGGGGAGAGAGAAGGTTTCCCGCGAGAGGAAAGACGCGGCCGCGCTCCGAACCGCAACAATGCTATTCATGCCACTTCTGGGAATAGTTTCGTTGCCGGCCTGCCAGGTATTGTTCCAGCTTCTTTCTTTTCGCGCCCCCTCCGACCGTGTCTCGTAACTTTGGCCTGGCGAGAACTCCGTGGCTGGCCTGGCAACGTTAACTCGACTATGTAGATATTCCGCTCACGCACGTCCTGACAAACGCCTGACATAATTTCAAAGTAAAAAGCTCTGTCTTTCCTGCCGTGAACTTCCGCGGGATTACATTACTTGGCGCGTTGCTCGTACCGAAATGCAGATCCCGTGGCGAATATAAATGCGAGCATGCGGCGGCGGACGCGGAGGAGCGTTGCGACCCCTGGCCCGCGCCAATTTTCGGCCATATTGGTATTGTCGTGGGAATTCAGGTGTCCTCTAAGATCCACCTTAATGGGGCAGAAAATTCAATTTGCCCGGGAAAGAATGGAGAGCAGGAGCGGGCGCGGAACGGCGCTCGGTTAAGTTCCACGGGCCAATATTATTCCACATATTTCCGATGTGGAACAGAAGCGGAACGCTCCCGTGGAGCGTGTGCCGTGTGCTCCTGCGGGGAAAATGTATTTCCATTACCGTGGGAGGGAAAGGAGCTTGCCTCTCGGTGGACGGGCCATCGACCTGAAATCTTTGAGCAATTCTATCAGCATCGATCTCTCCTGGACGTAACTTTCGCGAGGCCCGTTAGGGAATTGGAAAATATATACTGGCGGAAAGGAGCACGGAGGACTCACGTCCCCTCAGGAACTTGGTCGTCCGAACGACACGTTGGATACACGAGAAACAAGTTGTAAATACAATTTAAAGCATTCCTGCGCAGCTGAAGTGCAAGTAGCACGCGGAGACAGAGAGGTCACGGATCCACTCGAGACGCTTCAAACGCGATTAACCACCAACCCACTAGCGATACCTTCTATCGAATTCTATCGAGCGCACGGGGAATTGCCGGGGACTGGTGTAGAATTCCAGAGTAGATCAGGTTTCGGATGTTCCAGTCATATTAATACGTAAGTCTTTACTGAGCGAACTGAATGATACGCGGAGCGCTGTGCACATGTTCGAGCGAAGAAGAAATGAAAGCGGAATGTCAGACGCAGCAATCTGGTGGGAAAGGAAAATTGTGGTTTCAGCTATTTCATTCTACTTCATAAATCCAAACGCAACGAAGATGCAGTCCGCTTCGTCTCACGTTTCCCCCCATGTGTCACCCGATCAACGTCGATTTGGAAACGCGACTTTTTCCCGTCCAGCTCGGTTCGTCGGCTAGGAAAATACACGGTACAATGGATATAACGTTTCATGCTATAGAGGCCCATTCATCTTGGCCCATTCCAGGCGGCGTTGCTGCTTTTTCGTTGTTCCATTAACTCTTATTTTTCCTTGGACCCGCCCACAAGCTATCCCGTGCCAGCGGAGCAGGCACGAAGAAAACCAAGAACTTTAACCCCCGGGCACCGTATCAAGGCATTTCCTTCCCTTTTCTCTACTCTCCCCCAGACTTTTACTTCCCCGCCAGCTTCTTCCGTGGCAGCCATCAAAAGACAGTTCTTTCACCTGCAACCAGGCATTGTGCGCCGGATGCTGCCGCGGCTTATCTCTCCCCTCCTCGTCAACGGATTGGGGGATTTAACAGGTCGTAAATACGCCCGGCGTAATTAATTCTCATCAACCAGTCGCCAGTTCCTTTCCTACCATTGTCAGACCCACCACACGCTTCGATTCTCATAAAAGACGCGTTGCTCGAAGGATCCCTCGGTCACAGCGTCGTGCTCAACTTCAGTCTAATCAACTTCTTCTATACACTCCGTTGCAAAGTTTCCGACGGCCGTTCGTTACGAAATTTCTCGCTGAATACAGCGCCGGGCAGCCACCAGGAAATTATTCATCTCGCTGCTGGGAAAATAGAAGCGTCGGGCGCGCAGAATGCCCGGAGTCAATTTTTCAGTTCATTAATGGCCCGAATTCATCGCGCCGTCCCGATACGCATACCGTGTGATGAACAATTAATTATTGTGCAAATGCCACGCGTCGATGTCGATAGGTTACTGGAATTTAATAAATACCTACGTCCAATTCGGCGTCCTCGTTTCACCCCCGTGCTAGTTACGCCACCAACCCTCTTCCCCTCAGCTGTTCGAACGTGCGATTTTCATTGGACACGTAACATCGAGACGATAATTATGTTTCTCGGCGAACTTGAAAATGTCCCCGATGTAATTGCCAAACCAGCGACGACGCAGCGGCTGTCTGACCCAAAACGGGCTGCACCACTTGCGCGGCCAGTGGAAACGGTCTGTCACTGGCGCGTACGCAAGCTCGCTCTTCCACTCTTTCGTGCTTTTCCTGCACGGTGTGGTTCTAGCGGCGATGATTGACCGTTAAATCATCAGACTTCGGTAGATAACGTCGGAGCTTCTGACAATCGGAAATTTGGGCTGGTTCGCAAAATACGAATCGTTTAATTAATCCCCCTACCCCGAGGATCCGGAGGCCGAACGAGAGCCGCGCAACCGTGATGAGGCGATGACGTTGAATGACGGACGTGGACTTTTTTGCGGGCGCACCACCAAGCAGCTTTTGAATGAATTTTATAGCTTTTTCTCCCGTGAAAGCGGGGAGTTATTCGATCGGTAGGATTCGTCGATGTGACGTTTTCGATTAGTTTCAGAAGATATTTCAATTCCGAGGTGCGTAGTTACCGGTTGGAGTTATTTAGCTAGTTACTCGCGCGGTGCCTTTAGAATATCTACCTTTTGTGTCATCCATGCAGGGGCTGGTCACTGAGAAATGTTGAATCGCAGTTGGATGGTATTAACGGCAAATATTTTCCCTTGAAACGCAAAAGCGCGATGCACAAAAGATAGCTTCGGAATAGTTCCACCGGGTTTTTCAGATGTTTTTACGGTTCTGTCGGCTTTATTGTAGTCGGCGGAACCGAAACGTAACCGGCTATTGTTACTCCGAAGCGACGTTAAAGCTAATGGAAGGGTCGAATAAACGTCGCAATTCTCATATAACTGGAAATGATTGAGCTCCCTGCGCAGCAGATATCGTATTTCTCACTTGAAGAATAGAGCGGCGATAGAGGTTTAAAATTGCAGTCCTTTTGTGAAATACGGATTCGACGTCTTGCATATTAATGGTTCTGCAAAATCTTTCTCAATCGTGGTGTCCAAAGACTTGCACCACGAGCCTCGGGTCCCACTAACGATTGAATTAAAAGAGTGATAATAATACACGTGAATATGTAAGCAGTAATTATCTCTCGAACAGTACAGAATTAATTTAAAACGCAACGAGTGAATCGGGTAACCGCGGCGCTCTTTAATTTCCACCGCTGTTGGTGGCAAGAAGCAGGAGCCCATTGAACGCGCCGTTTAAAAATCCCGTTCCTCGGTTTACAAGCGACAGGGGCTTCGATAAGACGCCGATCGATCCGTCGTTAACCAATTATTCGCCTCCGAATTCGTTAGCGCGGTAATCATGGGTCGCGGGGACGGGAAAAAAATCAATTTGCGGATTCGCACGGGCGAACGATCAAAGATCCCGCCGTAATTACGTCCAGCACTATCGGGAACCAATACTCTCCGTTCCAATATGATTTCCTCCCTTCATGGTGGCTCATGGCGCAGCGTCTCCAACGGGCGTTTCGCGAAAGTCCCCGTAGGTACCTGTTTGCGCATGCCGTTGACGGCGTTTGGCTAAAGTGACGAGACTCCGCGGCGCGACGTCTCCCGGAGCTGAGCAAGAGCACCGGGGTAAAACGCAAGGGAAGTCTGCTCGACAGAGACAGGAGGTGCTTAGAGATAGGAGGGCGGCGCAAAGAGCAGACGGCTGGGATAGAAGCACGAAACAAGGAGCAACGGAGGCGACGGATCAGAGAATCAACTGCTGGACACGGACGTTGTTGGTCCGTTGACGGAGGTGCGCGTTAAGTCTGCAGAGCAAATTGCGTCCAGAGGGCGTGCCGCTGCTATATACCATCGGACAACTGTAAAGAGGAGCGGAGTGGATGTAGAATTTTTCATGACTCGGTAGCCGGGGAGCATCTAAGAAATCGGCGAGGATGGTTGGTTGATTGGCAGTGGCTCGGCCAAGTGGTCGGGACGCACACTCGTCTCGAGGAGATCTCTCGAGTCTGGACGGAAGTCAATTTGCGGGCCCCCGGGCACGGACAATCGGAGGGGAAGCGTAGGCAGCAATTACAGGATCCGGTCCGTTTCATTGTCGATTCCTTGGCCGGCGATCTTTATGCAATCACGGTCTATCGGCGCCGCACGGCTGCTGGGATATCGGCGGGGTCCCTCGTTTATTCTTCCGCGGACGATAGAGGCCCGGGCAGCTGTCAGCGGCAGCGTTTAGTTGAAGGGGGACGGTGCATCTACCGGGAGGGAGGCGACTTTGAAACGAAGCGAGATGAAGCAGATAGAAGAAAGGTGAAAGAGGGAAAGAAAGGTTGCGCGGCGGCGGCGGCGGCGGGGGGGCTGAAAGAAAAAGACCGGGGGGTAGAAAGGAAAAGGAACGCGAGCTTAGAGGGGGCTTGCAAACGCTCCACGGGTCACCGCCGTCACACAACAATACAACCCCATCGCCCTTAGCCGCGACCAACCCTCCCCCGTTCATCCCTCCGTCGGCGTTCTTCCTGCTATCCGCGCCTTCGCCATTGCTCGTTTCCACGCTCGTTTCCACCGAGCTTCCACCCCGTCCCACCATCTTTTCTGTGGCTTGCGCGGCCTACAACTCACCGGGCAACCCTATCCAAGGTGAAACTCACCCCTTTTCCTTCGCTCCCTCCTCGCCCCTTCACGGGTTTCTCCGGCGCTCCTTAGCACCAGTCTCGCTGGTCACCCCTCCCCTCTGCCCCGCTTTTTTCTCTCTTTTTATTTCTCGTTTTGCCTTGGCGTCTCTTCTACCCCCTTCTCTCTCCCCACCTCTGTCTCTCTCTATTTCCCTTTTTTTTTTTCCAACTCGCCGTGGTCGCGGTCGTCGTCGGCGTTGTTCCCGCCGCCCCTCGGACGCGGCACCACGGAAATAAATGAGAAGCACACGTCAAAGCGAAAAAGGAAACCCCTTTTCTGTGCACGCGGGTCGACGGCGGCGTTGGTGCGTTCTCCTTCTTACCGGGGCGACTCGGTGAAACCGCGGATATATACGGTCGGTGCGACGCGTCGCCGGGGCTGCGGATGGAGGAGGACGACGCGCTTTCCTCGGCAATAGGCGGGCCACGCTCTTTCTGCCGTTCAAACCGATAATACAGCCGCGGCAGACTGAAGGGGTTCGTGGGGCGCCAGCATGGCCGAGGTTAAATTCACGGCCCCACCAGTAGCAACGTGCCGGAACCCGTGGAAATTCGCCGAGAATCAGGCGTTCTTTGTGGATTCGTCTAGGGCTCTTGGACGAATCATTACTGCTCGGGCCGTTCGCTCGCGTCGCCTTCGTCGCTCGCCGTCTTGGAATTTCGCCCGTTGTACGCCTCGCCTACGATTCTCCTCCTCTCTCTCTCTCTCTCTCTCCCTCTCGCTCTCCTTCTTTTCGCTGGCGGCCCGCTAATGATTGCCGAGATTCGCTCTCGAGGCTGCAACCGTACGTCGAGGAGCTGGCGCGGCCTAAACGCGCCACTTCGTACGCAGAAGAAATTTCTGGGAACACCCGCGGAGAATGTACGGAGGTCTGAGGACCGACGTCGTTGTCCCTCGTCTTCCGCCGAGGCTTCCTGCCTTCGTTTCTCTGGCCTACCGCGCTGAGCAATATTTGCCGAAAGCTTCTCTCGTCGAAGACGAAACGCTCTATCGTGTATACGTCGTTGTGTAAATACACAGAGCGGGGAACCTTACACTTTCGACAGAAGAACTTTCGCTTCTTTTCGCGAAGGGACTCGTTTGGGGCCAATGGGCATATGTTCGTCGATCTTCCGGCCGAGTTTCTCAGTCGGAACTAACGCTTCGACCGGAGCAACAGACTTTTCTTTCAATATATCTTGTTGCAGGATTGCCGCGAAGCAGGGTGGAAGAATGTCGAAGTTGGGGTGGAAAAATGGTTACATTTGTCGGCTGGTTACGTCAGAAATGTTCCTCTGGCGAAGCGTATGAAAGTTTCGCGAAATTCCCTCGGCTCGAAACGGCGAGCGGCGACGGGGGGCGGTAGTTAGTCGCGAAATTATTCGCTCCCCTGGCACGCGTACGTGCCGCGCTAGACGCACGTGTTCTTTCAGTAGTTGGAGCCGATAATATGACCAGACGTGGCGCTGATTCAGCTTCGAATTCGCGCACGGCTTGCTGCAACGTTGGAGTTACCAATTCCCTCCAACAGCCAAGAAACGGCATTAATGTGCAGCCCCCGACTGCTGACTGCGAGAACGCGAGAAATACGCAGGGGAAATTTTAACCGGTGCTCAATTCACTGCGACGTCGCCTGCCCCGACTATAGAGACATTCGTTCCACTTAATCCCTTCGTCCAGAAATTCTTACGAATTACTCTGCCGGGGCATTAGTTTATCGCGATGCTTCCGGCGAGATTTCCGCGGAGCACGGAGTCTGAAAGCATCAGATATTCCAGAAGATCCAGTTATTGTAGTACACTCTGGGCAAATATAGGATTGCGTGGAATTGGAAATGGAAAGCTCGCGATTCAAAGGTTATCGATCTCTGGCGATTCCCTCTAGACGCCTCTCCACTAATCACGTCCGTCCCTTTCTCTTACCTTGGAACCCCGGGACGCTTCCGGGATTCTTAAAGTAACTGCAGTTGCGGCGAAGAATGCATAGCGCATTCGCGGGGGGGGGGGGGGGGGGGGGATAAATAAATTCCAGTCATGAACGGCGTAATTCGTGTCGGCGCTCGCAAGTCTAAATCACTGTGAAAAGCCTGGCAGACGTCGAGAGGAGGCCGAGCGTCAGAGGAAGCTGGGACGGGGACGTGCGCGATTCGAGGCAGTGCAATGGGGCTCGATTTGACACGCTCAAACGATACCGAACAATACTTCGCAACTAATGCAGAACGTTTGCCAAATGAAAGCTCAGCACGGATCGCGAGAGACCCAGCATCCACCAGATCCGGAATCTCGCTAATCCCACAGTTGCAACGTGTCTGCCTTTCTTTACGTCGCTCCTCGAGGACGTTCCTTCTTGAGACGTTCGCGTCCTTTCATCGAAACGATGTAAATTAGAACTATAATGCCCGGAAGAGACGCCGCCCTTTCGTATTTTCAATTGCTATGTCGAGAACGACCTATTCTGGCCGAGAAATATTCCACAGAGTTCCTTTAACGTATTAGGGGTAAACAGTGTAGTTGTTGGCCACTTAAGTCAGAGGTTCACATAAGCGTTGGATTATAAATCTTATTTTGATAGCTTTAAGAACACAATTAGTGTTAATAGCTGTAAACGACTCTAATAGTCTAGAAATAGAATTTGTTTAAAAAAGAAGAGTAGACGGATCCCCAAAAATGTACAGAAAATACGTTACCTACGACAAAACATAGTTATTGGCCAGGCGAAGGCAATGATTGGCCGGTCGTTTGGCAGTTATTGGCCACTATTTCATAACCTATATGTGACATATACCCTACCTAATTATGAAATAATACCTTTTCTACTTAAATGTTTCTATATTAGCTAATATTGCACCTTTATTTAACAGCGTTTTAGATTGTATTAAAAGCATTTTCTTTTAAAACCTAACCTCTTAAAATCACAACAAAGAACTGTTTGAAGGCAATGATTGGCCGATCGTTTGGCAGTTATTGGCCACTATTTCATAACCTATATGTGACATATACCCTACCTAATTATGAAATAATACCTTTTCTACTTAATTGTTTCTATATTAGCTAGTATTGCACCTTCTTTTAACAGCGTTTTAGATTGTATTAAAAGCATTTTCTTTTAAAACCTAACCTCTTAAAATCACGTCAAAGATGCGGCCAACAACTGTTTCACTATTCCTATGACTGTTAGCTACCCATTGGCCTGGTGGCCAATGACTGTCCTAAGACATTATTTACATTACAGTTCTTGGCCACCTATAATTTTTGCAATAATGTATAATATTAATGAATAAATAATCAGTTTTTATAAAGTTTAAACCTTTATGTGTCTATATAACGAATACGAGAGTTATATATATATATCGTAAATACATTAAATTATCTAAGAATTGCCTCATGTAACCGTAAGGCTATTCAATTCAGCACTGTAGTTTCCAAGCATCGATTTCAAGTTATCTATTTTTTACACTTAGTATAACAATGAGTAGCAAAATAGTGATTGCATTCGACGCATGAAAGTACAAGGTATCTGAATATGTTCATTATAAAAGGCATAATGTACATTATTTCTTAATATTCATGTTTTTTTAAAAAAAGGCCAATCACTGCCAGGTGGCCAATAACTACACTGTTTACCCCTACAAAAGTTATGTCACGAAAAACTGAATTTTTAACTGCTACGATAGCAAAAATACTATCGACGTATAACTATTGAGGCAAAGTGCGGTAGGCTTACCTCGAAAAATAGCAAAATCTTTAGAAGCAGTAATGGAAACGCGTTCTCGCTTATTAATCTAACCTAAACTGTTGTATATTTATTACCGATACATAACCCTGAAATACCGAATGTACGGCGTGTCTCCCAGTGCGGCGTCTCTCTCACAATTACCCTACCTATAGTGGCGATATCCACTTGCATCGCTTTAATACAATACTTGCGTCTTTATAAAACTGATACCGAACGCGACCCAGTTTCCCCGCATCCATCCCATTCATCCCCCTCTGCTCAATTAACGACGAGCCTTTTAATTACGCGCTCTCTACAAACGACGCTTCATAAAAACCTCCGTAGTAGAGGCTCGAGCGTTTCCGCAAACAGAACGCGAGGTTTACCGATCGATCCTGGCAACGCAGAGTATCAAAGGAAAGGGATCGAAGACGCGCGCGGTCCCTGGCTAATCACGTTCCCCCGCCGCGCTCGCTCTTCATCTCCTCGTGTAGCCTGCGCAAAAAGGCAGAGCGACGCTCCTTTGTGCAGGCTGCGAGCTGCAGGTAAACGAGTTCCTGGCATAAACCTGCTAATACGGACCGTTCTGCAGGGACGGGAGTAAATCGTCTCGAAGAGACAGCGCGGCGCGCGGCGAGAGGGTTGGCAGCGACGAACAAGGGGGGGGTGGGTTGTACAGTTTGGGGAGGGAAAAAAACGATGCCGCACGAGGGGCAGCCGTAACAGAGACGAAGGGTGAGGAGAGAGGAGCGTTGTCGAACAATAAGGAGCCCGAAGGTAGCGAGCGGGGTGTTTGCCAAGTAAAACTCAGCAGAGCACGGCGAAAAATAGGAAGGCTGAAGGCCGCCGCACCCCCGTATCCACCGCGTCAGCCCCTTAATCTCTGGCGGCGTGATAACGTCGACGCAGCATTTTGCATGCTAGACTGCCGGGCTGCTACATCCATTCCTGTCCTCTCTCTCTCTCTCTCTCTCTCTCTCTCTCTCTCTCTCTCTCTCCTCTCGCTCCTCTCTAGCTCCCTGTTCGATGCTCCCCTGCGCCAACCTCATCGGCGGTGTGTCCCTCTCCACTCTCGCCCCCTTAGGCGGCATCCATCCACCGATTCCGTCCCCCCATTTGCCACTGCTCGTCCTTGTCGTTCCCCCTGGCCGCCGCGCCGTCGTGGCTCCACAGACAACGTGTGGCAGTACCACGTAATCTACCTGCTCCAACTACACACCATCTTACCCATCTTACCCTCCACCCTATATCCAGTAGCTGGCTTTCGTCGTCCTCCCCCCGCGGGCGATGCAACTCTCATCAATTACCGAACTACGCCGTCAGGAATACGTCCTTATCCCACCCCCGAAATAGGTCTGCCTCTGGACCGTCGGAGTTTCGACATCTCCTAAACGCGTAATCGGCTATCCAGCCACTTGTTCCGCGAGCCGGAGAGGGTAACCCGATTCGGTGGGGCGCGGGAGCATGGTCATGAATTCCGTGTGGCTGAAGTGGACTTCACTGCTCTGATTGGCTTGGGATAATGGCCGGCTGCTTAACGCGTTAACGTGGAACGCGTTTAATGGGTCACCGGGACAATGGGCACGGGGGAATCGTTGGGGTGCGAGGAAGAGGTTAGACCAGTCGAATGGTCCGCCGGATATTTTCATTTCAGGGACTCTCTTAAGTCCAAGCGACATGGATAGAGATATACTTCCCGTTTCTCCAATCATCTTATGCTGACGACATGCAGATTGTATCTACAGTTATGCCTCGTAACATCCACGCTGCAATTACGGAGCTGGAATTAGACCTTACAAGGATTAAAAATTGGTCGGATCAGCATGGACTCAGGATTCATCCTGCTAAATCTACCCTTCTTGTTCTTGGCTCTCCCTCCTCTTTGGAAAAACTCCCTTCAATATCTGTCACTTTTGGATCCCTTCAGTTATACCCTTCTGACTCCATTCGCAATTTAGGACTCATTATTGATCCTCGGCTGTCATATGCTAACCATGTTTCTTCGCTGTGTCGTCAAGCCTATTCGCGTTTACGTCTACTTTACCCTGCCCGACATATTCTCTCTTCGGCACAAAAACTGTTACTATCTCAATCTTTGATTATCTCGTTGTTTGATTATTGTGATGTTGTCTATCGTCCTGGTTTATCCTATCATCTTTCTCATCTTATCCAGCGTGTTCAAAACTCTTGTTTGCGTTTTTCTTTTTGTGTCTCTAAGTATGATCATATCTCTCATCTATATGTTAAAACGTCTTGGTTACGTATGCCTCAGCGCTGGATTTTCCATTTATGTTGTATCGTTCACAAGATACTCTCATCTCATGTCCCGCCTTATCTCTATAATATTCTTCGCAATAATCTTTCTTACCATGGGCCTAATTCTCTTTCTACTCGACACCAAAGTCTCCTTTCCATACCGGCACACTCGTCATCTAAATTTGAATCATCCTTTGCTTATATCTCGGCTCATTACTATAATTCCCTCCCACCTGATATTCGAGGATTAAATTCGTTTTCGGATTTTAAATCTAAAGCTCGCCGATATATATGGCTACATTATGCGTCACCATAATAGCTTTCTAGTTTCTTAATGTTAGTTAGTATTTAGTCATTTAGTTAGTTATTTAGTTATGGTTAGGCTTCTAACAGTATTGTACTGCAGCCTCGCCTTTTACTTTGTTTGTCTTTATGTATTATTCTCTTTTCTGATGTGTCAAGTAATAAAGACGAATAATAATAATAATAATAATAATCATCTTCCTTTCCCCTTCGTTCGCGTTTTTATCGATCCTCTCTGCGACCGGGCGACGGGACTTGCGAAAAAGGAGGCAACGCGTCTGAATAGACACAGAGCGGTGTTTGGCGAGAGAACGATCGCGCGATCGACCAGGTAAAAATAATTTCCTCCCGCGCGCAGACGGGGGAAATAGGCGACAGTTACCGGTGACAATTTTCTGGCGCGGCTGACCGTCCGAACGGGGTTGGGAATGGGGCTGGGAGGGTTAGTTAACGGTGTCGGAGTCACGCAGCTTTTAATTGGCGCGCGGCCGTAACGATAAGAATAGGAGATTAAGATGGCCGAGTACGCAGCGGCGGGAACGGTTAATTTATAGCCCCGCGTTTATACGTCTTTTCCAGCGTTTCCTCGTGCCCCCTGACTCCCATAATCCTCCCGACCGCGCGCGCGCGTATTTCATTGCGATCCTTTCCGCCGCGGCCTCCTACGGGCACATAAAAAGAACTCTCTCTCGCGCCGCGCCGTGCCGCGAAGGATGTCAGGGAACGACGGGAAAGCCCTTCGCGAGAATAATGACGCTTTTCGCGGAGAGATTACACATAAATCACTTTGGAAACTTATTACTTGAAAGCTTCCACCGCCGGCTCGCTCTCCGCCTCCGAACTCGCCCGCGTCTCGCTATTTATCGATAACTTTCGTTCTGAGATTAAGGTGGCCCGAGTTCGGTCTCGCAACTCTCTTACTTCTCGAAAATATTATCTCGGAATTTCCCCGGGAACAGCTCGCGAGTTCTGCCTGTCCGTTTGCTCTGGCTTCGAGGCACAGGAATTTCTTCAAAAATACTCGCCGGATAAACGGACGGTACTTGGATGGCGGTTGTAAGCGATGTTTCCTCAAGCTTCCTCGCTGAAAGGATCAGCGCTCTCGATAATACACATGTCACTCTGACTTTTCCTCTCCTACGGAAAGGCACGCTTGCTTTGAACGTCCGAATTGTCCGTTCGCCCGTTTTCGTCTCCCTCGAGCAGCGCGCGCGGGGCGCAGCTAAATAGTAGTCGGCGGCGGTGGCTGGGCAGCGATGGCACACTTATCGTCGGAATGAAATTGGAAAATGGACAATTGCAGGCGGTAATGCGGCGGCGGGAAGCGTGTTAACAGGGCTGCGGATGTCGCTGGGTGCGAGGGTCCACAGTCACGCATTAGGAAGTTACTCTCTCTCTCTCTCTCTCTCTCTCTCTCTCTCTCTCTCTCTCGCCGTGGCCCCTCTAGGCTCGTACGTTTCAATTTGTCGCCGGCCTCTGATGTAACCGCGCGGTCTCATTAGTCGAGGGGTGAAGGAACGACAACCCTTCTCCGTTCCGTGCCACCGCCATCTCTGGCCCGCCTCTGTCTCTCTTTACAATCAACCTTACTGCCGCTCCACTACCCTCGACCTAACCACCCGCTTCGTCGCCACTCTTACCACCGCCATCACCACCAGGCGAAAGCGGACCAGTATCGCGCCCGACCCTCCCAACAGCCTTCTACGGGTATCCGTCTAGCTCCCGGCGTAGTGTAAGCTACGAACAAACAATTACAACTTCCACCCAATGGCGATTGCCGCGCCGTGGATGGAGCCTTCATTTACCTGTCGGCGGCCACTTACCGCGACTCCCACGAAGAAACTTTGACTAGGGAATGGAGAAAGAGAGACAGAGAGATAGAGAGAGAGAGAGAGAGAGAGAAGGAGGAGAAATGAGCAGGAGGGTGGCGGAGGTTCCGGGGGAATCGAAATTTCGCTCGTTCCACGAACGATGCTCGGACCTTTTTCTTTCCACGCGCCGGTTCCCTTGGTTTCTCGCCGCGTTTTTCATTTTTCTCCCCCCCCCCCCCCCCCCCTCCGCCGAGTTCCAGCGGATGGAGACGTGGAAGTCTGACCGGAGGAAGGTGGGTGGGCGCGAGCGGGAATGAAGTCGTGTCGGGGGAAATAGGAAATCCCGGGCGGAGTTTGATCGCGATCAGGATCGTGGTATCCCGTTGCCATTGTGCCGGGCCGTTGCGCCAAGTCTCGTCGAAGCTGGGGGGACATTTTTCTCGGATTCGGCTGGCGGATGTTTGCATCGGAGATTGCGAGGTGGCGAGATTGCGCGGCGGTCGGTGTAAGGTCTAAGTGGCGCCTAATCGATGTGGAAGGAAATCTGCTCCCTCGAATCCGCTTGCCGGGGGAATCTGGTTACATTCGCGCCACGGCGACTGTGCGTCGTAATTACGTCTGTCGCAATCGTTGCTCGCGTCGGTGAGTCGCGAATGGATGTTTACGGGAATGGGGCGAGCGTAGAATGGAAGTTAATCGAATGGAGGACGTTGATGGATATCGGGGAATAGCCTGCTTTCCCAACCTTCTGTTGCCTTTCGTCTCCGCGGTGATCCTGCGAAATTTATCATCCCGCTGATCCGATCCCATCATCGTGAAATCAGCATCCAGGCTTCCGCGACTGCCGGCTCCGTAGACTAGCGGGTGTCGTCGCCGAGGAATTGATCGAGCCTCGCCTCCCTTCAAAAATAACCCCGAGCCTCTCGCCCGGCCAGATTCAATCTTGTCGTAATGAAACTCTGGGGGGGAAACTTTTCGGCCAGTTATTTTCACGCGCAACTAAAGTATCCGCCGCGCTGAAGGATGCCTCTGCAACTCGACAATAACTTTGCTTCCCGCTACTGTCGTCTAAAAGGATGTTCCCGGCACTCTCCCACACGGCAAAGAGAACTAACTCCTCTTTCTAGGCAGCTTCTTCGCATCGATTCTGAAACGCTTCTGTGCGATCATCCTCGACCATGGCCCTCAAAGAAATCTACCCAAGTGTCCCGCGCGAAATAAAACTTAAAAAGTATCCTCAACGCTATCTGATTTCGTTTGTTCGTGCTTAAGAGAGGCTCACGGTCTACGCTGAAAGGACTCGGTGACACGATTCTCCGTTTGCGGAGCCTTCTCCGGTGAAACTCCACCTCCGGTAACTTAGTCCTGACTGCCAGGGGCGATACATGATAACGAGGTAACGAGTAATTATGCATTTTGCACCAGAGCTCGGAACACCTCGATGCCTTGACGCAACAATTTCCGTTCTATCGCAGGCAGCAACGTAATTCGCCAACGGAATTGCTAGATTGAAAAAGTCGCAATCGAAACCATTGCTTATCGAGCAGAATCCACCTTCCAATTAAGTCGCCACGTTGCGTAAGCTGTCGATACATTTATTCTTCACGTTAGAGAAGAAACCACGAGCTTTCGGTATTCGGTGGATGTCTATTATCGGCACACTATCGAACAGCAATGGTGAATCAGGTCAAACGGTGAAGGTCGCATAAAGAGGACCCTTGAAGTACGGAAACGATTGGCGCAACGATTTCCCCCGTTCCGTGCAACTTGGCGAAAACTGATTTCCGGTTCGATATGGGGTAGACGTTATTCGGATTAAATCGTCAGCGTGACCAGTTCTTGATGCAGGCTGAAGCATCCCGTAGTGGAACTTCTTCTACCCAGCACAATCTACCGGCTGTATCTTCGAAACGATCGGTCGATTCGCTATCGAAGGGCCGAACGATCGCCGAAACCAGGTCAAACTGTGGCATTTTTCGGAACCTGGTTACCAGATTTCCACCGTCGAGCAGAACGAACAGCTTATCGGTGGCCAATGGTGGATGGTTCAAAAGGGGCGAGTAGTACCGGATTAATTAATGGAAACTCGCGCGGTATGTTTTAATGATCGTATCTTTGCGAATTTCTCGACGCACTTGCACCGGTTTAATTCCATCTCGATGCAATTTTAACGATTTTCTCGCCTGAAGCTTTTCCCTTCTGCAGCGTGTGCACAGCCAATATGCGTTGGGTAAAACAGCTGCCCCGTTTCGAATAATCCCCTGTCGACGATTGGAGCGCGTAGGCGGCGGGGGTATATTAACATTTTTCAATAATCGCCAACCCGTGGCGTTTGTTAACCGACGTATTCGCAACTTTATTAGCTGTCGGCTGGAACGCCCGCTCGCGCTCCCATCTTTCATGCAAATATTCGCGCGGGTCCCGTAATCGATTTCGTTCCGGTGTAATGAGATTTTAATTAAACGTCGGAAAGAAACTCGCGTCCCCGGCGCCCTGTGCGCGTGCATCCATACGGGAGCAGAGTTTTTCAGAGGGCAGCGGAATTCGGAGCCACGGGGCCGTGTGATTCGCCTGGAAGGCGCGAATTCCTTGTCCCTTTGGCCCCCGTTGTCTTATTCGAAATCACTTGTCGATGGATAATCGCGAGGCGTCGCGATGCCTCGACGCCAGGGGCCTTCGTTGGAGGGGAATGGCGCGGAGAGTGGCGAGCGGACGGCGAAAATGAAAACGCGGCTCTGCGCAAAGGGGCTAATCAGAGATGACGGTTCCGTCATCGTATTGGGTCTTCGCAATAGCAGCAATTAAGTGCGTAATTATACGAAACCGCAGCCGCCTACGGGCCGTGGCGCCGCAAATTCATTCGACCTGGACCGCAAAGCAAATCACTGTCGTCCATTGCGACCAGCCGTGTCGCCGGCCTGTCAACCGTCATTGAAAACTGCCGCCGATCGCGTCCATCGAGACTCGCGTGTTTTGCCCGGGAATCGTAGATTCGGATGGAACAGCATTGGGGCTGGCATCGCGAAGGCTGATAGACGGGATATCTCCGCGAGGCACATAATAGTTGTAACGAACAGACGAGCAGCCACTACCAGTGTCGGAACCCGCTGAAACACGAAGGAAAGATGATGAGAACGGTGTTCGATTTCCCCGGCTCGCGCGAAATTAACGGGTACTCGAATTAGAAAGTGTTCGCTCGCGGCGGAACGGTTTTACGTAGCACCTACTGTTTCCGCTGTGCTTCTCAGGTTGCCGGCTCGGGGCTCGGTAAATACCAAAAATACTGGGCAAATGGAAATTCCGCGTTCGAGCACCATCGAGGGGCCGTTTGAAAAGCGCGGCCGCGTTGTGTAGCCGTGTAAACACACGGGATTCGTTTAATTTTTCAAAGCAGTTTATCTGCTCTGTGCTTGACACAGAAATCCGTTTACCGTGCGCGCGGGGCGCCCGCACACCTGTCGGTGCACACGGGCACACACTTGGAGCGCGCAGCCGTGCCACGGTCTGTCTAGATGAAAACTGCGAGGAGCACGAGTGTGTCCGTACACACTGTGGAAAATTACGATCCCCCGCTTCGCCGTCTTCTCCTACGATTCGAGCAAATATAAATTCACCGACTGGTCCTTTTCCAACCCCGCCCGACCACTGCAAACAGCCAGCGCCAGAAGTAAACGCCACCCTGAGAGGAATCTAGCGCGCGAGGCCGCCGTGAACGCGCGATATACTATCGAATATTTGAATGCTTACGAGGCAGTATGGAGGCCGATGCCCACTTGTCGTTTCGCGCCACCTAACCTCGATATTTTTTCCGAAAAAAAAAACTCGTCGTCGAGGGTGTCGCGCATTGGCGTTGCGAGAAAGGGGCCGAGGCTCTTGCGCGCGGAAACGCTACGACAGGCTGCGGTAACGTGTCACCGGGACCGAAAATAAAACAACGCGGCGTTTCGTGGTTGTTTCAATCGGTCGGGAGTGCATCGAAATAAATTGCGCGGCCCGTGTCCAGGACCAAAGCGACCGCCGCGTCACTTGGTTCTTTTGCGGGCACGGAATTCCATGCGACCCCTGTCTCGTTGATCCCTCCGCTCCCCCGGGAATCAACGGACGAAAATTCGATGTCGCACCTGTGCCGGGGTGGCTCCGTTACTCGTTCAGCATTTATGCAGGACTCTCCTGTCTCAGGCATCTGTTTAATTTTAACGAACGTCGAGCGCCTGGGACAAAGCATCCATTTGCTGGCGGCAGAGGCGCGGATAAGACCCGAAATTAACTCAAAGTATTCCTGACAGACGGTTTCGTCGCGATTCGTTAGTCGGTCGAAAGTAAATTTCTAATTTTCGAGGAGTATTCCCTATTCGCAATTACGGGACGGCGGCGCGGGCGGAGAAGGGTGGAGCGGCGGAATGTACACGGGGAAACAGAGTTTCAGTAGACCGCTCGACGGTAAATAGACATTTCTGTTTGCGAGAGGAGCGTGTCTGCTCGTGATAGACAAGAATGCCGGTCGTTATGGCGACGCTACAGCGTAGCCAGCCCCAGTAGCAGATGCGTAAACGAGATAGAAGCTTACAAAAGGCGCGCTGCGGATGCGATGCCAGCTCGCGGTCGCTTCTTCTTTCTCCCTTCTTCTCCACGACCCCTGTTTCGCCTCGCGAACTTTAAAGAGTAATTGAACGTCAACGGGCCTCGACGCATTTAAAAATACGCCCCTCCTCGCCGTGTACCTTCTTCCTGCTGGCCATTCATGCTACCCGGATCGTGAATATACTTAAATAATCAACACGTCGCACAGTGGCGAATTTGGCCGAAAAGCTGGCCAAAAATGAATCTGCAATTCCCGTGCAAATTATTAAAATATTTTATTGTAATACAACTCTAAGAAGCTAAAAGTATAATTTTTTAACGTTTAATGTTTAATTTGTTGTTTTAATTATAATTATATTATTAAAAATATTAAAAGTATTGTGGTTTGTAGTTTTTAGTCAAATAATTACGCAGTCATTACTGAAACATTAATATTTGTATATATTTTAACATTATTATATCGCATACTTATACATAAATATTTATATAAACATTTGGTACATAGCACTGATGATCAACGAGATGCTTTTCTTGCGGAATTTTAAACGTTATAATTACTAAGTGAGAGCTCAACCCCAATGTTGTCACTATTAACTTCCGTCTTATTTTGACTCGCATAAATATCTGATGAAAGTGCTATCTGTGACTCGTGTATATGCAAAGACTGAATGGATCGGAAATTATACTCGTATCAGTGTACACAAAAATGAGAATATTTGCCAAAATAGCAATTTGTTGCAAAAAACTGCAACGGGGTCTTAAAGTGCATACCTTGAGCTTTCATTTAAAAAAAAGAATGGTGCTTGAGCTCGCTTGAGTTGTAACTTTTTGCTTACGAATAAACAATAAATGAATATGCTTTCAGTACTTGTTTATAAGAACTTTTACAGACTTCACATTTAAAACAATAATAGTGTATATGATACTACACCACAATATATAATGTTTATTTTGATAGCTGGACTCGATAATCTGAAAATAAATCTCAAAGTAGACCTTAAAATTTCGAGCGTCAACTTTGAACTGACACATCTCAGCAACGGCTGCAGTTTATATATTTACATTAGTAAGAAATTATGCACAAATATGTCATAAATAAATGGCACTAATTGGATTTAGCAAATTTAAAACTTTTACATTCTGATTTTTGGCCAGCTTTTCGGGCAAATTCGCCATTGTGCGTCGCCGCGTAACGCCCATATTACATATTATATTTTTGAAATATTTGTGAAACAGAATTGATCGATCTGGGAGATGGAGGAATCTGTAAAAATTCTTTGGAACAGTGCTTTCTTCGAAGGTCGTAGAAATTGCTTTCTCCCGTGCGCGTTTCCTTTTCCCGTCCAATTATTTAATACATTTATCGGCGCCGTGGCGCGGCTGGATCGTTAGGAGCGCTCTCGCGATTGAAAATTTCCTTCGTGGAATCGCGGTCAATTTACAAGACTCGTTTTCCAGTTCGCCCGGGGGGGGTGGATGGATCGTTAAGTACTGGTTGCTCGCGATTGAAAGTATTCCTGTTTCCAGCGGGAAAAGCCGACTGGAATTACTAAATCCGTAATACGGCAACGGTATCGATAACTTGGGCTCCCGATGCGGCGCGTCCCGTAAACGCGAAGCTGAATAATTCATGAAGAAACACGAGGGAGGATACTTGGTCGATCGCGGTTCGCATCGTCGGTCAGCTGATTAGCAGCGATTGGAAATGAAACGCGAGTGCCTACCTGTCGTTGGACTTGTTCTTTCGCGGGGAACGTATATTCTCGCCGCGGTGGCCTTCGTCAGCCCCTTTCGCCCTGGGGGAATGATTCCGCCGCGAAAAAACGGCTGGCAACGGTCGCGGGCTCTCGAACGGTAACGCGGGAAAACGGCTGGGACGTGTCTGTTGTTCAAACTTGAGTCGGATCAAAGGTCAGATAAAGGATGGTAGTTCGGTGAATTCGCTGCAGCGGCGTGTGGTTTCGTGCGCAAACGAAAATATACGTGCAGAGGGGGCTAAGGGAGGCGCGGAGGGGCAGAGGCAGGGGGGCGAAACACAGGGCTGGAGGCCGGATAAAGACAGACACAGGGGCCAGCGAGGAGGAAACCGGCGGCGTGGTTGAGGGTCGATTTTACACGGGCAACGTACAATCTCTATGCATGAGGCTCACTGGCTCGCTACAGCTTCCTAAGTACACAGAATACGTATTTGCATTTCGGTCTTTGTACCGGTGTGTCCCTGTTAGTGTTCCACCCTGGCCTCCGTCTCTGTTCCCTGTTTCTACGTTTCCATCCCGCCCTCTCCGTCGCTCTGCTTCGCATCTCCTTCTCTCTCTCTCTCCTTTCCCTGCTCACCGTTGCACAGTCCACATCTCGTCCTCCTCTGCGCTCCTTGCTCCGGATCTCGTGGTCCACGTTGCTCCTTGGTGTTTCTATATTCCGCTGTGTGCAGCCTCCCTCATCGGAGTTTCAACGTTGACCCGACTCTATACGGGCGGACCAGAGGATCTACTCGCATCCTGTTAACCGCACTGCGGTCCTTCTCTAAGTCCACCAACTATCCTGTGAGTCAGTATTTATAAACTTCGGATTAAATCATCGTTAAAGGTATCTGGAGGTTCTCGCCGCTGCGAAATCTCTCTGTATCTTCCTCTGCCCGAGTTCCACGGGAGTATCGTTATAACAGCGGCGATGGTGGCGGGCTGGCTGCTCGCTGAGGCTCAAAATCCCCGCTGTTTTTGAGGAGGACGAGTTCAAGGTATTTTACGCGAGCATTTCGGACGCCCTCGCGTTCTTCAGACCGCAACTGCGGTTCTACTCTGAGCCTCTGGCGATCTAGTGGCTCGAGGCGACGTTTGGTCACGTCTGGGATTAGCATGGATGTTAAACGCGTCTCGTTTGAACTGTCGTTGACTCTGGCCAGATCGTATTTCACCGTACGAACCCGTGGTAGCTATCAAATTCTGTCCACCTGCTTCTCCTACGTTCCGAGAACTCCGCTTCTCGCTTTCCACGAAACAGAGCCGGGAACTTTCCTCCTCGTTCCGTTCCTCGGTGTTTGCCGACGAGAAAAACATTGAATTCCAAGAAATTAAGCTCTTTGAAGTGCAGCGCGTCTTCGGTGATCGAAGAAAAGTTCTCGGGACTCCGAGGAAACTTCCATTCAAGGATCTTTCGCTCTGCGAGAAGTCTGCCAGTAGTCAGAGTCAGACATTCGTTCGACGGCAGTGATGCACTTTGCCAACCTCCAATTTCCAGCGCCGCCCCGTTATCCAGGGTGTTTCGCCTTCGTGCCGATCGCGATAATGCCGACTTCAAAGGCTCGACAATCCCACGGACGCTTTATAATAGATTTTCTATCCCATTAGCGTCCGCTGGCTCCTTGGCTCGTCCCTCTTCCTCCAACGCGGCGGGACTCGCCGCGGCGCGTACGGTATTTCACGGGACTGGCCTGTAAATCATCGTTAAAGCACTCGGGCTCAGGACTTACGACGTTCCTAGCAGTTTTCCGCGGGGGAGTCTGCTAAATTAATCACCGAACTGGCGCCGAAATACTCGCGAGGATTCCCCGGGAAACTCGACAGGGGCGCGGGCGCGCGCGAAACTTTTAGATTGAACAGCTTTTATCTATTCCCCCTTTCAGGACCTACAAAATGGTCCCAGGTAATTTCGTGGAAAATTTTCACTCCTTACGCGAGACAGACACGCCTCTCCTTTACACCCCTTTGCAACCCTTCCCCGCACCACCTCGCCCCGTCGTTATCCTCGTCATAGGATCTACACAGGCCATCAGGCACACTCTTATTCGATGCAGCGAAACTTTGAATTAAATCATCCTTAAAGCACCGGCAGGAGTTTACGATCCCGCGCTGTCTCGAGTAGTTTCCGAAGCAGTTAACCAACTTGGCTTGTCATAAACCAACGTCGATTTCTCGCCCAACGGGGGGAAGTATCGAAACTGGCCGCGTACAGAGGGGCGGGCGAACTTTTCTGCTCGACGTTCGATTCGCTCAATTATAACGGCTCGGCCGCCGAGTCTCGGTCCATGGTTAGGGCGGCAGAGTCTGATATTAACCCGCGGAGAGGCTCGAGTGGCGGAATTTTTCCCAACTGCTCGGAACGGGCAGCAACGCGGTTCAACGGTGGAATTCTTCTCGGGACGACGGTTATTCTTGAATTAATAAGAGAAACGGCTGGAATTTAAAAGGGACCTCCTTCTCCCTGGCAAAGGGACGCGAGAGTGCTCGGCTTTGAAAGAAACATTTTTCGCCCCGTTGATCGGCCCCCGCCGAATTTCACGAGATAATTTGCCCGTTTCAAGCGCGGGACCGTTCACTTCATGGTCGCCACTCGCCTCTCAGAGTGTACTTTATGATTTTTCCGAGCGGTCATGGTGGGACGACGCCCCGCTCTCGGTGCTGAGTAAAACGACACGGGCGCGCCGCTTTTACGATTTCGTCGCGGCTATTACGTCCTCAGAGCTTTCAGAGCTCGCGTAGCGCCTGCGAGCTTCTCTTATTCTTCGAATTGTCGTATAGACACCAGAGGGGAGAATCCATACGCCGCTGGTCGAGGAAACCGTGACATTTTTCAAAGAGCCAATTTTAATTGCATCTCCCCGTGGTACGCGCGGTCAAAACCGCCACGAGCTACGGAACAAGCGGCAGGGAGGACGGATAGAAATATGGGAACCCGCCGGAAGCCGAATGTTCATATTGAAAAACGTTTTTTTTTTTATTCAACAAGCGACCACTGTCACATCATACGCCCCCGCGAAATTTCCCCGGGATACTTGGAGCGCTATCCAAGCTCCAGGCTGCTCCTGCCTCCCTGCGAAACTATTTCCCTTTCGGGCTTGGTGCTTCTCATACAGTCGCGGCTGCCCGCTGCCTGAACCCCTGCGCAGCCAATTTTCTGCCCGCCGCGGACACTTGTATCGGAGTTAAACGACGTTTCGAACAGGCAGGGAGAGGAAAAAACGCTCGCGGCTGGGCAGCAGCTCGCGAATATTAAAACGATGAGGCGTGGTGAGTGCTGACGTAAAAAACGCCTGCTGCAGGGGGGGGGGGGGCGGGGGTTGATTCCCTGACGAGAACCTTTTGGTTCTGTGCCGCTGTCAAGAGCGGAAAACGGCCGCGAACTTTCTGCAGGCCGGGCCAGCTTAAATCCACTCGTTACGAGCCGTACGTTGAAACGCGCTCGCCACCCCCGACGCGGGCAACCCGCTCAAACTAATTCGTCTACCCGACCGCGAACGCTCTCCCCCACTTATCTCCGTCACCCCCCCCGGTTCGGTTGTCCCTTCTCCCCCCGGCAGCATTTCGCTGGGCCGTTTTTTCGCAAGCCCGCGAACGGTATTGCGCTCCCGCCATGTTTTTTTCGCCCCTGATTCGCCGCGGGTGGACGTCCAACCCGTTTTCAGCGGAGTTTTCAGCGTCGTTTATGCGGGTGTGCCCCGAGCCCTTTGTGCCGGGCACCGCGAAACGATGAATATTGACAATGAACCTTGGGCCAAGTGCCGAAACGTTGGCGGTTATTGATTGTTGGCAAGCTTTCAGAGTCAGTGGTAGACGTGTACGGTAACTGCTGTGTATTATTATTATTATTATTATTATTATTCGTCTTTATTACTTGACACATCAGAAAAGAGAATAATACATAAAGACAAGCAAAGTAAAAGGCGAGGCTGCAGTACAATACTGTTAGAAGCCTAACCATAACTAAATAACTAACTAAATGACTAAATACTAACTAACATTAAGAAACTAGAAAGCTATTATGGTGACGCATAATGTAGCCATATATATCGGCGAGCTTTAGATTTAAAATCCGAAAACGAATTTAATCCTCGAATATCAGGTGGGAGGGAATTATAGTAATGAGCCGAGATATAAGCAAAGGATGATTCAAATTTAGATGACGAGTGTGCCGGTATGGAAAGGAGACTTTGGTGTCGAGTAGAAAGAGAATTAGGCCCATGGTAAGAAAGATTTATTGCGAAGAATATTATAGAGATAAGGCGGGACATGAGATGAGAGTATCTTGTGAACGATACAACATAAATGGAAAATCCAGCGCTGAGGCATACGTAACCAAGACGTTTTAACATACAGATGAGAGATATGATCATACTTAGAGACACAAAAAGAAAAACGCAAACAAGAGTTTTGAACACGCTGGATAAGATGAGAAAGATGATAGGATAAACCAGGACGATAGACAACATCACAATAATCAAACAACGAGATAATCAAAGATTGAGATAGTAACAGTTTTTGTGCCGAAGAGAGAATATGTCGGGTAGGGTAAAGTAGACGTAAACGCGAATAGGCTTGACGACGCAGCAATGTAGGTGGATCGTGCGTTTTTTGCCTCAGACTTTCGGTTATCGCGTTTACGTTCTTACATCGGAGATGTTTTGTAGATCTCCATCGACTCGGACGTTGTAAATTCATCAGCGGGAACTGTGGCCGTTTCTTTTTTCACGACTCCGGCGCTGTTGCTCAGCTTTCTCATTTCCATCTACTTCGCTCCAGTTCTCGAGCTCCACTCCCTTTGAAAGCGCAGCGTGCTGCAGTGGAACACAAGGGGAGCAGCGGAGTTTCCCGGCGATACGGTAACGCTATCGGCGATATCGTAAGTTTTGTCTCGAATTGATTTTAAAACACCGTTCAGCGTTCTCTCTCGAGAGAGAAACGCGAAAGAACTCGAGCAGTCGCGGTGCAGCCTGTTTGCCGTTTACAGAGGACACGTGCACGCGAGCTCGTGAGCTGTATCAGATGCTCGTTTTCCTGCAGAGTTTTCAAGGCGTTATTGTAATTTTTCGCCGCGCCTCGCTATTTGACTCGATAGTCTCCGTGGCCCCCTTGTTCGTCGAGTTTCCGCTCAACGAATTTCCGAGCTGTTGTGGGCGCGGGCTGCAGAACAAACGGATGAAACTGCGCTGCAACGAAACGGCAACCGTGAAACACGCCACTTTAATGCGCAACGCGCTGGAATGCGAAAAACAGCAGCTGGGGAACACGAGCCCCGTCAAGCGGATGCGTTACACCGCGATTTCGCGTGGCACGCTGTAATACGATAGAAAATAATGCGATTACGGTTATTCCCGTGCCACATAATTTCCCGCGTTTACGCGTCATTGATCGCCGACGCGTTTTCGTAAATGAAATCCGCCCCCGACCCGCTAAAACACGCGGATGTTGTAAACTGTGCACGTGAGCGCTCGCTAATTCACTTTCCACCTCGAGGAGGAACTGTTGGGCACGTTGGTAATTTGCCCCTTGTCGGAGGCAAATCTGGACTTTAATAAGCAGCCGCGGGTGTAAGGAAACCCCAATCTTATAATCAAAATCACCCGTTCTGCATCTCTGCCCCTGACCAACATTGAAAATTGTGGCGAGCATCTTGCTCTTTATTCTTCGGCGGCAATAATCTTTAAACGCGACACGTGTATCGTAGCAGAAAGTGGACGCGAGAGATTCACTGTCGTCATCACGGATCACGCTTTAACAACAAACACATTCAGCCCTGATTCTCCGTCAATCACGAGCGGCCGCGGTATCGTCATTTCTAATCGAGCTAATATCGTAAACAGATTTGGCCGCGATCGCGTGAAAGCGCCACGATAAGCCGCTCAGCTAGAAATCATGCTGATCGCGGCGACAAGATAATGAACGGCTAATACGCGTAGCCACTCCGCGATACGAAATAATTAGCGTCGGATCGGCGTGCTTCGTGCTCAACTAAATCGATGTGAATTGCTGACTCGGCCTGTATACTCTGCCGTACGAATTTCCACCTTAACGGTAGCCGTAGTATCGATCATCGTCGGTCGGACGAAAGCTCCGCTAATTGACGGCCGCGCGCTGCGAAATCAGAAATGGTAGCGATCAGAGGGGTTCCTTTCCAGCAAAGGTAATGAGGAAACCTTTACGGAAACGAGAGGACTTTAGGGAGCCGCGGGAACAGCTGTCTTTTTCGGACTATTTTGCGCGCTCTTTCGACAAATAAGTCTAGATCCATCGCGCGGGGAGAATTTCACAGCAGATCGTAATCACGGAGTGGATGCGATTCCACTTATTATGCAGTCTGAATTTTTCACGACCGCGCGAACAGTGCGTTGCTGAACGGGTCATCAATTTATCGCGGCAACAGCGTTAACTATAATAGAACCGATAACCCCGCCTTTCAAGCGCGCTCCTTCTTCCCCTCGCTGATCCAATGAATGATTCCGCCCCTGTACTCGAAAACCCCGCATGGTAACTCATCCAACGATTCACACAACCACCGTTCAAATTTCGATAAATAGCATTCGCGCGCTATTAAATTGGACCCGCGCTATCCGGCCCGCGGTGAATCCAAAATCCTTGAACAATCTCGTCAAGTGCGCACGATTTCCCGTAATCTCCGGCACAGTGGAGGGCAGACATTATAAAATAACCCCCCGTAATCCGTCCTCGGGTGGACGACCCTCTTCCCTTTAAACCCCATTTAAATATTATCCACGGGGCGAGACTGCCGTGTGATTCGATCGTTGCGTTGGCGAGTCACCGTCCAACTAAACGGATTCCCAGCGAGCCAGAGAACGCTGGACAAGATTCCTTTTTTCCAAGCTCCATAGAACTGCCCCCCCCGTGGTACTTATCGCGCTGATCCGATGTACACGGTATCACCCCCCCGCGCCACGGGAAGAGGGGAAACAATGAATACTTTCCATCCTGCTCGGACCCCTTGTCCCGCATTGTTTCGCCGGAGGATAAATAACGCGTCCCAGTAGAATCGCCCGCGGTTTTAATTCAATGCCGAAACAAAGGCGAGGGAAGAAGCTCGTCTTCGTCATCGAATGGGGTCGCCAGAACGTTGATCTCCGAGGCCAGGCTCTCGGTTTCGCCCCTCAACAAGTTGCCACCCAATGAGCGTCGCGTGCGAATTGAAACATCCCCGGGAACGGACTCGTGCACGGCGCGAGGATCGCAAGTTCACGACCCCCGTGGTCAGAATCGATAGCTGGCTAACCGACGTGAACTTTCGGCCTGTTAATAATTCACCGTCGAAAGGCAGATTAGATCCGACGATTGTTAAGGGGGA
Source organism: Andrena haemorrhoa (assembly GCA_910592295.1). Taxonomy (NCBI): domain Eukaryota; kingdom Metazoa; phylum Arthropoda; class Insecta; order Hymenoptera; family Andrenidae; genus Andrena; species Andrena haemorrhoa. The sequence continues at coordinate 12,662,578 of OU342944.1, read as the reverse complement.
TTAAATCCCTGCGTCGAGCGTGCAAACGGGCGTGGAGCGGTTGAACCTCTGCCGGTGAACAAGTCATTGTAGTTTGGACACACTTGCGCCGGTGATTACAACCAGGTATCCCTGTTCGCGTGATTAAATATTCGCGCAGCTTGCGCATGAAAATCGGGTAAGGGGCGTCCCCTCCGAGCGGTGTAGCGCCGTTTATCTATGGGGATAATGTAGGCCGATACGAGGTAGCCCCTTGTAGGACCTATCAGAAGAGGGAGGGTCTACAAGTCTGTCCTTTCGCTCTGACAGCATTTGTTGCCCAGATAGCGGTCACCTCGGTTCACGAGGATTATTCAAAATATAATCCTGTTCTCTGCACGAGTTTCCATATTTCGTTCAGTCATTGTCTGATTTATATTCCCGGCAGGAAATATTCCAATATAAATTCTTGCCATAGCAGCTTTATATCTCTTCATTCTGCTACTGTAGCACTGGCATTCCTGCGATTCCCCTAGATCGCCCGAAGCTTCCCCTCGCACGGCCACTTTATCCGCTTTTTACCCTCTAATTTCCGCGGGGATGCGATATTCCGGGTGAATCTTGCGGCCCGGGGAGCACATTTTCATCGATCCCATGCAAATGAGGCGCGCATTAGGGGTTCTTGCCGCGAAGGCGATCGGGACCGCTGCCCCAGGGCAAAACAATGCGGCCACAGTCACGTCGGCGCGCAATACGCGTTTCCGTGTTTCGTCGTCCGGCCAGCGACGCGATGTCACGAGGCCCCCTGCCCCCGGGCGTCGCGGGCGGGGGACGGATTCCCAAGCCTGTACGTTCCTGTAATTTCATTAGCAATTGAAATTCCTTGACGGGGCCACGAGCAGCGAGTTGCGTGCGACCGATTTGTGGCGCGGTTATACGCTCCCGCGATTCGGTTTCGCCGTTTTACGAATTTGAATACTTACTGTCCGAGCGCGCGGGCTGCCGGGCTCATCGCGATGGTAATACCACCATCCAAACGGCGTATAAGTCGAGCATACTTCGTGCAACGGAATCCGGCGGCCAGCTGGAACACGGTAACCTCGTAAACGCTGCTTTCCTGAATATTAATGGCCACGGAACTTGATATGCGCCTCATCGTTACATTCGGAGGATATCTCTGCCCAAGCAACTACTCCCTTGTGCCTTGAATCAGTGGCGTCGCAGGCTTTAAATCGAGGAAACGGAATTGCGGTATTATCGACGATGGATGCATCGAGTCCGCGTGTTTCAGTCTATTACCGTGGAATTTAATACAGCGGATCGACGAGCGAAAAATCGGGTCGACGTCAAGCCAGAGTTCAATCTCGCTGGCATAGATTTTGTTATTCAGCTGGTCGAGTAATTGCAGTGAAATTAATTCGTATAGCATCGGGGCGGGCCGAACGACGTACAGGCCATTAAACACGCGGCCGGGTAACGCGAAAGAGCGGAAGCGACGCGACGCCCCGGCGTTGCACTGAAACGGTGCAGCGTCGTTGCACAGGACGAGTCGGTCGTTCGTCCTGGCCATGGAAGCCGCTGCTAATGGAGTACAACGAATTACTACTAATTAACGGGGGGATGCCGCGTGGCGCGTGACTCTGAGCGTCACGTCACAAATCCCTGGACTTCCCTTCGAGCCCCGACGGCCAAGAAGTCCCGCCAGCATAATTAGAGTAATGTAGTCGTTGCAGGACTGACGGGATCGCTCGTTGACCGCTCGTACCGCGTGCTCGCGCACTTATCGCGCGGTCTGCACGCGAGCCTCGCCTAATATCTTCGCCCATCGAATCGATTTACGATTACGTTGTTTGCCTCTGGTTCAATGACTGGGGATTTTCATTAGGAACGATGGGAAGGGGTGATAGAATCTCTGGTGATCGACGGATGAATGGGATATTCTTCTGACTCGGAGAGGTTTTCTGTGTAGAAACTTCCTGGAGCAGAATATTTTGTAGATCAACATCTATGTATTCTCGATACTGTTTTGGCTATCTCTGGGCAGGCTGTGAAACTTTAAAAGCACTCTGCTGTTTTTCAGCGGTGCGATCTTTAAGGCCATGCTTTAAACCTAGAATTCGGCTACCGTTACAAAGAGTGGCTCGCGTAAACGTAAAGTCTGCGGGGAAGAGCTAGCGATAGTGGGGTTAAAGTTTGCCGCATCAGTGTATTCTTAGCTTCGCCAGTCTGCGACATTCTTATGCAATAGGAGTCTCGACACTTGTCCATGCTATCGTCCTCAGCCTCTTCGGACTTTTACCTTGAAAAGGCATCTCACTACAATCCCCAAACGTGGTCGAAATATTCCCAGCGCGAGCCACGAAGAAACTCCTCATCTTCGAGGCGGAAAAACTTTACGCTAAGCATCCCAGTGCACCGGAACCGAGCCTCAATGGCAGCTCCCTGGCTGGTGTACCGTGACAGTCGGAGCTCAACTCGTAGGCACAGGCCCACCCCCCGTCCCTGAAATTATTCGTAATCTTCGAAGAGACGGGCGCAGGGCGGGCGGGTGGCGAGGAAAGGGTGGCTCGTCCACGAGACACGGTACAGGGGCTGGCGAGGAGAAAGTTCCCGCGATGACGATCGCCCCGCGGAAGCGAGGGAGAGAGAGGCCGCGCTCCCTAGGCTCCCCCCGCGTTTCCTCTGGCAGCACCACCGGCTACAACCCTCGCGGCCTGCACGCCCGAACAATGGAAACAATACATTGAAATGAGAAAGTTGGTTTGCATTGTCGGACAACTGCGGCGACGCGCAGGGGACGCTGGCGTGCGTCTGTCTGTCTGTCTGTCTGTCTTCCTTCAACCAACCCCCGTCTCTGTCCCGCGAGCCCGTTGCTCCCTTCTCGTCCCTCTGCCTTTTACCCTTTGTCTCTGTCGGCCTCCTACGTTCCTACGTACGTGGGCTCGATTCTGCTCCCGCTCTCTCTCTCTCTCTCTCTTTTTCTCTCGCCCGCTGGCACCCACCCCCCCGCTGCCACCGCCGTTTTCCCAGTGCACGCCTCCTTCTCGTTTTTTTTCCTCCGCGAAAAGAGACGTGCCCGCCTCGTTTCCCATCGCCCGGCTGAAAGAAAGGATTGTAACCCGCCGGATGAGCTGCGGATTCCGGAATGGGGACTGCTCCATTCGACGCAGGGGGGTAGATGGTTTTCTCGTGGCGCGCGAGCTCCGACCAGGCCGGAACGCGCGCATCAGCAATTAGTCGGCGAGATATCTCCCTCTTCCCGGAGCATTTTAATAAGTTAATCGGGTCGGCTGGCTCCCCTGGTCCCCGTCGTTGCCCGTATGCCAGTCGCTGTGCCGTTCAGCCGGGCCGGGGTAGTCCGATCCACGGCGAGTATGGAATTTTTAAGATGTTTCCCTATTGGCGGAATTCGAGTGGAGATACTTTTTAGACAATACCGCTCGGGCAAACAATAACCGCGGCACAATAACCCTCGCGTACCTTCCCCTTCCTCAATCCTCTCCCTTCCTGCTGAATGAACACTCCGCGTGCGCGGTCTTTTAAGTGTTCTATTCACGTTCCTGACCGTTCGTTGCCGTATCGACGACACGAGGGCCGTTTCGAGCATCATGCTCGATCGGGGCGGGATGTTTTCCCTCGTCTACGCGATAACCACGAAATTATGGCCGCTTGCTCTCGCGCGTTCCGCCCGGCCGAGAGATAAAAGAATCGTGGCGCAGCAAATCACGGGGCCGAATTATAAATTTCGCGGACAGGGTGGTTTAATCTGTCTGGCTCGCGCACGCGAATGTTATGTTTTTAACCGATTGCGCGGCGGAGAAATCTCGCGGTATCATTTTCATGCTGGATTTCTTCGGCTCGAGTCAATTTGGTTTACGGGGAACTGCCTGACCACTGGCGCAGATGCCGGTCTGCCGTCAAAGTCGCAGAGAATTCACCATCGTCAATGGTTCGCGAAATTATTCCACGGTGCGATGGACGCGCACGGCAAAGCGCTGCACGATCCCAGAAATTTACTCGGAGCGATAGCAATTTGGCCAGGAACAGGGGGGAAAAAAAAAACCACAAATCACAGGCCCGATGCTCGACGATCATTCATATTTCACCGGCGGCCGTCCCCGTCGCGTTTCATTTTTTAGGCGGGCCGGATTAAAGTTTAATTTTAATTCGTCGCCCGTAGCTTCGACTCTACCCCTCCCCTCGTCTGGTCGGCGCGCCGCGTCCGGGAAAAGCGAGCCGCGCGGTGGATAAAAAGGGGGAAAGGAAAACGCATCGAGGAAAGTGGCACGAAAACTTTGATCACGAGCCATTAATAACGCGGCCGGTAACGTGAATCGCAGCCAGACCTAAAAGGTCGGAAGCGGAGTGGTCATTCGAGCACGGTTAAAAGAAGAATCGCGCGGAGAAGGCCGACTCGCTGCTCCGACGGCGGGAGGGAGAGAGGACGGGGTGTGGGGATCGGAGGGTTCAGGCTCCAAGGGATGTTGACGCAAAGCATTACGCAGATGGTCGATGGACGACGGTTGTGTCTCGTCTCTCGAACAGCCAACAGAGAAGCAGAAGTGTACAGCTTCAGAGGCTCTCTCCCGATGACGTCGAGGGTTGACTAAGGTTAGGCCACTCGACGTGGATCGCGTGTACAACTCGGCGGGGACGGGGGAGGATGGGAACGGGGCCGGGGGATGGGACGGTGAACGCGCAAACATTCACATGCGTGCCTGAGAGTGTAGGCACGGACACGCGCGTCTCCGCAACCCCCGGTCCCTTTTCCACTGTTACGGCCGCATCGCCGAGTACGCCCCGAAGAGGGAGAGAGAGAGTCCTCGAGCTCCGTGGCAGGGTGGCGGTTTGCCGGGGGTACAGAGGAGCCCGGGCGAAGGGGAGACGTTCCTCGTTCATTCTGTCCTCCTCCAGCTCGGCGTCTATTGTTTAGTTATTCTGATGAGCCAGTGCATTTCAAATACACTCGAGGACGGGCCATTATATCGAGGAACACACCGCTTCCTTTCGCGGACCGGCCTCGTGCACGCGTCCCACCCCTGCTCGCGTCTCCTGTTCCCAGCGAGCGACAGGTCCTCGAATCTGGACATTTTGATGCGCGGTTAATTGGACGGAACCACCGGAGATAAATTAAAGGCGTGGGTGGCATGCATGCAGAGGGTTGCATCGGTATATAGGCTTTGTCGAGCGTCGTTGATTCTTGAGCATAAACGACTGCGAGAGGTCGAGGGTGGGTATGCCGGGTGAAAGGATTGTGGTGGTGGTGTAACAAGCTTGGGGCACGCTTTTTTTTTTGGAAGAAGCTGGGAAGGTTTTTCGCACACACGAAGTTCACACAGAGACTTTTTTCGTTACATTTCTTGGTAGACACAATTCAAAAAAGGTTAAAGACTATGTTGAACCTGTCCCAGGGCTCTTGACTCCCGACAGTGAATCGCGCCGCTGATTTCGCTCTCCTTTTCCTCTAAATCTTCGCCACGCTCTCTCCACCTTGCGCACAAAGAAAGTATAAAATTCGACGAGGCTGGGAAACCGATGAGAAGCGGACAGGGATCTGGCTCTGTGCGCTTGCTCGATAGTTTTGTTCGCTCCACGGTAATAATGCTGTCGATGGAACCAGGCACGAAGGTTGGCGGCGTTTTTTTCCCCCCTTTCCGTGCCAGCTCTTTGTTTTTATTCCACTAGGAGCGGAAACGGTGAATAGTAGGTATAGAGGAAGCGCGCTTTATTCGATCAAAAGCGTGTTTTCTCCTGTTAGCGTGCGATTATCCGTCGTTATTCGAAATTAAAAAATACCGCTCCGCGAGGGCTCTTTGATTTTTTTCTTTTATTCCTCTACCTGGAAAAATGCTGTTACCAGGATACTTGATTTCCTCCATGTTAATCCGGATTATCAGCTCCAAGAGGCGTGTCTGGGAAGCTGGAAATATGGAAATTTCTCGTAAACATGAATTTCAATCGATCCTTCTAACCAACTCGCATCCTCTGCTTACATTCCCAATTTACCCGTCCCCTTTTTCGTCGTGCTTTTCCATGCATCTATCAGGATTATTCAGTGGCTGGTTTAAGACACAAACAGCAACTTGTGAATAGCTAAAGCTCCGGACATTGTTTTCCATTTCTATACCTCGGGGCTGCCACTTGCGATTCGAGACGTTCCAGCCACGGTGCGTTTAATTGAACATCGAATCAAGGGGAACGAAGGGAGGGGGTGGAGGAGCAGGGCGGGGTGGCTGGCCGACGTGCATCTGACGTTATAGGAAATTAAGTTACCTTTGTAATGCGAAATGAACTCCTCGGGGCGAGGAAATATAAAATTACGTTTATGGGGCGGGCTTTTCCTCTTTCCTTCGGGAGGAAAAATTGTTGCGGGTGCCGAGGGGTGCGTGGGGGCATAAGGTATTACCCTCCGCACGGAACCGAGAGATACCATGGTAGAAGGGAAGTCGGAGGCTAGCTGCTAGTGGAATCTCGGAAGAGAATATGGCGGACGGTGAAGTCCTCCTCCGAGTAATACGGCCCTCGCCGGAAGATGCTACAATTTCCTTCCCGCTGGTCGGAGCCGTGGGGTAGCGAGGGTGGAACGATCACTTTCGAGATCGTAGTGCAGGTCACGGTTCCAAGTGCGTCTTGGAAACAATCTCAGTGGAAAGGAGGGAATTCTTGGTGCCCCCTGCCCGGGCGTCGCGGAAATTCTTCGTTATTTGCCAAGTCTGCGCGCGTCTCCCCCGCGGACGAGGATCGTCGTGTCGGGGACGCGAGCTTCCGCCACCGAGAGGGAACTTAATTAACGCTGACTTCATCGTTGCCGGAAATGTTAGGTGGAAAGAAGCTGCCACCGGGAAGAAGGATCCGTCTTCTTTCGCTCTGCTTTGGATCGCGGTTACGCCGGGCAACGTCGTCTTCCTCGGCAATTGCGGTTCCCACGGACCTTCCATCTCCTCGTAAATTCGATTCGATCGTTTAACGCGCGTCCGTGCAGCCCAGCGTATCGACGCCATTCCCCCCGGCTCGCAATTTCTGCCGATGGCTGCGGCTTACTCGGGGAAGTTTCGGGGGCCACGCGCGCGTCCATCAGACGTTATTAACTGAAACGTTACGGGAGACGAGTAGCAGCGGATGGGCGGCTATATTCGTTGCACGTTCCTACGTGTATCCTCTGTGCACTTCGTTGGGCCGGCTTCCAGATGGGCAATGTCGGATGGAATGCGGGATACATCCGCGCGTAGGCACCGGCATTCCTACTTAAATCAACATAACTCGGGTGATGAATGGTTAACGGGGCTGGAGGGGGACGCAATGCGCTCCATTTATGGAAGCTATTACGGCCGAATTTCAGCGTTAAATGTGTGATTTATGGCCGGCCGTATTATCTTCGTTCATGTCCCGTCCACGATACAGTCCACCCTCGCCGTTCCCATCCAGCGGCGTTCCCGGCGACCGTGTCAACCCCGCGCGAACCCACCCCCGCGTTCCTATTCCTGAAAATTACTTTGAACTCGGCAAGCCAGGCGAAAAAATTCATCAACCGGTGTCCGCGCGCTGCGACCATGATTAATGTCTTTCTAACTGCCGATTGAAACAGTAAGGAAAATTTATTTTCTCCCCCTCCACTCTGACCCGAGGTCGGAAGCCCGGGAATGAAGAGGGGTCGAGCAGGTAAACAGGGGCTGGTCGCTGCTCGCGTACAATTCGCCGCCCGTAGAAGTCTGTTTATGATATCTGTTTCCGTACCCCCTTTAAGGGGGGAGCCTGGTGTAGCGGATCGAAGAAATCGAATTTTTTTTTTGCATAAATCAATAGTTCAACATCACGACAATATGTTCCCAAAGCCGCAAAACGAAATTCGAAAAATTAAAGCGGATATAGCCGATTTTGCTACGGAGCGCCAGGCTACCACAAAACTTGAAATGCGTTTTTCTCGAAACGACAGTTTCACACTTTGCGGGCAATATTACTCCAAAAATATTCAACCAATCGACTTGGCCTTGTGCACGGATATTTGTGAACATTTTCTTCACAGAGCTAAGTTATTGGTATAATGATATTGTTTAAATAAATAACTTTTTTTACACATTTAGGGGCGGGGGGGGGGGGGTCTAATGTAGGGGGTCGAAGAAATCGATTTTTTTTTGCATAAATCCATAGTTAAACATCACGATAATATGCTCCCAAAGCAGCAAAACGAAATTCGAAAAATTAAAGCGGATATAGCCGATCTTGCTACGGAGCGCCAGGCTACCACAAAACTTGAAATGTGTTTTTCTCGAAACGACAGTTTTATACTTTGCGGGCAATGTAACTAAAAAAATATTCAACCAATCGACTTGGCCTTGTGCACGGATATTTGTGAACATTTTCTTCATAGCACTAAGTTATTAGTATAGTGATATTGTTTAAATAAATTACTTTTTTTTAGACATTTAAGGCAAAATTTCGTTGGAAACAGTGAACTTTTTATTCAAGAGGCCGCCATTTGTTCATTTTGCATCTTTTAAGTTTTAAATTTGTTCAATCTGTGCGTACACTCATAAACTAAAAGAAAATTGTTCGATTTTTGGTTTCAGATGAAACCAAAAGACGCTACGTTGCCCGCAGTGCAACAATTGCGTCGCCAACGGACTGGGCATAACTTTGTTATTTGCCGCTCTTTTTTAATAAAATTTTTTTGTTATATACCTTAACCTGTTAATACAATATCCTGAAAGTTTCAGAAAGATCTATTAAATACTTTCTTTAAAAAAAATTCCCGAAAAATGCCTCGATTTTCATTTAGTTACACCAGGCTCCCCCCTTAAGGGGTAATGACACTGTAGAGTCCGGAAAGGCAGCCTAACTTTCAGAATTTGTATTCCATTCACTATACCCGCATAAAAAATTCTGAAAATTGGGCTGCCATTACTCTTTAATGGCTCCTTGGAGACTCGACCGTTGCCCTTGGACGACAGAACTTATTTACTCTTATTTCCACCGTCGACTGGGGCACACAAACAGAAAGCCTGTGTTGTATTTTGTTATATAATAATGTCCTTTCTTTACCCAAAGCTCGCTTCGTATATTTGGACAGGGGTAATCCGTCTTACCAGTGGGACAATTCTGGGACCCAATCTGACTACAGTTGTCCCGTTTCGTTGCAGGTTGCAGTGCCTCGTACGAGATGCAGGGGCCGAACTTCGTGTCCGAGCCACCGTCGCGGGTGGAGTTCACGAACGTGAACGGTGGCCGAGTGGACTGCATAGTCAGAGGAAATCCGGCGCCCAGCGTCGACTGGCTGGCAGCGGACGGCGGCAGCATAACGAGTATACCCGGAATCAGACACGTCCTTGGCAACGGGACCATCCACTTTCCCGGATTCGAGGCCGAGGTGTTCCGGCAGGACGTCCACTGGGCCATTTATAAGTGTTCCGCCGTCAACAGCGTCGGCGCCATCGTTAGCAGAGACGTCACTGTCAGAGCAGGTACGCCAACTTCTTGCTCGTTATCTGCATTATGCTGTCTCCCCGCTGTGTCACCGCCATTCTCAACCGTACCCTGTCAGCCTCCGCGACTCGCGGACCCACGCCTCTTATCCCGCGAGCCGAGCCACCTATCCGTTCGATTCCAGCCATTCGCGTAAGAACACGCTCTCGCGTGTCGCGATATTTTGATGAATCGTACAGCCCCGTCGATATGGATATATCTATCATTCCCCTCGTCCGTCGTCTCTGCTCCACTTTTGCTAGAATGCGTCGCGAGCACGGTCTGCGTGCGGCGGACAAGTTTGAAACGGTTGAGGAAACTCGTTTCGCGTTGAGGGGATAGTTCTCGGAGGTTCGTTTTACATTAAACATCGGTCCCGTGGTCGCGAGTTCCTCCTCGGACGGAATAATTCATTCCCGGCTATCGGAGGATAGTACGTCTTCGGCGATATGAAATATTTATTCCCAACGGGTCCGTGATTTGCTTCGTGCCGTCTACGGCCCCCGTGGCGCACCTGGTCGCGCCCCCGTTTCTGGGGCTGACGCGTCTCCGGGAGAGGACGAACGAGTGGAATGTAATTCATAGTTTGTCGATAGTTTGTCGGTCGAATCCGTCGACGGCCGAGCGGGGAGAGTTTGCCTTCGCTCGCGAGCCCGTGAGACTCTTTCCTCGTGGCGCGCGCGATTGTAACCCCGAGATCGATCGGCGGAATTATTTAAATTCCCCTCGCGGCAACGGCGACGACAAAGGAGGAGGAGAGGCAGTGTTATCGGGGCTCGGTTTCCAACGACGTCGTACTTTCTGCCGCGGATAAGCTCGTCTTGGGAGGGGAAAGAACATTCACCGGCGCGTTGTTTCTTCCCGCTGTTTTATCGGACGCTGCTCAAAAACCGAGCTCCCCGACAAGATCCGGCGTGCGGGGGGTTGCCAGGGGGCGGGTGGGAAGATACCGAAGGCAGCAACGATGGATGGAGCAAAAGCTTGGGTGTCTCCGCGAGCCGCCTTAAAAATAGAGCTTCCTCCGGGCCAACGAACCGGAAGATATCTTATCGACCTAATATGCCCGTAAATCATCGTCGCGTGAACGCAGCCCATACCTTTTCAGATTCATGCCAGCTACCTCTGCCGCGTCAGCTTCTGCTCTTCTCCTCCTGCATCCACCGTTCGTGTCTCCGCGGCGTCCCTTTTTGCAACGTGGGTCCCTTCGAACCGATTCGCCACGACTTCGCTGATTCCGTTCTTTCCCGAGGGCGAGAGAACCGTCTCCTTCGGGCGGACACGTGTGTATCCCTTCCGAGCGGAATGGATACGATTACGCGCGCGTGCTCCCGTAGGCTTACGTATGCAGTGGAACAGCCGCGCTGGCTGCTGACTGGGCTGGATATGCGAATCGAATAACAACAATGGAGGGTTCCGTTTCCCGCTTTCCCGGCTACCGTCGCCTAACTGGTGCCAGCTATCTCGACTCGTGATCGAAGACACGTACGCCCGGACCATTCGTCGGACGTGTCGCGCCTCCACGGTGACGAGATTTTACGGGGGCACCGGGGCGAACGAGCTGTAGAGCGAACTCGTTGGACCGTCACTTCCGTATCCTCCCGTGAGATACGCGTCCCCGAAGGGAATCGCGCAGGAAATAAGGGTAACTGGGCTGATAAAGGGCTGCGCGTCGGAAGGGAGGCCCGTGTTTAACGATTACCCTCCGCCGAGGGCTTGAAGTGCATAGGTCGAGGTGCATGGCAAGGGTGAGGATATTTGACCTGGCCCTTTAATTCGAATGGTTTTGGCTATTTACGGTCAGTCAATTCGCTTTATCAGACTCCATACACAGGGGGTGGAAAATTGCGCGGAATGTCGAGGTTGCGTCATTTAAATATCCCATTAAGTTTATGAAATCCGAAGGCGTGGATATTGCCGTTTTACCCAGCTCCAGGATAAACAATACCCGTAGCTTTTAAAAGATTAAACGCGGGCACAGGAACCCGGGTCCTTTGGGTTGAAGTTTAATCCATCCCAGCGTTCCTCGTCTCTTTCTTCTTTAACGGACTATTTAAAGTACGTCCACTCCGTGGCCAAAGAAGTTAATTAAGGTGCTGGGCGGAGGAAATTACATGCTGGCAAGAAGCACCCGCCTTTCGATAATAAAGTAAAAATTACTCGTACCTCCTTTAAGGCACTCCACAGCCAGGGCATTGTTAATCCGTCTGGCAAGCTCGCGTCGTTATTCCGCCGGGACAATGATAGTTTCTTTGGGCCGCGACCAATGGGGTTTAGACGAAATTCAACGGGTCTGGGGTTGGGGCAAAGGGGATGGAGAGGTAAGAAACAGGGCCGGGAAGACGGCGAGGGCGAATGAATATCGGCGACAGTAAAAAGTAGACTCCCAACGAGTGGACCGTCTGGTTGACGAGACACCACCATTTAATGCTATATAGCTTCCCGCGGTGCTCGCCGCGAGAATACGCCTCGAAGAAACGGGTCGGAAGTTTAACGACGTTTGTGGAAAAACAACGGCCACGCCGCATTGTTTCGCGCTCCTAGTCGATCTCCCTCAGACGTTTCTTTTCCTCCCGTTTCACTCGGACACAATGTACAAACAGACTTATTCTTCCTTGTAAATTACGTGGTTCCGATTCAATTTCGCAGCGCCACCGCCCGTGCTTGTAACGAGAAATCTTAATGACCGCCATCAGCGTTCGGTTAACCAACGCTGGGCCGAGTGAATGTTTGCACCTGTCGCTGAAAATTTCATCGCACGATTGTGTCCCTTACCACGAGCCTCGATCGACGGTACCGGTTACCTTTGGGCCACGAGTCGTCGAGGTAGAATCGACGCCGGCGTGGTGGATCAAAAGGGGACTCGTTTAGAACTCAATCTCGATATCTACATCGCGTTTCTTCGAGCCCATAGAAACGGAAAAGTACCCGAGAAAAGTCTCGCGCGATTCGGCTTCTCCTTTATCTACCTCTCCTAAAGTCAACGGAATCGTGGTCGCCTTTAGAGAATCAGTAGGATGGCTGGTATTTCTAAAAATCGCTCACACCGCTGGAAGATGTCGAGGTTTTCCACGGCGGAGAGTACAGAGTGGTCGCGCACCGATTGCGTTCATGGTGGATACGCAGAGAAAGACGCGGCTCACTTGAATTACGCAATTACGCGAAGCTTCTGTTGATTGAACAACAACCCCGCCGCAATTGGCAATTGAAATGATTATTCCCCGAGGCACGAACCACCCCCGCCTGAGATCGAATCGCTTGAATATACATGCCCGTGGCCTGTGGATCGCGAATTCGTGGCGGGGGTGAGCGCGAAAGATGTTGGAGTTTTACTGGCTCGAGAATACTTCCCTCTCGGTTGGACGGGATGCGTCCGTGGAATTTCCGTTCCGCTGGCACACGCGCCAGCGCGTAAGGCGCTCAGCCCTTATATTCGACATGCTCGAAACAAGACGCTTAAAGTAATCTTATTATCAGAACCGTGCGCCGTGTTTTCGTACGTCGGATACTTGCCGCGAGAAATTTCATGGAGATCGGAGATCGTCCAAATACATCTCTCGCCTCGCGCGCGGCGCTACCAAGTCGCGAAGGGAACAATTATTTTTAATTGAAAGCGACTCTGTTGCTGGCTCAAGTTTCTTTCGAGTTCCATTCCCGCGGCCGGCGTAACCCGCGAGTCAAACGCGTCCACGTCCCTGTGCCTCGCGGTTCGAGCGTTCTTCAAACTTTTATTCGAAACGCGAATTTACCGAAAGTTTCACGGAGATAATTATCCGTGGCGCGCGTATGACGGGAGAGAGATGGGTCTCGTGGGAGGGTTCAACTGAGTGTAGAATCTCCCATCGTGGCACCCTCTGCTCCTTCAATAATACTACGCTTTTGATTTTGACCGCAGAGGAATGCTCGTAACGAAAGCCCGCGTCTTCGTGGCTTGTCTGTCTGATTCGAATTCTTCGCAATCGAGTCGCATGCTCCACCGATTCGGCGACCTACGTCAGGCGTAACGGAAACATAATTACCAGCGTGACGCGTTGCATCTGCAAAGGGCCCTCGGCTTGTCGCCGCGGAAAATTCGAGTCGCCGAAAATGGACGCGAATTTCCAGCACGCGAGCTCTCCTTCCGGCAGGTGGCTACGGGATAGGGATGGGTTAGGAGGCTTGGGGGATGTATAGGGATGGATGGGGTGGACGAGTCACCGTGGCCTATGTTTCTGTCTCTCCTCCTCGCCCCGTAGGTTTCATGGTTTGTAAATATTACCTGCCACGATACGTCTGCCGAGTTTATGCTTGGCTTGGTTGCCGCGTAACCGAGAGCCGTGTGATACGGGGTGGTAGAGGAAGGCTGGCAAAGGGGTGGCAGCGGAGAGAAAGAGGGAGGAAGCCGAGGCGAACTCACCGAGTTTTTACCCCATTCTGGAGTCTGAGTGCCTCGCTCCGCTGACTCTCGAAACGGGTTGCAGAGCCGGGGCCCCACACACCACCACATTTTCCTTTACCCGCCCCCCTTGCCGCCCTTCCTTCCCTCTCCGTCTCCGTCCCTCGGAGAGAAGGACAGCACGGTTTCGCGTTCTGCATCCTTGCTTCACCCTCTTTCAGGGCTGCTCCCTCGCCAACCTTTCAGCCGAGACCATCAACTTACGCGGAATGCTAGTTCATGGCCGGATTGGGACTGCCTCGAGATTTTCGATAAGATACCGCGACCCTTTTAAGGCTCTGTCACACCCCTCTACGTCTTCCAGCTGCTTTCTATCGGTTCGGGGATATTTCTTGCGTCGATTAACGCGTCGGGGTCATGCGGGTGTCGGAGGGGGGTAAAGAACGACGGTATCATTGAAGGAAATTGAGGTCCACCGTCCGAGGGGGTAGCTTTTCACCTTGGAGTGCCATTTATTGTAGTGACGCGGGGGGAGTAGAGTTCAGGCGATGGTAAATCGAAAGGGGTTTAATACTTTGGCTTCGGGAATGATTTGGTCTACCACTCTAGGTATCATTATCCACCACCAACAATTTAGTACTTCGCAAACTCCCAAAACCCTCTTTCATTCTTTGCTCCGGAGAATTAGAAACCGTACTCCGGGGAGTGCCATCTTTTTTAAAAGAAAATTGCGCGTCACCCAGGGGCCCCAGCGTCCCTCGAAATCTGTTTTTGTCGAGGCACCTGGGCGTGTGCACAGCAGCCGCGCTTGTGTTAGGTAATTATCGCAGCCAGAGGCTCGCGGAGCTCTCTCTCGCCTTGTAAACACACCGCGGATACATTACGCCACCTATTTTGTTTCTCTTCGCCCTCAATTTTCATTATGATCCTTTCATACCGCAGACACTCCGCGCAGAAACCCAGAGACAGAGCCGCGGTGCCTCCGCCTCGCTACTATCGAGATTTTTTTAATTAAGGATTCAACGCCGCTTCATTCGCCGTCTCGTCCGGCTTCTATCTCGTAAAGGTTGATTCCGCGGCGACGGTATCAGCATCTTGTAGCGGATGGCCGGGACAAAAGCCACGGCGGATTTAATCCCGAGGTATCGCGGCGCGCCCTTCGTTTTCCCTTACACCCTCGCACCGCCACTTAACAACCTTATTTTCGCCTTTGCTCGTACCCTCAGCGACCTTCCAGCGTCGAGACAATTAAGTCGCGCAGACTGCCTCCAGGAACGGATTCGGGGAGCTCGAATCCCGTGCGCGGTATTACAGACGATTTTCGCGACACGAGAAGGAGATTTATCGAAGACACGGAGAGCAGAACGGCCTTCTGCCGCTCTGTTTGGATACTCTCAGTGCAAACGGGATCAAGGGAGTATATTACCGCGTTTGATCGAGTGGAGCAGCAAATACACGTTGGCAGAGTGCTTAACATTCCGTTACGATAATTGCATCGATCGAACTTCATGCCAGCCACCTGAAAAGTGTTGTCGCAGCTGGAAACTTCGATGTTTACCAGAAAATACGTGCGCTCGAGGTCTACACTGTTAGGCGCGGGGTGTTTGTACGTGTCCCAGTACTCCTCCGGTTGGAGAACGGTCCGTATCGATTCGACGAAATAATTTAGTCTTCGTCGCTAAAACCGCGCTGCTAAGCGGGCCAGGTACGAATCAACAAAATCGTCGCCCGTAGACGCTGTTGTCGAGAGCGCGGTTCCATCTGGCGTGCTGCACCTTCGTACAGCAGACGGCCCTTTTTTCCAGAAGCGGAATTTCGGTAACCACGCGATACTCGGCGCAGCTCACGAGTTGCATATAATTGATACCTACCCCGTCGAATTTACGCGATACATCGCAGCGCAACCGCGCGCCTCTAAAGCCTGTTAACGAAGCTACGCTTAACGTTATTACGTTTACCCAAGTTGGGTTATTAACGCTGCCTGATCGTGCCGGCTTCGAATAATGTTGGAACAAAACGGCCGGCGATTAATCACCGCGAAACACCGATAAATCCTTCTCTAAACTGAAGCCCATTGAAATTTCTGAATTATATGTCGGTTGGGCAACGTCCCCCACTCTCGGCGGTTCGTCATAATTTTCGTTTCCGGCGACGGTGACGCCGGCGAGGCCGGACTCGAAAACGAATTTCCTCCTTCGGTCATTAGCATACCAACTTTCCGTAGTTTCGGCCGCACTCGACCCCGCCTCGCGGCGAAAAACTCGAGGTTCTTTTTCTGGACGGTAGGTTCCGACCCTGGGCACGAGACTCCGGTCGGGGCTGGCATGCGGGGTGGCGGCAGGGGTGGCTGGTGCTTTAGCCCACGGTATTCGAGCGGCCTGTTGTTTGTGTGTTTCAGTGGTGAACCAACGCTACGATCCGGAAGTGCAATATCCCGGTGGTTTCCTCGGCAACAACGTACTTATGCGATGCAACGTTCCCAGTTTCGTTCGCGACCACGTCACCATTACGTCTTGGCTTCAGGAGCCGTCGTTCAACATCTACCCGTCCACGATGGGAGGTGAGTAGCGTTGCCCCCCCCGCGGATATCGCTTAATGACGTTGTCCTCGTTCGTAAACAAGAACGAGCAACGTGTAACGCGATCCCTCTTGGCCCGGGAACCAACGGGTATTTCTGTCGCGCGATATTTTTTTTAATCGCGCCACTTTTTAAACCCCCGGACGTTGGTCGAATTCATTTGTCCCGGCCGCGAGGGGCTCTCGCCAGCGAGCGCGTACCTATTCTTCTGGCCGAGGGGAGAAATTTTCATCGAGAATTTCATCCGTCGCTGAACAACCGTAGACGGTTTCGAGGATCGCGGTGATCGCGACTCGTGCGAATAATTGAGTGAATCCGAACGAGGTCGAGATACGTCTTGCGCAGATTATGGTGTCTCTCGATTCTCCGCGCGACCCTGTTCTCCGGGACAGAGCCCCGCTATTCACGGGACCGCGAGGATCACTTAAGAACGCGAGTAATCGAAAATATTCTTGCTGATCTTTAAAGGCATTACGGAGGCTGTAGTACAGGGGGAGGGAGGGGGGGGGGGTGGGGGGGGTGGTGGATTGAAAGAAACTTATTGTTATGGATTAACGTTGAGCGCACTGCAGTCTCGTCTGTTGAATGCGTTGCACCGGGGAAGTTTTCACCACGAGCAACGTGAAACCCGTTAACGAGGCAAACTTCATTAATTATAGGGGAGTTCGATCAAGGTATGCATCGTCAAACAGGTTCCAACGTGCTCACTAATAATCCAGACAGATTTGTTAATACAGTCGCCGATTGGAGTTAGTCGATCGATAGCTGGACAAAGTTTCGCCATTGCGAACTTGAGGGTTCGAAGTTGAATGCACTGGAGCCACGTGAAAGAACTGGTGGCACGAAATCACCTTGCTGTGTTTGAATATTCATTGGATTAATCCGCAAATCAATACGTATCCATCTCGATTGATTTCGAGGTGATATTCCAGGGCGAAGAAAGTTCCGTTCACCCTGACGCGATTGAAATTCCTCGATTTTCAGACGGCAAGTATCACATGTTATCGAGCGGCGAGCTGATGATACAGAATATCACGAGGGAGGACGCGGAACAGACTTATCGGTGCAGGACGCATCATCGTCTGACGCAGGAAACGGTCGTCAGCAGCAACGTTGGGAGGCTTCAATTGACTGGTGAGTGCGTTAAAATCCACTTCACGTTCCCGCCAGGATAAGATAACACGTTTCCAGCTCGATTCGCGATGCTCCGGTTTAATTGAAAATTCATACCGTGACTGAAGCGCACTTATCCCGCGATGCGAGTTAATTAATTATACACTGCCAGCCAGTAGGGGGATGTTCGGCAGCTTCTCCCGCTTGCCATTTACAGTGCTACCAACCAAAACAAATTACGCAGAATAATCCCTCGCAGCGGATTAGGTCCCCCAGCTTGTCATTAGCAGGGCGAGCGCGCCCACCCTTGCAAAAACTCCACGGCTAGGATAGAACGGGAAATGGCGTTAGCTCGGCTATCTTGACGCGTTTCCTGTCGACAAAGGCCGTCCAGGAATTAACCGGAATACTACCTTCCCTCGAAGCTTCTCTTTTAACCCGGCTAATAAGCTTTTAATATAGGGCGCGCAAGATTTTTCCTGCGTAGCGACTACAATGTTAATAGGAATGTCGTGGAAGTAAAAGCTTCTTTGTGGCCCGCCGTCGCGCCAGGAGCTACGAGTAATTCCCTCGCACCGGGAAAAGTTCCGCTTCCTCTTCTCTTGAGGCGCGTCTCGAGAGGCGGGCGAGAGTGGCTTCAACGGGGGGGCGGGATGTTATTACACCCCGATACGATATTTACAAATTTCCCCTGAAGACCGTTGAATATTTATGAGCACAGACTACTTTTCCCGATAAGAGCGTCAGATGGTGCGAATCGGGTTGATTTCGTTCTCTCGCCCTCGAGGCTTCTATCGAGGCGTTTCTCGCGAATCCAGGTCGCCTCGGAGTGCGTGATTCCGTAATTGGACAACTGCTAGTCGCTCGTGGCGTTTCCCTAGTTTTTCCTCGCCCGTGCCGCGGCTCGAGGATCGAAGAATCGAACGGCTCCGCCAACGGCCGCTATTTTCATCCTCCCTCTGCCGCGCTCTTTCTGCTCCCTGCCGTCCGTGTTTTTCCAGGCCGCCACTACCGGGCGAAGACGCTGGTACCAGCGGTTATTAAATTTTTTCAATAACAAACGGGCAAAGGGAGAAAAAACGCCGCGGGATATTCGCTCCACGGGATATTCCCTCCCGGGGAAGGAAGCTGAATTCTGTTTGCCTCGACCATGCCTCCCCCCCCCCTGGATACGTTCGATTTCAATTAAATGTTTGCTCTCGGCGAACGGACCGTTAATTATTATACCGCTCCCAGCGGCGGTGGAAACGTCCCGCAAGGGGATAAACAGCACGGGAAACAAGTTTCGAAAATCACCCCCGCAATTTTGTCTCCCCTTCGATTGTTCCCCTCGAAAAAGTTGCTGATAAATTTTCCCGTTGGTCGATATCCTGCACGTAAATTCTGCTACTACGCTCGTCGAGATTTCTCGCTTGGTCGCTTAACGGTAGGTGGGTCTGCAGCTTGCTTTCGTCAGGTGTACGCATCGATAATGGCCCGTGCCTTCGTTCCCCGGCACATACCGAGTCGTTTAGGGCTCGCTTCCCTCGCGTTTCGCGCAAAAGTGCACGCGTCATGTCGAACGTGGGCAAACATCGCGGTGGATATTACCGTGAACGCGGAAATCCACGATAAACTCACTCCTCCCGCCCCCTGCACCCCCTGTGTGCGCGCACGGCCACACGTGCGAGTCGATGTTACGCGTTGCTTACCGCGACTAACCGTGGATAGATCGATCAGCCAATGATTGCGTGTGCGGTTCACGTGGGTGAATGGGAAAGAGTGCTTCCGCCTGGTGGGTTAAGTCGGGACCGGTTCATTAACGAACGCGATGCAATTAGAGGGCCTGCTACGTGAGGCCGGGCTTATCGCCGATAGCGGCGTTGTTTTTTCGGCCAATTGTGCACGTCGAATAACCAGGGGCTGGGTCTTTCAACGGGCATCGCGGTCCCAGATGGCCGTTCCCGTTAAATGTGTCCTACATCCGCAAGAATAGCTAACCGACGATGGCCTAGCAAGAGACCTTAGCCATTTTTTTCATTATTAGTTTTGTAGCTTTACGCGGGGAACCGACAGAAATTTCCAAAATACGAACGCAGCGGATAAGCTAATTAGACGTAAAGTCCAGGGGGAGCGGGAACTTGTGGCGTGGATATTCGCGTCGCCCTCCAGGGTCGCACGGTTGCGAGATTTAAGCCGCAGCATGGGTTAATGAGCCGTCGGATGATCGGCGCCCGATCAAAGCAAAAATTCTCTTAAGCCCGGTAATTGCCAGACTCCGGGCGACGAGGCCCGCGATCGAGAGGCCCGTCTGAAAAGCTTTTCCACCCCCGTGGTCGTTTTAGTCGGGTTGCATCTACTCGTTACCGGCGCGGTGCCTTCGCCTCGTAACGTCTGCTTTGGGGTTGGGCGCGCGCGATGCCTGAGCAGATGGGCGGGGGGTCCGGGGCATGCACACGGCAAGACGAAGAAGACGTCGACGAAGAAGCGGAAAGGGGAGAAATCTCCACTCGAGCCCGGCTAACTAATGATGCTTCTCTTCACATGCCACACCTACCCTCCAGATTCCCGTTGAAGCCTCAGACGTGCCTATACGAGATGCGTACAAAAAAGAACCCGAAGACATTCTGCACGTTCTTCCCTACCACTTTTCTCTACCCCCTGCAACCTCGCCACCCGAGCACACCCTCCCTACACTCTCGCGCTAATCCTCGATGTAGGAAGCGTCATAATTCATCGTTCGCTACCTATCCGCCCCTTACCCATATTCCTCCACTTTATCGCCTTATTTTTCTCTCTGCTGGCTCCTCGATCGTGCACCGCACGGTCGCCTGTCATCCAGCCGATAAGTCCGCGCAAGCCTGCCCCGGGAATAATTAATACACCCTCGGCTTAATCGTAAACCGCCGGATGCGCTGCCTCTTTGCGTAATCACGGCGAAGGTAAACGAAAGTGCGCTGAAAATTGGATACGCGATATATGCGCCCGCTTCATCTTCAGCCGGCGATGCGGCAGGCGTTGCATTTTTAATCGCGACCACGTTACACGCCCGGAACGGTTATTTAAGTTTCATCAGCGTTAGCGCGGCGCGCTGATGATTATTACGTGCCCAGGGTTATGAGGGACATAGGAGGGATCACTGCCACGGTAGATATGCAGATTTATTAATAAATGTACACTCGCGGGCGGAAATTAGAAATAGAATTAATGGGATTACCAGGCAGATTGTGCTCGAACCTAATCCGAGCATAAGCCGAACCTAATCGAGGCGCAACTTCACTCATTCGTCCCTGAATTCCTGCCTGACGCGTTTCTAACCCAAGTCCTACGCTACTGACTCCCGAGCCAAGTAGTTGCCGCCGTTAATCTCCGCGGAGCACGATCTAATCTTGACCTGATCCACGCTTAACCCGCACCTAATACAACGCTGATCTACACCTGACTCGGCTCAGCCTAGACCTAACTAACAACTAAACGGGCCATCTTGAAATTACCCGGGGGCTATAAACACTTAGGACTTAGGACTTCAGGCAGCTCGTTTAAAATCTTCCCTAAGCCCGGGTTACGAACTGCCCGGGAAATTGCGAGGGGTGCGGGAATATTTAACGATACAACGCGATGGCCGGGAATTTAAACGCGTCTAGGGCGCAGAGTAGCAGCGGTAGCTGTTTGCAGTCGGTGCATCAGCTCGAACAGGGATCCCGTTTTAATGGAATATAGATTCGCGGACGGTTGTTTACCGCGGCCAGGGAAACATTTCACGAGATACGCAAAACTAGGTGATATTTACCCGGTGGAAATGGAAGATAGTCGCGCATCATGGCACCCTCCGCCCCCGCGAAAGTCCGTGCCGCAGGAATTGTTTCAAATTCCTACGTGTCTAGGCGGTCGAACAGCCGGTTTACGGTAGTCCCGCGCAGTTGTTATCTAAATACAGATTACCTCTAACGGGATTGCAAATTATTATTAGCCCGTGCGAGGCACACGAGCGCGCATACGATGCATCGCGTGCAAGCACGGCGTAATTGTTAGCTTTAGCCTGCGCCGCGTCGAAGATTTGTTTACAATAACCGGGCTCCTAGTTAAACTTCCACCCTCCTCCGAGCAATTCCGCTCTACGCGGCTGCAATATATGGGGCGCACAAGTTTCGCAGAAATTTCGCGCCGAACGAGACCGGAGGTAAGATTTTTATAATTGCTGTTCCCGATCCGGTGCGCGTTCAAACCCTCGGGTTATGCAGCAGTTCTCGGTGCTCGTGAAATTATCCACGCGAAATGCGTTCACGCGGTGGTTGTAATTTTTGGAAGAGCATCGACATGTAACTGGTGTATCCAGTCAAGCATTTTTCCGTTCCAACTGGCTGGCGGGGTACATTAATATTGAGGCTTCATTAGTCCCTCGAAGTATTCGCCGTTTGCCCTTCCGTCAACCTCCTCCCCGCACTGTCTGCCTCTTGTGTCGTTGAATTTTCTTCGCCTAACGTTTCCTTAAACGCGGCAAGAGGCGCATATATTCGTCTGGCGGGGTACTCCGGTTAACCCGCGAAGTTAGGCCATGAGGGGGAATCTGAAACCGTCACACATCGCTCCCCTCGTTCCCGCTGCCTCGCGGAAACTCCGGCGTGCTCGCGAAATTCTGCTTTCAATTCTTCGGGTCACTCGTTCCGCGGTCGTAATAAAGGCGGGGGCCACCTTCTAGCGGTATATAAATTTATGCTAAGCGCACTTACATACTTATTAACTTAATAACGAAGTTTGGTGGAGGGGAGGGCGGGGGATGCTGCTCGATCGTTTGCATATTCCGAGACTCCTTCACCTGCGCGGCTCCATCCCCAGCCTCCGCGTTCAGAATACACCGAATTAACTGCAAGCCCCGATGTACAGCCGTTTTCACGAGTAACGAGCAAACTTTTTGAAATTATCCCACGCGAGGTGGCCCAGTGCGCGTGAAATTTCACAATCCCCGAAAAGTTAGGATTCATTTCACGAGCCTGGCCATACCGGGCTCGATTATGCGTTCGGGGGCGGTTTCTTCCGACAGTCACGTATTGCTGGCTCGCGAAATGATTCAACTGGGACGGTAGTTGCAACGTATACTCCAGATTACACCTTAAAGCCACTGCTATTGCCGACGACGCGGTATAACTCTACTACAGAAAGGAGGAAGCTTGACAGTGCTTTCTGATAATCCTGCGACCCATCGTGTCCCCTGCACCCCAAGGTGGGAATATCACCGAATATCCAACAACCCCAGTCGCGTGCAGAGCACGTTGTGATTTGGTGCACTTGCACATCGTCTGGGAGCACTTCTGCGGCTTGAATGCGCCGCCATGAGAAGCATGCCGCATCCCGGCGCCAGACTCGCGAATCTGCACGGGACAGGCGCCTCGTCGCTTCGCCTTCTTTCCATACACTCCCACGAGCAAGCGTTCATCGACGATTAAAAGCCACCCTTCCCGCAGCAACGAGTGTCTCTTTTCCGACGTACCTACTCTGCCATACAATGCGGAGGAGCATCAAAATCCCCTGCGTACGTCGAGCGGCGCGCCACGTGCGTTTCTGCGTGTCACCGAGTGGCGAGCATTCATGCACCGCGGGAAAACCCTTGACCCTGCGCCGATGATTCGACGCGCCGCGAAATTCTGCCACGATTTTAATGGCAGGGGCGATAACTGGGCTAATGACGGGAGTCGCGAACCGAAAAACGCTCTGTTTTAATTACAGCCACCCCTCGTTTCCGATGCAAATACGCGATCCCTTTTGTTGTAATATTCATTACCGCGTTATTACTACATCCCGCGCGCGTAGGAAGGTTCATCGCGGGCACCGCTAATTACGCGAATATCTGTTAATGAAATCTTAATGAAACGAATGGGATAGTCGCGGTCTCATTGACGGTGAACGAGTAATTCCATGGATCGTTGCGATACTCGTGGTGACCATTTGTGGGGTGGCCGTTCTTAGTTCTCGGAACAGGGCCTCGTGCTGGGTGTCTCAGGCGCTCCTTTCAGAGATTATTAGATTATTAAGAGTTCGATTTTGCAGCGTGTTAAGAAAGGCCGGGAAGCACTCGGCAGGGGTTAAGGGCGTGCCCTGTCAGACCGTGGGATTCGAAATTCCCGCGGAGAAGCAAGGCGATAGCACACGGCTATCTGTCCCTTTATGGTGCGCCACGTCGTGAGACGATGCCGCTATCTGCGGCCATAATTCCCCATTAAACGTCGGGGCTGATGCGTGCAGCGGCGCGGTCCTCTTCCCTGCTCTTTCCACCCCATCGCTTCACTCTTCCTCTTTCTTCTTCTTCTACGCCCGGCCTTCTTCCCCGCTACGGAGAACCTTTGTTCCTGCTCCTTTTTCAGCCGGCGGCTATTTATGACGCGCCGTGGAAAACATTTCCCGTATATCATGGAACAAACTTACATGAACTCGTCCTGAGGGAGGAGAGGGGTGCGTTGGGGCTGTGAACTACCCCCAACCTCTGCCTCTGCACGTACATCCTTGCACACACGCGCCTCTGTGTATCTTCTCCGCCAAGAGAGCACCCCGAAGGATCTCGGAGGATGTATTTCCTCCGCTCCTTCCTTCCACGCCCCCCTGCTCCCCTCCTTTGTTAAATCTCCGGCGATATTGTCACTATCAATTTTCCAAACAATGTAATCCAATACCGTTCCCCGTGTTTCCATTATTCCCCGCGTATCGCTCGTACCCCTCGATAACCTTGCAGCGTAGGGAACGATGAGTGGAGCACGCGTCGGCTTGGATTTCCTTTCGCGATTCGCAACGGCCGTTTCTTAATCCCGCCCTTGTATTTTTATTAAAACCTGGAGCCCCCTCATCCCGCATCTGCTCGGTCGGCTGGTGGAATATATTTGGCGTACGTCGCGGGGAAAAACTTACGCGAACTCATCTCGGGCGCGATATTAGAGGGCGAAGCCTCCGCTATCCCAAAAATTTCGCGAAAGTTTCCCCTCTCGCTGGGAAGTTGGCTTGTGGGGTGCGAAGGAACGTTTCTTTATTATTTCACGCATCGGGGAATCGTCTCCCGGCTCTTTGTCGGCGACGTTCCGATGGCGTATTGTCGCTGGAGGATTTATGCGATCCTTTCGCTTTTTCTGCCTGCAGAGATACGGAGCTCCATGCCGCCGATGATAAACGAGAAGGTGGTGTACATGTCGGCGCGGCTGAAAGACACCATTGTGATACCCTGCGTTGCATACGGCAATCCCACCCCCACTAACAGGTAAGAGTACCCAGGCTACGTATGAATTTGTATCCTTGCGCTGCCATTCAACGCCCCCGTGAGATTTCGCTGCTAGATGCTGCCCGTTTATCGCGAGTTACTCGCCTGTAATTTCAACTTCCGTCGCTGTCCCAATAAGGCTGTGATACAGTGTAGATCGAGGCTCACTTTCCCCGGGAAAGTCCCTTTTGGACTGCTTTGAAACACTGCTCGCCCATTCAATAGAGCGACAAACGGTGGAAAGAGTTCTCCATAAAACGCGGCACGTTTTGTAATTGCCGACTTTTGCGAAACGGTCCTCGAGCACGGCTCGGTTACTTGCCAAACAGTTTTCCGATACAACGGTGGGGCCACGATGCATTGGCGAAGTTTAATTGGCTCGGTCGATGGAATGGGACCCGTCTGCTGGCTTTCTTGCTGCGCGAAAAATATTTTCATCGCTACCCCCTGAAACTTTTCCCTCCACTAGCCCGCCGCTTTAATATTATCACGGTTTTCAGTATCCGGTGGCGACGATTTAAATAGCTTTACGCCACGGGGTCTGCTTATTTATAAGCATCGTGTATCATTAATCAGTAAGGCTCTCTTTTTCCTCGAAAAATACGGCTCAGCTATTACATTTCGCCACGAGTAATCCAGCGCTACGCTAGAAAGCAACAGCTGCGAATTAAAAGGATCTTTTGAAATTAATGAAACACCACGTTGTTTCCTGGAATTATCGCATTTCCGCTCTCCTCCCCAGGCTTCCTTTGAATTATTGACGATAAGCCGGGAAGAACACCGCGTGGTGCAGGGATTATAAGAGGAGCCTCATTGAAATGTAAAAATTTCAATCTCCGCGCCACGGGTTCGATCTGCAGCTTCTCCGTTCCGAAGCGTGGAGCACTCTCGAGGAACAACGTTGCCTCGAGACGGACCGCGTCTTCCGGTTGGTCGCTCCTCTCGCGATTTAGCGGGACGTAAGTCGGTGCCGCTGTTTCGCCGCGGAGCGCACGGTTCTCGGCGGAGCCCCGCATTTTGGAACGTGATTTCGTTTGGACAGGCGACGGCGGCGGGGTGGTCATGAATGATAACAATGACGAGGGAAACGAGATTCTCGCGCCGAGTAGTCCTGGCAGCCAGATAAAACGAGCTCTCCCGCGAGCTGCCGCTTCTCTATTTTTCTTATATTAATGCTAATTTCAAACATTGGTCTGGCCGGGGTATCTCGCGCGGCGAGGTATTTTCGCGGCAAGCACAGGCGAAACACGCGAAGCTCGTCGATGCATACCGGTTGCATTATACGGGAAAAGAGGTGGAAGTATCGCGGCGGAAGGGAGGAAAGGGTGACTGGCGTCATTGACGAGTGGAATTCTCCTGCATGAATCAGACCTCCTGTAAGCCACGCTGCGCGGAAGATACTTTTATAGAGTTCGCCGGAGCAACGCGTTCCTTTTTCGAAACTGCAATGGAATAGAGTCGACTGAGGGATCGAGCAGCCCAGCGCGATCGAGTTCGAGGAATCGGGGCGTAGACTAGAGGGAACGGAGAGGCTCGCGTACATACGAATGTGGAGCGGTGAATAAAGGTGAAAATTCTGGTCGCAATGAACTTTGACGTGGCTCGTTTTGTTTCCCGCGTGCTTCGTCAGGCACTAACGAAAGCAAAGAGGACAGGACAAAGCAGACGGTCTGTAAAGTCGGCGGGGCAAAGCGATTGCGTATTACAATTTTAATGCATTTATTATCCGATTGCGCGCGTCCGCTCAAAGGGGATAACGGGCGAATCTTCTCTTTAGTGGTCGCTATTAATCTGTTAACTGGGTCATCCCGCGATCAGATACGCCTCCCGTGTATGTGGAAATAAGCGTTTAAAAAGATCGCGGTGCGTACTACTTGCTTTTATTACTACTTACTCGCCGCGCGCGAATAGTAATCATTAAACTTTCGCGACGGGATAATTCGTTTTCCCCCGGTTAACAGATTAAACGTCAAACGAAGCTCGTCCATCTTTTTCCGCTTCCAGCCAGCGGCGATTCCAAAGCTGAAGCAGAAACGTGCCCGCTGGCGGGGCTTGTTATACGCGCGAAACGAGATTATGTCGGATTAAGGTTCAGTTCGATTTCACTTTTCTGCGTGTTTTTATGGAACCCAGTAGAATCAGAATTATCGATACGATTATCCACCTTATTGTTGCTCTCACTTTCGACGTGGCGCGATTGTCGGCACTGTCAAGCTTGAATCGCGCTTCGGTTGGAACGTACCGTTAAAATCGCTCGACGTTAACGACCACAGTCTGCCCTATTCGCGGCTGGTATCGGCTCCTCGTCTAGGTATCAAAATTTTAACAACGCTCAGCTGCGGGTAATTCGATATCGTCGCTCGCCGGTTTATTAACAATTCCCTGTCGCCGATGTTTGACAGCGGTAATTAATTTCGTTGGTTCGAGCAACGCCTGGTCTGATCGATCGATAGATGTGTGAGCGCGAAGGCTGATGTGTTTAGGTCGTGTCTACCCGATGGCTGACTCGAACTTGTTCATACCACTAGATCAGGCGGCTGAGATCTTGTTCGAGCAGCGCTGGCGCTGGTAGCAAGTGAATGGCTGTCATTTTTCCCCCGATCATCTGTTTCACGAGCCACCAACATTGCAGGGATATCTGTCCACCGTAAGTCCGGCTGGAAGTATGTCACAGGTTCCCGACGCGTAAATCGTCGTCGAGATTCAAAAAACCGAGATCCTCAAAGGAACACGTGGACTGGAAATCCAGGGGTACTGGCTTCCCCAGCAGGCGTTCGAGAACAGCGTCCTTGCAAGCGTCGCTATCACGAGCTTCGGCAATCGGGATGTCCCAGCGAATCGATTATGTAAAAATCACGTGAGCTAGGCTAATAGGCGAGCGTTACGCGTTTGTGCATCGACGATACGGCTGGTAGAAACGAGAAGGCGGCTGGAGCGGTATATAGAAGCGAGGAGTGTATGGGTAGCGCAAACAAACCGACCGCTGATTACAGAGACTGCTTCTGACAGCCCATCAAATATTCCGCATTTACGTGTACGTCGACGTCACTGAGTATTCCGTGGCTGTGTTCATCGTCTCCCTCTCGCAGGCCCTACCTCTCTCCATCGCTCTCTCCGCCGTCTCTCTCGTGCGGGGTCTCCTCTCCGCTTCCTCTGCCTCTTCCGTGGCTTCGCTGAGTTGACGGAGGCGAGCAAAGAGAGCGAACCGCTCGCGTTCAAGGGAGAGGAAGACGAGTTACCAGAGGATAACCGGGCGAACGAGGGAGAGGGGCAGGTAGACAGAAAGGGATAGGGATGAGAGGAGAGAGTCTGAGGGTTTGCCAGCGTGGCAGAGCTTCCATCTCTGGGCTCCCTCACACTCGCCCCGCTCCCTAACCCATCTCCTTCCCTCGCCAATTTCCCTCCGTAAATTCGATTATCTATAGGTATACTCCTCGTCGTCGGCCGCGTCCCCTTGCCCTCCCACGTCCCTGCGCGTCCTGCGACTCTTCGGCATCATCGGCATGGTCCTCCTGCACCTCCTGCCGCGGCCTGGCGCACCGGAGCCCCCTGAACCGGCGAGCAGGGCCTCCGACGCTGCTCCCCGAGACTCCACACGACGGAGGTCAATCGCCGCGAGAAGGACAGAGAGCGCGCGGGACCTCCGGCGCGGAGGACGAAGATGATTTTTCGACCGTGCCAGGGGACCGGCGTCCCTGGGGAGGTCGCCTTAGCTCCGAGATTGTCGGCCGGAAAATATTCGACGCTCTGGAGCCCGTGGAGAGAGACCGCGCGGCCTAGATTTCCACGACCACTGCGAGTTTCGAGTTCTTGAACGCGTTTCCGGGGCTTGGATCCCCGATTTTTGCACGGTCACGTTTGCCCCCGATGGAGGAGGCGGCAGGAGGCAACGATCGGGAGCGACGATTCACTCTGCTCCTGCGAAGAAGGGAAAAGGAAGTCGCCTAGGGTTAATATTTTCTGCGATCACAATGGAAGATGGAGTGGCGTGGGCGTGGTGGATCAAACGGAGAGGACGCGGGAGCGGGATTGCAAATTCAGAGGGAACTTTTCCCGATGAGTCTGCAGCCGCTGTAAAAAGGTATATCGATGGGTACACTTTAGAGGATACAAGGGCAAACAAAATCCGGCGGTGAAGCAGGCGGACCATCGAGGCTCCTAAAAATCGTTTACTGTTGAACGTCAAAAAAGGAAACGAAGATGAATCGCGCGGGGTAGTTAGAATCGATAGGGAAAGCTGGACGAAAATTTGGTTTCACCGCTCTCGGTAAATATTGATGCTGCTCGGGCGTTTCGATGCAACGCAAATGTTTTCCTTTCTTTCGCGCGGCCTTGCGCGCGGCCAATCGTCCGGCGAGTACTCCCCGGCGCAGCGACGAGTTCGCTGAAAACGTTTTCGAGGATGGGTGTAACGTTTCCAAAGGGGCGCCGAAAACGATCCTGTTAATTCACGAGCGTGGTGCTCGGTCTCGCGGTTTCGGCACCGAATTGGCTCAGTTTCTGCGCCGGTGGCTCGGCCTCGGCGAGGTCAAAGGTCGCGCGTGCCCGCGAGAGATCGATTCGATTATCCGCCGGCTCTGCCGAGACGCTTTAAATCCGTCCGCCCAGCCGTACCCTCTGTCACCGAACGCTCGCGGATTTTCGCGACATCTCGCCCGTCATCGATCCGGGGAACCGTATCGAACGGCGGCAACGCGCGAACAATCTCCGCCGTCCGCGAGCTCGCCTCGGTCTGCGCTCCTTTACTCAAAGATCCAGCGGCGGTATTAACGATTTCCGACCCTACGTAGGCCGCCGCCGGTCGCGCGGCACGGGCGCGGTTTATCCGGCTGCTTGTTGAAGCGGCAGTGTTTTGAAAGCGTGCCAGTACATTTGAGTACATGCAGCGCGGCGTGTGCACGCGAAGCAGAACAAAAAGAGCATTGCCGGGGAAAAACGAGGGGGGGGGACGTATGGGTAGCGTAGCACAATTCACGGCCGACGCTGTGTATTCAGTCTTCCCAATGAAACAGTTGTTATTTTGTGGTTGGCGAGTGCACTAGAGAGATACACGCCGTTGGAATGGAAAGGCACGGTCTCGGATAGCTGGCGCAAGCAATATCGCTCTCTGTCCGACGCCAGTGGCGCGCCCCGTATTTTTCCCCCAGCCGACAGTGGTGAATCTTGAGCGCCGATCGGACGTAATATAGCGTCACGGTATCGCGGGCCGCGCAGTGATGCAGCGCTACGATTCATCAGACACAGCCAGCCGCAGTGGAGCAACAAGCGCGCTCGAGTTGACAGTAGTGCATACGTTCCGCGCTCTACGTCAGACGTAAGAGCTTCTGACGTATCCATTGTCTCTGTTCTTTCGAGTCTGTTGATTTCCATTCAGATTCGATTTATCTATGAGATTAAACAATATTGTTTTCCAGCTACCTTCTGGCGGGAATATAAACGAATTCATCGCGCATAGGAAGATATTCGCAAGCTTCTTCTCCAACGCGGCGTAAACTAGCGTCCAAGGGGACATTCTCAGATATTTACGTTAGCCCGCTGGTCGACCATCGACGGGATCTAAAATAGAATTTCCGATTGACCCGTTGCGCCGTGACGCCGCGTCTTTACGGTCCGCGAGGAAGCTCGCCGCTCATCGTTCTGGCTGTCCTTTTTTTATTTCCCGCGATTTCGATGCGGGGACCCGGTGGAAACGAGGTGGAAACCGAAAAATCCATGGATTACGTCGACCCTTCTTCATCCTCTCTTTTTCCCTGCTTTCTGTCCGTAGGTGGTATTACAACAGAAACCAGAGGGAGGAGCCGATCGAGGACACGTCGGGGCATTACGTGGTGCGAGACGGTTCGTTGATCGTACAAGGCGCCCAGGAGAACGACGCCGGCTCGTACATGTGCACCGCCAGTAATTCCGAGGGCAGCGAATCCATGGAAGTGAGGTTAACGGTGTCTGCGCCATTGAGCGTGCACGTTCAGCCGTCGATTCAGACCGTCGATCTTGGGAAAGCCGCTCATTTGGTAATTGACGATTTTCATGCTTGCCAGCGATTGATACGCTTCGGCCTCGATGGTCCAACATAAACTTTAATGGGATTAATCGAAACGGGAACCTATCGAATTCGACTATGAACGCTCCACTGTAGATTTATTTCCTTTATAGTAGTCAACAACTTCCAGCTATTCGATGACTAACGATTCTCCTGTATTTTTGATCACTCAAATTCCCAATGCAATGCTACAGAATCTACATTCGTACGCTCCAGCCATTGCTACCAGGAAACGCACAGAACAATTTACGTAACACTGCTCCTCGGAACAATACGGCGCAAGCGGTGGAAGCGAGTAAACATGGAACAAGTAAATCGCGAGTGCCAGAATGAAAATCCATCCCCGCTGAATTCTTTGTTCATTTCCCCAGCCGCGTGGCGTGGCCGCCTTGCCTGGTAATTCGATTTTTACGAGAGCAGTGGAAGCAGAGGCGGAAAGAAAGGTTTCAGGGCTGAGCGAGCGTTGCCCCCGCTGCTGTTTAGGGGGCAAGGCTGCAGTCTTGCTTCTCGGAGGAGCGACGGAGGATATTTCGAGGGCATGCACATTCCGCCGGGTGGGGGCTCGGGCGCGAGCATAGGGAGAAGCTGGCCGGTTCTCTCATCAGTCCCTTTTCTCTAAAACTGCTTTTCAGACGTGCAGCGCAAGTGGATTTCCGCAGGCGGCGCTCTACTGGCTGAAGGACGGGCAGCCATTGAGAACGGGCGCTCGCATAAGGGCGGTTTCCAGGGAGCGTATTTCCGTGATGTCCGTTGCACGGGAGGATCGTGGCATGTACCAGTGCTTTGTGAGGAACGAGTATGAAATGGCTCAAGGAATTGCGGAATTGCGGCTGGGCGGTGAGTCTTTCTTTGTTTGCTTACCATTTACGGGCGCGCGCGTCCTCGCGGAAGGTATCGGGCGGAGGAAATGAAAAGTGGAAAAATAGTGCACGATGGGGGGGACACCGTTTCCCATCTAACCCCGTGAAACGGTGGATCGTTTTTATTAAAGCGTCGTTGAGCGTCGTTAGAGGATATTCAAGGCTGCCCGTTTAATTCAGTTCCCCCAGTTACATAATATTCTTTTTCTCCCCCTGGCAGGAACCCGGCTCGTCGTTCCAGCTCGTGTAATATCCATTATAACGTTTAAACGATTTTAACGCGCCGGCTGCCGCGTCAGCCCCGTACAGTGGCTCTTGGGTTTATTCACGTAAATTCGGTGCAACGACTAACGACTGACGGCGAGAGCCACTGTCTTCCATCCTCCCTTTTACTTGCAATAATAATCGCACCTTTGCGAGCTCGTGTGATCTGCTTTCTAATCACGCGTGTATGCACATCTTTTACCCTGGCAAAAAGGTAAAGGCCACTCCTGCGTATTGAAATGGACCGTCGAGGACACTCAAGATCGCAGGGTCTAACGATACCGCGGTTCCCAGCCGCAGGTTTCAATTACGTCCAGACCCGTCGTCTTCCCGGTTAAACTTGCCCGCTCGTTAAATTCTCGCGACGAATTTGCCTCGTCCCGGATCGAGATTGGATCAGCGATGAGAAAAGGAATTGGAAAACTCCGTGGCCTCGGTGAACGGTTTCCTACTTCCATCCTCCTCGTTTAGCTTCCCCGTCTTCCCGTGGTTCTCGCTCGACTCTCGAGGCTCCTTGGCCGATGATGGAAACGCGACCGTGCCGCTGTTTGGAAGACAGACCCGTGGATGGAAACGGGGACGGCGGGGGGCGGGCTTGTTTGTCGAGCGAATGGTTCCACGGTGATAGGTTGCCGGTGGTTAATGCAGTGGAACTCTTCCCCATACGATCCATTCCGGGTTTGCGTGCCACTCCATCGTAACGCGTTTTCCATCACGGCAAGCCCGCGCCCGCTTCTCCTCCGGGGGATGTACGTGCCATTTTTGCGCGAAAATGGCCACATCGGTTTTCCCTTGATCGTGCCACGCCGCGAAAATCACTGTTTGCTGCCCGTTAATCGGATCCCCCGTTCCGAGCCCCCTTCTATGCTTTTAATTTTGAAACCTCGGATGTTGATCGTCTATCCCCTGACGCGACTCGATTTTAAATGTTTCTGGTCTGAAGCCACAGATGTTCTCAGAGGTCTTGGTATTAAATACAGGCTCCATTTCTTTTCGCTTAACTCACCGTTGAAACATGATCACTAATGGGAACAGTTACTTGATACTTTCCGAAAACAGTAGACTGAAAATCGTGTCGCGCGATCCATGTATTTCTCTATTCTCCATACATGTCCCACTGTTTCACGGTGGGCCATTAGTTGGACGCGTAACATCCAGCGGTCCCCGTGTATCTCTCCGTATTTTGTTTACTTTTCCAGTTGGATCTCCGCGGATCTGTGTCTGTTGCTAGTGGCGCGTCATATTTCTCGTAACCAGCTCCGGTGCTTTATCCATTAACCCATACATCGCGGCACCCCCGATCGATGGTTTCGAGTTATGGTACCAAAGATTCCAATTAAAACACTTTTACCGTGCCAGATTGCCGCTCGCGTCCTCCTCGATTACAGGATAAAGTGTCCGCGGAGCGATTCTGCGCCCTGGACGCCGCCTCTCGACGAGCCTTCGACCGCGCTCCGAAAGTGTACGCCGACGTAGCGGTACGCGTACACGCCGGGGCTCCCTCGTAACGTATTTCCCATCACGAAGTCGTTTCGCCCCGGGCCAGGCGCTATTTTTGCGCGAAAATGGCCTCGTTCGCTCTTCATCCCCATCTACGTCTCTCCTGTGTGCGGAACCGACGTTGCGTTACCAACGTGCCATCGAGGAACCACGTCAAACTACTCGAATTCCACCGGCAATGTAATAAATTTGATTCCGCGTGGCACGCTTCCGAGCGGAGTGGATGAACAGTTGGCTCGAGGAGTGCGTTCCCATCGGCGAAAGATTACCAAAGGAGGACAAGGCGATTTCCATAGCTTCTCACCATTTTTACGAAACAACCAGGAAATTCGACCAAACCGCAATTACGAGGGGAATTAATTACTCGGTTCTCTCCCCGTCGTGTTCCCTCGACAAGCTCCCATGGCTTGGGGGATCGCATGGGGAGAGGGTAATGCTCTCCCCAAGCGATTCGTACGTTCCCGAAACTTCCTGCGTACTTTCCCGGCCATTAACCCAGGCCGTTCGGCAACTTTGATGGCCGTTGAAACTTTGAGTTTTCTTTCGGGATCGTTTAGCAGCAGCCCCGACCGGCCGGATCCCTGTATCCCCCAGTGTTGGATAGAATAGCAACGGTCCCTGGAACGCTGTACACGCTTCGTTCCCTTTTTTTCGTTTCCCTCCCCGTTGATTCCACCCCTGGCGTGGATAACAGAGGCGAAACTATTTCCTTTCTCACCCAACCCCGACTGGCCAGGGGGTAATTGAAGACCCGAAGGAAAGAAGGTTCTCCCCTCGGCTGGCCTCGACCGCGATAGAAACAAGAACGGGGGCAAACAACGGTAATGGATTCAACCTTTGAACGCTTCACCCGCAATTGCATCGGGCCGCAATAACTTGCCACGGGGGTGGAAGTTAGCCGCGGTAAGCGATTTTTCATTAGGTTTAAACGGCACGATGATTGCGCGGCTATTTCTCCCCCGTGTTTGGCTTGGAGCTGGAGAGATCGCGAGGGCAGGGAACGAGGTTACTTTCCCATCAGAAGGAGTCCCTTTTCCTATAGATTCTCATGCTCTTTTGTTGTTAGTCGTACGGAGCAGTCTATTAACCCTGCTACCAACGTCACTGCAGCGTGCGTGATAATTAGTTGAAGATATGTTCGCACAACAGACCACTTGGTTCTCTGTTTCCCTTCGTCCCACCAATCTTCCGTCGCATGCGGGGAAACGAAGTACGCCCAAGGATGTTGGAAATGGACAACTCTCGTTCCATCAATTCCCATTCTCGTCATGCCCTACGGAGTAACACAGTGCAAGAGCTCCTCTGCACCGGCAGTCAATTAGCGGGTCACGTCGGTCGATTCTCGAGTCGGTGATGTTTCGCCGTCCCCATTACCCTGTCATTAGGATTCTTCTCGGCTGCATGATTTCTAAGCTGCGGGGCATACAGTGTACATTAGGTGGGGATTGCCCGCAGCACGATGGGATAGTTAGTACCGCCAGCCTGGATTTGCATACGCTAACGAGATTCCTGTGGTTTTGCCGATGCTTTGCATGCCGGCCGCGCACGATCTCGCCCCAGACTGCGGCTCCAGCCGCGTCTATTTATTATGCGTCATAGATACGTCAGGGAAGAAGCCCGCGTCACCGCGCCGAGAGGCTGAGAGACGGAGAGGGAGAGAGAGCGAGAGCGGAGTGGAAGTCGCAGCTCGCGTTATACACAGTAGTCACTGGAGCCAGTTGCAGTACGCGCTTTCGCGAATTCAACGTGCTGCGATGCACTCTACCCGAATACACTCCGCTCTATTTACCCCTCGACTTCAGAAAATTCATCCGCGAGCTTTGTTCCCCCTGGCGTTTGTTTAACTTCGCGGGATATTGGCGTTGTTCGTGACTGATTCTCGTCCGTTTAACGACGAGCCGCGCGATCAAAGCTCGAGCAACGCACGTTTTCGCGTCCCTCGGCCATCTCTCATCCTGTATTTTTTCTCTTCCCCTCTATTGGCCAGGCTTTATTAACGTCATACGTATCGCTCGAACACGGATACGTCAAAAAATTGATACATATCCCGTTTTGGCGAGCGCAACTGGGTCGCCAGGATTCGGTTTCGAACGGCGCGCAATTAAACGGACGATATATGAAACCCGGTTAATGGCCGACGAATGTGTCTCGCTCGCGCGTCGATTACGAGGCCCTCGTGAATTACAGCGTAAAGAAAAAACGCGGCCGCGGACAGGGAGGGAAGCCGCGCTTTGGAAAAAACTAGCGGAGGGAGAAACAAGGAAAAAGTGAAACAGAAAATGGGGGAAATAAAGGAAAAGAAAAATTTGTGTCCCAGCGACACGCGAAATTAAGTTTCCCGTCGAGACGCCCGCGGGCCGTCTACGTTTCCGTGGGTTTTTAATTTAAATTGCGGCGAGCGGAGCGGAGGGACGAGCGCTTACGAGCGCTGATTATATTTGACGACAGACTCGGCTATTATTTACACGCTTTCCCTCGTTTCCTTTCGTGGCCGCGATAAACAACCCGTCCTTCTACGTCGACGTTCTCGTTAACGTAAATTCCATTCACCGGGGCAACGCTTTGGCCGTAGAAATGATCGTAGCGGTCGATTCGATTGAATTCCAGTACACGGGGGTGGAGTTCTTACAGTTGCATTGGCTTTCATTGGTGGCGACTGCCAGAGGTATCATCGACGATGCTTCTTCATCCTCGGAAGGAAGGGAGGAAAGAAGGAGGAGCTACGAAACTTATCCTGCTATCTCTTTAATCTGCGTAATTGTAGAATAAATACCGAAACTGCGGAGGAAGAGACCGACAAAAGGGTGGGGCCCTGTTTTTTTTTTAAATATTTCCAGTAAACAGATTGCAGTGCGCGTGCCTCTTTCAAAGATTATTCTTCGCTCGAGGATCCCTGGTACGCAAAGTCCCTTCTCGGCTGCGACGGCGAAATAACGAGCCAGCCTAATTGGACAGACGTAATTGTTAATTTACTAATAACTACGTCGACCCGTCTTTTAATTACGCGCACAGTGCTTCGGCGGGATTTAAGATTTTCATTACGGAAGTTGACTCGGAGCCGCCGCCTCCTCTTTGGCCGGCGGACTTTCGAATTCTTTTTCGTACCGTCGGCCGATCGAACGAAACTCTACTCGCGACGGAGGCGTGCGCGGGCATCGGGGCGTGCAAGAATCACGGTATGCATGCGAAAAGTTGCGGAGCGTTGTTTCGTAGGCGGCGTGCCTGCGCTTATGAAGTTCATGAATTCATTACCGACAGGGCTCGTTACGGGAAGCGGCCCGTTCATTTAGAGCCCTCCTGGAACTGGGACGCATGCCCGTGAACGCGCCGCGCGGATATTTTCAATGTTTCTTCGTTACGTCGCCGCGTACTTAATCCCCTGTGTCCATTAATCCCCGGGCCAATTATTCAGAACAAAGTCCTCGAGGTTATTAACGTCCACTTAACGAGGACGAACACCGATTGGCTCGCGGTAGCTAAGCTGCCTCTGAAATAGAACTTATAGGTGTCTTCCATGGGACTTTACGTATCATTCAATGTTGAATATAGATACCTAAAAGCAAATTCAGCTATGAAACAACGACAGAGCACTTACATGCGCGTCAATTATGGAAGGAGACTTGTGAGTTACTTAAAGTAGAACAGGACGATGATCGGTCAGACCGTAGGGTAGACACGCAAAGCGGGGAGTACAGTGTGGCGACAGCGGAATTGAAACGGGGGTCGCCTCGCCGGTGTTTGGGTGCGTTCAGGTATATGTTACTCGACCGTGACCCGTCTGTTAACAGAGATCGCGCCGCAGCTGGTCTACAGATTCATCGAGCAGACGATGCAAACCGGGCCCTCGGTCTCCCTAAAGTGCAGCGCCGCGGGTAATCCCACGCCGCAAATTTCCTGGCTGCTCGATGGATTTCCACTTCCGCAGAACGACAGGCTGCTGATTGGCCAGTACGTGACCGTGTACGGGGACGTAATATCGCACGTTAACATCTCGTCGGTCAAGTCCGAAGACGGGGGCGAGTACGAGTGCATCGCCGGCAGCCGTGCAGGGGAGACCAGACACTCGGCCAGGCTCAATATTTACGGTGAGTACCGCGGGGGTGGAGAAAGATAGGGACTGTTAAGGAGAAGAATCGCTGGCCAGTGCCGATTGAAATTGACTGGAATCCCGGGGGAGTATTACGTTCCCTTTCACAGGATCGATCGCCGGGAATATCGGCTTGATGGGAAACCTTTTGTCATTAGCGAGTCTGGCTTCTGGTAATTAAAAAATGCCGCGAAGGGTTTGTTTCTTCAGCGACTTCGGGTGACTGAGATCCTTTCGCGGTGACTTGTTCGTAGTTAAGTAGTATTTCGAGGGTCACGATGGGCTCGAAGTTAGTCTATCGGGGGGGGGATGTTACAGGGAGAGATTATTTAGTTCAGGTTAGTTTAATGCGCTTGAGCATCGCGTTACACATATTTTAACTCAGTGTAGCATCACGGAGTTTAGTATAAAGTGAGCGTTTGCGAAGTGAGCCAGTGGCAGAGATAAAAGCAACGGGGTCGTGAATAATCTTCGTCTTTGTGAGCAATAGCGATCCCCGGTCCTGTAGTCTGGGAGAACACGAAAAAGCACTAGCCACGTTCCCACGCGCGCTGCAAATTACTGGAAATATATGTTTTATTGCTTGTCAATCGCAGGCTTGCCATACGTCAGACCCATGTCGACAGTTTCGGCGGTCGCTGGGAAACAGTTCCACATCAAATGCCCGGTTGCCGGCTACCCGATTGAATCGATAATTTGGGAGAAAGGTGAGTATGTAAACGTGTTTTATTTCCGTTTAACGCCCTTCCTGCCTACCTGTGGCTCATTGTCTGTTACATACGTCCAGTAATTAAAGCCGGACCCGCGTCTGTGGCAATTCAATTAGCGTACAAGCCTAGGCTACGTTATATCGCAACGAAGATACAAGAAAGTTCCCATGTAGCCTGTGCTTGATTTGTGTGAGGAAATATCCATTCTTCTTCACGAAAAACCTAAATACCTACGTCCTTTGTACTTTCCTCTTCATATCGAAATACTTTCTCGAAGCTTCGAGAGTGCCAGAGATAATTGCACGTACAAAAACGATTTACACTGCATACACGGGGAAGCTAATTTTCCCCTGTAATTCCAATCACCCGCGATGACGAGGTGCACCCATGTATACATATTGGCTCGCGATGTTGTTGCCAGACGGAGTGAAGCTGCCCACCAACATGAGACAGAGGGTGGCGAACGGCAGTCTGTTCATCGATACCGTGCAACGAGCTGCCGACGAGGGCACGTACACCTGCACCGCCAAGAACAAGCATAACTTCACTTCTCACCGGTCGGTGGAGGTGCGCGTCCTAGGTGAGTGAGCAAACAGCAAATATTTCGCGATACTGGTCTTTTACAGGAATTACAGGTCGGGCCAAGTCGATTCGTCGAGTCGTCTGGACTCTGTCGCTCACGTATGATTGGATTAGTCGAGAATTTATTATACGTACTGTGTCTGGCATGTTTTGGAATCGATAGCAGAACGCGATAGCCACAAAATGACAAGTTAGGGCAATATTCCATCGTAGTGATGTCGTGTTTAAAATTGTCATTGGTCTTTGTATAATAAAATGGCAGGGAGAGAAACGAATTAATTACATCCTTCGGAAATTCACTCCACAAACTTGCCAGACACAGATCTCTAACGGACACTTTTCCATCCCGATAGAATCCTCCCGAAACAGCGCCGAGAATGATGATTGGCGTCGGCGAATGATCATTCACGGCGTTGGCGAACGCGAGGTTATATAGTTCCTTCGTTGAGTACGTTGTCCCACCAATCCCTCCCTCGAGATTTTCCATTCCCCAGGCAATCGCATATTAATTTACAGGTTCGTGTATGCGCAATGTCCCGGCGTGTTTGATGCGTGCCGCCAAATTTACCTTGATACGAAATGTTTCTGTATTAGGTTTACGGAGCGCATTCCGTGCACTCCATTGTTTATCGCTGGGTGGGATTAGTCGCAGCGAGGCAGCATTGCTTCGTGTTTCTCGATTTGCCGTTCGGTGTGCAAATTTCGGAGACAACCGTGCCGCGAACGACGAGCAATGTTCTACTCATCGCCACTCTAGCGTCCCCTTCAGCAAGCATCCGTTGGAAATAACTTAGATAATTCGTCAAGGTGTTTCTTCGTCTCCCGCACACATTTCTTCACCTTATTCATCGATTCCAAAGTAAATTCGACATCAGGCGAGCAATTCACGAGCGATCCCCGTAGTTTAATCGACGCTGCCTCGCGAGGAAACCCAGGGAGCCCTGTCTATGACTCTAAAGCTGGGAAAGTGCGGCGGAACTTGTAAAAAATTCGAGAACTTGCAGTAAGTTGCCTCAGAGGATCATCTACCGCGCGTTCCAGTGGTGTAGGTGCGCCATTCTCGCGACGCCCCACGATCGCAGTAGGAAGCCCTACGATTATCCATTTCGAATGCTGCGAGTAGTCCCTTAGAACAGATCTTCCGTGTCTAATCCGATCGTCTCCCTTACCACGAGCCTCGTCGAATCCGTTCCCCGAGCGGAACAGGGGGATGAAACGGTAATCCGACAAAGGGGAATCGAATCGCACGTGACAATGGGTCGATGATCGAAAGGAATCGGAAATCTCCGCGGCAGCGAGGCTAATTAATCCACCGGCGGGAGACAATTATTCACCCTCGTCGGTTTCTATTTACCCCGGCCGCGACGTGACCGCGTTACGAGCCGTTAATTACCGCGGACGGGGTAGAGCCGCCTTATTCCTACGCCACTGGATCCGCTGCGAGAGCAAAGGAGGGTACAATCAAAGGGAACACACGGTACACTTACTCGCGTATTTGCGAGATGCTTCTCTGCGATGCGATATCACCCGTTCAGGGGTCACACTCGCGGTGATCTGCAAATTTCTTCGATCAGGAAATGCGAGGGGTGCGTCGTAATTGACGGCGCAAGGAGGGAATCCGATGGCTATGCGGAGAGGGATTTTTTCTCTATTGGGAATTGTTTCCCAGGGATGTGGTTTCGAGTCTGTGCATTCGATTTGTTAACTATACATAATCGTGTAGATAGAAGGGGAGCAGAGATCGAAGCAAGATTTATCGTCACGCATAAACGAATGACACCTGTGTCTCCTAGGGGGCCCTGTCAATCCTACTCGCATGACAGGCGTGCGATGTTCAGACTTTAAATATTCGATTATACAAAACACAGATTTTCATGGTGAATGCGCTAAATACTTGTTCTCTGGGGGAGTCTTTTCAAACCCGATTTGTCATGCGATGCATCGAGTGAGCGCACGGTGGACCGCACGTGAACTTGACACGTATCCAAAGTAATTGCTCTGGAAACGGAAGAGCCTCGACTTATGTCTGGGTACAGAGCCATCTATTCCCCCGTTGCGCCAGCAGCCACGGGGCACCCTGTATAAATTTCTTTGTCGAGCAACCCTTATCGCGTACAGATAGATGACGGGTGCAACGTGTGTACGATGGTACACACACGTGTACGTGTGGCGTGTATGTGTCTACCTATCTCTCTACTCTGCCTCTCTACTCTCTTCTCTTTCTTTTCTATCTATGTGCGTCACCGGATATCCGTGCGTTTGACAACACTCGCGAACGAACCCACGCACCAGAGCACAGCACTTCACTGCATCGCTCAAGCATCTGTCCTTGCACGCGCTCGCCTAACTGCTCTGTATATTATATTCCGTGTACGTGTACTTTTGTACATAAAAATTCATAGGGCGGCGATACCACGCACTATCTGGGTAGGTACGGGGCCGCTGTACGTGTGCACAGGGTGGACTGGCTGCACGGGGCGACCAGGAAAGAGCAGTGTGCAACGGTTTAATCGCCCCGCGCGTCAACCGAGAACGTTCGCCGTCGTTATATCGGCTGAAAAGGGGCTCCTTTCGCCCCTACCCTCGGGACGGGAATAGAGGGTAACGCGAAAAATATCGACGAGCAGCTTAATATCGACTACCGTGCAGGTGCCGTTCATATTTATTCAGTCGTTCAACGAATCCTCTCGGCGAATTTAATACCCTCCGGCGCCCTGTGTCATTACACTCTTCTTTCGCTAATTGAAAGTGTCTTGCTGTGAAAGTTTAAAATCGTTCGCTCAAGTCACTCGAGGCTAAACGGACTTACTTCCGACGTATCGCTTCCTGCAGTACGCTGCCACTTTTGTCCCGCGCGATGGTGATCGATCGGCCTTTCGAACGCCGCGGCCGCGTTGCAGAAAAGTCCTCCGCGCGCTACGCCTCTGACGCTTTGACTGTTAAGGTACTTTGCGTGAAAACGATACTAGGTCTTTTTTACCACTTTCACGCTGCAGAACCTAAAAAGGAATTCTATATAACATCCGGCTTGTTGTGCTAGTTAGGATGCCGCGCTATATTTAGAATGAAACTTGCCACCCACACAGAAATTTAATACCGCCGAAGCTTTAAAAACGTACGCCCCGTGCATCCAAGAAAACGCGTGCACGCACTTGTACATAAACACGCTGTTGTCGAAGCATCGATATTCTATTACGTGACTCAGTCGCCGTTTCTTTCTTGCGCGCGGGCCTCGCTTCTTCGTAACGGCGTTACAGCTACCCGGAATCGTCGCGATTTTATCGGCAATTTTCGTAATTGAAGGGTGGAAAGCAACCGCTGGTATTTGTACGGCCACGGGCCGAATTATGCAGGGCTCGAAAGCAATCAATCGGAGTGCTGTTCGATTGATTGTTTTCCCTTTCGCGGGAAAACGCCCGTAACCGTGCAAGTCTCGCGCGAGTCCGCCGTTTTATCGACGCGGCGGACTTTGGAGTACGCTCGCGGCTCGGCTTGTCCGCGCTGGGA
The DNA here is from genome assembly GCA_910592295.1 of Andrena haemorrhoa. Taxonomy (NCBI): domain Eukaryota; kingdom Metazoa; phylum Arthropoda; class Insecta; order Hymenoptera; family Andrenidae; genus Andrena; species Andrena haemorrhoa. Next base: position 12,620,329 of record OU342944.1, on the reverse strand, counting down.
ATTAATTGCGAAAGCTTGTCGGCCCGAGCCGATCACGCTGGAGGGGCGTCCTTAACCGAAAAATCGGGGATCGGGCGGAGTTCATTAACGCCAGCGGCTCGAGGGGGGGCCATTTTTCAGGAATTTTCCGCGCACCCTCTGCGCTCCCCACATGGCGTAAAGTGGAAAGCTATCCACTCCATTCGCGGTTAAATATCAATCGTTCGCTCCCCAAAAAACGCTTTATCGCCGAGTGGTTGAATGGAAAGAAGCGCATTACGCGGCTACTGTCGAAAGGAGAAAGGCGTACAAAGCGCGGGGAGTACAATTTCAAAGATTGCCGATAAAGCAACCTCGTCGACAGGAAACGAACACGGTGCAAGCAGCGAAGTCCGTGGCCCGCGCGCTCTTTCTCTCAAGCTGTCCGTTTATATATAGACAACCGCAATAAAACGATATCCTTTACACGCCGCGCATTAGGACACTCCGCACGACCGATGAGCGTTTTAATAATACCAACCCCTGGCGCCTCGCTTGGCGGCAAGGAAATATTCTTTGAAGCTTTCTCAAAGCGCCTACGTTACAGATTTAATTTAGTCACGCGCGGGGCGGCGCAATGGAAATTTAATTAACGTTGGTGTAATTACAAGCAGCACAATATGTGCAGCCTTTGACCTGGCCACGCTTTCATCAAGCAAGCCCCGGTTCTCGTTCGACGCATCGGGGCTACCTAAACTTTCCCAAACGCTCTCGATATACCCTCTTTCGCGAATGATGATCGCGCGCGTCGCGAGGAGTGTCCTACGAACTCGCCTCTCTCTTGACCACCGTTTGTCGGATGCTCGGATCTGTGCCGTGTCTCGTGGTGCTTCGAAAGTCCGCCGGAACTCGAAACTTTGGTCGGCTTAAACGTTAATGCCGGCAAGTTTCCCCCATGGAAATCTGACCAGCGATGAAATACTTACCGCGCCGTAATCAACGTCTCGCGAAATGCTTATCGATCGTGGGCATCCGACAGGGCTCGGTCGGACGATTACGACCGTCCGTTCGATGTGCGTGCTCTACCTGTTCTATCCACCCCACCCTGGTTATCTTCTCCACTGACCACCAGAGACTCCGTCCACCCAGTTGCCCCGTTTCTTGAAAACGAAAAAGACGCGTCTCTCTAGCGTTCTGAACCGCTTTGACTGGAATGCCACCTTTTGTCTTTGTATTGTTCTTTCAGTGCCACCTAAAATCACGCCTTTCAGTTTTGCTCGCGATTTAAACGTAGGGGACCGTACTAGCGTACAGTGCGTGGTCGTGACTGGCGATCTGCCACTGACGTTCACGTGGCTGAAAGATAACGTGCCGATAGAGACGATCAGGACGTCGCAGGATGCTCCGTCGTCGAGCCATGGCCGCGGCCAGGGCCAGGGCCAGGCGGGTCCTGGGGACGCGATTAAGGGGCCCAAGCGGGGCCCCAAGGCCGACGGCCAGGCCGAACTGGGCCGTTCCCCGAGAAAGGCCATTACCGTCCGGCAATATGACGCTTTTACCAGCGCCCTGAGCATTAGCACGATCGCACCCGCGCACAATGGCACGTACACCTGTCGCGTGGCCAATGGCGCTGCCACCGTCGCTCATTCTGCACTCCTTCACGTCAACGGTAAACGCACACCGTTGGTGTACTTCTTCGTTCACGCTGCACGGCGACAGAGCTGTCCTGGCCCCGTCTTCTTCGCGACCCCTTCTTCCCCTTTACGCGGCTCTCACCCTTCGATCTTCCCCTTATCCTTGCATCGATCTCGACGTATCTGCATGCCTCGATACGTCGCCGAATCGTGACGTTTATTGCACGCAACCTGACGTTTACCTCGTCACTGTATTGACACGACGCGTCCCGCGGTATCTCGGCGTATTGACTGTCTGCGCCGTGTTACAGTGCTTGGAAAATGGTTCTTCGCGGATCGCGCGAATAGTCGACGCAGTCGCGCCTTCGGTCTCAGCGGAACAATCTCAGGAATGAAGTACCGGGCGAGTAGAGATTTGAAGTCAATACGTCGGAGGTGCTGGCTGGCGCGCGGAACGTCTCGAATATCCGCGCCGCCGGTTCACCCCTCGCGACTCGTGATTCACGGGAACGTAGTAAAGACCGACTGGCGATTTTCCAGCTCGAACGGAGTGTATGCTCGCCCTGGAAAGTAGCTGATTGATCGGTTGGTAAGGAAACACACAGCGGTGCAACGGCGGCCAGCGATCGATCAATCAGCCAGCCTCGACCGGGTGCATCGTCGCGTGATCAATTTCCCGTTCTCCGTCCGCGGAAAAGGGACAGTTTTGTTTCTACGCGGCCGACTCGAAGGGCATCCGTCTGCCTGGAAAATGCATGCGACCGGCGCGGGGCCGCGTCCATTCCGCGATTCCTCCCACCGTGGCATCTCTGTCGTCGTTCGCGAGTCGAGTTTCTTAAGCACAAGAGTACACTGAATGATCGTCGAGGATGATCTCGGACCGGACAGATCGCCACGAGCAAGTCCGAAGTCATTCGACGCGACCTGTTTCTGCTACATGCTAGTCCGATGTGCACGCCCTCCGGCACGTTCGACCAGGGACTCCCGAAGCCTCGAGGACTCTACGTTTAATTTGTGAACGGGTTTCGTTCTGCACGGCCTTTCTTTGCCCCTGCTGGAATATTCGCGATGGCAAGGACGGCGCCTATCGCGGCGGAACGTGCCACGGGGCTCTTGGCCGCGGATTATTAGATTTCAATTTAGATTGTCGTCGGCCAGAATCGCGGAAACGATCCCTTGGCCCGAGAGAACGGTGTCCCGGGTCTCGACGTGCTGTGAATTTTCAATTTCTTACTTGCGATTTTGATATCCTCCATTCTCTCTCTCTCTCTCTCTCGCTTTCACTCACACACACTCTCTCTTTCTTTCTGTCTTTGTACACACTCTGTCATCCTGCACGCTGTTCTATATGCACGCCTAATTGCACGCTTCGATCAGATTTACCTATACGGATACTCTTGATACGTATATGTATCTATCTCTCTCTCTCTCTCTCTCTCTATATATATATATATATATGTATATGTAAGATATCATCTTGCCAGTGTTTCACGTACCTACTATCGTTTGTACGAACGTCTCTCTTTTAGTGTGTATCGAACTAAGTCGGCCAAGTATGTTCGTAGATCGTATTTATCTGTGACATCGAAACGCTTGTTGGAAAATTCGCTCGCCGAAACAAAAATTCCACTCTCTGTCTCTCTCTCTCTCTCTCTCTCTCTCTCTCTCTCTCTCTCTCTCTCTCTTCCTCTCTCTCTCTCTCTCTCTCTCTCTCTCTCTCTCTCTCTCTGTCTGTCTCTCTCTCTCTCTCTCCCTCTCTCTCTCTCTCCCCCTCCCTCTCCCCTCTCTCTCTCTCTCTCTCTCTGTCTCTCTCTCTCTCTCTCTCTCTCTCTCTCTCTCTCTCTCTCTCTCTCTGCCTGTCTGTCTCTTTCTCTCTGTCTGTCCCGTTTTTTGAAGAATACAGAACGGCGCGGTCGAAATTCTCTCTCCGTGGATGTTTCGAGCAGACCGTCGCAAAATTAAACCGAGATCCAGCGTGTCGGATTAGGATTTTTCGTTTAATTTTGCAGCGGGCACGCCGCGGGATGTCGTCTGGCTCGATGTCACAGCGTGAGATCGCTTCCACCGTGAACGTTTAACTTTTCGTACTACTGGTTTTTAATCACTTGGCACAACCACCGTGTATTATGCATCGTTCAGCATTAACGTATCATTCGAGAAGTACACGTAATGTATATTTTTATCATTCGTTGGATATATCACCCACCGTTTGCTCATCTATTCACCACTTATGGTAACCTTTTGCAACGTCGTACGGACTCGCTGTTTAAGCAGACACGCTCGCACGATCCAGTAGGAGTCGTGCCCCATCTCTTTTGCCCCGTCACGAATGAACCGTATCACCTTTTGTTGCTCTATCGATATTTTCTACTTGTGTTGGTATCGTGCGATCACGTTATTTCACCGACTCTGGAACCGAGTTGTTATTCTTATCTCACTGTCACCTTTTGTAGAGCAGTTTCTTTTTCACTAGGACTATGCTATGTTTCGCTCGAGATCTGTGTAATATTCATCGTTCTCATTATCATTATCATCGTGACTGAAGTAATCTCGTTGGGACTGTAGTGAATCCGTACACGGGACGAAACCGATGCGAGCGACCTCGGCGCGGCTTGTTTATCGCGCTCGACGAGACAATAACATTTGATTCCCGGCGGTGTCTGCAGTTTTTATCTCATTGCGACGCAACTAATGTCAAGATCCCTCGCGTCCCTTCGTCCCAGCTAGTTTTCTCGCTCGTTACGGTTTCTAATCCGCACGTCGTCTCATAGAGCCCCGGGTAAGTAACTCAACGTCAAGCAGTTCGAAATACAGAAGCAAGAACCAATGTTCCACTTGAAGTCTCACCTCCCCGGAAGCTTGGTTTTATCGAGAAAACGCGTCGACACCATTCGGGAGCGAACAGCGGGGCACAGGTTGCCAAATTTCGTTCGCCTAGAAGAAACCGAGCAGCGCCGCTGAACGCCGCTATCATCGCGCGGAGGCCGGCTTACCAGCAACGTCCCCGGCCAGCAGCCTCGTAGAGACACATTGGCCGACATTAGCAGTTACTACGGGCCATAAATGTTCATTTTCCGGGCGGCGAGTCGCGTGTATACGCCCGCGACCGAATATTTATGGCCTGACCGCCATTTTTCACGGGCTCTGGCTCTCGCGCGGGAGAGTTGCACCTGTCCTGTGCCCGTGTCGGGAGGTCACGAAGGGAGAAGCACGGTGACGAAGGTCAAACGGCGCCCTGCTATCGAGTTTCCTTCGTCCACAGGACGAGGTACAGTCTAGCTACGGTTTTGCCCGCGCCAAGTAGCTTAAACCCGCGCTTGGTCGGACAGTGGAACGGCGCGTCGTACGTATACACACGTTCGCGTCCCCATTCTAGCGAAGGGCATACGGGCGCGATCGAACGACGCTGCTTAAACGGTGAAAGAGATCTCGCATTTCACGACCCGTGACCTCCCGTTCTCGTTTCACCGATGAGACTTCGAGGAGCGCAGGGGAATCGCCGCCGCTCGCCGGAGAAAAACGCGAAACTCACGTCTCACTGTTACGGCAATACCAGCTGTATTACGGGAAACGGTGCTTCTTTTTGCAGATCGTTTTGGAGCGTTGTTGCCGCCCAGGGGAACATTAATTACGCTCCCTTCGTTCTCGGAAACGGATTAAATCCGGAGCAGTTTGTATCCCCGCGTCGTATTTTAATGTTAATTTTAGACGTTCGTTGAAGAAGATGTATTAACTCGCCGCCGGTTCGGACGCGGGGCTGTTGATTCCGTATCGCTGACCCCGGCCCGGGGCACCGCGGAGTCCCTCGATTTCGGTGTAATTATCCCGGCGGGCCGTTCCGTTCCGGCGTGTCTCGATTGACGGCGACCACCATTTCCCGGTTCGGTTACGTCGCGGGGCATTCCGGTTCGCTCCTATTTGCAAGTTTTCTAAACTGAATGACCCAATCTTCTTGCACGATCGCTGATCAAAGCACCCACTTCGAAACTAACGAAGGTGACGCGCAGAGAAGTCTCATCGTCGAACGACGCTGTACGCTCCCCTTGGAGCGCGACTCGCCCCGTCACCCTCACCGTCCTCCTGACCCCCTCACTCTACCTATAACCACCTACCCGACAAAAAACTAGGAAACGAAATCGAGAGTGTCGTCTATGGCCGAGATACGCGAATAGGAGTGCGGTTAGTGGCGGCATGCAGGTACATACCAACTATTATCACACGTCACGTTTATAGTTCCACCGCGGATCTCGCCGTTTTATTTCGAGAACGGTGTGACGGAGGGGATGAGGACACAGCTAATGTGTACCACGAGCCAGGGTGACCAGCCGTTCAACATCACGTGGTTGATGGACGAGAAACCGATTCAGGTCAGACCCGGTGACGGTGCATCGTCGTCGTCGTCGTCGTCGTCGTCGTCGGCGTCCACGTCCACCTCGTCGGTCGTCTTCCACACGGGCAACAACATACAGATAAGCGACTATCCGCCGTTTTCCAGCATCCTGACGATAAATAACGTCAGCGCTGGGCACAGCGGGAACTACACGTGCCAGATCAGCAACGTCGCTGGCCTGGCCGAATACTCGACCAGCCTCTCCGTTGCTGGTTGGTGTCACAAACCAGCAAGAACAAAAAACGACATGGTAGCTGTAAGAGCCTGTGTACATAAGACCGTGCGCGACGATACGTACTCGTCTGCTGTCTGCGTGTGTGTGCGTGCGCGCGTGTACAGAGTGGTATGCGTGGCGCGGCCACTTGAAATAGCGTCTTCGGATTGCTTCCTCCAGAAATGAATTCTATGGGCTCGTTTAGCATCGAGGTACCCGATGCGACCTTCTCATCTTTTCATTTCCATCGCCTCGTCCCCTACATTAACTGTTTCAACAGAATCCATAAAAAGCCATTCCTCGAGAAAGTAATTATTCGAGACAGTACTTTGAGTGATCGCGACACGCGAGCCCTCATGTATATATATATATTGCATATATACACGGGTGTGTATATAGTACATAATACGGCATACAGAAAATCGTGTAGCCATGGGGAAGGATTGGAGTACGGTGTAGTTTCGATAAAAATCGATTCCGCGACGCGCTGCCGGTGACCCAGCTTCTTTTCAGTACCTGTTTCCCTTCCTTGCCTAGGCACGGGCCCATCCTCTTGGATCTTTCGCGATCCTTCAGCGGTGAAGTTCCTCGAGTGGATTAAGTTCGACGGAGCGGTGTACTTAGAATCTGTCCCGGTGTCCTATAGAAAATCGCCCTGTGACGATCGCGGGAGACTATCGTCCAGAAGAGCATTTCGTGGAAACTTTTTCGTCGATAGAGAAACTTTTTCAAGTTCGACTGTGCTCGCTGACGCGGAACCTGGGAGCCTGGCGACTCTTCCGCCTGCCTGACGAATTAATGCGGAGGAATGGTAGCGGGGTAGGTCGCTGAACCGCGGTGCATACTCGTTTCCATTAATCAGCGTCTTTCTAACGACACGTCGAGGGAGGCCGCGATACCCCGAACACTTCCAAGTCCAAACAATCCCCCGCGTTATTGCTACTCAAATACTCGAGTGCTTCCGAAAGCGGGTACCAAGCAGATGCCTGTACAAACCAACTTCCGCTGCAGATGTTTAACGATATTCTTGCGCCACTCGGATCGCAATTACAGTTTTCCAACTACAGTTCTTCCCGCGCATGCATCGGGGCTCGCCCTCTCTCCCCCGAGTTAAGCGTGGAACGATGAACAGGTTTTTCCAACGAGCACATTCCCGGGCTCGAATGCTCATTTCCTCCGAACGGCGACGTCTCCCTCTGTTCCTCGTTCGTGCGGCTCTATGAGACTGCTCCTCCTCCGGCGGGCGTGGAAGTTTCCCCGACGGTCGGGATCCAGGCTCCCGCGAGGGCATAATACTGCGAGCGCAGGGAAATTAGTTTCGAGTTTCGAGGTGGCGCGGTAATGCGACTTTTCAAGAAGTTCCCGAGCCGTCCGACGATTCCGAAAGTCGCCGGCGACATCCTCGGACCGCCATCGAATCTAAATCACTTGCAATCTTGGCGTGAATGGGGGTCGGGCCTGCCGAGTCGTTCGAAAGTCTCGACAACAGGAAGCTCGTTGAAAGCGGAGTTGCAGCGGGTCGTTTCAGCCATCCTGGCAATTAAATTATGGACTATTTACGCGCAACGCTGCTGGAGGAGCGGCCTAGCAATACATAAATATTGATAGCGAGTGGTTGGCGTGCCTCGCGGAGAATAGAAGCGGGGACTGTGCCGCGTTGATCTTCGTTACGCGAAGACTTCTTCTGATAACGATAGAACCCATTACGCTTGATTCTCTTCCCCCCTGTGGATGAATCCGGGAGAGCAGCCAGAGCAGGAAACGAGAAAAAGCCCGTGGGGCGCCGTCGGTGTTCCAAGCAACGCGGGCAAATGTCGGGTGTATTAGGATCGTGACACGTCCTCGGGTTTCGCGGTATAATGTTCTACCCGCCATTCATATTCACTAGGATCTGGCTTACCGCGGGTCAGCGGCCCGCAAAAACTGCCCGTAAATTCGTGTTATACGCGTTCAGAGCTTGCGAATCGACGCGACCCTGTGAAACGTAGAGCGCGTACGTCGTGATTTCGATATCGTTTTTTTTTCTCCATCGACGACTGTCGACCGTTCCCCCGTGCAGTGACATAACGCCCGGGGAACGTTTTGTCTCGCTAACGAACTATTTTCACAGTCCCTCCCGTCCAATCTGCCCTCGAAAATACGATCCATGAACGGAACAATGCCACGTAGGCGGCTGATTAGCCGCGAAATAATTTCGCGAACGGTCGAAACTGCGAATTCTCAACCCCATCGGAGTATTTTCGGGAAATCAGCGTATTTCATGGTTCTATCAAATAAAGCGGCACGGAATGGAGGCTCGATATTACTCGGCTCCGAAGATCAAGTCGGTGGAACTGGCAAAACTCATCCACATCTGGTATCTTCCTGCAGGGTGAACCCATTCGACTTCGGAAATACGCGGATAGCCTCTCGAAACAGGGGCCAATCGATCGGAAAATGGGGTGCACGATTTCCGCCGATCAGCAGAACGTCCGAAACGATAACGGCAACAATGGCCCTGGCGGTGAGAACGATAACGGGCAAGAAGCTCGCAGAGCATTGCGCGGACGATAAGAAACACCTGACTTCCCATTTGTTTGCCATTATTATAGCGGGGCAGCCGGCTCTGCCTCGTCGTTGCAGTATATCCGGGGGTGTCCTGGAATCGGTGGACGATACACCACGGAATCGGGCAACGTCCCCAGCCACTTGGAACATCGGGGGAAGCTGAAACGGAAACGGAAACGGCAGCGGTGCTCGGATAAACGCGCACGCGACCAACCACGCATTACCCGTTATCGGATACGTGTGCCCTAATGTCCATAAAACGACGCGCACCGCTCGTCATTCGAAAGCCATTTCAAGATGGAAGCGGCGTCTGGAAAAGGGAGAGGAAATATTTCGCCTCCCCGGAGGACCGTGGAGATAAAGTAGTCTATTGAAGGCGGTTCGCTTAATCTATTTGCTGATCGTCGGTGAAAGGCTTATGAAAAGTCCGGGCGTAATAGAATAGAATCTTCATTCTTCGAACCATCGTTACCACAGTTCACAATAGTCTATTAGATTAAGTAGTATAGCTTTCCTAACGCGTTTCCTCCAAGCTAGGGAACTTTATCTATCTCAAATGGAACACGGACTCCACCAAAAGGTCTGCGCGCGTTCCGCGAGCTCGGTTAATCTCGACCGAGCGTTTAGACGCTTCTTGAAAGTTGGACGTTTAAAAACAGTTGCTCGAACCCATCGTGCTCCTCCAAACTTCCGCCACCTCCACTGCGCCCGTAAATAATTAAGCGTCAAGTTTCCCCGTATAGTCCTTCGCAAGTCGAGCGATTCCGCTTCAAAGTTCCAGGCCTCGACAATACGCAGCCCGAATACGAATCGGCTTCTCCCCGGAGCCCTTCGCGCGAAAACACTGCAGCCAAACCGTGAAACGGCTCTGCGAGACTCTCAGTACTCTTTTACCCGCCCTTGGGCCCTTGCCGCGTTCGTCAGCGGTCGCGTTACGCAACAGGTTTACGATCGTTGGCGACGCGCCTTTTATCGGGAATTTTGTGTTTGCTCGTGGCGCGGGGCGCGTCGAAGCCCCTATTGTCGTCGACGTCTTTCGTCGGGAAGAATGGACGGCAAACAGCGGGGAACAGCAATATCGCTACGCTGCGAAAATATTGTTCCTCGGGCTGGAGGACCGTCGTCCCCGTTGCAATTCCGCGGAGGAACGCGCGAAAAAGCACCGGGAGCTTGAAACAATCATTCCAGGCAGCATTGCTCCAGCCACCCAAGTGATCCTAACTATTCCAGTCATCCGGGGTCTGCGGAAGACTCGATGCCGGGTAGCCAAATTCAGGTTACCGGGTCTGCGGTGGACCGTTTCCCTCGAATGCCGAGAGATACGTGCTGCTATTCCGCCGGATCGCGTAGGAGCTGGATAGTCGAGCGGGGAAGCGTACCTTTACAAGCGATCCGGTCTTCGAGGGGCGTTGAATTTTTCAGAATGTCGCGGGCGAGACGAACTCGTTGGAACTCGTTCGTTACACGACACCGCTACTCCAATCCTCTTCAGGGCGGCAGCACTCGCGCGTGGAGGCAATTAACGGCTATGGGAAAGGGACAAGACACGACCCGATAGGCCGTTGCACACATTCGGAAGTCCATGGGTACTCTATCACGTGCGACTGACAACGAGGCGAACATGTTTCGTTTCTAGGAAGGCAAAGGCCGCACAGCGCGTGATCCACTTTCGTTGATTTTTTCCGAATGCATGCTAAGAACTGAATTCGACGACACGTTTCTTTCGTTCGTGGTAATTAGACCGGAAGCGAGCACTGCCTTTCTCTGCCGATCGGCGAATTAAGATCACCGCCGTGCCGAGCACGTCGACGAGCGTCGGTAAGGCATAAACGAAGGGAATAATAGGAAGGACGCCAGTGTCCCTTCATTGTTGTTTACCTTTAATTTACGTTTCTCTGTTCATTGTTACTTACTGTACATCATCACGATCACGATCATCAGCATTTTGCCAATTGAGAAAATCCGACGTAGATCCCGAGAGTCTAGCTTCAGCTGACTTCAATTTTTTTTTCTGTTTTCGATTAGAGACTACTTAGATGATCTGTTCTTGTGTTCCTTTCGATTCTTGCGTTAATTTTCGTTGGTCTAGGTCTTTTGTTCGTTGTCGCGCGTTCATATTAGTTAGAGTATCATCCACTCTTCTTTGATTGTTTCTCTGTAGCGGTTTCGTGTACCGAGAGATACTAATTGTGCTCGTGCAATGCAACAAATATGTCTGTGACAGATGTAAAGCATGCGTTCGCGTAGTTAACGTTTCTGGTTCGTGCGTATCTCGTACAGTTTATCTTTAATTTGTAATACAATTTATTTTATCTTCTTCCTTTGGTTCCATTTTCAGTCTATTATACATGCGAGCAACTTGGAATGACGATGGAAGAATGTTGAAAGTAATATTTACATTTTGCTGTGTGCCTCGAGTTTCTGCGTGTTTTCTCTTCGTAATGATTCTACCAGTAACGTTTTTTGAGATAGGTTTGCGTTGTTCGTACGTTGTTATTCGAATTACTACCTTTCAGATCATTACTATATTTAACTATTTCACATCTTTTTTACTTGGAATGATGCCTGCCGTGTTTCCTATATTCTTTGAATAACGATCTCTTGCATGCGACACGTTACTCCCAACCACCGTATACTTTATCCGATACAATTTTTCTGATCAATACTGCCCCCCCCCCCCCCTTATTTGACAAGCACGATCGATCAGTTCCCTTTATTTCTCATCACCGGCGTTATATTTTCCATTACGTCTGCCAGTTTAACGCTCCTTTTAACGGACACAGGTTTGGTTACTTCGTCCGGAATGCACGATCCTTCCTTTTTCTCGTTTGCAACAGGTCCTCCACACTGTCGTCATTCTTTCGTTCATTTAATTTGCTGCTCGAACTTCTCCTGGTAATTAGTTCCTTTTTTCATCGAGACTAACGGACAAGTAAGCGTTTCCATCCCTTCGATACGACATCGTCAATTCAAGTAAAGTCCATGCCCACACAGAGACAGACACCGTGTATCGGTTTTTGTTGACACACGCACAAGACGCACACGGACACGTTGTTGTTTACACACTTAGCGATGCGTAAGTATGCAGTACATCGAACCCGTTGGAGATGCATGCGTTTCACAACACGAATACGTAATCTATATACAACAGCAACACGCGACAGTAAAAACAGTAGTAGATCAAGAGAGCCCAGCTGGCTGGGATCCTCGTCGTTCGATATTCCGCCTCTGACGGCCGCCGTTCAGGGGAACAATGGCTAATTAGTCCGACAAGAAATGATCTTTCGCGTCAGTCGGCGTCCAACGATGAAGGGGGCGCATTGATTGATCTTCGTGGCGCGTGCTCGTCATCAACGTCAAACATTTCGTACTTCACCTCTGGGGGGAGAACAATCCTTTATCTCTCTTAAAGGCGGCTCTGTCATTCGGGATATTTAGGACAGCGCACTCTGACACGCTTCTTTACGTTGCTCCCGGAGCTGTGACGTTACCGACGAGACGGGGCGTAATTCGTGGTGCAGCCGGAAACTGGGTCGAACCACTTGGGAATATCAATAGAAAATGTGTTGTGAAATTTTTTCGTAAGAGGCCCTCTTTTCGAGGAAACCGTTTGGAATGTTCCGTTGGAACTGGGCGGGACTTGGTGCTCGTGTCTGGCCATTACTCGACATTTCTACTTGCAGGCTCGCGTTCGTAAGCTTCGATTCTGCTGTGGTTCAGGTAATACAATAGAATTCTTCGGATTAGGCACATAATAGTCGAATACTCGAAGCGTAAGCTCTCAGCCCTTACGAACTTAGCCTCCAAGTAGTGATACCCAGTAATAGTCAGACATCCCCGCCTGAATTTTGCAAATCGATTTCCTCCGAAACCAAACCTCGTACAAGAAAATTGTATCTCGCATTTCCGCTTCGTATGTACCCAAACTATCGACCCCCGTCGCCACAAATCACGTCCCACCCCTTACAGCGTCAAATAACCACCCCATACAATCTCCCCAACAAATCCCATTCTCTTCCTCATTCTTTTCTATTGACACGCCTAATGGAGACTCAAATCTGTCCCAGAAGGATCCACCCGTCGACAGACCTGCCTTTCAGCTCGATGTAACCCCCAGAAACGAAGATTCGAATTCACCCCGTGTCTCGCGCAAAAACGTCCAGATGTTTCGCGCAGCGAGGAACGAGGTATTGTCGACGTGGAACGAAAAGCGTCCTAGGTAGATCTCGATCACGGTCGAAGCAGTGCGGCGAAACAGCCGGACAAAGGGCGCGCGAGTGCCGTAATTGACGGCGGGATTCGTGTCCCTGGGCACAGAGGAACGGATCGTCGCGACGACGAGGATCGGGCCAGGATCGGGCACCGGATGAAACGCTCGTCCGAGGCGCGAGCCGGCGAGCTGGAAGACTTAAGCCAATTGGATCGTATTTTTAGTGCCCCCGCGGTGGACGGTGGAACCTATCGACCAGAACGCCGTTGTAGGTCACGGCGTCTCCATCGCCTGTCAGGCTGAAGGATTCCCCATTCCGACCGTGACTTGGAAGCAATCGATCGGTAAGTCACGATTCCACGTAGCCAGCCTCCCTCTGCGACAGAACTTCCTCTGGCCGCTGCCTGAAAAACGCCTCCCATTTCGCCGTCTGGGTCGCGAAACGCGACAGCCATCCGCTGCTCGACTTCGTGTGGAGACTCGCAATTAGTCTTTGTACGGCTCCTCCTTTTCTTTTGGTGTTTACGTGCGCTTCACAAGCTCCCACGGTTCTCCCATGAATTTGTATTTGTCGGAGCGTTCAGATATTTATCTCGAATCAAATATCTGCATTTTCCATAGACCCACGCTTATTATTTTTGACTTACGGTTTCCTCTTCCGCGGCAAAGCCGCCTACCTGGAATGCTCCCCTTAGTATAAAAGAATTCACTGTCGTCCTTTGAAGCGGGTTTCTATTCCCCAGATCGCAGCTTGATGCCGTTTAATAAGCAGGCTTCAAAGCGGAAGCATCGAAGCATTGATTCCTCGTCCTTGTTTTAGGAAGGCCCGAGTTAATATTAGTCAGTCATTATTCGTTTGCGCAAGCAATACGTAGTTTCTTCCCAGGCGACCTTTATTCAGAAACGCGAAAGCCTCTGCATCTTATTCATTCAGAAATTTTGTTTGTCCCTTTTAAGAAGAATCAGTAGTTTTCGCAGTCACAATTGAACTTCAGAACTCAAAGTCTCGGAGCGTATGCTTCGGGTACTTTCTCGACACTGGAGCCCGAGACTCTTAATGGCCGAAGCATGTTTCGAGGAACACTTTATCAGGATTCATCAATTCCTCCTAGCGCCGTCGCCACGGATACAAACGGGGCAGAAACGCGAAGACTTACAAGAGAAAGCAACGCTATCGAGAAAGAAATTTCAAATTCCATTCGCTGGATTCGATTCTGGTCGGGGGTTGGATCGATCGAATATGTATAAGCGTTAATACTCGACGGGGGATTATCCGCGCAGCATCGCAATTCGAAACATCTGTTTGCCGATTGGAAGTTATTACGAGATATCAGTGACTCCGGGAAAGGACCATGAAATCGTTCACCGCGGATCTTTGTTTCGTCCGCCCCCTTCTGCTCGAGGAGTTCAATAACTTTGGATCAGTTCTGTGTCGATCCCGGCGCTCGTAGTTTTCATCAAGTTACACCTACTGGGCGTATTTAACCCAGGAATGAAGCAAGGGAGGGATCCGTCAGAAATTTCGCTGATTGGACATTTTCAGCAGTCCGATTCAGCCTGCAATAAGCCCCTCTCCGGATAAAGCGCCTGGTATAATTAGTTTCATCGGTCCGTTGATGGTGAACATTATATTGCGTCGCTCGTGAACGGAATTCTTCCCTCTTTTTTTCCGATCGCGGCTCGTTTCCTTCGAACGAGGACAATTATTCCAATGTATTGGTCGATGGTATGTTCCCAGAATTTCGTTATTTGAAAAAGGGACCTCCGTGCGTACCAACGTAGAATAAACAATAGAGAAAGTGAGGATTGTTGGACCAAGGAACGTTTGATTAAATCGTGTAGCACCATGTTCGCAGTGGAGACCCAGCCTTTTACATCCCAAGCTTGGTGCTCCAAAATGGCTGTCGCTGACGGTACCTATATCCTGGCTTGCGCTAATAACCGAACCGTAGACGTATGAGTGAAATTGTAACGGGTGGCATTCGACGAGTAATGGTCGTCCCTTGGAACAATCAGGTGAGACACCAGGCGACTACAGAGAACTGGGCTACAGCGGCACGGAGGGCGCAGGGGTTGCCGCGAACGGGTCCTTGGTGATCCCACGTGTGTCCCGGGATCATGCTGGGTTCTATCTGTGCCAGGCGAGCAACGGTATCGGGCCTGGCCTCAGCAAGCTCATTCGACTAACGGTTCACGGTAAAATATTCACTCAACACGGCGGTTACTGCCGGCTGGAACCATGTCGGCCTGCAAGCTCGCGAACTTGGGATTCTGGCCACGATTGGCTCGTCAGGAATTCTTCGTTTCCTGACCGAATTTCTGTTCGCCAGCTGGGGCTGTTAGGTCGATGGAAACGCCTGTGGCGAGTGTAGCTGCGATTTCTTACTGCTGGTTCTTTTAAATATTTAAAGTGTTCATCGATTTTCAAACACATCAATGGTTGTATTTGGGAAATTCCAGCCCTCAGGAGGGGATTAGCCGCCTGATACTATACCGGTTGATACTCGCCAAGTCTTCTATTAAACTTGACAGTTGCTATGACAGAGTACTTGAGCCGGAGTTAAGTTTTTCGCGTATACTACCGGGCGTTTCCTCGACCAGAAGCAAAGCGACGGAAATTAATGCCGGTAACGGTGTAACAGCGGGCCCCCAGGTATCGGTGAAAACGCGGCAGGAGTCTGTGCGACGAGGAGAGAGCGTGACGCTGCGCTGCGAGGCCGAAGGAGACGCTCCTCTTGATCTGAGCTGGCGTGCGCGTGACAGCAGAGTCGATCCCAACTACGATGTTAGGTTTGTATCGAAATTAATCAAGCCCCTTCCCTTCGGGTCTCCCAAGCTTATGCCGGCGGTACGGACGATCGATGGGACTGACACCTCGATCTCCTATCGAGCACCGAAGCTACATGTTAATTACGGCGGGAGTCGCTCGAGACAGACTAGTCGGGTAACACATCGCGCTCTCGCGGATCAGAAGTAGTTTGGATAATCGAGACGGTACGCTTGCAATAGAATTGTCAAGCCATCCACTTTGGGAGAAGGTTACAGTGATAGTCTAACAACGTGTTAACTGCACCAGACGAGCGAAGTCTTGAAAGTAAGTCTATTACTAAAAACGTGTCACTCGAATGGTCTGCCTCAAGCAACTCACCCCCACACCCACCCATCGATCACCCACCACAAAGTATTAGGGTCACTCGGGGTAATATGCCACCGTACGTAATATGCCACTTCGCGATAATTTTTTAAATAATGCGCCGTTACAATATGTGAACTATATTATTACGATAAAAAAGAACCTAAATGTGACTGGGTAAAAACTACTTGTTGCAAGAAGTGGGTCCATGAAGACTGCGTAGAGATTGGAGACTGTTTAGTTTGTAAGAATTAGCTATTTTTTCAAATATATCTTGCGTTTCATTGAGTTCAAATATTTGTTATTAGTTACTAATAGCTTGAACAGTTTAAAATATTATTGATTCTCCAAAATGTGAGTGATTAGTTCGCACTTCATAGCTTGTGGCATATTTACCCACTACTTGGGTAATATGATACTTTCGAGGGCTTTTGTATCTGTACGTTTCTCATTGAACTATGACAGTAACATATCTCTACTTATTAGTCGATACACAGAATTAGTTACACTTTCACTTATGCTCGCGAGATATCGCGTTTCAAAGTTAACCGTGGCATATTCCCCCGAATGGCCGTAAACATACATGCCTGAACTGAACGTCACAGTTTCCCCCAAACATTCTCCTGGCGAGCATGAACCTGCGCGCCCCTTCATTACGGAATTACACCGTTGATCCCCGGTTGCGTTGCTAACTTTCGCTCACGCAAAATTACTGGAGTATCGCGCGGGCGGCGTTCATCAATAATTCCTCGCGTAGCCTCGTCAAATATCTATCAAATCCCGCGGATCCGCCGCGTTGTTCGCGCGCCATGGATCGAAAAACAGCAGAGAATCCAGGACCTCCATCCATCACGTTCCCACGCCGCCGTTCCCTGTCCGCCGTGGCGCGGTATCGATCACGGCTACGGCCCTTCTTCGATGCATCAGGTACACGATAGACAACACGAAGTCATCTGGACGCGTCATCTCCGAGCTGCGTATCATCCAGGCGAATCACATCGACCGCGGGGACTACGTTTGCGTCGCGACCAACGCCTACGGCCACGCCAGGGCGACGATCCACTTGCTGGTCCAGGAGCCGCCGAACTTCCCGCGGAACGTGCACGTGGCCGAGCAGGGCAGCAGGTCGCTGATGTTGGCCTGGTCGTCGCCTTCCAGCGAGCAGGACCCGGCCCACGCCAGCTCGCCCATCACCAGCTACATCGTGCAGTACAAGGAGGCGCAGGGTACGTTCCCCAGACTCGTCTTTGCGCCAAGTGTTGCGTCGACCGCCGCGATATGTCCGGTTAACGGGCGCGATTATCGACCACCGAGCGCCGCTGTCCATCAGCCGTCACCCGGGACCGGTCGCAGCCTCCAAAGCTTCTGGGACCCCTTGTTTTTTGTCCGCGGTTCGATCGCGACATTGCTCGGCGGCGTCGATTTTTCAACGTGATCCGTGGTTCCACAGCACGGTCAACGGTCCGGTTCGGTAAACGCGATGGAAATGAGCTGCAACCGTTGCCAGGCTCCCGGGAAGCTTCCTGCGAGGCTGGACCCCTGCCTCGAGACAGAGAGGCGTGTCTCGGGAGCGTGTACCGCGCTGTGACTTCGATTGATCGTGGTCAGATACGCGTACCCCGCACGCCGAGCTTCCATGGTGTTGCCACGGATCGTAGACCCGTCTGTGAGCCTCGTTTCGGGATTGGGAAACGTGGTTCGGAATTTCGCCGGGTTAAAATTAACTGCGTAGAGAAAGTTAGATTCGTTTTCACTAGACACGCATTATTCATAGTGCATTCGTTGGCGTTCCTCAGTACGTTCGCACCATCACGCCTGGATTGTGGAGCCAATGGTGGAAATTTCTAAGGGGTACTTTGGGTCGAGGGCGAATAGTGTTGCCGTGCCGGGTGTGTTCCAAGTCGAATGCACTCTTCGAATTTTCCGATCATAATATGTGAGGTACCTAGTATCGCAATAATCCGGTATCCCTGTAAACTAAGCTGCCGATGCTTTGATGCCTGGCTACTTAAATGCCCCATTTCTTCAGTATTCCAACACTTTAGCATCCGTGTCTTTATACACAGGCCTCCAGCACTCCCGTAACTACCCGTAACTACCCCAATAGTTTGAATATTGGATATCGAGTTCCACTAACCCAGTACCTTGGTACCCAGCCCAAGTTCAATGCCCCAAAATTCTCCACCTGAGAATATTTCTCGGCCATACTGGCTCGGTCGTGCAAGCTAGAGATCCATAGCCACTAAACACGTCCCAGCGAAGTCTCAAGATACACGGCAGCATTAATCCCAAGAGCATTCGCAAACGCGAGCCAGCAATTACACGGGTAGTATCTCTCTGCCTCGGTGTTAGTTCATTTTGATGCTGCGGTGCGCGACAGTAGGTAGCAGAAACTTCCACGAGCAACGGCGCGCTTCGTGTTCTTTTGAGGTCCATCCGCTTGCTCCTAGCTCGTTTCGCGCAGCTTCTGTCGTCTACGTGACCCGTCACGGCGCGAAAGCTGATACGCTAAAGGAAATAGATATGCCAGCTTTCCCGGATTACAGTCAGCTAGGCTAACCTCGGCAACGCTACACCGGAAGCAGAAATCTTCCTCGCACTGCCCAGCGTTTCTCAAACCCGTGTCGAGTGTACCTGCCGCCATCTCCCAGGCTCTAGGAGCCGGATGAGAGTACTGGAACGCGATGAGAATCGCAACGAGCTCGAGATTAATCGGAAGAAGACAAAAAAACGAATTATGAGGGATCGCAGGGGAGTATACTTCTCGGAGTCGCTACAGATAACCTGGGATAGGTGATTTATCGCTTTGACATCCGCGCAAGGAGGAAGACTCTCCGAGAGCTGCTTTGGAATTCAAATTGCGACCTGTTCCCTAGCGAGGACGTTATCCATCTCGGCTCCTAGGAGTCCCCTGGTGTCCCTTTTGACTAGTTCCTAATCATTTCTGAAGGAAACGTTCCTGATATCATCCCGCCGAGGCATCGCGTTCCTAAAAAACGATATACCTACCCCGTCTTTCATCTCGCGCATTCTTCCGTGACACCCTCGTCCCGAGACTTCATAAGATACACGAGAGAAACTTCCACGACATTCATCTCCCCTCCTAAACTTGCGAGTGCTTCTTAATCGGTACCAGGGCATGGTGCAGCGGCATTTGCAGGTGTCCAAGATATTTGAGAAGCGCTGGGCTCGGCGAGAACCGACCAGGCCTGCCTCCGAATCGATCCCTGCCTCTCGCGGCGAAAAAGTTCTTATAGATTTTTGGATATTTAGGGCAATATCGCCGAGTGGAAAATCCAGCCATTCCGTACAGTTTGGAGGGAGAGGCCTAGATTCGGCCTGCTCCGGCCCTTCCATATTTCACTATTTCACCGAAGCGAAATCGCCGATTTCCGTTGGACGTTACGCCCTCTCTGCGAGGATTTCTCCGAGCGACGGAAAAGAATATTCACCCTTCTTACTTTAATCCCATTTGCCGGTGAAAAGGATTGCTCCGCGGAGTATCGCGGCGGTTCTTTGTTTAGGCGAGCCTCCTCCCATATTTTAATTACTCCCCGTTCCGAGTATAATTACCGTTCCATCGCGACCAGGCCGTCGGAAGGAGTTTGATTCGTAACATCTCCGACGGCCGAGGGGGCCCGCGTTAAGACTCCATTATTGGACTGTCAGGCTCGATCTCCAGTTTAATCAATACTCCACTGCGGAGGCAATCGAGGGGAATGAAATTATAGCGCAATATGGCAATGAATATATAATCAATCCAGCCGACAATCGCGCAACGGGGGAGCAGTCATTGTTTTTCCACAACTCGGATTCGTCGCTGATTGCTGGGCGCCCTATCGCACCGTTCTTTGGGCACGGAGCATTCGCGTATCGACCAGCCGCGGTCGATAGAAAAATAATAAATAATCCCTCGGCGGCGGAGTCGATTCGTGGCCCTCTGCTTTTACATTTTAATGGAAAAATTAATTTTCCTTCCGCCCGTCCTCCGGGTGCCCGGAGCGCCAGTGGTGTCTCCTCCTTCGACGGTCTTCGTATCTGCATACCGAGCCGGCGAAAGTTTTTCAATTTTCGCGAAAGCTGCCTGGGCGAATCAAAAACGTGTTGTTGGAGGCTGGCGCGGCGGATAGATCCGGGGAGGGAAGCGTTCTCATTATGTTCGACGATATTTAATTACCGCCCCGTCGAATGACCCGTTTCTTCGCCACGTCGCAGCCTCCGACCGCCATCGGTGGAGGGGAGGTTATATCGAGCGGCTGGAGGGTTGGGTCACTTTTCATGAAAGCGTCGAACGAACGGGCAAGGAAGTCGAAGTTTGCCACGAAGTCGACGTCGCGTTTCTTCGCCTGTTCTCTCCCCTCTATTTTCCCCAGCTGGAAAGTTCCCTTTGAAAGGGACGCTCGCGCGCTCCCGCGCCCTTCGACCCGGGTTCCGGTCCCTCGTTAACTTCGGATGTCCTCATTTACGCCTAATCGACTCGCATCGCCCCGGCCGGCGTTAAATTATCGAACTTAACACATGGAGGGCCAGCAGGGCGTGGTGGTGCTAACGTGCGTGAAACACGTTTTCAGGGCAAGCACCGAGTCGAGAACTTTTCTTGTCACCTCTGTCCGGATTCTGTTGCTAGCGCCGCGCTCGATGAAGGATCTTTCTCCGGCGAGACACTTTCGATGCCCTCAACGTATTCTTCAATTCTTCATCTTGAACGTCTCATCTGAAATAGACCCACGTCGAACGTGCGCGAGGTTTCCCCTTTGAACGGAATTCACCGTGAGATTAAGTCGCGACGATAGTTGCGGCGAACGGGATCGCTCGACGCGAGTTCTACATTTGGTATGAACGGGCATTAAGGGGGAGGTAACAGAAACCTCCATGGCCAGCGAGTTTTCACTCAATCAGAGCTGAGCATACTTGATTAAACTCGGGGCGCTTTCGTAGCGTAGCTTCGAGCTTCGATGCTCCCAAGTCGGAGTTACCCTCCCCCAACGAACTTTGCCCTTTCTTCGAGCGATCGTGCTCCCGTTAGAGCGGGGATTTCGAGCAATCCTGTTTTTCGTCGACTACGGTCATTGGCTCGTACACTCGATTTTTCGACCAGCTCGAGTCGGATTGCTGCTACACGGCCAGGCTACGATAACGACCGACTACTCCCTTCACCTAAGTTTATCACTTCTAAACCCCTTAAACATTTCGTTCGAAACGAGGAATCGTTTGAGGGTGAAATTCTGCGGGTCTATTGAATCAATCGGCAGACAGAAGGTAACGTTTCCAGGCACAGATCAGATATCCTTTACCCGCCAACTTCGGAATTACAATTCAATTACGTAGACGTGAAATTTATACGATCCTTCGGGACCCACAACCTCGCCGAGGTAGCAGCAACCGTTTCCGTGCAGAAGCGAAAAGTCGAGCCACCGGTTGTGACACGCGAGAACCGCGCCTCGTAAATCCGTCGACTACCCTACCGACCAGCGATGCGCGCAACCCTCCTCTAAGCGTTGTCGTTGCCTTTTGCTGGAAAGACGTGTGGCATGAGCACAACACGCAGAAGATGGTGGCGGGGGACAACACGGTCGCCCTGATATCACCCCTAAAACCGGCGACTTCCTACCACTTTCGGGTGCTTGCGGAAAATCACCTTGGAACATCAGCGCCAAGCGACATCCTTCATGTCAGTATCAAACATATCAGCATGCCTGAAAGAAACGACAAGTCTTGTCATTTGTGTCACGTTGTACCCATCGTTTAACTATCCACCGCCGATCGCGGCACCCCGTCTCTCACTCACGTTTTCTTTCCTCCCTCTTGGCCCTCCCCCTTCGTCCACGACCGCTGCGACTAACAGGCCCAAACGGACGGCGAAATCCCTGGCGGACCGCCGAGGCACGTTATCGCCGAGCCCTTAGGACCGCAGCAAGTGAAGGTCACCTGGCAACCGCCGGATCGATCCCTCTGGAACGGGGAACTTCTCGGATACACCATCAGCTACGCCAATCTCGGGTATCGTTATCCGCTTACGGCTGTTTAGAATAGTTTCTATATAGCGCACTTCGGGATGATCGTAGAATTCACCGTGGGAGCTCCTCCCGTCGAGGGGGCTCGGATCTTCGCCGATTAGCGCGGCGATTCTTGACAATGCGCCAGCCGGTCGACGATCGGTTCGCGTTTCCGCTCGCGCGAAAACTGTCGCTGATCGTTTTGCGCCGCGGTACGTACAGCTTCACGTCGACGGAATCGAAGGGGGATGTTTCATGACGATTTTAAATTAGTTTCTTCGTTAACTTTCGACGCGTCTGCCATGGGAAGCAATGGGATTCTTCGGAATCTTGGATTCCTGCGATTCCGAGCTCTGTTTTGATCCAGCTTCTCGATTATAATTGGCGAAGAGTCACGCCAACGCGCGGAGGTTCGTGGCTGTAGGGTCGACCGAGACGCGAAGTTTTGAGGGCGTCCTCGTCGACGGGAAGGGAGAATTTCATATCGATGATGGAGAGGGAGGGAGGGGCACGGGTGTCTGGGAAAGTTCGGGGAATCAGAGGATCGTTTTCGCTCCAGTTTCACCGGGGTGGCTTTGAGTATCGCCGAGTCTCGCGCGTTCTTTCTCGCGCTTTATCTTTCCGCCTCGAGGAACATCGACCGTGGCTTTATTTCAGAGGGAATGATCAGTCGGGGAACATCACCAGAGTGGGGATCACCGGGAACGGGGACGGTTCGTACGATTATAGGCTAACCGGCCTACGGAAGTACACCCAGTACAGCGTGGTGGTGAAGGCGTTCAATAATAAAGGCGACGGCCCAGGATCTGATCCCGTCACTGTCCAGACCCTCGAAGATGGTGAGCGTACGATAACCAATCAATTCTTCTACCATTTTGCACGCTGTACCCACTCGTATAAACTTCGTTCCACCGAACAGGAGTGTTCTGAGTATAAGTATGTGCAAGTTGGAGTACCTTGGATGTTGTATATCTACTTCGTAAGACAAGGATCGTTAACTCGCTACGGTCTTCCTCTAAATAACCTGTTGTTCCAACTCGCCTCGGCGTGCATTATCACGACGAGGTTAAAGCGCCGTAGCGTTCCATTTAAAACAATTAACTCTTCCGCGCACTTCCATGTACATCCACGTAATTACTTTCATCATACAGGATGCCTCCCTTGATACCGGAAACCTTTTGCAAGACTTTTAGTCCACGTTCCCGCAAGTGACGGGAATATTTTGCAGAAACAGAGTTGTTGCTTCAGCTTGCATATATGGAAAAAGGTAACGAGGGCGTCGAAGTGGAATGGTACTTTTAAATATTTCTGAATATCTATTGTCCCGATTCAATCGATTTCTCTCATGTTTCCTTTGATCTCTCGTAAACGATGATCTATCGTAAAAAATATTTCTGCCAAGAGACTTTTCGCGGCGCCATGTTACCCAGATCACGAAAGAGGGTGCATTTGCACGGCGCTCCTCTCGACGACGCCGGAAATGCCTCCCGACCGCGTTCCATTTTCCATCCTGTTCCGTTCGCCACGTAGAATCGGAGACAGCCAGCCGCGATCCATCGAACGAGCTTCCTCGGAAGAGGCCTCTCTCCGGCGCTGGAGAAAGTGGATCCCTTTGTGGATCGTGGCGTTTTTCCACGTCGCGATGTGCGCGCCTGTGATACTTGACCAAGTAAACGATCGTCGGGGGAGAAAGCGTCTCGATTCTAAGCTAGATCTCTCTGTCTGGGCTGTCGACAGCTTCTCGATGGCTACTCCAAACGAATTTCGTTGCTCCCTTTTCAAAGGATCTTAACTATCTGCGCAACAGCTCCACGAGCCGGAGGAGCCGTCGTCTATAAAATACCTGTGCAGAGGCGATCTAGGGCGCTGGTACAGTCTCATTAATCCATTTCCAGTTAAATTTGTCTGCTCCTCTACTCGTGTACACTATCAACGAACATCATCTATTCACTTATTTTATTTAGTTAGTCGCGAGACAAAACTGGGTACCTACAATTCTGATATCGCAGTCGATGACTCAATCTAATTCCTTACGACCACCCCTTAAAACCATCTCCCTGCAGTCACTCGACTCCCAGCATCCCCAATCTCACCCCCGAATTCCCAGCCAGGTCCTCAGCTAATCGACGCCCTCGTTCGTGGCTAACTCCCCCCTTTGGGAGGGTTGGCGGTCGCCTCGCGCTCGGAACTGGAAACCGCGGTTCTCGAGCGCGAAAGGAGGCGCGGTTCCCTCGGATTTACGATACGATTTGACGCAGTTCCAAGCGCCCCGCCGCAGAACGTGGCCTGCGCGGCGCTGACCGGCCAGAACATCCAGGTGACCTGGAAACCGCCGCCTTCCGACAAAGTTCACGGGGTCGTGCAGGGCTACAAGTTGCTGTACGAGGCGGCCAGCGCCGTCCTGGAGCAGCAGGCGGGCAGGGAGACGAAGATCAGCCATGCGTTGAGCACGGTGCTGCACGGGCTCAGCCCGTACACCAATTACACGGTGCAGGTGCTGGCGTACACCAGGGCGGGCGAGGGTGTCACCAGCAGCCCGGTCTCCTGCACCACGGAAGAAACTGGTAAATTGGCTACGACTAGTGTCTGCGACGAACGCGCTGGCTGGCAAACGAAGGCAAATTTACCATCGGGGCGGGATGGTCCCGACCGTGCAGGCGGGCAGAGTTGCTCAGTGCTTTACGGGCGTACCGTGCTGTTGATGTTTCGATAGGTCAATAGCTTCTCGCGATTGCCCAGCAGTTTGCAGTTCCTGGGATACGTGCAAAGAATAAGGCTTCCAAAGTGGTCGTAGACTTCTCGCGCAGCAGTATTGGGACTTTAATGGGGAGAGGGTAGTTGCTGGGATATCGTTGGGGTATTGTAAGGGGGATGGGGTATGGTTTGGAGATCGTTCAGATCACTTAGAACGACGTGTATACTAATCGAGTCAGCGGAGTCAGTAGTAACGCAAGTAATAAGTCAGCCGCGCCACTGTCTGACAAATTACGCACCCAATCACTGGTACATGCACAAGCTGCGCTCTCGCGAGAGAAATAACTTTGTCTAGTAACTGAACATTCCAGCGAGTACGCGATAAGAGTGACAAGTGATCCTGAGGAGATTACCTAAACTTAACGCAGTCGTCTGCAGTGGAAATTGCTTTCTCAACGGGGGCAGAGGCGAATATTTACGCTTCCACAGTAGGAAACGAGTCTCCGCCCGAACATACTCGCGCGGCTGCTTTAAATTCCGCCCGTTGGAGGAAGCTACTTGCTGCCAAATTCCCGAGAATCGGCCGTCGTTGGTTAACGAGTGAAACGGGAGTAAAAGAGAGTCAATGACAGAAACTTTAACGCGGACGGCTTTGAAGTAACGTTCCGCGCTCGCTCCGGGGGAAATGTTCTGCAGCCGGCTTTCCATTAAACGCAGCTGCAGCCGTGCAGCGCGACAACGGCAGTCGGTGGCTGGCCGAAATTTCGTCCGAAATGGGTCGCGAATAATTGTATCGTTATCGCGAGAATCATAATATGACGGGGGGGCCCGCGCGTAGTTTCGTACTCGCGGCTATAATCGAAATTCCGTGTATCACAAAGAAAACCCCGCAGCCAGCGATACAGGGGGAGTTTGTCAACTGTAGAATCCCCGCTTGCCGCCACTCCGCTCGATTCCATGGATTACTGGTCGGCTTTTATACGCAAATTCGGCTGGTGGCGGTTCATTTGTACCTTGTGCTACTGACAATCGCGGTGCGCGCGGCAATTCCATATTGCGTGCTAGTGGAAAATAAATATTCTCAATCGAGTGATCCGTTATAGATAATCTTGTGCTCGCACATAGATCGTTTGCAGAATTATCACGAGTTAAGGACACCCCCAACAATGCCGCACCCAGAAGGGGAGCCAAGGGAGCCTGGCAGCCCCCAAAGAAAGGGCTTTGTAAAAAGAAAAGAAGACTGGATTTTATTCTTTAAGAAAATTTTGAGAATCGCCTAATGAATTTTTTTGAATGTCCATTAAAAATATTTTCATCCGCTCCACTCGGCTCCCCCCAAGATTAAATCCTGAGTGCGCCACTGCACCCTAATATATCTCTCCTCGCTTTACTAACACAACGAAACCTACACTCGATTTCTAAGTAGATCCGCAGTCTCTGCCTCTCTGCCCACCTCAGTCGATTTCCCAAATTCCGCCGCGAACAATGGAGGAACTTCCGGCAAGATGCCCCCAATGGAGGCTCGAAACGAGTCCCTCCTTCGATCGATTATATCGGCCAGAGCAGCGTTCCCGTCCCGTCTGGCTTGTTCTTTCCCCTCTAGCATCCGGGGTTAGGTCCCTCCATCACGTTGCTCTTGTGCTCGCAGTTCCGGACGCGCCGGAGCGTGTGAAGGCCGTAACCAGCAACGAGGACGCGGTGGTGATATCCTGGCTGCCGCCGCGGCGGCCGAACGGCATCCTCACCAAGTACACGGTGTATATACGTGTGTTGGACCAGGGCCAGGAGGTGAAGATCACTAAGAGCTCGCTGCCCGCGCAGAACCTGCACCACGAGGCGACGGGCTTGAAGCTGCGCGAGTCCTACGAAGCCTGGGTTACGGCCTCGACCAAAGTGGGGCAAGGACCTAGCACCCCGGTCATCAAACTGCAGCTCAGCAATACCGGTAAGCCACTCCGAACTTTCGTCCAGCGGAAACGGCTCCTGGACGCAGCGCAAGCTTCGCCGTGCTGCCCCTCGAGGGGATCGACTCGAGTTCGACCGGTTTGCATCGGACCCACGCGCGATGATCAAGCCAATAAACGGGTGCAAGCTTTATGATAAATTCGTGGTGCTCCCTGGAGAAATTCCTTCGCGATTCTATCCTCCGATACTGTCCCGTTTTTATTAATCTTCCACTAGAGCCCGTGGATTTTCGTGGTTCGGCACGCGGGGGTGGTTAATCGATGCCTACTATGCGATTCCTGGCGGCTCGGGGAAGCTCGTCGGCGGGTCCCGCGCCAATCGAGGCGAAGTTTCTTATTACCCGCCGTCTCTGAAATTATTCATTTCCATCGACCGCAGTGCACGGTTCCGTTCTCGCCGTCAAGTATCGCCAATTGTCGGCCCGGGGTCGGTGGACATTCCCCCGCTGTCTTCGAGTAGCCGGAAAAATTTCCGGGTTTTAACTTAACCGTCGAGCTGCTGCAGCGTGAACTTTCGAAACTCAACTCAAACACGGATCCTAGCTGGCGGAAGTTTAACGAAGAGCAAGGGTAACCGGGACTTTTAATTAGTTCCAGCAGCCATAATATCGTTCGGGGTGCCGCTGGTGGTGCCGTGGAGGGTGGACGTCAATATGGCCTGTCTGGCCGTCGGTAATCCACGGCCGACGGTGGAGTGGCGTCGCGGGGACGTCAAATTGCAGCAGAAGTAAGTGACGAGGCGCGTATTCCCTCCAATATGCCCCCTAATCGCGAACTTTGCTACGATAGTTCAGACATCGGGCCTGACAACGCGCTCACCCTCAGAAACGTGCAGAGAACTCACGAGGGCAACTATTCCTGCCACGTGAAGAATCCCCTTGGCTCGGACGAGATAGCCTACACCCTGCACGTTCAAGGTACATATGAAGAGTAAGGAATCTAACACTTGTCATTAAGAAACACATCCTTGCGCTCCCTGTACTTGGTCCCGGTTAGATTCAGTTTACGAACCTCTCCTTGTCTTCGAACGCAATCCCCACGAGAGGGGATCACGGGTATCACTTTCATAGCAGATTGAATACGGTAAATCGATAAACGGTGTTTATACAGACACTGATCCCTATGAGAGACCCAGCTAGGATAGCTGGTCTCGTGCAGCTGCTAGCGAACGACACAGTAGTCTCCACTGTTGACTCCTCTGTGAAAACCATCCCAGAGATGTTCTACAACCGATTTGCAAACGCGTCACGTGTCGAAACGTCTCGAATTCCCCGCAATTTCCTTTACATTCGGGATACTGTTTCGTCCCTGCGGCCGAGATTCTTCCCAGCGCGGCAACATTTTTCGGCCCAGCCTCGGGTCGGACGATCGCCGTTCCGTGGCTCGCATTTCGACCTCGCGGGGCGTTTATCGGTCGTAACATTATTCGCGGCGGGCAGATAATGCCGGGACGATAACCGCGGAGCGACGTCGCGCGAAACGAATCGGGTCAACGGCCCATATTTTCGAAAGCGTCGCTTCGACGTACCGTATCGCGCGAGAACTTTCCGCCACCCCCTCGGCCCCGGCGCGTCAGTATTATCGCGACAATGGCGACGGAATGGGTCAGCGGCGGAAAAAGCTCGTCACCCGCGAGGATGGTTCGTTAAAAGTTACGCTAAACTATTTCCCCGCCCGGTCCCGGCGCCCCCTTCCCACCCCGCATTATTCTGCCCGCGAATAATTCGAGCGGCGCGCGTAAGGAGCGCCGGTGAATACGTTACGCCGGAGATACTTCGTTATCTGCAACGTCACGGGGGAAGGACGAACGACCGCGAACGTTTCTGCTGCATCGATGCAATTTCACGGTGGTCCGAGTGCACCGCGGCGGTACGTGACTGCGAGCCCTGGGTTAGGTCTGGGAGAAAAATGCGAGAAATATGTTTAGCGAGAGGCGGTCTCGCTTTAGCTGCGAGGGATCTCGCATTTGCTTCTGGGGAGTAATCTGAAGAGCTGCGGAAGCAAGGGTGTGGTCTCTTCGCGAGGATGCGGGGAACACCGTCAGGATCCCGGCGTGATTAACTATACTATTGGCAGTTGGTATGGATTAGCATTTCCAAGCACAAGTCATACGCGGCTCTATATGTATCAGGGATTCATCCATCTTCGCGTTAGTCGGGCGAGGCATCATCGTTCGCGAGATCCCATGTTTACGCCTCCTCTGTCCATTGTTCCCCGCGATTCACATCCAGCCAGACATTTTCAAACGCTGGAACCGCCCGCCCTAATCGACAAACTTTGCGCAGTGCCGCCAACACCGCCGACTTTGCTGGCGACAGGCACCACGATCGACGCGGTGCAGCTGCAATGGAAGCAGGGCGACAATGGGGGCGCCCCCATAAAGGGATTCCTGTTGGCTTATCGTCGCGAGTTCTCCGAGTGGGAGGAGGTGATGCTAGATCGGAAGGCGAGCACACACCTTCTGGAAGGCTTGCAGTGCGGGACCAGGTACCAGTTCACCCTGGCGGCGTTCAACAGGATCGGTAGCGGGAGCGCGAGTAAAATCGAGACGGCGAAAACCAACGGCACGAAGCCTCTGCCTCCCTCCAAGCATCAGCTGGTCAAGGTGAACCAAACGTTGGTCAATTTGGAGCTGGCTTCTTGGCAGGACGGTGGATGTCCCCTCATGTACTTTGTCGTCGAGTACAGAAGACTTCCCGGCGATTGGCTGCTGGGTAAGCGTAGCATTGTATTTTATTCTATTTCATATGACGGCGAAAGTCGAAGTAATATACTTTAAACCCTTAATACCTACTCCAGTCGAGTCGAACATCTGTCTTCTAGAGGTTAAAAGAGAGAGGAATCTTGGACTTTCGTGAAATAAAGCGGAACAAGCGATCCAGCTATGTACCAGAGTTCCTATAGAATTCCCCAACCGAATACTACCTTCAGGATGAACGGTTCCGAGGTCCCCTCCCATCCATGGGTGATAATTTTGTTTCAGTATCGAACAACGTACCGCCGCAGTCGAGATTCCCCATCGTAAACCTGGAGAGCGGCACCAAATACGAGCTCCGCGTGACGGCGTACAACAACGCAGGCTCCACGCAGGCCGAGTACTTGTTCACCACGTCGTCCCCGACTGGCAGTAATCGAATCCACGACGAGCATCCGCCAGAAACCGAGGAAACCTCCCTATTTTTCGACGCGCACGTGCTGGCACCGAGCGTGATCTCGCTTCTGGCCGTGTTCCTGGCGGTGGCTGGCGTCTGCTTTTGCCTGAAAACACGTAAGTCCCGACCTACTTCCGCGAAACAGAACTACAGGCCTCAGCCAGCCGAGTTCCTTATTCCACGCGCGATTTTTGCAACCCTAATGTTCGTTCGTGAACGTTACACCGTCCGTTGTACGTGTATCGAATAGTATCGATCCCATAGAGCGGATGGAATTCCTAAATTGCGTATGCCCGCCGCTTGTTGGGGATGCTACTCGAGCCCTGCTCCCCGTTTTTGCCTAAGCTGGTAGAACTGGAACAATTAAGTCGTTCAACACCTAAGTCCCTCCTAATCCAGCAACGCGTGGCCCGCGAGCAAGGCTGTACGTCCAAAGTAAACTCGAAACTATTTAGTCGATCGGGTTGCGGCGATGCCACAGCGATCAAAGTTCGCAAGTCAGAAGGATCGATCGTTGGAGGTGCAGTCAACGAACATTCACGGGCCATCGATCGCTGGGTGGGTGGCTCGGCGAGACCGAGTCCCTCGACCGAGCCCCACGAACCGATGTGTCGCCATTTCGAGCGTGGCAGATAGGATTTCTCCAGCGGTACTGGCAATTTGCATTAAGCCAAGAGGGCGTGCTGGCGCCGTACTCGTGCTACTCGTCGTTATTGAGTAGCTAAACGTCGCAGGATTGTACTCCAATTACAACACCGCACCGTGCTGGCACCTTTGAGGGCCTGGCGAGCCACTAGATATCCCACCCTTAATTGGCGACGATTGATTCCTGATTTTTAGTGCTCCCCTGCTTGCTGCTCCCCCTTTTTCTTCTTCGTCGTCGTTCTCGTCGCGGGGTGCGTGCATCTTTACTCGATCCAGCTCTTAACGTCAATGTCAACAGCGGGAGACAGTCTCGCCTGCGTGGGGGCGATTTGATTAATTAGGAATCGATTTTCTCGGTACTACGGAACTTCGTATTAGATGGAAAGTAGAATTTGTTGCCGTAGTAGTGATGATATCTTAGATTCGTGACTTTTCGAAGCAAACTGTGGGCGTTAAGCTTCTCCCGGCATAACTTTAGTCGACATAACTAACCACAACTTTAGCCGGCAGACGCCGATCTTTGTTCGTGGAAATTCTCGTAACGGATTGTCAAAGGCGACCCACGCGTTGAAATTCTCCCCAATACCGCAATCTGGGGCCACGTCGAGTCTTGAGCGTGTAGAAAGCGGTCTGAACAGCGTGGAGGGCTTTCTAAGGGCTGTCCCTGCCGCCTGCTACGAGAGACGTTAATGCGTATAGTAGGATTGAAGAGAGTGCTCCATCAGACCGTTCCCGGTACAATAATCGGAAATTCGGGGCGTGTCTGCACCTTTTCCTAAAGGGAGAAGCAACACCTTGCTTCGTGCACTTGCGAAAGTTTTCCTTAGAAGAAAGATTTTCCCTTCGTCGTACCTTGTTCGTCTCCTTTCGAGTCCCAAACGCACCTTCGGTTTCTCGAGATCAGTTTGTCGATGATTGCAGACGCAGAGCGGTCTGGCAGAGCGAACGATCCGAATTCGCAAACGCAGGCAGCTCTGGAGAATAAGCACAACATGGAGCAGAGGGAACAATACTACGCGACCGTGAGGAAGCCTGGCCAGCAATCACCCTGTCGCGAGGTGAGCGCGCTGGAAAGAATCCCTGAATATTCCGAAGACATTTATCCGTACGCCACCTTCAATCTGCCCGAGCAGGAAAATCTCTCG
Source organism: Andrena haemorrhoa (assembly GCA_910592295.1). Taxonomy (NCBI): domain Eukaryota; kingdom Metazoa; phylum Arthropoda; class Insecta; order Hymenoptera; family Andrenidae; genus Andrena; species Andrena haemorrhoa. The sequence continues at coordinate 12,588,647 of OU342944.1, read as the reverse complement.
GCGAATCCGATGCGACAGGCGTTTTACTACGAACGCAGCGAAACGATGCTGCAAGGCAATCAGGTACGCACTTGCAGATGCAAGCGACTGCTGTCAGACAGCTGCACAATAGGCGGGTAGCACAGCTTTCCCGCGTAGATAACATTCCTTTGTCGTTCCGTCATGGTCAAGCTAGGGAATTCAAGATAAATCTAGCCATAGTACCGTGTTCTTCTGCGAGGGCCTTGGTCCTTTCTACGGTCAGAGAACCCGTGGGAAGGCGAGAGGGCGCAGGAGCCCCCTTATCTCGCGCAAATGTTCTGAGCGTGGAAACGTTACAGTGCGACATGGACCAATACACGAAGGTGCGCGGCAGGGCGCGACGCAAGTCCAAGTCCTTCAAGTCCGAGTCGGAGGAGTACGACACTCTGGGCTCAGACAGCGACACGGAGGTCGGTACCAGCAGTCGAACCGAGTCCTCGAACCACCTGGACGACTCTGGGCCAGCGTCGATAATGACGAGGTCGCCGGGCCCGAACTCGATCGGGCAGAGGGAGCAACGACTAGCCCTGGTCCCGAGGCCGGTTCATCATAGTAAGTTAGTATTCGATTTTCTGTGTCGACGCCGGCAACCGCCTTAACAGCATCCAGCCGCCACTAACCACTCACCTTTCTCGCATCAACGTCTCGCGTGCACCTTCCAGATGTGCTGTACCACACGCACGAATCAAGTACATCAACCGAGCCGTCACCAATTTCTGAGAGGAAGACCTTTCCGAGGCTCGAGAAGCAAAGGTGAGGCGACTCGACATCTCGCGTCCACTTCATTCCTACTTCCTCGCGCCTTAGCTTCTTCCACCACCTCTATCGTGCCTCGCCTCTTTGCGGCCGAGTTGCAGGAATACTTTATGCTTCTCATATCTCTATGCTCCCTCTACCCCTCGGACGCTACGAACCACCAATTCCTCGTGAGACCCGTTCCCCTGGCTCCACTTTAGTAGAAGAAGAACGCGGCCAAGGCACAGGCGGGTAAACGCGAGGTTGGCTTTGGGAAACTTGCAGGAATCAAGGAGCAGCGGCCGACATGGGGCTCGACGGTCGCGTGCCAGGCATCCTGCGGCCCGTGATCAAGCTCTCGGAATCCGGGATGCATTCGTACTCGAGGGGAGGATCGCCCAGCCAGCCGGCGAGGCCGGGCTCCTGCGACAGGCTGGTAAAGGAGCCGAGCCCGAGGAAGTCCGTGGAGTCGCTCTGCCTGCTGGAGGAGCCCGGCTCGTCCAGGATGACAAGGAGGGAGGAGGACTGGGGCAGCGAGCTGTCTACGTTGGAACTGAAGCCGCCGACTGGTTTCACGGACGCGCACGAGACCAGCGAGGCCGAGTGCGACATCGACATGAAGCTGAAGCTCCACAGGAAGAGGACGGGTTTTCCTTCTAACTCCCTCTCGAAATCGCCTAAAGACTTCACTATCACTGTCTAAGTGTTAATCAAAGTATTCGAAGCGCTAAAAAACGAAAGGTATATTATGGGAAAAACAAAAGATATCTACACTGACGCAGGACATACACACACATACACGCGCGCGTACACAAGTAAAGAAAGAAATATAAAGCTGCCAAGCATGATGAGTGTTACTTAAAAGAAAAAAAGAAAATAAGAAAAAGAGAAAACTTCCTCGCCGTTGAGATTGTCGGGATCCCCCAACGCTTCTCTGTGGATGGATGACTGTCTTTCCGTGTAACTACCGTCGACGATCCATTTACAATAAAGAGGTATTTTTGTAAGAAAATAATAAGAAAATCGCAGACTGCGCTCGTTCACGTTCGTCTATCCTGCTCCTTTTACTCATTTATTTTACGTTTCGTTTGCTACTTTTATTTCTGTTCAAGGCATAAGGACTCCTCGAAGGCTGCCCGTTAGAAATCGCTGCTCCGAAGGAACGGAGGTAAAATAAAAAAATTCATGGTACAAGCATACCAGTTCTTCATAAACGTGTAGAACACTGTAGCTTGGAAGCGATTTTTCAAAGTTCCTCCCCTTTAAATACGCTCCCCGATCGATGGATTTTCCATTCCCGCGAAGATGGCCATTCGTTAAAACGCCAATTCGTATCTGTATACATATACTTGCGGCTATAAACGAGACGTCAATCAGCTTAATTACCAGCGCTTATCAGCCACGCGTCAGTCGGACATCCACGGGACAGAAATACGATTCCAGGTCGAATCTGGAGACGGAAACATCGCGAGTTCGCGTCGAGGGTCGATGAACGGATTATTATTAGAAGCAACTAATAAATAATCTATCGCGCGGTCGATATATAGGAGGTGAATGCATGCGAATGCAATTTCCATTAAACATCCTAGCGAAATACATAGAAAAATAAACAGAGGGAGTATTTCAGGTAATTGGAATCAATCATAGAAGGTTAGTTACAGTGGTGTTCCTCTAGAAAATAATATGGAAAGGAAAAGAAGCTTCGAGGCACGCCTCGAGCACCTAATAAATCCAGGTAGCATGTTTGGGATCGCGCCAGGCCTTCCCCCACTAGATAAATACATGCGTGGTGCCTTCGCCATTGCTGCTAGCTATTATCAGTCGTTGCGTATTTAGCAGTGGATACACATCAAAAGACGCCGCGAATCGCGCGGGATAGCGAGTATCAGGAAATGTTGAAGGCAATCGAACGGAGAGGATCTCGGTGGAGCGGGTTCGTGGATAAGGTCCCCAGGTGGCTGTAACTCACCGTTGGTAAGTCATGACTACATTTTCCGAAAATCGATTACGCGAACGTGCAGAAATAGCTAACGATCGGTTTCATTCTCCTCTGGCGCTTTAATTCGGTTACTTTGAAAGAGAAAGCTTCTTCAAGGTTCTTCTTATATAGATTCATTCAGAATTATTAGAGCTTTAGTGTTGTTTGGTGTCCATCCCCCAGGGCACTTACCTTTGCTTTCCGCGCGCAGTAGTGTAGGTGAATGATTAGCGACTGGAAAGAGAGTTGGATGTTTCCCGAAGATCGAAGCAATGAAAACTCACATTTTTTTTCGATAGTAAGAAGTGTATATTACTACAATATACTTGTGGGATATCGATTGCAACAATGATCGCATCGGAAATTGGGGGTGGGTGGTGAGGGGTTTGAGGATGTTCGCTACTCATCTACACGGCGGATACGTATACAACAAAGAAAAGACACACACATATCAGCTGTGACAATAGTTTGTTCGCGTATCAATACGTGTCGTATAGTCGTATTGCCAGGATAGATTACAAAGATTCGTTTAAAAATGAAACAATCGGAAACCGTTGGTGGTAGATCGCGTTAACGAACGTGCGTGCGCCTCGAGCGTCGCGTCGCCCCGTTCCCGCGTCTATGAAATCATGACGAGGACAGCGCGTACGACAGTCGAACGATGTTTGAACAGAACGATAAAGAAAAGGAACAAACAATCGGAACGTGGAATGTCACTTAACATTTCTATCACCATTTCCTCGCCTCCTTCGTTTCTCCTCCTTTTGATTTTTACGTTTGCTTCATTTTCTCGTGTTAAAAGTTCCCGCGCATAAACGATTGGCAGACAGTCGTTGGCAATGTTCCGTTCGCGACAGCAATGGAAGAAAGGAAACACCGTGAAAATAGTTCACGAGCGAGGGCACGATTCGCCAAGAAATCTGAACGATTATCAGTTCGACACTTAACATTGAGTATTACGCAGGTAACTGGTTAACATTTATCTCAGTGTGTGTATACATCCATGCTAGCTTAGTATTTAATTGGTCAAGATACTGTGTGATTTACGGTGAAAGGGCAATACGCGCGCAATTTCCATTTTGTGCTTTCCGTTTTGTTGCATCACTGGATCCAAAGCGGCAACAGCCGGGCGAGTCTCGAGTCTCGCCCCCCTCGGGGGACGCGCCACTCGAGACGGCCGCATTCTTCTCCGTCTCCTTTTCCCTTGCGAATATTCTCTTTGTACTATCTCGAATTGATACGTCGGACATCAATCGCAACGGAACTGCGACGCGATGCGCGCGTCGCGACGTTTCTTCTCTCGAAGCCGGACACTTGCTAGCGAACGCGGTGCAGAGCTCGCCGTCCTCCAAACTTACCATCTCGCGATTACAAAAGTTCGTCGCATTGCTCAACAGTTAAGTGACATTTCGCCACGCTATAGCGCCGGAACCACAGAGTCGCGGTCGAGTAAAAAAATTTAGGGTCGCACATGGACGACGTTCGCGAGCAGTGACGAAATAGGTACAGTGGTACGAATTGTTCAGTCGATGCGCTTAAAATTAGTTGTACACGCAGGGGTAGAATGATCTCGAGATAAACGATCGCGTGTGTAAGCGGTCGAGAGAGGAAAGTGGCGTGCGTAGATCTTCGAGAATGATGATCGACCTCTTCTGTCTTCCAGTGTGTTCTGTTCGCGCGTGACATCCGGCAGTGTCCATTGCGACGGAAAGTTAGCGTGCAAGTCCGTAATAATTCAGAGACGCCGCAGGATCCGTCGATTAGGCCAATTGAAGGAGCGAAACGCATCGGAACAAGATGGTTTCGCCGTTCACGGGGGTTCGGGGGGATTAGCATCTCGATAATATTCTCCGCGAGGGTCTGTCGTCTTCTAAAGCGCTACGCGGTCGGCTGGTTTCGATTTAGCTCGCCGGCAGAGTCGAAAAGTTTTTTAGCGTTTATTTTTAGCGTACACGTAAAACATGGATACGTATATAAACAGTTCTCTCTTATCGTAGGCCTGTGCGAATACTTGCGTCTTCTTTCCCTTAAATGTCACGCTCGATTGCACTCGACACGCCAGACACGGAATACCATGTGAACGAAACTAATTTATTGTAGGATTTAATAATCGTAAAAAACATCGTTTCGTCGCGTTAGTCTCTTTCTTCTTCTTTTTTTTTAGGGGGCTTGTCCTTCTAACTCGTTCGTTTATTCTCTTACAGTCTTAACGATGGCGCGGCGTTGTGCAACGTTCCCCGAGGAAATTTTACTCTATCGCCGCTAACGCTATAACCGATTCCCCGATGATATTTCGTCCCACTAATCCTCTAATGACTTTTTTGGTCGGCTGTACGATCAGGCGTTCGATGTTTTTCCTCTCTCCTTTCGTCGTTTCGTATCGAATCTCGAGGCTCCTTGAATGGTCTCCGATCTCAATGATCGTCAAACCAACGATTCGTATAGGCCTTCGATACGCGTGCTGCCTCACATTCGTTCACATTATCGAATTTATCCGTCGCACTGTCGATAGCTGCGTTTACGTACCATTCATCGCATAACACTAGAGATCTCATCGCAAACTCTGCCTCTAAATCTTCGCCGTCAAACAATTGGATAAAGAATGAGCAACGAAAGGGTGTTGAAGAAATCGTGCAGCGATTCCTAGACACTTCTGTAGAGTTACCTACAATTTTCCCCATTTTGCTATGGTGTTCCCATCTGCTGTTCGAGCTAACTCTCCAAAAGTGACCAGCAATCGCGAGATACGACGCAAGAGCCGTTCCGAGCATTATCAGCACACACATCCCCGTTCGAACGCAATCGAACCGCCGTAAACGCAGCCACGAGTCGATCCGTTTCATGCTCGTGGAAAACCACGAACGCGTCGAGTACAGAGAAACAGCGAGATGAACGACCGAGGACCGTGCCTCCGTTTTAACGCGGAGAATTTAAAGGAAAAAGAGGAACGAAACGAGAGAAAACGTGTGCGTCGTCGATTACGATTATCTTATGCTGACTAGACTCTAAATTATCATTCTATACACACCTATCGTTTTTATCCTTTCGAGTTAATTATGTATAATATTTATATTATGTATAAACAATACGTTTAGGGCCGGCCTCGCGCGACGAGAGCCAGCCTCCGATACGCGAGCGCGCGCGCATCTATATTTTAACTCTTCCCTCTACTCCCATTCTCATATATTCGTGTAGGTACATTCAGAGTTTACGGTGTATCCTTATGGTAAAATACAGTACAGCTCGCGTTCATGCGCGACGAGGTACCGTGGTACGCAACAGATAAAAGTCTTTCCTTTTTCTATCCGTTCCTCCTACGCCCTCGTCTTCTCTCCCCGTCATCTAACGTTTCATTAAAGTTTCGCTCGAAAAAGCGACGCGAAAGGAGGGACTACTGGAATGGTGGCGTCCACCAAACTATCACACAAACGCCCACAAGCTTAACCGAGTATGTGCGCGTACAGAATGCATGCCTGATCACGATATCTCGCGTGGCTTTTGTCGAAACGCCGATTACAGTTCTCGCAGTGTATAGTTACTCCCCGACCGTTCATATCATAAATATCTGAATATAATATATTTATATTTGCATTTATATTCATATTTATATATTTATATATTTATATTCATATTTATATTCATATTTATATATATATATATAATTTTCCATTTCTTTATATATACGATGCGCATATCGTCGTCTGATCCTATCCGTTCGTTTCTTTTCTTACCTTTCGTTTTCCCTTAAGCGATAACAACAGTCTGTTCACGGTGTACTAGAATTATGCTAGAGCCTAGATGCTCGTAGTAGTCGATTCTTCGTGGCTTTTGTGACGATGTAGCTGCGCGTGAAGGGTGTGTGTATTGTGTATGGGTCTGGGTGTATGTGTGTGTGTGTAATGTGACACGTCTTTGCACGTCCTCTAGCGCGAGTCATCGAGTCGCGACTAATTATCCCTAATTACAGCGGAACTGATACAGTACACGCACGATAATCGTATATTATGGTACACAGAAACACGTTCGACACGAAAACATCTCATTGCAGGGAGGGACTCGCTGGCTTTAATCGGTTCAGCGGAATTATCTACTTTCGAGGCGTCCTCCTCTCTCGTGGCTACGAGAAGAGAAGCTTCGTCTCGTTTCTGTCCAGTTCGAGCTTTCCAGCATCCCGCGAGACTTCGCTTAGTGGGCGCGATCAGATCGATTCTCCCGTCGTCGCCTATTCACCGCGAGCCTAGGCTCGACGGGCTCGATCGGAGACGGGAAGCGTCGAGAATGATCGTCGATCGCGTCCACCGCTCTTAGGGGACGCTTCGCTCGACCCTGGACGTCGGCTCGGTTTCTCTGATTCGCCTGGAACTCGCCAGAAACGGTCCCAGGCGGTTTCGTTCGCTTGGTTATCGAATCGGACATCTACTCGTACATCGAAACAATGGATCGAACTGGTGACTATGTCGATGGAAAACGCGAACGTAGGTTTCGGGGCAACACCTATCCGAGGTGGGGTGAAATCGGTACGCAGGATGGTCCTGTTTCGTTGATGAGCTCGGTGGAATATAAAGGAAGGGAAGTCAAAGATCGATGGATCAAATTTCGTCCGTGGCGTACGATCCGTAACTATCCAGACGCTCCGTGGCTTCTAGTAGCTTCATTTCGATCGTCTCACCCCTTTCCACCCTATTCCTCCCTGTTTCGCCAGTCGTCAATGTTTCTTAGCTTCGTCGACGTGTCTAAAAGTTAGCAAGAAATACGATCTTCCCCCAAGTAACGCGTTCCCCATCGAACCGCGACCAACGAGTTTCTCCAGGGTGTTTGCCTTCTATCTTTTCGACACGCGAACCATACTTATGTACGTCTTAGGTCTTAAGCTCTAAGCCCGTCTTCCCTCGGGTATTTCGCAGGGCTCTAGCAAAATATCGATCGACCCGGGTTTCGCGGCGAGGGTGCGCTGAATGGGCACGCGGCACCCTTTCACGATCACAGGACACGCAGCGTCTCGCCGTTTACACCTCGGCGCCGATCAAACCGCGGGAAGATGCGCGATTACTTTAAGAGATTTACACCGATATGAGGTTAAAAACTGACACGAAGTTTTAAAATCACCTTATCGACACAGATACTGTTAACGTACATGCACACACATATATATATATATTTTTTTTTTATATTTTTGGATAGCTTTTTCTCTCGACGTCGACGATTGTAAGTGGCAGTAAAGTCGATTGAATCACGATGAATCACGATATTCTGTAGAAAACACGGGTGGGGGTTACGGTGGCTGGGACAAAAGTGTCGCGGTGCAGGTTCGCAGGCAGTTTTCGTTTACGTTATCACGCGTTTTGTGACTTAGCGTACGTATATACTTGTATATGTATGTATATAAGAATCCTAGATTGAGAAAACAGTCTTCATGGGTCTCGATAGAAAACGATCACGCGGGCAAAGGAACTCGTGGCTAGAAAAATCGACGCGACACCGAGCGCGCCCCGTTCAAACTTGCCTCCCGTTCGATTTATCACAATGATGAAACGTCCCGCTGCGCTGGGTCCGTACGATTCCGGACAGCGTTGCCCTTGAGCACTTGGATCGATGGCGAGTAATTATCGAACGCTTAAGATTGTCGTCGCCGTTTGCTCTCCTCGGGTCTCGATGCAGTCGATCGACGGGCCGAAATTCGCGTCATCGGTGAGAAACGTCGGGGTAGCCGCGTTGCGCGCGACCAGGACGTCGATGGGTCCCTTAATTAGACCTTACAATGTATTAAAACGATTACGATATTATTAATTATTTAGAGTTGTGGAAAAGGGCAGTGTGGGCGATCAGGTCTCACTCACTCTCACTCGCGCTCTCTCCCCTTCGCGCGGCTGTTTTTCCGTAAAGGACAGGCAGAGGCGTAACGCTCACACCGGTTAGTATTTCCCACAGAGTTAATTTATAGCCATTCGGTTACAATTCGTTACGGTTAGTTACGACTTTGAAGCATTACGTCTACACGACTCCGAAACACGTCCATCCCTGATTTCGTTCTCCGTCCCTCGAAGCCGCGTTGAGACCGATTCGACCGTCTTTTCTTTTTATCCTCAATTCCTTGTGACATCGCATAGTAACAACGGCGGTAGGGAAAGACGAGTGACAAAAGGGGTGCACGGTTATCGAGACGGAGCCCACTTCGAGCTGGATGTGCCCTGTCTCTTCGACGAGTTCCGCTTCAAGCTACTTCTCCATGCCCACGGACGACGGGCAGCGCCCTACGGTTGCGAATTCGATAGATCGATCCTCGGCTTTCGATGAGAACCAAAGAAAGGGACTTACAACGAACCGAGGGCGAACACAAGCGATTCTTTGGTAAAGGAGTGGTCGAATGATTCGACTTACGTGAACGTACTACACGTACATTTATATATGTATGCATGGCCGTGCGCGGGTGTGTGATACGTTCGTGTACGTGTGTATACATACGTGTACGTGTGTGTTTGCGCGTGTATATACAGAATCGTGGAGTGTACACTTACGCGATGAAAGAATGTGAAACGGGGGCACCCAAGGGCGACGCGCCTCAGCAAGTGGTTTTTTGGCACCCGGCGGCACCGCGAGTGAGGCCCCCCTCCGTTTGCCTAAAATGTGCACTCGTACCCTCGTCGCGCGTCCCACCGCGAGCGTACGCGTGCACGTATACACAGCTAACGCGGCTGGCTAATATTTACACTTAAACGTGCTCAGGGAGGGGAATCCTTTACTTCTCTCTCCCAGGCTGATCTTAGAGCCGAGTCGCCGTCCTTCCGTTTGTGCGAAGACGCGTCCAATCTGGATCTCCTTGCCTGCTGCGGCCTGCACATGGGGTACAGAGAAAAAAAACGCACGTTTGTAAACACTCTCTTGCATCCGCCCGAGTCTCACCGCTCGACCATACGTTTAAATACAAATCTCCCGGGAGCTAGTGCCCTGCAGGTGGAGGCCATCGAACCCCTTGTCGCGTGTATCCGTATACTTAGGGTGGAGTGTTTGTCTCTCGTGTGTGTGCAGGGCGAGTCTCGTGGAGTCACTGATAGGGTGGTCAGATTGGGTGTATACAGAGTGGAAGAAACACAGTGAGCTTTTTCAGGCAGGTTTAAGTTTGTATGTCGAACGACACCGTCTCTTCACCGTCGACACTCTACCGTGCCACTATCCTGGTCTCCGGTTTTAGTACTTTCGCAATATCGCTAAATTTCTTCCACGTAATACACTTGGAACAGTCCTGGGCGTGCAGTGGAACTTTGAGAACGTACGTATAAGGGAGTTTGTTCTTCTTGGGTGTGTATGAAGGTGAGTTAAGAGGAGGTTCCGGTCTAGAGCCCATAAAAATAGGTAATCTTTAGGAATTAATTAAAGGAAAACTACTATATATAATTTAATGGGAGTTTTTGCATTGTATTAAGGATGCCTTAAATTATAGAAATATATTTTTTGTTTTAAAATTAATCCTTGCAGACGGCATTGGGGAGTCGTTAAAGTCGAGGCATCAAAAAATTCATCCAAATCGGTGGATCCGAATCGGATAATAACTTTTGGAGAGACAGGTCCCATCGATTTTGAGAACACTGTTTCGAGAAAAACGCGTTCAAAATTTTACGTGAGCGCCGAGTGGCCGGTTGTTATCCATGCTGATATTAGCATTTGCCGCTACTCAAATGCCTATAACTTCGGGAATTTTACTTTCAACAAATCTTTTTAAAAACGTAGTCCTAAAAGGTTGAACATTCGAAAAATGAAATAAAAGAAAAATCGACTTTTCGACTGGAACCTCCCCTTAAGACTTCGTCGATCCGGGTTCTGTCAACGATGGGAGACTCGAATGCAACGGAGATACTCACAGAATCTGGATTACACTTCGGGCAGTGTGGAGCTCGATCGGTTACAGCGGCTCGGACCGGCTCGAGGAGACACTGCAACCGAAGATCGGCAGGCATCATTGAGGCAACATCTTGCAGCTGGTCTCCATACCTTCGGGTGGCACGCGCATGCTGCCGTTCGTCACGTATCCGTTCGCGTCAACGATCACGGAGACGCTGGCCGGGTGATTGTGGTAGCTGACGTTCCGATGGGTCATCACGATGCTTTTCTCTTGCTCGTTGCCCGCATGAGTGGACAGGCAGCTGTCGCTGCTTCTGCTGCTGCACGGCTCCATCGAGTGGTCCACTCGAATCGGGATCGAATAGTCGGACATGGAGTTCACCTCCACGGTCGCGTACTCGCGGACCATGGGCTTCGGGGAGTAGTCGATTTGCATGTGCTGCATCGACGAGGTAGGCACCTCGGCCGTGTCCGACATGGTGGACACGTGGCCGTTGGCCATGGAGTAGAGATCCGGCTCGTCTTGGCCTTTCGACGACAGCATAGCTTCCACGGATTGGTACAGCAGCACGTAATCCTCCTGTGAACGGTGCGAGATACCGTTAAAACGTACGCGCTTGAGTATTAGCAGTAATAAGATTTATGAATGTTACACATCTATTGAAACGGTATCTCCAATCGTACCTTCGATCGAAACACTCCAGGTCGCTTCATATACAACAGTTTGGCGAACATGTAGATGTCGGCAACCTTCTCGAAATCCATTTGCTTGTTCAAAGTCGTGAGGAGGATGAAAACTGCAGCCTCCACACCGCCGTACCTGAAACCAGCAACCATTTACGTTGCGTCTAGTCGCAAAACATTCAACGATGCTTGTATATCCATTAAAATCGAACGCTTAGATTACCTGTCCATCACCACGATGGGACCATTTTGATAGTCCCGGTGCAAGTCGTGAATGAGAGTGACGAGGGGTCGCGGATTAGCGTTGTGTGGCCAGAAGCCAGGTTGGGCTCGCGGTCCTTGGACGATTTTGGCACTCAGTTCGTAATCGTCCTGCAGGGATCGGACGGCGACCTCGCGAAGCACCATTCCGCTCGCGGTTTCTTTGATTCCGCAGGATCGCACGCGAAAGGTCTCCGACTCCAGGTCCTTTCCCTCGGTTGGCCAAAATTCAGGGTATTCCTAAGAGCAGACAACCGATCGATACTTAGAATCCCATCTTCCTAATCTTCTCAGCTATAGTCCTATAACTCTGAACTCAGAAGACACTGCAGCTCGCAGTCTTCACTTACTTCGTCGCATTCGGTTAGCATGACCACAGTCTGGGCATTGTAATCCCACATCATCTGCCAGAACTCCATGATCGTATTCTCCATTGGGTGCTGGGTGGTGATGAACTCACGGTTGCGGTGGAAGCCTGAAACCAGAAGCAGTGCATCTCTCTCCTGCGCTTTCTAATCCCATTGCCTTTCCAAAGTGACAGGAAACCATCACTCACCAGCGATCCACGTGGCATTGATATAGTCGGTCCCATCAATGCCAGCCTTCGGCGTTAAATGGACGCGGGCAGTCTCGATCGAGATGACATCTTGGTTGCGATTCTTGTGGAGGTTGCAGGGCTTGATCGCCGACACCAGGTTGAACTCTTTCGGTTTCCAGGAAGTCACCAGCTGTGAAGCGGCAATTTCATAAATTAAATCCAATCGTCCCATCATCCAGCGGTAATCCACTTCTAAACACAGACTCCACGTTATATAGTACCTTGTACTGTGCCTCAATATTGTTCCAGGCATCGGTGTTAGTATTGTTAGGGTTCAGCATGCCTTGAACATATTCCAGCAGGTTGTTCGCGTCGATATTGGTTTCGCCACTCTCGATAGCCTCTTGCAAAGCGTGGTGGATAAACACGTACTGCTCCTCGGTCTGGACCAATAAATTCCGTTGGGTGCGGATGTGTTTCAGGAAGCCGAACACGTTCACTTCGTTCTTGCATTTGGCCTGTTTCAGCATGGCGTCGATGACGATGTAGGTGCCGGTGCGTCCGACTCCAGCGCTGAAAGATGAAACGCGATCTCAGTGAATCTGTCTTGACCTACACCTGTGGCATCTGTTGCCTTTATTAACCTGCAATGGACGACGATTGGTCCTGCGTCTGGTGGATTGGCATTGGAAGATTTCCGGATGAAGCTAAGGACTGGCAAAGGATGCTCGGGGACTCCATGATCGGGCCATCCGGTGTAGTGGTACTGCCAAACGATTCGCTCTCCCATGTCGACTCCATTCTTCCTCTTCTTTACCTGCTTGTATCCAGAGGAGAGCTTCCCTTAGTATCGCTCGCAAACTTTCTCAAATCGACGTTAAAAATCCTCACTGTCTGGATGGCTCAGTGGTCACTAGAACTACACCAACCTTTAGATGACGAACTTGAAGGGTTCGGATGGTGTACGTCGCCATGACATCCTCCCTGAGCAGAGTCACCTGAATGCAGCCGTAGGTCTCGGATCCCTTCTTAGGCCAGTACATATCACATTTCTTCTGCAAATGAGAAGACCGTTGGTTGAAATTGATCGCCTGCTCTCGATTAGCAGCTAGCCGCTGCTGATACTTACGCGTCCACGTTCGACGAGATTGGTGATCATCACGACGATCGACACTCTCTGCTCCCACACCATGCGCCAGAATCCATCGAAAGTCGGAGGCAGTGGACCCTGCGTTCCGATATAGGCGCGCGTACGCTGCCAGCCGTCGATGTAGTTCGCGTTTACGTAGTCGTGGCCCTTTTTAGGCGGACCCCCGCCACACGACAGCAACTGCACCCGTGTATGGTCGTCTGCAAACGAAGGTAAACGTTCAGTTCCGTTCAGTTCAAGATCCATCTTCTCTTTGGAAAAGAATTAGGTACTCAGTTCCTCCTGTATTGGTCGTAAATGCTTTGGACAGGGAACCCATAAGTCACTACTCTACTTCCGTGTTAGGGGATTCAGTTAAATCGTCAGAATCCATAGATCCGCGTTAGAGATTTCCACCGAGCAGGTGACCACGCGTCTTTCCTTCTCCTGCTTCTCATTTCTTCGCTGACAAGCATTAACGAGCAGTGCCTCGGAGCATCTGTGACCCCGTTGTCCGGCACTGCCGGTCACTCACATTAAAAGCGAGCGAGAGCTGTTCGTTAATCCCGCAACATCGCGAATGGTCGAGACGCGAGTGCCCGTAGCATTGCGAATTTCAAGTCAGCCAGAGATTCGTCTTATCAGTACGGCTCGCGATACCTTATCGGTTGAAGATCGCGAGGGTTTTTCTTTTCTAGCCTTTCTGCGCGAGCTCACTGATAAATTGCATCGCGTACGTAGGCGTGCACGGAGTAATGTCTTTAGCTGACGCTTGGGCAGTGCATTTTCCACGTGAACGAACTTTAATTAGAACTGATACGTATATCCGAGTGCTTAGGAATTTGTATAGAGTGTCGTTGTAGGTATTTAGTTACCCGAGTACCTGAATGTCTAAGCACATGGGTATCTAAATATCCAAGGGTCTGAGGTTCCAGGTATCTAAGTATTTAAAATCTAAGCAGCTTAAGTTTCTGAGTGCCAAAGTAGTTTCTAAGTACCCATATATCGATCGAGTGCCTCAGAGATCCCACGTTCTACTGCCCAGATATCTTACAATGAGCGACATAATTCAGAAGGCAATAGCGATCTAATTCTTAACCCGCGCACCTTCGTCTCTGCTCACTCTATATTCCGATCCATCGATCCATCCGTCAATTGACGGAGCCGCGAGTACATCTGAACCTATTTACGTCTAACGAGGCGTCGAGACACGGGGCAGGGGTCACTCAGGGCCGGTGAGATTTATGAATAAAACGAAAGCCGTTCCATTCGGGATAGAAAGCGAGCGCGAGCACAATTTCAGCTCTATTGGAGGGCCGTTTCTACGGGAGGTCGGCCCGACGTTACGACGATTGCAGACTTCCGATACGCGGCGATTACAATTGTCCCATTGTGCCGGGCTTGCGTCTCCGTCGGCGACGAAGGTGAACCGTCCATCGACTCGAGTGGTCGATGACGAAACAACCGAATAAACTGTAGCACGATCCCTTTTCATCCGGGCGGTCCCAATCCCGAGTGCGCGGAAGATAACGCCAGGCACCCGCGAGAGTCGGCAGGGTAAAATTAAACTTATGTATCGCGAGGATGAAAGGGAATCCCGCGGCGTCTAAAATAGAAACCCCCCGCCGGCGTGGCGCAAAGGGAAACGGAGGCTGCGTGGAATCACGCGGACCCGTCGAGGCGATCATCTTTCCGCGAAGCTGCTTCAACAGTCGGATCGGAGCAGTGGAACGGCGTTGTTTAGTCAGCCGGCTCGCTGCGGCTACTCACATGCCAGTATGTTGAGGTATCGGTTCTTCGCCTTGTTCTCCACGTACTGAGAGTTCTCCGCGGTGAATTTGCCAGTCTCCGACTGAATGAACTCGTACTCCTTGCTGAATCCGATGTCGCCGTCCGCGTGCAGACTCGTGACGTGCTGCACGAACTTCTGGATCGCGACGGCCGTCCGTTCACCGTCCTGCTCGGTGTTCTCCCATTCCTGGAGCGAGGGCACGTTGCGGGGCGGGTAGTCCAGGAAGTAGTACGCGGTGTGGAAGCACTTTCTGAAAATTGGCCTCAGGCAAGGCCTGATCAGTGTCACCATAAGCGTGCATCCAGGAACGTAAACGTAAGAACGAGACAACGGCAATCAACAGGGGAGGCGGATGGGGGAAGGGGAGGAGGCTTATCACAGAGTAGAAACTATACACGCTCGTCACCGAATGTGCTTATCACCGCCTCGCCGTCTCGGTGCCTGCGGCGAGGCGAACGCAACGCAATAAACAAATTCCAGGGAGCTGGTGTCTACCGTGTGTACAGTCCGCGAACGAACCAATCGTGTGGCAACGAGATCTGAGCGTGTCCTCGCAATCCCGATTTTCTGATCAACGACGAACCGTCGCCCCCAACTCACAATTCGAGGTACTTCTTCATCGCGTTGCCGAGCTTCTGCCGCTATCCATTACATGCACAGAGTATTTCCGAAAGGTCGCTACGAAGAATCGAGCGGAACGTTTCGCGCGCGGCCAACGAAGACACCGCGTCACCGTCCGTGACACAGAAATCTTTCTTCGCGATTCGTTTCGTCGCGAGTCGGACGGCACCGCGGTCGAATCGACGTCCTCCACGATCTTCGTTGATAGATTAGGGAAGACAGGGCGGATAGACGCGGCACTCGCGGGTACTTGCAGCGGCGACGAACTAAGATCTCGTTCACGAAGCGCCGCTCCTCAACTGGGAAGCCTTACTACACCGTCGCCGCTGGCCGTTATCGCGGCCGATAAGGGGTCAGCCAGCGATAGAGGAGGAGGAAGATCGCGGGCAGCGGCGTGGGGTAGGGGGGGCACGGAGGGAAAGAGGATCCAAGAAGCACCCAGAACGAACGTTTACCATTCGCGGTATTGTTTCCTCGACCCATTAACGGCCGCCAGCCCGTCTAAATACCACGAAACAATATAGGACGAGATAGCCGTCGGTTGACGGACAGGCTTCCTAGAGGATTTATCGCGAATGATCCGCCGGTCGAGTGCCTTTTAATGCCGCGTTCGTGACTGTAACGTAGATCGTTTGTAATTGACGCAATGACGACCGAATGTCTGTTATCGTGCGGTGGCAGAGGAAGCTTTGATCCTCGAAGCTAAATGAGTAGACGAGCGGAGGCTCTTTATTAGATACCTCTGCTTTGAGATCTAGCGAAATTAGGAACCATCCAGTGCTGGATTAACCAATTAGCAAAATAACCACGCGTTTTGGGGCATCAGGAGAAATGGGGAATGTTAAAATCTAACCTTTGATGGAAACACTTTTCAGCCAAATTATCGGAAATGCCTAAGGAATCATTGCGTTGAAGTGATCACCCTGCATAAGGAGGCCTGAAAATCTTTTAAGTGCCTTAGAGTCTCTAAACGTTTGAATCCAGCCCTGGAACTATCGAATTACGGTTCGGTGCCGATCATCGTTCACTCCTCGAATTACTATGTATACAAACTCGTTATCAGGATCGCGCGAAAGAAAGAGGATCCACGGAGGAAGCAAGCCAAGGTGAAAAACAGACAGATGGGATCCTCACTTCCACAAGGCGAAGGACGTGATCATCAGCATGACAGCCAGACAGGCGCAGATCATCCCTGCGATCACTCCGCTGCTGAACTCTCTGGCGCTGTGCGGCGGCAACAGCGGGATCTTGTCGCAATCGCGCGTGACGCGCACCTTGCGCAGGACCGATCCTTCTCCGTGTATGATCAGCCGATTATCGATGGCGCTGCGCGTGCCTCCGCGCACCACGATCTCGTACACGGTGTTCATCGTCAAGTTGGGTATGATCGTCTGCGAACCAACGATATTTCCTGCCGTGAGTCATTTGGAAATATCAACGAAGCATCAGCCGATTCTACGCGGCTATAGATTCACACCGGCGGCGGAGCGCTTAGTCATCGATAATTTGCATTCAATTTTTATCACCCGCGCGCGAATGCAACTCCCCGCCTTGCCGAGACGTTCGCTGGAATACAGAATCGTTTTATCCGCCGATACGGTGTAGGCAGCGGCTGTCTAGCTATTAAATTCGAGGGAAAGATACCGCCCACGATCGGCGAGGCTCGATCTGCCGAGAAAACGAAAGGTTGCAGGCTCGAGTTCCGGTCTGGTGATCCTGACAGTCGATTCCTCCCCGCGAGCACTCGGCCGTTCCCAAGGAAAACACCGAGAAAGTGGAAACGACTGTCGTAGGAACGCCTCGACGACGGCAGTCATCAACGCTTAGCCACCGTGACGGAAGCGTCGGAGGTGAACTACGGAACACCGGTGAGGGAAGCGGAACGTACGGCGCTCTCGAGATGGTTCTTCTCGGCGATCACTTCGATCTCCTCGTAACGCGTCCCGTTCTCGATCCTGTAGTTGATGAAATAGTAGTCGATCGAGCCCCAGAAGAGGTTCGGTCTGGCCCATTGGATGTAGACGGAGTCGTGGGTCTGGCAAGTGACGTTCAGGATCAACGGCGGACTCGGTCCCGAGATGTCCGTGCGACGGATGATGTGGTCCGACGGCTCGCCCTCGTTCTTCCACGTGTACGCCTTCACCCATATCTTGTACTCGATATACGGCTCTGGAACAAAAAGGTCGTTTGATCCTTGCAGAGAGCATTCCACGTGCCGTATCTACTTTTTCCCCTCCGTTCGCTCGGCGACGATAGTGGACGTCAGCCAGTGGCGATCCCTTGGACCTTTGGGCTTAGCTTACAGTTTCTAGATAGGCACTCTTGCATATCGACGACTCGCGATAGTTAATCGAAATTTACAACGCGGATCGTAGTAAACATGATCGGTCGAAAATCGATACCCAGATTTCAATTTCAAACGAAACGACAGACCTGTTCTCCGCTTGGTTAACCCCAAGAGCAATTTTCGAGTTCAACTGTCGCGCCTTTATGACTTCCAAAAGGGGATTTATCGCCAAAAGAAAATAGAAATATCGCTTTTTTCAACAAGCGTGGAAAATCGCTCGTCTCGAACTACAAATTTTATCATATCAAAATTTACATTTCTCGAAAAAGACTATTACAGCACGATTGTACGAGTATCGCGAATCTACAATTATCGCTCGAAAGTTAATAGATTCAAAAATACGAAACTGGTGACTGAAAACTGACGGGGTGCAGTGTGCTGCATGCGGCCAATTTGCGATTATAAGAAGGTGTGACTACGTGGGAGCAGAAAGCTCGATTCTAGTGCGTTATCTGCCAGTGGATTCATCCGCAGTCATCGAGCTCGAGTGCGATTTGCCATTCTGTCGATAGGAGTGGCAAGCTTATCGGCGAGCTAACGGAGCTGTCGTCTTTAGTTCGTTTACCCGAACGGCGACTCTCGAAATGGATATTACGATTTGCTTGATCTTAGCCTGACCGCCGGCAGTCGCTAATGAAGGAGAAAACGGAGCGAGAGGGTACTCGTCCCGCGTGAAATTGCTCCACTTTCCGCGAGGCTACTCACTCAGTTCCTTCAATACGAATTCGATGACCGGCCCGTCGTAGTCGTCGGTCCTGTACATCTGCACGTCGGTGCAGTTCGAGTACATGTAATAGATACGGTAACCGGCAATGATCCCATTGGCGCAGTCAGGTTCAGCCCACGACAGTTCGACGGTGGCGGAGGTGATGCCGTGGGACGTGAGGTTCAAAGGTTTCGTTGGCACTGAAAAAAAAAAGAAAATCGCAATTGAGCGGCTCGATAAACGACTCGAGGATCGAGCACCCAACATCCTATGTACGGGTAGAAATTGTAGGGCGCAACGGTTAGCGCTGATTTTCACAATTTCGAGAGCCTTCGCTACAGAAGAGGCTGGCACCGCGCGAGGTGTGCCGCGAGACGGCAATTTTCCGTGTTTAGCGCTGACGGAACGGCTCGATATCCGTCTCTCCGTAAACTATTTTTCGGTCGATGCACTTGGCGGCCGCGCCCCCTTTTCCTTCTTTTTTTCGTCGGCCGCTCATCATCCGCCTTCCAAGGCGGCTTTCCAATTTCCCGCGCACAAAGACGAGAGCGAGGCCGCGACGGCCGATGTCTGAATAATTAATTTCGCCTCGAGTGTCTTCTCAGACCCCTCGCGACGATGGGCAACTCCTATAGACACCGCTACTCGCTTTTTCGTCCCTTTCGCCCCCTCCCGCCCAACGCCGAGGACTGAGCGCGCCCTTCGGCAAGCCGAGCCAGCTTCCTCCCTTTGGGCAGAATGCGAGTCGCTGGGAATAATTGAAAAGAAATCGATCCGATCAACCTCTCGCCGCGTCGATCATCGTGTCCCTCGGCGACCATGCATCCGCAAAGGGGAGATACGAAGCGACACGCGCGAAACGTTCCATCATCCCCCTGTGGGGCTTCGCGATTGAATTTCCTGCCGTTTTGGCAACGGAGCGTCGCAGCTGGTGTTTAGGGTGTTCGCGCTCGGCTTTCCGTTATCGCCGAACTCGAAACTACCGCGATAAAGCTTATGAGTAAGCCTGTTTATCGGAACGCTGGGCCGAGCGCCGATGGACCGTGTTTCCGATTTCAAACGGTACGCTGCCAGGCAAACCGACACCCAGCCGCGCGCCGAACGGACTTCGATAGTGCACACCAGACCCTAGGCGCTCCTGTGTAACACAATACTCCTATGCCTTGAACGGGAATGAAACTTTAGGCTTCAGGTGCGCCAGCATTCGAGCTCGTGCATCTGTTTGCCGCGCGTTTGAGCACTGGTAAGATCCGAACTGTCGAGTGGACACGCGAGGGTGATAAGCTACGAGGGGTGGACAGGCAGACAGTTCATTTTGTTTGAACCTGCAGCGCCCTTTGCCGGTACCCTCTCGCGACAACGCGTCACTTTCATATCGCATAACGTCCGCGCAAACGAAGCTTGAGCGCGAGGGTCGGGGGTGAAATCGTGATTCAATCGTGAAAATTAATTTGTGCCGATGGCAGAAGAGGCTGAAAAGGGTTGACGGACCAATTAGATGTTCCGGAAGCTTGCTAGTTGAATTGATCGACCCCTAGCATGCGACACAGTGGAGTTTCCAACTGTACGCGTTAAAATCTTCGCCGATAATGCTTTGCGACGCGAAATGATCAGGTAATCTCATTGATCCCACCTTTATCTACTATACTTTGAAAGCAAATAGTGCAACGTTCAGTTGGCGCAAGTCAGTAGTCATATTCCTACCCCCCATGACGCAGAGCTTAAAGTCGTAGACGGAGACACTTTAACTTCCCGTGAATTCGCCTATGGGATCAACGGGAAGCGAGTGAGAGGCGCGAAGAGTGAGACACATACTCGTTAACATCCTAAGCGTGCTCGCGTGTTTACTTTCCCACATTTTTTTCGAGGCCGGCGCTCGAGGCTTGTTTCCGCTAACGTCTGGCTGATTTCGCCAGCTCCTATTTCGCTGACCACGAGTGTACCGCGAGTGGAGGAGAAATAGGAGAGTGGGTCAAGTCATTCAGGTGTTAAAGTAAACATGTTTCGAGCGCCGGCACGACGACCTTGCGAAAAAAGACGACGCGTGAAAACAAGGAGTCTCGACTGTCATTCAGTTTCTCGTCATTCTCATTGAAGGATGCACGGAATCCAACGGGACAGAGATATATGCAAGCTCAGGCGTTTCTCTTTCAATCCACGCTGCCATTTAACTACCGAATTTACGGCTTCCGCGTGGTAGAGAGCAGAAGATGCACTCGTAATTCCGAGCTTAATGTATTACACTTCAAAGGAGTGTAATTTCTCGTGGAACGGTTGAACTTCTTAACTTGGAGACTGCTTTACATTATCGCCAGCCTAGATGTTCAATCTAAATTAAAGCATGCCACTGGCAATAATGCGCGGTTGAAGGATTTCAATCTGAAGTTTGAAAAAAGATCGATAACAGACGCCAGGCGAACAACAAAGTGTCGAGATATGGAAACTGTGTACTTCGATAGTATGTGCACTTTAATTGCACGGGATAATCGGTCACGCGCATTTCGAAGCCGTTCAACTTCTGCTCCAAGTATCTACGTGGGTCGACTCAAATGGAACGGCCTGTACGCGCGAGGTACATAGATTGCCTCTCTCCGCCGCGAAAAATCGCAGCTGAAGAGGAGGAACGGTCTGGTTCCGCTTGGCATTCACGACGTGGCGCGATGAAAGCGAAGAGGCGAGTCGCGACAATCGGGCGCAACCTTTTAGAATTCGCGGCCGGATGATGGCTGTATGCGCATACACACACGTCGGGCGCGTACGTGCACGCACCGGCTGAAAAATGAATACGATTACCGCGGTGAATAGAGGCAAGGTCGAGCGTGTGCAACTTCGCTCTCGACGTGGCGGCAAAGTGCTGGCCGAGAGACGGGGGAAAAGGGGAGAGAAAAGGAGAGAACGATTACGTCGAGGACTCGCGCCTTTTTTCGCCTTCGAATTTTCCGGGTTGAGGGAAAACGCGAATGCCCTCCCCTCGGTTTCTTTCCCCTTCTGCTTGCAGCGATAAGTACGTTGGCAAATCACCGATACATTTCACTCCTCGATCTCTTCGCTGGCACTCTGACTTACTAGTGATAACGAGAAGTGGGGAATTTATATATATATATAACACCGTGAATGCCAGAGTTTCGTCTGGCTATGCGACGGATTAAAGAGGCGTGCACCGAGGACACGAGAAACCGGCGAAAGTGGCTTTATTAGGAACGGCGCGGAATGAGTAACGGCGCGCGAGTGAAAGGAACCCGTTGATAAGAAAACGACCGCTGGCTACCTGCTCCGCGCGGCTCTCGTTTCCTGGACGGCAAGTTTATGAACTTGAAATGCACTCGCTGCATTTTACAGCCGACAGACCGTCGCTCGGCCGTGTTATTTAAGCCGGCCGCGCGCGATTGCGATTTCATCGCGGACCGATAAATCTGCCCTGCCTATCTATCCGAGCTGTCGCCAGGCGCGAGAGTGATTAGGCGAACGAGGAAACGAAGGCCGTAGGAAACTCAACGCTGGGGATACATGCGACTTAGCGCTGACAGTTCTGCGGCGGAGTATACTACCGAATCGATCAATTTCATTCGTAACGATGATCGAGTCACGCCACTGCCAGCGATACCCCCAGTGTTCGATTACAAAGGCTGGGAAGCACACTCCCCACTCATAGATCTCTCGACATCGCGGGCCCGTGTTTCGCCACCGACTCGAGATATGCTCGTCCTCCGCGCGGGGACATTAGCAAACGGACAAAACGGCGGCTAGACATATTCGAGCATGCGAATTAGAGTCGCGACCTTGGCGCACTACTCCCTCGTACCGTAAAAATAGAACGTCTGGATGCCACCGTGAAAGAATATAACGTGCCTTGACTTCCAAGGGAGAGGGGGGAGAGAGAGAGAGAGAGAGAGAGAGAGAAAAAAGAAGAGAAACGAGTCTAAGCTCGACACGGCCGTATTTCCATAATTCTATACCTGGCGAACAGAACGCGTCGTAAGGTCATCCAGTGCGTGGCTGTTGCAACGGTGCAGGGTGGGAAGGAAGCGTTTCGCAGGCGGCGTGCCGCGCGTGTCACGAGGCTGGTCCGGGACCATTGCGAAACTGGACCCAAAACGGAACGAAGAAAAGCGCCGCGGCCACGCCTGGGCGAGTGACATTTCTTCGGCCAGGAACGGGATTCGCTTCCTGTACATGGCGGAGGATCGAGTAACGCCGGAGAGAGACGTTTGTTTCCTCTCGGCAACTAGTCCCGTGGCCGCGCTTTGGAACTGGACCGGAGTGGAAGACACGTAACACGGCGTCTCCGCGGCTTTATGATAACCCGTACACCCGTAACTCCACCCTTTCTCCCACGAGAGGTAGGCGCAAAATGGAACATTGCGCTCCGAAGATGGCGGAGACTCTGATCATTTGAAAAGAGACACATTCTCGAGAATCGACGGCTTCAAGCTTAAATTATCAGGGCACTGTTTCCTCGGGGTTAGCCGAAAGCCCTTCTTCCTCGATCCACCGGATTAAGCTACCTTCCTCCTCGTCTAACGGGTCGCTCTCAGGTACAGAACCGACCTCGAGTTACAAACTCATAAAGCCCCGCGAACCTACAGAAACGCAGGTAAAGGGAAGTAACGACCGTTCGGGGGTTGTTACCACCTCCGACGCACAAGGGTCTTAACCGAAATTCCCATTTCCGAAGGGACGGGCGACGACAAACGAGCCGCAGCAATTGGGCGCGCGGTACTTACCTTTGTACGCTCGCGTTCGGGGGAGAATCTCGTGACGATCAGGGAGCCACTAATGAATTGGATTTACCTCGACACACGTCGCTGTCGTTCTCCGTGGAGGAGATTGGCACCGTGTAGGTGGTCTGTTCGTACGTCTGCTCGTCGGTGTCCGTGATCGGGTCCGCGGAGGCGAACAGGATCCTCAGGATGATAGCCACCGCGGCCGCCAGTTGAGCAGCACTGGCTATCCTGGCCCACGACATTTTCGTTTTCGCAGGCTGCAGCTGTGCGAAGCTGCGCGGCGCGGCTGTCTGGGCTCTCCACCGGGCTATTTCACGAATTCGTCCATCCTCGTTACCCTCGCAGCCGTTCTCATCGCGCTCGCTACTTTCACCCCCTTGCACTCGCAGCGAACGCGCGACACGAGGATCGGCGGCCTCGAGTTACATCGCGGCCACGCGCACCACGGGGTACAACAGTTTTCGTCGTCTCATCGCGCACTCGCTAAAAGTCCCTTAACCGCGCTGTAACCCCGAGTCCGTCCGGCAGGTGCGCGATCGCAGATCGGAAGGGAGCCTTTCTCACCGACGAACGATCATCGTTGCGCCACAGCGACCGCGGTACCGCCGATCCAGCGGGTAAACGATTTACCAGGGCCTGTGTCGCCGTGCGTCCCTTGGTCGCCTGAGGGGGAATAGAGAATTGAGCAACGTATCGGGCGGCGAGGATCGAAGCCTAACGAACGGGGCGATTGCATTCGCGGCTGTATCCTAGCCGCCCGATGCACACTGCACACGCGCGTATACCTCGGCACACGTCCGCGCGACGCGGCCGGAATATTAAACGTGGCTCGAGATCGAAGCCCAATTTGGTCTCCTCCCGACGGATATCTGGCGATAGCCTCACCCCCGTCCCCGCGCACCATCCCGCGGGCTAACGTTGATTATTCTTTGTTCCCGTAACCGCGGAACGGGAGCGACGGGGTGTAGCAGCGGACTCCAGGCTCGACGGAGGGCAGTTGTCGCCCGCGTTGCGCTAATTGCGTCTCGCCGAGCGCCTCAATTAGTCGGAATTATGCCCCCGATTGTTTCTCGTCGGGCATGCATAGACTGGGCCAGCAACAGCGCCGGTAGCAACAACGGTGACGGCTGGCGGCGGCCAGCAGCGCGTCGGGTTCGCCGTTCGCCGGGCCAGCAATAATTACACGGCCCCTCTGAAACGTTTTAAAGCGGCTTCCCCTTATATTTTTAGTACGCCAGGACCGAGGGGACGCGCGGGCGTACCCCGCCGTCGGCGGGTCGGGGATCGAGCGACGCTCCTTTCGCGCTTCCACGGGAAGAGCTGTCGAAAATTTCGCTGACCCACGCTACAGGAATTTCAGGGCAGATGGTGTTTAATTCGTTTGTTAGGTACTGTCAGCCGGTCAATCGATTTCCTCTCGACGTTTCATTGCGTTAGGAGCCTCTTTCAACCTTGTGTCGGTGCAACGAGGGGTAGAGGACTCGAGTGAAATTTTGAAGCTCGGGTAAGGTAAACGTCGCCATTTCTACTCGTGTACCGATTTCCACTCATTTCGTATCTTTCTTATTACTATATGCGTTATGTTGTAATAAAATGATTCTAAGCTATTTGAACATTTACGCCAGCGTTGCACGAGCTTGGGGCTAAACGAAGTGCAGCATAAGCAACGAACAAATTTTAAAACGAGAGACTCACGATTTTTCGATCGTATTCTAGCCGTTTCTGCTAAGAAACAACGGCTACTGGTATTCAATAATTGGGCGGAAAATAGTTTTGGCAATGAAAGTTCTTATTTAATCTACAAATGAGTAGAAGTACGTACATCGCTATTTTTCGCGAGGAGAAATACGGACAGTTAGAGCATTGTATTTAATTGCAAATTACTAATAGTGAAACATCTTGAAATATCTTTCGTAATTCACAAACAAATTTTTTACACTTTGTTTATGACGACGTAACCTTTTAAATGAGTAGAAATTGGGAGATTCACCTTAAGTAGGAAGATTTGAGGAACCCTTTGCTTGGCTCGGAACCAATCGTAGCCATTCTCGCGTAACGATCGAGAGTCAACGCGCGAACGTTGAGCGACGACGTCTCGCGCGAAAGGACCGGTTGGATACCTGAATTTTCACCGACCGGGAAAAACGACGCCGAACGGAACAAAGGCGGATTGTTTACCTCGGGTTCGGCATACAGTTGGAGCGAACGGACGGAGGACTCGCGATTGTGACTCAACGATTGCGATATTAATTGCAAGTTAACCGAGAACCGGCCGCAACGGCGGCGCTGCACGCGTGCACGAGCTCACCGCAAGCCTTGACATTTATACGTCACGGAGAAACTCTTGGGCTAGTTGTGTGCATCCTAGTTGCACGGCGAGACGTACACCGCCGCCTTTCGACACGCAGACTGCGAGGACGAACGCGGAAAAACGCTTCCGTCGACATCGAGATGAAAATTCGAGTTCCGCAATAAAGGATGACTCACTAGCGGGCGATGCTTCGGCGAGCGCATCTATACAGGGTGTACCGCGATATGCGGACACTGTTTCGAGGAGCAAGGTCCGCGTAGGCTAATGTTCCGTTTCACTCACAATCGGATACTATGGGTACAGTGAATCACCGACTGTCATTAGCGAATGGTCGTGGAAGGGAAAGAAATTTAGATAAGTTAGTTGGGCAGAGTCTCTACGGCACACCCTATACGCGTACCCATTAAAAGCACGTTGCTCGTAAATGTTGCGTTTCTCGCCTGACGACCGACTATCTATCGACGATTTCCTGGCGACTTCCGTTTCACGACAAGGACGTTGTACAGGGCGAGACAGGGACAGAGGGAGATGGAGAGAGAGAGAGAGAGAGAGAGAGAGAGAGAGAGAGAGACGACGGCTGCTTCCGATTCCAATATCCCTCGCGACGAGAAATATCCAATTCCGCGACGAGTAGCCGGCAAAAGCTTGGGCTGAACTCGATTGGACTCGTACTATGCACCGGTGAATTTGCATAGGTCGCTCGCATCGGTTGACACCGTGTCGCGTGGGATCGCACCGATCCACCGGCAGAAGCCTAATCGATTCCTTCTGGGAGACGTCGCTCGTTCCGGCGACAGATTCGACGGCGAAGGGGTGTTGCCCTTTGTCGTCGGCCCTTCTCTCTCGCTGCACTCTGGGTGTACGATGTCTCGCCTTGCGTCGAATTTCTTTGCGAGAAAGAACCGTGGACATAGTTTGTAACCCCTGAATTGGCGCCGAGATTGAAACCCGTAGCGTATATGTATACCCTCCGGTCCTATTCGTTAACCGTATTCGTCAAAAAGCTGTCCACCGCGCGTGTATCCCACGAAAGCGAAAGCACGGTGAACGTCCTCGGTAACCCGGCGTGTCGATGCACTTTACGAAAGCAATCCCGCAACGGCTACTAGCGAAAAAGGCCAAGTTCGAGGAGCGACGAGAATGCGGAGAGAAGCGTGCGATGGAAGGTCCGGGCCACGATTCGATCCCCTCCCCCCCCCCGAGGACACGTCCGCGGAGGCCGATTAAATGCACCGTTCTCGGCGTGATTTTGGCACCGTGCGGCGAACCCTTCGCGCCATATCGACCCTTCAACCTCGAGCCAGGATTCCGCCCACGTCCGACTCCGTGTACCGGGAGCCGCGTATGCCGGCGCGATCATTACCCACGCGATTCCCTCTGTGTGCCCCGCGAGCGAGAAAAGCGATCCGCACGATAGCGCACGATAGCGGAGTGCCGCGAATCACTGGCAAACTTTCTCACACTAGGCGTCACTGGTGTTGGGAGAGGAGAGGCGTCGTTTGCGCGACGGATCAAACGCCATTTCGAACCGGACACCGCGGAGGGCACCGTGACAGGGGGGCCCCCCTTGGAATAACGAATCGGACCGACCGAGGCAACTCGATCGCCAGCGGAGACACGGAGCAATGGAGCAACGGAGGAGCGTTGCGATCCCGCGAAAGTGACACAACGCACTGCCCGCCGCGAGGGACACGGATACACTGGCACGCACACGATCCGCTCCCACGACCGCCACGCACACCGACACACAACGCTCCCGAACGTACGGCAAACCGTGACTCCGGCGCGGCGGCTGCCTCTGCACGCTCGCTACTACGGCTTGCTTCCACTAGGGAACAGAGAACCGGCAGACAGACGGACGGACGGACACGGGGAGAGAGAGAGAGCGAGAGAGGGAGAGAAACTCACGCTGTGCACACGCTCGAGCACCGGCTGCTTCTCGGCGTGTACGTGGGCGCATGGGTTTGTGTGCGTGAGTTGTAACCTATGTGTAAGAGAGTGATGCAGCGAGAGAGAGAGAGAGAGAGAGAGAGAGAGAGAGAGAGAGAGAGAGAGAGAGAGAGAGACAGAGAGTGCATCGGAGTACGGGAGCGCGCGCGCAACGAGTGCATACATACGCGCATAGACGCTCCTGACAAGCCGGCGGCGTATACACGTGCGCTAGGAAATGTGCGTGAGAGAAAGAAAGGCGGAAGGAGGGAGGGGTGACTGGCTAGAGAGGGGAAAAGCACACTGCACACAAAGGCGTGCGTACGTGTGTTCCCCCGCTTATCGCGTCTTCTTCACGGCGGGACGAGAGGCGAGAGACTTTTGTCGTGTCGCGTTCACCACGTACCGCGACACTCTCTTCTCTCGAGGAGGCACCGCCACGGCGGAGTGAAAAATCGCGGAAAATCGATCGGGGGAAGGAAGAGGCGCGCCGGTGGCGACGACCGAAATGGCGCGGCTGTCCCCGCCGCGCTCGTCTGTCTCGGTCCCTCGCAGACGCGACAACCTGGTCGACCCTATCTTCGTCCCTCTTTCTTCCCTCTATCTCTATATCCTTCTGCCTCCATCTCTCTGTTTATCTACCCACCGTATCCGCCTGTCCCTCCCTCGCTCTTTATTTCTTCCCCCCTTTTCTTTCTTTCTCCCGCCCGGCAGATTCACCCTGCCTCTCTCACGCAGCTGTCTACGCGATCCTCGTCGCTCCCCCGGTTCCCCGTTCGCTGTCTGCGTTCGCCACGGTCCCTGCCCCGTGCCAACGTATGGATTTTCAACCGGCTACCTGGGAAGGGAAATTCGGCGTGGCCGACTCGCCAGAGGAGAATCGACGGCGACGCGGCTCGCCCGTGACTCACGGAACGGGAACGGACTGGCGGCTGAAAAACGCGCCCACGGCCATGAAAATCCCGGCCGTGGCGAGCCCCTGCAACGAAACCTACGATGACACACAATGACGGGCGGTCGCTCATGGACGACGGAGTAGTGGCACCTGGATACCTGCGACCGAGGCTTTCAGGGACGTAGGAGTCCATCTCCGTACCACGTGGCCCTAGCTGTCATCGCTCAGAAACGTGATTCGAGTGTAGAGTATCTTATTGCGATATTACACAGCGGCTGATAAGAATCTACCGTGGAACGATGTCATTAGAGCGTCATCGGCGCTGCGATCGACCACCTCGATTTCTGCGCAGATGTCGCTCCTGTCTGCACAGAGTACACTACTGTACGCTCGGCCCTCCTCTCTCAAATGGGCCGACAGTGAGATGCCTCAACGATTTTTGCATCCACTGTGTCTGGAGCGATCGAATTTTAGGGGCTTACCAGAGAACGGTGTGTCCTTTGCCCAGTCTTTGTTCCATGTTCTCACGTCGATCGCGCGGACAATGGGGGGACCAGCGATGAACAAAGCGAAGCTGCGAGTCAGCGGGATCGCGATACGGCGTCCGATAATTTTACGTGTATCAGTGGATGCGATAACGGTCGGGAATTGATAAGACCCGTCGTCGCAACTGTTGGTCGTAATGGATTAAGAATATTGCGGGGGCGAATCTCAGGCGGGAGCTTGAAAATCATTGAGGTCAAATGTAGCCTACTCTAGGTCTACTGCTGGGTAGAGGGGCGAAGTTGAAGTCGAATCAGGGACACTGAGATTCGCGAACCGTCGGGAAAGGCGAAAAGAGGCGAGATCGTGACCGAAATAACGACGGTTTGCGTAAAGTCTGGGAAGTGTAGCGCTTGTTTTATTGTCCTCCGCGAATGGAGCACCGCCGCTGACGTACGGCGAATTTAAATGATATCGTTCACTGCGCCGGTTATGGAAAGATCGTACGGTGGTCTCATGGACGTTACTCGGCTCTATCTGCTCGCGTAATCGTCGAATTTGCCCCGCACGGGCGATTAAGAGTAACGCGCTGATTCAAGTGGCATAATTAAATTATTCAGACCTTCGCGTGACGATTCAAGAGCGTCGTAAAGTGATTTACGATGGGCCAGCTTTTCCTCGTTCCGTGTAATGTAACTTTTTACAAGCCGAAGATAAAAACAGTCGTGATCTCGATACGAGTTCCGCAAAACCACGTGCAGGGGAGTTGATAAACCCTTATCACTCGACTATAAAGCAAGAACTGGGTGACATCTAGCGAGAGACCAATCAAATTTTACAACCATCTCGTTTACGCGCTGCTTAACATTTTATACTTCTTGCTGATTGTTCCTTAACTAGCTTCATTTTTCCCTGCAACTATACAATTGGCGAACTTCAAGGTTCCTTGGTTAACTATTTTAAGATAATCGTCTTCGGCCATTTTTCTTGCTCTTTTAACGACCGTGGGTAAGTGTACAACCGTGTAGGAACTTTCTATTCCTAACCCGGTTAAAGCAGGCGCTCTGCAAATATCGGTTATCGACCGCGGATATAATAAATACGTACAAGATTCCCTGCATTATCGATATCTTGAGGGCCGTCGCGCCAAATTACGAATGTGCGATGAGAGAGTAGACACACTCGGCGCGTAATCAAGTTTCAAACCGTACTTTATGGAAGATGTACGAGCAAACAACTCACCTCCTTCGTCGGTCATTACTGAGACAGTTGTTGCGGGTCCGTGGCCAGCCGGATTGAACACTTGCAGGGACACCAGGTACTGGGTGTACGCCACCAGATTGTGGATACTGTGATTCTGCAATGCAAGGGAATAGGCGATATTACAAAGGGGAAACGGAGGCGGAACACCGAATACGACACAGAAAAGTAAGATTGAAACGCATTCTTACGTAACTTACGTCAACGGCCGAGTCACGTATATATATGGTTTTTACTTCCATGTGTGTTTTGTCCCTCGGTCTATATCCAATTCGATATCCCAGAAATTCACCATGTATAGTGTCCCTGCTCGGTGCCTTCCATGCCAGAAATATCGACGTGGCCGATGTGTTGTAAGCGCTGGTAATTATCGGCTTCCCCTCCGGAACTGAAAACAAAAAATTTGCGATGTAAAGATTCTACCGGCGTATTAAATTTGCGTCAATTCGTGGCAGCTCTTGTCGCACACAGAAATATCGCGATGAAACTTTACCGGGCTATAGAGAACGATAAAACGAACTTTTTTTTTCTTAGTACCATTCTCCCATACGACGTCGTCTGACAAAGTTACAGGCCTTTGAATCCGCGAGCCTAGGCGGTGGTGTTTGGCGAATTGCCTACTGCCAGGCGCTCGCCGGTAACAACTTTCAGTGGCCCGTAACTTTGCTAAATGACGTCGTACGGGAAAATGTTTGAGGGGAGAAATGTTTATTTTATCATCACCTATGTCATATTAAATTTGTGGTAACGTAAGTGATATGTCGCATCGAAATTGTATAAGGGTTTGATAATTGCTTAATGGGTTTCTTTTAAGCGATCTTTCATCGATTCAATCTTCTCTTTCAGGTCAAGGCTCACTCGAGCAACGTGCCTTCGGGATGAATAAACAGCATCGAGTACTTTTCCCCTCTTTCACGCCCCGCTGCGCGTTTTTCTCGTCAGTTGGCGACGGGGAAGGTATTAATTCGACGAAATGCCTTGTCGCTAGGGATTAAAGATCGACGCCAAGGGATAATCGTAGTCCTGAAAGGGCAGGCGGATCCGCTGGAACGGTAAGCGATTATCGATTCTCGAAGCTACGTGCAGGTAGCTCGCTACGAATTAATACCAACGCGGGAAACAGTCGAAACGAACGGATTAACACGAGTGCCATTGAAGTTTCATTTCCACCCACTAGGGAGCGAAAAACATATTTGTGAGGACTGTTTGACGATCCGCTCGCAATAAATATCGTCTTGATCGCATTTGTTTTTCATCGGCCCAGGGTGGAGATCGGCGAATAAAATTCACGGATCAGACGGGCATGCTTAATCGCGTTCCCATTGTTCCCATCACCGATCCAGGCTATACGCGTTCCAGTAGACCCCTCAGCGCAATATTTTCGACAATTGATAGCTCTCGAACCGTTTCAAGCGCGCACGCCTGGTAATTCAATTCTATTTTTTCCCCATCGCGGCAAATGAATCGGTATCCGAGCTATGGGCGGCGCTGTGAATTCACCGATAGGTGATAACAATCGCCGCGAAGTAGCGCGATCGTGCTTGTAAAATACCCGGGACTCATTTATAAGAACAAGCGAGTTCAATCTTTAATTTCCCTTGCGATTCTTTGTCCCCCAACAATCATTTCTCACCCCTCCCATTTTAATATTTGTATCCGCAATTTATTTACACCCTGCAGAGGTTACTCAGACCCTCAACTTCGTCCCCTAGGGGTCTGTCTCACGCTCCCTTATCGCGGCCAACGAAGACGAAGGGCTCGACTTCTGTCCCAAATAATTAGCGTCCGCGGAACTCCGCGTTATCGCGCGCCGATATTTCCGCGGAAACTTGGCAAACTCCCGGCAGAGTAATGGGAACGGGGGATCGTCTTGGAAATAATTTCAAGACGTTTATTGCGCGTCACGCGCGACGGTAAAGTCGACGCGAATTTTCGGCTGCTCGTTAATGGCCCCGCGAAGCGTTTTCATCGAGGAGCGACCATGACCGTCGTGAAAATTCACCAGCAAGCGTGGACAGTGTCGCGAAATGAAAGTCGACGGGTAATCACTGTACGGGTCTCCGCGAGTGAGAATCTGAACGAGGCGTAAGCGCCAATAATGGCACATGACAACGATTAGGTACGAAGTTAACGGAGGGAAGAGGACGAATTGCTGAGTGCAGCTGAGGAGATCGTAGAATATCTTTCGTAAGATCGATTGGATAGATCGAAGGTCTTATTGTAGCCTGCTCGGAGAATTTATAGCTAGTTGAAGCAAAAGGTACGGTGGCCAGCGATTTTAAGTTTTTAGATTGGGCGGGTATAGTACGAAAGCACGCATTCATGGGAGCATTAATTGCGGAGCAAATTATACAAAGGGAAGCGGGCGGAGTCGTAATGAAAGGCACGATGTTTACGATTATTTTCCGCCACTTAATTTGGTCGGCGAGCAAACCTTCTAAAGCGCGGCCGGCTTTCCTACTATTTACACGCGAGCTGTGTGCAAAGCGCAAGTAATTTTTCCGGCTACCCCGCCGCTGTCCGGTTTCATTTCGATTGTCCCTCTGTCGCGCAATTATTCACAAGCCTCTGGACAATGTTCCGTTTCAGAGTCTCGCGACGGATATTAATTACGCCTGTCGTTATACTTCCGTTCATCGCGTCGCTTCCAAGAGGTTCGGCAGATATATTCGTATCTCGGTATATAACGTGTCAACCGCATTCGAATTGTGTGGTGGCATCATTTGCTTGCTCGCTTGGTCGTTTGCAACAAGCGGGCTCAGTGGTTTAATAGAAACAATGGGCACGATTGTTATTCTTAATAAAGGGAGAACTCAACTGGTCCGGTAGAAAATCGTAAATTGTAATTGAGAAAGGAAAGCATAAAAGCCAACAGGTAGTGTAACAGCTGCTGTAAGGTCTGACAAAGGTTGTAGGTTAAATGGAAATTGGCTTCGTTTATCACTCGATCCTCGACCGGTTTTCGTCGCTCTCCCTAAAGTCATTACTTCCCCGCGGCGACAGCCAATTAACGAAACAACTGGAATTATTAACACGCGGCTGGAGACATTGTGGCGGGTCAGGCATTACGAGGATACGCGGGCTGCGATAAGTCTTTCACGCGCTTCCGGCCGGCTACTCCGCCCGGCAATTTAGCGCCGTAATAAATGCGAGCCGGTGCTTTTTTACCGACGCTAAATCTGCGTTAAGTTATTATGAACCTGGCGGGGTGCGTTTATGATGGCCACCGGTTCTGGTTTTACTTTCGCGGGGTTAAATTACGCCAGCAGTGATTTCTTTTGGTAATCACTGGGTACGCGTTTCAACACGATGGAATTCGATGGAGAGGTCTGATTGTAAGGGGCCGCCTCTTTCATAGTAGAAAAACCAATTCAATGTACACGCTTCGGTGAGAAGGAAATAAACTAATTTAATACACTCTGAACTGTAAAAACCATTGCGTGCTTTCCAGGAATGCTGTAAACTAAATAGACGCAGTGTATCCTCCCGATAAAAACGCCGCCACTTTAGGAATTACGTTCTCCGCGACCGCTCCTGATGCGAAAGGAAGGAGTGGAAGTAGAGGAGGAAGAAGAACGAGAGGTAAGAATTTCTGCTATCACTTAACAGTTCAGAAAGGAAATAAAAGCTGGCCACAGCTATAGTGCTATGTCACACAATGCGACACATCACACACTACGCACACGCACCCTCCCTCCCCATACACGCAACACACACACACACATTTCCATGCGAAATCGGACACTTTTCGGAGTAACATTAGTCCCTAGCAACAATGTTGCAAACCGAAATTTTGTTTCTCGGGGAGCACGCCAAAGTTGCAATCCGGGATTTTCATTTACGAACACCGATATTTCGTTTGCAACGTTGTCGAAGAAATTCTGTCATTTGCAGCTTTGTTGCACTTTTATGAGAAGGTTAAAATTGATTTGCAACCTTGTGAGCCGTAATGCGTGAAGTATCAAGTGAGTAGTGTGATGTGTGGAGGTGTGAAAAATGATTAATATGTGTGGATAATGTAGGATATGTGCAAGGTATGGGAAGCTGTGTTGCCCCCGGGTGTTTACAACCCGCTATACGACCGACGAACAGGACACCTCTAGGTGCCATGCCCTAGGGGCAGCTTAGTTCACTGGTGCTACCGTAAGATGGTAGTACTCCTCCTGTGTCGGTAAACGCGATTACATCACTTGAAGATCGATAAATTATCAGCTCTAATTCCTCACGTTGTTGCGAAAATAATTGTCATGTATTTGAACTGTAGGAGTCGTGCGAAAGTGTGAGAAATCGGAAACCTTGAAAGTGTGTTAAATGAGAAAAATGCGTAGATAATGTAGGTTACTGGAAACATGGGCTATGCGAAACTGTATCATACGTGATACATTTCGGATACGCGTTGTACGTTAACAATACTTGTATGTAATTTATGTGCTTAAATCGACTGTCGCGGTTTACTTAATTCCACTCGCTTTCCCACTTTCCTACCGCCCACCACCGTCAGTTCTGCTCACTATAGTGCACGCCGACACGGCTGCCCCGATGGCTAATTGGTGGCTCTGTTACGCCATATATTTATGGGGGGGACAGGCGAACGACCTCCGGAAACAGGAACTAGAGCCGTGGTACGTATTGGTCTGGGCTAAAGTGGTAGGAGATGTTTCGTTGGTGCCCTATTGATCTGGTGGAGACGGAGAAAAGAGAGGCGGGGAACAGGCAGGAAGACAGAAGAGGCAGCGTTTCATTTAAGCCATCGCGAATTCCTACACAGCAGGCTCCCACTTAACGTGCGCCTTCGACCACTTTCCATGAGTAGCCGTGGAGACATCGGAGAATCAGCGACGCGAGTCGAAATATAGCGGCGGTAAATCGGGCAAACCGGGGGGCAGGTGATCTATCCGCTTTCGAATGCTGATGAATTAACGACGATTGATCCGTGCTTCCATTTCTGAACCTCGTTACCAAGTTACTATGCCCTAGTTGAGTCCATCTCGTTCCCGCACGAATGTTTCAAACGCTACTGGGATAATAGCGTCGAATTAGTCCTTTTATTATTAGGTACCTTAAGAGGCTTAAAGTCCAATTCAGAGTTCCAAAGGTGAGCCAAAGCAGCGGATTCGGGATGCATTATTATTTGCAACTGGGACTGTAAACAGAGGTCTCGATAGGCGTACCGAAGTTCTTTGATTCAGGGTTGTTTGTTGTTGGACGATGAAAGCTACGGGAGCCTCTGAGCCGATTAAAAGTACCCCCGTGACGCTGTTGTGCGCTAAGTTAAGCGGAGAGGGGCGAAAAAAGGTTTCGCAGCATCTCATTAACGACTGGAAAGGGGTGGAACGTTTACCGGCTGCAAAATTAATTATTCTCTAAAGGTGTATCTATTTGCGCGGAGAGATTGAAGATCCCCTCCGCTGGCGGAGATCAAAG
This sequence comes from Andrena haemorrhoa, assembly GCA_910592295.1. NCBI lineage: Eukaryota > Metazoa > Arthropoda > Insecta > Hymenoptera > Andrenidae > Andrena > Andrena haemorrhoa. The sequence goes on along the minus strand of OU342944.1, from coordinate 12,552,973 downwards.
AGTCTACGAGCAAGCTCGCAGAAATGTTATTGGAAAGAAAAAGGGAACGTATAAAAAATACGTTTGTCTCGGGGCCATTGCAAAAAAGCCAAGCGAAATAACGAACCTGAACAAGGATCGTATTAACTTCGTTGTCCCGCGTGTCCTGTTTCGTGTTTCTATTAAATCGCTCACTCTCCATGTCACCGTCTCTCCCTCTGTATTTACCTTTTAGCGCTCGTCGACGGACGGCTCGTATTGACAATATTAAACACACACCCACACACGTCCGTCTATTAATTGCCTGTTTATTACCCTGATAGCTGCCATTATCTCGTTATTAGGGCAGAATTATCGTCGTCGGCCCCCGGTTTTGGTCCCCTATTCCCTCCTGTTCACCAGGATTCTCCTAATCGTTGCTTAGTAAATAAAATATTTATCCTCCTCGACGAGGGGTTGTTCTTCGTCAGCTCGTTACATTATCTCGTCAGCCCCCATCCGAGCCCTGTATCGATTCGAATCTTTCGCTTAGGGAGGAGGGAACCGTCGATGATTTGAATAATTAAAATCCAAAGAATACTCGCTACTTTTCTGCCGGACCTCGTGCAAATAATTTCACGGGGTTGCTGTGCGCACGAATGTTCCATTAACGCCCCTTTATCGTGGCAAAAAACACAACCTGTAATAAAATACCTGTGACGTGGAACGTCGCGCGGTATTCCATTTGTTTACTTATTTACCGCTCAATCGGCAGTGGTCCATGAATGCCGTTGCGTCGCGCTGTTCGCGCCACCCGCGACTGCAAGCGCAATGCCACGGATTTCTGTTGCAGCGGCTCGTTTTTGAAAAATTCATTCCACCGTGTCGCTTGGAACGCGCCCTGTCACCGTTGACGTATTACTAGTCGCCTGCTGTCGGGCGAAGGTTTGTCATCCCGCTTCAAGTGCTGGTTTAATGCGCCCGAGAAAGATTTCATCGATCTCTGGATGAGGATGTCATAGCTGTCGCGACGACTCAAGCCCACGATGCGGGCCATTGAATTACAATTATGCTACTGCCGTAGACGGTGGGCGTTTCGATATGAAATATAAAAGGAAAGAACCCATTGATCGTAGCTATAAGATCAGGAACCGCTCAATTGTACTGACAGTTGGAATACTTACCTACGACCAGGGTTAAGTCAGGGGTAGATTAATCCAGGGCCGCAATTATACTATTGCCTCCAGATTTTATATTAAGAATTTAATATCGAAAAGAAGTATCTTATTTTTCAACTATAGCTACTCAGGCTGTTTCTATATCGTTCTTTGTGAAGAGTAAGGTTTTAAAATGCGGCCCTATGGAGAGCGAGGTCCCAGCTTGCGCCTGATGCTAAACGCGACCCTGGATTGTTCGTAATAAAATACACCATGGAGTACAATATATTATAGAAAGAATTTTCCAGTAGACTTGACCTGATTCATCAGTAGGGCAGAGGTGGGATGAAAGGGACATTTCTGTTTAGGACCAGATTGTAAAAAAACTAAATAACCATTCAAGTTCTAATTGGTCACATTAGAAAGGCCAGTTATCTGGCTATAAGAGTACACGGTCCTATTGAGCTTCTCTCTATATTTACATATCTTATTTTTCGCTTTCCAAAAGAGTGTGTTTTGTCCCTTTCATAAATTGGCTGTATTGAAAGGGACATGGGTGTTTATGAATGGGACAGTGTAATAAAACAAGGTAATATTAATATTATTCTTTTAACTATTATTTCTGCTGGTACCGAAATCGCAGTATTGATGTCGACAAGTCTACAAAGTCGACGTTTTTCACAAGTTACATAAATACCACGGTATTGCCAAAATATTTGTAACAAACTTTACATTAAGCATTAAGCTTATATACTTAAATAACAAAAAATAACACTCACATTAAAAAACAATGGATAATATTTTCATTAAAAACCAAACACATAATCCTTAAATTAATCCAAACTATGTTAATTAAAAGATCTTAATTGGCACCAAAATTGATCAAAAACATCTTGATGTGTGATAAATATTCTTTTAATACCAATGTTCGGTTTATCATAGTAAGATTTTGAAGGGAACACTTAGGAAAAGGGGGTCCCTTTCATAAATATTTCTTGTGTCCCATTCATAAATATGACAACACAATTGAAAATATAATCCCTACAGTTACAATATTAAACAAAAGATTATTTAACATATGTCTTATTGTTCCTGAATAAATATCAGTCCAGATGTAATAATAATGAAATCAATCATTGGTAACAGCACTTGGCAAAACGTTTCGAAAAAACATAAAAAATTTTACTTTGAAGCATGAAAAAATTAAATCGTGTATCACCGCCATCTATGCAATGGCAGCGACTTGCAGTTAGGCGTGTTTGGGCATGTATTAGTGTTGCTACAAAATGAAAATACTTTCGTCGTGGGAAGATCCTTTATCTTTCAGATAATTGCAATGTCCCTTTCAATACGTGTCCCTTTCATCCCACCTCTCCCTACCTGGCTTTCCTTCCCTCTAGAATCTACTCACTCTAGATTCTAAATACATTGTCACCGATGTTCCGGAAGAGTGTGAGGGTTCCCGGACACACGCGCGTTCCGTCGAGGCCCCCATATTCCCGGCGATATTTTTTAACAACCGAATTGCCATCGCGTCGATGTTTTGCTGGACGGCGCGACGTTATTGTTGACGGTTGCCCGCAAAAAACGGCGTTTAAACGTCGCTTCCGATCTCGCGAGTACCCTATCGGAAAATACGATTGCGAGAAGGTGGCTGCAGTGTGAAAAAAAAGCGAGTCGCGCGGTAGCAATATCAGCGGAACGAATATAATCGCGTTCGGTTTAACAACTCGTATCGTTCCCCGCCCGTTTTTTTTCCTCCGCTCGAACAGTGGCCTGCGCGGTTCGCGGCGGCCGACGTTCGATGGTATTTAAATTAGTTATTGACACGGGCTCGCGAGGGGCCAATCGCCTACCGCCCCTCATGCGGGCCAGTCTTGATAACTAGATAATTACTCCTATCGCACGTGCTACCATAATGAACCTGCCAGTATCCGAGTTTATGTATTTAATAGCGCTAATTCCACACGGTTCCCTTCGACACCGATCCCCCGCGATCAGCTTGTACCGATTCCGCGGGGCCCCCTATTCACCCTTCGCCCTCCCCCCAAAATCCGGGAGGAGAATGCGAGTCGTGGCCATTCGCGCCCGCATTTGGCGTCGTGTCAAACGCGCCCCGATTTTTCCCCTTCAAATGGAACGGTTGTTTTGCGGACGGCGTTCAATTAATTTCGCTCGTTTAGCTGACCTTCGGTGGATTGCATTTAACGCCGGTTATGGAGTAATTTACAGTAATTCATGGGGGTGTTCGTAGAAGAGTGACGTGAAAACGAATAAAGTGTCGTGTTTCTTTTCTTCTTTTATGATCCTTTGTGAAGGTATCAAGGAGTGGTTGCTTGGAGTAGAATAGGGGTTGGAAATAAGGAGCTTGTTTTTGTGCATTCTTTAGAAATTCACAGATATTGTTTCACGATGAATAGTGTAACGTTTGGGAGGGTACCTTGAAGCCAGCGATGCGCAGAGACGATTACGCGTTTCAGCCCGCGATAGTCATTCATTGTGGGCTTAATAAATGCAATCGTCGGTTCGCTAATTACAAAGCTTGGGCCGCGAGTTTATTATCAATGCTAGCTTATTATCATTCTAATATGGAAATGGGGGATGCGCGACTCGCGTATGAATACAGGGCAACGCGTAGGAAACGCGGAGCAAATCGCTTACGCTGTTGAAAAGCCCGGCGTGGTTATCTATTCCATGTTTTTACACTTCAGCGATATACATTGCGCGCCGCGGGAATCTGGGATCTTGTTTTTCAACGGTTCGTATTTTTGGGAAAATAATGAAGGATAAATCGATATGGCTGCGAGATGAGGGAAAAACAGTGTCGGGAATGCAAATTTCGGCATTTCGCGTCGTCGTGTATCTCGATGCTATTTCCATGATTCTTTTTTCTTGATTCTATCGGGATTATTTCGTGCCCCGGTGGACGAATTAATCGAGTAATACGATATCAATCATCGTTTCGGTAGCGGCGATGTAACAGGATATTTGCAGAGGGCGGGGGCGTTGTTTAAATACATCGGTTTTCACGCATTAAATTGTCCACCCGCCACGATCGCGGTTTCGTGAATTTCCATGTTTAGGCGATTGTTAGCGGAGAAATGCAATATCAGTGATTATCGTAATATTGACGCAGTTAAACGAGATTTTCCGCCAGCCGTGGAAGCAAGGATTCGGCGATTTTTCCCGCGCACGGTTCTCGGCGATGCGTTAAATTCATTTCCCCCCATTAATTATCGGGGATTATTATGAATACATATTTGGTTTTCCAGCGGACAAAAGCAAACGGTAGACAATGGATCGGGGAAACATAATATTTACAAGAAATTTATTTCGCTCGCACAGAATAAATATCGATGAAACGCCGATTACGCGTATAAATCCGCTCCAGGGATTTTAATTCCCCAAAAAACAGAACAAGCGCACGCCCCCGACTCGCGTCGTAGCCGCTGTTATTCAGAGGCCCCCCCGGTTTTGATGTCTCCGGCAAATGTTTGCGATAGGATTGTACATACCCCTCGCAATTACAATTTTTCAGACAGCGATCGAGCAAACTATCCCCTCCTCATCCTCGATTACAAAAGCGCTGCAGGGCGACGGTGCAACTAGGGGTCGACAGTTCCCCCGGAGGGTTGACACAGTCGATACGTCGTCACTACCCTCGCAAGATCCTGGCTACAGGCTTAATTGTTCCTCTTTCTCTGCTCCACAATTACGCGTGAATCGGCAGCGCGATCTGGGCTCGTTCAGCGACTGCCACCCTATCGACACGCACGCTCAACTGGAGCAAGTCTGACTTTTCACTGACCAGATACCCTTGTCTAACGGATCCCCCGCGCAGTAAGCCGAACTGGCCTTCCTACCACCCCGTGATTAAACATTCACTCGCGAGAATTCGCAGCGGGTAATCCTATCCGGGGAGGGCTATCCACGTAGCGACGTGTTAATTGTTTGCGCGATACGCGTGGGAATCCAGGTCGAGCGAGTTCCTCGCAGGTAACCATCGGCGTCTTTGTCGCCGCCGTGGACGTCGCGGCGCAAAGTTTGCCGAGAGCCTGAGGTATACACAGGGCGTCGGCCAATCCCGGCGACGTTGACAGAATTTATAGAGCCCGGCCTGCTCAACCTATTTTCAGGCTGGCCGAGCGAGAAAGACAAACCGGAGGGTGAGAGCCAGCCGGACCGCTCGAGTTAAGCGTGGCCTGTACATTGCTCCTTCCTGCGCTGCAATTAGCGCCTCTTTAGTTGCCTGCACCCTCTCGCGAGGCACCCCGGCCGCGGAACACCGGCCGTGCCAGCCATTCTTCTCGACCTAACCCCTCCTCGCTCCCGCGCAACCTTCCACCGCCGGGTGCTTCCGGCTCTCCTCGCCGATTCCAAAGCGTTTGTTTCCGCGGGACCGAGGATATCGCCCCGAAGGGACTCGTTGGACACCTCTGACCCGATTCCGCGTCGATTATCATCCCCCACGGTGGCTTCATTCACTGGCGCTCGATGCGCACGCGGGGGTTATTCCTTGGCGAGTTATGGGACCCCGGCGCGGACAATTTTCAGCGGGGATCTATCGGGTCAATCGAAGTACAGGAAGCCTGCAGCGTGGGTGGTGATGAGCGAGAATTTTTAGTAGTACGAGTCGAGGATAAGCGCGCGCGCGATTCGGGAACGAGGGTCGAGACGTGGGTAGCGTTTTCTCTGGATTCTCGATTAGATGTTTCAAAGAGCATTTGAAAGGATAGCAGTTTCAGGAAAATCCTCCGGAAAGGTCCTGGAGACGGGCAAGGGAAGTTGGAGTGGAAGCATTCGAGGGGCGGGTTGCGGTAGTTGAGCTGCCCCGTAACCGATTCGCGATCCGACGCGGGCGCTCGATGGAAGCAATAACGGCGTAATCACAATTGGAGAAACATACTTTCTCGGAGGGTGACGATGTAGTAGGACTCGGGGCTGGGTCTGCTGCGTCCCATCGCGTTCACGGCCGATACACGGAAGCTGTAGACGGTGAACGGCCGCAGGTTCTCGATGGTGTAGTTGGTATCGTTGTTCGGAGTCACGATTTCCTTTGTCGCGTTCCATGGCCCGTTTTCCTGGATCCTGAAAAGCCAATGGGGTAGCCGTTAGTACGGGTCCGGATGGGAGAACGTTGATTCGCTAAAGAACCATTCAGCTTGAAAGTTATTTGCGCTGGCGCCTCCGGGCCGTGCAAAAATAGCTGCTGCACGGAGAGGTTTTTATTAACGCCCGCGGTATTCTCGAGCTATAGCTTGTCCAAAGAGTGGAGGCATTCTATCGACAAGTTGATTACCGAGACACACGCGCATCGCGGCCGCGTCGTCGAGGAAATAATGCAACACGTCTGCTCGCGACTCGTGTCCCGCGGTTGACTGGTGTAGGAAACAATGGCTCGTCAATAAGCGATCGACGACTGTGTTTAGACATTAATGCCAGCGACAGATCATTGACGACCCCGGGTGCGCCGTGCAGGGACTCGACACGCGCGATTAATTAAACTCCTGACCGCCGTCGAGCTGGTAAACAACAGCGTTTTACCGCCAACGCTGTCTAAGCTCCGGCGACGTTTTCGTCGCGCGACGTGGAATAATGAGTGGTGGAAGACATCGGTCTACTTGGAAGGGAGGAAGGTTTTACCGTCTTGCAAATTATACGGGACCCCGTTTCGCCCTAATTAATACAGGGTTATTAATCGCCGGGCGATCCGTTACGGAAAGTTCTTGCGCAGCTGCGGTTCGGATAATCGCTATAGTTTGCGCTCGGTTGATTTACCCTGCGCTATGCGCGGGTGTTTACGCCTGTGCACGTGTATTTAGTGTTTGTATAGATCCTTCAGATAGGGGCAGCACGCGGGAAGTGCTACTTTGTCGAATTTGTCGAAACCACATTGAGGGTAGTTAAGTACATGAATGGCATGATTTCTAACTTTATTGCAACTCAGCCTGCGATGGTATCTAAGTGGATAAGCGGCCGATCCAGATTGATTAACAAGTGAGTAGATGTCTAATGTGGCCTTGACTCGGGGAGAGCCGAGTTGCACGGATTACAGTATTTTTAAGAGAAATTTATTCAATGCAATTTCATTTATTGCAAATTCAATAGAATTTATTAGGCGATTATAAAAATCTACTTAAAGGATAAAATCTAGTTTTCTTTTTATAAAGCTATTTCTCAGCGGGGTGCCAGATCGGGAATGAATCCCTCTTCGTTTTCCTTCATTTACAGCAGCGCGTGGTCACGCGTGAATTCTTAACAATCTGCAAACGTTAAGTTCCGCCACCAAACCAGAATTCTCCTTCGACCCTCGAAATTTCATTGCAAGCCCCGTGTTTCACCACCTCTGTTTCTTCCATCCCTCCCAAACTGGCAGCCGGTTCGACCGGAACGTTGGAAATTACAGAATTTTCAAACACGCGCCAGCGTTTCGTTTATTCGCAGCAAATGTTGCAGCGCACATCGCGCTCGGAGTTCCGAGAAATTTTAAAAGCGAGGCGGCCCCCGCTCGGGAATTCATATCCACCCCCGTTCGAGCTACGATGTCGAACGGGGATTTTGAAGGCGCTGAAAAACATTTCATTGTTCACCTGCTCTCCCTCGCCGCGTTTCGCATCCCCGACGCGAGGCCCGCCGCGGCGGGAAATTACGCTCCACTTGCAGAATTTAACAGGCTGGTTTCCACGGGGGGTGTAACGCGATATATCGCTGCAACTTAAACCGTAATAATGGTAATTGGAACCTCCGCTCAATTCGCAAACACGAGCCTTCGATTCCGTATAAATGAAAACACGCCGCGCCGTTCCACATTGACGGATATTATGTTCCCGGGCTCGGTCCATCGGAGGAGGATTACACGGCCGAGATCGCAGCGGAAGCATGCGGCACTCGTGTCGATTAAAAGTCGCGCGAGGGGGACGGTGGAGGAATTAAAAAACGATAAAACGCGGCGCATAGATCACGCCCTGTTTGGCGAATCGTTCCGACAGTTTGCGCAGCTTCTAAATCGTGCAAATTTGCGCGGCGAATCTATCATTGTTGCCAAGAAAAATACCCGACGATTTTTCCAGTCGCGCCTCACGGACAAATTGTTTAAACGGCTCGCGGCGGCCAACTGTTTTCACAGCAGATTTAATAACAATGCGCTCAACTATCTGTTACGCGGCAAACTTGTTTCCACGAAACAATGGGTACCCGCCGAGAGGGATGGGATTATACGAGTCGAGTATTTTTTTAATTCCCACCCACCCCTCGCGGCACTCGAGCCACCGGCAGAGTCGGATCGACGCAACGCGCGGGGACGGGCGAAAAAAATCGCGCATCGAAAATGATTCTCGACGCCGCGCGTCCGCGATATTCGGCCTCCCCCCTCGCGGGAGTCGAGGGAAATATAAAGCCGATAACTCGTTTCCAATTAACGTCACTCGGCCGCCGTTTGCGCGGCAGCTTCGATTTGCTTATCGTTCGTACAAGCAGATCATTTCAAGTTCGGTCACGCCCGGCTACACGGTCATTCGCTGGCTTTTCCCTCGCGTAACGAAATCGATATCGCCGCTGCTCCCGCTCGTTCTGAATTCAACGGGACCATTTTTCCCTTCGACTCCGTTCACGTGACACCGTCGTTATTACGCCCCTGTTACAGGGCTCAACTCTATCGATCCCGGATCTATCGTCGTCTCCTATCGCCGCAAACGAAGAATCGAACCGGGGGAATCGGGGCTTTTCCATCTTGGAGATTGTTCGAAATCGCTCCGTTACGGTCGTATTTATGAAGCAGCGGACGCGGACGCGAACCTCCAAAGGGTGCCGGGCGTTTCGAGCACTCGGACTTGAAAGTTGTGGCATTGTTTCTCCGCAGAACAGTACGCGGTTCGTTGTATTAAAAAAGAAACGTGCATCGAGGCGCACCCTTGCACCCTTTGATTTGATTACTCCCAGAAACCATAAAAGTGTTAGCCTGGGAACGGCTGGTGGTTGCTCGTTTCGCATTCAGCATACGGTAGTCAATCACGCAGGTGTTTGGAACTCCGGTCGTCCGAGGAAAAGTTTGAAATGGGAGCGCCGGGTCCAAGGAGCCGGGCGGCGTATCAGAAATTTTGATTCGCAATGTTTCCGAAACTCTGCCGAGATAAATCGTCGTCTCTAACTTTTCGATCAACCGGCGTCGCCCGTAAGGAAACCGTCGCCGAAGGAAACAGAGGGGCATTCGTCTTCGAGAAGGAGACAGCTCCGTTTCCGTTCAACCGTGGCCAGACGAATTAAGCTCCGAGTACGTACTATATACTGATTCGAGTCGATTTCAACGTCACCGACATCGCTGCCTCTCTCGTTAAATTCCGATTGTCACAAAATACTGGCACTTCCTCCGCAAAACCATCCGCGCACTGCTTTCGTCGACAGGTTTATCCCGCTCGCTTTCAGTGCTTTGATCCGGATCGGAGGATCAGTTGGTCGATTTCACATCATGAAACAGAGAACCGTTTCGTTTTAATTACCCGTAGAGTTTTCGCTTACTGTGTAATAAAGGGGAAGGACCAAAGTATGTTTTGGCATATTTGTTATTAAGCAATTAATTCAAAGAAAAATGAAACAAAAATTGGAAACTGAATAACGTATCAACTAGCCCCGGTCCTCTACTACTGCGTTATTTCCCCACGCCACGTAATTTAATACGCTTCCACCCCCTCGATATCAGCCTCCGTGGCTGTCTCATCCGGCGTAACCAGCCGTGCTATCGAGCACCCTCTCTTCAGGGGTCTTACCAGCGGCTCGTTGCGTGTGCAGCGCTTCCGTGCACCGTGGTTCGTTCCCCGGAACGGCGAAAATAACACAGCGACCGGGCTTTGACCGTGATTATCATAACGACAGCCCCTGCAACCTGTTTGATTCCATCGTACAGGGCTGTTTTTTCCCCCGTTGTTTGGCGAGATCGTATCGGCTCGTTGGCCGCGATCGACTGCGGGGAGACCTTTCAGTAGAGGAGGTCGATGTTGAGCGCGACCAGTGTTTGCCGTTCGATAGAACTTCGCGTTGGGTTCGAGTCGTTATAATATTGGATAAAGTGGATCGTTCTCTTCACCCCCGTGGGGCGAGCCTCCAACTCTCGCCCGGACACAAAGGGAACGAAGGGACAGGGAATAATGAAAAAGAAGATTCACAATTTCTCCCTCCCGCGATTCAAATCCTCGCCCATCTCCACAGGTTATATCCAAATCATCGATCGATCCCCACCTACTCGGCCAGCCTACCCTGGCGCGGAGGGCCGGCGTAATATCCGCCGTTATTAAATCATTCCACGGGCGAAACGATCCGTAAAAATAAAACTCGATACATCCAGATACAACCGGGGGCACGGTTACGAGCACTGCATCATCATTGACAACCGTCTTGTAAAAATAAACTGTCCCGCGCGAGCTGCGGCGCGTAATTCATCGGGCGACGCGTTGACGCCGGCCGTCTGTCCTCTCGTCAATCCCGCGCGCGGCTGAAATTTTCGCTCCGCCGTTCCGAGCTTAACTACTTCGAGCTAGTCACTTTATCGTAGTATCCTGCTTCAAGCCGAGTTCGCAGGACACTTGATTGCCAAGTGGCTCGCGGGCTTCTTGCTTCGCGGAGCATCAGTTTTTACGCGCCCGAATAAAACCACCTCTGGCGACGTTAATCTATTCATCGGACCGTGGACGGTGAGCGGGAAGATAGTCGGGAGCAGAAGAAGCGATAAGTGTCGAGGGACGATTAAAATTCGAAGCTACCGACGCCGGGGCGGACCAACCGCCGCGGTGAACGTATTCCACTTGCCGAACTTTGGTTAACGAGCAAATCACGTTACACGTGATATCGCGTTCTGAGAACACTATCTACGGCGTTAGCCGTGGTACATTAGCCCGCGTCCCGCAATTAATTAAGTTACAAGCGGTTTAATGGGGATCTAGTTATCTCTTTGATTGGCCCGCTGCTCCTGGCTGGGCCGAATTCCTCTCCCCCGCACTTATTTCCGGCTTCTACCACTCGATCCACCTTCCCGCCTCGCTTCACCGCGGTATCCAGCGACTTCGTGAAACAAAGAGACCGCACCGGGAAACTGGGTCGCCCGTGAGATAGAGAGCACCCTAAATGATCTCAATTATATTCTTAGTTAACCGGGGGAACGAGCTTCCGAGCGGGCCGCCGGCTGTACTTCCGACTGTACAGTAGGGGGAGCGTTTCTCACGGCAGTCCTCGCGGAAGCAGGATCCTTTGTTATCGAGAGCAACGCTTCTCCATCGATCCACAGTCGCTTAAACTTCGACTCCGGCGATCTGGGTACCGCCAGACGACTCCTTAACGATTTACGCGTACGCATCAGTCGCGTGACGTTACAGTGACGTCGGTGTGGCTAGTAAAAAGTACCCTTTCCCTGTGTTGGAGCAGTTCACACTTACCCGTGTCAGTTACTGCCACCGTAACAAAGAGACGTTAACGCTGACAGCACTCAACCGTCACGGAACTGACATATGTGCCTGAAGCTTTGTTCTTTTACGACTTTGATCAAAAATACGTTCCCTGTGCCGTGGCCGTTGGTGTCTTAACGCTTTATTAAACCGTCCAGGGCGCAGTGAAACGCCGAGAAGGGCCGTTTGCTGCCTAGCCCACGTTTTTTCCCGCGCGATTTTACGGCGACCACCGAGCAACAGCCTCGTCGAATAATTATTTCCAGAGAAGGGGCAGAGAGGAAGGGGGCGCGGGCTCGCGCGGGCAAGACCATTTAAAAACGGGTGACATCTCATTAATTACAGCGTACGTAACGCGTTGTATTAAAATTGCCAGGCGTCAGGCGAACAACAGAAAGTGGAGGGAAATATCAGGGCGGAAAGTTTGCGCGCGGCTTTTTCCCTTCTCCATAGGGACCGGTGGCCCCACGGTTGCCCTCTTTCGGCTCACGGTTTTTCACCAGCGGCTGCCACTCTCGTCCCTCTCCTCTAATTAAATACGTTTCACCTTAATACCCCGGTAACAAGGGGCGTTTTTCCAGCGTTGTCCCAACAACGACAACGGCCGTCGACGCCTCCGCGCGTCCGTCCTTGTTGACGCAAGAATTATCCGCGTCCGGGAGGACTGGGCGGGGGTGGCGCCGCTGGAATCCTCGGGCACAGCTCTCGATCCGGGGTCGCTCGCGACGCCCGTCAGGGATTTGTGGATCTTGTCGGGCCGGCAGCGCGCACGAGAGATAGCTTGTATCCGCCGCTCGAGCACGGACACGCTGTTTATGCTGGGGTCGGAATGGTAAATTGGACCGTATTATCTGCTCGGGCCGCGTATCGCGCGCGGCTCCTCCGAACGAATCGCCGGAACGTCAATGATAGTCCTGCGGCTCGTTCTAATTTTGAGTGATGAACACCGACCACGTTTATACCTGTCTACCTGCCACCGAATCTGCTGGCCGAGTTTGCGATCTGCACCCCCTCCCCCCCCCCCAGAAAAGCTCCCCCAGCCGTTGTTGTCGGAACGTGTTCGAACGGGTGTCTCGTCCAGCTCTAGGTCGAATCTCCCCGCGACGCGATGAAAAAGCGACCACCGGTGGGATTCGGGAAGACGTTGCGCCAGGGGCTTTATCGCGAAAGATTTGTTCGACGGATCCAGCGGCCCGCAAATACCGAGGGGTCGCGAATTTATGTCCCATTTTTTCCGTCCCCGCGCGTGGCCATCAGCATAAATTTCCACGGGTGGATCCGGCGCGCGGCCACGAATCATACGCGCGCCGACAACCCCCCGTCGCTCGGCTCGAATTAAAAATAATGTTGCTCGTTGCTGCGATGGACGACAGCGGCTCGTGTAAATCAAACGTGTCGGGGGGGACGTCCTCGATAAACCGTGCTCGTCGATGCGTCCGCCGGCGAAATCGGTCCGGGCGCGTTACCAGATATGATGGATAGAAGGAGCGGAAAATGAACGTGAACTTGAATATTTCGCGCTGAACACCTCCTGTGCTCCAAGTAGAAACTTTCATGCCCGATCGCTGGTTCGGAGCTCCTCTCCCGTTTCCCAACGGAGTTTCCTAGAAGGGTACGAGGCGGAGTGGTGGTGGCAGTCGCGTAGTAAATTCTGCCGTGACGCGTGCAACTATGCTTCGTTTGCACGTCGAGGAAAAGGACCGCTGCACCGCGGGAAATAACGTTGCGCGTTTCCTGGTACTTCGGCCCCACGATCCCTCGTTTCCCCTGGTTTGGCGCTGTCCAGGACGGGATGGGAATCTGTCGCTTTTGTAGACGCGGCGCGAGTCTGGCGCGTTTATTCGGCCGGCTTAAAAAGGAGAATCATCGATGCGAAGTTCCCGTACATCGTCTGTGCTTTTTTCCCCATTTTGTAACCCCTTTCCACCGCACTGTTGGCGATTGATTCTTTTCACGGGCCACCGCGGACGCGATAATTGTCCGTGTCCATGGACGCGTCGAGTTGTTGAACCGAACGTGTTTCGCTTCTGGCTGCCGGCCCGCTCGAAACCATTCACGCCCGCGAAACGAACCTCTCCTCTGCGATACACAAGCCCGTGGGGGTGGATACGGAGGAGGGAGGGACGGACGAAAAATCGGTAGGAAAATCCAATCGAGACAGGGGAATATATCGAGCACGCCTGTGGTGTTTCCCGTTAAGCAAACTGCGCTCCGTTCCCGGCCGACGTGGAATTCGTTAACGAGGATCGTTGCGGATAACCGATGCCTTCGTTTCGACCGTCACTTCTACGGCCAAGGCTGCCCTCCAGCGTTCCCCGCAGTTGTTCCGCTGGTTGTTGCATCCCCGTCGAAATAATTCTGCCGCGCATCCTTCTCGGTTCCTACGGCAATTTTTCTGACACTCTCGCCACGCTCGTACCTGCGTGTGGCAATACCGCGCTGAAAGTTCCACGGGAATGCCGCGACCCGGTCATTTCGGCTGGCAGAAGCGGAGCGGCTGTATAGGCATCGTGAAACGTAAATACGTTCGCCTAAAGAACACGGGATTACCGCAGCCAATAAGAGACGGCTTGCTCCCTAAAACGGTGTCGAATTCTACCAGGCGAAACTTTGACGAGATCCACCCCGCGACGGGGGTAGGGCGTCGAATTACTCAGCTCTGCATAACTCGAATAACCAGCACGCCCGCTGCATTATTACCACGCGCGGAGCTCGGCTCCCGAGAATTATCGCGATTCAAGAGGGACCGGCTTTTACAATATTTACAGTTGAACAATGAATTACATTCCGCGATTAAAATGAACAGAGAATGCTCCCGCGTTCCCCGGGCGCAACGGTGCCGTCCCGAAGCTCGGAAATGCCCGCAGAAATTTGTTCCCATGCACCGTTAATAAATACCAGCGAGCTCGGTAAAGATAATGGAAAGCTATGAATTCGCGCGGAACAAATTCGTCCGTCGTCCGGTGGAAGTTGGTACCAGCGCGGTGTCCTCTTTTTCCCGTCCACCCGGAGCCACCCTAAAACGGCCGACACGAACGATCCAATTCGAATCCGCCGTGTAAAATCTCCGGAGGGACGCCGGGCAGCGATTACGCACGCCTCGTTACGCCGCTGGTGTGCACGTCGCGACGCTACGCGTCCCTCGTTGTTCTTGGCCCCCACACGGAAACCAGCGCGGCCCCATATCGGATCTGGGACTGGGCTGTGTAACTACTCGAAACACGGGGATCTGGGTTAGGTCGCTGCTATCAGGACCGCCGTTTCGCATCTGCTCTAATAACGTACTGGCCAAGTGCTCCGCTTGTGTGCAGCCGCACCCTACTGTGTACACAGTGGGGTGGCTCTTATTTTCGACTTTCGAATTTTCTTCGGGGCACCCGAAGTCGCACGAGGAAAAATAATACAACATAAAAGATGCTCCTTGGCCGGATCTGCAACTTTTGTTTGACATATTTTTTATTCAATCAATAACTTGGAGGATATTATATAAAATCGACTTCGCGAGCTGTTAAATAATGATTTAAATATTTAAGGGCCCAGGGGCACCAACGCACGGTTGGCCAGGCGATTTCGTTATTCGGGGCGTTTCATTTGCTCGTTTAATGCGATTGCTGCACGAGGAGAAATAGCTGGTACGGTAGAGTGAGGGTCTATATTTTGAAAATCGTCGACTGCCTGTAACTTCTAAATGATTGCAAGTATCGCGGGCGTGTCGAAAACACGTCTTTCCTTTTTGCAGTGCGGGCAGCGGTTAACAAAGCGTTACCAGGGCGATATTATGGAATGAAAATGGAATGGAAGTGGAACGTAACCCGTGTCGCGTCCAGCGCAGGCTGGAAATATCCGTTCTGTTAAATACAGAAGCGTTACGTTCGAAGTGGAAATAATTATTTAATATTCAACATGTCCCGGCGGAACGCGCGCAAGCGTCTGTTGCCAGCACGTCGCACCGCTTGAATTTTTAATTTCTCGCGCAACATTTCCCCCTGCCTGTTTATCGTACGTTGACGCGCCGGCTCAAAGGTATCGGGAACAAAAGCATAATTACATTTGCCTTGAGAGGAGTTTTCATTATTTCATTTCGCGATGTTTCACTGTCCGGCCGATCGAGCACACAGTCCCCCGTTCTATCGGACCTCTGGGCAGAGGGACATTGTAAGCATAATTCTGAATATCACGGGAACTTCCTGGAATAACATGCTTGTCGATTGAAAAAGCCGTTCACGGGTCTCCGTGCATTCCATAGTCGTGGAATCCTGCACACTTTCGTTCCATAAATTTCAGCCACGGTTCCTCGGAGGCAGCCAACAGCGTCACAAAGAAATACTACGTTATTACAAGCGGCGCCCTCTTCCAATTCTTTCGCTCGGAGGGCGTGGAAGAGGTGTCAGGTGTGTCCCGTCGGACAATTTGGTCACGAGCCTATTATTCGGCTCTTATTCAATCCCATTGCCCGTGCCTGAATAAATCGGCGTCGTTCCCCCGCGAATCGTCGACCCTATATCTTTCTTTCTTCCCATTTCACGGCCCTGCCCTTTCTCGCCCCCATTTCCCATGCCGCCTAGCGCGCGCCCCAACTGCAGAATGCAGCCGATTCAATTCCAAGTGGCTTCCGAGAGTGGAAGTAGCTCCCCGAGATATATTAAGGACCTTCGAGGAAGTTGATCGAACCTCTTCCTCCGGCTGTCGAAAATGATCCGTGAGAAAGTCAAAGCCCGGAGCGTGCACCTCGGCGCGGCGGGGAGGATCAAAGGGGAGAAATTGGCCCGCGACTTTCCTCGCCGCCGCAGACGCGAGGATCCGCGCCCTGAGGTGTCGAATTAAATAGGAAACGACCCGTTTCCGTTTTATTAAACGGAGAGAATCAACGCCACGGCTTCCTACGCGGAAAGGAAATTCCGAAGAGCCAGGGGTGTAAAAGCAAAGGCATCCACGACTCCCCCTTTCCCTTTTGTGGTTTAGAAAAAAAGGGACGATGCGCGCGGCTCGTTCGCGTTTAAGAGCAGAGGATGATTCCCAATTTGCCAGTATCAGGTATGATATTCTGGCGAATCGGAATCGAGATCAGAGAAGATCGGCGAGAAAGCGGAGGATAGTCTTTCCTCCTTCCGTTCGTTCGCCGACGAGGCTGGCTGTAATTCGGAGAGAGAAGAATCGACAGGGAGACGCGGTTTGGGGCTCGCGGCTGGAAAACGAATAAAAGTTTCCCGATCCCGAAAACTTTTTACGACTTCATTTTTGCCGCGTCGATAAACGGGCCTCGGCTCTTAATAACACTCAGGCCATTCCGTGATATTGTTACAGCCGCCAGAAAAGGGCCACTGTCGCGAAAGAGGGGCTGGCGAATGAAAAATTCTTTCTCCAAAAATGGGTGAAGGTTCTATTGTCGCAGCGCGAGGGTCAAGGAAGGGTTACGTCTTCGATTTGGCAATGATGAAATGCAATTACGCTACAGTGGCAATTGATCCGCGATATCAACGATCCTCAACGTCCTCCCGCCTTTCTTTTTGTCTCTTTTCAATTTCAAATTCACTCGGTTCTCTTTGCCGCCTGCAACGCGCGAAACCTATGCAACTCCGTGATCCGAAACGCTGTCAAACTTGAACGAAGAATAATAGAATTACAAAGGGTGATCGGGGCTTTAGGGGTCGGCCGCGAGCGTGTTACGCCTCGATTTCACGTTTCACCGTGCCGCGAAAGTTAATTGGCGTAATTGCTGTCACACGGGGCGACGATTTTGACGCTTTACGGGTCGCGCGGCTGAAAAATATTATTGGCGTTTCGACAGGCCGGCCGAGCGGTCGGCTCGCGGAAAATAAACACCGCTGCCGGCCGCAATACCTCGTTATTTAATTGTTTCGCGTCGGTTTGTTAGCCGCCGACGGGTTATCGGGCGTTCCGTTACCCCCGACGCCATGTCTTCCGTCAAAAGCACGGCTCAACATTTTTTTTTTGCGCATTTCACATCGCTTTCAAATGTAACTGCGTTACGCCCACTCGACAGCTGAAACATCCGAGCAGCTCTTAATCAGATCCGTGATAAAAGCACTCGACCGCCGTGAGATTGAAATGCCCCATGCGTGTCTTTAAAACCGGCTCGTACAATTCCGCTGTAGTCAAGTAACACATTCAAGGCCTCTAAGTGAGAAAACTTTGCCCACGGATTAAGCCTCGAGCACCCTCGCCGCTCGGGGGAGGGAGAGCGAGCGGCAGGGAAATCGATCGTCGTGAGATCGGTTTGATATCGGCGTCGAGGCACTTGGCAGACCCTCGGCGACATTATTTAACAACGAGGGGAGCGGCGGTGGAGGGCGTCGGCGGTACAATTACTCCCTGATGACTGGGAGCTGAGAGTGCAGGGTCGCCGCGGAAGCCGTTCCTCGGGATTTTCCCGCCTCGGGAGGCGGAAGCTGCGAGGGAAATGAAGCGAGAAGCGTTACGGCCGGCAAGGTGGATACAAACGCGGAACGCTTCTTCGCGACTCCGGTGATAATCGAACGGTCATTTAGCGTAGCTAGACGCCGCAGCTCTGGGGAATCGGCAGCTGACGGTTCCCTCGATTGGACGACGGACGGGCTCGGAAACGGGGCCTGGCGCTTTTTGGACCACCTACTTGCAGGAGATCCCTCGCCTGCATTAGTGACAACGACATCAAAGGATAATCGCCCCGAAAGCGGCGCGTTTCTGCATAAGCGACGAATTCGGTCACGTCCTCGGGTGTAATCTGTAATCTGGGGCGCGGGACGGTGGGGCCGTGAGTAAGCGAGGAAGAGGAATTAAAAAGAAAAGGAGGACCGAAATGGTATAGGAGGCACGGCGAGAGGGAAATGACGAGGATCTGATAGGCATTGGAAACGTTTTAGCGTGTACAGCGCGCCGTTGGCGGAAATAGGGGACGAACGAAATCGAACGGACGCCGGCATTTATGTAAATGGCTTCTCCACGGCTTGTTAGACACAGAATACTCTTCAAGGCGTGGGAATCTCCATATGAATATTGCGCGTTAATGCGCGGCACGCCGGCCGTCCCTTTCATATGTTAATGCTTTTGCAGCGGGCCGCGGTGACGCGTGCAAATTAACGCCGAAACGGAAAAATCTCCGATTTAAATGGGGCCGGGGCGCGCGCTCGCTCTTGATACTTCCGTGGCGGGCCTTGGCAATTAGCATTTCGTCCGTAGGGAGTCGCGGTGTCGAGTGACGCCGGGGCGTGATTGATTTATGATAATGCACGAGAGGGCTGGCGATGGTGGTCACGAACGCCGTGCTTGGAATAACGTAAAATAAAGACATTTACTGGCCCGTATATCTGGAATTTAGGGAAACGTGAAAGCTTTTTGTTTACAGACTGTTTCACTTCCAGGGAAAGTTATACGATGTTGTTAATCTGTCTCTCGGTAAAGATATGTGGGTCAGATTGGCGAAATATTACTCCACTTAAACTGTGAAGGCGTAATGAAAAAGTCGTAGCTACGGGGCAAAGGAAAAGTCTCCTTTTAGACACTGTACAGTGTACAGTGTAGACGGCCAAGTAGTAGCGCTCGATATATGGTCAGACGTAACGGATTGGTCCGCGCAGTGGGGCGCTTCCCAGTGTAATATCGCTTTAAATCGAAGGAAAGGTGTACTATCAATAGGCAGGCTAGCTTAGAATCGATCTGATGATTTCACTGCGCCCCACATATCTTCCCGTCGAGAAAGGAAAGTCACTTGATGCCGGAATGTCCCCAATTTGGAACAGAGAGGCGTGGAGTCTTTTTGCGTAGGAAAAATGTCGCCGGTGCTCACGTGGTAGGCAGCAGAGCTCCCGATTGAGGCTGGCAAGACTTCCAAGCTCGCAATTGCCGGTGGCCTAATCGCGTTTGACGCGGTTCACGAGAATGGAAAATTTTCTGAGCGGCGCGCGAGCAGATGCAATTGTTCGCGCTGAAAGGAATCCGACTGCACAGACGGCCCCGTCCGCTAAAGAACCCACTACACGTTGTTGCACGATGATGCGGAATTTGAAAATGAGGTCGTGCCACAAAAGGTAGCTCGAGAAGCGAGTGGGGAGAGTCGGGGAGGAAGGTGGAAAGGGCTCGACGGCTGGAAAAGGAACGGGAGAAACAGTGAGACAGTTCTTTAAAGAGGAACTTTTAACGCGTGCCACCGTGACGGTGCACTAAACAGCCGTGAATCCAGGCCCGCGGAAACATCAAGGTTGCAGGGTCTCCAGCCGGTTGGACTCCTCGTGGAAGGCCTCCCATTTACGGAGATCGAGCTCGATCAATTTCAAACTCATTTCATTAAGAAGATCATCAGGCGGGGAATCGCGCTCAGCTCCCCTCGGAAGAGGTCGTCCAACTTTTCGGTCGCTAACTGAGGAAAAAGCTCGCGGAGAAGAGGTTAATTAAACTAATGCAAAAGTATACAAGGGGAGGAGCGGTAGGGAAACATTTGGAGTTCGTATCCAGCTTGATCTCGACTTATAGGCGGGCTCCCAATTGAATTTCCTTTCAAGAAACACATCGTCGGAGGTAGCGCAACTGTTCTTCGCGTTCCTCCCCTTTTTCCTCCTCGGCCGACGAACTTCCCCGACTGGCTCCTTTCGAGATGGAAACGAGGGAGCAGATATCATCCGGGACCATTTGTTATCAATGCGAATAGTTTGCCGCTGTATTAATTTGACGGTGGTGACGCGTGTCGGCTGACCCGCTTTCCAGCGGCGTATAATTTTCGGGGAAGCTTTTGCAAACGGTTACATACTCGCGAACGAATAGCGCATAATCCGACGCTGTTAAAACAAAGCGTATTTTCCTACAGACAGCTGTTTTACATTTAGAAGCGACTTGAGGCACAGACCCTACCCAGATCGAGCAAATTACCGCTTCCCGCTGACAAAATCCCTCGACGGATATTTTGCCGTGGAATGCTCGCGCGATTATCGTGGAATAACAGCATAATTCTTCCCCGTTTCGTGTATATTATATTACGAGTATCAATCTGTTGCAGACAGACACCCGCGCGACAATGCGCATGATCGACGAGCTTGCTCGGGAACCGTGTTGCTCCCGATAGAAGAATAAAATACACCGGTAAGTATCAATCGATCCGAGCACGCTGTTTGCATTCGACGCTGGGAACGCTCGGAATAATTGCATTAACGGATATTAACTGGTGCATGAGGACCGTGGCATATTGGAAAAATCACGTCAACGAAACGCAATATTCGCTTGATGCTCGGTTGTGGTGAGGCAATCGATTAAACATCGAACATTTCTCTCTCTCTCTCTCTCTCTCTCTCTCTCTCTGCGATACGCGAGCCTGGCTCGTATCGGGTTCCCCTTGTCTAGGAAATTTTCTCCGTGTTTCACGGGGATCCAGCCCCACGGATTGGCGTTATCGCTGGCAAGAAAGTCGCCGGACATTAGCGTTAATTCAACCGGATGATGTATTCGCATTAATTGGCCCCGGCTAATTTCACCGTAATTAAGGAAACTCGCTGTGTCTCGCGGTGCCAGCAACTACGTAGAAGCAGACCTGGCGACCGTCCAAGTAGAAGAAACGTTGAAAGAGTTCCGGCGGCAGTAAGTTGAAAATTACGAGGCGCGGTCGTATAAGCTAATGCGTATTAACTCGCAAAAACAATGACGGAAGCTGAGACGAATGGCGGGGCGGGATAGAGATGCGATGTAATTGAATTATTAACCGGGTTTGCGAGCGGTTACCTGTCGAAAGAATTAACCTGTTTCCGATATCGAGGTCAATTAGGGTATTTAGAGAACTTTCGGATCGGGATGAAATGAATTTTTTTTATAGAGGACGGAATGAACGTTTGATGCTGCCCGGACTTCGCAATCGAATCTGGTTAATTCTGAATTAAGACAATTGGATCGAGCGATCCTCGTGCTGGTTTAGTTGCCTGAGTAGGCACGATCTTCTTCTACTCGCGTAGTCTATGTGCCACTCCACAGTATGTACGTATATATGTATGTGCTTCGTTTACCGGGCAGTTTGTTCTACTTGTCTGAACAGACGCGGTTCCCAGAGGCTGACTATGCACACTCTATTCTACTTTGCAGTTCGCGCCATGCACAGAACTATTCCACACGTTTAACTGGGTGATGAACCATAGCTCGCGCGGAGGCACGGTTCTACTTGTCCGACTAGGTGCCGACCTGTTCTACTTAAACGTCACGGGCTGCTGCGCGTTCAGCTAGACAGCGTCCCGATTTGCTTTGTCTGCCAAGATACTGATCTACTCTACTCGGTTAAATACGCACCGCCGTACGTCACTTGTCGGACTAGTCACAATCCCACTCCATTTGCTTGCCTATGCATTCCAGACACACTCCGACTGAAGTGAGTCTCTTTACTTCAATACACATACACAAGAATTTCTATCTTCGCCAACATTACATCACACGCATCATGAAACTCTTTATAAACACCAGCCTCTCCATCAGATCTCACATGAATATTCTTTGAAACTGTCGTTATCTTCGACATGGAGTAAATGAAAAAAAAGAACATCGTTCAAGACGTTTCCACTGCTGCTCTAGTTCTGAGGGCATTTGGGGATGTGTCAAGTGTGCTCGACGGTACGTTAAACACGACCCGTTGTGTTTGAAAGGCGCGCAGCGGCGTGAAGTTGCGCCCCAACTTCTATAACGCGAAAATTCAACGGGGGGAAAGGAACGGTCCTCGAGCGGGTTACGGCCGATTCAATCGTGGGTCCTACACACCCTCGTTCGTCTATGTACGCCGGCCATTTCCTAATAAATAGCTGTTCGCCAAACAATGCGCCGCGACGTGTCGGGCTATCGACGGGCGAATGAGCCGTGACCGAAAGAATGGTCTCCCGGCGACGAGTGTCGCCACGTACTCCACCAGAAACTTTCGAACCCTTTGCCCGACACTCGTAAAGAATACTCGTGATAAAGCCTTTCCCCCGATTCGAACAAACGTAAAACCCCTCGGTCGCGGTTCCGCTAGTGTCCCCGCGGACCTCTGGCATTTCTTCAGCTCTGCAGTCACGCTTCTCAGCTGATTACTAAATGTTCCTTCGTGAAAGTAGTTCAAGGTTCGTAAGAGAAGCCGTCTCGAAATAGAGATTATAGAATCCAGGCTGGAGCTTCTATTGGCAAAATGCCGTTTGATTTAAACGTTCACTTAATCGCGCGACTTTGACGCTGTTATAAGAAAGTTTCCAGGTAACCCAATTACGTAGCTCGTTGCTTGTAATCCCCAGGACGGTTTTATTCTTAAGGAGGGACCAGCGACTGCCGGGGCGAGCAAACAATTGCTCCGCGTAATTGAGAAGCGTTGCGGAGGTGTCTTGCCCGAGGTTTATAGGGAGATCGGCGTTAATTATTCCAATGTGTACTAATTGCTGATTCGGTGGATTATCTGGTTATCTACTCGTGCGACCGGCCCTCTCTCTTTCCCCGTGCCCCTGTCTCTGCTTTTCCTTCCCGTCTCTCTCACACTTGACGCTTAATGGCTCACGCGGCTCGAAGTAGTGGCGCGAGCTTTCACGGAGATTTTCCGTCGAACTTTCGGCCTCGATATTTAATTCCCCTCCGGAAAGCGTCCACCTTGTACCAACAATATTCCTAATTTATTACTATCGCTTCGCCTGCTTATTATCGCCGTGTCTGCTACGCGAGTCCTAAACAACTTCTTTCTCCATATTGCTCGTTAGTGAATACCTAATTCTTTACCGCAACGATGTTTATCGCGTAAATATCCCGCAAGCACGTACAGGAAAGAACCGAGCAGATTACAAGCCGCGTAAATGGCACTCGAAATTACCCAATCGCCGGCGCGATTATGGGCGTTAATAATAATTAATAAGAATGCGGTCGGGATTAGCAAGACGAAGGGGTGGGATTCTTCTATTACGCTGGATCCTATTATCGTTCAGGGGGAGGGGGCTGATTAAAAAAATTAACCCACTTCGATAATGCCTCCCACGGATCGTCCAATCATGGTTTTCTTCAGCGAACCAGCTCGAAACCCCGTTATAATGAGAGAACGATATTTACGTCGAATTAATTGCTAATTAATTTCCAGCCGGGATACACGCGTTCGCGCACCCCTTGCGAACGTGCCGGGCGAACAATTTCCAGGGAGCTTCGTTTTAATTAACTTACGTCGGTTCCCTTGAGCGCGCCGCTCGCGATCACGGCGTGTAAAACGGAGACGAAACAAAAGGGTAAAGAATGAAGGGGCTAGAGAAAAAAAAACGAAATTTGTCGGCCACACGTAGGGGAAAATAAAATCTAAATCGACGGTGGTCCCAGGCCAGGCCATTATACCCTGGGGCGGTGGTTTAAAAGGTTTTAAGTATCCGAAGGCTTATAATACTCGGTCGAGGCCGCCTCGACCAGGAAGATTCGCTATGGACTAATCTTCTTGAATTTATGGACCTGCCCGATAATGTTCCCGCCTTCCTTTTACCTTAATTCTAACCCACAGCCGCTCATTCCGTTCCGCCGCGAATTCCAACGGCATTTTTCCATTTCCCACTCGTCCCGACCCTCCAGCCTCGCCGCCCTTTTTCATTTCCGTTTCGCATTAAGTCCCCCGCCGACGAACAATAGAATTTAACCTGACCGCCATTATCGATCTTGAATAATAACTCGAGTACAGTTGCATCGAGGTCCTGTGCAAAGCGCCGACTTCTTGGCCTTCCTCTCTCCCAATTTTCCCCTGTCCTTCCGCCTTAGGCATGTCCCCTTCCTCCGCGTTCTTTATTATTTACTTCCGCGTCTAAACGTTGCCGTTATTTCAGCCCTGCATCCCCGTATATCTCGACAATCCCACCATCTTAACGTTCTTCTATCTCGGCATGTATCTCGTCTCCCAGATCCTGTCCATTCTTTCCAGCCACGGTCCCTGCTCCTTGCCACTGGCCATTCCCATATTGCCATCCTTTCCCTCTTCAATCTTTCCGTTTCTTCTTCCTCCGTGTCGCATTTCGCGGAGATCTCGCCCCGTGATCCTCGCGAAGGAGTGGCAGCGGACGGAACTCGGTGACTCCCGGCGCTCACTGCTCCGTGAACGCGCTGAGTAATCTGTATTATGGATTCCCAGGAATGCTCTGTATCGCGCCCGACACTATATATGCGCTCGCGGCGAGAGCACAGGGGACAGGGCGAGGCGCAGGAATCGAACCGCGACGATTGGATTCGCTCGGCGATTTCAGCCCCCGCGAAACGAAATCCGCGAGCCGCGAGAATTTTTCTCTGAACCGATCGAAAATCACGCATACATTGTGCGATCCGCGGCCCCCCGGGCCGCCTGGGTACCTTCTCGCCAATTCGCGGCAATTTCCCCGCGCGATTTGCCATTCGATTTCCGGCCGCCTTTTTTCCCCTGCCCCTCCCTCCCCCCGTCGGAGGACGATCGTTTTCGGAGGATCTTCCGCTCTAATCCGCCACCGCGATCGATAAATCCCGGACAGCGGCCATTTATATTTATGGGGGATACCGATGGCGAGCCGTAACATTATTCAGCCTGGGGAAGGCCGGAGCGAGCGCGCGGGACGGACAACGCGGCTCGTTAAAAATTGAATCTATTTGCGCGGCGGAGCTTGAAATTCAAATTCGAGCGAGGAATACCCGCGCTGCTCGGACCTCCCAGCCTATAATCGATACATATA
Source organism: Andrena haemorrhoa (assembly GCA_910592295.1). Classification (NCBI taxonomy): domain Eukaryota; kingdom Metazoa; phylum Arthropoda; class Insecta; order Hymenoptera; family Andrenidae; genus Andrena; species Andrena haemorrhoa. The sequence continues at coordinate 12,527,785 of OU342944.1, read as the reverse complement.
TATATATATATATATATATATTCGATGGTCGCCAGCCAAGCGGCAATCGGCGTGTTCGCCCGTCAGGAGATCGGAAAAAGGGTCCCAGAGAGAGAAAAAAGGAAACGTTGCATCGAGTTGCATTTAGCGCGATTAAAAATTTCAATCGGCATTCAGCGTGGCCCCTCTTCTCCCGTCTATCGATTCTTCGCTCGATAGACAGAAGGGGAAAAGAGATACACTTAATCGAGCTCTCGCGTTGCGTTCACCGAGGCAGATCGAATGAATGCGATGATTTTGATTAAAACTATTCTTGGTTCGATTAATGTATGGAAGGAAGCTTCTTGCTCGTCGAGCTTCGAATCAAACTTCACTCCTATGTTTCCCAAAATGTATCCCAGCTTCTCTCTCCTTGAAATAAATAGAAAGATGCCTGACGTACCTACTTCTCTTGCAACTGGTAAGAGACAGAGTCTTGATGCTCCAAGATTTTCACAGTGATGAGGAGGAGCTCGAGGATTTTCGGCGCCGAATAATACCGTCCCCGATGGTGAGATGTTTTTCAAGTGCAGAGGTATTACCGTCCGGTTGACATATTCGCCCGCGCACCTTTTCATTATTTTTAATTCTAGCGCTGATTACGCTAGGAATACTTAAACAGTGCACGGTATTTTTTAATTACGGCTGATGCACCGCGGCAGCCGAGCCAGCCGGCGTTTCATCGATCGCCTCCCAGCAGCCGCATCCTGGAATATTGCAGAACCTTGAAGAAACCGCGAAAATTCTCACCGCGACCGCTCTCGAACCGACTTCGGCCAGGGGCGGAGATTAATTTTCCCTGAATCTGTCCAAAGTAGTCAGTCGTATCCTGGCGTTCTGATCTGTTCCTTGAGAGAGCCCCCGAGAGCCTCACCTTTACCTCTGAGGGGCAGCGGGATATTGACGACTGTTCCAAAGTAAAATTTCGGAAGGTTATAAATAACCAAGCAAAGCTGGGTTTAGTATCAAGACCATACACAAACTTCGGGGTTCCAGCAAACATGATAGATTTATGGGGAGTGCTTAGCGGGCTATACCCTTTAATCCCTTCTCCGCAGCTATCGCAGGCTCTTTATACCATAGCGTTTATATCAGAACAATACTTTCTAGTACACCAATACCTCCAAACACGAATCAAATAAAGAAGCACTGAATTCCCCGAAAGACACAAAGCCGGCAAAAAGAACTGCAGCAGATTCGTGCCAAACGAACAATCTATTACCAAACTATGGAACTACAATCACCGCCCAACGTCCCCTAACCGAGCGTGAGAAATATCGTAACATCTCCAGGCAAGGGTCGCCCAAGATCTTCGCCGAAGCCGAACCCGAAGCGACTCGAGAGGCAGCGAGATTAATTTCGCAAGGATCTGTCCAGCACAGCCAGATATCCCGGTTGCATCCTGATCGCTGCCTCAATGGGGAGACTCCGCGCGGTTTATCTTCGCCTCGGAAGGACACCGCGACGTTGACAATTAATCGCGGGCCTCGAACAATGGAAAGTAACCCGACGGTTTAATCTGCGCTGCGAATGAATTAATCGGGAGGCAGAGGGGGGAGGGCGGGGGGCAGGCAGCCGCTGGATCCGCTTCCGGTTGCTAGGCGACAACTTGGAGACCGGTCTCGTGAACGCCGTAGCATCCTGGCTCTGCCCGGCCGACGTCTAAGGGGTTTCTCCTCTAATTCTAAGCCGGCTAATCTGAACGGCACTTCTGACTTGTCCCTGGTGATTAAACGTTCCTCCACGTGTTTCCCAGCGGCGCGTTTTTGCCGAGGCCCCCGGTTGGCCTCGATCGATCACCCCCATTCCTAACGCGGGAAAAACCTGAAGAATGAATATCCTGGTGACGGGGTGCCGCCGTTCACGGTATCTGCCAGTGGTCCCTCAAAAACCTCGCAGCCTGACCTTTCAGCCTGGCTGTCCTCTGTAAATCTGTGGTTACTTTTTTCGGAGACGATGACCGGGTGGAATATAGCGTTCCAGCAGCTGGGCTCGCGATAGGGGCACGAATTCTTTCCCGTTTCTCACATTGTAATTCTCCGGTGTCTCGCCCCGAGGGGGGTCAGGGGAAGTTGCACCGAAGAAGTCGTATCCTTTCGCGAGATCTGTGGAAACCTCCCTTGATAGTTTCTAATTGTATCTTCCTGGAGGTTGGCGCCACAATTACCGCGGCGATACTGAGAATAACCGTCGAGATTACTGCCAGCAATAATCCCGACTATCGCGTTATTCCCGTTCGCGGCCACCGACCGCTGCGAGCGTGTGATCTTTTCACGGGCGGCGGCGCGAGCGCCGATCGACGTGGCGGATCAAAAGAGGGCGAATCGCGGGTCGACGGAGCCTCGTTAAAAACGCATAACTCCGCGGGAGAGGAAGCCAAGGGGGCGTGAATTTTGTAGGCGGCCGGGGAAGGGAGATAGGCGAGGCTGCGAGGAAACGGCGGGCGAAAAAAGCGAGCCGGAAGCCGCGGACCGTGGAGAAGTAGAGGTAGGACGTAGACGGGGCAGCAGAAGGGAGAGAGAGAGAGAGAGAGAGAAAGGGAGAATTTGGTCGGCCGCAATTCCACGGGTTACTTCCAGCACATATTTTCAAGTTAATGACAATTATTATCCGGGCTGGACACGAGCCGCTGTCTGGCCGCCGCAGTCCTCCCAGATAATTGCATTATTTATATGGTTATGGGGCGCGGGGGCGAGGCCAGCTCGACCGAGGTCCCTCGTTTCAGAAAACGCCAGCTTTCTCGTGGAAATCACGCGAAACGTTCGCGGCTCTACAACGGTCGTTCGATGGCTTTTGGAACGAACAGTTATCGAGGGATGACGGTGGAAAATTTTAGTCATGAGTTACTGATTTATTATTCTTTCCTGGCCAGCCGTGAGATGAAATAACATTACCCGACTCTGGGGGCGGCTGTTTGCTTAATTCCCGCGGGTATCGCGCGAAACCACCGTTGTTTAACCTCGGCGTGTGAAATCTCCTTGGTCAACGTTTTATCGAGTGGAAGGGAAGCTCGCTGTGCCTCGACTGCTCGAGATGAATGGCACTGACTTTCGGATTCTGTGCCGTGAACTTTCTCGTGTTCGACGTACTTCTACAAACTACGCGAGACTTAATTTAGCGTGAACTAATGTGTAAAGGCTGTACGCTCCTCTTAGAAGTCAATCGACCCCCTGCTAAAGCAACCCGTCGTTTCTGAATACCATGGAAAGTTCATCGTCGCGAAATTGTCAACAACTACGGGCGGGCAATCTCCGGCGAGGATCCTAATTTCGAAAAGAGCAGAATTCTGCCCCGTTTATGAGAGCTTTCACGCCGGCGTATATTTCGCCGATAGTGTATCTAGCCGGCGATTAAGGCAAACAATTATGTGGCCCGATCGCGTGGCCCCTTTTCATTAAACACTTCGCAGACAATGTGCAGAGGCATCGACTCCGTCCACCCGGTGTAATGTAACCTAATTAAGCCAACAATAGATAACCGAACCGGGGCCGTGCGGGGGTGGAGAGCGCGCGCGCTCACGATTCCAATGGATATATCCCGAAGGAGAAGATAAGACCTTTGAAATATCGACAGCGCGGCTGAAGGGTGTATAGAGGTCGAGACAGAGAGATAATCCCCCGGAGAGGTTCCTGCCACGAAGCTTAACCAGTCAGGGATAATCACCGTAAGGCACCTCTATATCCACGTAAAACGGTATCGACGTCGACGATCGTCTCGAATATCAACGAGGCCGCAATAAAGATTCGTCAGACGCTTACCCGGGAGTCCTCGATGAGAGAGTTCACCGGCTTTTCCCTTTTTCCTCCCTCCGTTTCCGTTCCCTCTTCAGCCCCGGCGAGAGATTAGAATCCGCGGACCGAGCGAGGAGGGAAATTTCTCTGTGGACTCGTGGCGTCGAAAATTCAAGTCACCGGCGTGACGACCGAACTGGGACATTTTTCTTGCGCGAGGAAAGGACGACGTAGTCTGTAGACGTGCATTCTGTATGAAATGGCTAGATAAGATTGACCTACGCTTGAAAATAGCCTGATCAATGCAACTGAATGTCAAGAACGAAGGAAATAGAGTGTTGCATAAATAAAATCATTATCTGGCCACTTTGCGGGGGCTGGCTAAAAGCATCGCACAGATTCGTCCCGTTGCGCGAACGGCGAATTCGTTTCGCGGTTATTCCAGACCGCAGCTGGCACGGGAAAATCATATTTATTAGAATGAACACGGTGACGGTGGCCGAGAGTCGCTTTTCCCCCCGTCGATCTGCCGACTTTATTACCGACAACCGGTACCGCTAAACACGTGCCGAAAATCGATAAGCACGGTGATAAGCGGGCCGCGGGCTCGTTTGCATATCTGCATTACGGCACGGTAACGCGTCCGCTCGCGGCCTGAGCCTTTATGGATAGATTAATCCTCGGCTTAACGACACTTTCCCAGATTTCAGCTTTTAAATCTACGACCCCCCGGTTTCCTTCACGCCCTCCTCGCCCGCCATCCCTCGCCCTCGCACCCTCCAGCCTCTGTCGAGGGAGCTTTACGCTTTAAAATGTCGCCTGCGCTGAAAGTTATGGGAAACGTGGCGCGCTGCGTCGGATCATCCTTCTAACACGCGAAATTTTGACACGACGGCAAGCGGCAGGCTGCGAGGGGTGGCGAAGTGGACAGGGCGTTCGCACTGTAATTTACAGATTTGTAGCCACGGGGCGTATTTGAAATCCTGGTTTCCGCCGGCATTATCGTCGCCGGTAATTACGGCTTTTCGATGAATCGGTAATTTCGCAGGGGCGGCTCTCAATCCGAGATCCAGTTATTAGTGGCCCTTTTGGAACGCCGTATAACTAATTACCGGGGATCGAATTAAATCTTTATTTTGCGCGGGCACAGGCAGACGGGTCGAGACCCAGCCATCGAGGAGTATCGATAAGCAGCTGATTATCGGGATCGCGTTACCCCGCTTCGTTTCAGAATTTCAGATCTGATGCGCTTCCGCGATGTCTATGTCTGTTCGTAATATCCGTTTCAGCATCGCACGAAATGAATCCTCCACTTTCAACGTCCACAATAAAAACGGCCCCTGCCAGCATCCGCCGTTCCCTCCGACAAGTGTCACACGCTCGCGAAGCTCGCAGAGGCTATCGAGGCCGTCAAGATCCCGTCCGATATCGATGATAGCGACGTGACGTTTGATCCTTTTCCTTGGGCGGAACGCGACGCTGTCTTGCCAATAAAAATCGCCAAACAATTGCTGCCGGGCGGGACGACGCGTCGTATTTCATGCATCGTTCGATTTCCGCCGGCCAGAGGAATTTATTAAATCGCCGAATTTATATCCTGCCGACGAATTTTTCAAGCAGCTCGTAAGATTACATTTTCACCGCCGCTGGAAAATTGATTTGGGCGAAGGGCAGAGATGGGGTGGCCGCTTTAAACAGAGTGGCCTGTGCTAGGCGCGTCGATAAAGAAGGCATTTAAACGCGTCGAATAAATCGTGCCCGGGCCGATAAATCTTCGGGACGTCAGCCTGGTCGATCACACCCCATCCTACCCCCCTCAACTGCCGCGTTCGCCGCCAAGACCGGCCGCTACCTTTTCCCACATCCCGCGAATATATTCTGTTCCTCGGCCTCCTTCCCACCCTCTCTTTTTTCTCTTACTCCCGTCGACCGTGAAATTGCTTGTCCTACACCGCTCTCCAGCGCGCCCCTCTCGCCGCCTTTCGCCGGCCCCCTTTTCTTCGCGTTGCCGCCGGTCTTTTAAATCATCCCCGAAGCCGAGACGCGCGCAAGAGAGCCGGGGACAGGGCGCGTAATTAAAAGTTCTCGTTTACTCAACGGCTCGCGGAGACTCGCTAGAGAGGCAGGTTGGCGTCCATGGGGTAGGGCCGGAATATAAATTTCGTATTAATAAATTTATGAGAGGTCGCGATGATTTGTGCGACTCTCGAAGTTCCGGCGGCACAATGGGGACGGCTTCTTATTTAAATTTCTCGGCTGGCTCGGCGTCGCGGTCGCGAGCACCGTTCCCGGCCGTCGGGGAATTCAATTACGGTGTTTTAAATTGTGGACTTACGGGTGGAAATTATCGAGATGCGCGCGGGTGTTTACTTCGCGGAGAAACGTCGAAAACGCGAGACCAGTCGTCGACTCTTGGAGACCCGTACGACTTACTTCCTTCGAGTGTCGTTCGGACACTTCGATTACGCTTCAGCCACAGTTGGCAATTAGGGAAGCCTGTCGAACGCTTGTTGACCGCTTCCAGCGGGAAGACGAGGGGCCGACGGAGGCTCGTCGCGCACCCCGCGCACCGTGAAACTGGCCAGCGGAAGACAGAAAGATTCATGGTGCCGTCCCGTATGCAATTCCAGAACTTGTTAGCGCGAAGATGGCCAGGCGGAATGGCTCTGTCTTTCCGCTGGCAGTGGGCCTCCAGAGGATCCAGCCAATCAGGATCTTTATAATTAAGTTTTCCGTCTAATCTTCGCGATGGCCGATTAACCGGGCATCGCATGGAACGCCCGCAACGCGCCGCGCCCATAAACATGGCAATAGTACAATTTCTGGAATTAAGCCCGGCTGACCGAGGCGCCGCGCAGGAGGCGAGGCCACGCTGATGGAACCAGCAAATCTCCCAGGGATTTCCGACAAGGATCAGGGACCGTTCGCCTGTTTCCCTGTTCTTCCATCCAGCGTTTCCTTTTCTTTGCATTCGGACTTTATCCGCGTGTCCGCCGCTCCCCCGTTCCGATACGTCTTCGTTTTTCGAGAGGGAATCCGTCCTCTGGGAAGCGCCGAGGGGGTATTTTCGATAATCGCGCCCGTCCCTTCCGTCCTTCGAGATCGGTGTCGTCCCACGGAATTACTTCTGCCTCACCTGTTTCCGCAACTTCGAATCATCCTTCCTTTATACCCGGAATTACGCCGGTAGAGCCGGCTGACGAAGTTTGCGGTAATAGCAACGGCGATCATCCATCCTCCTCCGACGTCGTTCAGCGCAGCTTCGACGGTATCGTGGAAGCTGACGCCGGCACCTTCTCATCGTCGGTCTCGAAGGAGCTCACTGTCCCCGATTCGAAAATAATACCGTAGAACGCGATATTACAACGCTCCGATATCAATAACGGGGCTTCCAAATGTTTTCGACGAGCAAGAAGGGCCACTCGACGCGATTCGTTCCGATACGAGGCCCGTTGCCTGTGAAAATCCTCGATGTTACACTCAACAGCGACATCCGCGGCCCCCCTTTGTTTCAACCCCCCCCCTCCCCCCCACTCGAATGCATTGTTCGATAAATAATAGATGGCCCCGATGAAACGGGTCAATGGTTTCTCGTGCAAACTCTTGAATCGCGTTCACCCCGACGGAATGAAATTAGCGGGATGCTTTCGAGGCGAGCGATCCGCTGCGTGGCCACTTAGAAAGCGGCAACGGGATTGAAATCGGTCCTTCGCGCCGTGATTGAATTATGTGTCGCGCGAAATACAGAGCCCCGGCTCCTTTGTCCCCCGTGGAAGGCAACGAACCGACGGGAAATTAATTCATTATTCAAACGGGGATCGCGGAGAACGTGGCTGGCTCGACGGCCTGGAATTATACCCATTAAGTCCGAGGAATTTTTCATGCGGCCCTTAACCCGAGCGCCAGCAGCGAAACTGACTCAAACGGCCGGCCGAAAGAAACGCGGAGGGCGGGAAGGAGGATCCGTGATGCTTCAAGTGTGACCAACGGCGCCGGGCTACTGTACGCTACGTCAAAGAACTGTTTACGTTCTTGGAGCTAAAGGGGTTGAGTTAAAGGATTACGTCAGGCTCCGTTCGCGTTAGGCTTAATTGGCCTCGCGGATCGTCACACCTGCTTCGCTTGGGACAAGCGACGGACCTCGTAAATTCAAAAGACTAACTAATGGCGGACACTGGCGTGCTGCTTTTTGCCCTCTTCTCCCCGGCACGTCCACTTTTCCTGTCTACCTATGTAATTCCTTCAACTCCGCTACAAAACCCCGAAACTACACGAGTAATCTGGATGAACGAACACGTCGGATTCTGTGCATGTCGCGGCTGAAACGGCGTAAGAAACGTCGCCTGTGCTTCAGTTGCAGGTGTAAACAGGCGCAAGTAGAAGGGAGTCTTACTAATAGGGGTACTGCGATTGCTAACGATTGTCGAACAACAGGATGACAGAACCAGTGTATCCACTCGTCTGCCCGTGGAGCAAGGTGTTTATCGTTCTCAGGTACGTCTTTTTGCGGGAACGGGGAGGAAGCAGTCTGATAACACGACCCACTCCTCGAGACAATTCGATCAAGCTTAAATGCTGTGTGCAGCGAGTGAAAACAAACCCGGGGAATCCTTCGATTGCGAGCACAAAGGACGCTGCGCACATGTACCCCGTAATCGAATACCACGGGGATATAGCTCGAGCCAAAACCAACTTAAGTCTAATCGATGTCTCCCATCGGGATAGCTTCTTCACTTCAATCGGAGACAGACCTGCTCCGTGACTTCATTACCCCTGCGAGCGCAAAGTTCGCAACTTCGCGACAGACCACGTACGAGCATGAATTGTGAAGAAAGCCTGAATAAAACGATTTCGTCCCCTGAAGGGGGGAATTCTCGTGTAACAGCTCCTGAAATTTATGATTTTTTTTTCAAAAACTATTGGTAATATTTGAGCGATTTCTTTGGTTGTTAAAGTCAACCAACATTTTTAAATTTTATTATTGAGGTCTAAAAATTCACAGAAATATTGGCAAAGATATACTTTGTGTGATGGGTTAAAGCAGGGACCACACTTCTCGCGCCCCATGAAATTACATCGATTAAACGTCACCCACTGTTATTCTATTCTATTCTATTCTATTCCTGACGGACCAGCCAGCGTCATAAATACCAATACTAATTCCGCGTAAGTGGGTCAACGAAATGGAATTCGAGCGGAGTTCGAATTACAAACTCCGCGAGGGAATGTCTGTTCGCTGGATTAAAAATGGCCCCTGGGCGAGCGAGACCCGATGCTCTTCATCGGTTAGAATATTTCCAAGAGCGCCGATCCGCTCGCTCCGGAGAAGAAGAGGGACGCCCGTAATCATCCGCGGGGACATTGAATTTTTAATTCGACCCAGAGGAAGTTGCCAGGAACGAGTCGTTTATCGTTCTCGCGGCGGAAAGTTTCGACGTTGCTGGCCGCTCGGTCGGCGGATCGTCTGGTAGACGGCATTGTGAGGAGTTCCTCGTCAAAACGCCGCTTGATTTCCACGAAGATTAATAATCCACGAGCGGAATGACTGCCGAAGCCCTTCGTGGAAGCGGACGGGCGGCCGGGGTGGCTGGAAAAGGAAGTTTGTCCGAACTTTATTATAAAACTAATATTTTCCAAGTTCTATGAGGTATTACGATAGTTTTCTGAAAGGGCCTGCCAGCCGAGCGGCAAGGCGGAATGGTACGCGGGGCGAAACTTCAATATTCGGCGACCATAACGACACCGGCTGATATATTATTTCCTATAACCTTCTTCGTTCTTTACGGCTTTGTCTGGCCTCTCGGTACGGGAGTAAGAAGATCGGGAAAGAAACTTGATTAAGAATTCCGGTTCCACCCTCCGCCCCCTCTCCCCACGCAACTCTTTTCTTCCCGGGGACTGTCGTTCACTTTCTTGGCGGAACGAATCGTCGTCGTACGTGCGAAGCCGGGGATCCCTTGATTCCCGGCTTAATAATTAAATCGCCGTTGGCCCGGGGAACGTCGCCCGGCCTCATGACATCGGGAATTTCGCGGAACCGATTCCGGCCTGAATCGAACGATATTATTAATAGCATCGATCACAAGAGGAAAGGGTAGAAAGGGGGAAAGAATGACGTGGCCATTGGTGGCGTTTCCGCGGAACGGGGAGCGGCGAAACTGCACGAAAAGAGGATTTAACCGTGGGGGAGGCGGCGGGGTGGGGAATCTTATTAGAACTCTGATTTACGAGCCGGTGTAATTTAAAACTATTTATGAAGCGTTACCGCGATACCGACGGGCATTACATCGACAGCGGGGCTCGTAAAATAGCCAGAAATGAAAATTGAAGATGTACTTTCCGCTCTAGCCGAGGAGCTTCCATTGTCTTGCCGCCTCAAAGACTCAAACTAATATTCTCTCCCCTCGTCCCACCCGTCGAGTTTCTGCAGTTCGTTGTCTCCTTCCACTCGTCCCGCCTCGCTCTTCATTTGGCGCCGCGGTGCGCAATAAAAAAACCGCGATTGTGAAGCACGCTCTGAACTCTAGGCGGGACGAGCCTCAATAATGCGGGGGTGGCTGAACGTCACACGAGGAGCAGTCGTAATGGAGCGACGATTATGTTGTTGGTGGGAAGAAGCTTGATCGATCGTCGTCGATAGTGTACACGTCGATCGTAATTTCTTTCCGCGGCGAAAGCTCCCGCGCTGGTAATCAGAGCGCCGCGTGCAGAGCGGGGCACAGGCGCGTGCGGCAAATTGAATTAAACCGATGTTATTTACAAGGCGCTCCCCGAGTCGTCTCGATTTACGCGCGACGCGATAAAAGTTATGGTAACGACCGAAATTCCCTTCTAACAGTTGGCACGACAAAAGCTATCGACAAAACCGAATGAGTTAGTGGAGAGGGACAGACTACGCGGGAGAGGGTTTGCGGGAGAGAGACTTTTCCACGCCTTTTCCTACCAGCTCGCCGCAGTGCTCCGCCGCTGGGTCCAACTTCCTTCTGCACATTTTCCTGCATCCCTGCAACCTCTGCGAATGGTCATTCGATATACGTGCCACTCGGAAATGTCGATAGCGAATTTCGCCCGTGGAAATTCGGAGGAACGAGGTGAACCAGGGATAAGTGCAAGCTCGCCTGGCTGGCTGGCTGGCTGGCTGGCTGGCGCTCGCGAGCACACGCGAGGCTCGCTTTCGTACGGGCCGAAGGAAAGCGCGGGGCGGGAAAAGGAGGGGTGCAGAAACGAAGGAAGGACGGCGGAAGATAACAGGCACCGGCGAAGCGAGGGAGAACAAAGGGTGCTTATCGACACCGCAGTTCTTATCCCTAGTAACTCCTTTTATTTTACCCGTTTCCGTTCCACGGTCTTCGGTGGCTAAAGCCTCCGACTCGTACCTTGTATCTGAAAGATAATCAGACCGAGGCGCACTCGAACGCGGACGGCTATTTCGGGGGCCGCGCCCCGCGTCCCGATTTTTCATCTAAAAGTTATCCGACGAATCCCGGGGAATTTTGCGCTCGAGGAGCCGTGGACCGCGCGTCGGTCGTTTTAATCCTCCCCGATCGCGCTAGATTGATTCTCGTTAGGGGCGGGGGAGGAGGGGGAGGGGGGAGGCGGGTTCCGATCCTCAGCCCCCGGGAGTCGAATTTTCATCACAAAGAGCGACTGTAATTGGAAACCGGGCTTACATCGAGCGGAAAGGGTAAAATCAATATTTAAAGGACTTACCGAGTTTCGATGACGTAGTGCGAGATCGGGTTGTTATGAGAATTTGCGCTCGGCGCCCAGGACAGATTCACAGATTTCGATGTGAAGCTTGTTACCAGAGGACGATCCGGCGGATCGGGCACATCTGAAAGCAAATTATCCAAGTTTCAGGGCGGTGTCTAAAAGGGTCCCGAAACTCCTGCTCGTTTGTTTTTAATGAGAACCGTGAATGGTTCACATGGGACGTCCCCGAAGCATCACCGTTCGATTAAGCGTTCCAAAATCGTATAACCGCGCGTAATCAACGGTGCTTGGAAGCCAGAACGTCGTGTACTTTCTGAAATAGTTCGAACCACCTATAAAACATATTGGGATTGCGTTCAGGCAATTGTACCCCTTTCCAGACGAATACGTTTAAAAGGGTTTCCCTATTTCGATAGTTTTCTAGTGTTACTTAGGTTATTACAGTTTCACTGTAGCTTATAAAATTTACAAGTGGAAGTTAATTAAAGCTTGTTCAAATAGAGTAGGTGGCAGTCAAACTCGAAATTGGACACGCTTTTCAATAAACGTAACGATATTGCGCGAGTTACACGGAGAGCCTCCGGATGTACTAGGCCAGGAAATTGATTGGTCCTTTGAAACAGGTAGGTCGATAGTTCGCCTGGCATAGTAGTGGCTAGGTACTTACTTATATGTATATATATCGACAGCTGCCTACATTTCATGCCAAAATTCACTTTTTGCCTGCACCATTTCTATTAATCTCTCAATCGAACACGGTAGCAAGTTCAAACAACATTTTAAAGTGTCAGTTCGGTTTAATGAATTTATAAGCGCTGTTGCTAAGAGTGTTCAAAGATAATTCGCGAGGGACAGCATCGATCTTACCTCTTTAACTCCCCACCAATTAATGCATTTCATAGTGAAGCTCAAAGAGGACGAGCTTCGAGGCAGTGGCAGGCAGTAACACCGATCACGCCCTCTAGCTTGGCTACATCGGATAAGAGTCGACCGTTTAATATGCACCGCCATACGACCAGAGAGATATAACATTTCGCGCACGTTGCATAAGATCATAAATGAGAACAGGGACCTCCAACCCTCCTGGATGGAGTCGTCATCCTTCTCTGACCCCCGTCGCCTCCAGTTGTTCCTCTTGTACACCACCCTATCGGCGTCGTAACATTTTCCACGAAGCTCTCACGACGCGAGGAGAAGCTGGTCGCAGTTAGCACCCAGCAATTAATCGCCCATCGCAGACGCAGCCTGTTGCCGCATGCTTCACTATTTCCTATTCGCGTATAACACATTCCCTTCCACCCTTAACCACGCGCACCGATGAAAATTCTTCGGTTCAATCATTCATCGCAACACGATGGACGTAGGCGCTCGGTCCATCGCGCCAGTAGTATAGGTCAGCCATAGCGCGGAGCGTTACACTTTTGCATGCAAAATATGTTAAGACCACCTTTCGGTCTACCTCGTCACTCGACCGGCTGTGAGATTTTGTTAAGTAATCGAGGGAGGCGCGAAGTGAATCGCTGCTAGTGGATATCCACCCTAATTCGAGCCCCTGGTGTGTATCGGCACCCCAGAGACACCGGAATATCGTGAATCGGAGAAGGAAAGTTGGGCACGCGGCTCGTCGTTGCTCCTCTTCTCGCTGGCCCGCGGGAAATCAATAAAAATGCCATTAAATTATCCGGCCGACACCGGGGCTAGACTTTCTTTCTTGATCACGGCCCGCACCCCTCGCCCCTATCTACTCGGAGACGATACCCCAGCCACTTGACGCTTTCTTGCAATAATCGGGGGCGCTGCACGGCGGAGCGTAGGCGGCCAGCCAGATAAACACCGAGGTTTATTTACGAAGCAGTTAACGTCCCCAAGTTTTTGCCCGTTCATTGATTTCTGCGGCGGCGTGTACGCGCCGGCCTCTGGAACAATTAGATCGAATCGGCCGAGAGGGAGGGGACGACTTTCGCCGAAAAAGCGGTCGGGTTTACGCCTCGTTCCCGCCGTTAATTTCGCAGGCTGGTTAAACGCAGCCTTACATCGCCGTCCCGCCCGGAATTTCCATCTCTCATTAATAATTCATGCCCGGTCCGCTTTAAAGGGTCAACAGCTGGCGTTTCTTCGGCCCGCGCTGCCAAGACGGACGCGAAACGGCGAGAAGAAAGTCGAAATAAAGCGTGTCGTCGTCGTTTAACGAATCTCCCTTGACGGCAGAGTAATCGTCTGTCGCCGTTGGGAGACGAACGACGGGGATCGGGAAAAAAAAAAGAAACGATGCGGGCTCGTTTGCGCAATCTTATCGAGCAGGGGCGTGATCGAATCCTCCGAGACTTATTGCTTAGTCTTGCGACCCCGGCCAATCGTGTTTAAAAAGGATCTCTCAGCTGAACGCGAGTGTAACGATTCAGTGAAAAAATTTCTGAAGGGCCCAGATGGATGTTCAACATCTACGTTGAGGAATCTGGGTCGCTCGTATTGTCGACTGATCCTTTACTGGATGAAGTAGCCTGCACGATAGATTGTTAAATTAACGAGACAATGCGAAGCAATGTGATTCATAAATATCAAGCGAGCGGTGGATTGAATTAAGCTTTGTAAAATGAAAAAAAAAACGCGGCGAACCCAAGGCGGAATTAATTGAGATTGAAGCTCGTGTAATTGCAAGTGTGCATTGTTTGCGGAACTTACGAGCGGAGCTCTCGTCGTCGTCGTCGTCGAGATCTTTGTCCGCTCAATTTTGCAACAATTTTTCTCAATTAGAGAGGGAACCACGGTTACCGGTAACCCGGGGCGAGATGTGTCTCCTTCACGGGTAACGAGCATCCGCGGATGCTTGATACCGGAAGTTGTATAGGACTGACGTAAACTGCACACGAAGGGACGAAGCCCGCGCGCCGTCCTTTACTGTACGCGGAATATAAATTCCAGCGGGGCCGTTTACCGAAATTTATGAGCGTCATTTTAAGAACTGTTTTGCCTTGCTCAACCATATGGCTCCCACGTAAATATCTCTCACTACGCTTTGTCGTTAAAGCTCAGCGTTTAACCATTAACCGTGCACTAGCTGCTTCTTCACCCTTCTCCTCCGCTTCCCGGAACATCCCCGTATATCCCCGCCTGTCGTCTTTCGCGCAATTATTCACGTGGCTTTTCCCGCCAGTCGCGCGATACCTCGATGACAATTAGGTAATTAAGCGAGCTAATTAGGGAAGTTCGACGCCCGTCGGCGGTGTGCTTCGCGTTTCCCAAGGAATCTCCGATTACAATGTAAACACATCGATATGTATACGCTCGCACAGGGCTATCTTATTCGATATTGGATCTTGGGAGCATCGATCCTAACACCGTCGCAGGTATTCTTGCCTCTGTGCCGCGTCCCTTAGCGTTAGTTTTCCTTTCCCTCCAACACACGCGACGGACGTCTCCTCAAGCAAATACGTGATCGGATAAAGTAACGTGCATCTCGAGCGTTCAATCGAGCCTTATTGAAAACGCTACCGTACCATCTGAGTCCTCCGCCGTTACATTCCCCGTTTCCGCATGACATATTCCCGGGAAATTGTTTGCACGTGCCATCCCCGCGTCCCGCACCGTTTCCCTTAATGTTTACATTTATCTGAGCGCGATAACACGTAGCATTAGCAGGCGTACTTCTGTCAACTTACACACAATGACTTTGCCGTCCTGCTAAGTCCTACCACAACGTCTTTTATAGTTGCAAAATTATGCAGAATTCCTGCAAGATCGCCCCTCCAATTTCGCCAGCGACGTCCATCTCGTGAAATTCATCTTGGCCGTAACGCTGACTTAAATAAGACCATGGGATCGCGAGGGTGAGAACGAAATCAACACAGAGACTACCTTGGCACGGCGATGCAGTGTACCGAATCGATTCAGAGCTCTCGAAGAAAAATTGAAGGAGAAGTATCATTTCCTACTGGAAGACTCGCGGAGGATAAAGTTTAAGGGATGAACTGCCTCCCAAGGTTCCATCCATTCGACGCCGAGGTTGGATACATTGGGAACACAAACACTCGCGTCGGGTAAGAGGGTTGTCAAACATTATTCGTAAATAGCAGATTATCAGAAGCCTGAGCGAAATCACAAGGTTATTCGCTGCACGCCCTACATAGGAAGTTGAATCTGAAAATCGGGAAGAAAAACGAAAACGTCTGGCGTGCTAGCTGAACCGGCACAAGTACACGTATCGAATAAACGCGACAAGCTGGATGTACAAACGATAACGTTCTTCCATCCGGCAATATTTCCAATTGATAAATACAGCCATGCTTCCCGTCGCGTTTGCGTCGTTCCTCGGCGAACGTAGCCGGACGTGCGACAGTATTTTCCTTCTGTCGGGATATAAGCTGACATTTTCCCCTTTGCGCGGCCCTACGGCTATCGTTCGAATGGGAGGGTAGGGAACGGGATTACGCTGGTCGACGTGCAAAGTGAAAAATCGCAAAGTGTCCCGAGGAGATTGGCCCGTGGTCCATTCTTGGCCGTTGTTTCCGCCGGAATATCGATTCGATTCTTCCAGGATTTGCGTGGATCCACGTCCTGGGAGGAGCCGGTACCCAGGTGTCGAGCGAGCGCCGGTAATAGAAGGCAGTTTCCGCCAAGTGCGTTCAGAAACACTGCGAAGGTGAAAGGGTTCCTACCCTTCGCCCCTCTCCTCCCATTTCTCATTCATTCCGCCCTCGTTTTTTCCCCCTCAATCCTGTCCTGTCTTACAGTTTCTTCTCCGCGGCGACCTGCATCCTTAAACGTGATCGTCCGAACGCTGCTGATCGCGACTCCAGGCGAGGCGTTCGCCTATTTATCACGGAAACACGCTACGCAGCTTCACAATCGTAATTTCAAAGCTCGGTTAAAGCAGCCCGCGCTGTACATCTCCAACCGGAATTTCCCGTTATATTTTCCTGCCGACAATTCGCTCGGGGCGAATCGATTCCGCCTCGTTAACCGTTACAACAACGAAAATATTTTCATATTTGCCCGTCGCTGGAGCATAATACGCGAACACCGGGCAACATTTCGACTCGCGTATTTGCTTGCGGGAGCCTGACGCTCGGAGGCGGCCGCAGAATTACAACGCCCTGTTCAGAGGTTTACGCGATCGACGGGGCGCACGATTTTACCGCTCGGCGAATTAAGAGCACACAGTCTGATCGGCCGAAAAGTCCCGCGATACCTTAATTACGTTCATCGAAAACAAACAATCGGCGGCTAATTGCTTGGCAAACACGAGCCACCAGCGGATTTCACTGGGAAACACTCCGGTTATGGAATCCTTTCGTTATAAACGTTGCACGCGTTAATGTCCGATGATCCTCGATAATTGTCTCCCCCCCCCCGAAGAGGATCTATGGTAACGATTTAATATTAAGATTACACAAGGATCCCTAGGTAAACGCCCTTCAGTTCCGACGTTTCTCGCGCGGCATAGCAAGTGACCGCGATATTACTGAAATTTCTCTCAAATTCGCCTCGCCCAGGGGCCGTTGTATTTTACACTAGAAATCCCTCGAAAAGGCGCGCGGAAGAGGGTCGTCGGTCTCCCGGGATGAGGAGAGGAAACCGGCAGAGAGCCCTCTGTTCGAATTTTTGCGGCGAGCGGATCGCGCAACGCGGAAATACGAGCTCTCTCTCCCTCTCTCTCTCTCTCTCTCTCTCTCTCTTTCTCTCTCTCTTTCCCTGCCTCTTTCTATTCGTGGCTTTTCCTAACTGCCCACCCACGGAAGCTTCCGAGCTCCACGGACGCGAGAGTCGTGCAACCGGATAAAACATAAAACGGAAAAGGCTGGCTCTCGGTTGTCCAGCTCCACTGGCTCCGGCTAGGGACACGGAATAAGTCCCATCAAAAACACCGCCGCGAAATTAGCGCGTCGCGTACCTTTATGCCAACGACCCTTTTCTGGCGCAACCGGTCGCGGCATTTCTATGCCTGCGTGGCCTTGTTTTTCGGGGCGGTTTCTGCCAAGTCCCGATACAGGGGACGCGCAAAAGTCAAAGGGCCGATTCTGTATGGAATAATAAATGGAAAAAGCTCGCTCTACCCGGCAATCAGCTTGCGGGAAAATCGGGGTCTGAGCATTCGCGGAGATTTGCGTGCGCTTGGATGATTCGTGAAACACGCGCCGTAGCGTATGAATTTATAGCATCGCTGTTTTCAGAGGGAATGTGGACGCTGCTGCTGAGTAAACGCTGAGAGGACATTTGCCTTATGAAAAGCGTACGGGATCAGGGGATCGCCTCTTTGAGAAATCAAAGCTTCGATCGAGTAAAGCTTGTTTTACACGGTAGACTTGTGCGTTTCACTGAGAATATCTCTACGTTCGATCGTGCCACGGTTTTCGAAGAAGGGAACAGAAGACTGCGGAGAAGGTCCGCGAAGCAGAAGCGTAGTCGCGCTTGCCAATATCCCACGACTTTTGAAAATCGACTTCCTCGAGAACGAGATCCCGTTGGAAAAGATTTCATTCCGCACTTTCCATTTATTTTTTCACACGGAATTGCCATCTCCCTGATTCCATTATGGGACAGGCTGTATTTCGTTTGGAGCGGTGACTGCGAGGGGTAGAGGGCGAGAATTGCGAAAGAAGGTTCGAGGGTCTCGTGAAGAATGCAATATCTGCGTAGCGGTGGGCAAATATCCGCTCTACGTGAAGAGAGATATAAAGAGATATAATATTGATGCAGTGATAGCACGAGGTGACACAGGACGAGCAAGATCGGTCGATCGACGAGTGTAAAAGCCCCAGACCGTTCGAGGATCTCCAAGAAGGGACTGTACACAGAACTCAAACGCGACGCACAGAACAGGGAAATCGTTTGCATGTAACAAAATCGGAGTGCAAAATGAAAAACATGGAATAAGATAAATGTAATCGTTGCATATTACACAATCCACTTCAAGCCAGCTAACTTCCATACACCCTACTTTCCCCCGTCTCCAATATATTCTAACACAGCCCAAAATATATATTCCCTACCGCGCTGTACATATAGACGCTCAGAGGAAATAACACTGCCAAGAGAACGGAATCTAGGCTCACCGGTCTGAAGCAAAGGAAGACCCACTTCGCCGTTCGCCCTTTGCCGGGGGGGACGTTGAAATTCACCCCCGTGCAGCAAATCCCTTAAAGGTGCTCCCACTGTTCTTGCTCCTCCATTCCGCGCCGTATTGACACTCGCGTACGTGCGTAATATTTGTTCACCTGCCCGTGAGTCTGTTCGTAACGTCGCGAGCTGTTTGCAATGTCGCGTCCCCGCTCGCATGTTTGCGCGTATATGATTTTGTCGGTCTATTTACGATGTTGCCCCGGCTCGATCGTGCGCGTGTTTGACGTTGCCTATCCGTGTTGATGTTCCATTTACACGTATACGCGCGGGACTGGCGTGGGTCGGGGCTGTCGCGCCGAGAAATCGTACCCCCATTCTGCGAGAGCCGTGGGGATGGGTGGTTCCCTACCTGCAGACGGCGATACGTACGGGTTAGGTAGAGGTTGTGCGGCAGGTACGGCGGGATATTCGACTCCATCTGAATTCGAAATTTTTGGATCGGCGCCCTTTGCTGCCCCCGAGGGGATCTGGCGTGAAACCGGACGGAATTAATCGAATATAAAACAGCGTATTAGAAGAGGGCGAGACTCGAACCCCCGGCGGGGATCGATCCTGAATATTTCATTGTTCCAGATGGCGGATGAATTTTGGAACGTTGACCTGGCTAACAGCGATTAATTTTCAACGCTGCGCTGTCGACTTGCTCTGATCCGACCAGAGGGGGTGGCTCGCGTGATGGGACTCTTCTCGACGCGACGAGCTTCACAGGCGAGCCAGTCAGTGTACCCATGAATTATCTCGTCCGGCATTTTTAATTCCACCGCGTTGCATTAATTCCGCCGCGGGAAAAGAAGAAGGAAATGGGAGAGAGAATTAAGGGTCGTTCGTTTTCGCCAATTGTTTGTTTGCGCCCGCGCCACGAGACACATCCCCCCTGCAAATAGTTTAGACAGAATTACCGATAGGATTTACGCTCCCCCCCCGTGGAGAATACATGCTGGAGGGTTTACCGTGGCCGCGGGTGGAGTAAGACGACGGGAACAGTCAACGACGGTCCGGAGGGTGGCCGAGAAAAAGAGGAATCGCGGGGGTACAGCGCGGGCAAATATTTTACTTGCGTCTCGGATGCTTTAAGTACGCCCGGCTGAAGTACAAAGACAAATGTCGGGGCGAATAAGCCATTTGTTTAGAGCAACGTAATACTTGCGGCCGGAGGGTGGGGCGAAAAAGTTTCGACGAAATAATGGCGCGCCGGGACGACGCGGCCAACGACGGGGAAGAACGCTGGCAAATAAGTAGCGAGCGTTTACCCCCGAAATCGAGGCTGTGCCGTGGCTTCGGCGAGAGTCCGGAGAACGGCGCAAGCTTGTTGCGAATATCAGAGTGCCCTTTCGCTTTGAGGGAAATTTCGGCCTGATAAACAGTATTACAAGCTTTCGATTATACTGGAAACTGGGCCAAAGTTGTGAAGCCACAGCGACAGAAAGGGTAACTAATACCACCGCCAGAAAGCCGAACTCCACTCACTACAGCGAGACAACGCAATCTCTCACCACACGCGATTAAAGATTCGTTCGAGCGTCCCCCGTAACGCTCTTCCCATCCGCGCTGATTCCAACCGAGAAAGAAAGCCCGTGACGCGCTATTTATTCTCGGATCCGCTCGGCAAACAGCGCCGCTCGTATCCGCTCCGTCGTCCCCGTAAATGAAGCTTACGCTGAACCTCGATTCCTCCGCGGCGACGCTCACAAAAACCGCGCACGAACGGCGAAATTTTCCTGGAACCGACGGGCTTCCCTGCAGCCCGCACTCTCGTCGTTCCTCCTCTAATGTGATTCCGCGACGGTCGAGGTTTTTACACGCGTCGCAGAGCGAAACGCCGCGACGAGCATCGCGATACATGCCATTAACCTTTTTCCATCCGACTGTCCGCGGAGGGAAGATATCGGGATACAGTTTCTCGGTAGATCTTTCCAGGAGTCATGCTTTCGAACGAACCTGAAGGAACCCGAAGGAACAGTCAGCGGCAGGGTTCGCGATTCGACTGGAAGGCATGCAAGATTACACTTAATTTTATGCAACCGGGCGCAGTTTGAACTTGTTTCGCTGCAAGAAGTATTCCCCCGTTCTGAGGCGTCTTGTAAAACACAGAATTCGGGTAACGGCTGCAGTTCCCCCGTCGGATACGGCGCGCGAGATAGCAGAGACATTCCTGGAAAAACATTCGGATACACCGGGCGCAACAAACATTTGTCGAGATTGTTAGAAAAACATACTCGGTTAGTGTTTGCCGGTGGTGGCGGGCGGGATCCGTGCTCGCTAACTGAAACGCGATACAGGCGGAACGGAACGCGAGCTGACAAAGGACCGGCCGAATAAAAACGTCCCGAGGATGAGGTTTAATTAGCGTTTCACCAAGAACGAACGAGGCTGGGCTAGAGTCGCGCGTGGAAACAACTGGGGGATTTTAATTGTGACGCGGTAATTGTCGGCATTACCGCGAAACGGTTGCCATCGCCGCGACTCTTTGATTTGGAGTCTGTTTTCTACCCCCTGATATTCCGCTCGCACCCTCGACCCCCTCCTGTCTGCCTCTGTCACAGTCACGCGTCGCGGTTTTTTTCGCGCATCGCCGGCTGACGGCCCGTCGAAACGTTTGGCGCTCGATTTTCCGCGGTTTTAAATACTGCGTGCTAACAAACCCGAAATCGATGTTACGGCCGCGCGATGCCCGACCGCCGTCCGCAGCGTACCGAGCGATAGTTATCCCGCACGTCGTTCAATTTGTTTACCATCTATCCCCACGCCCTCGTCGCGCGCGCGAACGTGTCGCCGGAAAAAACGCCGCGGGCACTCGCGGCGATCGGACCGCGACAGTGAATTTCGAAGGAGCAGGATCGATGCCCCAACGGTTGCGTCGCGGTTTCGTATTTATTTTTCACGGCAGGCTGGGCGAACGATCGCCGGACGGTTTTATTCGTTTCCATTCATATTTCCCCCTGCCCGTCCCTGGTGACAAGTGCTGCTGAAAGCCGCGAGGATCGCCCCGCCGGCGAGCGTTTCTCTGTAATCTTTATCGAGGTAATTAGCATTCAACTCGTACCGATATTCATAAATTCAGGGGCCCGTGAATTATTACCCGGGCTTCCGTTATTTTCGCGCGAACTGCCGCTTAAAATATGTTACCGCCCCGCGGCTTTTTGCACCACGTCACGAGATTTACTGTTAAACGGAGATAATAACTTTTGCTCGCGGATTTATGCTGTTCGCGGCGAGAGATCCTCTTCTTTGCTTACTATTTCAGATTCATTTCTCGGGACGCGGGAACGGGACACCCATCGGCGTGTTTGCCGCGGTGCGGCCGTTCTAAACGCGATCCCCGATTTGGGTAACGTGAAACGGCGACGACCGGTGGGAATCAATGCCAGAGGAATCGTCTGTTAAGCAAACGAGCGATAACGAAGCGTGGGGGCGCAGAAATTTGCCAGGAGATACGGGCCGGGCGAGATTTCCAGCTGGAAATACGAGCGGATACGAATTAGCATCTACAAGCGGGGACAGAGAGTTCCCAAAATTCGGTTGGGCGGAACTGGCTGACGTTTCATTACGACATAAATGTCCGCGTCCATATCTGAGATAGTCCTGCGCCGTGTTTCCCGTCGCCGTGGTCGTGGTCGTAGTCGACGTAGCCGTCGTCATCGTTGTCGTGGCTGGCGCACCCCCGGCAGCGGGGAAACAATTACTCCGAGACAAAAGATAACGCGCAGCCCGGCCGTGGAAATTTGCCAAAAGTGTCAAGTCTGCCCGCGCAGCCACGATGCTCCTTCGTGGCCCATCGGGGTGCCATTCCCTTCCTCCGTTTACCGTCTAATACACTCGCGGAGAACTGGGGGAGGCATCGCCTCTTGTCGCGGCAAACTTTTCGCCCCGCAAAACTACTCCTCACGCCCGTTATCGGCTGCGTTTATTTGACGGGGAATTGAGCATGAGGTGGATCGTGCCGGAGTCAATTTCACGGAGCTAACTTCTAGCCCCGTATCGTGCTTGTCGTTTGGGACATACGCTAGCAAGTGGATTGCTATTCGACATGGTGTTATTGCGCCCAAAGCTCTTTCCAGAATGTAGAATTTGGAGGGTAGGGGACGAGGGGTTTATTATCTTGCCGATCAATTCGTTCGTATCGGAAGAGTTAAAAATCAGGGGTTGCACCGATGGGAGATTTCATTGTTTGTAGTATAGAAAGTAATTAGCTCACCGTAATGATCGATGTTTTCGTTGAAATGCACACGATCCATTCGGTATAACGGTACCAATAATATCCCCAACAATAATCGCGACATCTTTCTCTGTTCGCGCAGGGGCTGGATGTGTCGCCAACACACAGCAGCGATAACAGCGCAATCAATTTTGATTTGTGCCCCGCGTCGCGACGTAATATCATGCGCGCCAAGTAATCTGACGCGTGATTTCGCTCGAAATTTCGAAACGAATGTCGCGGTGGGCGATGGAGACTTCAATTTCCAGCCACTGGCAGCGCGGTGTAATGGAATAATAAAAGGCACCGCGAATGGGGGGAAAAAAGAGAGAGGGGAAAAAAATAACTAACGAACAATAGTCATTCATGATAATGTAACGCATTACCATTTAACTCGCCGCGAGCGCGACAGTTACACAATTTCCATTACCCGCGAAAAGTTGGAGTCATTAACGATCCATAAACCTTTTACGGCGCTCTAGCGAGCTAATAATTCCCGCGTCGGTCGAGGGCACTTTTAAAGCCCGTGTTCCTGCGCCTCCACTGGCAAACGAGTGCGGATGGCGACTATTTCCAAATATCAGATTCATGGGGAAGAAATCTGTCGACGACTTAAATAGCGCGATCAAATTGGGGGAAGCAGGGAATGTCAGAAAATAGCTTTAGTGAGAAAATTGAAGTTTTACTACCTACTTTGGTACCGACTTTAGTCCACCAGTATAGAAACAAGGATCAATGAGTTTAATTTTCTTATACAATTTTTTTCTTAAATAATTTCTTGTTTTACCTTCAGGACAACAGCTTATGCTTAGGCAAAGACTGGAGACATTCCGTGTTTTGTTCTAACGCAGAATGGACATTTACTTTTTTTAACCAGTATACCAAATCCTTAACGTTATTATATGGGGATATTTGAATTTTATAAGCCTATAATAAGTTGCCAGCAATGAAATAGGGTAGGGTGGGGCTAAAAGTCCCGTTTTTCGTATAAACCTATGTAAAACTTAGTACTAACAATTTAGAGATACCTATCTGATGTTTTTTTTTGTATAAACTATTACTCTTAGGCTTTACGCTCACTAAGTTCGTTTGTTGATACTGTTATTTTCTGTTGAGATTTTGAATTCGGGAGTTTTAGCCCCACCCTATCCTACGCTATAAATCGCAAAATCGTGAAAAATGGTAATTCCCAGTTTTCCCCTTACCCCTTCATTTAAACCGCAGCATACGACATTCATAAATCTTGGATCAAATCTCTGCACACACCGCATTCCCTACATCCCAGTGAGCACAAGTATCGTCGCCAAGTATTAATAAAACCACTGGACCACAAAGGAACAGCCAATCGAACCATTAACGCAAAATGCAATCGTTTCTGGCAGGTTCGACGGAGCTGCGTTCCAGTCGGATCTGCGTTACGGATCAGGTCGCTTTGACAGAAGATACTGCGGTGTGCAACGGACTGGCTGCGTTCGCACGAGAGCACTTTGCGTTCTTCCGGGCGGACGTGGACGAGGAACGCGAGGCGCCTTCGATTCCCCGCAGTGGAAGCAGCCCGTTTGAGTGTAACCGAAAGGAACTCGTCCCTGTATGGGACGGGAAGCTCCGTAAGAGGTTCCTGAGCAGCAGCAGAAGGGACGAGACTGGGCGGGGGTGGTGCGTGGAATTTATACGAAAGATAATATATATCGAGACGTTTCGCGGTGGCTCGCCCACGCAGACAGAAGTGGCTTATTTCTGGTGTCGGGGCTCGGCCTCGGCTAAAGAATGTCCCACGTTTGATTTATACCCGGCCACGGAAGTTGCGGATACACAAACATCTCTTCTGCCGGGCGCGCGATTGTTCCAGCCGCGTTCTACGTGGGTACTTTCGGCGGGAACGCGCGAATCCCTCTTGACGGGCCCACCTTCGTCG
Source organism: Andrena haemorrhoa (assembly GCA_910592295.1). NCBI lineage: Eukaryota > Metazoa > Arthropoda > Insecta > Hymenoptera > Andrenidae > Andrena > Andrena haemorrhoa. The sequence goes on along the minus strand of OU342944.1, from coordinate 12,503,094 downwards.
CGATTTATGGGGGAATTTCATTCTTCCGTATATTTCCTGCCCGTCAGAGGCGCTCCCTTCTTCGGGGGATGCAGAAGGGAACGTGCACGCTTTCCTTCTGGTCGAATCGGACTCCGAGAAAGATGCCTGCTTGTCTCCTCGCTCCTTGGCGAGAACCGCGGTGATAGCCATCAAATCTTGATGGAAACACTGTCCGCCCCGCTCACCCCGACATGAATGATTCGGAAATGCAGCAGGTTCGGTGTCAAGCGCGCCACTCAGACGAGGAAGCTTCTCCTTAAGGAGGTTTTCACCTCCCGGGGCCATAAATTATTGCCGAAAATCAACGTGTCAACGGGTGTGATACATCGCGCCGTAACGATCGATTCTCGCGCGACGGCACAAAGGCCCCCGCGTCATCGGTTCGGCAGGAGGGGGGGAGGGAGGGAAACTCAATATCCATGCCGCCAGAAAAATGTCGCTCTGCTATGTCACAAAAGAAACCCGATGCCGGGAAACCATTATTCTCGGACGATTCTTGCTACGTCCGACTCGCTTCCTCTCAAAATTGGATGTCCCTTCGTGGCCTGTCCGCGTCCTAGCGCAGTATCGGCCGACCGTCCTCGACCCAGCCCTCGTTTTATTATCGAATTTTCGTGGCCGCAATCAGGCAGTTTTCCTGTGCACGTCGCCCGCAAGGAAATAGCCACGCTGCCGCAGGAAGGTCGCCCTTCTTTCTGGAAGAAACGGCGCCAAGGTCGAAATGGCTGGTGGCCATTGAGCCCGCGTCCCCTTCCGATAGATTTAAAGCATCGAGCAACGATAATTTTGAGGCTCCTTCACTGGAGCTCCTCGATATCAGGTTCGGTGTGATTAAATTTCAAATCTAGTAACCAGACACCGATTATCTTGTTACTTTGCCCGACGAACGAATCACTGGTGAATCGTAACTTTGTTCTATAGCAACGTATTTCGGGCCGCGGGTAATCAGGCCCTCCCAATAAACCGTTTCGTCGCGCAAACACAACTACTTTGCCAATTACAAGAGCCGGCCGGCCAGTCAATTTCCTCCATGCGAAACGCCGTCACGCGTGTCCGTGTTGCAGGCACGGCCAACTAATGAACGCGCCAAGTCCGTGCACATACCGTCAAGGAAGTAACGAACCCTGCCGTATCCCGCAATTATTCGGCAAATGGCGGAGATGGACGCTTAGAGCGAATCGAAATTGCCCGCGAAATGCTCTCCGGAGAGGATTTGGCGCGCGGAATTGCCCGTGGACTGGTGGAGACAACCCATCACGGACCATCCGATTTCTGTTTCCCGACTAGATCAAAGGGGAGAATTAATAAATATTCAACGAGTCCTTTGATCCCCTTCGTCGCCCGGAAGAAACGTTTCAGGAGTCTTGAAAGGACTGCGAATGTTCTTCCGGAACATGCAGAACAGTGTCGCAGTCAAACGACAATCTTTGCGGTGCCGACGCAATGGCAAAAAAAAGCGGAGCAGATCGACGTGGCACGTTCCGCGAGCGTATCCGCTGCAATCAACGATTTGTGATTAAACGCGTAACTGCGGACCCGTTTCTGGCAACCCAACGTCCACCCAGCAGGGTCTTTTCAGTCGTTGGATTTAATTAGCCGCACGAAATGACCCATCGGGCAGCCGTGGCGCGCTGGCAATCACCTCCAAGGGCTTCCCATACTCCCCTCGGGGATTCTGTGTAGCTCGCGAAGGGTGCTTCTGAGGGAACCCGGAATTTTGGAGAAATATTAGTCGCGATCCGTAATCAAAACTCAAGCATCTCCAAAGTCCCTATGTTTACCAAAGGGAGAGTAAACGGGAGCAAATGAACGCGTCCGCCGCTGGCGAAATTCGAGTGCCGAGGAACATCCGGAAAATCGGAATTCCGGGGAAATATTTGGGTTTTTATCGGTGTGCGTCGGCACGTGTGCCGTTCAAGGCGCGACTCCAAGCTGGCTGCCGGGGAACGGGCGTCGATTTTCCGTCTGCGGATCGCGACTATCAATTTTCAGTCGGAACGACTTTAATAGAGTCGCTGCAGAGACGAGGGGACGCGTGGAACGAGAAGGGTAGGGCGATAGACGGCGGTGCTCGCGAAGGTTCTCGAGTCATCGAGTAAAAATTTGTCGGGTCGGAGGTACCGCGACTATTAAGCCGGCTGGGATATTGCGGCGGGGCTGTCAGCGGTGACGGGATAACGTCACCGGGAGCAAATGAGCCCTTTTTTCGGATCGATGATAGTCCTCGGGGCGGGATTACAGCCCGTAGAGAAAGGCGAACGACGCCGGAGGACCTAAAGCCTCGCGAGCGCAGCGGCTCGTTCTTACGGGCGGGAATTTTCAGGCGTCAGGCTTCCTCGGGAAATTTATGGCGGGGTCACAGCTTGGATCGCCATGAACAGTGCTCACCCTCCTTTATCCGAGCTTGTTATCGTTCTGAACCTTTTGCCCTTGTAGGAATTACATACGTGTCCTCCGCGTATGTATACATAGAGGAAGGTACCGTTCGCTTCTCCACCCTCTCTCGGTACATACGCGCGGCCACATGCACACGCGTACCCACACCTGCGCGCTGCGGCCACATAAGACCCCTTCGGGCCGCGGAAAATTTAATTTTGATAATAAGTGCCTCGTATCTTCGCGGCGAAATGCCCGCGCGCGTTTCCCCTGTCTGGCCGAGAATCGACGAAGGAAATCGGGAATCGGCCGGGGAAGTAATAATGGCGGGCGCGAGAAAAGTCCGGGCGGACCGCTGAGTTACGCGAAACATTGCCACGGAACTTCGGGAGGGGCTTGTTCCTTCAGACACGATTTTATCGGGCAGACTTAAATCCTTGGCTTTATAGTGTGTACGGGAAAGGAACCGAATTTCGCTGCACGGCGGGCTCACCTCCAAATAACTTCCGGCGCGCTTCCACAAGGAAAGCGTACTTGTGCTAAGGAATACGGGGGAAAGTCGGTTCAATATTTGTTCAGACCTGGGCTTTCATAAATCGTAACAGTTACCCGCGATGAGCAATCTGACTTGGACAGAACTTCTTGGCAGGGGAACGTTAGCCCTCGGCTTCCCTCGAAAGTTCAGCGCGATCGGGATCACTGTATGTATTTTGAATACTTTTTTTACGAAAATATTTTTTATAACTCGTCAAAATCTTGCGAGGTGGTTGGTTCACCGTTTCACAATCAAAGTGCAGGAGAAAAAGTCCGTGCGCACGAATTAACTCTGCACCCAATGCAGGGCTTTGAATTATCCAGTAGAAAACAGGGAAAATAGTCAGACGCAGGCTTTAACGTTACATTTTCCGCGCTCCGACGACGTCATAGTCTTCCACGACTCGTGCATCTCTTATTTCACCCCGTGTGACACGTGGCCGACGATACGAGCGTCGCCTAAACGCGTCACACGCTTCCCATACCCGCCTGGCGATCAAATAAGAGTCATGCACGCGTTTTATCGCCTCGCGATTTCATCTCGGCGCACGCGTCGCGCGTTTCTTGTCGCATCAAAGGCGAGACTTTCGCGGCGGTATCAAATTGAGTTTTGACGCCGAAATCCGCGGTAAGAAGGCGTAAAAGCTACAGTCGGCCGCGAAGAAAAGGCTGGCGACTGAATAGGGAACGTGGGACGCGGTGGCGTAGCTGATTTATCGGACTGTAATTTATTTGGTGCGAGCGTCGATGGTCACGGAGCTCGCCGCGTTTTCGGAGGAGCCGAGGGTGCGCCAACGGGATCATCCAATTTCACGGTGGATAAAATTCCTTGCGCGTCCACCGGCTGAACGCGTTTCGTAATTATGACAGGCGTAGAGCTTCGTTGCTGATAAGGTTCTGGCAAATTTCCGTCGATGAAATCACACCGTCTAAATGTAACTTTGTTTCATAAAACCCCCAAGTATGACTTAAGAGCGTTACAGGCAAAGGATGGCTGTGCCCATTTTCAAAAGTTTCCTCTGTGAGCCACGGCACAGAAATTGGAAAAGTCCCAGAGCTTCCGAAGAAAGTTGGCGACTTCAATGACCCCGCAGCGGAAGGCGACTTCGAGCAATGGATCGATCGACTTCAAAGTGGAAAACTGGGAAACCTAGATCGAGGTTCAACGAAAAACTGTCATGCCTCGTGGTCCAGAAAGCTTATCGCGTGACACCGAGCGAACTGTTTATTCCGTCATAATTTCCGCACGAACGGAACCGAATTACTTCTCGGCGATCAAGCAGCCCGTGGATATTTCATACGCGGTTCATTATCTTTTTCTCATTAACACCCCGGTTTGGGGAGGCGATGGGATTGGTGCTGTCGAGATGGAGAAAGGGAGAGCGTCTGGAAATAGCTCGAGGTCCAATGCTCCGATCGCCTCGCCAACGTTTGTAGGAAATTGCGTAGAAATTGAAGGATGTGTGGCAAGATGAAGACGGAGGCAACACCGATATCTAAAGAAGGAGAAGAAGCCGAATGGAGGAAATTAGAAAGTTACAGGGGTCTCCAATCTGGGAATCGAAGTAGCGTCACTATCCGCACCGATTGCGCAATAATTAAACGTTACTTCGCTCTTTTCCCCTCTTGTATTTATCCCACGCGTTTCCCTTGCGCTGGTTCTTCCACCCGGAATTTATTCTCGCTATGGGATATTTTCGTTTCCCCGCAACGAAAATATTCTTCGCTTCAAAGTGGTCGATCTCATTCCGCCACGATTTAACCGGCTGTTTCCGAGATTTAAATGGAAAAGCCAGCTCTTTCTCGCCCAGTTTTCCACCTATCCACGAATTTTTCCCCCAACGTGCATACGCGTGCAACGCGATGGGCGGCGATAATTCCGGGCGAATATGCAACGCGTTTCGCGCGTCCACCTCGCTGTGAACGATCCTTGGTCGACAAAAACGGGGTGAGTGATAGGGGCGAGAGGGGGGTAGAGAATCGAGGGGATCCCGGGTTTTCTGACGCGACTCACAGCGTGCAAATAGCGCCCGCGTTAATGCCGTAATTGGTTCGATCGTTCATTAATTCCTGTGCGCGCGAAACTCGCTCGTTGTTTCGAGGGAGCGACACGATGGGCACACAGCCGCCGCCCCTTTCCACCCCTGGTCGACGAAGATCGAACGACTTTCAACGTTTTTATTGGAACCGGCGTACAGTAATTTAGTACGAAACATCGACGGGTATCATTTTCGCATTAGCTTTGTTACACGATCGACCGTCGAACAGTTTAATTTTATTTCTCGACGGTCAATCGAGCGATACGCCCGAAATGCATCGCGATACCACGATACCAGGGGTGTGGGTGAGGCATCGGGGGGAGAGACGAGAAGGGTGAGCTCGCCGACGGATCCAGCTGGATTTTCGGGACGAGTGCAATTTTAATCCCGACGAGCCGCATAATGTCCGACTGGGCGGTGCAAAAATCAGTGGAAAAATGATATCCCGATTAATTGGCCTGGATACCGTTTAACCGAGCCCGGCTGAACGACTAAGCATCACTGAATTTTCTGATCATGTTCCGCGATTCTATCAAATGGAAGTTTCAACATGTTGCGCGATGAGCAATCGACCGGGGCTATCGCGTCCGATCAGGGCCAAGGACTAGGGAATTGAAATTCATGAATTTATACTTTCCACGAGATTAAATCGACCACCAAACATCGGCCATTTGAATGCTTGAAGGGTATGCTGAAGTAGAACGCGCGGAACCAGTAGTACAAGTCAATATAAAGTGCGGAGTAGTATAGCAAGGCGGTTTCTGAATTAAATTTGGATTTCCCACTTTCTCAAAACTCAAATTTGATTTAGAAACCGTCTTGCTATACTATTACTAAATCAAATTTGGATTTTCCCTCTCGCAAAATTGAAATTTAATTTAGCAACCGTCTTGCTATACTGCTACTAAATCAGTGTTGGGTTTCCCTCCCTCGAAACCCAAATGTGATTTAGAAACCGTCTTGCTAGACCCCGGTGTGTGGAAGATCGAGAAGGCACTGTAATACAGCTCAGAGTTGAATCGAGGACCTCTGAGTCGGTTAGACTCGTCCACCAAAGGCGATTCACATTAAGTAGTTAACCTTTCAGAGCACTTTCAATCCCTGCATACAGGAGTTCTGTTCCCACTCTTACTTCTAAATATATTACTTGCTGAACTAAGAGTCTCCATTTGTACGGATCCTACCTTCCACACCATTGCACTTACAAGACTGCAATTATCCCCCATGGTCAGTGGCACAAAGGTTTGCAATGCGGCCGGGATCCGCCTAATGAAGACTATCGCTCGAGGACGTAGCTCCCCGTCTATCCAGGCGGAGTAATAGCACGATGTATAATTCCCAAGTACATCATCGGACCAGCCGTTCTCCGTCTTTTTAAACCGTCCGGCGGAAGAAGGGGGCTTCCTTTGTTCCCGGCCATCGTTGATCTTTCACGCGTACCATGCTCGTTACAACCAGCGGCTAGGTGGTCCATTAATGCTCCGGGCAGATACCAGCTCGCTTTAATTGTCCGTTATAACTCAGCCGAACGTAACTTTTCCCGCAGGAGCGTCGCTGGGCGTAGTTCGGGGGGTAGGAAACAGTCCGAGAGTGTACGTGCCGCGTGTGTCTGTGCGGAGGAGAGAAAAATATGGGTGGGGGGGGGGGGAGGAAGGAGAAGAAGGGGGCGGGTGGATGGTAATGGGAGAGCAGAAGAATCGACGAGGTGGAAGAAAGAAGGAGTCGTCGGAGTGAGATAAAAGGAAATGCGTGACAGAGGGAGGAAGATAGAAATATGGTGAACAGAGGGTGGCTGGCGAGAAAGAAAGAAGGGCTGTTGGGCGAGAGGGAGATGAAGAGGCGGCAGTTTAAGTTGGCGGTGGGGTTAGTGAAAAGGCGGGCATTAAAGCGTCAGGCCACGTCTTGTATGCATCCCCTGGGCCGCGGATGAGGTATCGTCAAAAAAGGAGGGCGGCACCTGTAAATCAGTGTAATCGGTGACCTGCCCTGGGAGTACATTAGAATAATTTATGGCTGGCACCCCACCCCCACCCCTCCCGTTCCGCCAAGACGTAAAAAGACATCGTGTTATCCGCCTTACTGTTTCTCCCTCTTCGCTGGGACAACCCACCCCCTCCCCGCCGGACGATAAGGGCGCCGAGGCGGCGAGTATCGTCGAGGTCTCGCGAACGATTAGAGGCGAAGCTTTACGAGCGTTTACCGCCCGCGTGACTTATGCGTCCAAAGGTGGCTGGAGAAATTCTCCGAACACCCTGCGAGGGATACATTTTCGTGGATGCAAATGAAATGATGCTGGGTGGCCGCGAGCGTCGTTTCCCGGCGAGATCGCTCGAAGGAACGGCTCCCCAGTGAGATTACAAACGTCATAAAAATCTTCGGGGCTGTCACTTCGCTGCAACGGCTATTTGTTACCGGTATCGCTCGCCGGGCTGTTCTTGCGCGCGCCCCCGGGGCTGGTGCATCGCGACAGTCGAGGGGCATGCGGAAGACCGGCCGGAAGAGTTGTACGAAAAACAGGACAGCGTCCTTTGCGAGCGACACGATAATAACACGTTCCACGGAGACGTCTCAAGTCCGCCCCGCGACGCCGCGCTCCACGTCCATTTATATACCCCTCCGTGGGCGGTGTCGGGCGACGTAAAGCGTCGATTCGGGGCGTCGAGGATCTCTCCCCCGCGCTCTACCATATTCCGGGGTCCACGGGGCTCGCCTCTTTCGAGTCTCGTGGCTAAGTTGCCAAAAAGACGCGGGGGAATGCTCCTGACGTTCGAGTTTCGTTGCACCCTCGCCTCCCCCACCCCCCTCCGGCGGTGCACGGTCGCCCCCAAGTCGATCGCAACAGATCAAGACCGGACAACTGAAACTTGGCTGGAACTTGGCCCACGTCCTGTGCACTCCTTGGAACCGGAAACGGAGGCGGGTACGCCTCCACCTGCTTCCATCGCGTCAGAGCACGTTTATAACATTGTGCTTCTTCCCCGAGAATCGATTATTCACCCTGGTACGCCGCATGAATTCTAATCGCGAGAAGCGCGTGCAGATTTCAAGCGTCTTACGTGTGTCGCGTAAAAATCGTACTAAATCAATGAAGGAACTTAAATTCATGAACTTGATGAAGTGTCTTTATCGCTTCCCCTATCACTCTGCTACAATAGTCCCGGAATATCTGGCACGAAGCTTCCCTCAGCCACGGAACCGTCGCTTCGTCGAGTCCACGAGGGGACGGAACGATCGATGTGGGGAGCGCTTGAATATCGCAGGAAAGCTTTTTGGGTGACCGGGAGTCGCCTGAAAGTTCTCGGGCAGGTGCAAGTTCTGAGTAGAGCGGTCGGCAACCGTGGCACTTCTCCGTCGCTCGAACGGTGACGGCCAGCATTAGCGTGATAATCTGATTGTTTCTGACGCGAGGGTGTAATGTAATACGATAGTGACCGTGGCCAGCAAACTCAATACCCTGTTACCGAATGCCGGTTGCAGAAGTTTTAGCGCCAGCGAAATTAAGTTTGAACGGATGCCGGGGCGGCCTCCCCGATGAACCGCGACGACCTCGGCGGGAACGGAAATTTTAAACTCGCATTAAACCCTCGGCCCTCATAGGATAATTATATTCCCCCATTAACCTACCGCGGTAATCAAGTTTAACAACGATTCGCGGAATACTCGGGTAGATCGGGTCTAATCCACTTAGACCTGTGGAATTCGCGACGTATGGCCCTTTCACCAGGTGTTCAACGAACCCCCTCGAGTCCTGGCAATCTCAGCCACGGACACGTCCAATCGATCGTGCAGGAGATCGTGATTCGCGCTCGAAAGTACGACGCCATTCGACTGAACCGAAGCGTGCTACTTGGACGGTTAAAAGGCTGCAAGTAGCGACTCCTGTAATTAGTCAGACCTCTCGGAAGTAACCGTGGATGTTCTTTGCCGTCAAATTTTTCCCTGTGACACGCGGGAACGAGGAGCGCACGTGAGTCGCGCCAAACGACCCTTCAAATTCCCCCGTTCGTTGTCCCCGTTTTAAATAAAGTTCATTTGCCCGGCAAGTACGGTTAACTTTTATCTCGCTACTCTCGTAATATTCGTTTGGAGTGTAAGCTACGCGCAGAAAGTTCAGTGGTATCTGTCCGGAGCGTTACGCGTCGTTGCAGCGGGGAAGCTCTAGGGTGTATCCGGTAAAAGTTTCATTACGCTTAAACGAACCTTCGCGGCGGTTTGCCCGTTTTTCACCGTTCCAATCAGCCGCTTCGATAACGGCTTTATTGTTAAGAGCACAATTAGTAGTCACGGCGATTTCCTTGAAAATAGAAGGAAAAAGGGCGAAGAAACAACCGGGAGTGGTAGGGGGGCAAGCGAGGACGATGGGAGCCCGGTTTATCTACCGGGCGCGCAATTTCCAATCGCAATTGTCGCAAGAAAAAGGGCCGGCCAGCAATGAAATCCTGCAGGTACCCATCTGGTGCAATTTAAATTGCTGTACAGGATTCTCCCTGGTGGCCGTTCGATTTCTCTCCCTTCACCGTCGTCCTCTTCCCTTTTTCCTTCTCCGGCAGGATCGCGCGACGCCGTACTCGCAGTTCGAATGAGTGACCACTCTAGATTCTCATTACTCTCATTAGTCGTCAGGTAATCTCGAACAACAGTAGCCCCCGATGGCTCTCGACCCCATCCGCGCAACTGTGCGTGCTTTATCATCAGTGGAAGATCCTTCGCTCGTCTAGCTGGGAATTTAGTTGCCACTCTTCGAGACTCTCCACTTCTTCTTCCTCGCGAAGGCGTCTGGGATCCAATAGCGAAGCAGCATCCACGTGTACCAGCGTGCCAAGTGCTCTTCTCCAGTCAGCCCTTTAATCGAAACCGAATAACTCCCGCTCGAATATCATTTTTTGCCGCGTTTTTGAACTTTATCCGGTAATCGGGCAAATTCGCTGAATCCCTTCACCCGTCCCAACAGGCCCTGGCCATTTCGAAGGGCTCCCCAAAGCCGGTGGGTTTCTCCGCTTCACCGAACTCCACCGGTGAAATCGATAAACCGCAAAAAAGCTGGAGTACCGCGGGGAATCCGAAATTCGTGAACCTGATACCTGGATACAGAGCAGAAGTTTGGGAAAATATCGACGGTCGCGACACGCTCCTCCGTTCGCGATCTCGAAAGCGATTTTTCGCTGGACATTGTTCGGCCGAAGCCCAGCCCGTTGTGGTTCGTTGTCCATCAGGTAATCGGATTCGGGCTATCTTTGTTGACGCGATCCGTTTAACCCCGGGTTTGACGGGACTTTGGGAGCCTTCCGGGTGTCGGCGCTGCTTTTTCATCCGCGTACCTCGAAGCGGCCTGGAAATGCTCGAAAACACTACGGAAGCACGAGCAAACGCGAGTAAACACGCGCCACCCCGTCTGGCGAGACACGTCAGTTACTACGTGTCAATACACAGGGGCAGGGAATCCGGATTCGCTGGAGGATAGACAGAGCTTTCGACCAAGGTTTTCGCACTGCTACAGTTTTACCAGAACCAAAGGATTATCAACGATTATTTTCGGAGTGATTACTGAATTTTTCCTCGCTCTTCAACTTGCTTCGCAAATTCCTGCCCCTTTTTTGCTTCTGAATCAAAGAATTCCAGATGGAAGAACGGAACAGCGGTTTCCACGTGGATAAACAAAATCGAGGAACACGCGCGGAAGCTCTTTCAGTTCTTCCAGAGGGGAGTTCTTTTTTCATCACTGGTCTCGGGGGTGAACGAGCAGCGCGAGGCACGGTGCATTCGTGTAAGTATGCTTCGCTGGTCTGGAGGAAAGTGAATAAAATTAATGCCTCGGTTCAAAGGAATCCTCGGAATTTTCAACGGCCGCGGGACGCACGCTAACGCCGCGAGGAAGCTTTGAAAACAATTAGCGTTGATAGCCGCTGCGAAATAATAGTTTCAGAAGCGTTCTCGAATATATATCGCTGGGTCAGGGCGATATCTTAAAATCGACTCGGTTGGCAGACCGTTTTATGGAGCGCTTTTCATATAACGACGCGTATTCCTTAAGAGCTTCCATATTTCCTACGCTCCATCCACTAGTTTAAGGCTTCCGCTTCGGTCGAGACAACGTCAAACGATTTCTCGATTTAATAGGGACGACGGTGTCGATCACCGTCTATACTCCCGCACCGCGTTCATTTTCTTTCTCCTTTGAACGTCGATTCAATCTTTATAGACAGCCACGGACAGCTGCGACGTTTGCTGTGGCTTCCAACAATGGACTCGCAGTTGTAAAAGTAGTCGCTGGACGAGTTCGTTCGATGGATATCCCTTGTCGACGAATGAATTCCGATAGCACCCTTCGGCCGAAATTTTGCTCTGCCGCGCATACCTTTCGGTCCCGTCGAGCTGGTTAGAAAATTTCTATCGATCTTGCTTCGATCTTCAGTGAATCGCAGCGTCGATGGAACCAACGTTCCGCGAGCCTCGCATCCAGGAAAATTTTTTTCACGATATTCCTCGAAATACGATGATTCCAATGGAGTTTCGAGGAAGACAGCGCTCCTCTGCCGCGGATTTCCATGGAAGGGTATTCGGGGAGAGAGGAAATTTGAAAAGCTTTCACTAGTGAAAGGAAATACATAGAAAATATTGAATATTATCTGCCGAACAGAAGCGCGATGAATGCACGGCGTTCCTCCTGCTTCTCCATTGTCGCCAAGATGGAATTCCACGTATAATATGTCACGCGGCAGTCTTCGCGGGCATTTCGAACCGTGAAATTGCTATTTATTCGGTAGACGTGGCGGGGAATCGAAGGTACCGAGCGAGCCGAGGGTGGGAAAGGGGGGTGCTCGTCGACATAACCATTTGGCCACCTCGAAATCCATTACTGGCGAAACTATGAAGTTATCGCGCCGCTACTTGCCAAGACAAACCTTGGCAGACGAAAATCCGGCGCGTTTTCAATCCAAGGAGGTCCCTGCAGAGCGCCAGCCTCCATTCTTAGGCCCTTCTGTGTTTTCTTTCAAATTTCACGCACATCCCGTCGCCCATTCAGCCCCGAGCACTTGAACGTTAGTGGACGGTCATCGAGTCCTTTCACACTTCTATAAATCGCCGTCAATGGCGACCGAAATCGGCGAGAGCAGTGGTTCGTCGAAAGAAACACGTCCCGGGCTCCAATTCCGGTCCAATGAACCGTACCGTCGATTCTCTCCCCTCGAATACAAGAGAAGCGGGGAGGGTGGCCCCCGCTCGGGAGCTCGATGATTGTTACGCAAATCGGGGAACGTTTGAAGGCAACAAATCCACGGCGTGTCTCCGCGACGACGTCTTTACGATCATTGCGGCCCTGTTCTCGAAGCCAGTCACATACTCGCCGGTGATGCAGCGGAACGGGGCAAAGTTTCGCCAAAGAAATCTACGCCGGTACCGCGAAAAGGAACTTCGAGCCCCCGTAGCTCGCGTTACGATCCGTCACCAGCCTTTATCCTGCCGACGAGTTCTCCCCCCTGGAAGTATGACGCTCGTCGAGGGGCGCACTTCCGCGGCTCGGAGCGCAGGCACGCCCGCCAACTCGCGGCAATCGCAATCCAGCCGCTCATTTTCGTTTCATCTTCCTCCTCGAACTATCGCGATAACCTCGAGTGAAGCACCGACCGAGGAAATGGCGGCAAAAGCACGGGGAGGAATGTTTGACGTCGGTGAATTTCAGGGGAAATCGAGACTCGGTCAATTGGTTCGTTGAATGGAGGTTCGAGCATGGGTTCCATGTTTCTTGGAGAAGTGTTCCAGGACAATCGATTCGTCTATGTGGAAGGCAAATCCTGTCGGATTCTAGTTCCCGAAAATCGCGTAGAATATGAATTTATGTGGGTCAGTGTATGGGCTTGAAGTAAGGTGATCGACGAAGACGTAATATTTCAGAGAAATTATCGAAGAGATAACTAAAATTAGGTCATATACAGACTTGTAACAATCGAAGAATAGCAATGTGTAACGCGGGCAGAAGCAGAAATTCCACGATTACGATGAGAATCCAGTGGCAACCGGTGAAAGGAGGCCGACGAGCACAGTCCAATCCACCGATGTGCAAAGATAGAAAACGCTAAAGGTAACCCCCAAAGGGCCGCGGCGACAATGATGCGTCGTTGATGTTGCTCCCCGGGCGCTTGGTGCGCCGTGAATTTTATCTGCGTTTCCAGCGAACCGACGACGGAAGAAGGAATGCCACGCTGAAAATATCACCGCCGACGACGGATGAACGACGAGAATGTGCCGAACGAGGGGGATGTAATTTCGTCGTGCCGAGCATGATTACGATCGGAATGCTGCTAAATGAAGCCGCTCATTTCCGTCTGGAAAAAGTCGGCTCTCTGGTTTCCGCGTAATCCGCGTTCTCGTACCACCGTTGACAGTACGATTTTTAAAACAAACTTCCTGACGGCTGATTCAACTTGATTTAAACTGGCTCCTTCCATCCGCAACCACTTCACTGGAATCACGAATGACTGCACCCTCGCTAGCAAAATTATTCTGTTCGCTAAAATCATTCCAAATAGCGCATCATCTTGCTATCGCTGCGAGAATTTTTCGGTATAACAGCGAAGAGGAAGATTACCTTGCATCTTTGCGATTCGCCTGGCAAAGGGTGTCCCCGTAGGACCTTATTGTTCTAAAGCCACGTTGGAAAGACACGTGCCCCGCCATCCAGCGAGTTTTAAAATACTGTGAAACAATACGTGCCTAGCGTCGAAGCTCGATATCGCTCCTTCGAGGGTAGTTTGATACCACTAGCATCGTTGGCGCGCCTTTTGTACAGGGTATCTAGCCGCGCTTTTATTTTACGCTTCCAGCGGAGTTCTTCTACCAGAGCCGCTGGACAGGTATCTCTGGCGGATCTTGTTCGTTTGCCGCCATCGCAGGCGGCGGGCAGTTAACGTGGATCCTGGTCCATTTATTTTCTCGCTTCAGCGATCATCGACACGTTCGACTGATGAGAACGATCCTCGGACCACGATCGGCTGGAACTCCTGACGAAGGCACTTTCTTCCTGCCGGGGCGACGAGCCAGCGTCGATAATGAGAGACAAGACCGCGATAAAAGCGCCGTTCGCGGCGACAGTAAATTTTAGGAGCTTCCATTCCCGGCGAATCGGTTCTCCTCTAATAATAAAACATGTGCTTCTGAAGCTTCATTAGGGGATAAGTGCCGCGGGTCGAAAATGAATTCGCGATTTCGGTGAAATCGTATAACCGCCGGCGTTCAGATCATCGCGGTTCAAGAATCGTTTGGAGATAAGCTTTACGATAAGTAGGCGAGGATGAGGGCCGTCGAATTATTCCGATCATCGAGCAATGTACAAGGGAAATGGTGTGAAGCTATATCTACTCGCGGATCCGTGGAACGTGCGTACGGATTTTCGATGCGCGAGGAATTGGAAAATGTATGTGTCTGCAAGGTGTACGTCGCTTAGCTGCGATTGCTATCGATTAACCCAATTATGTGTCAAACTCGGTGTCTATTATACCCTCGGGTCGTTTCCGATATCCTCGCCCCCGCCCACTCTATAAACATCGCGACGGGGATTCAATTAAGTGCACTCCTCGCGATTCAACTTCTGTTTCTTTAGCTCGAGCTGATATCGACGTATGCGATTCTAGGACAAGGTTACAAGCTCTTTAAGAAGACTCAGAATAAACTCCTGCCAATCATTGGTTAACCCAGTGCTCTAAGTACATTTTGACCACGAGTGGACACTCTGTAACTCGCAGAATTCCTCTCGGCCGAGTTTCCAGCACAGCCTCAGCACAGATCAGCTAGCTCAGGCTCCCCGGGGTCGCTAAGCCCGACTGTTGATGAACCACAGGCCTTGGGGGAGTGACAGATTATCAAAGTCGAAGTCACTTATACCCCTCTGGATCTAGCTCACCTATACACACATGCATGCTATAGCAAGCGCAAGCTTGGACTCTCTCGTGTAACGTGTACAGTGTAAAGAAGCGAAGGTAGGAAGTGTATCTTCTGTGAAAACACGACGAACGAATAATCCACATAGGTGCTCCGGGTCTTCTGCGCGTGACCGTGGATTCCTGAATTACTGGGAGCTTGTTACGGTCGATCGTAAAGCTTAGAACTGGGAATAATGCTAGCAGCTGAAAACAGCAAAGGCATATTACAGAGCGAGGTACAATAACGGGCAGAGATTGAAACGGAACACAGTGGGGGCGTCGTAAAACAGAAACGACAGACGACGAACGTGCATGGCAATCGATAAGGCAATACGCAGCTACGGGGACTCACTGTCGGCGGATATAAAGTGCAAATGTCGCTGGCCTTAGCCCCCTGATTAACGAATAACCAGAGCACGGTATAATACAGAAGAATTAGCGCTGAATAAACGCCCAGAATTGTGTAACTCAATTATAGTGTCTTACCCTCCTTATTCCCATAAGTTCGATTATCGAGCTCCAGCACGCCCTGAACTGGTCCTTTCCGGACTCGCGGGTTGTCCGGATCCCCCGAGGGAAGCTAAATTCCCCCCTCAGAGTCATCCTCCGAGAATCCTGAACGCAGGCTGGGAACATCGAATAGCCAACTGGGATTTTAAGCGATCTCCTGAATTCTTCAACATGGGACGACGTGCATGCAGTCCCGCTGTCTAAATCTCTACCGCAATCCCAGGTATACGTAAAATCTTGGGGCGAAGTGTGTTTACGACACATCAATCGTGATTCAACGGAGGAAAAGGGTCTTCGAGACGAAGTGGGATATGTGAAATTTGTTGCCGGTATTAGGAAGATCCTCCGTATCTGTCCTCAACAACGCTGTCGGATCGTCGACTTATCTTGGCCTGGGTCCGTGCACGCGATTTAAGCGCGCTGCTTCGCGGCAAGGGACGTTCGAGGCCGGCAGGTCGGTTACCTATGCCATTTGGGAGCCGTTGTTGCTGCACCCCGGCTGAAACAACTACGAAGTCGGTTTAGAACTTGGATCCCCCAAGTGTTTCGCGATCCACCTCGGCGAACCCATAAATCGCGGCCAGGGCTCGCATTACTGCGCTCTCGTTTGTCTGCCCCCCTCGGCCGACCTTCTGCCCCTGCTCCAGGGGGTTTTCGAGCAACCACGTTAATTTATTCGAGGCCGATACACGGGGTTGTTGTTTTAAATTTACGCGCTGCAACCCGCCCTTTGATTCAGCGGACGAACTACGAAAGGGAGAGTGCCTCAGGCTTCAGAGAGCACGTCTTCAGGGAAACGAGGGTGTGTGTGTGTGTGTGTGTGTGTGTGTGTGTGTTTCGGGGGATGCTTGGTCGAGAAAAACTTGTCGACAATTTCGGTGCAGCTTTGTCTAACTGCATTCAGCCCGGGCGGAGCAAATATTACTTTGCCCTTTTGGGTCCACGGCGTAAATTTACATAACGTTTGCGCGTTTCGACAACAACGCTGTTTGCCAGGCCACTGGCACTGGCGGATCAGGCTGCGAACGTTACTTCACCATTTCATTTGCCGATTATCCCGTGTGCTTGCGCTCGCTGCCGCCCGCTTGTCCACGCGATACCATAATTCACGGTATCTCCTGTGCCACATAATTTCCGACTAATTTCAAATCAGCCCTAATGGATTCATCGATTCGTTCTCCGGGTCCGCGCCGGTGTCGAGCCTCGGGATTAATTACAGGGGAACTTCCCACCGAACGCGAAATGACAAAAGAATTTTCCCGGGGACGGAACGCCTTCGAGGGAATCTTCATTAAGACCTTTGTCTGGACTCCTCTATAAAAAGTCCGTGGTCCGTGGAAGGTTAGTCTCGTCGCTGGTTCGAGAAATATCGCCCGATCCTTGTTCGCGGGATTTTAAAAAATTCAACGCCGCCCGTTTCGAATTCCTCTATTCGGGTACGAAAGAGGTGTGAAACGGGACTTGGGAGGCCCATTATTAACCGTTGCCTCGCAGTCGCGCGAGTACTCCGACCAATTTGTCTGCGCCGAGACCAGTTTTTCCTCCAGAGACCTGCAATCGCGCGGCGATAATCCACGCTGACGCGAGTCGTGCCTGTCCGACTGTCATTCCGACGACGGAATCGAGTCAGCAAATTATTCACGCACGACGCCTTGTGACGGCCCTAACGATCTGTTTCCCTTCGCGGCTACGTCTGCCATCCTTGCCACGTTCCGCTATCTGGCGATCTTGATATTCAATGGCGGCGGGCTCCGACGTCCGACACTCGCCCCGTCCCCATCGACCGCAGGGGGTAAAAATGTGCTGTCACCCTTTATCAACGTGGCAACCAAGTTCCAGCGCTCTCTATTGTTTTACGCCGGCTGGTTTTAACCCGTCGATCGTCAACAATTCCAGATCCCTTTGAATCGACGTGCACGATAAAGGGGCGTAGATCTGCGCGATAATCTCTGAGCGTAATCCGCAAAGTAATCCTGGATAAAATGGACTTAACAACAGAGTAATAATAAACTGTGGCACCATCGTGCTTGTTCCACCATCTACCTATTCACAGACACCGTATAATTTAGAAATGAACTTTACTTTTCTACCACCCAGCAATTAAACCCTCCGATTACACTCCACTCGGCTACGCCAGAAATAGGTACTTAATTACAGTTCAGCCATTTCGCGACACTATTTTCCCATGTATTTTTAACCCGAAGTACCCTCGATTAAATAGTCGACGGTTTGAAAATGGGGAGAAATTATTTAATCTATCGCGATCAATGTCGACTGGTTCACCGCTCCAAAGACTCTATGTATATCCCCGTCCATCCAGCACGAAGCGACACTGCATCGGGATCCCCCGCGCCTCTTGCAACCTATGCGCATGCAGTTGCACCTAATCCCTCCAATTTCTTTCCCAGCACCGCTATCAATCTCCGGCAGCGACGCGGCCCCGGGCCGAGCAGCGTCTGCAACATTAACGACAAATTACCGGTGTTTCGTGCACCGTGCACAGAAAGGACGAGGGACAGCCATCGACAAATGAGAAAGTTCCGTGGGAGCGGGTTTTCGAGAGCAGCGGCGATCTCTCCTAATGCGTGTCGAAAGTTCAGCTCTCGCGAGCCGGGCGAAAAGTTCCGCGCGCGTGTCCCCTCCGCTCCGGAAGTTACGGACAAGCGCAGCTGGATCTCGCAAGCCAGCCGAAGTCCCCCGATCCTGAATTTCTTATTAACGTGTTTCAGACGTCGGAAACGTTAACGAATACACACAGGCCGGGCCGTCCAGCGCGAGGTTTTTCTGCCCTCCGTTCGCGTCGTTAATCTTCCTTTTATAGGGAGTATCGGGTATCGAGTTTAACCGAATTTCCCCAACTTCCCGCCGCTTAATACACCCAGCCAGTCCACCGAGCGTCTAATCTATTTTCCAGCGGGGGCCGAGGCGAGCGAAAAAGACGATTCGCGGGGCGCCCGGCACGTCGGGCCGAGGAAATTAATGCGATCCTATTTCGATTTTTCAAACCGGCGACCTCTGATTCACCTCTCCTTCTCCCCTTTCTTTATCGTTCTTAGTTATGCCAAGTCGAACGGTTCAATTAACGGCTCTTTAGACACTCGGGGCACCCGATCGTCAAGAATCTTTTTCCACCCCCGACGTTTCACTTTCGCGCGGCGGGGTCCAGGCGTGCTGGGCTTCAGGGCGTGGATCGATCTTTGTTCCCGGACAATATGGTGGATTTGGAAATTTCCGACTGCAATTCCGTCGATACGTCCCGGGATGGCTCGTTAAATTTCACCCCGTTGCTATCCAATTTTCATGGGGAGGCGTGGAACCACCTCCTTTCACGGGGGGGGCTAGTAATTCCGCCTCTCGGACACCGTCGAGTCCCTCCATGTCCGCCGGCAAAGGTTGAAGCGTCTAACTTCCCATTCCTAAATGGTAATCGTGGATTCGCCGTGAATGGTGTTCGCCCTTAATACCCCCCCATAAGAAAGGAAACTCGCGCTCGCCCCCACTCTGACTCGGTACTTAACGACGCATCGTCCCTCTTGCTTAACCTTCGACCGTCTAAGCTTCCGGGGACTTAATTAAACGAGTCGCGGCGTCCGTTTACTGGGGATTCGTGAACGTCTTCGAGCACGATTGCTATTGGACCTTTGTAGACGCGATTCTTCCATTAAACGGACGCGCGAGGCTCGTTACCGGCGAAAAGCCTGTCGAATGGGGGCAGAATTTATGAACGGATTAAACGGATCGAGCGCGCTCCGCGAATCTGGATTATTATGTTAACATGTGGTCGGAGGACTAATTGCCCGAGTGTCCAGTCTGTTTCCGTCCTGTCAACTCGTTGAAAAAGTTTCGATGGACCAATTTTGATATTCTGAGGCTGAGTGAAGCTCGGGGAGATTGAAATTGATTCGTTTAAAGTTGATCAGGTTTCGCTGGACTTTTGATCACCTTAGGAGAGAGCAGAGAGGTGAAACGTAATTTATTATCCTGCCTCGGTGTACCAGGCGTCACGGTGGTTACAATAATCGCGTACAAATGAAATTATTGCCGCATCCTGACGTTAATTACCGTAAATTGATGGAATTCCAGGCCGGTGACGCGTTTAACGGGCGGCGGACGCGGTTAAAACGGGCCGAGCACATTTTGACCACGAAAGTTCGTAATTGCATTGGACAAGTTAATTACCGGTAATGAGCGACCGAAACGATATCTTGCAGTCACGACGAAATAAAGACGGGTCGATCGATGGGCCCCGAGCTGTCGGCACGTTCCAAGGCGATCCTTCTTTCCCGAGCAGGTTAAACGCTTTCTCGCCCCCCTCTTGCCCCGACGTGGACGAGAGGAGGGGAAATTGAGGAGCTGAGAATTTCAGATACTGCTTCAATTCGGAGTAGCTCCCCTATTCAAAAGGTATTCCCGTAATGAAAGAAGTTATCCCGAAAAAGCAGCTGTAACGCAAACGAACCTTCCTTCCACGAAGCGCATAAACTATTGAAGAACAGCCTCGTGTAAAGCTAAATGACAGACCATAGAGGCACGTATGGTAATTAGGGGTGATCTGATAAAAGGGGTCATGGGGATTGTTTGTTTGCCACGAATGCTTTTGGATTCTTGGAAGCCTCGTCGACCGTTTCGATCGCACGGAACACCGGGGAGACACGAACAATCACGAATCGACCAAGCGGGGCTGGGGGGCGTGCAATTTATCGCCCATCAAAATTACACCTTGCTTAATAATCTTTGAGCGGTTTTTCGCGTGAATAAAAACATCCAGGTTAATCGGCATCGATCGCCCATTGTTTTCACTGGATATCGCCACTGCAATGGTGTGGACATTTCGAGCTGGGATTTTCGAACCTCCACACGACCATGAGAATGCATGTAACCGGTCACGGCGTTTGGTCCGATAAAATCTGCAACGGTTAGGGGTAAAACTTGCAGGCGAGCGAAACAATATTTTTAGTTCGAGCACCCCTCGCCAGGCAGTATATTCCTCTCGTGGTCATTTCGCGGTAAAAATGGATGCATGTAGGTCGTTAATTTTTCCATCGCCGCTCTGGAAACCGTTAATTCGACGGTTTAAATAAAATGCACGAACCGCCCTCTCGATGTGACAGTTTTATCTGCGATTTGCCACGGGAATCCGTAAATGGATCCTTTGTTTAATTTGCAACGCGTGTGGGGATGAATGTTTCACGCGGCGATCGTGTAAAATTCAGAATAAAACAAGAGGGGAATAATATTCAACGGTGAAAAATCGCGACCGGACCACTATCAAACCGTGATCGCGGCATTAAATCTGCCATTTCGCTCGAGACCACCCCGGCTTGCCCGCCGGCATGGAGATTTCGCTGCGATCGGCGCATTACGCGGAATTCCATTAAAAATTCTCCATTTAAAGAGCAGAGCCGGGAGCAAGGAATAAACGAAGGGGGCATCGAAGTGGAGATGCGAGCATTGAATCGCTCCGCGTTAATAGAGGACAATTTCCCACAGCATTTCCCTTCCACGTTGTTCCAACATTCGAGCCGCCCTATACAAAAGCAACTGCCACAATCGTGTCTAGATTCTGTCGGAAGCTGCGTCACGGTTACAGCAACGATCCCGCGGAATACTTTCGCGGGCCTCGCATTTGGAAACTTTCTCCGAGGCTTCTGTGTCGCGTAAAAACGAGCAAGTCCATCGATAACACTCGGGCTCCTTGTTCGTTACACGTCCGAGCAGCACGGGATCTCGGTGTTCCCGCATCCATTGTTGCCTCACAATGCTTATTGTCTGTCAGATCGCGCGGCAACGGGGGTAATGAACGCGGGATTGTATCCGCGGCCGTAACGCACGTCTATCTCCACCGTCGTACGTGCTCACCGAAAGGCAAGATAATTAACGTGTCCCGAACCCGCTCAGCATTCAATCTATCCGATCCAAAGGAGGCTGAAGATTGTCTCGTTGTTTCGCTCGCCGAGCGTTGAAAAATTCACAAAGGCCTCGAGGGTTGTGCCACGGATCCTTAGAGGGCAAACGATCCAGTTTTTCCTCCGCGGAGCGTGGTCGTTAGGCGAGGGAAACACAGTCACCCCTTTCAGGACGATCAATTTCACGCACCCGAGTGCCTCTCGTTCGATCTGCACCCTCTCGAACCCTGTTCCCTTGCATCTAGTCACCCCGCCGCCAAAACGCTTTAAACGTTACTCACCAACAGCCGCAATATCGGTGTATCAAAAGGCATTCAATTTCGTCTCGAGCCCTTGTTCCACTCTGGATCCACGGTTTCCTCGAAATTACGCAGCGACAGTAAAGGCGGGGCGTACCCGTCCCGTTCCGAAGCCGAAAACAATCGAGCGGCAACCACCCTCCAGGAATATTTAACGGCCCAGACATCGCTGCCATCGGAGCCGGTCCTTCGCGGCAGGCCCGCCGTGTCGCGTGTATAATTCACCCCCGGCGAGCATTCGTACGAGCGGCCAGGCACCGTGCCTCTTGCCATTAAATCATCGTAAGACGTTCATGCGCGTCGAAACGGGATCATGGCGATTCGCGTGCAGGCCTCGCAACACTCGTCCCGCCGCCGGGAAACGATCGGCCGGCTCGTAACCACGTCGGAATTTATTGGCCTCCGACCTTCGATTCACGCCTCCCTCAATTTTTACTCGCCATCGCGATAGTGCCCGGGTACGTCTGTCTTGATCCATTAGCACGTCGCGCCGATCTCCCTCGCCCGGAATTCGTAAATCTGGACACAATCCTGGCGGCAGGTGCCTGATCGAAGATCGCTCAGATCCCAGTGTCCCATTACGACGGAATCGGTAGCAATTTGGTTGGACATAATCGGAAATCCATGTCCCAATCTCGAGCCTAATGAAATCCCCGCATGTACTCGCGGGGAACGGAGGGGCGCGGGGGAGAGGAAGGGGTGTGAAACAGCAGGCTGTTCGAAATAAATGTTACGGGAGGCGCAAGGTCCGCCGGAGCGGAGCATTCGAGGCGAACAAGGAGATGGACCACGATTGAATTAACAAACTTGGGTGGGAGATGGGTTGTCCGTGCCACCGGACGTTTCGAATGGAATAGGGCAGCAGCCGTCTGAGTTATCGACGATACGGAGAGGCAATAAATGATATCCCTCTGGCCTCCGCAGGACGATACACACCGTGGGCGCGCCAAAGCCATCTGCTATCACACGGGGGCGCTACAGCGAACGGCTTTACGTCCGTCCTATTGCCCGGAATGCAATCCACCCCGTCCTCTAAAAGCCTCGAAAGAGCCTGGACGCTAGAAGGGAAGAAGCAACGACGCTGCCGCACAACAGGCAGATTACGGACGTTTGTATTTACGGTGCAGCGACTTCGTTCGTTCACCTACGCGTCGCGCACGGTAAATACGGGGGCTAAACGCTCGCGATTCGCTCGTGGCTGTTGTTACACCATCCCCCACGGGAGCTCAAGCTCTGTCGACTGCAGCTTCACTCTACTCTGCTGAGTGCATTCTAGATATCCCTGGTCCTTCGGATTCCACTTACCGCATATTTCGCTACTAGCTGTTCAGTCGAGCTTATACTACGCGGATTGGCACGAATTTACAGGCTAAATACCGCACAGATTTCCTCTGGACCCTCGTTACACCGAGGCATTTGGTTAGGTAAGTTGGTGGTCAGTAAACGGAGTGCTGATAAAAACGGGATCACAACACAACGCGAGAGAAGCAAAGAGAAACAGCACGACCATGTAAGACGTGACGGAGTCGAGTGCAACTGGCACAGAGGATCCAGGACACAGTGGACGTATCGGAAAAGGATTCTTCTTCATTCCGGTGGCTTGGAGTAGGACAGAGAAGTGGAACGCTGCTGTGGAGCAGAGGCTTAGCCGCGAAGGCAGTCCCGGCAGGTACATACGTACACGCGTATCCCACGAGAGACAGGGGCTGCAGAAGAGAGAGAGAGAGTGAGAGAGAGAGAGAGAGAGAGAGATATAGAGGGTTGATCGATCGGACGCGAGGCTGCAAGCGTCGCGAGAAGGGCGCTAAACGCGCTCACACGCTCCGCGGCGCGGGCGTGTGCGACCGTTCACCCTAAGACCGTGTATTTTGACACGCGACCATAAATTCGCGTCGCATCGCGCGAACTGTATCTGCACGCGTGCACGCGGACACTTATGTATACCAGCCGTGCCCCCGTGTACCAGCCACGTCCATGAATATATGCATGCGCGCAGGATCCACGTGGCCGTATTGAATTCGACGGGGTGGAAGAGCGTCCATTCGAGAGAATCGCCGGGACGACGCGACGGTTTCAACTGGAATCACCAGCGAGTTCTGCCCAGCCGGAGTTTATTCGATGGATCAATGATGGCTCGCCGCGGTGCTCTTCCCTCGGCTGGTCCCCTTTCGACCCAGAAACCACCCAATAGATCATCGGATACATTGTGAGATTCGCGAGATCTACGGATTCGTCTGGTAGCTGTTTAGAGCGAGGAATTCTATAGGGATATGGATCTAAGAGGCTCCCGAGGCGTGCTCGAGATATGTAACGGAGAAAGCCTAAACACAGCTACCGGGGAGAGAAGAAAGGGAGCTGTTCGGCGAAGGCGGGAGGCGCGGGTCCATCGATGCTCCGGCCGCGTCGTCAGTTATTTATTCATTTGTCCGGTTTATGCGGCGCGGGATTAAATGTAAATATCGCCCGCTGCGCGAGAATTCGATTGCGCTTCGAAATTCAATAATGCAGGAAGATCGAAGGTGGAATGTAGGTTAGCAGGGAGGCTGGCGGCGCGAAGCTCTTCGGTGCGCGTCAAACGGGCCAGAAGTAAAAACGCCTCGGGAGAATTGCATTCCCTTCCCTTCAGGGGACAAAGAGCTTTCAGGTCCTCGGCTCTCTGATCTCTGAGGAGGAGACACGATAATCTAATAGAGACGGAATAAGAGCATCGCAGAGAAGGCAGCCAGTTCACCCCTCCCCGTTTGCGCATAAATATGCACTCCCGTGCGGCTGTGTCTTAAACGATGACGATGAAAAGTAATAGCGAGCAAGCATCCCGACCATCTCCAGCAACCCCCCCGATGCCCGCGACGCGGCACAGGCGACAGAATCGTCACCGCGAAGATAATCTAAGGCTTTCAGTTGCTCCACGGGAAAGGGACACATTTTTACTTGGAAGGCGGAAGG
The DNA here is from genome assembly GCA_910592295.1 of Andrena haemorrhoa. NCBI lineage: Eukaryota > Metazoa > Arthropoda > Insecta > Hymenoptera > Andrenidae > Andrena > Andrena haemorrhoa. The sequence continues at coordinate 12,478,546 of OU342944.1, read as the reverse complement.
GCGGCCGCCGGTGACACTTTCAGCCCTCCACCCGCCACCCGCCCCCCGACCGGCAACCAGCTCTCTGTTTCAATTTTCTCCCTAAGCGGGGCGCGAATGAAATTGGTCGCAGACGGAGAACGAGCGCAGCCCCTCGAATTTGATTCCCTCGCTTCTGAATTGATCTTATTAAGGCGCCAGCCAAGGGAACAATGGCGACTGCATTTCCGCGGAAACGGTTGAAAGATTTCAACAATTTCCAGGCTACGCTGCGCCCGATGAACTGGCTGAAACTAGATCTTGTCAGTAGCGAGCGAACGTCCTTTCCTGCGCTGTTCCTGCACGGCGGAAAGACTCGCGACAGAGCTTTCGCTCAGAGTCCAAACAAATTCAACGATACTGAGGCAATCGTTATTCTTTGTAGTAGGTATTCTGGACTCTCAGACATTTGCGACGGACCACCCACACCGAGACCCATCAGTGCCTTCACTGTGTTCCCCCTTTAAGAAACGGATAAACCAGACAGAGAGTCGAACTTCATTTCAGACTCACCGACGCGCAAGCTGAGCAACAGAACGCAACATCGATCACCGTGGATTAGCTCGCCGTGGGGAAGGAGTTCCACCGACGATCGCGCAGACTTTCATAATCTGTTTCATATCGAATAATCTACTTACGCGACGAGGATTCACCGGTCACGTCGTTTCAAACCACGATTTATGGTATCAGAGAGCGTCGGCTCGGTGAACGGCTGCGCCGGTACGAACGATTAATCGTCGTCGCTGGGCGAAGCCCGGGAGAACGCTTCGCTTTTAACGAAATTACCGCGATTTCTGTCGCGATTGCTCGCGCTCGCGGCCGTGGCGCGGTGGCGAAAAGGACGTCGGGTAACGACGTCAGGGACACCGACGTGGATTCCTGTTCGCGGGATAGAATTAGATTAGACACTTTAAAGCTTCCCGGATTCAGGGCTGCTTCGCCGCGCCAGCGAAAGTGGTTGCTCGACGATTCCCAGGCTACAGACTCGTGTTAGCGCGTTTCATTCACAGAGCTGCATGCCACTTAGATACCCACTCGTACGTCGTCGCTTCAGAGATATAAATCCCGTATGAACGTAGTAGTTTCTGAGCTCCAGCACTCCGGGTAATCAATCGATCGATTCACTATCTTCCCCGTCGAAATCCGTCCGCGAAATAACGCGTTCCAGACGTCTGCGTCATAAAGCCCATCCCTCGAACGGTCCTAACGCCCGAGCTCACCGATTTCCATAAGCCACTCGGAGCCAGGGATGTAGACTTGACACGTCGCCGTTTAACGCGCCAGTTATCGACCTCATAGTCCATGCACATCTCGATGCAACTCGCACGCTTGTAACTCGGTCGTGAACACGGTCTGTTTCACAGTAGCGCCGAGTGTCGAAACAAGCCCGATGCTCGGTGTCGCCGTAAAGGAATATCGTCCCGTGATGCCCTCGGTCATTCTAGAGTCCAGGTCCCGCGAGCTTTCCGGCTCGAGTTTGTACCGCAAATGGATTTTTCACAGTCAGCGACGGATGACGCTGATTTCGTCCGAGTGTAATTCTGCCGTCCCAACGAGCCGGAGCGTTTCGCGTTACCCGGACAATTCGACCGGGCGCAGCTCCGCTTTCGAACGGCGGAACGGCGTTCGCCGTAATTGAACGTGCCAGGGCAAACGCAAAAATTATTTGTCGCCGCTTTTATTTCAACGTTCGCGAACAGGGGCGCGCGGCCCCGTCGCAAATTGCTGCCGTTTTCGGCTGATTTCGATCGAACGTCCTCCACCGGCGATGCGGAAAACGTGTTTAATGGCGCTGGCGCGGCACGGACGGAAACCGGAGTCCAAGTTCCGAGCGAGCCACGTTTGTCGATTGGACCGGTGCCTCGGGTGAAGTCCCCGCCAAATATCTGTTTGGATGGGCCCACTTATCGATGATCGTAACGAACTGTGCAACATCGAAGTATCAGCGGTAATAATCCATCGGGGTTTCCACAACGAGCCCAAAGAACGGACATAACGACATTAACGACGCAATTATTTCCTCCTCTAATTACGATTCGCGAGCGGCTCGTTTCAAAAACCGTCCATTTAATTGCAATTAGTTGCACGCGTAATCCGTTCCGCCGGAGATATTAAATAAATTGCGAATCGAGATGCTCGCTTCGCCCGCCTCGCTCCGCGCCGCATCCGTGATTTGCTGGCAGGCTGGAAATTAGCAAAACATCGGGCAAAACCTGGGAGAAGCAGCGCGGGAGGAGAGGGCCACAGGATCTTGGAAGCAAGCTGCGGCACACGCAAAGTCTTCGTTAGGGGCGCAACACTGGGATATACCTAATTAATGCGAATTAACGTTGGCCCGCGGTTGGTGGTACGGTAAAAGAGACGGCGGACGTTCGAACGGAATCGTAAATTCCAAAGACTCGGCCAGAAGCTCGTATTTCCAAAGCTGTTCCCCGCACGTAACGATGACCGGATGGCTACTCTGTTCATTAAGCTTTCACGCCGCTGAACGGAATAAATGGCAAGTATTTTCTTCGGTAAAGGGGCGTGAAATAAATTTCGTTCGTTAATCTGTTCGCCGAGCACGGACGATGCTTATTAAGCTATAACAACGCGTTGTTGAAACGCTCCGGGTTATATTTTGCATGAGTTACTGCTGCGCAACCTCTCCGTTCAGAGGAGCTTCTGCTCGGGTTCCGAAGCATCTATGGAATCCACGCGATCTACGGTCCACACTGGCTCTCCTTTTTATTTATAATTTTAGAAGGAACTGCAACCTGAAGAACGAGCCGAACTTTCGAGGACGTTCAGTCTTTTGACTATTTCCCTAAAACTACACTGCCCGTTTCATTGCTATTGTTTGTCAACGCTAGGTCAATGAAACATTAGCGCTTATCGCGGAGATGCTCGTCCAAGTTTTCCCCCGAAATATAGAAACGAATTTTCTTGCTGGAAGCCGGCCCCGCCGTCGATGCAATCCGAATTCCCGCGGAGGTACGATATCGATAAGTTCTTCGAGATTGAATTCCAGGAATGCGTAAGCTTATAGTTGGAAACAAGGATGAGTTTTCCAGCGTCAGCCAGCCGAGCGAGCGGACGTCGAAAAGTTCCCGGTCCCGTACGGCGAATCGTCCGGGATTTCCAACTTTTATCGAGCACCGATTGCTGTCCCGCAGACAATTTTCCTGTCAGCCGGCCCCACCTCGATCTGTCTATTCTTCGGCGTGGCTTTAAGAGGCCATCCACCGTCTGTGGCGATTTTTAGCCAGACGAGAAAGAAACGAAACGGGTCGCGGCTCCCTGAGCAACGTCGCGACTCCTTCAAGCTTGTTAATTCCGGACGACACTTCAAGGTGCTCTCCTTATAATTCCTCGTGAAAAATCGAGGAAACCATACGGAATAAACCTTTCCAATTACCTGCTTAGTTTACGAGAATAACGAATTCGAACGTGAAACGATAATACCACGAATTGGGGTTTGGACGACTTAAAGGAACGTAGTATATACTATTATTTTTCAAGAATCCGCGTGGAGTTATCTGCAGCTTACTTGCATCATGATTTATAGAAGACTCTGTACAATTGGCCCCGAGATATTAAACTGAAGCTGGGCTTCATACAATTTCCGTCGCTCAAGAGACTCGCGACCCTGTTCCAACGCACGCCTTAAGCTTCTCTCCGCCTCTAAGAGATAGAATACGGCTCGGATAAAGCGTCTTTAGATAAATGACCGCGCGGCCGTCTAAAATCTACATTCGGTGTAAACAGCGGTGCTTCCGCGAGTGGGAGGGGGCGCGGGAAAGGATGCTCATAATTCTCTCGTTTGAAAATAGGGCGGCGGCGTGTGCTCCGCGAGCCACCTCGAAACTTCCCCCGGCAGCGAGGCTGAAGCACATTGTGCCCGGGCGCCGCGCCGCTGTAAATCTACATTCAAAAAGGGAATATAGAAAATGCCACCATAATTGCGCCCCCGGATTAAAAGAGTGTACGTGCGTGTCTATATAGCGTGCTCAATTTCGCCGGGGCAATAAATTCGCGGGTCTCTGTCTCCTTGCCTGGCGAGAAAGGGGCGAGGGGGGTGGCAGAGGGGGCGAGACCGAGGGGGCGCAAGGGCGTCGAATAAAATCGTCGCCCGGTCGTTACCTTCGCCCGGCGATGTCGGGCGACCCGCCGTTTTTCGTCCGCGGAAAAGGGCCGAAATTAATCTCGAAACTTTGTCCATCCCGTCGCCGGAATAATGAAAATGTTAAACTTCCCTGCGGAACAGAGGAGCCGAAAAATAGCCTTCGCTCGCGGCAAGGAGGCGCGACGAGGCAATTTCGGCGAGTTATTTCGGCGCGCGGCTCATTGCAGGGATTTTCGCCCGATCGACGGTGTCACGGGCAAATTGCGATCACCCCGTGTCCGCGTTCCTACGCAAGATAGTCGGAGCACGCGCGAAATTCGTGTAATATTTTAATGAGCTGATCGCGATGGTGAGAGTGAATCGAGTGGAGAAGAATGAATTTGAGAACGATGAGAGCTTAAATCGACCCCGCTGTGGAATCGGTTAAGCAGAGAGAATCAACTCCAGACAGCTTGGCGTCGCTTCGTGTGGTAATCCCGACTGGACGAATGGTTTCAATTATAACTTCGTAATCCTCCGCGCACGGTATCTCTTTACCCGACCACACATCGTCCCCTTCAGCAGCGTTGCGCTTTTTTTGCGTTTCGTTTGTTCGCGAATGATGGTGAAACACTCCTCGATTGGCCAGACCGTCGAGTGCACCACGAGCACGCCAATCTTTCCCCTAACTGTGTCATCGTAACGATATTTGAGGAGCAGATGGAGCGTCTCGGCGGTTTTTCCGCGCTCGATAGCGACGGGTCGTTCACGGAGCGGGGACGGGGGGAGGGTATTACCGGCGCGAGGTAATCGAAAGGAGGAAACGACGCGGGGGCGGGCAGGATACACGTGGATGAAGCCGACACGTCTGTCAGCCGCGAGTCTTGGAAGGCGTTGCTAGTCGTTCACCTGTCTACTCGCTGGATACGAAATGAATCAAAGAGCTTTGACGCCCTTCGGAACCATGAATAATGCAACGCCGCGAACCAATTTATAACTCGCGGCAGCGTAATATGTGTTACGCCGTGTTACGTGCAACACGGGCGGGGGCGTGTGATATGTGGCGAGGCAAAGAAGCCGGGAATATTTCAACGGGGCACCAACTGGGGAGCTTCTAGCAGCCGCTTTGCGCCCGCTTAATTGAATGGGTGCCGCGGTCCGCATTGCTACCGATCCCGGAGATTCCCGAGCTGGCCGGACGCGCGACTCCTTTCTCCCTGCGCGTTCATTCCGCGCGTCTAACCCGTCGTTAAGAGGTTCGATGTCGCGCGCTATGACTCTGATTACGGTGCTGCTTTGTACAGAATTCGACACCTTCCGCAGCCGCCGCGATCGTGATAATTAGAGACTCGAGGTCGCCGGGGTAATTGTATTCCGGGCTACGCTACGGAGAGATTGCCGAGCACCATGGCGGTCAGATCTCGCGGTGAACTGTAGTTTACGATGCTCCGTGATCTCCGATCGAGCGATCAATCGAGAACTCCCCTATCGATGATAAATGTATTTGGCAGAAGGTATTCCATCGTTCGAGAATTCGAAAGCTCCGTGGTCCCAGGGCCCCAGGATCCAAACTTCCAGAGTTCCCGACTCCCAGAGCGTCGAAGTCCCAGAATTACGAAATATCTGAGTCCCAACATCCCCGAGATCCAGAGTTCGAGATTTCGACGATGCTTCAAGTTTCAACTGCGTCAAGCTTCCTCATCCCACCTGACCAACAATCTGATGCCACCCGATCAGTCTGCGCTCCGACCACACGAGCGGAAGAACGAACGATCGATCGGAGCTTGACGGCTGTTTCGCCGGTAATCGGGTGAATCATTGTGCAGCCGTTGTCGCTCTAATTAACGTCATAATATTCGTTACCGATAACGGCCCGGAGGGCACGCGACACCTCCGAATTTGAGCGATTATTGTCCAGTTTTAATCAGCTTAATTAATTCATTAGCCGGTGCGCGATCCGCCCGCGTGCACACGCCGCGCGAACTCTTGTCGAACCCGGTCCACTTAACCCGTTTAATTATCTATTTTCGGGCCTCTTATCGGGTGACAAGGAGTAACTCCTCCAATTTCGACAGATTCGATCGGCTCCTCCGGGCCACGGTCATTTAGCGATCACGATGTAATCGACGCCAACGACAATGACCATCCCGGGCCTGATCCCAGTCGATAACTGCGAATTAATAATATGGCCGGGTCGGTGCGTGTGCATTATGCATACCGCGCAAATGCCACGTACACCACGGGGGAGGATACGACGTGGACGGCTGACAACGAGCTCCGGTTCACGTTGACTGGTGGACCGTGGGTTTTGATGTTTAGATTAGGAGGCAGCCAGAGGCAGATTGGCTAATTGTAGAATCGCCACGCAGCCGAGGTATCGCCATCATTACCGCGGATGCCTTGGACGTTCATCGGATAGCAACGAACGCATAGTTTCGCGCGTGCGATCATCTGGATAGACAGCTGTTAATCCGATTATTCGTTTCGCGGAAGGTCCGAGACCAGCTTCCCTCGATTAACCGCAGTGAAAGCAGTTGATCAGTGGAGATCGCCGAAGTGGCCGGCGGATCGGCAAATTGTGTGAGACAAGTGGCGAGATTGAATAATAACGGAGCAGGGAGTATAGAATATTATGAGTCTGAATGGAAGGTTGAAGCGCGGGCAGGCCAGGAGTACATGGAAACAAGACCGGCAATCACAGAAGACAAGATTAAAGCGACGGGCGGCGAAAGGGGTAATAGCGGGCGAGCGAGCGGTGGTGGAGCGTGTACAGACCGCGGTCGCGCACATGCGAACTTATCAGCTGCGAGCAGGTGCTATCGCGGCGCAACATTAATGAGCTGCATTCTATCTGTTCTATTGCGTGCGCCGCACCAATGCATCTGGACAATCGTTCACCTCTCTATCTGGCTGGCTACAATCGTTTCGTCTCCCTTTACCTGGCCCCTCCTCCGCGCCGCTGTCCCCGCCGCTGACGCCCCGATTGTCCCGCATTTTAATTGCGAAGCTTATCGACCGACCAATAACGAAATGAAACCATTAGCATATTCCGGGCCGACGCGGTCGATCCGCCTTGGCGACGGAGTGCTCGAAAATTCAAGCCCAGCTCGCCGAGCCCTCGCATTAAGGATCTTCCGGGGAACTTCTGCGAGAGACTTAAGCTTCTTCGAGTTCCAGGCTAATTAGAAATACCTACTGGGGCCCACTAGCTTACGCGTCGACGTTTCGATGATACCAATTGAACGCGGGATTCTCGTACGGGTACTATTTTATAATTGGCATCATCTTGGCAAGGGATTGCTGGAATTTGAGCTTTTCGTTTAAATTTATTTATTTATTTATTTATTTATTTATTTATTTATTTATTTATATACGGGTGGGCACCCTTTGGTAAAGGATTAAATATACATGAGCCGTAGACGGAGATATGTACAGGTGACAATACGTAGTATACGCAAATACAAAAATTAGTTGACAGAATTGCTGCGCATTAACATTAAGAGCTGGTTTTTAAAGGACTCGTTGGTGTTCGAGAAAAAGTCAATAGCGTGACAGAACTTATTGGCTAATTTGCACAGGCGGTTTATGAGGTTATTCTCACCGAAGGCGGAGGTATGGTGTGATAAATGAAAGACCGGAAATTTCCTGAGATTCCTAGGTGGAGCATTAAGTTTAACTAGTTCTAGAATCGGAGAGCAGTCGATATCATTATTTATGATCTTAAAAATAAACATTAGATCAGATACAGTTCTTCGCTGTTGGAGAGAAAGTATGCCCAGAGATGAAATTGTGGAGTCTTTCGTCGAAGAATTCTCAGCTGTCGAGCGACCATCAGAAACGTCTCCGACTGGAGCGTTGCATTCCCCTATCAATTACGTGCGTCGATGTGTATTTAATCGCCGACTAGCCCCGGCAACGCCAATCAGCAACGTTCAAACGGTCCCCTGCGACGGTGTGCTGCGGAAGCGCGTTCGTCGAACAGCTAGAAACGTCAGACGGCTGTCTCGCACGCGTCGGTGCAGGTGTCGTCGCGGTAATGCGCCGCGACGCGACGCGACTCGACGTCGATGCACCGTCCCGCCGTGTGGCGTGGTGAATTCGTCAGAAGTTCCGCCGTCCAGGAGGGCTGTAACGTTAATCGAGGTTTCCCTCGGTCGCCCGTGTCCTGCCACCCCCTGGGACGCTCGCTCGTGCGGAAGTTGCTCCTCTGGAGCGGTCATTTTCGTCGTGGCCGGTGCTGGCCACCGGCGTAATAGATACGAAAAGGCAAACTCACAAACGACGCTGGTAAAGTTGTCGCGAAACGCCCGTGAATCCCGACGGACCCGCCGGCCGATAAATTCGAAACGCGAATATTAGTCCCGTTAGACGTTATACGGGCACCGAACGCTGCCTGCAACTTCCCGCGTTAAACGACGAGAGAGAGTACGATGGCGAAAGAACGCGTCACGTGCGCCCGGCTCTGAATTTAATCACCCGTTCGTTATGAATCCCGAATTAGAAGCGTTCGTCACGCCGATTGTTCACCACCCTCCCGCGGTTCCTGCGCGTCCCAACCCTCCGGCTACAAGACACTGATTTTCAAGTTGGTCGGCTGTGATATGAATCTTGAATGGGCTCGAAAACTAAGGTGAATAAATACGTGAAATATACCGACTTCACTTTCAGACATCTCAACCTTCCCCACAATCGCTACGGCCGATTACGGCCGAAATACGTTCAATTTTTCAGGCTCAACCAACTCCGGGGTATCGAGCACTCCTAAGTTTCGGGAAAATGATCCCCAAGTACCATGTCCCTTGCAATAATAAAGTGGCTTAAACAAATTGCCCTGGGGGGGACGTGTCGTCCGGCGTTATTTCCTTCCCCTTCGAACTCCTCGACATTTTTCGCATCGAGTTGCTAAGGGCGGACGTGCCAAGGACTATAGAAATCTTATTTCGTCGGCGTTTCACGGTAGATATTCTGGGCGGAAGCGCATGAAATATTTTAATTAATTCAATCGGATAGCGGGGGCGGCCAATGGAAGACGTACAAAGCAACCACTCTGGTTGACTGGGCAGAAAAAGCTTCCTCGTCTAGACGAATGGATCGCATGATGTGACGTGGGAACGGAAGTGGGGAGCCTGGAGGGGTAGCGAGCGTTCGAACGCGTTTCTACGTTTGGAATTGCGGGGAGGGTTCGACTCCAGGTGGAAGCGTTACGTGTTGTTGATGATTGCATCTGTAAATCCCATGAATACGCGAATGGTTGTTACAGGGGCGCGAACGCGCGTTCACGCGTCGCCAAACACCGTGTGTCGGATTTTCCTTGGCCGAATTAGCAGAAACACGTCGTGCACACGCGGCTGATCTTCGCGCTCACGAGAATCTATGCTAATTTCATAGCATTTCGCGGATGGTAAGCAGCAAGGGTTATTGGCTCGTTATTGGCCCATCCCCCATTGCTATCGGTTATACTACTCGATTATAACGGGCGCTGGCCGATATTGGATTTCGTGCCGCGATGCGGATGCGTAGACGGTTCCGAGTGCATATGCATATTCGGTTGTGCCGTAATCAACGGGGCTTGTAACTCGATCCTTAGCTAGATTCGGCCTGCAGCGCCACTTTTTCCATGCCCCGTCCGAGGGCTCGCGTTTCATCCACGCGAACGACTACGAGGATTCGATATCGTGTTTAAGTTGGAAATTAAACGCTCGAAATGGGTCACTCTTGTCAATTAGCGATTCAAATCCAGCTAGCATTCCCCGCTAGACGATTCTTACGGTTTAAGCTTTAAGCTCGCTCCCGTCGAGAAAACGTTCGGGTGGATTCCACTGAAATCCCTCGAATTCCCTACGCGGGGCATGGTCCAGCCCGAGGTGGTGGGTCGATAGCGGGAATTCAAATTCCATTCAGGAGTCACGTGTGCGTCAAAATTCGGAGATCATGCTCGATGCACGGTTCAATAGAGAGCCGCCCGCCTCTTGAATCCCGGCGTGATACCCCGCTCGCCTTTCAAATATCGCCGGGAGACGTTTTCTGCGCCGTCACGTATCTCCCGCAGTATGCCGGATAACTCGGAGACTCGGAGAGCACCGCCGCGAGAGAGCATGACGGCCACCTCGGAGAAAATATATTACACGTTCCCCACTTAAAAAGCAAATTTGATATTCCAGCCGGCACGATCCGGGGAATATCAATAACCGAGCGGCTCGGGCGAGCACGATTTACTTAAGGACGTAGCGCCGTGGACGGCCTCAAAGGTAGCCGCCTGTCAGCCTAGCGTGTGACTCCATTTCGTCGGAGTTCCGAGGCGCGACGCCCCCCGACGGTGCATCTTAATTGATCCGCGCCCAAGGTTGAGCACACGGGATACCGCTGGAAGCGGCGCGACAAACTTCTCCCGTGGCTGCCGGAGCAGACGCGACTATTGAATTGATAATGGAGGAGGTCGTGACTTGGAATTTTTCTGCGGCATTCGCAGCGGACTCTGACCGTTAAAAGCAACTGCATGTGTCCGGCGTGACGAGTGCGTGCTTCGCGGAAAAGTGGGAAGGCGGCCGGGAAATCGGTTCCGGCTCGATTCGATTCACGTCCGAGATCACGCTTCCTAACCTACGGCGAAGCTGCTGTCGTACAAGCTGCAAGGATTGTTTCCGGGGGTGTAACGATCCTCTGAGAGTAATTGCCGCGTTGTTCTAGTCGACTCAGCACGGGGCGACAGGCAGGGGGTAGGGGGAAAGGAGAAGGCCGATTGGAGGCGTGGACCGAAAGGAAGGAAAAGGGAAGGGCCGAGCGGGCCATCTGCGTGGTAAGGGCGTCGGGGGTGGGATCGTAAATTTTCAAATATTTTCCCCTGCAAAGTAAATCAAGAGCGGCCGCGGAGTGCGGCGTATGCAGAAACGCGGCTTTCAATTTCCCTCTGCCTCCGTTCCGCTATTTTTGTAACCTCGCCACCATCCCGCGCGGCTGGAATCGATAGTTTGCGCTGGCTAATTCCGGCCCCCGATCCAGCCCCGAACACCGGTCATTATTAAAAGTCCAAATGGAAGAGCAACAAACCAGGGAACTTCTTGATTCGATTTCATCCCGCGGTTTTGCTTGCTCGACCAGATGGAAATCGAGAAACGAGGAGAGGCGGATCTACATTCGATATTACGCTTAAATTCCCAATTTTATACGGGGGCTCTCGTTATTCTTGGAGATTGATTTGCGAAAGTCGTTATGAGTTGTGGAGGGTAGAATATGGCCGGGTACTCGGGGCGCAAGTGGCGTGCGAAACGATACCCTCGAGGGAAATCGTTTTCAATCACTCGTACACTCCACAGATCCCGAATGCTTGTCCACTTTGCCATGCTTACGATCTTAATGCTACTATCTGGGCCCATTGCAGCTCTCACGATCCCGCTGTGTCCTAATTTCAATACCGCTGCGCCGATAGAGCAGCGCTCAGTAGTATAGGTCGACGGCAGTCAGACATCGCCGCGTGCCTGACGCTGGAAAGAATTTAAAGGAGCAGTTGCATCATCCTCAACGACGATGCGGTATTGCCTGCCTCTACTTCATCCGGCGCAATTGACGGAACGTGAATTATTCATAATGCAAGGGGGGCGAAATAAAATAATATTGTATTCCAGGCCGGGGACCACGCCAAGGGATCAATCGGGCAGCTCCGCGCGTTTTCAACGGGGCACGCAATGAAAGCACGGTCCGCCAAGCCCGGTCCGAAGCGTTACCGCCGCAATACGCGGGGCCAAGTCCGGTGGACCGCGCAGGACGCGCCATTGTCCGTCGCATTATAGAGCTGAAACGCGATTTCCCGGGCGGCTCGTCATCGCCACGCGTTTCCGTGTCAACAAAATCGTAAATAAAGCGCGTGTATCGATACGAACGCCAAGTTATGAGCCGCGTTTGACAGACGCGACGAAACGACGAAAGTGGGCGAGGGGGAGAAAAAACAGGTGATATCGAAAGGCAAAGGGGTGTCGGCGCGAAACAAAAGTCCCCGGTGTCAGGCTGACCTCCTCGATATTCCATCGGCGTGTCGGGTCAACTCGACGATTCACGACGAGCACGTTTCCCAGCGGCGGCGACGAGCGGGTAAATAAAACAGCCAGACGTTTCGTGTATGATTTTCAATTTAAATCGCCCGCCAGCCCTGGGGAACGATGTTTATCGCCGTTGGAATACGAGACAGGGCCGAATGAACAGTCGATAATACGGCCGAGAACAGGGATGATCCGTGGGCTCCCGGTCGAGGGAGTGAACTCGAGAATGATACAGGATCCAGGGACGACGGGCGGAAGGGGGTGGTGGCAGTCGATAGGATATCGATGGCGCGGCTTAACCAATCGCGATCGACGTAACTTCGCCAGCGGAAACTTTAACCCGCCGCGACAGACACTTAGTTTGGCTTTAACTGCTAATTGATCAGAAAATCCAATTGCTGATCCTGATACATTATATTCTGCCCCTCGCCGCCTAGATCAAAGCGCTCGGCGACCCGCTTCCCAGGGCCCGAAGTTTCTCTATTAAGCTACCCGTCGCTTTCAACTCGCCCGACTCCAGGAAATTTGTCCACGTCCGCCGTCGGGCGGCCACGTCGACCGCCCACCAAAAACTTCCCCACGTATCTCTTGCGCCGTGTCGTTGAGGGCCGCGTTCAACGTTCGTTTTGCGAGGCTTCAACGCGCCCCGGCGCTAATTTAATATTCATTAACCGGCGGATCGCCCTGAATATCGTGTTAGCTAATTGAGCAGGGGAATTTATCGGTAACGCGTTCGCATGTAAAAAGTAGAGGGTGTTTCCAGCGGGGTGGTCGAAACTTTGGGCACGGAGCTCTGTTTCATCGCAGCAAAAAGCTGCGGCCGAAGTTTGGATAGGAAATGGGTGAACACAGAACCGACGTACTTTATACTTTTTACCTTTCGATTCGAGTGTACAGGGAGTTTAAGCGTAAGAAAACTTTGTCAGATCGCTTCGTACCAAGCTTGCGTTTCTATTCCTACATTGCTCCCGGAACATACGTGTACGCGAACGTGTCCCCGCCGTTCCCTTATTGCCACTGTATCGTTTCCCTCCACGCTGGTTCACTCTGCCATGCGTCAGTCGCATCGCATAATCCCGTATTCATAACGCTATCCCGTCCAATTTTCTGCAGGGAATCGCTTACTTCTCGTCCCCGCCTCGTCTCATCTTGTCACCGTCCGTTCCTCGAAGAATTTCGTTGGGAACGGATGGAACTAGTCGCGAAGAAAACTAGACCGTGCCTCTCTGCTTTCCCTGCTGATTTCCATCCCTTTTCCACGACAATTTCCAGCATAGTCTCTGGGCCGCGGGATTAACGTGATAGACGAAGAAGCGACGCGACGCTCCGCCACAGGAGAGCCCCGGCTAACGATTTATTGTGATCCCTAACGAAACTATTCACTTCACGGGGCGCGATCTCGTGCCATCCTCCTCCCCCCGTTAGCGACTAGACGCCGTTCGCAATTATCCATAATTTATATTCCGGGGCGTTGCGCACGCGATATTCCCGCTCGTGTATCTTTCTTACGGCTCATATTCCAAGGCATCGGCTGGGACCAGCGCTGAAAATAGGATAAATCGTTGATAAATTGCCACTGGGGTGGAAGTAGCCCTGGGCTCGGCCGACGTCGACCGTGCCACGTCGACGCTTATCGACGCCCGAACCGGCTAATTACGAGCAATTAATCATTGGCAGCTGCCCATTGATGGGTCGAGAGGTACGCGATTCGATTGCTCCTTCTTCCCCTCGGCGAAACACCGTCATTCTGCCTCGTCGCATTGTCGATTAATTTTTATACCCCGGGTAATTATGGGGCACGGGATGGTGGATCCGATATAACGCTCTAACGACGCGCTGAAATTTATTGGAATAACGTTTCCAACGTTCGCGTCGGTTTTACGCCCGACGAGCAAGTGGAATGTCCCCTTTATAGTCAGACACGAGGTCAGTCAATTCTATCAACATGTTTTCAAGAATCCAAGGCGACGGAGAGACGAGAACTCAGTCCGAAAACTGAGGAGCCAGCTCAGGTACCTCGGGAAACACGCTTCCGGAGCATGCCTCGGGCCCTTAGGCGCTAAACCTGCAACTGTTCGCAATGAATGCGCGAATTCGTTCGTTCCTCACTTAAAAGCACTTTCAGCCGCAAATGTTCCCAATGCAGACTCGCCACCATACTCCGACAACCCTATCGCTATCTTCCCGAGTAATGATTCCAGGGAGAGATTTCGAGATGGAAGAGAGCGATGATCCTCAATGGAACTGTTACGAAAGAACTGCAACGGAATCGCGTTTACAATCTCGCGGCCTTTACTCCATTCAGCTGCGAGTATTTCTGCGAGAAAGGCTCGATAACGTTCCTCCAGCTGCCCAACCCTAGTGTAAGCCTCGCTTTCGTGCAACCACGAGCGGCAGAGAGAGTCGGGCATCAAAAGCTGCGGGACATCGTTCGTGTTTCCGTCGAGGTGGGGCAGCTCCCTTCTTATCGACAGCACTTTAAATGATTTCTTCATAACGCGATGCTGGCCACGGTATCGTGGCAATCATCTCCAAACACTGCCGCCCTCTTGGATCATTTCCTGGCCTATCCCTCGTCCAACGTCACGCGACACTCGCGGAATCGACGTCTGGCGTCGGTCGAACGACCGCTTATCGCGGCTCGAGCACGATCTCGCGCGTCCCCCGAGGCCAAGCATTCGGGGCGATCTATCGAGCCGCTTCCCGACGGCGCTCGGCTCTTTTAATACTCCTCGAGGACGAAAGGCGACGAAAAGCTCTCGGAGCGTTTCGCGAGGGTAACACCTCCGGTTGCTGCTAAAATCGCGAGGGGAACAATTTCCTGCGCCGTCTCCACATGCCGCGTCTGAATCGATGAGGTTGTACTCTAAGCATCATTCGTGGAAAATGCCACTGTATCTCTCCACTGGGAAAGTAGTCTCCTTCGCTAGGGGAATTTACAGGCGCTGCTCAAAGCAGAGTCATTATCGACGTCGCTTGTTGGCTTCTCTAGCTCTGTGGAAAATGGCAAGCGGCAATGTATTACCATAGAGATGAAAAAGGACCGTAAAAGGGTTCTCTACTACTGAGCTATAACGAAGAGAGATCGAATAAAATATACAGCCGTAATTAGAACCGTGATCGTCGCTTTCTTTCAAGTTTTCTTTGACGCGGGATTTCAGCCCCAAGAAAGCGGCTCGCCGATGTTTGAGCACCGTTTAACTGCCTCGTCGTTCGCTATGAGGTCTGCTTGCGGTTGGTCTATCTTTGGACTAACTCCCGCGGCGGTGTATTTGCGTTTTAAGCGTGAATGGCGATTGCCAGTAGTATAGCTCAGCCACTTGTCGGACCATTCCCACAGACGCTTAACTTTACTAAAATTCTGTCGTCTTAGCGCGCGTGAGCGCGGTATTTCGCCCTAATTTCATATTCATAATAAACAGAGGCGTGTAATCAAAAGATTTCACCTCGATTTAAGTATTCGCCATTCGGGGCTCTCGATAAGACGAGAAAAACCGCGGGTTCACGCGCCAGACGTGCCGCGCCTGGAGAAACCGACTTCTTCCCGTTTATATAATAAATCTGCCCCGTCCCGCGGTACAAAGCTCGAGCGATATTTCACGATGTCGGGGATAACGCGCGGCCACGATGGTTTAAAAAGAAACAGAGACGTCTCGTGGCTCGTTTCATTATACCCCGCGAAAGGAACGGAGCAGCGACCCGACAAGATCCTGGCCACGGATAAAACCGGAGGACACGGATTACCAGCGGCGGTAAAAACGATGATTCGTCATATCCCCGGGCATCCGTCTTGGGTAAACCGCGCGTCCCGCCCAACAGAGGAATAACAATTCGGGTCCCTTTCGTCGAATAATGCATCCGAACGCAACAACGGGCTATCTGATTTTGGCAAGACTCGCGATACTGCGGCTGGCAACCGGCCACCGTTCTATCAGCGTAATTATTTTTATGCCGTGCCCTGCCAGGCCCCTTTACCATTGCGCCGTGTCACCGAGAGCCACTCCACGCATTTCAATATTTCACTTCGGCTGCTGCAGCCTCCTCGGACCGGCCCACTGTCCCGACGCGTGCTTACTCAACTTCCAAGACGATAGCAGCGGTGTTTTCATCGCGTACTCGAAAATGGCTGGTGCCCCCCGTGGACGTGCTCTGCCAGTAACCCGATTACGTTCGCCAGCGCGATACGCGGCGAGCCACGCGCGAAATTTCATTTGACGGCGTTTCGGGGCCGCTTAATGCTCTCCACGTCACCCGGTTGACGGTTTGTGTTTCCACCTGCCGCGAAATGTACGCTATCGGACAGTTTTCTTGCTCCACGGTCTCTGGCTGAGGGATGTGAGTGGCGCGGCAAATATTCCGGGAATAATTCTGCTCAGTCCAGGTTGCCTGTTCCCTCGCGTATCTAAGTTTATCTATCGTGGAGAGCTGATCTAGGATGGCGCCAAGCAACGACATTTTGTGGTAACTCTAATTGTCCTTTCCGGGCCGGGAACGCGCTAGGGACTTCATGCTCCATCAGCAACCATGCATCTCTGTTAATACCTTAATCGGCAGGCGAAAGGAGAACCTTTGACAAGGTCTCAATGAGATCGAGTCTCAATACACCCTTTCAACACAAGGCAAGCACGTATCCTACCTATCGCGGTATAATCCTCTTCGACACCACTTATCGCGAGACGCAAGCAGCTTGGAGTTGCATCAGTGATCTTTCAATCACAACCCCAGCGGTATGCTAACCGGTTGAAATTGGACCATCGCCACCCTAGCAATAATAACCTGTCCGAGGCGAGATGTGTTCTGTCCCGAGCCCAGATTCATTAATCCGTTAGATGATCGCTGGAAATGCGTGCAGCTTCGGAATCGCGGGCTCCAGCGTGTATCAATCTGCCGAGCACGGGCACGCGTGGCAGCTTAGACCAGCATAATTACTCGGATGGCCAAGTCTTCAGTGGCGATCCTTTACGATACGATCTGTGCGGTGCTCCGGATGGAACGCGTCCGCCACAGAGTGCCTCGCATTCAGAGATCGCGGTGGATCAGATGCACACGAACAGGTGTCGCGGAGATCTTGGCGACTGGACAGGTGTGGGTTCTTTGCGCCCTCGCGGCCTGTCATCGATGTTTCCCCATCGATAACTCCCGCTCGGACGTGCGAGTCTGCTCGCCCGATTCCAACGTATCCGAACCCCTCGGCTCTGTTTCTCGCAGCTCCGTGCGTGCACGCGTCTGTGACAAATCTCCCTGTCCAATCGTAATAGGGGACACGCGCGATAGCTTTGTCTTGCGGGGACACACTTGCCGGTGTCCTCCTCTGCGCTGGATCGCCCGACTGTTGTGCTCGGACGTTCAACCAGGCCGCGATTTCCACGCCGATGGGGGTGTTTCGATTATCCCGGCTCCCCGGCAAGGGTTCCGCCAGCGGTGATTCCCATGGCTCTCGTCTTTTTTCCTTTCGAGAAGTATATTCCATGATATTTCGAGAAGGAAATATGCATGGCTTCCGTAGAAGAGACGGTGCCTCGAATAACTTCGATATCTGGAACATCTGCCGGGACAGACGGTATTCATTCTTCCAGTATTGCATGTCGATGGAGTGTCGCTGCCGAGCTATGCTCCCCGTGGCCAGTGACCAAATTCCACTAGCAGCAATCTTACCCAGGGGCAACTGGGTCGCTGAATGTACTTCTTACATTCTAATGCGAAACTGCGGCTGCAATCAAGCTCGATCTGACGCACCTCGAATTCAGATTCCACGATGTCCTGGAGGATTGTTTGTCGCCGACTGACTTGCTCGCGGTGGGCTACAGGGGGTTCGTTTTTCGCGGAGACACGTTAGGTTCCAGTCAAGTGAATTTGAATAAATTATTATCATTATTATTATTATTAAACGTCTTTAATAATAATAGGCGAAGTTCAGTCAGGGACTGTTTTTTAACCTAACCTAAGACGACCACTTAACCTAGGCCTAAATTAATACAAGAAATTTGATAAAAGAAAAGAAGGCAAAACATACTGACCAGAACGTAGAGTGGGTTAAATAACATTATAACGGATGAAGAAGCAGAAAGGATTTACAAGAACATCTGAAAGAGGAGAGAGTAGGAAGTGCGCGGATTTCAGAAGGAAGAGAATTATAATAATGGGGGCGACGTAGGAGAAGGAAGCACGAAGGTAGTTTGTACGATGACAAATCATCTGGTTTCCGTCTGTCCAATCTCCCTCCGGTTTCCGACGATCACTCCTGGCGACACTCTCCAATGAATGGATATTTAGATCAAGCTATACGGTACGAAGGAACGTTCGTCGATTCGCTATCCATGCGCACTGTTTCGAATATTTGATTCCATTTCTGAAATAGTATAACCATAAGATTCGTTGGCTGCTTCAGCCAAGGTTCTGAGAGATGCCAGCCGATTGGCACGTGCCGAAGAAGGTGAAATATTTCTTGGATTCGAGGACATTCGTCTTCCTGCGAGCGGTGGAACCCTCTCAGAATCTGTCACCTATATTACAGACAATCATTCGCGAAGATTTCGGCCATACGTCGCTCACTGCATCTGTTTCCAGCCGATCGCTATCCATCAGACGTGGGAACCTCGAGAACCATCGTGATACTTAATCGATATTGCCGGTGCGTCGGATCGACCCGCCGGCCAGCGGCAAAGCGCGATAATTGAGCGGCGTCTGCTTAGCCGGCGAAGAAGGCGCGATTAAAAGTTCTCCCCACGGGACGAAGCATTATTAATACGTTGCTCGCGCTTCATCGCCGAGCACTGTGTTCCCGACAAAACTGGATCTCTAATTAATGGCCGATTTAACAAGCCGTTCGGGCAAGAAAACTTGCGGAAAATTGATGCTCGTTAACTTTGCTGGCCACGCTGCATCGCTCGCAGGGCCACGGTAATTCCTGTACTAACAATCACCAATTAATGGTCCGCGCCTCATGTAGAACCGCTCCATTAATTACAGATGGATTAATGAGAACGCACCGTTACTGAAATTTCACTGCTCTCCCTTAACAGATATCCTTTGGCCTCCATTCCATTATGAGAGTACACGGAATTCACATTGCCCTCCATCGACGAGTTCGAATTCTTCAAGTCCAATCTGTTGAGTACCGAACGTCGTTGGAGGACTTACCGAGTATTCTTTCAGAGGATCATCTTAAAAATTCCCTCGTAGATTTTAAGGTCCACAACCAACGATCGAACAGGATGGTCCAGGGGGATGAAATGGAGAGGGAAACAAAAAGGGTGGTCGAAAGTCGACGGGAACGGACAATCGAAAAAGGGGAGAAGGGTATACTCACTTGCTCGTACTTCTGACACACCGGGGACCGTTCCGGCTCGTTCGCAAGGATTATGCAATTGGATCGGCTGGCAAGCAAGAGCTAAGTAAATTTCCCGCCATTTCCAGGCCTCACGGCCATTTATGCTGAGTAAATTTACCATTTGTTTCTTTTCAATTCCCGGCTATACTCTGTTCGGAAGCACGGGGGATCGTAATAGAATCCCATGGGGTGAGAATCCTGGGAGGAGGAGAATTCCGTGCACCCCTCGTGGTTATCGACTTCGCGGGGAGATTTAACTCGTGGAAACGGAGTCGCTGTTCTGAGTTATTAAGAGCGTTCGCCTTGGTTAATTAATGGCACCCCGGTCCAAGACCGAAAACGGGGCTGGCCGACTGCAATTAAAGCTGAGATTAGTGCGAGCGCTTTACCCGCCGGGGGGGAATATAGCGCGGCAGGCCAGCTGGAAGGAAAATATCGCCACGGGAAGGTACCTTCCCTTTGTTCAGACGCTCGTTCCCTCCGCTTTTACCCAAAGAACTAACCTCGCTGGCCGACCTCACCGTCTCCAACATATTCTCCGTTATCCCGGCGAACTATCCCCCGGGTCACGCGAACTGGACAAAATACCACGAGGAGGGCGTGTGTCGCGAGTATCGCGGGTAACGAATGGTCCACCGCGGGACAGCCGTTGGCCACGCTCTTCATCAGAATCGTCAATTAGCAGGGACGCAACGGTTCGAGTTACGTCACCGGGGTTATTGAATTTATGCCCGTGAAAGGTGGGTGGAGGTGCCTGGAAATGTGCATAGCTGCGTATACACTGCTCGGGCTTGAGCATCCATCGTCCTGTGACGGATTGCCCTGGTGGCCGTTGAAGCGGAAACTGGGTTTTTGCCGCGTCGATTTTCGTGGATTCTGCCTGGTTCGTCGGATCTCATCCTCGATCCTTCTCTGGCGCGTTCTCTGGATACAATAGGTCAATGGTAGTTGTATGTTGCGCGGTGTCCTGCCGTTGAGTTTAGTACTTAAGACTGATCGAACATCCATGGTGGTCGAGTAGCTAACTAGCTACACCACCAACGCCCACCGAAATTTGTACAGACCTAGTTCGGCCACCGGTGACCAGTGGAGATGGTCGTTATTCTTTTTTCGGCTGGCGGAATAAGGCCGCACCTTCGAACCCGACGGCCAGTAAATTTATTGGTCGCGTTACTCCTGGGTCCATTCCGTAGCTCGCGGAGCGGGTGCTCGCCACGGGCAATAGTAGCCGAGTGTAGCCGGCGTTAGAAGCTTTAGATCTATCGGCGGGTCCACTCTAGGGGATGCTAACCTGTCCAAGGGATGCTCTTCCCTTGTAGCAACATCCACGGTTCCCCGTTACCCCATCCTTCCCCTCCGCCTCTGCGCCTATCGTCCTTTTCCTCCTCGCGCAGTTACGTATCGGATTATATCTCTTCTTCGACGAAGTGCACGTCCGCCGCGGTGATATAGCCGTGCTGCACTCGATCCTGGCTCTCACGACCGTTGGGAATTCCGAGAGTGTACAGGCGACGGGGCTCCAAATTAGACTAAATTTTTTAGATGCCCTGAATAGTTGTCGCCAAGACGCTGCCGCCTGCGCTCGGTTCACGGCGACCGTTTCCACTGGGGTGCCCGTAATTCTGTCCCGTTTCGAGCCTCCCTCCAACTTCCGACTGCTCCCTCTGCTCGCATTCCTGGTCCCCGAGACGTCCGTTGGATATCAAGATTATATCTTTCCACGAGGCGATGAAGCTCGATGGGGAGAAATACGCTCACGTTATGGTCGATAGCCGTTTAATCGTCCTCGGGGAATTTTACGGGCACGCGGCTGTAAAGGTAGCTACCGAATTTTCACCGGGAACGTGTCCCGACTTCTCCTTCAGGTGCCGGCGATCCTTTTCACCGATGTCTCTCAACCGGTTGCCGTTTGCGTCGGGCGATAACGTGGCAATTACCGACAAGACTCACGGGACGAAACGCTCCCTTTGATCATCCTTTGATCTCGGATGAAAGAAGATCTCCGGCGGAGGAGGAGCCGGCTCTGCCGGCCAAATTGCCCGATGAAAATAATCAATCGCCACCTGTCGCGGCACGTTATGACGCTCTGTCCCACCAGTGCATCGTTTCCAGAGGGACGAAAATCCCATGGGGGAAGCGGGACCGTGTGATCGACGCGCCAGTAACCCACTTCTCTACTTCACACCACGGATATAACACACAACGGTAGGAGCAACGAGGAAAGACTCAGCCCTCTGCCAGAGCTCCATCCATTTTCGCGAAACTGACATTTCTATCGGGACGTAGTTTCTCCTTAAAAACTTTCCCGAAGAATACCGTGAGGCGTATAGAGTTTTACTTTCCGCCCCGTTCCTCTCCGCCCCGCCTCGACCCCCTGTGCCAACCATCCTCTTTACTACGAGTATAACGATACCTCGCGTATTTCTCTATTTATGCTTCGCAATTTACGAGGGAACGGAGAATATTCGCCCGAGCGCGCTCCTCCTACTCCCTCTCACAGGCTGCACGGGTGTTTCGCCTCTCTTTCCCACCCCGGACCATCCCCTTCAATCTGCCCGCTCTTGTGCACGCGTTTCGTGCGCGCGGTTGTTGCATCCTTATTGAGATCCGAGCCTGGATTCATCCCGGACGCGAATACACTCGAGGGCACTTCGTACGCGTTTCCCTATTCGGCAAGGTCTCTGAATCATCCCGCCCTCGCGACGTCTCGAAGCGCGGCCGAGCTTATTAATTTCGCGAAGCTGCGCGTCACGCGATATCGCCGAGGATCCTGGACGTGGAACCTCGCCCCGTCAATCTTGAAATATTTTTAATTCCGCCTCAAACGTGTTCCTCCCGTTCAGCTATCCACGATCTCGCTCGTTACTCCTCGAATGTCCCCCGCCCCCACCCCCCACGGGAACCTTTCCATTCCGGTGAAAATATGAAAATCATTGGGCGAGGTGCCATTCGCACGACTCGCCTGCATTTACGTTGTTCACGCGCCCCCATCGCGACTGACGTAAAAATTCTTATCTCGACAACCTCGCCCGCCACCCCTCTTTCACCCCCGCCCCTTCGCCCCCCTGCATTTCATTTACCCCTGTCCCGATTTTGCCTCTTTCATTCTTCGTGTCGTGTGCCATTGAAGGCTGTCGACGAATATCGCCGGAGAACGCACGACGTTCGACAGAACGGCGAAGGGGAGACTGGGAACAAGCCGGTGGAAAAAAATACGTCTGACATCCCCTCGCTCGCGTCGACTCGCGCTTAACGCGGGACACGAGCGGAGCGTGTGACTCCATTTGTCACAACACACCGATGGGTTCGAGAATTTTTGATCATTTGCGAAACCGAGCGATCAGAGGGCCCGTCGTCAGATTTCCTCGAATATCTGCGCGGTCGTGAAATTTTTAAACGAGTCGCTCGAGCACAGAGGCACTTGATAGGCGGTACATATCACTGCGCGGGTATTTAAAGAGCAAAGTGCCGAGGGCTTTCAGTAACGACCTTCCAGCGGGCGCGAGAAGCGCGCGTATAAATCTGCCTCGCCTCCGTCCCGCGCGTATCGAGCCTAATAACCAGCCTCGCCTCGATGACAAGAAAAATAGTCGCTCGGGGGCGTTAAAGCGGCGGCGATGGTTAAGTGAAAAATTGCATCGCACTCGGCCCGCCGCGGCAAATATCTCCTCGTGAAGCCACGCTACCCCTAACAACCCCCTCGCTCCGCCCTCTGCTCGTCGACGTATCGAGAAATGTGGCGGGGAATGTTTCACGTTCGCCCGGTACACGTGGACGCATTTACGATCGTTTTATCAGGCTCAACCTGTCCAGCCGGCGTTACCCTCGTGGACGTTTTTAAGCTCAAGTCTTGCAGAAGAACCCGGAAAGCTTTGGATCCCATTTCAGGGGGATGCCGGGTGCACTTTTCGACGAATACCGTGAGTTTACTTTATGAAAATAGAAAACGCAGGTTTCCCTGGAACCACGGAAAATCTGAAATTAAATTTTCCATGCGTTACACTGAGGGCTTCACTAATGAATTTTTAGATACCTACCAAAGAGACCCGGTAATTCGAGATCTCTTTATGACGCGTAACTGCAAGCTTCAGGTATAATTCCAATTCCATTTGATCCGTTATATCTCTTTCTTCCATACGAAAATAGAGAGAGAGAGAGAGCGAGAGGGAGAGAGACGACTCCGTCGAGTAGAGGACGCAGAGAGGCTAATGACGGAGCGTGCTCGTTCGAGCGTATTTCATATCTGCCTGACGTCGTGCTTAATTATATCGCCGGGGAGGAAAAAGGCGGACGTTCCGCGCCCAGACAGCGAAAGTGTAAGATCGTTGCAGCGGAAAAATCCAGCGGGAGATACCGTCAGCTTCCCGGAAGAAATATTTACACGCATCGTAGCCGATCGAGCGGCTCGCGCGCGACACTGCTAATGAGCGTGGCACGTCCGTTCAAGGCGTTAAGGGGAGGCGACGCTGCTGGTAGTCGTTATCAGAGAGCAGCCGGGGGTGACTCGACGCGGACTGATTAGCTGCGCGGCCATCGAGCACCACTGCTGATATACAACTGTACACGCAGCGAAGGATTTACCAGCTGCAGCGAGCCGCGAAATTTTCAGAATCCAGAAGTGGAAGCTTAGACGACGCGACACGAGCGTCAGCAACTTTCTCTTCTAATTTCTCTCAGAGATTATCCAGTTCCACGTTAAAGTGTCCAGCAGCTTCGTTAAGCTATCCCCGCCCGACTAATTGCAAAATCGAAGTGGCCCGTCATCTCCCAGAGATCAGTGGCACCTGAAACATCGGGAGCCACCGTTGATAGACCGTCGATATTCAAAGCCAGCCGAGAGGCTTTTCTAAATCGTCACAATAAACCGCCTCGATATCGACGCGCTTCTGGTTTCTCGCCACGACGCCGAGCCTTCAATCAAGCCGCAAAACCAGCGATATCGGGCAGACCGCGTGGCACTTATAGCTCACAGGTGCCGATTGGCGTCGGGGAAGGCTTGATTGCGTTCCAGCGTGCCTTTCGGCACCGAGGATATTTAAGCTTGCGGTGTGAAAGTTCAACGGAAACATCGGCCATCCGAAAAGCGGATCCACTGGGCACACGTCGCTCGTTTTATTCCGCCTCGTGCACGCCCTGCAATCAGGCGAAACGCAATTGGACAGTGCGACCGCGGCCAACGAGGAAACGGCTGAAAGGATACCAAGTGTCGGGCATAGCGACGGCTTTGAACGGGAATTAAACGACCTGCTATCGATGCTTCGGTGTTTCGATACACGCCGCCCCGACTTTCCACTCGTTTCCACGGAATGAAAGTTTCGAGCGGGCCGGTCGGGCTATTTATTCGTAAGATTGAACCTTACGCAAACCTGACACTGTGCTTCGCTCGAATTTCCACGACCTCAACCGCGGATGACTCCGGGGCGTGTGTGCAACGGAGGGTCGGCTGCGTGTCGAGTGTAGCGAAGACAGAGTAGATTGACTTGTACACCTCGCATGGGGGGGAACTCGCTTATTTTTTAACTTTAATCGAGGCCACCATTTCGTCGGATTATCCCTACTCACATCTTCCGACAAGGCAACGGGATTAATATTGTCGTCGGAATACAACGCCTCGTGTGCTCGCTCATTCATCAGGCTACATAGGAAAGGGTGTATCAGAGACGACGTCGGCTCGCCGAAAGCTAATAACCTATTTGTTCGCCGGTGCAACGACAGACGAGTGTACTCGCCATTACGTGGTCCCGATAAGCCCGGACTCCCGCGGAGCTTATCACCGCGTGTTAATCATCCGACGAAACGCGAGTAGCGTGACGAGGAAAGTTGGGCGAGGCGATCCAGCCACGGGGATGTCGCCGCTCGGCCAAGTTCCCGCGGGCAATTTGACCGCGCGCGCGCTTTAAAAGACGGTAATCGGATTAGCTGGTCGAACGCCGCCGGTGAAATCGAAGGGGAAAGGGGAATCGAAGGGGAAAGGGGAAGCGAAGGACTCCGGTGAGCGAGAATTAAAAATCTATCGGGGGACGAGGTCCAGCGGAAAAAGGAGAATCATCGACGGGGAACGGAGGCAGAGAGAGAGAGAGAGAGAGAGAGAGAGAGAGAGAGAGAGAGAGAGAGAGAGAGAGAGTAGGGGTGGCCGGTGAATCATGAAAAACAACGAGCCGCCCGTCGGATTTATACGCAGGGAAGAGGTGGACGAGTTTTTGCAGGGATGCCCAACGAGATATCGCGGCGGTCTACGCTCGCGGATAAGTACGTCGTGCAGGCTTAGCGGCAATATGCGGGCGACTGGCGATTCTGCGAGCAATTTGATTGCCCGACGCTCTCCGTTCTATAGAAAGCTACTGCGATGGCCTCTTAACATCCGTCCGCTCCTCTTCGGGCCGAGTTCGATCAGGCTGATCCGACTGTTCCTCGATTTAAAATTTCCAATCGATTGCAGCCGCATCCAGCGCTCGTTCTCTAGGCATTCGTAAATAATGATTCCCCGTGCGAAACGAGTGGGACCGTGTTCAGTAGTGCTTCAGATACGTTGCCAGTCGAGCCTCGATATAGAAACGTCTCCGCAGTTTACTCCAGTTTAGTAATTGCCTTCTCATGCTGACGAGATGTTGCCACCTCCAAGGTTTCCTAATTTTCCCTCGCTTCCTTAAGAATCTTGACTGTTGCTCAGCGAAATTACGTTGCCACTTTGGCGCACCGCTCAGCCTTTCAGGGAAG
The DNA here is from genome assembly GCA_910592295.1 of Andrena haemorrhoa. NCBI lineage: Eukaryota > Metazoa > Arthropoda > Insecta > Hymenoptera > Andrenidae > Andrena > Andrena haemorrhoa. Next base: position 12,452,364 of record OU342944.1, on the reverse strand, counting down.
GGGCCTTCGAAACGGCAGCTATCGTTCATCGAAGGAATCGCGTTATGCGTCGGATTTAGAAACGAGCAGAAGCGGAATGCCTCGTAAACCACCCGGCAATCTCCGTACGCGTTCTCGTATCGATAATTCATTTCTGTCCCCCCGGCTTTTTTCTGTTCGAAATTTCGCGGTATCGTTGCAGCCGACTGTAAATTTCAGCGATAACTCCTCTCGACTTTCCCTCGCGGAGGCACGCGGCCGAGAAGCAACTTTTCCAACGGGGGAGGGTGGAACTCGTACGTAGCGTACGTGCGCCGATGGTATCGAGGGCCACGGCTGTTACGCAACAGTTGTTGCTAAACTCCCGGCGAGATTCCCCTTAAACACACTTAACAATACACCTCATTACAGCCCGGGTGATATATATTCAGGTAGATGTTACGCTTATCGTGACTAGCGCGCTCCAGGCCGCGGGGTCCACCCCCGCGGGTTATATTTTTTCCCCCTACCACCTGTGTGACACGCAGCCGCCGCGATCTCCGCGCCTGAACTGGTTATAAACTGTTGGCGAAGTAACATTATCGTTATTTAGTGGCGCGGCAACTTCCCTTTGGCTGCCACGTCTCTCTGGTTATGACTTTTGCCGTTGCGCTGGTCACGGAACTTGCTACCACGACCGATCCTCTACACTCTCACCCCCCCTCTCTTTCTCCGTCCACCCTCCCCGAACACCCTCAGCTGCCGCGCTGTATCAGTCGGTCGAAAAAGCGTGATTTACGGTGCTGACTCGCGTCGTTTCGCGGCTTGCCACGTGGCTGCAGCTTAACGCGACGATATTGCCCCTCGGTCGGCCAACAAATATGGATCGCGCGTCTCTTTCCTGCGCTAATAACGCGCTCCAGCTGAGTGCTCGACGTCGACATGGATCGCGCATTGAAAAGGCTATCGCGATGGATGTAGCCGAAGTTCGCGACAAGAGCGCAGAGTGAGATCGATCGATCCAGAGTGGGAACGGGTGGAGGGGCTGCTGGAATATCGTTAACGTTTCTCGGCGAAAAGTCCGCTTAATCGCGGCTGCTCGGGCCGTCCTTCTCGCCGGATAGGCGGCAATTAATTTGCGGTCGCGACGCGTGCACACGTGTCCCCGCGACCGATGACCAATAACGGTAATTATACTAATTAAGTTCGTGCCTGAGCGCGGCTTGCTGCGACGCACGGAGTCCGCTTCGAGACGTGGCAGTGGTTGGAGACGTTCGTTGTCGGGCAAATTACTTGCTGGCGGGATCGAGAGTATTGGCGGTTTAATGTAGGACGAAATTCGGTTCGAAAGTAGCGACATGATATTCATGGATCGTCTATATTTTGCTGGATATGAATGGGGAATTGTAGGTAATTCAATATTTTCCCTCTGAAATGAGAGGTTCTTAGAAATTGGGTCTACTATTTAGCATCTCTTACCACTGTGGTATTTTTATCCATGCATGCAGTTACCGTTGAAGGCAAAAGGGACTCGACTAAAGAAGGAACTTCGGTGAATTATTAACGATTACCTCGCAAGTAGAACGGTTGATAAGACGTTATATTCCCGAATATGGCCAGATCGATCCCATATCGGTTAATTAAGCACGGTTAACCGAGCTAGCGTTAGGCAGTGGCTCGCATCGTTGCGGGACAAGTGCTGTCGATAAGATGCTCAAAATTGATTTATCTAAGATGCCGCCTACCTAGCGCGGAATCCTTATTAAGGATTACTATGCATTCGGAATCTTAGCAACCAGATCAGCTTCTCCGGAACATACTTCGTCGCGGTAAATACTAAATACCAAGTCTCCGCCACCTCCGGATCCACTTTTGCTTCACATGAACATCCGCGTGCAGGAGTTACACGCGCCTCTCTACAATTATGCGCACGTTAGCGTCGTCAAGTTTGCGCTATCATCACGCGGTCGTTAAATAAACGTGAACGGGAAACGTACGCGGTGGGTGAAGGCTTAATCAAAGAATTCGCGCTGCGCTCCGCTGACAAAGTATTCGGGGAATTCGTGGAAACGCAAATTAGACGAAAACGGGCCATGCGAACCGCATAACTCGGGGAAGATAAACGCGGTTCTCGGTGCACGAACGGTAGGATAGTTTCGAATATATATAGCGAGTGAATGCAGCCACCAGGGCGGCTGTTAAGCGAATTCCACGGTGTCTTCGCGCCGAGCAACCAGTTCCCACGGCTCCTCCTCGGAACTGATCGCCCGCGCGAATTCAATGCCGCCTGCAGCTTAAATACAGCGATGTAATTTCACTTCAAGCCTGACCTGCTGACGTTTAACCGAGAAATCCGTCGTCGAAGGGTCGGTCGCGTCGCCTGGAGACGATCTGGGTCACACATGAGCGTAACTTACCTTTCCATTTCCACGTGCGCTCGCGGTCGGATTCCCATCGATTTAGCAAGCTTACCGCCAACTGCGACCGATTTTACAACTCCTCACGCGATATAATGTAATAATAATGGCCGGTGTTGTTATCGCGGCGGAATGAAAGTTCCGCTTGTTCTGCACTCGAGACTATTCAGACCAGATTTCATTGAGAAAGTTGGGGAACAATGGCGGGAGGCTGCACTGTGGCGGCTCGCGTGACTTCGGCCTAGTGAAAGCTTTCCTTGTTACTGATACCGCAAGATTATCCTCGCCCCTTCCTTCCTAGCGAAATGTCTGGCGAAATTGCCATTGCTCATGGCTGAAGCACCGCCACTATGAAAATCGCGATCCAGGAAGGAACTTGAGTGAAGAAGGATTGAAATACAGCGACAGCCAGATCGGAGCTAACGCCGGGAGATAATTGATTCGCGGCGCGAGGCCGGTCGCAACGGCGCGTTCACTTTGATCAAGCGGTTTTAATCTCTGCGGATATCTGCAAATTTGCGAGATTAAAGTTGGAGCGGCGGTGGCCGAAAATAAAAGAGGAAACGGCCGGGGGCGCGACGTGATCGTCGAAACTTAAAATCTAAACGTGCTGACTGCACGGTACGTGTTTGCCGCGCTGGAGCGACACAGGAGCTGACCGTTCAATTACACCGTACCCGCACGTGACCAACACTCTAATTATGTATTTAGTCTTAATTAGACGGGCGTTAGGTTGGCCGCGGGGGACGCCTGGCACCGCGCAAAAGTTCAAAGTCCCCCGTCGGCCAGTTTAGTTTGTCGCGCCAGCTGTCGCGCGTCGTCCGCTCGAAATTTCGGCCCCGCGGAACTTGCGCCACCGCTTGGAAAAATCGAGGACGCCCGGCGACGGAACAGATTAAAATGTCATAATAATCCGGCTGTAACTTCTGCCCTCCTCCCCGGAACTTCGACGCCTGCGAAATTTCCCTCGAGATTTTCTTTCGCTCCCCGCCTCCTACCTTTAGTCTCCTCTACGATCTTAATACTTCGTAAGCCGATCCGTTCGTCCCGGAAAAAAAAAAGAGAAAAACGTTGCCGCGTCCCCGGCATCCCGACGAATTTCGGCGGTAAAAGTTTCCCACGCTTTTGTAAGGGACGGAGTGGCTGTTTACGAGCATCGCGTTCTTGGCTGAGAAACGCGGCCGCACGTCATTCAAGCGTTAAGCGAGCCCCGAGAGCGGGGTACTTAATTTCCTCGCAAAACTTCTGGTCGCATATTTCGCTGCTCCGCGGCGGCGAACTTGCGCAATTAGACGTTCGAGCCCCGAAACTTGGCTAACTTTTCAAGCGGAAGCGTGCTCGTAAGCCTACGCTAGCCGGGGCCGATGGGAATCACGTTCGCGGCTCGATTCCGCGCGATCAAACAATTCGTCCGGCTCCCACTGTTCGCCGCGACGCGTATTAATGTCCCCTTCCGTCGGCTACACCCCCGAAAAATCGCGACTACCCCGGGAACTCGACGAGAAGCCAGCGTCTGGCGGGCGAGGAGAACTTTCCCTTCCAACGTTCGACGACTCCTGTTTTCACGGAGATACGGGTCCCCACGACCAATCGGTTCGTTCCTCCGTCCTGGCATGAGTTAAACTCCGGCTTAAAATAAACTGCGATCCACTTATCCAGGGGGCGAAAAAAAGCGGCTGATCCTCCACCGACTCTGCGAGGGAGGCAGGAATGTCTTTTCGATGGGGCGAACGTCTCGGTCCAATGATTTTGTCGATTCGACGAAACTTTCCCCGGGGTGCTTTTTCACGAAATTCGGTTTTCTTCTGGCCCGTTCGCCCGCTCGTTCGTCAGGAGACAGCCACGGCTCACGGCTCTGATATATTGGCCCGATAGCGCGCGCGCTCGCTCGCTCGCTCGCTCAGACATTATACCCATTAAACGCTGTGACCTCGACACGCCGAGGAAAATTGCCAAGGTTATAGATAGGTTTTTAATGGCCGCTTCCGTGCACCCATCGCCGACTCTCTGTGCGCGAGAATATCGCGATTTTGCTCGCCAGTACAGAGACACGAAATCTTAAGAAATGCGATCGCGCCGGTTGACAGCAGGGTTCCCTTTCAATGCTCCGGGGGCAGGTGAATCACGCGCCCGCCAATCCTGTGGTCCGTTCAGCCGCAGCATTCGGCGATTTCGTCAGCTGCGGCGAGTCGACTGGGATAAATGTCGCGATCCCGTGAACGCGAAACCGCGTACGGTAACGTTCACCGATAAAGAAGCAGTAACAAAGGCAATAACATCCTTCGGTGAGCAGTGACCGTGGCAGCTGTGATTTATTGGACCGCACCCGGCAGCCTTTACGATTTCGCCTGCGTCGCGTAACTAGCGACGGAGCCACGTCAATATTAATGCCACGGAAGCGACAACAATCGCGAGCTCCCTTCGCGTTTCATTGCGCCGGGCCATGTTTGACGCGTGTCGTCGTCCGCGACACGCGAAAGCAGAGCGGCGGGGGCAAATATTTGCCCCAGCCCGGGCGATTTAACAATTACGCGCGTCGATGTTCCGAGCGGGGCGCTGCTTTTCATCGGCAACCGTTTTTCCAACGAACCGAGGTAGCATTCCGCGCTTTCAAATGAAAATATTGCAGCTGCGAGTTCGAAACGTATCTTTTTTTTTACACGAGTGCACCCGCGGAGAACCGGGTGGGTATTTTTACCAAAAGCCCCCCGGGCGGCATTTTGTGCGATGCGTTTTCAGGGCAACTTGGTGGAAAGGGGCAAACATTCATGGAAAACGCTGGTCGCGGAGGCGTATTTGCGGAATTATTTCCTGCAGCTGAGAGAGCTGCTTCTGCCACTGTAATTAGACGCTTTGAATCGCGAGGGGAACAGAGGCAGCTGGATTCGGCTGGGACCGTTATCGTGATTCTCTATCGAATGCTTCAACCAAGGAGACCTGTAAAGTTTCTGCCGATAATTATAATTTAATCGACGATCCATCGCTGGTCGAACCGATACGTTTTATCGCGCGAACGTGAGAAATCCTCTAAACTCTGCGAAATTATTTCGTAGTTTGCAGTCTCTACAAACGCAACCCGTTCGTAAACCACAAATTATCCTTCCATAACAGTTTATCGCGGGCCGGGCTTCCAAGAAAAATCACTTAAAACTCCCTCGTACAGAAACTAACTTGCGGGAATAATTTTGTAATTCGTTTGATGGAGTTCTCCGCGGTGCCACGCGGCGGATAAGTATGTATCTCATTTGAATATATCCGGCGGAGCTGGGAACACGGGATAATCCGTGACCCGCGGATAATCAGCAGAGCCAGAAACACGGAACATTCCGTGTGCCGCCGATAAAGTGTTAAGTTAGAGCGGAGAACAAATCGAATCCTCGGAGGAGCCCCCAGAGGAAGCGTTCGCCGGCGAAGCCGTGCATCGAAACAACCCTCCAGAAATTCTGCTCCCATTGGTCCTTGTTCCAGGATCTCGCTATTCATAGTCCCCATCAACGAGCTGGTACCCAGACTGTCCCCGATAGCATTGCTTGGTCCACAGCTCCTCATCGCTGGCTCCCAATTTGGTCGTCCAGGGGCGAACAATGAGGCAGCAGGTCGCTCGGCTGCGGAATAAATTTTCAATGGCGACGCTCGTTTATCTTTTCTGCTCGTCGCCGTATAACGCGCGGATCGACCTCTCGACGATATCTGGGGTAGAAAGAAACGAGCCTTCCATCTGGGCTGAGCGCGGGAATTCGATCGTCTCTGGAAGAATGTTAAAGCGGACTTTCATGAGGCTGAGAGGAAAGTCAGTGCCGGCAGGCTGACGCGCAGTCGAGAAGAAAATCGTGGACGGGTATAAAGCATACCTAACGACCGATCCATTGATTTTCAATTTTCGACGCGCCCTCGCGCGGAAATGGAGAGGCAGAGGGAGACTCGGCGGTGAATTAGCCTTGCGCCGCGGTGTTGTCTTGATAGATTCGGGCTTGGAAACTTTTAAGAAACCTTTCGATCGCGCCGTTATCGCCCTCGCGGGAGACGCGCGTTCGTGAAAAATGCCTTTTCTTTCTACGGATCGTTTCTCCGCGCGATCCGAGGGTGGGTCTGCGTTCGACTTTCCACCCTCCAACATTTTCTTCTTCTCTGTGGAGTAAAGACACTGTGAATCGGACGGCGAGGACTGAGATATTCTGCGGGCGAGCACGATTACTGAAGAAGCAGTATCTTTGCACGTACTTCGTAATAACTCAGTGACCAAGAATTGTCTCAGAGACTCTCAAAGTCCCTGAACATTGGCAATCATCTATCCGAGTCCACCTCAATGGGAACTTTTAACTCAACGAGCATCCCAGAAAGCCTCTCTTGCCAGTTTGCCTCTCGTTCCTTTACTCCTCTGTTTTCGAACGATTCACCCTGACTGTTCGTTTGTTTATCCACGGAACGTTCCCAAGAAACTCGCATATTTATGCGGAGTAACGAAGGACGTCTTGCTCCATTATCGCGCCAGAACGTCGAAGGCTTTCCTCTCCGAGGCAAAGAGCGAAACGCAGCGTGACAATTCCGCTCTCTGCGCTCTGTGACGCGACAATAGCCTTTTACTACCGTGAAATCTATCTCGTTATCGCATGATGCATGAAGCGCAAACAGAGGGATCGCCATGTCGCCCTGGCGGGGGTCCTTGGAGAGCTCCTCGCGCAGTTCAGTGGAACGTGTCAACCTATAATCAGACCGCTGCAGTTCCGTCGAATAAATTTTAGACGTCGAACGATTCCTCTGGAGCACGCCATGCCCGGCGCAGTCTGACAAAGGACAAGCATGGCACAGTCTGAGGGCGAATCGTTCTGTTTAGCCGGTGTTCCATCGTTCCCGACGAAACGCCGCGAAACAGTCGTACGTAAACGCCACTCGTTGCGGTCCTGTTCGCGGTCCTTGGGCTTAATTTCACAGCTAGGCGAGATCCACGTATACGCTTCTGCAGGCCACGTCGCGGCACGTTTACGCGTGGATGGAATTTCGCAGGCAGGTCGTAGAACTCCTCTGGCGTATAATTCTGGACGAGCAAATATGGTGTCGGATGGATCTTCGCGAGTACCGCGAGGGCTCGGTGTAAACGTGCGGAAACAAACTACCCTGCAAAGCAATTCTACTTCAGAATAACTTTGACTCGATTCTACCCGCAGCCCGGCGCGATATTCCTTGAAAATCGAACGCAGGGGGTAGAACGGATGGTAGGGGCTGGGAGGACGCGGACTCGAGCGTGGAGCGTAATTGCCTCTAAGGGTGGAATCCTCGTGGCGTTGGCGGCGCCGTTAAACTGTCCCGAATCCTCTGCACGCCCGGACCGGAGGCCTTCCAAGGAGCGAGCCCGGCAAAGTCCAGCTGCAACCGTCGCCCCCGGCTGCACCCTGGGACTGAACTGTGTCGCGACGGGGAGGGTCGGGTCTGGCAAGGACAGCGCGCGAAATTTCCGCAACATATCGATTGTGGCTGGGTGCCTTGCATTATCTTCGCGCGTCTCCCATGTGTGCACACAAGAGGGAGGGACGGGGGCGTAGTTGCACGAGCAACACACGCGCACACATGCGACCGACGTATTTCCCTCGCAATCTAGCGCCGCGCGCATTACATAAATTCATACACTCGGACGAAGGGAGGTAGAGGAGAGGACAGCCAGGGTAAGGGAGAGAGACAGAGGGAATACGCGGGGTTGAAACAGGGCAGGGGGAGGGGACGCGTGGAACATGTTTCCAGCGATAGTGTACATTTGAGATACAGCGGGCGGACTACGGTTCTAATTCCGATGACGTATGAGCTTGCATAACCTAGTTTTCTGTTTGCCAGCCCCGGTAATGAGTTGTCTAGTCCTCTCTCTGTCTCTACACCCCCCCTGCCCTTCCACCTGTAACCACCGAAACCCACGCTGCCGTTAGCCCTCCGCCACCCTGCCCTCTCCCGCTGCATGTAACGCCGTGTGTCCACGTATCGTAAATTACACGGCTGACGGATAATCGCGCGTTCATAAGTTCGGAACGCGACGCCGAGTGGGTGGCGCGGCGTAAGTGGCTGCGAGGGCTGAATGAAATCCGCGCGAGCGGGTCGCCGACGAGAAGCTCGCTGGGAATTTTCGGCGCGCTTGATATGCTCGCCCAGATACTCCGGGTGGAATTATTTTTAATGGACACCGCGGCGGGGGAATTAGGGGAATTAGGGGCGATCAGATTATTCCTGGTTGAACGCCGGCGGAAGCTGGAACACAGAGGGAAATTGGAGACCCGTAATGCCACGGGTTAGGATTTTGCATGGCTGGAAAATTGAGAGGCACAGCGCGGAGGACGGTTGGCGGTAGACAGAATTTTCCGAATTGAAGGGCGAGGAGGGTTTTTATTCCCCGTAACTTTCGGCCACGCGGATCAGATCATCCTATCGCGCTGTCACCGAAAACACGCTCGAAAACCACCCCCTTTTTTCCATTTCAGGTCGTATCTCAATCACTGGCGCACAGTCTCGTCCGGTGTCCGACCACTGTGTTCGTTCAGCTCGAACCCGTGCTCGTACTTTTTCCCTTCGAACAAGAAGGCGCCTCTGCGGACTACGAACCGATGTCCGAAAATACCGTTCCCCGGAGTGATATTCGCGACGTCACGACGCTATGTTGACTGTCGATAGCATACAGAATCCCTTTAGGAAGATACGAATACCGTCGCTGTCGCGTGTTCCAGCAGACCGGGCGAATTAATTTTCGATATTCCCGATGCAGGGTTCCGTGAACTTGTTGCAGTTCCGGGGGAGTGTCAAAAAAAAGGCAAATGAAAATACAGGGTCCTTTCATAAATATTTACGCTGCAGATGCAGTCGCCGGAAGAAAGGTAGAAATTAATCGTCCCTGGCCGAGCAAGGATGGGAAGGGTATAGATCTCAATGAAAGTTGCTGGCGAATAGGGAAACGAGGGATATTGACTGGGATTGGCGACGACGACAGGAGAGGGAAAAAAACCTCTCCTCCTCGGGGCTCGTATTACGGCAGATATTCTCCAGGAGAGAGTTTTAACGAGCGTAACGATCTCGGTGTTTATTAAATCGATCATCCTCCGAGTATCGCCGACGAATCCAGCTCTATCCAGGACGAGCGAGCGCCTCTCCAGGCACGTGGAGCCGACGATTTTTCATCGGGGACGCTCGCGAATCTCCTTTCATCGCCGTTTGCCTTCCCGAGCAGCATCCGCCCGCCGAGACAGCTCCGTGATAAAAGAGATCGTTCGGCGGTGCTTTTACGCGAAACGATGCTTCGTCGTGCGCTTTGCTACGCTGCCTCTGCTCGAGACGCGGGGAGAACCGTGACGCCGCTCGGAGTTGTCGTGGACGAATCTATCGAGGATGCGGGTAAAAACCGAAGCCGCGAGGAACGCTGCCGATGTACGCGAGCGCATGTTCCTGGGAGTATCCTGGATCGAGATGAAAGAAAATTAATGTGGAATTAAACACCGCGGGGGTTCGGAACGGTTTGAAAGTGTGTATGTAACTTCATCGTGTCCATAAACGAGAACGCTTAAGGAGTCGCGCGTAAGGTAATTCTGCGGAGTTAACTTTGTCCCGCTTTCGCCGCGAGAAATTGGCCGGCACACGTCGTTGGGCGTAACAAATGTAACGCGGTTATGGCGGAAGAGGCGCATAGGGAAGAAGGGAAACGAGCGTGCGAATGCGTACGGCCGCGGCGAGGGGGAAAAAGTCGGCAACTTAACGAGGTAATTTAATCTGTTTTGTCAGCGGCCCGCCAGCCAACAGGAACGCTTCACCGGCTTTACTTGCGACGAGAGATAATAACTCACCGCGAGTTTTGCTGAATCCACACGCCCCGTTTTGCGAATCGCGTGGCTGTTGTGCCACGCTGATGAGGGTGTCCGTTGTTCGGCCACGTTTTGCGCGGCTCGAACAATCGTCGATTAATTATATTGTTTTTCAACGACCGAACGTCGACGCCCCGGCAGTTTGTAATTATATCGATCGCGGGCGATGACGGGGGGCGTGGGAACTTAAGTGGTACAGGTCAATCACGGGGACATGGCTGAGGTTTCTTTGTCCGTGATGTCAAAGTTGCGACCACTTGCGTAATAGAACTTTAATACCGCCGCGGCTCTTTAAAGCTTCCATGGAAAGATATATTAGGTATTAATAGGGCTTGAATTTTTAATTTAAGTTACGAAAGATTTTCGCGACTCTGTGGCTTCACACCCTTACCGAGTCTTACAGTTTCCCTTTGTGGAAGGCTAGGATATTAACGACTCGCAGTATAGCTGTATCTGAGCACGCGTAGCATTGCATTCTGTAGATCCAAGTGCGCGGCTCTTCCCAACGTGTTGCAATCAACGATTCCAGGCGAACAATTCTAGACATTACTTCGAAGAAGCATAATCGATCGCTCTTTCGTATAATAGAATGGCATCGCGTAGACTATTGACCGTCGAACAAGGTTGCAAAAAAGCTTCATTCAAGCAGTATCTCGTTCCTGTGCCTACCTTATTTACGCAGTATGTCAGCCACGACCACCAGAACTCCAGAGAGGAGGTGAATTCGAGAGCGCGCTTTCCATTGAAACAGCGAGGCGGTGGAGATACTTTTTATTTCCCGTGAAATCGAGTAGCTGCCTAGTCCGATGAGAAATATTCGCGAAAGAGCAGACGCGTACAATGCGGACGGGGATAGGCAGGAGGGCGGAACGCGGTGGAAGTTTGAGCGCGCGGCAGGATTTTATGCCACTGGAAAATTATTAAATTCGGATCCGCCTGTTGCGAGTAACGGCACGATAACGCCATGGAAAGATTCGTAAATATTTTACAGGACTAAATTACTCTAAATTATTATTATTATTATTATTATTATTTATTTATTCGCGGATAAAGACCTTTAATTTGTAGCGAACACGTCATTAATTTAACAAACAGACAATGTGAAAGCAAAGAGAAGAAAAGCCAGTACATAAATGAACAAACAATAATACATGAAAATAATGGAACTAATGAACTAATAAAATTGAAATTAGAATTAAAATTATGCAAGGGTTCCGCTAAATTACTAAAAAATTATAAAGTGGAATACTTAGGCGACATACACGCTGCAGTTGTCGTTGTCCGACCATGAACGGGTCTACATCACTGGCAGCTATGTTTCAGGAATCCTGGCAAGGAACAGAACGGGAAGAAGTATACGCGAGTCAGACACTAGGAAGCACGTGTACAGCAGACACACGTTCAAGTGGGACGTCCCTCAACGACACCCAGTGTACACAGCAATCTCCGAAGCGTAATTCCCTGTTTAAGCGAATCGATGAAAAAGGACTGCGTTCGAGATCTAATCTGCGCGAGAATTCTTACGGTCGGAGGCTACCCTCCGATATAGATCCCGCGCGAGATTCGAGGACCGTACATTTTTCAAGAAGCCTGTCGCGGGATTAAATGGCTGCATTTTTTTATGCCGAGCGGGAAATTTACCTTCGAAACGTGAGCAGCATCCGTGCTGCGCGCTGTCTCTTTCGCGGGGACACGGTGTACATTCGCGACAGAGGATACCCGTGGAAGCCCTTGAGATATATTATCCGGGAGGGACGTTTCCACCCCCTTATTTCGCGTTTCAGCCCCAACGCGAACCGAGCTGGCGTAGAGGAGAGCCAGCAGCGGCCCGGCGTCGGAGGACGACCGACGAGGCGAGACTGTACCCCTGACACCTCGAGTGTCCAAATAAATAATGCGCCTTATTTGTTATAGGAATTGCAGCCCGACGAGGGATGAAATCTGCGGGTGCCTTCGCCCGGTGGCAGCCAAACCCCAGCAATCCCTGTGATTAAGTGCACCCTTCGCTCGACGATAATTGCTTTACAAATACGTAGAATTTATTGCATGTTTGCCTCTAGACGCTGGGACACGTCCCTTCGACTACCAACTGGATTTTGAAGGGCGATTGCTGGGTGGAAACGAGGAATTTTCATTGTATCTTCTTTAATTCAGTTCTACGAGTTCAAAGGTTCAGTAATCGATGCAGTATGAAAAATGCTGCGCAAACGTTTAGAGAAACAGAAGGAACCACGCTCGACTGCCATCGTTTCGCCTAATCAGCACTGTCCCGCGATAAAAATCTAACAAGCAAGAGGGGGGTGGGGGGGGGGGGGGGGGTGGAAAATCCAGGGAAGCGACACACGCGACAATCGTTCGACGGTCGCTCCACTTTTTCATTTCCGCCAGCCGACGGTGAAATATACAGGGGGCCGACGTGGTCTAAAATCTTTGCCAATTCCGCGAGATTTAGCGCATCCGCTATCCATAAAGCCGGAAATTGATTACGTCCGCGCTAATAGAATTTTTATTCGTGCGACGCCCTGTCTGCGCGCGAACTCGCCCACCCTCGGCGGCACGCCGCACAATTTTCCCCTGGAGTAAAGCCATCCTCCCCTTCCGCCACCATAGGGGTGCGAATAAAATCGGGGAGGCTGCCGTAACTCCTCAGGGCCGCGAGTAAACCCAAGTTGCATCCACTTAACGGATTTTTACGCGCCACAGACGATGAAGACGGCGTGAAAGGAGTCGCGATTCGAATAGAAAAACACTCCGTGTCCTTTCAAGCTCGTCCTGCCATCGACCTGGTAACCCGGTCCAAATGCCATTGCAGTTTATGGGAACAAACGAGTCTTCAATAGAGATAGATAGAGAGAGAGAGAGAGAGGGGGGGGGAGAGAGAGCGAGTAAATGGCCGTGGACAGCATAGGAGGATGCTGAAAGGGTTTCGTCCCTGAGTGTCCTCACAAAGTGTTGAGAATCATTGGGCACGGTTCACGGGGCGTGGAGCTTCATAGAATCGTTCAACGTCCAGCAGGACCCTTCTGACAACGTTTAACTACGTTTTCACGAAGCCAGCGTTCGGAAACGCCAATTAGTTTGGAAGAACCTCGAAAGAGCCAGGTATTCTTTATTGGGTCTCCTTTACCGTCGACCCTTTCACTTTGTCGAACCGATAACTACTACAGGGGAGCAGCAATCACAAAGCAAGCAGAGCTAAAATGATCCGTGCGAATGTTCAAAGTCCAAAAACTTCTGAAATATTGGACCCAACGTGAGGCAAACTGAGTGTCTAAGTGGAATTGGTCCACCAGTGGTCAGACGCAGACTGGTTCTTGCCTTAACGCTCTTCTATCGGGAAGCACGGCGGGACCAGGCGTGAAAGGTGGCGAGAATCAAGTTCAAAGTCGACGAGTTCGTAATGCGGGCTTTCCACGAGGCTGCCGGAGTCCGTTTTCCGCCGTGGCAGTCGCGACGGTGTTAAAATTCAGCGCGTTCAGCTTGCCGCCCGAGGCAGCCCAACTGGGTCATTAAATATGAGAGATCTCGTTGCAGAGAGTCTCGCGGAGCTCTGCTACACGCGTAGGGGGAAAAAAGAAGAAGGTAATGGAGGGAGAGCAGGGGGAGAGGGCGCGCAACACAAGCGGACAGGGTCGGACGGAGGGCGAGACTCTTGCAGTTGTTTCTCGGCTGCCTGACGCGCCACTCTGGATGCACTTTTGTATAATTTTACTTTAATTGCTGTTGAGACCCGGGAGTTTTCAAGTTTCTCTTCTCCTTATCTTTTTCATGCTCCTCTACCCCTACACCGCCGCCTCTCTTAAGACCTTTCCCCGCGTCGGAGCCTCCTCTTCCTTCCCTTTAATCTATTTCTCCCTAAAGCTTCTCGCCTTTATTTCATCCTTCTCCTTGGCACACTTTACCCGCGCCCGGCCCTGTCGCCATCCTAACACCTACCGCCTCGGCCTGCGCCCGCGTGTACCGACTGCACCCGCGCCGTTTTCGGGGTAAAACTGCTTTATGCAACCCCGTTCCTCGTCTTAACTCGTAACGCGGGCGAGCAGCGAGCGCATTCGAGCCGGCGATAAGCCTTTCACGGCTGCTTCCGTTCCATGGGATCCGCGAAATATGAGCGTGCCCAGCAGCAGCAGCGTCGGCGGTGGCGACGGATTAAGCGCGAGCTCGAATTAGAGGAGTAAAGACGATGACGCTGGGGGGTTTCAAGAATCAAATGCGCACCTTCCGCCTGAACCGCACGCGCAAGCAATCCGCGCCACCTTGTGACAGGTTCTAATGAGGCGTCGCTATTGTTTTATAGCACGCATCAACGGATTTCCATTACATAAATTGCACACGTGTAAATACGTGCTTTATCAGCTGCTTTAGAAGAAACATCAAATTATTAAGCCCCTTGCACCACTTTGCACGCAACGCGACACTACGTTCAATTAATACAACGAGATGATCGAGGTTGAGATTCTAGTTAGATCAAAGTGAAGATCTCGCTACCGATGAGCATACACCACCTGCGAGTTGTTGCTCAGGACTTTGTTGGCCCTGCTAAGGTGATCCTTTGTTATCGTCCTCTATCTAGGGCTTTCAATAGGGTCTGAAAAGAAGCTGGGGCCCGAAGCTCTTCGCGTAGCCTCGATGGTTTAAGATGTTATCGGACGGGGTCGTAGTGTTTACCGAAAAGCAGACTAAGGACGACGAGGTTCCTGGACCTTTTCACCAAGCCCCGGGTATCAGTTATTTACATCGCTCCGGTAACAGGGGTGTTCGCCCCCCAAACGTGACAGACCACACACGCAGTCATTGACACTGACTGATACATTTTCACCTTTCTTTATCCCGCCAGATATCTCGAGATGCTAAAACATGGCCTTTCCATTCGACAGGGCAAGGACTCGAGACACGAGGGACCCCCGGGTGGCTGTGACTTTTCCTGACTCGCTCTGGCGATAATTATTTCCCTCTGAATTCACGTCCCTAAGAGTGGCGAGATTTTAAATGCAGCCACGCGAATCATTGAATAATATTTAATATTCATCAAGCCCATGAATCTCGAATGAATATGCAGGAACAGATGAGAGAGGGTGGGTGATTATACGCGAAGAAAAGAGGACGTATCGGGGTCACGGAGGCTCTAAGTTACGACTTAAAGATAAATCTCGAGCCTTCGCGAGATGTGCCCTGCAAGGGGCTGGGAACGCGTCAAGCAGGCCCCCTTTGTCCAAACATTTTTCACCCCGTCGCTCTCCGTTGCAGGCTCGATGTCGAAGCAGCCCATACACGTCCACCCACCCTTTTATCGTCTGTGCGTCGCTTTTCATTTCCGAGGCGATTTCATTAACCCCCGCGGAACGCGTTCCGACGAGAGGCTGCGAGGGATGAAAGCCGGGTGGACGTTGATTGCAGAAAGGAGAAACTTGTGCGAGTGCATCGAGGCCGAGTTTTACGGCGAATTTAAATAAGAGCCGGGCTGCTACGATCCGAGATGGAACGGAGGCAGAAACTGAAGGGACTCGTTGCTTTAATTGCGATATTTAATTCGACGACGCGGATATCGTTCGAACGACGCGGCACGCGTTCCTCTGGGACCTGTCGTTCCAGCCGCTAAACCGCCGGCGTAAGTAGCCAATCCCCCGAAGAAAGAACTCGCTGACACGGTTCGTTTAATAAATTACTCGGCGCACACGGCACGACTGCGATATAGACCAGGCATCCGCGATAGTGGCCACTCTGACCTCCCTTATTACCGACCTAAAACCTCGACACCACCATCAACCCTCTTCCACCATTCCCGCCGCCATTCTTCCACTACGATATTGTTGTTCGCGGCCCCTTCGAGCTCGTTTCTCTCTCGACTCGCTGTCGTTCTTCGACCTCCCTGATCTGTCGCCCAGTTTTCCTTCTGTTACCGAGAAAAGGAACTGCCGGCAGCTGCTTCCCCACGCAGGATCCGAGGACAACGGTGTTCGAGGCGGTGCCGCGTGTACCTCGGGGCAGAATGGTGCCACGAATTACGCGTCATGCTCTGTCGCGATCGTACACCGAGGCCCAGTGAATTAATTGCATCGCGTGATGATCGAAATCTCCCCGGCCAAGCTGTGTTATTATTTATTCCCCTGCGGCGCCGCCTCGCGACCGCTTATCTGCTGGACAAGCGCCGCGATACCGAAATCCGCGATAATTGTGAAGTTCCAACGGTCGACGGTGGCGAGCATAGCGGCCGGCCGGAGGTTGAACGGGGGCAAGAGAGGGTTGGCTTTCTTGCAAGGAAGTCAAACAAATAAATGTTCCGACGGGCGAACATAAAACTCATAATATATGAGATAGAAGAAATACCGGCGATCTCTCACGTGAATCCTCACGTACCAGTCCCATGCATCATCCCCCGACCACCCCGGAGTCCGAGCCCCCTTCGGCCTCCGCAAACTCAACAACTTTTCCAACACCGTTTCCATTTACATACACACGCGCCCGCGTATTCGCGATCCCCGTGGATCGATGTGCCTCGCATTTGTTATTCGACCTCCGGATACGTGCGAGCTTTTTCGGACGATAGGATCTCTTAACATCATAATTCCTAATTTAGTGGCGACTGGAGATTGGACCGAAGCTGCTTAAAGTCGCATAACTCTTCATCTTTCTCGGGAACGAGAGGGGCCTCGATTTCTCTTCTTAGAGTACACACGTGTGGGGTTGGGAAACGATGGAAGTGGTAGGTAGGCGAACAGAGACGAGTAGATATCAAGCTCTTTCTCGAATGAAAAGTTCGGTGGTGGACGAGCTACAACAGATCGGCTCAGAGAAGACGACTGACTGCCACTCGCGCACCTATTCGTTCCGCGTGGCCGGAGCACAGCAAGATTCTTGGGAACCCGCGACCCCCCCAATTTTCCCTGCGACCGAGTGCAAGCTAAATTTTCAGCCAATCGAAAACGAATCTCCCTATCTTCGAATTTATACCCGCGCGAGGACTGTTCCTCCAACGACCGATTTCCGGAAGATTTCCCTTAAAACCTCGTAACTCTTTATTCCCCCGGTTCGACGGAGGGAATTCCTTTTTATTCGAGCGCGCGAGCGTAACGGGGGTCGTTCGCTGAATTCCCAGCCACTTCCGGCCCCTGCCGACGAAAAACCGATCCCGCTGCCTCGCCGCAACCGCTATTACACAGTGATCCGACGTGGGCAAGGGTCCCTCGTCCCCTCATCCGTCATATTTCGCCGGCGCATCGGCAAAGTTTCGCGCGCTGCCCGGGCCGACCATTAATTTTAAAACCGCGCGCGCGGGCTCCGCGGGAATCAATCTCGCCCCATTTCGCTGGACATTAAAGTGCGCCGCGTCGAAAGTCAAATATATCGCCGCGCGGAGAGGGCGGGAACGAATGTTTCATTCGGTGGCTCGGTATTTAATATGTCGCCCGGCTGGCCCAGTTCCCGGCGGTGTTGCGTGGACCCGGCGAACCGCCTCGAGCAAAAAATCTTTACGGGATGGGAACGCTATCAGGCGGTCGAACGCGCAACGGCGACCATTTGGGAACGACGCTTCCGCCTGTATCGAGAGCCATCCCCGACACATCCACTTCGAGCTTTTACGATAGCGTTAAAGTCACGACAGGCTTCGGGACGCGGGCGAAAGATCAGCGACGGCGCGCACTTCGGCTTATCTCCGTCGTAAACCTCCCCTGCAACCGATCGAACACACAGGCCCGGCTTGCGCTTTACACTCGCGAAATAATTGGGAATTAGCCGTGATCCCCGTGGGGATCCAATTGGGGGCGTGTGGGAGGCTGGTGGAAAGAGACGGTCGAATCGGGAGCCGGCCGATTGGCAACGATACAATTACGCGTATTATGAAATAGGGCGCGAGGGAAGTTGGGATGGGAAATTGGAGGGAAAGGGTTGCGGAAATATCCAGCGAAGAAAGGTATGTTTAATTCTGTTCCGAAAAGGAGGGGTCGGGCAAGTAAATTGGGTAGTAAGTTTGGGAAGTTCGTGTGGCTGGATTACTTTACCGAGCAGGAGATGGAAAGGAGCCGAGGAAGAAGGCTGCCTTCCTTCGTGTACCTTTCACCGGGAAACTGAGCGAAACGCTAGTTATCTCGATGTGGATTACATGAATGTTGATTGGCTCACTCTCAATTAGGGGGATACGTCGCTCGGCTAATGTTCCTTGTTCACTCGTTTGTAGGAACCATCAACGTTCTGCTGTAAGTATGATGAAGTTGCTAAACATATTTATGCACCGTGTATTGCTTAAGTAGTCAAAGTGGCGTAACGCCCTGTCATCACTTCGGTGAGCCAGAATACTCCTCTATCCTCTATTCACTGCTGAAGTGGCATTCGCGTGTTACGATGCAGCCCCATATAATCAGTCGTACCGTTCAGAATTTTATGCGCACCCCTTTTTCCCCCGGAGGCGCACACTTTTCCTTCGATTTTGAGTGGAGAACAGCGAGGGGTGCCTGCACAGGCCACGGGGACGAAGAAACCCGGGCACGAAAGAGCAAAGGCGAATTCGGGGAGGGCATGCATAATGGATCGGCGCTGCATGTCGACGCGATTCCCGAAGCTCGATCGTATAAAAATGTCAGCAGCTTCGCCGCATCCCGGCTGGCCTCTTTCTTCTGCCGAGTCAAAAACATACGACGCGGGACTTGGACGCCAAGGTGTTTTCCGTTCCGTTCTGAATAATTTTAAATCCCTGGCAAAGCGATAGCTGCACCACAGACGCAGCTCCCCGACGCGGGCGATCGAGCAACTTCTCGCGATAGGCGGAGGTCCTCCTTTTTCGCGAAAAATACCCCCATAGCTCATTGAACAAGAGACACGGCTTCAACTTCCGCGGAGATAATGCTCCGGTTTCGCAGTAAATCAGTTTATCGCGTTGACCCGGATACTTAGCCATTCCTTCAGGTAGTAATTCACGGGAAAGTCGGATGAGGGACGGGGGCCAGCCGTTCCGTTATCGCGATTCGGGCTCCGATCGTCCCGTCCGCGTTTAATATCGAATTAATAATTGAGCAAACCGCCGGCGACGGGTCCAGGGAGCTTGCGCCCCTATCGCCTCGATTGAGTATCGCGAATCAATCAAACGCACAGGATCCTAGACAATGAGGCAATTGTGACTCTGACGCCTTTAGGTAATTCCGACCTCGTGAACAGAGGACGCGTCCACGAGGATTGGCCGGACCCCGATAGAGGTTCCCGGTGTCCAGGACGCTCTCGGCCACGACTCCATTCATGTGCCAAGTCTCGCGTAACTACTGATGACGTTCGATGTGCGTGCACGCGGATGAATCGAACGCGGACGTAATCAAGCGAGCCGATGGAAATGGACACGCTGACGAATTCTGGCAGCGAGTCCGGCAGCCTCTGTTGGGCACGGAGCGGGGGGACGCGCGTGACAAACGTCCCGATTGAAAGAGATTACTCGATTAATAGGTCGTTACGGTGAAAGGCACGATCGTTATCGGGTTTTCAGCGAAATTTCCGGGCGCCTTCTATTCTTCCGATTCTTCGATAAGACCGCCGAGATCGGGGAGCTCGTTACACCAATTAAACGGAGGCAAATCGCGCCCAGCCTGATTTGAATTTCCCTTCGAAGTTGCGGGATCCGCTGCGAGTCGCGCATAGAGATGCAGATTTCCCGGCGATTCGTCCGCCGAACGTTACCAGTCCAACTTCCAAAGTGAAATTCCTATGATAATAAAGATGAGGTAGGGCGCGGTTCGACGGTGCTGGACGAGCAAATACACCGTTTCATTCGTTCGCTTGCGTTCCCCTCCTCGGTCGCCGAAGACCCGGGCGAGCAGTTTTCATTGCGTCGCGCTCGCGGGAACAGGACGGCTCCGATTCTTGCTGGCTGCACACTTTCGAAACTCGACTCAAGAATATCGCTGGAATCCCCGTCTCCGGAAAGTTCTTTTAAAGTTTTGTCTATCGTGACCGATCCGGCCAATCGGTTCGAGGCGTGCACAGGCGAAGACCGCGTACCTGGGAACGCCACTCTTCTACGCTCTCGTGACTTCCCGCGATCGGGTTCTCGGATATCTGCGAGATCCTTCCTACGAGCTCTTATCCGACCCTCTATCCAACGACGGTCTGGATCGTCGTTTTGAGGGAACTTTCGAGATCGTATACACTCTCGAGCTCCCTGTATTTCCTCCGCGTTAAGTGTTACTTGTAAATAATATTCCTAACGTAGGGTTATTAAGTGGATTCAGACGAGTCGTGCCCCCCTCGTCCAGACGACGCGTTCACGTCAGGGAGATGACGCCGCCTCACGGAGGACCCAGTCGTTTAAGCGAAATTTCGAGGGTCCCGGCGACGCGACGCCCACGCTAATCATCGCAATTTCGCGACACGCGGCGCCGTGCAACGCCGTCCCGGTGTGTCCTTTTGTGCGGGCCGCACAAAAGTGTCTGGTGGCTCTTTCCGTAACTAAAAGATGAACAGAGGAGAGAAAGCAGGCGCCAAGCCGAGGCAAGGAACCGTCGGCACCGACGACGTCCCCGCGACTATCGCTGTACACACCAGCAGCGTCTCGACGACGACGAACAATGTGTGTCTACGGAGCGTGCAGGTTTGTATCTTCTTTCTCGCCACTCAGCCTGGACTCCCTTTTTCAACGCGGCCCCCCTGCGCCTCTGCCCTTCTGCTCGCTGGATCCGCCCGCCCCCGGCTCCACTTCGCCCGGAGAGGCCGTCTGTTTTGTAAATCAGTGTCGAGTTGCCTGGAGTTGCGAGAGAACGGGCCCGTCCGCCCCGCGCTGTGACTGAAGACGCCCCCGAAGAAGGGGACGCCCTGATGTAATGACGACGAACCTCCGCCAGACACGGGGGAGTAGTCGAACACGGTTACTGACTGTGTACAAAGCGCCTGGAAACCGCAACTGCCGGTCGAAGGCAATCGATTCTCAAGAGAAACGAGTTAATTCGCCGACGAGGCGCGCGTTTATTGGAACCTGCACGCCGTACCGGCTTGCTTTAGAGTAATTCCACGCGCTCCACTGTCTTCGACCAGCCCGTTACTGTGTAACTTTCGGCAAGACGTTTTGTAATTCTGCCCCGAGTTTGGACAATGGAATCTTCGACCGCTTACACGGTAGTCCGATTGAAACGTGAAGCTCGAAAGGGAGAATGGGGACTATCGGTGGGCCTCTGTGCCTCGAGTGACCAACCGCCCCGCAAGTCCGACGAGCAATGGACTCGCCTCGGGGTTCCCGTAAATGTCGATTAGCCAGCGCAATAAGATTTTCTCTCGTAATTTAAAGTTTGCTGCGGCAGCAAAGTGGCCCCAAGTATCGGCGAATAAGAAAGGCATCACGACTGCGTCGAATTTTGAATCGCAGCCGCGCAGTTTAGGGAAAGAAAGCCCCGGCAAAGAAACTTGCCCCGTAAATAGCTGCGAATAAATAAGCCAACGGGGATCAAAGGCTTCGGCAAAGAATTCATGCGACCCCTGGAGCCAGGGAACGGGCGAGCGAACGCGGCCACCAAGAATCGCGAGTATTAAGTGGAATGTGCCGCGCCATATTGTGGCAAGACTTTTCTTATCGCGCACTTCGGTTCGCCGGTGCATTGAGGGAACCCCGGGGCCGGTTTGATAAAAAGGGACGGCAATTCACTTGCCATTTCAAAGTTCGCCGCGAGTCCGAGTTACTCGAGGACGCTCTCCGTGGATGTATACAGGGTGTCCCAGTTACCATACCGCTGAAAACTCTCCGAAAACGTGAATCCGATATCAACGTACTCCAAAAACTCTATCGACAAGTTTGAAAAGCGAGGGGGAATATTTGCAATCCTCCGTTCCCTGCGATGGAGTAAAGTGGAACTGCCAATAAACTCATTAAGCTTTTTCAGTGATGGCAGGTAAAATATTAAAGGAATTAGTGGGATACAGTTATACCATGTTTAAAAAGTCACATTTCCCTGCACCTTGTCACGCGTGTGGTTCGTCGATTGTTCTATATAAAATTCTTAACTCACTTAAATTTTCCACTTTACGAACACACGGGAGTTTCGTTCGCAGGATGTACTTTTAGATGAAAGTCACGAGGGAGAATTGAATACGTTCGCGAGTAATTTAAAACGCGTACAATTCGTGGAACACTCTGTACATTGGGCCGACGCTTGACCAAATATTTCCCAATATTTGAGGAGAATCGAAGCACAGTGGCCCGTAAAGCCGCGTTCCGGGGGAATATTCGTAAGCAACCATTTTTTCACCCCCCGCGCTGAAACAATGTATACTCTAGCATGATGGTCACGTAAACGCGTCAGATTGTTTGCAGGCACGCTGGAGACCGATAACAGCGATCGTATCGGTCGCGTGAATTACTATTATCTCGGCGAATTAAGTTATAGAGAATAACTAATTGTCTGAAACGTTGAATTAACGCGGAACGTGATTCCATTATAGCTTTGAAGGCAATAGCGACGATGAAATAATACGGGGTGAAATAGTTACAGTGGGGAGACCGGTTCAATGGTGCTAATTTCTGATTAGTTCGCTGGTAATTGCGAAGCGATAACGTTGCCCAAGTATCGAAGGGGATGGGGGGCCGACGCTTATCGAAATGAAAGCGCGAGGAACGATTTCGTTCTCGCATTGATGAGCCATTGTTTATTTGAGTCTCGGTTAAAATAGCTCCGCGACGATTTAAAATTAACCACTTTCGTCTGTTAACGTTTATTCCTGGTAATTGCGCGACGACCACACTCCACGGTGGATTCCTGTCGTTGTTGATGGAAGTCGCTGTTAGAGACACTGACATGGGTCGGCGAGCTCTTCTAGAGGAATATTACGTCTGACAACTATTGTCGAGTGTTTTCACGTTTTCGCTGATAATGCCAACTACTGAATATTTGATCGGTACAGAGAAATCAATCGTCTATAGTTGCTGCGTCTAGACGGTAACCAGATATTCAGAATTCCAGAGCACCGTAGTCGAGAAAAGTGTTAACGTAATTTCCCGCGATTTTCGCCCCGACACAGCGCTCGATCGCTATGGGAATTGCCAGCCTTTCCACGCTCGTGTATCGGGACACGGACGTTCTAATAGCCGGCGAGCAGTTGCTATAAAAATACTCATGGGACGCATTAATTGTTTTTAACTAATAGCTGGTACTGTGGCATACCATCGGAAACGATACAGTCGTTCCCGTAAAATGGCCAATTTGAATCCGATCGTTTCGCATTAACGATTTACGGCTAATTTATCGGCCATATAAATGTTACCAATGATAGAAAAGAGGGGGTCCCGAACGTGCGCTGCAATTATGAGGCTTCGAAGTCACTGGCCGCTTTGCTTCTTTGTAAATTAAAGCTTCCATCGCAAATCATTGCAATCAACATCGACCACGGCTCATCACCAATCGCCCGCTAATGAAACCACGCGGATTAATGGGCGCCTCCTGTCAGGCCCCTTACTGACTCCTGGATACGATTTTCCGCCCAACTGTCTCGCTACCATATGGTCCCATATCGATCCGAAAGAGGGTAACGCTTCCCACAAGTGCATTGACTTTTTCCTACTTCGTTGCCTCAAAGAGTCCACCTGTTTAGCTTGATTGGATGAAAGTTTACTATATTCGATTCGAGATCCTTCCTGGCCCAAACACCTCTTGTTTAAATAACCGATGCCAGGAAGAAGGACACGTGACTCGCCTTTGGGATGTCGATTGACGTCGAATCAACCCTCTTGATCGAAACCCTCGCGCCGATATCCACGCGTAATTCGAAGCGTTGTGTAACGTTCCTCCCCTGGCCCTTTTATTCTCCTTTCCTATTCTTTTTCCTCGACCACCTCGCAAAGGTGATTATGAAAGCCCGGCCAGGTTAAATTACTTTTGGTAACGTTAACTGCCGGCTTGATGCTCCGATGAAGATAGCGCTTACGGAGGTTTGTTGGCTATAGGGGGTGGGTTTCCACGCACCTGTCGAGTTTCCCACAATTTTGCCAGCTACCCCGCTCGTTTACAGACATTTCGAGAGGGCAGTGGGTGGGGGGCAGGGGCGCGGAAAAAGGGGCTCTCTGCCGGCATCGAGAATCGTTGGGGTCCATTTAATGCGATTAGAGCACCCCTGCTATCATCACGGCCTGTTTGATTCGCCTTTTTGCCGCGAGCCTCGTAATGTCTTCCTCCCCGCCCGTCTCCTCGCTCGCGTTTCACCCCTGTCTCGTTGTTCCAACCGCATCTTCATCCCCTGTGCCCGTTTTTCGCTCTGCAACCCAGTCCATCTCGTCTTCGTTCCCCACCCATTGATCTACCGCTGTGATGGTCCCACTTTTACCATACCCACTGCCATATTAAGATATTAAGTAGTAAGCTATTAAGGCTCTACCGTTTGAATGATAATACGGACCCATGCTTCAGAATTCTATTCTCGATCAAGATTTATATTCACTCCACTGCTTCTCATTCGTGAGATTTGGATCAACTATCCAAATTGGTCGCGTCACTTCTCCCGCTCGCGCGTTTCGGTTCCTATTCTCGACCACCGTTTAACCCCGGGAGTCGTTGCCACCGGTTTTAATTGTTCGCCCCAGATTTCGGCCATCCTGCCTGACAACGCAATTTCGTTACACGCTTCAGAATCCGTCGTTACAGACGTGTGCGCGACTGGCGCGAGCCCGGACCGAGCGGAGCGTGGTCGTCGCTATTAATTACACGGTAATACGGTTAATTACGCGCGATTCGAAACTCCGCGGGCCTGCTAATGAACGCAATAACGGGCCCGAGCCGCGAAGGGATCGAAACGCCGCGGGAATTCGCGAGCGAAGAAAAACGAGAAGCGGAACGGGAAACTGGCCACGGTCGTCCGCTCTGCTCCTCTCTCGTTGACCCATTTTCACGCTGGACGAAAGTTACGACCCACCGGAAGCTTCCTTTTGGCCCGGGGAACCATCGTCTACTTCGGCCAGCGAACTTTTTTTTATTTATCTCTGTATTTCATCGAGGCCACCCCGTGTACTGGATACTATGTACTCGGGCACGGTCATATTACAGGACACGTGTAGTAAAGTACGTATCAAGCGGCCCGCTAAACGAGCGCTACAGGTCAGCATCACGTAAGACAGATAATTGGAAACTGTGGCCTTCTTTATACTTTCAACAAACACCACGGGAATGACTGAAACGAATGAAAGTAATCTGGGAGGTCGTTTTAGAAAGCTGCGTTACTCGAGGCATTTCCCAACTCCGACCCTCGACCGAATCGGAAAGCTCCGGTAACCGAGTGGTCTGTGTAATTAAAAGTAACGGGAGCTCGTAATTAAGGTTTGTAATTGAAGCAATCACGAATGCCGCGGGAGTCTTTGAATGGGGAAATCTGAACTTCGCCGATAGGCATTTGAGAATGAAGTAGGTATATTTTCGTTTCGTTTCCTCGGCTCCTCTGTTCGGCCGTGTACGCCAGCCTGAACAGATTCACTTGTAGCTTAGGAGACTGTTAAAACGACACCCAACGCGGAATATTGGTATGACAGTCGCTTAGAACAATGTCTCGATAAACGAGAGCCAATTAGACGTGCCTTTTTTCTCTCGTCGCCTTGAATATTCCGTGGCCAGCCGCGACAAAAGTTCACAGGGCTGGCTCGAGAGAAGTGTAAGGCACGGGATCGATTAAAAGGATCGTGCACCTCCTCGTGCCCTATTTCCAAGCCTCCTCCTTTCCCCGTTCTTCTCTCTCCCTCTTTCCCTCTCTGTCCCCGCACCTCGTTCCCCCTTCGCACGCGCGAACGGTAATTAAATTAGTTGAGCGAGAGGATGCCGCGGCACGAAATAATATGCGGTCGTCTGGCTGATCTTCGTAATTCCTTTGAAGACTCTTCTCAGCCGTTGCATAATACGCCCGGTGGAGATGGCCTGACAATCGAGCCAGCCGTTCGATCGGAATTAAACGGGACACGGATTCAATAGGCGGGGAGCGATAAATAGGGCCGCGCCAAAGGGGAACCAAGGGAAATTTAAATGGAGACGCGCAATGATTAACCCAATTTTGGGATTTTTCACCGGCTAGGCATTGTGCTCGGTACATTCAGGGAGGGCTGACTACAGAAGACTATTGCCCAATCGAGTTAATCGAGATTCGATTCGCCTGCCATTTCGAAATGCCAAGGGGGGGGGGGGGGGGGCGATACGTGACTAATTGTAAGAAACTCGGTGGAGCCTCGAAATTCCATATATTTTCCACAACAATCGCGTTCGGACACGAAGGATTACTCGGTATTGGTACGAATCCTGTCCTGATTTTAATATACGCGTTCCTGGAAGCACAAAAGGGATCCAAGACACAATGCGCAGGGGCGGTCGGTAGAATAGAACGAAATAGAAGTCTCGATATGGTTCTGAATTTTTGCGCGGCTCCACAATACGTCGCATTATTCGCGTAAAATATTGCCGTGGTCGGAATCTCGATTATTTATTAATCGAATGACATGGATGAAAATCTGGATGACGGTGGGGCATTCAACTGCACCGAAGTACGTCGAAGATTCGGAGGCTATTCTATGATCTTCCTCCTTCCTCTTACGCTTAAACGCAAATTCGTAATGCACAAGGGCCGTCAGTCGCTAACTGTTTAATTAGGGCACTAATTGAATCTTCAGGCAAGTAAATTTTGCATTCGGGCAAGTGGAACGGATCCTCCCGCTGTCGAGCGCCTTCATAATCCAGCGACGATCAATTACGCCGTTTCGTGCAGCTTCTACGCGGGGCAGTTCTTTCCCGACCCTCGGACATTAATTACATAATTATCTCGCGTGTGAATCTCGAGGGGTCGTTGCCTTAGCCGTGGCGGAAAGACGAAAGACAGATCTCTGAAGGCTCCCTTTGAGAGCGCCCCGATTCTCAGCGTCTCTGAGCAGAGGGTTAAAATGTTTCCCTGGTTTGCTTCACGGCGTGCTGATAACTCTTTGACAGGTGGGAGGCCGTTCATCGACAGCGTAACCGTGCATTCGCGGCGACAAAGGGATCCGGGGCCGCCTTAACTTCGCTAATTAAATAGCTCGTTCCCTTCCAACCTGTACTTTCAGCTTTCCATTTCGAATTAACACGTTATGCAATTCAATCTCCACCCCCCACGAGCACGGGGGAGGCACCCTTTGCAGCGGTTCACTTTTTAATCCAGTTAGAAGGTCGCGAGCGGTGACTCGCCACCGCCTTATGAAATATCAAGAAAATCAGATTCCAGCTTCCACTGGAAACGTGACGGAATTATACGAGTCGCGGCTTAACTGTGCGCCGCGCCGGTCCCGTTTCGCCGCGTGTCGCGACTAACAAACCGCCTTGCATTTAAAGTACGCGACAGGGTGTCGTGAGAGCGGGTAACGTATGCACATCCTCGCGGGATCATTAATACAGCCCCGCGATAAGGAGAACCTGATTAACTAGGCGTGCAACCAGACGCGTAACGGATACTGTGAGCCGCGCGCAAACGACGTGCTTCGATCCTCTCGCTGATCAACATTCTCATTGTGCACTGACAACGATGTTTATATCAAAGACCAGTTTCACGCAAGCTTTGCAACGCCCGCGTCATTTTTGTACTGTTAGTCTGACGCAAGATATAACCGACCGTCTACGGTACGCATCCCCTGCTTCGGAGCTGCACAGAAAACTTTGATTAAGTTGAACCGAAGCAACCGCCTTGATCGATAGCACGCCAGGGAAGATTTTTAAAAGTTTTCGAAACGTTCACTCGAACACTGCCACCCGCACGATAATATGCCACCCCTCCGCCCCGCGCCTCCCATCCTGATGCGTTATAAAGGAAGCCAGCCGTGAGATAATAGAAATACGTTCCTCCGAGCGACGTAATTCCTCTTCCTCGCGGTAGATTGAAACGACGTTTTCATTGGTTACGGTAGCAGGGTGGCGAAATAAGTGATCCGACGGTGGACAAAGAGGAGAACAAGGCTTAGGTGCTCGCTCGCGGCTGGGTATCTTTTTCACCCTCCGCTTCATCAATTTCATGGCTGCGACACGCTGTGTACGCTTCATATTTCCTTTCTTGCGCGCGCGGCGAGGCTCGCTCTCCACTTTGTCGCAACACACTTCTCCACGGGGAGAATTAACGTCGCGCGAACACGCTCCAGACCAGTTAGAAAACTAACTCCGGGACGCCCGGCTGCCACTTACGTCCACCTGGGACGCGCGTAGACGGCCACGCGCCCCGACGCCGGTCGCGTTCGTCGCAACTGGGTCAGGTGCCGCGACGCGCGGCTCCCTACGCGGGCTGATTCCCCATGCATGCGAGTCCCCGTCGCGATAACGCTGATAAACCATTCACGCGCCCCGCTACGTATTAATTTATTTAAATACCCGCTCGTAAATCACCCGACTCGTCGCAAGGAGCCGACCGGTGTCGCTCGTGGCCGTCGACGAAGATTGAGAAGCGTTCACGGCACAGCCCCGGGGAAAAATTGCACGGCTCGGTCGATTGCCTCCTCGAGGATCGTCCCTCGTCCCCGCCTCGCGGCGGAGAGCTCGCGTCTAAAAGGGCCATCGTCATCCGACAATGTAACTAAGGTACACATAATCTTCTCTTTAGGAGAATCTATCCCTGCTACTTCTGATAGACGCCGCGTTCATTTGTCCACGTGGGCGAAAATTAAGTTGGACGGGAAGTAGTTGAAAGTTGACGACGATGGGATGGGGGGTGAAGCTCGTGGAAGACACTGATAGCCTCTTAAAGTTACCCTGTCGCGGGGGTAACGTCTCAGAGTAATCAGGGCGAGCGCTAGCAATTTGTTCTCATTGAAAACCGGGTCAGCTTGTAATTGACCATCCGGCGATAAGTTTTATGGCACGATTCCTTTCGCAGTCAGGTCTCAGTTTTAACTTCCGCGGGCACTTCTGCGAACTCGAGATCATTCGAGTTTAACGAATATCCAGCGAGCCTGTCGACCGATCTCCTGCGTTCTTTGGTTGGCGCGAGGCAGCCTCTCGCGTCAAAGGAGAACCATGCCACAGGATTTGTGTGCCGCCGCGCTTGTCAGATGATGAACGCCTACGTTAAATGTCAGAGGGACTGTGACATATCCGCCTTGATGCTTTTGACGATGGAAACGTAGGGCCGTTCAAGAAGAAGCAGGTGGTCTCGAGCGCGTTCAGTAGTACGAGTCAACCACTAGCACCCTCCCTCTTTCAATCTCGGCAGGTGTCGCTTGAAAAGCTTGGACGCGTCAAAGGAAGTGAAAGCATCGAAATATTATTTCAGCAACAATTATGCCCGCATATTGCTCGGTGGCTTGATTACGTAATAGGTTCATTAGCAATGCAACTGGTGGCGACAGTAACTCCTTAACATTAAAAATTCAGTAAACTCGCGCCGTACTGTGGTTACTATGCAAGCGGTTAACTCCATTCTTGGGGCTTGCACTCAGATTAGATTCAGTTACGGCGGGGGAAGATAAAAACGAGATGTAATTTCAGCAAAAGCAGAATTACAGTTACACGATTTTGAAAATGCGAGACACTTGAGGCAAAAGGGAAACGTGCCAGCCATTGTATACACGGGCTCTTCCCTTTGATGTTCCATCTGATGCTCTTGCAGCGATTCTCCCTCGTTTTAGGTAACACCGGCGCGCACACTAGAGGCCACGCCACCCTCGTGGGTTCTTCTCAGTCCGAGGAATGCATAAATGCCTGCTGCTCCGTATTAACGCTCGATTCTGCGGATAACGATTGCTGGGATCCGAAGCACTCTAAGGGAAGTACAAACGACGGAGTGAGAAATACGGTGAGCGTTAAACATTCGCTGTGGAATTAGGACCACGAAGTTGTTCCCACGTTTCTTTCCGCGTCGCTTCGAGGTGGGAACGTGTCTCGCGGCCGATGGGCAAAGGGGGAGCGAAAATAGGGACGAGCGGGACGGGGAAACGGAACGCGAACTCTACAAAGTTTTGCACTCTCGAAATAGCTGCTCGGTGTCCCACAGGATGCTCCCCCGGCCCCTGGTATCGTCCGTCAAGTCGACGAGAGCGCGGTCTCGAACGCCCGTCGCAGGGCACATTTTCGCGGGGAGGATCCCGCGGCGCGATTCAGGCGGAGCAATATGACGTTGCTTCGTTCCGCGCGAGGGCAGGGGAAAGAAACTTATCGCTGAGAGGCAATAATAGCTCATCCACCCATATTTTCGCCGTATTCGACTGTTACGCCCAGACCGACGGAGAGGGAAAGAGGAGATCCTACTTCTCGCAACGAATAAGGAACCACTCCGTGGCTCCAGCGAGAACTTACGCTGGCAAAAGTTCTCGCGGCTCTCTGTCGTTCCGACGGTTCCTCTTCGAGGGCGACACGAGCTTTTAATATTCGCCGTGAATTAAAAGCTCGTTAAAACTGTGCCCGGCCGACCAGCAGAATGGTATTGCAGAAATAGTGCGCGTAATTTCGCGGCAGATCAAAAGGGCCACGGGTACAATTCAAACTTCCATCGCTCGTCTTCCAACGGGCCGCGCTGTTATTAAAACTTTCCGAAAAAGTGCTTCGCCCGTGTAACCGTTCCGAGGCAATTCTTTCCTTCTCTGTCGAACAAATTCTGCGATGGGCTATAGCATTAGTTCCCGATCGAATTCGCTCCGCGGCTTCAGTCTCTTGCGCCGCGAGGGAAGCGAAAAGGGGAGGGAAACGAAAAATGCAAAGCGAAACTACAGACTCGTGCCTAACTCTGGTAATATTCCATTACCGACAGTCGATGGAACATGTCTGACGAGATTCACTTGAATCTCGTGGATATCTCTCAAGATCTTGCGTGTTAGAAGCAGGACACTATTCAGGAATTAAAGATTTGCGCTTTACAGTAAGAGGAACGCGTTTGGAAGCCGCGAGTCGGAGGAATGAAAGTTAAGTATCCGGTTGGAACCAAAGTTCTACTCGTTGTCTTCTCCCTTTTCCCGTTCTTCCCTCGAAACCGCAGCGTTCCCGCGAAGGTGCAATTGAAAAACTTGCAGAAAGTAGGAGGTTGCGTGTAAACAGGGTTATTATGTGGAAGGAATTAAATTTAAGTGTCAGAGTTCCGCTTCCCTCGGAATCACTTATGAACGTGAAATTGAAAGGCTCGCGAGGGGCAAATTGTGTCGATGAGATATTCCTCTTCGGTCGCGCAAGCTCGCTTTTGTTCGAGCGAGAAAAGCGGCGGAATTTCTGGTGTACCCTGGCAGGATCTCGATTCGTTGATACGTAAAACAATGAACGAAATTTTATTCCATTATCGGACGCTCGAAAATGTTCACTGTACAGAAGCACGTTGACATACATTATTCTCTACTGTCACTAACAGTAACCTGCGTTCAAAGGAGGTCCCTCCAAAATTTCGACGTGTTTTTCCAAAATACAATCGCCATTTTCACAATCCCCCTGGCACACTCGATCCCTTGAATGGGCACGCGGACAGCTGACCGTAAAACATTCAAGATCGCCCTCAACTAATGCATGCGCTTGAAACGCTTGAAAATTGTCGCGGCACGTCCGAGGTTAATAATCGACGCATATCCGATCAGACGTTTGCTCCGTCGATCAATTGGAACGTCCCCCATTATACGAAGCGGCCGCGACCCGGTCGGGCGGAATTTTCGGACGGTGATTTCGAGGAACAACCCGCTTCTCCCGCCCCCCAATTTCATAACACGACGTGTTTTTGTTGCCGCGCGGACCCGCCGCCGGATTTATTTCAAAGAGAGAATTCCACCGAGGCGATGCGATCTCGCAGAAGGAAGCAGCAAATAACAGAAACCCGGTGACGTTCGGATCGCCATTATTTCGCGATAGAACACTCGCCATCAGTGTTTACTATCCTTTATAACGGTGCGCGCTTTTGTTTCGTCGGGATTATTAAATTTTTTGTACCGTTATGCTCCCACGCTTTTGTACCGCTGCTGTATTAACCGTTCTCTATAGAGGACAAGCGTATTTCAATCCTCGAAATGTTATTCGCAGTCGCGGAGACACGGTGCCGTAAATCCCTCGTCGATCATCCTTTATCGCCTTTTCCGTGTTAAAAAACACGGAGGAGAAGGATGCGGGGAGATCGTAGAGTATCGCGCGGAAGTGTAGCCAGCGGAAACGATCGGCGCCCGAGTCGATTTTCTCGGCGAACCTCGGGGGTGGGATTTAATTAAGCAGATACACTTACAATGGAGATGGTCGGGGTCAGGGGTGGGTGTCGCGTTCAAAAGCGACACGGCAACCGCCTCGAGGTTAGAACCGGTGGTGCGTCTCTGCAGAGCAAACCGCCTCGTTTTGCATCTGGAGATAAACAGTGGCATCGGCCAGCCGAGGCCACCCTGTGTCACTTAATTATTACGCGCGTGTACGCCCGCCGTTTTGCTTAATCGTGCCTATTTCCGCCGACTGAATTGCACTGCTTGCAAACGGACAGAGGGGCACGGGGAGGGCGAGGGGTACAAACGAAGAGGAAAACAGGGAGAAGAAAAACAGGGCGCGTGTGGATGGGAGAAAGAGGAAGAGCGCGACAGGTTGCAGCACGCCCTGCAATCAATTCGATTTTCCATTCCAATTTTCCAGCGGGACCCATTTCTCCACCGGCCCCGTCCACCCTTTTCTCGTCTCGTCAGAATTTCCGTGGGGCCATCACGGGGGACGGGCGAACCGCTTTCCTGCGACTCGTTTTGATTCTCTGCCCTCTGTGTCTGTATCTCGCGAGATTGCGAGCTGTTTGGGGATACGGTGGCTGAGTTTCTCCTCCGGGTTCGTCCCTTTCGCGACCCTCTCTTTATCGATTCCCGGAATCTCAACGAGGCGCGCGTCCAGGAGCTTTCTTAGCGGATTAAATGACCCGTGGACGGGGATTCGGGTGAAGTAAGCGGTTCTGCGTGAGAGCGCGAGATTGGGGGCACGAGTCTTCAGCTAGTCGAAGGATGGCCCTGCTCTTGGTCGATAGTCTTTTGATACGCCGCATGCTTGTATAGATTTTAGTGAGCTCAGAAGAATTTGGCTGGAATTCATCTGAGAGGGTTGAATTTTGTAAACTTCATGAACGGGGCGTAGAAGAATGTTTTTAATTCCAGTAAATTTGAAAAACACACTAGCTCGAATCAAGACAGACATTCGAAGCGTTCCATCCCTGTATAATTGAACGTAACGAAATATCAGAGACTCCGTTCGGTGCCAGGATTTCTCAAGCAATCTTAATTGCAATTTTTCACCGCACGACCACGATTGAAACTCTAGTATGCAAATCCATGATAGTCGGAGGGGAGGATTACGTTCGTTTCAATAAGGCGGGGAAGACGGAGTCGCGGGAACGTCTTCGCGACGAAAGAATCGCCGCGTCTGCGACGTAGCCTGCGCTAAACGAACGGCACTTCGCCGATTGACTAAAAACTGATTTGCATTTAAATTATGGGAACGTCTACCTATGCAGACGGGTTTTAATTTATCTGTACCCTCGATCCCCCCTAAGAGCCCCACCTTCTCTCCGTTTGAATGTAATCTTATCATCGGGGCGAACTCGAGAAACCGTTCGCGCTTCGTCCCTTTAATATCCATGATTTATTGCCGTTGACTCGGCGACCGTTTCGCGAATCACGCCCTCTTGAGAACCATGAAAAATCGCTGGTGACCCTCGAAAAATCGTTTACGGCTTCCCCGAGGCCGAAATATAGACGGCGAGCACCGATGATGCACGACAAATCTGTTGAACGATGGTGGATGCGTTTGTTGCCCGGGAACAAGGGCCCCCCGCCGGCCGCGGAAACAACATGGTGCTGGCGAAATGCCTTTTCCAGCGGCGCGCAACAAACGCCGTTCGTGACAAATTCAGTTCGCGCAAATTGGCAGACATCAAAGGTTCAGATAAACTAGTAACGGTATTGATGTTTCGCCAGCGAGGCGTGTTATTACCGGCCACTTTGTGCCCTTTTCCAGCTTTCAATTCGACGATGCGGACGGCAACGTTCCGCGGGAGACGTTCACAGATCGCAAAAGATCCAAGGGGGGGGAGACGCGGCCGGGCCTGTGCGCGCTTGCGGTCGTGCCGCGGGAAAGCCGCAATATGAACCGAATGTAACGAAGTTGCAGCGGGGCGAAACGTGCCGAGCGTCGCGACTCCCGGCTGTACCAGGCAATTGTTGACCAGCACGCGTGTACAGGGGCGGTAAACACGTATGAATGGAAACGAAAAAATTCCAGGGAATCGTAAACCTCCAAGCCAAATATGAAGTTGGATGGGAACGAGCAGATTTCCTTTATATTAGATGGCTTGCTATGCTTCATGCAACGTAGCCTAGAAGTATTCACTGAATTAAAATAGTAATTTAGTCGATAAGAATGACACGAAGAATTTTTATTACAGCTGCTTGCTTAACTTTTTATTTGAACTTCAAGATTAATTTTCCAGCACTGAAATGAAAGGTTATTCCTTTGCCCGTAGGTAAACGCAGGGTAAACGCATGAGTGGAGAATGCGCTTAATTTTCCATTAGAATTGCAATGGTCATTAATGAATATCGTTAATAATATCGCAGTAGATAATCAATATTAAAAATATCCTGAGATCAAATAGAAATGGAGCGTTGTATTGTTGCTAAGGATGGTGGCTGGCACCAGCTCACCCCCAACCCTCGAGACTCTGCAACAGCTGTCCCTCGATGCCGTCAAAGTTCACAAAACGTATCCCAATATCACCGGCTAAATTGACTGCAAACTGAATGCACTGCCCGATAAAGTCCATAGTGCATCTACTATGACCGCGTTGGACACGACTAGCGATCGAGCTATCACTGCCTATATACCCGTTTCGAAACGAAAGGCCACACTTGTTACACACGACGTGTCAGGGTCAACGGTGTTAATGGCAATACGAATAAAAATATATCTTCGAATACAAATTTCGAATAAAACGAAGTTATCCAAGAATAACGAATAAATTTTTATGCGAATGATCTCGAATAAGAATTTACCTCGAAAATATAAACGGATAGGTCCTGTTATGGTTTCGGTAAATTCTAGCGATCTGATTTACGGCCCCGTTATAATTCTCAATATATAATATTGAAACTCGTTAATAAATTCAGTGGGAACTTCCTTAATCCCTTAAGTAAACCATGTGCTAGTCGGATAAAGTCTCTGCCGATGTATGAATCTATAATTTCACGAAAACTGGTATAATCGTCCCGTGCAATTATATTATCAGTGGAATGTTTGAAGAGGGAACGGTGAGAGATGTTCTCAGATGGAAGACAGGAGCATGGAGCACCTCGTTCACAATGTGTTAACTCATCCGCCCCACCGGCAGGGCGTTCATACGAGCAGACCAACCGAACCACTCTCTTAACAGGCTCTCGTCAACGAAATTCCTCTGTTTTATACGCCGAGGAAGCAACACGTGGACGAACGGCGTTCATCTACTCACGTAATAACGTTATCCACCGGGGCGTTCTAATGATGTTAGAAGAACGCAAATTATTCGCGCGTCGTTCGTTAGACCCGTTAAACGCCAGCCAACGTATCGATTCGCCGCGAAGTGTCCCATGCGCGGGCCAATTAATTACCCGCAATTTAGTTGGCCGCGATTGATCGCGGCAATTTACTCGGATCCCGCGTTAAACCACTTATAACGCAAGAAACGCCTATTACTCTCGGACATAACGCAAGACCGCCCGCTGGCTGCGGCGATAAACGAAAGAATTCTGTGAAAATACAGGGGAAACAAAATCAAGTGGTCGTTCCAAGCTGGTTCGTTGACTTTGAATCGAAGCAAGCACCATTCTTCTTTATTCTCACAAGGACAAAGAAGTAGTCAAATATCATGGTAGCCTGGTCCCTGTAGAACACTTCAGAGATCGAATGAGTTTGTCCCGGCGGTAGTTGCGATCCAGTGGATTTTTACACAGCCCGATTCGCCTGCACTTGCAATCACGAAGAAGTTAATAGAAGTTTTCAGCCCCAGGCTGATGTGTTAATCGTATCGGAGGGAGACGGCGATTGCTGTGCACGCACGGTAAACCGACTGCTTTCAGGGTGAATTATAATTAACAGAAAAATCGTGCACCCCGGTAACGCGATCTTGATCGCAGCGACATTTTCATCGGGCTGCTCGTAATTTCACGTTCAGTTACACCGTTTAAACTCATTCCTCTGCAATCCCTGGTACGCGGAGGAACGTTCGGAGACAATCTACTCGATGCAAATATCGTTACATTGCAAAAACATGGTTTCAAATATGAGATTCTTCCTGGTGCCAGGATTTCCCAGCTACGCATTGCTTCATGTTTCTTCAGAAAGCACGGCTCAAATTGGAACGTTTTTACGAGGCAGGCGACCCATTAGGGAATAAAATACACGGTGCTTCCTTTCCATCCTCCGTGTTTGTCTAATTCTACCACTAATCGCCCTGGGCTCTGTATTTTCTACGCCCCGAATGTAGCGGCAGCGCTTTGTAAATCCGAAAAGGTTTCGATATCACCTCGAGCCCATTTTCACCAGCGACGCCGAACAGCTGAATTAACGCGCGCATTGAAATTCTTGGGACAAGCCGCGCTGGATCGATCCCAATTGTTTACAGACAATTACGCGCAACCTTTAGTGCCTCCACGGAGCTTCGGGGCAGGCTTGTGTCAGTGAAATTTCGACGGGCCCTCCGTCACGCGTAAATCTCACGTAACGAATCGCGGCCACGTTACGAAGCAATTTCTCGCGAGAAACGGCAGCTCTCCCCGCGATCGCTCCAGATGGGAACGGACGTTCTAGATAATGTATTCGCGCGGAAGGTGCGTGCACGCGAGCGAGCACACGCGACTACGCTTTTGTGCGGCCATGGCGGAACAATGGACGGAAAAGCTTCTGATATCCGCGCCTCGTAGACCGCGGGATGACGACAAAGAGGGGCTTTCCAGGCATAAAGGACACCTTCGGGGGCCTGCTGCTCCGCAGGATCGCGACGTAAATCATCGTTATACGAGGATAGCCTATAAAAGCTCGTCGGTGAGCTCACAATTAGAAGGGCAGAGCTGTGAATTTTGACGAGACTGCCTGTTTAATCCTTGGACCAGCCGTAGGTGAATGCCAAGCGACGACCGGGTCGGATAGTTCTCCAGTAAGGTAGAATCATCTAGAAAAAGTCTACAGTCTGCACGAAGGTGAAGAAACTCGTGACGTGTTCACCTATTCTGATCTATAAGCCGCGTCTGCTCCCTCTCGCCTGTTATAAATGATTTCCTCGAATTCAATTACACCGAAGTGCGTTTCCGAAATATCTAATCCGAGGCCATTACGTAGGTCGTTGATTTTATGATGTAATTACTGTGAAAGCAACCGAGGTTGAGAATAATTCCTGCGAATTCACCGTTTGATTTTCTAATTCATACAATATTCATCGCGTTCGCGGCGAGAAGTTTCGCGCACGCCGATGGAACGTCGGTCGGAGAAGTAACTAACGTTCTTCCGCGCGAATACCATCGATATCGCGAGTGGATGTAACGAATGGCAACGGGAACACACGGTCGCCACTCGCGATCGAAGGAAATCCAGGAAATCCAGGTTATGGCTTTTACTTCCATGCCCATGGAGAATGTTCGACGTTCGTTTACATAGCTCCACTCTTTGGAGGTATCTATTAAATTAGCAACGACGATTTTCCAACGCCGTAAGTCCGATATAACTTAATACCGTCGCGTACTCGCGTTCGTTATTCGTGGGCGCAACGATCCAGGAATGCCTGTGGTCTTCGACCGCGGAGCTTAATTGGACATTAAATTCCGCCAATCGAAAATTGGTCGCAGTTAATCAGCGGGGACACGCTGCCAACTACATTCTTCATCGACACTGAGCCAAATTAATGCCATAAAAAAGAAGTGATTGAATCCCCTCTCGTTAAAACGGGGATTGAACAGTAATGTAATTAAGCTGACAGTGACGTAATAAGGATCGATCAGTGTACTTACGTGTCAGCTGTATTGGTCGGCGCTCGAACCAGAGAATTTGTTACCCAACTGATACTGTCGCTTACAATTACTAAAATATTCAGATATTTTTTTCAACACGACCACTGAGCTTGGAGCAACAATTTTAACGACTTCTGCTAAGAACAGAGTGTCCAGTTTCACAGTCGCTGTAGTAAAACTCGATGAAGAAAATCATCAGCCATTATCGCCCGGAACAGCCATATACCTCCTCGATCAAATTCGCGCGACAAATCGGCAGGGTCGTAGAAATTGCGCTGCAGAGCTGGGAAGGAGCTGGCAGAAGGAAGATGAGGGGTAGAAAATCTATTTACGGTGCGCGGAAATGGACGGTATAAACATCGCGCGGAACGACGCCCTGTTCCACTGGAGCTCCGACTTATCTGGACGGTTTTGCGAGCCGTGGAGCAGCGTTACCCGAAGATTAGAGAACATTCGAGGAACGAGTGGCTCTGGTAATCCGTACGAATTTACGTTCGTCCCGACATCGGACGACAGCCGTGGAGCAAGAACGCGATCCGGGTTATGTACTCGCGAAAGATAGAAAATCGATATTCATAGAGGGTGCCCGTGCCGACGGGACACCGGTTGATTTTCATTTCGCTGAGGGATCGAGCGCCCTCGACGAGCAAAACGATCCCAAACGCATACGTTTTACGACGACAGTTAACGTAATTCCTCGTTCGATCATTACACGAATTCCTTGGCCATAATCGAGCAGGAGCCCTTCTCATTCAGCTCCTCGCGGGAACCAGTCGAACGAGTGGCCGTTACGATATCTTTGGTCGGCGGGAATATTAAAATAGGCCGGATTAAAATTTTAATCGGGCCGAGCGTAACCGAACCGCTTCTAAATTGGAATATTTCAGACTGACCTGGTAAGCTATAATCGGGTTGTACTAGTAATCGACGATAATGGGTTCGATTAGGTCCCGATTACCGCGACTATGGAGCTCGTTTACGCACGGCTCGAACGGGAGCCGTGTACACGTTCACGTACCTGGAACAGAAAATGCCGGAAAGAAAGATATTATTTCGTAATGGTGGATGTAACTACGCGGACGTTTGTTAAGCAACTATTTGATATCCGGCGGTAGGTGCCGGGAAACGGAGCCGTTGGATAAATGGTCGGGGGAACACGCGCCGGGGAATATTTGAGAAACATGGAGCCCGGTGGAATAATATTATAGAAATGGGAGCATAGAATGTTTGAGAACATGGAAATAAGGGGAACGCGGAATATTTCTGAGGCAGCCGAGTAATAGGACTGTAAAGTATATATACAGGAGCTGGTACGTGGATACTGGGAATACAGGGGGTTCGGTGCCGCGTAATAAACGGATACACCGAATACCCTCGGAAATCCACTCAGTCCGCCGTGAGAAGGAAAGTCCTCGCTCGTCAATTACTCTGTCCATTTTTATCGATTACGCCGCGGTAATCGGCTCGCAGCCGCACCAGGTAGGAGATAAAACAAGAACAACACCCCCGAGCGATTTTTCCCCTGATGCAATATTCATGCGGAGCTTTACGAAGTCAGGAAAACTTCCGCTTAGACGGCGGAGGATATCGGATCAGGTGAAATCTGTTCGTGAACTTGATCGCCGGTATTATCATTGGAGCCATGCTCGCTTCACGGGGATTTCCAGGTGTCATCGAGCGGCAGTGGATGAGCTAGGCGAACGAAGGATAAGAGAATCGGCCCTCGCGATGGATCCTCTTTTAGAAATCAATCAGAGTCGCCGGACGTTAAAAGAATCGGCTGTTTGACCTCGGAGTTCTAGTGTTGGATGAAGACATTGACTTCGAGCCGCTGGCGGAATTCGTTCGCATCGCGACGCCACGTT
Organism: Andrena haemorrhoa; assembly: GCA_910592295.1. Classification (NCBI taxonomy): domain Eukaryota; kingdom Metazoa; phylum Arthropoda; class Insecta; order Hymenoptera; family Andrenidae; genus Andrena; species Andrena haemorrhoa. Next base: position 12,412,401 of record OU342944.1, on the reverse strand, counting down.
CCATCCCAGTACTCGAAGATGTTTGGTCAAAGAGAAAGGGCCAAGTTTTACTCCCGAGAGAGGCCATCTTCATCGGGGTCCTTCGAGGCGGCTGCGAAACTTTAATCGCTGCCTCGTTTCTTCCGAGGGGACCCCGAATGAGATTCAAGCAGCCAAGTCCTTATGATTAATTCAGCGCATTATCGCCAGGCTATTAGAAGAATAGATTTAAATAACGAAATAGTACTGCTTACACGGTTCTCTACTTCCCCGGCCCGTCCATTACCTCTCCGCAGCCAGTGGCAGTTTAAAAGACGCTCGCAAATTGAGTTTGGCAGTTACGGCCGAGCGCTCGAACGCAAGCAGCTTCTGCCTTGCAAATGACATTTTTCGGGCAGGGGAGGAGCCCTTTATTCGCCCATTCGCCGGCTTCGGGCGTAGGTAGTTCGTGCAACTTGAACGCGGTGCTGGTGTATTGTGACTCGCTAATAAGTACATCGCGTGGGTAACGAAAATCCTTGATGGAGCTCGACGAGCTCGGGGGACAGAGTGGCCGGAAGGGCCGGGTGGAAAACTTCCGGCGGACGGGAAACGCGAGGGGGCAATCAATGCCAGGGGCGCTAGACCGATTATTTGCGCCGCGGCACGACGGGCATTTTTGAGGTGAATGAACACAATCTGGAAGAAGCTCCAAGTTGGCTGGAATTTTCGATCGGCGGAGGGACGGGCGTGCAGCGAGCAGAGAGAGGCTCCTGGAGAATTGCCAGGGCCAACCGACAGGAGCGGTCCAGATATTCGCACGCGATCGTTTTGCAACGGCCGGGGCAGAAAGGGTGAGGGGGGGAAGGAAAAGGGAAGAGCGGCGGAGGCTACACGCTCCTCTCCGCTTCTAGGGATGCTCGAGACCTCTTCCGTTCGAACTGGGGTAAAGCTAGCGTGAACTCTCGGGTTCCTCTGTTCGCGAGCAACTCGGCTTAAACTTCGGATCAATGCTCACAGCAATTGCACGGGAGTTTAAGCGGCGAGGCTGTCTTATCGGCGAGTGACTTTCGCTCGAGGAACGATACCGCCTCGAATCTTCGATCGGGCTGCGATACCGCGCGCGGTTTAAACCTCGGACCTCCGGCCGGTAGACGAAACAGGAAAATGCCCCGGCGCTCGGCTATCGGCGAACGTGCGAACGGAGGCCAATTTTGATTACGCGAAGGCGAACGTCCGCGCGACACTGCCGCGCCAGTCCCGCTTCAGTTTGAAATTTCTTGCCCTGGCGATCCAAGAAGGGGGCCAAAGGGGAGGAATTTAAAGCTGCCTGGTTAGCTCGGACTGTCTTTAACTCGGTGCCCTAGCATGCTCGGTATTATTAAATGCTTCGCAGATGGGGAAAATGTTTATGGTCGTTCAGAGAAACTTGCGAACGGGGAAGAGGTGGAAATTGACTTGAGAATTCGGGGAATGAAAGACGTGTACAGTGGTATTCGTGAATCCGATTTGTCACGTTCGCTGGAGAGTGAATTCGTAATTGTTGAATGGAGATTAATTTCGATACCACGGCACGGTCGATCTTACTTTCGCCTCTTTTCGTATAATGGCGGTGAAGCGAGGGAGGTGAGCTCTTTCTCGAAAATACTGGCCCCAGTGGAATCTCCTATCAAGATAGCGCGAAGAATAATTCCCTTCATATCTCAGCGTAACCCATTGATCGTAAATCGAGAAGAAACGTCGCGACTTCACAGTGAAAATCGTAAGAGCGCGGTGGCGTGCACCAGCAAAGTTTCGAATCGCGGAAACGGTCGAAAAAACGTCTGCTCCCATTCGACTCCATTACGCGCGACGTTTTCTTGGGAACTCCGGGGCAAATATCGCCGTCCCCTTCGAATCGGTATTCCAACCGAGATTCCGGTAACCACGCTACTGTGCTGTTAACCTTTTCTTCCACCCTTTTATTTGCACATCGAACTTGCCTCGTATTCTTTTACGTCTTGTCCAATTCGAGAGCGAGGAAAATAATGAACTGTTGCTTTCAGAAGGGCTTGTAATTTTATAGAGACACAAAGTACGTCGGTTTCTTTCGGAGCAAACATGATGGAGCGTTTGAGGCAAGAACAGCGCGGTATGAAATGTAACTTTTTCGTGCAGTTGCGTTATTTCAGTTTCTCCTTTTACTTAGAACCTTTCCCCGTTTCTTTTCGACATCCTCTTGGAATTCTACTACCCCCGCTTCGGGGCGCTTGAGCATCGATAGGAGGTCGAATGTTTTTAATCAATTAACGTGAACCGTAGCAGCGGCATATTCGGGGCATCGCGTTGTGAAGGGTGTTTCGTGGAAGAATTCGAGATAATTTACATTACAGTGCAGCGTTCGTTAACGACCCCCCCACGCTGGTCTCGTGATTTTCTCATATCTGTAATTGCAACGGCGCGAATTTTTCCCCGAAAACTTAGTTCTCGTTTCCGAGGGAAATTTCGCTGCACGGTCTTCGCGCTCGCCGCTCATTTGCGCGTCCGTGGGGCACGGAAGGGCTGTGCATAAAGCGTCGAGTATATTATGCTCGTCGGGGCGATTATTCCCCTGATGGATGTCAATTAAACACGAAAACGTGGCCAGCATTCCGCGCTCGATCAGCGTCGAACAATTTCAGCCGGCGTTTTTTCCCCATTTTTCTTTTGTTGTTCGCCGGCCCCGCGCAACGGTGAATTATGTTGACGATCTCCGCGGTAATGGCACTGTCCCTTTTATCGCGTATCATTAGCCTTCCCCCAGCCCTGTTAAATAAATTACGAACGACACGTGTCCCTCCCCGCCCGTTTTCCTTGATCATCGCGCGCTGAACGATTCGAAACGCGGCGAGCGATGCCACGTCGATGATCGTCGAATCGACTTCTGTCACGCGGCACGATTGAATCTTTGTTCCGTGCCCCTCGGCGAATTAATGCCAGCCTCGAGTACGACGTTCTGGTGGCGGGCGGCAATTCATCGCCGGGGGGAACGGACGTTAATGTCGGAGAATTACGCGCTGAACAGGACTGTAGAATATTACGGGCGCCATAAAAAATACCACGAAACCCGTGCCACGGTTTTTTATCTCTGCCGGTTCCGACGGGGCAGCGGAACCGCGCCGAGATGTAAAGCGAAGGGTGGTACAAGACGGAAAACGGGGAAGGGCGGCCAGATATCCCGAGTTAATCATACTCTTTTATTACAGTAATTTGGGGATCTAATTATTATATGGAAATTTCCTTTTTCCCGCGGTGGCCCTTCGTACAATTTTTCTTTTAGAAGTTCCGAACTACCCCCGGGGCAATCTAGCCGCCCCTATACGCCTGTCCTTCTCTCCTTCGAGCTCCGTCAGGAGTAAAGTAGCACCGTCGTCTCTCCTCCCTTTATGTCGAATGCTTTAAAAGTTCACCATCGCCAGGAACTTTTGTCTCCTGCCTGTGAAATTAACCCACCCCCTGTCGCCCCTCGCGCCTCTCTCGTTCCCCGCCGACTACAAACTCACGCCCGGGCCGAGCATTAACACGATGGTCATTTACTTCGTTATCGCGATAAGGCGGTCGGTGGTCGGTGTAATTATATTTTTAAACGGTATCGCCGCCCTCCGTGGAACTTGGACACTTTTGTTAAACGGTTTATCGCCGATGCTCAGTTTCGGCGGGAATCTGTTCACGCCCACGTACAGCGAGCACGAAAATACCTCTTGCGGACGCTGTAGCAACGACACAGGAACGATTTCAATTAGCAAAATATGATTTCGACGAGAGAAGTGTATCTTGCATTAAAGTATAATAGATACAGCATGGGGAGGCAAGATAAATCGAATGGCCTGTTAAGAACGCGTTTCGTGGTTCAGATTGGAGGACAAAGGGGCAAGACTGTTTTTTCATGGAGAAGTAATTTGATAATGGAAAAGGTAGGTACGTCTTCCGCGCTACTCCATGGCCCACCCCCGTCGAGCGAGGTTCGCCTTCGGCTTTTTAAGAAATTATATGCTCTCCAGGAGCACTTGATGTTACCGCGAGGCTTTCCTTCCTCCTGGCTTTCATTTACAGTCCCCTCCAAACTTTCCATTCGCCCTGTCTCGAGTGCCCTGCCCCCGCCTCGAAGGAATATCGCCCGGGCAGCGAGGACGTGTCGCGTTAAAAATTGTAAACCGAAGCGTTACGTGTCACGCGAAAGGGAGGCGATTCCGCGGGGACGTTAATTTCGCCGCCGGTGCGCGGATTACGTTCCCGTCGTCGTGCAATTTATTCGCAGGAAATCTTTTTCCTTCTGGCGAGTGAAAGGACGTAAGAAGGTCGTTCCGCGATAATTAAGGAGCCGTTGAAAAATCTCGTTGAAAAACAATCTTCGCCCTCGAGCGGAAGCATTCCATCCTCATTAGGCGCCGCTTTCTTCGCACGTGAATGCGTCGCAATTTAGAGAAATTACGCGAGCACAGTACTGAGGTCTCGTTGACACGCGAGTCGTTCGAAAGTATAATACCTTCCCACGGCCCAATGCCACCCTCTCGTCATCGAGTCGAAAAGTACTCGCTGCTGGCAACTGGAAATGTGTCAAGGAGAATCACCCCTATTGACAGTGTGCACGGGCGTTTACGAGCGCGTGTCAAAGCAGAGCGGAGCCAAAAGGGTGACAGAAGCGCGGGAAAAGGAGCAAAAGCTGCTGAACTACCTGTACGGGGGATCGTTTCCGTAAACATCTCTTTTAGACGACCATCTGCGCTGAATTGCTTAGCAGAAGCGAGGAACCTGCCTCGTGGACTGTCAAACATCTTTCACGCGCAAATGAATATGGTAAAGTAAATTATCCAACGAAGGGGCACAGTAGGGGCATTTGCGCAGCTACGTATTAAGGAAATATTTTCTAGGAAAGCAATGGTAGAATGGAGTGATTTAACAAGAAAATGAGCTTTTCCTGAATGGAACCTTCCATGGAATTTTAAATCGGGAAGTTCATTTAGTTTGAATGATTCTTTATGCAAGCGACAGAAAAAGAGATGATCAGCCGCCGTAAACACCACAGCTAACGCCAACTCTCCGAGGTTCCTTATACTCCGTCGCTACATAACGCACAACACTGTCGGACCTTCGATTTAGGTCCCAGACTGTGCAGCAGTTGGGCTAATACTTTTATCGAATGTGGATAGGAAACCTGTCCAACAGGTGTGTTTAGGGAACATGGTTTTCTTTCCCGAGGCGGTACCGCGGGGGAATGATGAAATTGGAGGACTGTCGAGAAATTTCCACGACGAAGAGCCAACAGTTGCCCGTCCCCCTTGCCGACTCATTGTCAAGGGGAATTAATTGGATTCGAAATCAGATGCGATGCCAGCTGGAGATGAGGAGTGATGTGACGTTGTGTTAGCATTTCTCATTGCTGTTACAGTAAACCAACATGCTGCGCATCTCGATGTGACGTTGCTAGGCCTCGACGTGGAATAGCCACGTAAATGGACTGATCGTGGACAAATAAGTTCTACCCTTTACACATTGCTCGGGTGATACGGTAGCGTGTACGTAGAACTCGTGGACAAATAGACTTGTAGACCTAGTTGCATTTCCGTTAATGATCCAGAGCGCAGGAATGTGTGCCCCCACGTCAATGGCCCTTTGGTATATAGGTAAACTAAAATTATCCATGTCAATTTTAAGCTTCCACTGGTGTCTAATACACTTTTAGAGCACCGAGAAGGACTACTCCGTCCCACTTAATTTTGGTACCCCTCGCGAATTCCCCGATACTCTACTTAGCACTTATTACACTTCGAACATCGTCCCATTATACGTTATCCACTTTTATCCTCAGACGGCCAGACGTATAACGAGCCGCCCATTAATAGTCGGGCGATCGTAAACCAATTAACGAATCTCGTGTCCGAAGGCACGGAATCAAGGAGGCGAGGGGTACGTGCAGCTGGAAGGATAATGGCATTGAGGCAGCAAGAAAAACGGGAGTCGAGCTTCCGCCGGGAAGGGCAAGAACGAGGAAAGAAAAAGGGGCGGCGAGAGGCAGAAAGAACGGCGGTATGAATGGTAGCAGTGGCGAGAGATCGGAAAGAGAGGAAGCACCGAAGAAGATAGTGCAAGAAGATATAGGAAGAGGGAGCGAGAGAAAGTGGTGGGAAGGAAGCGACGACGGGGGCGGCCGGAAACGGCGAAGAAGGCAAGAAAAGAGGGCAGAAAATGAGCAGACGGAGGAGACGGGAGGAGGACAAGGGATGAGTTCTAGGCTGGTCCACGAAGCTACTCCGGCTAGTATCGCTCGGAGGATGAGATTTGCAGCGGTGTGCAGCGGTTCGGGTGACGTGATGCGTTGCATTATTCATTCCTGGCCCGGTAACGGGCAACCGCCTAAGCCATGCCTCTCCGCAACGCTGTTCCGCAGCCCTCGATGCGACTGCGAGAGGTTTTGGAGCCGATCGGTTTCGATACCGCGAAGCCATCCTGGACAACGTCTATCCCGGTTCCCTCGTTGGTCATGTGTCAGATGCAATTAGTCCTCCCTGGACCGGAATTGAAGTAACCGCGTTCTGGATGGGCAGACGCGACCGGAAAGTCTTCAAAATCGTGGTGAATTTACCGGGGTGAATTATCGCGGTGGGATCTGGTAGCTAGTGGCTCCTCTAGGAGAGGAGCAAATCGATGAAACCAATTTCGAGCACGTACAGCAAAAGTTCTGTCTTTTACACATCAATCCTCCGATTCACGGATAGCCGTCGCATATATCGTCGCATTCCGAGAACCAAGGCTGTGTGGCTGGCGTAGACGAAGTTTAAATCGGTGCGGCTCAGTGGCCAGGCGGCAAACAACCTGGACCACAGGAGGATCGAATATAACAGTCGCACCGTGATCAATGGTCGTTGCGCTGTCCGTCAAGAGGACACGTGAACGCCTCTTTCGTCTGTATAAAGCTCGGCACAGGCGGGAGGCGTGGCGGTGACTTTCCACTCACAAAGGAAACGAGAGTCATCGACTCTGTTTCGCGGTGATTCCGCCGATGACAACGCGATCGCAAAGTGGATAGGCCCGGCTACCGGATGCCACCGATCTGTGTACCGTCGCTGCGCCGTCGACACAATTTCGCACCCGTTCGAGGGCTCCTGAATTTTGGGTGGCGGTCGATCGGCGGTAAGCGATCCCTCCAGGGCCGCCACCCGTAAAATGAATGCGAATCTCGATGGCCCTAGATCGATAGCCGATTTGCAATTAGCCCCAGCGCGAAAACAGGGAGACTCGACCGTCATCACGGCCTGCTCTCGGCGAGGCCTCTGTGCGTGGGCGTGGCCGGCGTTCAGCACACAAAGGAAATGAAAGTCCCCCTTTGTCGAGCAGCGGTTTCATCAAAACATCGAGACCCGTGGTTCACGAAAGAGGGATACCCGTGTACATTCGAGACCGCTTGGATATTACGCGGGCCCCGGGAACGCTCCAGTGTCCTCGCGAAATGTAAAAGTTGCGTGGGTGACTAGGAGAACGTTAGCCCTCGCCCACCCTGGCTGCGTGTAACCTTTAGGATACGCACTTTCAACCTCTCCCCGCGTGCAACGCTCTTCAACAATCGATATATTACACGTCCGGTCGCACGGCACATTTCGTATCGCACAGGCTGCGGAGAACTTTGCCAGCGGAATTACTCCAGCTTCCTTCGGAACGTGGCGCGCAACGGAAAGGTCATCGCGCGAACGCGCATTTAATTATGCCGGCGCAGACATCGCATGAGACCCGGCCGTAATATCAGGCGTTAATGCAGACTAATCGTTGTTCCGTTGAAACCGGGGCGGTAATTACGAAAACGATGCAAAAAGGCTTCCGGCGGTTTGGCGAGTAACGCATCCCACCGTTTAAGTCCGCGCCTCCTTCGCCCTTGCTCTATCTCGGCCCATCTATCACCGCGGCAAAGGGATGGTCAGGAATGATTAAAGAATTATATCGAGGATTCAATATCTGCCCCGCTGGCCGACCGAGCGAATGTTATTTCTCAGATTTGCAGTGTTGTTATCCAGCAACGTTTAAGATTAAATGAGCTCCCGGGGTTATCGCAGATGACGCGCACCCCGAGCGAACTGGATGTTCATAAATTTTCAACGAGCTGCCGGGTAAAAATAACATTCCCGTTGCGAGTGATACCGGCGAGGATATATCATTTACTATCAGCCGGTTCTGCCACATCGACACACAGGGCATCATCCTCGATCTTCCTTGGCTCTCGCGGGTTCAGAAACTCTCCAACGGATAAGCGGCTTTGCTTACAGCGACGAGACCCATTCGCCTCGTGTCCCACGTGTCCAGAGAAGTCGTTTCTGCGCGTGAATTCTGGAGCGCGCGGCGATCGTATTATCAGGAATGCTTCTTACGTGCCGCTGAATTGTCTACGAGGGAGCCCGCTTCGGATGCTCGGCGCTTTTCAAAATATTTCCCGGTCTTCCCTGCTCCGCGGGTAAAGAACAATAACGGTCCTGGTAATCACGACCGCCCGGAGTGTTCCAATAGCCCTTCCACCCAGCCGATCTCTTTCGCTTCTAACGAGCCACAGCTCCGACTGTTTCACCGCCAGATACCCATAAATTTTCTATGCGGACCCCAATTGCTGCACAATCGTATGGCCGATTTGTAGCCAGCCTGAAAGGTCGTACACCGTTGCTGGTCGCTCCGAAATGGAACACGCGTGTCAATGGGAGGCCCTCGGCGCTCGCAGTATCATCCAATTCAACCGATCTCCTCGTTGGGGCGAGGAGCCGTAAAGTTGCATCGGTTCCAGATAGGCGCCAGTACACGAGGATCGGGAAACCCGGGCGAATTTGCATCGAAATTTTCGAGGGCCGGGTTTTCTTTCCCTCTCCCTTCAAACCCCGCGGCCTCTGGCGTTCCCCGCGTCGGGCTGGAAACCCTTCCACACCACGAATTCGAGGATCTTCCAACGCGAGCCGGTCGCAGCTCGCTAACTTTCGTTTCGCCGTGCTCGCGAGTTCCCCGGGGGACCAATTTCCGGGCAGAGACACAGGAAAAGAGTGTCCAATTAGAGGACGCTTGGCGAAGTTCCTCGGCTGTTTGGTCTTCGAAATTCAAACGAGTGGAACAACGGAGACTCGCCCGTTTGTTTCGCGGACAGCGATTTTTAATGGACTTTTAAACACTTGAAACGGTCACCGAGGACGTCGCATCGGCGGGAATGTCTTCCCGATGATAATAAAAGTCGCGACGTCGGGCGCGAGGAAAATGGCGAGTCGTCCGGCTCGGGCCGACGCGACGGCAGTCGAATGGAAATTAATTCGCCGAGGGAGGAGGGAGCAGTTTGTGCCAGGTTACTCAGCTGAATAAGAAGAAAATCCGACCGGGGAGTTCGACCGAGTTGCTGCACGTCACCGCTGGCCAGAGTGACGCCTTCGAAACGCCCGTTTCATTATCCCAGACGTGGAAAAGCCAGCCACGGCAGAGCGTTCGCCGATAGTGGTTATCTGCTATTAAAATTCCCCGCTGCACCTCGAGCTTCTCCGAAAAGCCCCGACTTTCCGCCAAGTATTAAGCGGACCGAGCGCCGGCAACGGCTGCGCCACTTCTCCTTTCGCAGGATCGACCAAATACTTTGCCAACTGCTCCGAATTTAATTCCCTGTTATTCTTACCCGTGGACGTAATTATATTCAATGTTAACAAGAACGGGTCGTATATCGTTTACGCGGCGGTACTGGTTCATGAATATTTAGCACCGAGAGTGCCAGAAGCGGTTGCAGTCGGATGTCTACGGTAAACCCGCAAAGAGCACGTTAATAATGGATCGCCGTGCAAGCTTGGAAAAGGAATTCTCCTTCATATTTTACAGGGTCCCGTAGCTTGTAAGCCACTTTCACCGCGCGGATAAACGCTACACTGGCGATGTTCCAGCCCGAGGATGACGGGACCTACGGCGGGCTAAAAACGATCAATTTTTGATACTCCACCTCGCGAAGAATAGTTCATCAATAGCGAAACGACGGTGACGAGAGGAAAATTATTCCTGAAGTGTCGAGAAGCGCAGCTCGCCGAGGAGCCGTGAAGTTCGCCAACGGAAACTGTCTCTCAGCTATTGCTACCGAGCGAATCCTTAAGAGCACGAGGAGCGTTCACTTGCAAATTCCACCCCGACGAAACACGGAAACGCTATGATTCCTCCGGCTCCTTGCAACCTCGCCTCCATCTCTGATTTTCGTCAATCATTGTTAAGTCGATTGTGTTACAGAAATTTCTACATTTCCTCGGATCGCAGTTGAACCAATATCTCCGCCGAATTAATAATTCCAGACTGACTATGAATCGTCAGGATTATCAAAGTTCTCGTTAAGTTCGTTTCGCAGTGGAGCGCTAACGAATCATGGCGAGGCACCTATCAGCGTTTGCTCCATTTCTACGGCACAGCAGGGGTACGAGGAGGTTGCATGCTCGTTGAAAGACGGAACGGAAGCATTACCGCATAATGCCGAAAATTTAACAGGGGGACCGCGAAGGAGCGTGCGGTTTAGCCGGTTATTTGAGGAAAGTCGCTATTTTTCAGCGCCGCGATTCATTATCTCGGTAACCGGAGCACTTTCCGGCGTAGCAGGGTGGGCGCATTTATATCGTGGCATGCTCGCCCCTCACATGTTAAATCGCTCCTTTTATTCAACCGGCCGGGCACGTGAGTCGTCGTAGTTTGTCTGCGTGAAATCGAGCGGCCACCACGCGCGGAATCCAGGTCGAGTATGCTCGACGGTAAGACGATTACTCGGCTAATCGCGCTTTACTTTCAACGATCGTGCTTTTGATACACTTTCGTTTCATACGCGCCCGGCGCAATCCGGGCCAGTTGAACGTTGAAAAATAAAAGGCGCCGCTTTTCCTCCGCGCGATTCTTGACAGGCTGTTGATTTCCGAGCGAGGTACGGGTTGAAGAGTTGGGGGAAAGCAGGTGTCACGAGCACTTTGCGCGAGATCGTCTGGAGGAGACGAAGCACGGAGGATCCGAGCAGCGGGTCGGTTCCGAGCGTAGTTTCCCGAGATTCCTACCTGTTCGCGGAATCGAAACTAAATTACAGGGTCGCGCGGGGCCGGTGACACGTAATGGGCATAGTTGAGAAAATAATGATTCCGGTGGTACGTGCGCGTACGTCGGTATAAATTACAAGGGGAAGTTCAGAAATTAGCCTGAAGCCGCGGCGCAACCGATGACTTATTACCATCTGGCCGTGGAAGTTGCGTGGTCGAACGGGAGTAACAGGTGAACGTCGATCAAGCCCGGCTAATGACGAGCATGAACGCTCGTTCGTGAAGCTACGGAACGGGCGGATTAGTTTGTTTGCAGCGTCACGTTGGACGTAAAGTAAGGTGGGCAGGAGCGGTGCCTGCCGGGCATTTGTACGTCGCGTCTCTCTGCTTCTGGGACGGTAGTTAATTGCTGATCGATTGGAATAAATTGCCGCTGGCTGGTTAATGCCTCAATTAAAAGGGGTAACGCCGCCACGCCTGGCAAAAGGGGAGAGAGACCGGGGAAAAAGAAGCGAGGCTGCAGCCGTTTCTATCGACTTTCCCCAGTGCACGTGACGTCCAGCTACTCGCGTGCGTCCCTAGCTCCTTCTGCACAACACCGTTCGATTAGTCGGAGAATCAACGTCCACCGAGCATTTATTTCTTATTCCCATGGTCTAACACCCAGCCATTAATCCACCGCCGGTTCTATTCCGCTCTTCCTTCGCAGCCAACCCGTTTCTCATTTGCATGTATCGGCTCCACTCTCCGGTCGATAGCAGGTATTTCCTACAGGCTGATCAGCCGATTTTCTCGCTGATTGTTCCCGACGAACACTCGCGACCCTTTTAATTTCGCGTCCTCGTTGCTGGCCGAAATCATGCTCGACTAACTATCCAGGCCACATCCCTCTCGGCCCCCGCTGGCCCGGTCCTCGCCCTCTTCGATAATTTCGTTCTGCCATGCTTTCCACGAAGCCCCCGTGTTTTTACGCCGCGCTAACGCTGCCGTATCGAAGCGGTGCCACGAAACGCGAAACGGACCTGGCAATTACGCGGAGCCAGCTTGCACGGGGACTTGGTCAAATATCGAGACACGGGAAAAAATCACAGTTAATTCGATCACCGTGGCCGCCTTGAATATTTGCCGGCAGTTCCCGGACCAGACAGTCGAGACTGGGCCCCGAACCACGGGGGATAACGAAACGAAGAAAGATTCTACGGCCTCGATACGCGTGTATTATCGTGATATCGCGAACACGCCCTATGCATACAGAGTGGAGGAAGAGAGAACGAGAGAGGAAGGTAGGTCCGGTAATTGGTTTTCCAGGAAAAACAGTTTTGTCTGGCTCTCGCGGGCAGAAAAGAGGCAGAACGCGACAAACGGCCCCGTGTCACGAGACACGTGCTGGGAAAGAATTCGCAGCGTGGCTGGCTTTAGATTATTCCCCGGTTCAGTGAGTAACGAACGGTATGCTAATCCGAGACTGTTCTGGCATGTTACTTTCGGGAGTCCGTGGAAACTTTTTAAATAGGAGCGTGGTCTTTCGTACGACACACTCGTGCTGGATACAGGAGATGATGATACGGTCTTCTTGAAAAGCCATTGAGAAATTCACACCGCAGGTGGATGATTCGAATGAAAAGAAAGAATACTCGGATAAACTTTTGGCGCTTCGTGCTCGTGACAGTTTAGACCGATTAGTTGAGACACTGCCCCAAGTTTCGAGTAGTATTACCGGGACTAATCAGCCCGAGCTACCGAGAGCAATATCCCCGTCTTGTTTGTAGGAATGTCCAGCTCACAACTCTGACGTGTCGAGTGTCCCAAGCGTTACTGGCATACCCATTCCGCATTCGAAGATGATTCATTCGCGAAGTAATTTCGCCGTTGCACTCGCAGTAGATCAAACAGAGCCCTTATAAGTTGGACGCCCCGCGCTCGCCCGTCCAAAGATTCGCGAACTGTAACAATCTTCAATTCCCGTGAAAGGCTGCGACCGACTGAAACGAACCGTCCCGACGGAGACAACTGGGGAAAGATTCTCTTACGCGAAGGAACAGAATTCCCTTGTCCCCATTCTGTGCGGCTACAAAACGCGGAACCGCCAGTCCGTTTCCTAGATGTAATAATGCGAAAGTCGAGATACGGGGAGGACGGTTTGGCCGCGCTCCAGAAGAACAACGCGGAGTGACGTGTCTCGGCGGTGTGCTTGGGGTAATATTAAGGTTCTGTAACACGTACACGGCCTGTCTCGTGATTCTTGCAGCTTCAATTTGACTTGGGATCGCATGAGGAACGCACGACGCGCGAGTCCATACTCCACGCGATTGGCGAAGGAAAACACTCTTAAGTGATTCGAGATGAGGGAAAGTGAAGTAGCGTTTGATATAGCCGGCACTGTTATTACTCGTATCAGCTAAATAAGCAAGATGGAAGGCTGAGCAGCTTCATTTTCGCTGAACCAGGGGTTTATTCGGCTGCGAGCGTGTAGACGACAGTTATACAGCGAAGATGGGATTCTCGGCTGGCGCCCTCTTTACCAACACTGAAAATTTCACCGTGCCACGGGGCTCCCCGTCCGTGATGCCATTTTCTTCGTTCTACCAACGGCTAGACGAATTCTGCGCGCCCTTCAGCCCCGCAGAGTGTCTGTGTGCGTGGCTTCGTGTCTGTACGCCGAATAGGGTGCAACACACAGACGCGAGGAGGCAAGTCTTCGCGTTATACACACATCTTGGCATCTGTCGTCATACTGGCAGTAACATCCCTTTCAGGATTGAATTCAATTGGTCCCCGGAGATCAGACGCGAGCGCACACACACGTGCGCTGGCCATGATCCGCGTGCACGAATTCGCCGGCACCGACCAACCTCCGCGAAAGCACAACGCACGGCACACTTTCGAGTCGCGCGTCCTTTTATTTGATTGACAAACGGTTCGTCACTTCCGCCAGGCGAATGAACCGCGAACAGCCCTGAATTTCCACCGGACTAATTAAACGCCGACCCTGTTAACCGGCTACCACCCTCGAACTTTCCTGCCACCACCAACGCTCCTCTTTTTTTCCTAACACCTCAGAGTTACGGAGTTGCTCGATGCTTCGGCTCGAAGCAGAGGATGGTCTTCGAATTTGCGATACCACGGGCCTACTCGCGCGATATCGAATTAGCACCAGGGAAATTTACAAGTAGCTCCGTCGATCTTTACGATCTGCGGTGGAAATTCTCGCGCGGCTCGAATTACCGGAATTCGATAGCCGCAATCCTGCGGCGACGGGATTTGTTGCGATTGCGAGCAGCTGCGATGCAACGGATTGGATGCATCTCTTTCGTCACAGAGGGGTTGGCGCTAGACGCGACGATTTCGGTGGCTTGATGTCGACAACATTAGCCTGAACCGTTACCCGAATATCGAAGGTAACGTTTGGACGAACGGAGAGAGGTAAGAGGAAGCAGACGGGAGAGAAGGCTCGGCATTCCTTCGGGCAGACAATAACGTACGGAAGACAAGTAGTGGAGTAATCTTGAGGAAGAGAAATTTTATTTCCTCCGCCGGAAGTGTCTCTCCTCTTCCGGCTTTATCTGTTTCGAACTCGTCGCCCGAGTCACCTGATCGACCTAGTTGCTCGCGTACGTTTTAGTATTCGCCCTGCGCAGGGCACAGACGTGATAGATTGTGTTTGAAGGGTAATACGTTACTCGAAAGTAGACAGCGCGTCGTTCTGCCCGGGTGTTTCTCCAATTTCCAGACTTTTCTGTGGAAGCACAGTTGAGCGGAAAGGCGAGGGTAATTTATGAAAATCCCAGCGAATGCATCTAATTTAATACGACAGTATCGCCGTGATTTTAACCAGTCCAGTGACTGATCCAGCTGTCACAATAATTTCCGCTCCTCCAAATGGCCGAAATCGATGGTCCAAGCTTACGTAAATAGACAATCGTGGAATTGATTCCACTGGTCAGCAGATTTTAAACAATAATCGGGAAATAATATGTATTTAGCTTCCTAGCCCGGCACGATTGTATCTTTCCCCGATATAGATCAGCCGAAATGATTAATACAAATTGAAAAATCATGTCGAAATCGAACATTTATGAAGACGTCGAAACGTCGAAATGGGCGAAGTGAAGCGAAAAGTATCGACAGTGGTGGAAATTTTGCTCGTACCAACATTTGCGGATTGATTAAAATCAGTTTCAATATGAGACAGTAGATGAAGCCGACGATAAGTCAGACGGTGAACCACTTACACGCGTGGCACATACGTCATTAACTCGATCGCTAAGTCAGTCGCTTTGATTACAGTGTCACCGTGCGATTTCCGCCTGACATGACTGGGAATCGTGTCAAGTGCAACTCGATTCGCTGACTACGATCGCGAAGTCGGCGAGAACGAAGAAAAGAAGTAGGGAACGATTGAAAGGCTTTCCTGGCAAGATAGAAAGGGACATTTTATAATATTTGTCGCGATCCCTTGTCACTGTGCTCGTTCCAACGGTGGCTTTCCCCACCGCTTCCTCCTCGACGACGACCATATTCTACTTCGCAACGGTCGCGCAGGATCCGTCTCGACCCTTTCCATCTCGGTTCACAGCTGCGAGTATCCTTCTCTTATGGAACGCCTCTGCACCCGGGGATATTCCTCACAGACTTTTTCATTTGCTCTAATTACATGCCTCGTAAGTCCTGCTCCGGCGATGGTGAAAAGGTAGGCACGATGCAGAAAACGATTACTTGCGAAATAGCTGGCTACCGCGCAGCTTCGGTGCTACCTCCAAGCTGCCACCGCAGTCTCAGCATCCTTCCTCCCTGCGTTACCGTATCAATGAACGCACATTCTTTGATGCAACGTTAGCAACGAGGCATTACTCTTTGACGCATTGCTCCTGTTCTGAGAAGCTTCTTTCCACGTGTTTTCCCCGAGCTTGAATTAAACGAGGGTGGCTGACGAATACATTGAGGTGTTCTTGGTGCTCGCAATCAGAGGATCCTGCCGTCCCTTCAACGGATCAGTCGACTTCTTTCGTTCATACAGAATTAACCCTCGTCTGATTCATATTCACGTCTTGGTCGAATTTCCCCGCCCTTCCTTCGAGAGGATTGAAACGAATTGACGCAAACAATACCGTAGGCACGTTCGGGATGCAAAGATCGTAGCCGCATCTGCAGGTGGTCGTTATCCGCGGAATAATCGCGGCTCGTTAGGCGGCACCGAGATTTCGCGGTGTTTCTTTCCCCGACCCTCGCCGCCTTCCTTTTGTCCCGCGTTCCAGCTCGGCTCGCGCGGCCGTCTGTCTCTATTTCTCTCTACTCCCGCGCTCCTTGCATATTCTGTCATGCATATGAATGAAATGATTTCGCCGCCGAGTCGAAAAAACCGGCGCACTGTTAAACGACTCCCCCGCTTATTCATGGCCCCGGATTCTGGTGCGGCAAACCCGCCGCGGCATGATAATTCGCGCCGGGCGTTTGCTTTATGCATCCGCTACAAGATCCCGAGTAGAATGGGCTCCGCGAGTATCTCACCTTCCTCGCGTCCCCCGCCTCGCATCCTTTTTCCCCCGCTCGCGGTGAACGCCTTTCCAATCACCGGTGCTCGTTGTATTACCGTGTCAAAGGGAGCGAACGACACCGAGGGACTGTTTAACGAGTCGATGGTCGGGGGTTTAGAAATGAGGATCAAGGGGGCTTAGACACGAGCGCGGACTTTGTTTTCGAAGTTCCAGAACCGTTCATTGGGGCTGCACGTTCTGTCGTGGAAACGTGAGCTAGGTTACAGCCTCTGGAACGGGCTTGCGTCGCCCGGACACGATTAATTACGTGGGTCCACTCCTAAAAGCGCAGTGCCGCCCAATTATACTACTTAGGCGGCTGGATTCTGCCAAGAGACTTCTGTCTAACGGAAATTCACAAGCGGAGTCTACTTCTTCTGTTTCCCGACCAGGCAGCGAAATCACGCTTGGCAAATAAAAGGAGCTTCCGGGGCAACTTCGTTACGGTGACGTTCCGAGCCATCAAATTCGATATTCCCGCGAAGCCTCGCTCCTTTATCAAACTCTCAATCACGAGCGCGATCCTCGGGAGGGCGGGGACGTGATTTACGAGCGACGCGCATCGATACCGTCGTTCCGGTTGATTTAATGGAATTCTCATCGTCGCGGCGATCGAAAAAAAAAGGGGGAACGCTACCGGGGCAGAATAGAGAGGTCGAATTTCAAACCGCGACGGTACACGGCGCGGCCAACAATGCTCCGTTTTTCGCCCCATTGTCGCAGCATCCCCCGCTGCCGCTGTTGAGCGCCGTAAACGTTGAAACAGTGTGCGGCGTGTGTGCATCGAAACGGGGTCGCGCACACGCGGTGCCGTAAAAAGCGATAAATAGGGGGACAAGTGGAGCGACTTCCGGCGGGGTTAACGATGCTTTCGAGACACCTTTGATAAGCGACCTTTTGCTTTTCTCATTCTTCTCCGCCAGGTTGAAAGTTGATGTCGAGGGCCAGCGGGGCGAGGGACTGTCTCGCCTGCTCCAGCAGCAGGACGATATCCGGCGAGCCCTCGTTGCCCGTGCCCCGAAGGATCCTTCGTCAGCAGCTTCCACCACACGCGTCCCGCGGCCCCTCGACAATAGGCCAAAACATTTATTCAATTTCGACGTTGCCTCGCGCGGAGGCACGGCCCTTTGAAGATTAACGAGAGCGCAGCCTAGAAGCCCCTTCCATATTCAATCGGACTCCTTTCTCTCCCATCGACATTCGCGCCCCGAGACCACATCCGACAGAATTCGAACCATTTCCCCGGAAAACGTGGTTATCTTCGCCGGGTTTCGCGCGTCGGCGAAGGGGAGCGCGCGCTATTCAAAGGAATAAAAAGAGGGGGGTAGAGAACGAGGGGGAAACAAAGCGGCGATCGTTATCGAGGGGCTCCCCTTCTTCGCTTGGTTCGCTTTCTTCTGCTTCCCTTTTCCGTCCACTTCCGTCCTCTCCTCTTTGGCAGGCCGGTCCCCAATCGTTAATTTTCGCGGGTAACGAACCTCGAGAATCGATAGAAACGCAGAGTGCTTTTGCTCCTTGTCACGCGGGGAGCGATGTTTGCTTTGGGAATAGAAGTTAGAAGCACGGGGGCCAGCAACGAAAGTTCTCGCGGGCTCTTGTTCCGGCCGATCTTGTTTTCGAATTGTAGCTTCTTCCGTACTTCGAATTGATCGAGCGTGTGGGCTAGTCCGCGGCACGGTAACACTCTCTTCCGAGCGTTTTCGTTGGGAATGGACGAATACACGTTCCTGGGGCACGAAGGTGTTTGTAACTCAGAAAGGCAATCAAACACGATATACAGTCGCTCGATCCTTTTTTAGTGTTTTTGTTCCCAGAGTACAGCTCGGAAGTAGCGTGCTAGTTTACAGCGCCCTCCGCGTAGTTTAGCGTCCCGTCGGCTTTAAGGAGCCGAGGAGTTGGCGGTGTTAAAGTGTCGCGGAATATTGCCAAGTTTTTACGCGGAACGAGGCCGCGCGATTGAAATATAAATGAGATTTAATCAGTGAAGGAGTTGCCGTTATTATATTACGAAACGATTTTACGAGCTTGCCGCTCCCTCGTTAAAGAGGAACGCAGGGGAAAAACGCGATAGAACTATCGCTGACATTTACGAACGAAGGGGGCCATAAATTCGGCCAGCGTTTTCTTTCCGCGTAACTGTATCGTTTTATCCCTTCAATTTATGAGGCGTGCGTCAAATATCGCTTCGACGGAACGTTTACGATTCAAAACGTTTCATTATGTCGAAAGATATTCAAAGCATG
The DNA here is from genome assembly GCA_910592295.1 of Andrena haemorrhoa. Classification (NCBI taxonomy): domain Eukaryota; kingdom Metazoa; phylum Arthropoda; class Insecta; order Hymenoptera; family Andrenidae; genus Andrena; species Andrena haemorrhoa. The sequence continues at coordinate 12,393,648 of OU342944.1, read as the reverse complement.
GTCGATGGGATGTTGGAGGACGTTCTCTTTGAGCAGGACTGAAAAACGGGGACAAGACGAAGCGGCACGTTTGACGGGCGGCAGATTCAAAGCTCGGGAGGCACCCACGCTTCGCGCAACCCCGCTCCCACGGATCTAATTTAACTTAAGGGCAAAAATCTGCTTGAAAAATCACAGGATACATAGAAAGCCGACTGAGCGCGCGGTGCAAATAATCCCCCGTCTAAATGAAAGGGAACGAAAATGAAAATCGGTTTGAAGATCTGTCGCTGGGATCCGCGAACTTGCCATCGATACTTTCGACGATGGAAAAGTGGAGCTGAAACGCGCATCGCCCGAACGTTCAAGCGGATATCGAGCAGGGGGAGGATGTTCTCGTTGAAAAAGCACCGCGGCCACGGACTCCAGAAATATTCATTTTAATGGTTGATATAACGCGGATATTGGTTACCGGTGAAACGGTACGTGTCCTGAATCGCCGACGCTATCACGCGCTACGCGGAATATACAATATAAGAGAGGCGGGCAGAGTTTCGGTATTCGAAAGCGGGACCGCGTGAACACGAAGGATCTCTCCGACTGTTCGCTGGATACGTTGCCATTCGAGGATTGAAGTATGAACTGCAAGGGCGATTAAGCGCCTCGACGTGAGCTTCCTTGACCCTTTACCGAGCCCTCCGTTACGTGGCTCAACTGCTTTTATAACATCTCGAATGTGTACCGAGCTACGGTTCTACCCTGCTTCGACGCAACCTTACATCGAAGTTTTTTTAGCGGGAGGCTCCGGTTATTTGTTTTTCAACGAATTATTCAGATTATTCAAGAGCTTGGATGGGACTCTGTAAGAGAATAATGAATATGCAGGGGATGAAAGCAATGTAAACAGTGTAACATAAGTTAACGAGTCAATGGGAACTGAGTAATTATGTGACTGGGTTATTTGTTGGTTAGAAACCACCCTGGTGCGTTTAAAAAAGTGTGCTTAAAAGTTACCAATCGTTTCGCCCGCAGGAAGTGTTACACATGAAACAATGATCATAGCGGGGTAAATAATGCTATTCGCTCCACCTGGCACGAGCGTAATTATTAAAGTTTCGTGAGGCGCCACCTCGTTTAGCCCGATGGAGAGGCACTTCCAACTGACGAGTCGACTCGTCCCCCGCAGTTAACGTTTTTAAGGGAATTCATAAGTAAGTCGGCGGGAAAGGCAATTTATTTCCGCGCGACCGGCCTCTCTTAATCGTCCACGAAGCCGTCGTTTGTTTCCCGCCGGCAAGAAACGAAGGAGGGAAATCTCGGGGAAAATATGGAATTTATTTTTTTCGAGACAGTTCGTTCCCAGCCGCGGGGTGAAACTTCTTATTCAAATCGAGTCGCGGATCGTGCATTGAATGCAAATGACCGCGGCATAACGCGCGATAGGGGGTTCGGTTTCCCGTTTTCTCTCCTCTTCTTCTTCCGCGCTAGGTGTGCGCGCGTGTGAAACTTCGGGGCCGCAAGTTATGCGAGGGGAAGTTTTAACGAGAACCCCCCAGGATTCCGGCGCCTATGGGACGCTCGGAAAAGTTAGCTTTTGACGCGGCGGGTTGCACGTGACGAATTCAAATCAGCCGTAAATACTTAGGGCAAACACTCCGACGAGCGGTGAAACTCGGCTGTAAAATAAAGCATTAGAACGACGACGGACAACGAGGTAGTTAGGCGGAGCTATCCCTTTCTGGCTCCCTAGCTCCCTCCTTTGTCGGCGTCGCGAACTTCGCCGCGAACTTTGCGTAAGCTCGCCAACTTTTGTGGCGAACCGGTTCAATGGACGCAAATTGCAGCATCCCCAGCCAGGGGGTGGGGTGGGGGTGGAAGAAAGAATGGCCATTTCGCGGGAGCTCGAGCAAACGAATCGATTAATTCCACCTCCGTTTAAAGGCCCCCATACGTGGAGCGAGCATTCTCGCCGAGCCGCTCGCCGAGCCGCTCGCGTCAAGCTCGTCGCCATGCTCGCGGGAGCCCACACACGGTACGAACATTCGACGAGCCTCAGTTGTGCCGAGCGCGTATGTATATATATATATTCTTTACACATATATATATATTCTTTACATATATATATTCTTTACATATATATATATATTCTTTACATATATATATTCTTTAGTAACAGCTTACTAGCTGCGCCTCGCCTTTTACTGAGTAATAAAGACGTTTAATAATAATAATAATAATAATAATAATATGTATACATCTTCAAATTCTAACTATTCGATATTAGGTGCAATTCGATCGATTGCTCAAGCTGTTTCTTATGAAGTTAGTTTATTTTTAATAATATTTACTGTAATTTTATTAATTGAGAATTATTCTTTCAATGAATTATTTAAGTTTCAATTTTATATAAAGTTTATTATTATTTTGATCCCAATTTATTTGATATTATGAATTTAATAATTCATAATATTATTAGTATAATAATATTAATAGTTTATATATAAATAATTTATGTATACATATCACTTGTATACATATGCCGTTGTGCCGAGTTGTGCCGAGCGCGTATATATACATATATGTAAAGAGTACACTTGCGAGGTCGCATAGTGAAGTACCGAGCAGCGGTACCAATTGATGTAAAGAGATACCTTTTTTACGACCACCCTGCTCTGCAAAGGTGGCTAAATACATGTCTTGCCCGTGTCAGCTTCCCTTCAAATTGGAGATGGATCCCAATCGGACCTGCATTCCTTGCAGACCTGAAGTTTACACCTCTTTATAGTAATATCTCCTCCTCATGGCCCACCTTTCCCTGCACCCAATACGTCGCGCGTCCTACCGTTTTGATGTTCGATCGCGTGTTTATACACTCAAGCGATAAGGGATCCTTCTGTAATTTGAAGAGAGGACGAGGCAGGCGGGTCCACAGATAAAACCCACACACAGAGGTGCAAGTTGGGCTGTTCGCTCGGCTCGTAGGCCATTTCCAACGAACCGAGCATTCGCACGAGCCGAGCATTTCAACCGCTCGTTGATCCCATACACCGGCGAGCATGCTCGCCGAGCTTGCTCGCATGAAGCTTCCGTGCAGCTAGCTCACATGCTCGCGATTGTTCATATACTCTACAAACATATTCGACCAGCCCCAGCTATGGCCAAGCTCGGCGCTCGGCTCGGCTCATGAGCGAGCCGAGCATTTTAATCGCTCGTCGACCCCACACACCAGCGAACTTGCTCGCCAAACCTGTAGTTCGCGAGCGGCTTGGCGAGCGGCGAGCGGAGCGGCTCGGTCGTGTATGGGGGCCTTAACGGGGGGTGTCGTGATACGAGGATCAGCGATAGAGGACAGATGGAACAGTGGAAACTGTCGTTTGAAGACCCTCGCGCCCCCGACGTTCTCAACAACACGGTGAACCGCGAATCCCCGCCCTTGTGTTCCTCCCCGCTGAGGCCGCGGGCGAAATATTTCATCGGGCTTAGAAGACACCTAACCACGAGGATTTTTCGTTCCCAGGGTACAAAGCGGATCGATGCGCAAGTTGCGTGGAATTCCCAGGGGTCCCGGGACACCTCTGCCCAGCCGCGGGCCAAAAGCGACGTAAGTGCGCCGCCAAAGTTTTCTTCATTTTTAACAACGCGACGAACAGAAGAAACGCATTCGAAGTTCAGCGGTGCTAGCCCACGATTCCCATCTGGCTGGCGGAGGAAAAAAAAGGATATTGCCGCGAAGTTGCGTCTTCCAACAAACAGAGGGACTGAACGTCTGTCGTCGATCGTGGGAAGGCGTCCACGTTGGACAACTAACGATTCTGTGGAGGAATCTAAGCGCGTGCTCCTCGGATTTAACCAACTTTCGTTCGTCGATACGCCGCTGGGGGAGTTGCTTTGACATTAGGGTGGAAATTTGGAGCCCAGCGGGTCGCAAGTTTACCCAATATCGTGGGAGCAACGAGGGATCGAAGTTGCCGGGAGCTCGGTTACCGCGTGGTTAAGCTGTGCTTACGGTGACGCGAGAATTGCCTTCGTTAGCTGCGAAGGTACTCATTGCTGTTCCCCTCTAAAATAATAAGACTTGCAAAATTTTCCGCGGCGCACGGCACGTCGCGAGCGCCCCCCTTACATAATGCACAAGCCACGCTCATTTCCGAGCGACGTTCTCCGTTTTACGACACGTTTTACATTCGCGCGCGCGAGGCGGCGCAAAAACGACGGGTTCCCCCGTGACAGGAAATTGATTCTGTCTTCATCGGAGGGTAGATTAGCATTCGAGCGGACACATCGACGGGGTTTCAAGCGAGCTCGAGGAATTATGGGTCGCCAAGGTTAAAACGCAAATACACCTGACCCCTTTGGTTCGCTGGATCTGTGCCAAGCGGGGTCGGGGTTAATTTTTAATTCACCCTCTTTCGAGTTGGACAATCTCGACGCCCCGGAAAGAATCGCGGGGCTCGCCCCGGTTTGCCGTAATTATTTTTACGATTCAGTCGTAAAAGTAGCCGGCGATCGTCTTGACACGACGACATCTGCTTACTTCTTGTTTCCTACGCGCGGTTCCTTTTACGAAACCGATTCTGGCAGGTGCGCAAGTGAAATTCGGGGCGAACGGTATCGGGAACACTCACCTTGCACCATCAGCTTGATGATAGCCTCCGGAGTACTGCGCACGTTCACCAGACAGGCGTAGTCGGCGGTGTCCTCGGCGGTGACGGGGTGAAACTGCAGGGCGTAGTTTTTCGGCGATAGGGAGATCCTGTTCTGGTGGTTCCAGACGGTGGTGGTGCTGCTGCTGTACTCGAGCAGCTGCCTGCCGTCGGCTCGCCACTCGAGCATCAGTATCAGCGAGTCCTCCGTCACGCCGGGGCAATTCAGCGTCACGTTCTTGCCGGCCTCGACCACCATCTCTCCAACCGCGGAATCTGGAAGCAGAGAGGATCGTTACATTCGTCACGTCGTGGCCGTTATCGCTCGAATAAAAAACCGACCGAGCCAGGTGCCTCTCTCTCCGTGGACACGCGGGGATCTGCACGATCTGCCTGCGTCAGGACCATTTCGTTGCAGGCCAGATAAAACGAGCTCCGCGCTTTCCAATCCGCCCTTCCTCCATGCCACCCGGGCACGTTACACGCTCCCGATCCCCTTGCACATCTCGCGATCCGGCGGAATCGGCAGCTTATTGATTAAGATTATTGCACGGGCGCGACATGTGGCCGTACGTGACGCAGGAGAAGCAGGGTCGCGTTTTATTCGACGTTTGCTGGAATTCCTAGGAGGGAATCGCACGATTCACTGCTCCCTTTTCGCAGGGACACTGACTGCGTAATTGGGGGCACTCCGGGTGATTAAACGCAATGGGACGGATCAAACGGCGACTGCAGTTTCTTGAAGTGGGAGCAGGGTGGAGTGCACCTCCGTTCCAAGTCCGGCGTTAGGGGGCGATTTCGAGTGGAGCTGTCGAGAAAAGGGTCCAATCGTCGGACAAACTCGAGCTACGGGTGTTGACGTAGCAGGGCTAGGACTTTAATTTGCAAAAGGCTCCGCAAGGCCGTGGCGACTGCTACCAACAGAAATAGTGGATGCTATCAACCGCTAGATTAACCCTACGGCGGTATCAGCGTTCTTTGTCGATCAACTACCGCCGATCGTCATCGCGACACCAATGAAACCTCGAGCAGTTTCGTTTCTCAGGGACTATAAAAGGGTACGAGTCCCTATCGCGTCCTACGATCGACCTGGGAAGTACCGTGTCGCGGTGTTACAGCTAGGATCGATCGCGCTTCGACTACACCGTGGCTGACGTCGACGCCCTTTATTTCTCAACGTCCACGACAGAACGAAATGCGAATCAAATTCTATCATTGACTCGATTGAGAGATACGTCGATCACGGAACTATCTCGTCTGATACTCGTCTTTTAAATGAGTTCCTTCCACCCTTGTACCTCCTTGTCGATACCTATCCACCTGAACACTGGTTACTCCAGGCCACGTATACATAAGTACCTCAATTATACGTCGCAAACTTTTCCAAGCCACCAATCACGGAATAACAGACGTCAAAGATTGAATTAATCCGCTATTAAAGTTCCGTCCCTTGGATCCTTCTCTCGTAAATCGCGTCGCGCCACTCGATTGTCCCTGATCCTTTCGTGATTTCGATTGTTCACACCCCTGGACAGAATATTCCCCCGCGGTTTTCGCACGTTTTCGAGGTTCCGGGCGCGTCGCCCGGCTCCATTGAACCAGGCGGCGGTTTCCCATGAAAAAAGAAGGGCTAGTGTAACAGAGGGACATCGGATTGCCCGTGCAGCTGCGATTGGTTCGATCGCGGCGTGGAATCGCATTCTTCAAATCGAAAGGTCGTTGTGACGTGATTCACGGAGTGATTCCATCTCCAATCCTCCGCGTAAACTCCGTCGCCAGTCTCTCTGTGTGTGTGTGTGTGTGTATGCTGTATAGAGCATTCGGTTCACGCGTACCTATTCATACGCGCATAAAGTGCAAGTTCCCCGCTGTCTATTCTATCCCATCCTCTCTCGCCCTGGCCCACCTATCCGGCCAATCCTCCTTCCCAGCGGCACGAAGCGATTTTCGCCAGGCTCGGCGAGTCGATCAGCGGCCGTCCACGCTTCTGCGGCGTTCAACTTTGATCATCCGACATTCTGGGCCGATTCCGCAGCCTAGGGTCGGAAGTTACGATGGAAATTTCATGGAAACCCAGCTATAATTCCATCGCCTGCATTATAACTTCGGTACACCCATCAGCTTCCTAGTTCTACCCGTCGTAAAACGAGCGGAATGCTCGGGTGTCCAGCCGCAGCTAGCCACGAATCATCCGGGGAGTTGATTGTAAATTGGAAAATTGCAACAGACAGAAGTCCATCGGATCATGAAGATTTAATTCATCGATCACTCATTCTACCACTCCCCTTTACGATCCCTTATCCTTGCGAGTGAGGCACGAGGGTAAGGAGAGAGGCAACGAGCACGGGGGTTGATCGGCACCGCGTAAAAAACGTTCACGTTTGAGGCAAGCTCTCCGCGGGATTTTTCCATAGCCGAAGAGGATGAAGCTTAATAACGTCGCGGTGGAGGGACGAAAGTAACTTTACGGCGCACTCCTGGCGAAGTTCAAAGAGTAATGAGTGGCGTTAACGTTCGATGCCCCGGTTACACGGGAAGTTCATAAAACGCTGGCGTTCCTTTGACGCGGCGGGTATCGCGTGCGGAATCCCATTTCGACCGAACGGTCGAAGATCACGCGGACAGACACCCAACCGTGGTGTTTCTCTGTCGGCCGGGGCAGCGGGGTCTGGAGAGCCACGGTAGCGCCAGTTATCAACTGCCGGGCGAAAAGTTTTTACATTATGTTAACTTGCGCGCGAAATGGCCTTCCGCCGGCCGTGAAGTAGATGAGCACGAGGTTGACAGAAACTTTGCCCGCCCCGCCCACGTTCGGCAGACGTGATCCTTCGAAGGAAGCTGCTCCTTGTTTATTCCCGGCTCTTACTTGCCTCTTGGCTGAAATATGTCTCGGGGAATAAGGTAGCCGAGCTTTCCGGTAATAGAGGCGCGGTCCTGATCCGCTTGGACCGTTTAATACGTTTCTTTGTGCCCCGTAGCTCGTTGCGAGCCTCGTCTGCAGATGTTGCCACACAAACGCATTTGTACCATGCTATTTACTTCCCAGCTTTGAGGCAGGCGATCGAAGAGAGAACACACGAACGCAGGCGGAATCAAAGAGTCAGAAATTTAGAAGACCGAAGAATTCAATCCGCTGATTTCTTGCAGAGAAATGTGCCTAAGCACGAGCCTCTAGAATTTCTAACATTGTCGGCTCCGCTGAGAATAATCGTTCCCAGTTTCGGTGCTCGCGATTTCAACAGCTAATGAGCCGCGTCGGTTCGGTTTCAGCGTTCGCGGCGTTCACCGTACCCCGTTTCTCCCGGACCGCAGCCTGAATCTGTGTCAATTATTCGCCGCGAAGTGGCGTCCGCCGCACTCGCCGTTCCTCAGAAGCAAGGAAAAGTGAAGGAGGTGGCAGCGGAATCGGCCGAGGCCCCTCTCGAAATCAGCCAAGCCGCCGTTGGAACATTACCGGGGCTTAAAGCCGCGGAAACAGAAACTTTCAACGAATCGCCCCTTTCAGCGACTCGGCCAAGGCACCCGCCATTATCTTGGCTTCTGTTCTTGAAGCGGGACGTCGGAGAATCGCGGCAGATATCGGCGAAACGATGGAAAAAAGGAGGAAACGGGGTGCGAGGGGGGAGACGCGCGGAGAAACGGAGTCGTGGGAGGTGTTGGATGAAGTGCCTCGAGATTTCTCTTTTTCTCCCCTTTCTTTCTGGAACGAGAGACTTCGTTGATGCCTGCTTCATTGTCTCGCCGCGGTCTATGCCGAATAATTAGACCGAGCCTGTGAAACGGGCACCATCTGACCACGGTGATTCGTATTATCCCGGAGGGAAAGGGGTTTGCACGCAGGTGGATGGATAGGGGGATATGCAAATGCGCGCCATGGAAACGCCAGATCTGTAGCAGGGTAGCTGGTTTAATTGAATGGTTGAAACTGGCATTTTTAGGGCACCAGCTCGCTCCTCAGATTGAGATTTAACAGCGAGTAGAGGGGTCTAAGCGAGAGAATCGCACTTTTACGAATACGGGGCCGGAGGTGCTCGTCGTAATTACACGCAATTAAAACTGTTATTTGAAAGATTTCCGCGGTTTCGATGTAACCCTTCGTTCACGGGGCCGCGAACTACGCTTTCGGTGTAATAAGCGCGATAGAAAATGGTGTTTCGCCTCGTTTGCATATCCCAGGTAATGAACCCTCGAGCGTTTCAAACGCGTGTTCCTTCTCTCTTCGTTCCTCACTAGTGGGCCACGGTATTCTGCTGTGTGGTAGGGCGCGTAAAGTGTTTCCAAAATGGGGGCCGAAAGTTCAACGTACTTTGTTGCAGTTTGAACGTTTGTTAGGTCGTGCCATACCAGAGATGAATCTACTTCTCGATGCCAGAGATGTTGTTTACCTGCACCACTGGATTGGCTGAGGACAGTCGATAACGTTGCCTTCCACGTTTGACTGTCCCACGTTTAGAGCAGTTTTTAAACATCCCCGGTTATTCAACCAATTCCCTAGACCCTGCGAATGAATAGAAAAGTACGGAGAAGGCGAAACAACGGATGGGGGGAAAGTAAGAAAAATGGAGGAGACCGAGAGGAGCAGGAGGAAAAGGAGCTTCGTGTTTTCTCTCGCTGCTGTCATTAGGATTAATCCAGTTTCCCTGTAATTACATCGGCGACCAGGATTCTATAACGTGCCGCGGTATCGAAGTTCCTCTCGACGATTATTCGCTCGATTTCACGGAGGATCTCGCCGGGGTAGTCGCCGAGGAATCGTCGAGAACTCTTGACAGATTTTATTTTTTCCACGGCGAACTTCCCCCGGCGATTACGAAGTCGACGAAATTTCTGGCGAATTAACTTCGTTGCGAGACACTCTCGCGATACTTTGTGCGATTCCTAGGCTGCTCCAGCCTGCTTCCCTAGCGCTCGGAGCTGCTCGCCGGGCTACTCGTAGGCCGAGACGGGTCCATCCCCATCTAGAAATTGAATTTCATCCTCTTTCCCCGTGTAGGCGACCGGCTTGGCGCCGTAAATTAATTTACGCAAATCTTCCGCGGGCATGAATTTTTCCAGCACTAATTTCCCCAGAAGCCAGCACGCTCCACGGGATACAGTCGCAGGGCCGTGGCAAGCCGTTACCACGGTAATTACCTTCCTACCTTCGTTCTGCTCGGCCTTTTTGTCTCATAACCAAGTAACTATCTTAATTGCTTTCGCTTTTCTGGCGCTGGATACGGTGCCAGCCCTCTCCGCCTGCTCGCGGGCCATTCCTCCGCTTCGAATCCACCGTGTTTTGTGTCCCTTACATTTCCCTTTTTCCCTCGCTATCGTCGTTCGTCCCTTTCAGGGGTCATGCTTTCGTTTAAACTCGCTCGCCCGCGATTTTTTCTAGCGCCTCGCCCGCTCCCGCCCCCTACTTCGACTTCGCTCCTCTCCCTTCCGCGGGACACCATTTCCACGTGCCTCGTTTCACGGTTTCTCGCTCGTTGTCTCTGTACGGCCGCGATAATGCCGGATCGCTCGTGCGACGCGGCTGCGTGACAGTCCTCCCGAGGGAATTTCGAACGGAACGATAGCCGTTCCGCCAATTTTCACGCTGTTAGCCGCCACTGCGCTGCCCTGTTCCTCGTTATTCCGCTTAGAAAATTCCGGTGAATGGGACAGCGCCGCGGAGAGGAGGTGGAGCTAAAAGGGCCGATAATTGCCGCAGCCTGGTGCTGTTCATCACGGAAGGATGTCACGATAATGCGCTTTGTGCCGGTGGAAAATCGAAAATGGGGACTAGTACGGTTGTTAAGTCCGTGGGTTCTCGTCTTCGTCGGGGTCCTTGGAGTTCTGATTTCTTCGAGCACCGAGCTCTAATGAGCCTCCAGTCGACGTACACGGGCCCTGACGTGTTGCTGGACGAGCAGAGTCAGTCTTGAAGCCTCTTGACGCTCAGATAGTGACGACGTATCGAACAGAGCTCGGGGGCCCAGAGAGCCATTAACGGTCAACCAGCGACGGGGCTTAATTCCGTAAACAAATCTCTCGGCATCGGGAGAAGAGGAGGGCGAATTCACGGCGCGATAAAAAAGAGCAACGAACCTCCGTTTCGGTCGCGTTCGACGGTCTAGCTGCGCCTAAAGCGATCTCGTGACTCCAACCGAGTGTGCCTCGCCCTCGCGCGGCAGTTTCCAGAATGTGATTATTTCAGCGAAAGCGTTTGTTACTCGCGACTCGAGGCCACGTCACTCCTTCACGCCGAAGTGTTTACTCGAGACTCGCTCCGGGAACGAGGGTATCCGACTGCCGCCGCGCCGTTCCGAAGGAATGATTTTTTAAAAATTCCCCGACCGCGGCACGGGAATTCGTTAAAGTTGCCGCGAGTGTGGATACCCGGAGGAGGGGCTTTCTACGTTCCTCCTGTTCCTTTTCCCTCTTTCGCGTCCCGCTTTTCCTCGTTATACACAGCGCCGTGTCCCGAGTTGGTATCTCCAGCAGCGAAACCGCAAAATTGGACAGGCCGTTCTCCACCACTCTCCCCTCGTTCTGCTTCTGCCCTCGAATCGGACCTGCTTTCTCCACTTTTTCCCCGGCGGCCGTGTTCGTGCACCTCCGCAATTTACCATCTCCTGGGCGGTCGGCGCGCCGGCGACAAAAACAGGACGAAATCAACACACCGATCCCAATCGTTTCCCCTGTTTCGCGGACAAAGCGTTTCCGCGCAATCTTGCCCATCGCTGAATAACGTTTCCATCGAGCGGACGATCTTGACCGCTAATAAGAACCGCCCGTCGATCGCTGGCGACAGATGGCCGTTGGCAAACAAACCGCCCCCCATCGATCACCGACAGATTCGTATCGGTGTCTGCGCGGAAGTTGCAGGAATTTCCACGACCCGGCCGAGCTCAGCCCACCTTGGACGTATGAGCGATTTCCGAGTCGGCCGTCCCAGCAGTACGTAAACTTACCTCGGTTTAATTGGCCGCTCGACCAGGCTGCCTCGTTAATTACCTCCCATTTAATTAGCGCTTACCCTCTTAGAAGCGGGGGCCACCGACGCGCGCATGGTGTAAATCACTGACTTTGGATGCTCCGGCGATTCGATACGCCTTTCTCTCGTGCCTCCTCGCCGGAGGAACGAGACGAGACTTCGCGGGAAGTCGATTAGTACGTTGCTCTGGCCCGTGTAAGTGGGTTTTACTGCGCGAGAACTATTTAGCCTGCGAGTGGTTCTCGCGAGGAGACAGATTTAGGGATTTCGTTCTACTTGCTTGTTGGTTATAGACGATTCGTTAGATAGAAGTATATGTATGTAGTTGCAAATTTGAACGTCGATATTGTAAAAGACGGGAAAAAAGAACCTCAGGCGATGGGACTCGAACTCACGATCTTCAGATTCGTTGCAGGCAGGTCAGCTGTCTTAAGGCCCCCATACACGACCGAGCCGCTCGGCGAGCCGCTCGCCAAGCCGCTCGCGAACTACAGGTTTAGCGAGCAAGTTCGCTGGTGTGTGGGGTCGACGAGCGATTAAAATGCTCGGCTCGCTCATGAGCCGAGCCGAGCGCCGAGCTTGGCCATAGCTGGGGCTGGTCGAATATGTTTGTAGAGTATATGAACAATCGCGAGCATGTGAGCTAGCTGCACGGAAGCTTCATGCGAGCAAGCTCGGCGAGCATGCTCGCTGGTGTATGGGATCAACAGCGGTTGAAATGCTCGGCTCGTGCGAATGCTCGGTTCGTTGGAAATGGCCTACGAGCCGAGCGAACAGCCCAACTTGCACCTCTGTGTGTGGGTTTTATCTGCGGACCCGCCTGCCTCGTCCTCTCTTCAAATTACAGAAGGATCCCTTATCGCTTGAGTGTATAAACATGCGATTGAACATCAAAACAGTAGGACGCGCGACATATTGGGTGCAGGGAAAGGTGGGCCATGAGGAGGAGATATTACTATAAAGAGGTGTAAACTTCAGGTCTGCAAGGAATGCAGGTCCTATTGGGATCCATCTCCAATTTGAAGGGAAGCTGACACGGGCGGGGTCAAGCGCAGTCAGAGGACTACCCCTTTTATTCCTGTGACTCTTGGCAAGACATGTATTTAGCCACCTTTGCAGAGCAGGGTGGTCGTAAAAAAAGGTATCTCTTTACATCAATTGGTACCGCTGCTCGGTACTTCACTATGCGACCTCGCAAGTGTACTCTTTACATATATGTATATATACGCGCTCGGCACAACGGCATATGTATACAAGTGATATGTATACATAAATTATTTATATATAAATTATTAATATTATTATACTAATAATATTATGAATTATTAAATTCATAATATCAAATAAATTGGGATCAAAATAATAATAAACTTTACATAAAATTCAAACTTAAATAATTCATTAAAAGAATAATTCTCAATTAATAAAATTACAGTAAATATTATTAAAAATAAACTAACTTCATAAGAAACAGCTTGAGCAATCGATCGAATTGCACCTAATATCGAATAGTTAGAATTTGAAGATGTATACATATCACTTGTATACATATGCCGTTGTGCCGAGTTGTGCCGAGCGCGTATATATACATATATATATATATATATATATATGTAAAGAATATATATATATACATACGCGCTCGGCACAACTGAGGCTCGTCGAATGTTCGTACCGTGTGTGGGCTCCCGCGAGCATGGCGACGAGCTTGACGCGAGCGGCTCGGCGAGCGGCTCGGTGAGAATGCTCGCTCGTGTATGGGGGCCTTTATAAGGGAAGAAGACCGTATAAATCGAACGAAAAATAGAAACAAAATTTGTACTCGCATTGTGGGCCTGTTCTTAAATGCCGAACACCTACAATATCGAGGACCAATTCACGTATTCGTCTATGTTCGAGGAAGGTAATTAATAAATATCATTCAGCGATGATTAAAAAAAACACCACCCTTTGACGAATCAAGTTCCAACTGGGAGAGTTTTTATACTGTTCGTGTCGATGGTTGCCGTGAAAAACAAAACAGGTATCGCGAGTGCCGTACATTTCGCGAGGTTCCGATAGCCAGCGTTCTCGCTAATGGATCATTCGGTAGAGACAAAACAAATGAAACCACCCACTTCGTTCCCTACAAATGGAGGTTGCCTTCGTCCGGGGCGATGCTTTCGTGTCTAAGCATCTCCTAGATTTGTCTTGGGAACCCGGCGCACGCTGCTTTCGCCGAGCAATTTTACGCGCAACTACTACCCCGACTTAGGGAACTGCCGCATAAATCACGCCCGTAAATAGCCAAAGTGGTCGCCAATATAGTTTTTGCCCATTTTCCGTCATGGAACGCTCTATACCCAGCGGGCTTTCCCCGCCATCGTTTCATCCCGGCACGCCATTTTTACTGAACGTTCATTATACTTCATTAACAGCAATTCGGGGAAATTTCTGCGAAGCGCGCTCGCGGAACGGCGCAAAAATTTCACATGCCTCGAGCAATTAGTTCGTTCGAGTTTCCGCGAACCGCTGCTCCATCAAATGATACCACTCTTTCTGGACGTTCAATCGTCACTTCGTCGGTTACATTTTATTCACAAAATGTTAGGTGGCGGAGGATAAATCTGAGGAAGATGATGTTTCTGTTTTCCGCTTGAAAAGCAGGGATGGTGAAAGCGACCAAGTGGTATAGGTTTAAAATTGCAGCGACTCCTCGCGACCCGTTACGAAGGCAGTATAAATCAAACCTGTTCGCGAAGCAGCTACCATAATTAGGGCTCGCGTGCCCCGCGATGTGTACACACGCGGCACTCCCATTTTTCCAATCCTTGGCCGGTGGCGAACACGGACAGGCCTGTAATTATTTGCCGGGGACGTTACGAGCGCGCCGAATCTCGTGTCCACACACCTGGCCGCCATCGGCGATTGTTCGCCCAGTGACGAGGAAGGAACGCGCTGGGGTACGAAAGCGTCGTTCCAACGCCGCCCCGATTACGACTCGCTGATCCCGTTTTCGATTGTGTCAAAACGAATCATCCAGGAAGCCCCGTCGTTTATCGAGATTTCCGTCGCCCCCTGATGACGGGCTCGCTCGGCTGACGATTGCTGGAATGCCGCTCGTAGCTGCCTGAAAAACGATACACACGGCGGGACACGCGTGCTCCCGCTTCTTCTCCCCCATCCGTACACGGCGACACGCGCCCGCTCTAATGGATTTATACGCGAGTTCCGAGGCTGAAGCATCGGTTGTACACAGTGCGATTGTGTTTTCGTTACTTTCAGGGATTCCAGAAACCGAGCGGCGGATAAAGGCACGAGTCACCAGCGGGGAATGTGGTGTAGAGGAGACACAGAAGAGTCCTGGTGGTTACTCTCTGTGTTTTTCAATTGAAAGATCGATAAGATTCTTTGTACCCGTGCTCGGTTACTCGATTGCGCACTGCCCGGTTACGTTCGTTAAAATGGGGAACACGTTTTGGAAGGAGACAGTGCCCCACTCCGCTCGACGATGGAATATCGATCCGAGGGGAAGCTTCCGATACGAGTCAAGAATTAAGTACACAGGAGGCAACGAAACGAGAGTGTCGGTCAAGTGTCATCTGTGCATTTTTCATTAGATAGTCAACGGCAATGATAACAGAGGATCGGGTGCAGGGATAATTCGATAGGTAGGTATGTATGTATGTGGAGCAGGGGCTGGCCTCGTTCGACCAGCGCAACCACTCAAAACTAATTGGGTCTTTTTTCCATGTATCCAGCTGCCAGATCTGTTTTCCCGTGCTTCTGCACAAAGGTCACAGCGGGCGGAGAACTTTCGAGAACGTAAACATCGATTCGAGGGTCCTGAATGCGTCCTATTTACCACCGAACCCTTTTTGTCTCCTTGGACACTGTCGGTGACAAGAAAATTCCAGCTGAAACGTTGGACACTTCAGAGCATCGCTACGCAGCTATTTCACAAAGGTATCAAAACATCCTCCGGTCACGAGTCGCGGCGATAATGGAATTTCGTAGTCGCGAAAACTGGTAGCCCATCCATTTTCTCGTCGGACGCGGCATCGCGCCTTCAAACTTTGTCCTTCGGGCGACTTCCGACGCGTAGGTATTCCCGCGTCCGTTCCGTTGTCCTGCAGCAGCCGGGGCATGTCGAAATCTCATTTCGACGCGGTCCAGTCGAAGCGACCGTGCGGGAGCGGCACGAGGGGAGACCCGAACGAGATGGAGTTTCCGTGGCGCGTATAAGTTTGCATGTAAATACCGCTCGGATCCGGAATTGTTAACTATAAACCGTGATGAGACGGATAGACGCGAGCGGCAGACGAGAGTCGATCTGGCCTGTGGGTGGGAAACACGGCAATCCCGTCGCTTTATGGCACCGAAGAACCTGTACGATAGAGGAAGACATCGCCGGAGGGTGTGCGCGCGGACGGTGGCGAGAGGGGCGGCCGGACGGGGATGAAACGGGGACAAGGGGACGCAGAACGTCGGGGTTAGAAGGGGTGGAGAATCAAAGCTTGTCCGGATAGGCGAACGTATGTACCGGCGGTAACTCTGTTACATAAGTGATTGAGGTTAAACTTCGGCAAGGATTCGCAAACTTCTTACGGCTCGCAGCTGACAGAGGCTGGATGCTTCCCCCTCGGCGCGGCGTGCGACGCGGCCGAGGCAGCGAGCGTGACGTTGTCAGCTCGATTTGATGGATCGCGACGAGCATGGGGGACGCACGTCTGCTGGATCGATACCCTGTCGATAACACCGCCCCGGATATTACGTGTCGAGGAGGAAAATTAACGGTTTTAATAGGAGCGACGCGGGAATTTTCCGGACGAGAGGCCGCTAGTTGGGACACTATCGTTCGCCGGTTCGATCGAGTTACACGGGAGTCAATGAAATTTTCCACAGAGTTTCAAGTGCCGCTTAATATACGGTCATTTTTGTCGTACGTCGCTTCCAATTTGTTACGCGGAGAGGGCTATTATCGGAGAGACATTAGAGAGCCATCGAGCAGTGTTCGCGCGCCAAGTGATTTTAATAACGATCCGGGGGAGTAGGTAATGATGCTCGAGTTTCTTCCACTATACGTTGGATTAACAGGTTGTACAGGAGCGTATCGTTCTCGATGGCTTAATAGAGTGATTCCTATGTTCACGTGTGCGGTGAAAGAAGATGAGCAATCAGGAAATTGTTCGCTCTCAATTTGCGCGACTAGCAAGACCGGTTAATTAAGCGTCGCAGTGGTATCTGGGCGAAAGGAAACGCCCAGCCCCCCTCCACCGCTGCTGTAGCAAATATAATTTACAAATTTATCGATACTATTAATCCCGCGACCGGATAACGCGTTCTGAAGTCAAATTTCCGTGTTTCGTCGCCGGGTCGCTTATCGATGGAAAATTAACCCTGGAATTGTAGCGGTGGCCCCCGACTTCCGCGCAGCGAATATCGCTTACAGGGCAATTACAGCGTCGAAACGGCATCGATTGCAGCGCGTTGCCGCCGCCTCTGCCTCGATGATCGATTTTTTGAAAATACGAGGGGAGTTGAGCGAATTAATGCTTCATCTAGCGGGCGAGCGAACGAACTGAACGAACGAACGAACGAACGGGCGAACGGGCACCGGGATATAATTCAAGAAGCGTCGTTGAATCGCACTAAAATGTTATTTGCAATCCTATTACCGTTCGGCGTTTGATTCGGTTAGCGCGATTTATCGAATTGTTAAACGCCGGCGATTTTATTGAATCCATTACGATTTATGGACACCGCGACCGCAGCCCCAGTTATTGCGACATCTGTGTAAGCGATCAAAAACGCGAACTCATCCAGATTTCCGTTATTAATAAATTGAGCGCGGCTCGTTAATTTAAAACGAATTAACGCGCGAGCGGATTAAGGACCGGCGAGCACGACGTACCGGTTCCGTGCCGGGGAACGTTTCTCGCCCCGATATATCCCTGGCTATCGCGCGGAACTGCACGGAACGAGCCGCGTTACCGCGATGTAATTAAAACGAACAATAAGCCGGACTTCAATCCTCGTGCTTTAAGAGTGGCCCCCTCGTTCGCTTCGTGGAAACGGCGAGCGGTTGCATTTATCACCGGCAGACGCCGAAAGTATCGTCCGAGGAAGCAGTTCATCCAGCAGAGGAGCAAGGTGCATAGCGGTCTCGTGCGTTTCGCGTAACGAACAAAAGACGAACCCCTCTGCAGTCCATTGTCGGGTCTCGAGCACCTTGGCGTTTACCTCGAGCACACCGTCGGACGAATCCTAATTCGGTTCGGGGTCGAATTAATCAAATTACAGTGGGATCTCCTCTCCCGCTCTCTCTATACCCCTCTCTCTCTCTCTCTCTCTCTCTCTCTACCTCCTCTCTACGAGCCCTGACCGATCTCCATCGAACACCTGATCCTGGAATAACCGAAGACGTTCGACGAGGGAAGGTTAAGTGGTTGAGCCAGTTAAGGGTCCACAGGTAAACACGGCTAATCCAATTTCTGCGTTGAGCGGCACGAGGTCAACAGAATTTCGGGCGCGTCATTGTGGCTTCCTAATTCCGTTCACCTTAAAACACACAAACGGCCCAGTCCCGCTGGCGGTGCGTGGCCGCCATTTAAACGCCCACCCCTTTCCGCCCCCCCGATCGCGTATCCTTAATTATTCCGCTCAGCAACGTCCCCGGTTGGCCTTGTTGCCGATTTATCGCGTTAATGAAAACTTACGGTCCCGAGCGTGCTGCTACGAGACACGGCACTCGTTTGTTAACGCTCACGCTTTGGGAGATTGTAAATTCGTGGCGCACCCGGTTGCGGGGGGCGGATGAAGGTGTTGAGATACTCGATCATAGTCGCCGCGGGGCCGCGGCTGTTTCGATAGGCTTGATCCTAGTTTATGACGCGCCGCGGATAATGGGCTCGTAAAATTGCGCGTTTTTAAGCGACAAGATAGCAGAGCTCGATAGCAGAGCCTGCAACCGCCGGCGTATCTCTGCGGAGGATCTGCGGGTCGGTTCCATCGAAGATATCAAGGAGTTCGACGCGATTAGCTATTATTAGATCGTAATTAACGCGACGAAGTAGGCCTCGGCCTCGGAAAATCTTGATACAGGCCATTCCCCTAATACCAGCGGAGCCCGTAACGGTGCATAGCCGCATGCATCGCTCCCCCGAATGCTTATTAGCACGCGAAATGTTTTCCTCTCGAAATCGGCAATGTAGGTTATCACTCGGCCGGTTGCCCGCTTCATTGTTCCGTTATGCCCGGACTATGGTCGACAAATTAATTCGATATTACGTCAAACTTGTTAATTAATCAAGATTATTGTTGTTCTACGGTGTTTACACGCTGCGCGTGGTACCCATTGTAATCGAAAATGTTGCAAGCTTGCTACATTTCACTGGTCGAGCTCGTTAAACAGCTAGCACGGGTTTGAACTGTTCGCAACAACGGCGAAATATCCGGCAGCCCTGGTCCAGCGGCCCTCCAGCCAACTTCCCGTCAATGGTAAATCCTTTTATTGGTAAATCCTGCGTCGTAAGTTGAACGATGGGAGCCCGCCTAACGCAATGTCGTAGGTCGGGAGCCGAACGCGAGGCGTATATCGCTTTTAAATCCGTTAATGCGGCACCGTAGAGGCAATTTGCATAGGTTTCACAGTAACGTACACGAGCCCGAGCTCCCCGACTATCATTGCTACAACCTGGATCCGTATCCTGTTTAATCCTTCGGACTTTGCCCGCGACGCTTTCGCCGCTTTGCGAGCAGGCCCCGCGCTGACACCTCCGCGTGCCGAAAGAACTGCATTTAAATAATGTTCCGAAGCCGAACTCTCTCCTCCCTGCTCGTCCTCGTCTCATCGAACGTTCGATATTGGTTTGTCATAGGAATTCCTCCATTCCGACTTCTCACACGTATCTTCGCCCACGTCCCCCCTTCTGTCTCTGATTTCCCCTCTATCTCTCGCAGTTCTCTCGCATTCTCCTCCCCTTTCTCCTCGCCTCCATTTACACTACACTATTTTATCTCGCTTCGCAGCAGTGCGCCACGACATGAATTCAAGGGTTAAAAGATCAGGTACCGGCATTCACGGTACCGATGACTTTTATTTCCATTGGTTCCCGGGCGCGATCCAACTTTTTTTTTTTCGTTCGCCGCTCGACCGGAAGCTTTTCTGTGCCTTCTCCGTTTCCCTCCGCTTCCTTTATTTTCTCGCACTTTACGGCAGGCAGCGTTAAATCACGCGGAAGGCTATAAATCCGGCGCATTTCCAGGACAGCTGATCCGGCAGGAAGTATCAGTAAAGTGGAACAAACAAATCTCACGGCCACGTGAACGCCCCGTAGAGACAAATACACGTGCCGCGTCGTAAATGCATCCGACACGTCCCTCCGCGTAGCTTCGGATTCTACGTTTAAATCGCGCTCGCCCCAGAAATGCATCGGCCGTGCCTGAATCGCGGCGGAAATGCAGACGCGACATTTTTTTTCCCCCGCCGTCCCGTGGCACAATGTCGCCGCATTAAATGCGCCCCGACCCTAAGAAAGCCGCGTGCGCCTTTCACACGACGGTTTTGATGAGACCAAGTGCGACCCGTTAATTACGCGTCTCCTGCTGCATTCATCGCGACGAGGGGAATAGTCGCAGGCTCCGGAGGAACCCGAGGATTTCAAGCGCCTTAGAACGCCATGCCTTCATCCACTTCTCACGGCCGCGCGGTCATGTGGGCCAGTTTTAGAGAAATGTAGCCGGGGCTTAAGGACTCGGGGGCAGGTGGTGGAGAACCGCAGGGCGCGACCTGTGGCGCGGCCGGATTCCGCGTCGGGGTCCTAGCGCGGCCAGGCAATCTGCAGTGTGTCACGTGCGACTTCACTGGCTTAAATAACGAGCACTGATACGTCGCGGGGACCGCCGGCTGCGATAACGAGTGCGAAGGATCGTCGGGAGCCAGTTACCAAAGAAAACAGAGCCCCAGAGAGGGAGAAAGAAAAGCGAGAAGAATGGGGAATAGAAGTGGCCAGGGAGGGACAGCCAGGGATGGTGGAACACCTTCTTCCCGATAAGGGCGGAGGGGGAGTAGGAAGTGGAATAAAAATGAGGGTAGTTACCGATGGCGGTCGGATCTTTCATTTGATTCCACGCTCCTGGAAAAATTGCATTTGTCCCCGCCAGCCTCTCGGCTCACGAATAAGATACGGTACTGCGCGAAAGGGCGCCCCCGGGGGTCCTTTACGCGAGATCAGATATTATGTTAAACGTTTTTAGTTATTCACTCGACGCTCCCCCCCCCCCCAGAGGATCCTCCCTTTCCCGTCTCCGTTCGCCAGTAAATCCGCCTTTGGTGATCGAGAACGTTCCGCAGGGAAGCGACGCCGTTCGTTCTCCATCTCTTTAACGAACGATTGACCTTTGAGGGAGAAGCTGAACGGCTTATCGGCGTCTTAACCAGCAGAGGTGGTTAGGGATGGCTCGTGGTTAGGGCTGATACAGAGCATCCTCGGAGGACAGGCGAAATCGAAGAAGATAATGAAATATCTGTCATCGTTTTTCTTTCTCCCTCCACTCTCGCGATTGGGGATGTTATCGCGCGAGGGCAATTCTAGAATTTTAGAATTCGATCGATCAGGCGAATTCCGTTTGCATCGATAGAGCTGATTTACCGCTCCCATTGCGGAAGATATTTTAGGCAAACGGCGATGTGCCGTTCCATGCTTCTTCCATCATTTTCTTTCGAATTACCACGTTAACGATTGAATCGGAATATTCGACAGCGGCGATTAATCGAGCACGATAGCCACAATAACTCGCGGAATTATGCGTGCACGCCCGCGGCGCCGCGGCTTTGTACCTTTTATAACTCGCGGAATTTAATTTAAGCCGATTAAGCGGGATTTTATTTCCCGTACCTTACACATTTCGCAGAACCAACCGTTTCGTGCTCGCGCGGCGCGGTTTTCACCTTTGGAGCACACCGTTCCGTCGGGAAATTTGAATTTCGCAGGACCGATGGAATTATTGCTTCGACACCGATGGCGGGACCATTGACTGGCGCAGGAAACAGTAACACTTTCAAGCTTCGAAGGCATTTCACGCGTCACTCGTTGACTCGTTTAATGAGTTTTTGCAGCAGCGCCGTAAACCAGCCCGCGATTTCCCGATAATATTATGGAAAATACTCGAAAAGCTTCATGAAGCTGTTCTGGCCAGGACAGCGCGAAAATGCGTTTTGACGGCGGGGCAGGACGAAAAATCGATGGTATTTTATTATCGGTGTACGGCGGATCGCTTTTCGCCCGCAGTCGCGTTTAACCGTCCGCCCGGTTTATTTTAAGAGACACGACGATCTGGTCGCGGCAGGAGAGTTACAAAAGGGCGTTTATACGCGCATATTATTATTATTATTATTATTATTATATG
Source organism: Andrena haemorrhoa (assembly GCA_910592295.1). Classification (NCBI taxonomy): domain Eukaryota; kingdom Metazoa; phylum Arthropoda; class Insecta; order Hymenoptera; family Andrenidae; genus Andrena; species Andrena haemorrhoa. The sequence continues at coordinate 12,371,679 of OU342944.1, read as the reverse complement.
TGTTGCATAGAAAATCCATTAACTCGTCGCTATTAAAAATGCGTTCCCACAGGTGAGGAAGTACGATATTTGGCAACTCTATTCTTGATCCTCGAAGAATCCCGCTGTCTCCCACTGCCGTGCCACAAACGCAGGTACTCCTCGGTCAACATTCTACGCCAACGATTCGACTATTCCACCAATCCCCCGCGTTTTCTCACCTCGCAAAAAGCAACGACCATGCGATTCGCAGTCCCGCATCGAAGCGCCCCAGCCAGTGAATTCACGTCTATCGAATCATTTGCTCGGCGGGGACTGTTATCCCGAAATGTTTCCACGGGATCCGTCTTGTGCGAAGCCCCGGCTGAGTGACGCCCAAAGGGAGAGAGCTCGCGAGAGCGTGGAGTTTCGCGGACAGCTGCGAATAAACCGGTCGAAAAGTAACGTTTCGGGGGTTCTCGGAGGACGATTGGCCGCGATGTCCTTCGAATAAGGGAGAGGAACGAGGAGCATAGCGGGCGAGCACGCAGGTCGAAGGTCTTCAGCTAGGCTGGCTTCCCCGCGACAGGCACGGTGGATGGCGACGTAACGTCCGTTTTAATAACGTGTCAGGGCGGAACGAGCGTTGACGTTCTTTGGCTGGCTGTATGCCTGCCAGAGGACAATGCTCGGGCTGGGTTGGGCCCGTGGTTGGAATATTTTAGAGATAAGGTCGCCCGAATGAGGCTCGGCGAAGCGTCCGAGGCTGTCTCGCTTCGCCCGAAGAAAGAGTATGAAACCGAGAGGAGAGAGGGCGGCGTGCTATGAAAACAGAGAGGAAGACAATGGAGAGGCTGATAGAGAGAGGAGTTCAGGGAAATGAAGGAGGCTACGAGAGCGAGCGGGGGTGGAAGTATAAATAGGTAGAGCTAGGAGACGCCGAAGGGAGAACGAGAGGGCAGATAGAGATGCGGGAACAAAGATCAGAAGAGGAAACAGGAGACCCTCGTGGAAAGGCGACAGAGTCAGGGAGGCAGGTTGATGAGGTGTATGTAGGCGGGAGTAGGGCGGAAGATATGCAAAGTTCGGAACTTAATTCATTTCTAAGGCGCCTCACGCGAAGCCTGGACGTGCCAGATCGCTCGCCCCGGTGTTATACTTATCATTGCTGCTTCCGTACATCCGTGCTCCCGCAAATTATTAACCTCGGCGCCGGTGTCCGTCGGAGGCTTTGCTAAAAACAACTTCATCTCGAGGCAGGAAAGCCGCGCAGCCGGGTCGGCTGCGTCGACTTTTGATTTTAAAACTTTGCCCAGGCCTTGACACCGGCTCGTCGTCTTCGCTCGCAGGATTCGACCGGTCGCCGCGCGACTCCGCGAAATTACGTTTCCCGGGAACTCGTCGAAGCCTTTGAAGGGATTAAGATCGTGATGCAAATTCTCAGATTTCTTTTACGAGATTCAGATACCGTCTAGCCGGGCCAACTCGCATTTTCTCTTACCCCTCACCCTTTTCGCTGCTTCTTCCTTCCCTTTTTTCACTTTTCGATCTTCCTTTCGTCTGAGCAAATTCTCACGCGGCGGACGTGCTCCGATGAGTTGGAGTTTCCAGCTCCGAAATTTAATCGACTGCCTGTAAATGGCGCGGATCCAGCGAGGGATCGAAACCGTTGATGTAAATGGGAATATTATCGATAACCCCGGCGAAAGATTGAAACGTCAATTACACACGAGGGCTGAGATTATCGAAATACCATCCGTTTGAATTACCGCGGCGCCACTTGGCTGGGACTATCGATTATCCCGTAGCTCATCTAGAATGTAAATAAGCCCTCCACGTGTCGTTGTTTATTCGAGCCTAGTGGCCATTTATTCTGCCCCCATCGAGTCGGTGGTGTTCTACGAATTTATCTGTTGTGCGCGCGGCCCGCTTAGTCGACGTGAAATACGATTCGCAGACGCGACCTCTCGAAAATCCACTTTTTCCAATAACGCCGGCGAAAACCCGTTGTCTTCGTTCCGCAACGATCGTTTCGAACGCTTTATGTTTAGTTCCCGCTCCGCGGGGGATTCCTTTTCTCTGTTTATACGCCGCGTTTCTCTATCGAGTCCGCTTTAGGAGGTGGATTCGGCATTAAAAACAATCGACGGTCTCGTACACGTGCAACCTAGCCGACGTTATCGTCGAATTTTAACGATTTCTTTCGCGACGTACCTCTCGATTTGTCAATAACAAAATCAATCATTGCTCAATTTTTAATTACCAAGAGCTTGGCTCTGCTGCAAATGGGATGAGGAGGCGGTCTGCCAAGTGGTACCTCACGTTTCCCGCCGCATTTGATTTTAGTAACATAAAGGATGAACATCGAGTTGCATCGCGGAACATGATATGTATTCGACTCGCTTATTCCAGCCTCGCGGGCTGCGAGGCCGGGTGGAGAGAAAAAAAGGCGCAGCGATACACCGCTTAAGAGTGGCGGCTCGAATAAAAAAAAGGGGGAGAGGAGGAGGAGATGGAGGAGGAGAAAAAAAAAATTACACGGTACGTGTAACGTTTGCGAATGACTCGTATCTAAAGTACCCCACTTTACGTCGCGAGCGTTCACGGGCGCAGGAATGAATTCTATAAACACATCCGGTCTTATTCGCGTGCAGAATCCACTTCATTTGCGATGGAGTGCTTGTTTCATCGTGCCACTACCCCGTGAAGCGAATAAAGCCGGCACACTCATAACGAATGCATAACGAAAGAGGTTCTTTTTCATCGTCGCCGAGTTTTAGAGTGGCCTTGAACGACATCCCAACGCGAGGCTTCGTCGTGCCTCGCTTTCGAAGCCTCCCCCAGCCAGAGGCTGCGAGAGAACGAAAAATCACCCTCGCCTCTCTCTCTCCCTCTCTCTCTCTCTCTCTCTCTCTCTCTCTCTCTCTCTTCACTGGCGAGAATGGACCGTAACAGAAGTTCCGAATCACCCATTATTACTGGGATTTATCCGAGGAAACGACGCGCGTATCGTCGCTCCTCGAGAGGGTGGAAAGACAATTCGGGGAATAAGAATCGCCGGTAGCATTCCAGGAGATTCTGGGAGGGATAAAGTTAGCGAAGGAGATCCAGATTCGCGTACCGTGCCACCAAAAGGGAAATTTCGTCCAAGGGAACGGGGGGCCATCGTCTCCGTTCTTGTTCGAGGGTCGCTCGCAAAATTCCGCGGAACGTATGAAAATTGCCGCGCCACGGGAGCTTGGCCTCGCCCCGAGCTTCCGAGCCGTTTTCAATTGTAACCCCGCGATAAGATTGTTCCCCCGAACGGCTCGAATGTATTCCGCGTCGTTCCACAAACTCCTGCGTTTTATTGGCCACTATCGACGCGAGTCTGCCGCGCTACTGGCAGATTCTCCTGCGCGAGACCGGGTTGCAAGACGTTGCACAATGTAACGAATTTTCCATTAAGATACAGTTATTTACATGTAATGGATATGTAAATCACACAAAAAATTAATTTTTAACATAAAATAATTCATTGTATATACATATATTATTGAACATAATAAAAGTAAAATAAATAAAATATATATTTTTTTAATGCATTTAAACACAAATTAATAACAAACATATGAAACAATTATAAAAAGAGTAAAATTAATTTTTTTAATAATTCGTATTGATAATAAAATTTAATTTATTCATTCTTATTGTACATCTTCATCACTATGGTCGGTGGTCGCACAATAGGATTGCTAGGTACAATAGCGGTTGGGATATAGAAACTCGACTGGGTTATTCTGCTCCTATTTAGTTCGACGATGATTCACAGCTGATCAACACCGTCTGTATCGATCGCGAGCTTTAATTCCCCCTTGAAACGGTCCCCGGGTTCCTCGAAGTCAGAATGCAGCGAAAGAAGAAACCCGGCGCACAACAATACCGTGAAACGAAGTAATATCCCATGCTAGGAGGTCGCTGTTAACTCGCGCGGTAGCAACACTAGCAAACGTTTACCGACTCTCAAACGAGATCTCGCGTGCCTCGAGGCGGAGCGGCCAAGGTGGCTAGGAGGAGAAGCGCAGAGACGTCGAGCAGTAACCGGGAAACACGAATACCCTGGATCTAGCCATAATTTTGCGGCTCGCAATATGGAAGGGCGGCAGGCTGAGGACCGAAGCGAGGATATCGCCATATAGATAATGCTTTCGCACGTATCGCGTTCGTGATCTATATTTGATGGCTCTATTTAGATACTGCGGAGTATCTTCTCCCGTGTCGATGCCCTCGGGCGTAACTGGTCTACCGAGATTACCCGTATCCACTCCATACAGCCGCCACGCACTATACGCGCATTCCACGTACAAGGCTCTGGCTCACTTAAGACAATCGCCCTGCGAGCAGGATTATCGATCCTTAGCGGCATCCCAAGGATACCCCGCGTTATTACGGCTCCTTGGGCCGATCTTCCATCGGTGTTCACCACTGGGAATCGGATTTTTCGCCGAGCAACCCCGAGCCTCACGGATTCTTGAGGGCGCGCGAAGCTTGTTACCATATACGCGCCTATCGCTTCCAGCTTCTCCTGGAGGATATCGGAGGAATCCTTGCTGCCTGGCCCGCGATGAAATCGATACACGTCGATCTTCCAACTATACATTCAAGAATCCTCAGCGATTTCAACCATTGTAAAGCTTCGGTAAGCGTCGCTCAAGTTGTGATTCGACATTAATCCGATCGATCTCTCGCGGCAACTGTAACATCGAGTTTCGATTATCTGTTACTGAGGTCTGACGTTGATGGCGAATTCGTGCCATATTTATGACGAATTTTCTATTTATGCGCCGCGCCAATGAGATTAAATCAAGAAATAATTTCCATTAAAATCTGCGTCGGAAAAATGAGGAAAGTCTGCGGCTGGAAATAGGTATCAATATTAATTCATGATATTCGACCTGACGTGGTCCTGCGCGATAGAACGACTATCTTTAACCGATTCATTTAATTAAAGTAGATACGATGTAACTGGGAATGTTTTGCGAGTTCTGACAGGAAGAAGTGAACGATCGATCGCGAAGGTTGTGTCAGTCTTCCCTTGCGATTTGATTATGCTTTTCAGTGGAAACGGTCAGCGATTACGCGGACACTCGGACAACGTCGTTTGATCCCTAAAATCGGGCATAATTGTCCGGTAGAATTTTCGAGCGCGGACGACAACCTCGTGCGGACAGAGAAAACAATTTCACCAGCAATTAAAAGCTTGTGTGGCATTACCCAGCCGTCGCGTGCCCTTTTCACCGCTCCGCGAGCCAGGAAACGCTCCTTGCGTTCCCTCCCCGTCCCTCTCCCACGCGACTCAATAATTTCGCGTTCCACCTGGAAAAACGCCGCGCCCGTTCCTGCTGAAGCCGAGGAAACCGGATACCAGCGGACGTTTCGGGTCGGTTTGCGACTCAATTATCAAAACGGCGCATCAGCGCCGGAACTGGCCGGCCGTTTCCACAAACAAATAAATATGTCGAAACAAAAGGGGAAGAGGAAAGCGGAGCAACCCGCTGCTGCGAGCACCGCGAAAGCCGCGCGTTTAATGAAAACGAACGTTCGCCTTTGTTAACGGTGTAATGAGGGCCATTAGCGGCCGCGTTGGTTCCAGCTTTCTTCTGTACATTTAAACGATATAAGACAGCTACTTATTAAGAATTCAAAGTTACGGACGACCCGGGTCTATTAGCGGCGGCCTGACAAATGGCCAAGCTTTGTCGAACGTCGTGCTGGAATTGCCAATCAATTGCGCGGGTCGAAATAATGCGAGCGGGGGCTGCGGAGGGGTGTTTCTATATCTAATGAACGAAAGATAGCGGACCTCTGATTGATGAAATATTGAACGGACCTAAAGTACCACGAGCAGTGGAATGAGATGCAGCGGGACAAATGGCGTTTCAGGGAAAGGAAAGTTACGGGGGAAATTTCAAAATGAATGCCTGAAATTCCGACATGTGGTAGAATTGAAGTAGAAGATGAAACCGTTCCATTTAACTACCATCTGTAATTCTGGACGGAACAATGCGTGAATACCTCGAAAACGGACGGTATCCATCCCCGAGCAGCGTTCAAGCCGTCGGCTGACTTAATCATAAAACAATCCAATTAAAGCGGACAAAACGACAAGGGAAGTACACCGGGCGGAGGGTTAATTGTAATCGGGGGCGAAAGGAACGCGTCAAAGGGCAAGCTGGATACTAAATTCGCCGTCGCGAGGAAAACCGGAATTGAGTCTGCGGTGTGTTCCCCGGTGGCGGGTCCGCGGCTTTGTTCGACCCGAACGCGGGCGCGGGCACAGAATGATCATTCTAGGAGAAAAAAAGGCGGCAGGAGTGTTGGCTCGTGAAAAGCGCGAACGAGTCAGAAAGTAATTACAGAGAAGATAGAGCCCCGGTGCTCGCCGAGCTGAGTCTTTAGAGTGCGGAGCCGGGCGAGGGACGAGATTGCGAAAGACGACCGAGGAGGCTGTGCGAATGACAAGCGGGCCGCGTTAATCTTCCCAGTGTTCCGATGTACAGTACACACGCCTACATATACCAGCGTTAGACAGGAAATGTGCAAAGGAACGGGTCAACGGAAGTTGATTTCGTTGGGCCAACAAAGAGGCGATAGAAAAAGTTACGTAATCGATGCTGCTCGACTTTTAATCCCGAATTCGCAGAGGAAACAATGCGAGTCAAAGACGACACGAGTGCTCCCTCGTCGTCGCAAGAAGTATTCCCGTCGTTCAAAGGCTCGACTCCCTTCGCCGTCTCGTTTTCCCGAGACTCGAGCTTCCTCGATCCACCCTGTTTGTTCCACGCCGAAGTTCTGGCCGTCTCTGGATGCGAAATTCGACTTCAGTCGGATATCTTCTTCCGTACCGCGCGTTCGGCTCCCTCGAGAGAACCGAACGCCGACTGGAGGCGAGGGCTGAAGAAGTTAGATCGATAGGAAGCCGGGCCGTCTGAAATTCTGTTCAAACCATACACGCGGCGCGGCTGAAACATCGCGGCCTCTCAAAAGCGCAAACAATTTCCCTTTCTCTGGGCTGGTCGCGGCGAGAGGGGCTCCCATTCGTCCCTTCGACCCCTGTCTGCGCCCGGTCTGCGGAACGCGTCTCGCCGCGGGGGAAATCTTTTTCCACTAGAGGGGCAATTTATTTTTACCCCCGTCAGTCTATTAAGTGGCGCGGCTAACCCGACCGATCGCCGCTGGCATCTCCACCCCCCGAGGGTGCCTTCTGGATCCTTCCTCCTTGAACGCGACTCGCTTCGAAACTTCCCCGCTGCTCGCGGCTAATCGATGCAATTTTCGCGAGCCACGCGCCGTCCTCCCGTTTCCTCTCCAATGCTGCTCTCCTTGTATTTCGAACGAGACACTCGGCGGCCGGCGACCGGTGCTCGAAGCATGTTTACCCGTCAGAGACAGCGATAGCCGACGAAGAGGTGGCGCGGGATGAAAAATGTATGAATGCGCCCGGGATATCAGCCGCGAGCCACGAAAGTGTCCCGTCTGAAAGGGTTCTTACAAGCTCAGCAACGAAGTTGAACGGCGCTGAGGGTGGGCGCGCGGGCAATAGTCGGGACCCCTCGCCGCGTGAAAAGAAAGACGGATTCAAGGGGGGGAAGAGGTCGTAAGTGTCGTCAACGTTTTGGGAAACAGGGGGAGAACAGGGTCCCGAAATGGCGGCCACTTCGCCGGGATAAAGCGAGCGTTTTCGCAGGGAAGCTAGTTGGATCGGCACTCGATGCAGCGTCTGCGGTGGAGCAGTGGGGGACCAAAGGGGGTGGAAAGAAAGCTAAGCGAACGGAATGGAAGCGGAAGATGGACGAGGGGGTTTGCGAGGGGGAGGGTGCGGGGAGGCAGGAGGAAAATGGCTGCGAAAAAGGCGAACTTAACGCGTGCCCGCCCAGAAAAGAAGACGAGATATGTCGGCGTTTTATCTGCCCGTTCCGCCAACCGCGTGCAACTCCGCAAGAAAATCGGCTCTATAATTCGCCCTCTCTCCAGCCACGCACCCGCCGCCAATGCTCTTGAACTCCAGGTCGCCGAATTTTCGCTACGTATAACCCCGGGGAACTTGGCCGCGTTTTATGAGCTTCGGCTTCAAGGCGGAGAGCCGGATGCACTCGATATTTCCTAGATTTCAAATACTCGGCGGGTTTTGGGGCTCGCGAAAGAGGGAGAACGTGTTGCGTACTAATGGAAAGTGGCTCGCAGTGGTTAAGTGTATCGAGTGACTCTAGGACAGTCCTTGGAACGATTCTTAGAAATGTTCGGCACCGCTGAGAATGTCGAATGACCGATCGAAGTTCGTATCATAGATCTGAATAGCTTCCCAGTCATCGTTCCTCGTGAGAAAGTGACAAGTTGTAACGCGGACGCTGCATCCAGCGTGCACAAGTTGCGAGAGTTGGAGGAGCGTCTAAATTAGAGGCGTAACCCTATTGTCGTGCGGCTTCTTTCGCGCGGCAGCGTCTTCAGGCTCCTGGGACTTGAGGCGAGCAACTGGAATCTTCCCCGGCATCGCCCTCGTAAATCTTGCCGCTCCCCGTCGAGCCAGCGTTTACCTCAAAATTTCATGCCCGCGAAATAAGTTTAAATCGGGTTCCTGAGGAACTCGATTACGTTATCTCGCTGCACACCGCGGCCAATCCTTCAACCCAATTACGCTTGCACGCGTGCCCGTTCAACGTTTCCCGTCTTCTGCGCGGATACGTTGATAGTCGCTGAAACGCTGAACATCGGCTGGACACGGGCGGGGAGGTGTGAAACCGCGGGAGTAATAGACGGGCGTAGCCTTGCACCCGTTCGAACGTTAACGACCTTCGGGGGAAAGGAGGAAGAAGTTCCTTGCTGGGAGGCGGGGAACGTTTGATGCCGGATAAAGACGCGAAACACTAAAACTTAACGGCCGCCGGGTTACATAATAAGCCGCTTCATCTGCGTTATTAAAGCACGCCCCGTAGATATATCTCGGCGAGGAAGTGGAGCCCGTCGCGGACGAGGAATAAAAAGCTGCCCCGGCTCCCTTGGAACGCAAATGGCCTGCGCGCTGCCTCGCGCTGCACGCGCGTTACGAGGGGGCGCAATCGATGGCCGAAGTTGAAGAGCGTGCACGGCTGTTTACAGATTCAGAAAGCAACGGGGAAGACGGTCTGTCGAAAGTTTCTCAGCTAGGCGGACGGGGAAGAGAGAGGATTGTTCTGGGTTTATATCTTGGTAATAGAGTGGTACGTGTAAGAGGAAGCTTACAAGAGATCAGAACCCGGGCGAGCACTTTCACGGAAGAAAACCATTGGCGCAAAAAATATCCTCAGACGTTAGAAATTTCGAATTCCAAGTTTCCTCGAATGGAGGAATCCTCGCAGACCGCAGTCTCCTTCGTCCCATAAAATCGAGCCACGAAGAGGACTGCTTTTCCTCCTCGAGGTTCACGTCGACCGTGCCGCGGAGGCGTACACACGCGCGCGTACAAAGTGCAACGAAAGGCGGAGGGACAAAGCATAGAATTTTCTTGCCAGCGCGGAGGAAAGGCTGGCGATATTGTTCGCGAATATCGTACGAGATCAAAGCCGCGATAAAGGACGTTCTGTTGCTCGAACGGGTTCGTTAACGAGGAAGAATAGAGAAGGCTGGTTCCGTCGCTACAGAAATACGAGTATTTCCGTAACGCACTCTCGTGCTGCTTGTTTTTCCATGCTTTTTCGCCACTTACACGCGGGCACTGTGCGTCGCACGACCCTCCCTCGTTATCGCATAATTTGACCGAGATCGGAACGAGAGAGGTTGAAATCCTGCGGTCCAGAGATCCGCTGTGCACATGATTTTTCAAGCTCAAAGCTCTTTTCTTGCCCCTCGATCGGAGATGCAGTACCCCGGCTAAGGGTGCCATCTCCTACGTGGTGGAATGCGAATGAATTTGCGATGAGATACGCGGCGAATGAAGTGCTCGCGTTTGCATGTAAGCGCGATCAATGGAATACGTAGGTCGTCCCCAGGCGAGACGAGAACTTGAGAAACAATTGCCTGTCTCGTGGCGAAAGCTCACGCGTTCCAATCTTAGAAATAATATCCGCGAAGCGAGGGAAGCTTTTCATTGAATCACTTGGCGAAACGTTCGGGCGCGAAACGGCGGCACCTTTGCAGGCTAACAATCGGTCAACGTGATTCGATCGTTCGGCGTTGCAGATCGCGCTCTATTATTCGAAGATCATAGTGCGCCGTTCTGAACGCTCGAGAATTAATTAGCAAGGATGTGTTTCTAATAATACGGCTGACGGTTAATAAACGCGCGTCGAAATTGCCTCCTTCTCGTCTTCCTCGTCATTCGCGATATGTACTCCACGCCACTCGCTTGTCGTGTTTCAGTCTATGCGGATGCGATTAATATGTATAGGTAGCCAAAGAACCGCGCAAAATTTACGCAGGACCATTGCTCGGCATATGAAACGCGTATTATCCCGTCCGGGCGTATGGAAGCTAATTAATTCTCTACTAATTAAGTTGTCTTCATAATCCCGGGCATACAATTGCCTCACCGGAGGGAATGACAAATGAATTAATACGCTGCCGGATATCTGCATAACGCGACATTTATCGCTTCGTTTCCCGAAGAACTGCAGCGATCGAATTGTCCACCTTCTCGGACGGCTGGATCGTTTTTGTGTTGCCACTGAACGGTGAAACGGGCCGTCGAAGCGTGCTATGACGCGAAGGTAGACCGTACGATGCATTATTCGAAACGGCGCGGAAATCGAATAATTAAATCGGGAGACCGAGTTACAGTGGACGTTGGTTTTGTCTATGGAACGACGGGGGACCGTTTCGCCGGAGTGTCGTAGACTGTATCTACTTGTGAATAATAAGTTTAAGGGGAAAGGATATGTCGATGGTACGGACAGCTCGAGTGACGGAGCGGTTGTCTGACGAAGGACGGTCCAGCTTCCCTGCAGTCTTCTTACGGGTGCACCTGATCTTGTCAGTTTAGAGAGACGTGTGTCAAGAGATTACAGCGCGTTAGATTAGACGAACTAGGGTGACTGTACCTAATATCGCCAGTGTTCCTAATATCGCCACCCCCTATATCTCGCAAAGTAAGCACTAAAATTTATCGGTTATGCACTCAATTAGAACCTAACCATATGCAGGAAGACATACTGTAATTGCAGCGTCGTGTGATCAACAATTACAGAAAGAGAAGTATTTTAGTGAATCTTAATAGTGTAAAAATTTATTGGACTGTCACAATTTTACATCCCATTCGGAGAAGGTAAGTCTAATAATTCCGTAAATGCAAGAATATCTACTAGAAAAACCTAATTAATGATGTAGTTAAGGACTGTAATCGATTCAAATAGTTTTTATAATGAAAATAACGTTTTTCTTGTAGAAGTATGTGTGTTCCCAATACCGCCTACCGTTAGTGTCCCCAATATCGCAAAAATAATAAAAGCCCATGTGAAAATGACTTTATTTGTCAAATATGTACATCGGAACGTAAAAAATAAAATACTTTAAACATCTATATTTTTAAATTCTATATTTTTAAATTCTATATTTTTCTAATAAAAATAAAATCAAAGATGGATAAAAATACATTTGTAGTGCAAGAAATAATAAAAGCACGTGTAAAAATGACTTAAAAAACTCATATATACATGAATTAATCAATATTTCTTGAGGTGGCGATATTAGGTACACTTTTTTCAGGACCCGATTTTTGCATGTCTCACGTTTTTTGAGTCCTAATTAAAAATTTGTAGGTTTCAACGATTCTAACTTATACTACATGAAAGATGAATAATTTCTCTTTACTTTGAAACAAACTGCATGCAAAAATATCAATTATTATTCAATTGACAGCGATTTAACTTTTGCCTGGCGATATTAGGTACAGTCACCCTATACATATACTAGAGTTAGTAGGCAATCAATTTAATCGACCAGGAATACACAGATGATTTGGGAAACGGACGACGACAATTCGAATTCTGTGAGAAAGGTTACGCAGATTACTCTGTCATAGAGAAACGCAGATTGCAATTCGCGAATTATTACAGTCGCGCGATTACCCGTGTCTTCGCCAATTTACGATAATCTACAACGGTTTCCACGCCCTCGCCGTTTCTCTCTTTATTTCTCGGCCCGCCACCCTTTCAACGTTAATGACGCGTTAATGAGAAATGCCCGCGCGTCCGGCGAGCTTTTTTTCGGCAATAATTTTCGCGGGTTGATTTAGCGCGTCTTGCCTCTCGCCCCTCGCGACGGCTGTTGCTTCCGCGCGTAGAAATTTCGCGAGCAGAACTTTTCCCATAGATCAGCGGCCCGGGGCCCGTGACTTTCACTGTAAATTAACCAAACGTAAGCCCCCTCCGCCGCCCCTCTCTATTACGCCATTAGTTATCGCGCGTGCTCGAGAATCGACGAGGTATCCGGCTTTAACAGTTGAACGAGTCAAGGCGCATCGAGGAATTTCAATATTAGGTGTTCGCCTCGATTCCGAGGGATAATTCTCAATAGACTGTACCAGTGGCACCAGTGGAACTAGGCCAATGGGAGTGCTGGGAATCCAGTTCCTTGATAACTCCACATAAATCCATTGGCTTCGACGTGCAGTCCAGATGACTTACAGTCAGTGAAATAACGTGGATCTTCTTCTCGAAAGTATGTCCTCGTTACGAACGAATATTGGCCAGCCAGGTTCGACACGAGCCCCAAGTCGGTGATTCTAAAGTAACTTAAGATTGTAACCATCTCCCCGATTCCCTCCAACCCGCTGGGATCGTAACAGACAACTAAGCTGGCGCACAGTTTGAAAGTTTCTATATGAAAAACCGGATACACCGGGAGTCACTTTTTCCTTGCTTCCCGACGCTTCCTGTTCGTTCTGCGTCTTTGACTGCCATCTTTTTGCCGCGCACTCGACGATATCCTTCGATCGAATCTTCGTCGCGGGTCTCCAGCTCCTCCAGCGTCTCAGCCAGAAAAACTTGCACCAGCGAAACGCCCTTTCTCCGCGGCGCGCCCTGTCATCTCGCTCGTGGACGTTTCGCTTCTCTCCGGGGAGTCGAATCAGCATCGATTTACATAACGGTGGTTTCAAAATTTTTTCCCCCCTAGCTAGAGACACCGTTGCATCCCCGCGCGTCGTAACAGATCCCGGAGCTCGCGATTCCTTTCGTCAAATCGTCAGCAACGATTGCGGGGACCAGTCCCTGCCACTCGTTCGTCAAAATTCTCTTCGCATGTACGTTAAAAGTGTGTGCAGAAAAATGGAAAATTCGACGCCCACGTCACCTCGGTTATTATCGCCACTCCGCCACGCATTGATCAATTCGTAATTAAATCTTTTATCCAAAATGTCAGCCTTGAACGCCGCCGGTGGAGGTTGAAGGGACGTCAGGCTGACGCCTATCGCGCGCGTATCGACCGTGTCCAGCGTTTTTTTCGCCTGGAAAGTTCCAGCGAAATAATGCCCCGTTCAAAGGGACCCGTCTCATATATCGCGAGCGATTTTTCGCGGCGCGACCTTTGAGCCAGCGGCCCTTTGAGGCCTTTCGAGGCCAGTCCCCTCCCCTGGGGGTATTAATATTTTATGATATCGTAAACGAAGTCGGGCGACGGTACCGATCGAGCCCCTCTGGGGGAAAAATGAAGTTGAGGCTGCCGGTGTTTCGCACCCCTCTCTCCACCATCACTAATTGACCTGTCCTTTCGCCCGAGCCCTGTGGTTCCATTTAATACTGACGTCAGCGGCCGATTGCAAAGTCACGTCACTTACAAAGAGCTCTCTCGCCTGGCCTGGCCTTTTCATCGGGAGAGAGGCCTGCAGGATGTTATTTCAATAAATTCTTCACATCGCGGAGCGCGGGAGGGCGGACGCGTGACAGTTTCCATTCTGTGCCGATAAAAATTGTCAATGGTAACAAAGGGTGTCATTACGCCGCCCTTTTCGACGGGGGACGGTTCGGCGCATCCGATAACCAGTCGACATTCGGAATCGCAGCCATTGATTATCTACGTCTGACACTCTTTTCCCTGGAACGTCCGAAGTATCCACGGCGCATCGTAGTCCCGCGTGCCATTAAGCGACACCGGTCTCTCCCTTCAGGAAAAGAAGAAACATCTTGCCGCCGCGACTGTTGAAAGCTCTCGGATCTCGACGTTCGTTGCCACTCTTCTAGATCTGGGGCAACTTCGAGACTTCGTTGCCGTTACACCGATGAAGTTCGAGCGATGGGACGAACCAGCCTTTGTCAGGGCTTCCTGCTGTCGCCTTATCGAGAACGATCGAACCCTCTGAACGGGGATCGACCGATCGCCGACGGCGTAGAAAGCGCATCGTTTCAGTGAACGTGACTCGGCATTAGCAGCCTTTATTAATTACGGGGACTCGCGCGCCGCCGTTGCAATTAATCACAATTTGCACTGTCTGGTTGTTCCGGTGCCTCGGTAATTGGCCAGGCTGCCGTGAGTGTGCCGGAGGTGAAAGAAGAAAAGAAACAGGGGGAAAAAAGGTAAAGAAGATGATACAGAGAGGGGGCAGGGAGCAGGGGATTGCCGAGTAGATCCACTTCAACCTCGAGTTCGCGGCAGTTTAAACGAGACCCTGAAACATCCCCGTGCACTTTATTTTCCGGCTGTATAATCTGTGCCGTGCGTGGCTGACCCCCGGCGATATTTATACGCAGGGGATTAAAGAGAAAGGTTCGCGGAAGAAGTTTAACGGCGCGTACTTGCTGAAATGATTTAAAAACGCTGGGCTAAATGGAACGGCTGCTGGAACCAGGATTCCCCTTTCCCCGAATGAATCTCTGAATAATGTTCCCGTTTCTCTTTATCACACGATTATGATCGATCGAAGCACGCGCCGGGAGAGCTTCGCTACAAACGAGTACCTGCGGTGCGCTGCCGCGAAAATTCTTCAACACCCCATTCCGATATTTAACATATTACACGAGCCGTTCTTGTCAACGACCTTTGACCTCCGATGGGGACCATGCGCAGCAGTTAATTGGCCTATCCGAATCAAAGCGTTAAAAGAAGGGATAAAGGACGGAACAGAAGCGCGGAACGGCGTCGCTAATGAGGCTCATTTTCAAAGGTCGTTCCTTTCCACGGCTAAGGCGGAGAATTTTTCAAGTCTAGCTCCGAAGTCCAAGTGACTTCTTTTCTTGCCGGCGTCGCCTCGTGGCGTTCCCCTTCATTTGTGACGGCTTTAACGCTATCTCGACGGAGGCGAGACGAGGGAGGCCTCGTTACGCTGATTTGTTAAATTATTCGCGACGACGTGTCGCTTATCGGCGCTGAAACCCTCCGTCCAAATGATCCTGGGCTTGTCACGGCGAATCACCGTAAATCCAGCCCAGAAGTTTCGATTGAAATTTTACGTTGCCCGTAATCGGTACTCCTTACTCGTATTATCGTTCGAGGCCGGGTCAGCTCTTGCTGCTGTTCCTTTGTCTCGATACAAAGGGGCACTTTAATAACGACCAAGTCGTTTAACTGAACGGCCGACTCGAAAACTTCTACGGGGAGCATTCGATTCCACTGCGGATCGTTTGTTAATACCCTCGGGAAGAGTAAAAGTCCAGGCTTCCCTCGGTCTCTCGTGAGAATGCAAATTTTTTTCCTCGCCCGCAGAGACGCTCCCCTTCTTCCCCTTGGCGGGCGCAGCCGAGATATCTTTTTAATTACGCGTATCGAGAGGTCCCGTCCCTCCGAAGCCTCGAATAAACACCCTCTGGGTCGTCTTCCACCCTCTCGGCCGCTCCGTAGATGCGATCAGTCAAATTGAATGTACTTACTGGCACCCGATCCCTTTGGCAGCCGCTGGCGGGGGTAATACGAATATAAAGAGGCTATTTCCACCCTAATTTCTCCTATGTATCGATAAAAGGCACTAAGTGCCGTCCTCGATTACGAAGCACACCACCGCAAATAGCTTCGAGAATATTTAATTTCGCAGAGGGATGCCGGGAGGAAGCTCGCCTCTCCGTTCAGGGAGAAAGCTTTTCCCTGCCGCAATAAGGGTTGGCCTGATTGCCGAGTAAAATTCGTGCCGGGTGAAACCTTATCGATTTTTCCATAGGAGCACCTCCACAGCAAGATGTAGACGCGAAAAGCTGGGGCCTAGCGAATGGTACTAGGATCCACTTGAGCGACAAGTCGCAGTACGTGTGTATCCTAAGTAATAGTGAACGGTGCTTCCACCACGTAGCAACAAACTTGCTTCTTCAATGACATTCTTATTACTTAATTACGGCACCCTCGGCGGAGCTGCGACGGACAGGGCTTTCCCTGATATCTTTGGAATCCATCCGACAAAAACATATCCTCCGTTCGGTTTACTCTCTCGAACGAAACACCCGCGTATCTCGCGATATTTATGTGAACGTATGTGCATAGAAACGCGGCTAGTTAGAATAAATTCGAGCGGGATACTCGTAATGTTACCGAAACGTTCCTATCCCTTCATCCGCGGGGCTCTAACAGTACCCTGAAGTATTCCAGGCGGGAATAAAAGAGGGAGGGCCGGACAGCCGCTGTAATGAAATGTAAGTACGTCGATCCTCGGTGCTACGTGATCTCTTTAATATTATCGCGGTCGAGTAAAAGATGCACGGGGCCACGGAACATGTCCTGAGACATATCGGTCCTTTTCTTCTGCTCGGAGCTGGGTGGCCCCAGTGCTCCACTTGGCTGACACGTTCGAACGCTGGAGACCCATTTTCGAACGCGAGCAACATTCGCTGCCACGAGCAGCCCCAGTTTCCAGGAGATTAGTCCCAGTTGCCTCTTGGTCAGCCTGGATGTCGCGCGAACCGTCTACCTATACTACTTGCGCCTCGACCTCGCAGCGTCTCGCGCCCTGGGAACCCCAACGCGCATTAATACTTATTATTTCGAGCTTCGAAGTGTTTCATCCACTCGATACCTGCCTTTCCCAAGGATGGCGGTCCTGTTTGTTTGTTTGGACTGGAAGTTACGAGGATTCTTGTATCCCGAGTTTCATAAGGGTTATTGGTACCGCTTTTTCAGGATTCGCACGCGCATTAATTCCCTTTACGACCAGTTCTCTGCTCCAGCCACGAGATCTTGCGTTAACTCTTTTCTCTCCCTTTCGAAGTTATTACCCATAAGGGAGCAAGCGTATCGCTCAATAGAGAAGGGAAGGCTATCTTCATACATTTTACCAAATGCTACCCCAATTTTTTGCTCCAATACTATTGGCCTTGATATAGAAAGTTTCGCATCAACATTTTTTGCTCCTTTTAAGTTTATTACCCATAAAGAAGCAAGCGAATAGCCGAAATCGTGGCGAGGGGGAGGAGTTTATGCGTATCCTTGACTTTACAAGAAAGTATTTCGAGGGAAATGTATTCTGCTCGCAGGAATGCCACAAAAATTCAATATCACCTTGAAGTCTTTACGAGGCTCGACGAATCCATCCCAATTACTCCATCTGCTCCAGTAAATAGTAGAAGATCCACCCCGAAACACTCGGAAGGTCTCTGAACTAATAATATAGCGATTCACCGTGTATTTTAGGTAACATTCAGAAGCGAAACTTTATTAGCCAGCTCCCGAACACCGAAAACGCTAACTTTGGAACATTGTTGATGCAGCGTTCAGCTGCAGCAGTCCCGTGTAAACATTTTGCATCGAGCTGTCCGAAATGTTACGTACGCTTCTCCCTGGAAAATCTGGGAGCACGCATCCTGTCCGTTACGCGCTCATCGCCTACCTTCACATCCATCGTTTATCTAATTTCATCTTTTATTCTCAGCCCGGACGCGTCTTCCTGCGCAGATGGGGTCGTCCTTCTTTTCGGGTCCCCGTAGGATTTATGTACAAATAAATCTGCGGCAGCGAGCCCCCGTGAAACGGCGCGGAGCGGCGTGTTCGCGCGAAATTTACGCAGGTTCCTTGACATCGATTCACCCCCTGCCAGACCCGCAATATTACCCATAAAGGAGCAAAGGTATCGCCTCGCAGTTTGCTAAATCGCAGGGATGATTTCTGCCCCGGTTGCCGAAGAAGGGTGGTCACCGGCGAGAGGCCATGATGGATTATCATGACCCTGTATAAATCATTCCCCGGGCTATCTCGCATTCGTCTCACTTCTGGCCCTCCCGGCCTCTCGCGCCCTTGTGCTTACACCACTCGCCCCGCTCCCTTCTTTTTTTTTCTATTGACAGATGCCGAATGAGAATCGCGGCGACGTCTGCGTTCGCTGGTATCTAAAGGTCTCCTCGGACGAGACAATCGCTGCGACGCGTGACTAGCATTCCCCATCTCTCGTCTTCGGCTAGCGACTTCGTAATACCTTGCGTCCGACCCCCACGTTCCATCTCGCGCCTCGAACTCTTAATTAGCAACGTATAAATAGAGACGCCCCCAAGGCCGGCGCATTAGCTCGGGCGTTAACTCAGCTTACAGCCGGGCACGTAACGAGTAACAGATTGTAACGCAAAAAGGGTTGATTACGAGTGTAATTACAGAGACCGGGGCTTCACGGGCGTAGAGGTAATTCGTTGGATAAACAAACGTGGCGGCGTTTGATTCATAAAAATAGGTTTTTACGGGACGGGGGTGGGAACGGCGCGGCGGCCGGGAAAATATCTTCCGGCCGGGCTGGAAAGCCGTTTAGGAGCGGGCGGAAAACAGCGGGGAAATGCATAGCCACGGTTAGAATTCCCTTTTCACCCGCGGGACCACTCGTCGCGATGTTTACTCGTGCGTAGTTCGCCGCTTGTTCGGAAAGGAATGAATTAAAGAGGGGGCGGAGGACCCCTTATTCCCTTATCGCCTCTTGGAGCGTTCCCACCACGCTTCGTTGCCTCGCTGCTCGTTGGTCTCCCGTGGTCTTGCACGCCCGCCCGCCAATGCGAAATCTAAACTGATCGGGGTGCCGGCACGGGGCTAACTCGTGAATTTATTCCCCGGGACCATGAAAAATGTAGTGCGTCAGCGTGGAATAAATTTCGGTGAATTTACGTTGTCGCCCACTCGAATTGACTCCGCGGCGGCGGCGTTTCCTTTACCGTACAAAAGTCACCTTTTCCACGGGAAAAAGTCCGCTTACCCCTCCACGCCCAGCCAGATGAAAAATGGTCAACTTGCCAATGCGCGTGGCTGACAAATCGCGCGTGCCCCTCGAGAGAGCACGACGCGGCACTCCAAAAGCAAAGCCACGTTGCCTGCACCTTCCTCCCTACAGTGCTGATCGAAATCGGGGTGTTATTAAATTGACGAGAAATCAAGGAGCCCTTATCGCTATGAAATTAATCGAAATTAAATGCTCCACGTTGTTGGATCTACCTGGCCCGTCGTTTTTAAAGTGTCCAGTATACTCGTAAGCTGTAAGGGGTGGAGAGAGAAAAAAACAGCGCCGGTATTCAATTTCCCACTGGCAGCTTAAAAGCGTGTCCACCATCCGGTAAATTGAAAATCATAAACCCCGGCGTCGTTTTAATTCCAGGGGGCAAAGAAAGATCGGCCCTCGTAAATCTCGCGCCCCGCGAACGATCGCTGGCGTATCATACGTGGGCGCGCGCGCGAGCTCGCTCGCTCACCCGCCTCGGTCTAGCTCGGCTGCTAGAAAGCGCGAGCCCCGAGTGGATTGCAGGCCAAACGTATTCGTTATACGTAATCTCATAATATTTCAGTTGACGTCCGCGGCTACGTGTACACCGCTCCCGTGACGTACGAAGTTCGCTGCTCTACACGGCCACTTGAAATGCGCGATGATTTGTGGCCCACCTCGGGTGTATCCTGTGTGTCACCTGCGCTCGCCAATCGCGAACCGAGTCCCGTGTACGCTATCGCTCAAAACTTTCGCCGCACCTGCAGCGTTTGCATCCTGCGGAGCGGGTGGCGCAGTGAAATGCACCGGGGGACGGCGGAGGCTTTCTTAATTGTGAGTTATGCGAGGGGCGGGAGGAAGGAGGTGTTGCGAGTACTCGCAGCGAAAGTAGCTGGAGAAAATAAGAAGCCACGGTGGAGAATCAGTGGAAGGAGGCGAGAAGGCGCAGCGAGGATCCAAAGTAGGATCGCTTAAAGGGCTCGATCGTATCCTCCACAGGAATCGTGTTGAATTACCACGCTGGCAGTAACAGTCAGCGCTCGAAGAAATTCAGTGGCGACGAGAAGTAATCATTTATTAGATGAAAATTCGAAGCGACAAAAACGCTTCGCTTACACCTTGCGCTTTGTGACCGGCCTCAAAGTTGACCAGGCTTGCGAGCTCGTGTCGATTTTACGACTGAGCAGGGAGGTTTTGCAGTATCACCATTTCCTTCCTCTTTTTTTAATATTCCCGCAGCTGGGAAGAATGTAAAACGTACTCGAGAAAGGTGGTGTGACTAGTACGCGAGACCGTACCGTTCCTCTCGCGTATCCGCGACGATCGGTCGTGGTCCCGGTTACGTACATATCGGCCCGTCTGTGCCGACAGAGAAACACCGTGGAGAGGCGGGAAAAAATCTCGAGAGAGAGAGCCGGCGGCAGAGATTCGAAATCCCGATAGCGGTGCGCGGAAGCTCGGTGGATAGACGGAAAACATTTTAATGCGCCCGCCATTCCTCTCCGCGTGACGAATGTAACGATCGTTAAAATCGCCGGGGATGTAAGCGAGTCCGCCGAAATTTCGCAACTGCGAAACTAATGACACCGGAAGGTGACCGCGGAACAAAGGGCGCAGCGCGGGAAAATTGCGGGGGAAAAGTTATCGCCGACATTCTCGCCCTTCACGCCTGATATTCCCGGTGAACTTTCAATTTATTCCGCGTTACCGCCCACCCTGTCGCCCTTTTTGGCTGTAGTCGCTCGAATCTCCTGGTAAATGTCGCGGCTTCCAGGCAACCTCTATCTAGGATTCACGCCCCGCGATTCGTTAATCTTCCTTGGCTGCTTTCGTACACAGGCTAACGTGTTATCAGCTGAACACGAACGCGGGGAGCAAAGGTTCCCGAATGGAAACGAGAAGCATCCACGTCCCTGCAGACATCGCTGGATTTTCTTGCAATATCCCAAAGATTACGGAATAAAATAGAGATACATTTGTCATGGCTCGAATCGCCGCGAGTGTTTCTCCTTGAGATACAAGACAGCTTTTTCCAGCTGACGTCCGTCGCGCCGCTATACGTGGCCGTACACAAGCGTCCAGTATTTCCACGTTAAATTCCAAGTAAGGCGCTTTTAAGCTCGCACGCCTTCCGAACATAAATTCTGGTAATGTAAAAATAATGTTCCCGAACGAAATGTTCTTATTCGAGGAACAACGATACATTAAAGAGCGAGCGGCTGGCGTAAAAACAGCACCTCGCGAGTTATATTCCAGCGTTGTAGGTATCTTGAAATGAATCACTCCGTCGAATCTTGGCGATCTCCGCGTTCCGCTCGCGCCCCTCGTCAAACAAGACTTCTTTCCGCCGCTGTCTCTGTAACGGGGGCCGAGCATTTGCAATAACTACCAACTTAGCGCGTTTTTCATCGACGATCTTGTGCACCGTTCAGGCGATCCTTGCTTTGATATTCACGGTGCCTCGGTTCAGATGGAAAGGCGACCGTTATCTCGATGACGGAGCGAATGGACGCGAATATGAATTTGCTCCGGGGTATAATATGTGTAGGTCACTTCGGAATTCAGCACCGGGAGGGGGGGGCGGGTGGTGCAGAAAAAACTCTGAAACAACAGCAGGATGGTATAGAGATTGTGTCTGTCGAAACGTTTGCGAGCGAGCGGAAACGAAAATTATATTTTTGATTAAATTCCACCGAGGCCAGCTGCCAGGCTTTCTGTTATTTTTTACGGTCGCCCCGAAATCGGAAGGAAACGAGGCAGCGCCAGAGGACTTTAGGTGGATAAAATATTTTTCTGTCATCTGTTCGAGCGGTTATTGCGCGTTCTAATATCGCGTCCGCGAGGAGAGCATCAGCGTGATGACTCGGCGCGCTCATTTTTATTTTAATATCGTCAGCAGAAAACGGATAAAACAATTTCCCGTTGTCGCCGCTGTCGTCGTAGTCGCTTTGACGCGTTCGCGCAGTTTCGTCGCCTTTGGTTTTCGCGGAACAGCGAATTTCTCATTATTGCGATGTCACGGGCTTTGAGCGCGGTGAAAAGGCGGTGTCCGATTACTCCGCGGCAGGTTGATTTTCCATTTTCGTGACTACAGCCCCTTTCTCTTCGTTCTCCTCCGTTGCCCTCTAAAAGAGAATAATGCCGGGATATTGAAATGATAGGTACCGCCGTACCGCCACCCATTCACCCCCACCGCGCCACGGCGTATTTGCGTATCGAGAAATCAAAATAAAACGAGGGAAGATTTATTCCCCGGTATCTGACGCTTTTTCCTCTATCCGACCGGAAGATGTACAGCGGCGTTTCGCGTAATATACAGATAGACCGCCAGAAGAATTTCAAAATACTCGATCCCAACGGTCTACCATATGCAACCGACGTTTCTTTTATTCATTCAATTTCTCGCTGCTCCGCTGTAACGAACACGATATACGATCATCGATCAGATTCATAGATATTATCCAGTGAACCAGTTACAGCGTACCTACGCCCCCCTCGGAGCTCGGTAATAACTTCCCTTTCGGGGGTCGAGGGAACAGATGAACTGCATCCAAGATGAACCTAACGCGTGTGCATTGTACTTGTAGATATCCATCGAATTTCGTCCGACTACGGTATCTTGAGCTTGATTAGTCGGTGGTCTCTGTCCTTCCCGACTTCCTCGAGCACCCCGGCGATACTTATCAGCATGCGAATAGAGAGAAGCGCAGAAGCTTCACCAAACGAGAACTTTCCAACGAATCATTCGCGGTGGAAGTTTGGAAAATTCGGTAATTCCGCGAGGAGGTCGCAAGCTAGGGCGACACAAAAACCATTCGCAATACAGTGGAGGGCGGAACTGGCGAGGAACAGTTCCGCTGGGCGAGAAGTTTGGAATTCCTACGGACTGGTCGACGGCTGGGCATACGTGGGAACGAAATACACCGTGGACCGCTTGATTTGCCCGGGAGAGGTTTAAAATCCTCGCTGGTTAATAACTTTCCCTCGGTGCGCAAGGATGTTCCGCGTAGCGGACGAGGAGTTCCGTCCGGTCTGCATGCAAACTGCGCTAAGTAAAGGCGGCGCCTGTAACGCACCGCTCAATTCACTTTGGCCCGCTTCAAGGGCGCCGCGGAACGAACGTTATCCCCAACTTCCACATTAATTATGTATTTCTAGCCGAAGGTTCTCGCAGCCCCCTTCGCCGAGGAGCAGCTACCGCGACGAGAACTCGGTCACGAGGCTCGCCTGTACAACAACACGCGCTCAACGCCGCGCATCGCAAATCGTATACACGTTCGGCTGCTCTTTTTCCGACGCCCCCGTGCGGAAGAATTACCCCGCCAGGTGTCGTGGAACGTATACGTGTACGTGCGGCGTAATAGAGTACCATCGGATTATCGATCGTTAATTCGCCCCGCGATATACCAGGGGAGAATTATTTAAAACTGGGGGAGGATTTGAAGCATGCATGTTTGATGGTTTCGCGTTTCGGGGCGACTGGTGTTTTTTTTTCAAGTTTCGCTGCTCGGTTAATTTGCCCCGCGATAAACGAGAAGTCGATCGTTCGACGTGGTGGAAAGAGATGCACGTATTAGGGCAATTTTGTGAAAAATCCGCATCGTTTCGGGGTTTTTAATAGCCAAGCGATGTCCGATACTGTCAGCTTCAGCTGTTTTTGTAGGGCAAAGGGCTCGAAGCTGGTTTATTTAGACGCGGTGCACGAGAGAAGCGGAGGTATGTTCTTTCTAAGGGATATTTTTATGGGGTTGGTATTTTGATACCCGAAGATATCAAAGAAGAGAAGGAAATAAGAACGCGTAAGGGAAAAGGGTGGAGCAACGGATTACACTTCAACCGAACTCTTTCGTAACGACCCTCCTTCTACCCCTCGCCGATCCCTTTCCAGTTTCCGACCCGAGGAATGGCAAGTCTTTCAGTAATATAACATTAACCCCCATCGAAGTCTCGTGACCCGAATCGTCCAGGCTTCTTCGGGATCGTCCCATTTCCAGCAAGTGTTCATTTCGCAGCAACTTCCTCGAATATGCCTAAAGTGTCCTGCCGAACCTATTGAAACCTTCGAAACGAGTATCCCCGGCTTCCTTTTGTTGCCCAAAGAAACGTTTCGGAACGCCTCTGCCGATCAGGAAACTTCGTATTCGTGAATTTCGATCGCGAAACAAGGAACTATGATTTTTCACCAGCGAGGAAGAATTACGATTCGCGTGGAGGGGCACTCGATAGCTGGGAACCGATAGAACACGGCCAATAACGTTCCCTCGAATGATACACGAAAAGGGAGACCATTTTTTTCCCCGCGGAGCCGAATCGAATCGCGTCGATTCGGTTCGATTTACATTTGATCGCTGAACCTGTAACGACATTCCAGCCGCGTTGTCCGCGGTCCGGTTACGCGTTTCCGCTTTAATTGGACGCACCTGTACGTAATCGCGTCGAAGCACGCGGACGCGCGATCGATTCGACTATTCCTTTTGCGCCTCGTCTCTCTTCGTGGACGCGACGAGAAGCACCGAATAACATGCAGGCCACGTGGGCCGTGTTTCGATGGCGCAATCGATGGATGCCTCTTTATTATTCTTATTCCCCTGTTCGATCGAGTACACTGTCGTATTTTGCGTCTGCGAAGCTCCACGCCAATCAAACGTTGGACGACATCTTGTAAAGTTGCCGGAACAATTCCGCCGTCATCTGAATCTCTCTCTCTCATCCACCACGCTTTAATAGTGTCGTTAGAATCGATAGAGCTGTTTACTGCGCGCGAGAGTTCCTCGGGCGAGAATTCTACGGCGCATCGATCCTCCCCAGCCCATAATTTCATTAAATCTAACTGCCGCGTTAATCCAGCCCGTAATCCTATCCCATTGTTGCCGAGGAAAGAATTTCGCCACCAGCCGGAACAACCGTCGAATAATTCTTAATTACTCCTCGGCCCGGCAGCGGAGCTTCATTAATGCCAGGCGTGCTCGTAAAACAATGCGATCGAACGGTAGCATTTCTCCGCAGGCAGATACGATTGGGGGGCTTGGATGTGTAGGTATTTCAAGTCGAAACGAAGGCGGCGGGGCCGTTTCGCGATCGCGTTCCGGGACGACGATCGCTCGAAGGGATTTCGAATGGCGGCCAAGAACGAAAGAAACTTTTTCATCCACTCCAGCGACGGGGTAGAAGTTGCTCGGCCAGTCGGAAGAGGGTGCGAAGGGAGGGGAAACGAAGGTGGAGAGGACACGTTGCTGGAGGACGGATTACGTAAATTGCAGAAGGCTCGAAAGAAGAATCCAGTCTCATTCCGTGGGAACCCTGGCTGCGAGATGATGGATGAAGGTATCGCCCTGAGAACGTACAAATATCTTCGCTGAGAAATATCTCGCAGGCAAGGAAGCTGAATGGGAAGGTTGTAGAATTGATTCGAGGAGTCGAGCGAACGTTCAGCGGCGCTTCATTGAAATTCTTCGGAGCTCCAAAGTACATCCTAGGACGTAGTTCATCTTCTTATTTACATTTTGACCTTTTCATCTGCGATTGGGACTGCATAGACTCGATACACGTCATTCACGAACAACATTATGCGCCGCCAGTATTTCCCTGCGGATGGTAGACGAAAGAAATGGTTCGCATCGAAGGAACCGATGAGATTGGTCGAAGAGGGCGGGGTGGAAAAGCGGGGAGAGTTAGATAAAGAGATACTTCTCTTCGATTTAATGAGAGAAATGATAACGACACGTCGAAACCGAGACGCCCCGCGACTTGCAGCTTCCAGCGACTTTCTTTTTGCCAGCCTCTCCCATCGTCTTTGGTGAATTCGTCGTCGAGTTTCGGTTTTCCCCAGATGTCCTCGGCTGGCTTCGACACGATATCGTACCCTCCTCGGAAGCTTTTCCCCCCTCGATCCATTAAAACTCGCGCGAAGTGGACGACGGAGGCATTCAATATTTTCTCGATGCCTCCGCGGGAACTCGATTTAACAGGAACGAAGTAAGAAGAAGTCCCGGCTCGCTTCTCCCCAAAGTTTCGCATTATTTCGGCGGCCGGCTGGCTTTCTTGTCGTTAACGAGCTGTTTTTGCTCCGAATTATCTGTTAGACAGAGTTCCTCCTCCGTCGAACTTAATTTTCTTCGCCTCGTTCAATTCTTGCCGCCTCGAGTTGCCGACAATCTTCGCTATAACCCAAGCCCGACGGATTACCCTCGGCTAATTCGATCGACGAGCGATCACCCTCGCCCCATCTTCCGTCTACTTCGTCGTCCTTTTGCCATCAGATAGATATACCGCTGTAGCATTCGGCTGTCCATTAAAATATGCTAAAACCTAGCGGCGCACAAAAATACCCCTATCAGAAGTACCTAATACACTCTGCCGAACGAGTCCCAATAAAACGAATCCACCCTCAAAGTTATCGCGGCAGCCTCTATCGACGCGGGGGACGTAAAATTCATGCAAATGGTAGAAATAATGGAACGTCACGCGAGTGAATAGACGCTGAGTAGTAAACGCGTGTTCGCTGATAAGCCGGAGGACGGTCGATGGCCGATTCGCCTGATATGCATTTTTAATTTAGCCTGCCACGAGGGGTTGCCGGGGCCAGGAAAATGGCCTGGTAAACCGTAAACGAGCCGCGGGAAAACATCGTGGCTGGTGGAAGTGGCGGAGGACCGTCCCGCTGGAATATACGTAGAGCGGGGCGGAAAGTTGCGCGTAGGGACGTCTCGTTCGTTCCCCGCTATCCGGGGCGTACTTCTTTCGGTTAATTGTTTCGAAAAGTTGCGTGTTGATCGCCGAGCCTCGGCATCGGCCGATATTACACGTGCAAGATTCCCGCGTAATTCTTCGCGGTGTACGCGGTGTATCCGCTTTCAGAGCCCCGAGGGCGGCGAGCAGGGGGCCGGAGGGTGCGCATTTGCATGCTCGTAACTTGGCCCGCGCGCCAGCGATAACGTACTTAGACGCTGATGCCGGGAACACGCGTCCCCCCGCGATGATAATAGTTATAAACGTTGCCCGGACGGTGGAAAATAAAGCGGACCGGCGATCGGATCGTTTGCATTGCAAAGTGGAAGATCGGGGGCTCCGAATGCGACCCGATAACTGGCCTGGCGCGCTGATAACCCTGCTCTCGAAAAATAATCCCTGGCACCGGCAGGTCGGCTCTGAGATCGTTTGGGTGGGCGCGTTTGGAAATAGTAAGAATCATTGCTACCTTCTTTCAATCGACTATTCTCTGCCGTTTGCTGAATCGCGATAAGAGAGAAGCTCGAAAGAAAGGGAGGACAGAGAATTGGAGAGATGGACAGAGAACAGGGACGAATTGCGAGGCGAGGGATAGGTGGCACGTCTGGCATCTTGCTCACGGTGAACCGTAAATGATGCAGTCCTGGTAGTCGAGGTCAATTTCATGCTCAGGCGAACAGACTGATTTCATCGAATTATTCGCCGTGCGAATCACAGAGATAATTCCCCGCAGCCTCTTCTTCGTGGCTCCTCGCTTCCTCTGATGCGCAGAGGTGCGAGTACGTACAGTTTGACCGTCAATAGTTGCCCCCGGCGTTCGGTTAATTGAACTAGATCAATAGTACACCAACGAAATTGATATAGACTCATCCGTGAATTGATGACCGACGAAATATACCTCAGCTTCGTTCCTTCGCGTGACAATCTTCCAGGGAGTCTGGAGACGGGCGACAGACGTTTTACGCGCTGGATAAAGCCGTTGAGGGTAGTTTAAACTCGCATTACTCAGAAATTGGAACGATTCGCGCGATCATAATTTATTCATGCGAGCGCTGTCGCCGACACACAGAGACGTATGTACGCTCGCAGGCAGCCCTCGTTTGCTTTACCGTGTCCCGTCCTCTTCTTTGCTCCATTTTCTTCCTCCTCCGTCTGTTCTCTGTGGGCCGAATTCTCGCCGGCTCCCCCTCTGCCTCGCCTAGTTTCTCTTTTATACGATCTTGCGAAAACTTCTGCACTATCGCGTCTTGTATCTTGCCTACTCTCCAGAGAGCTTTCCTTCGTCATCTGTCTTCTGGTAGTCGCGCCCGACGGTGCCGGGCGTTCGCGGCACAAAGAACTCCGTCTCACGGTGAACTTCGATGCTCCCGGTGACAATAAAACGGATTCGACGGGAGACCCAAGTTTCGATGAAAACACACCGAGTCCAATTACCGACCGTTTAATTTTATATACGTTTTTGTCTCGATAGCATGGCGCTCCCATCGCCGCGGTCTAGTCGAGTTTGTCTCGCGAGCCGGAAAGAACAGGAAAGTGGAAGAAAACGAAGAGACCGAAAAAGCTAGCGATATCGAAAGGAAGAAAACGATTTCGTTTACCGAGCAACCGAAGTTTTCGCTTCGTTCCATCTTGCACGGAGATTCCACAATTTCTTGGCAAGCCTGTCATCCGCTCGTTACCCATCCACATCGTGTTATCAATAGCTGCGAGGCGCTCTTGGCTTTCGTTAGCCACCCCCTTTTCCCACTTTTGTTGTTTCTTTCAGCGGTGTCGGCGCGCGCCCGCCTGACTAAACATTGCGGACGACATCGGTAACCACGTAACGTGCCCCTGGACAGGAAATCGTTATTGCGAGGATGATTCGGGGAGAAAGCGAGAATATTGCACTGCCATAACTTAAGACTGTCGATGAATCGAACGCCACGCTTCTACGAATCTGAAAACTACCCCTTCCTCGATGGGCGATCAAACTTTCAACCACCGAAGCTATTGTTACGAATTATTTCGCACATCGCGGAGAGAATGCATTCAGTCGTCAAGGGACACGGACCCCAGCGAGGACGCGATCAGTCGTAAGCGAGCCCAGGCTGAAAACACAACGGGGGCATAGTCGCGGCGCACAACCCCCTCCTCGTTATTTGCGAATACATACAGGGATCTTGTTAAGCAAGTCCGGAGCCGCGCTGCGGCAGCGCATCCTGCCTAGATGACGGGTACATCACGGGAGAAGATTGAACAGCGTCCTATCCGTGCCTCCTCGTATTGCGGGGAGCAGAAAAGCGCTGTCGAGGGGAGAGAGCCAGTTAACGAGCACGGGGAAGAAACAGGCGCGACGGGACTGATGGACGAAGAGTCCAAAGGATACGTCGACGCAGATCTCTTCCGAGCTCTGCGTACGAACGAACGAACGCGACGGAAGTAACGGGAACACGTCGAGAGGCTAGGCCGCGTCGAGCGAATTTCCGGAAATTTAATTGATTGTTATTCCGCGGGCCGCGTCGTGGAAACTTGCCAAGTAAGTTTCGTTTGAGCCGTCTGAGGAAACTCAACCAGTGGTCGTCCCCGAAGTACATTCCCTCCTCTTCTGCCACCAGACCCCCCCTCCCCCCCCAAACGAATCCCTGTTCCGGCGTTCCCTTTCCCGCACGTGGCTCTTTCTCCTTTCTTCCTTGCCGTCCTCGCCGACTTCGGATGCAACCCTCGGATGGCGTCTCAGCCAACTTCATCGAGATGCAGAATCAGTCGCGATTGTTCGCCGAGTTATTGGCTAGCCCCAGCGCGGCCCCCTTCAACGTACACTAACAACTTCCGATTTTGGGTCGGACCACCCACGGTTGTCCCCCCCGTAGGCGGGGTTTTTCTTCGCGAACATCGCGGGTCGGGTGCGAATTAGATTCAGGTGTTTTTGGTCCGTCAAGTATAGTCGTTGAAACAGAGCCTCTACATGTTTGATATAGTTAGGGAAAGCGGGTATTGTTGAGAGTAGAATCTACAGTGCTATAGGAGCATTCGATTCAACCAATTCCGCCAAGGCTGGCATTAAAATAATTGAGAATCCAGCAAAGAATAGTTGTCAACCAATTATGTGGAGCTACCTGGCACTCAACGATCCCATCGCCATCTTCCGTGGGCTTTACGAGGGAACGTTACAAGTTATACGAGCCTACTGCAATTCTACTGTGTAGAGGCCCCGGTGAAATATTAACGTGGCAATTTCATACAGCTACGTAATCGTGCACTTTTAAACTTACACATTACCGGACTCCCTAGGAGAAATTGAATCATTGTCTTAAAGGTGAGCTTCGTTTATGGGGTGCTTACCTGCAACAAAAAAATAGAACAGTACATTCTTTACGAGGCGTCTTTACGGTACATAAACGGAGGGGCATACGGTATTTAAAAGGTTCGCGAGTAATCCTTCGACAACTATAAACCACCATCGCTCGTCACGGCGTAGTGTTTAACGTTTCTCAGTATTCCAGTCGTGGATTAATAACAGAGGGTGCCAACGACACTGCAAACACAGAGAGAAACACGTAGCGTGCTCGGGGCTGCGCCAGTTGGGCTCGCGTCTGACCATCGGCCGACCTATTCTACTAAGTAGCGGCGGACTGAACGTCGCGACAGACGTGAGTCGCGTCTGACGGGCTTCCAAGTGGTCTGGATCAATAATATCACGATCAACTTCGATTATGACTATATTACCCTCTCCTTCGATCTGCCACTTTTCCGGAATTCATGAAAAAGTCACGACTGTTTTTCCTATCGAGTACACATGGACCTTTCCAACGACAATTAACATCAACAAGCCTGCAGGCTGCAAAAGTACGATTTACCTGAAAATTCTTGGAACCGAGGCGTGATTCCAAATATAGACGGTGGCGGGTTTAGATGCCGGGCTAAATCGATGCTCCTCGTCATTGCTGCGCACCGAGGATCCCACTGATGTGGCCCAGCGTTGCTTTAGCGGTAGCTGAGCAAACGACCCGACACCATTAAAACTGTATAGCCGTAACACCGCCAAGCGAACTCGCCACTTTTCGCGTGCGTCCGCGGACGTCGGCATTCGCAGCCAATACGTCGATTCCCAGAACCGCTACTGCCCGCGAGAAATGACACGGTGAATTACGAAGTCGGCGTCGACGCCGGTTATCGACTGTCCCCCCCCCTCCCCCCCCCCTCCCGCTCACCCCATGTCACATGTGGGACGCGGCTTGGTTTCAATATGAGAAATTATTCCCGGGAACAATGGCCGCGTAATGACCGGCCGGTTCCCGGGAAGACCCGCGGTTCGATTCCCGTCGCCGCTTCGATTGCCGCGAACAGCCGGCCCGCCCCCGCCAGCGTTATTACGCCCAGCCACGATTTCGAGGAAAACTAATTGAACGGGACACAGGGGCCGAATAAAGGAAATTTCCGGATTGCCCTGCGAATGGCTCCAAAACCAAAGCGCACTTTTTTCCCGCGCCTCCTATGCTCCCCAACGCACGGTTCTCGCGAATTACGACCCCTCGCCCAAAGCTTTGTTCCCCCGTACGACGTTCATTTTGTTTCGCGCAGCCGATGTGACACTCGCAAGTAGTTGGTAATAGAATTTCGTCCGCAGGTTTGTTACGAGCCGCGTGAAGGACACGTGTCGCCGACATATATTACATTCGGTATAATGTAATTTCTACGCCGTGCTCGCTCAACTTTGTTATTCGGGAGGCTTTATACATCGTTCGCGACTAGTACAGTTGGGGGAGAGGGAGGCTGGAGAAAGGCAGGTTTCCGCGTCTGTAACGAGAACGGTGAATCTTGACAGGAGAGCATCGCCGCGCGATCACGTACCATTTGTTCATTTATTTAATATACGAAGCGTCCGCGCGTCTCAATTACCGGGCGGCTGGTTTAACGTGTAATCAAAAGCACGCGGGCGGCCACCATTAGGCGGTACTCTCGAATAAATCGTGGCCGCGTCGGTACACGACATTCGCGCGGGCGGTTTCTCTGCGGCCTCTGCCCTGTGCGGGGACGCGATTGCGCCACTTTGCTCGCACGCATGCATTTCAATAAATAACGAGGCAGCCGGTCCCCGCTTCGTTATCGGACGAGGTGGCTTAACTGTCGGGCGGCCGACTGCTTGTTGTCAACTTGAGCTGAAAGTGTGACTGCCCCACCGACCGCAAAACGCCCACCTCCGCTCTGGGGAAGATGGGGCACACCGTGGTCGGGGAATAGCGGACGGGAGCACCCGGCGAAGTCGAATGTACAGGGTGATGGTCGCGATGGAGATAGCGCCGATGCTGCCGGAATTTCGAGCGCTCGACTGCTGGTGAAGTTGCTGCAACGAAACGCACGAGTTTATGGAGCAGATAAGGCCCATGGTGCGAGGTCTATCACAGCTACGTCATTGCGACGAAATGACCCAGGAATAGATGACCGATTGTTACCAGTTAATCGTATCGATTGATTTACAAACGTCACCCTGTATGCACGGAGCAAAACCGAGGGGGTAGAGGCAGGAGAGAGCGAAGAGGGCCAACGACAGGGGATTCGCGTCAGAAACTCCGCCACTGGACTCGCCACCATTTCATTCTATAGCCAGGTATGAGTGCACCCATTTATCCAGCCGCTGGATAATTGCTGCAGCGAACCTCCGGCGCATCCGTGTGTCTGCGAAGGTGGAAAGTGCGGCCAGCATCGCGCAATGGTAAGTTGCCGAAATGGCCAGCCGCTGCGTGGATCGTCGTCGAATCGCGTAACCCGTTTAATTCATACGCCCCAGCCGACGATCTTTGTCCCTTATTAAATGGAACTTAGGCGGGCGAGCGCGAGATGAGCAGAGAGGGTATGCAATCTAGAAATTCCGAATTAGGAAGGGCGCATCCGACGGGTTTCACGACGCTACGAAATCCGTAGCTTCGTACCGAATTCATCTGCTACGCTCGCGCACGTGCGCAGGTGTGTCGATATAATTTCCAAGTCCATTACGGCGCAGATAACGCACCAGAGAGAAAGTAGGTAATCTCTTTTAAACCTTGGTAAAAGCCTGATCGCGTTCGAAATGCGGCTTGGTACGAATATCCCGAGGGTCAGAGATTATTTTGGACGTTGCTCGCTTTTGGAATCGAATTACGATTGGAATGAAATCCAATCCACTCGCAAATATATCACGGATGGATATCCTGGGAGTTATAGGCAGTTTTCAAACAATTAAACCGTTTATGGGATAGTGTTCAAGTGAATGACTGATCCTTCTATTGTTATCACTCTATCGCTAATCGAACGAACTACCGCCTGACGCTCTATTAACGGATTCCTGAATCTTTTATCGTGGAAGGTGAAAACTTCGCCGCAGTTAATAGCCAAACACAGTTACCTTTACGGCCATGAACCCGGGGACTATTTCGAGAGATGGATTTCCCCTTTTCGAGTCACCGCTAACGATCCTGGTATACCTACAGCCAGTATCCGTCAACTTAATTCCTCGCTCAGCCGGCACGTTTACACCGTCAATTTGTAGCGCGCGGCGGTGTGCACTGTTTCCAGCTGTACAATTTTCGCAACTCGTTAGAGCCGCACAATGCGTGAAAGTGCAACTCGACAGGGACAAAGTTGCGGGCGACGCTCGCCCACTGCATCCCTGCGCGCCACACTTGCTCGGAGCATCGCGATTCCGTAGCCAGGCACGAATGCAAATCCGGAATCGGACGTTATTATGCATATTGGGTAGCTGCGCCAGTAATTCTCCTCCCATAAGTTCTTCGCTTGCCCCGTGGCCCGTCTTCTTCGTCTCTGCCCCTCACCCGCACCCTTTCGATTGACCCTTTCCCAGGGGCTCGTTGCTCTTGCAGCACTCGTAAAGCAAGTCGTTCTTAAAGGGGGAGGAAACGCGACACCGCGACGGGAAAAGTTCGCCCCCGTTCCGAATTTGTAATCCGCCGCGGAGTTTGATAAGGAATTTACATTTGTAAAAAGTCATTCGGGATCGGATCCCCTGACGGTACAGCGCCGGCAACTTCTATCCGCTGCGCCACAACGAAAAGAAATCCGTGGAAACGTTTTACCAGCACCGATTTCTCCCTCGTCTCTCTCACTGATCGGAATAACGGATCCGCGATCACGAACGCGAATCGCATCCGCCTGTCGCGGGGCTTCGACAATAAATAATTTATACGCGCCGCGTTATTTAGATATAGCGCGACGGCTGAGACTTCGGCGGTTTATGAATAATAATCGAAGACGGAGTAATATTAGACGCGACACGGTGGACATGGTTTCCAGAATAACCAGGTACCTCGTTAGATCGTCGCCGACTGACAAGATGACTGATATCCGGCCGATCGTGGGAATTAATCATGGCACCTTACTTAAGGCGGCGGATCAATCGGTGGCTGTTATTAGCAGCGCAGGTATCCATCCCGGGCAAACAATCCCTTTGTTTCCCGCAGTTGCCTCGTTTATCGAATTTTCTGGCATCGCTCGTTTGATCAAACGTTGGCCGCTCTCCAAACGCAATACTTGTTGAGAGAGAGCCGAAAACGCGAGTAACGCGCCACGTTAATTTCGTTGGAGCATCCCGTCTGCTTCCAAGCGCTTTACAGTTACGTTATTTCGTTAGCGTTACTAATTGTAAATAAGAGCTGGAGAAGGAAAGGTTCGCGTGTTCTGACGAACACATCTTCCCGCGCGGCCGGGCGTGAAGCGATTTACGAGGAATTCGCGCGAGAGACAAAGGATCGAAGGCGGTCAGTTTGCCCTCCCAAGGATTCATTCGGAAAACGTGCACGTATGGCTCGTGACGTGCTCGGCGAAAGGCGGCGCTGGAAGAAATCGTCGGAGCCTATTTCCAGTTGGCGTTCGTGCGAGAATCGTGAGGCCAGCGGAATATACGCTGGCGATTTGGTCAGTTCCGCGAGAATCCGTGACGCGAGGATTTCGATCGACGGTCCGGTTACCTGCGAAAGCGTATGCTGAATTTCAATCAGAGTCCACGGCGGTGGACGGGGAGCGCCGAGGGGGGAAAGACGACGTCGGTCCGACGCGAAAGCGAAACAAGGGCAAGAGAGATTCTGCCGATAGGGACGTGTACACGAGCCACGCGGGGGGCGAGAGGATAAAGGGATCTCTAAACAAGGGACGAGGGAGAACGAAGAGGCCAAGAGTGGGTGGAAACGGTTCTGATTTACTCAATCAAGCGAGCTTACTTGACACCGAAGGCTTCCCGAGAAGAGCTTTGACAAATGGCCGTCTTCTTCCGCGGGGATGCCTGTGGAAACGGCGAGCAGTGACAGCCGCGTAGTTGGTGCGTCCCGCTTGCGACTGGAAAGTGCACTCCAATAACTATCGATAAGCCCATTATTGTCTCGGCCGAGGCGCGGCACCTCGCGCGAGCCGTCAGCGCCGTTTCGCCCACTGAAAAACAGACCAAGTTCGCCAGGACCGACGACGAAGGACGAATAATAAAGTCGGCCAGCTCGACGCCCGGAGACCGTCTACCTCGACCTTCCCCCTCGACAGGAAATGAAGCAATTGTGCATGGAAAGGTCGATTGAACGGGAAAGCGGCCGATCGGACGTGATTTTCCCTGCCTCCTTTCTGACGCGCCGATTAAAAGCTACAGGTGTGCGTGGCGGTCCGTCGAAACTTCTGGCTTGCACGTGTTTGGCAATCCGGCTCCTCTCGCGAATCAATGAGCCCCGATTACCACATTCGAGATTCGATCCCGTTGGAAATTTCGGGAACGAACCGCGATCACATGCTCGGCGGCGCGTCAACCGATGGCAACTTATTGCCTGCATCCCCCAGCTTCGTATTTGCGCTCCGCGATAAATTAAAGAACCTTTCAGGGGCTCCGAAAATGGTCCATCGGGTTTCAGGAAGTTCACAAAGAAAGAAAAGAGAATTCTGCATAGCTCCATATCGTATCCACCCTACAGCTGCGAAACAGCTACGTGAAAGCTTTCCCACTTCTAATCGAATAGCGACGAACTAACGTTCGAATTCACGCGGCGTGCTCCAGACAGGGTCCCCTCTCAATTAGCCTCGACCTTTTCGTGAGAAATTACGTTCTGCTTGGTCCGTCGGCGACGCAAGTGTCAGACCTCCGTTTTCAATTTGCCAGAAGGGCTCGTAAAGTATGAGTAACGGCTAACTCGATTAGTTTCTATCGATGTCGAGGTAGGCACTTGGTCACGTAGCCGTTCGGCGTGCGGGTGCGTTCGCCGATTACGTCGGGGAAGACGCATCGATCTGCCGTGTCTCTCGTTCGCCTCACTCTTGATGTGGATTCAACTAGACCGAGCGGAAGAATGCCAGGAGCCTGGACGGGAACGATATAGGGTGTGCCGCAGGGAGGGCAGAGGATACATAGAGGGAAGTAACCTCGAACGTGCGAACGACCAGGCTTTTTCGTCGGCCCCCTGCACCCTCCCCCGCGACATCCTGTCGCGCTTTATCCTTCGGAGTGTGCCCTTGTCAGGCCGGATGGTCCATTCGGACCTAACTGTTTCGCTGGTCCCACTTACGGCCCGGGCTCGCGGGCCAAAATGCTCTTATTTCCTCGGTCGTCGTTCCGCGCCATCGTCCGCCAAGAGGCGACGACCACGACGACGACGGTAACGACGACGGAACCGGAGAGACGCCGCGAGAGGAGCGAACCCACCAGAGCATCCCTCTTCCACCGAGCAGCGTCTCGGGGGGGGGGGGGGCCGAGAACTGAGAGCCCCTCCAGCGCCTCTTACATCAGTTAAATAAACGGGAAGCTTTATCGTAAAAATTACGAGGGACCATCTGGTCTTACGATCTAATGGCGGCCACTGTGGAAAGGGTAGTTGGCCGAGTGCTCCCAGACTAATGCCGGGACAGATTCTGCGGCAATTGTACGGCGGGAGACTTTCAAGGGAGGTCCAGAGGTCGCGATCCCACTCCGTCCTCGATGAAATTTTCCGAAACTCCAACGTCCAAGTATTATCGAGCTACAATTACTTCCGGGCCCGCAACGGCACGGGGATAATGGAGCGATCGCTTCGAGCACAAAGGATCCGCGACAGATCGCTCGGCGCGCTCGAGAGGGACGCGTTTGTTGACTGTGGGGAAGGTTCTAGGCTGTGTCACGAGCCCCTGCATCCCGCCATATACGCGTCAATTCGGTCTTTGTCAGGAACAACTCGCCGAAGGATATTGAACTTCTGACGATAGCGGAAATAGGGCGAGAAGCATTCTCTGGGGCCCTCGGATAGGGCGGAGCGGGGCTAGAGACTGGGAGCCGATTAATAGACAGCTCTCTCGATCGCTAAACTTTGTGATGGGCCACGTGACGAGAAGCGCTAATCCAGCGGCGGGAAAGAATTCGTCTCGACACGCGTGACGGGGGAGAATCGACCGAGCCGGCGCGGCGCGACGAAGCGAACGCAATCGTCGTGGAGCGTTTTCGAGAGGGCGGCGAAATGAACGTCCCGTTTAAATACCATCAGCGGGCGACACTGCCCTCCCCTCGCCACGAGTGCCTTCAGTTTCGCCCCTCTGCAGCTCTGGCTGGGCAAACTCGAATCATCCTGCTGACAAATAACCGAGAGCTGTGTAAAGTGGTCGGTCGCGCTTTTTCCGCCGGCCGCGCGGGGGATGGGGGACGGTTCGCCGGCGACGAGGAGAATTCGCGGCGGCAGACGGTCCGCGGCTGTCCAGAATATCCGCGGCGGAGAATAGCGGGGAAATAGAAAAGGTCCGCGGCAAAAAGTAGCGAGCGCCTCGAAATATGCCATTCGGTGAGCCGTTAGCAGCACCGTTCGCACGCGGCACTAAATTCTTTTTAACACCGTTTATGGCGCGACCGTGTGGGTGCTCGCGGAACACCGTCGCGTTCGCCCCATTTCTCCGTGCCACTTGCACGTCCGTTTCGTTTCTTTTCCGCGTTACCCCACTCGCCGTTCCTCCTGTTTTTCGACAGAGCCGAGTCTGAGCGAGCAGGAAGAGGAGCCACGGCGAGACCGCAGGACGGCGCAGCCTGTAACGAAAACCGACGGAGGTGTTGGCCGGAGCCGACGTGCTGGCGAAGGGCGTCGCTTTTAACTGAATCACGACCCAGTTGCCCCGAGCTAGCGCGTTTTAATTCGCTCAAAGCAACGTCCCCGTAAGCTTGTTTCGCGTTGTCTCTTTAAGCCGCCAGCGCCAGACGCCTTGCCGCTAGTAGAATTCACCGGGGATGGTCTGCAGGTAGATAGGAAACTTCAATGGTATTCAGCGGCGATCGTGTGATATGTTATTTCTTTGAAGTTCGACGTTCCGACGCGTTGCTTGACCAATGACCATGTAGGAGCAGCTCAGAGTCGCGGGAAAGAAACTACACCTCGTGGTTGGCTAGTCTGCGGCTCGACTTCAGAGAGATTGCAGGAAGTCTTATCTTAGAGACGATTCGGTGAGTCTTTGAGAGTTTTATGCATAAAGAGTGACGGTAATAGGAAGCAGTAGCATCTGGGTTCATAATTATAGTTCTGTTATTGCTTCTACTCGGATCGAGGAACAGTTAATTAGAGCTTTCAGCATAGGTACGAGTTCCGGGAGCAGAGACCCAGATGAGCGTTAGATTGAAGTATGAACTCTGACTAGACTTGCCAGGTATTCTTCGTCGAGGCGAAGTTTCCTATTCGTAATCGCGCACCGACGGCATTCCGTCGAAACTGAGACAGCGGAGGGAACGCATGGCAACTACTTAAGACGAGTAATGCTCTCACGATCGCTAAAATTGATAAGCTTTCAAGACTGCATGGAAATCAATTATCGCGAGCCTCGCGGCTTGTGTATCGCGAGGAATTAGGAACTTCTCCCGAGAACAACTCGAACAACTCCAAGGGCCCGGGAAAGCATATCATATTATAACGCGCATACGTAATGCGAGCTAATGTATTCGCGTGAAATTAACGTCACAGGCAATTTCGCGGCGGCAGACAACCGACCTCTTTTCCCTCGCTGCCCCTCGGCTCCTTGAAGCATCAGCGACGAGAAGTGTTCTCGAACCGAATGAAAATAATAATTTATACGTTTCGTCTCACTATTCACGAGACGCGCCTCTCTGTCCAACGAGCCCGCAAAGTAATTACACATTTTGCCGCGCAGCAAAGGAAGCAGACGCCTTTCGGTTTACCTAAGTAGAAACAGTGGTATCGCGAAATTAGGATACACACCGACGTAATTCGACGGTATTCCATCGGGGAACTCCAAAAATCTACGCGACTACGATCAAGGAAGCTACTTTTCAAGTCTCATTGGCCAACTCCTCCGAAGGAAAAAAATAAAGAGAGAAACGGTAAGTAGTAGAAGATCCAGAAACAGACACGATCTGCTGACGAGCGAGAAGAGAAGCAAGCACCGGCTAAAAAATGTGAAACGGACGTGAGAAGACAATTCTGCGAGCACCAAGAAGAGGAGAGCACGAGCGTGCTTCTAGCAAAACTCCTTCCTCCTGCTGAATTAATTAAAATCGTTCCGCAGGCCGAGGAGAAGAGCACGGTCCGTAAGAATGACTTCGAACCGAAGGGAGAGGAGTCGAAAAAGTAGGAAGGATAAGGACGTCCTTTGTAAGTCCGCGCTCCGCCGTGCAAGAAGCTGCCTGGGCGGGAAGGACGGGCAGGAAAATCGGTGTCAGGGACGTAGCTTACCGTGACGAGCGAGCTTAACGTCTGCACGGTGCATTCGGTTGAGTAATTTGCTTATGCGTATCCGGGAAATTCTTCCGACAAGAACATACTTCTATTTCAGAACCTGATCTCGCGACCCCTTGACGCGGGGCTCCGAGCCATCTTCCCTCGCTCCTTTCCCTCGCAAGCTTTTCCTCTCCGAAAGGACCTCGTTTCTCCAGCACGAACGAAACGTTCTGAATAAGTAATTCTTAGTTAATATCGCGAGGCATGCGAGCAAATCTGGCTGGATTCACCGTACATACCTCCACTTTACAACGGATGAGAGTCTCGCGGAGCCTGATACTGTTGGATAGATTGTGAGAATGACTTTCATTTCGACGGCGCGCAGATATGGCGAAATACAACTGAATTTGGGTGCCACTTAACCGAGACTAAACCAAATTCCTTGTAGACCTCTTCCGTTCTCGCCCTTCACTTTACATCCGTTCGTCCTCCTCCACCCGGCTATTACCATCCACATCTCGCGGATACGAAGCTGTAATCTCGCATAAAATTCCGGACCGTGGAGGAGCGCCGAGCTGGTTGCAGCCCGCGTTCCGAAGGGAAACATGCGGACGCACAAATCTATTCGCGTGCCTTTGAATTCCTTTCCGTCAGCTCGAAGGTAAATAAAAACGTCCAGCTGCTCGGCCACCTTTCCATTGCGTCTTCCGCGTGGAACGCGCCGCTGTTCATCGATCCGGAGGAAAGCCTCTGCCTCGTCGAGGACGATCCTCGTTACGTAATATGTACTCGGGAAACGTCCTGACGATGCAACGACGCTGGCGGATCCTCGCGAGAGTCGGCTTCTTGCGCCACGCTTTTTCTGTTCGTTTTCCTTTTAACTGTTCCCCGGCCCAGCCCCGACCCACGCAGCGTAAAATTTCCCTGTGAAAACAAAAGGAGGCTGCAGGCTTCGCGCGACGAAAATCGGTTTTCATTAAGTCGACCGCTCGTTAAGCCGCGTCCCCGTCCGCGGCAGTACGCTTCGGATTAAAAGCTTCGTTTAATTGTCGCGGCTGGGAAGAATGAAAAGCAGAGGCTCGCAGCGCCGAGTCGATGCAATTAAAGAAACATACGAGCTGGTAAATTGCTCGTCTGCTGCGCTTTCGATTGATCAATCTCTCCGACATCGTTTACCATTGTAAAATCGAGTTACAGCATGACTATACTCCCAGGTTGTTCGTTGCGCGAGTGTTTATACAAGCGCCGACTGTATTTCATTCATTCTGCAAGCAAGCTTTAAAAAAAAAACACGATGATCGGGTGGAAATCCTGCAGAGGGTGAACACACTATATCGATAAATAAAAAGGGAGTTGGGAAATATTCGGCGCGTGCAACGATATGTTGCGCATTTCCGTAAAAATCGAGAACAGGACCCATCCGGCTGGTGACTGATCTCCCGGCAGGCGTTCAATTAATTCGCCCGCGTTTGTTTAGGAAAAACATTGGCCAACTTCGTATCGGAATTCGCGAAACCCGGAGTACAAACACCGGAGCCAAAATCGTCAAAAATTCAACGGTGAAACTCTCCCCGTATCGCTGCGCGGGGCGTATGGCGCAATTGTTGAAAACAACGAACAGCGCGTTAATCGTGGAAATGGACTACCAAGATTCACCGTCACGGAACGGCCTCTGTTGTTTGCCGACGGTTCAGAATCTACAGATGCATCAGCCCTGATCGAAAGCGTTTGTGTAACCGGCGTTTTCGAGCGGCACCGCTCGCTCCCAGCACTGTGCCGTCTTCTTTCCACGAATCTCTGCCCGGCGGTAATCCCGAATTCGCGTCACGGGCTGGATGTCGAAGGAATCAGTGCGCTGGAGAACGAAAAGCAAGGCCGGATACGACACAGACAAAGGCGGGGCACAGCGGCCGCCGGTCTTTTTACGCTGCAACCCTCCAATTTTGACCTCCTCCTTTCTACCTCGCCGTTTTTCTTAGCTCCGTGGCTCGTGCTTCTCCTCCTATTTCAGCCGTTTGCCCCTCGCCGGGAAACAAGGGGGTCCGTGGCGCAGCGGTGCAGCGAGCGATCGTCGTCCCTGCACAGGTCCCGGGTCTAATTCTTAGTTGGTTAATATTAAATTAACATCCCGGATAGAAGGTACGGGCGTGCTCTTTTTGCCGGCGGCTGAAAGTACCCCGACCGAGGGAAATTTTCGTGGCTCGGCCGACAGGCTATTTTATGGGCGTCGTTATTTAAAGTAATAGATGTACGTATATAACGGAAAATTGTGCGCCTCGAGGCGCTGGACATTTTTCAATGGGATACTTTGCGCCACCATTGTTCCCGCTTCTTCCGCGGTCTGCTCGATAGGGGAGCGTTCCTCCGCGAGCCGCGCAAGATCCTCCTGATAATTTGATAATTCCCAGTGTCGCGGACGCTGCTGAATTGCTGGCGAGATGCTTCATGCACAGGAACCGAACGAAAATTAATTATTGATCTCCGTCGCGCTAGGGTTTTTTTTTACCAGCCTCGAATTGCTCTTATTAACTGAGTTGGAAGGACCGCAATGTCAGCCAGCCGCAATTTCCACGCCGCAAGTCGATACACGTGCAATCCACCAGCCGATTCTTTATAATCGCGGGCGAGCAGCTGGCGCCAGGTTTATTTCGCGCCGTGTATTTATCGGCCCGGAGAAAATCGTAAAACGCGCGTGTAGCCCGTACCTAGATAAGCTGCAGCGGCATTAGCAACGGAATCGATGTCCTTGCGCAAGTAATCCCTGGGAATTCAAGTTGCGTGGCCTCCTGTATCTCTTTCAATTCGGTCACTCTGTTGCTAAGCGAGTGTGTAAGTAGTGAGAAGGCTGTTGAAAGATGTCAGCTGATTACTACCACGACCAGTCGCAGACGATGGCTTGGATGAGCACCGCGAGCGCGTCCCTTTGGCCGATAGTTAAGGGAGAATGTCCGACCAGACGATGGGAGTTGGTACATTAAACTTGCCTCGTTTAAAATTATTTCGTGTACCGATGCTTTTCGTAGAACGGGAGTAGGTACGCTGTCTGGGGCGGCAGATTTCCGTATCCCTCGTAAACTCCCATAACAACCTTTTGCTCCTGCGTTAGCCGCGGGAAAAATCAGTGACTCGATCTCATTACAACTTTTATCCCAGTGTTTAGCGCGCAGATTACTTCCGTCCAAGATGCTATTTCCGGGGGAATCCCGCGCACCCGTGAACGGACGTATTATTTTCCATAATACGGTATACCAGCGTCGCAATGGGCCACCGTTTCCTCTCATTTATGGCGACCGCGGGGTGCTAAAGCGAAACTTCTGCGGGCAGCTTTTACGACATGTCGACGTAGACGGGAGCGAAAATCCTCGCATCGGGCCAGTCGTTTCTCCCGACGTCCATGTTTTTCCCAGGGATCTGTTATTCATTGGCAGCTTAAAGCGAGTTACGAGCGACATCGTAGTTCGTCACTTTCCACTTCGAGTCGCAATCTGGTCGCCGCACTGTCAATTATCGTAATTGGCGAAAGTAAACGTCTGGCTGCACGGTCCGCGAGACAGAGCTGGATCCAGCTGTTAGGTTCAAAGGGGGAATTGAGCCTTCCGGCGTCATCATCTCCGATCCTCTTCACGCTTCGCCTCCATCCGTCATAAGAATGATTGCGGTGCGTACGAATTAAATCAGTCCACGCCACGTGCACCGGGCAATGGAGGCGGTGGGACTAGATTTCAATGCCGCGAGGGATTTCCGTAATACCGCCAGGGACAAAGAACCAAGCCAACCACGGCCTAGATAGACGTTCGTTCGTTCGTTTCTGGCCACCTATCCGACTGTACCCCATTCGAAGCCCCCTACCTGCCTCGGCCCTCCCTCATATTCCGACGTAAACGGTCGTGCTCGCCTCGCTGCACGCCATTACTGTGTCCCGGGGGCCAAAACTTCGCGAAAAATGCTGGAATTTATGTCCATCCCTTCCAGCCACCCCCCTGGCCGCCAGCGGCTCCCTTCCACACACCCCTATCTTCCCTCGCCTTTTCCCTTTCATCCAGGCTCACGAGAGAGAGAACTTAACCCGGACCTGCCGGCTGCTCTTCTCGAGTTTGGAAATTATTTGCTGCCGCCCATTGTC
Organism: Andrena haemorrhoa; assembly: GCA_910592295.1. NCBI lineage: Eukaryota > Metazoa > Arthropoda > Insecta > Hymenoptera > Andrenidae > Andrena > Andrena haemorrhoa. The sequence goes on along the minus strand of OU342944.1, from coordinate 12,328,154 downwards.
CTCGCTCTCGTTCGCCTCACCCTGCCACCCCCACGGCCCGTTGCCGCTATTTATTATTATCTGCTATCGAGCATCTCGCCCGGAAACTATTAAGCGGCCAGAACTTTGTGTTCTTTTGATCCCGCCAGAGCCAAGTTTCCAGAGTTTTTCCCCGGTTGGTTTAGTGTCCGTGCACGCTTATCGGGCACCGCGCGGCTCCACCCGCTGTGGGCCCTCCGTGGCTCGGTCTTGTATTATTCCACAACCCAGTTCTGCATCCCCAGCTGGAATTCTATGACTCTGCTCGGCGTCCTCGCGTTCCACCGAGCTCCGACACGAGCACCGCGTCGAGTCACGTGAAACCTCAAATCAGTCATCGTTAGCAACAGATATCTCCTTCCTATCGAGCCAACCGTTTCTACCACAACTAGCACGTAAATCCCTCGAGCATCTGCTCGCAGCTCCTCTCTCCATTAATCTCTATCTTTCCCTCGATCAGGGTCACCGCAGATATTCCAGATTTTATAAACAGTTCGTTCGCGGGGTTACATTCCGCGCGTTAACGGGGGCTGCAGGCCGTAACGGCCGTAAACTCTGCCCGTAAATTCCGGGGCGCACGGAAATTTCAGGTTGAACGAGATCGACGGGCCTGCGACAACGCCGGGTCACCAGAAGCGAGCGATCCTCTGGGCCCGTGGAAGGCAAAGTGGAAGAGGATCGTTCATGGTCAGACCGCCGTGATAGGACGGGGCCGTTCTATCTGGTTCGCGGAGGTTGCGCCGTTGGACATCCAGATAGATCAGAGGTTGGCCGTTTACGCGCGTGACTCTGCCCTGGCTGCTTTAAGGATACCTCATAATCCGCATATTAATTGCCGGAGCATGGCGGCGGAGATTTCTGCGACGGCGATATCTGCCCCCCCACGGAGTTGCTAGTAAAGTTTCCGCTGGTCTACTGGCCCGTGCCTCTCTTCTCGCCTCGGCTTCTCTCCTCGTCGTCTCTCTTACCGGTGGATGCGAATACCAGCCCGAGCAACCATTCCGGTTATTACTCATTCGTTAATCCAGGCACGTCCCAAACGATATACTTGGCTAGCTGTGAGAGTCCTAGGGCCTTCCTCTCTCTCTCTCTCTCTCTCTTTCCCTATCTGTGTACGTGGAGAGGCTAGAGCACAGGTTCACAGTCCCAGACCCGATCGACCTGCAGCGTCACACGCGAGGGCTAGAGAGCACGCTCCGTGTGTACGTCGAGTGTGTACGGAAGCCGGGTACGTACGGCGGCCTACGTACACCTGCACTCCCGACGTCATGCTGTGTCATCGATGCACTCCACGATGCATTCTCAATGAGGTATCCCCAACTCATTCGCTCGAGTACCCCAAGGGTTGAAAAGCTTCGTCGCTTTCAATCGTCCCACCTGCATCCACCTTCCGCCGCCATCCCCCTGTCTTTCTCTGTCCGGCGTTCTCGCTTATTACTGTTTAAGAGATTCGCGATCTAGCAGGGTTTATTCGCGAGGTAAAGAACCCGACTGCTCGCCACCCGTTCAGTCAACAGCTCCGAGAGCGCGGTCAAGTTCCCACGCAACGTTTCGATGAAACTTGTCTACGAATATTTGCATTGGATAATAGCGTCCGCGATCGAGCAGCCTCGCAATAATGCATAAACTCCGCGGGGGTATTTTGCTGTTATGGGAATTTGCAAATAACGGTTGATCGCGCGCGATTCCCCCCGAGCCACGTTCATCCGACGGCTAATGAAACGTTCTAATTACATCGAACCTCGATGGGACAAGTCCGCGTAAAGCTCGTCGAGGTTGTACCGGCCCGGAAAATGTTGGCATCCAGTCGGAGGATTGTTTCACGGGAGGGGCACGTCCTTTATCCCGATTCCTTGCGCCGAACTCCTTTTGCATTCGATTATCTCAGCGACGTCGGTCACCGTGTTCAGTGAACCGCGTGATCAGTCGTATTGGATATCGATGCGCTTATTATCGAATTCTGTCGCAAAACGGGTCGGGTGCATCCGCGAGAGCGAGCTGCCGAGTTTCTTGTTGGGAAATTACGTAACGATTACACCGACACGACTTCCTGTATCAGCGAGAATATTGGTGGATTTGAGATAGAATCGGGATTCATCGGATGATTCCGGTTCAGTGAACACGTATCGCGCAGCGTGTCTGGCGAAATTTGTGCAGCCCTTCCAATTCGTTTTACGCCGTTCAGTATTCTTAGTTGCATCGTTATCCCCCCCCCCCTGTTCTTTTTCATTTGAATTTTAATCGATTCTCCTGGCTCGATGCTGTCCAGCCAGGGCACCCGGGAATCAGAGCATTCAATCGCGATAACTGTAACAGGTTGAGGGCTGGCCGGCTGTTGCGCGTCGAGTCATGAAATCACAGTAAAACGGTTACAGCGTATGCCTCTCTTGATTCGCGACAGTTCCACGGGGCATTGTAAAATTAACCCCTAAAAGCCCACGCGGCCAGTAAAGCCCCTCGATGGAATTTTTATCGGGAAAGTTGCCGGTGTAACTCGGCGAGGTTAGGTCGCGCGTCGCTCCGTCCCTTTATTCCACGGTACACGCGACGAAACGAGGGGGCGCTGGCTTTTCCTAGAAAGTCCACGTCGCATGGATTATGTGGATACGTAGAAGAATTTAAGCAACGAATCGAAACATCCTTTGCATTTCTATTTAATCAACGGTTCGATCTAACAATTTCAGAATCTCGAGGAGAATCAGGTTGAAATATTGTAAACGAAAACACGAAGTCGCCATTTCCGCCAGCTATTTTTGAGCACAGGATTATTCATCATGGAAGAGCACGATGGTGAACAGAATTCGAAAGAGCTGTAACTACCGATCTAACCTCTCGTTCATCCCTCATACAAAGGATCACGCGCCTGAAATCCGCTCCATGATACACACAGCCACGAACAAAAGCGCTCGGGTACTTAACCTCGTCATTAATTTTGCATTTGCTTAATGACGCTTCAGCTGGCGCAGAACGAATTTAATTACCCGACAAATGTAATATGCAGCCATGATAACGGGGGAGCCGGGGTAAAAATATATACCGGAATCTTTCGAGTGCTTTCGAAGCGTCTGCGGAGTACCGTGGCCCTACTTCATCCTTTTGCCCCTTTTTCCCGCGTTAATAAGGGCAAAAAGTCCGGGGGTGGCATTGTTCGTGCCATTTGGAGCGTGTTCGACGCTGAAAGAACACGATTGGCCGGGAGAGGGACACATTCCTCGGATACACAGGCCACCGCCGCAGAAGGAGAGAGAGGAAGCTGAAGCATTCGGAAGAAAAATAAGAGAAAGCTCAAGCGATTCCCCGGCGCAGAGGGAAATCTCGTTTTCATTCTTCCACCAGACCCATATCTCGTATGCCCGTGGCTTGTGTGTATTTTGTCTCCTTTTATATCACCGGATACCCCAGAGACCTCGATTCTATATGATTTCTCTTAGCCCTCCGGTTACGGCCCTTCGACGCGGACGCTCGCGTTTCCAACGGCCCAGCTGATTGTTAGGCTTTATTTGTTCCCTCCTTTCACGCCCCTGCGCGCCACAATTTTTTCACTTGGCGTGTCACAGGGACGGCTGACGCTCCTCTAATCGGATCAACAGCGCGGAGCTGGAATTTCAGACACGCGGCAGCGAGGCTTTCACGGCGGCAACTGTACGATGAAGACTTCTTCGAGTTCGCCGAGTTCGACTTTGATGCGATTTTTCAACGCTGCCTCACGGTGGAGTCTCTCGCCTGCATCCTTACGCCTCGCGTTCTCGTGTCAAGGAATTTAAACAACAGCCTCGTTGCTGTATTCTTAGAAGATTATGTGACCCTGCTAATTCTCGGGAGGTTCCCCTCGAAGTCACTGAGAAACGGAGACAATAGGGCTGCAGGCACGAACGAGACCATTGTCACGTACCCTTAGTGTTGTCGAGAGGCGTGAGCCCGGGATTGCAATGCCTCGAACGTAGTAAGTTACAGCGAGCAACTCGGGGGAGGAAGAAGGACGCTGCCGCTTTGTCGCTCTCCACGTAGATGGCAAAGTCTCCTATCGCGCGTAGATTAGCCGAGAAGCGTCGATCTAAGAATAAGGCCTCGATCGCGGTACGCGTGTTGGAACACGGCGTGCCGTGTCACTCGAGCCGGATCCAGAATATCCCCTTATGTTTCCCTGAAAGCTTTCCAAAGTACCAGCTTCTTTCCATCCTCTCAGCGGATCGGTGAACTCCCGATTTCGCCGATTCGATGAAGAAGGGGATCCGAGTCGCTCGCGCCGGCTGTCTTGGTGCATAAAACCAGCAGACAGCAGCGGCGGCGGAGAGGAAGGTGGATTGCAAGCAGGCGGGCGAGAGGGAGGCGAGGAAGGAGCGTGCACGAGGAGCCGGAGCCACGAAGCCGTCGCGGAAGGGTGAATTGCGCGCGAACCGAGCCTCTCCCCGCAATATCCTCTACCCGGAGGGTCGTGTAGGCTATACAGAGGCGAGAGGGCGCGTCACGCTTCTCGCGGGAGGAACCCTTCTCAGTTTAAAGCGATCAGTCCCACCCACTTCGCGACACGTACAAAGCGTCGAAAGTATACAAAGCCTGAAGGCTCGGGGCGACGCCGAGCCAACCATTCGGGGGCTCTTTCTTCCGCCCTCCACACCCTTTTCTGGCACATTCTTCCTCTTCTGTAGGCACCGTTCGCCCGACCGGCGCCCTCCCGCACCGGCGTGCGAGCGACGAAGACGAGGATGAAGACGACGACGCCGACGCCGCTCCCGCTTTGTAATCCAACAAATTCAGCTTATTTATATTCAATGTGGATGTGCTCCCACTGCTCCCACGTGCGATGCACGTACGTATTCCACTAACGCGTGAGACACCTCCTCCTTCCTCGAACAAAGCGCCCCTTCCTCCCTCCCTTTCGCTACCCTCGCTTCCGCCGCCCTGCCGCTCTTCTCGGGGGCTCCTTTTACCCGGTGCGTACATGTTTTGCACGAGTTTATTGGTCGCGTGCTCGCCGTACAGGTATGTGACCCTGTTCGTGTTGGGAATGGCGAGAGGGAGGGCGAGGAATAGAAAGAGCGGAGAGGGAGTATTGTTGTAAGCGGGTCTCCACGGGTTCGCGCATACATTGAAATGCAACGCCGACCGGAGGAACCGATCTCGAGAAGGGGAGTTGTAACGTGGCGAACGTCGCCGCCGTTTATCGCGACTAGCTCGCTCCGACGAGCCCGACCACCCCTTTTTCTCGCCTGAGAAGGGAGAGCATTGCGTGCCACCTGCCTAATCGCGCGACTCCGGCTGCTTCCACGGGGACGTATCTAGCGTGTGGTATTATTTAACTCGTCGCGGTATCGAGACGTTGTTTACCGTTCCTCTGCATGCCATTATTGTGTAATGTTCGGTATCGAGATGGTGTTTCGTTTGTCTTGCCGTGTATCTACGTTGCAGGAAACGGCTCCGAGTTTGTTGCAGATGATTCCATGGATCTCGGAGTACCTACGTAGACGCGATTAGTTTCTTTCGCGGCAAAGACTGACGAGGCAATCGCACCCCGTCAAAGTAACGATGTTCAACTGGAGTACATAGCTCAACCTTCGCTGTGCACCGAAGTCGATACTCGCGCTCTGTAACTCGACGAAAGGCAAAACCACGAGGACACTTGCGACGAGTTTAACGTCGACCCAAAGAACCGCGACAGTTTTTCATCGTTTCCCCGCGTAGGCGGACGCACAAGGGGGAGATTCCACAATAGACTAGGCGAGTGTGCGACTCTATTCGGGTTAAGAACACTGAAGGGCGCAGCGAGAGGGAGACAGACAGAGATGAAAGACGACGCTGTAGTGGAAACCACTTCGCTCCACCGTCGTGCATACATTGAGACTGAGAACAGGAGAGGGACCCCCGCCGCGCCGTTCTCGGAGAGCGAAACCCACTCCTTTAATGCCGGCAAATGTCATGAAACTCACGATCCACGGGAATCCAGGGAGGAACCTTTCGGCTGGTCCGTATCGATGCATGAATTCTTCCGCGCGTGGGCGACAACAGTTGTCGTATTAAGTCTCGAGAGAAGAACAAACGAACGGCTTCGACTTAAACATCGTCGGACTGTATGACAATATTAACCTTAGACCCGGCGGAGGAGCGAAGTAAACCGTACAGCTGTTTGTACGAATTCCAGGTCGACGTTTTCACATCATCCGCGCTAAAGAGGAATCAATTTAGGGGAACAGTAAAAGAGAAGAGCAAACAGAGGGGAAGAGACCGTGGGAACGGTTTTAAGGGTTAAACAAGTGTAAGAAGCTACGGTAATCTATATGGAAATGAATCCTAAAGTCAGCAACGATCTGCCCCGGTAGAATAAATATCGCAACACCTAATGCATCCATAAATCCGATATAATATCGATAATCCGCGATGCTACTGATTCGGTATTAGGGAATATCTACTTTTTTATCGCTGGAAATTTGATCTGTTCCCTTGAGCGAGCAAGATATTACCTCGATCCATTTCACCCGCGGAATCATATTTAACCGATCCTTCAATTTTTCAAGCGAGTTTTACCGCGGCGTACGGGGGCGAAATGCGACTCCTCGAGGAACCAGATCGAGGAGGCAGATTTTCGAGTGTGTCGAGCTCGAGTCTCTGCGGGGAGACATGCTCAAGGTGGTGCGTACGTGTTCCTTGCCGGTTCGTTGGTCGGCATAAGCGCGCCTAGCTTCTTTAGGTTGCCCGTGGCCGGAATACCGCGGCGAATTACGAACCTCGTGGGGCCAGAAGAGGCAGCGGTGGGCCAAAATTCAGCCACCGGCGTCAACTAGAATACACCATTAATCGTGTTTATTCGCTGCCGCGTTTGCAGTTAATTCGCGTCAACTACGGCAAACACTGCAGCGGGATCGCAAATGTTCCGTCTAATTCGCCATCGGACCGAGCCCCGTACACACAATATCGTTTACTCTGGCTGATTTCGGTCATCGTCGGATACGACACGCGTCGCGGCTTTTTAAAACTCGTACCTTAATATATCTGGGCACCGTGATCGGATGTTCAAGCGACGAGCGGCTTCATGAAACATGCATAGCGTAGCGTATAAATTATTAATTACCCGTCCAATGGTATTAACGAGCGCTCGCCCGCGGAATTCGGAACGCGTCTCCCGGCTCGCGGGAGGATTTGCTCGGGCTTGAAAGCGGAGTATGGCTCCTTCGACGATTTCCCTCGACCCTCGAACCTCGTCATTATAAATTTTCATCGTGGCGGCGACAGCGTCGAGATTCCCATTGAAAAATCGCGGCCCGGCAGTTTCTCGTGATCCGATTAATTTGAACGAGGCCGAGCGACGAGCAACCGCGAGCAGCGACGAGCAACAAGAAGGCGAAACTTTTCTCCGGCACGTAAGTAACTCCTCCGTGCACGGCGAGTGTTAATTACGCGCTGTTGATAAGCTACTCGAGGTGCAAGCAGTTACCTGGTTCGGTCCTAGTAACGGGCGATACGAACGACAGAGAACCCGAAATATTGATCGTCGCCGTTCACCGAGCGTCGTCTTAAATTGTAATTAGTATGTCGCTCTACCCATCTTTTTGCTCGCCCCGCAAGCCGCCGACCGCGCCGCCAGCGATCACGGCAGACGCAATTTTCTTACGGAATTGAGACGTGCCGTTAACAAACAGCGTGCTCGTAAAGTCTCGTTTAACGGGTCTAATTAATGCAACTACGCGCCGCTGCATTCGAGCCGAGCAGTCGCGATACACGCGTGTAATTTATCGCGGGCGCGTCGCGCGCCACGTTTTACATTTAATTACGTATACCGAGATGACGGGCGGCAGGGTGGTCGGTGCGTCGTTTTCACGGACGATTCCTTCGTGCGCGACAACCGAGAAGGTCGCCGAGAAATTTAACCAGCCGACTAGTGCGGATTAAAAACGCGAAAATCGAACTCGATTCACTTTAACGTGATATTCGAACGGACCAATCGTCCCACGGGCGATTCGGACACGAAAGGGAGCATCGCTGCCGACCAGCGATTTAATTGCCCTTGCCGAAGTTTCCCGCGCAAAATTTTGTCCACGAAAAGCGGGGTCAGACCGCCAACGTTCGGCCGCCGATCGAGCGTATCACGATATCCGATACGTAGCCGGGAACGCAACGGCTTGCGTATTAAATGAAGCATCCCGGTGGTTCGAGGGGTGGTCTCGCTGGGCGAGCCGGCGCTCGCACACAGAAATGGCGTGCACTGGCTCTCGTATGCAACCAGCCGGATGCAATTTAAATTAGACAGACTGTCTGGCATTACCTGTGCGGGCCGACCGTATGTCTTAACCAAATGTCAGCGGCAGAGAGACCTCTTCCTCTTTGCCACGCGCAGAGCGCGGTACAACCCTCTCAAAAATCACTACAAATTACCCCGCATCTCCCTAAATCGCGTGCGCATTGTTTTCGACGACGGTGCTGAACGAACAGCCTGCCTCCACTTTCGCGTGAGTGGTCCGCTCTTTTGTTCCGCTCCATCGCGGTCCCTTTGTCCGCCGCGGCAAGAATGGACTTCGGTTCGGCTGTACAGCCGCGGGATCATCGCGGCAAAGTTATTAGCGACTAGCATGGCACGCGGATAGACACGCCCCGCGACTCTGATTATCTGCCCTCGCTGTACGACTATGTTCTGCAAATCCATTTAATCCGGGAGGACATCCATACACGTTACGTCGACTCAATCAACTCCGTTCCCGAGCAGGTCGCCGCCAAACCAGAGCCACTCTTTCCCTAGACGCTTATCACTGGCGACGAACGATTCACAAGTCCATTCGCCCGCCACCGTGCTCCACCCCGGTCCGTCCGCAAGCCGCAGATTTTTAGTAGCGTTCAAACGCCAGCGGTGAATAATGCATCGAGCAGTGTCCGGCCAGTTACGGCCAATACCACTGGGCCCGACCGCCGCTCGTGTCCTACCACTTGACGGAGTAGACAGCGACATTGACCTGTACCTCGACAGCATTCGTCGATGTATTCACGGCATTCACGCGGGGACAGTCAAAGCGATGGAAAAAGCTCCGCGGATAATTGATAATGCGGTCCGGGTGTGTAGACATGCACTCCGATCGGGATGAAACATTCACGATCGCGGAATTGAGAAGCGCGGTTCGGGTGGAAATCGTGTTTGCGCAGACGGTGGCGATATTCCGGTCGGTAGGTTGGAAAGATACGGGCGGGATCCGTTCGGCACGGAAGTTCGCCGACAAGTCGATTCCGTATTTTAATCAAAGAGCGACGGTAACGCGTCGGGCAGGCGCGCCCCGCCGCGTTATAACGCTCGCTCGTGCCACGACTGTTGGAATAATTTCGAGAAAGTCGAGCGTGTGCGGCGGTGGTTGCGCTTTACCGCCGGCATGAACATCTCCTGTACCGGCGCAAGCTCGTGGCGAGCAATAGACGGCGCAGGGCGCGCAAAACTCGGTAAATTTGCGGTCGCGTGCACTTGACCTGTTAATATTTCAATCAAACGTACGGTTTTGTTCCGAGGAAATTACCGTCGCCACGGGATAAGCAGAAATTACCGTCACTTCCGTGCTCTTTAATGGGTTTTGTTCCGAAGCTCCCGACACGGTCCTGCGAGAGCGTCGCGCGATCGGTACCACGAGCTCGACGGGGAACGCTGCGAACCCCTCTATCCGACGTCTCTCTAATCGCCTACCCCGGCAGATTACCAAAAAATACGCAAATGGAAGTTGGCATCGACGTCTCGGCTGCAAACTACCCGTCGGGAGCGCTGCTTGCACGCTACTTCGTACCGGACGTTTCAATTTACGCTCCGGTTGATCGATACACCCTCGGTTGCTCCCGATTAGTATGATTTTCGCGAGCAACAAAGAACTCTTGAAATCGCGGGACACGCGATCGAAGCCCCGTATTATGCACGGTAAACGAGCATGGAAGCTAGCTCTTTTCGTCGACAGGATTATCGAATTTTCTCGGAGGAGGTGCATTCACCGTCGAGGTAGGATTTTAAAGGACACCAGACGGTAGGAGGGAAATTAATTACCCGTTCCGCGGTATTGCGAGCTGTTTCGATCCCGTGCCATCGCGTTCGAACCCAATTGTAATTTGCGCCGGGTGAAATGCAGCGCGCCAGTAGCGCCCTTCAATCGCAGGAACGCCCGCTGGCCATCCACCTTGGATTCTCCTTTCTCCATCCTCGAGGCCACCGTCGGAATCTTCTTTCGTTATTCGCCCACAGAGCCGCGTAATTGCCAGACAGCCACTCCGCTCTCGTCCGTTTTCCGTTCGGCGTTTGATACCGTTACTGGCTGCCGTCTCTGCGCGTTTCTTTGTGCTCTTTCCGCGACAACTTGCCTCGCAGCTGTGCTGTCTTTCGGGCAGCGCAGAGCGGAGTGTCTTAATCGGTCGCGGATATTAGGTCCCGATATTGCACCAAGTTTGCAGACAGAATCGACTTTACAATTTGCCGAGCGTCCACCGAGCCAGCGACAGAGCCACGAGCGACGTTATCCCTCCGCCAGAAATGATATGCAACTATGCCTGACGATATTAAAGTGGCCCTGATGCGACCCTCTGATCTACTGAATAATGCACAGTGGGAAGCAATAAGTTTCGAGGCGAAGCAACGTGTCCGTGTAGGACCTGTCGGATGACAGATCGACCATGCCCCGGAGCTTTTATAGTTTTGTCAGGATAACGGAGCTGTCAAAGTTGCAGCTCATACGCGTAAACTCGCGGGGGATATAAATGATTTGTTTGCGGGGAATGGGAACTGGACAGTTCCCAAGATGTCGGGAAATCCGGCGAGCCAGTGAGACAAGAACGAGGGGGGAACAAACGTTCGCGCCCATCTGGACGAAATGGCACATACATATTCGTGGACACGGTTGAAACCCTTCAGTGGAATAGGGCCGTGGCGCGTGTATGTACGTGTAATCGGGTTATTCAAATATTTCGCCAGAATTTTTCTGCTCCAGATGCCGATACGTTTATGCGTGCTGTCAAAGGGAGTTTACTCGCCGCGAGTTAAAGTCGGTGTACCGTGTAACATCTTCAACACACTAATCGATATTTTGTAGGCCGCCCGTGGCCGTGCCCCCTCGGTGTGCCATGTCTCTATTCCCTAGGCGAATAGTTTTTTAACTGGGCTTTTCTCTCCCCCGATTCACAATCCGCTCGCATCATAGAAATCCTACGGAAATAGAAGAAATTCGTACCGCGAACGATTCGTTTACACTTCTCGGTACAAAGCATTCAGTTCGTAACGAAATGATAACAACTCTTTTTTCCGAGGGGTCTCTAATTCATCGAAATGCTGCCTCCCGCCGGGAAATACAGCGATGCCGGAGCTGTGGAACGCGGTTGCAACGGTGCGTACATCGCTTTGTAAACAGAGCGAACACAAACTGAGCAGCGCGTGCGATTCACTGAACTCTAGTCTCTAGGTTCGATGAAAAAACAAACAAAATAGCGCAGCACAACTCTGCGAAGAGATAACGCACCCCAAAGCGTAGCAGAGGAATTTCGCGGCAAAGGTCCAATTTAATCACGCAACGCCCGATTCTAGTTGCAAATATTGCTCCTCTCGACTAGACCTTTCACAGTCGGAGCTTATTAAAATTGTTCGCCGCAACTTGCGCCTCTCGTTCGCTCGCGAAACACTTGTAAAAGTACAGCAAGCCCCTCAATATTTCTTAAAAAGGCGATGAAAAAACAAATCTATGGACTTTGGCTCTTCGCATTCGAATACAAAGCTCCTTTGTACGAACTCTTGTTAAGAAGCTACACTGTTTAGGCTTTTCCGTTAAGCTTAACCACCACATTCTCATCCTTTGTTACTCTGTTACTATAGCAAACATACTCGACATACAGAAGAACATGGGGCTTCCACGTAGTCAGAAGATCATCTTCGACGCGACAACCCGCGGCGTAATCGCGTGCGCGCGTCCGAACGCGCGCCTCTCGATGAATTGTTTGGATGATTCGTAATCGATCAGTGAACGGCAATATCCTGTCGCCAATATGTGTACATCGCGCGATCGAGTATTTGCTGTGGAGCAATCTCCCAGTAGATACTCTCAGACGAATCCCAGATCAAAGATTGGAAATCGATCATCGGCCGGAAATACCGGCCATATTTGCTCGCAATTACATATATTCGACGTTTATACTATGCCGACCCATCGTCACTCACAGCCATCTACTCGCAAATATCCGACGCGCGATCGCCCCGGCGGGCGATTCTTTCTCTTTTTCCGGACCACGTCCGCGCGGTGATTTAATTAAAAATCACGGTCACTGTGCCCAGTTTGCGGGACCGCAGCTGTATCGTGTCCTCCCGTTATCGCGGTTAAGCTAACGATAACGAGTTTCGCGCGGCGAAAAAAGAATGTAGGTAATGTTTGAGTGACACGGGACGCTTTTAATTTCGCGCTAAGCAGCCCTCCATATCGGGGGCTCTAACTCCGGCATGTTCGCTTGATACGCGCAAAGGATATGTAGCTTCTCGGCTTTCCCATTTTTTTTTTTTAAGTATTTCAAAATAAACTTCCCACGCTTGCAGGGGCATTGGGGGTCTCAAAGGATTAGCGAAGAAAGGTAATCCGGGAAAGCTCGAAATTCTGCCGCATTTTCCACCGGCTGAAAAGCTAACAGGAAAGATAATTTAATTTTCAAATTACACGTCGTAGAACGTAAATGTCTCTCGTTTGGGAACTCTGTAAAAGTTGGGCATCCCCTTCCGCGGCCCCACTAGAAAGTTCGACAGGGGCCATTATTGCGTCAGTGTACATTTGCCTGGGATTTCATTAGCCCGGGTGATTAACAATTTTATAAATAGACGATCTAACTCCGCAGCTCGTCACGTTGCCGGCGAAACGAGTATTCGTTGAAATAAAACGTTAGCCCGCAGCTAAAACGATTTACGATGCGAACGACCGCGAAAATGTATGAACAAAATCTGGAAATAGAATATACGGAGGGAAACGTGGTATTCTCGTGTGTTTAATATTTCGAATTACTCGCTGGCATTTTTAGCTATCGACCAGCGTTCCGCAGAACCACGCAATGATAATCTGAGGTATGTAGCATGATCGATTCGCCATCGTGGTATTTGAATATCGATGACAAGACTGAAACGCATTTACCAGAAGGTTCATTTCCATTAGCTGCCCGTCGAGAACTTGCCCGTGCGCAACCGTCCGTCAAACAAACGTTGGAAGTTGCAAGCAATGGGAAAAAGAGGGCAAACAACCCGCGAACAAATGGGAAGAAACGAAACGCAACCCGTACATTGTAATCCATGAGAATTGGCGGTGCTGTTTCACAGTGAAATCAGAGTTGGACTTGCATCTCATTTGATTACTCATACACCCGCCGAAGAGATAAATAATTCTGTCCTCCGACTCGGGGCAGAGAGTTCCCGCGGCGTTTCACGACGATCGAACAACCGTGGTCCGCGGTGTTTCACGAAAAATAAGCGAGGCTGGTTACAAGCTCGTTGCTTGCTAGTGTTCTACTTGGTGGAGCAAATACCAACCAGGTACGTAACAACTACATTGTTTGTTCGCTGGTAGGTAACCGTATGCACGCACGCATGCATGCCCCTGCACAACTGGGCTTGCCCCAAAGTGAGAAGGTCTCGGCAAACAATCCCCGCAAATGACACGAATGAGAGAGAGAGAGAGAGAGAGAGAGAGGGGGGAGGAAAAGCCCGGGAAAAAGGGATACTTTGTGTTAATTAATGAGCACTTTCTCAAACCAAAGCAGGCCTGTAATTGTACTCGTCGGAATATACCCGTGCATTATCCCAGGCGTTTTTAAAGGCACCCAGCTCCTTTATCGCAGATGGTTGCTGCGATTAGGCGTTTGTTAAACGTTCGTGGGTTGTTTAAACTGTCTGCGTTGGAAATTCTAGCCCCGAACGCGTTGCGTTTTCAATTGCTTTTATAATTACGACGGATGGACGGTGCCTCCAACAGTCCCACGTGTCGCGAGACGAATACAATACCGATCATTGTTCATTAATAAGCTGTGCATAATTAAAGTCGCGGAAGCACCGAAGTACCCACTCCTAACCTGGATAGTGGCGCAATCGATTCCCAGAATGCAGCGCTTACGATTCCAGGAATCAGTGATGCGTCACCCCTGAAAGGGGAACTCCCTGTGTCGATCGATCGGTAGGAGGGCCGAAAATTTCCTATTATGTACCGACCGCGGACTCGTTTCCTGACGGCGAACGTCGAGCGCCGCGACGTTTTAATTTGCTGGCAACGAATTCGTCACGGTAGGGCGGGAAAAGCGTCGAACGTTCGAGCTTCGCCGTCGACGTGGAAAACTGTTGGAAGGTAATTTTCATACGGAACATACCGTCGGTGGAATTAAAAAAGCTGTTCCGACCGAGTGGCGGTCTCGCGCGTAACGCACGCGGTTTCGCGCTGCTCCCGGCGTAATTACGCTCCGCGGTGAATGGGCACGGGAAATTATCAACTCAGACTTTCTCGAGTGTTTTACGCGCGGCGAGTGTGTCGACGGGGGCGCGTAACTCTGCTCGCGGGTAACTTATGCGCCCGGGGCTGCACGCGGGGCACGGGCATCCCCGGAAAACTGTATCGCCGCTGTAGTCCCAGTACACGGCAAGGGCGAGCCGCTCCGGATATACCGATACATATTTCTTTCCAACCACCCTCTGGGAACGTTCTGTTTCCCCCGCGATTGAGGCCACAGGAATTATTAGGCTCCACCTTTCCGGGATCCTCTTCCCAGATTCCACGCATTCTTCATCCCCTCATCCCTCCTCCATGCAGTCACTTTCATCCCCCGACCGGTTCCACCCGCATTTCGTTACCGTCCCTCGATCACCCTATTCTTTACCTCCGTCTGCCGGAGCCGAGTACATTTTGCTTCCTTCTCGAGCGCAAGGAAAGCCGTGCAGCGTCTAACAGAGGCACAACGTGGGATCGGGTACTGGTAGGTCTTGGCCCAGCTTTTCCGTGGAATTGGATGAAAGAATCTGGGGACAGTCTGGCTTGGGTCGATTGTTCGGAGCAATGGCTCGGTAAACGGAAGGTCCGAGTTCGACTCTTGCTACGTTAAAACCGTGTGTACCGTCGATCGTTTCCTTTTTTCCCCTCTGCACGCGATGTGTTCGAGCCCGGGACCAATTAGCGGAGTGGAGGAACGGATAACGAGGGGGGTAATGGGAGTGGAGGCGCTGGGGCAGGAATATATTTCAATACAGCGCGATTAGTTAAGTTTCGGGCGGTATCGATCTTAAACCGAGCGTCTATCGGATCAATAAACGGAGGGGGCTGAAATCGAATCCCAGTCTAATGGACTATGACCGATTCGTTTCCTTCCTGCGGAATATATCACTGGCTTCCACTGTCAAAACGCGATTAAACTACGGGCACAGTTAATCCCAGTGTCACGTCCATTAGCATCGAGAGCAGTCGAGGATTTGTTCACTTCCGATCGCCGAAGAACCGATAAAACAGAGTTTACCAGGCGCGGCCCCGGATGGACCAAAGCAGATTAGCGTGGCGGTGTTTACACGTAGACTCGAACGCCCAATATAATTCACAACATTTACGTAGCAGATTCGTGCGGCTCCCTCGCTTCCCGGCGAAGAATACGCAAACACGCGATACGCGAGCATAACGTATTGCATAAAGCAACACCCAGCAGCCAACGGCCGGAGATAATGAAACGTAATGTATAGCCGTGCACGTGTCTGTGTGCCTGTCCATCCACGTATATAAACGTGTACGCGCCAATAGACTCCTACAGAATTATTTTTCCCTATATCTTCCTTCTTTTCATTCGACCTTCTCGTCGTTCCACCATTTATGTCACAAAGTGTGACGTCACCGGTTAAGGGTTAATAGTCCTGACAGCTCCGTCAAGTGACCACGAGTGGACAATCAGGACCAGAAAATCTCGAAAGATAGATCGCAAGCAACTTATCGTTCGCGCAGAATTCGCGAATGAAGCTGTCAAATTCTACCACTAATAGAAATGTCGCAACGCGTGATTCAAGGCTCGTATGGTAACCAAACTTATTTCGATAAAAAGTTAATCACGGCCGCGACGCGTTTCCGAATACGCCTGGTGCATTATTCACGTCCAGCCGGGGCTTGAATTAGTTTTGCAATTTTTATTATCCTTCGAGTGGCACACGTAGCCATCGCCCGTGATTAAAGTGTACGGGCACGTACCACCCCCTGGAATGTCCGCGCGGCGAACTGACGTAGGCCAGACGTAGCTGGATGCACCAAGTACTGACCTCGTATGTAAATAGAAATGAGACGTTTATACATCGCCCCGTAATCTTGTCAGGGGCTAATTGGCTAACTTATGACGCGAACAACTGTGAAACGGCGCGGTGGTTCGTTAACGTGGCTTATGAGTTCAGTCTACAATAACGACGACGGAAAGTTCCCCCGTACAGGTGTGCCCGGCGAGATAAGATCGATTAGGTGCTGAAGTAACCGAAGAAGGATGGTCCGTCGCGCGTGCACCGACGAATTAAATTAGGCGACTCCTGTGTTCCGGCAAATTTCGCGACGTCGTCGTCATAATGAATGGAAAAACGCGCGGGATTCGTCGTTGTCGTGGCTAACCACACGGGCGCTCCACCATCCGCAGAGTGTTAACGGGGAAAAGGATTGGAATCCTCCTTAAGAGGAGAGAGCGAATGAAAGAGAGAAGGACAGAGATTCCGCGGAGAAATTCAATCAGAAATCATTAGACGGTAAGCCGAGCCTGTGTAGAATATTTCTACGACAAAGCGAGTGTTTGAAAACCTCCATCCCCCTGGTTCAGCCTTCGCCGTGATGAGATTGAAATTGACCGATAATCGTTAGCCGGCTAAAAGGCTTTCGCTTCTATCCAGGGGCATTTCGTGAAACGCTCGCGAAACGACGCAGCCGTGGTATCGAAGAAAAATTGAAAGCTGTCGGTCTCGCGGATAAAAGGAATCGCGGTCGCCGAGGACTTTGCATGGGAAAAGGTTTCAGGGGAATGAATTTCCCGCGATGGAAACTGCGCGGCGGCGAATAGATGGATAATTGTACGAATTAGCAACCAGTTTGACGGAAATATTCCAGTCTGTTGTGCACGCGTATCGGTGGCTGTATCACTTCGATTAATACCTATACGCCTATTTGATGCGTTTGCGGCATCTGCGGCTCTCGTGGTTATCCATCCATGTAGAAGGCTGATTGCTGATCGATACAGCTAATTCTATTAGTTAAGGAATTACCGGAGACCTATGGATCAACGCATCTGTCTGATGACTTCCCTTGTTTGCCATGGTTTTCCCTTGATACGCGACAAGCGTGGATCTCCGATGTCGCGATTGACTGATTGCGTTACTCGGTGGAACGTCAGCGCTTTGAACTTTCTACTTCCGTAACAAATGATTTCGAGCAGCGTCAGGTACCTACATCTCATTTGGTGGATTCGACGAACCCTGTAAAATCGATACGGCCGTCGTTGAATTCGAGTTTCCTCGCGCATTAAAATGCGAGCAGGATGCGTGCCATTAATAATCCCGTCTTACGAGATAAACGGCTGTCCTCTGGGAGCGCATTAAGCCAACACTATCGGGGGAACGGGCTCCCATTTCCCCTGGAAGCGTAAGAAAATAATTATGCCGTTTGAACAATACGATACACCTGAACGAGCAGAACGCCCGGAGGCGGCAACTTTCCACCTTCGCTATTCCGTCCGATGTGAAACGCGAGACTGGCATTCCATTCGAGATTCCTTATGTACGAACCATTTATACAGATATTACGTTCAGCTTGAGTTTCTCTGTCAGCCAGCCACGCCGGCGAAATTCTTAGTTCCGCATAGCTGAGCCAGCTCGTAGATTATGTTCTCTAACAGTGCATTTCTAACGACCGTGCGGAACACGCCGGCGTTTCGATCTCTGCCGTTTTACGGACGTCCTGGGGGAAGCCAGGCGGGCATCCAGCGCGATTGTCTCCGTCAGGCACCAGCTAAACGAAGGGTAATTGCAATTTAAGGTGAGCAGACTCCATTAATTTCACCGCGCACGATAGGGCCACGAAGAAAGCGGCTGGGCCGGCGGCTTTTTTTCGCTCGGTCGTGGCAGCGATAAATAAAGGACAGTTGGAATAAATTTCTCGCCCGGCCCGCGGTACCGGAGGTTCCCAGACGCTGGGCGCTGGCGCGAGAGAATAATACTTTCGTGCCAGCCTACGCATAATCTCGGTTTCCCTTTTAAAGAGTCCACCCGTGACATTTCGAACGTCTTATTTACAACGGCGGCGGTTCGCCGCGGCTAAATATTCCCGCGCTCAGAAGGAAGGGTTATTAATCTTCCCGCTGGGCGGAAAGTTTCGATAAGACTTGCTCGTTTATTTCCGTTCGGTCGGCGGGGCATTACGATCGATCCCTTCGAGCGGTTCTTTCAATCGCGCGGAATGGAAGTAAATGAGGAAAAACGCTTCCGCGAAGCCTCCGCGCTCGAAATTATATATTCCAAGTACAGGAAGGAGTCATTTCTCTCGCCTGTTTACAGCGAAAAGCGTTTACAGAAAGTGCGGGGAGGAAAGGGGCTGCGGGGAGGGAAGCTCCGTGCATCCAATGCTTATTCGGGACCGGAGCTGCCTTAGTCGAGGGCGCGCAGCCATTCCGAGTGGAAATTTTCAATGAACTTCCATAACGCGAGACCGGATAATCGCCGGCGAAACGATAGTCGCTTAAAGGTCCATTTACTGTAAAATCATTTCCGATGCAGTCGCGGAGGATACGAGCGTTGCGCCGAGAGATTTTCTCTCCTCGGGATGCGCTTCGGTCGCGAATCGCTTCTCGCAGTTTCTCGTAATGGATTCCGTGCCGCGCCCGGCACTGCCAGCAGGCGATGCGGCTAATTACGGTTTTGCTGCGTTTTAAATTCTCCCAGCCCAGGCGAAAGTTGCGAGCGGCGCGCTGCGTTAATGGTAATTCCTGCATCCGTGGCTTATTAAATCACCGTTAAACCGCGAATGCAAATATCGCCGCTGAAATTTGGAAACGCGAAGACGGAAGCGGCGCTGGTGTGTGTTTCCTTCGTGTCTCGATCTGTACCACGATGCTCGATTACGTATTCGAGCAATAATTCACTCGCTCGGCTCTATCGATAACGGCTTCCTTTTTCCCCAGGGCCCGTTGCCAGAGTCCAACGATTCTTAGTTCGGGAGTATCGCCGAAACTCGGAATTATCCTGCGGCGATTATCGAATTGTTGCAATCAATACGGCCGCAAGGGGCACCGCGTCGTTTTGCAAGCAGCGGTTCTGCATTCGGCTCCAACACGTGGTATTTCTGTCTGATGGATTGCAAATTCTTTGTTAATGCAGGTATTCAGACAGACATTCATTGTATAATAGAATATATGCTGCACGGAGGAAATTAAACCGAACTCATTTGACTTGCCGATCAGAAATTCTGCATCATTTTTTAGGATTCAGGACATTCCTCGCGCTCATTTCCATAAACGTACCCATTCCGATTTCATCGCGTCACGACGCGGTGGCATTCATATTATTAATTAACGGAAACATCCAGAAACATGGGCAACGAAACGAACAGACATATTTAAAACCCAGTACACTCTTCCAAGCTAAAAGGCCGCTTAATCCGAAAGCCAATGATGCTAACGCGACAACCAACAAGTTACATTACACGACTATTTCGATCCACAAATATAATCCTCCAAAATTCCGCAATAATTTCAACCGTTAGACACAAGCGAAGTAGCGAAGTTTCTAGTTTTTCCCGCAAGAGAGATGTTACAGGATACCAATCGAAGGAAACAAGAGAAACAGCGGTGTGCCGATCGGCCAGCATATATCCCTTTCCGTTTGTGACAACGGAGCCACTGTGCTCGACCATACTCGTGCAGAAACAAAGCAGAATGAAACTGCGAAAGTGACCGTGGAGAGGGACGCGATTCCGCTGCCGCGAAAAACACGCTCGATTTTCCATTTCCTTTCGAAACAGAGCCGGCCGGAAGGAAGGGCGCGCGCCCTTGGCGCGATCACGCGATCACGCGAGAACACACGGTCGCAGTCGCACACCCACGTGCACATCGGGGATCCGATTTGCCGTTTTAATTCGAATTCTTTCGCGGAATTTTACACGCCACCCTCGACTGCTGTGGCCGACAGCTCGCACCGTTGGCTCGGCTATCTCGCGCCTCTGATGTCACAGCGAACGAAAATATTCCCGGAGCAGTCTTGAAGCTCGCGCGACTTGATGGAACGCGATAAGTCCGCGGATAATTCGAGATTGGAATTCCGCGTGCGCGCAGCTCTGTACACACACTCGCCCCACCCACTTCGCTTTTCTCACGCCGTCTCGCGATATTTGCTCGCGCACACGATACCTTTTTCGATCACTGGGCGTCAGGTTGCACTCTCTGCTAATAAATCAGCGACTCGACGAACAGAAGCCGTGCCCCGGTGCCGATTGATTTCAAACGGAAAATTCGAGCCTCCCCAATCGTCGCCCGATTTCCATCGACCCGCTCCGATGACAGAGCTGGCCGGATGCCGAGCCGGTCAAGCTCGGATCGTTTAATTAAGAATTCAGACACATTGGGCGTAGTCGTATCTCGAGTGCAGACCAGGGAATTATACATTTGATCACGCTGACGGGTAAGAGAGTGAGCATGGACGGGCGAGTGAAACCTGGGGTCAAGTAGGAAGGAAGCTCGTCGAGATCGAGGGGATGGTGTATTTAAAAAGAATTCCTCTCCGCGCGACTCGGGGCTAAATCCACTCCACTCTGATCAATAATTACGATGCAGCAATCTTCCCCGCTCTCCGGTGACCCTCAAAGGGCCGGCTGAGGCGGCGAGCGACGAATATTACAAGTTCCAGAAGCTTCATCGTACCGAAACGAAATGCATAACTGTTGCATAAACGTGCACGCACGCACACCCGCCCCTTTACGTCCTCCGCGAGTTAACGGTCTAACTTGATTTGTCTAATTCCACCAGTTCCCTAACTGCGTGTCCCGGGGTACAAGCGAGAGAGAGCGATTGCGCCCTCCCGACTTTCGAGACAGTACGCCGTCCAATTTAAAGCAATTACCTGGGGAACGACAACTGGACTTGGCCAATCAGGAATTTGTATTTCCTATGGGGCCGTGGCGCGCAAGGCGGACCGTAATCTTGAAAAGAAAGTTGGACGTCCCTGGGATCGGACGGGGTCGACGAGCGCGGCAAAAGTTACGTCGTTCGCCGATGTTCCACAGCGATCCTCGGGGCTAATCCCTTGGACGCTGCGCCGGGAGGAGCGGGCGTACCGAGAGCTCGTTAACGACTCGTGAATTATGAATCGACGCCGATGGGAACGTTGAACTTTCACTTCTGCGGGGTATCGATGACTCACGTGTGACCCCGACACAGAGAGGTGCCCCAGCCTCGGTTCTCGCGGGACTTTGAGAGCCCGGGGGAAAAGTTCGTCTCGCATGGGTAGGCTCGCGCTTCTCTTTTTATCACGGCCGAGCAGCCGTTTGATTGATGCGGAATTAACCGCCGTTGCGAAGTTGCCGCGAATGCATAGAATACGCGGGCTCGAACGTTCGCGGTGGCGTCTCGCCGCGGGGCGGTCGCGAACTTTCGCCTCGCGATTGCTTTTGTCGAGCATTACTCATTGTTAATAAAACGCGCCGCGGCGTCCAGTAAATGATCCATCTCGGGGCCGGGGGTAAGGGCTGCGGGTGTTCCTCGATACGTCCGGGGGCAACAATGGCCAGGCCCTTTCGATTGTTTCGCGTTACAGCGGGTTATCGCGACGGGTCACGTCGCTCGATGATCGATAACTTCGTCATTAATCGTGTCATAAACGAGGCTCGTCTCTCGCTCGCCTGACCACAAAGCGCTCCCTTTATTCTCACCAACGATTATACTCTTCGTGGCTGATCGATCGATCACGCGATACAGTAATTACGTATCGTACCGCTGATGGCGGGGGAAAGAAAGTTCGGCGGCTCGCGGGGCCGGGCGAGAGTCGCCGGTAGCCGAGCACGCTTCCGAAGACAACGGTCCCGCGGAATTTCTGCGTGGCGCACGCAATGGAGTCATTTACAGAGATTGTGCCGGCCGAGCCGGCGGGAACTTGGATCGTTTAGGATCGTCGTATTTGCATCGTGACCGGAACTTTTCTCCCCCGGCCGGCGCAAACTTGGAGCGCCAGTTTCCCCGACGCGAACAATGGGTATTAATCATGGCGAAGTGCGATCGGGGCCGCTCGTTAAAAAGAAACTTCACGGGGATGTTTCTCGTTCCCCGTCGATTATCCAGGTATCATCAGAGGCGCGGAATAATTCGCGCCCAGCTGGAAAACACTCGCCCCTGTTCCGCCCCGGGGAAAATAATAGAGAGCGTCTCGCCACTCGACGGCCCAGCTCGTCTCTCGAAATATACAGGTCCTTCTGTTCTGTTCGCTAAATTTATGCGCATAAAATCTCCATTTATAAATGGCGACTTCGCGGCAAAAACGAGCCCGGTTATAAACAAAGCGGAGAAGAAAAAAATAGCGGCCCTGCGATTTATCTCCCCGGTGCGTTTCGGGATTCGCGGTTATTCTCGACAGGTAGGGAGGAAATTCGCGGGCGAATTAAGTGGCGACGGTATATTCCTCTCGGAAGGTACCTATCGTGTTTGAGAAGGAATCGGTGTTCCTCGATACTACGCCTATATCCGAACGTGTGTCGCATCATTGATGAAGCTTATCGACTCCACCCTCCCAATCACGTTGGAGCACACGTGGCCCGCCAACCTTTGCCTGCGGGAGCGTGAATTTCCATCGAAAAAGACAATTGCGATCGACGATCACGAATTCCCCCGCGGAGAGCGCGCGTACGCCGCCCGGAAAATCCTCTGCCCCTCTGCCCTGTGCTCTTTCTCCGCGAGACGAATCGTTTCGAGGGGCACCAGGACACTGGCCTGTGACAAATTTCCGTGACGATGTCGCGTGGCGACGTAAGCTATCGAGGGGGGGGCATTCTCGCCGTGCGGGGCAGGAATCTCGAGAGTTGATGCGGCCACACACGCGTGTTGAAATCCTAGCAATAGAGGGACGTCAGCGCCTCCCTTCCACGATGAATGCACCGGGGCACGGGGTGTTTCGAATCCGTGACGGATCGAGGGGACGAGCAGAGTTCCGGCTGGATTCGAGTACCTACGTCCCGAAAAAAGAACGAGGTGCGATTCAATCGCGCAGATTGCTGTCGCATATTAATATTGCTACAAAATAACCGGCGGTATGGAATAGCATTAATGCGTATCAATTGCGGATTATTTGCAATGCGTCGTGACGCGAGCGACGGGTTTATACTCGGAAATTATGCACGGTGAAACGAGTCGCGACGTTAATGACGCTGAAACAAGCGTTCTCCTACCCCCGATGAATAAAATAAAGTTGTATGGTGGCAAGCTCGAATCTCCACCATCTTCGAACGCACCGGTTTGAATTGAGAGTGCAACGGCCACGCATATGAAATGTTTCGGCGAGTGTGGAAAACGACAGCTGTGAAATTTAAATGAAAACAAACGTCGCGTGTCCAGTCCTGTCGAATGGGCGAATTGAATCGCGGTGAAATATTGCACCAGGGACATTTAACGCGAGGGATGCCTGTTTGTAACGATGACGTCTACCGTGCCAATAATTGGGACGCATAGAGAGACCTTGCAATACCACGATATTCACCTTGGCAAAAATTTATGTTCGATCAGGTTTGATCTCCATTGTGATTCATTGAATACAGGCACGCGCCTTCGAATCCCGTGGAAGCAGGCGAGATTTATGAATGAGCAGTCCATAATGCGGGGTTTCTTGGGAACGGAGGGCTACGCGTTACGCAGATAGTAAACAGGGGAGAAAAGTGCTGACACCGTAGCCAGCCGAGCATCCCTGACCTGGTGTAAGGGACGTCCTCTCGCGTTCCACGCTTCTCCTTCCACGGAAGGAACCCTCGTACACGGTGTCTGCTACGCGTGCTCTTACGGAGTAAGGGAAGATCGAACGTGCGAACGCGGGGGTAAAGTTTGCAGCGGAACGATGCAAACAGAGCCGAAACAGCGAGCGTTTGGAAGCAACGGCCCGGCGAAAATGTTAGCCTCGCGAGAAGCTAGAGCAGAATCTGCGACCAATTCGATGGGGGATGAACGAAAATGCCGGCGTTCTCCGAATTTCGTCTAACCGAAGGCTTTCCTCGGCATAAAGGATATCCTTAAATTACAATTTCAAGCAAGACATCTATGGACTCGGCGATGCAAGGTTCCTCGGAGAAGAAATAACTCAAGACAGTTGTACATCACTTGTGAATAAAATACCACGAGCTGGAAACGCTTGAACTCGCCCCCTACGAGCCAACACGCTTCAATTAACCGTTGCCAGCACGCGACGCGTCGTTCTACAGTCTACACCGATCTCCCGGATGCACGGCGCGTTGCATATTTGATACGTTGTATCGCGGCCGCGGCGAGGGCGAAGCTGGCAGCAGCGCGAGCGGCAAACGCTACCCTGGTGTGGACAGGGAACAACGGAAAAACAGAAGGAGGAGTGGACAAAGGACAGGCGCGGCGGAAGGGGAAAGTGTTGCTTTTATCTGCCGTTTGATTGAAATCGCATCGAACGCTAGCCGAGATAGGTCGGACCCTCGTCAAAAGGATTTCGCTTTGGCCGCGATAAAATTGAAAAACGCGACAGTTATCCAATTAAGGGAACTCCGGGCCCATCGGCGCCCGAGATTGATGTAGATTGCGGTTTCTGATAGGGGGACAAAACGGCGGCCTGCCGACCGCGAACGATTGCGAGAGAGAAGCAGAGAGACAGAGGTGGCCAATCGTTGGGGGGATGAAAGAAAGATATCGGGGGGGACCGATGATGACCAGCGCGTCGTGGATGATCGGTCGCGTCGATATCGGCCGGTGTATGTACGGGCATCGTCGTGGGGTCAGAGTTTCCGGCTCGTTCGTACAACGTTGAATTATTGTAGACATAATAGGGCTGACGCCGCATCGGCACCCCTCCTGGATGGGTATCGCCGCAGCCCGTCCTGTGCATTTAGGGCCGCGGTTATTGACACTGTATTTCGGGCTGTCGCACGCGTGCACACGTAGCCCGACGCGAATCCGCGCGTGTGTAAGCGTGGCACGTTACGCGCGGCCCGCTCTGCTGGTAAACTTGCGGCGCTGAATCGACAGGGACAAACAAATCCATCAGTCAGAAACGGGAGGCCGCGCACACTGACCCCTGCCAGTCCGCGTCCAGCCCCCGTGACCCCTTCTATTTGGCTAAAAGCCAGCCCCGTTATTATTTCTGTCACATTCGAGATATCTCGCGCGCCACTTGTCCACCCTAAGTCAGGATCGACGCGTCGACGCGGGTCCCTCGGCGTGCGGGAGCTAGCACGCGAAAAGGGGTGCGGAACCGGGTGAAATAACGCGGGTTGCCCCACCGGCGACGCGACGTGTTCTTCGCCCCGAGACCGCTCGCATCGATCTCTTAATCAACCTGTTACGGAATTAGTTAGCTAGCACGGCGGTACCAGAGAAGTTTGACGCGCTACGAGAGAAGAGAAGCAACATTCGTGTCACGTTACATTCTGCCGCATGCAACGCGACACGCTCGCCGGTATCGCGTGTAATTGGGTGTAATTCGCCTGGAGTGTGAGCTGGTTGAAGATCGCGCAGGAGAAATGCCATGCTCTCCTCTGGCAATCGTTTCGCCGCCCATCCGTTCCCGCCCCTTTTATCCCCCTCGCTGCATGAGTCGCACAATTTCACTTAACTCGATTAAACCGCGAGGCAAGCGATTTTTCCCCCCCTTTTTCTCGTCGCCCAGGAACCTCTGCGGTCTTCGTGATTTACTTCCGATATTGCCGCCGGGACGATATTTTATCCCGGGATTGAAAAACCCGCGATAGCGTGATCATGTACGGAGACACGCGTACGCAGGAGGGAAACGGAGATGCCGGGAAACCACCCCCCTCCGGCCACGAGATTGATCTACATGACTTACGACGCGTGTGACTCATCGATTCGGAGGATCCCCCGCAACTATCTGTCCGCCAGTGGCACGTACCCGCTGTATTTATAGTAATTATGCGGTAGAACTTTGCGTGACGGCGGAAGTTGGACTGAGTTGCCTTCGCGTCGAATAAAGAGAAAGGGATCGTGACTGAAAATTGCAAGAGTAGGTAATACTCGCGGAAGTGGATGAAAGCAGGTTGACTTTTGCCGCTGACACACTTACCAAACGAAAGGCACGGCGCGACAAATGTTGCAGCTGATTCGTAACGATGGAATACTAAATTTTTAAATATCCCGGTAGGTAAGTACGCTTAAACGATCAATTTGTCAGAGCAGCTACTTCTCCTAAATCCCTGCGCACTTTTCTGCCGCTCGTTGCTCGGTCTACTATCGGCGAATTATACGAACACAGAGGCACACGGGCGAGCCAACACGAAATAGTGTATTCGTATATACCTACGTGCACCGACACGTGTTATTCTCCAGCGAAGAAGGGAAACTCTGTGCACGCTCTCTGGCTCGCGGCTCTCTCTTTCTCTGAACCCCCGTGAATCATTTATGAATCGGAAGAGCACTTTAAATTTCGCCCCTCCGGTGTTCCCCGTGCCGTTGCTCTAACTTACGATTAATTATGCACAAAAGAAGAACGCCCGAGGACACGTGGCACGGATGCCCGTGGGAGGGAAGAATGAATAAATAAAGGGGCATGCTTCTCGATACGATTAAAGGTCTAGGATGATGTTTTATCGGACGCGACATGCACGCTCCGCCACAATTTTATTCCCCTCCACCCATTTGCCGTTTCATCGGCCCCGCTTCGTGCAACCCCATGGTGACTTTTCATATCGACGCTCTTGTTGTTGTTACAGTATCGTGCGCGTGCATTACACAGGGACCATTATAAGCGAGCCATTATGTTGCGGTAATTTTTATTGCGAGCCGCGTTCGGGATGTTCTGTGGCAGATAGAACTTTCCGAGCGACCGATAAAATATGATCGCCATGCTCTCCCAGAATACAGGCTTTTTACACGCGTCCGCACGCAACTTTGCGAACTCCCCGCGCTTCTGTAATTACATGTAATTACGGGACCAATTTGTCGCTTCTCTGTCGCCTCCGCGACCCTCCCCCTGTTTCCACGATAGGTATTATATTCGAATTATCTCGTCTTTCACTTCGTCCATCGACCCTCGAAGTGTCCGCCTATAGCTTATTTACACCCAGTGCAAGGAAAATCAAGTGCTTGGCGAGTTAACTACCGAGAGGACAACAAACTACGAGCCAAGAATAAACGAACGTTCTTCGACCTCGGTAAAGCGAAACTTTTCATCGATAAACGTGGCGGCCACGCGAACGACTACGTTGCAGAATCATTTCCACGGAACGCTCGAGCGCTATAACTATCCCAGCACGATGGCAAAGAACGGCAACGCGCTGGAGATCAACTATTCCCCGTGATTCGTGAAAAATCGCGCGTTTCGTCACTGCCGTTTCACTGCACAGCCGCGGCCCACAGACTTCAAACATTCGTAACGACGTTTCACAATACGTATATGGCATCGTTCAGCGGCGCGTGCTTAATTGCGACACGTTAAGACCGCGGAGGTGACTGCACGAGCAAAGCGCTATCCTCCTCCAGCAGTCACTTGAGCGAAACTCGTGGCGACCGCGGCACAGACGAGTGCAATCGTTTGTGTCATTCGATTTAGCAGGCGTTCGATGAAGGAACGGCCGTAAATTGCATTAAACCGTGCCGCCGTGTGGCTGGGCACTCGCTTTCAACCGGGAAACGTCCGTGCCTTTAGGAGTGATTAGCGCAGGGCCCAGCTCCTTCTTTGCCGTTAAACACAGAAGAATCTGGGTTAACCCTGCGAGCGCGCTGAAAATTCCTGGCAATATGAATCCGCCGATTATTCGAAACTCGGTTAGAGCACCGGCTGATTGGGTCCGTTCCGAATCGTAGCGCGTTTAATCGAGTTTGTCATCAGCGAACACGTGGACTCTCTCGACTCGACGATTAACAGCTACGGCAACGACGGTACGCGATGCTTGATTATAAAAAACTGCTCGATATCGTTAGTGGAACGAGATTCGGGAGTGCCGGTTTTATAATGTTGTTGGTGTAATGAAGTCGAATTTAGCGCCTTGACGAAGTTATCGAAAGCTCATGAATTCGTTTCCCTTAACCGTGTTACCGTAATTACGGCGATGTGGAGGATCGCTTCGAGGACAGAGTCGCATCGAAGCAGCCGTAAAATATTGTGTAATCAATTTACAGTGACGCTTCAATGGACAGAGGCTACAGAGAGTAGTCGGAAGGCAAACAAAAGCGGGAAAGAGGGGCTACGAGGTGGACATTCTGTCCCGAGAATACATCGATAATTGCCCGCATCCATTAATCGAAGTCTCCATGATAAAAGCTGGTATGCCGCGGCACGTCGAACGCCCGCCACTCACTTCGTCGTTACGTCCACGCTCGTTGAAATATTTGGCTACTCGAAACTCTAGCCGCGCAAAGTACCTATGCTTTATTCGAACGAGGCGGAACACTTGATCGCAAGGAATTCGGGGGTGCATTAAAAGCGCTAAAACGCTGCGCCGGGGAATAGGATTTCTGCCGCGATGCCTGGCGTCTCGGGTTTGCGCGCGGAAATGTAACCACGCGTCGTATTACTCCGCGAAATTACCTTCCGCGTGGCAGGCTTCTTGCAATGGTGGCTTACTTTTCCGCGGCTCCGCGTCGCGGAAAATTGAGCTGCGGCGGTTATCAGCCAGACCGAAAGCAAATTCGCGGGCGTAGGCACCGTTAATGTCGTTTTAATGCGTCGACGGGGAGTTATTGTTGCAGCGCATCCGCGGGCAAATCTGTTTCCAGGCGCCCGAGCATCGTCGGGGGCTTGCGCGATCCAGGCGCGAGTTTGCGCGCGTAATTGTCGGCGTGGCGTTTGCACGAAGATCGATACGTCACGGGCCAATAGCGAATGGAAAAAACATGGCAGTTTCGGGCAGATGAGTTTACAAGCGCGGCAGGCGTCGGGCGGTATGGGAACAATTACACGACCGCGTTATCTAACGCCTCGATCGGGATCGAAATAATCGCGTTAAATCCTGATTTCGTGCAGCGGGAGACATATTTGCGCTCCGCGATTCGGATTACACAGCAACAGACCGCCCATTTAACTCTCTAACGAGGAGAATTCGATGACGATCGGTCAATGAGGGAGAGGAGCGCGTCTGCAGCCACGCTCGGACCGTACCTTTTCCCCGGCTACCTTTAAACCGTTTATTTCTCGCCGGGCGCTTTTTTTTCTCCTCCTCGTTTACACCTCTCCATCTTCCCTCCGTTCTCCGTTCTCCATTCTCATTTCCTCCGACCCTCCCGTCCAGGCCCCTCTCTCTTATAATTTTCCCCGCAACTCGGGCCGAACGAGATCCTATAAGTCGCAATAGGAGAGTCTATTACGAAGAGGATCACTTCTGTAATTTGAAAACCCGTTTGATAAGCTTCCTCGGCTTCCTCCGCTCGCTCCGTCCTTTTTTCCCCTTCCTGCAACATCCATCCAGCCACCTACGTACCGTTCCCGATCGCTCGCAATTCCACGCCAATCTATCGTCCGGGATGTCCCGCTCGTCGCTCCTTTCGACGAACGGCCAGTCGCTGCGTCGACGCTCAACCTATTCTAGCTTGCCTCTCGATATAAACTGTAATGGCTTCCAAGTGTGTCTCTAACTAAACGCCTCGGATCGATCTTCTCGAAGGCCCGAGAACCTCTCCTCAGAACGCCCTTTGCATGCTGTGTGCAGGGCATGGGGAACGAACACGTCTGCCTAGTCCTTGACTCAAACCCCTGCAAGCTTCCAGTCCTTCGCCACGGTACCCACGCACGAGTTCAACGTCCTCGAATTTAATTCTTTCAATTCGACCGTCGGGCAAGCCGAGGTCTGCGTGACAAATCAACTAGGATACTGGCTACACCGAGAATCTTAATTCCGACCTAAACTCGAGGGCAGTGAATAGCTAGGCGAGCGCGTCGCGAACCAAACCAGCTGCGAGAGGACCAAGGTTCATCGAAATTCCGTGGGGCGCGGTTCGTTCGCGCCATCGTATGTTTGCGGAAATCACTATGGAAGCTCGGCGTCGAACTCGCGGCCCGTCGGAAAGAGCGAAACTCCCAAGATCGCGTTGTTCTTGGGAATCAATTATTTAAATTGATCTCGGGGCGAAGGGCATCTCGGGACGAGCGTGATAAATTAAGCGTCGCCGCACCCACCGCGGCCTCGCTCGGTGGCATCGGATCCTCCGCCGTCGATCCCGTGGATCCGAGGCCGGCAATCGAGCACCGTGTCGCATTGGCTCGATCGCGCGGCATTCCACGCCGCTCTCGAATGTCTAATCTCGGCCAACGGCGGCTAGCTGTTCATTTCCCTGCAATTTCGATTTCACGAACGAGTCAATTTTGCCCCCCCGTTGGGCCCTCGCCTCTTCCTCCTCTCCCAACCCCCTCTTCAGACGTCCTTCTCGCTCTGTTTCGTAAAACAGGAGCGAATAATACGGGCACACTCTCGCGTGTGCCTGCCCTTTCCGTTTGTTTATCTCTGTGTGCAGATGCGCCTGTCTCCAAACCGGGGGCGAGTGAACTCGTTTCACGCTCGCGCGAACATTATTGAGAGAGTGGTTAAGGGACCCGCTCCCGGCCCTCGTGATACCTTTTTTCAACCCCATCGTTCCCGCTCCATTCAGCGACACGTGAGCGGAACGTTCGATTTTTCACTTACGGAAGGATTAATTCGCTCGACTTTCACGGGCATCCCGCGGAAGCGTCGTGCTGCATTTTTCACGCGGTGGGATCGTTCCCTCGGAAGAGCGTTTACACGCTTGTCATCCATGTCGAGAGGAAGAAAATCGCGAGCAAGAGCGCACTCGACTATACCTCTTTCATCAAGAAATTATATGATCGCCTCGAGTACGTCTCTTCTCTTATTATTCCTCCGCGGATGGGGCACTCGCACCAATCCGTTGGAAACGCCAGGTAGCGAGCGCTCCGCGCAATCGTATTTTCGACGTCGCAGCCGGGAGAGCTAGGGAAATTTCGAAAGAAAATCGCCCGTTGTCTCGGAACGAGCTGCGACGACAGCCGCTGTCAGGCTTAAGATAATCCTCCCCCAACCCCGTTAGCTAAACGACATCTATTTATTCGTGCCGGGCGGAAGGGGGACCGGGCCTCGTGAATCACTCTTAATTAGCGTGTTCGGCGGATACGAATCGAGAGGCAAAGCTGACGTGCCGTAACTAACGAGTCGTCCCCTTCGTCAATTATCCAGGACTTAATTCGACGTCGCGGCTCCGCCCACGTCGGGCCCGATCAGAAATGAAAATTACCGGAGCGTCCTCGGACCGGGTCCTCCCGTGCAGGTAACGCGGAAGTTTGCCACGGGGCAGGGGAGGGAAGGGTGGTTGCCGCACCGACGGCGCCATTTTCGGAATGCCGCTCGTCTCCGGAAGCTGTCGCGCCAATAAATCAAGAGACATCTGCGACTTCTGAGACACCTTACTGCGAGCACCGTCGTCACGTACGGAACCTCCTCTTTTGCTTCCTTCTGGCCCTCCTCGCCAGCCACCCTCCCTCCCCTTCCGTTCAGCCACCCTTTCTTTCCACCTCCTTTGCTTCCTACCTTTTCAACCATCTCGCTCCCGTCTCCGTCTTACTCCGGCGCTCGTGGCTTTCCCATCCAGCCTCCCGTTCTCAACCCCCTCGCGACTTTGCCTCTCGTTCCACAGCCCATTTCTCTCTTTCCTGCCCCGTTACTCTTCTCCGTCGGTCGAAACTAATATTATAGCTTCCCCTCTGGCCAGCATACTTCCACGAGAGGTAAACCGTCGGATACTGCCACCCGTTTGGAACTGGAGCTCGAGCGAGATAGCGGAAAGAAGTTTCGAGGGGGTAGCTTTCTGATATACTTCTGGTATGTGATTGGTGACGCGGACTCCGCGTGCCGGAGATACTTTTTAACGAAATTTCCCGTGTTTCCACGTAATATCTCGCGGTTATCTTGGTAACGGTCGACGGTGTTTTCTAAAGGGACGCCGCTTAAAGGGATTGCTTGTTCCTAGGATTCACGGTGCATGAACCGCCCTGCGAGGCGATCGTTTAGCCCTACAAAACTATAATCAGTCGTCAGTTTTTCCATCGGTTATGAATACCTCCTTGGTATCCGCGCAAAAGGCGAGAGCGGCTGTCTCCAGACTCCCGGAACTTTCTCCGACTTGCATTGCAATTATGAATATTCTCGTCTCCCGAGTTCACGTGACCGCGCGACCCCTCAGATTGCTCCAACAATTTTCTTTGTACGGGCTCGACGCATCCGCGAAGCTCGTTGCTCCAATCTCCTGTGCGAGCGGCTGTTGAACGTGTTTAGATAGACGCTTCCTAGCCGATCGTCGACTTTATATCGATAAAACGTACTGGCGCGCGGGGCAATCTCGCCATGGCCCGCCATATCTCCGTCACTAATGATCAATTTACCTTGCCGGCTTTAGTCGAGAGACGAATTTGACTGGGGAAACTCGGGGCGGGGACGCTAAGGAAATTGAAATCGTTTAATCCGAAGTATATTCTCATCCGCCCACCCCTACCGCTTCCATCTGCCCTACGCGTCTTGTAACTATC
Organism: Andrena haemorrhoa; assembly: GCA_910592295.1. Taxonomy (NCBI): domain Eukaryota; kingdom Metazoa; phylum Arthropoda; class Insecta; order Hymenoptera; family Andrenidae; genus Andrena; species Andrena haemorrhoa. The sequence goes on along the minus strand of OU342944.1, from coordinate 12,295,459 downwards.
TCCGCTCGTTCCCTCAACTTTGAACCGTCGAAGTTCGTCGCGCATTTCCGCCGCGCTCCGCGACACCCAGGCAGCCCCGCAGCTCCCAACGAGATTTTGCATTATATTTGACGAAACTTCCAACACTTTTATTAGCGGGACGAGCGGTAACTGCCGGACGGTAACTAATTAAGAATCGGCCAGACCGTTCTGATTAAAGGAACCACCCCGGCGCCGGGGCCAGAGACGTGGCTCGTTACTCCTTGCCCTGGAAAAGAAACCAGTCGCTTTCCCCTGATGCAATTAAATCTTCCGTCGAATACAGGACGGGCATTGGTAAAACGATCGTTAAAATGGAGTTCGAAGGCTGGGGAAACCGTGGGACTTGTTACGCGGGTGTGAGACGGGATCGTGCGAACGTCAGGGCAGGGACCCGTTACTTGTCCGACGATGTTGAAATTCCTGTGACGCCACGGACCAGGGGCATGCCGAAGTAGGACTGTCTAAAGCAATCTGCGCCAATTTACCTGCAGCCTCTTCCTCCCCTTCATTCGAGCGCGCAACAACGCTGCGTCGGATCCATGAAATACGGCGGGTCGAAGTAACGACGTGGCACGAAAGTCGTTCCGGCCAAAAATCCTGGCAGGGGGTGGAGCGGCGAAAAATCGTCAATGGGAACGGATCGCGCTGGGCCAATACTGCGCCCGGCCGTATCTTCTGTTTAAAGCGGATTTGCCGAGTGCGCGGGGCCGCTTGTTTATTTCGAGGAGAGAGGTTACGAGCGGCAATTAACGGGATGCTCTGTAATACGAATGTTAACAGTCCGGCGTTTCGGCTGTAACGCCGCTGGAGATGCACACCGTGGCCGAGAGCGTTCGCTCTTCAATTTCACATCGGTTCTCGCGAACACACGCTCCGACCTCTCTGCAGGGGGCTGTAAACGCGCGTGCCCGCGCGGATCCACGCTGCTGGCCGCGCGCGATTTGTGTAGATTTTACGAGACAGCAGTGGAAAGCTTGGCCCGACGAGAGTGCACGGCAAACCGAAGCTCGCCTCTGCCGAGCTCGCCTGTAAACCCCGTCGTATTGGGCTTGGCATTGATTTGACGAAATCAATTTTAACCCCGAGCACGAATACTCGTGTGTATGTGTGTGTGTGTGTGTGTTTGTGTGCGTGGGTGGGGTGGTTTATGCGTTTCCACTGCTCCCGAACGTTTTCGATGCACGCGGCCGAAACAAGGCGAACGGTTACGAGGAGCCATCACGAGACGCCGTCGCGTTATGGCAACTTGTTCGTCTCCTAGTGGAATTGAATCGCGCCGGGCCATGGAATTCGGGATACAAGCTATCGGAAATAAGATATCGATTAGCGTGGGGCAAAATTGCGCGCCGGCAACGGGGGAAGTGAGGCACGATCGATATTCGATATTTTCTCGCGTGTGACACGCGTCGCTCCACGGGAGAGCTGTATGTATGTCGCGTCCCTCTCGAAATAAGGAACGGGCGATGCACGGCGAAAGTTAATCGCGAGCAGTATCGCTGCCAGGATTCCCGCTGAATCTCAAAGTACTCTCTGACGTCAGAAATTCGACAATTCTGTATTCCTAGGCAGAAATTTAATATCGCCTCGGAAGGGGTGCGGTATGCAGGCTTGAAGCAGCTCGAGGGGATAAGGAACCCTCGAGCGGGCGAGGATGTTAAGAATATTTCAGGATCGTTTATGTTTTTCCCTGGCTGTAAGTTTCTCATCGCGTGTAAGCCTAAGAATCCAGCTCGGTTCCCTATTTCGGTAGAATTCTATAAGTGAACGATCTCGATCAGGGGCTTCTACTTTCTAGTCAGAATAAAGCGTGGGAGATGAAAAATGTTCTGGAGGAATCGCTTAGCGCGCGTGAGCTAACGCGAGCTAACGATCTCGGCGAGGCGCGCCAAGTTGCGTACGAGCAACGGAATGGGAAAAGACGGGCGTGTTCGAGGCGTAAGTCAATTTCGCAGGCATCAGCCGGAAGCTGCAACAAATCGCTTCTATCGACAGAGCAGGTCGTTTCGGAAATACCAAGGAGGATCGCCAGCAGGGTACATGGCATGGAAAATCAATTGCCGACTTCCCAAACGTCCCGGCCATCTTCCCTCGTCGATCGGTCCCCCATCGATGCCTCTCGGAGTTCCCGAATAAATATAACACCCGACCACTCGTGACGGGTAAACTCGTGGTATCCGTGCACTGCAAGCGCGCGTAAAGGAAACAAATTATGCACACTGACGGTTCGCGCTTCGACGCGATCCCAAGATGGACTCGCGCAGTTTACCCGTCCAACCGAGCTAGCCTCGCTCGCAAACTCGAGCGTGTTGCTTTCCTTGCGCTTTTATCACCCCGTCGCCGATTTTATTTCGTCGCTTCAGCGACGGGCGTAGATTCGATTTGTCGTTCCGTCTTTCATCGCTCTCTTACAACGGGACGTCCCTCCGCATCTTTGTTCCAATTTTTTTTCTTCTCCCGAGAAACTTTGATGGGAATGGAGGATACGCTGTATAAACACGAGCGTGGAATCGCTTTATCGACAGTTTGTGCCAGAAATACGAAAGCAAAGATCAGCAGCAATCACCCCCGCTTTCCCGGGAAGAAGCGTCGCCTCGCTCAACTCGGAACTAGTTGGAAATTATTCAGCATTCGTCAAGTCTGGTTCCTCGGCCGGAGTAATTATCTGTAACTGCCAACAGGGGCGGGAGGCAACCCCGCAAGCGCAAATATTCGCGGCCGGAGCGCCGACTGCGAATGGATCGGATGAAACGCCCGTGCGAACGCACCGCTAAGAAGTGTTTGTCCGGAGTTATTGTACGAGTGGACAGGAGTAATCTCTTAACGCCCCTCGGCTCGGATCCGCAAGGGTGGTGGAGCTCCAGCTCCCCCTTGCGCGCCCCTCGGCTCGGATGATTCCGTGACTCGACCCTGTCGCGTTATTGCGTCGGGGGATATTAAATTATATTGGCCGCGTCGTTCGCCACCGGTGATATCGAATGCTTCTCGAATCGTATGAATATTAATGACAGCGTTAAGCGGCGAGGCCAGGGAGAAAAGGTCTGGAGAGCCGCAGGATTACGCGATACATCGCCCATACGCTCGAGAAAGGGAGCGGCGCTTTTTCCGATAGCCTGCACTATCCCCCGCTTTTCTCTTTTCTCCTCCTTTTTCCACCGGGGCCGGGATATTTTCGCCCGGTCGCTCGGACAAAAATCCCGCACGTCGGGGCGAAAAAGAGAACTAGACAAGGCCCGTAATAATCCGTCGTCGACGAAAAAGAGACAAAGAGAGGGAGGGACGAAAGAGAGGCAGAGAATGAAAACGAACGTTTCAATTTACTTAATGGACATCGAAAAACTGATTTCGCTGAGCGACACCGCGGCCCGCGATAGCTTGCGCGATAATAAGATTTCACGGGGAAATTTTTATCCCCGCTCCCTACCTCCGAAAGGGGATTACTTTGCACGGAATTTATCGAAGCCGCGCCAACTGGACTCGCCTTTATTCCCGCTGTTGCGCCCGATTCCCATGGAGAAAATGGACCAAAGCATCTCGTTCGAGATAGTCACCGTGACCAGAATCGCGAGGATCATGTTCGCGGGGATCACGGGGCAGCGATCGATCATCGTTGACACTTTCTCCGTCCGCTGTTCCGCTCTATCCTCGAAGAATTATACGGCGAGACTGTTCGATAGACTTCAGCAAAACGACGAGCCACACGCAGTGACGCGATTAAAAGCCAGGGACGCACGCTTCATCGGCGTTAGATCGTTAATTGTTGCTACGAAGCGGCGATTATCGAGTTTATTATAGCTACCCTTGAATTCCTCACGATGGCCAGCAATAACGGGGGTACTGTTTGGAATCACGAATCATCCTTTCCACCCGCGTAATTCCCAGAAAATAGGTATGAAGTACTTTCCATAGATCATCGTCGAACTGTACCTCCTGGACCAGAAGTGGAACGTGATTCCGTGATTCCTGAATTATTCAGCGATGCAAGATGAATCGAAAGTTAGGCCTGCCTGAAAGGCCTGCGGGATTTCTCGGATTTATTGTCTACGGACCGACGATTTCCTCGGTGTCTGGAGATTATTAGTGCCATTACGTTTGCAAAGTAGCAGCAAGCGGGAGGCCGGAAGTATTTCGGTATGTAAATACATAAGAAACGATGCCCGCTATTTCGTCAAGTCTCTGGCGTGGCCCTGGCAAGTTTGCGGCGCAGCTTCACGAATTCCGCGGAGTTCAAACGGCGCGGTTTGATTATCCATAAATCTCCTTCGCAACCCTAGCTCCTTCTCGTTGGTTTTCGTAAAAAAAAATATCTACCGTGAAGAGGGAACCCTCGCGTCGGTTCTCATGAAGAACGAAACGAAGCAACGAAACGTTCCGTTGGAAATTCGCCGTTTCAACTCTCGGCACCCGCGCGCTTCCATTTCCTCCATTTACATTGTTCCTCTGTTCATTTGGCGAAAAATAAAATGCATCATGTACCGTGATTTTTTTTTTCAACAATTCACAACCACTGAACGTTCCTCCGGTTCCCATGACTTTTTCATTTCGTTCATTTTTAAATTGAATAGCGCTGGGAGATTGAAAATGGCAGACCCGGCGTTACAGATTAATATCGGGTAATAGCCCTAGGTAACCAATATCCGGCCGTATAAATTAACTATTCCATCGGGAGCGATTTTTTTCCTCGCTCGAATTCGTGTACCAGAACAAATCATTCGTGTAATCGAATTATCGGGAAATCTCGCTGAGCTATGATAAATATGTATGCGCTCACGAATCCATTTAATCATTCTCGTCCGTCGTATTCGGGCGTCTTTCGTTGCGTAAAAACGGTTGCCGCGGATGGCCGAGCGTTACATTTCACGGGCGAGTTGCACCCAGTCCGTTTTCAGTTTAAAAATCGTAGTTTGGTTTGTATACGGTAAATACATATTTAATATTAGCCCTCCCTAACCGTAGTATTAAATTCATACGAGGCAGCGGCATGTTAATAACATGATAATTTAACGAAATGATTGTCATAATATTCCAACCTAACCCCAGTGGAAATGGCACGGGTTTAATGCAGAGATATACTGATACGTCGACAGAATTTACAGTATGAAAATGGCATCAGTAATAGGTGACGTGACGACCATTTCGAAATTTCAGTAACTACATCCCGTAGTTAATTGTTTTCCACACAAGCGCGACATATACAAAACATTGGACCATAAATTGTCCGGATAAGCGGGCGTCCGTCTCTGGGTTCCCGTAATTGTTCGGTGAGAACAAAGCGGTTTTGATGGCCGCTCTCATCGACGTCTTCCCGTCGCTTCGTTCGCGGGAAGATTCGTCAATGAGGCGCCCTCCTCTATCTACCGCCGCCTTTGTACATCGTTAAGTAGCGGCTGGTCGCGCCAGAAATTCACCGTTACTCGCCTCGAATCTCGTGGCCAAGAGATGCAATTTCGGCGCGAGATTTCTTTCCCTCGGCTCACGAGACGGAAAGCCACTTCCGCTCCGTTTTGTCTATGTGAGATATTCCCTTCGTCGTCTATGCAAATCACGGCGGAGAATGGCCGAGGGTGAGATATGAATCGTTATTAAAGGAGAATGGAAAAAATCGTGCAACGGGATTTCGAGACAGAGACAGATATAATACGGGGAGGAGAGAGAGAGCGAGAGAGAGAGAGAGAGAGAGAGAGCGAAAGAGAGAGAGAGAGAGAGAGAGGTGGTGGATGCCTCGGTGTTATCGGCTGTTTTTTGGCTGGCGAAACATCCCCCTGTCGACCGATATGCGTTTTTCCTTAAGCGACGGGGAATTGCTGGTCCATAACGGCCCTGTCTGCGCGAGAGTTTTGTTGCGATTGTTCGGAGGGGGGTCACAACGACCCGTTTGATTAAAAAGAGATTCGTCGCGGTGAATCGTCGAACGGGAGCACCCGCCGGCTTTGTGCACCTCGTATTCGTCAGGATTACAGTCATATGCGGCGCGAGAACTTGGCAAACACGTCTGTCAAAACGCTTTTTTCCCGCTTTTATTGAACGAGCCCGGGCCGATGCACCTCCAGCCAACACCACCCGCCAACCCCCTTTCGCTCGCACGGCTAGCCTCAATCTCGGTTCTCCTTGGCGATCCAACCGAAACACACCGATTCCGCGGAGAGTCGGCAAATCGCTGGTCTTGAAAATTTAACTGTCTCGTAAAGCCTGCGGCCGGGGCTCGTGGAACGAGCCACGGTTACGCGGCCAGCATTACGTCATACCTGTGTTTAAGGAAATTTTATTGCCGCGCGGCCACGATCGAACCGACCCCGTCAGACTTCGTAAACTCTCCGCGATCCATTTACGAGAGATTCACCGTCAACGACTCGGCCCGGCCGACAACTACAGCGCAACAGCCGCTTTTAAAATAAGGGCAGTTGGGAACTTTTTGTAAAATATCTCCGGCTCTCGCCCCTGGGGAACGTTATTAATCGTCCGAGTTTCAGTGAGACGCATGTGGCCAATTGTTTCGCGCGATTCTCGTCCAGCCTGTTGGCCCTGGCGGGGACCATTGTCCCATATTGATTTCCACCGGTCTGTGCAACATGGCACTGTTGACATAGGAAACCGGACTTGAGTCCTGCAGACGCAGGTATAATTCGAAGAATAGTCGCTGGGCACCCTTGTGACAGCTACCCCTTCCGCGATCATGTTAAAGCCGAAGGAACCGCGTATTCATTTCGATCCCGTTTCCCCAGTTCCGAGCCACTTTGCGTTCCCTCGCATCGATGTTTCGGCTCGATGCTCTCGCCAGGAGAGGCGCGATAGGTGTAAAAGATAATCTGTGAAGCGATAGGGGGCAAGAAAATTCTTGGCCATCCGCAAAAGTCACGTCACATCGCGTGCCCCTCGTGTGATGGATCCATCGCGACCACGCTGAAATGTATCTCGCGAAATTTTACCATGCGTCGACGAGGGGTAGTTGCAGGGCGTCTCCCCGAGCCATCACGCGATGGTAAACAACGGGGGATGGCCGAGGAAAGGTGGCAGCTCGAGCGAACGTTCTAATAGAGAATAAGATTGAAGGAGGGGAATTACCAGCGGCTGAACGACATCTCGAACGGGCCGGGGCCGAGTTATAATACGCTCGAGCTTTTCCCACGCGGGCGGAGAGTGGCTCGACAGCCAGGGAATGCGGATCGAGGCTGTGCCAGAGACTTGAAACCAATTAGTGGTTACGCTTTTTCTTCCTGTCTCGGGCCAAGTATCGGTTCATTCTCTCTGCCGCTCTCCTCCTTTTTCACTCGTTTCGGTGTATCGACAAACAGAATGGCACCGCGTATCGGTCTAACGTGTCGCGAACGGACCGAGCCCGGGTAGCCTGCGGAAATTGCGAGATCCATGTGGACGTTTGGATTCGCTTCTGAACGTGCCGCAGGAGGTGGAGAAATCTCTGGTTACTGGCGAAGGCAAGTGGCCGCCTGAACTACTGCCGCGTGATTTTTTAATTCGCCCGAGGGTGCCCAGGGGAGCTCGGCCGCCTGGATGTAACGAGGGATCAGATACGTCCGAGTATCGAGATTCTCTAATGTGAAAGATTGACAGGGGAGCCGTGCACGCGGCGCGCAACATTTAATTATCGAGCGTGTTTCGACGATATTAATTAGCGCCAGCCGGCTTGATTACGAGCCCTTTCGCGCCAGAGACTGGGTAAATATTTTCGAACGCCGCCGAATGAAATAACAATTCAATAAATTGTAACGGGGATCGCGGAAAAATATTAAATTCTTTGCTTGAATAAATAGGCTGCTGGTAGCGTGCAATAAAGTATAGCACATACCGGCAGGTAAAAGTCACGAGGGAGGATGGTATATTCGTGATTTAAATAACAGCAACAATTGCAATATCGCGCGGAAATATTCCGGCGGCGGGAAAGAGCTCTAGAGGCTCGGCGGCACGGGGAAACAGAGGATGCAGCGACCTGGGTAAATGAATCGTTATCTACCGCGGTTAATTAAGATTCTTCAAATAGTCTGAGGCAGGTACATAAAAATTCGCCAACGCTGATTAAAATCAGCCGTGGCAGCGGAAGTAATGAAATCAATTTAGAACGCTTCGTTAGTATTTAAGCATGCTCTGAGTTTACTCGACCGAGCAAATTGTAACGCCGATCAACACACTTTGCCCGAATGTCCTTGCGAAAGACAGCGTTCATCTTTTTTTTTTCTTTCTAGCCGTTCATCAGACCTGCGAGTTAACTTTTTTAGCTCGGGAAAGAAACGGTGCAATTAGTATGTCTGTCGATCGCACGGAAGGATCGTTTTAAACGATCGCGAAGAAGCGTCAGATCTATCGAGGAGATTTAACCTGCGTGAAAATTGCTTGATAAGAGGAAGCTGATAACACCTTCGGGACAGTTCCTCGATAATTATAGTCGCGAACGCGAGGAAAGATTAAGGTACGTTGACAGTGAGGGCCGTCTTCGACAGTTTTTCAGGGTACAACAATAATTGGCGATTGGTCCTCTTCGTTTAGTTCACGTAGTAAGGAACAAACGGGAAATGTGAATATTAAAAATAACGAGGGGCAAACTCTAAGACAACCAGACTCCCCGGTGCCTTTTTTCCGAGACATTTCAGCTGGAGCTTCTCTTGCGGGAAGTTTCGTTGCAGGTCTGGCGAAACTTCGCTGGGAGGACCGAAGTTACCAATTGCGGGGCAAGTTAACTTCGTTTCCTTTCGAAGACTGGCGAAGATTAACAAATAATCACGAATTGATTGGAAAAGCTATCCGAGTCGATATCGGGGAAACCGTTTGTGGAATTCAGGATGCAGGAGGATGTAAACGCTATTACGTCGTAACCTTTGTGCACACGCCGTACCAGATAGCGAAGATTTCCCGGAGTGCCTTTAAAGCTACTGAGGCCGGCAATTCTCCAGAAAGGCTCGTACCGCTCGGCTTTTCATGTTCGCTTTTCGCCTTTCGATACCGTGTGCACGATAGGCGATGTTTCTATTGTGGCCACCCAGCTTGTTCGGTGTCACAGATCCGCCGTCGTGCGTTGCAGGACCATTCCGAGGCATTATGATTGCGGAAAGCTTCCACCGTTTTGTGCTCGTACCGCCACTGCACTTTGCATGAAAGATTAGACAACGAGAGGAAGCGGAACGGTTCAACGTCGCGTTGTTGTCTGCGCGAGAACTTCTGCCGGCGTCTGACTAATTCGAGAGCATTCTACTTTGGAACTCGTGCTGACAATTAATCCTAATCTAACTGCAAATATTAAATATGGTGTTCTAGTTGAGTTACGCAAAGTGAATTTAACGATTTACAATAATGCCATCTTGAAATCAGGTCTCGAATTTAATATAGTAGAATCAAAGGTTTCATAGAATCAAATACTGACGACAGGATAGACGGTACCCAATAGAATCCAATTTTCCATTCTATTAACGACCTGCCATATCATTAAGGCTTTGCGTTCTATTTGTAGTTTAGCCGCGAATAGGTGTCTCAAGATTGATCAATTATTTACAGCATCGAAGGGAACGGGAATTTCGTCCAATTCGATTTCGGTGCATACAACCTCATCAGACATGCAACTTATCAATTAGCCCCGAATTTTGAGGAAATTCGTAAATCCGGGGAGTTGATTGGGTAATTGCATTCCGAATGTCTGGATTTATCTTTGTGCAGAAAAATAACAAATTTTTAAAATACACTCGCCGGGAAGGGGTCAAAGACTGGGAGGCGAGTCTAAAATTACAATCTCCTAGCGCGTTATCGGCGGGCCGAGTGAGTGCATGGCTTAAGCCAACTTTTCTGGCCGAGCAATTCGAACTCGGATATCCTATTACGAAAATGTATTTCGCTTCACGACCAATCTCTAATGGCGCCGGCCGGTCTACTACGTCGCTCCAACCCCAAATTCATCGAGAACGCTTTTATTCTCGGCGGCGAAGTGTCAGAGAATGTCAAGGCCGACCTTCGAACCTCTTCCACGTCTCGCGAGATATTTTGATACGCACCCGTTGAGACCGACTCTTCGTGGACGTGATTTCCATGAAGTTTCATTAGAAAAGCCCGACACTGTTTGTAGACCGAGCAGAAACCACGTATCCGAGGCTGGCGCAATTACAGCTCTTAAAGGGAAACGCGGTGAAACACGGCCTTTCGCGCCATAAATAATACAGTTGCTATCGTTGTTCCTCATCAGAAGTGCGCGGTGCTTTCGCGTTACGGCGTAACCTACAATGGCCCTCGTGATAATTACAGAGTTACAAGCTGCTCCATCGAGTGAACGGGGGGGGGGGGGGGGTTGAAACGGACGACCCTTTGTAATATATGAGACGAGCCCGCTCGTAAAGATCTGCCGCGTGAAGCGCGCAAAAGCCGTCGGTGGATCGTTGTTACCGAACGGGGGCAACGTTTCAATAAACTTCAATAATCAACGATCATTCCACGGTGTACGAAAAAAGAAGCGGCGGTAGAAAAAAAATGCCGTGCGTGTAAATCAGACGGGACGCGTTCCAGTTCCGAGTTCCAGAAATGATTTGTGCGCTTCGCGCTCGTCGCAGCGAATAAAATGTTACAGAAACACGACTGTCAGCAACGGAATGTACATCAATTTCGCGCTCCGTTCGACCCCCTTCGCGACCCACACCCCTGTCGCTCCGAACCACCACCGAGCCCGCGCGAATCGTTGCGAAAACGTTTAAACGAATAACGAGGGAAACAAGCGACGAGCGATCTTCGAAAAACCGCGCGATATCGAGTAACGTCCAGGCGCGTCGAATCTCGTTAGTGACAATTATGCGATTATCTTCTAATTAATATTCACAGCCAAGGAGGCTCGAGTGATAATATGTATTATAATTTAATTTCAATAACAGGAGGGGAAGAAGTATGGAAATTTAGTTTTAGGTTCTATCTAAGCTTGTAGCGTGAAAATAGGCTAGAGTTTATAGTAGATTCGTGTGACGCAGAGATTAAACAGTATTTCGGGTATCGAACGTTCACCGCGAGTGTCGCCTGGTAAGAGGCGTTGTTAGTTACCATCCTGGTGTAATTTGTATGTGCGGAGAGCTCGAACAGGTACCTATACGTTTCGCCGCGTAAACGCGCAGCTCGACGGTGTTAATAGGAATTCGACAAGTGCGGGGCCGCCGCCGCCGCGCTGAATGTAAATTAGCCGGGTCGCTCGCAGACGTTTGTAAACCGTGCAAATCATTGGCAGGGAAGGGCGCCAAGAAAGTTCTTGGCAAACACGATAAGGAAGGTAACGTGGACCGCCGCGAAATGATATGGGGACGAGTACAAACACGAGGAGCGCTGGGCAAACCAGCGATTGATTCGACCAATCGAGCGGATTGGATGCGCGGCGGCGAAACTTTCCTTGGACGGTGAATTGGAAAAGACGCGAGACTTTGAAAACTTTCTTACACCCACTCGTGTCGATCTCCATCTCCCCAATTATCATCGGCAGCATTTCCCGAACTCCGTGAAAGCATCTCCGATCGCTCTCCAATTGAACAGACGTGAAGCGTGTTTTTTGTTTTTATTCAAGAATCCCCGTCGCAATTGAGGCGCTCCATTGCGGATAGGCGAAATTCCCGCCTATTCATATTGACGAAAAAAAAGAAAATAGTCGGATCGATTTCGAGATCGGGCGCGATATCGTGTTCTGTCGATACCAGCGACGCCTTGTAAAACGATGCAACGGCGTTGGCATCTATTGATCAAATGATCACAATGGGATCACAATAGGAACATGCACCGCGGCCGATACTACGCGTTGCATAGACTCGATTTCCCTGTGTGCAAATGAGGCCGTGGAGCCTCTAAAGGTGCGTTCGCAGGCTGCACGCGTCCATGTAAACGCGAACATATCCGAGGGCCCGTGAAATCGAACGCACGCACGGCACGTCCGGTAAAAAGCTGAGCGTGCTCGCGTCGCGTCGCGCGGCACGAGCCTGGCTGTGGATCAATATACCTACATTCGTGCCGTCGATACGGTGACCACAGATCGATACTTCACTGTCACGAAGCCCGACATATTTCGACTATTACCAACTCATTTCCAGGAGTTTCGGCGGTCTCGCCAGCCCCCGCTCTGTTCCCCCTTGCCCGCGTATTTTCGCTTCCCAACTTTTCTCGTCTAGCTGCTCGTGCACCAGAGTCAGCCTCCGCGCCTCTGTCCTCCTCCATCTTGCTTCGACGAGTTTTCCGCTTCCGTTCCTTCACCCTTCGCGAGCACCCGCCGTGGCCTCTGTCTTCCCTCCGCCCATCAGCCGTCCCTCCTCGCATTTTACCCTACATACGCGGCCGCGTCTAATCGCCCCCGAGAAATTCAATTTCGACGATACTGATGACTGGCCTAACTCTCCCTCTCCCTGCAGACGCAACGGCATCCGGCCCAGAAGCTCAGCTCCCTCCTCCTCCCCATACTCCCGGAGATCCTGTCTCTGTCTCTCGGCCTCGGAGTACTCGGATGGATCCGCAGCCGGGATCGATGTACCCGCGTTCCTAGGAGGCTCCTCTCGCCACGAACGCGGGCCGGGATCCTGAACAACTTCGATCCGGATTCTTTCCCCGTGATCGAGCGTGAGTTATGGCTGTATGATATACATATATTTTCAGAGGGTTCAGCTGGCTTGGCTGGCTGTCTGGCACGCTCCTGATACACCCTTACGTTGGACAAATGTTTGACGACCGACGTTTCGAATAATCTTCTCGACCTCGCGGCGCGGTGACTTTCAATAGGAAACGCCAAGGATCCGTGGCATAATCTATATTCCATTCGATCACCTCCGCTCACGAAACAGTGTGAATCATTCGATGCTTCGTTTAATAAGTACCTACCGTGAGTCTATCACAGCTCCATCGCGCTTCTCGACTATTCAGCTTCACCAGATGAATTTAATGGCGACCTATAAGGCAGCCCGGAAAGGCCGTAATTAGAATAATAATTGGTTTCGCGATATTTGGCGTGGATTCGCCGCGACACCGCTGCGAGCAGTTGAATCCATCTCAGACGGGATTAGGTACGCTGTCTGTGTTTCGGCGCGGGAGCTGCCAATAATTGCATCTGGCGGAGCGAAATCGCGATCGTATCAGTCAATGCTGAATACGCCCTGAGTGATGCGCGCGCCAAGACCTCGAAATCTTTCATGGGCCTGACGCGTTTGCGGCTGCTTCGCCGCGCCGTTTCCTCGCTAAGTACTTACTAGTGTTAGGCACTTGCAAAGATCTGTTAGCTCGTGTTAGGCTTAGTGTGTGTGCACGCCTCTGCGAAGGGGGTATTAGCGCCAAGTATCGGGTAGGCACGTACGTAATTACACCTTCGTTGCTCGTTTCAGTCAGTACCGTTTGGCAACGAGCGTGGTTATTCAGAGGTAATTCCTGACACCTTCGATTTAGGCTCGCTCTCTTGACAAGCGCCTACTAAGTATCGACGCAGAGGCCCTAGGACCGCGCAGGTCGGAATAAAAACGTGCGTGTCATCCCGATTTTCGTGTACGTTCCGTTCGTCAGATTGAGAAGTCAGCCACGGTCCATCCAGTGTACCTATGCTTCTTTCCACTTGGCAGCTGCGCCGTGGTACCAGTTGTCCCGCGTCCAAGCATCGCAGTATCTCATGGTCAGACTATTACGGTCATTTGCGTACACGTGTATACGCACGTGTATCCCCATGTTAAGTCGTTATCATTAAGTATACACGCGTACACACGCGTACGAAATCGTGCCTCGGCACGGACACATCCACCCCCGCCTGCGCACACAGCCAGGCGTACACATTCTTCGTACGTACGTACGTACGTACACCCTCTGTACGAGTACGTAGACGTGCGCGCGGATAGACACACGTCTGCACGCGTTTATACGCGCATACCTTAGGTGTAATTCAGAGGGCGCGTACCACTATCTCCGGAATGCGACCTTTCTTCCTGCACGGTTCATTTACCCCATTCGTACGTACCAAATCGCGAGAGGCGTTGCATTCAGCGCGATATTCGCCGGTAAGTGTTCATTAAACCCCGCGCTCTGTCTGCGCGAGGGTTAATAATAGCGAAAGGCGTATGCAACGGGGCTGTAAGGGTGGCGTTGCCTCGAGATAGGTACGAGGAGGTGAGAGGGTCCGTCTGGTGTACCATTTTTCAAGGGACACATATTTCCGTGGCTGCTTTGGGGATCCAAGCCACGAATATAGTAGATACGCTCCACGGTCTCAGCATCGTTGGACGATTGATCGGTATCCAGTGCCGTTAAAGTCGAGCCACTTGAGTCAGATTTGTAACGCGAACAATTTTCGCCAATGTCCCTGACTCGCTACCTACATAGGCACATTCCATTTTTCTCTGCTCTCCTTTCGAATTATACGAGGCACATTCGACGACGCCCCGGATACATACACCGCGAATCTAAACCGCCCGCCCGCCCGTCTTAATTGCGACACGTTTGTACGTGGTTTAAAATTCCACCTTCCCTTCGAGCGTGGCGAGCCCTGCAATCGGCGGGGCGCTCGGAGAAAAGAAGTGGGTGACGAATAATTACGATGGCATTAGAGGCGCGTTAACGAGGTGTCTTTCGAGCGGAACCAGTTATATATTTCTATGCGCCCGGGGATCTTCGCGATAATTAACACGCGAGCGTTCCAGCAGCGACGACGAGCCCCGCCGTTCGACGGGGGTGTTTTCTCCTCCTTCGTGTCGCTAAATGTGCGCCCGACGCTTCGACAATTTCCGCGATAAAGACGTATCGCGTATTAATGCCACGCCACGCGAGCCTTCCCACCCCCGCGAGTGTTTTCATCGCGCCGGAGCGCGAGTCTTCGCGCTCGTTTCCCCAACGGCCCACGCGTTCCATCTTCCCGTCCTGCGGCCGCAATACGCCGACGACTAACAAACGCTATGGCAAACGAGCTCGTTCCAAGCTGATCTGGTTATCGTCTGGCACCTGTCGCCTACGTTATCTCATCGACGAGGCACCAATGAGTAACGGCCGGAGGTAATTTCAATTGGAAAACAATGTCCAGACACGAACGGGTCAATCTATTGGAAACGAGTCAGGCTGGATCGACTGAAGCAACGGCATTCCTCTGTCGTTATGGGCACTCGGAGTTCGTTGGACGAACAACAGATGATAGAAAAAGGCAGTGGCGCACTCGGGATTTAATCTTGGTGGGTGGAGCTTAATTAAGCGGAGACAAATATTTTTAATGCAAATTCTAATGGAAATTTTAAATTTTAATGGAAACATGTTCTTCTCGTGCTTGAAGCAGTAGATGAATTAAGTTCTTTTGGCGAAGTGTCCGCGCGTGATTTGAGACTTTCAATGGAAACTAGAAAACTGATAATCAAGTGCTCGTATCTCATGGTTTTAGGCAGGCCAGTCTGCAACATACTATAGGCAAAATAATTACCCGTCCTCGAGGCGAGGCAAGCAAGTCGGTGTCCTTCTGCACCCGGTTTGACGACATAATCAATAACGATTAATATCCCGTCCAGTGAGGACGGGCTAATGTGACCAGAGTGTAACGACCAATATAGGGATCTATGAATTTCTCGTTAATCTGCGATAAATCACGTCGTCCCGTCGACGTTCAGGCTTCAGAAATTCTTAAGGAG
Source organism: Andrena haemorrhoa (assembly GCA_910592295.1). Classification (NCBI taxonomy): domain Eukaryota; kingdom Metazoa; phylum Arthropoda; class Insecta; order Hymenoptera; family Andrenidae; genus Andrena; species Andrena haemorrhoa. The sequence continues at coordinate 12,279,851 of OU342944.1, read as the reverse complement.
CCGTAACTCCTGCCGAAGAATAGCTCGCTGCTGGCGGTACAAGCCACCATCGGCCGAAAGATACAAATTGAAAAATGTGGCTGGCTTCGGTCGCCAGCGATGGCGGTCGTGAGTAACACGAGGTACAGGGTGCCCCAAAACGGGTGATATACAGACTAAGCTTCCTCGAAACTGATGGCTCACGCGGAGAAATGAATTCCACACTTTTCGTTACTTCCTCCAAGAGGACCTGCTAGTTTTGGGGTTGCGCCGTGTATTTTAGGACACCCATGGCGCGTCTATAGCGGAGCTCTGTTTGAAAGCGACTTCCGCATACACTTACAGCCTCCTAGTTTCCTTTATGCGTCCGGGTAAGCCCGGGGAACAAAACAGACCGATGTGCAGCTCCTCGAATGCCGCTCGCATCGATTGCCGGATTTAAACGTATACTCTGCCCCGTCTCCGGGGTGCATTTTCCATTCCAGACAGCGGCCTCCACGCGACGCAGACGTATTTACAGCACGCGGAGGCATTTTTTCCCCGTTAGGTGGAAACGATGCCTCGCGGAAACGAGTGTTCTTTCTCCCAAATACAACGGCCCAGGCTATCCGGGATATTTCACCCGACCATCGAGCATCGATCGTGGTCTCGAATTTGTGGGTTTGCCGGGGGCATCGAGAATCAAGTACGTGCATCGTTATCATCTCGTTGCCTCTGACCGTTAAGTCGATTAAGTGGTGCAATATTTACGATTAAGTTAGTTGGATTCTACGAGGTAGAACGCGGCAGGTTTCGCGGGCAAATAATTACGGGAATTGGACGACAGGTGTTGGATGACACGCGACCCGCATGAAGAGGGTGAATCGAATATGGAGGAAGAACTGGTCCATGAATACTCGGTAAGCTGTATTCGCGGCCAGCGATGCGCGATCGAGCGACGATGCAATAATGATTCCGTACATTTGCGAATATTACACCATCGACAGTTACGATCGCCGATTGGTCACGGCTTATCTGTGCAAACAGTTTCGCCGGCTAGTGGGCGACGGGCAAAAAGTGACTGCATTTTAATAACCCGATTCACCTGGCCGAACCGTGCCGCTCGTCGCCAAGATTAATGCGTCCGAGAGAAGAACGCTCGATGATTATCGATTGGGCCTTGTTGAGCGCGACTTCGTCATCGAACTTCACCCGCCTCGTTTCCTTTCCCCTGTTACTATTCATACTTTTATTATCGTGCAAAAAATTCGTCGACCGCCTTCAAAGTTCAGCTGTTCCCTTCCGGTGCAAATTGAAAATTCTTTATTCATGAAAAAAAAACGAGAAGAATAGTGCAGCGGAAGGAAGAGGGGGCCGCCCCTTTGATGCCGCAGCCTCCGAAGTGGATAGTAAAACGTTTAATAAAGAAGGGGAGTGTCTTTCGAATTAATATCGACTCTGCTTGCCAGCCGCGGCGAAAAACGGGCTACTAAATCGTATTTCAATTGAACCGGGGGCTGGAAATCTTTCGACATGAACGAGATTTATGATAATACGTGCGCGAACCTGGCCACGGGAGCAACAACGAGAACGCGCTTCGACTCGGCGGTCGTAAAAGAGCAACGAACGGAACCAGTACAACGTGCATTAATTGTAGATTCTGTATATATTACTTCCGCGTCCCTCGCTTAAATAAAATTTAATACGCGCGAAAGGCGCACGCTCCCGATGCTAATTTATGCTAATTTAATTTCCCGCCCTATGAATCCCCGCTTAATTGTATTTTAATCGAAACATACTTTTAAATCTCTCTCTCTAGCGAACTTCCTAACTAGAAACCCGGGGGGGAAACGTTTATGCGCTGCGTCGCGATGGAAATTCCATCGACTTATTACAAAACGCTATCAACACTCAAACTTTCCCCTCGCAGAACCCCCGTCGCAGTTCCCGCACTTGCTACCCTTATTGCCAAGATTCAAGGCTCAAGATTGCCCATAACTTTTGAGCTATTCCTTAGCAAAGATTTGAGACACTCATTTCAAAGACTGACAATTGTATTTCGCGTGCTGTACTCCACTCGTTTCAAGATGAGAAATGGAATTTCTGGGCAAAGACATTGAAAAGTTAGATAGAAGGCGACGGTGTCGCGATTGCAACGTCTCTCTAACGAAATATAGGATTTTTTTTCGCCTGTTCGCTCGAATTTACGGTGCGGCAATGATGCGCGGTGATAGAGGGCCGTTGTTGCGGTGTATCGTCCCCGAAAACCGGCAACAGGCATTTAGAAGCATACGGAACGCGGCTCACCGCGGTTACTAATTAATTTCGAGCGGTAAGCTAGCGATTAACTCGGCGGTAATATGATCTCGTAGGCCGTGCACCGGCACCGGTTACAGATTGACAAATATGCGCAATCAGGTGAACGTGACGGGGTCGCGAAAAGTTAAGCGGTAGTTTGCCCGGCTAAAAGCTGCTCTCTCGCCACTGGGTACAAGCATGCATCGAGGGCCGGGCGCGATAATAGATTATCGTGCCGGAGATTCGACGAACTCCTGCGCCCCCTCGCTTCGGTAACAATTTCAATAGTTTCGCCTCGGCGAGGCGGCGCGAACTTCATTACAGTTCGCTAATTCGAGAAACGTCCCTCTCTGGACACTGGACATCCAGCCACGTTCGGCTATCACCCGATCAAGCTATTACCAGCCAACAATTTTCTAACGCTCAGCACCGTTCGCGACCGATGGAATATCCTATTTTCCCATCCCGCGCAATGCTCGCTGGCACAAGCCCGAAGCTTACCTTTTTGCGCGCCGCGGATCTTTGATGTGCTTCGCGTTGTCGCCGGAATGGCTCTTTACCACCTCGGTACAGGGTATAAGCCGGAGTTAGGGATATAGATGGATCAATTTTAGAGCAAGGGTCGCTTTCAGGAATCCCCCAAGCGTCGATTCGCTCCATTATCTTTGGAAAACCGGGCAAAATATGGCGCGATGAGAATAACGCTGAATATCGCGAGCGGTTGTTCTCGAGCACGTTTTCACGTTTCGACAAAAGGTCGCTTTTATTTACGTTCAGCTTCGCTCTCCCTTATTTACAGCGGCGCCACCGCTAACAGTGAATTATACGTGCAATACGATGCCCTCCTCTCTCGCGCGGCGCGAAGAATGCGCCCGGAAGTGATCGATAAGCCAAAAAACTTGCAAAGCGCTCGATTCAACAGTGGCAGTGTATTCGTCGTAAGAGTCATTGCCTGCCGGCCTTTTGTGCCCGCGCGCAGCAATGAAAAGGTCAAAGTAATTCCTGCGTCACCGTTTTATGCAACATCTATTGTTTATGTTGACCCACGTTTGCCCTCGCTTTTCAGAACGCGTCCGTCTCGTGCGTTGCGTTTCAATTATCGGGAAACCTTCGACGAACTGGCTCAAGCTTTTACCAATCCAGCAGCAACTATAAAGCGCTCCAACATCACATATCCGTAACGCCGCGACGATTGCTTCCTAAATAATCATCATCGTTAGAGTTACTCCGTGTTCGCCCGTCGCCACGCCGCTTGCCATCTGCCGCACGCCGCTCGCGGCAGTTAATAAAACGCGCCGTGTACCTCTCCGCGAAAAGGATTCTCTGCGACACAGAAGTTAGCCCTGCGATTCAGATTGAAATTGGTTTCTCGCGGAGGAAGCGCGCCCCGCGAGAGGAGGGTGATTCATAAAGAGTAATTAAAAATTCAGGCAAGTTGGCGCGGAAACTTCGCTCAACCGCGAGCACAGACGGCCCTCCCGCGGGGACGGGAAAACACGGTGTTTACAGTGGAGCGTGCCGAGTAAAGCGAGCCAAGTACATCAAACAAAACGCGATCTCCCGTCGACGACGGTGCATCAGGGCAATGAAGGATTAGCACGTGGAAAATCCCCATCGCGCCCAGAAAGGAAAGCAGCCCGGAGAATTCCAATATAGTTGAAGCACAGCAAGCAGCAGGATATCGCGTGTACTCACCGAAAAATCCGCCGGCGGCTGCTAGCTTAAAGACGATCCACAGCAGGTACGCGTAGATGATCCGTCCCCGTAGCCACCAATCCATGATGTTCTCCACTTTCGCCCGCCCTAGCCCGGGCGGCCCGTCGTTTCCTCTAACGTGGCTCGGTCACCTTTCTCTTGCTCGATAATTAACACCGTCCCAACGTAATCACGTCTGTGTACCTTTCCTCCGCGTGGAACACTATCTCCCGATCGTGTCTCGTCTCTCTACCATTCGCTCTCGTGCAGAACCGTCCGTGGCAGATCATTGAAATCACGCCCGTTAACACTCACTGTTTCTATCGCGTTCACTCGCGACGCCCACCTCGGGACCGGTCATCGCGCGCGCCCGACCAAGGGGAACGAATCAACGAACGAGCGAACGGACCCGACCGATACCTAACACAATCGTCGTCGCTTTTAACGTGACACGATGTCGAGGGCCGATACGTGACGGTATACAGGAAGTTTTGTTACACTTGCGGTTAAACGTGTAACGACGACGACTATCGGGCACGAAGGCACGGAAGCACGAAAGCACGCGCGCACGCAATCCCCGGCGGGATACGTGTTTCCGGGGGCTCGAGCCGCGACTACGGAGCTGCCGCGAAGCTCGCCGCGGAAAGGTCGAGTTTTACCCTCTCCTAATGACGCTCGGAGGCCGCGGAGCGCGCGCGACTGTTCTCCGAATCACGCCAGGTCAGATAGTGACGATTCCCTCTCTCTGTCCTTGCTCCCCATCAAACCTCCCTCCTTTCCAGCCGTCCCACGACGCTACGCCCCGTGTTTTCCTCCCCCTTGGCCCTCGTTTCGGCTGCCGGGTATCGCTTTCGCGTCGTCGATTCACTTGCTCGACCTTTCCTTTAACGCCGGCGTCCTTGATCGGTTATTGGCAAGTCACTGTGCTTTCGAGCAGAGTCGGCTCTTTTCCAGGCAAGTATGTTCGTCCCGATATTTTTGGGGCGGGCGATGCCACCCGACCGATGCATGGTTCGCGTGCACCGGTCGCCACGAGGCCTCTCAGTGCAATTAATCAAGCTTTTGCGTGGTTTCTTGCGTCGCCCTCGGTGCCCCGATCCAGGGAACGGGGGTTCTTTTTGGAATTCCTTTGTACCTCGATGGCGAATCAATCGATTCGGTTCCACTGGATTCTACACTTTCGTCTGTCCGTTCTTAATCGAGTACACGGGCGTACAGGAACATTCAGATCACACGTATCGTATACAGGGGAAGATGGAAAGTTTTAATGGCGAACAGGGCGCGGAGACACTGAAGGGTCCTCAGCTCGTTGGTTCAACGGCACACGCGTCCTCCTCTTTAAACGTCCAACGGACTGTCCATCTCGTTACTTGTGTCGGTTCTCCACGTTCTAACAGAGAAGGGACGGGATGAGAGCAAAGCGAATTTCACAGACGGCGCAAGACACGGGGGAACAAAGCAAGAAAGGACTCGCTCGCTTGACTGTTCGCCGAGGTTTCACGCCATCCTTCTCCCGGAGCTGGGAAAGGTTCTCTCCGCGAGCTTTCGAAGCTGGAACACGTTACGACTCCTCACGCTCCCGTGGAAAAGTTTGTACATCGACCGCCGTGGAAACTTCCCATTCCCTCCCCATCCTCCGCCGTTGAGAGGTGCTCTTTCCTGGTCCGACTTTCCGTTCCGCTTCAAAGGCGGCACATAATCAAAAATTTTTACGCTTTGAGGAATCCGCCGAAGCTCACCGGTGTCTCGCGTCTCCTCCGAAATGGGACAAGATCGTCACGTGCTCGTCGCAACGTCCTCTCCAGATCCCTGCCGTCCCATTTACGGGCGATACTCCATCTGCTGGCGGCGCGGATCGAGTGGAAGGTCGATCCTCGGTTGCACCTGCTCGCGCCCAAGCCGAGACCTCGTTCGGCGAACGGCGGCAGCGAGACCCAGCGCGCACTCTCCCTTCGATTGGAGCCGCAACACGTCCGCCGCGTAAACACTGAAACGCAGAGCAGAAACTAGTAGCCGGCGCGAGAACAAGAAGGTGGGCACCGCGAAACGTACGCCAACGAGCGGCGCGGAGAGGATATAAGGGTGATCCGCGCGGCGCGGCGCCGAGGAGGAAGGGGCAAGGCAACTCGCGACTGGAATCGCGTGGCACGAGGCTCGAGGAGAAAGGAGACAGGAGAGAGAGAGGAGAGGATCGAGCCAGAGAGCCGGTCGTCGAACCGGTTTCCTCGCGAGAGATCGCAACGGGCCAATTGGAAATACCACTGACAATGAGTCCACCGGCCGGTCTCTTTACGATCTCCCGGCGCTCGCCGGGAGATCGACGGCTCCGCAACGGTCTAGATCCGGACAACGATCTGCTTGCAGTTTCGCCGCCGACTAACCGTCCGATCGAGGATTTCATCGCGGCCTCTGCTCATCGAACGGCTATTTCGCCGCGCAATCGTTCGATACCAGTGCCCCAAGGTCACGATGGAAACGCATCGCGGCGAACCAGCTCGATCCTCCTTCGCTCTATCGAGCCCCGTCATGGGCACGTCGTTGCCCGCGAGTCGAGCGGAGCCAACGATCCGGAGATAACGTTCCAACGACGGCCCGATGAAAATTGATAAAAAAGAAAACCGATAAATGCTCGGATAGATAAGATGGAGGGGCGATATCGAGCCTCCACGCGATTTAATAACTTTCCTCCCGCGGGTCGTTCAGCGTGGGCTTTAAAAATTTTACGAGGTCACGAGAATTACCGTTTACCTGACACGGCGGATTTTCGTTCGCCGCGTTGAAAACGAACGAAAGGGAATCGCATCAACGATCGTTCCAGCTTGACCGACAACGAAACGGGGATGCATTTTTTACAGGGTTCGCGGCACAAGTACGCGTGTCGTTTACATTTTTCCCCGAGAGGGAACGCCGCTGCAACGATCAGTCGGAACTGCCGGGGCCGCGCTGTCCAATTCTCGATTTGAAATGACACCGGCGGCGCATAAATTTCGCATTTTTTCTCTCTCTCTCTCTCTCTCTCTCTCTCCCTCTCTTCCCTCCACGGTGCTCGTCTCGTTGACCACACGCTCGTTGCGAAATATTGCGCCGGCGGTACGGTGGCGATTAACGACCGCCGCATAAGTAGCGTGCGTATTATTGATGTTCCAGTGGCAAGTATTGCCAGCTGATTAATAAACATGGCCCGCAGCGCGATTAATAATTCGCGTCGAGCCGCGAGCGAGACCGTAAAAAGAGGCATCGCGGACGGTCGACGTGTATTCCCTCTTTTCCCCCCTCTCGCTATTTTCGTCGTCCATTCGCGGGACACGGATTCGTACACGAACGAGATCGGTCAATTAGATTGGCGCGGATTTACGCTAAGCAGAGCGGCTGGATACGCGTTAACCGTTCACCTACGCCCTACGGCTCGAGCAAACGTTTATCGGGTCAAGTGAAAATCATCGAATCGGATTCGAGTCCCGGCGATTGCGAGTGCTGGGCGACGCGAGTCGCGTCCGCCGCGCAACAGTTTCGAGCGATTAAACCGTGCCGACTCGCAGCACGGTGGAACGTTGGAATCATTAATTCACCGGGTGAAAGGTCGAACAATGCCACCGGGCCGTTCACACTTTCAGCAGGCAGAAAATTACGCTAGGAGAAAATGAGCGGTACTTTCCAATGGGACATATCCAAAAAAAAGAGAGAGAGAGAGAGAGAGAGAGAGAAAAGAGATCGGACAAAAAGAGAATGAACGTGGAGAAGTGAAAAAAAGAGGCTCCCTCCGTTTGCCATTGTGCAATTTCCCCCCCGGCTCCGACTGTCTCTCTCCCTCGTTCCCTTTTTCTCTCTGGCGAACGTACGAAGCATATTCTAAAAGTGAGGATAGAATTTTCCAGGGGGCGGCTGGGGAAGGGGAGGGACGCGCGAGAACGATCTGGTCGCTCGTTCGAGTGCGTGGACGCTCGTGCGTGGTCCCGCCTCTGGAAAAATCTGTTCCCGGTAGATATGGTCTCGTACCTTCCGGTCCTCGTCCGGTTTCCGGTGCGAAGACGGCGAAGTAGAGCGAAAGGAACAGACAGACGTTGAATAGCACGAGACACGCGCGCAGGGATTGCCAGGCGCGGGAGATCCTCGAACGGTTCTTTTTCCGCCTCTTCCTCCGTCTGCGGAGTCGACGTAATTTCACGCGACACGCCGACGACGCCTGACGTCGATGACCCGTCGCGATCGTCACGATGACCCGCCGCGGTTTCTACCGGGATGGCATCAGTGCCCCCCAGCTACCGATCTCCCCGGCCGCCAACGCGATGCTGCGCGACGTTACGCGAGGATCGCGCCGCGCGTCTCCCCTATCCTACTGCCGTCGATCAGTATCGGTCGGACAGAGAGAGAGGCCAAAGAGACTGCTGAGCGCCGCGACGCTGCACGTCCCACAGAATCACGATCCGCACTGGTACGCCATCGAGCGTTAGGGAAACTTCAGCAACCCTCCGACATCCTACCCCCCACTATCTCGGGCCACCACCACCTCCGCCTTCCCACTACCACCACCGACGCCTCCGCCACCACCACCGCCACCATTCAGTACGGTTTGCTACCACCACCAGCAGCAGCAACAACCACCACGGACGCGAGGATACGTGCCAGACACCACACTCACACTAGAGCCACCCTTCGGTTCTCCAGCGGCCAACTTTGCGCGCACGCTGCTATCAGTCCTCCACGTCGTCGGTGTGCGCGAGCGCACCAGGTACCGCTCACCCCCCCCCCCCCCCACACCGGCTTCCTCGATTTTAGACCCCCTTCCACGCTTTTTCCTCGCCCTCTTCCTTCCACCCTTTCGCGTCTTTCTGCTTTTTTTTTGTCCACCGTTTCCTTTCGCCTCCCCCGCACCCCCGCGCAACCCCCCCTTCGGATTACACCACGCTGCATGACGATTTCGGACGAAAACATTGTCGAGTGGTTGCTCGAGACCCCGAGTCTCGAGGATCCTGCGAGTGTTCCCGAAGAAGACCGCGCCACAAATCCGTGCGATCCTCGCGTGCAAGAGCGGATAAAGCGGAGCGATACTGGCCCACCTACCGAGCGATTTCTTTCGAGCTAGTCGATAGGAGTGTCTCTCGTTCGAACGATTTTCATCGTGACCGCGAACGAGTCTCTCGTTGGACGCGAGTCGATGAACCCGCTGGATGATTCTACGTCGGTAGGCCATCCCTTATTTCTACGCGTGTACAAATATCATGCGACTAAGCGGTGTGGAGAGAAATCTGTAATCTGATATTTTGACACAGCTCCAGTTGCGGATTACTCAGGCTCATTTAATCTGAGTTCGATTTCCCTATTTCATTAGTCATTCAATTACGAAAGCGGAGCTGTCATTTTCGCATAGAAACGCTGTCGCCCCACAGTGCTCGACACCTGACACTCAATGGATTTGATTCGACGAAATTGGACGAAGTCGCAAAAAGCCTCTACTCCGCCCGATAAAATTGTCAACTGTGTAAAAAAATGTGGATAGTCAGTTTATCCGATAAAGAATAATTGAAACGTGTCGTTGTCAGTAAGCATTAGCATCGTTCCCAATGGACGTTGCTACTTTTTCATTCGCCAGCCTCTCTGTAACGCCGTAGTTCGTTGCCGTGCTATATATAAATGCACCTTCGCTATTTAAACAGGCCGTGACGAAGGTGAAGCGCGCGATTAAATTAAACGCGGAATGTCCTCTGTGTTTTCCCGTGCCAAATGAACTCGCTCGCGAACTTTCTTCGATTTTGTACTCTTAACTAATCCTCGCGCAGCCTGGCGCTGACCTACATTACGCGTAGCTCCGACTTTCTTTTCCACCGGCCACCTGTCAATTTGCCTCTTCTTCGTTCGCTGATTTAATGGCGCGACGCTTTCGAACGGGGGGGGAGTGTTTTGGAGGCTGCAATCTCTCGCCGTTAATTCGCGGTAATTGCCGGACGTCCCATCGTTTATTAAGGAACGCTTGCTTACGGCACGCCGAGAGGATCCCGTATTCCCATCCACGGAGTTTTCCCGCGAATGAAAATACGAGAACGATTCGGAAAGAATGGCGGCGTTTCGATGGCTGTTTGTAGATCGAAATTGGAATCGGAAGTTTCCAAATACGGGCTGCAATCTCGATTTATATGGAGGGATTGCGAATCATTCCGCGTGTGCCAACACGACGCCGGGGAAGCGCGTCGAGTTATCTTTCCCGGGCGAAATATTCCGCGGCCGTCGGGTGTTCGCGTGTTTCCGCGAGCGTCACGCAATTAAATTATAATAATTCATTGGAGACGCGCCTCCGCGTCCCAAACGACGAGAGCGCCTTGAAGCCGTCTCATCCGGCGAGCTAATGTCGCGCCGTTAAAAAATTACGCGACGATGCTTTGAAGGATACAAGGGTTCCCGTACACGTGTCAGCGCCAGGGCACAAAGGTGGTTCAGGCCGGCAAAGAACGCGCCCGTGTGCTGAAGGGCTCTCTCATTGTTCGGCGTGGTTTTTTTTCCACGGCGCGGCCAGACAAGCAGTGATTCGATTGCGCCGGGTAAACAATCGAATTTTCAAACAGATTGTTTAGAGCCCCGTTCGTGCCGACGAAGAGGAATAACACGCGCCGTAGATCCTAGGTCCCCGATCCAGTCCTCGTTTCATCGCGAGGTAAATCTTTTTGGCCCGAGCTATTATCCGTTCGAGCGCTTCGGAATATAGCGCTATTTTTCCGGGAAATATCAGGCTGCATTCCGAAAATATTAAACGCAAACAGCATGCAAAACGCGGGCTAGCGTACGAATCGTCAGCAACAAACGCGGGGCCCTGGAATTCCGAAGCATCGCCAAACAAATACTGCGCAAACAGCGAGTAATAAAACGGAATAATAATAACAACTGATGGCTGCGCGGGCCGGTCCACGTCTTTCGGTCAATCCGCCGATAAAACCGATACAAGGAACGCTGGACAATTCCTAGCCGCCCGCCGCTTGGATCAGGACATTGGGCAAGTCCGGGTGAATCCAGCGTTTCGGCCGAAAATTCCGTTGCTGCATTTCAATCGCGAATTTTCAGCAAATTCGGCATTTCCAATTCACACCCCCAGCTGAGGGTTCGTCTAATGCGCCCCCCGGTATTGTTTAAAATTCCAGTGACGCTGCCTCAGAGAGTGTCGCCGTCGCCCGCTAATGGGATTCTGGGGTTGTACCTCTGTCATGTAATTAAACTGAAGCGAACAAACAAGCAGCTGGGAAGGAAGCTCGCGGCGCGCGACGGGAACGAGGTGGCCGATCGTGAAAATAAAAGGCGAATAATTCGAGGCGCAATTGGATAACGTATCGCGAGGCTGGAACAAAAGGGTGTATAGGCAAGTCGTAAGCTGGAAATTGGAAGCTCGCTCGTCCAGCGAAGCCGGAGTAAGGTCGAGTTAGGGCACCTAATCCAATGTTTTACAGGTTTACTGATTGCGGTGGAGTACGCCGGCCCTCCGGAGCAGGGTGGACCTATCTACCCTTCCAGGTCCCCTCACCGGAGGCCGTTCTCTTCCGTTTCCTAACTCCCGTCCCCTGACCTCCCCGCGCCGCTCTCACACATTCGTCCCGGCCTTCGTCGTTCTGTCTCGCTTCCTGCCCTAATTCTTCGGCAAATAAACGCATCATTGAGCAGCCGTAGATTTACCAATCAGTCCGATGCCTCCTCGTACAGGACGACAGAAGCCGTGCGGAAGCCCGCACGATTCGGAATAGCAATGAAAACAGACCTTTAAATCTATCCCTATCTCCGCCTCGCCGTACCTGCCCGCGTCCATCCCCTCATTCACATTTCCACCGTTCCACCCTCTTCTGATTCCCGATCTATCGGATCGCTACAACCCGAGCGCGCCGCTAACACGAGGCTATTGATACCACGCGCCCTCCTCATTTCGCTTCTATCTCCAACAGCTTTCAAATCTCCCTATCTGAGTTCTGATAAGAATGCTTCCAGATGGGGCTACTTGATAATTTATTACCCGAAGAGACAAGACGGATCCGAATTCGTAGGTCACCCGAACAGGCACGGTCGAGAATGTACAGCGAGCCAACGGTGAACGGCAGGACTAATCACGTAAAAAGATGTCGTCGACGTTACTGTGTGTATAGTCACTTGCCGTTGCCTAATTTCTATTTAAACGAGTCTCCTTCTTTTTCTCCTCCGAGCTGTCGATTAATTCATCGTTGAGGGATCGTTAAGCCCGGCCAGGACGTCGTGGGCCCCGCGGAATTCGCAGGGGAAGCGTGCCGTGGATGCTCGGCGAATAGCAGATGGCGGAATTTCATTTCGTCGAATTAAAGCTACTGAAAAAGTCCGGCGGCGTAAGCCACAAAAACCTGTACAGTGATAATGGACGGTTCTTGCGAGCAGCCTTTGCACGCTGCGTTAGTTTCATGGTTGGACGGACAGATGGATGGATAGATGGATGGTCGGAACGGATGTCCCTGCTATCGATTAAGAGGAAGAGTTCTGCGACGGACAAGGAGAAAGTTGTAAGTTGATGAAGACAAATGGTAATCTTATTTTTAACTCCGCCTCCGGAATTTCCCGATCGCGGGAGAAAAGCTACCCGTCATGTCCCCCGTGTTAAATCGTGGATCCTTCGCCTGAATCGGCCAAAGATGAAACTAACTAGTTTCAAATCACCCGGATCACGCGCAGAAACGTCCCCGGCTCTTGTGAAACGTTTCAGGGTGAGCTCTGAACATTTCTATACTATGCTCGCGCTCGCGAAGATGTCGTAATTTCTCGGACAGGATGTAAGCCTCTTCCTTGTCTGTACGCTAGGAGACGGGGGAGCTAAGTTCACGGTGTTTACACAGGTTTACTTCTGATTTATTCGCATTCCAAACGATGCCAGCCCGTGGAGTTTTATGCGTCGCCATCTTCCCAGGATCTCCCTTTTTCTCGCGGTACTTTGCGAATCGTCTCGCGCTAGCTCCTCCGCGTTCGCGTTTAGCAGCACGATGTACCACAGGATATGCAAAAACTATTTCATCAACTGGACGACGCTTCCAGCCTCCCAATCAGCGGAACTCTGTTTGCCTAACTGTCGCACTCCAGTCGCTGGGACATCAACGAGCCGCGATTGCATCAGAATTTGCTCGACACAACGATCTTGTCCTGAAGTGGATATTTTTGCCTCGTTAGGGGAGAGGCGAATTGAAGCGACGTTAAAAGTTCGGTTTCGTTTGCGAAGCACGGCAAACGATGGAACACTTTGCATAAATACGAAGCCTGCGCGGCAAGTCTCTTCAACTGTAGTCTTTTCGTATAAAACGGTGACCCGGTTTCACCCCGGAAGTTAATTGCGATTCGAGCGGGGAACATCTCATAACGCTATCGCCGAGGCGAAATGAAAGTATTAGGAGTAACTCCGACTGGATCGCGGTGTAATTTACCCACAGCCAGGCTCCCAACCACGCGCATCAGTGGCTCGAGGTACGTCGAGATCTTTGGAGCAGCTCTGAGACGGAGTGCACGTACTAAGACGATTGTCACCCACGACGCAGAACCGGCTTAGGTTCCCGTGAATGTGAAATGAAGTTAATTCGCGACTGAGCACCCTCTTGGGTCGCTCGGAACCTATAATGTTTAGCCTCTCGTGTGTTCACTTCGCTATAAAGGAGGCCCTCGAAGTGCACAGACGAGAAGTTCGCGCAGAAGGGAGCTCAGTGAACAGTAGTCAGCCAAAGGTCAGTTACATGCTCGCCTTTCGAAGCCCCTCGCACCTTCGCCACTCTGCAATGACGGAAATACAGAGTCGTCAATTATCCTTTCGCAAGATACACCATCGCGTCAAATTGCGCTCGAAGGAAAAATCTGGAAAAAATATACGCCTCGGGAGTATCTCACACCTCGGAGAGAGTGTATCGCGAGAGGGATGAAGCTCTGAAAGGTGGATTTCGCAGCGTACACTGAAGCCTCCTCAGCTCAGGCAAAGGAGATACGTCTCACTTAATCTTCTCTGCTCTACGTATGTATATACAAGTTACACGCTCGCGACCTCATAAATCGATATAATTCCCCGCAGGAATGGAAGAGAATTTCTTTCATCCTTTCGTTCGCCTACTGCGTAAACATTAGCAACCGTGGACGTACTATTTCATTCTCAGGCTACCGTGCATTAATCACGTAACACAGCACTTGTAATTCCCCGTCCCATGGAGGTGAAAATTATCGCGGGCGCGTTATTACAGCCGTCTTCAATTAACCGGAACGGCTGCGGGCGTTGTGTACTTGGCTTCCAGGAAGAGTGTAACGCGTTCGGTAGCCGCGGATCATGGTGTTTGGCGAAGACGAATGGTAAAAAGGGGGCCCCGGGGGCTGGTCGAGGAATTTCCCCTTTTCCTTTATTGTTCGTTATACATACACTGAGACCGTTCCGCTAATGCGTGGCGGCTTTAAACTATAAAGCCGCCTCTCTCTCACTCTCTCGCTTCACCTTCGGCGGTGGATGACTCCGGCTGCTTTTTAATCACGCAACAAGAGCCCATGCGCGGCTACGCCGCGTCGCAGCGTTCGTCCTGCCATAAAAGCAGCTGGATAATGCGCCCTTACCTCAGCCCCTTTTCAATATCCGCGGTTACGCGGATCGTAAATGAATTTACGGTTCGAACGTGCCGTAATCCCTAAGTTTACACCTCCATTAACAAGTCGAGTGGCCCCCTCCGTTGACGGAAAAAGCCTTCTACTCAGCTTTCGACCGATAAAGTGGCCTCGGAAATTGCCGCCCAGCCGGGGGATTTCACGAGGGGGTCGGCACGACCGTCGCAGAGCGACGGGAATAAATGAAATGTCGCTAAACGGTCTCATTAACATTATCGTACTCGTTTTATTAATTCCCCGGACGGTTTTCGGTGCCGTGGAGCCTTGACCAACGGCGATCGATAACCAATTTTCCCGGCTGCCACTGAAAGCCCGCCTATCCAAGGGATTGCTGTGTTTCCGAATTTCTCCGGTCCCTTGCAACAACGCCGGCGATCGGAACACGCAACGCAATAAACTGAATAAACGTTTGCGTGGCTCCGTTGAATGGAATAAGATCCCGGCCACTCGACGGTAAGTTCATTTAAAGATTACGATGCACCAGAGGGGGATCGGGATGGGACCTACCACGGTAAGAGAACAATATTTGGTTCGACGGAAGATTTACAACTTCAGACAAACACGATACCCGGGCGAACCCTCGCGGAATATATTCGCGGTGGCCAAGTCGGAACTTGTACTTCCCGAGAACTTTACCGGCATTCAAGTGTACATCTCCTCTCACCCACCCCGGTCGCTTCCGAAATCGAATTGTCGAGGGGATCGGAAAAATGTTGCCCGCTAGGAATTGTACCGAGGGAATTCCGTCGCGACGCACCGAGGATTATTTATATCGTCTTCGCGGCAACGTTTCGACTGTATGTGTCGCTGGAATAACAGAGAAATTTCGCGGTCTTTCTCTGGGATCGTACGAAAGCCAGTGGATCGATAATACCCCGTAAAATTCTTACCCCGTCAGCCCACATTCACTGTATTTATACCATTCGTGCAACAACGTATTCTCGTTTACGTCCTTTCGTCCCGCTTGAAGACGTTCTTTGCTGTCCCTATGTAAATCAAAAGGCGCAGTTTCTTGAGATACTGGCAATAAGGTCGCGTTCATTGTCGTTGTGTTGCAGAATGCGGCGAACAAGAAACTGCAATAACCATTATATCTACTCGTGAATAAGTGGCATTTATCTGCGCGTGGGACGATGGGTTTTAATGGTTAAATTCTCCGGACTGTTTCGCTTTGTCTGGGTTGTGGAATAAAGAGGAGAGACACGTAGTGGAAGTTTTCGAGATGTTTCGAGGTATATCGGTAGTCTGTGCGTCCGATTATCAAGACGAATGGAGAGATCTGTCTCAGAGTCATCGATATCGACAGGCAAAGGGGGTTGGGAGTTAGGACGAGCCGATTTCGTGAGAATTATTCATCAAAAACGAGTCTGGCGGAGTGTGATGGCCCATCGGAAAGGGAGTCTCGTTGGTTTCCGTAGCATCAGCCTTGGCACAGTGGAAACGGAGAAACTGGTGTCTGCACGAAATTCCGCTTTGACTACAATGCCCCAAGGGTTAAGTACCGCGGGCGCAACGGACATCGTCGTTCCAGAACTCGGGCAGTTAACCCAGCGCTCAAAGCTTCGCTTTGCAAACGACGAAAGCAGAAAATCTACTTTCCCCAACTTTTCGATCTCTTCGCCTCTCCGACAACCATCCCTGCCCGCCCCTTTTACTTAAGCGAACCGAACGGTTTCATTTTTGAGACAACGTCGTGGAAATCCCACGACGATCTCCTTTCGGCTCCTCCCGCCTCCTTTCCCATCTTTCCTCGCCGGGCATAGAATCATTCTCGGCGAGAGACCCCTCTTCCCTGACGAACGTTCATTACAACAAATATTGGAAAGCAGGGAATTCTCGCTCGAAGCCCCGGCCGCATTCCTGCGGCACGGTGTTATGAGATAAAAAAGGAGGAATCGGCGTCGACATGGAATCCCGTTCAGTCTACAATACCCGGCGGGGTTAAGTATCGCGGCGCGCATCGGACAAGAGCAGTTAACTCGGGTCTCAAAACTCTAGATTGCAAACTGGCTAGCCGGAAAAACTACTTGCCCCAACTTCCCGAAACTTGCCTCCTTTTGTTCTAGTCTATTCTCCCTCGCCACGGAATCACGCGAATAAACGCTTACCGCTCGAATTTCCCGTGAAGAAAATTTCGAATCTCCTTACCGCGAGCACGTAACTTTCCTCCCTTCGATTCGAGGAAGAAAGAGCGCACTACCTATCGCAAGCTCCAATGCAGTATATCGTTTATATTTTCAAGGGGAAAAGGGAAGCTGAACGCGAATGCGATTCGTGGATTCGATGTCCACATGGTTTTAATCTCGTTGAAGCGAAAGCATTGATCGTTCCCGAGCTTTCCAAATATATACCGCGTACGAAGAGACCAAAGGGCGTTGCTGAACATCGGCGGGACACTTCCAGGAATTATTGTTAAATGATTGAAAGAACTTTCCATTAGTTGAATGAAACCCATCATATCGGAAAAAATTCCATGACAATGAGAATGCGGAAGCTATGAAGAATTCTGACCAGAAGAGAATCTGGTCGTGCGATGAAAAGGACGATTCGATGTCACGTGTGCACTAATTCCGCGATACTTTTAGACGCTTGCATGAAAGCTGGAATGCATAGTACAAATGACAATTGTAATTGAGAAATCTGATTTCGATTTGGAGTGTTTCCTATTCGAATCAGCTGCTGTTGATTCGAGAAATGTGCAACGGTGTTAAGTGAATCGGGCAGACTGTAATCGTAACAATTACTAAATGTATCATCCTGCAGAAAAATCCATAATTTTACTCCTGTCAAGTATGAAAAGCAGATGATTCGTGGCGTTTGTACAATCGGCATGTCCATGAATAGACGTGTCGCTCAAAAGCGTAGATTACGGGTCAGACCGTATTTATTATAAGATTTGAATTCATATGAGATTTTAGGGACCTTCTGCAGGATCTTTATGAAATTTTATGTTCGTATAACCTTGCGATAGTAACAAGCACTCGAAACTACGTGAACTCGGGGAGGTTATCGATGTTCGTTAATCGTACGTATATAAGACAGTACGCTCGGCAATCAGAATGTTCCGTTAATCCATTGTGGTGCAAGCTTCCTCTAATTAGGTATTGTATGTACGCGCAATCAATGGATGCTTATGTTAATGTTAATCAGCAAATATGAAGACCAATTAGAGACAAAGGAACGAAGGGAGACAATTAACAGTGGGAAATATAACAGAGTCATTAAGAGGAAAATTAATGCCCCCTAGTAGTCCAAGAAGTAATAATAACGAAACGAGCACTGGTACGCTTTATATACATCCCGAACACTGTCAATTTAATTAGGTCAAAAGCTTATTCTCCAATGATACTATTATTTCCTACTACTTAGGCAGAATTCTCCCCTTAATGTCGAAATAATTCCATAGGACATTAAGGGTTCCAAGTGAACATTTCACGACTGAATAAAACGCTAATCTTTTATACGAAGCAAGTGGTCCCATGGGTCCCATGGATGACCCAATCGTTAATACCTCCCTCGAAAGCTGCACAAAGGGAAATGGAGGCAGAGGCTACGATATATTTTTTCCTCCGTTCGACCACTTACAGCCCCCCGTGACTCTGCTCCCTCTCAGCTCGCAGCTGATGCGAGCGTTATTGCCAAGGCGCGAGCTCTCGAAACAGAGTAAAAGCGTTCCGGCTCGTATTGCCAATTCATTTGTCTGGAATCGTGGAACTGGCCGTGGAAACGCCCGCGTACCCGGGGTTAGAAGGCTTTAAAACGATGTAAACTGCGGAAACGTGCAAATAAGTATGCCGAGGGCCCGCGAAGGTACGTCCGCTTCATGGCCTGATAAATTGTTCTCGGTTCGGAGGGCTATCGCTATTCCGAAGGATGAATGTGCGCTAATATGCGCGAATGCCTCGAGGAAAAGTTTCCCGCGCGACTGCGGGGTGGGAAAAATTTCTGCCGAACTGCGCGAGCTGGACGGTTCGAACCTGGGTCGAAGGAGGCACCCATGACGAGCCGACGAACTATAACCGCGAGCCTTGTTCCCGGTCCTCCAACTTCGGCCGAGGAAAAAGTTCGGAATCGCGTGCGTGAACCTCTGACCTCCGTGCAGTGTCTTGCGGCTAATTCGTTTCTGCTCGATTCATCTTGCTGGATACAGTTCTGATGGCAATGCATTATTCATCGGAGCTTGCAGGGCTTATTAACGATAATCGGACAACTAATGGCGGATAATAAGAGTACTCGTAACCTTTACCCGCATGAAACCACAGCTTGAGTATACAGTTTTCCTGTGCGAAAACTTTATTAGAAAAAAAGCATTAGAAAAAGGTACACGAACAGTCACACAATACGTGCACGAGCTTCCATTGTGAATTATTAACGCCATAAATAGACTAGACAGTGAGCACGCACCCGTTATCATTAAAATATGTGCGACTAATTATCATCAAACTAATTAACTTCGCGAGAGAGCTAATTACGTAAACTTCGTCTGTATTCGATACTCCACGGAACTATATCCGGCAACAACAACTTGTAAATGGTAGATACTCTACTCCCTGGTCTGCAACGGTATCGTAGCCGAAATTGAAAATAGGTACTTTGCTAATATCTGTGCGCAAAGCATAGAATATCGTCGGCAACAAAATGCGCCACGCTAACAAGATTCTGAATGCCCTTTTACTCTCGTTAACCTCTCCAACGCCGGCTGCCATTAATTTAACTCATAAATCTTTAAGCCACGGTATTTCCCGCTCGCATCCCCTACGTAAACTTTCCCTTCGACCGACGATCCCTTTTCTTGTTTTGCTACTGCCGAGTGGAGCTCTTGGAAATTGTCCACGTCGATGGAAATACCAAAGCGACTTTGTATCGTTGCCGTCTTCGTTCACTTCGTGGATGCACTTTGCCCCGTCCGGGGAAAAGTTTTCGCCCGATCGAGGACGTAACCGGGTCGGGGGTAATTTCTGAGCCCGCCGAGAGCTTAGAAACCACTGTTACACATTATGTACGTGCCATGCAGAATATCCTTATTACACAGTCGAACGAGCAAGTCGCTGCCAAGGTCCCCAGTCCACCCCCTTCAAGCCTTTCTATCCGTACCCCCTATTTCTTGGTAGTCGTGCTATAAATTTCTTCAGCCACTTTTAAAGCGCTCGCTAGCGGGTCGACGATTTTCCCCTGGATTATGACTGAAATTACTTTGCCCGGTGCTGTGGCCAAAAATGGGAATGCGGTCGCGTCAACCGTCGGCAGGAGATGTTACCGACACGAGAGCAACCAGCGATTCCTACCCCCGTCAGAGTTCCCTCGCTTGTTCGGCGTAGATGCCATCGAGGCGACTGTTACTAAAATTCTACGATCAACAATGGACCCGGATGGACTCTGCGCTAAACGTGGGAGAAGCGTTTCACTAGCGGTCGATCGTTAACGACGGCTGACGAAGACACGGAACGCTACATCATCGAACGAGAATTTAATTTCGCGAGAGGATTCCACGGTCACGGCGGGATGGGGCCGGAGAGAATCTAAGGAGATAAAGGGCGTTCCGAGGGGACGGAAAGCGATGTTTGAAACGTGGTTAATAAAATCGCATGAATATTCAGCAAGCGGGAGGAGGGAGGAATTGGAGTCGCCGCCGATTCGAAACAAAAAGGTAATACGGATCCGCCGTTACAGGTGCCGCTCCCTCTGGAAAATTGAACTTCTGAAATCCGCCGAGGATTATTCCCCTTTCCCGTTCGTTTTTGCTGCGCCGTCGATTTCGAAATGAAACTTCGTCCATTAAAGCTCTATCCCACGCGAAAATCCCTTTGACGGTGCTCTTTGTTTGGCGGTTTCGCGGCGCTTGTTACCAGCTTTCGCACAACATGAACCGATGGGAGCGCGCGATATATGTATCGAAGGAGCACGGATCGTGGGGTCGATGATTATCTTGACAACGCGGGGAAATGGCGGCACAATTTCTGCGCGACTGTGCGCGAGGCCGTTCGCCGGGAAATTTTAAAAGCACTCGGGCATTCGTTTCCAACCACCGGAGATCCCGCGCGCGGGCGAAAATTTACCGCGGCCGGTGGAAAGAATTTCCACGGTCGCTCGGTTCAACGTCGCTCCCGTGCTTCTCCTTTCTGTCTCGCTCCGCCGGCGATTGGCCGAGAAGCTTTTAGCCTGGAACGCAATGGATCAACATCGACTCGACGGGTCACGATCGGCTGGAAAGAGGATTCCTCGGTATATTAGACATCGTCCACCGGCCGCCGTCGAGCATTTCGATGCGCGACGGCGTTTCTCTGCTTGCGAAACAAACACCGGCGATTTAGAGATCCTCCTGCGAGACTAAATAGACCCGGCGAGGAAACTGATTCCATCTACCCTCGGCTCCTCTCCTTCTCTTGGCTCCGCGCCCTAATCCCCTGTTTTTCTTTCCGTCACGAATCCAAGATTTTTTCCATTAATCTGTACCCTTCTCCCTGCCCGGCGCTACCAACGCCGTATGCTTTAAAGGAGCTCCCTTTTCACGAGACAACGCGGGTAAGGGTATTAAAAGTGATAGATTCAGAAGCTCGTATTAATCGAGTGGATGAATGATTCAGGCGACTGGCACAGTTGACGGTCACGGGGAATCTTTGTTCGCACGGTCGGAAGCAATGGAAGCCAAGAGACGAATAACAATTTAATTGGACTTGCAGCTGTCTGGCAGTTTCTAAACTCGCCTCTATTCGTAATCAGGCTTGCGGCCGGCGGTGGGATGCGCGGTTAAATAATTCAATCCTCCGCCTCCGCGTGTGGCCCAAGGGGTCTCAGGATGTCTGCCAGCCAGCCTGTAACGAAATTCCCGGCGTACTGGTAACTGGGGTATTAAGTAGCCGATACAGCGTGCAAGTACTCGACGCTGTCAATAGTAAGACCGTACATAACCGGGGAGCACGGGGATGGTTCATAATCGAGTCGCTTTGCAGGCGATCGTTTCGTCATTAGCGTCGCTGATGTTCGATGGAGTTACCTTTCGACGTAACAATCAGCCGGCGATTAGCATTTCATTCGAGACAAACTGTTATATTTCGACTGGAAGGGAATTGCCCCCCCGCGATATATCCGCCGTGCTCGGCGATACGCAATTTCCTGTTATTACAGGGGAACGCGCGAACCTATTTGCTCAACTGCACTTTACGTTACTCAACACACTGTATTAGTTATTGCCCTGCTTGTTTCCATTCATGCGCGAACTTTCATCGCGCGCCCCGAAGAGTGCCGTGCAATCCGCACAGAAGTAGATTGCGCTGGCACACGGCTGACAAACGTAACGAATCAACAAAGAGAAAATAATCGAGTGTCTGCGCGACATGGTAAAGCGGCTGCGATACGGGGCAACCCGCTCGCGAGCATAGACAGAGCATTTTGACAAATTTATATGCTAATCCCGCGCGGTTGACGAGTCTGAGATTAACTTCGGCCTCCAGTTGCCAGTCGCCAGCCTCCCCTGGCCGACCGTATTTTCTCCAGTTGCCCCAACAATGTCTCTTGTCACTTCATTTATTCCGCGCCGAAATGGCAGAAGCATTATTCAGTTCGAGCCCGGAGTCCATTCCGCGAATCGGACAAATTTGATTCGCTGGCTCGCCGCGAGTTTCAGATCTGTCCAACTGCATCGAACGAATTTTTCAGCGCGAAAGTTTCCCTCGAATCCGCGCTAACTGTAGGATTAGGTGGTCGTGACAAGTTCGACCCTCGCTCGAAATATGTTAGAACACACGCCACCGCGGGTGACAGTGCTTCTAATCGGGAAACGCGGCAGCTCTCCATAACGAGATATTTCTGGAAGCTGTTTTTCACCATGAAACTACGTGTAGTTAAATATTATAATTCTAGCCTGCACTCGTGTCTGTGATAAAGAAAGAAAACGTTTCTTGCATAGTCGGACGTTTCGTAGAATATCAAAGGTGCTAAAAATGTTGTTGGAACGCTCCCCATTTTCTTACGCGCGAAGACGAAACGTTCTCGCGTTTACATCTCCAGAAGTTCTTCTCATTTCCAGAGCAAGTGGAGAACGCTGGAAAAATTTCGGCTGGCTGTTGCAGGAGTAGCCTGTAAGTGCAGACCTCTCTACACGGACTTTAACTGAACGGGGCCGAGTGGAAAAAATTTCAGCGTGCCTCGCTTTGGAGCGAGTAGCACGGCTGCGGATTCGTATCGGAGCGAGTGTTGCAGTCGCCTTATTCCTGCCAGCTCGCAGGAGTTGCTGGGCCCGGAAAATTAAGGTCGGCGAGAGCAATGTCGTGGCCTCGCTCGGCAAGCCATTGATGTGCCCGTAAAAACGAGCTCACATAGAAATTTTATTGTCATCCGAAAATAGCGTGATTCTGTCTCGAGTGGAATGGGTCCGAGTAGGTGTAACTCTCTCTTTGGATTATATCCCGCGGAAGCAGTAGATCACTTTCCTTCCTTCATCCCCTTCAACGATCCTTTAAACACCTCATACGTCGACAAACCGAGGATAAATCAACATTTCCGTTTGTTTACAAACTCGTTCTCCAGGCTGTTTGTTTCAGCTCTCGTGTTCTTTACGTGGAGTAATCGCTGTTCTGTTTTATCGCGGAGTTCAAAGGCCCCGGTACGATACCACCGCGATATTGAATTGTTTCATAAATAATTTCGATTCCTCTCCACCGCCTGGGGAAGAAATATTGCCTTTTCGGTCATTTAAACGTCAACGAGGCGCAATCAATCTTCTCTGTGCCTGTTAATTTCATTATTTTTTCTATCTATCAGCGTTGCGTTGGTGGATTTAACGGGGGGATCGTCAATAATAACGCACTAAAATATTAACTTTCAAAACAGGTAAACACTCGGCCCGGTGCTTGCGGAATATGAATTCCGAAAAGTAGCGGAGAAAAAATATGAGTTTCCGTGCAGCTTGCACGTTCCCGCGTCGTAGTGAAATATACAATTTACGTGTTTCTCGTTTATTCGCTTCCATTTTATCGGGTCGCAGCGACTGCCCACGTTCTCCGCGGGTAAATAGAATTAATAAATGCAACGGAGGGAAGTAGCCATTGCCACGACGGCGGGGGTGAGATACATACTTATTCATAAGGAAAAATCTGAAAGGTGTTCGACCTGCGCTCGATGAAAGAGGGTTTCTACTACTTGAAGCGGACATTACGTCGTCTGTACATCGATTTCCGGGGAGCCTGTTACAGGATCTACAGTTTTGTTCTTTAAAATCAAGCTCACACTACCGAAAAAGGTGAAATGGGGACAGGGTGACGTGGAATGGGAGTAGGAATCGCGTCTGGCTTGACTCGAAGTAGAAGAAGCCGCCTTGATCAGCCGGTTGGCTTTAATCTTACTGTAATCGACAATTTCTTACGTGTCACACGCATGCGACGAGGCAATTTGAAATCAAGGAAGTGACTACAGCGTGACGGGGCTTTTCAGCGGGACCGAGCTAGGACCGCGGGTTTTAATTTCAAATTTCCAGCCCTTAGCGGCTCGCGTCCGTATATAAATGATGCAATTGCCTTCGGTGCAGACGGGCGAAAATAAATTATGCTCCCCCGGCAGAATCCACCGCGTACAGGGCGGAACGATCGTGCAAATTTATTTGCGCGAAGAAGCACGAAAGAGTGAGCCCAGGCCCACCCTCGCTTCGAAGGGCTGGGCAATAAAGGGATCACACCGGGCCGGGCTAAGACGATTTATCGTCTAGGTAAGTTTGCCATTTTCGATAAAGAGTCACCGCGCTACATGCTATAAACGGGGGCGCGATGGGGACAGATAAAGTCAATAATTCGTGGCGTTTGACGGGCGGCTTATTGCTTCAGGCGCAGAAGAATCGCGGGAACGAAGGTTTAGGGCCGCCAATTTGTCAAGAATACTTTACGGCTGAATTTCGGGTGTCCGAAGGGTAACACCCCGATGAATTTCGCCCCGGGTCCACGGCTCCACGGCCGCAGGCACTCGCGTCAGTATCGTTCGTTACCGTTCCTACGGAATTCATACGTAGGAAAGATTTATCGCGTAGAGAGCATTTTAACAAGTTCCCTCCTGCTCAGCAATAAATCTGCGTTGACCATCGATCAGGGGAAGTCAATCAACCAGTAGCTCCGCGCCGAAGCCGTGTAAAAACAAACAGTGGTGTAAGATTTATCGCCTAGCACTCATGTCAATCGTGTAAACTGCACTCGACATAATGCTGATTGTTCAGAGTCACAATCGATAACTTCTGCTTGGGACTCGCTAGCTCCTGTTTGCCTATGTAGCAAGTGAGCACCCATCCAGTCTGACTAAAAAGGAACAAAGTGAACCTCTGTCCTATTAAATGAATTTAAACAGTTGTGCCATTTGGGTGACCACCAAAACCACTTCTACTCCTCAAAACTTTGCTCCTCCCTCGTTAGAAGAATTGCGTTTCAAATTCAATATAATATTCGCCCGCCATCTAGCGCGGGAAAAAATATCGCCAGTTCCATTTAAAAATGTATCCTCGTGCGATTGTCTCATCAATTAGAAAAGCTGCCGTGGCACGGAGCCCAGTTCTACTTTACTCGCTGCAGGAACGTACCAGCATATACCAACAGACGAGAACTGGCATGGGCGATCAATATTTCAAGGGGTTGTACTCTGTCGGTGGTGTGCTGCAGGGGATGCGGTCGTGGAATACACTTCGAGTGACCGCTGCCGGGATTTCCTACACTTTCATCCAAATTCCTCCTCGATACAAAGTGGCCTGTCTAACGTATATAAAATTTCGAAAGCTCCTCAAATCGTCGTAGCTAAAAATTCAGTAGAAACCCTAAGGCACATAGTGCACATAGTAGTCTTCTTATTCCTAACTTTTCAGCTGTTCTTCGGAGCCTGACATCTGAAACACTTGCGAAACGTTGGTCAAGGTGCGCTGAAGTCTAAAAGTAGACCAACTACCGTCATAATTCAACAAATCCTCGCAGGATCTGCCGAAGATCTCTCCAGTTGTGGACGTTACCTTAGAATTCCACGATACTATGGGCAGAGACAGAAACTGCTGAGCGAGAACTACGGAGTCACGAAGGGACAGTAACGTCGGTTGTTCCGCCTGTTGAGCAGAAGAGCGGCGGCGCTTGGCGTCGCGTCGCTCGAGGAGAGCCAACGCGGGCTCGGCTCGAGGCTGAAAATAGCCGGGTAGAGCCGCTCGCTCGCTCCATTCTGCTCGGCACCGCGCTCCGGCAGAACCGCTCGAGCCTCGATACGAATTTCGTCGGAGGGGCCCCGACAGAGGAACCGAGGACCCATCCACCCCGAACGAACTTTTCGATCGACAGGACGACCACCTGGCTCGGTCGAGGCCCACCCTCCGGAAGTCGGCTCTCGAAAGTGCGCGCACCGACACACGCAGTGAAGAAGTTCTCTTCCGCAAGGTGAATCTCCCAGCGAGGTGTTTCATTCCGTATCTTCTTTTCCACCCCCGAAATCGCCAGCCGAGCGGGACAGTGAATTATTCGCAGTGGTTGAGAATCGTGAAGTTCGAGGGTAACGCGGCGGTGCAACACCGGTTGCGTTGCGGACGGTCGCGAGACCAATCGACCTCGATGCATTTGCGTATCATACGTATCCCGAGAGTGTGCGTGTTCGTGGGTGCGTGCGTGCGTACGGCTGGGCGGGACACCGTGCCGCAGGGAGAGCTCTCTCGAAAGTTTGTGGCGATTTAATTACGGACACGGCCGAGTAATCTTTCTCGACCCGGAGGCCTGGTCAGGTAACCGAACGCGACAACAGGTAACGATCCTCGGTTACAGAGCTCAATAACGTGTGTTTTGGCACGCGAATCGGCGTTATTACGAAACACGGGTTCGGCGAGTAGGGGCCGAACACATTGACGGCGGCTTTACTCCAATGACACAGTGTATTTTCTCGCGGCCAGCAGCGAGAATTGTCCGAGGAGATATTTAGACGGGCGACCGATGGTTTCCTCCGTTGATCCGTTGCCAGTCGCTTCGGCGTCGATGATTTATATAGCCGTGCGAACCGCGGGCAGGGGAGAGGCGATCGCTAGATCCTGGGATGCCGCGTATCCGGGACGATCGCTGCTATCCTTAACCTTCGATTAACGCGTTACCGTTTCTAATTCGAGCGGAAACACGGCCAAGCACAGCACGTACGGCGATTTCAAGCGAGTGCTGGGTAAATGCATCTATTTCTGCTCCGTTGCTGGAAATAGACGCTAGAATGAAATAGGCACCGCTTGGTGTGTCTGTCCGCGTCGCTGATCGCTGCCGCGTTGTCATCCTCGATCATATTATTTAATTAGCCGACCGTACGCTCCGCCGACGCTCACTCTCGGATGTATCGATCCCGATGCTGCGCGGGTAATTGAAACGTTCGCGCCAATTCGAATCGTTTACCATGCACCTCGTCGGGGGTGTGGAATTCGCGTGGATCCGCGCGATTGGATGCTCCGCCCTAGTGCTCATTCCGCCGCACGCGCTTTACACAGTTCTCGAGATCTATGGTGCAATAGGAAGGCCACACGTTCAGTGAGTCACGTGGTGGTGCCTTAAATTACACCGGAAGTAACGCGGGGGTCGGCTGGCCGCTCCAAACTATTTTTACTTAAAGCCATCGAGCGCGCTGGATTTATATCTAACGTAAATACGCGTGGCTAGATGCAGAGTATTAATGGGATGAACGTTTTCAGTGATCGCGGTGACACTGCTAGTTTCATAGATCAATAACACGCTCCTTTTGCACTCGACTTCCCACAAAAATACCGACGCGACGTTTCCAACGAGTGGCGTATAAATACACGTATTTCAGGTTTCGAAACGCGCGAGCAGCAGTCCCCGATTCTAGGTCACCATAATTACTTGCCTCTATGCTACATCCGAATGAGCACAAGATCAGAGCTTTCCTGCTCGCTGAACAAACTTCTTTTTACCCCGCGACTGTTGGCAATCGTTGCTTCGGAGATAATTTCTTAATTACCAAGAATAACGGGAAATACCGTGCAGTGCTTGACATTTTGCAAAACCTTAAACAACATCGTTTAAGCACCCGTAAATGTCACAGTATTTCAAAACATTGCTCTGTACATGTGCATAGTGTTCTCATTTGCAAGTCTTCTAAGAGAACATGTCTGAAGAATTTCACCGAAGATAGACTCAAAGAGGAGATTCTTGGAGACACAGTCCTCCGTGGCTATTCGTCCAACGAGGGGTGGCGATCGTAAAGAAAATGTAACGAAGGGTTGGCACGCGTAGCGGCGAACAGCGGCATCGTGGCCGTAACGACGGAATTTCGAGCATGCGGAATTTGATTGAAGTGAACGGGCGCTTGCGCAGGGGCTGTCTAGGTTCGCGCGAGACACCCTCGGGCCAGTAGTGGCTGATCATCGGTGCACCATCGGAGGTTAGGACGTCGTCGGCACCCGTGGTCGCCGTCGTTGACGGGGCGAAACGTTCTGCACCGGGTGGAGAGAGTAAACGGAGAGCAGGCGAGGGGTGAACCATGTCGAACCGTGACTCCGCGTGACCATCCCCTTGGCTGGCTCGGTCGACTAGCGACGCAAGAGGGAGCGGACGGGAACGAAGGGGAAAGAAGCGAACGAGAGAGCGAAGGAGCTCATCCACGTTACGTGAAAACGTACCGACGGGATGGCTGACAGCGAGGGTGGCTCCGAGCAGGATGACGTATCCTTCCTCCGCACGGTGAGTCTTTCCATCTATTTATTCCAACTGAAACCTACCCAGCCATTCTGGCTAAAGATGGCATAGAACCTCCTCCCGAGTGGTTTATATCGTACTCCGAAACAAGAGCTTGAAATCCGGAGAGGCTCGGAGAAGAAGCTTTCCAGGAAGAGTGATATGGTTTGGTTCGTGCAGGCACTGATTTGTCGACGAGCAAAGAAATTCGATGCATAGCAGATTGCAGGCGAATCGCGTGACATATCTAGGTAAACGTCGCGCGCTGCTCCGTTTGATCGAGTCGCCGTGTCAGGGATCACGTGGGAACATCGAAAAGCGCGCGACATTATCAAAGGATACCGGTCCCTTGATGGAAGAACGTGGCCGACTAGAAGGCCACGTCAGCGCTAGAGCTTAAGCGCGTTCCGACGGAAAATGCGCAACACCGAGGGGCGAATCCTCTTAGGTGGCGTTAAAGTTAAATTCACGGGGTACGGTATTTACGGTGTTTCCCGTGATCGCCTCGCTGGAACCGTAGTCTTGCATAAAATCGCGATTTTCCTCGCGCAAAAGCCAAGTGTTTGTACACACCGGTGGCAGGCAGGGATTCAATGAATCGTGGAAGCACTTAAAGTTCTCCCGCTGAACGACCTTGACCTCGTTCAGCCCCGTAAGGATCAAGCGATAGCATAGTGACCGAGAGGGTAGACGCAGCCTTGAGCTTCCGTAAGCTGCACACGCTTCATGCTCGACTCTGTATTAAGCCTCCCCCTAAATAAAAATAACATCCCCGCGATGCACGCGGTTCCGTTATCACGAGCCCGTTTACCAACCGGCGACACGCGTGCCTATCGATTTTCCGCTCTTTTCCTTTCGCTTTGCCAACAAAAACATGTATATTTGTTCCATATATAAAGTACGAGCATTTTATCGCGCGACGGGCACACATGAGGCGACCGTCTCGGATGAAGATTCTCGATTTGATTCGCCGACGGGGTTGGGGATGTGCTCGATTTCACGATAAAACGACGTCGAGGCGTTTATCTCTGGGTGTACGTGGGACTCTCGTCGGGATTTCTCTCCGTCTCACCTTCCAGTCGTGGCTCCTTTCGCGACTAAGCGTCTGCTTTGTCACGCGAGAACGCTTTGCTTCTTGCGAGCCAGCTTCCCTTCCGATTTCGAGTCCGCGGGTTCATTCGAATGTGAAACGAGCACTGTTGTTTTCCAAGTTTTACTTTCTCTTCGATGGGCATCGACACCTCACCTTCGCTGCGAGTCGTATGTATTTCTGCCTAGACTTTTCGGACATGGAGCACCATTTCTTGCCAGCCCTCCGGGCCACCTCCGTCACGTGTTTCGAAGGGTTCTTAAAGTACATCTCCAGGTAGAAGATAAGAAAAGGATTGTTGGACAGGATCTGTCTCTTGCGCCTCCTTCTTCTGCGAGGCTTGCAGATACATTTGTCCTTCTTTCTGGAACCCCTGCGCGAACGCCTGCGTGAACGTCTGCGTGAACGTCTGCGTGAACGTCTACGTGAAGGTCTACGTGAAGGTCTACGGCATCCCCTCGACCCCCTTTCGATCACCTGGTCGCTCCCAACATTGGGTACCTCTTCATGAACATCCTGTTGCGCCTCATTTCTATCGGAACATTCATATCCATTAATGTTGAAATCGTTACTTAATAGTAGTCTAGTGAATGCCCAAGGACGTTATCGCTTCCAAGCAGTCCGGGGCAAGGAATTTCCTCGCGGGTCGGTGCTGAATTCGTAAAATAACTTTGGGTAAAGTGATCCAGTTAGAGTGAACGAAAACTACCCGCAACCCCAGCACTTGCGCGGTGATGTCTTTCAAAGACTGCGGTTCCTCCATACCAGAAAGGAGTCGCGGAAGTTCCAAGGTCTCCGAGGAAATTACTATGCCACGAAGAAATACCACAAAGCGACGGTCTCCAGCGATCGTGCTCCTTAATAACCGACAGTTACTCCCCCATTGTTCCCCTCGTCTCGAGTACGCGCGTTAATACGATTGATTCGCTTGGTCGCAGAAAGTAACCGAGACAGTATCGCGCGCTAATCAAATTACGCGATATCGTGCATCTCTGTTCCTTTTACTTACAAAGTGTTAAGCGACAGTAAACACCGTTCGTGACTCGGAAATATAACCCAGGCGTGTTTCCCCGAGCCGGGCTGGAAAAATAACGCTATCGATCCCCATCCAAATTTCGCGCCAGCCCTCGAACGTCATACAAAGCGTGTACTCGTCGCGGATATATCTGGAGGAAAGAAATTTACGAGCCTGCAACATTTTCCCCCGACGAGCGCCCTCAAGTTCGCGATGGTAAACGCGATTCGATAGCTCGACGGTATCGGCACGTGGCTATTTCGTTAACCTTCTATATACGTATATGGGGTTAAGCTCGCGACAAACAGAGGATCAGCGGTCGATTCGCTACTTTTATGGGATCGCGTGAGGAATATGCTTGTATTTGATCGGCGACCCGATAAAGTTCGATCCGAAACGATCTAACTGCCGGAAGGGGGGTCACTCTCGTTTTACAAGATCGATCTATGTATAAGCTCGTTTCTGGTGAACAGTCTCACCTGCTCTTCATGTCATCCTCGTGCTCGTATAACCGCTCCATGTCCTGTTACTGCGGTACAATGTTACTTATCACTTGAAAATTTGATATATGTGCCGGAGATCCAAAATGTCCAAATAACCGAAAACATTTGAGGTTTTCAGTGGCTAGTTTCGCTTTGCATTCGTATCGATAAGGCTCGATTGAGCCAACCAAATGGAGCATCGATGTTTCAATTATTACCGAGCTGTCAATCTTCCTAAGCTGTCAATCATGCGGAGTCGAGCTCCGCGCTCAAGAACTCTTGTTCGCGTCGAGACCAGAAAGATCGATTTACAGGGGTGGCGGCGTTCAGTGCAGAAACAAGCGTAACTGTTTTGAATGTAATCGCTGGTGGAGATTAAATTGTTTTGAGAACAGGTATATGCAAAATGGCTGTAGCGGAAAACGTTGCGTAGGAAATTGTGTCGCCGAGAGCGGTTGGCTGTCTCGTAATGATCATTAATTAACTCAACAACCGTGGGTTTCCTACGTGCCACTCAAAATTACCGTCCCCTTTCTAGCGTCAGCGGCGCTTGCTCCTCGGCCGAGCGGAAACGGACGGCCGGTTGTAATTAAAAATAATTATTAACCACTGTCCGAACCAGTCAGCGTCGTCCACCCCGCGAGACGCCACTAGACGTTCGTCTTTAAAAGCGGTGGTTAATTTTAGCAGTCGACGCAGCATTGTTCCGTATGATCAATACGCGGTAGTGTGTAGGTACCCCTTCGTCAAAGATTCCACGTCGAAAAGCGGCGGTGTGAGTTAATAACGGGTCGAGCTCGCGAGCGTAAGTACCTACGCGTACGCGATCACCAAGGAAAGCGCCATTAACGCTGCAAAAGCGATTGCGGGGGCCTCGATGTAGCCGTTACGGAAAAAGCGGACGACGCAATTGCTTTGGACAGCACTAAAAGCTCGCTAAGATAATAGAGACATCGATCGTTAATTAGCGTCGACGATGCATTTGAATCGAGGAATGTACTGCTCTTTCTCTGAACCCGGACAATGGAACCTAACGATAAAGTAATTCTATCTGTGTAGAAATATTTCAGCAATCGTATTTCTATAAATTCTTCCGACGTAACGCAATATCCCTCGAGTATCGTTAAAACGAAAGATCGCAAACCCAAAGCAATTGTCCCTATGTTCTCATCGATATTTCGGCGGGAATGAGATAGATGAAACTACTGGCTCTTCGACGCGCAGGCAGAAGTCCGTCCTAGTGATATTTACATTTACTCTTCGCGGGGACAAAATTACCCCGGATTATCCCATGGTAGAATATAGTCGCACCCTTGACCTATACCGCAACACGTTGCAGCTTCGATCGCGGCCGATCCCATCGTGCGATGAAAATAATCGGTTTATTTGATTCATTGTGCACGCACGCCGTTACCCGTTCCTTTTGCCGTGCAGTGTCTACCACCGTTCCATGCTGTCCACGCGACCAAACATTGACGATAAACTACAACGACGATCATTAAATCACAGACATGCACCGTGCGGATTGTATGGTAGCTCGGTTGAAATTACGCTGTAGGGTAAACGCGCCAATAAATGATCACTTAAGGGTAATGAATGAACACTATTATGGAATTGTGTTTGCAGCGCGATTGATTCCACGCGCTACAAAAATTGTTTGGACATGAAGCAAGAATTTAAAAGAAGTCTCTAATAAATTAGGTGCTTATTTTAATAACTTATTTTACTCCTTTTAATAAATAATGTCCATTTACTGTTACATCCACCGTTCTTGGATAAACAACCGAGAGGAGGCAGTCGATGAAACCGATCAGGGATCTATTCGCTCGAATTTCCGGGGTATTTTAGCGCGTCGCATGGCGGAAACGCGAATATAGTCGCGTGCCTTCTCGTATAACTCGGCAACACGTTATGTTAATTAGCCCACTAACAGGTCTTATTTATGCAACGAGCAGCGACGTACTCGTTCTTTCCAGTGCGTTTAGGAACGGACACACGCGTGACGCGTTTATCCGCGTGAAAGTATGCAAACTAAGTGGGCGGAACCGGTGTTCCTCGCGGCGGTGCGAATTGTAAATCGAGAAACGACACGGAATTTCCAACGATGCAAGGCACGATACTTCACCATCGCCGCCCTTTATTTCCCCCCGGATGGTGGAAATAACCTTGTTACGGTGCTCGCAGTCGATCGCAATTATATTCGCGATCGTATAATTACGCTATTACGCGTTAATTTGGAGCGCACATGGAAACACGTGTCGTACATCCGAGACGGATTGAAATTCTATATTTGTCGGCGATGCTAAATATCGTCGTTTAAAAATACTTGGGCTACATTGAAGCTCTCATTAGCTCTGCTTCTACCGCCTCTTTAACCTTAATCCTGACGCCGCGTAAAGTGAAGTACATTCCTCTAAGATTTCTTTAAAGAGTGTTGTTCATTTATTGCAAATGATTGGCGGTTTATTTTAACGTCGGATCACGCGATGGCTGGTCCAAGCGCGGTCTGACTCATCCCCAGCCATCGTTTATGCACAAGGATGCAATTGCCGCCGCTCGAGTAACCCGTCTGCGTAGTAAAAGCAGTGGCATCGTTTCCCCGAGACAGCCTGCGCCGAAAATCTCGAGAAGCATTTCCCAGTATGCCCGCGTAAACCCGTTCACGCATTCCTCAGGCGGTCCAAATTGGTTCTGGCACCGTGCGTAACATCTGCCGTTTGGCTCACATCATATTTCAGCGTTTCGCAAAGGTCATCGTGATGCTCCTCCTCGTGCTTCCAACGCATCAATGAATCGTTTTTTCAACGCGTAATCTCGTCCACCCCCTCGCACGACCCTCCCCACCCGCAATCTCCAACCTACACCGAAAGAACTACCCCCCCCCCGCAGAGAATTCTAAAGGCTGCGTTAAGACACCGCTGTACCGGCTGCACGTATGCATTGCACGGAACGATACGCCCAAATTTATCCGGCGGAATTTAGAGAAATATTTCCGCAAGACGGCTCCAGCTATGCATAGAAATTTCTGCCAAATCGAATTTTGCATACAGATCAGTGCCTGCTGAAAAACAGTTCCGCGAGATTGCATCGACGCTTGGTAGAGCGACGGGAAACTGAATGGTGGAATACAATTTTTAGGAGGACATGGTGTGCCTGTCCTGCACCGCGACTGGCGAAAGAGTCTGCCTCGCGGCCGAGGGTTTCGGTAACAGACACTGTTTCCTCGAGAACATCGCAGACAAGGTAATCTCTTCGGATCGTCGCTGACGGCGCATTAGCTTGACAATTAAATCGTGCAAACGGGAGGAACGTTAGACTGTGGAATGGCAGAAATGTTTCAAACTTCTTGCAGCAATTAATTGAAATTATGTTACAATCTCTAACAAAGTAGAACTGGCACGAATCTCTGTAATTGTACAAGGAGAGATTGATAGAGAAGTTCGAGGCGCTTTAACGCGTTGCTTTTAGCAGAGTTTGGAATGATTTCGCATTGCGCAGTCAGTGAAAATGAGCGTAACGATCAACGAGGCAAGCATTATTGATCGTGACACTACGATACCAGTGAATAGTGTTAATATCGAGCATTCTGTGGTTGTAGAACATACCGCCGGACCTGTCGCAATGCGTATTCGTAATAGAACAGGCTCTCTCGGTGAGGGCCCTGCAGGAATTGGTCACTGCCGCCGGTTCCGAGACGGTAACGTACCACTTCATTATCACCTTACACCCTACGAAGATTCTCATATATCGCGAACGTTACCCAGGGAAGGCCGCAGGAACGATTCTGCGACTCTCTATGTATAATTCCACAGGAATACACTGCGCTCTTTTCCCAGTGCAGACGTTCGTGTTCTATTTTTACTTGTAATTTCCTTTCTCTTTTTTTCGCTCGCCGACACGGCACAGGGCATAATTCCAGCAGATTCGCGCGGGAAAAGTTTCGTAATCGCACGACGAGCAAGTCTCTCCTCTGCATCGTGCGTGCGACGTTTAAAGAGCCACCGTGGGTAGATCACCTGCATAGGAGTGGGCCATAAAGTCTGTTTGATTTCGCATCGTACGCAGGAGAAGGATTAATCAACAAAACCGCTGCCCCCATCACTTTTTTTTGTACAAATGTATCCACTAAACCGAACGATGCACTTAGAAAGTAGACGGTCGCGGGTTCGACGGCCTGTACACGTGTATTTTTTCGCCCGGCGGCCACTGCTCGCCGGGGATTTTTCGGGAGCTACGTACACCGAGAACGATTTTCTGAATGCATCCGCACGAACCTTTTGTCCACTAATTGTGGCATGCGTCCATGTAGCCGCGTAACAATCGCAAATTGTCTTTCATTATACGTATTGTCTTTGTCCCCCCCCACTGTTGTCCAATTTTTTTTTTTGTTGCGTTCACCGAAGCGTCGCACCCTCGCACTCGCAAAACGAGAATCATCCGCAAAAACCGTGTCACGGGATCATTCTCTACCTATCGAACGACATCGTAGGCGTGTTGATCATCACTCTAATCATTTCACTCTACAACAAAACAAACGATTGGCGATAAACGAGATTTACAACTCTTATGTTTCTCTTTGCAGCAGCAAGAAAGTTTAGTAAGTATATCTTTCGTACCGCTCCAGGGCGTCGGTTTATTGTTCATGCTTTGGTAACATCATTCGCTTTCGATTCTGTTCTAAGCCTTGTCGTTTACTTTCGCTCGGACTTCCGATGCGTTTCTGTTCCTGATTGTGCCCGCCTGCTTTTTATGTTAACGCTGACACGCCGCACTCTGCGACTACACGCATTTACGACTGCGCTTCCGTTTAAGCCCGTTCGATTAACGTGTACAGTTTCGACGCGCTTCGCATGAACGTTTACTCGTTAGCGATCGTTATTTATGGCCTCCTCTTATCAGTACGCCTGTTCACCTTTATTTCTCTCTTTTCTCCTCACTTTTCTTTAATCGATTTTCGACCTACGAGTATCTCAGGCCGCCCTGTGCACGAGTTTCCTTCTCTGCAACGTGTTTTTGAATTTCTAGGGAAAGGGCACCGGATCCGGCCACAGAACGTTGTTGTACGGTAACGCTATTTTGTTAAGACACCAGAACAGCGATATGGTAAATATTTTAAGACTTTTGGTAATCTTTCTTTCTCCTAAGAAGCTTGAGTAACTCGTTGCTACTTCCCTTGCAGTACTTGGCGTGTCTGTCGACCAGCTCGTCCAACGACAAGTTGGCATTCGACGTCGGTTTACAACAACATTCTCAAGGTTGGCTACAGGAGTATTATTAATTTATAATCCGCGTTAATTCCCGCCGTCACGCTAACCATAATATCGCTATTCAGGGGAGGCCTGCTGGTGGACCGTGCATCCAGCGTCGAAACAGAGGTCCGAGGGAGAGAAGGTCCGAGTAGGTGACGACCTGATTCTAGTGTCCGTGGCCACCGAAAGATACTTGGTGAGCAATCCTCTACAACGTTCATCGATGATCCCTACCACTTTGTTGCGACGAAAAAAAAGTCGATGCGTTTTATTGGCCCGC
The DNA here is from genome assembly GCA_910592295.1 of Andrena haemorrhoa. NCBI lineage: Eukaryota > Metazoa > Arthropoda > Insecta > Hymenoptera > Andrenidae > Andrena > Andrena haemorrhoa. The sequence continues at coordinate 12,243,503 of OU342944.1, read as the reverse complement.
TGCCCGGCCGTAACCACTTCGCCGATGATCCATCAAAGCTTCAGGCCGTGCCAAAAACTCCGCGCCCACCAACCGTCTCACCTGTTTTCTTTCAGCACACCACGAAAGAGAACGATCTGTCGGTGGTGAACGCCTCGTTCCACGTGACCCATTGGTCGGTACAGCCGTACGGTACTGGAATCAGTCGAATGAAGTACGTCGGTTACGTGTTCGGCGGCGATGTGCTGCGATTCTTCCACGGTGGTGACGAATGCCTCACTATACCATCGTCATGGAGCACATCACCGAGCCAGAAGTAAATTTCATCCCTTTAACCACGATATTACCACTTTCAATTCAGGATTCTTGTAAATAGTCGCCTGTTCAAACGTTAGGATAATCGTTTTTAAGGATGATTCGATTAGCGTGGCTCTACGACTGCAGGGCTTCCGCTACTTAATGTCTACTGCTTACAGTATAGTGATCTACGAAGGGGGCAGTGTAATGAGCCAAGCGCGATCCTTGTGGCGGCTGGAATTAGCGAGAACAAAATGGGCGGGAGGCTTCATCAATTGGCTGCACCCGATGAGGATCAGGCACCTGACCACTGGACGTTATCTTGGCGTGAAGGAAAACAATGAACTGTACCTGGTCGATAGGTAAACGCGTAGCCTTAGAGAAGTTCAAGGTTCAAGTGAAATGTCACGTCACTAACTCACAGTAAACAAATTGATGTTACGGTTGAAGGAACGAGGGGACTATTGAGACGTCGACGTTTTGGCTGCGACAAGAGAAGGATGATCAGAAGATCATTCTCGAGGACAAGGATCTGGAAGTGATCGGAATGCCGATTATCAAGTATGGTGACTCGACTGTTATCATGCAGCATGCCACTAGTTGCCTCTGGGTCTCGTATAAGGTAGATATTGGAATTCTTGTTCTTGTGGATTGTTCTGCGACGAAGTGGATGTGTCTGAATCTGTCTTCGACGGGATATAGTCGTACGAGACGAAGAAAAAGGGCGTGGGTAAAGTGGAGGAGAAGCAAGCAGTCCTTCACGAAGAAGGGAAGATGGACGACGGTTTAGACTTCTCTCGGTCTCAGGAAGAGGAATCTCGCACAGCTCGGGTAATCAGAAAGTGCAGCAGCTTGTTCACCCAGTTCATCACGTGAGTACCTATCGATTAGCAGTGAAGGATTCGTTCGCATTCAAACATGAACAATTAAAACTAGTAGAGGCTTGGATGGAACCGTACAGAGCCGTACAGAAAAGTTACAAAACCGAATGATAAATATTACACGGACAGGCAGATCGTTAAAAGGACCGAATATGTTTTAGAGGCCTAGAGACGCTGCAAGTAGATAGAAGAGCGTCTATGTTCTTCCAAAATGTGAATCTGAACGAAATGGTGATGTGTCTGGAAGACTTGATTAATTATTTTGCCCAGCCCGAGGACGATATGGGTAAGGAAATCACAATCGCGATAGGAGAATCCGAAGTCTAGCCTAAGCTCGCTCAATCGTAAAATGATAAAACGTTTATTCGCAGAGCACGAGGAGAAGCAAAATAGGTTCCGAGCACTGAGGAATCGCCAAGACCTGTTCCAAGAGGAAGGCATTCTGAATCTGATTCTGGAGGCCATCGATAAGATCAACGTGATCACGTCGCAGGGTTTCCTCGTGGCGCTTTCGGGGGACGAGAGTGGCCAAGCCTGGGATCAAATATCTGGCTACCTCTACCAATTACTGGCTGCCATTATCAAAGGGAACCACACGAATTGCGCTCAATTCGCCAACAGCAACCGGTTGAATTGGCTGTTCAGCCGCTTGGGCTCGCAAGCTTCCAGCGAGGGCACTGGAATGTTAGACGTACTTCACTGCGTCCTCATCGACTCGCCGGAGGCTTTGAACATGATGAGAGTAAGCATAAAACTGATTCAACGCCTAACTCCCGGTTTAAACATTCCTATCCCCTTAGGACGAGCATATTAAAGTCATCATATCCCTGCTCGAGAAGCACGGGCGAGATCCGAAAGTCTTGGACGTTCTTTGCTCGCTTTGCGTGGGTAATGGTGTGGCGGTCCGCTCCTCGCAGAACAATATCTGCGACTTCCTGCTGCCAGGGAAGAATCTCCTCCTTCAAACGCAATTGGTCGACCACGTTGCCAGCATCAGGCCAAACATATTCGTCGGGAGAGTCGAAGGTTCAGCGCTTTATCAGAAGTGGTACTTCGAAGTCACCGTCGATCACATCGAGCAGACGACGCACATGATGCCTCACCTGAGGATCGGCTGGGCCAACACTGCTGGGTACGTTCAACCTTCGATCTTTATACGTTTCTCTGATGAAGAGACTCCGCCGCTTAACAATTCCTCTCGTCTCCCCCGAAAAGGTACATGCCGTATCCCGGTGGTGGCGAAAAATGGGGAGGGAACGGTGTTGGCGACGACCTCTACTCGTTCGGCTTCGACGGTGCGCACTTGTGGACCGGTGGCAGAAAGATCCCAGTAGTGAACACCGCCACGGAGCCATACATCAGGAAGAGCGACGTGATCGGTTGCGCTTTGGACCTGACGGTGCCCGTGATAACGTTCACCTTCAACGGGGCGCCTATCCTGGGCTCCTTCAGGAATTTCAACCTAGACGGCATGTTCTTCCCCTCGATCAGCTGCTCGTCCAAGCTGTCCTGCAGATTTCTTCTGGGTGGCGACCATGGCCGACTCAAGTTCCAGCCGCCGGATGAATTCTCACCCTTGGTGGAAAGCCTGTTGCCCCAACAGATCCTATCGCTGGACCCGTGCTTCTACTTCGGGAACATGAACAAAGTGGTCCTCGCTGGCCCGTGGCTGGTCGAAGACGACACAGCCTTCGTCCCAGCTCCAGTCGACACCTCCATGGTCAATCTACCGTCCTACGTCGAACAGATCAGAGACAAACTGGCGGAGAACATCCACGAAATGTGGGCCATGAACAAGATCGAGGCTGGCTGGATCTACGGAGAGCACAGGGACGATATGAGGAAGATCCATCCTTGCATCGTGCAGTTCGAGAGGCTGCCAGCCGCGGAGAAGCGCTACGACACCCAGCTGGCTGTGCAGACGTTGAAGACTGTCTTGGCCCTGGGATATTACATCACCATGGACAAGCCTCCATCGAGGATAAAGACCCTCAGGCTTCCGAATGAACCGTTCCTACAGAGCAGCGGATACAAGCCAGCTCCTTTAGACCTCACTGCCATCACACTCACCCCAAAGATGGAGGAGCTCGTGGACCAACTTGCGGAGAACACTCACAACTTGTGGGCGAAGGAGAGGATCAGCCAGGGCTGGACCTACGGCTTGAACGAAGACTCCGAGATGAGGAGGAGCCCTCATCTGGTGCCCTACCCAAAAGTGGACGAAGCCATCAAGAAAGCAAATCGGGATACAGCTAGCGAGACAGTCAGGACGCTATTGGTTTACGGATACATGCTGGAACCACCTACTGGGGAACAGCACGAAGGTGAACACTCGTGGGAGTGTAGCAGCCTATCCGATATAATGCTTCACGAATCCCTTTCTGTACAGCGCTACTTCTGGAGGCCAGCAAGCTGCGACAGCTAACCTTCAGGACCTATCGAGTCGAGAAACACTACGCAGTCAGCAGCGGGAAGTGGTACTTCGAGTTCGAGGTGCTGACTGCCGGTCCCATGCGAGTCGGTTGGGCGAAAGCGGACTGCACGCCCGGCAGTATGCTCGGCAGCGACGAGAACACTTGGGCCTTCGACGGTTACAACGTAAGTGTTCTGCCATGATTTTTTTCTCAACACGGCACTTTGAGCCTCGGTCGAGGCATTCCGAAACACCGAACATTTAGAAGCTGCCGCGAAAAGAACGAATACCTTAGCGAATACTTTTACGATCAGCAGTGTCGACGGTAAGATATGATTGAACAATAAATGAATCTCTTACGCGTCGATTGCGTGAACAGTCATGAATAATTGATACCAATCGTGAATGTCAGGTGACCAAAGTACACGCCGGTACCCACGAGTCGTTTGGTCACAGATATCAAGTGGGCGACATAGTTGGATGTTTCATTGACGTCGCGGACAGAACGATCAGTAAGAGTTCAAAACTTTCCCAATAGCCGATCTAGAGGTCCGCCGTTTTTTTTGAGTTTTCTCGTCACTACTGTTGTCTTTGTCTCTATATGTTTCTTTCATGTTGACTTGGTTGTTCTTTTTTCTGCATCCTTGTCCCAAGGCCGAATGAGATCGATGGGAATTTCATTCGCGAGTGTGGCTTAACTTCTATCGACGTCCACGGGCTCCACGGAGATCGTGTCTCAGCGCTATTTGTACAAATATTTCAGTGTATCGTGCCAACTGTTCTGTCCCCCCTCCCCCCCCCCCCCCCCCCCCCCCCCCCCCCCCCCTTGTTTTCTTCGAGTCTCGATTCTCGCCCACGCACACACGATATCGATGTTGAACGAGTAGCTTACCGCCCGTCAGCTGGAACGGCGGTGTTGAATTGGTGACGTTTTATTTTAAAGGAGGAAAAAGTATACTCGGGCACGGCCGAAACATTTGGCAAACAATGGCAGGTTGGAGACGTTGTCGGGGTATTCCTGGATCTAATTGACCGAACGATTAGTAAGACGGAATCTTTAAGCGAACGCTTCAGCTGCCATTTTAAGCTACATACATACATATAATTTGATCGAAGAGATAGACTACTGGATACAGACAATACAATTGATACGGGATCGCCGGGAAAGCCAGACGGAACCATGATCGACGCACAATTGGATACTCGAAATCGACTGCGTATTTCTCTCTACCAACTGTCCTTCAGTCGTTGCCAAGACAAATTGCCATGCGTACTAAAACTGATCGCCGTGTTTTGTGCAGTCGGGATGAGTGTTGTCCGCTTGGCCACCCCAAACTTCGCGGCGTAATCCACGAAGGAAAGACCACCCCCTTGTTTCTTGGCACCCTGTCACACGTAATCGCAGCAACGCTTTCTTACATGTTGGAACTTCACTGCACAGTGTATTCACACCTGGTGTTTCTCATTGTTAATAAAATCATACTCGATTAGCGTCGCGTCAGCTCTTGTCTTTTTTTGGTATCCAGTATTCTACTCGGCGTTGTACTGACAGCGACAACAATGCTTTCATAACTCATGCAATCTCATATAATACTAACCGAAAGGGTGACCCCATACTACTGTAAAATAATTACCAACCGCTCTCTATTTTACACGAAAACAACTTTAATGGAATAATTAACATCGTCATCGCGTTCATTTCGAAAGCTTCAAACGCGTCGATTTTCGGAAAATCTTCCCAGATTCAACCACTGTCAAATGCCCCCTCTGTCTCTTGATTATACCTCTTCTCAGAGACTTTATTTACGTTTTTTTTTTAACTACGCGTCCTAACCACCTTGTTTTTATATTTTTTTATCAGTCTCTACCCCTATCTATCTGCATGCTTAACATTCTACTGAAACAACTTTTGCACCCGCTTTGCATAGTTCTGTGTAGTTGTGTTATATGTCTTAACAAACTGTTGCTCGATAATAATTGCCATTAATTTGACACGCAATGCTTCAGATACTGTGCGGCTGAATTGTTAAATCGCTAAACGAAATAACTGTTAATTGATACATGTTCTTGGTGGTAGCGATTGTATATAGGCTTGCATAGTCGATGGATAATAGTGTCAACGTGATGTAACGATTATCTAGGCTTTTCTCTGAACGGAGAGTTGCTGATGGACGCACTCGGCGGGGAGACATCTTTCGCCGATGTGCAAGGGGACTGTTTCGTGCCAGCCTTCACCCTTGGGGTCGGGCAAAAAGCACGACTGACGTTCGGGCAGGACGTGAACACCCTGAAATTCTTCACGACGTGTGGTTTGCAAGAAGGATACGAACCGTTCTGCGTGTAAGCAACCACTCCTTTCTTGGAGGATATTGATATCATTACCCCGTGAATCGAAGAATACGAAGCATGATGCTTGCCCTTTCAGGAACATGAATCGTCCAGTCACCTACTGGTACACGAAGGATCAACCGATCTTCGAGAACACAGACGACATGGCTGACACGAGGATAGACGTCGCCAGAATTCCAGCAGGCTCTGACACCCCGCCCTGCCTGAAGATCTCCCACAACACCTTCGAGACCATGGAGAAAGCCAACTGGGAATTCCTTCGGCTGTCATTGCCAGTGATCTGCCAGTCGGCTTTCGTCTCGGAGAGCGAGAAGTTACGAAGATGGCAAGAGATCAAGATGCGCCAGAACAGACTGCTGTCGGAACAAGTGGAACAAGCGCAGCAAGCCGCGCCATCCGCTCAGATGGAGCAGATCATGAAGTCTGGCTTCAGCATGAGCGATATCAAAGGTACAGAGCTAGATTGTCGTCTCAGGAAATTTGTTTAATTCTCGATCACCTACTTTTGCAGTTTGTGGGTCATGGCCTGCTGGGATAGTAGAATTTAATTTCAGAATTTATGGAATTTCGCTCGCTCTAGGGTTGCAGAGGAACTACTCGGAGGATGCTGTGGAGGCAGACGAAATGATGAAGGAGTCTCCACTTCCCATGCAAAGGAACAAGCCCGCCAGACCACCTAGGAAAGGCTCTCTTTATGGGTCTCGGGCTGGGAACATGGAGAACGCGATCAGCGAAGTTGAAATGAATGGGTACAGCGACATGAACGGCGATGTCAAGGACGACAAGAAGAAACGTGGGCGTTCACCGTTCCGGTTAGTAATCCTGATTCAATTATCCTTGTAAACTCTTTGGGTAGAGTGAATCTGATACTTTAAACTTCCTAGCAATCTTAGCAAAGAGACGGAGGATGCCTCGTAAGTTGATTCAACGACCCTCGCTCATTAGAATTCAAGTTGCCATCCTGTCACTCCAGTACTCTCAAGTTTCATTGTCTTACTCTCTATCCTTACACCGATAATTATTATTGCAACCATTTTTTAGGTTCTTCTCGCGGAAAGCGAAGTCTCCGGATGCGAAATCGAAGACGCCCGAACCACCTGTCCGCTCAGATGTGTCTGATATGAGCACCAAGACTCTGTCGATGAACAAAGCAAGTAGCCGGCCTCCCCAAATTCGCATATCGAATGTAAAAACACTTTTTTTATTTATTTATTTGCTCGCCTCGATCCAACCATCCCATTCTTTGATGTGGATGCTCGTTCTGGCATACGAGTTAAAAATACTTTCTGCAGGTGGACTTGAAGGTGGTGCCACCCCAGATCCCAGAGCGCAACGCGCCAAAAGCGATGTCTGTCCTGAGTGGGTCCGGTGTCGAGGCAATTGGAAACGAGATATACGACGCGGAGTGTTTGAAGCTGATGAACGAATACTTCTACGGGGTGCGAATTTTCCCCGGACAGGATCCAACTCACGTTTACGTCGGCTGGGTCACCTCCCAGTACCATCTGCACACGAAGGACTTCAATCTGTCTCGCGTGAGAAAGTCCTCGGTGGTTATCACCGATGACTACGAGCGTCCTGTAGATCAGTACGTGTAAATCATCTTCTATCGCCTATCCGAATGAAGGAGCTAGCTTGACTGACAGAACAATATCAGCTGTACTCGAGTATTTGAAATTCGAGACGAGAACAGTGTGCTTCCTCTGAATGCTTGGACCTGTTCTTCGTGTTTATTCAGCTTCATACTGCAACCATTCACAAGCTAGGAAGTTAAGGGGATATACTTAGTCAGGAGGCCGAAAAGAGGCGAAAGTTTCTGATTTTTTTTCTACAAAAGAATTATTAAATGTTCGTTAAATGTTGCTGTTTTAAGTACAAAAAGTTCTGTAAAAATATATGCTTCCGGTTTTTAAAAAAAAATCACAAACATTCACCTCTCTTCGGCCTCCTGACTAGGTACAATCCCTTAAACGAGGATCACGCGATTGCGTTGCAGAGTCGACAGGCAGAGCTGTTACATGGTGAGAGCGGACGAGCTCTACAACGAAGTCACACAAGATGCGTCCGGCAAGGGTGCATCACAGGGAATGTTCGTCGGTTGCTTCGTGGACACGGCGACTGGTTGGGTGTCGTTCACCTGCGAGGGCAAGGAGACGAGCCACAAGTTCAAAATGGAGCCGGACACCAAGCTGTTCCCCGCGATATTCGTGGAGGCCACCAGCAAGGAAATCCTTCAGATCGAGCTCGGAAGAACCTCCACGACTTTGCCTCTATCCACCGCCGTGCTACAAAACTCGGAACGTCACGTTATACCCCAATTCCCGCCCAGGTTGAAGGTGCAATGCTTGAAGCCTCATCAATGGGCGAGAGTGCCCAATCAGTCGCTTCAGGTGCACGCGTTGAAGTTGTCCGACATCCGGGGTTGGTCTATGTTATGCGAGGACGCGATATCGATGCTGGCTCTACACATTCCCGAGGAGGGCAGGTGCATCGACATCTTGGAGCTCATCGAAATGGACAAACTCCTCAGGTACAACTTGGAAGAGGATCAAACAACTCCTCTTTCTGTATCAATATCTGAATCTGCTTCAAAGCTGATCTGATCCTTGAACCTTTCAATTACCATAGTTTCCACGCGCATACCCTGACACTGTACGCAGCCCTGTGCTACCAATCGAACTACAGAGCAGCTCACGCACTGTGCCAACACGTCGACCAGAAGCAACTACTGTACGCCATTCGAGCGGAGTACATGTCCGGGCCCCTACGACAAGGATTCTACGACTTGCTAATCGCTCTGCACCTCGAGTCCCACGCAACGACGATGGAAGTGTGCAAGAACGAGTACATCATTCCTCTAGGTACGTAGATTCGCCTTCAAGATGTGGAACAGTTCTAACCGAGTCTATTCGCTGTTCTCAGGCCAAGAATTGAAGGAATTGTACGAGAACGAGGAGATGAAGCACAGCCTTAGGTACCTGGAAACCGAGTCGGTCCGGCCACAAATGAAAATGACGGATATCAGGTAAGTAGTTTTAATCCAAAGCTAGATGTGACCCCCTGACTAATCCTGTCGACATGAAGGGAAATTCCTTCCAGCGACCAAACGATCGAGAACATAAGGAGCCTCTACAGCCCGTACTTCCCCCTCGACGTGGTACGGGATTACGTGATGGAGGCTCTGAACGAGGCCGTCGAGGTGAATCAAGTGCACAATCGAGACCCGATCGGCGGCAGCAATGAGAATCTCTTCCTGTATGTAAAAGTTGCGAATACATACACGCTACGCCTGGCCTATTTTCTGCATAACTTAAAGGCTTCGTCGACGATTCCGTGCAAGGGAGAAGATGCTTTCAGGACAATTGGCGCCGCTTAATGCTACTGGTTCCGTTCCGTTTCCATTCTCCTCGCTCACGTGACTTTCCCTTATTACAGGCCGCTGCTGAAGCTCGTCGATAGGCTGCTCCTAGTGGGGATGCTTAGAAACGAGGACGTGATGAAGCTTCTCATCATGATTCACCCTGAGACTTGGGACTCGACGTTCGACAAAGGTGAGCCTCACTTCTAGCGAACTCCTTGTAACCTCTCGTGCACAGAGGATAGCGTTGACGATGGTTTTGCAGAAGGGAAAGACGAGCACAAGAAGGGGTTGCTCCACATGAAGATGGCGGAGGGGGCGAAACTGCAGATGTGCTATCTGCTTCACCATTTGAACGACATCCAGCTCCGGCATCGCGTCGAGTCCATCATCGGATTCAGCCACGACTTTGTCGGCGATTTGCAGTCCGATCAGCTGCGCCGTTACATCGAAATCAAGCAGTCTGACTTGCCGTCAGCGGTGGCGGCGAAGAAGACCAAGGAGTTCAGGTGTCCGCCTCGCGAGCAGATGAACGCGATTTTAAGCTTCAAGAACACGGAGTTCGAGGACGATCCTGACAATATTCCATGCGGAGAGGATCTGATAAGCAGGATGAACGATTTCCACAACAATCTCATGTCCTACGTGTCTCTGCACGCTCTTCAGGAAGCTGCAGACGCTGCGAACGAGCCAGCCGAAGAGATCCAGAAGCCTGGAGCCGTGAAGAGACTGTTCAATTTTATCAACGCTGTGAAGGAGCTGGAGGACGAGCCTAAACCGGAACCAGAGCCAGAGAGAAAGACTCCAGAAGGTAAACTTGCGACACAGTAGATTTGCATTGTACTGCGTCAATGGATATAAGTCGTACAGAGATAAGAGCTACTCTTTCTCTTCCTTACAGAGGTGTTCCGCAAAGTCCTCATATCGACCATCGTCAGCTGGGCCGAGGAATCCCAAATCGAGACTCCGAAGTTGGTTCGCGAGATGTTCAGCCTACTGGTTCGCCAGTACGACACCGTGGGCGAACTAATCAGGGCTCTGGAGAAGACCTACGTGATCAACAGCAAGACAAGGGACGACGCTGCCCTGATGTGGGTCGGTCTCAGCCAGATCCGTGCCCTGCTGCCTGTGCAGATGTCTCAGGAGGAGGAAGAGCTCGTCAGAGAGAGGCTCTGGAAGCTAGTGAACAACCACACCTTCTTCCAGCACCCAGATTTGATCCGAGTGCTGAGAATCCACGAGAACGTGATGGCGATCATGATGAACACACTTGGCAGACGTGCACAGGCGCAGTCCGACGCTCAAACTCAGCCTCAGCCGACGGAAGGTGAACCAGCTTCCAAGGAGAAGGATACTTCCCACGAGATGGTGGTAGCATGCTGCAGATTCCTTTGCTACTTCTGCCGTACGTCCAGGCAGAACCAAAAGGCAATGTTCGATCACTTTGATTTTCTACTGGAGAACAGTAATATCTTGCTGTCGAGGCCATCGTTGAGAGGATCGACGCCCTTGGACGTGGCTTACTCATCCCTCATGGAGAACACTGAGCTGGCCTTGGCTCTCAGGGAGCACTATCTCGAAAAGATTGCCATCTACTTGTCTCGCTGTGGTTTGCAATCGAACTCAGAGTTGGTGGAGAAAGGCTACCCTGATCTGGGATGGGATCCGGTGGAAGGTGAACGATACCTGGACTTCTTGAGATTCTGCGTTTGGGTGAACGGTGAGTTTCGAACGTATTTTGAATTGGCAATCAGACTGAAACTTCAAGTATTCGTATGTAAACGACTTGCTCGTCTTTCTCAGGTGAGAGTGTCGAAGAGAACGCAAACTTGGTGATACGCTTGCTGATCAGAAGACCAGAATGTCTGGGACCAGCACTTCGAGGAGAGGGCGAAGGCTTGTTAAGAGCCATCATAGATGCCAATAAAATGTCTGAGCGCATCGCTGATCGGCGAAAAGTGAGTCTTGGAACGAGTTTAGATGATACCAGATTGCAACCACAGCATCAACGCTGCTCTAACTTTTAAACAGGTGCACGACGAAGCAGAGGGCACAGCAATAATGCAATTCGAACACCCTCTCCCAGAATCAGACGAAGATGAGGACTACATAGACACGGGTGCAGCTATCTTGAACTTCTACTGTACTCTCGTGGACCTGTTAGGTCGCTGTGCTCCAGATTCTTCTGTGATTGAACAAGGTAAGCGAAATTGAAATTTCTATGCCCCCTCTGCCATGGGATCAGGGTGTTAAGACAAAAGTACCACGTCGCGTAAGTATCATCGCTTAATGGTAGCAGCTGCTTCACCATTGGAAACAAATTCGAAGGATTAGAGCCTGCAAACGCGAGTACTTTCATTTCCGTAGTAGGATCCAAATCATCATGATTCCAATCATAATTTCACAGAAAATCTTAGTAAGAAAGAATGATTTATCTAATAAGATTGTTTACTTTTTTGATGAGCTACAGAGGCTTCTGAAGAATCCGTCGGTAATATATACGAAATAAAAGTTTTCTTCCCCTTCGAACCACACTTTTTGGAGCACTACTGAGAGTGAGTGTATTTTCCAGGGAAGAACGAGTCGCTACGAGCGAGGGCTATTCTACGATCACTGGTGCCCCTCGACGATCTACAGGGTGTACTGTCTCTGAGATTCACCCTTCTGAACCCCGCTGCTGGCGAGGAGAAACCGAAGAGCGATATGCCGTCTGGATTAATACCAGGGCACAAGCAAAGCATCGTTCTGTTTCTAGAGCGCGTATACGGGATCGAAACTAGGGAATTATTCTTCAAGATCCTCGAGGAAGCCTTCTTGCCTGACCTTAGAGCCGCCACTATGCTCGACAGAGTACGTAGAACTCATTTTCGTCGGAGAAATGTGAAAATTACAATGATTTACCGTGGCTTAGACGTTCTGTTACTGTTTCAGAACGACGGCTACGAGTCCGACATGGCACTGGCGATGAATCGTTACATAGGGAACAGCATTCTGCCTCTGCTGATCAAGCATTCCAAGTTCTACAACGAGGCTGACAATTATGCCAGTCTCCTCGACGCCACGCTGCACACTGTCTATCGTTTGAGTAAGAATCGAATGCTGACGAAGGGCCAACGCGAAGCTGTGTCGGACTTCCTCGTGGCATTGACCAGGTAAAGAAGATCTTTTCAGAAACGCAATTAAACTAATTAACAGAATCATTTTGTTGCTTAACAAGACGCGTCCACGAGTTAAATGTCTCGTAAGTTCTATCAATATTACCTTAAACCCGCTTACTCTCGCCTACGATAAGATTTACAGTAATGTGATTATCAGGACGACCGCGCTTACCGTACCTGACACTACCAATGTACTCTCGCAATAATCTATTTCTCAATTCCTTATCTCTACAGCCAAATGCAACCCAGTATGCTGTTGAAGCTGCTTCGGAAGCTGACAGTAGACGTGTCCAAGCTGTCGGAATATACCACCGTCGCTTTAAGGGTGAGTGACTACTTGCAGAAGGTTCGAATTCTACCTGTTTCATGCCTTGATCGGTGCGTGATTTTATCCAACAGCTGTTGACCCTGCACTACGACCGTTGCGCGAAATATTACGGATCAACCGGTGGACAAGGTGCATACGGTGCATCGAGCGATGAAGAGAAACGTTTGACTATGGTTCTCTTCAGCAACATATTCGATTCTCTCTCCAAGATGGATTACGATCCAGAGCTCTTTGGAAAGGCTCTGCCTTGTCTCACAGCCATTGGTTGCGCCTTGCCACCCGATTATTCGCTGTCTAAGAATTACGACGATGAATGGTACGGAAGCAAGTCAGCGTCCACACAGTCGCCTGATGGACCCTACAATCCACAGCCAATTAACACCTCCAGGTATTTCACTTTCTTTTGCTAAGACCTGAGAAGACAGTGGTGCAGTTTAAGCACACTTATTTGTTGAATACTTGATAGTGTGGTGCTGAACAACGACCTCAATCAGATAGTGCAAAAGTTCTCCGAGCACTATCACGACGCCTGGGCCAGCCGCAAGTTAGAGAACGGCTGGACCTACGGTGAGCAGTGGTCAGATGCGAACAAAACTCATCCCAGGTTGAAGCCTTACAACATGTTGAACGATTACGAGAGGGAACGCTACAAGGAGCCAGTGAGGGAAAGCTTGAAAGCTTTGCTAGCTATAGGATGGAGCGTCGAGCACGCTGAGGTCGATGTGCCTTCCACCAACCGTAGTTCCATGAGGAGATCATCGAAAAGTCAAGTAAAATTACGCTCCGTTGACGAGTACATATCTCAGCCAACAAATTAATCTCCATACTACATTGTAATAATGTTTCAGGGTGATTCAGCGAACCCGTTTAACTACAACCCCCATCCGGTCGACATGACGAACTTGACACTCAGCAGGGAAATGCAGAACATGGCAGAACGTCTCGCAGACAATGCCCACGACATCTGGGCCAAGAAGAAGAAGGAGGAGCTCATCACTTGCGGTTCGTATGAACGCACCACTCAACGAAGCTTCGAAAACTGGGGTAGTGAGATTGATCAAAGAAGTTTGTTTCGCAGGAGGGGGTATCCACCCTCAGTTGGTACCCTACGATCTACTGACCGACAAGGAGAAGCGAAAGGACCGCGAACGTTCTCAGGAATTCCTCAAATACTTGCAGTACCAGGGTTACAAGCTTCACAAGCCGAATCGAGGCGGAGAAGCCGAGGTTGCAACGGCCGGGGCCTCCGTGGAGCTACGATTCGCTTACTCCTTGCTGGAGAAGCTGATAGCTTACTTGGACAAGGCCACCATCAACATGAAACTACTGAAACCATCCGACACATACAGCCGACGGAACAGCTTCAAAACCTCCACCAGGGACATCAAGTTCTTCAGCAAAGTCGTCCTGCCATTGATGGAGAAATACTTCAGCACGCACAGGAACTACTTCATCGCTGTGGCTACGGCAACGAACAACGTGGGAGCTGCCTCGTTGAAAGAGAAGGAAATGGTGGCAGCCCTATTCTGCAAACTGGCGAGTCTGTTGAGATCCAGACTAGCTGCCTTCGGGCCAGACGTCAGGATCACTGTTCGTTGCCTCCAAGTGCTGGTTAAAGGCATAGACGCGAAGAGCTTGGTGAAGAACTGCCCTGAATTCATCAGAACGTCCATGTTGACCTTCTTCAACAATACAGCTGACGATCTGGGGCACACGATCCTCAATCTCCAGGAGGGTAAATACAGCCACCTCAGGGGAACCCATTTGAAGACTTCCACTTCTTTGTCGTACATCAACAGCATCGTGTTGCCCGTACTCACAGCCATGTTCGACCATCTGGCTGCTTGCGAGTATGGCAGCGACTTGTTGCGTAAGTAGATAATTGTTAAATTGTAGCAAGGTATGTATTAGGATTATGGAATTCAATTCTGCTTCCTGTCTGGCAGTGGACGAAATCCAAGTGGCATCGTACAAGATGCTAGCGTCTCTTTACACCCTCGGCGTGGATTCCTCACTGACGCACGACAGGAAGTACTTGAAGACGGAGATCGAACGGCACAAGCCTAATATAGGTTCCTGCCTGGGTGCCTTTTCGAGTTGCTTCCCTGTGGCTTTCCTGGAGCCCCATTTGAACAAACACAACCAGTTCTCCCTACTCAATCGCATCGCTGACCATTCCTTGGAAGCGCAGGACATAATGACCAAAATGGAGTCGAGCATGCCCACCCTAGAGACGATCCTGACGGAGGTCGATCAGTTCGTCGAGTCTGATAAAACGTATAACGATGTTCCTCACGTCGTTGACGTTATACTGCCTCTGCTCTGCTCTTACTTGCCGTTCTGGTGGGCCCAGGGCCCAGACAACGTGAATCCGACAGAGGGGACCTATGTCAGCATGGTTACGAGTGATCACATGAATCAACTTCTGAAGAACGTTCTGAAGTTGATCAAGAAGAACATCGGTAACGAGAATGCCCCCTGGATGACTCGAATCGCTGCGTACACGCAGCAAATCATCATCAATTCATCCGAGGAGCTGCTGAAGGACCCCTTCCTGCCATTGGCCGAGCGCGTCAGGAAGCGGACGGATAATATGTTCCACAAGGAGGAATCCCTTCGAGGTTTCATTAAATCGTCCACCGACGACACGTCCCAGGTCGAGGCGCAGATTCAGGAGGACTGGCAGCTCCTAGTTCGCGACATCTACTCGTTCTATCCTCTGCTGATCAAGTACGTTGATCTGCAGAGGAATCACTGGCTGAGGAACAACATCCCCGAAGCTGAAGACCTTTACAATCACGTGGCAGCGATATTCAATATTTGGTCCAAGTCGCAATACTTTCTACGCGAGGAGCAGAACTTTATATCCGCGAACGAGATCGATAACATGGTGCTGATTATGCCAACAGCTACTAGGAGGTCTACCACTATCTCCGATGGAACAGCTCCTTCCGGTGGAGGCAAGGTTAGTAGAATAATGGTAACATGATAGCAATTTGAAGGAAGGAAATACGTTTATAAAGTGTACTATGATTGACCTGACAGAAAAAGAAGAAACATCGTGACAAGAAGAGAGACAAAGACAAAGAGGTGCAGGCGTCCTTGATGGTCGCTTGTTTGAAGAGACTGCTACCAGTCGGTCTGAATTTATTCGCTGGGCGTGAACAGGAACTGGTGCAACACTGCAAGGACAGGTTCCTGAAGAAGATGCCTGAGTACGAAATCGCGGAATTCGCGAAGACCCAGCTGACATTGCCAGACAAGATCGACCCAGCGGACGAAATGTCCTGGCAGCATTATCTGTACTCCAAGTTGGGCCAAAAGAAGGACTCTATGGAACCGGTGAAGGCGCAACAGTTGGAGGACGTGGTTGCCAGGATCACAGACATGGCCAAAGTTCTTTACGGTTTACACATGGTAAGCGGAGTGTCCTTACTTGAACTGTAGTCGTTGACTGTACTCTGCGACCATTGATTCTCAGATAGTCGGCGCACCTTCGCTGGAGGATTCGATCGATTCATTTAGTAATTTTGTGTTCTCGAGTAGATAGATCATCCGCAACAGCAGAGCAAGGGCCAATATCGATCCGTGGTGTCGATACAACGTAAACGAGCCGTGATCGCTTGTTTCCGTCAAACTTCCCTACATTCCTTGCCCAGGTATCCTCTTTTCGTTTGGTCGCGTTCGATGGTGTTCCACGATAATTGCGTTTTGTTCTGGCCGTGGTCGAACGAGGGACAATGCCCCGTTTGCTCCATTACGCTTTCTTTTGCCAGAATTCTAATTCACTTTCTTTAACGTTTGATTGTGTTCCCGTTACATGGCCGTTGTGTGAACCAGCAAACAGTGTCACAGTTGTTTTCAGTGTTCACCCATGAAAGCTTGTGTAAGAGTAGCGACGATTAATGTTAATCGGCGACGACACGGTTGGTAATGATTTCTTAGTGATCTAACAACTATAGTTGTGTGTGCATGCTGCTAAAAGGCAATGAAACCTCCACCATCTCGAGATGGCTGGAAGCGTGTGTTGTGCGCGGCCAGAAAGAGGGCAGCAATTGCATGTCTACGTAGCGAGCCACTTTATAAGTTACGAAGGTAATACGATCACTCGACCCTTCCAGCGTAACTTTTAATTGAATAGTGATCGTTACATCTGTTTCTTTCTCAGGCATCGGGCTATAAACATTTTCGCGCGAACGTACTACGAGCTCTGGTTGCAGGACGAGAATGTCGGTCAAGAAGTGATGATTGAAGACCTTACGGTAATAATTCCAATTGCTTCATAGCAACTGAACGTTCATAGGCCCTTGAATGATCCCTGAGTTAACTGACGATTTTTCTTTGCTCCCCGAAGCAATCATTTGAGGACGCAGAACTGAAGAAGATGGACAAAGACGAGGACGAGGGAAAGCCAGATCCACTCACGCAATTGGTAACAACGTTCTGTCGAGGAGCAATGACAGAGCGGTCCGGTGCTCTTCAGGAAGACCCTCTGTACATGAGTTACGCGCGAATTATATCGAAATCATGCGGCGAGGAGGAAGAAGAGGGCGAAGACGAGGAGGGAGGAGGCGAAGAAGAAGGGGGTGCCTCGATCCACGTAAGTATTTCGAATATATTCGTCACGACCTGTGCAAATCAAACTCTTGAAGCTACTATTAGTATAATACTTAAAGAAAATGGAACTACTGAAGATTTTCCAATGTGTACTATTAATTAACACGTTCGTGTCTTTTTCTCGCGTACTAACCCTGCAGAAGCAGGCGCATAAGCTACTTATGGTAAGCATAAGTAGTCGTTGCGGAAACTCATGCTTCCATACGTTGTACGCCCGTCAACTGAGAACCTGAATATCCGATGTTAATCATTTGCTAAGCGCCAGTCAGACCCCACTGTATAGTCTGCCCCGATTAAGCACACAGATTTGTAAATTTCCTTGCATCGAAGGTAGCCTTGAGTCCCTTGATCGCTTTATAAAATCAGTAACAACTCTACACACTACCCCCTTACACCCCTCTCACTAACGATCTTCATTTCATTTGACCCACGATCGTGGCTAAACTTTAACGACTTCTCTCATGCTTTTTTAATGCTCCCCTGAAGAGACCGATGCATAAACTCATGGTAAGACACGTGCATTTGTGCGTGACGCTCGAAACGCGAGGACGTGGTTGCAATCGTTCGATCTCGATCATTCTTGCAGGAACAAGAGATGGAGAAGCAAAAGCTTCTGTTCCACCAAGCGCGCCTTGCGAATCGTGGCGTAGCGGAAATGGTACTGCTCCATATATCCGCCTGCAAGGGTCTTCCCAGCGAGATGGTCATGAAGACCTTGGAATTGGGCATCTCTATCCTTCGTGGAGGCAACATAGAGATCCAGAGGGGAATGCTGAACCACCTGAAGGAGAAGAAGGACGTGGGATTCTTCACCTCGATCGCTGGTCTAATGAACTCCTGCAGCGTGTTGGACTTGGATGCATTTGAGAGGAACACGAAAGCAGAGGGTCTGGGAGTTGGCTCTGAGGGTGCAGCTGGGGAGAAGAACATGCACGACGCCGAGTTCACGTGTGCCCTTTTTAGATTCATTCAACTAACTTGCGAGGGCCACAATCTTGGTACGTTCAATGTTCTAAACTATCCATTACAATTTTGCGCGATGATAAGAGAGGGGTAAAGTGATCGAATCCAATCGATGTGGACAGACTGGCAGAACTATCTGAGGACCCAGGCAGGTAACACGACGACGGTGAACGTGGTCATCTGTACCGTCGATTACCTCTTACGACTCCAAGAATCCATCATGGACTTTTACTGGCACTACTCTAGCAAGGAGCTCATCGATCCTGCTGGCAAGGCGAATTTCTTCAAAGCCATTGGCGTTGCCAGTCAAGTCTTCAACACCCTGACCGAAGTCATTCAGGGACCTTGCGCCCAAAATCAACAGGCATTAGCGCACTCTCGATTGTGGGATGCTGTCGGTGGTTTTCTCTTTTTGTTCTCTCACATGCAAGATAAATTATCGAAGCATTCGAGCCAAGTGGATCTACTGAAGGAGTTGCTGAATTTGCAGAAGGACATGATCACCATGATGCTGTCTATGCTGGAAGGTATCATTCTTCCTTCATTCATATTTGTACCCCATACGATGTGGTTTGAATTGCTACTGTACGAGCTTTCTGATTGCAGGTAACGTTGTAAATGGAACGATCGGAAAGCAGATGGTGGACACGCTGGTAGAGTCAGCCGGCAACGTTGAGTTGATCCTCAAGTACTTCGACATGTTCTTGAAGCTGAAAGACCTCGTATCGTCGCCAAGCTTCTTGGAAGTGGACCTCAATAGCGATGGCTGGGTGTACCCCAAGGATTTCAAGGAGAAGATGGAGCAGCAGAAGAGTTACACCAAGTAAGTTCTCCAAGCATTTCCAGTATTCGGGAATCGCGGAAATTGGAATTGAAATGGAAACTCTTTTTTAGCGAGGAGATCGAGTTCCTGCTGGCCTGTTGCGAGACGAATCACGATGGCAAGATCGATTATGTGGCGTTCATGGACCGTTTCCACGAGCCAGCGAAGGAGATCGGCTTCAATCTTGCCGTTCTGCTGACCAACTTGTCCGAACACATGCCGAGCGAGCCGAGGCTGGCGAGATTCCTCGAGACAGCAGGCTCTGTGCTGAACTACTTCGAACCGTTCCTCGGCAGGATCGAGATCCTCGGTGGGAACAAGAAGATCGAGCGGGTGTACTTCGAGATCAAGGAGTCGAACATCGAGCAGTGGGAGAAACCTCAGATCAAAGAGTCGAAGAGGACGTACTTCTACAACACCGTCGTGGAAGCTGGCGAGAAGGAGAAGCTGGAGACGTTCATCAACTTCTGCGAGGATGCCATCTTTGAAATGCAACACGCGAGTGCGTTGATGGCGGTGGAAGAAAGTGGAGGCATCGGAAAGGCGAGAGAATCCTCTTATACGTACATGACGGAGGACGAAGAGGAAAGGAACAAGGATCCCATCAGGAGGAGCATTCAAACGTTCAAGGACAGTATCTACTTCTTCTTCTCCATATTCTCGCCCAGCAACATCAAGACCAAGATCGCCGAGATGCAACAGATGACGATACTGGAACTCTTCGTTGGCTTCTTCAAGATGATATTCTACGCGTTCTACTACTCTGGATTCGGCGTCGGCTGCGTGATCAGGTATTTCATGCGGTTACTTCTGTGTCTAATGAGGGGACCGACCACGGAGGAGCCTGTCGTCGAGGTGAAGGAGGAAGAAGAGAAACCGTTGAGGCATCTGCCTGCGCTACCCCCAACACCGGATGAATCCAATTTACAGGTAAGACAATCGACTTGACGATCGGGGATTGTAATGAATCTGAAGGGACCAATGAAACTTTAATCCTTCTACAGGTGCAAGCCTTCGGAATGGATATAACCAAGGAAGAAGGAGGGCAGATAAAGATAGCACCCCACGAGTCGGCTACCTCGACACCTCAATCGAGCATCGAAGAAACGGGTGAAAGCACACCCGAGGAAGCTACTGGTGAGGAAGGCGCGAGGGCTGACGGCGGAGGTGGAGATGGCGAGTCGCCCGTTTCCTTGGCTGACTTATTAGGGTACAGGAAAACATTCTCTGCCATGGATGTCGTTCATGCACCATGAACCTGTACCTAAAATCTCTTGTTCCCCAACAGTGGCGAGCAGGCTAGAGCGCAGGCCGCAGCCGCAGCTGAAGCAGCCGCTGCGCAACAGGCAGCAATGGCTGCAGTCGAAGCTGAAGCGAAGCAAGAAACAACGGCTGAACCATCCGGGACCAGCATCGATTTCTCCGAGTACACTCATCGCATCGTGTCCTTCCTGGCCAGGAATTTCTACAACTTGAAATACGTCGCTCTGGTTCTCGCATTCTGCATCAATTTCATGCTGCTCTTCTACAAGGTGAGGATAATTCTGTAGTGCGAATGCTGGCACAGCGCTACCGAAACGAATTTTCGTGTCCCGCGCTACGAAATGCGAAACGCTGTTTTGCAGGTGACATCGTTGGCAGGCGACACGGAGGAGGAAGGCAGTGGTCAAGTAATGGAGAGCATATTGGCGGAGATGTCTGGCGAGGGTCCATCTGGTTCCGAGGCGGGCAGTGGAGTGGAAATTGGCAGCGGAAGCGGGGAGAACGAGTCGGAAGAAGAGGTAGACGTGTACGCTCTGGAGTACGTGCAAGTGGACGAGGACTTTTATTACATGGCACACGTTCTCAGACTAATGGCTATGCTTCATGCTATGGTCTCTCTCGCCATGCTGGTCGCTTACTACCATTTGAAGGTACCACATCCAAATTCCCACACTCGGCTATGAGATCCCTGAACACATTTTCATGGAGACGGGGACGCTACGAATTTAGGTACCCCTGGCTATCTTCAAACGAGAGAAGGAAATCGCACGAAGAGTGGAGTTCGACGGTTTGTACATAGCAGAGACGCCGGAAGAGGACGACATCAAGGCACACTGGGACAAGATGGTGATATCGGCGAAAACCTTCCCCGTCAACTATTGGGACAAGTTCGTGAAGAAGAAGGTTCGACAGAAGTACAGCGAGACCTACGACTTCGATTACATCAGCAATCTGCTCGGTATGGAGAAGACCTCGTTCAGCAAGCAGGAAGAGGAGGGTTCTGGTCTGGTACATTTGTAAGTGAACTTGCAGAATTAACTTCCAACCACCGATCACGATTTCTATGTACTCTCCATCCCTTTCAGCATTGTAAATATCGACTGGAGGTACCAAGTTTGGAAAGCTGGCGTCACCATCACGGACAACGTGAGTAGTGTCCAAGTAGGAACAGAATGAGCGCTGCGACTGAAGTTACTCTGCTAAATCGTAACGCGTCTTTTCTACAGGCATTTTTATACAGTTTGTGGTACTTCACATTCTCGATTCTCGGGAATTACAACAACTTTTTCTTCGCTGCCCATCTGCTGGACGTCGCCGTTGGCTTTAAAACGTTGAGGACGATCTTGCAGTCCGTGACACACAATGGCAAACAATTGGTGCTGACGGTGATGCTGCTGACGATTGTTGTCTACATATACACGGTGATAGCGTTCAACTTCTTCAGGAAATTTTACATTCAAGAGGAGGACGACGAGGTGGACAAGAAGTGCCATGACATGTTAACGGTAGGAAGAATATTTAAATGCCTCCGTATCTCATCAATGGAGGTACAATTTCGGTAACGTCTGTGTTACAGTGCTTCGTGTTCCACCTGTACAAAGGTGTCAGGGCTGGCGGTGGCATCGGTGACGAGATTGGCGAGCCTGACGGCGATGACTACGAAGTCTATCGTATCATGTTTGACATCACTTTCTTCTTCTTCGTTATTGTCATTCTGCTGGCTATCATTCAGGGTAAGACGAAACAGGTTCCAGGTCCTTTTGTCTCTTGTTTCAGTTCGGTCGCTCGAGTTTACCCCTTCTATTTCTATACAGGTTTGATCATCGACGCGTTCGGTGAACTTCGAGACCAGCTCGAGAATGTGAAAACGAACATGGAGAGCAACTGCTTCATCTGCGGCTTAGGAAAAGAGTACTTCGACACGGTTCCCCACGGATTCGATACGCACGTTCAACAAGAGCATAACTTAGCTAATTATATGTAAGTGAGGGATACTGTAATTTCATCTGCAACGCCATTAAACCGACTGACTACTACGATTCACATTCGCAGGTTCTTCCTCATGCACTTAATCAACAAGCCAGACACCGAGTACACAGGTCAAGAAACGTACGTGTGGAACATGTACCAGCAGAGGTGTTGGGACTTTTTCCCTGTCGGCGATTGTTTCCGCAAGCAGAACGAGGCGGTAGAGGAGGAGGCCAAGAAGAAGTAGAATCCTTTACTCGCGTAATTGTACACGCACCCGAACGACCAACTCGATCGTTACACGATAAAGATTTCCTCTCATAAAACGTCTTCGATAATAATCGTAGCCTCTAATTTCTACACGCGAAAGGACGCATTGATAACATTCGACGACGACCCAAGATGAAATTTTAGGATTCTCGTTCGTACATTGGTAGATAGAGTAGAACGTCGAACGCGTGTCTACATTTTACATTCGACATTTATCGTTATTCCAAGTCTTGCATAAAGTTTTTACGACTCGAACGGACCGCGCTACCGTTAAGGGATCGCGCGTGCCGCACGCCCTCGAAATCGGGATCCGCATTCGCGTTGCGCGCGAACCAAGCGAACAAGCTAGGGGACTGGTGAAATATTTTTCCAACCTATTTTTCCAACTTTGTAACGGCGGCTGGATCACATAACCAACAGTTTCCTCGTTAGATAGGGTAATAGCAAAATATGCGTTGTTAATCATTGACACGGGAAACCGACTGCACAAATCTACATTATCATTAAACGTTACGATTGCCTTCTTTTCATACGTCGGGCGACCATACTTGTGCATAATAATTTAGCTCATTACGCGTAATGTTTGAGATATATTATATGTATAAGATATTACGTAAGTTGAAGATGTTTAAAGTTTATATAAAAATGCGCAAGTCTCTGCGGCTACGTGGGTACTTTTTGAATGATCACTGATGACTGAAATATAATCAAAAAGGATGTCAATACCTTGTAAATAACAATCTACGCCAGGATTACCTGAGAATAAAGAAAGACATACTTCTTTACTTTGCATTCTTTACCACCACCCTGACCTACGATCGATCAGCGAAATCAGAGTGTCGCCTCCCTTATCATCCACTGGTATCATCCCCTATTACACGATTACTATTCACGGTAAACGGGGGGAGGGGGCTAATCGTGTCTTAATTAGAAGAATTAATCTTGATTAGACCATAACGAGATCACTCTTCAAATTGATCTAGTAATCGATCCATTCTAGAAATTCTTCCTCCACCCCGTTCCCTATGAAAACATCCCGTTTACCCTTTCTCAAAACTCGATCAAGAAAACTATTTCGAAAACTAATCATTCGCCTGCAATTTTAACGAACACCTCGAAAGAAGTTGATCCCAGATCGTCGATCGATCGATCTACAGAAAGCATAAAAGTTCACAGGGTGCAAAGGAGGTACTCCAAATCGATCTTCCGCGTCCCCGCTGGCGAGACACGATCGATGCGAACACTGGGGCAACGAAAGATATGTCGGAGCAACACGGTGATGTACCAGTGTCGGAGCAACGAGTTCGCTGTTCATCACTCTCATCTGGAAAAAAAGAAATGAAAAAGATCGAGGTCCCTCCTTGCAGAGAGGGCCGACGGAGGGAAAGAGGTCGCGCAAGCGCCCCTCCTCCACCACCGGTGGTTAACAGCCCGAGGGCGAAAATGCACCATGGCATGGGAGTGTCAGCGGGCGATCGTCGCTGCGTCCAAAATATGGCGATGCAGCCCAGGAACGGGGTCTGCGACAAAATCGAAAATTACATATCCGAGCTGGGACAGTGGTACGTAAGTAAGGGAGGATTAGCCGGCGCGAAGTACTTCTCGGGGCAAACTGTCGCTCCACCCTCGTACCGGCTACGAGGCGGCAAGAGTGAGGGGGTGTGGGAGGGTTCCGAAAATAAAAGTGGCGGGTGTTCGCAACGAATTCTCTCGTGTATCTCTTCCGCGTACAGAAACGATGCTTGTGATTCGTTGATCGAGGACAGTGCTCTAGGATTGTGACTCCATACTTCCATTCAAATGCATTTCACCACATCCCTCCCAATTAAAATTAGCTTAGATGCGTTCACAAAAAGTTACGGTTATTCAGCTCTTCCTGCTGTTTGCTAAGCTCGCGTACGTTCATTAAACATGCTGACTTTAATCGCGCTGCATTTGCCGAACAGCAAGTGTTTGATCGCCAGGAAAAAAGTCAGCGTTTCCGATAGCGTAAATTTAGGGGCAAACGAGCTTGGTTGTTTCAATGTTTTCTCCTCTGTTTACCAACAGGGCAGTATGGAGGGCGATAATAATGGGGCAATTCTTGTCCCTGGTGTTGTGCTTCATGACCCTCGCGAATCACCACATCAACACCACGTATCAACTCTCGCTCCCGACCGGTGAGTCATTAACGTGCGCTCGCCTGCATGAATCATTGGCCAGGCATCTATCATCAGCTGGGGATTGCTTTCTGCGAGATAGGACAGAACCTGCCGCATTACATTATGATGTGCCTTGTATACACAACCTGGATGTCCTGCAGAGGGGTTGGCAACGGCCTAATTTCAGTGATAAGAGCCCGCGGATGGAGGTACTTGTTGTTGGCACTCATTGATGTTGAAGCGTGCACACTTATAACATCCTCGCATCAATTCACCAGCCTAGTTAGTATACAGGTATGCGCTAACGATCCCACGCAAGGGACACGAACGTTGCATCTCTCCAAACGACGATAACGAAGTTCTCCCAGACCCGTCCTTTTATATCTCATAATTACCGTGCATGCGCGCCGCGCGGCTTCGTAATGCTGAGTGTTCAGATTAATTCTAAAGCACCCTTCACGAATCTCACCGCCTTGGTAGTATTTTAGAACGTCCTTTCGCGGGTGGTGTTTATTTACAAATTCCGTTGAAAGAAAAAACGGCTAATTCTTTGCCAGTAAACACGCGAGTCCCGGCTCCGCATAATAAATATGTGAAACGCTGTGCCTCGCAATCTAGGCGCGAACGTTGCGGCGAACTTTCGCGGTTTGCCCGTCGATTAAAGGAGCGTAGGCGTTCGTGGCTCCGGTGAATGGCACGGAACACCCGCTGTATCGAATATACTACCACCGATGAAAGGAGGACGCCGGGGCTTCGACCCGACACGCTCACCCCCTCGGCGGCTGCTCTGAAGCGAACGGGACGCGAGCATCCGTAGTCTTCGTCATTGTCATCCGCACGGCATTCGAGAATTAATGATGCAGAGGGCTGGTGATACGTGGGTAATGCCGGGGAAATCTGTTTCAGTTGCTCGACTGTGTAGCTATACCGGTCGCACTGGCGCTGTCGTGTTTGGTTCTCGGTGTGAGGTATCGAATGGTACACATCGTCGGCGTTTCCGTTTGCTTGATGGGAGTGGGATGCCTGGTTTGGGCAGGGCTCGATAACAATAAGGACCCCGCGTCTACAGGTGATTATACGATCGACGTTTGCATGCTTCGACGACCGAAGACCGTCGTCCCATCGGCAATTACTGATACTTTCGGTATCGATTCTTGCTCTGCGAAGGGAAGAATCAGCTTGTCGGGGACATGCTGTGCCTCGGTGGCGCGGTACTCTTCTCGGTGACTACGGTGCTGCAGGAGCTAGCCGTTAAGACGGTCGATATTATCGAGTATCTCGGCATGATCGGTTTCTTCGGTACGCTATTGTGCTGCGCGCAGACGTAAGTCTATCACGAGATGAAATCCATTCACCGACGTGACCGAGCGTATCATTGTTCTCGGGGTTGTTTCAGGGCCGTGCTGGAGAGCCTCAAGTTAGAATCGTTTCAGTGGAACAACGCACCAGTGATCACGTTCCTGGTGGTTTACTGCATCACGCAGTTCGTGTTTTTCTCTCTGGTGCCTGTTATATTGTTCGAATCTGGTGCAACCGCGTTGCAGCTGGCATTACTCACTGCGGACTCGTTCAACGTTTTGTCCGGGATGTTGGTCCACCATTATAAGGTATTCTTCTTAATTTCTCCCATATATTCGAATTAAGTGAAAAGGCGCGCCCGTTCAGGCAGTACGAACGACGCGGAATACACGTGTTCGTACATTAACGGACTCGTTCCACCTGTTCCAGTTTCACGCATTGTATTTCGTCTCGTACACGCTAACAATGGCTGGCATATACATATACGCGATAAAGAGAACGCCGATGTCGTCGAACTCGCGAAGGCAACACATTGAACCCCCCGTTCCAGATTACAGGTAAAGTTTACGATTTGATCTACAGAATGAATCAGTTAGTTTCGTGTATAATTCGGCTTAGTTATACAGGAAGCTACCAACCCTCAAAATGTCAAAGATTAATTAAATTTTGTGATCTTTATTCTGCAAAAAATTACCAATTCATAGAACAACTCTGACTTTATACAAAATTATTAAAACCACCAAGCCGTAGTTCACTTTTAGGCTTAAAGGACAAAAATTGCAGAGAATTTAAAATAATATTACTACTCGCTATTAAATAAACTATTAACAAACATTGTGGGACAATAAGAAGAAATAAAATATACCCAATAGAAATAAAGCTAATTTTCTTTAGCAATTAAAAGCTTTAAACTGAAACTCAGTTTCAGATCATTAAGGGTTGGTGGCTTTCTGAAGAGAGTAGAAAAGCACGTTGATATAGTCGAGGACATTATTTGAATGTTCTCGATGTTTTCGATTGAAATTTCCATTTATAGATAGAAAACAGATCAACCGATATAACTTTGCCACTACGATAAGAACAGAATAAGAATTCCCTTTTACAGCCCCGGAAACCTTTAATCTCCCCTGTGTGTCCTCTAACAAGCTCCACCCCTTACTATATGTATAACGTTACCCTGTGACTGATAAGAAATTAACAAAGAATCGAACGTGAATTAAAGTGACGTCATTTTAAGACACATGTCTCATCCCGATGTCGGGGAGGTGGAAATGGCGACAAGCTCAAGGATGTCTGGGGTGAGTGGCACGTTAGATATGAGGGCGTCTACCCTCGGTAGCGAAAGGGAAACGATGGAAGCGACGAGCTTGCCACCGAGCGTTAGCTCTGACACAGCCTTCACCTCCTTCTACGGCAGCTATTACGACTAAAGCGTCGTGAGAAATATCGCACAGCGATCCAGGAAACGTAAATCGTCCACGGTTTCGCTCCTGTTAAAGTTTTACGCGAGATTTTAAATCGACGGTCACGAGATCGCTCCTACCCGTTTACAAGACGCTCCGAGATACGGATAATTAGGAATATCTTCATCGATTAAGTTTGTAATACGCGTTACGACGTTCCGATTAATCAAAACGTTTTTCTAACAATCTAACCAATTTTAAAATCGATCAATAATATAAACACGATCTTTGTTAATTTAGATATTTATCGATACACAAGTATTATATATACATTCTTGTTGCTCAAGATAGTTTGTAAATTATAGAGGTAATACGACTAATTGTTACTAGGTTCGAGTACGAACAGACGTTAACTAATTTCCCGTTGTAAAGTGACGAATAAGGATCTATGGTAATTATTTTCTACCATTCTCCTCATTGTTTTCGTTGGCGAGTTACGCTTAACATGTTCCATCGTCCATACAGGTGTCAAAAAGTTATTTCATGTATTGTGTATATTTTTTTCAAATAAAGTAATGAATCAAGGCGAAGCCCGTTATTGTATTTCTTTCCCCGATTGTTTACCTACTCCCCGGCAGCAAGTAACCAGGCGCTGCACCGTTCGGTGAATTGTCACATATCGTGCTATTCAAAGAACCGCGTTTTTTCGCGTGTTTACCATCCATTTAATGGGACATCTGTTGGCCACGCTACGTGAAAATCAGTGACGATGCCGCAATGGCGAGTTCCATAGAGATCCCACTTCGCGACACAGACGAGGTGAATATTTTCGTTCCTAATCCCTCGGTTTGTTATTTCTAAGCCGTAGGGAAAATGCTAGACGAGCCCTGTCGTACGTCCGTTAAGTGCAACTTGAAATTCTTGCCGACAGTCTTGATAAGAGGACCTAATCGTGAACCTAACCTCTCCAAGGAGTGCTTGTGCAATAAAGCGTACACAGTACGCACAGTGCTGTAGTTCTGTATACAATGTTACTCGAACGCACTAGAATTTAATCCACAATACCAATACACGAGTGCCTGCCACTTTCTCACTGGCTTCGATCGAATTGTTTTTACTCTGTCCATTCACTTTATTTTCACGTTTCTCCGCTGTATTCCTGACTTTGTAATACGTGCACTAAAGTGTCGCTCGCTAGCTACATGTCAATTAAACTTATTCGATAAATCGAATTATTCATCCACCGTCTGTCTAATTAAATGCCTACCACGCCGTTGCACTAATTCGTTCCACGCCCCTGTTAATTCGTCCGTTGCATTCTGTCAGGTAATAGAACTCTACCTCGACCAGTTACCAGAAGGAGATGAAGTTCTTGGGATTTTACGCCAGGAACATGCGCAACTTAATATCTGGGTCAATTTGGCCGTACGTATCTAAAGTTTCTAAAAGTTCCGATAGGCGCGACCGGAAAGGAGCAACGTGTGAAACATACTGCTTTTCATTGCAGCTCGAATACTATAAGCAGCATAAGATCGAAGACTTTATTAAAATACTTGAGTCTTCTCGGATCGACGCGAATATTGACTACCGTGACTATGAGAAAGATCAAATGCGCGCGTTGGACATGCTGGCTGCGTACTATGTCCAGGAAGCCAACAGGGAGAAGAATAAGGACAAGAAGAGAGACCTGTTCACAAAAGCCACGCTACTGTATACAACTGCCGATAAGATCATTATGTATGACCAGGTATGTTCCGCTCGTATTCGTTCGATGAATGTTTTAAGGCTACTTATGTTTCCTACATGAACGTTGATTAATTTTCAAGAATCATTTACTCGGCCGAGCTTACTTTTGCCTCTTGGAAGGCGATAAGATGGATCAAGCCGATGCCCAGTTCAATTTTGTGTTGAACCAGTCTCCTAATAACATCCCGTCCCTACTTGGTAAAGCGTGTATAGCGTTCAACAAGAAGGATTACAGGGGCGCGCTTGCCTTTTACAAGAAAGCTTTGAGAACTAATCCGAACTGCCCAGCCGCTGTAAGGCTGGGAATGGGACACTGTTTTATGAAATTGAATAACCAAGAGAAAGCGCGTCTAGCGTTTGAGAGAGCTTTGCAATTGGATGGCCAATGTGTTGGAGCGTTGGTCGGACTTTCGGTGCTG
The DNA here is from genome assembly GCA_910592295.1 of Andrena haemorrhoa. Lineage (NCBI taxonomy): Eukaryota > Metazoa > Arthropoda > Insecta > Hymenoptera > Andrenidae > Andrena > Andrena haemorrhoa. The sequence continues at coordinate 12,213,828 of OU342944.1, read as the reverse complement.
AAACTCAACCAGCAGCAGCCCGATAGTATTAGAACCGGAGTGCAAATGTTGTCTAAAGCTTACACGATCGATTCGACGAATCCTATGGTGTTGAACCACTTGGCGAATCACTTCTTCTTTAAGAAAGATTACAACAAGGTGCAGCACTTAGCACTTCACGCCTTTCACAATACCGAGAACGAAGCTATGCGAGCGGAGAGTTGCTACCAATTAGCCAGAGCATTCCATGTTCAGGTGAGTCCCCTGCTAGCAGATTATTTTGAATACTTTCTAAGGCCTTGATAAATAATCGATTTATTTCAGGGCGACTATGATCAAGCGTTTCAATATTATTATCAAGCGACTCAGTTTGCACCTCCGGTTTTCGTGTTGCCGCACTTTGGTTTAGGTCAGATGTACGTTTATCGCGGTGACGCAGAAAACGTAAGTGTAACTTTGTGCACACGATGTGGAGGCAGTGACACGGACTTTTCTAAGTTGCTGCTCTGTTACAGGCAGCACAATGTTTCGAAAAAGTATTAAAAGCACAACCAGGCAATTACGAAACAATGAAAATTCTTGGGTCCCTGTACGCGAATTCGAGTTCCCAATCGAAGCGCGACATTGCCAAAAATCATCTTCGGAAAGTAACGGAACAGTTTCCTGACGATGTTGAAGCGTGGATCGAGTTGGCTCAAATATTGGAACAAAGTGACCTTAATGCAGCCTTAAATGCGTACGGTACTGCTACCAGAATCTTAAAAGAGAAAGTTGAAGCGGACATACCACCCGAAATTCTAAATAACGTTGGAGCTTTACATTATAGGTTTGTATCTTGTCTTATCTTCTCAATCCGTCTCCAATTTTCCACTTAAATATAACATTTACCGTCATGCTGAAGGCTTGGAAATTTAGAAGAAGCTAGAAAAAACTTGGAGGAATCTCTGGCCCGTTCCAAAGCCGATGCCTTACATGACTCTGTGTACTATAATTCGATTGGTGTTACGACTACGTATAATTTAGCACGACTGAACGAAGCTTTATGTATCTTCGATAAAGCGGAAAAGCTGTACAAAGACATTTTGAAAGAGCACCCGAATTACGTAGACTGTTATTTACGACTCGGCTGTATGGCTCGTGACAAGGGACAAATTTACGAGGCGTCTGATTGGTTTAAAGATGCTCTGAGAATTAACAATGAACATCCAGACGCGTGGTCCCTTTTGGGCAATTTGCACTTGGCCAAAATGGAGTGGGGGCCTGGGCAGAAGAAATTCGAGAGAATTCTAAAAAATCCAACATCAAGCACGGATGCTTATTCTTTGATCGCTTTGGGAAACATTTGGTTGCAGACATTACATCAAAGTGGAAAAGACAAGGATCGAGAGAAGCGTCATCAAGATAGAGCGTTAGCCATGTATAAGCAGGTATTATAAGAAGAAATGCAAAAAATTCACGTTCGAATGTTCTTATGTTCTTGTGTATATGAAATTTGTAGGTTTTGCGAAATGACCCTAAAAATATATGGGCAGCGAACGGAATTGGGGCCGTATTAGCGCATAAAGGCTGCGTGAATGAAGCCAGAGATATTTTCGCCCAGGTTCGAGAAGCGACAGCAGAATTTTGTGATGTCTGGCTAAACATTGCGCACATTTATGTGGAGCAGAAACAATTTGTTAGCGCTATTCAAATGGTAACTATTCGCCCCGTGTTCAATATCCCGACCCGAATTCACCGTGATACCGATGCTACTTTATAAATGTATACTATGTTGCAGTACGAAAATTGCCTCCGCAAATTCTATAAATATCATCACGTTGAAGTCCTCCAATACCTCGGGAGAGCTTACTTTAAAGCTGGCAAATTGAAAGAAGCAAAATTGACGTTGTTGAAGGTAAAGAAGAATAATTATTTACTCCGGTGGCACTCGGATTTCTTAAAGAAGTGAAGTAACGAATTTAAATTACTGATAGGCGCGAAGGGTAGCCCCACAAGATACCGTTTTGCTGTACAACATTGCGCTTGTGCTCCAACGCTTGGCAACGCAAATTTTAAAAGACGAAAAATCCACTCTGACAACTGTACTGCAGGCAGTTCATGAATTAGGACTGTCGCATAAATACTTCCAATATTTGTCAACGCACGGAGACAGAATGGAGCAGCTTGCGGAGGCAGAGGCCAGAAGGTGCCAAGATTTACTATCGCAAGCGCAGTATCATGTCGCTCGGGCTAGAAGATTGGACGAGGAGGAAAAGATGCTGAGGAGGAAGCAAGAAGAAGAAAGGTAACGCGACGAGTGTAACCAAATAGCGTGGAAAATGTGTTTCATAGCAAGCTGAATGTTGACCTACATTATACCCTTGAAATATGTTACAGGCAAGCATTTAAAATGCGCCAAACTGAGGAACAACGCAAGCTCGAGGAAATGCGGCGCCAGAAAGAAGAGGAGATGTTACAAAAACGACAAGAGTACGTTGAAAAGACCAAGAATGCCGTGGTATTCGGGGACATGCCTTCAGAGAAGCCTGGAAGGAAAGGGAAGAAGATACGCACCGACCAGTACATCAGTGACAGTGGTGGTTCCGGAAGGGATGAAGGAAGGGAGGAAGCTCCGAGGGAAAGAAAACGCAAGCGGAAAGCGAGTGGCGACCGCAAAGACAGAAAGAGTAAAGGCAAAGCTAGGCGTAAGAAAGATGCTGGAAGTGGAGATAGTGGTGAGTTTACCACTTTACTTTTCCCCCTGCAATCATCAATGGCTGAATGGACCATTAATACTATTTTGCAATTCAATATTCAGGTTCAGACAGCGACCGACCCAAGCCAAAACGTGGAAGGAAGACTGGAGTTACTAGGAAGGATAAGGGATCTCGTAAAGGTACATCTGAAACTTCAAAGGGTAAAATGCCCTTGTCGAAGGAAACTATATCGACCAGTGAATCCGATAGTGATTCAGGACTCAAGATTGCCAGCGGGTAAGAGTGATTCTAAGGACCGGAAGCATGCTCAAGAATATACCGAATGGATTAATATCACGTCGATAATTTCATTTTTAGGGGCGAAAGCGGCAACGACGGTCACCCACGAGGAAGCAGAAGAATCGCCTCCGACTCTGAAGGTTCCCGCGCCTCCCGCTCTAGATCTGCTTCGAGATCGAAGTCCAGAAGCCGTTCCAGAAGTAGTTCGCGATCAAGATCACGATCGGGATCTCGATCACGATCGGGATCTCGATCACGGTCGGGTTCACGATCAAGATCACGATCACGATCACGATCAAGATCACGATCGCAGTCCCGATCGCAGTCCCGATCGCGATCCAGGTCTCGATCTGGTTCAAAATCGAGAAGCCCTTCGCGCAGACCATCCCGATCAAGGTCTGGCTCGGCGAAGAGCGGATCGCGATCGAGATCAGGATCTAGATCAAGATCTAGATCAAGATCAGGCTCGAGGAAGAGTAAGTCGCGTTCAAGATCGGCCAGTGGCTCGAGAAAAAGTGGATCGCAACCAAGATCGAGATCAGGATCCAGAGGTAGTGGATCGAGATCGAGGTCGCCCAGCGGCTCTAGGAAAGCTATGTCACGGTCGAGGTCCAGGTCAAGATCAAGGTCAAGATCGAGGTCAAGAAGTGGTTCGCGATCGGGCGGGGAAGAGCGGAAATCAAGAAGCAAAAGCCGATCGAAATCAAGGTCTGTTCTAAAATGTCTATTTAATTGTAGAGGATTGCCTGAAAGTTGATATTATTGATAAGGAAGCTCGATAGAACATTTTTTACTTAAAATTTCCGATCTGGGTATGGAAAATAATTCGCGGCGGTTGTATCACCTAGCGTGGAATACTGTTCCAATGTTTTCCATATACTATAATACGTTAATCTACTAACCTGTTGAATGCAGCATCGACGAACTGGCTAATTCTCTCCTTGTGATCTTTTTGTTGCAGATCTGCTACTCCAGAATCCAGAAAGTCGGTATCTGGCAGTGATGTGGGTTCGCGGCATTCAAGCTCGGACAGGGCCGGTGGAAGCGACAGCGACTAAATCCGATTTTCGAGTAAACACAACCAACTGCACACGCGAAAACTTCACACTAACGGAGAATTACGTGTACACTTCCCTCACGAGTGAAATTTACATATGAAATACACTAATTTCCCAATATATCCCTCAAAACACATTCGAGCGCGCCGGAGGGAATCCGTTACGAAGAAACGAAGCAAACGAATTGCCAACGGTCGTTTCAGAATCAGAAGTGGCGCTTTCGATCATCGAAGCACGCGCTCCAAGTGCGCGAAAATTTTAATGCGCGTAACTCAAGGAGCGAGTAAGTAACGAAGTAACGAGTCTTCTTTACGCACGATTTTTCTCGGTATTGTTCAGTTTCAGTTTTTTACCATTAATTATAATAACAATAAACGAGCAAAGTATTACTTCCTGACTTAAAAAGTAACTTGTAATTTTATGAAAAAATTACCACAATTTCATATGTAAATTAGTTCGACTTGTAAACAGACGTTACTCTTCCTAATTATCAGTCTGTTGATACTTTGTACAATAAACAAATAGCTCTAATCGATATTATTCACAGGCGATGTTGATTATTAAACGAATAGCAGAGAACGTAGCAAACTATCCTCTTAATTACGTTAGCCATTGTAATGCGAGCGAAATGTAATTTTCTGTTAACAACGAACAAATCGTTTTATATTAAAAACCATCAATAAAAATATATTGAAAACCGCTTCTATCGTTGTGTTTCTATCGAGTCCACTTGCGTGCATTTAAAATTGATTAAAATATCACAGTTTCGCGTGGCAAAGTCTCTTGCGCGACATGTTTCCCCCGCGTATCGATCGTGACAGTCACATCAAATGAATTATTCGCGTTTACTTGAGGTGAGTGACACACCTAGAGTGTCTATCGTTTTAAGCTACAGTTTCCCAGCGTCTATACACGTAATAGCCTCTCACCTTGTCTTCTATAGCTGTTGTACCTGGCAATGCGTTATTACCTACTGTAATGGCCCTCGACACGAAAACATGAATCATTCGATTGTTTATATTCCCCGTTTTTAATCGCCGGGTGCAATCGTCGATTAACAACGGAGTAAACTGCACATGTGCATTTACGTATTCGTAGCACACAAGGGATGCCCTTACCGCCCGAGTATTTCCGTACTGTGGTTCATTTTAGACACCGCCGTCTATAAAATTACAGAGCTATCGCCTTGAACTCAATTTCATGTACCAACATATAATATACCAAAGTTTAGTGCGCCCTGTTACTTTGCCTACAGACTTCACAAAGGCCAGAAAGTTTCTTCGCGTTCTAGTTCTCTCCTCTTCCATTGAGAATAGAAGTGAAGGCAATTTTAAACTTCGTTTACTCAAAATATTTATCATTGCCACCTGCACATTATCACTCTATGTATATTTTAGCTTATCGATCTGCAGTAGCTAGCCACGGCGATGGGTGGGAAAAGATTGCTGCAAGAACGTGAACCGCGGAGGATAGAGCGAGCATGATATTCCGTTGAAAAATCCTTTTGAACGCGAAATTGTTTCGGAGAACCCCGAGGGACATCAAAGTGTGAAACAGTCGCGGTTGCACGCCTCGCGCAAGCTCCTCTGTTATTTCCAGTAGAACGAATCCTCTCACCCCTCGTTCGAATTCCTGCTGAACAGTTTCGTCGGGACCAAGCAGAAACTTGGCGTGTTTCGTTCGCTGGCAAAATTGCCGCCCCCGAAACAAGTGCATAAACCTCGGCGCATCTAACGATGTATAACAGACCAGATTATGCTTTATAAATACGTAACAACGTTGTCAGGCGATGCTGACGACGGAGTCGATTCCCAAGGCCTGGATTTCCCATGAGTAATTTAAAGCTGCCTTGCGATGCAACTACCCCTTTGAACGCATTAATGTAGATCTCAGTAATTAGTCGACGTTCACGGATCTGTATGAAAAAGATACAGTATACTGTCACTGTCAAAAATCGGCTCGCTACAGATAACAGCCCAAGACACCGCTATATAGCGCTTATCGTTATATCACAGCGTTTAAACATTTAGGTGTACATTATTCATATGGAAAATCTGTGGCCAGTTTACAGAGAAAGCAACGATGAAAAGAGTAGGAAAATACAGTGAAGAGAAGAAAGGGACACTGGCTTTATACAAACTACGGAGATTCTGCAAGCTTCGAATGTTTACCCTTTCGATTCCACTGCGAAGAGTGTGGATTCATTTACCCGTACTTCCCACTCGACTACTGCACCTTGATCCCCGTCGTTTCTCGTAAAACAGGGCTCTGTTTCCCACTGTTTTTCTGTTTTATGCACCTTTGCGTCGTCGCATCACTCAATTACCTTAATCTACTGCTCCCACCACCCACGATTCGTCTACCCCGTTGCTCGACACTTTTTTCAAAGCTTAATCAGGGCCTTCGTTAATTTATTTTCCTTCCTAAATGTATTTTTCGTTATTTGTCGACTAGCTCTCATCTTTTTTAATTAACTCCGCCTCGCCGAAGTTGTCGTTGCGACGAAGGAGAACACTGACGAGGCGAACAGTTTCGAAATGATTCTTTGATCCATTTATGTAAGTTTACACTTTGATTCATTACGACGTTGACGATTCCTGCAGAACATCGCATGCACGAGAATTTCCTCTGCAGTCTACCTTCGGCAGAGCTGTTCAGAATATATCGAGAGGAACAGAAGTTTTAATCAGGCTTCGTGAATTTTCACGCGACAACTTATAATGTATGGCGGACGTTCGAGAATTATTAGCTTCTTTGGTGATGCTGGAACTTTCGGAAGGGAATTATTTACCATGTCGGGTACCTTGAAACTGGCTAACAGAATACTCCCGCGACTGCAAGTGTTGATTTTCCATGCACATTTACATATTCAAATCTCCATTTACGTTTCCATAAAAAGGCCACTACGAATGAAGGGTGGAAAGCGTGCAAACCATCGTCCGTACAATTTAATCTCCGTTTCTGTGAAACTAACTGCTACTCGAATTCATTGTTACACGCCGAACTACCCTTTCTACTTTTGTTTTTATTCGAGAAAGAGGAAATGCCAATTACCGTTATTTGCCGTGGCTGCGAGTTACAAAAACCGAGTGTTCGTGATCACGCGAAAGCGATTTTGTATTTTCTCTCGGAGCGACCTAAAAACATGTTGATGCTAAAGGTATGTCAACTGGCAAACGCCAAAGATAACGACCCAATACCGGTCACTGACGTTCAATTTTATTTAAAATGAAAATTAATCCCTGATGACCACTGGGTTTCATTTCCACGGTTTTCCTTCTCCTTTCCCGTGCCAGCGACACAGGTAATAATCATTCGCGTTAGCAGCAACATATTCCCGCGCTAAAGTTCCTCTTTAATCCGGATGACACAAATCTTTTCTGTCAATCACGTTCCGATAATGCCGCAAATACTTGCACGGGGCTTGTCGATAATCCTGAACGAGCCGAGGTCCCTGTGACATTGCAGCCCCCGCCTTTCTGGAAAATGTAATAGAATTTTTTTCGTTTGGTTCTCGGATTTCCGGGAATTGCGTCAAGTACCGGGGTAGTATGCTCCCACGAGAATAAGAAGAAGATGAAGTAGCACTGTCCATTATTCACGTTGCATAGGTACTCCAATACATATCCGTAGGATAACAATGAGCTCGCGAAGTCTGAGAAGCCCCGTATACCACCTACAACTTCCAAGCTTACGTTCGACCCCGTTTTAAAAAGATGCGGAATGCAATATTTCTTCTGCACACGGTGGGAATCGAGCTATGTTATGCAGACGCCAGTGACCCACTTGTAAAACGAAGGGACTTGAAAGGTGCGCTTCTCCCTGAACGATCCCTTGGAATCGACATCGTTCACCGTTCCCCAGGTGAACACGTACGTGCGCGCTTCCCGACCCGCGAGCTTTCTCCGTCACCCTGGCTGAAATTCCATGGAGTTTCCACGCCGTTATCGATTCGGAAATAACGCTTAAGTACGCTGCCTAGATTACACGGCACGTGTTCCAGAGACTTCGCGATAACGTTCGCCGAAACATCCAGGCCTCCGAAGTTTCTTCAGTCCCGAGTTTAGCGAGCTTCATAAACTAACGCCGTCGCGACGGAATGCAGACAGGTGCGTCAGAAACACCCTCCTTCGTGTTTCAGTGTTTCGGAAGCTGAAGGACAAATAGACGATGGTGTACAAGCGGGTGTAGCGTAGATTTCGCCATCGATTTTATGGCCTTGGTACGCGGCCTAATATACGGCGCTAATATCCAATCACCCTTGCGACAAAGGATAAGGGTTTCAAGCGAAATTGACGTAACAGACTGTGCGTGGGCAAAAAATATGAAAATACGACCGCGAAGAAGCGAGCAACTCTCGCGTCACGGAGCAACACAGTACAAAGGGAGGGCAAGGGTCATAGAGCAAAATGATATCGGCATCTTTCCCTGAACGGGAGAGGAGACACTTCGTCGTTGACGGAAGGAGATTTCGTTGGATCCTGAAAAGGCTGGCGGAGGCTTGAAGATTAAAAGTACTCTTGTGAACTTCTATTTGCTCGTAGAAGTTGGAAGTGCGCTGAGTGAGGAGTATGATTTTAATTATACGGGAATCAAACGTACACAAAACCGGAGATGGGAGCGCGGTAGTAACGAGACTTAAATTGAAACTGTGGGAGGGGCCGTCGGCAAGAACAATCCTTCTGTTTGTCTCGAAGGTCAGGAATTATGCATTATTGCAACGTTTCCTTCAAGTAGCGGACCCCTTGCTGCCCTGCCACGGCAGCTTAATATTAATTATATTATTCTGCTTCGACGGTGACCTCAGGGCTAATCCTCCTCCCGGCACGAGTTGCCCGCCGAGTGTCTATATGTCTAATCATTATTATAATATCAATTTTAACCCGTGCGCTGTACGTAGGAGCCTTGAACTTTTATTTAGGTACCCATCAACAAACTGCGTCCCTCGAAACGTTTAATTGCCGCCTAAGCGAAGGTTTCGTTCGAAGCCAGCTCTCTGAATCCACTAAACGAAACACCTAACTAGATTATGCTTCTACCTGGAAACCCGCACGAGTTAAAGCAATAGGTAGATCCTAACGCCGTAACTCCAACTTTCTGTAGAGGATAAATCCGACCGGACGCGAAATTCATACGTTTCACCCGCCGCGCTTTAAAAACCCGCGAAACCACTGTATCGTATCAAAGGATGGATTTATGCGCTGCCGACGCAGGCACGATTATCCTTTTCTCTTCAGCCGCCCGTAGGTGGCATACGTACACAGCTCGCCCACGAAAGGGTTACCGTAATCCGCTCGAGGAAAGGGCAAACTAGTGTTACGTGGCAGCCGCAAGACGGGTGCCTTCCATTCACCGTGGTGTACAATGATGCAATTGCAAGTTGGTATACAAAACACCTTCCTTCGTGCTGCTCTGTGTAGCGGTGTGCATATCCAACGGAAACGTTCATGGATCCAGACACTGCCGCGGCAATGCGCGCTCCGTGAAACCGATACCGTTTATCCGTAAGCAATTCGAGTTACGTGGCTGTCCATTCGCCTGAAAACTTGATACCCCTCTTGTTCATAACGTTTCGCTTCGCTTCGAAAGGATGGAGGCACCCACGAGGCACGTCTCTGGCCGACGTATGAATGATGGAGTACCCTAGATGATGTACAGCCCTTTGAGAGAGGATTCTGTTAAAAAGGATACGCCACTGCCAAATTCAGCCGCAATATTTGCAACCACGGCTTTGTAACGGCAACGATACGCGAAGTCGCGCGTTGAAAGCCTCGCGCGAGCTCTCATCGAAACCATACTCACAGTAGTACAGCCCGTTATTGATCAGCCAGCGGCGAAGAGTAGTTGCGCGATCGCTTAATTCGATTTGAATGTTTTACACCGCTGGTATTCCGCCAAAGCCAGGTGAAAGTAGAGTATTAAAGGCTCAATCAATCGAGAGTCTGCTATCATGACGAGTGAAGGCAGTAACATTGTGCTCGAGTGGAATAAAGAATCGTGGAAGCTACAATGTCCCAGGGAAGAATATTTCTGTCACCCAACAGTGGCACAATCTCTTGCGCCCGAAGAAATCGAATTCCTAAGCAGTAAAGTTCGTATTTCATACGAAATTACTCTGTCCAGCTGTCCACGCTACGCAATTTCAGCGCAGTGGAAACAGCCGCGGTATATCAGATGCGGAGCATTCGGTCGTGGGTAAAAATTGCGCGGACATAAACTATAGCCCGCGCAGGCTTGCTTAGGTATCGATACTGATATCGTGCTGAGCACAGCTAGCAGCAGCACAGATGTGCTAGAGTGCGGGAACGGCAGAACATCCCATGTGCGATTGGTCGCAGTAGTAGCGACCATTATTCGTCAGGCAACGCGACCTGTCCTATTACACCTCCTACGAAATATGTACCTACCATTGGGTCGCTGGATCAATCGCTGGAATCGATGTTCCCATGTACATGTACACGATCTATCTTGCATTTCTCCATGAATACGCAGTGGATGCGAAATCCTGAAGCGTTATCGAGTTTTGCATAGAGTAAACGTTCGTTAAGTGACTCTGCGTTATGGGGGTATTCTCGTCTACAAGGCCAATTTTTTGCCTTTCTTTAAGGACGATGCACAACAAAATTGCAGAGTTTTCACCGATAAGCATTATCCACACGTATTTATTAACATTTCACTTAGTTGTAAAAAAAAATGTCAGCCATATATAATAATAATAATTAATGGAGATCTCGTCCCTCTACGCGAGAATACCCCGTTAAAGGACCGCCACTTTACAGTAGAAGCAAACATCTTCGTGCCATTTGGAAGTTTGCTGTAACAGTTTCTAGAACTTTTTCACACAGCTATCTGCGAGATTAATTGCCGTGTCGAATCCTCTGACCCGCATGGTGCGAGCTCGGTGACAGGAATTCGTTATTAACAACGAATGGTCGCAGGCCGGAAGTTCCAGTGCAAGCTAGTGGCCAGAGTGGGGCATGGTCGATCCAAAGCTTTCGAGGGTCAGTGACCGTTTTGTGTGCGCAGTAAAAGGTTTAAGGTTACGGCAAACACCGGTCTTCGATTTTGAAACGCGTGATCACAGGAACCTGCCATTTATTCCGCCGCCTCGCGTCTGCAAACGTATCCGGCTACTGTCGTGACCCAATTCGATTCTCATCTTATCGCCTCCCAAGCAGGAAAGCTAAAAGGCGTTTATTCCAGTCACAATTTCGCCCGATACTGTGGCGCCTTTGCGGAATCGTTGTTCCTTTATAAAACACTCGGGTTAACGATGACCCTCCCTCGAGTTTGTTTATTTCCAGCTGTCAGCCACCGCGACCTCGCGGCGATTATACTCGCGAGGAGCGGCGTTGTTTGATTAGAAGAGTTTCATTAAAATTGTCGTGGAAAAATGTTTTCGCGCGAAGAAGGATTATCTTAATATCGCCCTCGCATGTAAGTCACTTTATTAATATTTCTCTACGGCCAGCCGAGCTCGCCCGACGTGAAGCTGAAATTTACATGCTAAACTCTTCCTGAAAAAGTTCGCCGGAATATACACACGCTCGTGTTTGCTGCACCTCCAACCTGCCGTGGACGAATTAAACAGACATTTTTCATCCTCCACGTTTGACCGCGGTCCTTTGAACGAGGGTGAAATCGGATTACAGAAATACGGATGACAGTGCTAACGAATGGTCGAACGGACCGCATACACCCCCTTGTCTGTTTCACGTTTAATCGTTCAACAGTTTTATCGAATGGAAAATTTGTCATTCTGCCCGCGCGCGTCGGAGGTCCACGGTTTCTCTGTGCAAGGCAATCGAATCGCACTTCGCACTCTGACTTTAACGCGCAGCAGTTTGCCAGCAGCGTAAGAAGCAGATAACACTTTGCTTCCCTTAATACACAAGGCTTGGTGGGATCGTTATCAATTTCTTAAACGGCATGAATATTCATGCAAGCGAAGGAATTGTTTACCCCGTGATTTACATACGGGAACATATCCGATAGCAATGGGAGGTCTGTACGCTTGAAAACAATGCGTGTGAACGACGTTCATTAATATTTATAACATGGTCGACACTTCTGCTGTTGCATAATCAAAAGAATCTGTAGATTAACTCTGGCGAGCTTAGCTGGAACTATACTCGTCGGTACACATGAGATTAATGTAGAAGAATAATCAACTGAGAGTCAAAGGTTTGACGACTTTGATCCCACTTACGGGTAGCACGCCGTTTGAGCTGTATCTAGAACCCGAATGTTACGCGCACTGCTGGGAAAATCCTGCTTCCAATGACCATTCACACAGAAACCATTAACGATGGATTAACGTTAAGTTCTCGGTACCAACGCTTCCAATCAGACACAAACAAGCGGAAGCTCCACGCGCATCGCAAACGAATCTAAGAATCGCTTTGATATTTCCATTCGGGGCTACGCGGACTTTTTATTGCCTGCAAATTATGGCTCGGGGAACGCGCAGTATAAAAGAAAAGAATGTAATGTGGAGCACGTTAATTAGCACTCAGTATGGCCTAGGAGAAATTGCTGGCCCGTAAATTTAAATTAATCCAGACTTAGGGGAATCTCGGACAAAACCGGCTTCCTGGGTAAAACCGGCACGTGCTATTATTTCTTAAACTGCCTTAAATTTTCCCGCGTGGTTGCAGCGACATATTGTCGCGATGTGCATTATTTCGTCAACAAGAAAACAATTTCTTTTTTACATTAATAATGCGAATGTTATCAGCTTTTATCCTTAACGTCCCGATTTTGCCCCGGTCTCACCTACACCGCAACGACGTGGTGTCAGTGTTACTTGCCCGTTGTTCGGGGCGCAGCTTAATTTACAGGCAATCCAGCGGAACCAGCGACCATGTTTCTCGCGCGGGAACATTCTTTCGCAATTACATTCCCAGGCGAGCGCGAGAAATCGTTTTATTTGGGAAACGACCTGGAGGTGAATATTCCGAGCGTGTACACACTAGTAGGCTCGAATTCGATTTACCCCGGGATAATACGTTTCCAAGGGACGATTGGGGTGGGTAGCCCTCGCGCAGTCACCTTCGCTTCTCCAAGAATAATGAAAGGAACAAACACCTCGGCCCTTAGGTCGTCTAGCTCACGATCGATCAGAATTCTGACCTTCAAGTTCCGAAGGGTGGTAGACACTGAACCCGAACGGCCTGCCACGCAAAACTTGCCGCTAAAAGTAAAGGAAGAAATCTGTCTTTATACAGGAACAGTCCATTTTCTACGCTTTTCTTTCGGTCCTCGGTATTCCCAGTATTAATGAATACTTTAAACGTTGCGGAGCAAGGATCCTTACGCGGCTGAATTCGTCCTCGGCAGGACGCGAATATCGAGGCTCATTGCTGTCACAATCAGGAACCGATAACTTCGTTTCACCGATGTTTTACGTTTTATTTTGCCGATGAAAGTCGGGGGATACCTTTTACGTGGGACGCCTTTGAATATTTTCTATGATATACTTCATCAGAGGCAGCGAGGAAATATGAACGGCGTTACGGAAATGGTATTTCGTGTCTGCCTGCCTTCGACGAGCGTATTGGTAAGCTACACGCGCCTTCGTGGTTAAAGCAGTCATCAAGCCCGAAAACAGAATCCTGGATAACGATTACAAGCTGGAGGATCGAAGCAGCGAACATTTCCTTCGTATCCTCTCCTCTTTAATGCCCGCCGCAGTCACGTTCCCGGTCTTATTGACTGTACATACGAGAATGGGATCCCAGAGAGAACAGTTGCGACCCAGCTTTTGTAGCGCCAGACAAATATTTCCACAATTTTCGTGGAGCACATCGGTGTTCGACGAATTGCGACAATTCAGCCGTAATATCGACTGGCTGTTGTACCGTGAAACAAGCTTTTTAAATCACAATATCCCCTTGGAATTCGTAGACGGTTCTATGCAGCTGCGTTCAATCGTTTAAATTTGAAGAGAACGCTAGAGTATAAAATTTTCTTTGTGGAAGACAGTGCAACGTATTAGCGATACGACCTCACGTAGCGCCAGTTAACATTTCCCTGATCCGCGAGTCGAAGGGAAGCATCTGTTTCGCGTCCAATTTCCCGACACTTCGGCTGCATCTTGGAACTCTTGAATAAAGGCACCAAATGATATTTGCAATCGAAAAGGAAAGGGATCCTCTGCGCGAGGTCGGCAGGATCTGTTTCGAAGCTGATCGAAGAGATGCATTAGAAATGGGTCGGAGAAATGCCTCGCCCTCTGAGGAATATCGAGTGTGTTGGCCCAGAGATAAGATGCTCGTTACAGGAGTTCGCAAGTCAGCCACCTTCTTCCCAACAGTTCGCGACATTTCGAGATCACTCGGCTCGTCCTTGACATTTCAGTCTACCCTAACATACGGGGCCGCATGCTCGTTTATCATAAGGGAAACCAATTTCGAGCTGGTGTTATTATTTTCTCCTCGACCAAAGGAAGGTCGAACCCTTCTCAACCGACAGAAAAACACGACCGCCCGGTGGTTGAATGCAAAGAAGAGAATAGCGACCGCGTTACGAAACATTATTTACGAATAATCCTGATGTCAAGCTCGAGAACATAGGTGCACGTTTTTTTATACAGCCACGCGGAGTATGCACTCCGCATAGAAGTCCCATGCATTCATGATCGCGATGCGTCGAGACAGCGCTGCAGAGGATTCATTGTTGTTTAAAATCAATCAAAAACCCGCCCGGGGATATTTTCGAAGCCAGTCGTTTTATCACGGTCCGCGAGTTGCTGGAGGAAAGCCGTCGTTCATTTTCCAAGGCCCCGGAAGCTGACTCAAGTGTCTTTAAAGAAAGAAGGAGCACAAGGGAGGAACGATGAACAGAAAGAGAACTTTACGACAGAATTCAACGGAAACTGCGCCAAAGGGTTCGAGATCGAAAAAGGACACTTTAAGAGTAACAAGGAAAAGACGACGCTGATATGTCCCCGATTTCAACTTCAATGGGGAAACTCGCGTTTCGAGAGAATATAATTCCAAGTGATAGCCGTCCGGCCAGTTGAGGCAGCGCAGCTTTAAAGTGGATATAAAACCATTATATAACAAAAAACAGCTGGCAGGCAAACTGATTCGTCCTTCACCACCTGGAGAGGTGACATTTAGGTATTCGTCGGAGGTAGCGAGCAATTTATCAGGGAAATGCCGGTACTCATCGAATGTCATGAAATCGATTCTTCCATGAAGCTCGTTAATACAGTTTGTACACGTAAATTGATTGCGCGTCCGTATCGGGCGGAATTTAATTTCGGTGCTCATTTTCATGGGCGAATATCGTTCCTCGGAGCGCTGCCTCGGTTTTGATTGAAATCGGAACTCGATTCCAGCAAGAACGAGAGTTGTTTAGCGGCGCAACGAAAAGATTCTCGTTCTTCGCGCTTAGGATTCTATTAGCTGCAATATGTATGGTAATTCGAGTCTGAAAGAGAGGCCCGATGTACCTCGGACCATTTCGGAGGAGACGCTGCGGATTAAAGCCGCGGTATTGGGCATCGCAAGGAGGATTTCGATCGGTTCGGTCGACACGAGAAACCATTCAATCCGCCCTAAAGCTCCGCACTCGTCCCCGGAATAAAGGAAGAGGGGACAAAGAGGACGGTAGATTCTTTGAAGTAACCTCGCGAGTTCATTCAACGCGGGGGTTCAATACCATCGGATGTACGATAGCGCGAAAAAAGCAATATCTGTGTTGTCCGCTCCGTCCTTGTCCGAGCTCGACAAAGAAAAACTTTACGACGCCCGTGGGTTTTGCACCGTCTGCGGCAAATCCTCGCGATGCGTTCGTGGAACGGAAGAGCGTATTTCGCGGGGCTACCAGCGAGTTCGCGATACTAGAAACACTGTGCCAGGAATTTCGGTGTTCAAGACAATTGAACGCGCTAGCTTTGTTTTAAAATTTAAACCAGGTCGCCTGGAGACGGTGAAGAGGTACATTGAAATATGGCGCGGCAACCAAGGCTGGCTCCTTGCCGTGACAATAAACGTCAGGAACGAGCAACTATGTGCGAAGGTGGTTTTAATTAATTTCATTACAACGGATAGCACGCGGCGGCGGCACGCGGAGCGCCGCAGAAGAGTCTCACTGGCTCCCTCACGCTCGGCGTGTTCTAAACACAACAATCCCAAGAGGGTGGATCCACGCTTTGACGCCCGTTTCTGCGGATCGTCGGGGGCATAGGAAATCGAGGGATTCCTCCTGGAACTGTCTCGCAAATTAAATTAAGGGAAGCAGCGCCGTTGAAAAATGAAACTCCCCCGCAAACAGCCCGAAGGCTCTTTCGTACGGCCGCAAAAAAAAGGCGAAGGGGCGACTTTATAAATTGACCACATCAATTGGCAAGCGGGTAATTGAACGGTGTTTCTACGTTTCTTTCTGGCGAAAGGAAAGTCTCTATTCCCCTGTCTATTCCCCAGGCAGTCTTTGAAACACGCTTCACACACCGAAACTGCAACGATTAAACAGAATCCAATTAACACGGGGGGGTTGAAACAACAGCAGGCAAAAGTTCGCGTATACCGAAACAATTTCGCGATGTGTACTCCATGTTTTGTTTCATCACGGTGGCTATGTGTGCCAGTTTAAAGCGTCCCATTTTCACGCGACTTTTAAATTTGATCGTCATCGATCAGACGAACGGCGCACAGTGGCGAATTTGCCCGAAAAGCTGGCCAAAAATGAATCTGCAATTCCCGTGCAAATTATTAAAATATTTTATTGTAATATAACTCTAAGAAGCTAAAAGTATAATTTTTTAACGTTTAATGTTTAATTTGTTGTTTTAATTATAATTATATTATTAAAAATATTAAAAGTATTGTGGTTTGTAGTTTTTAGTCAAATAATTACGCAGTCATTACTGAAACATTAATATTTGTATATATTTTAACATTATTATATCGCATACTTATACATAAATATTTGTATAAACATTTGGTACATAGCACTGATGATCAACGAGATGCTTTTCTTGCGGAATTTTAAACGTTATAATTACTAAGTGAGAGCTCAACCGCAATGTTGTCACTATTAACTTCCGTCTTATTTTGAAAGTGCTATCTGTGACTCGTGTATATGCAAAGACTGAATGGATCGGAAATTATACTCGTATCAGTGTACACAAAAATGCGAATATTTGCCAAAATAGCAATTTGTTGCAAAAAACTGCAACGGGGTCTTATAGTGCATACCTTGAGCTTTCATTTAAAAAAAAGAATGGTGCTTGAGCTCGCCTGAGTTGTAACTTTTTGCTTACGAATAAACAATAAATGAATATGCTTTCAGTACTTGTTTATAAGAACTTTTACAGACTTCACATTTAAAACAATAATAGTGTATATGATACTACACCACAATATATAATGTTTATTTTGATAGCTGGACTCGATAATCTGAAAATAAATCTCAAAGTAGACCTTAAAATTTCGAGCGTCAACTTTGAACTGACACATCTCAGCAAGGGCTGCAGTTTATATATTTACATTAGTAAGAAATTATGCACAAATATGTCATAAATAAATGGCACTAATTGGATTTAGCAAATTTAAAACTTTTACATTCTGATTTTTGGCCAGCTTTTCGGGCAAATTCGCCACTGTGGCGGCGGTGCGTTCGGTGCCACGCTCGACGCCAACGAAATGGCAAGTGTCATTTTAATTGAAACGAAACCGGTGAAAATCCAAAATTCCATCGGGAGTCGGCTGTTTGCAGATGCGGTGGTGACGAACGGTTGATATTTTCGCGTAGGTGGCGTGCCCTCGTATGCTGTACCATTTGCATATAACAAGGAGAAAAGTAACTTCAACCCTCTGTATTCATTATGCCATGAAATTCGTGGTTAGTCCGTCACATCGCGTTTGGCACCGCCGAATTTCGTGTCGCGCTGGAACTTCTCAGTCGCCGCGGCTTAAGGACGCCTTTAATTAGTGCGAAGCGACATAATCGTTAGATTCTGCACGTAGATGGGCGACACGGTGTGGTCCGTTTATGCAGCCCGGACAGTGGACGTTTTCCCGTGAGAATGGCATACAGCGCGTTCCGCACGGCTGCGAAATGGAATATTCTATGTGTCGCAAGAAGAAATGTTGCGAGACACGTAATTCCGACACTCGCATAGTCGGATAACCTGGAAATTACCGCAACTATGTTTGAAAAACAATAACTAACTGTCCGTCACTTTGCGTTGCTACCGAGAATACCCACCGGCGGTTAAACCGTACTATGTAAATAATTTCGTCGTGTCGTGCTCGATATTTCCACCAGGGCATCGCGTTTCACTCGACATCGCGCGCCGCGGCTTTCGAGCGGCGATCATCGATTTTTTAACAACTTTAAATTGCAACCACGTATCAGAGACAGAACTGATCCTGCTAAAAGCGCGTTTTATTAACGGGTTCATTATCGAGAATGACCGGGGCGCCCTTGTGACGTTACCAAAGGGCGCTCGTTTTTTATTCCTTTTTATCACCTATTTAGTCCTTTGCCCATTAGGTTCGCGATATCGACGTCGGGAATTGCACGCAGCCGGGCGCGTTTTATTCCATTTACCGTATCGCTGGAAATCGCTGCCTTAATCCGGGCACAACGAATTCCTGCTGGTTGGAGAAATTATCGAACGTTTGAACGTGCTCGCGGCTGGTCAGGTGTATGCGGGTAGGCTCGCGAGATAATAATACCTGCTCGTGTCATATGTCTGTTTCGGTTATCCCATCGTCGAACTATTAATGGAGCATAAAGGTGCATCTGCGCATCGCTGTTCGCAGCAGGTGAACTATGTTAAATTGCTCGGAGCATAGCCCTCGCGGACTGTGAATAGTCGACTGCACGGTCAAGGCGGTTTCGTGGAATTCAATCACAACAGTTGGATCGAAGATGAACTATTGTTACCGACCAGCTAACTTCGAATTAAGCCTAGATTGAGAATGGCCCAGGGTAGTACTCGAGATGAGAATTGAGTCCGGTTTTAATGATACCACGCGCATCTACCTCGTTATGAAGGTAAAGCGTGGAAAGGGGAGGCTTTTCTGTGGAGGTCGCTAGAAAACTTGTTTTATCTTTTGAAATCCTTTATTTCTATACGCCTCGCCGTCGGAGAAGCGGTAAATTCGTTTCAGAGATGCAAATGGGGAAAGTGTTGCGACCGGAGGAGCTGATCGAATCTATTTTCAAGGATCTGCCCAGCGAAACGCAAGAAGGAGTGAATCGACGCGTAATGTATTTAATAAAAGTGGATTCCGAACCGCATAAAATGCATATTTATACACCGCGATGCAGCAAAAGAATTTGAATATTCAGTGCCTCCGCGAATTCAGCTTGTTCGCCACGTGCTTGAGCCACGCAAGTTATTGCAGCCTTCAATCACAGGAATGCTATTGGTTGTTGGCAAGTATGGGATATTTATGCAATATCACGGAAACAAATATCCCTTCGTCTTATTGGATGTTTCAAGAACGTCGCGTGAAATGCGTGGCTGCGTGCACACGTAGAGAAATGCTACGGGACATGCCCTTGCATTCGAAATTTCTGTCAAGCAAGTCGTCGGGCAACCGCTGGCTATGTCGAAAATTATTAAACGTTCGCGAAAACCGTGCACTGGCGCGCGAAGATCTGCCGGTAAAGGGAAGATTTGTCGGAAATTTTTTTAAAGAAACTTTAATTAATATTAAAAGTACGTCGGTGAAATTCTAATCCTCCCGTGTCGATAACTGTGAAATTGGATGGTTCGGGGGAACGTTACGAGCGAGGGATTTTTCTCCGGTTTTTCCCAAGGAGTTTGGGGCACTCGCAGAGATTACGGGGATGTAAAGATACTTTGGTCGAAAATTTACTACCACACTTTGGAAGAAAAATGTAAGAGTTGGATGTTCCGACGTGACAGGACTTTGAAATACGCGTCCGGCTGAATCTAGGCACAGTATTCTTTGAATTTAACATAGTCTGTGAGATGAGCTAAACGATGAAGACGTCTGTACTTAGAGACAAACGTGGAAACATTCCCCTGTACTAGAAGTCGAGAGGAATGCAGCTGAGATTTACAAAAAGGAGAATTGCATACCATTTTGCTTGGTGAGGTCGCGGTCCCGGTGCACAAAGAGCATAAAGATGTAAAAATACTGCTGGCAATGAGAAATTTTGAGTGCCCCTTTTACGACCAAGTTGCGACCATAAATTTTCTAAGGTTTCGAGGTGGCTGCGACGAAAACGCGGTTGGTAAAGTCACCGTAAAGCAACGAGTAACTACCCCTTGCGCTGCAGCGCCCGCCTATACGACTGACGAACGTGTCGTGTTTTCACCGCATCAAAATATAATAGCAGCGGAGATAAAGAATAACGTCGCGTCTAATTTTATCGAGGCCCAAAGCGTCTGCCAATAAAGCCAAAATGAGCGCAAGTTGAAATTTCAGGAGAGGTTTAAATCACTTCTGGTAAGATTTTAACGATCGCTCGAGGTTCGCCACGTCCCTTTTCCATGCATACTGAACTTCGCGGTAATTTTCTCTTATATCCTGCAGAAGTGCATCGATCCACCTTGTCGAACTGTGCTTCCTTCGAAGCAGCAAAACTGGCTGGCGGGTCTCTTAAAAATAGCTTCCCCCTTATTAGGCAAAGTTTTAATAGCAATCGCCGTTTAGCTTAATATAATATTCTTCGCAAAGCACAACTGCGGCGCATTATACTTGCACCGGTTATCATTCATCCCTAAAAACTCGATCTCGTTAGCTTCGTTACGGAGTCGATGACGAGCAGACATATCGGACACAATGGCGTCGTCAGTGTTCCAATACGCGGCGGGCTTTCATTCAGTTTTCTGGGAAAAATTCGATAGACCACTCAAGATGAAAAATTCGAACGCAGTGACATATCCCGCGGGGAATTCGTGGCGAATGAAAAAATCCACGCGATAACAAAAAGAACCCACGTCCATATACATTCCAGGACTCAGCTCGAGGAATTCCGTTCCCGCTAGAGTCCTAGACGCGAGAAACTCCAGAGCAGATAGGTCGCGTGTCAACCGCAGGAACAGGGAGCAAAGGTGAATCAATTAACTTACGACCGGCATGATTTAATCGAGCTGATCGTGCAGGTGCACCGCTATAATCGCTGGGGCAAAGAATATCCAGCACCGGACCAAGTATCTATAGCCCTGGATCAAGTAATGTTACGTTCTAAGCGAGGGTGAAGGGAGATTTGAAGCACGCTTTAAAAGGAACGCTGTCTGCTTGGGCTGCCAATAAACGTGGCTACAAAATGGACGGTGTTGCGACTGCTATTTCTCGAGAAGGAAGAAGCATTGGGCAGCAGTGGCTCTAGGATGAGCCGCGGAGGCGTCAAAGAGGAGTCACCGAGACCAGGTGAGGGGCGACGGATATGATTCCCCTGTGATCGTCGGGAAATCACGCTTAAGGTCGGACAAGGCCACAATCACAGGCGTATCAGTGAGAGGAAGCGTCTCCGTTCTGCGCGTCACGCTATTCGCTGGCCAGAACGGCGGGGGCGCGTTCAGTCTGCTTCGAGCCGCGACTGTGATCACTCGCGCCGCGACCGCTCTCCCTCTTGATAACAAACGCACCACGGTATAAGCTGTTATCAGGCTCGAACGGGAAACCAGTTGAATCGTAGCACCTACCGCGGCCGCATCGGTAGCGTTCCGACGATTGTCGTTTGACCGGAGGGACAGTCGCGCAGCGCCAACTCGCACCCCTTTGTTAGGCCACGAGCGGACGCCACTTTGACATATGATACCTACGGGAAAGCGGGAAACTTCACGATCCTACTCTTTGGTGGACGTGAACACGACACCGCCGCTTTTGCGTGTCGAGGTAAGTCGATCCAAAACATTCTCGTGGTGTCATTTCACTTTTGCATGCTTCCCATTGTCAGCGGGATAGTGGACGGGGGAGGTTTTTTGGTTTCCCAATGAATTTTCGCGGATTCCGGTCAGCGTTCTCCGAGGAGTTTCTTATGTGCTGTGCTTGGAAGGTGGAGCAGACGGGGTCGGTTTTAAATAAAGTGCTAGGAGGATTAGAGGGGTTGTTTGAAGTAGGAATGGGAACGTCTCCGGGTGTTCTACATCGGTAGAATAGAGCAGCGTATGGCATAGATTGTGCGATCGATTATGGTAGCAGTTATCGCGACGGTTTGTGTTAACTTTCCGTGAGGATGTTATTGACATGAGAACAGAAATAGAAACGGGGAGGGGGTGAATAATTGAGGCGAACTCGTCGACCAGCCCCGGGCTACTCGAGCTTTCCGACGCGATTAAGCACCCCCTTTCTAGCTGGCCAAGAAAGGGCTCCGGGGACAGGAGAGACGTTAAAGCGGCTGCCTGGAAGAAGCTAAATGCCTGCTGTGTAATTATGCCCCGAATACGAGATGCTTCTTTTTAAAGACGTTTGTAAACAGAGAGACTCTTTGGGCGTTGACCCTGTTCCTGGTGCGCTAGCGGAAGCCTTGCCCCAATTGTGTTAATTTTCATCGGTAGAGCGCTCTCGTCGCGAATGAAATTTTAGTATCAAGCTGTGACCGTTTTTACGGTAGAAAGAGACTCTGGAACACAAGTGGGTCAAGAACGTAAATATTTCGCCTGGTCTCAGAGCGGCGCTATGCGCTGGCATAGCATAGACCGTGTAAAATTCCACGCCCTGCAGTTCTGTATGAAACCTTCGCTCCGCTCAAAATTTGTCCCTTGTGTGGTCAAATTTTAATAGGATGCGGGATGAGAAAAATCGCCGCCGCGTATGAATGGAATTTTAGATGCAATCAATGTGTGTGAAATATGCAATGAATGGTTGGAAACAGACAATTACTTTGCGCTTTGAAATAAGCCGTTGAGTAATGTGCGCAAGAAATTTGAAAAGCCTGCACAGTGAACTAGAAATAAGTGCTCTGTTATATTGCAAAGTTGAAAGTACGCTATTTCAATACGTGCTGAAGGGTGATCTCCTCGAATTTAATGGTACCACTTCTCCATTCACGTTTATCACACACATACATGTATGCAGTCCTGCACATTCTACACACCAATACAGGCAATAATACATTGAATATTCCATCGGATCACTTGTTAATTATAAACCAATTTTCGTTTCTATTTTTGACGAAATGAAAGGTAAATTCAGCCCTTTTCATTTAATAGCAACAGTTCTAGACGAACTGTAATTACTCCGTCGATTTTAAAATAAAGTACACTACAGAAAAAAATTAAACACTCGAAAGGGTACTAATCTTTTCCAGCGCACGTACCGCGAGGCATTTTTAAGAGAGTCGATTAATGTAACTCTTTAATCTCCTCACGGAAATGTAATGAAAAAACCCGTGAATCTCGACTATCAGCTTCCAGGATCCCCAACAGAGATGTAATACCGTCAGTCGTGTGTCCGTGACCCATGAGAAATTATATTAAAAAAGAAGTGCTCTACAGCTTTGTAAGCTCCCTAATGTGACCTTTGTATCCTGGAGCGTGATTTCGAAAGCGCATTTCCCAAATACTCGCTCTCGCTCCCCGAGTTTTAGACAAATGATAGCAAGGGGGCAAATGCCGCAGAAATTCAGCCGTATGAATTCTATCAAAGTTTGAGTAATTCCGGGGCCAGCATCGCGTCCAATTCTGAAAGTTTTGGCTGCCGCGAGCTTGCAGTTTCTATTAATCCCGACAGTTTCGACTGTTTGACCGCACAGTTGTTTATCTTAACTTAACCGCAATCGTATGTAAGGTGTTGTCGTACATACATATTACGTATTCAACATAGAAATTACATTCGCCTGAAAACTTGCCAATCGCTTCTATGCTGAATACATTCATAACATGTTCATACATTTTCTCGTGTAATTTTAGAGATTTTTCTATATCCTGCATAATTATTTATTAAATTATACTCGCAGCTTGTTGCGCTCTCTATGCTATTACTACCTGCACTACTGAAACTTTACATTTAAACGACCTTTTCCCGCCCTTGTTACGAAGCAAAGTACGCGTTTCCGTAATATTCCAAATAGCGTGCACATTTTGGAAAGTAGAGGTCGGTAAGGCGAGGAGTTCCATTCAGAGACTCTTCTAAATCCAAATGATATCCGGCTTCCTTTCGTTCGCGCCTCTAAACGCCGCGGCTGACACGTTTAACGCTTTAACTACTGCCGAGACCGTTTAGGGAGCGCTTTATAGCATCTGCTCGTTGCACCCGCCTGGCCGGATGAAATAAGTGCACTAAATTTTATATTTGTTTGAAACATATCGATCGCAGACCGGGAAGTGGTACAGCGACAGTCACGTACCGCGTCTATAGGCAGTAAATGCAGTTGCAAACACGGTTGCTCTCATGTTTTCGAAAGTATCTCATTTTAAAGTTATCAGTGGTAAATTTCGAGCGTTCGATTGGCCCATGAAACGGGCAGGGATGTATGCTGCATTGAATGGCTGCTGCGTAGTAATCCCATTTTGTTCTGCTAATCAAACCTCACAATTCCGATACAATAAATCATTCGTACTGCATCCAGCAACGATCCGCTATTTCTGTACCGTACCTGCTGTGCAACACAAAGGGAATCCCGCCGATGCGATCCGATTCGTAAATTTGCAGTAGTCGAGTAATCAAATTAATTACCATCATTAATACTTGGATCCTCCGCGTCAAAGGGCCGGGCCTCCCTCGAGCGGTGTAATCTTGCACGCGTGCTGCGAATGTAAGGCACATTTCCCGCGTAATTAATACTTAATAAGCACTCGTCGGAAACCCGAGACGTACAGGTTGAAAGCTTTTGTTCTACCTACGTCGATGTCTACACTTTCGAGAACTTGACGGTTTAAGGTCCCTAGGGAACGCGTCGTTCCATCCCGTCGGAATATTGCAGCAGTTTAGATTCTATTTCTATCCGCACGTGGAAATGCGGCAGATGTCCGCGGACACCTTCGTGAATTACGGTAACGAGCTGCAGCGGCATTAATTGAAAATAGAGGCGGTACGTGCCTTTTAATCCGATAGAGATCTCCAAAGTTCCTCGGTATTCGCCGCGAGGGCGAGGAACGTGATGTTCAGCCCGAAGCTGAACCTTATCCAGGAGATCCCCCGTGTAATTGTTTTCGAATAAGGACACGGAGGATTCGCTCGAATGCAATGCGAATTCTCCAAGGATAGATGCTCGCTCTGCGTGCGGTTTACCTCGTAGATCGCATCGCCGTATATCGCCTGTTGGTGTATTAGCCGCCTTTTATCAAAGGCTGGATGCTAGCTAGAATTCGGGTTAATCTCGTGGAGGTTCAGGATGCCATGCCGTATGCCGGCGTGCATCTTTGCATTATCTACTGCGACCAAATGTTGAGAAACTCACGTTCCTCCGTGTACCCGAGGCAGCGCGTTCTCCGCCCGAAATTCTCTGATTCTGGCAACGTTATTATGCAAACTTCGTGGAAGAAGGTGTACGGGACGAGTTTCCGCTGATCCGATTACCTACATTGCCCGTTTATTCGGGATGTTATCAACATAATTGTGTTTGTCAACACATTAGCAACGCTCCTTTCTGCTGCGCTGAAGAACCGCTGGATCGATTCAATTCCACTGGCAGGAAGATGTTGGCCATGAGATCTTCGCATATTTATCGTTTATGCAGAACGCGTAATTCTTCTCTGTGCAAAGTGTCCCTTTTTACGTTTCAAGATAACAGTGCCCGCCATTCTATTAGGATCAGCACGCAGGGAACAGGGCATAGAGATTTCGAGTGTCGATGGGAATGAATAAATGGAGTTTGCGTCGTGATAGGCATCGTTCATCCTTTCAAGGGGGATTAAAACTCCTGGCGTAAAATTGAATGAATGACTTTAGAAGGGAGGCTCGGCCTCGCTGGCCTCCAATTTAAAAGAGAGAATAGTATTTGGACATTTAACGGATGAAGCGCTTGAAGATTCGGTCGATTGGCTATGGCCTTCAGCTGCACGGCTTTTGATATGGCTTGCACGCTTTTCACCAACATCCTCCCCTGCTTTTCCGGATGGATATTCGAGAGCAGAAATTTCACACCCAGTTCAACGTCTGCTGATTTTGCGAAAGGTGCGGGGGCAAAAGGTGGAATACGTCGGGAATGAAAAATGTATCGCTTCGAACGCAAACGTCGGAATAATGTCACACCTGGGAGAGAAACTGAGATAAGCATTAAGCAAGGAGAGCTTTCGTGATACAAACATTGAATTTTCATTCCCCCTGCCTCCCGTTGTTCTTCCTGCTGTTTCCATGGACATTTTTCAAAAATACAGAGCCGTAGTCGATTGGCAATTGCTTTGTTGCAAGAGCCACGTCAAGGATGAATCGCGTTCGAGGAAAAATCTGTTCGTTGTTGTCGAACCGACGGCCAGTTGATCAATCACGACTCGCTAATGCAATTAACGGTCCAACAAATTGCATTCTGTTCGCTGCTCCCGCTGTTTTCTGCAATCTTCAGGAAGCTCCGCCGGAAGAATGGACATCGATATTTCCCATTATCCTCTGCTGTCCAACTTTCAAATTGAATTAACCGTTACATTGAAAGCCCTGGTTGATCGGCTGCGAAACGATCGTGGAAACGTTCCAGCTGAAGATGCTCATTTCCACGGGGCAATCAGAATAAATCTCCTATCCGATAGAAGTAGCAGACCTGTCGATGCTTCCTAGTCAAGCATTCTTAGCACTCGAGTTCCATTTCTCGAGCAATTTCCTTCGGCTGGTTAGCGAAGGGTATCCTTCACACTGTGAAATACCTAATCCTTTTGCTAATGACCATCTCGCTTCTAATCAGCGTCTTTCCCGCACTCTACGCTTTATTCGCGAGGTCTGCGAGAATCAATTGTCGCCATATTTCACGTGTCGAACGTTTGTCTCCGTTCGAATGGCAAATTACCGGGATTCGCGATAACGAGGCTCGTTGATCTTCCGAGGGACGTCGCTCCTTCGATTCCATTCGTAACGAGGGTCCAAGTGTTCGGAGGACGATCCACGCATTCGTCACGACGACTGTTCATCCCCCTCGGGCGAGACACTCGCGTCAAGTTCAGAGAATCCTTGGACAGGCCAAAAAATTCACCTTCGAAAATAATCATTTCGTAATAGAAACGAAGAGGAATTGTGACGCGCGTAGGCGTACCATTGGCCTCTCTGTTTTTCAAAATTGCCTCCAATTCCGCCCCGTTAAATTCATCGCACAGCTTCCCTCGCCAAGCCACCGCGGATGGAGATAAATGGATTTCGGGGAAAATAATAAAAGGAATCATGCGTGGGTTGGCAGGGGAGAGAGAAGATGGAAAAGGGACAGACGCTGATCCCCTCATCGGTTAATCAAATCCCTCTCCCGAAACAGCCACGGAGAGGCTACCCCAGCGGATCACCATCACTTTGGCTGTGTATTGAAACGATGAAGTGTCGCGTTAATGCAAATGCTTCCCAGTTTTTCATACTACATTAACGACGGAGAAGAAAGAACTTATCGACAACCAGGACGTCCCGAATCCCTGTTCGGTTCTTGTGCCTGTGAAAGACTCTGCAAAGTTCTTAATTACTTCCGGAGGAATCAAGTGAATCCTTGGTCCCTTGCGTCAAGTGTAACGAAGAAACCAGACGATCATCCTTGGATTAAATCCCCTTCTGATTCCAAGATACTCGGGGGATACGGAAAACTTGATTTTCGGCAGAGGAAGAAATTAATCCTTGTCCCATTTCCCTCGGGAGGATTAATTTTATTCCACTTGAAATTAGAGGAACCTTACCTGCTGACTAATCGATCGCTGTACAGCCGTTGACCTCGTTAGATCGTATTTACATAGGTATATCGACTCGTAGGTGCTATTATGGTGTGGTGTTAAAGATTAACGAACGAACCACTCATTTGTGGCACATGCATCGGAGTTATCAAAACAGCTTAACGAATTATTGCAACGATTAATAATTTGAGCGCAGTAATGGTTACAGTCAATTAATTCCCAAGCGAGCCCTGTCGCGTGGAAAAATGGCTCCGCGCCGATCACGAAAACCAAGGATCTCGTTCGTAGTTATATGGCAATTAGTTGCTAATGGGCCACACTTTACCGCTCCAACTATCGATCTCATAATTCTTCGAATGACTGACACGGAACATCGGCGGCTTCCCATTTTTCCACTTCCACAGAGCTATGTTAATGTAAATAGGCATTGCAGCGCAGACGACAGAGGTGTAGCGTTCTCTTTGATTGCAATCATCGTCGCCTCCGCGAAGGTATTATATTCAGAGTGGAAGACAAGCTCGCGAAACGAGCTAGCTGTGTCGGAGCGCTAGAGCAAAGTGCCCTTCGCACATCGTCGAGCTTGCGAGAACAGGGAACGTACATAAGTACGCGCGTGCACGAGGCGGAGATAAATTGATCTATCGGGAGATCGCGCCGTCTACGTTATTTATCTCCGGGCCGCCTTATTAATTTCAGCTGGACAGCTTTATCGACAGGAATTTTATAAAATGGGAAGTTTCATCCACGCGAACAGTTTCTCTCTCTCCCTCGCCTTGTCCGTGACAATCGACGACATCCATCGGCACTTACCGCGGTATTTACTTATTAATACAGTTCTTCGGCGAACAACGTTTATCCAAGGTGACGTTATATATCGTCCTTCGGGCAACAGTTTGCCCCGCGAAACTTTTGATTTAAGGCCTGGGTGAACTTTCCCTCGAGTTACTCTCCGCGCACCTTCGCGGACGCATCTGCTCGACCTTCGTTCCGTGGAACTGGTCTCGCGGCGCGAAACCTATTTACACTTTTTATCGGCAAAGAAAACTCGAGGTGATCCTCGAGTATCCTCGGCGTCCCGTCCTGCCGATCTCTTTCGATATGGGATCTTAATAACCTCTTGAACTTGTCCTTCGATCTCCGCGCGTGCGATTCTACTTCGCTCCGCTTATTTTCCCAGATATATTTGCTGACACATCAAACGGGAAC
Organism: Andrena haemorrhoa; assembly: GCA_910592295.1. Lineage (NCBI taxonomy): Eukaryota > Metazoa > Arthropoda > Insecta > Hymenoptera > Andrenidae > Andrena > Andrena haemorrhoa. Next base: position 12,184,876 of record OU342944.1, on the reverse strand, counting down.
ACCGCTGCATAAGCAGTTGAATATTCCAGCGCTTTAATATCAAAGCTCCCCTGTCTGCGCCTGGATACCCGCGACCTTTCGAAGCTCTATGAATTTCGACTGGTTTTACTCGCTGCTCCGTCACGAGTTAATCGTTCCCGACGAATAAATCGCGGCTGAACCCCGCCGCCTAAGTCGGCGACGTCGTGGGCGAGGTAGTTTCCCCGGCGTGCCGGAAAACTTGGGCAAACACGCGAGTTACCGGTTACGCAACAGGCGCCGCGCAATTTCCGTTCGATTTACGTATAACGTCGCTTCCCCCCCTCGGCGTTCGTACACGGACATTAATTACCAACGACCGCGCTCCTCCTCTATGAAGCTTAATGCCGGCTGCGCTGAGTTATTAAAAATCCGATGGCCACGGCGGAATGCAATTTCCCGGCGAACAAAAAAAAGCTGCGCTCGGTGGGCCGCGTGTCCTCCGTGAACGATCACCCCGACAGGCTTCGCCTCGCTTTATTTCGACGCCGGGCCAGCCGGGAAACGAGAGCGCGGCACCGCGTTTCGAAAACACTGCCGTGTTTGCCTGGAAAATTCGCTCCGGCGCGAGACTCCGCATGTTTGCGAACAAATTTGCAGAAAATTCCGGCAATCTTCACAGCGCTCCAATCCAGCGCCCGCTGGGCCCTCGAGATCGTTCTAGCGTCCCTCCGCAGCAAACTCCACGAATTTTATAATCCATTCTGCTGAGAATAACATCTCGCTGACAGTTTCTTTGAGTTCGCAGTCGCTGAATATGGAACTCCGCCCGTAAACTGCATGATGGATGTTCGCGGAAAACGGAGACACGATAATGCGGGGCTTTTAAAATTAAATTAGGAGACTGTTGCTCGTTAGACGACAAGCTTCATTAATTAATGAATCTGTTTCGTACCATCCGCCTGTAATGCTGATTAATATTAATCACTTTTCGAGCGACGCGCCTCGCGCTGCGACGTAGGTACTCTCCCAGCCGTCGAGTTCGAAAGCAGTTTACATAATTCTCGCGGGAATCGAAGGGTCAAGTAATGTACACTGATTGATGCGTAACTAGTTGGGTGATCGTTATAGAAGGTAGTTGATTACGTACCTGGCGTGTCCTGCGCCTCGCAGGAAGTTCCTCCTATAGAGTTGATTACCTCTTTCAGGGCTAGCGTTCGTGCCACTTCGCATGCCTCTCCAGTGAATATATTCTGTAAAAGGAACGAACACCTTGATTAAATAGATTTTCGTGCGGAGCCTCGGCGAAACGTTTCGTTAACCGCTGCTGGTTTCTTGTCGCGCCTGCCGTTGTAACAGGATGGAGCAGCTGCGGTTGGCTTTGATGGTCCGCTGATGGATTTAATATGTACGGCGAACTGAATGCGCAATGGGTAGTAGTTCGTCTGTATAACGGTGGTGCGGCGATGGGAATGCGGCGGATTATTTATCAAGGGATCCACGTAATTTCAGAACAACTCACTTTCGTGTTTCAGGGATGAGAATATGCCCCTGTGATGTTGCATCGGAGCACATCATCGCGACGCTGTAGGCCATCGCGGAATATGACGAACCTCGGGTACACAACGCCGATCGCAGGGCCTACGGGACGACGCGCCAGCGTCGCCACCGACAAACCGATTGAGATGCCTCAGACGAGTCCTAGGGGATCCATGGACCGGCAGCGATCGCCCCGAGGCAGCTTCGTGCCCAACATCGCATACGGCAGTGAAACCGACTCACCCGAAGAGGTTCTTAACGATATTTGCTTTCCTCGACATTCTTTCTTGCACTAACATTCGTGGTTTTCAAATACTTTAAAGGTGCAAATCCATTATGAGACAAAAATATCGTGTCTTTAATCTCGTGAGACAAGTATTTCATTATTTTAGTATTTTTTAATTATTTCGTCATTAGTCTCGTGAAATTAGATCCTCATCAGAGAAGTTTCATGATATATTTTCAAAGATCTCATCTCTCGCGACTATTTCCGTTATTTACATTTAGTTGTTGCTGAGATTTTTGTCTAATGATAGAAAAGTCCCGTGTAAATTCTCATCGTGGATGCGCAGCTCAAGAGTTGAAACAGTGATTGGTTCTCGTGCACCTCGAAGGTTCTCTGGTGAAATTTCTTGGGAATCGATAAGCGCTTCTGCATATATGATTCGGGGATAAATAACTATTGGAGTGGAGGAAGAACAGGGACAAGAAACCATATTCGAATAGCCTCAATCCCTCGAGTCGTCATAGCCAAAGTCTCGCTCCTGTCTCGTTAACCCGTTATGATGGACGCGATGTTGGAAGGTACAAAACAAGTACTGATAGCGGTTCCTGCCGAATAACATGTATCGACATTCCGACGTCAATTTCCGCGGCGTATACGGGCAATATCGTAAAACGCATTACTCGTGCTCGACCCCTGGGTAAAACTCGGCATGGGAGCTTTCGAGGGCGAAGCACAGTTGTCCCGCGGAGGCGAAAAATTATTCAAAAGCGGGTCTGCGTAGCAGAGTAACACTCAAACAATATCTTCACTGTTTCGTGAGCAGTCGCAGTTTCCAAAACAATTGGCTGAAAGTTGAATTCCGAGGTCTTACGGCAGAGGATAAGTACATCGTACCGAGCGAAGCAACTTCGTACCGAATATCCCGAGACTTCTCTGCGTCTAATTGCTGAAAGTTCCCCGCAGAAATTTCCTACTCGAGGCGTTCGAAGTGCCCCCCTTTGCTGGCTTAACTTCGATCACCCTTGACTTTTCAGAGGTACGGCGGATCGCGGAACATGCTCGCCCAGAAGAGTCGAAGTCCAGTGAACACCCTGGTACCGAACGAGCCCTACGGAAGTCCTCGAAATGGGGGGCGCAGCCCTCGTAACAGCTTGGTCCTCGACAGTGGTTTACCAATGGATATGCTGCACGGCTCTCGGCATTCGTTGGTCCCGGAGTGCGCTCTGAGTCCAAGGAATTCATTGGTGCCCGGTTGCACGATGAGTAGAAGCCCAAGGAACAGCCTGGTCCCCTTGAACGGCTCCAGGACGTCTCTGATGTCGGAGAACGGGAATCCTACGCCCAGTCGCAGCCCCAGGCACTCGTTGGTCCCGAACACATCGAGGAGTCCACGCGGAAGCATCACCAACATGGAGATGGTAGATCGCAGCCCTCAGTGGAGCCCGCGTGGGTCGATCGCCACCGAATGCCTGAACCAGAGCCCGAGGAACTCGATCGCCCCTTACGAGCAAGTGAACAGCAGACCGTCCCGTGGAAGCATCACCATGAGCGACTGCCCCAGAGGACCCATCGGGGCTAACGAGGACGAGATAAGAAGTCCACGGCGGAGCATCGATCCAGATATTATCGACAGAACGCCGAGGGGAAGCCTGTCTGGCCTGCAAGAGAAAAGAGCCACAAAGGCGAGCCTCATGGCGCAGGATCCGAGGAGGGCTTCCGCTGATCAAGGTAAGAGTCCGTTTGCCTTCGCCAACGTGTAGGTCAGACCCTTCTAATCCGACTGCTGAACGTGCTCCAAGGAGTATCGCTAGTGAATTTGGAATCACGAGGGACGATAGCAGGGGCCTGATAGGGATCCCGGGGATTACTGCCCCTTGCATACTGAGTTTCCTTCTCCGAAAATCGTGGCATTTGGAAGACGTTATAGCTGGTGGATTAAATTTCCCAGTGTAACGCCATGTAACGAGCAAAGTAAAATTCAATAGGCCGCAGCCGGCGGAAGGACGAACGGGGGCGATGCGATTTCGTATGTAACTTTCGTAATGGCCCATCCACGTTTACGTCGCAGTTTACGGTTTTCGGATGTATTAAAACCGCACCAAGCCGTCGCCGAAACGAAATTATCGCGGTGAATGCGTGCACATATTTGCATGCACGGGCAAACAGAGGAACGAGGTTTGGGTTTCATCTGAATTACGCGACGCCCCGTGAAAATTAAAACCACCCGCCGCTGCACGCGCGAACACGTTCCCGAGGTCCTCGCCGATGCAGAACCGTGCGCGATGAAATTATTAATTATACTAATTCCCCGGGACCGGTCTCCTTCTAATAAGGTGCATTGCTTCCGGCGCAGTCGCCACAGTGAGCGAGTCCATCGCGGTTTAACCGTGTCACCTCGTATCGGGCAGCCTAATGGCAATTCGATGCTCATTACCGTCCAACTTGACGCTGCGCCTCAAGGGAGCCGTGAATTACGATCGTTTCGCCTACGAATTCCACATATCAGGCCGGACAAGATCCACGCGCGATGCAAGCGCGGGGAATTGAACCTGATAACCCGTTGATTGCCACCGCTCCGTATCTGATTTTCATAGAAAGTATCTTTGACGTGGCAACTCTAGATTTATAAATTTGGCAGGCATCGATTTGCCGGAGTAATCAGAATGTTTGCAACGGAAACGGAACGTAATCTATGGCTCGAAGCTGGATTTCTGCAAAGCTAATAATACTGTCCGGTCACCGAAGTTATTATCGTCGAATACATCGTGGATAGGGCCAGGCTAGCGTCGCAAAGCTGCGTCGGTTCGGATGCAACCCCATTAAGCTGACTAAGCCAATCTTGCAGACATGCACGCAACATTCAACGAAACATTGTCGAACACCTAAAGCAGTCGTCGAAATCGATAGTCCACGAGCGATACTCCCACAGAGCTTTGTGAAACGTGACCACTTTTATGCCTGAGAGCTTCAAGCTTGCTCAGTCCCGTGCAAATCTTACTATCGTGACGATTAAATGATCCGAATGTCCTTGGTGTTTGCGCAGGATTCACTGGCAGCCGAAATTCATCTCCGTATCGCCAGAAAGATGGGAACGTGGGAAACGTTAAGACAAGTGGAAGCGTGGCCCAGGTGAACCTAGGATACGGACCGAACACTTTTGACGACTGCAGGAGAGCCAGCAGTTCCGTGTCCCAGGTACGAAGTTTTCCAGCTGTAATGCACGAAATTTTCGTCGACCCAGTTTTAATGAAAAGGGTTCCAGAAATATTGAAATTCTCCTTGAGAAATTGAGGAGCCTGCAGCAAGCGGAGTGCAACTCCATTTTTTACAGTGTTTGAGTCATGACGCGTAATATAAAACTAATCAACTAAATAATTACCACTTATTGTGTGGAAATATATATTTTTCAAATAGTGAACTATATATTTTTTCAAAATAGGGAAATATATATTTTTCAAATACTTTTCAATGTTAAGTTAAAGCAATAATTTTATAAACTGTTTTTTCTAATTTACTCCAAGTTGGTAAAGATGGAGTTGCACCCATCTTGCTGCACGTTCCTCAATTTTGTTCGGCAGAGTGCAGATGCAATTGCTGGCCTCGCAATTTGTTAAATGCATACCTGAATGATTAGCACGCGAGGAGCATCCGTCTCGTGCGGCTGTCTACAAATAAATGATGCCTATGCAGCTACTTCCTCTCTCCGTCTTCCGTCGTACGTCTCATCACAGAGAAACAGTAGATTTAGCGTCTGTTACACAGACCACGCGCTCCAACCCATCCGGCGTTTGACTAATACCGTAGCAAGAGTATAAAATACGTAAAATTTATCGCTGTTTAGTGTAAGATGTTCCAGCTTCAAGAAATGGTCGCTCCATGAAAGTGTCAAGTCTTTTAGTACTCCGTAGTATTTCTACTGCCGCTATATTTCACTAGCATATTCTCCGCGAGAAGATAATTTACGAGCGTTTAAACTCCTTTTCTTACGCGTCACCTGGTACGTTACCTAAAGTTTGCTAATCACGTGCGAAAATAGCGTATCCTTCGCTCACTCGGAGTGTCACGACGACGTTCGCTCGTTTCGCGCGAAATTTACGAAGAATATAACGAACTATCCCAGAACAACGTGGATGAAACACAAGCGAAAGACCCCCTGGAGGTACGCAGAAATTGCAAGCTCGTGAAAATTTCCAACCCCTAGGTGCGATGAACCGCGTTCGAATCTAGATGGTGCTTCGCAGCCGCGAATATGCGCGCGATTACTGCCGAATTCAGACCTGCGATACCGAAACGGCGAATGACTCCACGGATCCCCTAGTTTCAGACGTTAATCTGAGTTTGCGAGGTTCGCGTCAGAGGCCACAGTTTTTGCCCCTCGTAGTTTATAACGCCTGAGAATGCGGGGTTTCCATTCCACAACCGCAAACTTCGGTTCCTTAATGCCCAACACCCGAGTTTACGAGTTTCCCGATGTCTAATGCTCGAACTTGCGGGTTTCCTAGTAACCAACAGGCAAACTTGCGGACTTCCTGCCGTCTAACACCAGAAACGCGTCTCTTTTTTATCTTGGAACCATAAATTTCAGTTTTCCTTTTGGATACTCCAGCTGTCGAAGGTTGTTCTCGCTCGGTCTCGTCCTTGGTATCCTCGAGAACATTAGAGTATCATTGGTAATTCGAGCTGAAAGAGAACGATGTTTTGATAAATTTTCAGGTTTCAGGCGACGAGTCGCGTCAACTTTTCACCAGCAGCGCGAACGCACCAAAAAGCACCACAGATAATGGAAATCTGCGCGTGATTACTTACGGGTCCGTGGTGTTCCAACTGAAGGACGCCAATCTGGAAGCAAGCAACACTTGCGACTTCGTATTTCGCGCAATGAGAGTCGTCACCAAGACCAGAGTGGTCAGAGTATGTCTGATCTGTCTAACATCGGTCCCAGTCCTGATGTTAATCTTAGGTGAGTAAGATCCCTTTAATAAGCTTCCTTACAGAAAACCCTTGATCTGCTGCGCCGTTGAAATTTAAAGCATAACGGCTCTCGCCGAGCAATTACTTTAATTGATTCAACTTGACCCGCAACTTCGGAAAGCTCTAATTGGGAAGAGGGTTCGTAGCAAAATAGAGCGAGATATATCTCTGTAATTAGTAAAACGCGTTCACCCAGTTCGAAGAAAATATTCGCGGGGCGTTCTAAATATACGCGGAATCGATACTTTCCGCAGAACTAATTGTCAATAATTATTCGAGCCACGGTGAGCTATCGTTCCGACTTTTACGTCTATTAGCCCTGAAAGGGCGAGCGTAGCCGTAATAGCGTGCGAATCCTTCGCGGATTTCTTCGCGGGAACATAGAGTACCTACTCTCTGTCTACCTCGGGCTTTCGCAATTAGTAAATACAACCAATTTTTGCTCAAGTATCTCGAGTCTCAGTGGAGCTGTCCCAAATTAAAGCGGCGGAGAACGTTCAATCATTCCTTGCCAATGAAAAAGGACACCGTCGAAAATAAATGGCCACGATCCCTTTCTTACTGCGAGGCATATTCCGCTTTACGATCGCCCCATTTGCCCTCGCGGGCAGGTATATGGCAACGTATGAAACGCTCGCAGGCGTAATTTGCATACGCTTCCGCGATAACGCGACGGAAGTGTTCCCACGACATTGAGGCAGCTTATTAACCTTAGTCGCATTAATCCCGCTCCATAGGTTATGCTCTCCGTTACAGCGTCGTTTATCTGGGCGAAAAATATTTCATTCATCGCCCTTAATTCCCACCGTTAAACCGACTCGCTTCGGCTCTAATTTCGGCCGCGTCGACCCCATTATCAGAATACGCAATCAGGCGAACAATTATCTCTGGTTCCTAGATCGCGCTGTCTTCCGAACAAACTCCAGAATCGTGTCACCAAACTAATCGACTGCAGATGTCGCGTAGAGTAATGGAATATTGGGTCAACTCAGCCCAGAATTTGGCCGAGCGACGGGAGCAGAAATAATGCAAGCTCGAACGGTCGGTTGAAATTTTAACGGGGAGTTTGACCCAGGAGAGGGTCGCAGCGCCACGAAGACGCATTTCGTATCCCCGTTTCGCTAGATCGTTCCCTAACTAATTGACCCTGTCGGGTTTACACGCGAGCCGTCGAGTTGCACTACCCTACGACATGCAAGCGCGCGGCTGATTCCTCGCCGGGCGCAGTCTGCTCGCCCCGGCGGGACACGACTTTTCGCGGCGCATTCACCTCAAGCCCGCGCCGCGTACAGAACGGTTCCTCGAATCGATAAAGAGCATCCGGTCCGTTCGTAGAAACGGGAATTACATAGGTAGGTACACCGAACTATCGCACGCCTTAACTGGGACTCGTGATGTTTCCTCATCTCGACGAACCTTGCGTTAACTCCCCGCAGCGCGAGACTCTCGGTCCTCGCTTGTCCTCTGTAGCGTTTCGCGCAATTGGTGCCGTTAATTGGTGAAATTCCGTCGCTTTGGAAGGGGGTCGATCGTAAAATGTCGGTCGACGATTACTTCGAAAAATAACCCGGCGGTCGTTAACGAATTATCGTGCGCCGTAGAGGCAGAAAGGAGGACCGCCCCCATTCCCGCGAGTGCTCGCATGCCGCGTTACCCTTAGTTAAGTATCGAAATAGGCCGCGACACAGTGAGTGGAAGTCAGGCAACGCCATTAGCGTTTACATTATTCAACGGAGTTGGCGCGGTGACGGTTTCATGCCGACCGAAACGTTCCGTCCAACGCAACGGCGATAACGAGATCGAGACCGTCTTGCGAGAATTCGCGTGATCGTCCACCTTCGTTACAGGCTGGAACTTCTACGACGACTGTCCGTTAGAGACGAGCATACCGACGTACATGATCATAGGCGGGACGTTCGGCACTATTTTCATGCTCGTAAGCATTTACGTGCAGATACGCTCGAGGAGGCCCGAGGTGCTCACAGTACCACCGCCGAGACCTCACGTTTCCCTTACGACACTTATCATCATCGTCTTATCGTGCTTCCTAGTGGGCTGGTTCGCGATAGGTAAGTAAAAAAGGTAATTCGAGGAACGATGCGACGCAGGGGTGAAATTCCAAGGTCCCTTTATGTCTCCTCACCCGGTGCCCCGCTAGGTTTTATCTCGCGCTCGCTGCTTCCTCGCGAGGAGCAGATCGATCACGAGCGCCCGTAGCGGAAGCGTCGAGTGCTTCGTCTGACCGCCCTCCTACTTTAATGCTTTTATCGCCGGCGCCGACTTATGCGCCGCAACAGCTGTTACACTCGCGCATTTACGAGCACCCACTGGCACGAAGACGGCGTAAGGAGAGTAAAATTCCTGCGCTTAGAGGATGGAAAGCAAACTTCTTAAAATATCCAGCGAAAATATTCGAGTAACGTCGAATGCCACGAATTAAATGTACGAAAGCTATCGATCGTTTCCCCGGCGAGTGCAATCGTTCATCGTGGGTGGCAAGCTGTATCGGTGCAACCTAATTTTCGTTCGTGATCGCGCCCAGTTATGTGCCACTCGCCGTGTACATTCGCAGACGTAATTGTGTCGGTTTTGAGAGTAACGAGCCGCCGACTTCGACTTTTACCCTTTCTTTCTAGCCCCCGGTAAAGGGCGAACCTTACCTAGGTTACTACATAAACGGCCCATTAATGTCATCGTTCGATTCGAAATCGACGTGCGAGATTTCGGCAATGACTACCACGAGACTATTCGCTTCGATGTGAAAGAGTCGCATCCAGGGTTGCATTACCATAAGCCGTGCTAGGCGCAAGCTGGTGCCTCCTACTGCCTATGGGCTCACATTTTAAAACCTTGCTCCTCGCAAACAACAATATAAAAAACAGTTATAGTTGCAAAAAATTTGTAATATAATTACCAGAGGCAGCTGAGAATTTTGAGAGGCCTCGTAATGGTGTTGCGCCTGGGGCCTCCAAAAATATAAATTCGCCCCTGGTCGCATCGACATTCCAAAGTCAGACCCCCTTGAATATTCAAACGGTCTGTCGACACAGAGAATCCTTCCTTCTCTAATCTCCAACTGTACACTTTCTGCCGCAGGGAATTACTGGATACTCCACATCAAGTGGCCACCGTTCGAAGTCCTGCATCTGCACGAGCCGAACAGTTATTGCAACAAGATACTCTACATGTTCGCCATGGTGCACCTAGGCGTGGTTTACGTGATGTTCGCCATCACAGTGTTTGTGGTGATGGTGCTGGCGTCATTCCGAATTTTATCCTGCCCGTTCCCCGAAAGGTAAGCGATTTGTTCTCCGCCACGAGTAGTAAATCACCGTCACCGGTCAGCCGTATCACGCGATGCGGGATTCGACGAGGTATCGCGTTCGCTCGTCCTTCCCATCAGCGTGTATCGCGATGTGTCTCGCGAAACGTGTTGCCGGAACCGCGGTATCGCGAAATTGCGGGATTCCGCCGATGCGATTCGTGGTTAACGACGCGATAGACGGTTCCCCGCGCTCGCCGACCGCCGACACGCGGCTGCAGATGCACGGTGCCTTTAAGCGGCACGGCCGAAAGCTTCCCGCGCGGCTCACACTTGCCGAAGCAAGGTGAACGATCGTAGATGGAAAGTTTTGATCGAGCATCAGTATTCGTTCGTCAGACATCTCTAACCGGTTTAGCTACCCGAGCCAACGGGTTTTTTCACCTATTTGAACGAAGCTTTCGCGAGCACCGTGCCAAAGCTCGCGAGGGCATTAGGTCAGCGTACATCGCCGCGAGTATGCCGCATGCAACGTCGATGCCGAATATTCCGCGCTCGGAAAGCAATCAGCCGACGTATGAACGTGCACGCGCATACTCGGCCAGTGTTAACCGAGTGTACAGGTACCTACACGCGCAAAATAGTAGGTCAACGAATTTGGTCGCGTGCCGGCGCGAACAGCTCATAAATACCGCGAAGCGAGGCAGCCGGGCCCGTGCGCGTGTCGCCGTCCGCGACGATCAACGAAACACCGTTTCCCGTTTCGCGTGTCAGCAGCTCACTTCTATATTCCAGTTAATCCAGCTAAGGGAAAGAATAATCACGCGACACGCGGGCTGATCGCGAGCAATCCGAGCATTGCTCGTCGCTCTGACCGAGTCGCTTCGGAATCGACCGCGTTGAATCGCGCGGGGGCCATTTTCCCTTGCGTCCGCTGCTGCCCCGTGCAACACTTAACACGCTTTATCTTGAAGCTCCCCGTAACTGTGGGAAGCTAGCCCGCGAAAGGGCAGGCTTTCAGCACGGCTCGAGGGGAAAGCGGCTCGGCGAGACTCTTATCGTTGACTTGTACTACTTGCGCGGCTCACGTTTCGGGCGCCGCCGTCGCGAGAATGAACTCCACCGTGCGGATCGTCTCGTAATGGATGAAACGGTCGATTCCCGGAGAGACAGCACGGCGTAAACTCGCGGTTCACCGACGGTCCGTTCTCTTTCGTTTCTTGCAGATACAAATAACCGCTGCGATCCACGCGCCTGCCCGCAGACGCATCCGAAAGCGAGTGGACGATCAACGTGAAGAACAAAGGGCGAAGTCTTCTTAAGCTTCTTGTAGCTACTCCGACGAAATGGTATTTTGGGACTTTGAGTAGCAACGGCAGGGTTGTCGCTGAAAGTGGACCACAGCTTTGAATCGGAAGAGGGGTTGCGGGAAGATCTAGTAACTTGTTGTTTCACTTGTATGACAAACTGAGATGCGCGATCGCGCGAATCGAAACTTCTGGACGACGATTCTTCTTTGATGAGATGACAAATAAAATGACAGATTCCCATGGCACAACGCCGCCATCTGCATTGTACCAAAGTGTGGCGAGGAAAGCGGCCGTCTTTCTTGATAGAAATCGCGTCGTCGAAGGTAGAATTGATGTTGGAGAAGCGAGAAGCCAGGCAAGCTTCGACGACCCGTTTCTGAGGAAACGACAGAAGCTCTGTCGACGAGACCAATGGAGATAATCGCGTCGATCGTTACGGCCATCGAGTGCTCGATCGTGTGTGCTGGATCCACGCGTTGCTGGAAACGATCGACGGAAACCGCGGCAGGTGGGAGCCTCGTAAAGACGAACGAATCCTGAACCCTGTGAAATGTCTGCTAAGCCACGTTAGAGCCATATGTTCAGAAGCAGAGGAAAGGAGGATGCTTTCCGCGAGGAAGGCAACTATTGCGAAGGGAGGGCGAGAGAGTTAGATCGATTGCAGGGGCACGAAGAGAACGAACGGATGAGAAAGTATGCCGGGCCTTTATTGTCGTGGGATGTGTATACGTGTGTAAGAATCCGCCGCTCGAACGAACGCCCGAATCAAATCTGACGTACGAAACGCAGTCGGAATAATGGACACACAGGCGGCTGACGAACCGAGCGCATTGCAACGCATTTGACCAGGCTGCAGCCATTGTTTTTGCTTCCTATTGTGTTAAGGGTTTCGAGGTAAGTATCGCGAGGAGGAGAAACGTGCAAGGGGTTTGTAAGAGGAAAAAGCAGATATTAAGAATCTCGGAATTGCCAACTGACCGCCCTCGTGTCAGGCGAGCGTGGAGCAAGAATGTCCCTGAAGCGGAATGAACATCGCAGTAAGGAAGAGTTAAGGGTTCAATCACTGAGCGGAAGCTACAATTTGTCGGGGAGGTCGGAGGTAAGAGACACGCTTTCATTGTTCCTTTATCTGCTTTCGAGATCTTCGAAAACTTGCACTCGACGAGCCTTGGGTCGACTTGGCACGATCGGCATACGATCCTCGAACGAGTGTGCATTCTTGCCTGTACTTTTGTCCAAATGCATTGACGAGCTTTTCGTGCATGTGACCAGCCAATGTTTAATTGTAACGAGAACATCCGTAGTATGGAATTTTGTTGTACTATATACTACTTTTTATAAGTGTTTTTACCGGCGGTTATGGGGTTCCATTCATACTATGTGTTAAATGGGGCGCAGCAACGGTATATACACGCGTATAGCATTGCCAACGCTGAAACGCTGAGTCCTTTTAACTGTTAACTAACAGTGCAACATGCAATTCCCGTCGACGCGATACTTCCCAATTTTGTATACAATTTATTTCGATTCACCGCGGTATTATACTCGACGATGCTCGCGCGATTAATTCCGTTCCCGTATTAAAGCGATCGTGCAAAGCGTTTCCGTAAAAGAAGGCCCAATGTACCGCCTAGTCGTCCCAACAGCGAGCGCCGGCGCTCAGTTAACAGTTAAACAACAATCGTTCGTGATGAGAAACGAAGCGCGGTGCTTGGCTGCTTTCTTCATCCGTGTACCATCTTTAAACAGGGGTGACCGGACGTCATCTCGTGGTGGCAATGTCAACAAAGATGCATCTCGTTGGTGTTTGTTTGTCAAGATGTTATCCGTGGAGATCCCATGGATGGTAATCAAGCATGATACTATTACAAAGCCTAACTAGGGAAGTGTTGTCTGTAAACTACTTTAAGAACAAGGTAGCGTTTCGTCGTTCCTCTCGAGATGAGACCATGTGACCGCATGGGATGTAACCTGTCCGTTCAAAGTACCCTTCCGGAGTCAAGAACTCGAGCCCCCCCCCATTTACGTAGGGTGACAAGCCAATGACTAACGATGTTATTGAAAAGAAAACCGATCAAACAAAACAATAAGTGTCAATTAAATCAGCACAGAGATTATATTCCATGCAGTAGAATGCGAACGACCGATGACAATTTGATGTACACACATAGAAACATAACCACGAACACACACACACACACACACATATATATATATTCTATATATGTATGTAAATGTATAAATATATGTACACTTGTATGTTATATATGTAATCGTTATCAAAGAATTGACCAAAGAGGAAGGAATCGGTAGGTATATTAGAAATCGGATCGAATTGGTTCGCGTTCGTATAGAAAGGCTCATTATTTATGTACGTTAGATATCCATGATTGCGCGATGATTCGATCACGGGTCCATACTTAATCATCCGTACAAATAAATGTTACTAATCTCTACTGTGTGCACAAAGTCGATGTAAACGTGTATGAACCGTTATCGTTAGACCACTGTCCCTGATAATCGTGCGTATAAAACGAACTTCACTGTCTCCACTAAAAGAGAACCGACCAGTTCTTTCTAAATTTTCGATTCACACCGCGTCACCGGTATTCCCCTTCGTTCGCGGTCTGAAATCTTTCCGACAGAGATCTGACAATGTCGCGGGCAATTGGCGAATCCTACGAACGAAACGGTTTCCGCGAGATGTCAAATATCGAGCGGTAAGTCAACAAACGCCATAACAGCGAAGTTCGACGAGTGACATGCTCGCGAATTTTCGGGCACGAGCGTCACGCGTGTACGCAACCGAGTACAAATAATAGGACGGGAGCAGGAAATAAGGAAACACGTGGAACATTGAAGAGACACACATATCGTGCGCGTGTTAGAAGAGAAGGGAGCGCAAACTGGGAGTCGCTGGGAATTAGGGGGTCGCGAGCGAGAAAAGGGACCTGAAGAATGCAGTTACATTCCCGGCGAGGCCGTAGATTTCATCGAAATCTCGCGAAGCGACTTGTCAAGAGGACGTTGCGTGACCCGCAACGGTGAGTTGCTAAGAGAAGAGTAACGTAAGGTATTTCCATTGAGCCTAAGTTCACGCTTGTTCATGGTAGAGAGTCATTGCAAATTTATCAAATGCTCAAGTTTCTCGCGATCAATTTGCTGGGCGCCGAAATCTTCTCCGTCGTTTCGTTCTCATGATCGCATACGGTGTCACGGTATTAATGGCGAGATTCGGTATTCACGTGCGCCAGCTCGCGACGGTGTAATCCACCCTTAGCCGATAATTGTATCGAGGAGTCAACGAAGCGTACAATTCCGGCAGCGGTGAGTTACTCGGTGCGAACCGCGCGCATTTCGGTTCTTAGCGGTAGGCTGTTTAGTGGTATAACTAAGGGTGGAGCGTGTGCGACGCACACGGTTGCATGGACGAATGAACGATGCACGCGAGCGTGTTGTAACGCGTGATAAGATTTCCGCGGGCTGCACGTCCGTTTCACGGGGTACGACATCGAGAGAAATCGGAGAAACGTTGTTTGCTCAAAATTCATTGCGGATCGATTGCAGCCCCCGTTATCGTCTGCACCCCCTTCGTCTTCATTCTTCCTACTCTGCTTCTTTCTTTCTTTATTCGAGTTCACGTGGAACTAATACCTAGCCGAGGCGAGGGAGGAGGATTTGACGAAGCAATCTTAGAGAGCATGAGAAAAGAAAGGACCCGGTAGCAGGGATGTCCCGTGATTACAGTGGAATCGAGCGAGAGCTTCGAGCCAGACTTGGCGGATACTTTATTTGGTCCGAAGCTTCAGCAATTCGCTACCCACGTGGAATCGACAGGCGCAGATAAATCCGGCAACCCGATATCCTCCCAGAGTGACAATATTCGGGCAAATATTTCTCGCAGACGTGAAACGGGATGCGCGGTATCGAGGGGTTCGAGCGATGCGGGGGCGTTTGAAATTTTAATTAAAACGCTGCGCGACGACAAATATCAAATTAACCGACCAACTCTATTGCAGATTTGATTTAGCGTTTCCACCAGCACCGGTGGCCGAAAGTGAATGTAATGTACATTTATATATGTATGCATCGACGCGAGTCGCGAACAGGAAATCCTGTACCTCCCTTCTTTCGTCGTTTTGTTCTCTGCGCGACGAAGCTACGATGTGGGCAGAGCTTCCCTCTCGCGATTCGTCTCACCCGTAGCGCGTAAGGATTAACAATTGTGTTGATATATCAAATGTTACGGTGTCGTTGGATTTATATAGAATAGAGAGCTTATTTATTTTTATACTGAGTGGTTTGGTAGCGTCCGATATATTTAATTCGACAACGTGCAACGGTGGAAAGGCTGTTTACTGGCGCTGCGTGATTTCTTCGTTTCCTTTGTGCATTTCGATGCGCGACTCACTCGATCAGTTGCCATTCATTTCACCGATGTTCGCTGACCGTTACCGTGGCTAATTAAGTACACGTATATGTGCGTACAGGTAGCGATCTATAATTATGTGCGTGTGGTCTCATATGTATCGCGTAACGTTTGTCGGTCAGACGTTAGAAATGCGTGAAGTGCGTTTAGCGGTGTCGCATCTATTTAGTAGTGATTAGGATTATTTGCACGCACTAAATCGCGAATTGTGGTCCAGGCTTTAATGTAGAGTTCATATCGTCGCAACACACTCTAACGCTTCCTTCCCTCGACCCAGAAATAGCGGTGGAAATCATGCAGACTTACCCGATTAAGAATCATTCTCAACATAAAACTGCTATCGAGCAACTCCTATCGTAATTTCTGTCACAAGTTTCGATACCGTAAAGCTTCACGCCGATCTCCAAGTTCGAAGACATTCCCGATGTAGTACAAACTAATTTCTAATTCCCTGCCCTACCGCTACTACGTCTGTAATCACATGTCGAGAACGTAAAGATTCCCAGCGCTATTTGCGGAGCCGATCGACCTGTCGCAGACATCGATTACATTTTTCTACGCCATTTGCACTATTCCTACGAACGACTGCGGACCGCGGTCGTTTCAGTGTATACCTCACGATCGTCCGTGTGTAGAGAGAAGGAAGAGGTAGTACATCGTGCGCGAAATCGATATCGAAAAGGGTACCTTTTAGAACGAGCGTCGCCACGACGTGACCCGCTCGCGTAGCACGTATTCCCATCCAACATCGTTTGGACGCAGGCATTAATTGGGCCATCCGATTAATACGAGCGTGTAATAAAAAATATATATAAAAAAAGACGGAAAAGAAACGAGATAGATATCCCAGAAGCGGTGCGCGTCCAATCGTGCCCGCGAAAATACCCTGCGATTACCAGACAGTACCACAAAGCTATTGATTTTCCTCGGTCTACGGAAGATAACGGGGGAACTATCTATCCTTTTCCCTTCTGTTAACAGCGCGATCGGTCATATAAGACCGGCTCTACGTGTAACGAATGGCTTCGACGCGAACGTTAGGCGACGATAAAGTCAGATACGGAAGAAATTTGTATTCGAGGCTCGACTTGAAACGATGGACGCGCGACGCGAGCACCCGCCACTTTTTCACGAAAACCTCGCCCTAGCATTCCTCGCGAGGCCATTCACTCGAACTCGACACACGTTTATTTCCTCGGTCTCCACCTTGCGAATATCGCCGTTTCAACGTGCCCTCATTTATTCGCTAAATTAACGCGTACACTCGATCCGCGGGAGAAAAGGATGTCCGTGCATCGATCCCGTGCTCCCTGGTAAGCACCCCACGTCTCCCCGACCGGCGGAAGGAACCGAGACTTGCGAAGAGAAGAATAGCAGCGAAGAGTTTCGATTTCATCCGGGCCGGCGATCCCCGGGAGACGATCGAATCGAGACGCATTCGCCTTGCATCTACGGGGAGAGCCTGTCCGAGGGTCCAATCACCGCTTTCGAATTATCATCGACGCACCGACACGGCGCCCTTCTCTTCGCGTTCGACGGGGAAATTAGCGGACGAACGATACGAGACGTCGCTTCGGTGGTGAGATTTCTGTGAGACGACCACAACGCTGGGAGCTGGTCAAAAATTATTTTTCTAGAAGCTACGAGACGCGCGTGGACACTTTCTACACCACGATCGATTAAGATACCCACATCGCTCCCAGAAGCTTGCACTTCGAGCAACACCGTCGAAGCGACGATACATCCGCGGTCGGTGTCGGGACTCGTACTTCGAACGACGGAAACGCTCACTACTCTTTTCAGCCAACTGGGCCAGCAACACCTCGTGTAATGTTAGCATGTCGCTTTAATGGTAGATGTATATCGATAACAGCTCCGCGCGTGTTACAGCCCATTGTGACACGCTTACACCGAGGGGTGGACATCGCGGCAACGTGTCACGATACCAGCGTGTGACACGGTCCCTGGAACGTGCATCAGGAAGCCACACGTTGCCCGTGCAACGCGCTCCGTGGATGCGCACAATTCTTTCCTCTCGCGTCGACCAGCGCGCTTCTAGATTCACCGATCAATCGCCATGGGTACTTGTTGCCCTCCCCCCTCGTTGTGTAATTTTAATACCACGATCCAGCATCGCGATTGCTTTGCCATTTAGCCCGTAAATAGGCTTCCTAGTTGCCAGTCACGGAACTCGCTGCAATTTTAAGTGCATCCCGTCAGGAGAGGATCGTGTAAACTTTTCTGACTTTATTTCGCCGCAGTTATTACGAACGTAGTACGCCGAAAGGGGAGCAGCGGTGCCCTGATGGTTACGAAATCGGTGAAGACTAATGCCACTGGAAAATGCCCTCTTTTAATGGTAACTGATTATTTCTGGATGCTTTAATATTTCACCAAATATTTCGAAATTTCTGAATGAATCGGCAGACACACATTCCGGATGAATGGCTATCAATTTCCAGTGGTGTCCTAGTCCGTGGGCCACAGGCCGAACGGAGGATTATTAAATTGTTGCGGAGGAATGTTGAAAATTCAGTTTAATAATTGTCCGACGAAAGGTCAGCTTCGCTGGCATCCTCGGTAAACGGGCCGCGATCGCAGGTGGTTTAAAATAAATTCGCCAGCGAATTGCAACGAATTATCTGCACGTAGCAGGCGAGCGGGCTCTGAGCAACGCCCCGCACGGTGGCTTATCGAGCGACATGTTTTGTTAAATTAAATTACCCTCGAACCGATGAACCTGCCAGTTTCCCCTGACGTGGCCTACGTAACACCCGCCGCCAAAGGTCAACGCGATAGGATCTTTTGTGTGCATTTAATTTACGCGTCGAGCGTGCACCTCGCGTCTACGAAAGCGCGTGGAGGAAAACCGTGGAGAGGGATGAATGTCGGGATGCGTTCTGTGCAGCTAAACGATCGAGCAGCGCACGCGTCTAATTGTAAGGTCTGTACAACAATACGCGTGCAGTCAGTCTACCGTCGTAGAATTACGCGAACGACCCGCAGGGGAGAGATTGGGTAACTCTGCGCATACGTGCCTACGGTATTACACTCCACTGTAACAGAGAGGGAGAGGAGGAGAGATGATTGTAAAACGGGACTGTACGGTGGATTCATTTTGTGACCCATTTATAACGTAACCGCCGAGTACTGAGAATAAAAGTGTCTACGTGGTACATGCTGAATGTTTCTGGATTTCAACCCCCGGCACTCTAACCACCCTCTCCAAAGAAACCACCCTCCAACATACATAAATGGTTGTCCATTTGTGTACCATTTCTGCCATCTTTGATGCTTCTTGAGGGTTCGAAATTATCGAGTCCTCGGATAGAATATAGTCCGAGGAAGCACTTGTCAATCACGCGGGATGGAAGAGTCCTGCAGTGGAGCGACCGCGTTTTGGTCGGGCTCGTTACCGAAGCCGGCTCGGATTCCCCAACGCAGTCACACTTCGTTAATGAACGACGCTGCATTGTTCCATTCACCGGGAAGCTAATCAGATACGCGAAGCCTGTCGATTGGAACGGGCTGTCTGATACGCCTATCAGATGACTATAATCACCCCCTGATGGAATCCTGCTGATTCGAACGAGGGAAATTTCGCAGGAATAATAAAACGGGCGAACCAGTATTCGTTTCCCTTCTCCTTTTCATATGAAACGGTTGGGATTTAGAGATCACTCGAGGTACAATTCCCTGTCCCGAATTTCCTCGTGCATTCGTTTATTTCGTAACGACGAGAGGGAGGGGACGAATTTCAGGGATGAAGAAAGTGGCTGCTTTTCGTCGAGCCAGAGATCAGGTTAGTCGGGCGGAGTGGTACGTAGTTGTCCTGGCAAATACGGAATTCAATCTAAATGTAAATACGCGCCGGGACATATTCCGAAAGTAGTCGCACGGGAGGAGGAAAAAGCACAAACAATAGGGGCGGAAGGGGGGTGAACTTTCTGGAATCTACCATTCCGGAAGTTTCCGTGAACTTTCCGCGAACTTTCCGTGCAGCTGATCCCCCGATCCCATCCCCCGAGAAACGCTAAATGTCCACGAAACCGTTCTATCATTTCCAGAAAGGGGTGGTCGATAAAAGAGGAATCGATGGCGACATGTGGGTGCAGGCGGAATCGTGAAAAGAAGTAATTCCTCTTGGGTGCCGCGCTATGTATGTTCATCCTTCTGAGGAGGAGCTTCTTCAACGGCGTCTGCGAATTCCTGTAGAGCTCTCGTAAGACGCTTAAATTCCTCAGGCAGCGTAACGAAAGCTCGTCGCAGCGTTTTACCATGGCGAGTAAGAGGATTTACCAACATGGATGCTAATGGACGCTCGCCGGAGCGGAGGCTGAAACTTCGCCAGTCGCAAACGACGCGTCATTATCGCGGTTAAGGACGAACTTCCTGAAAGCGCTGATCATACGCGATATACTCTCCTGGTTCTCCAATAAATCGACTTCCACGATGCGTCCCATGCGCGCCACTCTGCTAGAAATTAATCCGCGGGGTCTGCGTTATCGAGTCTCAATTCCAAATTTATTCTTCAAGCTCCGCGTATTTCTCTGCCCCTCCGTTGCAGCGTTTCGTATGAATATTTATTCCCCCGGCTCACGGTCGAAGCCACCCACGACTGCCACGCATATCCTGGTTCTCCAGGTGACGGACACAATTCACGGCAAAGTAGCGGAAATCTCTGTGAAAAATCCTGGGAGCGGCGTCATTTCCTCTTAAGAAATCTCTCTCTGGACGACGGCGGTGGCATTAAGCTGGACTACCGAACAGTTTCGCGGGACTTAAGTGGAAGCTTAAATCGCGTCTCCGCAGTTTACTTAAACTTTCATCGTCGTGGGTAACCGACAAAGCCAGAGAAGTCCGGGCAGGCTGCTCCCGCAGCCTCGCGTTCCCCTTGCGAGTAACTCGAGCGGCTGCATTTTGAGGGTTGACATTCGACGACGCGGCGATTTCGCTCGACCCGCGGCAATTCTACTCTCCTCGCGTGACCCACTGAAAAAAGCAGCCTGACAAAGGAAGCCTGGGAGACGAGCGCCTGAAAGGGGCGGTATTAATTGTCGTCGCCGTGTGTACGCGACAGCCGTTTAATCGTTGCGCCAAATGTCATTGCGGCCGGCCAATTAAAGTTACGGGAACGAACCGAATCGGCGCCAGGCAATTCCGACGCTTGATTGATGTTCGTGTCGCTCGGCTATTATCGCGAAAATCTTACGACAGACCAGCGCGGCAGCGGGCACTGTTGATATTGTAACGTTTTGTTGCCAGAAAGGCGAGAGATTGCATCGATCCCTCTATCCCACCGTGCAATCTCGCCTCTGCCGCACGTAACTTCGCTCACTCGCACAGCCTACGAGTAAATTATGAATTCTCCTGCGTTTCTATTTCTCTGAAAGCGGGATGGAACACGACGATGAAAATATTGGGCCCTCGTTCGCGACGAGTTGGATCGACGAGGCTCGAAAGCGAGCAACGGTGTCACAGTTCTGCTCGCCGATGCTTAGAGGGGAGCAACCGGGGGTGAAGTTTCAGAACGTAAGCGCTGGTCGCCGGTCGTGCAAGGGTGTAATCAGTATCGAATGGTTTCCGTCCGCGGCGGGTAGAATTTACGCCCGCCGAGGGGGAGTGGTGATGCTATCGCGAAAAGTTAATATCCTCCTCGGCACGGGGATTACATACGCCAGGGTTCATGATTAAAGAGGTAACGCAGCCTGGTGTCGCGTTACCGCCATATTGCCTGGTCGGCAAGAGCAGTGGCGATCTCGGTGCCGGGCCGCCTGATAAAGCTGTATCGTATAGAAAGTTTTTCTATTACAGGTCAGTTAATGGGCCATTAACCAGCTATAACAGGCGCTTTATTGCAGGCAGAGATTGCGACGGCGCATTTTCTCTGGTCCCGGATGAAAAAGCTTTCTCTCGTTAGCCGGTAATTGTACGAGGAGATCGTCGCGGCGCGTCGATCGATTACGGAGCAGGCTGGAGATCTTAAATCACGCAGGACACCTGTTCGAGCTTGAAGCATCGCGAACGATTAATAGCACCGTACGTAGAGGATTCTGTTCGTGGGACGTTGGATTTACGACAGCTTCGAGCCACCCTCGCCGGCAGCCTGCTCGAATCTGTTATCGTCCGACTCGAAAGCCTTGCAAATTGCAAGGGCAAACTCCTCGCGGGCAAATTGAATGGTTCCGCGACTCTTTCCCATTGGAGGGGTCACGTACAGGCCGCCGCGGCTCGTCGCCGCTGAAAGGGAGGAAAGATAACAGTCAGGAGTGGTGGAGCATCCGTCGAATAAACGGGTTTAAGTCGAGTTAGCGTGCTGAATTGTTTCTCCGTTTGTAGTGCCAGGCGGGGATCCGGCCCCGGGGCTTTATCGCTGAATCTGGCATCTGCCGAAGTGCGCAGCGCTCTAATTCGGTTACTAAATGGCAGAGACACGAGCAGGCCCCGTAGTTGTCGAAACGAATTAAGCCTCTCGGGGCTGGATCTACCGACGTTGGGCGCCGACACTTTCATCCGAAACCGAGGAGACCGTCCTGCAGATGGGGCCCCGCGATTGCTTTGCTGGTCCAACGTCTAACCTCTTCCCGATACATCGATAAAGCCCCCACTCGTGTGCGTGGCCCCTCAAAGGAACCGTCGACGGATCTATCCTGAAAGGGGCACATTGTGCGAAACAGGTAAACCCGGGCGAAGGTATCGACAATGCCCGCGCAGTGTTCTGATATTGTGGCCATGACTGAGTTCCATCGAGTCGCTCATTGTTCGCGCCGATGAATTGACGCGTCTTCGGCGCGTGACAGGCCGGGCTATTGAGATTGATAGGCCCGGACAGTGCAGTAGACACACTGTTTGCCTAAAACGGCTCGTGTCGTTCGCAGCTTCCGCCGAGCCGGGCGCTCGTTAACAGCCGCGTTAACGTTCGTTAGCGAGCAATTCGATTGGCCGTGTCCTTCAGTTTTTCCCATCGGACACGCGCTCGCGCGAAACGGCACGCTGGATCAAGCGCGTCGATGGAGCGCTGCCTGGGAGAATTTCGACCCTCGCGGCGGTTCGGGGACCGACGGAATCGAATATTTAAGGGTGTCTCCTCCTGAATGCTCGCGCGCTCTCGAAGCTGACGCACAACTCTCGAAGACGTCGCCTTCCAATTATCACGGTCCTGAGGTTGATAGTTCAGGGTTCAAGGGGAATCGGTATGTGAATTCGCAGGCAGACGCGTCACTCGCGACGTTCGCATCGTTCGCCTTGAATATTCGCTATCGTCTAGGGGAAAGTTTCTCGCCTGGCTGAATGCCGTAGTTCTCTGCTCGCGGATATTGGAGGCTGCGAGTTGAATCGGCCGCAAACTCGGTAATTAATTCCGAGATAGACGTTTCATACCTCTGACTAACTTTTTCACCCCCCCGACGGCAGGTCACAGCGAAGCAGTCGGGTTCGGTTGGATAAGCTGCGCATGTCGCGTCTGAAGCGACGCGTAACTGCTTCACGGTTCTTCCCTGAATGACTGCTTCGCTGCATCCTCGCTGCGGAGTAACCTTTAATGATCGCTTCTTCGGGCCACAGTTTTACGCGAGCGGAGTCTATCGTGCGCGTAGGAAACCTGTTGTGCGCGAAGGCGATGAGAGCGTCCACGGGGGCGATGTGTAACCAACGTACGGCGGAGAAGAAAGAATGATATTTATGGTCCCAACCCCTTGTTTCTACGCCGCTCTATCCCCGGCGCAGATTCTTCTATTCGAATTCACTCAGGCATACATCGAAAGACGATTTGCCGAACGTGGCACGCCTACCGTGAACAGACCTCGAATGCGGACAATTCGCGACGCAACCGGAAAACCGGATCCCGCTGCCACCACCGGAACTTTTCACGTGGGGTTTGCCTTCAGACCGCAACAATCCCCTCTCTATTGTCACACCCCGTTTACCAGCGGAATCGTCATCTCGGTTAACGTCGACGGTCAGCCGTGGGGTACGTGAGAGGTTCCCTTGGAGTGCTTTCAACGGGGCACGCCGTACTGTCTCATTAAAATAGAAATCAAATTATACCGTTGATTGTGATCGTTGGGGTAACTTGGGGCAATTCGTGTGTACGCAGAGGACTGTATAAAAGAATAAATACTGTGGACGCATCGCGCATCGGATGTTGAAAATATTTTCAATGACGTTAAACTGCATGCTCCAAATTCGTGCACGCGGTTCTCTCCCAGGATCATCGAGGTATTAATTCTAGCGTATCGAGGCTCGAAATGGCGCAAACAACTAACGCAGCACAATATTCGCGATTGCACGCGCATCAGGGACGATGCAATTTCGCGTGCACCCGTGCACGCTCTTGTCCATACGTTTCAGGGGGAAACGCGGTGCATGCTCCCCTGAATTATCCCGGACAGATCTGTCGACGCCGCGGCAAAGATTCGGTTTAACGTTTAATTGAATTATACGGTGGACAGCCGTGCGCAGCTTCGACGTTTCTGTATGCAATCGATATAACGTTATCACGAAGCACCGTCGTTTCTAAACGGATGGAATCAGGAGGAACTCTTTCTAAGCTCGGCAACAATTTAAAGAATGAGAAATAACGAGGATGGCAGGGGTGAGAAGGGAAATAGATAGGCGGAAGAGGAGCGGAAAGAGGGAGCAAGACTTGCCCCAGGTTTATTGATTTCGCTCCACCGCCGGAGGGTGGCTATCATTGGGCATTACGCTCCCTTTCTTGGCTAGCGTTCTACGCCATGGTATATACAGTACACTATCGCCGGACAAGGGGTAGCAAGGGGCGGAAGCAAAGATGATTGCCAGGACCAGGAGGCTTCTGATATCTCGCTTCCACGGGCGAGCCGCAATTTCTCACGCGTACCAGCTACTTGAATCGCCTCCCGGGCAGATCCACCCTCGCAAGGTTTCCTAAGGGTATCACGTGATTGTTTGCGTGCCCGTCCCACCCCCCTTGACCGTGTAGATCGTCTCGAAGTCGCGGTCGTTTAAATCGCGTCTAAAACGCGCAGGGAATTATCGTCCCTCGCGGAGGGAAATCGTAAAACGCAGCCTCCCGCGTAAATCGTTCCCCTGGAAGATGGGGCTCGCGCAAACAGAAACCACCCCCATCGCGATTTCGAGGAAGAAGCCTGCTACGCTTTTGGTTTCACGCTACGCGGTAACAGGTAATCGACTATGGAATATTCCAGTTGGAATAAATTAGACTGGCGTGTTCCTGGCTACCGAAAAGAAAATCGAGCGTAGCTTTTTGCTCGAGGAACGATGATGCCTGCATAATGAAGGGAACGCGCGCCGGGGAATTTACCATTCCTACAAATTGTCGATGTGTAGGCGGGCGGGGGAGGTGTTGAACCAGCTTTCCTCGGCTCCAGGTATTTGCATATTTTTCAACCTCTTCCTGGGAAACGATGTACTTCATTTTTACGATATTCGCGAGGTTTCTCCGTGGGGGTGCTGCTGAATTTCCCGGGAGCGACGGCAAGGTTCAGATATATTTTCACGCGGCTGTTTCACTATTTCGGGGCACGGAAGGCTCCTTAGATCTATTTCGACGTTCCAGTCGACAGCAGAAATAAGCGATTGTTTCGTTGAAGGGTATCAACGTGGTTCACAATGTTCACAGCGCGCGCTATCGACTCGTATCGAATTCATTCGCGAGTTCTGTCGCCCGATGTAACAAGCAGGCCACTTTTGCGCGTGAAACTTTTCCAACGAAACAGCGTCGTGCAAATCCCATGGAGCGCACAGATTCGTCCAGCGTTCGCAGCATTCCCGATACTTTTTTTCCAACAAATATGCAGACCGAGTGGAGAGTTTCAGATTCATGCGGGTCTAATTAAAAGAAGTTTCGCAACCCTCCACCGAAACGAATGCCCTGCTCGATTACCTACACGGAGACATAATTTCCCCTTCGCTCCGATTCGTGCATGAATTTCCAACGAGCCCACTCGCAGGACCAGCCAACTTTCGACGAAACATTGAATCTAGAAGTAGATGAACGTAATTCGTCCGTACAGCGTACGTTCGAGCTTTCCTACAGGTGTGTCTCGCGGTGGATGAGAATATCGCGAGGTTTCGTCTTGACAAGACTTAAGAACGCATTTGGAACGACGAGGGCGTTGCGGGTGCAATTCTGTCTTGGGTAAAGCAGATTATTCGCGAGACAGAAAGGAGAGTTGCTTCGGGGATGTTCGGATTAATCGTTCAAAGGTAGAAGACGCGTAATACAGGGGGCGAGGTTATTTGCCCAATTAACGTTTACCGATTGCGGAAGCCTTGTCACGCGTGGACGTCGGATTTCGTACAGTCCCGCACTTGTCGGTCTTCCACCATTTGCAGGGAACCGGTCGAGCCGATTGTGGAAATCGTACGATGCCATTCCGCTTCGACAGAATTTTACCGATTGCTCGTGCGAGGCTTACGGGGTCAGACAATTCGGATCAGTTTCCGTGGTCAGCTCATTAACGGTCGGCTCGCTCGTGAAGTTTCAAGCCCCCGAATTAGCTTCAGTGGGCAAAAAGCTTGCCCCGCTCTGATTGGCCGGTCCGCGTAGTGTTTAGTCAAAGGTTAATTAGTTTTTACAGCGGCTCCAGGCGTCCAGGGGATTATACGTTGCAGCGGAGGGCCGATAATTCGAGGTGAATGGGCTGGAAGCGGACTCGATTAACGAGGACTTTGATTAAACGGAACGGACCGGCTGTACCTCATTTCTGGCTTCAACGTTTCTGCTTCGGGGCTGCTTTTTAGGGTGAATTACAGTTATCGACACGGGGCGTGTAAGTAGATAGCGCGGGCTATAAGCAACGGTAGTAACCTCCTACAGAACGTAACGCTGGATCGAGGGATGCTCGGAATTGGATGGAGCTTGAACGTAGAGTTTCTCCCTTTTTCCCGCGACCGACGACAGAAGCTCTTGAAACAAAGCGGAGAAACGACGCGTAGTCCCCGAAGGACGCGAATATCCTCACCTATCCGCAGTATATTCAATATGTCGCCAGTGATTTAAACGGATTTGAAGCTGTTGGCGTGGAAATTCTCGCCACGAGGCGCCGACAAGGAGGAGGGGGTTGAGGAGGAACAAATGTTTGCGAGCGAAGCGCGGCGGTTCGAGAGGCGAGAGGAAAGTGCAAACAATCGACGCTCACCTCGGATATCGTTTCGATGAACGGGTCACGATCGATTCGACGTGACGTGAAAAAGCACGAAAGCTGCGAAACCGTGGGGATGCGAACACGGAAGAGGGCAGAAGCATCGCGTGCATAACATCTCCACCAATCGCTAGACCGGCACCACCACCACTCCAAGATTACCAACACCGAATTCGGCTTGGTCGACGAAAAGGTGGACGCGTAAAACTCTGCGGGGCGAGAAGAATTTCAGGTCTGATGTCTTGGAGCCGAAAAAATATCATGGTTTTTCTTCAGGTTCAGGTGGAAGGTAAAGATCGCACTGAAGATGAAACGACCGTTGGAAGAGTTTCCTACCCTCGTAACATACCCTATCGCGGCCCTTTCTTGCGGTCTTATCCACCGAACTGGCGATTCCCAGACACTCGCGCACCCCGAGTAATCAACTTCATTACTGTCCCAAGTGTGCCTTCTATTTTCATGGAGGGATACCCCGAAAATTCAACGACGCCCGTCTACCAGCATTACGCTGCAACGCAAGACGCGAATTATTTAATATCGACCCATCGATCCCAGCGTCCGGATTTCATCCACCAACCGAAAAGGTCAACTGGACTTCCCGAAGGAAACGCGCGAAGTGAACACCTTTCCAGCAGCGAGTGGGCAAAAAAAACGGAGCTTTGGCACGGGCGTTGGTCATTAAGGAGATCGACCACGCGCCGATGATCGCGACAAAAAGGCCCTCGAGGGTGTCCGTGCAGAAGAAACGGTACGGAAAAAAGGATCATCAAGGTGGGGCGAAGAGGGGGAGGACAGAGGAAAGGAGATCTCCGGGATCCAGCACAAAGGACCGACATATGTTTTTGAAGCGTGCTACTGGCGAGGGTGCCGGCCGATCGAGGAGCAAACGAAAATATTCCGTAACGCTGGAGAATAGAGGGCCTCGGGGTTGGCCAGCCTCGCAAATAGGTGTTAAACTAACCCGACTTCCTACGACTTCTGCGAAGCTCGCGTTGTAGGGGCCCAATGTCCCGGAAAATTGCCAGATTACTTACATTACCGGCGAAGTAGCAAGCTCGGGGGATGTGCATGCTTCAGCCGGCCTTCCTCCTCGAAACTCCGTCGTCCTGCTTTGACCTCCTTAATGGCCTCTCCCTTGCTCCTTGGTCAAAGTCCCGGCTATAAGTCGACCCATTAACTTCCCGAACACGCGATTCAGGTTGTCAGCTTTTTGCAACGAGCGTGCATGCACCGCGCTAGCGTTCTTGTTCGTTTACGGCCGGAGTTACACGGGAGACAGTATTGTTCGGGACAAAAGCGAGGCCCCGCTAAAGGCGAGACGCCGGTGGCTTGCTCGGCGTGATCGTCGGGAAACGTCACCAGGCGACGAAATATTGGGAGCGCCGGGTTCTAGGGCGCGCGGTTCTTTTCCATCCTCGGTTAATACTGGAAACATTCCAGCCGCCCGTCGCCGATTGTAATCTGTCGCGTTATTAATTTGGCCCGCGCCGGACGAGTTAATCAACAAGTAGCTGCTGCGGACCGCGCGGCGCAAATTATAGAAACGTAAACACCGATCGCCGGGCTCGCATCGATCGGCCAGTTAATTGTCCCGCCCGGTTTTAATTATCCGGCTGCGCGGAAACAGGAGGATCGCGCGTCCCGAAATCGGCAAGCTTCGCCGATACGCGTGCCCGTCGGAGGTTGGGCAGTTTAATGAATCGGCCATTCGCGCACTTAAATCAGAGACGCCGAGTGGCGCGGGCACGGCTCCCCTTTCCCACCAATAATCGCCTGTCGACGGGATCGATCCCCGCTCGGCGGTGTGTTTCACGAAACATTAAATCACACGGCTGAGCGAGCGGCCATCGGCAATATGCTACTTGTTTACTAAATCACTACTCATTGACTACTTCGCCCGGCAAATAACCGCCGACAATAATGAGGGACACTTGATTGTGCAGCAAAGCCGAAGACGCGTGCACCGGCCGCGCTCCCTGCCCGCTCCCTCGTCCCGCTCGATTGTCCGTAGACGTGTGCGTGTTTGGATACCGTCCCACGGGAAACGGCGGGCAAAAAAATCGTGGCTGTTTGACGATGCGCGCGATCGCGGGACCGCGTGTCCCTGAATATCATAGACCAGCGAGATAACGAGTAGCAAACAGAGGCGAAAGGTGGGACCGTTTTCAGAGGATGATTGGCTAACCCCATTTCGAGGGGAAAGGGTGTTTCCTCTGGTGGCGGAGCCCACTTTCGATGTAAACCCAGAACTCAAACACGGCGAAAGGACTTTCGTTTAACCTGCTAATTAGGTCGTTTCCCCGCCAGAAACAGCCCCTGTACCTACGTGTGTTTAAAACTAGGCGAGGAAGAGCCAATTTTTCCCACCCAGTTAACAGGTCGCTGTACGATCCGTTGCATTTACTTAATTCAGAAATTTCTAGGAAAGCAGAGAAACAATTCGACGCATCAACCCCCGACGAGCGTGCTTGCCCACGGTATTGTTCAAATAGCTACGTGCGGTGTTTGCATTGCGGTGGTAACATTCAGAATCGATAAATCTATTGGGCAAACACTGAACCGCATATCGGATTTCGACGAGCTTCGTAATGACTCCCTGAAGGTAAAAATAAGTATCAGCCTGGCGAGAAGGAGACGCGATTATTTCAGCACGGATGCTGTCCAAGTGCGGCGCGGTTTGCTTCGTCGATGGGGAACGGTATGGAAATTCGCGTGGATTTCGCTGGTAATGACACAGCCGTCGGGCAATAATCCCGACGGTAAGTTAATTATACCTGGCCGACTGCCGTTCATGCCGCCTATCGAGCCGTCTGCCAATGGGGACATCCACGAAATATGCATGACAGACGGTTCCTCTTTCGCTCCTCCGACATATGATCGCCGACCAATTCGAGGCCCGACAATGAGAGAAACTCGGGATCGCTCGCCGACTGCGCTCGGGCCCAACTGTTACGTCACATTGTGCCACGGATGAGTATGCAAAAAGTCGTCGAAAGGAAAGCTGCCTGGTCATTAATACGAATTTGTCGTACCGGCTACTGCCAGCGGAATCGATGACGACTCCATTTCCGTCGATGCACGTCGCGACAGAGGCACACGCGGTCATCGGCAGCCGACAACGAAGGATCATTAATTTTTTTATTCCCTTCGCTTCTATATCCAGCCACGTTTCATCTATACCTCCCCGCGTAAACATATTTTTTTGTTCGTTGCTACGCTACGATACACAAACATGGAATCGTTTAAAACGACCGGCGCGTCGCTCCTCCAGTTTTTCCATCCCTCCGAGAGCGATCCGTATTTTTTCTGCCTGTATTTCATCCCCTGACCCATATCCATCGGATTTCGCGCGCACTATGAATATTCACTATTCGAGCGTGACTCGCACTTTAAAATCAAGCTCGAAAGCCCACGCGACACTATAAATTATCGCGCTGTTCGCGCCTGTTTGGCAATATCCACTAACTGGTGCCCGACATAAACGCCGCGCCTATATATAACGCGCATTAACAGATATTAACGCGCGCTATTGCAGCGCGCATTGGAAACCAGAACCATGACGAATTTCTAGGATCGCACACGTGCGGCCTGTGTCGCGCTGAGAGGGTGCGACGGAACAACCCCGCGTTTCGATGTTCCAGGTCCAATGGCGCGGCTACGAAAGGATCCTGCCAGTTGTCATCCGCCTGTACCCGCTGCAAATTATTTACCACCGCTCGCCACCCAAATAGTTGGTCAGGTTTAATCTTAGCGCAAATAGTGCGCGTTGGTTTCGAGCAAACATTCAGCGGTGCGCGGGGATCGAGGTGTCATCGACGATCTTGTACAAGCTCGATGAGAATTGCAGCAGGTTTCCTGGCTGAAGAATTAAATTTCATCCAATTGGTGTACCTGCTGTATAAATGAGCACTATTCACTTTCTATAATAATCCGTTTAGGCGATCGGAAAGACCCGCTTCGCATTTCTTAGGGGTTGAGCGTGGGGGTTGAAAGAAATATCGCGGGTGCTACGCCAGTGCGTCATTGAAGAGGTATACATAGATTGGACGCGTCGCCTCATCTTTTTCAGCTCGACAGTTTAGGGTCGAGGACACATATTGCCTACGGTTCGAGGACTTGTTCGGTGGGTGACGTGTATTTGTTTTCGCTCGCTATGCGCTTAATGTTCTACGGATTCCACGTGGCGTGGTAGAATGGCGCGGACGTGCAGGTGCGCTCGGGAAGCGTGAAGGGTGGCCGGACGGCGACGGCGCGTAACGAATCGAACTTTCGTTTCGTAGTTTAATTAAGAATTAAATTCGACAGCGGGCCCGCTCTTTCACCGTGCCCGCTAGCTGACACCAGTCGCCGCGTTTAATTTCTTCTATGCTGCTGGCAAATGACAGAACGAATTTGCCCGGGCAATCCTATCCGACTAGCCTCGCCCAGATTCGCCGGCGAGCGGCTAATTTTATTTTCCGCCTTCTCCCTGTACACGACGGAGTATCGAATTCGCACGGACAAAACGCGGACGCTGAGAGGCGAATGATAAACATCGTGCTTGAGTCTCCTGAAGTGATGATGCTCCGCTAACGATATTTCTCATTACTCGATGTTGTGTATGTACAGTGTCTATCAGCGGCGCGTTAAATTTATACGCGTACCTACGTTACGCGTCCAATTATTATTTCATACAATTACGACCATGATCACTTCAATCGCTCGCGCATCGATCGAACGTACCCGTTATCGCGGCGATTGCGTTTCATATTAAACCGAGAATATTCAATTACCGCGGACGGAAACGAGTAAACACATCACCGAATTATCTGGGACAACCCGTTTCGAATATCGTTAAATTAAACGCCCCTCCGGAATATTTTACCCTCAGCTAGGATAACGGGGGTGATTAAAGTGGCGATATTCGCTACTGTTATTTCTAGCAGGTCTATTTAAGGTCGTGGAATTGCAGGCGCTTATAGAATTAAAGAAACGCCGACGATGTTCTTATCGATCCCTCGAGTAGTCCAAGTGTCGTCTAATCTATCCACCCTCTGGCGGGCCTTATTATCGAGATATATCCGTCACAGTATTGCATCGTGGAACGAGGACCTACGTCGTTCGGATTCGCAGTACCATCAATAACATCCAACGGATCCTGAAACGACCTATAGGTGCCGACTCCACCCAGTTTCTCGCTTCACTGCTCCCATCTAACGAGGCAGGTTCAAGTGTCCATTGTCGGGTTATGAATACACGAAACATATTCAATATTGCCTCCCCCCGAGCTCGCTCCCCCTCTCGGCTCTCGCCTCTTCTTCTTTTTTTTGCGGACCAGTTACAAAATTATGATATATCGCACGTCACGCGAACAGGCCGCGGGTGCAACTACTTAAAAACGCGCGATTTCGTGGACGACCGATCACCTTCAGCTGCACGCTGCAGCTACAACGAAATTACACGATCTCGGCCCCTCCCTCTCGCCTGTTCTGTTTACCTATGAAAGCACGACCATGCGAGATCGTTGACAGTGAACGATTGCGTCCGAGACTGCGACATCGTGGCAGCTTCTAAACGCCAGGCGACGAGAACCCGAGGAATCCAAGGCTGGAACGTTCCGCACGCTCCGCGGAACGAAGAGCCCGACGCGATGAGAACTCGGGAAGTCTAACGGCGGCGGAGAAATCGAAATCACGGCGCTTCGAGGTCGAGTGAATAATTAAGCGATCGTACCGAATCGAAGCGTTCGGAATGGCATGGCTGGGCCAGCGGGTTCTGTAATCGCGCCAGTCAGAAGCTAGCGGTGCACGAATAGCGGCGCAGCGCGCTAAATGTAACGAGGTGCTCCACTAAGGAAGGAAGCCTCACAATGGATCTGCCCCGTAACGCCGAAACTGTCATATCACGCGCTTATTAAAGGCCACGAACTTCTGCTGGAAGATTAATGCGCCCGCCAGCCGGGGCCGCTGGCTACGGCGCTGTCTAACGATCGTGAAATTATTAGTTTTCGAGGCACGATGAATATGTAGCGGACCGGTGTCGCCCGTTGAATCCGCCGGTTCTTAGCGTAATGAATCCGCGATGATGCGATATTAATTCCTCGGTTCGGCGGCGAGCACAACTGGTTCCGTTCAGACCCGTCGAATCCGCTCTAAATAGCGTTTTAAGTGACTCAGCTCCAGCTGAACTCAGCAGAGCGTCGCTGAGGATTTATTCGAGATCGCGATGCAACAATTGGAAAGCTGCTCCGACGATCGCACTGCGAAAATCACGAATCTCGCGGAATACTTCGATTCCGTCACAGCTACGAGAAGCGGCTACTTGCCAGCGATGGAAAATAATTTCAGCGTCCGTGAAGCTTCATTTGGTGTGTCGATCGATAGAGTGGTAGCTCCGCGACACATTGAATTCCGCGCGTACCCGCGAGGGCTTCCCTTTAACGAAACACGGCGCAAAGATTCCTCGCCACGTATTCCAGATGCTTCTGGACCCAGCTGTACCCGGGCTAGTTGCATCCACCGTATTGCCCCCTTCGGTTCTAATTTAATAAAACGTCGTCCCGTGAAAGGAAGCGAGGCTGGGGTTGCGGTGCGCCCCTGAAAGGGCCGGGGGATGCGCGGGGTGGAAATCATTTTCACCACTTACGCGTATGTCAAAGCGAATCAATTCTCTCGCGACCAGCCCCGCGCCGCTCTGTTTGCTACGATTAATTCGGTTTCGATGAACGGTGGAAAAAAACTTTCTCGTAAATAGCTGTTTCTCCATATTTATTTGCCGCGCTTTGTCGGATCGTTGCAGGGCTTGTTTACCCGACCTTCCGCCCACGGAGTGTGTATAAATTGCGCCCACTTTATTGCAGTCGAATAGAAATTTAATAAATGGCTTGCAGTAGGTAGTCTCGGTTCGCGCATTCCTGAATATTTGCCGACAGATATTTGAATGAAAAATCGTTTAGGGAGCGTCGCTGAAACGCCATCATAGAACGAAACGCGAAACATGAGCAAACGGTGGATGCTGATTGATCATTAAGAGGAGTCGGGAGGCAACGGAGCCTGTGAACTCCCTAAACGTCAGCCAGAAAATCAACAGAAGCGCCGCTACATAAAACATGAAGCATCGAGCATCGTCCAAGTCGAGCTTCGAGATCACAGCTTCCCGCGAGCCTTCGGACTCGTATTTCCGCCAGGCATTGCGAAGTTTCATCGTTGCGATCTAAGAACACCCGGCGGGCTTCCGGAACTTTGATAAATAAAAATTTATGGCCGAGGAAATCCGTCGAGATATTTCACAGCGTTCCGGCTGGCAAGGGAAAGGTCTGACCCGACTTCGCGGGGCGAAACGTGGAGAGATTTAAGAGCAAGAGGGTGACGTCACTGGGAACGACGCGGTGTAATGGGGTGTCGTGTGGCACATACACAGGAATCAAAGTTCTAAGTGGCACATTTCGAAAAGCTCGGGTGCTAGCCGCCTTGACTCTCGATGCTGAATTTTTCACTTCCTCCTCTGGAGCCTCTGGAAACCCCCAGCTTCCTCGAAAAATGGAAGCTGAGGATAGGCTTTCGAAGCCAAATCCTCGAGAAGTGAAAGAGACTGTGTTGATCTTTAAAACTACATCTCTTCTACCATCTGCAACTTCGACCTCTATTTTCACAGCACTTATAAAATTACAGAAAACGTGAGTTCCTTTGCAATTGACAAACAGCTTCTGCGTTTAAAGGCGGTTTCTCAGATCCGCTGCGACGAGCGACTAGCAGTCCCTTTTTGCCTGCAGAATGGAAGGAAACCCTGCCCGTAAGGGGAGGTCCCGCCTGCAGGGTTTAAGAAAGCCTGACAAATAAAAATTTACGACTGAGAAAGCGTGCCGGTTCTCTAGCCGAACGGGAGATCCCTGGAGTTCCATTGCTAATAAAATTAAAGAATCGTAAACCGTTCACCTCAGATTCGTATTTAATGACCCCGCAGGCCACTGTTCCCGCAGTTTCGACTATCCTTTCTCCTCGCAATCGTATCATAATTTCCTTCCGCGTTGAACGTGCGTCAGAATGAGATAGCGCAGATAGAATTTTACCACGAACTGTGGGGTCGATGTTACCGAGAACGGGGTCAGAGGCACGCAGTGCCACGCTATCGAGGTATCTCAATTGCGATCGGCTGGCCTGTAAAGTGGGAGAGTGATCCTAACGCGTGTCGATGGAATGCGCGGATTCGGGGGCTGTGTTTCGACTTTATCCACTTAACGCTGCAGCCCGATTCGGTCAACGGCAGGGTCTCGTTACGCAAGTAGTCGTTAACGACCTCAATTTAACGGAAACCAATATCTATGACGCTTGGACGTGACACACACTTTCCATCAAGAAAATATTTCCATCAAAGTGTTTCGCTCGCAGCTCGTTTTTCCCTTCGTAGCGAAAATAAATCCCATCCCTTTTGAACGTCGCGCGCTATAGATCTGGAGGCACGAGGAGGAAAGTGAAAAAGCGCTGCCGCTCAGCTTTCACGGCGCGCACAGCGTGTCACAGGTGCAAAATAACGATGCACCTAATAGGTGCTACCTATGTGTCCGCCGCGCTAAGTGATTATACGTCGTTATCGTCGTGTTCCTTTTCCGCGTCGCGGAGACGATCTACACAGGGAAGCCCCGGACGCAGCCACTCGCTTGCGAGCGCACAAAAGGAAGCCGTACGTGAAAGAAAACGGGCGGTTCACTTTGCAGAAGCGAAACGGGACGAGTTCCCCTATGTAGGTTATCGCGCAGCCTTGCCTTTTCTTTGATTTTCCCGCGACACAGCTTGTCCTTCGCGGCACGACTTTCCCGACCACCCCTTTCCTTCTTCAAATCATCGAGAGGCGAATCGACTTCCCCGCAGATCAGGATAGGTACCGCAACCCGCGACGATCGCGTTCGCCTTTCCCTCGCCCATTTCCCCCATTCATTTCCTCCGCGTCACCTTTTTCCTCAGCCGCTCTCGCACCTACGAATTCACCTTCCCAAGGGGAGGCTTATTAATTACTGTAAAACCCATTTGCCCCCTTTATTTCCGCTCTCTTCGCGCTCTGCTCACGCAACGTCCTTCATTTAGGGAATATTAGCTTATCTTTCAGCAAACTTTATAAAGTATCCCGTGCTTGATGCCAACCCCCGAGCCTCGACGTTGCTTCCGTCAGTGAACGTTTGAAGTTTTTTCTCGAACGCTCGTCGTAATGAATATAAATAAAAATCCACGAGAGCAATCCAATTTCCTCGGAGAGGTAATCGTTGCGGACTCGAGAGCATCCTTCCACGCCGGTTCCACCCGTTCGTCGGAGGATCGAGGCTTTTGGCAGCCGCGAGGGCACCCCGCCGTGCGCAGCACTTCACGAATGACATTACTCCATCTAACGCCCACGAGTGGACCGTTCGGTGCACCATTCATCGTCGCGAGGCTGAATGAAGCTGGAAGAGGCACTTGGCTTTTGCGCGAGGATCGCCTAGAAGAAAACACCCTCGAGAGAGAGAGAGAGAGAGAGAGAGGGGGTTCCATCGCGTTTTTCCTGAATGGCCGGTGTAAGGATATCCCTTGGCCCCCGTCTCTCTCGCTCTTCCTCTTCCTTCCATTCATTCCTTGCTTCCGTCTTCCTTCGCTACGTGCAGGCTCGCCTCCCAGCCATTTTATCATTGTACGCTGGCACTCTGCGCTTCTCAATGAGAGTCCTGGCTCCTTTGGAGGTGCCTCCTCCCGTGCAAGAAATTTGAATTTTACGTTTCCCTGGTGTACAAACCAGGCGGGGACACGGCAGAGGGTCCTCCGGGTCCTCTAGGTTACAGGTACTCGAAAGTCACAATGGATGGGCTGGAGAAGCCACCGAAGATCTTGTGAATGAAATCCATACTAGCGGAGAAGTCGAGAAGAACGGAGGAGCCTTAACATCTGGTCAGCTCGACTTACTACGAGAGGATAATAATGGCCACTCGGGGATCATTGAGCCTGGAAGACCTCGGACGAGCATCGCTCGCTTCTCCTTTATGGTGGTTTATGGCACCCTGCGAAAGATCCCCGTATCGACTGACCTGGTCCGAAGGGCCACGGTAAGGACACGTGTTCCGACGTTCAATGGGAAATCGGCTCTACTACGTCCGGAGGATCTGTAACGCCTTCCTCTTAACCTTCTCCCTTACCTCTGCTCTCTCCTACTTGGACACGTCGCGCTATCGATTTCGTATTAGCGGCCAGGAACAGGTGGGAATTTCTCAGCGATATAGATACCTGTACGTGCAGATATCTTTCCCAACCAGTCCGCTTTCCATCATTGCCGTGAGAGCGTGTCAATGGAGGAGCTTATCAGACCTAGGATAAAGCTTTATCTCGCGCCGCGGCCCTTCACAATGCTCTCGTTCCCCTCTGTGCGTGGCATCGCGAAATAGAGGCAGGGGGTCATCGATCGGGGGGAATATTTTTATGCCCGCTGAAAAATTCCGTTCACCGGTCTCGAGCAGCCACTGCTCCCTGCCCTCAATTTGCTTGCTTTTCGCCGAGCTCCATCATCGATCGGGCTCCTACAGCCGTGTCCTTCGCGGTTCAGTCTCCAAGAGGATAAATTCACCGAGGCGATCATTGATCCAGTCCCCCAATAGAGGCGCTTTGATCGATCGGCGGCATCGGTTAATCCTTCCGTTAACGATACTCGATTACAATTTCCGGCGGATACACGACCACGATCATTGGGATCGTGAAACGGAATTAATGGGCGGATCGGGAATAAGTGGAATTTATCGTGTCTGAAATATCGAGTGCTACCCCCTCCCCCCCCCCCGGATAGAAGGGGTATGATTTACGAGCCGTTGCTCCCAGGCAACCTTTACGACCGATTTGAACTTCGAAAAATGATAGCGGGAGAAATTGAAACTTCCAAAGTGCGGAATAATTCATACTTATATCGCGACGTGGCACGAGCGAAGGAACCGGCTGCCTGGAAAATCGTAATCGGATTTTAAATCACTGACAAACGTTACGAATATTAATGGCGATAAGTTCCCATCAAGTTTGCAAAGATTCGCGAGAACGGGGCCAGTAAAGGACGCAGCTAAGTGTTCCGCAAGTAGGTTTCAGACCCCTTTCTACCCCCGCGGATCATCCAGATATTCCAGATCGTAGCCCCTCTTTATAGATTTTAAGTTGCAGACTCTATCGTATGCACTTGGAACGGTAAACCGCCCAAGCAATGGGGCGCTCCTCTTCTACCCTCTCTCGCTCCGCCAGACAAGGTCTCAAGCTGCCGTTTCCCATGAGTATTCGCGAATCACTTTACTTGGCGGCTCCTTGAAGCATCGAATAAGAAGAAACGAAATCCCTTTGTCACCAGCCGGATTTCATTCAGCTCGCAAACCCGTCCCTGAAAATGTATCGGTTTTTCGTGGCCAGAGGAAATAAATGCTGCTGGAAGCTTCCGCAATTTCCATCCTTTGTGCATGGGCTGATTCGTAGTGAAATTGCGATTCCCCGCCCTCCTCTTAACGCTGACCTATCTTCGAGGTATACCCGGTTGCATTACGCGGAATAACCGTGATCACTTCGACATAGCTGGATTCTACCATTGTTCGGTAAAAGTATTCGCTAAAAGGGGACCATTCTTAGTTCCCATTAGAAGCTGTAACATGTCACCGTGCTCGCGGTGCGCGGTTAAAGTGAGAAATAGTTGAGGCGCTCCGAAAAAAGATTACGAAGGTAGCGAAAGGGGAGCGGCACCAAAGTTCTAAAGAATTCGGAGTAATTAATAGCCTGGCGTAGTTGAACAGCAGGATGCAATTGCGTCGGTTCCTCGAATTTCCATCGAAAACCGCAGATCGTTATGGAGCCAGATATCGCGCCGGAGAGGAAACAAAATTCCATCTCCTAAATTAGCCGCGACGCAGCGCTGTTTCAGCGGGTTTAACGGGTCCATTTCGGTAGGGCATGCTTTGAATCTGCGGCCGCACCGCTGGCAAACAGAATGGCAGCGTTTTGATAAGAAGTTCCTGGCCGTCGCGATAAGGCGGAAATTGTCGACGGAGGCCGAGGAAATGGAACCAGCCAACCCGCTCTGTCCGCTTTAACGTGCCTTTAACCTTTCCCCGAGCTGGCTGGCGTTTCGGTGCACGGGCTGCAATTATGCCGAGCTCGCTTCGTATTCGCAAACATTTCGATACGGCCATAGTTGCCCGTAAACGTTTCGCGGCTACCTACGCGCTAATTGTCCGCCCTCGAAGTGGAGTTCTCACTGGTATGCGATCGCTGATCCAACAACGAATTAAGGGCCTGTATTAAGCCGATAACGGCCCTCCATGGAGCGAGCCCGGCTGTAATGCGCCGAAACAGCAGGGAGGTATCGGGACGTTCGACAAATTCCAGTAACCGCTACTTCTGTTACGGATAGGATTATGTCACTAAATTCTAGGAAATCTGCGGTGAACGAGAAAAAAAGAAGGAAGACGTAGACGTCTCTCGAGAGGAAATCCGGGATCGTTGGATTTCTCGGTTCGTGGAATAAAACGGCGACCAGCAGAACGAGTGGCGATATTACGTACATTCTTCCAAAAGGGTATCAGAAAATGTTACCACGTTGCCCCCGTGAGAAGACATCGACGCTTTATCACGATTACGAGGATCAAAGTATCCGGTGGTACCTGGAAAGAGATGTGATCGATGCGCGATTTAAAAGCGTACCAGAGAAACGAGATTAGAGCTCGATACAAAAGCAGCTGGCTGGAGGTATACATGTAGTTCTGTAGTACAGAAGAAGAAGAAGAAGAGAACCTGAAAGGACGCATGAGGTGCATCTGCAGTTTGCCGCGAATTTTCCACGGTTTCACGGGCTCTCCGCAGAATCGATGGAGTGTCGCGCGATTCTTAAGTGCGTTCACGGTTTTCGAGCCGTCGTTGACTTGTCCCTTTCACACGGACAGGCGGGCGCGTGTGAGCACGCGTGTTTCCCCGCTTTCTTCTCCCTTGATGCCGCGTAGATGATCTAACCAAGAGGAGGCGGCATCGAGAGGAGGCAGCGCGCTCCTCGAGAGGCGTGAAATCCTTCGGATCTTTCCGAGATCCGGCGTATCAAATCTAAATAGGGACCCACTGTGCTCTCGACAAATCGCTCGGCCCTGACGCGGGAAATCGGTGTGCAATGAGTCTCGAGATCCCGCAGCTGCCGCAAGTCTTTTTGACCGAGCGGTCCTCGAGAGTCTTCTTTCACGCTGGGACAGCGTCGCCGTGTAAATACAAGATTCTTGGGTTCTCGAAGACATGGCTGGTGTAGTTTGTCGGTAATCAATCTTTACAGTCGCCCGCGCTGTCTTGGATAGCATGCACGTCGCCTTTTAAACAGATCTTTTACTCGGGACTCAGACAATGAAGGATATCGTGAGAGAGAGAGAGAGAGAACAAGGTTTCCAAGTACCTACCACGTTGTTTCGTGCAACTCGGTGCACAAGTTAGAGCGGACGTTTGGAACGATATCGAAGGCAGTCGGTGTGATTAATCGACGAACTTTATTACGCGTTCCCAGTGGCAAATCGGAATGACCATAGGAAGCACGATCCATCAATGGGCCAGCAGACAAATTTGTTTTCACTCTCGTATAGGCTACCCTCGTCTCCCCCAATTTGTCAGGAAACCAACGAGACACCGTGTCACCGACAATGCTGAGCTGTTAGGAACGAGCAACTTCGCTCTTACACTGTGGCATAACATAGCCCTGGAACTCCGACGCAGAAGGAGAGGAAGTTTTCGAGGACCAGGCGAATTCCTCGGTTAATGGTTCCGCAGGTCGGGGCCTTGCTGGCACCTGGTGGGTACCTGGGCACCGCGGGGTGTGACGCAATTTACCTGGTCACCGGTTACGGACAACCAACCCCCTTGATCCTCACCTCTTTTACGTTCAAAGGGCCTGCAACGAGCACTGGGTACAAACCGAAACAATTACAAACTGCGTCGAACTAGCAGAAACAAACAAGGTCAGCGACTTATGACCCGGATGGATCTACATCCCGATCCAGCTTGCGCAATTACATTAGCATGCCGTGATCCCGGGCAAACAACTCGCCATAAACACCATCAGCTGGCTGCCGCGCGATAAATCTGTACCTGACTAAATTTAATCCGACCGGACGCTGCCGCACCTGTGCAGGCCCATAAACCGGGAATTACGTTCACCCTGGTTTCTTCGGTTTACGAGCCTCATAGCCGACGTGCCAGCTGACCTGGCCTAGTTAATTATTCGCATGCCCGGGACGTCATGATCGTAGACGCGATGCGTGCGAATATCGCACTTACCAGGTCGTCCTTCGCGAAAAGGACTCTCGAACCGCGATCTCGATGGTCAGCGAGACCGATGGCGTCCCTTCCAGTACAACTAAAGAGCTTTTCGCCACTGCGTAGCTTCTTGCCACGGCAAACATGGCGAACGAAGCGACTGTCAACAGGCCGAGTCACGCCTTAATTTGGGCAATTACGGGATCAGGAATCGGTAGCACGGGGCGAGTCGGAGGGTGCTGCTGCTGCTCGGAGCTTATTAATTTACGTTCCCGTCGGAAGGAGATCTCGTTCGGGACGGGGTCAGGCTGTGTGCCGAGCAAAGAACACGGGCCATCGAGCTCCCGATGGTATCTTTATAGTGCATTATTGCATTAAGCACTTGTGCACACAGCCAAGGGTAGCATCGTCGGATGGCAACAATGAGGGGAGCACCCACGGGCCCCATGGATTCGGCCCGTTCGACCGTCCTGCCGCGTATTATCGACGTACAATAGGCCCTGCCTCGATCAAACGCGCACCGAGCATTCTCGCCAACGATAGGTACACGCGTAACCGAATCCACTCGGCTACTTTTCACGACCGACAGCTCCGCGATCGCATCGGGTTTGCACAAGTCCCTTTATGGTATCGCGGATCATCCGCGTTATTTGTGTGCCCAGAGAACGGGGAATTATTATAACTGCTACCCTAAGGGGCCCGGGCGAATATTAGATGAAACTGTAAAAGCCGTTAAACGAACCTCGGCGCACGGTGCACCAAGTGCTGCGGAAAGAGTTGATCCGCCGGAACGAATGAAACGTGAGAAATCTGGAGAGCAATGTCGCGCTACGTTTCCAAGCTATGGGTCACGTTGGAAGCCTGAGAGAGTTGCTTCGCGAGGCTTTGATGAGAGCCGCGCACAGGACAGATTTAAATATGTACCGCTCCTAATACCGAGCGCCATGTATCTTTCTCAATATGCCGTGTGTGCCGCAATCTGCCCAGTGAAACAGCCTGTTTCAGTTTTAATGAGCGCCGCCGCTCGAAACTTTGTGCACGCCCGCAAGTTTCTCGCTCTCTAGTGACTAGAGCCTAGTCTGACTCGAAATGGGACGTGGCACGTTGCGCCGTTTCTAATTCGCGGACCTTGATTCGGTAATCGCTGGGCTTGAAGTTCCTCGAGCCCACCTTGGGACGAATTAAACAGGGGCATCGGGAGGCTACTTTGCCCGAGATCAAAGGACTCGCCGAGGACGTTAGAGAAGATTGGAAAAGTTGCTATATTTGACATCAAAGTTGAACAAGTTGGAGCCTCTTTCTCGAATAAAACCAGACCGACACGCTGAAACGTTGCAGGGTATCGTTGGAACCGTTTACTTAGGCCCGTTCGGAGCACTTAGGATCGTTCCGCTCCTTATGGGCGAGGAAAAATTATAACCAACGGCCTGGAGCGATGGCCGTCATAACTTTGATCCCTGTTTGCCCAGCGAATGAGCCGTTCGCATAACACTCGCACGTTTAACGAGCCATTAAAGGATCGTTTCAGGCTTCTGGGAAGGCACACAACGCTCCTCGGCCAGCGGCTTCCACGCAACGGTCGCGAAATGTCAGAAGGTCCGCGGGGCTTCGTTCTCTCGAATTCGCCGCGCTTCCCTCTGGTACGCGCTATTTTTATATCCGATTTATTCCGAGCGCGGTCGACGGTAATTTATGAAACATGGGGAAATGCAAATTCGAGAAGGACGTCCCACGGGGCCCCCGTTCCTGCATCCGATTGAGGACACGCATATAGTTAAACGTGTCTGCGTGCCATGTCACAGAACAATCCTCGCGTGTTCTTTCGCGATTTTTCCCAGCTGACGGTTGTGCCACTCCCGCGACGTGTACTATATCAATTTGACGCTGACACGGTATTTGTACCTTCGGGGTAACGAGCGAGGGCATTAGCCGCTTTTAAACTCTCGTGAAAGGGCGATCTTTCATCCCAGGTCTCTCCCTTTGATCCTCGCGATGGAAGAAGATGTAGGCATCTGTAATCCAAGCTGAGATATTAAATTTATCCGGGCGATCTTTTACGAGGAAGACGTCCCTGTTTAGAAACGAAAGCCACGCGATCCCCCTCCCCGTACGGAGTAAATCTTTTCGAGATCTGCCCATGGGCGTGCAATTTTCCCAACTGCCAATCCCCCTGTCCCTTACCACGAGAAAAGGCGGCCTGCCCTGCATGCACACAGAAATCGCCCAGTCGTTTCAATCCGCCGTGGAACCCTGGGCGAAAGCATCGTGCGGAGTGTCGTAGTGGTGTTACGTAACGCGCAGGTCACCGCAAGCCAATTTGTCAGATGCACAGCTTGTTTAATAAACAATTTCC
Source organism: Andrena haemorrhoa (assembly GCA_910592295.1). Classification (NCBI taxonomy): domain Eukaryota; kingdom Metazoa; phylum Arthropoda; class Insecta; order Hymenoptera; family Andrenidae; genus Andrena; species Andrena haemorrhoa. Next base: position 12,141,441 of record OU342944.1, on the reverse strand, counting down.
GCGTCCCTCTAGAGGACTGATGCACGAAGGAAGATTATAAGGGGAGAGCCGAGTCCCAGACGACCTGGCTTTAAATCTCGCTTACGTTTTAATGTTTCGTACTCCTAATGCCTCTCAGGAAACGCTACCTTCGATTCAGTTGCTTTCTTCGCCGGCGGAAGCTGCCGGCTTCGCCACGGAACGCTGAAAGATTCATCGTAGCCCGAGGAGCTGCGGTTGAGCGCTGCGACGAGGGAAACCGATGGGTACACAACTCCTGCACGCAACCGACCTCGGCGTAACGTCGTAATCGACGAGTCAAAACGTAAAAAGGTTCGTGGCTGTACACCCTCTTCCTAATCCGTTTAACGGTGGCCAATCGAACACTACCCGGTACACATGGCTAGGTAAATACAAGCTGCAAGAAAAAAGGATCTCTCTCGAGCCAATGTCAAATAACTACGGGGCGCGAGCCTGAGGAGAATGCATGCGCCCCTTCAGAGGGAATGGGAATCGTTCACCCTCGTCTAGGAATTTAGTGGGTCAGCAGTGACGCTCGCACATTCCGCTGTTAACGCGATGACGTTGATCCATCAAGGAAAGGAGAAGATCCGTCTTTCGAAGACCTTCGAGAAACTTCTTAGCGCGAAATTAATTCGGCAATAAATTTCCTGCTCCAATCCCCGTCACCCTATACGCGAAACTTCTCATTCCCTATCGAACAAACTTTCCTGTCCCCTTGATTTACTGGACACATTTAAGACGCGTGTTTCGGTGGCTCCGCTGCCATCGATTTGTGCCGTCGGGATCAGGCTTTGGAAGAGGCAACGAGCAGAGAATTAAGGAATTAACCGTCTCTCGGATTCCTTGTGTTACTTTAGCAGGTACCGTTCGATGCCTACGTTCCTCTGTTCTCTCCGCGAATCCTTTCTCCTGTACCTACATATACTTTCTCACTCCGTTCTCGCGGAGCTTTTTAATATTTCTGGGAGCTCCTTTTCCAGGATTAAAGCATCAAAACTTCGTGAAAACTTTTACAGTGGAGCAATAAAACAAAGTCCGCGCCCCCTTCGCGTGTATTCGACGAAATTAAGGGAAACGAGTCGGGGAAGTCGGTGGACCAAGGCTAAGTGGATTCAAACGATCTGAATAATTCGTCGATGTTACGTTCTTAGGAAACATTCCGCAGGGGTATTGTCGAGGACACTCGAGCACGCTTTGTGCAGAGCTTCTCGATGCATATTCGGCTTGCTCGATATGTATACCGAGAGGAAAGGAAGCACTTTGCGTGGCTTTAACGGTTCACTTGCCAGGCCGAGCGGAACAATCGACGGTGTGCCCAATTCGTAAACACATGCGACGGCAACAATGCTATCGAGCCGAAGGCAGGCCGACCATTTAATTAAGCGCACTCCATTGCTCGAGTACATCGAAGTGAAAAGAAGGCCGACTAAGCCCAGCCACTCTCTTTCCCAGAGGAGCCTGACTGGCGCTAATTCATTCCGTCGGTATTTACGATGATTTACGAGTGCCTCTCTCACGCGATGCGGAAGAATTCGTGGCGTGGATTTCGGTATCGACGCAACGAATTCCACCTGGGCTGCCGTGGGCAGGTATTCCTTGGACGGAGCTCAATATGAGTGGAATTAATCGAGCCACTGGCAGCAGAATTCTTCAAAATAATTCACACGGAAGTACAAGCTCTGTTGTATGACCTAAATTTAAATCAGAGCTGAAGGTGAAATTGTACGATTTCTAGCATTCCTTCGCGCGACATTAATTCCTTTCCCTTCACTATTCACGATCTACATCTAGTTATATAAAGTATGACACTGGTCTCGTCAAAAGCATCCCCGACTCTCCTTTGTAGTCAGAAATTTATATGATGGACGCTTTGAGAGACCCGGTTCGTAAATCATATTTGCCTCCTCGACCCCAAGAAGCTGCTTTCTTATCTTATGAGATTTTCTGCGATACCCTACCCTGCACTCTCTCATATCGCAATTAGTATTTCTGAAATCTGCGGTACTCGCAGCATCGAATTCAAGCAACGGGAACCTGCCTTCCCAAGGAAGCTGAATATATAATTTCGCCAACAAAGCCAGCTGACGTTGAACCACGCGTCCTTGCCAGGGAACCTTTCGACCCCCGAACCGAGGGAAATAGGTCGTCTGCGCGCGGGTCCCGCCTTAGCTATGCGATAAGCTATCACAGGCCATGCAATCTCTACGTAGACAGCCAGCCAGCCGAGGAAGCGTACACGGGCGCGCGCCAAGTGTCCCCTTATCAGCAATAAAAGCAGCGATTTCGCAAGGGAGATCGTTAAGGCTGCCGTCTCATTTTTTGTTATGGTCCGAATCGATCGAAGTGTCCCTTGTAAACAGACGGACCCTAATGAAATAACTGTGGTCGATAAAAAGAACTTCTACAGAGGTGACATCTCCAGGTACTCTATGTAGACGAATTTTTTACGCATAGTTGCCACATTTTCTGTTCTCTCGGTCTCTGCCGCGCTGTTGCCGCAGCTCCTTCTAGGGTAAAGGGCCCAATTACTGACACCTAACCAATTACTGTCACCTTAAGCTATTTTATTTAAAATAACGAATAAATAAACGTTGTAAAGTTATACACAAAAATAACTATGTAATTAAACTTATACTCTATACTATAGATTGTATACTATAGTTTGTTCTGTAGAAATTAATTTGAACCAACGTCACCAACAATTTAACACCTCCAACTAGATATTTTAACGTAATCAATTAAAGTAAAATTTAGTTTTAACCAAATTCACGTACAATTTAACTGTTGGTCTAGAGACCAACCTAGAGGACCAAGGCCCTCCCCGCTACCCGCTCCCTACTCCCCCGGCTCCCCGCAACCTAACCTAACCCAGACCTAACCCAGGTGTCCCACCCATGGATATATCGGGTTGCCAGATAGGAAGCGAAATTAAAAGTTCCGCGCGGGAAATGAAGAATGTCGGGTCATCGATCAGAGGCGGCTATTAGCCAAGCCAAGAAAGTATTCTCATTTAAAAACCATCGGCTATTTAGAAGTTCCCGAGGCCACTGGCAACTCTTGGGGATGCAAACTGCTGCTCCGCCGTAATTACAGAAGTCATTTTAATCGCCGCACTCCCGTTCCCGCCGGGAATCCATCCTCTTACCTGCTGGGGAGGCTGATAAAATTTTAACCTCGTGTTGTAAATCGTGGCTAAGTTAGACGACTCTGTTTCAAAATTTACGAGCATCGTTTGTCAATGCTCTGGAACAACGAACTAATAAGTCGGTCAGAGGGCACGTACCTATGCAGCTAACGAAGTAAGTCGTGGCTTTCGTTCAGTTGCTCTTCAGATTCTAGAGAGCCTCCGCTGGCGCAGCCTCAGCGGTTTCCATTGAGAAGTCACGCGCCCCTTCGTCGGGCGACTCGTCGAGTTTCACAGTTTCTGGCAACGCGTGTATAAGTAGCAGCTTCCGGAAAGTCCGGCATCGACTGATCGCGGAGCTATTAATCATTATCGTCGGCTCTTTGGCCAAAACAATCGCGCGGAAGCTGCGTCGGGCTATAAATCACGAGTGATGGCGAGTTTTGGTGAAACGCTCACCCCTCTGATCAATGAATAGCCGGCGATTTAATAGCGTGGACGGTAATTAATAAGCATGCCTACCGTCCCCGCCGCGGCTCATTTAGTGCGATCTCAAATATGTTGGAATTAAAAGTCGAAATACTTTGTTCGATGGGAGCAAAAAGGATCAACGATTCCCTGACAGGTGACACGATATTTTCCGAAGGTAAGCCGAAGCGCTTTCAAGTTTCTCCGTATCCCGGGAAACTCCTGAGTGACGCCTTGCACGTGGCACAGGACGTGCGTATCTCCGAGCGAAATGAACGGCGCGTGAACGGCGCAGAAACCCATTCGAAATGCGGAATTTTCAATTTAAAGTTTAATTAAACTCGGAGGACGGGTTTCGTGACAAAATTCGTTTCCCGTCCCGTTCGTCGAATTCGCAGTGTAATTTTATTCCGACCGGGTGGAAAACATATTTTTCCATGGAGCGCGTTCGTCAGGTGGAAATTACCAGCCGACGAAGCGGCGAGATTCGAAAGTCCGTCCGCCCGAGAAGAAAGGGAGGAAGGCTGAGCGGCGGGTAACCAAAAAAGGGGTTCGTTATCTTGAATTTATCAACGGTATGGACGGGCCGAAAAGGGAAACGGAAAGAGCACGGCGAATTCAAGGAGGGCCGTAATTGCATAGACGTCGTTACGCTAAAGGAAGCCCGTTTTATTTTCGAGAAGATGAATTCAGCAGAAAATCCCGAGCTAATTAAATTACCCCCCTCCGTCCGAGCGAAAGAAACGCGACGAAATAAACGTCAGGAGGGCTGTGCTTGCTGCCGTTCCGAATAAATGTCAACTGCCGGTGTAAGAAAATGTCCGATACAGACCCCGTTAAAACCGTCGCTTTCAACGAAACCTTGTAATCGAGGAACAAAACATTGAACGGTTCCTACGCACTCGATCTTCCATTGTAAAAATTGCATTTCCATTAAGGTTCGTTTATGCGGCAGCATTGTATCCTCCGTTTCGAGGGTACAGAAGAAAGCTGCAGCCTTTTCTACACGCTTGTACGTTAAATCTGGCGGCGCGAGGGGGCTAATTAACTCCCGTTGCACGGATCGCGCGCTCGCTCGCGTGAGGCCGATTTATTGGCGCGATTGGTCTCGCCAGAAGATAAAATTAGCATAGACATAAGTGGGCACGATTTTTTATAGCCGGTTAACTGCTCGACCCCCGACCGGTGCTCATTGTCCCTCTATTATATCGGCCGCGGGGAGGGACATTAATTCGGCGTCGAAGGGCGGCCAATGTTATGCAAATTCCTCATTAGCGGCGGCCCTGCACTTGAAACGGCCACGTAGTCGCGTGTACCGAGCCCGTTCGCTCGTCGGTCGATGTTCTTCGGCGTGGCTCGCGGTTCGTTCAATTAATCTTGGGAACATCAACAATTTTCGTCGCCCGCGAATAATTATGACGCCCGTCGCCCTTCGTTAGCCGTCGCGTGTCCGTTTTGCTTCGAGCGTCGCTCAGCGAATATCGCTGCAGTTATGGGAATTAATTAACTCGCAGGAACCATAGGTCCGTTTTAAGCGGGAGGCAATATCGGAGAAGTACGTCCGAACCATTGCGTCAATCCTCCATCTCCGTCGTCTCGCCTGGCTTATTCACTTTCCGCGAGCCCGCCGCTTTCATCGCCGCCAGCCATTCCCCTACCTCGCAGCCGCTCGTAAAAAGGGCGATAATTAATTAACACGCCGCGACAAGCCCAAGGTATCTACCGGCTGGATATCTCTGGTGATAACGATCATTACCATCGCATTGTCTAAGTACCGGCGGCTTGTCAAGCGTGTCGCCACTAATTGTCGCTTTCGTAGACCCAGTGCCCCTGCTAATTGCATTCCACACTCAATTTCCATTACAGAAGCGGCCCACGCTGAGACGTATCTCAACGGGGACTGACAACTTTCCACGCGATCCCGCTGCCAAACCGATCAAGATACCGTGGCCGTACCCTCCCGCTAAGTGGTGTCTTCTCGTGTGCCCCATTGTTGCCGAACGGTTAAGTTAATCCCGCCGGCTCGATCCTGCCGATAGACTTCGGGTTAAATAAGGATTAGCGCGGTGACTCGGCCAGATTTAAAGACGGGCCCAGTCGATCGCCGAGAACGGAGCCGATCGAGCCGCTGTTCCTTCGCCGTAGAGCCAGCCAATCGCGGTCCAATCGGACCTCCACTAGGCCAGCCTGAAATCGCCGTGAAAAAGTCTCCCCTGACCGAGGGAACATCGGTAGATCGGTATCTGCGCGCGTTAAAGTGACGTTAAAAGGCGAACTTCGTCACGAAGTGCCTGGAGGATGATCGAGCCGGGACGTCCCCGACTCTCTCCTAGTTCTAAACCTGCCGTGTCTGAGCGTCAGACTAAAAACGATGCACGTACAGCCGGGGCACCGTCGCCGTCTTCTACTTCACCCGTGTTTCGAGGCTCGCGGCACGGAGTAGAAGATCGATACTCGCAGAACTTGGTCGGGACGATCTCTTATTGCGGAGCTGCTCCGTGAACAACGGGCCGCAAACGAAGTAACTAGATCCTCGATCAGGAAACGTCACGAAAGACCACGGCGGATCGCCTTGGGCGAGGGAGGAACATTGGTTACGTCGCTGGAACTTCGCTATCGCCTGCGCCCCGTTATGTCCAATTCTCTTGATTGCCTCGGTGTAGCCGGGATCCAGAGACCAAGTCCGGCACGTCGATAGTGGGCTAGGTTTTGCCTCCGCCAGGCTGGCGTGTAATCGCGGAACGGCTACAAATCTCCCAACCCTCCGTGGCCAGCTGAAGCCTGCCCTGCGATTGGGTCTCGTGACTGCTCCGAAAGGGTGACATCGTGCCACCGCGCCTCTTCATCGTGGCGAGGACGCACAATGAGCGGGTCTCTCTCTCTTCTTTTTTTGCGACATCACCGCGAACGACGCGACGAGGAGCTTCCTTCACGAGGGGAGGCCGAAATTAAGTGGCTATTTCATGGTGCTAATTGTGACAAATACGACGAATCATCGGCTTAATGCCACTCTCCCTGTCAATCCGAACGCGTTTCTGTTTCTCATCTCGCGTGCACCTTCCCAGCGTTTCTTTCGCCGGGGTTCGAAAGCGGTGGCCTACTTCCTTCGGGGATTGAAACGGCTCACGGAATCGTTCGATTCACTTATCTAATTAGCCGCGAAACACCATGATCGCGGCGTAACCAGAGGTCAAAGATAGCTGGCCTGCACTTTGCAATCAAGCTTTACCGCGCCTGCGTTTAGAATTTCGATGGGCAGCGTTTTACGTACCATGAAGAGGAGCATACGTATTCGGGCTTAAGAATACGTCAGATATATTTGCGGAGACCTGCGCGAGTTCGCTGGCGATAGGTCCAGAACCTACGCAACGGAGCTGCATAATTACAAACACTGCCGAGTACAGAACAAATATTGCATTTCGCATCGCCTACGCGCCTGCACACACTGCCTGGCAGGGATTCCGGGAAAACGAGAATTTCATTCCGCGAGAATTTAAATTCCGTACGCACATTTAGGGAGCGAAAGACCGAGGCTTTTATCAGTGGTATTTACGAATCGCGGGGGATTCCAAGTTGGGACTAATTAACGCTCGAGGATCGCGTTGAGGAGAGCTGATATGCCCGCTCGGATTGTATCAGGAACTTAATTTCGACGCACGGGATAAGAGCTGGCGAATATTTTTACTCGAGAGGTCGTTACACGTCTCGTTAGCTGGCGCTTAAGAATGCCAAGCCAATGCGAAGGCGAACATTCTCAAACATTACTCGTCCGTGCTTTCATGCCTGCCTGGCTACTTTCACTCACTACCACATCTCTCGCGTCTACTCATCTCGCATAAACAGGATCGTTAACGTGCAAATCCGCGATGAGACGAAAATGCCGTGTCCCGCATGAGACTTTAATCGCGTGAGGCAATTTTTCCATTATTTTCTCATTAGTTTCGCGAAGTTAGACTCTCGTGAGACAAGTTTCGTGTAAAATCTCATCGTGGATTCGAATATTCAGCAGAGAGTAAAGGAAGATCGAAATAATTATCTCTTCGAATTCAACAAACTGTCACTGCAACTGCTTACCGATAATTGCAGAATTATTAACACTTGGCTTAGTGAACCGTATATTCCACGTGAAGCGTACAGTTTCATTTATAAAGTTGCCCACCTACGTCTCGCAGGATATGTACTTTACGGCAGCAAGTGACGCGGGGGCGAGGGAATGGACTTAAACGTAATTACAAAAAGTATGTTACAGTAAGCCGTGAGGTGCCGTAATAAGCGAAACTTTTTACAAGAGGCTCAGTGGTCTAGGGGTATGATTCTCGCTTTGGGTGCGAGAGATCCCGGGTTCAAATCCCGGCTGAGCCCGACTTTTTTACTTTCACAAACAGTAAACTCTGCTAACGAACGTGCCGATTATTTCTTTCACCATGCGCAGGCATAGGATTCATTTCAAATTAATTTTTTCACGACTGCGAAACGTATTTGCAATTTGATACGGGTTTCTATCCCCCTAATGGGTGCTACGATTTAACACCGACCTAACTTTCGGTGGATACAGTTTCGAAATTGTAAAAGAAGCGCGTTTGCTTTTATGTAGATGCCGGCGTGTGCGAGAAACGAAGTCGTGAACGAAAATACGATGACAGTAGAAGCATCTGGCTCAGGATACGATGAATTTAATGGACGTAAATATTCGGTGCACGAAGCGTTTGCAAATATGCCCCGCATCAAAGTTTCCACGTATCATCGTGCACCTATGGCTGCTGTGCCCCGTTACTAGCGTCAAGCTCGTAAATCAATCTCCTCTGCAGATGCGGCAGATGCTCATTTGCATCCCGCCGCTTCACTGTTACAGCGAGCGGGCAGAGTTCAATGCAGTGTTTCCTGCGACGTTTACAATGCTTAGAAATGTTTATCCTGCTGCTATCGGGAACGCGACTTGCGCCGTATCAAGCTGAACGCATCTTCCGTACGCACCGTGCCGCATTTATGCTCGTTATTACCCCACATATTCCACTTACCGCGATTAAAACACGCCGCTCGGAATCATTTCGGCAGCAAGTTTCGGGACGACGCGGAGCAATGAAACAGAGGATTAGGGTTGAAATAAATATCGCGCACTTAGCGTAATAATGCCTTTACTGATCCTTTAACTGGATTAGGGTAGTTGAGCTCTAGTACCGAGGAGCGTACCGCGTGTACCAAAGAGTCGTTCGAGTAGCTGATCCTCTAATTATTCCGAGCAGCGTATTTCCAATCGTTTAAGCATCCACTAAAGTGGAACGTATTCACGCACAAGAAGCGTGTAATAAAGCGGAATTGGACGAAGTATCGATTTCATGGGCGGAAAAGTAGGTGAAATTGTAACGCGGAGTCTAACCTAGCGTTATTACAACCGGCTTCCTCCTTCCTTCGATTATTAACCCTTCGGGGCGCCCGTTCAAGCACCCGATCGTCACGGTCGGCCGAGCTTTCAGTTGAACCAAATCGATGGACCCTCGGCAATTTCCTGAAAGTTGAAAGCCAGAATTGGGACGGGCACGCTGCAGATGCGTGGGACATGCGTGCCTCACGGTTATACATGAAAATCAAACAGATCACGTGTACGCGGGGCATGCACCTGCCGCGCGTAACGATCGCCTAATGACTCGTCGAAACCCCGGGGTTTATTGTCTCCCGCGGGAGCTCAGGGAAATTCGGTCACTCCGCGGTGGAAGCAGCCGCTCTTTTTAATTGCGGGGCGAGGGTATCCGTTTAGAGTTTAGAGTTTAGGTAGCCTCTTCACGGCAGGGTGCTCTTTATTCCGCGTTAATTGACTTCATAAGTTTTCGAATAAATCGGAGCTGCTTGCAGAGGAGTTATGTAAACGGTGTTTGAAAAGCCTCTCTTTGAATTTTAATGAGTCGCGCTCCTCGTCTAAATACATGCATTCCCGAATTAATACAAGGATTTGCATTCTTCCGCTGCTGTTTCTTGAAGAAAGCACGAAGGGCGGAGAATATTAAATTTGATACCCTATGCACTTTCCACGCCGCTCCCATAGGAATGATCAAACATGCCCCGCGATGTATGCAAATCGCAAAGCTAGTGGCTACTGGACTTGGTGTACTTCGACGCGGAACTTTGAAACATAAACTCATGCTGCGCTGGACGGTCAACAATCGTACAACTGCAGAGGTGGTATATTGGTATATTGGACAATAAAAGGCCCGCGCGATTCATAGATTAGCCCCGGACGATGACAAGTTGCCAATGACTGCCGAAATGCCACCGCGGTGCGTGTGCGCGCGCTTGCCCTTTAAATCGAATTCAGGTAAAAGACACCCGTGTTTGTGGGCGGCACAGCGGAATTATTCCCACGTCATTGGTCCAGCACAGTGCGCGTAGACCTGGTGGCTAACTGGGACCGGCAATGCGCACGATGTAGCTTCCTTGCACAATGCGCCCGCCTCACAATGAACGAGCTGCTCCATCGTGGACTTTCACGTTTCGAAAAAGCACAGTGGTAGGTTTTGTGCGCCGTCATTGGGAGGCGGCGGGCGTTCGGGCGCCAAAGGAGACGGGAAAATGGAGCAAGAGCGAGCGCACGATCGCCACCGACCCGTAATAATTCGTTCTTTATGGCGGCCGACATTATACGTACGTCGAGACTGTTTCCTGAATACCAATGAAAGGCAAGGGCTTCTTATTCCGACTGCGAAGTCACGATCTCGTATCGCGAATCGAGTGTATAGCTAGGTACAACAGATCAGCGCGTCAATCGGAATAAGGAACGAGCTTGGAGCTACGAAAAGATGACCCGGGAGTACACGTTTGAATAGTGACCCGGTTGCCGCCGCGAAACGCGACGCGAGGGAATACAAATCTGACTCGGCGCCGTTCTGTTTCGAATAAATCCTGCGATGTAACGTTAAATGGCTCCGTCGCTGCCATTCTTCCTCCTCCTCCTCCCGTATCGCGGAAAGGAGCATCCTATTGTACAGAGAAATTCGTTACGGCACTCGTGCGTGTTGCGCTGCAAAAGGGATCCTCAGCGTTGACGTGGAAACCGCGCCTCGCCATTGTCCCTCTCGCACGGCCAGGCGAAAAACGGTTTCAACTTTCGAGTGCCCGCACCGCGCCGTGTCGTTCTCTGTCGCCTCGTCACCGTGTCCCCTTCGACAGCCACGAGTGGCCGAAGCAACCCCCGCCATTCTGCGAGCGGCTCGAGTGCTGTCGCGCTGACTCTTTTCAACTTTGATCGAGCGCCACTACAGTGCGCATAAGATGAAATGAATTAGCGGCCCGGAACCGGAAACCTCGATTCTCCTTCCCTGTCCCTCCTTCTGCATCGGCCCTGTCCCTCGCGCTGCTCCACCGTCCCGTCCCCCTTCGCCCGATTCCTTTCCTCGCCCTTTCCTCCGTTTGTTTCCTGACGCGACAACCGTTGCGGTTTCCCCCCCCGAAAGCTTTGTGTGACCACAGTTTTTCTCGAGTGTCGCGAGTCGCTGCGACTCATTAATACCACTCCACGAGCCCCCTCCCGACGGCGAGCGGCTACGCCGTTCCAAGGGAATCCCGGGTGGAAACAGCTCGACCAACAACCTCGTGTGAAATTGTCGATGAGTTTGTCCAGACGCTCCGTCGTCGTTCCACTGGGCCGTGCGACCGATCCAGACACGGGCAAACGGACTCCATTCGAGGAATCACGCGACTCATCGACCTCCCATTTGTCGCTGAAATTCTGCTCCGATCAAAGTGCATTTACAATTGTATTACGCTCGATCAGCTCGCAGGTTCTGGTGGACGTATCGTTTGTAAAGTCAGATTTCAATGTGTCCGTTTATATGAACCCAATTAAAGCAGCGAAACAATCCAATGCCGCCGCGGGATCTCCATTCGATCCGGCAGATTTATTCGAATCAATCCCAAAAGCGCTCGCCGAATGGCCGGTGCCGCGGGGCTAATGGTAATCACCGTATCGCCACGTAATTACAATTCCAATAGCAATTGCGGGGACATAATCGCCGATGCGGTTCCATACAATAACCGTTCCATCGACCGCGAAACAATTAAACTATCAGCCGCGGAATGCCTGTTTGCAAAGTTGCCGGCGAAACGTCGCGACGCCGGGCTCTTGGATTTGATCCGCCGCGGGTCGCGCGAGGAAGCTGCGAAGACTGCACGCGTGTCTAATAACATTAGTATGCCGTCGGGCGAGTCGGCCAGCCGTCCCGACGGCCAGTTTAATTTGCTTTAACTAAAGTTCCGCCGACGCAAAGTCGAAACGTGCCTAATTATCTGACTCCTCGTTAGCCGGAATACTCGACGAACGCGCGGCGTCCCTGGGAGCCGGGCGCTCTTCCTCCGCCGCTCCTCCCTCGCCCTTCGAACGCTTCAAATGTTAATAGATTCGCAAAGGAGCCGGCTGCCGGTATCTGCATGTCGCTCGCATTACCCGGGATAGGATTGAATCCGCGGCGTGACGAGGGTGAGCACGCGAGGGCCCGGAAAATTGAATTGCAGCTCGACACAGCGGCGACGATGCAGTTGCGGAATCATTTAGGTCGATACAGAATTTACGGGTCGCAATTGGCCGGCGCGATAGCCGGATCAGAACCGCGGTTTTCGATGATCGGGAGACACGATCGAAGCCCGGGGCAAGCCGAGAGGTCAGCCTCCGACAGGGTATTTCCGCCTCCCTTTGCCAGCCTCGCGGAAGTTGTTTTCGACCGGCCGTGACGATGCCATTTGAAAGTCAGATTCGCGCGATCCGTATCGTTCTCGGGAACGACGGAAGAGATGCATTACCTACGTAAGTTGATCACCCGCCCGGGAAAATTGTGTTTGGGAAACGAGTGAAGGTCGCAGCTGAAGATTCGCCGCACGCCGAGGCTGATAATTCGATTAGAGCGGCGTCGCGGCGCGCTCTTTCATTAGCTCGTGTCGCGCGATGTGAGACAGCGTCCTTCGTGTCCTGAAAACCACGAAAGCCGTAGGGCGAAGTGCACGGAGACTTGTTAATATGTGGAGTGCCTATATATTCTCCGGCTGGGTAGACGAAATTTCTCGGTCCTTGAGGAAGCTCCCTGCCGAATGGCCAACGATACTTTGAGGCGTATTCGATTGGCCCCTTCGATGGCTAACATTCCAACAAATTCAGGCTGGGTATCCGTGCTGGCTGAAGGACCGCGAAATTCACAGTAACTTGCCGCTGTAGCACCCACTAAACGTCCTTTAAACCCGTGAACAGGGGCGATAGGGAAGAGTACCGACCGCCCTGCCGTTCAACCTCCGCCGGGAAGAAAGATGGAAGGAAGGAAAGAAAGCGAGCTGTCGCGCGGGGGATGAGAATTTTTTGATTCCGGCACTTTTCCTAGACCCGCTCATTCATACACCTCTCGCTCTAGCTCCTCGGTGGGATGAATGAGGCCAGAAGGAACGGACTTCGAGGCATCGTGAATGGGCCCCGACAACTCCGGGGACCGAAAAAAAGGCAGTCCGGTTTTCACGTTCGCTCACCCGCTGCGTGAACGAAGGCGACACAAGTGTCCCATTGTCGATTCGCCAGGATACGAGAGTGCCTCCTGGCATTGTCGCCTCGCTCCTTAACACCATTAACTACGTTTTACCTTAAATTTAACCCAAAGTGGGGGCCTCTTGACAAATTTCCAGGATTTACGGCATCACGGCCGATTTCCCATTCACAATGACTCCTCTCCTGCGGCCGCCACTTCACGTCTCCACATCCTCCAGCTCCCCTTTCGCTCTCCTTCCACCTTCTATCCCCTTGTCGGCCTTGTTCCGTGGCTCCCTCTCACCCCAACCCTGATTTGCGTTTGCAAACAAATTTGCAAGAATTTGTGGCTAATACGTAGGCGGAGGCTAGGGAGCTTCTTATTTTCGAAAATCTGTAGAAAATCATTCCGAAACGATCGGCCCAGGCTACGGAGATCCACTTTCCGCTTGCGAGAACGACGCGTAAAAAGCTGCACGAATTCTGCCCTTCGTGACGTTTCGTCCGTATCTCTGGAATGTCGTGTTTCAACGGGTAAGCGTATTTGCCCGTGGAGATTTGCGAGCAATAAATTTCACCGACACCTGTCGACGTAGATAAAGCAGCCCTCGCTTTTTGCCAAGTTTCCGAGTAATCCGAATCGCGTAATGTATACAATTTTTATAAGCTTCGTGAATATCCGTGGAAATGAATAATTATGTAAGCTCTACCAGTCTTTTCTGTAACTGTACGGTCGTCTCGACATTATTTAACAATCCGATAAATGAATATGTAACATGTACCAGTAGACAGTTTATAAAAAACAACTACAGATAGAATTCACAGAAGGACGGATTCAAAGTATGAGGACAACAGTGATAAATATACATAGATGAATCATTTTATTCTCTTTACAGTTATATTAAAAATATACAGCATTCCAACTCTCCTTGAATCGTACAAAAATATATCTACAATATGTACAAATCGCGCTTGGACGCGAGTATATACAACGAGGCTCGCCACGCTTTTTGGCCAATTGGAGGGATAGAAGGAGCGATCTTGGATCGTTCCGCGAGCTAATTAGCTACAGATTTTTATTTCCTAAGAGTTTACGATCCTGTCCACGGTGTGCTTGGTGCACCCTACGCTCCTGAACAGAGGGCTAACGATAGTGTCCTGGATCGTGCTCTGGTAAACAGAAGACCCGTCGATCCGTCTCTTTTTCTCGTCCGTTTCCTCTCGCGCGTCGTCGACGGTCCTCTTCAAGCCCCTGGACAAATTGGGCGCATCCCTCTCGTAACCAGGACGATCGGGCATCGGGCTCGCCCTCGGTAGATTTAATTTCTCCTCCGTGGCCTGATGAAACGGTGAGTTGTCGGCCGCTGGCAACGAGATCGATCGCTCGAAGCGATCCGCCCCGAGATTCGACGGATCCTCGTGGCCGGCCGTATCGACGTGCTTGTCGGACACCTCGATCTTCTCGTTTTTCAACGATTTCCCGGTGTCCTCCTCCTGATCACATTTCCGGCTGGGCGAGTCGTCGGTGCAGCCATCCTTCTTCTTGCCGCACGTCCTCAGGCAGCAGCACTTCTGGCTCTGCCCGGAAGGCAGGTCCTCCTTCTTGTACTTCACCCTGCGGTTCTGGAACCAGATCTTCACCTGCTTCTCGGACAACCTCAAGTTCGTAGCGATCTCTATCCGCCTGAGACGCGACAGATACATATTCGACGAGAACTCCCGCTCCAACTCCAACAGCTGGGTGCTGGTGAACGCGGTGCGAATCCTCTTGGAGCTGTTGCTCATGGAATTCGGGGACTTCGGAGGTGGCGTCGGGGTGCTGTTCCGCGACGGTGACTCGCTTGGCGCTGATATATCTAAAGGAGGGTTTTACCATTAGTGCGCGTCGTTTAAGGAACTGAGGAGAACAGTATCTCTTCGACCACACCGGTCAGTGCTGGCCTATGTGTCTACGTAAACGGTACTGAAATATTTACCTGAGAGTCTGCTCGCGGAGGTGTTTAAAGGCGACGGTGGACTCTGGCCAGGTACAGGCAAGCTTCCCATAACCGGCGGACTAATTGGAACAGGAACAGGCATGGTCGGCGGCCTGGGCACCGGTCGGATTGGTTGATAACCCAGCCCCAAATTGAAGAAGTTGAACATGTAGTTCGGCATTTGATTCCCGTAATAGGGCAACGGGTACACAGGTGGCGAGTTGTTGCCAATCAGCGAGTCCACCAGGAAGCTTCGCGACATATCGGCAGTTTATCTTCTGACACGATGGATTTATACCGTCCTCCGTTAGATTCACACTGATATCGGAACACTAAATAATCCTGTGGACACTGTAACTCCTTGGTGCGCGAGATCCCATCGGTCACACTGGGTCCGATTTCACCTTGCTGCTGGAAAGTTGCGCTCAGGCGGCTACCACCGGATAGTTGAAGCTCTGCGAGATCCTCGAGAGATGCCAGCGATCTTTCTCGATACGCGAAGCAGTGTACAGACTCCCGAGATGTTCGCAGCACGATGCTATACCGTGCTCTGCATCCGGCAGGATCACCGCACAAGAATATATACGGGGTGCTAACTCCACCCAGGGGTTGGTTTTCTTTGGGGCCCCTTTTGTACGGGGCCCCGCCCTTTTTCGAAGGGTGCCCCCTTTCAGTTCACCCCAACGCGACCAGGGACCAAGCGGCTCGCTTCCCCTGGGATCGACACTGAGTAGGGCATTTTCTCGCAACGCTAATTCGACGGGTGGCTAATATGTCCGGAAACTTTATACTACCCATCTTTCCACTATTATTGGCCCGCGACCCCTGGCTGCGTAGCCTCATTATTTCCCGGGGCATTCGTTCCTCGCGATGATTCTCAAGTACGACTTTAAATTGACGGAAGCGATCTTTCGATCCGGTGTGTGCAAAAGCCGTGAGTACTTCTTCCTGTTGTCTCTTAACAGCAGCTTCTCACCGTTACTCGTGCCGCTTCTGCTCGTTGCGATACAACTTCCACTGACTTATTTCATAGTTCCAACGAGAAACACTCGAGATCAATTTTTATTCCGCGGATAACAGTCTGAATCCTCGGACCGCGATCTCCGAGAAGATGGGGAACGAAAGACAAAGGCGTTTTATCCAATCATTTTTCTTTGAGCATACCGTGGAGCGTGGTGCACGGTTTTGTCGCCGACGATTATCAGCTGGATTCTCGTGGGACGTGCTGAAGCATCTGTGAGAACAATCAAGATAAGCCGGTGGTTAGGAAAAGTGTCATTAGCAGTGCCTGTAGGCGCGAAGTTAGATGGATTTTGAGAATACTCTTAGAGTGTAACTGAATGTAAATTCGGAGGGAATTTTTGCATTTACAGCGTAATCTCGGTAAACGGTTTATAGATATTATTGCTAAATGAATTTTCATTTTTTTTTGCTGCAATGATTGAACGTACACCCGTGTCTGGAAGCGTCGAATAATGGACCTGCTTCCCATGGAAAGAACGTTTTCAAACATGCACTCCTCCAAAGTGGAGATAGAAAGATCCAGGGAATGACTTCGTTATGGAAATTCTATCAAACAGAATCAATCTCTCCCTCGAGCGTTCAAAGTTTGTGCCCGTTGTCGGGGCACGTCGACGTCGTTTTTATAAAGCATATTGAAGTCTTTTGAACGGTAATTTCGTCCCCCCTCGCCCTCGCATCGATATTCAGCAGCTAAGGAGATCCAAATCAAATCTCGAGTCTACCTGAGGCGCAGCGCCACTTTCCTTCCCGGTTTTCCCGGCGATTTGCATCCCGGGGAAATATTCCCCCGTTTACTGGCTGTGTACACTTCTAATGAAATTCCCGGGCGTAAAGAACCGACGAATCATTCTTCAACGATACGTTATAAATGCGAAAGGCCTACCAGCGAGGTTCGACGCATGAACTTTAATTCTATCGAATATTAAACGCTCCAAGATTCGTCGATGCATGATTCCGATACACATGCACCTACGTTCGTAGTCCCCCGCCGTTCATAATCACGGGTAAATGTTTGCTGACAATCAGCGAGGCTTATTTCAACGAAACCCAGCGCTGTAAAGTGCAAAGTGTATTTCGCCGAGCGCCACGAGACCACTGCTCAAATCGCGGCACTTTTGCGCAATCGATGCTCGCGTGACAACAAATTTCAACCATGTCGATGGTTATTGGTTATAGACTCCCTCGGCCGCGCCCCGGCCTCAGCGAGGACCCCGCGTTCAATTATTACCGTCGCCGTGAGAAACGCGAGCTTTGCAGCTGAAACAATTCCTCGATCACATAGTTGCTGAAACTGGGCCTGTCGATATGAAATTTCACCCCCAGCTGGCATAGTTGGCGAAAATAGCTATTCAGGAATTGCGAGTGTAATTCAGGGTCGTCGCGCCCACGGTGCTTTGAATCGCCAGCTAATGAATGCCCAAGGCAGCTCGCTACCCGGAGGAACTACAGTGTTTCGGGTAATGAAACGATTCGGCCTGGTGTCCAGTGCGCAGCCGAAAATACGGCTGTTTGGGCGCAACGTTGCAGCAAAGCCGCGTACTAATTTCTTGATCATTTGTAGCTGCTTTATCGAGCGTGGCCCGTGCGCGGCACCCACGTTGCTCACAAAGCGGAAAATTAATATTTAGAGCGAGGCGTCCTTTCGGTCGGACGTATCCTCGCTGCCCGTCGTTTCCATCGTTTCCACTTCGTCATTCGTGCTACATTCTCGTGCGAACGGGCTCGCCCCTTTGCACCTGCCGCACGTCCGACGCGAGCAGCCACGGACGTTTACGAATTCTTGGATCCTGTGTCTATCGTGCTGTTCATCTGCGCGTGACCAATGATTATATCACGGTATCCACGCGAGCATGTGATCTAACGGGATGACGGGCTCGTACCCTTGAGCGCAAAGAAGTTGAAAGCTGCGCGTGGATGATGGATCACGGAGTTATTTGCTTATCTGCGTTCTGGCACGTGCGCGTTCCTCCGTTCGGTAGACCCACGGTGGCCTAATCACTGCCGCAAAGGTACCCGGGCACTTGTACGCGGAAACAAGCAAGCCTGGACACGATAGTCGCGCATTAAATGGCTCGTAATGTTGTCGGAGCACGCGAGAGATCAGAGAAAGCACGGCCGTGATTTTAAACCCCTAATAACGCGACTAATCCCATTACAATGTTGCCAAGGCAGCGGGCAAGGAGGAGCGTGGCCCAACCCCTCGGCTCTCCTATTAAAAATCGGGGTAACGTTATCTCACGAGCTAGCCCCGTGAATAATACAACGCGCGTCTCTCTCTCTTTCAGCATATGTCCGGTGTATCGGGCTGATTCGAAGGGTGGCCGGGCGAGCCCCTTCGCGAGGGGTTGGTCTCCGCGCCACCCCTCGTACGCGAGCAGAATATCGCAAACAAAGTTACGCTGGCACCGTACCGTTCACGTGCATCGTTACCAGCGTATATCTCGAGTGATTACGGGCGAAGGATATTTTAATTTCGCGGCGCAACCCCTCCTCGCGCCACCCTATTGGTTGCCGTTTCCAAACGGGGCGTGCCCCGCCCTGCTAAAAGAAATTCAGGGACAACGGGATTCGGCTTCCTATCCCGTCGAAGGGAACTCGCCGGGAGGACTGTGAATACTGCGTGCGTAGCTCGCAACCCCGAAGTCGAAATCTTCAATTTCCAGGGTAGAAAGTAATATCGAAGTCGCGCTTAAAATTCGCGCAGGGCGTCGCGGGCAAACAAGAAAAGAACGCACAATGGATAAAGCGCGAACGGCGAAGAAAACTCAGCGCCAATATAATTGGAAAAGTTACTTCAAAGCGAGGGAACTAGTTGGCGCTTTATGCTGTTTCTACTTTGAAGGAGCATTCTCTATGCCGCGCCGAGCCCTGTTTCAATTTTCTCGTCTTTCACGTTCCATCTCGCCCATCGACGTTCCCGGGCATGTCTATTTTCAAAATGCCCGATATAGGCGGCAAGCTTTTCAATTTTCTCGGCTCGATCACGCCGCGCGGCATCGTCGTCTGGTTTCAAAGCTGTCCGCATAGTTTCCATGCAGTTCCCAAGTTTCGTTCAAAGCGACACTGTTGATACGAGATACCGCCGCTATCGAGGCAACACTGACAAACCATCCGCGTTACTTATAGATAATCCTTCCGCTCCTTACTTGCAACACGTTGATCGATACCCAGAAACTAAACGCGGAGCTGGCAAAGTGTGTCGGCGAACTTCAACTACACTTCCGAAGCGTGTTCTGCTGAAACACTGGAGACACAGTTTTCAACCCCCGCAGTCGGCAGAGCGTGCGCCCAAGGACTGATTAAATATTCGTGGAATAGTTTCGCGATGAACTTGAATGGTTAGTTAAAAAATACACGAGCCAGAAGCTAATGGGCTCCCTTCGTCGTTATCAGGAGCTACCAGGTCCAAGTTTCTTGATACGTAAACGAAATCGCTTCGAGGGGGCGGGCGACGAACCACATATTTGATGATCCGCATACACGGGCCCGAAATACGAAAGTTTAAGACAAACACCAAGACTGGGAAAGATTGAATCGAAGGAGACACTGACGTATTCATGACGCTCTTTCGCCATCGACAAAGTTAAACAGTATTCGGAGCAGTGTAATGAATTGAGAGGACAACTTTCAGTACCCCAGAAGCGACGAAGCTTCACCCACGATTTAACAAGTTCGTGCATTGTTTTCCGTTTCTCCGCGGTTTCGGTATGAAATTACCAGGACTCTTGGCCCAACTGTTCCGTAGGACTTGTTATGTGCACTTCACTACGATACGATATAGGGGAAGTTGCTCCTCGGTCTGCAAAACTTAGGGTGTACCTTTGCCGGACCGAGTGGTTCGAATAAAATGACGACCCTCTCCTTTCTTGCTCCAGTAATCAAATACGATAGTGGCTGGATGGATGCCAGGGTTCCCCGCCACGGACATCGGAGATAGATTTCATTTCAACTTCTTCGCCTCCGCAGCCGTGCATCGGAGCTCGCGATCGATGCGTCTTCCTCCCGCACGACTTTGCATTCTCCATCCCGCGCCCCTTTCGTCGGATCGTCGACTCGAGAATTCAGTTTAACCTGAACTTGGGAACGAGGAGAAACGAGCCCGGCGAGAGGAGCAAAATCGCCGTGAGCCACGGCTACTCCAAGCAACAAGGGTGGTACCTCGATCGGGAGCGCACATCGAACCCGAAAATCCTTGGAGATGGACGCGATAAAGCGTAACGCGACGACACAGGGAGACAATGGCCCTCGGGATTTCGTAAGAAAAAACGCCAGCAACCCTCGATCATGCTCGACGAGGCCTCCGATGCCTTCGTTCAACACACATGGATACACGAAGAAGAAGAGCGTCGTTCGAGTTGGCCCCGCGAAGATCGAACCGTGGATCAATCGGCTTGCACGATTGCTACGCGATGAAAGAGAATTGCGAGATCGATGTCGTCTTCGGTAAACTTACTCCTTTCTCCTCGGCCATTATCCCGGCCGTTTCGTTCCGCCGTCTGCGCCCGATTCTCGAGGCAAGGATCGGAAATTAGCTCGGCTCATTTCACCCGGCAGAAAAGTACATTCTTAGGCCAGGATGCTCGGTCCCAAAGGAGCATCCCATTCAACAGCAGCCCAGACACAACCCGCGCTATTGGTCATCTATAAAAGGGCCACGAGTAAGGGAAAAAAAAAGGACCAAAGGAGGGAAAGAAGAAAGCAACGGTGCCGGGCTCGACCAAATAATCATGGGAATGGCAAATACGATTTCGAATCTCTCCTTTTGCTGTCCCGCGGACCAAATGATTCGGCCATAGTCGAGAGGGTGAACTTTTGCGGAAATCCTTTTATTCGTATTTCGCCCTCTTCACCCCCTTCGCCGTCAAACACCGGAAAGATATCTGTACGAGCCATCGCTCGCAACAATTTGTCTTTTTTCCTCGTAGTCCGATAAGCAGCCTCGCATTCGAGACCCTTCTCCGAAACAAACGCTAAAGGGTTCGAGTTCAGGCCATCGATCGACTGAGATTGTACGCTGGACGAGCTCCAACGGGTTCCATTTATCGATTCTGTTATATTATTTATCAATCGTTTGCGTTTCGCGTGAAATGCTCGGAGCACAGAGACGCGCCGACTGGGATCCTGGTTAATAATTATTGGGAAGAGAGGACGCGGGTTTGTCTTCCCTTTTGTGTACCGTGGAAAGAAGCTTATCCGATAGACCGCGAAGCCCGTTTGTTATCCGCCTAGCCACAAATGTGTTACTTACTTAACGATCCCGAACTTTCGTCGAATTCGTGAGCCTGAAACTCGGTAATCTAGTTCGCGAGGCAGCATCGAGCGGGGATTACACCCCTCGATGGAAGGGGGCAAAAAGGTTAATGCTCCAACTCGTCCAGAGCTATCGTAGATCGCGTTTTACCGCGAAGTTAGAAACGTTGCGCAAAGAACAGCTACAGAGGAGGGTCTGAAAGGGTTTCGCCGCCATAATGTGCTCCATAAATTAGCGAGGGATGTAGGAGCCGAGGCCCCGAGCAGCGGCGAGTCCGACGTGAATCCATCATAAGCGTGCATCGATGACCTTTTTGTCGGCGGCGGAGCGTATTGTTTCGTGGTCCATTGTCGGCAACAATGACCGTTCCCGAATCGCGATGATCGCTCTAGCGTGGGTTATTCGATAATTTCGCTAGGTTACGCGTCCTCTATCCCTCTTTTCGTCAGCCTGTCGGCTAGCCTGCTACTCTGCTATGATCCTCTCGCCGTTTCCGCCTTGGTACCAGTGTTTTGACACGCGCCAAGGAGCCCTCACGAGTAGAGGGCAGTCAGATTCGGATTTGTCGAACGGCCCATGGGTTACCGCGCGGTTCGCTGAGCACCCTGAATCGGGCACGATCTTCTTGTACGCTTCATAATTTCTCAACGGCCGTGAGAGTATCATGAGACTTAATGACAGGGGGTGCACCAGAGGTTAAGAGACTCTGTACCTTTTAGCCACGGATAAAAGACCCGCTAAGCGCATTTTCCCTTCCAGCCAGGCAGCGAAAAGTTCAGCGGAGGATCACGTTTACGCGGACGTGCATACCCGCGCGTCAATATAAATCACCGCCACGGCCGAGCTACCCGCGCCTTTGCATTCGTACTCGCCCAGAGGGTCGCTGCATTCTTAAAATGTAATTTCACCGGAAAAACTTCACGGCTCGACGGTCCCTGAGTTTTTCGCGACGTGAACGGACGGACGAGGGGAAAGGATTGTCCAGTGAATGGGATTCTTTGTGCGCATTATTGGGCACAAATATCGGCGATGAATTCAAATTGACGAGGGAGAGGGGACAGAAGATGGAGCAACTTGGGTCGCGAGTGAAGGCGATGGATAGACATGGTGGTTTAATTTCTCGTGGACGTTTTTTGAACGCCTGAAGCGAAACAGCGGCTCACAAACGGGGAAAATGTGTCTCGAGGGTTTTGTTTTAAATAATCAAGAGACACGGTAGTGTCTCGCGCCAAGTATATATAGGTATATATGCGCAGCGAACACAGAGTGTATCTATTACGCCACGACTCGCTATCAAGAACCCTGAGATTTCCGAATCTCAATAACGGCTGATCCGATTACATTCTAAATGGTCTTAATGGATAGCTTGGGTTTGATTTACATAAGAAAAGTGTCTTCGTTTTGTTCCTACGTGCCCTATGAGCTGAGATATTTCAATGCAAAGTTGGAATTTCCCGAATTTTACGTTAAGAGATTTTCTCCATCGTCAAGTGTGGGCAAGAGGGGAACATGAAAGGGAGAGGAAATGTACCGCCAATTCACGCAGCACGAAAAAGACAAAAAGCAGCTACGTTCAGGTCGCTAGTAACGTAATCTAAGTAGCTAGTGTCAATCAGTTCGATCATAACCTGCCAAATGTCAAATATGGTAAGTTGTCCAAATTTTTGAAATGACACGAGTTTTTACACCATATAGGACACTGAATTATTGTCTCCATTAACAAGGTAAGTCCCTAAAATTGTTTAATACATTTTTTATGTCAAACTTATAGAAATGAAGGGGACGCACAGGCTTGGATGGATGGGAATGAAGGGGATGCACAGGTTTGGAGGTTGTCCGGAGAAGATTAGATAGATAGATCTTGTGTCGCACAAGTTTCTGGAAATTTGTCAAATAAGGTAAATCGACAAAAATTGTCAAAAGACATAGCATTAAGAATTATTAAGAAAATAGATTATTTATGGTGAACTGCTTGCAATGTAGAGCAAGTCACATTAGTGAAGAAAGTACGCTGAAAACACATTTCCCTTGATGCTTTTCAATCTTTTGTGAAAGACATTCGTAATACTTTAATAAAATCCACAGTAGTTGCCATGCATTCATTAATTCATTAATTTTTTAGCTGATTTACCTTATTTGACAAATTTCCAGAAACTTGTGCGAAACAAGATGCTCTGTCTATCTATCTACCTATGTAATCTTCTCTGGACAACTTCCAAGTCTGCGACTCTACATAAGAAATCTATTAAAAAAATTTGGCGACTTACCTTGTTAATTGAGACAATAATTCAGTCTCATATGTATTGTAAAAACTCATGACATTTCAAATTTGGACAACTTACCTTATTGGACACGAGGCAGGTAAAAACCCATTTTAAAAATTGTCGAAGATTAATATCAGTAAATACTACAAAATGTGTGAAATCCCCACAAAATTACCTTTTTACAAAAAGGTACAAAAAAGAGCGCCAAGTATATAATCCCATCAAAAAGTATCCCATTTAAAAACATTGTCGTATATGAATATAATGATATACAAAAATTGCGCCAATTATCACAATGGCTATTTATACAAAGAAAAAAATGTATTAAATAATATTAAGCAGATATATTTTTATACAATGTGATATTACTGCGAACTGCGAACGCGTTTCATGGGACTTTGATATTTCCCTGTAAATCTATTTTTACGCGCGGGCGAATTACGGATTAAAATGTGCCAGTCTCTGTTTTTGCCGAAAGTTGCCGCGGCAACGGTGTAACGCAGCCCCTGTTTTTGTCACAAAGTCTCGCCACATACTCTGCCAGCGAAACACTTGCGCCGAGCAGCAGCGTTTCTCGGAACAATCCCGTTGCCGATTAAGTTAAAGGGAAGCCCGTTCCCCGGAATCGTAAGCAGCCTGTTAAGGAAGTAAAACCGAAGTAGTTTGTCGGGAGTGATACGATACCTGTAGACAGCGGCGGCGAAGTTTGCGGGACAATGCAATATTGAGAAGGAAGGTTCGAGGAGAAAAGGGCTCCTATTTTATTCAATGTATCACGACCTGGCTCCCTGAAAGTTCGCCGTTTCCCCCGACCCTTAACTAACACAACTCGAAAAATGAATTTTCGATGACACGGCGATACGAGAACTATTCTTCCGGCCTTCGCCCCCCTGCCCCTCGGCGTCTACCATTTTATAAATTCATCAGGGGTGCCACGGGGAAAGGGTGATCGAATATCTGCCCTCATTATGCCTGATCGATGCAGACAGTTTTAATATGACGCCTACCTACTCTGGAAACTCTGGCTCGCAGACATGTACCAGCGTGACACTGAAGGCTAGCAAAAAAAAAGAACGAGTTCATTAAAAGTGGAAAGCCTCCGCTGACAACGGGATGCTGACTGCCACGCGCGTGTGTTCAATTAACTTGATCTACCGGAAGCGCAATGGCACGGTTAACGAGCAGAGCAATGATAACGAACGATAGCCCGTGGCCCGCGGGGTCCATAATCGTGAAAGCCAAGATCAGGCGATATTCCGCGCGCAGTCGACGAACTATGGCGTTTCGAGTGGAAATAGTGAAAGGATCGAAGTCCGAAGAGCGATCCGCGAGTGTTCGTTCGGTGACTTTGAACGGGGCACAATAAACGATAGATTGCCCCTGTAACTTCGTTTGGCTGCGTGGCCGCGGGAGCCCGGCTCCGATCACGTGCCGCATAATAAACGCGTGCCGGTATAATCATTGGTGAAGACACCTCCTGATGAAGGCTACGTCGTCGCGCTAACGGGCGCATTGTCGCCCCGCGTCGGTCCCATGATCAATCCTATTATCGCGGCTGCGAGCAAGGTCACCGGCTCGTGCACGCGGAGCCGAGCCGCACAAAGCCGGGCGCGGGGCGCGTTTTTCGAAACACGAGGGACGTGCCGCGGAGCGCGGCATCGCCGACCGAATTACAACTCCGCCGGGCGAACTTACCAAACGAGGTTACGCGATCAATGGGAGGAATTGGCGGCGTCCAATCGGGCGGGCACGCTCGATCTTTACGGGCCGACTCCGCGTAATTGATTGCTACACCCGAGAACAAGCGTCGATCTCGGCCGAGAGACGCGGGGTAAAGTTTATCGGCTGGAAGGACACGGTCGCCGCGCAACCGGCGCATCACCGCGATTGCTTGTCCAACGTCCGGGAAAACTCGAGTGTAACCTGTTCAAGCTTCTCGGCGATTTCCTCAAGGCCAAAAGAAACGTCACCGTGACAGAGAGGTCTCGGCGAACTTTCATTGTCCCTGGATCTCCGCCCCGGCATCTTATGTCAGCCTCGGTGAAAAGTGATCGCGGCGGGTGCCGGCGGTATCGCGGATACGACCGTCGATGAGATATCAACGATTCCGCGGATTCGATAGAGGAGCCCGCGCTTCAGCGTCACTCCAACCAGCCGGCGCATTGTTCCCGCGATAATACGCTTTATTAAATGCAATGCCGAGTGTTTGATGTCCAGGGGCGCGGCGAGTGCCGGTCCTCTCGAAACAATCCGACGGGACAATGAAGCCGGACGAGAGTATATGTGAAAATAATTATTGTCCCTGACAGTGGATCGTCCTGGACCATAGCCAGGTGCGCATGGCTCGCGTTCACCATCCTCCCCCCTCGGCGTCCCGAATAAGGGAGGCGGCCGCCACGAGTCCATAAAATCCCATAAACGTCCCCAAGAATCTACCCAAACGCGGTTGGTAAATCGTGCCTCTGAAAGGAATAAAATATCGCTTTTTGCGGCAATTTTACGGCAATTTTCCGATCGGATGAAACCACTGTACAGTAGGCGACGATGGACCAGGTGTCGAGAGGGGGAGAAGAAAACTCTCTGCCCTTGTTCCACCCTCTGCCATCCCTCCCAGCCTCTCGCAAGAGAAGATAATCTCTCCCCCGTTCTCGCTGTTTCCCTCCAACCAACGCCTCCAGCCACTCGATCAACAGTCCGCCGGAGGGACATTCTTTTTGGTGGTTTCCACAAAAACAGGTAGGACTACAGAACGACAATGAAGGGAACGTGTGTCCCGATTGGACGGCCAATGGCCCGTAGTGGCATTCATCGAAAGGCAAAGGGCGTCTTTCGATCGCGGCATTAAACGGCTCCGTGATTCATCGCCGGATCACAATACTTGATGCACTCGAATGGCCGAATCCGTTATTAGGACGAATATTCGTGATTTATGGGCAAACATTAATCGGACGCGTATTCCATGGTGGCAGAGCCGCGATCGTATTAACGATAGAGTCTATGCGCGCTAGTTTGCAGAATTTATAAGGTCGAAGGCGCCGTCCGCGCCACCCGCCCACGAGGAACCCAATTTATTCGACTTTAATTATAGGGCACGCCTTTGTCAGCCAGGTGCGACGACGCGATACAATTTTCAACGGGATTGGATCCCGCGTACCTTTTGTCCCCGTGGAGAGACGCCGCTCGTTTAACGCTCGAGCAGCGTTCCGTCGCTATTTTTGAGCGCGGAGCATCGGAAGACGTCGTTAGACCGAGTCGGCGATTTATTGGACCAATTTCGGCCGAAGTAGCAACAGAGATATTGCTAAAAGGCAAGGGGATCGATAACAAAGAGTCGGCGGGTTTTTCGTTTCTGAAACACCGACAGGGGAGATCTAATTTAACCCATTCGGGTAGCCAGGGATGGGGAAGCAGCGACGGGGACCAATTTTTCCACGGCTGGCAGGATTGTCCGGGAGAAAACATTTCCCTCGTTGTTTCGCCGTTACGTGGCGATGGAAAGCCGTGTAACTTAAATACCTCGCATTCACTTAAATCCGAGGCTGAGTTGAATAACGTACGTAACCGTTTAAAGCGGAACAGTTGAAAAATGGGAACGCTCGACGACTCGGGAGAATGGAATGACTCGTTTCCTTTGGTACAATGTCTCCACCGAGACATTGTCCGAATAAACGAGCCAATATGACGAATTCATCCGCGGACAATGAAAGGTAATAATCAGAATGGTACGATAAATCTGAAATGCAATCTGATATTATTGTGTTTATTAACTGGTACTATAACCTCGCAATTCTCCGTTCGTTCCGTGTAGCGTAATTGCTACCTCGTTACGCTTACAAATCACCGTATCATTACCGATTTACAAGTACAAAAACTTTCTGCCAAGCTTCCTCCATTGTACGACCGTTCCCTGATAATATTTATAAAGCATGTTCCGCCGACAAGAAGTACATGTCGGTGCTGGAAAAGCTCTGGCGGGAATGTTTTGCGGAGAAGAATAATCGACGAGGAAGGAATTTAATGGCACTCTAGACGAAATAAGTACGAAAGAAGAGGCTGGAATGAAATCGTGATGGTCGAAATCTCTTCGATTCGTCGCGAGGAAACGGCGAGGGCGAGGGACTTTGCGGGGGGTGATTAATTCGCGTAAATCCTGCTTAAATCGTTGGCGAATGGTGGCCATTTTCTTCGAATCGGTCCACTTCCTTCCGTTTAAAAAGCCTGGCCGACGCGGCAGCGGAAACAGCAGGCTTCGGAAGCGAGACTACTTAACGTCCCTCCCCTGTGCCGTTAACGCGGATCGAATCGCTCGTGCACGTTGACAGTGTTCGAGCCCCTTTTGCCAACGTAAACTCGAATGGCAGAGAGACACCGTTTCAGCGAAAGCATCCCGATATTGTGCTCGAGTGGTGTCGAGTGTCGGTAGGGCTCGTCTTTAGTTATGGCACGTTAGTTACGCAATGCCTACTCCGCGATAAATTATGTCCTGCTGGAAAGGCCATGGATAGCTCAGCCGACTGAATATATTCTCACGATTGCATGAATACAGAGTTCCTGCTAACGATAACGTTATTGAACAACTGCGAGGACTTAAAAAGTGTTTGTTAAAAGTTAACAGATTGCCCTCGATTGAGCGAAACAGCCGAGTTTTCTGTGCCAAGTACCGAGTATTACTTAGCCTCTGTTATCTGCTTATATTTTTCTCCCCAGACCCTTGTTCCCTGGCATCATTCTTAACCCTGCTCCTATTTCGTCAAAGGGGGCTTAAGTTCGAATAGATCGTATCGTCTTCTCGTCGAATCGTCCGACGAATTGTTGGAAAATCGTTGTGGGCGCAGTCGACAGATTCGTCAAAGGGAGCCGAAAATAGCAGGCCAGTGGAAGAAAGAAGCGAAATATTGGGTTTTCGACGGAGAATGTCCGGGAATGTATTGCATCGAGTGCAACCCCCGTTGAGGAGGGACCCCACCCTGAAACCTCTAACAAAAGACAACATTTTTTTAAAGAATTGACGTTAATTTGTTACGTAAAAAGTTGCACCGAAATGCGTTTTCGATATCCTTCACCTTTTCGCGCTTTGAGGCGAAATAGGAGCGATCCGAGGCTCTCTGTTCCTTTCGCGCACGGCCGGGGATAGTTAATTAAAGAGTCATTGCAATAATACAGAGCCGCCCGGTATCTTCGTCGACAGAATATTTGCCAACCTTGGCACGCAACGACTCGAACGTTGCGCAATCGTACGCGCCTCTTGTTCCCGCTCGGCCGATGAATCCGAAAGCTTGGAAAAGCAGCAGCCCTCCGATAATTAATTTCTCCCGATTGCGTTTGCTCCCGGGGACCAGCAGCCGGCGGATCACGAAGCCTCCAGCTGGAGGATAATATCGGCGGAAATGATCGATACCTATTTCTTTGCGCTACGGTCCTCCCGCGCGCCTCAATTATAAGTCTCTTAATTAAAAGCTCGCGAGGTATTAGTTTCCAATTAATAACGGCACGTTGCCTTACGCCATTTGCTCGGACTTTCAACTACGGTCTCGTAGTTGGTCTCTACGGTATAGATTCCGAAGGATCGAAGAAGCCTTATCTCTTCGGCTATCGATGAAGCATGAAACAAGCCATTAGGATTCTCTAACTCACACAGCGATCATTCAGGTACATTTACGAAACAATTCCTTCCCATTTCGCGATATAGGTTTTCCCTCTCGAGCGGACAGTGTATGCCAATTGAAAGTCGCACCGTATCGGGAGCAGGAAGAGGCGCAATATCGTCGGGCAACAGCGAAGCCTTTATGGCAGGCCGCCAAACCGATCGCGGACCGATCCTCTCGGAAATGACATCCCGGTGAATTATGCGATTGCCTTCGCAGAGGCATATGCTACGGTTTCCCGTGTATTCACACGTATCGGCCGCACGATACGGGGCTACCGCTCCAAGTCGATTGAATTGGCAGCCTGGCCGCGAAACGGCACAGCGCGTATTAGGTAGCATCCAGTTTATTTGCTCAGGCTGCAGCTCTCCTTTCAATCCCGCCTCGGCCGGGATGTAATCCGGCGATATATGAGGCTCATTTGTAGCTGCTTGTAATCTCGGGTAAAATGTTGGACATAATTCAGAATTAGGCCTCTGCCATATTCGAGCGCCTGCCCCGCGTCCACGGATTCGTGAAACTCGACGAATGCACCGGCATTAAGGAAGAACGACCCTACCCCCCTGACCCCGTAATTTCTCGCTTTGAAGTTTCGACGGACTGCTCGGGGGGAGCAACTAGTTCGACGTAACGAATGTTACAACAATTGTTCGCCTAACTCGAAGTGGGCGTGAAATATGCGCTCCTGTTGTTCCCAGGGACGAGTACTTGCTCAATTAATGGCACGCTGGACCAGCGCGACAAACTATAACTCATTATTAAGCCAGTCTTTGATCACCGGTGAACGGTCATTAAGCACCTTCGGACAAACGACACACACCGTTTAAGTATGTTTCGAGCTGAATCGTGGTATTAGCGAAACAGAATTAATCGATTGTTTGTTAAACGGAATTGTTTGGTAATGAACACTGCAAGTGGGAATCGAAGGGCTTATTTTGAAAAAGTCTTTAATTCAATGAATAGGAAATCTTTTCCGGTATTTTTAATTAACGCGCCAGTACAAACACTTGCGCTGTTATTATATACATTATGTCATTAAAAACTACGGAAACGACTCGTCGTTTTATGTATGCAAATATTCAGAAGCTCTGCTCGTGACACTCCCCCGAGGGGACGTTCGTCCACGGCGTCCATCCCCCTTCCTCACGAATCAATTATCATTTCATTCCGACGAAATTACCCATAATTCTAACGGCTGTCGGATTAGAGATCGATTTTCCAAAAAAGCGCAAAAATTCTGGCGATTTGACGTAAGCGGCTTAACGGCGTGTGCCCACGGCAGCTGTTCCGCCGATCTATTGAATACCCATCTCTTCATACATTGTTCATAACACGAGCATTAATCCCGTAAATGCCGAAATTATACGGGAAGGGCTCCTCGAAAGGCAGGAAAAGGGCGCGAGTATGGTAACGTGTAATCATTCACCCAGGTAGGGACGCTGCTCGAACAGAAGGGTGTATTTTGCAAACTGGCAGAAGTGTGAAGCAACGTTGGATCGATCGATCTTTCATATTTCCTATCGTTTAGTAAAATAATACTTCGGAAATCGCCCAAAGCCGATTTAACGCGAGCGTCATTATAGGGGAGGAGATCGAAACGCTATTCGAACGTATTGAATATCGGATACTGAATAATAAGGCAAACACGTGTAGCGACATTCGATGGATTTGAATTGTCGCGCCATTGTGGCTCCAGAACCGTTCGATGGTTATACAGTAATTGTACGGTGTAGGTACTGACCTGGTAAATAGATAAAGTTAACAATGTTGTATTTGTTGTATCAATTGTATTTAGTAAGCATTTAAAATACTTTCAGATTCGATCAATGTAAGTGTTTTCAGGGAAACTTGAATTTCGAAAAAATATCCTTTTGTTATCTACAGAGCATGTTTAACCACAGACCAGGCTGACCAGGTATAGGATAGACCTATCACGCAATGTAATTTTGTGTCTCACGCTCGGGGGGCTCGCGAGCCCCCTTACCATTTTCGTGTAACGTGCAACGTTATCGGTGAAGTCTTGACACAGATTGTAACGCTACGCGTGGTAGGAATTAGAATTCAAGAAGTAGAAATTTAGGTCATTCGAAACCCGCGATTTACAAATGATTCTGTTACAGTAATAATTTAAAGATCGTTTTATAAACGTATTCCGTGCAACGACCGAGAAAGAAGGATCACAACAAAACAAGAACACATTCGCCTTTTAACCTTGCTGTCCTATTCGGGTTTACTAAACGCAAAATAAATTTATTTAACATAACAATTTATATAAACAACATTATTTTGTGGAAGACATGCTTTCACGATGTAACGTGGAATACCACACCAAGGAATTGCACCTTGATATATTCAATAACGTGCTGGAGCAGAGAAGACTTTAAAACGTAAAAAACCCATCAGTTCCAGAATCTCGCCGAAATATTCCAATTTGCAGTTATTCTTTTATCCTAACACTGTACTCGTGTTCTGGGGTCTGGTACGACCAATCAAACACCATTCCAAGTTACATTGTGCCATAGTATTGCAAGTTAAAGAAATTCTTAAACTTAATTAGAATATTTGACAATTGCAGCTATCAGCTCGGTTCTCACCGATTACCAGGTCTCACCACGAGGAGGTTGCTGCGTTTCGAGACCCGTAGAGAGATAGATGGAATCAAAGTTCCATCGATCTCCCTGTACATGAAACCCTATTAAACCAAAGAGATAGATGGAAACAAAGTTCCATCGGTCTCTTTGGTTTAGACGTAGAAGCTAGGGAACTGCCAAGTAATCACGCGAGTAAAAGAAATTCAGAAAAAAAGGAAAGACTACCGGTGAGCATGAAAGGAGTATTGGATGGCGCAGTTCCTACCACCCTAATGTCCGAGACGAAAGGGAAAAGCGCTCGGCGCCTCCCAGACGATTCCCGTTGCACCGATGCAACTCGCCAGGAGCAACACTAAGTATGACCTGACTTGAGCCGTCCAACACGGAGACTGGGCACCGATGCGACTCGCCAGGAGCAACACTAAGCGTGACCTGACTTGAGCCGTCTAACACGGAGCATGGGTATCGGACCGGGTGACTTACGCAGGCAGTGTACCAAAAAGTACACCCCCTACGCCCGAAACTTTTCCCTTTGGACAAGAACACCAAGGGATGAAACTGATCCACCCATACCGATTCCAAGCTCAGTCGCTTGCTTCCGCAAACGGAACCAGCGGCGACCTCCTCATCGGAGATGAGGAGCCAACAAACGAGCAACAAAGCTAATGATTTAGTGACTACTTCGCAATTTTACATGGGGCCTTAAATACTTCATGCACTGTCACTTTACACGATCACTTTTCACTGTCACTTTTCACTGTCACTTTTCACTATTTTGTTTTAAATATATTATTTTACTGTCCCTCTTCCTATTCTCCTAGATGGAATCAAAGTTCCATCGATCTCCCTGTACATGAAGCCTACTAAACCAAAGAGATCGATGGAAACAAAGTTCCATCGATCCCTTCAGTTTAGATGTAGAATCTAGGGAACTGCCAAGCAATCACTCGTTAAAAAAATTTCAGGTAAGAAACAAAGACGAAGGGTAAGCACGAAAAGAGTATTGAATGGCGCAGTTCCTACCACCCTAATGTCCGAGACGAAAGGGAAAAGCGCTCGGCGCCTCCCAGACGATTCCCGTTGCACCGATGCAACTCGCCAGGAGCAACACTAAGTATGACCTGACTTGAGCCGTCCAACACGGAGACTGGGCACCGATGCGACTCGCCAGGAGCAACACTAAGCGTGACCTGACTTGAGCCGTCTAACACGGAACATGGGTATCGGACCGGGTGACTTACGCAGGCAGTGTACCAAAAAGTACACCCCCTACGCCCGAAACTTTTCCCTTTGGACAAGAACACCAGAGGATGAAACCGATCCACCTATACCGATTCCAGGCTCAGTCGCTTGCTTCCGCAAACGGAACCAGCGGCGACCTCCTCATCACGGATGAGGAGCCAACAAACGAGCAACAAAGCTAATGATTTAGTGACTACTTCGCAATTTTACATGAGGCCTTAAATACTTCATGCACTGTCACTTTACACGATCACTTTTCACTGTCACTTTTCACTGTCACTTTTCGCTATCACTTTTCACTATCACTTTTCACTATTTTGAAAAAATGCTGAAATAATCAAATATGGTATATTAGTAATGGTGTAATAGCCTTGGGAGGAAACTAGGAAAATACATAAAATGGGAATAAATGATGCAAAACCATTGAAGCAATACATAAAATTGAATAAATGATGCAACCCCATAGAAGACATGCATGAAATAAAATAAATCAGGCAAACCCATCTTTATTAAAGAATTCAACAGAGGAAACCATGGCGTATCCCTCGGCGATTCCCTCGGCGAATCCCTCGGCGAATCCCTCGGCGAATGCTTCGATGATGCGCTTAAAACTAGACACGCCTGGCTTAATTTTTTAAGTTTCGCAGCCACACACGCCACTCTACATTTAGTTTTCGCAGAATAAGCATAACAGACTATGCTTTGGTATACTAACCCTTTGGACCGTGATTGCACTATAAGGTAAAAGACTACTAGAATTCTTTCCAAAGACTTTACTTTAAAGTCCAAAGGGTTAACATGCGCACGTAACAGACATTCTCGTCGATCTTTCTACACATATTCCATTACAATTTCTTTCGTAAATTTAAGAGATACGCTTGCATTGCTTTCAAGTGACAAATAGACTCTAAGTATCTCATTGCGGAGATAGAAAAATAATTGACACACGGACACGGATTCGCCGTCGCGACAGATCTCGAGCTGCTCGATACACTCACGCATTGCAGTTGCATAGACAAAACGCTAATACGGTACCACCATTCATCCAGCCCCCCCATTAACGGGAGTTCCCCGATCGGGGCCGCGCCTGAGGGGTCAGAATCACAGCAGCCCGCCTCACAATTAAATCACATGCAGCTACAATACGCGCTCCCATCACAAAGCCGACAATTTGCACAGGCGAGTGTATCGTGCCCGAGCATCTTGTGCTAATTCAAGATCTCTCCCGAGAGCGAATTATATTTCCGGAAAGAAAGGTAAAGAGAATTGAAAGTAAGGAATAAAAGAGACACTATGACAAGTCTCTAAAAGTATATTAGATGGGAAACGATACGATGCACGGTGAAGCTAATTGTAAGCGAAAGCAAAAGTAAAAGGTGTCACTCTCAACAAGCAACCATACCTCCACCCTTAAATCTAGCCTATCGCACTCTTTACAATGGGCCCTAGTGGCATAATCTATTGCAAATATGCACTTGCGTAACTTTCGAGGGATATGCGAAAGCTAAGAATCTCCCGATTGAAATTGCGAAAGAAACTAAACGACTAAAGGACCGAAAGACGCGGCGCAGCGCGAACATTCACCTTCGATCCACCGAAATTTCGTTTCTACATGGCGTACTCCATATCACGACTGTACACAGCCATGGCGAGCGTGCCCGAGAACGAGCCATCTGAGACCACAGAGCGGGCCGAGGTGGACCGAAGCCCGGTATCGGCGCGATAACTAGAAAATCAGAATGGTCACGAACTGGCGCACATCATCGTCTAACAATGGTCCTCTGTGTAAAGCCGTAATAAGTTGTACCCAGCACAGCCGGCCTATGAAGGGCGAGCACACCATGCGCGAAATCGAAATCAGCGATCGAAGGCGAATTGTATTTCTAGAAGAGTGCGTTTGGCACTCTTATATTTAAAAAGAACGAGGCGGAACAGAAGCTTATCGCTCGAAGTACGCAAGTGCATTTCTGAATAGATGTCCAGACAGAACCAAACTCACCGAATGTAAGTTTGGCTCGATCTGGACCCGTAAACTAGATCGTAGGCTTCAGCTTGATAACGTTTTGCAAGACGCAATGCATTGGAAAACGTTACCAAGTCCAGGCTACACCAACGTGGAGGTACCTACGAAAGTAACCCATTTCTACGAAATATTTCTGGTCCATATTCGACCAATGCATTTTTGAAAATTTGGAAAAAGTCTTACGTCTAAAGTTCTTAAACTAAGACTTATTGCTAGGACTATGGCTTGTTGAAACTAAGCCACGTGCAAGTTCTTCCGTCATGTATACAGTATTAGGTTTAGTAGCTGATATTATTCAAAGCATCAAGCTTTGATTATAAAATTCAAGAAAAATAATTTGGAATATTTAAACCGCGATATTAGAACTTTGACCTCGAATTTGAAATTTATTTACATATTGTTTTTGTCTGTATTAAACATTTGGAAGCACGCGCGTTAATCTTACTATTCACGAGTACTAAGTATGTAATCGTGGTCACAGTGCTCGCTACAGCAATCATTTGTTCAATAGAATGCAGAAAAATTGAAAAAATTAAAATGTACCACTCACCGATCGTTGAACACAGTCTCAATGCTATGAATGCAGACAGGCAGCCGCTTCAGCAGGTTCACAGTCCAAGGTCAGTAGTATCGAATAGAATGTATCACACTCACAAATATGTCACTTTAATTTCACGATCAAAAAGCAATTTGAGCACCGGTGCTTAGTCTTAAATAGTTCTAGGTGCGTAAAACACTGACTCTACACTCGCGTTGACACTACTAACACGCACAGCCATCTCATGTTTTTAAACACAAAGCACTGCACGTTTTTAAATGTCCCTGAGCAGTGGGGACCCATGATAGCACCCGAGAAAAGTGTTGCCTCAAGAAGTCTTCTAGCTACTGGGTGAATTGCAGTAGAATCTTGTTGAGCGAGCTCCCACATAGTCCACTAATCGATGAAATTAATCCACGAATTGAGATATCACGAAATAATATGCACACGCGTTCACTGAGATCCGATCACTGTCGCGGGTAAAGTTAAACTGACAAGTTACATCGCTCCTCGGTGGTGCGACTTTGGTAGAGGTTGTTGACGTTGTTGTCTCGCTCCAACGACTCCCAGCTAACTTGAAATTCATCAAGGTCCCAAGTAATTTTACGTAGCAACGCTGATTGCAGAATTTGCACGTTTTGCAGCTGTAGCTATGCAAACATTGCAAACTGCACTTTCCGTATGTCTTCCAATACTGGGGACCCATGCTAGGACTCGAGAAAAGTGTTGCCTCGAGAAGTCTTCTAGCTACTGGGTGAATTGCAGTAGAATCTTGTTAAGCGAGCTCCCGCATGGTCCACTAATCGATGAAATTAATCCACGAATCGAGATATCACGAAATAATATGCACAAGCGTTCACTGAGATCCGATCACTGTCGCGGGTAAAGTTAAACTGACAAGTTACATCGCTCGGCGGTGGTCCGACTTTGGTAGAGGTTGTTGACGTTGTTGTCTCGCTCCAACGACTCCCAGCTAACTTGAAATTCGTCAAGGCCCCAAATAATTTTACGTAGCAATGCTGATTCCCGAATTTGCACCTTTCGCAACTGCAGCTATGCATACCACGCATTCTACATACACGTGTCTCAGCAGGGGATGTGTTCGAACCCTCGGATGGACACATGTAGTTTCAAGGCCCGAACCAGCTCTTCCGCCGCTCTGGGCAAATGTGATTTTTGTCGCCCATTATATTTAATTATAAATAATTATTTTAAAATATAATTTTCGGCAATGAATGTAACTTAATAACAAAAGCCTTCTGTTTCATACAAAAATGTAATATTCAAAAATTACCAATTCACCAATTTTGCCGCTCTCGGCATTTTGCAACTCTTCTATGATGTAGTACTTCAAGGGAATATCTAGGGGTGAAGGAGGGTGTATAAGACAGTAGCTTCTTTCCACTGAAACATTTTTTATTTAGTGCTATCTACATAATTTTGACTCCTATTTTAGAAGCTTCTTGCTTCTACTGAATACATTCTACAGTGTAACTCTTCCAGGTGTGTTTACTGTGCACTCTTTCCCTAATCTCCTAGTTTTGTCTGTCACAATTCCCTTCCGGCTCATCTAGTTTTATCTGTCACAACGCTGGCTACTCCAACTGGACTTGCTGGACACCTGGACACCTGGACAGAATTTCAAGGCTGGTCCTTCCCCCACTCGCTCAGCCGCCTGCTCCGAGGTAGCTGATTCAATTGGTACCGACTTTTGGGGTTCGTTGAAAACTAATGCGAGTTTTGTTGTTCTGTGCAGGTCAACATTCAATTTTGGTCCTTTCCAACTGATTTCTTCGATGGTTTTGCGTAATTTATTTGATTTTATGTATTTATTTGATGATTATGCGTCATTTATTCGATTTTATGTATTTCTTTGATGGTTATGCGCTATTTATTTTATTTTATGTATTGCTTCGATGGTTATGCGTCATTTATTTGATTTTATGTATTTCTTTGATGATTATGCGTCATTTATTCGATTTTATGTATTTCTTCAATGATTATGCGCCATTTATTTCATTTTATGTATTACTTCGATGTTTTTGCATCATTTATTCGATTTTATGTATGTTCTTAGGTTCCTCCCAAGGCTATTACACCATTACTAATATAATTTGATTATTTCAGCATTTGAGTTTGAGGTTCACCCTTCCGCGGGGAAGGGAGACAATAAAATAATATATTTAAAACAAAATAGTGAAAAGTGACAGTGAAAAGTGACAGTGAAAAGTGGCAGTGAAAAGTGATAGTGAAAAAGGATAGTGAAAAGTGACAGTGAAAAAGGATAGTGAAAAGTGTATTATAACATGAAGTATTTAAGGCCCCGTGTAAAATTGCGAAGTAGTCACTAAATCATTAGCTTTGTTGCTCTTTTATTGGCTCCTCATCTCGGATGAGGAGGTCGCCGCTGGTTCCGTTTGCGGAAGCAAGCGACTGAGCCTGGAATCGGTATAGGTGGATCGGTTTCATCCCTTGGTGTTCTTGTCAAAAGGGAAAAGTTTCGGGCGTAGGGGGTGTACCATTTGGTACGCTGCCTGCGTAAGTCATCCGGTTCGATTACCCAATCTCCGTGTTGGACGGCTCAAGTCAGGTCACCCAGGTGTTGCTCCTGGCGAGTCGCATCGGTGCCCAGTCTCCGTGTTGGACGGCTCAAGTCAGGTCACACCTGGTGTTGCTCCTGGCGAGTCGCATCGGTGCAACAGGAATCGTCTGGGAGGCGCCGAGTGCTTTTCCCTTTCGACTCGGACAGCAGGGTGGTAGGAACTGCGCCATCCAATACTCCTTTCATGCTCACCGGTAGTCTTTCCTTTTTCCTGAATTTCTTTTACTCGCGTGATTGCTTGGCAGTTCCCTAGCTTCTGCGTCTAAACCAAAGAGACTGATGGAACTTTGTTTCCATCTATCTCTTTGGTTTAATAGGATTTCATGTACAGGGAGATCGATGGAACTTTGATTCCATCTATCTCTCTACGGGTCTCGAAACGCAGCAACCTCCTCGTGGTGAGACCTGGTAATCGGTGAGAACCGAGCCGATAGCTGCGATTGTCAAATATTCTAATTAAATTTAAGAATTTCTTTAACTTGCAATACTATGGCACAATGAAACTTGGAATGTTGTTTGATTGTTCATACCAGACCTCAGAACACGAGTACAGTATTAGGATAAAAGAATAACTGCAAATTGGAACGATCCAAACACGATTTTAAACACAAAACATGTATAGGATAGACGCAATGTAATTTTGTGTCACACGCTCGGGGGGCTCGCGAGCCCCCTTACCATTTTTGTGTCACGTGCAACGTTACCGGTGAAGTCTCGACACAGATTGTAACGCTACGCGTGGTAGGAATTAGAATTGAACACAGGTAAAATTAGACGACTCGAAACCCGCGATTTCAAAATGTGTTTCCAACTTCCAACTTGAAAAGCTAACATTGTGGGATAGTCTGATAAATTAATCACTTCGGTCAACTATCGAATCTACGGTTGCTCTTCTTTCAGGTTTCTTCCATCTACTAATCAAATAAATCAGCTTCTGTTACATAGGTATATTTCATAAAAAATTAAATTAGGTTTATAGGGGAGTCCACACAAAATGTCGACAAAATATAAAATGAAATCCCAGAAGCTCAAAAATACAATTTAACATGTATCCAGATGGAATGACTGAAAGTAGAATATCAGGTGCTCCTTTGAGCCTTGATGAACCATACACTTAATACGTATTTTATAATTTTATTATACCTAATAGATTGTTCGATAGGCTGGTTAGTAGTAAGGAAGAAACAATACAGTGTTTAACTACGTAGGTATATGACCAATTAGAAACTTTTACTATCTAAATAAACGATGATATTACAATTTTAATCATGTTCGAATGAGTGGTAGTATAAATGGTTCCCTCCTACAATTAAGTTGTAATCACACTTCCCCTGTATTTCACGCGACTAAACTTCAATCTCCTGCTCTGCGGTAGGCAGAACCACTGTCGTCACAGTGATTGGTTTCGCCCTCGATTTCTTGCACAGCAAGATTTCCACTCTTCCCGATATTCTGCTCTTCAATATCGCGTGTACCATCAGAGGAATAGGAATCCCGCCTGGCAACAGAGGCACGTCCATCACACGTGGCCTCACGTCCGTGTCCTCGGCCCTGCAAACGATGTACAGCCCCGTGTCGGATAGCTCGTCGGATATGCTGGTGAGCACTATACGGATCTGGTAATTAGGGCCCAAGCCTAGAACGGTGGCCTCCAACGTGATGGGATTGGGTCCCGCGTCTTGACTGTCGTTCAATGATTCCACCGCCTTCTTCGCCACCATCAGGCGCAGCCGAAGCAGACCTTGCTGAAACGTACTATGGATCTTCTTCGCTTCTGACCTTTCTCGTATGGTTTGCTCGACGAACAGTCGCGTTTTCTTCGGTATCAAGAATTTAGAGGGGTTGTTCGGTAAGAAACAGGGCGCCGTGCTGTGAACACTGAAGTCAGCGGTGCGCTTTAAAATCTTCACGCACAGGCCACCGCCGACGGTGACCATCGCCATGGTGCGTTCCTCTTGGCCCATTCGACCATACTACGAAAGCAAAACGAGATACGCTAACGAATGATTAAAGCGAAGCGCTAAGTGTGCTGGATGGTACTGCAGGTGAAAGGAGACCGTTACCTTCAACGTAGACACCGGTTCCATCATCTTCAGCGTGTCCACGTGGTGCTTCCCGTCGTACACTCGGACATCGTACCCGGCCGTGCTAACAGCGAGCAAAGAGAGCCCGCTCTGTGGCACTGGCAAGCTCACGGAATCCAGGATCGTACCCGGTACCAGCACCTGCCAAAGTCTGATACCCTAACACGATTATCGTATCGTTAGCCCGGAACCTTCGTGATCCGAGGAAACACTCCTGAGCATACCTTCCTGGAGAACCCCAGCACACTGCCGTTCATAACACTGACCGCGGCACCGTCGTTGCGAATGCTGGAAATGGCCACAGCAGGCGCAGGCAGCTTCTCCCAAAGCTTCACGGCGCTTCCTCTTCTTATCGCGCCGATCTTTCCGTCCCTCCCGATGATCAGTATCCTCCCGTCGCCGGCCCACAAACCGTTACACGCGAAAGCCACCGGTGGCCATTGTACCAGATGTTTGTCCATGACTGTGAACGTTCTGCAACACCATGATAAATGTATGTTAAACGTGATTCGCGTATGTAGAAGCTGTGGGTGTTGATCGATCGCGCACCGCGGATCTAGAACGAGAACCTCTCCGAACTCTGTGCCGAGCACGAGGCAGCAGCTCGCTGGATCGTTCCAGGTGTCTCTTCTTATGGCCGAGATCGCGGTCAAAGCATTGCTCTTCACAAGCGGAATTCTTTTGTATTGCTCAGCGAAGCTGGACCTCAGACTCGGATCCATGGAGAGGAATTTTAAGGTCCGCGGCGAGATGAACCCTGCACCGAGCTCCTTTAGCAACAGGTCTAATTCGTCGGCTAGGGTGAGCACGTTCAGCTCCTCCTCCAATCCAGCCTTGTGCCAAATCTGCGGTAGGAAAGTAACCTTACAGGGATCATTTCTTTAATAATCGTTGTAAGACGAGATTGTCAGCTGCTGCACCTCTCGTTCTTTCGGATGCACGTCCATGTGCGGCAAGCAATACTTAAAGTAGGGCCTCATGTTCTTGAAGATGAACACGCTTGATCCAGCGCCCACAGCTACCACGGATGATCGGGATTCTCCGTTCTCCGTGTAAAATCCGACCACCCCGCAGGATGGGTACACCATGTTGTGCTCTGTTATCTGGTCACCTCCTTTATAAACTCGGATCTGAAGATGGGGGGGGCGTAAACGGGCAAAATGAAGATAATTCTGTGAAGTACCTGGAAGCTAAGCTATGCCAAGCTGTGCTCTGCGTATCGAAACAAGATTCCTTAATTTTCTGCGATCTATGTATCGACGCTGTCATTAACTGCTCTATCCCTATGTGATTATCTAAAGTGGCAGAATGTCCACGTCCTCCAATTGTTTAAAAACAGTAAAACGTTGCTACCTTCGTCGAATTGACGCCGAGTACTCCCAAATCGGCGCAGATAAGCCTAGCATCCCCATCGCCAGTTATATCCACCATATCAAGTCCATTTGGCATGGTGTACAATCGGGCCCCTGGTTCCCAGAGTGCTTCGAGCCATCGACTGATACGGAGACTGGTATTCTGATCGGCTCTAAAACATTGAAAAGTCATCAGGCTATACGTACATTGTTTAGTTCGGCAATTAACCATCTACGTTCGTTAAACACTTCGATAAATTAGTGATTTCATTATCGTTTACCTCAGCCCCTGCATCCTTCAAGTCTTCTTTTATTAATCGAATGAAGATCTTAGTTTCAGTGTCGCATAATCAATTCCCACGTTCAAAGATGTTAAGGCGTGCAGGTTCTATGCACTGTGCAGTGGTGCGGCGTAACGGATCGTCATATCGCTACCAATATGTTGTGTATCTTGAAAGAATTCCTTCTCCGTACGTGGCCGGAAGTGCACTGAAGAAATTGCAAGTTACAGGCCTGACAGGCGTCGTTCATATCGAAAGATCTGTCCGGAAAAGTTGTCCAGCGATGCAACAGTGCCGGCTGTCCCTGCCTTTGTTGTGGGCGTTTGTATCCATAGAAATGTCCGTGGATATAAGATATCAATGA
Organism: Andrena haemorrhoa; assembly: GCA_910592295.1. Classification (NCBI taxonomy): domain Eukaryota; kingdom Metazoa; phylum Arthropoda; class Insecta; order Hymenoptera; family Andrenidae; genus Andrena; species Andrena haemorrhoa. The sequence continues at coordinate 12,099,117 of OU342944.1, read as the reverse complement.
TCGCGCGCCACGCTTTGCGCGCGATGCCAGCAGGGGGTGCAATCCAGTTAAATTAATTAACGTTGTTATAATTTTGTTCGGTAGTAGACGACGAAGTAGGTGATTCTACGTGACAAAATGATCCATAAATCGGGAGTAAAGAAATTGCGGTGGACGCTTCGTTCTTTAGTTACTAATGTTTAAAAATAAAGGGGCTGCTGCGATAAGGAGGCAGCTCCACTTTCGGGTGAAGAACTCCTTTTTACACCAAGTGAAACATCACATTTTTTAGCCTCGGAGGTTTCTTTAACGTTTGAAGGCTCGATATACAAATAGCTCTGAAAACTCATAAAGAAGAATAATGAAATAGAATACCTACGTAACAAAAATGTGTAAAAAGTGAAGCCACCTACTTATTGCTGCAAAGTGCAAACCCTTCGATTCGGGTCAGGAACGCCTGAAGAACGGCAATTCGGCGTACAGCTGCCTAAGCAACGCGCACCGCAGATCGCCGAATTGCCATTCTTCAGGCGTTCCTGCCTCGAATTTTCAAATATTAATAACTAAAGAACGAAGCCTCCTTTGGTAATTTCTTTACTCTTGATTTTCCACTTATTTTGTCACGTAGATTCACCCATTTCATTTTTTACTAGCTGTTGGCTAACACCCTGCATTATAAGCTTGCATTTACTGTCACATTTATATCAGTGAACTTTTTGAAATTCACTCGCTACTGTCTGACATAGTTCCGATTTCATTGAAACGAATTTTATCTTCTTCGCGAATTTATGCCGAATTTCTTGCACCTGTAATTATTATTTGAATCATTGTTGTCATCGCGTCTGCCCTTCGCCAAGGTACACAAACGAGCCCTGACCTCTTCATACGTAAACACGCGAGTTACCGTTGCTAAACATATGTGACAGCCTGGAGGGAAAGAGATTGCTGGTCGCCAAACCAGTTAATTTTGCGAGGATACTTCCGGGAATTCATTCCCATTGGAATCTTACAAGCGAGGTCTGATATATCAAGAATCATTAATCAATTCAAACCGATCGCGTCTCCTACGGTTGAAGTTTCAGTACCACGTGTTATCGTTCCATGAGAACAATGATATCACCCGCATGGCTGATACCGAACACGAAATGCGAGCACTCGGTAACTCCGGCGATCTACACACCAGAAATAGTTTAAAACCGTCGTCAGAAAACTTCTGGCAAAATAAGAACGGCAAGCCAGGACAGGATAATTGTGGGGGTCGCAAGAGATCGGAGCAATGGAGCAGAATCCAGTGTCCAAAATTCGTTGACTTCAACAATTTGCCGGAAACTGGGGATTCATTCTTCGGTAAGTGATCCCGTACTTCAACTTCGAAAAGGCTAAGAAAATCAGTCAATTTTCCACCGACAATTTCTATTTCTTTCAGATAGGGTGACCGTAATCGTGAGCACACCGAAATCTGCCTTCGACCATGGAAACCTCCCGAATTCTTTTGAAGAAGAAGATACGCTGATTGCGTGAGAATCGCGAATTTATTTGAGCAGGATGCGATAGGAATTATTTTTACTATAAAATTTGTTCGTATGATTTCAGGCCGGTTAATCATGTTTCACTGTCCCGTGTAGAGCACGACCCGCCCAAGGAAGCGCCCTGTATCTTGAACAATGGAAACGAGAAATCTGAAGAAGATTATGTGGTCCACGATGCTCGCTGCACCAGGGTATTTAATTGTTATTTACAAGGTCGACTGAATTAAGGCTGTTGGCTTATGAATCCGGGATAAAAGTTTCAGGAAAAAAGGGGTGCGAAAGGAAATTGTGCTAAAGTGAAGAAACCGCAAACCACTACCGTAAAACCGTTTACCTTCGATTTACGGCAAAAGCAGGGGCAGGAACATAAGCAAGAACGTATAAACAGAGTAAAGAAAATTGTAATTGCAATTTGAATATGACTGATAAAGGATTTTCCAACTCGTTGATTATAATTGTCCGTAGATTCGGGAGGAAGAAAAAAAGATGAAGGTGTTTCGAGCGAATCCTGTTCCGAAGTGTTTAAAAGTTCGATCGGTGCCCCATAATACTAATAAACATAAAAGTAATGAGAATAGAACTAAAGATAGAAACGATAAAATAGAGAGCAACGCTAATGAGAAGGGTCAACGTACAAACAGCTCTGAAAACCCCATAAAGAAGAATACAGAGGTAATTGAATCAGAAACATTATACTTCTTAATAATAGTTTACAGTTCATTTATATCGTTCGTGAGATAATTCAGGTTTGGAAGAAACCGCCCTTCGTGCCATCCTTCACAAAAAAGAGTTCAGTACCACCAAAAACACCACCCCTGCATTCAGCATTGCGAGCTAAAGAGAGAAAGCTTTTCGATAATATTATAAAAGAGAGAGAAATGCAGAGAGAACAAGCGAGACAAATGGTGAGTTGGATGCATTTCAATGACGTTTTACTCTTCGAGTTGAGAGATTATATTGTAATGAGGTAAAATTACAGGAGCTCCTTGCCAAGAAGAAGAAGGAGAAAGAGGAAGTAGCCCGACTAAGAAAACAGACTGTTCATAAAGCACAGCCAGTTCCCAAATACAAAATGTGCGCGCCAAGAGCTGAAAAACGACCACTGACTGATCATATCAGTCCAAAATCGTTAAAACGTCGTTGCATGTAGATATATTAGATATTATAATTTAAGAACGCATGGTCAGGGGTGTAGGTGTATTAAAAATTTTACCAAGGTATTCTAGATCATTTATATTGATATCTCTGACATATGTTACTTAGAAATATCTGAATACTCGATGAACAGGCATATACAGTAATTTAAAAACAGATTCTCTTTAACATCTTTTCATAAATTCTCGTATCTGTTTAAAAGCACCGTGTTGTACTGGGTAGATTGTTCGTTTGTACCTCAATTCTTCGAACAATGAAACATGCGCGAAGATCCAGCTTCCCCTTAGCTTTATGAGTAACAATATATAACATTATAGTTTAACTGTATTACATTCAATGCGTTAGGAAATAATACAACTGATAATTAAAATCTATTGTTTGTCATTATAGTGCTTGTCGTATATCTTTTTCAATGTATGAAATTTAAATCGAAACTGAAGGAATATATGTTTAACAACTATTTACGAACGAGAAATTTGCCCGAAAGTCTCTGAAATATTTGGAAGGATCTAACGATGGAAATTATAAAAGTCTGTCAGTCTTCTTTATGTACCTCGAAATCATGTGTGATCGTCGACTTAAACTTAATTACAGACACATACACGTACAATCTGTTAATTTCTGAGTTCGAAAGCATCATCCAATGGAATACTTGAATCAATGCATTCTGAAATTTTAATACGTAGTCAATCCATTCGTTCTACTACATTTATTATAACAGTAATATTTACTTTGAGAATCGAACAGTCTCTGGATACAGTCCTTGATTTAGAAAATTCGCAAATCTATGTTGAAAGTAATGCATTCATTTGCTATCTTACAGAAATGAAATCATTAAGGTAGGATGTGTTTTAAAGTAACACGGAGAACTTATATTAGTTAATAAATACCACGCAAATGTCAGAATATAGTAAAGTAACTTACGGAACGTATTAAACTGTATACAAAATGGAAGACAGCTGGTATAAATTATATCTTACGCCGTACAAAAATTAATTCGCGTTAAAACAAACGTGAGTACATATAATAATACGAAAGTTCGTGTAAAAAGGACTACAAAGAATAAGTCAAAATTAGGGTTGGGTTGGAACCAAACTTTTAAATTCTCGAAACTCGGCTCCGAAACTTTGTAAGGCTTCGAAACTCTCGAAACTTGAAACGAATCTTGCTTTAAGAACTGAAATTTCATACTTTTTCTTATCCGGGTTTCGAGAGTTTCGAGTCACAAAAAAAAACGCAGTTTCGAAATTCTCGAAACTTTCTTCGACTTCGAGGCTTCGACGCTCCGAGAAACCCATCCCTAGTCAAAATGTATTCGTAGATATGTAAATGCAAGTCTAACGTTGTAATACTCTATCAGCATTATTTGCCACGTTCAAGCTACATCTATGAACATAGAACACTGCTTACGATCTCGTTAAGAATTGGAAACTGAAGTACATATTAAGGTATAAAAGAATCTGAGATATATTTGGCACTTGAAGCCTCACTCATATTCCAGTGGGTATATTGTGCATATATATGCATAACTGATATAGGAAGCCCAATGAATGTTATAATAGACAAATATATAAACAATTGTCTTAAAACTATTTTAAACACAGCCAATGACACATCAGTTACACACGAGCATAGCTCTTATAGGACACAAGGTACACGTGAATATGTAAATTCACCAAATCTAAATTTTGCGGAGCATATGCCGTACGATGACCGCCCATCCCCAAAAATATCACCTAGGAAAACAAAACGATCGCTTGACCCGCGTCTCAATGAAGTAATGCCAATGTTGGAGATGGTGGTAGCGATGGCGACGGCGGTGGTCTTGTAAATGTTTCTACTTCGTTACAGTGGAATTGACATACCGTACTAGACGTACTTAACGTAGACTCCGACCACATTCCTCTTCCCTTGGCCTTTCGTCTAGCCCTAATAGTATCTGTACTTGTTTCAGGCACGTTTCCAGGTTTGTTTTTACGAAGGTATTTCCATAGCACACTTAATCTAGGATCATCACAGAGCCACGTAATGCTTGCTATACTTCCGATAAAAAGTGTACGGATATAAATGAAATCATTTACCTTGGATACTGAAACTGAGCAAAATGCGACGATGGGCCGATGATTGCTAGCATTGGGCAGAGAAAGAACGTAGCGTATATCCAGCTTATGCCCATCACGAGTAATAAAAATATACCGATTTGAATATACGCCAATACACAAGAGGGTAACATGAGAGCACCAGCAGCTCCACTCGTCACTGAAGCCATTAATGTCGGGCCACCCATCTGTGTAATGGCTGTCTTCACTCTATCCTCTCTTTCTTTGGATGTGCACGCTTTATAGCTTACCACGTAATGCAAACTGAAATCTACGGTCAAACCTGAAAAACAGTACATTAGTATTATGTACTTGGAGTTATGAATATCGCGACTTAATATTTTAATAAGTACCTATCGCTGTAGACACTGCAACGCTTTCTAGAACATTTAGCTTCCAACCGAGAAGAATCAGACTAGCAACTGTTACTATAATCGCTGCGCCAATTGTTATAATTGCATACAGACTAATAAGAGGATTAAATGTTACAAATGCCAAGACTGTAAGGGCTAATATCAGTGAAACTCCCATCGCCCAAAGTGTACCTTCGTACAACGTTCGCTGCAGCTCGTAGAATTCTAATCTGCTAACGAACCAGCCACCGCGCATACCCAACGGTGCACTTTTTAGTTTATCTTGCATCCAACTTTCAACCTAGAAAAATATAATTAATCTTCTTCATCTCCGAAACTGATATATTTCGCAGGTATGCATTTATACGTACCTGATGGAAAAATTGATTCATACTCGAGAACGCGAGACTGTAGTTATATATGCTATCGTATTCAACGATCAAAGCTTTAATTTTAGGCGTCGGCCTCGTCACTGAATTCGTGTCGTTCGATACTTGCAATTCAGTGAGATTCGGTTCGTTCAAAAACTTAATACCGGCAGACCCGCCGTTACGAACCCACAAGTATGAAGGCGTGCGATATAATTCCGCGTTAACTTCAGCCGCACACCTTTCCAAAACGCTGGAGTTATACGGAAATGTGCTCTTCTCGCAACACGGCGTATAGTTAATACGCGAGTTAATGGGATCCTCGCAACGCCTTTGCATCCAATTGTACAATGATTCGATGAAGCAATTCGGAAGTAGAGGTCCTAAGGTATTGCGATAGAATGGTTGAGCTCGTAAATCGCGACAGAATTGTTCCAGCCATGATTGCGAGTCTGGGTGAGATACATCAAATGATTCGTCCCATTCTGGGGTGCCTATTAAGTCAGGGTCCAGGTAATTACCATTGTCAATTGGTTTTATACCCCATACAAATCTCAATGGCAATACATCTCCATTATCAATCTAATATTAGAAGCTTGTTGTTAGTTTACTGAGAATCTTTATGAAAATGCTAAAATAGAACGATATCTGTAAATCTTTTATACGTACCGTTTCGTGCTTCTCGAACCAGAATTTGCGGGAATATATGAAGTCGTACTTCTCGAATGAATGAGAGCTATCGAATAATTGGAATTCAGCAGAATCTGGTAACTGTAATCCTGGATATTGGAAAACGATGATGCAACATATTATTGCTATGGCGCCCAAACTTAGAAACCAGCACCACCGAAATTTGATTACTGTCTTCGTTAGGAAGGTATTAAAACCTATTGTCGCTTTATCTCCGAACAGCCGTAAAGGCCGAATAACTTTTCGCGTTATAAAATTGGCAGGGGATAAAATGTTCGGTTTGAGTCGTTCCGACACAACCACGCATGCTGGCAACCAAGTGATCATCAAGAAAAAATTCGCAATCACAGTCATTCCCGAAAATAAACTAAAAATTCAAGTAATTAGTAGGACGTAAATAGTAGAGCTTTTATTGCTTTTGTCTTTACGAAAGAAGTGTGCAAATGTATACCTGAAACAATTAATAGCGGTAACGTTACTAACAACCGATGCAAAGAAGGCTACGGCAGTGGTTAAAGATGTAACGAACATAGATGGAACAGCGTGCTTCATTGTTTCTTGCACTAGTTTAACTAATCCGTCGTTTGATATCTTTTGTTCTTTTCCTCTCTCCCAAATTTTGCAGTATATAAATGCATCGTCCGCGCCTATTCCTTAAAAATGAATAATGTCGATATTAGATACGATACTAAGAACTATATTTTATGTCACATCCATATACTTTATAGATCCTTACCTACAGCAACGACAATTGCCAACAGATTCATGAATGGGAAAAACTTTATATGGAACACTAAAGTATAAAACGCATACGAAATGCCGAGACTGAAGATTACTGCTATAATTGTTGTAACAGTTAGCAACAGAGAGCCAGTATATGCCCATATACAGACTGTTACGAAGGCGAAACCAGTGAGTAACAGAATAGAATCCGAAACCAACAATCTATCGAATAATGTACTTTTTAAACCCAATTGCATCCCTTTGACACAGAATTTTCCATAAGATAAGCCATCGGTGTTCAATTCTTTGTAAAAATCTAAAGTGGCGGAGCTCGCAGCTATCGGCAAAAATATCATGGCATATCTCAACGTAGAGTTAAACTTATTCAGAGAATTTTGCTTCTGTAATAGAAATTAGAAATTTTATTAAAACACCCTTCGGCGTTAACAGTAATTTCCATCGTACGGTAACTAATTTTCTTACATGGTCCGAGATAAAGTCAGTATCCAATAAATAATGCAGCAAGTGGTAAGCTGCGTTGTGCATGTAGCACTCTGTCGGGACGTGTCTCTGACAGCTTAAATCGTCCGCACAGTTTGATATCAACTGGAAATTGCGGTAAAAGTAAATGCATCTTTGTAAAAGAGTTTCCACGCGACTGAGATCGTTTTCCGTGACACCCAAACAGGAAGTTCGATTAGATAGAAGCGCAACATAATTCGCTGGTGACCAACTTCGACAACACTTCTGCTCGTCGCCGTTGTGCTCCATTTGCATTTGACACAAGGAAGGAAACTGAGAGTTCGATCGTAGCTCCGCATCGATGTGGCATTGCGCCAATACACCCTCCATCGACCACAGATTTGTATCCTCGGAGTCTCTACCGATAACGACTCGTGCATAAGCAGAAGACGGTAAATTACAGAAGAAATCCTCGCCGTCGATGTGATCTTGACTATTATAATCATTTGCAATATCCAGTCTGTTATTATTCTTTAATTCTCTCAGTTCCTCCCATTTATCTTGTGTTTGATATTTCTTCCCTCCTTTCTTCTTATTCTTAGGTTTCTTTCTCATAATACCCTGACTGACCCAGCTATGGTTCTGCGTATTAACTTGATTCTGTATTTAGAATCACATTATGGCGTTAATTTATGACTAACATGAAATCAGATACATGGCCCATGATAGAGTTACCTGTGGATTTAGGCGCGCGTAATAGTAATATTCTAAAGGATTATCGATAAGTTGCCCTCTAGGCTTGCTCGCTTCCATTAAGTTTTGCCAAGCAATGAGTCGTTGAGCTAGTGTTGTACCTCTGGCTTCAAAGCCCTTCATAAAACAAACGGAATGTGAAGAAAGAGAAGTATACCTACTACGATAATTTGTAGCTGAAATTAATATCCACTCACCAACTGAGGATCAGAGAAATCTGGAAACTTTTTCACGGCTAAAGGAACAATCAGGCATGTCGAAGAGAATATAAGTATTACCATTAGAATGGTATAAGGATGATGAGCTATTACACGAGAGAACCACCACACTTCCATTTCAATAGCTGTATTTTCTCTCCTTTTCGACTTAACTCATACTTCGTTATAAATTATAAAAGTTTGAAACAGATAATACTGAACTAGTATCGCCACGATCGTGGTGGGAATCGCACGCTGTCATAGCATTGCTTCTTCAAACTGTCCTCAGATTTTAACTGTTCACGTTATGGTTAAAACACCGCGGTGTAACGTCAACGACGCGAGCATTTTCTCTTTAAAATCTTGCACGACTCTGTTCAACTTCGTTCGTTTCTTACACTGCGATCTCTATTAGACTTGTCATTTTTCTCCCAATAATCATTTCGTGTATTATTCTCGAACTTATATGTTCGGCAAGCGTGAATGTTAAAGCAGCGGAACTCCTCGCCAAAATTCGTACAAGAATCTCGGCGAAATTGTCGCTTAAAGAGATCTAATTTTATGCAAAACGTCCGGACACAATCACTCAATTTAAAAACTAACATGGACTTCCCACTGAAAGGGGTGACACGTGTTTATATTGGCAGTAACAAATGGGACAATCCACGGACCTAAGAATATATAATGAGCCATACATGCATATAGGTATGCTGTCGGGCAGTTTTCGGGCAGATATATTTTTGGCTCTGTTTTGAAAAGAGAAGCCGACACGAATTCGAAATAAATATTAAATTGAGGGTTGATGAAAAGGAGATGGAAGGACATGGTCAGAAACGTAGCCTTTATTTGTAAGGATATTTATAAGCGTATATGAATCGAGCTAAGAATTCTAAAAAATGCATTTTAAATTAAAAGATTTATTATATTCTGTATTTTTCAATACGGAACTATTACAATTTTAGGGATTGAAATCTAGTAACATCACTCTCCATTTTAGTTCCGTACTTTCTACGCCTTTATATTGGTATTCTTCGACTTACACGTGATGAACTCTCATTCGTGTTTTACGTTTATGTGTGTGCATGTATATGTGTCTTCCACCATCATACACGTGTCCAACTTCAAGAAGAATTAGACATTTGATTAGAACTTCGTTATTCTAGAATTTGAATAAATATAATCTAGCTTCTTGATTAAATACAATGTAAGTGCAGATTAAAAGCTTGTATATTCTTCTATATACAGTTATTTTTCAACTCTAACTCACAACCATACATTTCCATTGCAGATGAAAAGTATAACAGTGGTGTTTTCTATTTTATTCATAAATAGTTATGTTAAATGTACAGAAATCGATAATAAGTTGTTAAAATGTTTGGGTAAGTTGAGCCACTTTTATGCGCATGTAAAGAGTAACATAGAATTATTTATCCTGAATATCAATTAGAATTATAATGTATTAATATTAATAATATGTAGTTTGTAGATCCACTGTGAAAGAAATCGAAGGAGAATTAGCAAAGATCGATCCTTCGATCGAAGTTGAAGTAGGTAATTACAGATTAGATGCACAGGGAAATATCATTCGCAAGAAGGTGACAATGAATTTCTACAATATTCTTTATGTTACTTCTAACATATACTTTCATTGTTCCGACTGAATTCTTAATTACAGATACCACTAGCTCAATCCGAAGTACACCTATCCGATGTATTGGATGGTATTTGCGAAAAAATGTCGGATTACGTGAGAGCAACGTATAAATCGAATGGTCAGTTAACAATCTTAAATCTTATGGGTCCGTCCGGTGGTATGAATCCTGAAATGGCTAAAGTAGACATTATTCAAGATGGGGATTTAAATAAAAGTTTACAATACTATGTGAGTAAATGTAACGAATTATTTTTCATTTATTCTAAACTTCGTACAAAAGAGTTATTAATATCTTCGTGATATTTCAGTGTGAAGGAATAGTAGAGGAGTTCGAAGATTCAATAATTTCATTATTAATTCACAAGGAAAATAATATCAAATGGCAGTTATGCACAAACACTACAAAGCTGTGCAATCCTGCGGAATTTACTCGCGAAGGTGATGACGCCGAGGAAAATGACATAGACGAAGAACGCGATGAATTATAATGGCAAATAATAAAAGTCGATATATTTGCGTCAATATATTTTTTTAAAACGTGGAAAATTAAGTATGCCCTCCAGTAATGTAACACATTTCAAGCAAGTGCAGAGCACACAAGCATGAAGTGTGATGTGCATTTAAAACAAATAAATACAAAGAAATTTGAGCTACGAGTTCGATTTAATATTCACAGATTTAAACTTCAATTTGAAATCAAAGAGATCACTACAGGCATGCATATAATACATGAGCGACTTAGTCTGCAAATTAATTAATATGGAATAATTTTTCTTTACACAAATCGTTAATTTCAATATCTGATCCAAATATGTACAACGTTACAAAAGGATCGTTACACTCGACTTGGCCGATTCGAATAGAAACGGTTAACGGTTTTCAAAATTCAAAGACAGAGAGCGCTCTGATCGTCGGATTATAGCGATGGAAATGAATATTTTTAAACAGGGAACATAATTTACATTTTATTCAGAATATACTGGTAGTATAATTACATTCGAATCTGAAGGAATTCTGCTATTTGGAGGAATTAAATACTGTAGCGGATAACCAGAGAATTAGTTAATGCTTGCAGTCCTCTGACGGTGTATCTATGAGGCTCGGTCACAGAGTAATCCGAACGGGTCGCTCCTCTACGATACCCAATCATAATCCACGGTCTTCATACCCAGGCTTCTGTGCGCGCTTGTTTCGTCGTCGTCGCCGCCATCATTACGAAGACCAAAGAGGTTGGTTTTACTGATTTTCGCGTGCAAGTGTCGTTACGAGAAAGCCAGCACAAATGAAGATGGTGGATAAAATAGACATGAGTCTGGACGATATTATCAAGCAAAATAAAGGGACCAGACCGCGCGGCGGCGGTGGCAGACGCGGCAGAGGTGCCGGTAACTCACCTCGCAGAGGAGCACGCAGAACTCAAAGAGTTGGTGGTGGCGTCATGCGGGGACGCAGCCGTGGTGGCATTACGCGAAATTCTCTCCCGTATACCAGGGTAAGGAATCACACTTGTGCATTTCTATTCGACCAATTTCGCACGATTAATATCGCGCACACTTTGTCACGTGTGCCATATTATCGAAACCTATCGCATTACTTCCGCCCTAAACGCTTGTGTATAAAACACCGTAATCCACGGATACAGTAACGACCGGATTTGAAAGCAAAATAGTGTCGCGAGTTGACCTCTTGTTCGAAACACTTATTACATTCGATGTCGAGTTCCTCGAGAATTATCGCGCGTGGCACGCTTTTCTAATACAGCTCGCTGGTTCTAAGAACGTCCCTTTATATCGTTTCTTATGCGATCACTCGCTTGTATGCTGACGTAGTGATTTGGAATTAAGAGTTATGCGACATGAAATGTAATTTAATCATACGCGTGCGTGAATCGAATATTTCGGGGTAATTTATCATTTTCTTCGGTTTATTTTATAAAAACACTTGTGCAAAGAATATTACATTTTTACGCATCGTACGAATCGATAAGTGGTGTATGGTAATGTAAGGGATATTCATTCGTAGGGCGACGTAAACAGTGCATGGAAGCATGACATGTTCGATGGGGTCAAAAAAGTTGGCCGAAGTGCAATTGGAAGTACAGGGACAACCAAGCTCCTTGTATCTAACCTTGATTTTGGAGTGTCAGACTCAGATATTCAGGTATTGATATAAAATTGTTATATTAATCGAAATGGAAGCAAGTCTGAAGTTAAAAGCTAAAAAAATGATAATTTATCATAATAACGGAAGATCGTCTGTTCGATGCTACGAAAATAATAGCGTCAAACATTTTCCGAGGAAAGTTAAACGCTGACGGCATGCTCGTGTGTTTCTAGGAATTATTTAGCGAATTCGGCCCCTTGAAATCAGCAGCGGTACATTACGACAGGTCTGGGCGATCTTTGGGTTCCGCAGATGTAATATTTGAAAGAAGAGCGGATGCTATTAAAGCGATGAAACAGTATAACGGCGTACCTTTAGACGGTGCGTAGTTGAATGTATTTTTGGACTAATAACTCTTGCCTGGAATGTCTCTTTTTAATTATAAAATTCCGCCTACATTTAGGGTTTCAGTATCACTAATTAATCTGGTCTCCAGTTTATACCTAGCGACATACTGTTTGAGCATTTTCTCTTTTATTCTCCCATAAATACTCCGACATGGGATGACATTAGAGAAAAGCGAATTTCAAAAGAAGTTATTGCGAATTATGATTTGCACAACTGTTCACATCTATTATTGCAATGTGTGATATACATCGGCAGGTCGTGAAATGAACATACAAGTTGCCACCTCTGAAATACCATTCACATCTATCCGCGGAGGCCCGAGACTTACCGGCAGTAATTATACACAGAGACCTCAGCCCCGCTTTAGGGGTAGTCGTGGAACAGGATCCGTCAGAGGTATGCGATCTAATGATCTTGGACGTAAATGAACGAATCACGCGCCGAGGATCAGGCGCCACTCTAATATCGGCAATGCGTTTTATTTGAAGGTCGTGGAACTGGTCGACGTGGTGGCAGAGGAGGCAGCAGTCGGCAAGCACCAAAAACTCCCACCGCTGAAGAATTAGATGCAGAATTGGAAGCTTATGTGAAAGAAGTAAAGTAACAACGTCACAAATCTTCACACTCTTTAAGATTTTGTTCTGATCTGACTTAACACGATAAATTGTGTTTCCCTGATTTTCATGAGAATATATAAAAAATAAGTATAACTGTATCATTAGCAAAATGTTATAAGAAATTTCTTTTAAATGGATTTTTTTTATTTTTGACGTTTTCTCTGGAAATTGGCATACAGATTTTACAGATTCTTAAGAAAGATGATTTATAGGAGTTCATAGATTTTTTTATGATACCTTAACAAACAGGAAAAGAAAAAATAAAGAAATTATTATGTAAAGGCTGTATGGATTTGTATGTACTATCGTGCGTGTGTGGTTATCAGATGAAAAATACAGTAAAATTCATCTTTAAAAGTTGTTGTTTATCAAAGTACAGAATGTGCTTCTAGCCCTCAATCTAATTAATTTTTACGAATCGCGAAGTATCGAGATATTCGGACATTTTAACGTATCCATCTTTGCAACTTAGTTTACACCTTGTAGAACATCCTATTATGTGCTATATGTCAATTACTATATCTCGCAGTACCATATCTTTGTAAATCATGTTTAATGAATTGTTTTCTTTTTTTTTTTACCATGAACAATCAAAACTACCACTATCTGTAGCTAATAGCTCATAGTGGAATAAGGCTGTGACATACTGTTATCTAGTCAAACTACTAATGAAAATATTTTACTGTGCAGTAATGGGCTTGTAAGACAATGTATACGCTTTTACTCATGCAGCGTATGAATGGCAATGCAGTGGTACAAGACTGAAGCAAAGAAACTGACGAGTCATTACCTAATAAAGAACAATGTTCTTGAGAATCAAATAATTTTTATTTCCCACCTAATCAAAGATGTCGCATTTATTTATTTGGCCAGAGCTTGTAACTCTCTAAGAGCATCGATTTCATTTCAAACTTGTATAATCCTTTTATTTACACGAAGTCTATGAAATCGAGGTTTTTTGTTAGAACGCTGAAATATTAGAAAGCCATGAGAGATCGGTAATTACAAAGGCATTTTTACTTATAGAACATTCTTTATTTTATTTAAATAATCACACGAGGTATCATTTTGTACATATGTAAAAATATTTGCTAATAGATACCACGGAGTGGGCTAAATTGCTTTTCACTCCTGATTGTAAAGTAGATCACTACAGAGTTGTACTTGTTTGTATCTTAAGAAGTCATTATTCAATGCTCCTGGAATTATTAATTTTCTAAATACTTAATAATAAGATCAGTCGAGTTTAGATAATAAATTTTTACTATGCAATAATTGTGTACAATACGAGGCAACATTACCACACCAGTGTTTTAAATTATAAAAGATAGATAAATGATGTCGATCTTTTTTATAATCTTTTGAGTGTTCTCTTCTTATCTTTTAACATTTTTTTCTTTTCCGCTGATAGTTTTTTATCCCCCGCATGCTTTTTTGGGAGTGGTCCTCCGACTTCAGAGGAAGCGCAACTTTCCAGACCTGCTTTGCTGCCCTTTCCACCTCCCTGAGGCATAAGTTCGTCACACATCATTCATTATTGGGGTATGTGTGTGTGAATTAACTTAATACGCCTTTCGATAATACGTTACCTGTGCATGTATCTCTGTCATCATTTTCGCTCGCTGCGAGTAATCATCGTACCTTTCTAGAAGCAATTTACCAGCTTCTTCGTTTAAAGCAGATTCTGCATTTGGCACTATTAAGAGGCATTTTACGGTCTGGAAATTAGAATTCATTGTAAAAATTAATAACGTTTGCTCTCATTCTCTTAGCCTTGTAGTTAACAATATACTACCCAAAGTAGTCAGATAAGTTAAGGCTGGATCGGACACGTCTAATAATTTAGTCGAGTGGCGAGTAATTTAGTTATTTACCATTATTTTGCTAAACTACTCGACTAAATTTTAGTGTCCATGCACGGTAAATTACTAAATCACTCGCCACTCGACTAAATTATCGGATGTGTCCGAACCAGCCTTTAGCAATAACAAATACCTTACCAGTAATATATGTTTAATTCCGAGATCTGATTTCCAATCCTTCTTTAAAGTATTAACGCATATCTCTCCATTTTTCGCAACGTTTGGATGGAAAATTTTTGTGAGGAAAAATGCCTTTGGTGGTCCTTGGGGAAAGTCTTTGCCAAGCGCTAATTTCACTCTGAAGAAACCGCCGGCATATGGTGTTCCCGCTGACATTAAAACAAATTTATGCTTCTAAATTACGAACCCCATAATTCTGTACATTTATATGAAACTTACTGAAACGAATGTAACATGTAAACTTATAAAATACTCGGTACCGAATGAGAATTCTCAATGACAACGGACTGTAGATCGACCTAAGATTTTCTACGATTATATTGGAAAGAAAGTAGAATAAGAAACGTCGCACGTACACGGTAAACAAACGTACCTATGGCTGCATAAATATTTACACGTATTCATTACACATGCATAATTGACGTACGAATAGGTTATGATCGAGTAATTACGAAATTTTCTAAATAATACGTATTAATCGATCTAGGATTTAAGAGGGCGGTAATAATGCGGGGCTTAATCTTACAGGGTCCTTCGATAATAGCTTGAATATCAGTAACATCCTCCTCGTTCAAAATAACACGAATACCCTCGGGTGGCTGCGTAGCCAATTCGCTCATTTCCTTAGCCACACGCCGTATAATTTGCGGAGATAAGTTTTCGACATTTGATATCTGAAATGATTAATTGGAATACGCTGTTGAATGCAGGGGAGGGAAGATATACAAGGGGAAGCCCTTGCCCATAACCAGAACATAAACACGGGGCCACCGCCGTTATAAGTTTGAAGTTACGGAATAATATCTGTCGCCAAGTACTCACAGAATTTACAGCGGCCATATTCAGCGAGTTTCCAAGGAAGTTTCAGCTAAACGCGCTCGGGACGCGATTGTTTGATGTATACTGTTAGAAAATCTTTAACGTCACAACATCAGCACAGCATCGCCTGCAATAACCAACATTTTGAACTGACAGCCAATCGCGTGCGAGTTACAATAATCTCGAAGCTGGAAGTCGATCCTTCGCCGTTTCGTGTTTTCAAGCAAAAAGTATCCGGCGTCCGTGAGTTTCGGCGAGGGGACGTCATAGTAATCGAATTACAAGAGCGAGGAAATGATTAATATTACAAGACCGTAAGGCCGGATAATGCAAAGAGATCGCTGCTGCGCCGTATCATAGCTTCCATTTAATCCCAAGCTCGTGGTCGTAGCAGTACGCCTGCACCTTTGGTTCCACCGGATTTGAATACTTCGTTACATATTAGGCAGGATGACCGACAGTGCGACAGTAGATAGGGTAAGGTTTCATCTCGCATTCCTTCTATTTCACTCGTAAAAAAATATTATTGGCCTGTCTCATTCAGGAACACGGCTGGACAGTGTCTTCTGCACTGAATCATACAAGTCTCGTTCTGGAGAAAAATCAATGACAGTGACACTCATTTCTATCCTCTGACAATGCAATGTTATTACAGGAGAAGCACATGAAACAATTGAAACGGAGTATGGAATGTTGGCGTGAAGTGATACTCCCCTTGAATTCCATTCTATTATGGGAGAAATCTTGGTACCCTGGTCTTATATTTGGAGTCACAAGCACGATATTCTTGTGAGTAGAAATGCTTGTACACGACGCATAAATGTGTATTACTGGCTGCAACGAATTGTTTAAACTTTTAATTCGTCTCGATTAAATTGTGAAAGAAATATGTCTCTTCTATTCGTTTCAGGAATTCTCGGTAAAACTAATTTACAAAATAACGGCTAGGAGTTCTTTTAACGTTCCTTTCGTTGCGATATTTATCAATGTACGCGTGTATGCCGCGTACTCTGTCAAATATCCGTCAATTGTTTCATTTACATATTTCTGTGTACCACCGAAGCCTGTAAATATCTTGCAATGCCTGTGAGATTCTTTTGTTTACAGTCTGATATGGATGTTGGAGCCTGCTCTGCTTAGAATAATATCTGTATCTCTTCTTGTGTTGGCCTTAGTTGATTATCTCGTACCACCTCTGACAGGCTTCTTGTGTACTTTCAATCCTTGGACAGGCCAAAAAGAGAAAAAGTTGAATGAGATTTGTCAGAATCTGTCTGCAACGATCTTACAGTTACAAAGCCTATGGAGAATAATGTTAAATACACGAAATGACCGTCCTAACGTTGTAAGTTGGCGAATAGTGGATTTAGTACCTGAAAATTGATATGCCGTATATATTTAACTTTTATGCATGAAAATTATTGAGCTCTGTTATGTTCCAGTACTACGCCACCATAATATCTTGCCTCGTTGTTTGTATATGGATTGGAAATACGATCAACAATTTGCTCCTACTTTATCTTGCTGGTAACAATTTTGAGATTTATTCACTTGCATAATGCTCTAGTTCGTAACATGTACACGCTAAAGTTAATTCTGGCCCTCGGGTATGTTACAGTGACCGTTATTCTACTTATGCCAGGATTCAGACACAAAGTATGTTCAGTACCGTTCTTAACATTTCTGCCTGATTATTTGAACGAAGCGAAAAAATCATAATCATCGTTTTGTATGTATTCCCTCTCACTTCATTCTCTATAAGGCTTCTCTCATGACATAAATTAATTCGTAATTTATTAGTTCGATACTAGGGTGAAATAGATGTTATGCTTCCACGGTAATTGTATCTACCGTGAAAGTGGTCTTCTGTTCTGTCGTTTTATGTGATACGTAACATGATAACTCATTTTTAATGCACTTTTATACTACAAATATACTCCTACGTCGTTTCTTTATTATAAAAGCAATTATAATAAAGGTATTCCGTATTTTACCAACGTTTATTTAAATAGGAAAATGATGCTCGATTACGATACGTTTCTGTTGCTAAAGATTATTTCGTTAAACGCCAGGCGACATATTTTTAGTATATGTAATGTGAATTGCATTAGACATTATGTATTATTAAAGGTGTTCACAAGAATCTGTTGCTTGAATTTTTAAAGCGTTCGAAACTCGCGGGTTCGTTAAAAGAAATTTGGGGCGGCGCTGATAGCGCAAATGAATGTAGGGCTTGTTTATCATTTATCATGTGTGTACCTTGACCAAGCCACTTCATTTAATGATAAACATCAGGAGTGGTCGAACGAGAATCTCGTAATTATGCTACGGACAGTTACGGTATCGCACACCTCGTTAATTATAAGTGGAACGAATTCGTTGGGCTTCTCAGTTATATTGGGTTAGGTTTTCCTTCTCCAGTGCAATTATTGTTTATGTCAATTGTATACGTGTTGTCGTCAACAAACCTTTCGTTAGCGCAGTTTTTAAAATAGTTTCTAATTCCTCATCTATTCTACAATATAACGTACATTATACGAGAGAATAATGGACACAATACTGAAGTTAAATGAACAAACAGCGGGCAGAGACAGAATTGTCAGGTACGTGAATTACATTCTGCTTCGAGGCATTTCTAAGCGCGGCGAACAAGTCAAGTCAATAACAGAGCTACAAAGATTTAATGGCTGTTAATAATTTACAGATTAATGCAATATGGAAGTCGGGCTTATTGGTATTACGCTCAGAATGTCCGTACTACGCAACATTCTGCTGAAATTTTAAGGAGTTTAGAATACACTTTCAGTTCATTTAGAAAATGTACTATTTCGCCGATGTTCCGGAGTTTAGTGCCAGCGGCTCTACCACTAACGTTCTAATCTCTTTCTTTTAGTATTACGTCTTGGAAGATGCTTGGACAGTTTGTACTCTGCCTTGAAAATAATGAAATATCCGGACGTAACAGTGAGAGTTACTTTGTCGATATCGAAAATTGCTAACGCTCTATACCTACTGGCGGATCACATAATTTGGATCGGTCGTGTCGGATTATTTAGAGTCGACATAGAGAAATGGAGCAAAGTAGCTAATAAATACTGGTTAATGACCATTATTATGAATCTTACAAGGGACATATACGAAATTATTAAAATCCTGGACAGTGCAGGGAAAGGTGTATTGGCGACGCCGAATCTCTCTACCATAGGCACGCAGTATGAAATGTTGTATCATTTAAGGAACCATAAAGACGTCGTAATGGACGCCATTAAAAATGGATGCGATTTGTTTATTCCATTGACAGCATTAGGTTTTACCAAATTTACTCCCGGTACGATAGGTATATTCGGTGTTATCTCTTCGGTTGTAGGTCTTTATACAATAATTCACCCGTTATATAAATTAACACCAGCATAAAACCTGTTCGTGCGATGTATTATTTTTTATATATACATATATATATATATAATGTACATATACATGCATTACAAATCATTTTAATTAAAAAGTGAAATATATTCAGTATATTTTATACTATATTACTTTTATATGGGTCTTGTATTTTATTAGGTTTGTATATTTTAAACACTTATACAACAACGGTTCTGTGATATTTAAATATATTGTGATTTATTTCTGGCACGTTTTTTTAAATAAATTTCTAATACCTTAGAAAAGCTGAGGCGCTATATAAAAAAAGGATCGGGCTAAAAGGTGAAAGGAAGTATTTATTCAGCACCAAGTCACAGTTTTATGGAAACATATTTAATAGTCTGTTAACCTCAATTGTATTAATGATATACAGTAACAAAGCTGCTGTAAAAAGTTATCGCATTCATTCGATTGTAAAATCTCAAGCGTTACTCTCCGTTAGTATAGGCACTGATCCTTCTTGGATTATCAATTCGTACTTGTTAGAATAGTACATTAACAAAATTCCCCATTTGCCGCAAATCATGGACCAAACAGCCTGTATCGCGGTACTCTCCGCAACTGGCACGATGGCTAAAACATTAGGCGTACAAATTTTAACAAACCTCCATGAAAGTTGACGAGTTTCGATAAAACTCGCCCTACATAAAGCAGTATATTTAAAATTACTTGTACGTCAGAAATGATAGGATAGTACACTTACGAATCTGATAATAAAATGTGAGGAAGAGGTACCAAATTAGAAATGCGGTACCAGCAACGGCACTCACGAAACCGACGCAATTCAGATTCCGCAATGTGACTTTAGTGTGCCATCTTTCTAGAACTTCGTTTCCTTTAACCCAGTGCAGGTGAAAGCAAACTGCAGCTAATATACCTATAAAATATACAAAGCAACACGAAAATATATATATTTCTCATGGAAAAAGCAAGTAACACCAAGCAACGATAAAAGTGCATGAACATTTTTAATTTATTACATCTATTGCCATATGTGACAAGTATTGAATATCAAAAAGCATCGTTACTGCTATAAATATTAGAGAAGAAAGTAGAACTACTCTCTATTACATGAAAAGACACGATTTCACAGTAAAAGAAGAAAGAATCTTAGAATAATAGTAATGTCCGGTGATAGCAGATCAGTTTTATTTCTCATGAAACAAAAGACGACTATGTATTCCTTCTAATAAAAGTACTGAAGTATGTGTTGCGCACGTCAATAGTTTAAGTGTCTTGCGAAAGCATTGTGGAATCCGTGTAATCAGAATTTCTTACACGATTGACGTAAACGATGTAGTACAAAATGTTTACGATTCAATAAGGAGTGCTAACCTGATAAGATCGCCCAAAATCCGTCGTCGGGATTGCCGTATGCGGCGACGAAGACGATACACGCCGATATGCCTACAAACACACCAATAGCGCTTATTATCAGGTGTATGGCAACGTTCCGAATCATTTTTGAATTTTCGTATTCACTGCGCAGTACATATAAGACGGTGTTTGTATCGTGTCATAAGGAAAGTCGGCTTCCGAATGGAATGGAGGCATGCTAAAAGTTACATAGCGCCGGCAGACAGATAATTAAAGTAACTGTTTGCGGCAACAACGAGCTATCTGTAATACATGAAAGTATCGCCGAGATACTCGAAATCGCATTAAACGGACTGTCGATAATTAACGTTGGACTTTATTTCTTCTTCTTTTTTTTTTGTCAAATTTCATCATCATAGCCGGCTTTACGTCCGTTAAATGGACTCGATAGATTCTTATGAATATCGCCCGACAGAGTTCCATAAACTGATATAAGGATTTGTAAGTTTGTTACATATGTGTCTAATCTTAGATAAAATTTTGCATAATGGAATTTAAAACGTTTATTCCGATTCATGGGAATGTCAGCGCGCCATCTGCGAAACAACGTTGCAACTATTCATTCCAATTTCTCCGCGATATTGCAACAGGTATTACTCGTATGTATATTTTGTTTAGATATCGCGAATAGTATTGTTCCCGGTGTATTCCGAATCATCAGGCATGTGTTTCGTTTGCGTGTGTAGTCTGCTATACGTTCAGCATATGCGAGCGCGCTTTATTTCCAGTGGTAACGAGCGAAGAGAAATCGAGTTGGAATAACGTAAGACTGCGTTTTTATGTTTCTAAGGCGTTTATGTAATATCTGTGTAATATGCACCACCATGCTAGTGATAATGATAGCACGAACAGTGGGCTCAATTATCGCGAGTTAGTTACACAGCAACAGAAATTTTCGCGACGTGAAGCTCGCGGTAAATAGTGGTATCGCGCGTTGTAACTTCTTTTATCGTAGCGGTAACGTAGTATCGCGGAGAGAATTATTTATGAGTGATAGTAATTCATTTTCTTTATGGGTCATCATTTATTACTATTCTGGGGTTTGGTCAGCACATGGATCGGATTTCTTGACAGTGACTTCTCCGTTATGAGGTCTTGATTGCGCCTTTTCGTATTCGTGCATCATTACCGTTGCTCCTGTGCGGCCGAAAGTATCTTGGTACATCGAAAGGATTCCACGTAATAGTTTCGGTCTTATGTAACCGAGTACTACATATAATAATACATTATTATTATACTGTGCATTATTTAAACTCTATCACGATTGCACTTCCGGTATCCAGTACCACGATAAGTCACACCATTTATTTCAAACGAAAGCTTACTTCGTTTCGCGGTCGCAGGAGGTGCAAGAACCATTTCTACGTCTGGCTGGAAGTACAAGTGTTTAATATACTCCAGCAATTGGTTCTCGAAATCCTCGCCTTTGCCTTCCTTTGGTTGCTCTTCATCCCGCGGGGTTCCTACACTTCGTCACATACGGTTTTTTTTAAGAAAATTCAAGTGAGAGGTAATTTATTTTTCGCGCGCTACGACTCACGGGGATCCTTGAAGGTGACTTGATAAACGGATCGTGCGTTGTCGAGAATGTGATTGTAGGCTAGTTGCTCGGCGGCCTCGTCTAGTTTAGTAGGAATCGAAGCTACGCGCGGGTCAATCTCTCCTTCACTGATACGCTCCGAGAAATAGTCTCTTGGCTGGATTCTGTGGGAAATGTGAGGCAGATTTTCAAATGGAAATTTCGTGAATTTTTCTCTCTTCATCCCCCGGGACCTGAGGCTTATCTCGTGGACGATTCTTCCCCCGAAACATGTTCCTCAAGACGGGAACTGGCGATCCCGGGGTACCTGAGCTGGCCAATGCTGAGACCGTGAAAATGGCTCAATCGCGAGTATTCTGATTTCTGACGATGAGTGTCCCCAGTCGTATTTAAGGATCACTATTTCTTCGGAAGAAACTTACATTTCTGCTGGTGTCTGTCCTCTGTCAATAAACTGACGGCTGTATTCCGTGGCAAACAGTCTGCAAGATTTTGACATTTTGCTAACATAATTACAAGTGAAAAAAAAGTTAAAAATAAAAATTAGGACCCGCACGGGCAGCTTTGCTGTTTCAAATTTAATTAGTTATTAAATTAAAAACAAAAGACTACGCATATGTGTACGTCTCTTTGTTTTTAACGTGGCGCATTATTTTCAATGTTAAATGATTCCACGCAGTTTGGAGGGTTTACATTTTTTATTGAACGTGACAAATTTTGTACAGCCATCTCTAACGTTGTCGGGTACGCGATAAAAGCGGGGAATTTCGTGTCGAATCGAATTCACAGCTTGCAGTCGCCGAATCTTCTTCTTGACGAAGGCAGCGGCTCCAGATATTGTTGACGATTTTTCATATTGCTTAGACCCATCTTACTATAGGTGTCCATATACTCCGAGCGGCCAGTGAAAGGTTCCCCCCACAGAGAGAAACTTTCTGGAACTAAACATACATTTCCACTCCGTTACATATTCATCTTTAAATTACGCAGACCACTTCGATGACCCTTCTCTTTAACAGTATATATATATATTACATTTCTACGTTCCCCTTTGAATTTCGGGAATCGTCGTCAGGGTCTATGAATATCCGTCTACAAAATAATTCTCTTAGAAAAATCGCGTCTCGAATTCTTGAATCGGCAAGAAAAAGTATCTCCTTCGGAGAATTTCTAAGAGTGCAGGCCATACGCTTTCCAACTTTTCTTGTCCAGTATAAATTTCATAGTGACGGACAAGAAGCTTTTCTTTCAAGTTACTCCAATGATAGTTCGCGAGATGGGGGTGTGTTCAGTGGCGAATTTAAGAAAAAAGGCCCAGGTGGCAAACGTTCTGAGACACCCCACATACGTAACAGAATTGTAAATAAATATCCCGCGCGGGTGGTACGAAAATTATGGGAAACCAAAGAAGATATAATGTTTGTATAAAATCATATTTTTGGGGGGAAAATGGGGCTCTGGGCGCAGGGGCCAAACGGCAACCGTTGATCGGTCGCCCGTTAAATCCGCCACTGTGTTTCAGAAATATTAGCAAATCCAAGGAAATTCCGGATGTTTAGATAAAGCTTTCGAACTGCGAGGAAAGATTCTTTACCTTGTAACAAATTAATCGTTTTAGCCGGGTGAATGTGCGGCCTCTCAATAGCGGTATATCGAAATCTAGTGGGATCCCTGTAGCCTTCCTTCAGTTCCGTAACTTCCTCTTCGATTGGCGAACAATATGGTGAATCAACCGCAGCCACTAGCTGCCTGTACTCGCTGATCGGTAAACCTGAATTCAATGAAGCCAATGATTTTAGAATCATTTCAGACGAACTATTCTGTCGACACTGTTTCCTACCTCTTTTCCCATAATCTGTCTGATAGAAGGTCCTCATCGTCTCGTCCATCGGCTCGCAATGACTGTCCAAAATAGCCGTCGTCAGATTGGTCATCTCTTGATTAACGTTCACTAATTGATCATACAATTGTCGCTCTTTCTCAGCTAGGTACTTGTACCTGCAAACATTTCTTACCCTAACATTCCCTTCGAATCATTTCAGCTACGATCTCTCGCAGACATTATAATTGTTGTTCATATATTGGACGTCGAGCAAGAAGCAATTCGCCGATCAAAAGCCTGCGATTTCCTTCTCTAAAATATTCCTTTGTAACTCTACGTACATAAGAGGGCTTGAATATGGAAAATTACCGATTTTTACTGCCTTGGTGGGTATGCTCATCGCATGGGCAGTCCTCAGGATCGATTCTGGGGGTGTACAGAGGAGTCCCTACGCTCATCGGTGGCTGGGCAGGTTTTGCAATCAGGGGGACCTCGTACGGCCATTTAAAGTCACGGTGAGTGATTGTGACGAAATTTTCCAACGCACTAGTCATCTTGTACCGGTAATTTCTTCACGTGTTAGGATAACTAAAATTTACGTAGACCTGTATGGAGGAAGTAATTATTCCATCGATTCACTCCTCCGCAGCATTGCAATAATATTCAATTTAGACCAGTGGCTCCCAAACAGCGGGTCGCGAAATGTTTTCTGTGGGGTCGCCGCGGTTATTTTTAGTTAACGATTCTTAGCGATTATTTATTTTAATGTGGTTACATTGTTATATTCTATTAATGATGTGACGCTGATTTTTCATTTATGATAGAAAGGTGAAGCTGGTTACCCAGATGCAAGCATAACCATCGCACTAAATAAGATAATTAAATAAATTAAATATCTTTGAGTATGTATAATATATTTAAGATAAATACCTTTTTTTAATGTGTTTTCTTTAACTTATTAAATTTACCTTACCTTATATAGGGAGGGGGGATCGCGGGTTATTTGAATATTATAAAAGGGGGTCGCGACTCGAAAAAAGGTTGGGAAACACAGATTTAGACACTCAGAAATTTGGAAAATGTTAGCGCAAATACAAAATATTCGAATTCCGCTACATTCTGTTAGGTTCGACGAGATCGTTATCGGCGATTTCCGGAAAATTTCGGGGAAACAGACGCGACTTACCCGAGAATTTTGATGCAAGAAACAGCGACTAAACGTTACATGGCAGAGGAGATTGAGCCGATTCGTCTATGCTCGTCCCATCACTGAATTTCGTTATCTTCCGGAGGAAGCAAAACAGCGTCTCTTTGACCAGCATGATCGCGGCAACGACAGCTTTATAAACCGCGTAGTGAAGCACAGCGTTCAGAAACGCGATGCCGATACCTACGATGACGGACTCGGCCGTCAGCCTCGAGTCGTTCATCCTCAGATTCGAGTATTACAAAGGCATTTTGAGTGTCGCACGACGCACCGCGAATTTATAGGTATCCGAAATTCTCTTTACGCCAGAATGATCCACTTGAAGCTCGCGCCTGTTACCTTTTTTTCTCAGATAATTTCGCGGCGCTTGAAATAGAATTGCCGCGGTTGGATTTGCGAAAGAGTAATGAAAGTGGCCAGTCGCTAATGAAATGATTTACAGGGATAATTTATTGTTGTCAACCGTGGACGTACAAAGTACATAATAGAAAAGAATAAGTTTGCTTCCTAAATGGAGGTGGCCGAGGTGTCGCTGCACTTCTGATAGGGGGCTGTGTTTCTCGAAATACGACTAGGGATCTCCGATTCTTGCTCCTCGTTTCTCTTCTCGTTCTCCGTTTCGAAATCTTGATCGCCGGACGGAGAGATCTTGTGGCATGTTCGAGGGTCCAAGGGCAGCCGTTTTCTCGATTTCGAGCGTTGCCTCTCTTTCTGCGATTCCAACGACGAAAATAAGTGCTCCTGGAGATTCGATGGGGCGAATCTAAACATATTGTCTTGGGATTGACTGCAATTCCTTCTTTGAACGCGACCCCTTGCTGTCGTGAAAATTGGCCTCGTCGTCTCCTGAATGCATCCGCAATTCAATCTAGTAATTGTGGTCATTGTGCCGCATGGTTCCAGGTTCTGAAAAACGGCATTTCATAAATGTAATATGTATCACAAAGAAGCTGTAGAAATTTTGATTTCCCAGTGACGTCGATGCAAGATAATAGTTCTTGAATCCTTTAAGCGAAACATTGGGACAATTTCTATTTCTATGTTAATTTAATTTTTTTATACTTTTGGCACACTCCTCAGCCGATCTACAGCACACGATTGGATGCTGGAACTTTGCAATCGTCCGTTCGGTCTCATCGTTGGCGCGGCCAACCTCGGACCGAAATAATATTCGCCGATCAATCGTTTGATCTCTTGCGAATAGTATCTCTCGCTGAATTCTCGTTTCATTTGCAGTTCTTTCAGCTTCTGCAGCTTATGGACCGCTACCACCGCCTCGGGCCCGACTAACTCCGGGTGATCAACTAAACGGTGATACTTCTCGCGGAGGGCTGCATTATTGCTATGCTTCGGGACGACATTCACGAAAACCGATTCGTCTGGATAATTGTGGAACTGAAAACGAAAGCCTCTGATACTTAAAACAGAGTTTAAGAGTAGCTTGCAAAAATCTTAGTTCTACATTTCCGTTTTTAATCAATTCTACTACCGATTTCAAAATTAAACAGACTATTTAGTATGGGAAAGCAGATTGGCTGAAATATCTATAAATGCAGGGGAAATGCATTTGCTCAGTAGTATTCTAAAAATGTCAGTTCTGGCATTCGCGATGGTTTGCCTGTTTCTACGATTCAGCTTACGTCGCGGCTTAGTTCGCAAAGGTGACGTTAAAATAGACACCGTGAATCGTACGTTATTCTTATTAACCCCGGTTTCTTCAGCCTCGGCGAGAGTTTCCTGGGAAGTCCTTGCGTCAAGAAATTTCGCCTCGTTCACGCCGGTGCAATCCTGTGGATAATGGTTCGAATTGGCGTATCGCACCGCGTTCGGATGTATCTCCCTGGACCAATTGTTTGCTGGCACGGTACCAGTGTGCGACGAAGCTTTTCGACGATTATCTCCAGCTTTCGGTGGCCACCTTGAACCAAACACCATCGTCGTGTCAGGGGATGATAATTTTGTGAATTGCAATCGCTATAGGTTAAGGGAGGCAGGTTACTCGTCGGATATTTTGCCACGAATGCGACTCGAAGGCATGGCGGTCATTTTAATTTATTCCTTTGAATGCGCTGTTGAGAGATGCATAGCTCTTCGTGCATTATCACGTAGGATCTCTCTACGCCATATGCTTCTTCAGTTTCACACAGGTAATTTGTCCGTCTTCCATACCGCAAATGAGGTGGTCTTTAGACCCTCGGGCAACTTCAAGGTTTTCAGAGCTCTGCGTGAAATATATTTCGAATGATCGAGAAAGAGAAGCTTATTACCGAAAGAAATCTTTCCGAGAACTGTACGATCCGTTTGGTAAAGTCACGAGGCGTAAATTGCCGTGTGGCTACGCGTGCGCAGAGAAATTAATAAAGTTATTATGAGGAGAATGTGTGGACGGGTCTACCAAGTGCAGATCATCGAAACACAATTGAAGGGTCCTTGTAGAAAACACTGTAAATGCCAAGAATCAAATTTTACACTATAGTATTGGCACGTAGAACATTTTTCGATAAAATTACAGCTTATTCTACAAGGACTCTTCAATTCATCCCCCAACTAAAGGTGTGGCTTATATCTTTTATTTAATACAGCTTTGTGGACGGTATAATTAATTCAGGCGTGATTTTTTAAAATGCTGCCATGGCCCATGCCGGTGCTGCGGCCCTCTTCTGATGAATCCTCGTTTTCATAATGGCGTGGCCTAATCTACTGATGCTATCCTGGTACTCTGATCGCCAAGGTGGTAATCGTGTTTCTTGAGAATCATCTTCACCCTTCCGTTTCGTTATGTCGCCTATATCTCCGGTTCCACTGACACCGCGATCGCGTTTAAGAATTCCAGACCGACCGGAGGGACGACAATCAATATCTTCTGGCGGTCGACTGCTGGCAGCGCAAGGTCCCCTGGCCACTTCGTCCATAGCTGCCGCTGCTGTAAATGATTTTTCCCGTCGCGATTGCTAGGCTAGTCTACCGCGACCTCCTGCCTCGACTGTGCACCAAGTGCGACGCAACTAAGAATCGAAACCTTACCCTGTTCGGAGAAGTCCACCTGGTAGGTCGTCTTCAATCGATCTCGATCCACTCGTTGGATTATCTCGTCGATAGGGGTGCTCTGTAGGATTCCATTGAGATTAGGGTACTTCTCTTCCAACTGAAACGAGCGTGTCTACGTAGAAAGCGCAAGATACCTTTCAATCTTCACTGATTTACCTTCCTTATGTACGTGCTCGGTTGGCCGTGCTTCGACGCCTCTGTCTCCGGGTACGGCCCAGTTTTGGCGGGAAAGAGCTTTGGGTCCAGCAGCCGGCCCATAGGACCCTGGCGGCTCCACTCGTGTTCGTCTCCGCATAGGTCGACGACCTTTATTTCGCGCGAACGCGTGCTACATCGACAGGAACCACCTTCCTTCAGAAGACTCGGCGGTGTGTGCTTAATCCTCCTCG
Organism: Andrena haemorrhoa; assembly: GCA_910592295.1. NCBI lineage: Eukaryota > Metazoa > Arthropoda > Insecta > Hymenoptera > Andrenidae > Andrena > Andrena haemorrhoa. The sequence goes on along the minus strand of OU342944.1, from coordinate 12,070,354 downwards.
AAGGCCACGTGTAATCTTTCTGATACGTTGAAATAAACTGGTCCATGCTGGCTGATCTCTTCTTTATTTTTGAACGGTCGATGGAGAGCTGATTTCGTTACAACAAAAACTCCGTCGCGATACCTTCCATCGCTTCTATTTTCTCAGTGGGAATCTACAAGGCATTTGATACACCTATTAAGATTATTCGCAGCGGGGGTGCCTCGAAACAAGTAGCATAATTTTAGAAAACACGTTAGAAATACACTTCTCTTTGGACCTACGAAATTCGCAATAATTCGTGAAAATATTTACCTTATGGGTCCATTTCGGTGTGCTTTGAAGTTTGAATTTTCCTCGGGGGAAGTGAGAACGGGGGCGGAATTAAGGATTACTCTGTGATTTACATCGCGGGTATTGCTATGGGCCCGTTTCACTCTGCCATCGCGGATTTTCCACTATTATTTTATGCCAGACATTTCGGGACGTTAAATTTGGAGGTTGAAGAGCCGCATGATGAAATTTCGCCAGTCAAACAACGCGATCGCCGACGGTTTGAGAGCCGCGACAACGTTCAGGCTTCTCGGGCCCCTTCATTGTAGCCGGTCAGCCAGTTAGCGACCCGAAAGTTCAGCAATTTCGCCAGTTCAAACAAACGGCGGGGCAGTTGTACAACTCCCGCGCCGGCGAACAGTCGACGGCGTATGATTTTAAGTTGCAACGTCGGCTGAGCAAATAAACTCTGCCCAATAAATAGTAGTAGAACGATACTGTTCGCGCGTTTACGTGCAATCGCAAAAGAAAGATGCCGCGTATTAACGCGAGATGGCACCGTCCGTTTCGGATTATTGCCTTTGGCCTAACGCCATTCTCAATAGAAATTATCCATCCTCCAGGTCAATATTTCTGCCTGACGTAGTCGATCGAAGGATAAAGGAAAAGGGAGATATCAATGGGGAACTTCCCCGCCCTCCTTAAATATCTCTATCGGCCAGCAATTCTTCGAATTCATACCCCTGCTCGACTATCAGGCGACTTTGTCAATCGAAGCAATTGTCATTACTTACTATGAAGCCCGAACACAGTGTGGATTATTCGACACGGTTGGAACGACACGTTCGCGGTCGGTTGCACAGCATCAATCTTATTCTCACCCCTACTTTTTCATCGGCGACTGGCGATGGTCCAACACCAACAGATAGTTCAATGTGGAGACTAGACATAGGCCACCGACTGCAATCGACAGTACAAGTCGTGCTCGCTTTATTTAGATATACATCAATTCGAGAGTTCGGCCACTCTGCTTCCGGAGTCCGTCGTCTCTCCTGCGCGAAGCACTCGTCAGCTCCGCTCTTTCGAATCGTCGATTCACTCTGAAAATCCAAAGACGCGTCGGTCCCTTCGTCGCGTTTCAACTTTGCACCCCCTCTTTTTATGTCCGCCTCCTTATACTAATCCTTGGTGTATGGAATGAAGATCAAACGATTCGGAGGAGTAACGTCAAGATCAAAGATTGCCTGCCGCTACGATCGGTTTCTCTTATTCATATTGGAAATTAGGCAGGCGGGGCATTTTCGAAGCGTACGTTTATCAGACATCGAGGTTGCGACAGGCATCGCGCAGGGTTCTACGATCGGGAAGCTATGACATCACGGGACGTCGAATTCGAAGACGAAACGAATCGTCTCGGTCGCCTTCCTTCATCCGTTGGCAGGCCTTCTGTCCCGTAGGAAGGAAAGCTCGGAAACGGACTGTACTGATGGTTGCTCTAAAGATATCGCTGCGTCCACACGGCCAGGAATAGAACCGTGACGTCGTTGTTCGTCGACCAGAGCGGACACAACTCCTCGGTTCGCCGTACACCGACAGCCAGCCAATGGGATTCGTTTCGAGGTCGATGCTGAAGACGGTCCTCCGAACGCCACCCCGCAGAGGGATTCTCGTTTTGTCGCCGGACCACTTCCTCGTTTTCCACCCGCGACTTAGCGTGACTCGGTTTTTTCTTCTTACGAAACGGTGAGTTACGGGCGTTACCCCGTCTCGCCTCAATCGATTCTCGGGGTCCTTTCAAGCCCGCGGACGGTTTTTGGTACCAGCGTCGAAGAAGGGGGATAATGACTGTCGATATCGAGCAAGATGTTTTATAGCTGCCGGGTGATCGTTGAATCTTGTCGAAACGTTCGTACGTAGTTCCAAGGGTTTTACTTTGATGTGCACCCTGGCATTGAGAGCTTAGAGACAAGTATTTATTCAGAGTATTTGAGGACCTTGTAGCAAGAGGGGTGCAGCTCCATCTTTACCAACTTCGAGTAAATTAGAACGAACTGTTTATGGAATAAGCAGTAGGTACCTAAGTAGTTATTGAGTTGCTAAGTTTGTATTTCTGTTCTTGGCGAAAAATATTAATATCACTATTACTATTTCTATTTCTATTTTTATTTATTTGCAATAAATCGCTCATTTATTATACAAGCAGGTGCTCCGAATATTCACGAATTTCTATGGAGATAAGAATCTATCCGAGCGGATTTCAAATCTCTGAAACAAGTCTTAGAAGCCTTGGCGTCTGTCTTATTCCAAATAAACTAGCCCCTTGTCAGGCAATAAAGAGTAGCTAAAAAACGAGGATCCTTTTACAAAGGAGACCCCAGGCCGTCCCGAGTTTTTCTAAAAACGGAAGAGTGATCAAATCCACGAAGAATCGTAGACGGTGACACTAATTTACCGCTGAACTGTATCTCTCCGTTCTACATCTCGCCTTGCCACTGTAACCTCAAGAGATCTGAAAAGACGGATTCGAGGGACGAGTGAAAAAGACAGGGGGGAGGGCGGCTGTCGCGAGCAGAGTCGATAAAAATCGTTGACAAGAGGCGCACCGTAAATTTCTGGGTAGGGAAGAATTATTGCTGCCAGATAAAGGCACCACGCAGCAACGATCTGACCAAAAGCACCGCGCAGGCCAAGGAGTTGCAGAGAAACGCGCCGTTACCGAGTCGGTCGCTCGAGCTTCTCCTTTTTGGAAGCTCTGGATTCCTCGTGCGTATGACTCAACGATGGGGGGAAAAAGGAAAAGCGGTGGCCCAGGCATGCACAGTTCGCTGATGAAAGCACGGGGGCGACAAAGGAGCCGCTGCAGCGCGCTTCGAATTATTCCGCGTATGATTTTCCACTTTCAGGGGAGCGTTCAACCCCTTAAAAGACGGGGGCACGCGTTCATCTTTCAATCTCCTTTGTTAAACCTGGCGTCAGAGCTGTCAAGTGGAAGATCTGGAGAAACCAGAGGGGCCAAGAAATGGCCACGATCAATTAAGTCACGATTACAGTAAAAAAAGTAACTGCGATTCACGCGAGTAACCCGTAAAGTTGCCTAGCTTTTAAAAAATTCGATCAAACGAAGGCTTCACTTATGCAACACACGTGCGCCGACAACACATGTTTGAAGGGATGATTCAGCTCGACCAAAGAAGTCGTGACCCCTCCGCTCGGAGCGAATCACCGCGAACTGTATTCCAAGTATGAGGACATCGTTAGCCACGCGTGACGCATCTTCCAGAAATCCGCGCGATCGGAAGACCAAAATCGCCATGGGACAAGACAGATAGTGTCGAGCCCGTCGCCTACTCATCCCGAGCAGAAAGCGGACGGACTCCGTCGAAATAGCAACCGGACCATTAACGTTCATTAGCACCTAGCGCCTCACCGAGGGCGACTTACGTCTGACTCCGCCGCAAAAGTAGCGAAAAAAAAACACGTCGCTTGGCAATCGAAAGGAAGGAGACACGCGCGAACGCGAGGCAACTCGAGAGAAGACAAACGACCCCCCGTGCGATCGTAAACGCCCCCTTATCCTCGTGCTGTCCACATTCACGTCCCCTCGCATTATCTGGCCACTTGATCATCGAAGGATTAAGGAGCGCGTGCCACCGCGATTCGAGACAAATCGCTGGCGCCCGGTGGTAAATATGAAAAATCGTCCCGAGTTCGCCACTACGAAGGGTAGGTACGTTTGCGGCGAGACAACGCCCGAGACGCCGCGCTCGAACGCCTGTCTCATTAAATTTATAACGGCGTTCTCGCATTCCCGCCAGCCGACGTAGCACCCAATTAAACGTTTGATATAGGGTGGCCCCCCGTGTTTTGACTTTCCAGCGAGACCACACGTCCGCCTCTCCGTTGCCGGCGAAAATAATCCGCGTTCGAGGGGGCAGGGTGAAGGGAGCACTCGCGGCAGAGTTTCGCGGAACGGCGCGGCGCGATCCTCGCTCGGGCTCTGCCGTACAAAGGGTAAAATTACTGCCGCGAGGTAAGCCCGATCACCGAGGTCGCCCTTTTTCTTCGCCGTTTCACTTCGTGCCAGTGGTCCCCTCTCGTGATCGTTTTATGGTCCCCGCTGGGAAAAGATTCTGCCCTTTATTCGATTAGATTCTTTTCCTTTTGTCGGAGCCTGTGCGGCGAGAAGCTTCGGCGCGGCATGCTTGAAATTAGCTTTGTTTGCGACGTAGAGTTTACTCGAGTGATTGGTTACCATTCTAGACAGTAGGTAGGTACGAAGTTTGTCTACTGTTCCGGCAGGAGAGGTCTGTGCGATACGCGAAATTTTGGCATAAAGTGCGGTGCGATCGTCGAGGCCTCTCCCGCTGGACGCGAAGTGACTGGCGATATCGTTACCAGCGATCGTACCGTCAAGTTAACTCGTCGTGATTCCTGTCTTCGTTCCCGTTTCTTTCGCGTCTGGGCCGCCGCGCGGCATTCTCAAGATTCACGAGCGTAAACGTCACACGTTTAAACGGTCCTCCACCTCGACGCAACCCCTCCCCGTGACTAACGATTCCTAAAGTACCATTTCGTTTCCGACGATGAAACCGTAAATATCAGCTGTTAATCGAAGGTGCGCTATTAATAGGCGCGTGTAATCGAAATGCGTAGGGCGGGCCAAAGGAAGGGTTGAAGGTAGTAAAGTGTCTAGAGGGGTCAATAAGCACTTGCGTTGAAGCGGAAAGTTTCTTATTATATCCAAGAGGTTTATTAGCGAATCTTTACTCCTAATTGAAGACCTACTCTTTCGATTCAGCCCCTTCGATTTTGGAGCATTTAAGTGCTTCAAATCTCTTTAATACGAGAATGTTACGCGAAAGCTACTTTGTCGATATGAAAGTATTTGCAGAGACCACGCCCGAGTAAGACATCCTGATGCCTCTGTTTCGGTTTCGCGAAATGTCCTCGCGTTTTGTCGCGTTTCCCGCGACTCGGAGCTCGTTCCGCGGGGCAAACTGATTCAGATACTTTGTTCGAGGAAGCTCTTTGGTAGGTGCGAGCTGGTTCAACGTCCCAGGAACACGGCTTCGACGTTCTACGTCCGTTTTTGAATTTCAAGGAACTTCCAAGCTCCAGCGCCTTGGATAGACGCGATATTTATTAGCTTCCTTTCGAAAACCCTCGCCTGCCTCTGAAGAACATTTTCGACGAAATTTAAGGAATCACGAAAGTATATTATTATCCTCACACGAAGCGTAAATGGCGACCGAAGTCACACAAAGGGCAGCCTTGTTAGAGGAGCTTGAAGATCGATCTTCGAAAGGAGTGTCTCCCAGATGAATCAAACAAATATGAATCAGCTAGCACTTTACAATGTTTCACTCCCTTTAATTCTCGATAATCAATGCCCCTGTCCCCCCGAACTAAGTAGTGCGATTTTTCAAGTTAATTGGCCGTGCGGCACGTGGACAAATCGACTGGGATCGCGTTGCATCGAACGCACCTGCCAAAATCCTTGTTAACGACACGCCGCTTACAATTAGAGCGACGACGCGACATGCCGCGCGAGGAGCAGTAAGCGAACGGTGCCTGAACGCGCGTCGATTCTCGTCGCGTTTCCATCGCGTAAAAATTGGCTCCATAATGCCGAGTGTACTCGCCTAGAGCGACCGCGGTTCCGTTATTTATACATGCGTGACATTTTCCGATTCGATTCGTCTCGCGTACGCCGACAGGTTGACGCTTTCGGTGTTCTGTCGCGCGCAACCTCTGCCAAGAAGCGCTAACGCGCTGCCAGTTTACACGATAACGCGTAGCCGAGCGTACTCGCGAACCTACCGCTCGATTATAGCACGCTATTCCCACATTCTCATTATAATTAGATCGCCTCTAAATATGAACGTTTAAAAGTAACTATCTCTCCCCTCGCGTAACGCCGGCATTCGCGTGACGAGTGAAATCCGTTTCGTTAAAGTTGCTCGTTAGACGACCGGGCCTTCGTTCGTGGTAACTGGGCATCGAGGTTGGTGTGGGTTCTTCTTTCGAGCAACGAAACTCGGAGTCTTTGTGCTTAAAATTCAATGAGGAGATTTGCCTTTTTAATTTTTTTAGGGCTCGTGGAGGGTGGTAGGATTCTGCAGAGCCTAATTAGGCTGTTTTATTGTCGTAGCATAAATGAGTAATTTTATTGAATAAATGATGTAAAGGAGTCACAATTTTGTTTCTTTTATTAGAGTTCGTAGTAAGGATAGAAATTCTCCGTAGCGCGCGTTCAACGTTCCCTTGTCACGCGTCGCGTAAGCGAGCCCTAAAATTACTTGTGATTTGTAGAATCACGCGGCCATCGTCAACTTGACACTCGTCACGTTTCGTCACGTGAATCTGCGGCCTGCCAAGAAATCCGATGACACAGTATCGGTAGAGAGTTCGACCAGTGACTCGTCGCCACGCAACATGTAGGTCATTATTTTTATTCCCACTCGACTACCGCGTCGATCAAAACAATCGATGTAGAACAATAGGTAGACACTCTCCTTTCGATTAATAATTTATCGCGATGGGCGTGTCTCGGGTTGCTTCTGCTAGAAGCAATGTTTAACAATAAGTAGTACGATTGGCGTTCCTATAGATGCCACCGACAATCCACCAATAGAATCCTCAGAATCCCTCATAATTTGATTTAAATTTTCATTCAAATTCATTCATACAGATCAACTTTTGCGATCCCTACCCAAAATATCGACTGCTAAACAAACTCATCCACTTCTTCCTCCAAAAGAATCTTCCATCAAGATCCACGACTCTGATACAAAACCTCCAATCAATTCCCAAAATTCTACATACAGTATGTCCTCCGAAAGCAAACTACAATCTCAGCCAACCACCAAGACCTCAACCACACCAAATACGACCACCACACACACCAGGTACACAGCAATTACAAACCCCCGAATCGAATCAGTCACACCCCTACCACAAAAACGTCCCCATTATCGCTTTCGATACTAAGAACTGCCTTCCGAGGAGAGGCGAAATCATAGCGAAAGCCCCGCCAGCGTTCCCCAATTCAATCCACCCATCATCGGCCTCTGGTTTCCGCGAGGACCGCGGCGAGAACTAAAAAGCACGGAATAAAAACGTTCCAGGTAGCCCCGACTCGGCTCCTTCCACGGAATCGGTTGACACTCGCCGCCGTCTGCCAAGAAGTCCGATTACACGGTACCGGCGCGGCCGTTTACAACGCTCGTGTGCCGCAGGACGGGTCGCCCGAGTTGGAAGGACAGCGGTTTTAAAATAAGCTGCCGCTCCGCGGGTCCCAGCGCTCTGCCAATGCCTATCGGCCCGAGCGACCAGTCTGTTGTTGGACGTGCGCGCTCTACCTTTCAGCAGTCGTTGATCGTGCACCGTCCTCGCAGCAGCCCGTGTGACCCCCGTCTGCAGCCTCGCCAGTCGCGCCGTCCGCTTCGCCCGCTCGGGCGCATCCAGCCGAGGCGTTGCATACGCGCCGAGCGTGTCGCGTGCGCGCCCGCGCCCACTGTGCCATCCGCGAGACGACCCGCCAGTCTCGCTCTTCCCAGTCTCGTTTTCCGCGTGCAGGGGGCAACAGAGAGGGCGGGTTTGCGCGCCAGGTGACACGTGGTGCCGGTTCCCGCGTAGCGCGAGTGTACCTGGATCATTTGCCCGCAGAGTTTCACGGGTACGTACACGGGATCGTCGCGGGTCGCGTTACGCGGCCCCTCGCTGTGCGCGCGATATTGGGTTACGGAGGGTGATTTCCTTGAAAGGATATCCCGCGCCTTGGGAGCGGTAAAAACAGAGGAATTGTCGCCGAGAATCAGTCGTAGAAATTCATCTGCGCTTCGCGATGGACAAGGGATAGGGAAGGTGTTTTAAGAGTCGATCGTGCGATTTGGGAGTCGTGGGCGTTCGATTCTGGGGGTGGTATCGGGTTCGAGAAGAGACGTTCTGGGGGCGGTTCTCCGCCGTCGTTCCCCTCGGGTTGTCGATTGTGTTTCGTTATTTTAAGACGAGGAGCGTATAGTAAACAATGATGCGCACAAGATACTGAATTCGCTGGGGGAGCAGGGGGCTGGTGTTTCGCAAGAGATACGACGAGAGCCGCCCCGCGTATTAATGCACCGGGATATTAGAGAACGGGGCAAGTTTGTACACAAAGGCAGGGCTGGATACAAATGGGCGATCAAAGGGGCAATGTTTCCCGTGGCACTTCATTAAACGCGCGCAAGCGTGTTCCGCGCTGATACACTTGCTCTTCCCCCCTTCGTCTTAGTCTTGCCGTTTGTTTCGCCGTTAACTTGCTCCTTGGATATCAGGCTTCCCGCGTATTTTTGCGTTAATGGGGGCACGGGAGACAGGGAGATGCGCTGCATTTAGAAGATCGATCATTCTTGGAAACGTCGCAGCGTGCGTTCTCCAATGTGTATTGTTGCGAACGCGCGCTCCATTGCGATCCTCGGGCGGATCACCTTAACTCGCGCCAGTTCGTCTTACACCCCCGAATCTTGTTGCGCAGCTAGCTTAGGATCAACAGCCGGGCTCGGGCCCGCGCTCGTTCGTTTAGCCGTTGACGTCTCGATCGTTCCGGGAAAGAAAGTCGTATGAATTGCACGCACAGCGGGTGTCCGGTTACCGTCGGCTTACCACAAATATTTGAATTACAGGAAACGGTGGTGAACGATAGCCGGGTGAAAAACGATCGTTTCCAATCGAGAAAGCAATTGTGCCGGGCAGACGGAGCGTGGAGGGACGTACGCGATCCCATTAGAGATTAATCAGTGCATCTGTTCGGTAACGAGCCGCGTGATCGAAAGTGGCCGGGAGGTGATCTCTCTCAGTGAATCCTCGAAGCGGTCGAGGCGGAGAAAGTGGTCGAAGCCGGTGCATGGTCGGACATCGAGCCGCCGCCCGCCGATCCACGACTTTCCCCCCCGGCGCGCTGAATAGTGACCAGTGGTTAAAAGGAGGAGGATAAAAGGGGAAAAACAAAGGGCGCCTGACGGGAATTATGTGACGATCGAGCAGATGTCTGGCGTTAGTTGCGTCGAATCGGAGCCACGATATTCCGCACCCTGTTATTCCAACATCGACGTGGCACTCATGGGAATTCAAAGCACCGCTCAGTTCGTCGAGAAGTACCACCACATTATCGGTGAGAGAGAATATTAATTCACACTCGTACGCTTAAGGTGCGAATCCACGACGAGACTTTTCGCGAGGCGAAAATCTCAGCAACAATTGAATGTAAACCACGGAAATAGTCGCGAGAGATGAGATTTTTGAAAATATATCGTGAAACTAGGTTCACGAGAGTTTAGTTTCGTGCAGCTAACGATAAAATAATTAAACATGAATGAGACAATGAAATAATTGTCTCCGGAGATTAAAGCCTCGCGAGAGACGCGATCGTCGATTTGCACGTTTAAAGTTTCAAACCGAGGAACAGGGAATGGGACACTGCGAGATTAAAGTTGAAGGACTTTGGTATTCGATCTCTTCAACGGTATGTTATGCAAGTTTGCAAAAAGCCGTCCATGCAAATGTGTTTCGCGCAAGCGTAACGTATATAATATGCATCGCGAGGAGGTCGAGAAAAAGGCACGTAAAAAGTTATACACTTGGAATGAATATTTCGCGGAAGTAGCAGCGCGTGCTTTTCGAATTCAGAGTGAAAGTGACGCGGTTGGTCGGGCCGATATAGGCCGCTGTAGATTCAAACGGGGCATTCGATAATACGTTGCAGAGGTTGTAGAATCTCGGTATAATTTCCTCGGGCGTCATAAATCTGCCAGCTTGAATGTAGTTCCGCGCTGAAAACTTCGGTCACCGCGGCGCGCGTGCAAGTGAAATAAAGCCGATCGTCTTGCATGTGGAGGGCCCGTTAACATCACGCCTACGGATTTATTTATGAAAATGTGATAATCTATTTACTCTTATATTACCAGCGTATTCACGTGACGCCGCGAGATTGAGCACGAAACACGCTTCGCGGGAAGGCTTTCCTCGATTAGACTATTTCGCGTTGCTTCAACTTTGATTCATTTTACAACAAAATGTCCACTTTCATCTTCGTACGTGGCTTCTTGTCGACGATTCTATCCCGCTTGGTAATTCACTCTCGCAGCTCCCATTCGCGTTCCTCTGTGAATCCGCTCTCGCGTCTTCAAGCGATATAAATCAAAGATTATGTTTCCACGTAGAAAGTATTAATTTCGCGGTAACGCGCCCGGTCATTGGCCGACGATTGGAACCGTGTTAACAAACCACCCAGCACAATAATCCACTCATCCCCGTTTTTCGCGAACAAAGTCATTCAGGAATTGTGCGGAGCCCAGAGGAATATACAAAGGGGATCCGAGCCGACATGTGTTGCCTTTCTCTTCCTCCCTCTGCGCTCCTCGATCCCTCAAGTGCCCCGACACTCTGACAGTGGTGAATCGTCTCCTTTTTCTCGCGAAACTTTCTTGCACCACGTAAATCAAGCGGTCCCACCTTTCCCTCGATATAAAAGCTAATTCCTCCGCAGTTGCCGTTAAAAATAGAACGAAAACGGTGCGTGTCCGGCTCGAGGATCGAACGTGCACCCTCGAGCCGCGTGGTTTCCAGATACCTAACAGTGCACACATCGAACGTTCGCGCCGTACAGACACATCGAGGAGATCCGTTCGTCCCCGTCACCTTTTCAAAGCTTCCTCCGATGGACGGTGGCTGTCACGAATATCCCGACTGGATTGCAAAGCTTCGCTGCAAAATCCGCGGGGCAGCATCGGTGCCTCGGGATCGATGTCGCGCTCGTATCATCGGGAAGGATCTATAAATACGTGGACGACGGTCGACAGCAAGATAAAGACACCGTAGACGAAACTTCGGACCACTCCTAAGCAATCTGCGAGTAGGATCTGGCCGTTTATTTTACGAGCGCTTTCTGTAGCCGTTGATGAAACGTGATCGACAGTGCCTCGGACAGCGATCCAGCGGGGTGGGGCCCTGTGTCTACGAGCGTGTGTTGCGCGTGTATATATATATATATATATATTTAAAATCGTTTCGTCAGGGATTTTCCCGGGCCGCCTTGAGTACGTCAATAAGACTGACGGCGTCGATAATTCATCGACGGTCGAATCGGTTCCCGCGGCGTCCCGTTGATCGGGTTTCCTTCGTCGCGCTTCCTGCTCGCCTCTGGCCAGCACGCGATCGTCCTTGCCTTTCGGCGAGGATGCACCTCGGCTAATGAGAAAATCGATTCGCTCGTAACTCGTGTTTATTGATAGCGTGTGGTGCTCCTCGATGAGGGGATCGAAATGAAGCGGCCGGTATTTTTAGGGCGCCTCTTCTCAAATATGCCTTTCACGCAATCTCGCGGAGCAACGGAAACACACCCTTCGACTTAATACGCGTCTAGCGGGAACGGGGCGAGGTGCTCCGATTGATGGTGCTCACACTTCTAGGAGAAAGCAGAGATTGCATTTGGGAGATAATTAAGTAGATTCTTGCGGAGATGGACCATTTATCGCCGTCTCTTTAATTGCGGCACCGTGATTCGTTTCGCTTGGACGATTCTCGGGAGAAGAGGATTGGTAAAAGTTCGCGACAGTTACATTGTATAAGTAGAATGTTAGTTGGCCAAGGGAATTGCGAGTGTAGTATTACCTGCGTTGAAATAGGCGCAACCGATTTCAAGGCTCAGCTCGCGGCCATTGTAAATATTTCTTCTGGACCGCGAGCGCGATGCGAAAAGGGCCTTTATTTCGCACGTCGATTCTGCCGCGAGACTCGCAGGGATCGTTTTCATGGATTCCTGCCAGCTTCGGCCGCGGATCGTAGATAGGTGTTTGTGTACACGCGCGTACGTGCGCTACGCCCGCGCGAAAATCGCGTTGCACGGGCGAGCCGCTCGGGCCATACGTCAAGGAAAATTTCCGGTTGACAGCCGCTCGCCTACGTCACGGCTTTGAAATAATGCCGTGGCTAACTAGCTTCCGCGAGCCTTCCACGCTCGTAACGATCTTGGACACGATCTCGATCTTTCGCTGTTACGTATTGTCGTGCGTGCATCAGTTACCACTGAAGGGGGAAGTCGAGGGATGTTGGACTAGTTTTGTATCACACTTGGACGAGAAAGAAAGGCGCAGAGTCAAAGAGATTCTCTTTTATTTATAGATCTTTTTACAAGTCGAACGCGCGTGAAATTTCTCCGTGTAAGGCCGAAGCGGACCTTACCAACGTCGCGTGAAACGTTCTCGTGGATATTTCCACGAAGCTCGGGGAAAAGCGCTTGGGGTAGGTACCTTCGCAGCCTACGTTCGACAACTGGAAACCCGCCCGGCTTTCGCGCGTACAGCGGACGATTTATCATTCGTTGGAGTCTTTGAATAGCTTTAGATCCTCGATCCTCGGCAGACGTGAGAATGGCGGTGGTTGATAAAACCAGCGCCGGCTATTTCCGAGCGGTCCAAATATTTTTCTTTCGTTATCCATCATTCCCTTTAGGTAGATCACGCCTGGTAATTAGATATCTCGTTGCGAGAGCCTTGGTGATTCAGTGGAATATGGGCAAGGTATTCTCGGAATACCTTTGTCTTGGCAATGCCTTGTAGAATAATCGAAAGAGTAGCGCTATTCGTCTTGCTGTCAGAAACTAATAGCGACACCACAGAATATTTCAAATAAATATATCGCGACGTTTCGAGTGGGTCATTACATAGTGGACGTAGCCTCTTCATGGCTGGTCATCGTTATTTTCGTAAATGAGATCAAGTACATCTCTTTACGCGGCATTGTAGCTCTACGAAAGACGAAAACAATGACTTGTATCGCTTAAGGAGGCACAATGACGCACTCATTACGCCGAGGAATTAATCTTCGCATTAAACTCAAGGACGTCCGTTGATCAACTCTAAGGCTGCATTAATTCGGCATATATTGTATTAATTTGCAACTTGACCTCCTACCGCACAAATTAATGAATCATCATCGTTCGTCTCTCAACTCATCCCATCGTCACCATGCAACGCGACGGCCCTCCATTCGAGATCAGCTACAAAACACGAACACCCTGTACACAACCACCATATCCCCTCAACCCCCTGCATCGAAACTCCCGGTTGGAACTCAGTTAGACTTCAATCTGCGCCCGAGATTAGCGCAGCCGATATTGAAAAGCAATCCCGCGGCACGGACCAGGAAATGCGGCGCGAAATCACTTTTACTAGAATCGAGCGTGTACCCGGCGAGCTATTGGCACCGCACCGTCTGTATCAATGAAAAAGCTACGTTACTACGGTGCTACGCGCGATAAATCGAACCGGATCCTCATAATCCTTCCGACAATGTAACACGGCCGAGAGATCGATATACTCGTGCACGCGGCGGCTCGCGTAGTATTTGGCAAGGATCCCCGTTCCGCCTGCGCGTACAATCCGGCCGGCTGGCACACGGCGGGCCGCATAATCCATAAATAAAGCTCTATCCGCCTTCGAATCGGCCTGGTCGCGCGCGCAAACGCGGCTGCAGGTAGGACGCGCGGATTATCAGCCCCCGGCATTGCCGTCCGCTTCGCGCGGGCACTGCGAGCGGGCCGCGTACACGTGCTCCTTCTCCGGATCTACAATTTTTGTTTGACATATTTTTTTGTTTAATCAATAACTTGGAGGATATTATATAAAATCGACTTCGCGAGCTGTTAAATAAATATTTAAATGTTCCCGTTATCCGATCGAGCTCAAACTTTACACGGATTTTTTCTAATTGTTTGGAACTATTCTGATGGGTGCCCCGAAGAAAATCTTGAAAAACAATTTTAGCAGGTGTAAATAAGAGCCAGAGCGGACTGTAGGCAGAGCGGCGCGCGGCGGTTGCACGCCACTACGAAAGGCCAAAGGCCTTTCCGGGTCTAGGATCCTCTCTCTCCTCCCGCGTGTATTAGAGGTCTTGGAATAAGCCGCGAGAAGCTGAAGAAGCGGCTCGCGTGCACGTGCCGTGACGCGGGCGTCCCATTTCCACGGCTTCCTCGGCTAGACGCGAGCGAGCGAGCGAGCACGCTAGCACGCGATGTCCCGCGTACGATCATTAACTATTAACACTCGCACGAGACGCCGCGCCATTAATGGGACCAGAACCTTGAGCCTCGATTAGGCGTTTCTCGCTCGCTGGCCCGTCGCATTAGTCGCGCGCCACGCTCGATCTTTCTCCCTCGCGCGCGAGCGCGCGCGCGCACAGTGGAAATAGCCGGCGTTTCGGCTATTTTCGACGGCCTGTCTGCGGGTGTGACTGCTTTTATTCGTCGTTCCAGGGAAGGAACTTTCACGGAAATCGCGCGATTCCGACGACCGCGGTGATAGTTCCCGGGGCTTCTACAGCCGGCAGAGGATTTTCCGTTGTTCGTGGAACGCGCCAGCGCTTTTGTCGCTGCAGGCTAGATGTACTGGGAAGCCGAGGTAGTCCGGAGGGACGAATGGTAATTTTCGTCGGGGCTCGAGGGTCGGTTTCCTGGGAATTTGTAATAGCCGAGGAAGGTGAGCGCAATTTTCGCGTGCTTGTAATTAGGGTGGAAAGGCGAGTAGTAGTTGTAAGTGGAATAGAGCGCCATTGGTCAGACACGGCGCGATGGTTCAGGGGTCAGTTAGATAGGAGGGGTTTGTTTTGATAGGATTATTCTGCATGAAGATCGAACAGAAGCGTGTCTTTTATGCGTCCTCGATTTAGAATGTACCCTGTTGTTTAAACAACAGCGGCCTGTGTAGCTGGGAACGCTTACGCGGACTAAATTCGTGTATGACATAATAGTGACGTTGCTCCGTGACGTAATACCAAGATTAGCGACATCACGTGTTCCTGTCATCAGCGACAATCTTCCAGAAGCTCTGGTTAACTAGTAAATCCAGCCTGATTCAATTTAGTGCTCCTTATTTCGTTGATTTTTTTTAACAGAAACTTTAAATTCGCGTTTCAAAGTTCACCGTCGATAAAACTTGGAACAAAACCCTCCGGCCTAAAGATCCATTCGGTAACTGAGGAACCGATTCTATCGATGCACAGTTCGTTCGGAGTCGTTCCCAAAGGAATTACCTGATGCTGGAAAATTTGATTCGGTGGCATTTCTTGTATCGGCGCTTGCTAATTCTTGCGGACTCCGATCGCTTACTGGATAAATCAACCTTCCGATTATCAAACTATTTGACAATGCATCGTTATCTTTATCGATACGATGCCCGCCGGTTTGCAGGACGGTTTCAGTAATCCATGAATCGATGAGTGAAAGTACCGATGTCGGGAAAGATAGTGATTCCACTTAGCTCGCAAGCGTGGCTGCCACCTGACGAGCTTTCGGGAAAATAGGGACCGCGGTCCGTACGGTGGCGACTCCGCTGGCTGATTCTACCGCGAAAAGCTGCGAGCTTATCAGACAGCAAGCTCGCGGCGCACGCGACGGACAGGCAGGAGTGGCTGGCGGCGCGTGCGGCGACCTTGCGATATTTTTGCGCCCCGCTAAAAATAATTCGCGCATTTTATAATACGACCGGCGAGGACTGACCGAGCCTCGCCGATCGTCGATCGTCCCGCTACATGTTGCACGGCACGTTTCGAAAATTCTGCACCCATATCCCGAGCGATACTTCGCAGGAGGCCTGCGAAATGCTCGCCACTCGATCTCGATCTTCGTTTCCGATCGCGGTCCCTTTTTCCCGGGAGAAGGTAAATAAATCGGCGCGCAAATAAACCTGGACCGATCGTGACGCCCGCAGAGACGGAAATATTGACGGTAGGGTGTAGTCCAGGGTGTATTTTGTTAGATCAAATTGGAATCTCTAGAAGAGACGATACTCCGCGTTGTGCAAGATGAATAATTCATCGAGTATTCGGAGAAGCTTGCTCGATCGACAGCTGATACTTGTGCGCGACGGTTACTGGATACTGTTGCAAGTCATGCGGCGGGCGTGTTCGATGCACGATTGAATTTCACGCGGAGCTTTTCAAGTCGCGTCTAATTGTATTGCCATTAATCTGAGCGACGTTTATTTTTGGGCGATGCTCTCATCCAGACATTCGATATACGATCCCTCGGATGCAAAGCATTAATTTAATTATTTTACTCTCGGTCTTGGTTATTTTCAACGTCCTGCTCGTCTGGATCCCCGGTGACGCGTAGCCCTCCCTCGTACGTGTATCCTTCCATCCGAATTATTCAAATTACCCCTCAGTAGTACAAGTCACTGCATATCTCAATGGTTTTATTAGCAATTCAGGTCCATCGACGCCTACAAGTTTCTAGCGATTCTCCGAGATCTGTTACACTCCAACTATTGCATCCTCTTTTCACAAAATAATTTCCTACTCTCTGCATGTGGAAATCGTTGCAAGTGTTTTTCTATAATTTCCAAGTCGCTCGCGGCGATCCGTCCGTTTCACTTGGAAGGGGCGGTAGAATGCCGGGACCCGCGCGGTGTGTACGCGGCGGAGACCAAGTGGTGGCGATCATGTGAGCACCAGAACAGAATTAACACGAAGGGGGGCCAATCCGGTATTTCTGGCGCGATTGTCCGGCGAAAAATAGATTCGTATGGCGGTTCAGATTAAAAGACGCCACTGGGACGATTATTTTGGCGCTGTTACGCTACTCGTGTCCTTCCGCAATTCTTTCTCTCTCGCACCTTCATCCTCGTCTCGTTGGCTTGCTCCAGCCAGGGAGGCAGCGATAGTATCGATTCTCTTGATCCACAACGATTTAATCAAACGACATTCCCTCGTTCATTAATAATTTATTTATTAGAATGATAATGGACCCAGCTCTCCCCGCCGTTTCTGTAATATTGCACGCTGGTATCTAGCTATCTGAACTTGTCCAAGTGGGAATGCAAATTGGGATTCGCAATTGGGAATTCTAATCAGAATATCTCACTTTCTGTTTTTTCTCCTCGAAGTATATATTTCTTGGCAGTGTTTATCGCCGTCAAAGGTGCTAGCGCGAGAATGCTCATCTCCTCGTCGCGCGAGGGCTACGTTTTAGCGAGCGTGGAGCTAGAATCTTCTTACCAGAGAAAGCATATAGTACCTCATTAAATTTCTTACATAATTCCGTGGCGCAACGATTTACGCGTCAGCGAATACGAGCCTCTGGATAAGTTTCGAGGTTCCAAAGGTATCGGAATCTTCGGGTGCTCATGGCACACGGGTATTCAAACCTTACCCGAAGTGTATATTTACTCACGCCGCTTACTTTTTACGCTCCGAGCTGTAAATATTATCGCGCTGGGATTTTGCGTATACACACTTCTTCTATTTTTTTTTCTACGTTGCTTGACGTTAGAGGCGCGCCCCTCCGCCCCGAATTCCTCAAACGAAACAGATTAAACCGTTTCGTAATGACCCGAGGTAAAGGAAACACCGGAGCGTCGCTTTCTTTCTACGACCTCGTGTAGGCAAGCTTCGCTAGTATGCGACAACCGCCGTGCCCCTTGTTTGTCTTCAATTAAATTGCACAGCAGTTTGGCGCACGTATTCTCTAATTATAAAAACGTCGGGGCGCAAGCGTCTGTTGTTAGAGGAAGCGTAGAATTAATTTCCGTGTCACGAGGCTGCGATCGCGCGACAGTTCGCTGTTTGTTATGCCGGGTGGAAAGCTCGCGTGGCGGTGCAAATGATTTTAAATAGGCTTGGCCGAGAGTTCGCTCGAAATAGCGGCAATCAGTCGATGACACTGGGCGTCGCTCTGTCGTGACGGCCGGTTCGACAACGGTCATCAAGCCAACTCATCCCGGCGGATCGTCATCGATCGGTGACGAGACCGCGGTGTCTGACGATCGACGTCTTGCACTACTTTCGACCGCACGTGCCCGTGTCGTTGATTGCTACCACTTGCACGTCGATTCGCAACCTTTAAAGGTCTGCGCACACATATCGGTTTGTCAGTCACGGTTCAACGCCGTTAGTGTCAATAACAGAGAATATCGTTCTCCCCTTTTGGAATGGAGCAGGTTACACTTGCCCGTGTCACTTACTGGCGTTAACACAAACGGACCGTTCACACTGACGGTGGTTTAAGGTCTTGAATTTAGTCACCGAAAGTACCAAGCATCTTTTCATTTTTCAAAGTAATTAACGAAATGTCTCGAGGAATTTTAAAAAATTGAATTTTTGTCATACGTTGGACGTTGAACATTTTGATAAGTGTTTATTTGAGATACTTGGGATATGATGATGAATTTAGTGGATAGGAAGTGGGAGCTTTTGTTATGAACGAGAGATTAATTGAGGCTCGATGGCTTTTAATCTTATGAACAGAGAGTTTAATGTTCATGCTTTATATAATGGTAAATTTCGCATCATGTTACCGCAGCACGTTCTCATCTCCGCAGATTCGTTCCTAGAGGATTATAAAGTTTAACACGATTAGAAAGTATGCAAGCTCTCTTTTTTATATTTAGTTTGCACATTTTGGAAACGGGATTGTAGGTTCCATTTATTTGGTATTTATTAATTAATACGTTAGTGATTCGAAGCCTATGCATGTTTCATTTTTCTTTCGCCTATTAGAAAAGCTTTTAACCGGTTCATCTGCGTTGTTTCTCAGACTCACGGGCACTTTACTATTCGATACAATTACCGTTTAATGGTGGCTTTATCGCATCCGTCAAGCCCCTTCCGTTTCTTCTGCGATCGATGATAGCGTGTCTATCAACTTTCATATATACGCCGAGCTATCGTTAACGTAGAACGGCGTCGGCTGGTGTAAAAACACGATATGAAATCGCAGAATTTCACCTGCAATCCCCGGCCGTGAAAACGCGAGACTCTAATTCGATCGAAGTTCATTGAAGAATAATTTAATTTCGTATTTAAAATCCTGCAGCGTGCATCTTTGCATTTTTAGCGTAAACTCTTCTCGAATCTAGACTCTTGACTTCCAAGCTAATCGTTCTCAAGAATCCAAACACCTGCAAATTCGTACGATTCTCACAAGCTCAGACCACTTTCGGAGCCCACGATCAACCTCGCGAAGGCATTTGATATTCGACCATGCATCCGCTACTCTTGTCTCCAATTTCGTCGGAGTGTGGGCACGTAAGAACGTGCCGAGTAGTTTGTAGGACATCGAGAGCAATTTCGCAGCGCTGGTAGAAGCTACGTTTAGCCCACGTGCATTCACATGTTTTCGATCGTCTAACAAGGCCGCGTGTTTAAATTGTCAACGCTTCGTGTCGCGTCTATCTTTGCCAATTCGAAGGACGCCGGCCTACCTTCCGACACTGTCCACGTCTCCGACTAGCTATTTAAGTGCGCGAAAGCTCGCCGATAAGGAACTTTCGTCGCGGCAGGCCAGTGCAGATAAGGCTCGCCGGCAGACACTTTGGCGTCTCGAGGAGACGAGAGACGCGAGCCCAAATGCTAAAGATAGTGTGGTCCCCCTGATTCGCCGTTTGACTCGACTTTTTCCAGATATCACCACGTCCTCCCTGTTTCTCGCCAGATACCCAACTCGCGCGAAAATTCAGCGAGCACCGAGGAGCGCTGTGTTGTAAAGAGAAGTGAAATAAATTACAATTTATTTACCCGTGGAACAGCTGTCGGGGAGATTATGACAGAGAAATTCATTCTGACCATGTATGAGTAGTTGTCGTACTATCAGACGCTTTCGTAACGTGAAACACGGGAACAGTGACGAAGGTGTGGTTAAAAGGGGATGAAGTTTTATTTTCGGCAACATTGACGTCACACCTCTCGCTGCTCGATAACGCTTTTTTATGGATCTAGGAAATTACGGCTAATAAGCTCGGAGAATTTAATGCCGTTTCCTGTATATTTTCATTAGCCCCGTAAGCTCTGATAACAGGATCGCCCGCCATCTGGTAATTTAATTTGATAGGCGGTACGTCTCCATGAACATAACCGAGGCATCCGCAACGAGTTACTGGACCCCGTAACGCGAGTGTAAGAATTGAATAAAAAAAAACGCGACGGGAAACAGAAACTGTCTTAATAAGCTCGATGTCGGTGAGCATTGCGCAATCCGAGTTTGCTTGAGAAGCTCGGTACGCTTTCAGCTTACTTGTCATCCTTTACTTTGAATATTATTATCAGGCTACGACGCAGTCGGGTCAAATTGAACGAATTAACGCGATTCGTGGACGAGCTCGCGAGCTTCCCCCTGTACCTTTCATATTTCACGAAACGCCTGCGGCCTAGACATTCCTGGCGCACTGGTCGATAAATCAGTCGTCAATTTTCCACTCGGAAAAATAAAGAATTTCAACGGAGCTAGACCTAGCTCTGATTTACGAGCGAACGCCATAAAGGCGGGCCAAGGTGTGGTCTGACTTGCATTAGAGAATGAGTCCCGAAATAGTCCCGGACGTGGAATACATCCCTAGGAATATTAGGCAACGGCCCCATGACGATTTTTATCGCTCCGCGTCACCGCCGCGCGTATAAAGAAATGTCCCACATTTTCTCCCCCTCGGCGTTAGGTAATCGCTGCTTCCTCAACTTCCCTTTCGGACTTCCGAAACCGTTCGATGGATTCTGGACGGGCTTGGCGTGGCGTACACGTGGACCGCTCCTCTTTCGTTTCTGCTCCTTGTTAAACTGTTCTTTATTGAGGTATATACACCGGCTTGTTGTTGTTACAAAAGCATCTTTCAATCATTTATTCGCCCTATCGAGACGGAAGATTGCAGGTCAATTCAATGGCATCCATTCTGGTTTACTTTAACGCGCCTTGTATGCCCCAGCCGCTTCGACCTCTCTCCTAAGCCACCCTGTACACAATTTACCAAGACAAAAGTTCGCGGCAGAGTTGCTTGAACCGACGAATTTAGAAATTGCACGTTCGCCAGGAATTTCTTATAGTGTTTGGCAAACAAAATCGATATCGTCGACAGAATCTCCTGCAATTTAGGGGAGTTTACTACTCCACGCCGCAAGCTCTGCTCTCCCTTCGCCTCCGCGTTTGTTTTCACGCCGCGATGACGTCGTCGGATCCGAGTTACTATCGAGCACGTTACACCAGCGGGACCAAGCCCCGCCACGCGTCTAATTACCACCTCGGCGACCCTGCCAACCATCCCCCTCCGTCAAAAACTGCTCTCTTACCAGAAACTTCACTGCCCTCCAAGATCTGCCTTTCCACCCCCCGCAAGCTACTCGTTAAACAAAAAAGAACGCCAGCCCCGTAAAATGAACGAACCGCTGCTCCGTTTCCAACATCCCCGAGCCACGATCGTGAAAGTGGGACGACGGTGTCTTACGAAAACACGATCCTGGTTGCTCGCGGACGCTGAAAAACATCTCCCGAGTGGCACGCCCGCGCGCGCTCGTTGCGCGTCTGCGTTTATCGTTATAAACAAATCGTCGGGGCGGGGACTATCGTACTATGAAATACGTGAGGGGTGCACGTAGACGTGGCTGGCCAGAAAGCGCCGACGGTATTTGGCAAACGATGACAACGTCGTCGACACACCACCTCCGGTTAGTCTGCGGTCCCAGGTACCCTAGACCGAAGCCTCTGCCTCTTCCTCGGTCTGGTCCAAAGTCGCCTTCGTCCTCCTCCGTCCATCACCCTTCTCTCTCTCTCTCTCTCTCTTTCTCCCTCTGCACTCTCCGTCTCTTGCTCTTCCTCCCTTTTTCTGCTTTAACTCTCTCGCTTGATCCAAATCCTCTCTCCGTCTCTCTTTCTCTCCTCTCCTCTGCCTCTCACACGCTCCTCTCTTCGCGTAAGAGAGGCACGGAAGAGAGAAGGGGCAAAGACGCTTTTAGACACGGAGCGTCCACGAGCGTCGCGACGCCTTGAGAAGCAGTAGTCGCGTACCTTAGGCAGCTTCCACCTTGCCGGCTCGCGGCCGTACGTAACGTGATTCTTCCTCGACGTCTGGTCGCTCGCGAAGCTACGCGAACGTGCGGTGCTCGCCTGGAACGTCCCCGAGTGCCCTGGACCGCGGGGACCACGAAGCGTTAAGGGACGTTTGAGGAACCAGGCCGGCTCGGCTCGGCTCCCCTATTGGAGAACGCTCGGACTCGGTCGCACGGACGGCTTCTATTTGGAAGAGTTAAATCTAGGTCGAGGCGTTTTCTCACCGGTCCCTCTCCAGGGTGTCGGTATCGGGATCCCATTCTCGCGCGGGCAACATTCGGGGGGGATCGAGGGTTCTCGGTGTGTCGCGCGGATCGTGCGAGGAGTGGACCGCTCGGTTGACAAGTGCAGGGGCAGGGCAGAAGATGGCCGTGGTTAGGTTGACTTTCAGCGGGATCCGCGGAGTCTAAATTAATCTGGAGCCCGTTGTTGAAGTTCCGAACTGGCTGGCCTGGCGGTGGCCGGCGTAAAAAGAACGTAAAGATTCGTGCACGAGGCACAAAAATAAGCGTGATACGGGGAACCGAGAGCCGGATCAATTTCTGGCCGGCGGGTTACGACGCTGCTCTGCTAGGAAGTGGCGATTCCTACTCGAGGAACAAGTGGCTGCTGAATTTTTTTTTTACACGCACAGTACCACAGGCACGTCCTTCCTTTGCTCCAAGAATAAGCCAATGTCCTCCTTTCCTCCTGACCTTGCGACGTATCATTCCGCTCACGTGTCCTCCAACCCGCCCCCTTCGAACTTATCGAGCAAGTCCCGTTCGATAACGAGCGGAACAGACGACTCCGTGACTCGGATCACCGTGGATATCGAAGCAACAGCACCGTGGGCCCTCTGCACGCCGCGCCTTCGTCCCTCATCGATCATCGAGCGCGATTCCTCGCAGCGGACCAGCGTAGCCGCTGTGGCAGGCTCGACGGTGTGAAAGTGCAGTGTCGTTCCACGTTCTTGGATATCCCAAGTGCCCGGCGCTCGAATGTGCCCCCGAAGCAACGCGGTGACGCGGTCGCGAGTGTGACCCTCCCCCTGGGCACGTACAGGAATGGTCTAGTGCCGTCCGAGTGGACGACTGCAGGGGTCGTCGGTCGGTGATCGTGCCCGAAGAGTAAAAACAATTCCGCGAAAGTGGTTCGCGTGGCGAAGAAGGAAAAGGACGCGACGATGGCGGAGCGTCCTGGGGGCAGAAGACGCTCGCGTCGCGACAGCATGGAGACGGGGGGTCCTATGCACGGCACGCCGCCCGCCTCGAAGGACCGAAGGACTAAAAGGTCAAGCAAGCCGTCCAAAGAGCGATGGCTGCTAACGAGGAAGACATGGAGGTACATGGCCGACGCTGGGAGACGATTGATCCCGGACGGGGCGCACAACAGGCCCGAGGACATCCCGAAGATAGAGCAGTACTTCCAGGATGTGTGCCAAAGGGAGCCCAGGTTTCTGCTGTGGAGGAAGGCTTCTTACCCAGGCACCTTGGGCTTCCGTTCGCAACGGCGTCGAAGGCATGTGAAGGGCGGCAGTTGCCGGACGAAGGCCAACTCGGCGGACGAAGCCGACGATGTCAGAGGCACGCCGCAGTCCTTCATCCTCCATACGACCGCGGCTGGGAAATTCGACCTGGCTAAAGCGAAGAGGGAATGGCTGCTGGCGACCGAGGGAGGTAGCACGCCGTCGAGTCCTGTGGAGCGCAGGAAGTTCCAGCAGGAGGACGCTGAGGCCAAGGCATTAGCTGATATGCTGCAGAAGTACCTGAACATGCAGAGCGACGTCGCTGGCACGACGAAGTCGACTGGGAGATCTGAGATCTCTGCACAGGTCGAAGGTAAAGAACCTTTTGACTATCAGACGCTGATAGACAAGCTTCAGCAGCACTTGGACTTGATGGTTGCACAAGCTAAGCTCAAGGAGCTGTCTATTCAGCAACGATCCTCCGCGGACCAGGACCCCGACAAGGTCCCCAAGTCCATGTTACCGTATCAGGGTGACTACGTGCATAAATCCCTTCTGGATACTATTGGTCGCTACTACAGCAAGTCCGGCACACGGCAGCACGTGATCTCAGATATTCTGACAGACCGCAAGCTCCTAGAGAAGCTGTACTTCGATCTGAGGTGCACCAGGGGTTTCAGGGGTCCACGTGTCACCGGCGCTTATACGTCGCCGTCCGCTCGTTCGTGGACTCATCAACGGACTAGAATGCCTACCAAGGACACCCAAGATTGGCTGTCGGTTCATAGAAGGGACCCCATGTCCCCGCCACCTTTAATAGCCGTTCAGGGACCCAGCACCGATCGTGGGCCCATCGAAGACGGTGTTCAAACGGACCCAGTCCCTCGGGACGTTCTCGACGCCATTTTACTGGAAAGGGAGAAGGAGGACGCCTCGAGAGAGACGGCTGGACAGAAGTCCACCGGTCGCAGGCGGAGCAGCGTGGACAACGATGACGTCTCACCCTCTGTCAGCGACACGATTAAGAGATACTTAAGGATGGCCAGGAAGAAGTCCATGGACGCGGACAAGGTGGACAGATTTAAACGGGTTAATTACGATCGAAACCTGAGGAACATCAAGGCCAAGGGGGAGACGACGAAGCTGAGCGACGATGATGGTAACAACAAAGGCTGCCAGACCGATGACAACTGGGTGTTCAATTACAAAGAGATATCATCCGCGGAGAATCCGTCTGAAAATCTGTCCGACGCGGACACGACCACCTCGCCGCCGAGCAGGAACGCGAGCTCGAGGAGCAGCATCGACGCTGGCCTCGGTTCCGAGGAACCACTGACCCCCAAGCATCATCACCATCACCAATCCTTCCTGTCCCATCTCCTACACGGTTCCAACGCGCACAAGGATAAGCCACACTCGGCGCCTGGTTCGCCAGCACTCACGTCATCGCCGACAAATTCCGCAGGTGGCACAGCGATGCAGAAGAGCAAGTCCTCGAGCAGCGTGGTGCATCACGGCAGCAGACTGGTGGCCAAGAAGATATGGCGGTCCAGGAGCAAGAGCACCTCGAGGGCGTCCAATCAACCCTCTGCCTGGACGCCACAGGTGAGTCGTTATTTTCTCCTATTTTCTGCGTGCTGCTGCTTGGCCTTGTATTTCAAATTTTCCAATTTTTCTACTGCATTACATTTTGCGATCAGTATGGTGGGATTGGAAGGAGAACAAATAGGAGTTTGAGTTGATTCATTGGGGGAAATGATCCCTTGGAATATTTGTGTTAGGTTGAATAGGCCATTTTCAGATTTATTTGGCCATTTATTGCCGCGTAATTTCGAGGGCTGAATAGGAAGTGGGGCAGTTCGGATTTGGTTGAAGGTCAATCGTTTACTGGTTTATTAAAATAGAATCTAGAATTCAAGTTCAATCGGAAGATTAAAGTGTATCCGATGGCATGTTGTTTGGACACGGTTAACTTACTTTTATTTAGCGTTTTTTCCAAATACATTTTATTTGCGCATTGTAAACGAAGCGAGAACGAGTACCACGTGCTATACATAGCGTTTTGTCTTGCCAAAACACGTCTACGAATAATTTGCTTAAACCACCTGTCGCCGCATAGCTGAGAGTGTCCACCTCGTTAGAAGAAAGAAAACGAATTAATGATGCTGCTATTAAGATCCGTCGCGAAAATAGAGTGTTACTATTAATAACGACACTCGGCCACTGCTTTCTTAACCCTCAGCGGGATACCATGGACTTTGGTTAGCTATGAATACGGGGGTCCTATGTGACCCAATTTTGACAAATTCGGTAAAATTACAAGATCGATAGAAGAGAAATTGTATCTCTATTCATTATATAAAAAATCGCAAAAGTAGAAAAGCAATATTCATAAAAGGAATTTCCCATAAAAATTCATGAAGAACATCTCCACTTATAAACAACACTATATCAACGCGGTATATTAAAATTCAAGGTTAACTAATTAAACTACAGAATCTTTTTACGCGAACTACCTGCTGAGGATTAATAACACCTTTAAATTAACTTCACTGGTTAGCATCCCACGGTTAATTTTATAACTTCACCAAGTTTCCTCGTCAGCCATTTAACCCTAAACTTTCTTACCCCAAGGAGCTTTTCTTATCCACCCCTTCTTCGACAAATTCAGTTCCCTTATCCGTGTCTACGGGATTTCTCTCTTCTTTTACTATCTCCGCAAATTTCTGACGAAAAAACGATGGGAAGCAGTGTGTTCCGTCGGTGTTTACCGTTGTCCTCCTTTCTCTTCATTTCACCGCCGCAGAGATCCCTTCTTTTCGCTCTTCCTCGTCACTGTCAGCGGTGCCGACATCCACGGCTCGCCTGTTTTTCTTTCTATCACTGCCGTTTAATACCCCGCGTGACCGGGTATTCGAGCGACGTGAGAGAGGAAAAGAGGAGCGGTGGGAATCAGAAGAGGGAGGTCGACCTTGCAGGCGGTCTCGTTAAGCGGTAAGCGCGATAACCAATTTAGGGCCTCGGAATTTCGCCGGCGCCGCCAGAAATAGTCCGCCAACGGTGGTGTGTATGAACTATACTTAACCCCTGCTATACTACTACCTCCACCAACACACCGGCTTCCACTCGCTCGTGCAGTTACACGCTCGCGCCATCCACGAACGCGCTCCTCCACTGATACGCTATCGCGAATGAAGGATCGCGATGCAGAAAGCTCGAAGGATCAACGAGTCTTCGGACGCTGCTACTCTGTAGCACGGTTTGTTATCATACGACACGAGCCGGGAAAACTTTAAAATATACCTCGGCCTGGGGGAGCGTAACTCCTTTCTATTAGTAACAAACGGACTGCACGTGGGCGATTCATTGCGTGAATATGTTTTAAGAAATAGGAGCATCTGTCTTCGATTTTTCCACTTTGCTCCTCGTAGAATCTTTCAATCTGAATCAAATATCTGGGAATATTAGGGGACCCTTGGTTTACCACAGTGACAAGTGATTCGGTTCGTTTTGAAGATTCAATTCCAAGTACCCGCTTAGATTTTAGATTTCAGTGTAAGATGTTTCTGTTGTTTTCCACGCGATCCATCATCGGTTCCTTGATACACTTGCATCTAGCGTCCTCCTCGTCAACATCGACCAGTCAATGGTGCAGGGTGTCGGTTCACGTCCTCGCCGCGAAGATTTATTCCACGATCTAAATCCGCGAGATTTTGCACGCCCACATTGCGGCGGCTTGTATATTTATTTACACGGTGCAGGCAAACCGAGGATATCGTGCTGCTTCGTACTCGACCGCGAGAAAGTAACGACACGTCTGATAGATCGTCGTGTGCAACTGCGTCTTGGCAGTGATCCTTCACGAGCAACGCGCGCGAGCCTCCCTTTCTTCCAAATTTATAGGCGAAAATTTCAGAATTATATTACAACTGATGCTTGGTCAAAGATTCTCATAAGCAGCTGCATTTAAAAACAATTCCAGTGTGAAGTGTAGGACACATCGTCACTGTTTAATCTCCCTCTGACATTGGAACACTTTTTGACAATAGTCCTACTAATAAGAGTTTCTTGATAAGTTTTGTAAACCGAGAATCAATTAATTAAGGAAAATTCCGTTTGGATGAATGGACCTGTGGCAAACCATGATTCTTTGACTGCACTTTGATAGAATGGAACTTTATAATTTGGGAGCGAAGTGGTAGTAAGCCGGGCAATCCATAATGTAGTATACTTATTATTAGTATTATCAAGTATTTTCGAATATGAAAGCTTGTGCTGCATATTTTATGTTGAGAGGAATGTTTCCTATAATCTGCAGCGTTTATCTCGCATTTTACGTTGAGATTAAGGGATCGTATAACTGAGTGTAAGATATCGCGTGCATTAGTCTCAAGATATTCCCTGGCAGCACTCAGAGATCTCGCTTTATTGTCTCTTCTAATTGCCACTGCGAAGAGAGATATACACTGGATCTTGGTCGTTCCTCAAACGTCGAATCCAGAAAGTGGCCCGCGCATAAATTACCCGGGTCCAGTGCATTATTCCCAAAATTGTTAAACGGGACCGGCGGTCGTGAATTCTCAGGCGTCGTTGCTACCGAGGAAGGAAGGCATTCGACGATGTTCGAACTTGACATTGACGAGCAGCCAATTCATTGCATCAAACGCGGCGAATTTAATACGAACGACGAAATTGCATCGATCGACGCGCGTGAGAACGCCATTTGCCATTTTCTGCTCGGTGACGACGTGCATGCAGAAAGTGGCGCGTTCTTGTTGGAATATCCACAGTGAAATTGACGTTGCCAGGGTAAATTTTCTGTCTCGTAATTTTTCGCAAGTGAAAATGCATGAAAACGGATATGATTCTATTTAAGAGCACGAAGTTGACGGTCACGTTCGTCCCTGCTCTATTCCATCCACAAACGCTATTTACATCGGATTACGTCTAGCAGTTAACCTTCGAAGGGTAATGCAACGTGACATAAATTGGAGCGTAACTTTTCTTTCAGGGAAAATGCACGTGGGCGGGCACTGCTGGCCGACGAGTCACCTTGCAGAACACCCCGCTGAGGTCCCTGTCCGAAATCGAGAGGAAGGTCCTCTGCAAGGTGGCCGTCGCGAAACTTCAGGCCCTCAACTTGGGAGTCCACATCAGGCCACCCAGTGGTAAGTCCCTTACGTTCATTTTCTCACGCCAATTCGATTCCCATCAATCTTCGAACCGTCAGCTAATGAACTCTGATAATTTTCTGAAATCCTAATTATTTCACACTGCGCATTCAAATGTATCGACTACGAGGCTATCGAGTGTCCTTCGAACGTAAAAAGAAAAGCGAGACTATTTATTCCGCGACCGACGTGGCGCCAGCGTGTGCCGAAGAGAGCCAAGAGGAATCGTGCGAATTCTCGAAGACGAGGGCTTTTATTTTGCCGCTAGGAAATCAGCGTCTTATCCTCCTCGCGGAGGATGGAATCTCAGCTCGGCTGTCTCCCCGATGATTGACGTGTTTACGAGCGTAAGGATCCATTCGCTTTGCGGTGTATCTCTGACGTCCAAGTATCCCCTTTCCGGGAGGAGTCTCGCGCCCACCCTCCTGCGGGACATTAAATATACACTTCGTCTAAGCATTTAAGTCTCTCGCAGGATTTTATTACCCCTCTTTATGTAAATCGCTCATTCACGGTTACGGGCGCTTGAAAACGTGACCCCGTGTAATCGGCCGAGATACGGAGTACTCATCGCGGCCGTAAATTCGATGGAGAGCTAATTCCGTCGCATTAGGGGTGTCCACGGCCTGTTTGCAAACATCGCGTGATAAATTATCGCGGCAGAAAGATATGTCATTTCGTTTAATTGCTGCGGGACTTTATGGGACGTCGTTTAAGTGATGCACAGGGTGGCAATAGAAATGCGAGACATTTCCTAGATAGTATCCATTGCACGCTTCGGAGTAATGGAAAAGTGTCGTGTATTTGTGTATTCGGTAATATTTAATTGTTTAGTCAAACAGTTTCCTCACACGTTTTTTCTATCTTCAAAAGCCACAGAGATCTGTAGGTGTTTTTTTTATTTATTGAGGTATTAGACCAACTGACCAGCACGGCTGTAAGATGGTTGCCATTCTACAGGCTTTTTGGTTCGTTTTTTAAGGAGTAAAAAATTGCGTATAATTAGGAGACGGGACATATACGTGTATGAACTGTCTTCATTATTTTGATGGGTAGAATCGACGCTGAGAAAATCTTTTTAGAAACTGATGACACACTAAATAGTTACATTAAATATGTTATATGCTACATGAACTTTTTACACGGCGCATTGTTAGCATTGACGATACCGAAGAAACACGAAAGGATCGTGTTTTATCGAGTTCCATTCTCTCGGCCGCGTTCTGCGTCTCTTTGTTCCACTTCCGAGAGCTGGCGGAAGTGAATCAATGAGACCACAATAACGAAAGGGAGCACAAGGATTTCTTATTAAAACGTGGTGTATCGATTCCACTGGATTTCACGAATCATCGAAGTCATAGCGTAAATGAAGCCTGTCGAAGGACTCGAAGAGAGAATATTCCTTTTCTTTCTTTGCTGATTTCCAGAGTCCCTGGGCAGTAGCGTCGTTGTCACGAAGCCCAAGCGGAGAGCGCCATTGCTGAAGAGAAAGGCTCTTACGACGGGCTTCTTCGACAATAAAGGGAAGGACGATAAGGAAAAGGGTGAGTGGTAGATACCAATTATGTTGTTAATAGTGTGGCGTCGCTTGAGTGATTATTGTGCAATTAATGTAAAGCTATAGCAAAGATATGCACGATCGTAAGGCAACTAAGTAGTTCCCAAGTTCAGCACAATGCATGTGTAATGTGAAGTTTTATATGTGATATATGAAGTGTGAAGTAGCGTTGAGATTGTGTTCTCTCTCGCTGCTAGTGGTGTGAGAGCGTTCTTGGTGTAATGCAGAAATGCTGTGGATGCAGTGTAGGAATTGTCTGAATGGCCCTGCAGAGATAGTATAAGGGATACTACAGAAATGGTGTGCAACAATATTGCAAGTCGGTTAAAAATAACCTAGGAATAGTTTAGGAATAGTATGTCGAAAAAATAGTCGACGTACTTTGACGTCGCCCAAAGTTGAATGCACCAAAAAAGCAGGCCTTGACATCTTGCTGAAGCTTGGTGCGGGCTCGGCTGTAATAGAAATTCAGTTGTTAGAGTCAATAATTAAATGCGGTGAATTAAGTGCGCAGTTTAATCCGCGGAAAGCGGCACAGTTAACGATCGGACGATTTATTGGGAGGGCGATTATTTGTTTGGAGAATAACTAGTTCAGCTATTTTCAGGTGCGATTCTGTTTGCTGAAGTTCGGTAGGAGTACTCTATCATTTTATGCGTTTACGACATCGCCCCGTGTACGTGTTTCGATCTAGTCGAGCCGTAGGAAAGACAAATATTATCGTTGGGACAAATCTCGGCGGTTGTTCTGCTCCTGTTTCCTCGTTTCGAATTCCACGGTCGACAATTACGTAAATCGGGAGCAAAGACACTTCCTCTTTCGCGCGATCAAGGCGGATGCTTCTGGCGCGAGTTACGCAAACCGAGAAGCTTCCCTTATTTCTACTTGCAATTACTCCATTCCCGGCGCAAAAGCGAACAGACAAAGAGACCACCGCAACTCACAAAAATTTCCAATCATCATATTATATAACAAATTCTTAGACCAATTTAAAATCTGCTCTCGCCATAGTAATAAAATGCTAAGCTGCACGTGCCGCTATAATGTTTTATTCAAAGTAGCATGCTTTAAAGCTGACCTTATCGCGCTTCCACTTTTTCCCTGCATTAACAAACTAATCACGCACCCCGTGGGTGTATCCCACACTGTTCTATTTGCGAGCACTTTTGTGCTGACTTTCCCACGTAAAAATTACACGTGCAATTCGGGCCAGTGGTGAAAAGCTTGCCTGCCTTTACAACGCCCACGAAATACATAATGGCCATTCTGGGATCCAACTTAGAGACACAAAATATTCACGACCAATTACTATTTAATGTACCTATAAACTCACAGCCTATGCACGTTTACGGGCATCCATGAAGAAAGGATCTAAGTAGTAAACCCCACTCTTCGCGCGACTTTCTGAATTCGCGGTGTTTTAGGTATTTTTTTGCGACGCACAGCTTATAGTAGATAAGACAATTACTTTCGGCTGTCCTCGAGGTGCGAAGAGAAGCGCCCGATGGGGGAGAAACAGTGGATCTGCCATGTGCAAGTAGCCAGGCTGCGGCAACAGCCTCGGCCAGGCTGGTATGAGACACAATTTCGCCAGCT
Source organism: Andrena haemorrhoa (assembly GCA_910592295.1). Lineage (NCBI taxonomy): Eukaryota > Metazoa > Arthropoda > Insecta > Hymenoptera > Andrenidae > Andrena > Andrena haemorrhoa. The sequence continues at coordinate 12,038,486 of OU342944.1, read as the reverse complement.
AAAATTAGCCACGGGGTGCTTGGTGGCGGTGCATATTTCCGCATATACCAGGTTTATTTGTGGTTCGTGCTGGGTACAAGTGCCGTTGGGGACACCGAACGTCAATCGGGGATGCGAGATGGCTCCGATATGGGGTGGGATACCAGAGACTCGCTCCTTCAGCCCTTTAGGGGTGGCAGGTTCCTCGGGGCGTTGAAATTTCACAACCTCCATTGCCATTCTAAAATTAATGTCGACTCCAGCCGCGTAGAAACTGTGTCGTTTAAGGATGGTTGTGTGTATTGGAATATTATGCGTAAAGTTTTCTTTATGGTGTATTGTATCATTCATGTTACTCACTTGTTCAGATGGGATCACGTTTTAAGGGGTTGCAATGGGGTTAGAGATTCGACTGTTCGCACTCTTGAGGGTTGCTTGTTGCATTAAAGTTTCATCAGAATGGCAGTTTGGCTTTGGTTGATTAGGAATTAATTCGGTTTTGGTTAGCTTGTTTACGAGGGGTTGTAAAGTGCTCGCAGGTTGAGCGAGGTTAATAGCAGCGGAGGAGAGTCGCTTGACAAGAGAAAGATTACTTTGGTCCGAGGAAGTAGATGGATAAGAAAATATGAATTCTGGTTCCAAGACGGTGTCGAGTCTCGGGTAATTTAAGTGGGAGTCACGTTTCTGGTGTAGGGACTTTGCGAGCAATTATTTACACCACTCGCAAACGTTTGCGATAAAGTATCAAGGGAACAACGGCCGCAGAAACGTTTGATCGAGTCTCCTCCATTCCCCAAAATGCTCACATTTCCGTGGCGACGCGCAACCACCAAAGAGGGACTCTAGAAAATTCGGGGAAACAATTTCCCGCGCGACGGACTTGTTTGTCAAATCTCGGTTGGCGAGTATGACAATCTTGCGCAGTTTTCTTCCTGCACCTTTCGTGGAAATGCATATCCCCGGTTGCGAACCAGTACAGCCCGAACAATAAAACAAGTCAGAAAATATAAATAATAGTAGAGAACGCGAAAAATATGGAATAGCCGTTTGGCATAAGGGAAGTTTGAATTAAAATATTTTTTCCTTCTTAACTATTCTATTTATTTTATTTCCTTGAATCTCGGTCACATTTCCCGAGCCGTAATCCAGCGTTAGTAATTGTTATTTTATAATAATCCGCGATGGAAATTTCCATATGCGCCGATTCAATGAGAGCGAAAAGGGTATATGATCGAAAAACACAGAGGAGGAAGTAGAGGTGGCTAATAATGCTGGTGAAATTGAGGGTGACGAAAGAGAGGAGAAAGAGGAGAGCAAGGGAAAGGACCAAAAGAGAGGGAAAGTGGCGCGAATGGTGGCGAGGGGTCCAGGAAAAGGCTCGTTCTGCTGGTCCATTGTCGCCTGCTGAAAGTGGTCGACGTTCCACGATGAGAGAGCTCGTTTGGAGAGGTTGCTGGGATGGCCCAGATTGTGGTCTATAATCGGACCGGTATAGAGACACGGTTTGTTGCCTTTCGGTTTTTAGCTTGGCTTCGGGGAGTACGGCCGGCTACGTGGAAAGAGAGAGCGAGAGCGAGAGGGAGAGGGAGAGAGAGAGAGAGAGAGAGAAAGATAGATAGAGGGAGGAGCACCGAGGAACTCTGACATATTCGATCACACGAGGGGGACGTCACTTAAATGACGTCCTCTTTTAGATCCCCGCCACGCTCGAAGCACGTGAGCTCTGTACACGTGTCCTCTTCGATGAGGAACGCATTTTCCTTGTCGAGTCACTCGAATTCCAACGAGAATCTGCCTTCAATACGAACCTTACATTTATCCAGATGCATTCTTCCACTGTACAGTCTTTTAACATTCGTTCGTCTTCGCTTACAATTAATGGCTTGATATCGTGTGTGGCTATGCGTGTATTTGTAATTACATAGTTTGAAGAATGCTTGGCTATTGTAATGCTAGTATGGTAATAGAGAGCTCGGTGTTACGGCGACGATGAGCAATGAAATAAGAATTGAATTACTATTCGCTTTTTACTGTCTTACGCGCAGCTTCGAGGCAACTGTGCGATAAAATTTACAGTTCGCGTTAGCGGGCCCATGCTCTCGCTTGTTTCTTTCTTTCATCGCAAATCGCGCGTTTATATCTGCGGAAATATATTATATAGCCGACTGCTGTGCATTCTTGTTTAATGGAGCCAGGGGTATTTTGCGCGCTCAAACTCTCCGACGGATTCTCTGCGTCTTTATTTCAGATTCGGCAGGCGGCCTGGTATTTGGCATACCGCTGTCGCAGTGCTTGGAGAACGACAGGATCGCTAGAATCGCCGCTGGCGAGGTCGCCGACGTCGGCTGCCTGTCCAGGAGCAGCAGACACGGCAGCAGGACGAGCTTCACCAGCCTCATCGAGCCCACTGCCGCGGCGAAAACGGAGGAGGTGAGTGATCGATCCTTGATAGAGTCGGACCATCCATCGAGTGGCTAATCGGTCGTTGACACAGCGACAACTCACGCAAATTCACTCACCTCTTTTCTGAGCGATTTATTTGCAATACATCGCTCATTTGTTATATTATTTGCATCAAACGTGCACCAAACGATGTCGATTTTTTTTATATATATTATACACTTCATAGCTCAAAAACTGTCAACAATGGAGCTGCACCCCTCTTGCTGCAAGGTTCTCAATTCCTCGATGATTGTGACATTCCGAATATTGCTTCACCAAATACGAGATATTTATTTCCCATTACCAAAGTGTCCTTGTCGCAAGCCACGATCGATCCGCTGCGCTTTTCTTTCGTTACCCGTAGACCTATACCACTGGGAAGTTCTCTGGCGCAGTAGTACAAGTCCGTCGCGAGTCAGGCACGCAAGTAAGCCCCTCGCAGGCTTGTCGCGATATGTATTCTTGAGTAAAATGCTTATCGGTGGCGTTCGAGCTGCCCCCACGCGGAATACGATCCGAGCACTAGCTTTTAGTAACGTTTAAATTTATCGTAACAATCACAGTGTGGAAGAATTTCGAGCAACGCGCCCCAAGGTGAGATTCCTCGAACCGTTGCAATGGAATGACAGAGATTCGCGCGAAGGCGGACCACGTGGACGTACTTTTTCGTGCATCTGCTAACAAAGTGGCAGATGCGGTTTATTTTGGCAAGGTAGACGATCGTCTCTTAGAAGTCGATCACGCTGGGAATTACGTGCAATAAAAGTAGATTGCCCAATCGCGGCGATACGGTCTGGAGAGAGTTTTATTCGCTCCCCTCGATGACTACTCGTAAAGAGGAGGCGAGGAGAACGCCGCCCACGCCGGCAGCATGGAAATTTGAGTCACCTGTTTTAGATTGACGTTAACTAATCTGCGCGCGCGCGGAACGCTCTCGATTTATCCGATACGTTAGAAATTTTAGTGTCTTTTCGTTTAAAAATATGAACGGGCTAAAAATAGACGCGTCAACGCGACCCGAGCCTTGCTGTTTCTTTCTGCGCGTATTTTTAAAGATGAGCCTATGCTTACTAGATGATAACTATGCTTCACTTTTGCACAATCGATAAATACAAGTCGAAGCCTCGACTTACGATTAGTAACACATTGGAATCTCGATGAAGACACGGTCCTGCCATCAACCGCCATTAATATTATTTTCCCATCGAAACGATCTTCTCCCCGTTTCCTGTGTCCCCTCCAACGTCACAAATATTTCGGGTAGCGAATTCGATCGGGACAGTTGGACAACAGCGCTTTCGATACACGCCTACCTCGTTGCGACGCGTCACGAAGACACTTAGACACAGGGAAGAGGCTACGTACGTTACCGTTGCGTCATTATCGGTCGCTTTATCAAACAGCGAAGCGAAGCGGTTAGAGTGTGAAAGGGGCGTCGCGCGACGGATCATGAACGCCGTCATCGGTTGCGTCAGAGTGGCCGCGGATCGCGACGAGGGTGTTTATCGATGGCCACTTGCGTGATAGCGGGAGGGCGGGAGGCGTCGCGAGCCGCAAGTGGTTATTTTTTGACGGGCACGTCAGAACGACGTCGCCGAGGAACGGCCGTTTTGCTCCATCGCGTACGTGTCGCCTAGACGATCCAGACCATTGCCAAATCCTCTTACCCGGATTTAACTAACGTCCCGCTGCAATTAAATGCCAATGGTGACTTGCTACGTCACGGAAAGAACAGCCTCGAATATTTATCGGCGAAAGTCGCGATCCATTGGTCGTTATTTAGGTGAGACTGCTGGCTTTGGAATAACGAAGTGAATGCCATTGGCGGTGCAATGGAATGCAAACGATAGGTTGTGGATTAGTAATACTGTAGCCTCAATTGTTGATGGGACCTTCTGTGATAGATTTGAGGAGAGACTTGAATGATAAAATTCGGGAACCTCAAGAGGAATTGATATTCCTGTGGTTTCCAACCTGGGGGTTGCGAAGTGTTATCTGGGCGGTCGCCGCGATTATTTTTAGTTGACGATTCTTAGCACTTATTTATTACACTAAATAAGATGATTTAATATTATTAAGTTAGAATTATATCCTGAAATACCTATTTTTAATGTGTTTTCTTTACCTTATTAAAGTTATCTCATCTTATATGTGGGTTGGGGCAGGTTATTTGAATATTACAAGGGGGTCGCGACTAAAAAAGGGTTGGGAAACACTGTGATATTCTGTTACTTAATTTTGGAATTTCTATATTTTCTATTAATCTGGGGAATTTTCCATGCAACTACAGAACGGGGGAAGAACCGAGTGTCAGCGATTAAGGGGAAAGGGTTCGTGCGTGGTCAGACGTGTTACGCGTCGACGCACCAAGTATATCTCTCTATAATTGTTCATAAGTATAAGGGAACTGTAATTACTGTGATTCCCCAACTTTTACCCAATCTATGTCCAATAAATTTAACTAATAACAACAGTATTGAATAATTAATAATTACCAATGCCGTAGTAAGTTCCGGGAAATTCTAAGATCGCGTCCCACACTCCAGGTTCGCCTATTTCGCCACATTTTCGAAACCTATTTTTTTGAAAGCAATCTCTTCGGCGGCCGGAAGTAAATGTTTTGGTTTCAGAAGCACCGGCGCCACCTGGCCGGGGAGCACGAATTTCTTTTCTTTTTCCCCGCTCGTTCTCCAGCGGAGAACTCGGAACGTTCGGGCGTTATTTTAAGAAAGCCGAGGATTCGACCAGCGCCACTTGATTTACACGATCCGATCTAATTTCTCAGTGTTTACGCTTATGCGTATTGATTTTTCAGTTTACGGTGCGCGCGTATACACGGCGTGATTTGTACGCGCGCGGAAACTTATTTCAAACGGATCCACCTTCGCCCGACGGCCAGAGTCCAACTTCCCTTCCCTTTCTCTTTACACTAATTTATCGCCCGTGCTTCTTTGCGTTACACGCGGATTCTTAATATAGACATGGAATAAGGAAACATTGGAAAGGAGCTTTGAAGTTAGCCTCTGAAAAGCATCGAGGAAACGGAATGCTTCTAATTGCACGGGAATAATTAATTCAAGTAACTCTACACTCGGTTGCTTGCTGGATATATTAACCTCGGGCATTTCAGTAGCTCCTCCGGAAAAGCACGAGCTCTTATATGGACGTATACAGAGCGGCGCGATTTATTTTCCACGTGAAACTCGGAATGCTTCGTTCGGAATGTAAATAATTGGGAGGACCCTTACTTACGAGCGCTCTCGCGTTTACCCGTGACGCATTGTCCGTGGGTGGAAGTTTTCCAGCCTGGAGATAAATTCCATCGGTTTCCAGGCAGAAACCAAATCGACCCCGCGGCTCCTCTTTTTGTGGAAAACATTGTAGCTCGTTTGGCGGTGCACTCGCTTCGACTATCGATGGAATAGTTTCGCAACTCAGTTACCGGAGCCATAGCTACTCTCCTGATGGCATCGATACACCACTAGCGAGGAAATTCAGCTGTTTCCCGTTTCCATTTAATTTGTTGCACGCTCAATATTACGGGAAATAAAAACAGAATTAAATACATTGCTGGGGGAAATAGAAAGGTGTGCCGAATGATTGGACTGTCCAGGGTTTGCTGTTTCGCGTACCGATTTCTGGATTGATAACTAAGCAATCGCTAGTGCAAACAATCAATATTATATTAGCGTGCGGTGATTAGTGTAATATAAAATGTAGTCCTGTTGGCAGTTTCCATTAATTCTACTTTGCAATGCAAAATTAAATGAATATTAACTAACTGTGGGTGGACGTTATTGTTTCGATTAATTGAGATAATTAAATACCCCTTCTGCTTTCGTTGGATAAATATGCATGAATTTACAGATTGAGCCGTCAGGCGTGGAGGGAAATGGGAAACAATATTTATTAGCGAAAATTGCAAAACAAATATGTCGCGACATGTAGTAATAATTATAAAGTCTGTCAGCAATACCTAAGGTACGTGTTCACGATTGATGTTAACGGTGAGTTTCGGAGCTTGGGAAGCAGGAAATCCGTGCCACTGGAACGTGGATTTTCTTCAACTTTCCCCCTAGAAATAGATGGGCGGTTCGTTAAACAGACTCGTGATTCACACTCCGTGGAAATAGCATCGATTTATTGTGACGTACGCCACGATAATGCCACCCTCGACTTCCGGTGACCAATCGATGGTAGAATCGAGCTCGACGCTTTGTGCAGACGTGTAGGAGGGTGTTTCAATAGTTGATCCGCCAACAGGACTCGTTCAACGGATTTAGATGACAATTTAAACGCTCGCTATCCGAGAATCTCACACCCCCGCAATTTTTCCCCCCAAACTTGCGTCATCATTCGCTTCTAGCCAACCTTCGAAGCTATGAAAGCGAACCACCCATTATATTATTATTATTAAGGGGAAATATCTTTGGTATAGAAAATTTTACATAATGACAGTAATCTGAACGTATATTACACAAATACGCTAATTACATCAATCACAGAGCTTCCAGCAATGGCCACTTTGATGACTAATAAGAACACTCCACCTCATATCCAACTAAACGAACTAATATTTTATCCAATTTTTGCAAACATTCGAGACTCGCATTTCCAAGTGCTGGGTCCAAAAATGTTTAAACCACGGTGAATAAAAGACTTCCATCTGATATTCGACGTTCGATTCTTCTCTAAGAAGAATCCGTTCCGTCTTGTTTTCCATCGAACGTTACATCGCGGGTACGTGCATTTTATTTATAAATGCTGGGTAACGGTTTGGCTGGTGTCTCGATGAAAGGCTACTCGTTTAAATAGCCAGTGTACGATTGATCGATTTAACGCGATTTCGAGATGAACGACGTAACACTGCACTCCTCCCGTCCACGTCACGTGCATCACGAAACGGCAATGACGTCACGGATAGGGGACGCGAATAGAACGCTCGCGAGAGAGCACTAATTTTAACCGGGGATTAATTAAGTTCCGTAAATTTTGCAAGATCCTCTGACGGACGAGACGTACCGAAGCGGAGTGACCATCAGAATGGACACACGCTCGTCAGATCTGTCGATCAGTGACGATCACGTCCACCCCTTCAGCGCTCAGCATTTCGGGGTTCAACTAAATTAGAGTACACTTCCGATTATTCGCGGACACTGGGGAAAAATGTCCCCTGGATAATCTGTGTAATAATAAAATAAATTGAACAATTACCAAATTCCAAAAGAGTCCAAAGTAGAGTATACTCTATTAGATACCTGGGGTGGAAAATCAATCAAAAGAGGTGGATGCATTAGCTTAGAGAGAGTCTTAGCGAAATATTTGCATCGCCGTCATTTCGCCAAATCATATTTCCACTATGCAGCATTATTTCCGTCCCGTGGCGCGTGTCGTTCGATGCACAACACCGTCCCATTACGTGCTCGAAAATAATTCACGAACACTGCAACGTAACTCGTCTATTCGAGGGAGTCGCGAGCATCGACAGGCCGACTGGGATCTATGGTAAACGCCACGATAAATATACGCATCGCGCAACTCTGCCCAGGGGAATATCCTTTCGAACGCTTTCCTAGGAAACCATTGTTACAACCAGGGGCGGTGTTATCGATCCATTCGAGGCGCGTTCGGCTCGGGGTACCGTTCGCGCGGGTGTCCGACCTCCTTGGGTTCCGCGGCTGCATTGTAGATGAAAGAGGAAAATTTCTGCTCCAGGGTGGATCGTGCGAGTCCCTGTCGTCTAAAGGAGGAGCATTGACCGGAAGCGATTCCGGGGTATTGGAGTTAAGCGACAGCGGCGGAGGTCCTCCAGGGGAATGGGACGCGGTTCCAGGAGTAGTCAGACAATGCATCAGGCATCTCGAGAATACGGGGCTACGGACGCTCGGCGTCTTCCGTGTGTCCCCCTCGAAGAAGAGGGTGAGACAGGTAAGTTGTCGGAACTCTTTCAATACCTCTTCGAATAGAGACATCGAAATATTCACCCCTCTCTTATAGAATATCGAGCACAGTATGCCTCGATACGGATGCATGGAACTACCGTATAGAAATATTGAAACACCGAATATCCTTTTGCATAGAAGTCTCGAAATTCGGAGGATCCCTTCGTACAAGAATATCGCTTATACCGAATCTGTCTTCGCAATGCAAGTTAATTGGAACTGTTACAGTTAAGGGAAGACTTCGATTGCGGTCGCGAGACAAAAATCGGCCCCGACCAGTGCCCCCACGACGTGGCAGCCCTGTTGAAGGAGTTTTTTCGAGACATGCCCGACCCCCTGCTCTGCAGGGATCTGTACCAGGCGTTCGTCCATACACAAAGTAAGGTCAAGCTAAACTCGCGAGCAGGCACGATGTAAGCCGATCGAGTTAGGGGGTTGAACGCAGTTCGCCCGGGAGCCTGATTAATGTTCGTTATTGAATGCGATCGCGTAAAGGATTACCCTTTGCTATCGGGAAAAGAGATTACCCCGTTAAGCGTAACGGCTCTAAAACGCTACCAATACCCTCGGCTCGGCGAGAACGCCGAATTTCCATATACGAGGTGTGTTCACCGCATAATTTAAAGGCAGTCGAATAATTTAAACGGCACCTCGTAACCTTTTGCTTCAGAGTCGAATTATTCGGGAAACTAGCAGGTTTCAATAGAATTTCGTTGCTATGCATTTTCAAAAATATTCCCCCGACTCGCTGCGCGTAATTTCGCTCCCCTTTCGTCGTAGCGTTCTATCGCGACATTGATACACGAGCGTTGCCACTCAAAGGGACTCGTTTTTCGCGCAGAGATCCGGAACAGGCGGCTTCAGCAAGAGGCTCTTCAGCATCTCATTCAGCTGCTGCCCACGCCGAATCGCGAGACACTCTGGGCACTTTTGAACTTTCTCAGCGTGGTGGCTGCGAACAGTGAGGATCAAAAGAACGAGACTGGCGAGTGGGTACCGGGGAATAAAATGGACACGACCAATCTGGCGACGGTAAGTGTCCTCCGTACCTTCTACATCGAATATAGATTATTAATCTAGATTCAAGAAGAGCAAACGAGTCTTAAGGGATGTTAATCAAAGGAGTTGAGTTCGATTTGAGCCTTGTTAGTATTATATTCTCTCGTGACGACATGAAGAATGATTTTGGTTAAAGAACCGAGCTTCGTTTATGAAATATTTGTTTAAACATAATTATGGTTGTCGTTAGAATCTTAATAATACTCGTGGAAGCTAATGAAGCCGCTTAATAATTCTATTTTCTTCCGAGGCGATGCAATTCCACGAAATTTAATGAGAAATTCCTTATCGTTGAAAATCCTTCGTTAAGGTTTTCGCGCCGAACATCCTCCACTGCGTGAAACCTGGACAGAGGTCGGAGGTGTCCGCTGAAAGGGCGGAGGAGAGGATAGACGTGATAAACGTGGTGAGGGCGCTCCTGGAACACGCGGCCACCTTGTTCACGGTGCCAGCGGCCCTCTTAGACGAAGTGTACCTGCACATGATGGACACCCATCCAGCTGAGCTGGATCTGGCGCTTTCTCGACGCGCTGACGAGTGAGTGATCCACGAACACTTCTTTTATCTAATTGTTGGACCATCAATCTTAGAAAGCTTCTCTTGTACAACCTTCCTTTACGTCCAAGCTTTGCGATGTACACGTATTCCTCCAATACGTCGCTTTTCGTGTGTATTTTCAACAAGAACTTGTAATACGGTTGATAATTACGAAGGATAGTTACTTGTGAAGGTACGTCTTCAAAAGCATAACGAGTGGCATGGAGTAAACTCAAAACACTTCGAAAGTGTGCTGGTCGCGAGGCAGTGTACCTTGAAGAAGCTTTTCAAGAATTGCATGGAAAGCAATCAGATTTTCAATCAGAAAGAAATTTCAGATTTTTCTCGTACCGAGATCTGTCGTCTTTAAGTCTCCGTTTGAATGAGCGAGGTTTTTTAATCGAGTTACAATGGCAGAAAGCCAGCAGAAGTTCCCGGAAATGTCACTCGACGAATCGTGTGGTAGAAACTGACAGTTCTCGTGCGTTTTTGCGCAGGCAATGCGGGGACGAGGCGGATCCGTGCAGCGAAGCTGAAACTTTCTCGGTGGAGGAGACCCTGACGACGTCGACGACGACCACGGCTGGTACCACGACGTCGACTAGAAAGGTAGGAGATTCGAGATATCTCGCCTACCACTTTGCAAGGTGGATCTCGTCGAGAATGGAAGGAGAGATTCATTGCATCCGAATAAATCACGCGTCTTGTTTGAAATTGAGAAACACTGAAAGTGATCAAACATTGAATGTAGTTTGTTTGATGATAAACGTCGGTCTGTCCGTATGATAAATTAATATCGAAAGAGTTGGTTCGCGTTGTGGACGACGATTTTATTTATTTTTCGTAGTCGCTACTGTCTGATTTAATTAAAGAATGGATTGCGTTTTAAATTCCAGGTGTGGACAAGGGAGCAGTGTCTTCACCAGACAGCTGGCATTGGTGGAGACATCGGTCCAAGGCCACGAAGGTCCAAGAGGCCTGGAAGTCGAAGAAAGGAAGAGGGCAGGAGTAACAGCGTGGATAGTGGATCTAGCGAGGATCCGCAGGATCCTCGGAGAAAATCGTCGCCTATGATAATCACAGCCAGTCTCACCATACCGATGTCTGGAGCGTTCACATTGAACCTCGACGATCCGGACATTCCTTACATCGAGGAAGCACCCAAGCAACCAAGTGCGCCGCCGAGAAGGCAGAGGCAGCGATCGATATCCGGATGCAGCGAAGGTATATCTCCTATCATTCCCTCGCATTGCTCCGAGTGCATTGACTGCATCGTGACTCTGTACTTTTGGGGTCGAGGTGGACCGTGTGTTCTTCTAAAGATGATCAGCTTACCACTCAATACTTACCTGGTGTTACCTAATATTCCCTAGGTATCGCTGAAGAATTACCTAATATCTCCTAAGTAGTGATCATTTAAAAATCACCTAATATCCCCTATTTATCGTTTAAGAATCACCTAATATTCCCTCCTTACCACTTAAGAGTCACCTACCACCTAACATTACCCTCCTCCACCTCCGTTTACGAGCAAGCGAAATAGAGCAAAGTAACGCAACGTTCGCCTTGCAGAATGAACCCTAAAGAGCAAAACGTGGGGGAGACTAAAACCAAGAGGAATGACGTTCTGTTACAAGGTGGCAGGCACGGGAGCGACAGCGCCGTGGGTTCCTCGGCCACTCTATCCGGTGACCAAGCGCCGAGTTCACCGCCATCGTGGGCATCTACGCCACCAGCGAGCCCAGACAGCGCGGTCACCGCTGTCTCCTACATACCAGATCAGCAGGCGGTCCTCCAGAGGGTTTCGTTCACGACCTCGAGCGAGGTACGCCAAGTGACCAGGTCCAACAACCAGGAGACGTCGAGGAGCACCGCGGCCCCGTACACGCCGAGCATCATGAGCATCGGTGGAGCGGTCCTGAGGTGAGAATCCTTACCCTCCCAGCTATGTAGGTCTCCTAGTAACACCGTCGCAGGAATTGTGTGGCTGACCCTGATCCGCGCTACTGTTCTGGTATTCGCGAAGAAGATCCGGGACGGTTCGTTAACCCCTCCGAGTGCGCTCTCTATACATCGAACTGCAATCACCTTGCTACTCCAGTTTACTGTTCAGTTATCGAGAAATTACTGTGGTGGAAATCGTTTTAAGTTCGTCGTAGCTTTTGCGTGGAGTCTTGGCTACCAATTTCCTAATAGTCTCGTGAATCAAGATGCAAAATTAATACCGAAACCAATTAAATTCTACGTCACGGTTGGACATCGATCGGAGCTCGATTCCTCGAACGTCACACGCTCGAATATACTATCATTTTTCCCAGCGAAAGGTTTCCTCCTTTCCAGGTCGAAGACCGCCGACATCGAGAGGATGCTGCACATCTCCAGACCCGAGGCAGGCATCGGCGTCTCGCAGCAAGGCAAGAACAGTTCCACGAGCACCTCCTCCGAGAGCAAGAAGTACACCAAGAGGCGTTACACGGACTCGAGGCATCAGACGCGCCACATCCCGGATTCCGAGGCTCTAGCGGGCAAAACGACAATGACAGTCGCGGCCTCGTCGACGATGTCTTCCTCGTCCTCGATGAACAGCGCTCAGAATCAGCGCGCTGGCGCGCAGCCCGTCTGGAAGCGGCGGGAGCTGATCTCCAGCGCGCCGAAGGACAGGGAGGGATACTTCTGAGCAGAGTGATTCTGCACGGGCGATCGAATCGAATGCTGGGGGATCGAACACCCCCCTCGAGTAGGCCAATCTCCTCGATACCATCAGTATTGCACCTTCTCGACTTAATCTCGATGTTCTACCGAGGGATCCTAATCCGTTGCGTGTGCCTAAACTTCCAACTCGGTGAAAGTGATAGAGCTTAATCACGTGGGCCTATCCTGAGATATCCTGTGTTCTGTTAACGACTGGTAGACCAGCCTCGAGTGTTTGTACGTTTATACACTTCTCACTGTTGCTTGGAGAGTGAATAAGAAGCTACAGCAGAACCTCCATTAGCCCAACTAATAGACACTTTTCTACCCCCGATCACTCTGTCCTTCAGATAAAACACAAACGATTCACCATACCCTCTGCTTCCAGCCTTAATAATGGAGGTTCAGCTGCGGTCACGAATACTATTTTAACACGCCACTATCCCACCGTGGTCGACGAAGTTTAAGAAGCAATCCAAGAGGTCCGCAGTGTTGCATACGATTCGATCGTCGAAATACTTCGCGAAGTACAGTCACTGCCGATCAGGCGTGGCCTGGCAAAGTGTTCCCCGACACGTGTTCTCGCGCCCGAGAAACAGTGTTTTCGGTATCGTGGGGTGTCTATTGGTTCCTACACTACCGTCCTCGCGCTCGCAAAGATCTCCGTGACGAAACGCCACGACTCTCTCGCCTCCATCTTCGCTGTCCCTGCCGTCCCCATCGTTGTTCGCCATCGAGGATCAAGCTGAACAAAATCGTGGCTGAAACGAAGGAGGACGCTTCCACCTTGCGGTTACTATTTATACACGGGTGGGGGATAAGAAAGCGGAAGATTCATCTCTGTCTACGGATAACATTCTCTAAATGTAGTAGCGACTCGTTAGCGTCGATTTGTAAATTATTTTTATTACTATAGCATCCGAGGTGTCCGCGCACGCGCGCGCGTCGTCGGCCGAGTTTTTCCGCGGCGACAGCGCGCGGTATCCTCGACGAGCCAAAGCTATTGAAGAAGACTAGTCTCCAGAGTCCCTCGAACTCGCGTCGGGCCATTTTTTTACCACTCCAGATATCATCGCGACTCATCGTCCCGTCGACGATGGAGAATGTCCTTCCCCTCGTCGACACTGTGGCGAGCTTCATTGATCAACAAGGTATTTTTACGGTTACGAGGTGGACTTAACGGGTATTGTTTTCAAACTTCTTTCGCCATTCTCTTCCGGTCGAATTGTTGCACGTGTATGGGAGGACGTTCGAGACGTAACCGCGTACTGCCGTGAGGGACGCGTGGCCCGAGAGACGCTGTTGTTCGTCGTTTAAGTTTTCTTTTTTCAGTCTGTAAGCCAATAAATGAAGGTTAATTTTTTTATCACACGCTGCACGTTATTTCTTGATAACTCCTCCCCTTGCTCGTTCCCCACGTTCGTCGCCAATTGCTCCAGACAGCAAGGATGAGAGAGGAGCCGGAGCGGGTGGATGAAGATGGGCGAAGCGTCGAGCAGACGCAACGCCGCTGATCGTAAATTATAGAAACGCCTTTATTATCGATTCCCTCGCGTACAGTCCTCGACACACTGGTCGTTACAAAACTCGCAGCGACTCGCGCGAGCCACGCGAGGCAGGCTGCTTAATCCGAGTAGCAAAGTGGTGCAAAATAGGTGAAAAAACACGAATCCCATTAACGCCGACTGGGGCCTGCACGTGCGTGCGTGCGATCTCAACACCGAATGCCGCCTGGTCTCGAGACAATTTCGAGCAGTAAAGTGGAAACTAACGCGCCAACGGAGTAAGAACCGCGGGCAAAGAATCGACAACGTTCGGTTCGGGAGTTTGCTCGACGACAAACCTCCCTGCGTTCGCGTTGAAGTTACTCTGTTTAAATAAATATACGCCAACAAATATCCATGTACAACTCTACAAGGAGCAGGGTAGGAGAGATTAAGTGGAGAAAGAGGAATAGAGTCAGACACCCGAGTGAAACTACAGACAGTTCTGCGGGGAATGGGAATGGAGAGAAGTAGTTTCGTTTAAAAAAAAAATAGAGAGAGAGAGGGAGGAAAAGAGCGCGACGACACCAACAGTAACGATACAAAAATAATATCTAACGAGTAAACGAGAATCGTTCCCTTCGAGACCAATCACACGTGCGAATAGATCTCATTCTTTACGCGCAACATACATATACATATTTATATTTATATATATATATAGATTTCTTTCGCATATTTATATATATTATATTAAAACAACCGCTAAAAAATATAAATATATTCATATATTTATATTCCTGTGTGTGTGTGTGTGTATATATATATAACTCTCGCCGTTTGACGGCTAGCTGCCTATGCAGGGCTGGACGGATGCGACGTAACAAGTATTTTATTTATACCCTCGTAACCATAGACTACGAGGACACGCCGAGTTAATCCTAATACGACGAACAAGAGGTGTACGGGGAGAAAGAAGAAAGGTTCGGTTAAAGACGATGGGGAGAAAATAAGAAAAGGGAAACGAGGGAGAAATCGTATCACGTATCCTGCGACTTACACGACGCACGGCGAGGCGATTACGGGGGCGCAACTATTAGCGACTTCCGTTTTATAGCGCCTCTTTTCGTCCCCTATCATTAGCATTTTCGATTTTCAAAATGCTCGGAGGAAAGAAACAAGGTGCTTACCGACCCGTAATGTTTCACTTGTATAGATTAGAAAGTCTTCAATTTTGTTGCGAGGTGTTTGAAATATATAGGATTAAATGCAAAACAGTTTAGCTAATACACTAGTGTAATATCGATTAATATTCCATCGCCTACTCGAGGTATTTCCACTAAATGAAGGGTTTCTGTAATTAAAAGATCTTATTCCTTTTTCTAGAAACATATCAGAGGTTCCACAGCTCGAGCACTCGCCAATGGTCGGCCCCAGTAACGATATATCGCCGTCCGCGCATTTAACTCCACGGGCTTCGATCGCTGGCTGGATCCAAAGCCTTGATCGCGTGATTTCACGCTTAAAACGATAGTTAACAATAAATCGACTTGAATGTTTCTCTCCCCTGGGCAACGCGTAATAGCCTTAGTATTATGCTGCTCCAACCGTGGCACTGCATCGAACAATATCAAAGAACGTCCATCCCGGCTTCGTTCTCTCTTCTGTTTTTCCCATTTCAGTGGTGCACGCTCATTTCGCGCGTTACCGACGATCACCGCCGCGCTGCTTAATTAAAACTCGGCTGCAGACGTCGCGGTTAATTAAATCCCGTTACCGAATGCCGCGCGTATCGAGGGTGTATCGATTATGGCCAGCCTCGGTTAATTTTCGTCCCATCGCTTTGCTCGTCTCGTTTGGTAACGCGCGAATGTCTATCGAACAGGCATCGGGCTTATAGGCCCCGCGCACGTGCTCGATACACTGGTTTATCGTTCGATCGGATTCTGTTAACCTTTTGCGGTTCGAGTGTGGTCAGTGGGCACAAACCGTGGACAGACATTCGAATTCGACTGTGACGCGCGGCGAACACTTTGAGTTATATCGCAGCTGAAACATTGCTCGCACTTGGGCAGATGGGGTGCTAAATGCGAACTGTGATTTTGTGGAAAATTATTTCTACTCAACAGTCTCTTAAAATCGAATAACACTTTTGTAGAGTGAGATATGCGAGGCATTAACAACAAAAACGGACTAACGTAGGTATATATTGAATTCTAATAGAAAAATTAATTTTTTCTCAATGTGGGTTAGTCCGTTTTTGCTCTCAATGCCTCATATTAGCCACAAAATGATTAGAGGATTTCGAGTTCGGAGAATAAGTGCAGTAACAGATTTTAGAGGATGAATTGAATAGTTGGTGATAATAGTTGATTCTCTTGTTTGAGTAAATGGTCCTCCTTTAATTATTTCGCGAAGTAGGATCAGCTGACGAAGTATCGTTCAAGACACACGAACCACAAAAAGTTAACTAGCTTTTGCTCACCGCTGGAACCGCTTGGAACTTAAAATGTAATCTCACCAAAACACGACTGGCTGATATTCTCGATCCTCCAGGATCAAGGGACCTGGGAACCAACGGCGCCTTCTTTCCTTCGGGTGTTCGCTATGTAAAATGAGTGATTTAAAAGAACATACCGGCGCGTTAAATACGCAACAAGACAGGACTAAGAATTCTTAATAATGAAATCGACGAGGATATTTTTTGAAGGTGAACGGCAATGTCAGTCTCCCCCGAAAGTCAGTATTGTCGCGTCACTCAGAAATATATAACTCCGCGTACGTCAGCCGCAGGCCTCGAGTGGAAGGTTACAGCCGTCCCCACGGACGTCACGACGCCGTTGGAAATTGTGGTCGAGGCAATTTCCCCCGATTCCTTGATCAGTTTCAAGAATGCTCATTTCCTCCGCCATCTTCGTCGTCCGCCACCTACACGCTAGGACTACTCGCGTTGGGTTCGAGTTACGAGTTTTTAATCGAGGATCATTGGAATCCCTCGATTTCTTACAAACCAAAGGGAGCCCCTCGTAAAAAGGCCCCTCGTCGGAAGTTTTCGAATAATCGCCCAACGGCCGGGCGGTTATTGGAAAACTTCTGCTTCCCGTGTACCCTCGAACGAACGCAGCGTCCTGGAGTCTCGTCTCTCTATTCAGTTGAAACTTCATCGTGACGAAGAGTTCCGGGAAGCAGTCCTGAATTCGCGATCGATTTCGTTTCGAGTCGTTTCGGATTCACGCTGAAGATTCGGTCAAGAGTTCGTTCGGCTGCCGCGACGAGTAAGCACGTCAACGGGGCTTGGTTTCGCGAACGGGAACCTCGCTTCGACGCGGGACGCGTGCTCGACCATTGTCTTTCGCGGGGATATCGAGCGAATTGAACTGAAAGAGGCACGAGGGCCTCTACACCTCGGTCGAGTGCGTCTGAATTCGCACTTTCTTCTGCGAGCCATTCCTCGAGAGGGTTGGACTGTGCGCCGAGAAACCGGGATTGTGGATTCCAAGCGGTTTGGGCTTCTTCAGGGAGCTGCGGAGCGGCGAGGCAGCGCTGGTCACGCTTCCGGAGGTCGCCACCGAGGCCATCGAGCCGTTCCCGGCACCCCCGACGTACGGCTTGCCACTGGCGTCGGTCATCGAGATGTTTCCCCCTGAAATCAATTCGCAGAATTCTCTTTTTTTTTATATATTATTGTGAAGGACACTTGATTGAGCTTAAGTCTATAAGAGTATACGTTTCAATGGCACTGTGTCTACTTTTTTGTTGGTTCATGTGCCGCTTCTGGTGTAATATAGACAGTATTAATTCAAGTGATTTTATTTTAGGAACTTATTAACTTTGGTAGTAAAGTATTATTCTACTAGAGTTGCTTCGATTTTATAAATGTTCATGGATTTGTGTAAAATTAATTTAGTTAGATATGGAAAATTACTTGGATCGAAGCATTTCTTAGGATCGCACAGAACGCGGAAGTGACGTTAACGTTTCAGTGTGTGATAACGCAGGAACGAGTTTTCAACGATTTCTTGATGGAGAGGCTAACAGGTTCCAGTAGCAAGATTGATGTATTTTCATCGAAACATTTCATATATAAATTGATATATAATGTACGTAATGTGTGTAACGATATATAATTATTACGTAATTAAAACTATATCCTTTGACAGGGGAATATAGTTTAATGCATCGTGGCACGATGCTTTGTAAAAATTTTAATTATCCCAGGTATTCAAGCTCGCCTATTTCAACTCCTCTTTCAGAGAGGAATATTCCAATTACAGTAGAGTAATAATTGTATGAAGCAACAGCAACGACGTGGTATCAACAATTAATCTTGGAATTTCTCATTACCGTGCAGGTCTGAGGATCACATTTCACACATATGACAAAGTGTGCTCCTAATTCCTCAATAATTTCGAGGACACCGTGCTGCACACACACGTTGAAATGTACACGAGGAATTTTAATGAGTACCAACAGTAATTACGAACATAGTTTCCACTTATTCTTACGACTGCTCTTTAATTATGCAATAGTTTCCACTTATTCGTACAACTGCTCTTTAATTATGTATAAAATTTACATCTCTTGTTCGCCATTTAAAGTATCCCCATCTGTTTGCAACCGTTTTAGACTCATTCCCGTTTCCACCCACGATTCTTGCCCTCCACTTTACGCTTCTATCATTTAAATTATTTTTCCATCTACTGCAATATTCTTTTAACATTCAGTCTTCAGTTTACCATTCAACACTTATACTGTCTTTTCAAGATTTACATTCGTATCCCTTGATCACATTTTTCCAATTCTAATTCACGAAATTGCAACATAAATTATCCTGTAATCCTGATAATTAAATATAAGCTTCCCACCAACTAGTAAGACCAAACAAAAACAAATAAATGAATTAAACAGGTCTGAAGGAAATTACACTAAAGAACACTTCATTAAACACAGCAGAATAGCAAGATAAAAAGATATAACTAACGATTCCGAGGGGAGAAACTGTTTCGCAGAAAGTAAAATGAGCTTCGAAGTGCACGGAACGAATATAGGGGACGACGTGTCACTGAACTGGAAAAAGCATTTTTTTCCATGCAAACGCGGAGGCACGTGAAAAATCATGCACGTTGCAGCTCGGCGCACAGGCGCGTCACGTTGCCCGCGTGCATCCACGTACGCGATGATAATAGTTAAGCGCACCTGCAGCCGTGAAATGCACTGCAGCCTACGTGGAAATTCGTTGAGACGTTTTAATGCACCGTGCAACACGAACAAATCCAATCATCGATGTCTGTTGTGCAAAATACAGAGGGACGCGGAAGAACGGTTCCATTAAGCTTTCTTTCACTAGTCTCCAGTCAGTTGTCTGCTTTATCTCATTCCTTTTCCCTGGAAATACGGAAATCCTCTTCGACTGCTCTCTTTTCACTTTGTTTCCCGAGCATTTGTTTCTTTAATAATTTAGGGGCTTCTCCCTCTTCATTTGTTCTTCTTTGGGTAGAAAAGCTTCCTTTCCCCGTGTACTGCATATCTATTTTTTCATAATCTATTTTTTCACAGTAGTGCTTTCTAGGATCTTTTCTTGACGCTTGAAGTATTAATAATTTATGTTATCTTACCATTCTCTTCCAATTAAAATTATGGACCGAAGTGGAAGTAATTTAAATGGACACTAGTTTCCCAAGAGAATGGAGTAAAATCTCAGCTTAAAGATCCCTCATCAGTGAAACATCGAAATATATTAAAAGTCTATTTTTAAATGACCACAAAGAAAATACCTATATCCGAAAAAGTGTATTCTAGGACATTTAGAAATACCGAAGGCTCAGAAGTACGATATTTCTTGTCGCGATTAATTTGCGAAAGAAGGTTAATCCAAGGAACACGATCCTTTTTCAAAATAAATATCCCGAGCTATACTTTGCATTCGTATTACTTCGTTGTTAATCTGTGAAACGCAAACGAATCTTTATAGTAACAATCCACAGCCCCCTTCGCGTTTCCTGTGTCCCACAATTGTTACATCTTTTTCTGCCATCCATTCAGATGTTCCTACAATTTGCTCAGAATTTCCCGCGGTCTGTTTACCTGTTGCTCTAACGACTGATCTTATTTGCACAGGTCTGCTCCCTTTCTTCAGCGCCTCATTCAATTTTCTTCCTTACTGCCCAGCTTTCGTCCTACGTGCTCCCTTCAAGGTTCCCGCCATCCCTACTACCCCCCTACCACTCATCTACTTCCCCTGATCTCCCACATGTCCTCTCTGTTCTCTCCCTTCACCTTGACTCCCATCACGTTCACATCCGAAGACATTTCTCCGGCATATTGAGTTTCCATCAGCTGCCAGGCGAAGGTCTCTCTCGGCTAACCTTCTCCCAGAAGAAACTTGAAGGGCACTCGATCGACTTTTCAGATTCGTTCACCGAAACGACAGGAAATGTTCGATAGGATAGTGGGAGTAGATTACAACCGCTTAAAATCAATGCATGGAGGATAATTCTAAGTAATAACTTCTCACGAATGCCTGCTCTTGAAGCTATTCTGTATTAAAAAATGTGTACTTAAGTAGCTCCTATTATATATAAATCGTGAACCATTGTAATTCCAGAATTTTAAATAGGTACGTTCAATTTTTTCGTTGGGAAATTGAATTGTGCGTTAAAATTTTAGTGGCGAATAATAATATTGTCGTTGAGATATTCACTCAGAAAACAATATAAGAGTTTAAGGATCATCTAAACACTGTGCATATTCAGGTGTTCAGGATCCTTCGAGTATTCTACAAAATAACTCTTACTAGATAGTTGCTGCCTTGTTAGAATATCGCGCGTAACCTTCGAGGTAGCTCGATTAACGTGGTGCACCGAGGAGAAGCCTCTGCCAAGAGCTAAATGGATATGTTTCCCGCGTTAGCCGCACAAATGACATTCCGATGAGGGAAAGGCTTTCCTTCCAGCTAAAAGCTAAGAGCTTTCTCTTTGTTCCGAGGAAACACGCCATTTACGTATTGTACGCCAAGTACTGGCAACTAGCTCGGAGCAATCCATGCGGAAAGTTTGATCAACGAGTTACAAGGAACGTAACTTTTCACAAATTAAACGTAATTAATGTCACACACTTACAATGCTGTTTAAACAGAAACAATTGATACTAACCTCGAGATATTCAGTAGATTCACTGGAGCACACGGATGGTTACGTAAATGAGATTTTAAAATTGGGAAAAAGAAATCAGGCGGCAACAATTTGGTCTGTCGCGAAAAGATTAATATGTCTTCTTGGTTTCGAGACACAAGTTGCGAGAAGAAATGTTAACTAGCTTTCCATCGTTCACAAAGCCCCCGAGCGACTAATGCTCAAACTTTGTCTCGTCTCTTTAATTATACTTCTTCGAGCCACGTGTCGCCAGCTTACGTTCAAAGTTTTCAAACAGGAGATTAAGAAGACAAACGTAGACGTGGGGAACTACCAAACGTGCATGTATTCGTGCACCGCGAGGAATTTTCATTGCCAAGCATCTGTTCTTTCGAATTTCTATACACAGGTTCTATTCGTATTTTAAAACTGTTAAGATAGAGAAGATAGTGTGTGTTTTGTTAAGATAGTTGTATAGATTGAACTCTATGAATATTTTCATAGCTTGTCAGAATAGTATTCTACCTCGAAGATTCTATTTTCTATGCAATCAGTTATCAACTTCCTGACAGTTCTCAACAAAACGGTTAAGCGAATGGACAAACGCGACCACGTTCAGGCAGGACAGAAACAAATGCAAGACTTTGAACCGAGCTCGCTTTAAAATTCTAGGCACGCGTCGAAAGCGTTTCGTAATGCCTCGCCTTCTGCAACGAAATTTTACTATCGTTTCTGGCGAAACCTTTGTTCGTGTCTACGACGAGGGAGGCCTTGAAAAGTAAAACGTGCAGAGGAAGCTACAGAATTACGTCAGTTTACAAACTACGTGTAAGAAGAAGAAGAAGCTATCTCACATTTTCTCTAGAAAATCTTGATTTACTTGAATCAATATATCATTTTTCTATTCACTTATTTCAAAGTTTATTTAGCTACTGGATTTCTCGGTTCAATGATCGTCAAATCTAATTTTCCTGATTACATTTTACAGCTATTATCATCTACTTTAGAAATACTTATTCGTAAAGGTATGCTAAATATTCCCACGAAGTTTGGTTGATTTGTAAAAAGGGAATACAGTGTTCACTGAACTCACCATTCGTGGGCTGATGTTCCCGATAGCCAGGATTATTTATGGTGGCCGCACGAGGATCAGCCACAACCCTAATCTTCGTTGGATCGCCACCTCGACGAGCATAAATGCCCTCGTACACTGCGGTGACCAGCACGCCGAAGTTCAAAGCGATGGCAGCCAACTGAAACAAATTTCGCCCATTTTATTAGCAAACATTTAAGAAAGTAAGTAACTCCATTCCATTTCCAATTTCGAGCTCTTTAATTCCTAATGCGAATGTAAATTCCAATAACCAGAGTAAAATTGCGAGCCATCGGAGTTCATCAACGACAATTCCTCCTGAAATAAATTTTCATCAAAGGAAACTTTCCTAATTGCTAGTTCCATCGTGAAAGCAATTTTACACCAGTGTTGCATAATTTATTCTGAAACGAGCTTCACGGAGCGCTTCGGCAACGAATTTTCAAAATTCAGGGGGAATAGACACCTGCGCAGGTACGAATGAAACTGGAAACGGTATTACAAATCTGGACGATTAATGACCGCTGAGAAATATACGGGCAGGCCATTCTTCTTCCGTGAGAAAATTTAGCGCGAAAACATTGCGAACCAGAGCGTTTCGTTTTTCAAGTTTAAGATGGAAGAACAAACGAACTGGTCGTCCATTATTCTGAGTGGATTTATCTCCGGCGTTGTTGGTTTCTATGATCGTGAAATCAATTTAAACGAATCCCCATCGCGCGAACTGTTGAAGAGGAGAGGTGGCAGGCTCTCATTTGATCGAAAAGCGGTGATAATTACGGTACCCGACAATTTACAGGAACATGATAAATAAAGGGGCATTGCTTGCGTATATTTATACTGGGACACGCGGCACCGTTATTACGAAGAATTTCGCCGCGACGTAATTACTACCCTTTCATCGAAAGAATGCCTACAATTAACTTGGGGAGTGGAGAATGGGTTGAATTAAACGGCGAGGAGAACACGAAGAGAGTCAACCCCACAATCGTTGTAAATATAAATCTCTTTTATACAAAGGTGCAGATTTTATGGCTGAGGGGATTCTTCTAATTGTGAGTGGAAAATAATACTTCGATTCTTATGTAATGGGGGGGTAATGGAAAATTTATCGATGTCTAGTGTGGAGAACTCGTGATGGTTCGAAGTAGAATAGGTGGTTCCAATCTTCCAATGTTTCTTTCCACTGTCGATCGAACGGCGATTTTGCACTTGGATGCCCGAGTCTGATTAAAGGAGGATGTTTCTACTTCGCCAAGGAGAGTAAGTCGATGCTTTTCCCATTTTTATAATACTCTGAGTTGGAATTGATACTGCTCGAGTCACTTTGAAATTTGAAAGCTTGTACAGCTAATTGTAAGAAAGCAAGTAGAAACGAAATTACTTTTTCGCGGGACTCAAAATTGGAAATTTAATGAGAAACTTAAAAGATGGAAAGGATCAATTGATCGATAATATCCTAAGGGATTGAGGATTTATTAACACTAATACTAGCACACATCCTTAATGGAAACCAGAATCAATTAAAGAAGAATGTACACTCCGCTACAAACCTGATGTCCAAAAAATGCCCACACTTTAATTCCAACAACTATCAAGTGCCTCTTACTGCGACGACACAAGGCTGTTTCTCAACACGACGAACGTAATACACCTGCATTGTTCTGAAATTCGTAAGTAACAGATTCACCCTCATCGTTCAGGTCCGCCGTTTCCGGGACATTGAATCCCCCATGTTCGCGACCACGCTGAATTGATGTTGCGTCTTCTTGCGAAATAAGCCCGATCGTGGTGGAAGGGAACAGACAAAGGGTCACAGTGGAAGAGGAATTTAATTAAGACGTACAAAGCCGTCGAGAAGCCATTGTTCCGCCGCGACAATTAATTTGCCGTTGTTTTTTCGCCACTGTTCCATTTCCACCGACTTGCTCGACCGGACTGGAGAGGAAGGAGAGACTGGGAATTCAACAAACCGTCTAGCGACAATCTAATTAATAACACCACTTCTGACTTCTTTTCATGAAACCACAATAATCGTCGAGGACCGAGCGATAAAAAAGAATTACCCGGAGTTGATTCAAAAGAAAACAGAGAGATTGCGACGTTAGTGGAAAAGTTACGCGACGCTGACTAACTTTTCGCAATTTATATTGCACGGGTGATTCAGCTGCCATGGCGACCATCAGCGTTATGATAATACTTTACTGTGTTTGCAGAGAGTTTCTGTTATCGCGATAACGTCCAATGTTACGCGAAAATTTGTTCGTTTCCAAGTAACTTCCCGCAGCTATTTAAGTAGATTTTTAGAGCTACACTGTTATGGCTATTCATACCTAAAAACAACGTCCACGAATATAAAACTAACTCGGAAAGGAACGACGACACTTTTAATTTGTTTCTTCAACGCGGTTGAAGAAAGATGGAGAAAGAGTAATTTGGAAAAACTAGTCACATACTTGTCGCAAATGGCTGCGCAATAAACAGTTTTCCAATGATTATTTGTCTTCCCTAGGAGCAAGTGTTTTCGCGAAGCTGAGCACGAAGCGTTTCCTCGAGTGCCTTCTTTTACGTGATAAGATAAACTACGAGCGAAGAACGAAAAGGAACATTGTCTGTCTTTTTGTTGACTGTAATTCCGTGGAGGAGTTACTTCGCAACTGTTTGTCCCCCGTACTTCTTCTCTTCAGCTAACAGAGTATAACTTATTCTGTCTAGGTTTCGAAAAGACTCTTGACAACGCATGGAAGATATTGGAATATCAATTTCTGCATTTCCTTTCTGGAAAGAGAACAGCTTCGCACGCACTCTCAAGCCAAAGTAAGAAACATTTTAAGTTACAAATTCGAAGTCGACGTGCCTCTCGAATGTTTTTATTCAACACTTCTCAGATACTTCCCTCATCGTTCACAAAACATTGTTAACGATTTCTGCAGCCGAAAGCATTTACTTCGCGGGATTGTTGGCTCCCACTTTTCCGTCCGACACGAAAGCCCATGTCTCAGCTTTATGGGGTCATAAATCGCGGATGGATTTTACCTTGCCCTGTTTCTGTTTGTTCATTTTATCCAGCTCGATCTCGTCCTTGGCCTCCCGCAGAAGGCTGCGTCTCCTCTTCTCCATCATCTCGGGGTTCTGGATTATGCGACGTATGCGCAACAATTGCCACGTAACACGGGGAGGGCCCGTTTTCCACAGCCTCCGAGAGTATCAGTATTCATCGTGCATCCGAAGAAAACACAGTCGTTCCGCGCCCATCTAAATTCATGATCCCCCAACAGTCACTGGCGTCCCATTTTCCTTGAGAATCGCTACCTTTCGCGTAATTAAATCCACCGCTCCCCCTAAGCAAGCCAAAGGCAATCAACCTTTCTCTTCCGATAGCCAACACAAACACTAATACTACTCATACATCAATTAAACCCGGAGGATGCTAGGCCACGTTAAAACTAAGCGCAGACATTCGCCTGCAGGTCGATCACCCTGGCAGTTTTTCACCGATTAATCCCGCGAGAGTAGCGATAGACGAAGCACTGAGTCTCGCGTCTCAGCTTGTCGGTTAACCGAGAAACGTTGACCCGTTTAACAGCTTTCACTACGAAGCACGGTGATCCTTGCGAAACACTTTTTATTTTCATGGCCGTAAGGAGGCTGCTCCTTGGGGCCCAGCCGATGCCCGGACAATCGGGACTAGGATCTGAACTCGCGGAGCGGACGCTGGAAATGCGAAGAAAAAGTGAGCGAGACGCTGCGTGTGCCCCAGGTGCGCGACGAGCCCGATGACGAAATGGAGAACGAGGCCGAGCAGTGGCTAACGATCCGCGCCGAAACGCTCACTGAGGGTCCGCCGATGTCGTCTCATTGTTTTTAAAGTGTCCAACAGCCGTGGGTGCTCTGACACATACTAACTAAGCCCCGCGGGGGGGGGGGGGGGGGGACTTAGCGAGACACCTGCGAGCTGTTCCTGATCAGGTGGCCTTTTAGTATTTAATTCCCTGATCGCGCGCGCTGTCATATAAGTTCTCACGCCGCGGGACGTTTGGACTGCGTGCAAGCCGCTGGGAACGAGGAATGGATTAGAACTGGAATCAAAGGGGAGTAATTCAGGCTCGTGCGAATCTCGTTGGCGGCGAATGAATCAGGTAGGGGAGACCGGGGATAGATTGGACAATTTTTGATTAATAGTCTTTAGCGGGCTGGTAAAATGCCTTACGGCTATAAATAATACACCATTCGATAGCTTAGAATGTACGTTATTCATTTGAACCTGAGAAACGGGCCTCACATTCCCTAGTATTACTTTGAGATGAAAAAAGTTCGGAGATGCATATTGTCCAATGTATCCCCATTGGTGGGGTTACATTGGACATAGCACGGGGATAGTTTGGACAGATGGAAAAAAATGATAATGAATAATCCAACGAATATATAATTTATTTAAAATGACAAATAGATAAGAAATAGTGAAGTTTAAACACTTTACAAAGTATGCTTCCAGTAGTTGGGGCCTGTTGGGCCATTAAGGAGTCCGACCTCCATGGTGCTTTCCAGAGCCGCCCGGAACGGGAACTCGAAGCCAATACTTCACCATTACTTTTAAATATTTGTAACCAAAGTAAAATAGGGTTTACATTGGACAGACTTAGGATTACATTGGACATCTGCCAAGTCTGTCCAATGTATTCCCATGTCTGTCCAATGTAACCCCTCATACCAAATCGAAACAAAATGATTCGTGCCTTTCTTCAAAAAGGATACTTTGATTTTTGCATAGCATTACTTTATTCTAAACACATTTAGCAATGCCTCAAAAAAGTTACAATAAAATTCTTCCATAATGAAGTATCCGAATCACAACGAAAAGTAGATGAAAATATTATATAGTAACATACAAGAATTGAAAAGTGTGACTTATCTTGTTATTCGTGAATGCAACACGCCATATTGAATATCAGTTGATTTGGTGTGATCATAGGAACAAACTACAAAAATAATTGCAATAATCATCACACTGTGGAGGCAATTTTAAGACTGTCCAATGTATCCCCGTGTCCAAACTATCCCCGGTTTCCCCTATTATCGAGTATTAATTGGACGGTACGTTGGTGAATATTGAGGGGTTGAATCGGGGCTAACACATGTTGGCTGTAATACTGTTCTTGTGAACAGTGCTGGGTGTTTACAGTGGTGGAAATGATTGGAGAGGTTTTAGGAAGTAAAGTAAGTTTCGCGATGGAAGAGTCGAGTTATTAAACCGTGTGATTGGAGACCTTGCACCGAGAGGGGTGCAGCTCCAACTGTACCAACTTCGAGTAAATTGGAAAAAACTGTTCATATTACACGCCATAACTGAAAAGCTGTGAAAAAGGGAACTGCATCCCTCTTGCTGCAAGGTCCGTAATTCTGATCCTTGGACCATTGAATCTTTTCAAATCTTCTAAAGCGGAGTTTGCTCCGCGGAATTCTATCTGCGGTGTTCCGAGTGCGGTTTTGGAGGTAAATGTAACGTGAAAAATCACGCGGTATTACCCCCACGATTTTCAATCTAGGTACTTTCAGTCAATTACCGTGGAAACGGCTCGTCTGCGGCAGAGGAGAAATCCGAGACGTCGGTTTGCGATAATAGTAGCTGGTCGGGGCGTATCATCGCCATCATCGTCGTTATCGCTTGCGGTGTTCCAATAACCGCGATATGTACTCCGCGCTGACACACTACCATCGCGCCAGAGGTACAATTTCGTGCCAGTTTCGTTGCCGCGGTATTAAATCGTGGGGTTTCTTCATTATCGCTGAAAAGTAAAATGCCGTCCTCGTGGGCTACCGTGAAGACCAGATTAACCGTGTGTAATCGGTACACTTATCAGCGCGCCTCGCCGCTAATGACTCTATTAAGCAATTAGTAACGGGAAGCCAATAACTACAGGCTTGTAAACTTCAATTTCCTCTGATACTGTCACCGCGCGTTTCCCTACAAACCAGCAGTCGAAACATGATGGAGTATACTTCAGATAAGATTCCATCTTCAATTGATCAACCATCCAATTAAGAACTCTGACAAGTGCTCACTGATCTGCGAACTAACACACTATAAACAGATAACGAGCTTAGCAGATACACCCAGTCTTCATACATCCTCGGCGAAGCATAGCGAAGCTGTCTCTCCTTTCCAAACGTCAAACTACTCTTTGGAAATCGTAAGTGTCACGCGACGGAACTGTCGCATAATACTCCGATAGCTGTGCCAACCGATCCATCGACGCTTCTAATCGAATGATGTTGAAAAGTCGCGGGACGTCATTCGCACGTCGCCCCGAGGCACGGTGGCGTTTCGTAAGGGGGCAAAATCAGGTGCGTCGGCTGTAACTGCGCAGTACGGGCCAAAGGTAGAGCATCTGTTCGAGAAAGCCGCGAAACCGAGCTTAATCTCCCCGTGGGAGGCGCAACATCTGGCCACGGCTCGGGCCGCTTCGTCAGGAAATTGTCACGATAAATCATGCCCGACTATCCGAGGCCAAGCGAACGTCTCACGTGCATTAAGCAAAATGCGCAGCGGTTTCTCTTCCGCGAGATAGAGGAGCAACAGGTTTTGACGATGAGCGAGCGACGAACCTCGTCCCGTCGATAGGTACTAACGGTGCTCCTTCACCACACCAATCGGGAACTCGGGAAGAAGTCATCCGAAGGCAGTTTCCCTCGTTAAGCGAAGTATGTTAATAAGGGGGGGCTGGCAGGCGAGCCTAATGGACACGTTAACGCCAGACGGAGGAATTTCGAGCAGCGAATGTCCGCCTGGATGTGATTTATGCGACGCGGATGCCACAATGTCTCATCATTTGAGAAACGTGATCTTTCGACTAGGTGAGCAAGATTTAAACAGATTCCTGTTTAAGGGGATGCAAAGTGTTTGGTGTGAATTCGTGGATAATTGGGAACTGTGGGAGAATTAGAAATTTCAGGGCGAAGTGAAAGTTGGAAGTGTAACAGTGACGTAATGTTGATAAGCTCTACCTGCATGTAGAACGCCTCTCCTCTTGTGATAACGAAGCTGCTGGCTCTGTCGTCGGTCTGCAGGGCGAACAGGCTCGCTGCTACGATGGCCAGTGACGCTGAAACAAAAAAGGAATTGAATTTTAGATGTTTCACCACAGTGGATGGTTTATTTAAAAGGAGTTCTGTGTGTTGTTTAAATAGTCACCAAAATAACAATCAGGAGAATGTGCGCTTAACATAATAGTATTTTTACTGAATTACTTTTTACATTATTGTATATTATTGAAAATGAATTGTTTAAAAGAAATTGTATTTGCACGGATTGCAATGGAAATGGCATCTTCATTTTACCCGCTGTCTGACCAAAACGGCACATTTCTACTCGCACCCCTGTGACGAGGCACAGATATTTGGTAATTGAATTCTCTAATCATTCCGATAAGCAGTAAGCTGTATTACACTATTTCCTAGGCAAATAATCGCAGCGGCTGTTAATTTAAATTAAAATTCACTAATGTGGCAGCCTACAGTGATCCTGTTTGATTCTAGAAGATTAGACAGTATCGCTTAACGCAACAGGATCCACCACAGACATTCGATTCTTCGCGTAAGGGCAAGTAGGCCACTAAGTAGTCGAGAGACTAGTAATTCTATCGTGGCCGGTAGATTGCAAAACTTTCCGACTACATATCTAAGAGCACGACTTCTTCGCCTGAACTGAGCAGTGGAACTCTTAAGCGACTGGCTTCCACAAGTGTCGGGGACGCTTTACACTGATTTATGTTAACAACTTCCCCGGGACCTTTAAAATTTACCTACATCATATTCTCATCTACACTTAAAGTGTCGTATAATCTTAAACACATTTTACCTCTATACACATAATTACTTTTTAAAAGAATCTTGTGTCATTGTAAGGAATGAAACTCCAGCAACAGGTTCTGATGGTGAGTCAGATTAATTGAACGCGTGATAAAATTGCACATAAGAGAAAAGCTACCACATCCTGCCCCGTAATCCGCCAGATCCATATTAGTAACATCGAAATGAAAGAAGTTTGCATTTCCATAATCACACAATCCTGGGTATCTAAATCTTTTAAGCCATTTTTATTCAAACTCCTCAACGTTCCATGAAATTATACTTGTATCAACCGAAATTGCATTCAGTGTTCGACTAAATATCCTTGTTTTTACTATAATTCCAATTTACCTTACAGTAATGGGGGTCAAGGTTTGTTGCTAGAAATTCCGCTGCACTTTATCCAGTATATAATTTCATTCCCGCCAATCATTCTCCTATTTTCTGCTTACTAATTTTCAGTTTCTATGCCGCCACCAGAGTGCATTGAAAACCACGCTATAGGTACTAGTAATACAGTTTAATGAAAATTAGAAATTCAGTCGGAACTAAATGAGGTGAGACCATTTTCTGTGAGCTGCAGTCAGTGAAATAGTAATTTACGATAAACGAGTATATTTGTAAAAATACTCACTGGCAAGTGTAGCAAGGGCCACTTTCCCTATCAGAGCCGTGCTGTACGAGATGAGAACTCGTTTCGCCGAGGATGCCATCGCCAGCTGTAGAACAGCAAGACCAACCAAAACCGCCAAAAGAGCGGAGGCGGTCGCAGCGGCTAATCCTGCCACCCACACAGCCACTGTACAGAAAGCAGAGAAGAAAACAGTTAATCTCGAGTTCCATTTGATATTTCCAACGATTAACTCCCCTCGTTTCATTGCCAGCAACAATTTTCCCCCTAGTTTTCTTTAGACTGTCTCGAGTATTTAGTAATGTTTCAAGCGAACTTACACACTGGTTGGAACCTGGAAACCCCTTGGCCGCATCGTTCACGACCATAGAGCAGAAGTTTGCACTGCCTCCATGGACCAAAGTATCCCTTTTCGGCCGCTGAACCGGCTGCAACATCAAACGTCAAGTCGAATTTCAAGATTTGTTAATAATCATTGCGTTCCGAAGTAAGAAACCGAAGGTTCCCTATTGCAAAGTCACAAGTGCAAAATTCTTCCTTCAACTTAACACATCCCCTTTTCAATCCACACATCCACCCTTTCAAGATACTGCTACCCAATTAACAAAAAAGAACCACTATTCGTTTGTTTAATTTTAAATCCACTCGACTAGCCCCAACTGCCTCGCGATACACAGTTCTCTATCTGCCGCACGTACAAGTCATAAACCCGTTCGAGCGGACTTCTACCGTCGCGCGTTTCAAGGCGGACAACGCGTCTTCGAGGGCCGATCATCGTGGTAGCTCGGGCGCGACGAATTTTCGGAGCGATAACTCCTTCCTGATCACGTTACGCAACGGGGAGCAGCAGCTCGCGACGACGTGGTTTCTCGCGGGGTGAAGAAGGCGGATAACGAGCGAAGCGGAGTCTGAGATCCGAGAGAACGTGATCCCGCGCGGAGGAGAGCTCGGACAACTGGAAACCGCAATTTCGCGGAGCTCGTTTGGCCGTTCAAACGACCCGCAAGCCACCGCCTCTCGCCGCTCCGCCTGTGCAAATTTCTTCTCTTTTCTCGCCCCCTTCTGAGAGAGGGGGGCAGAAAATGTCGCATTCCATGTGCCCCGCGTGTGCCATCCAATGGAACTCGATACGACATGGGGGCGCGAAGGTAATTACTTGCTTCCTGTGGAAAGCTTTGATACTATCGGAGAGGAGAGGCTTTAAAAGGTATATGGGACGCGTTCCATCTTCTACGCTTTTTTTAGACGTCAAACGACGAAGGTGCTTTGCAACGCGACTGATGTATTGGACACTGATGACCGTTTCGGCTGAAGAAATGAAGGGGAAGATATTTATGACGCGCGTTTCACGGGGAAGAACGCAGAAGATGGATGAAGAGTATAGACTCGTCGACTTCGCGTGGGCGCTGGTGATTCCTATCGATACGGAACGTGTGTATTCAAAAGACGTTTGACGTAGGTACGGTTCATTCAGGAACGAAGCTGGGGGTGACTTTTGCTGGCAACTGTATCGCGAAGTTCTACTCCCCGGAGAGAATCTACGTGGATGTTTGACGATGTGTAGGTTGGTAAATAGAAGTAACGTTAATGTAATTATTGAATGTCACTCAGACCTCCTCGTTTCCTCAGATAGGTCATCATACGTTTTAGACACATTTTCTAAGGTTATGAAAGGGCGGAAATAAAGTTGTTTCTGCGAAGAACACGCTTCAAATTCTCTTTTCAAAACCTATGTACCATAGTTGGTACAGCACCAACTGGTTACCCAAGACCATTAAAGTGAAACTACCCGCGCCATTCCACCTGTCGTTTCTTTCTGCAAACCTGCTGGTGGAAGATCCTTATTTTTCAAATGGAGACGCTAGCATAAAAGAAACACCTACCGCGATTCGCAGCTAGTGGAGTAGCCTTCAGTGGTCAATTGATTTGCTCCTGAATATACACCTAACAATAAATTTCCCTTGCTACGATAAGGTGCCTATATAATACTCGCACATAATCATCTCGTGTAAATTCCCGCCCAATAAATGTCACTAAACCACAAATTCGACATTGTGCCTTCCCTTCAATTCCGCAAATAATTTTCTACAATTACCACCGTCTCGCGCGCCACTTCTAAAGTAGCACTAATATTATTCCCAAGCAGATAATTGACACGACACGCTGCTTAATGGATCGTCCGGAACCGCGCCCTTTCGGGACAACTTTGACGAGCGAGTAACTAGCTGGCCGTCAGTTTCTAGGAACAAACCGCTAGCTCTGTGACCACTTACACGCTGTGAAACCTCCTCCATTACTCTACGATATCAACAGAGGTGTTTCAAGGCGATCACTGAAAACCTTCCTACATTGCACCGAATTTCATTTAATTAAATCCAAACGATTGCAGAAAATTGCACTTTGGACTGCCCCAAGGTAAGGCACGTATTAATGTTGCGAAGTCCGAGGCACACCGAAGCAGAAAGAAAATTAATGCGATTCGGAAGCAGTGCGTGCTCAGCGATGTCTAACTGGCCCAGTTACTCGCTCCTGCACGCTCTGCGTGCGAGCGGGCGATTCACGCGACCATGCCGCCGTGACAAATCGCATTTTTGCTTCTACACCTTGACCACTCCGCTTACGATTTTCGTGGGGAATCCAGGTCGCCTGGAGAAACCGCCTGACACCGTGTCCAACAGCCCCGGCCACGTATCATGTGGCTCGGGAAATTAGCTTCGCGAGGAAT
The DNA here is from genome assembly GCA_910592295.1 of Andrena haemorrhoa. NCBI lineage: Eukaryota > Metazoa > Arthropoda > Insecta > Hymenoptera > Andrenidae > Andrena > Andrena haemorrhoa. Next base: position 12,004,925 of record OU342944.1, on the reverse strand, counting down.
TGCAGCGCTAATTGATTTTTCACGCGATGCTTCGTGAAAGAATTCCCCACCGATTAATTGGACATCTCGTTCCCGCGGCTCTGCGATCCGCGCCGCGTTCCTCGATAATCTCAAGCGTGATCCGCGGGCGAGCAGGAGAGATCGTGAAACTGCGCTGGAACAGTCGCTTTCTTCGTCTTTTGGCGATTTTCCACAAGCATTTGTTTCTGCTGATCGTGATCGTGCATTGCTCTGGATTTATTTAGATGTGCCAGGTCCCAGAAAATTATTGCACGTCAGTTTTGTACGCGGATAGTGCATCCGCAGCGTTTCGCGGCTTCCAACAAGCTGTAGTTCGGCGCGGCGTGCAGAAAGAAAATTGCATCTCTTGGCCTTTACGTGGTTTTTAAATGTACATCCCCCTTTATGCTTTGATGCACGACGGATATCAAAGTGTTCGACGGAAACGCGCTTCAAGTTCTCATCCGATTTCCCGGTACGCTACGAATTGATTGCGGTGACATATGATCGATTATAAAATCGTCCTTTCCCTTATCGGGGAAACGCAGATGGAAAAGAAGCTTCGAGCTACTTTCGCGGTGTTTGAAGCTTAGTGAAAGGATGACAATCCGCAGAGGGAGGTTATAAGAAGATTGCACTATTCACGGTGTTTCGTGGTAGCGAAAAGGAAATCACGGATTTTAACGCAGACCGATCGCTGTGTAATGAAATTATTCGGTGTTTAAATATTCTACTGGTGGAAACGAAATAAATGACTGGAATAAATAATTCGAGTGATTACTCCTATTAATTAAGCTAACAATGATGAATGTTTCTCTCTAAGCTGGATATTCGCAATGAGTATCAAGGGATTATTAATTTCGATACAGAATTCAGAATTTCAGAACATTACAGTGAAGCAAGAATATATAGTTACAATGAGTTTATGTTTCATGGGAATCTAGAACGACCATCGATTCGCGATTAACATCGTTTGCACAATGTTTCATTCTAGTTCCATAGCTTATCGAACAACGAGCAACTCGATTCATGTCTGCCCGATCCACGTGCTTTCCAATCTATTCGCTTCACCCACCAGCTCGCGTTTTGGTAACGGTAACATATGTAAATACGATTGCACCATCCACGCAAATTGCCGATTATGCTACAGAAATTTATGCGCCATTCAGTGCGGGTCGAGTGTACGTATTTTAAACCATGCTGTACCATAGTATCGCCGCACAATGTGAATTGTAACTAATAGGAATCAAATTGATGATCCGAAGTTTGGGTTATCCGAAGGCTCGGTTGTCGCTACCAAGTTTCATGAATTCGGGTCGTTGATATCGAGTTCCCTAAGTTTGGGTCGTTGCTATCAAGTTTCACAAGTTTGGGTCGCTGATATCGAGTTGAAAGGGTCGAGGGTGTCGTTGAAATCGAATTTAAAGGGTCGAGCGTGTCGTTGAAATCGAATTTAAAGGGTCGAGCGTGTACCGTCGAAACAGAATTTTAAGAGCCGCGAGTGCTGTAGATATTGAAATTCATGTTTTAAGGGGTTGCTCGATATTGAATTCCAAGACTGAAGTGTCGTTGACACCACATTTAACAAGTTATAATATCAAATCGATTACCTCATATTGATTCTCATAACTCAAGAGATATTGATACGAACCACCACATGCGAGAAATGGTCGATATCGAATCCCGTCGACAATTGCTGATATCAAGTTCCACCAGCCAGCAGTCATCAGAATTGCGCCACATAACCCAGGGGTCATCAGTTCTAGCTAACAAATATGACTAAGTACCACCAGCAGGTCCCATAAATCTAAAGCTCCGACACTCTGCCCTATCACTTACTGTTTTTTAAACCAAAAAACAAATAGTTTCCTCGACACTCAACAGTGAATCACACGGTTAATTCTCAATTCCCACTTGTGCGAAAGTAATTGTATTTCTCTAATTATTTCCACGACACCGTGCCTCAAATATCATGCCACGCTACATTTTCTCGACGCTAATTTCCACGCGCATATTATCGCGAAATCAGCGATTAACTGATCCCCTCCTCGACTTCGAACATCGTGTCCATAAATCTAAGGAATCCACCAGGGGGAAAGTACCGTAGAAATTCACATGTTTCCTTCTGGATATAATTCAAACGACACACTTGGAACACAAGCACAGAACCGCGGCATGCAACAAGTGTCTCGGGCCGGTGTAAATTAACGATAATTAAAATAGTAGGAATTATTACAGAAACCGGTACGTAGGCTTCGTTCCTGGCCACGTTACTCGCTCGAGCAATCGTTTCGCGATTATAGACCTGTAATGAGTGGAACACCGTAAACCTAGCTCGGCGCGGCGATTAGATTAACGAGCAGCCAGCGTGCAACGACCCTTTCACGAATTTCTGATCAACACAGCGCCGCGCAACTCTGATCACGTTGCAAAATGTTCAGAAGTGCCGCTTCATTTCGTTTCGCAAATATTACAAGCGTGCAGTATTAAACAAAAAAAGCTGTGAAATAACAAAATAAGTGGAAAAACATATATTTGACCAGCGGAGGATTAATTAAAATTGGCGATCAATGTTGAGGCTCGTTAATCGATAAATCCTTCCATTGTTCGCGTTGAAGTCATCAGAGGTAGTTTAAAAGAATCATTTACCGGGAAATTTGATTAAAACAACGCGGAGTGTACAGACGGGAACGTGTAATTCAATTTCAACGCAGAAAGCAACGTTGGAAAAAATTCAACTGTCCTCGTTTGCGAAATGTTTCCACGTATGTGCATATAAAATCCTGTAACGAAGCCAATTTATTTCGCACGGAAGCGAGGCTAGTATTGATCTTTATCGTCACCATCATGAGCGAAATAAAGTACGCGTTTATTTATGCATCCGTCTGTCGGGATTCACGTAAACGTGCTTTATCGACCGTAACCGAATGCTATAGCCCGGCGAGCTTTTAGTTTCTACCTTTTTTTATTCGCCGTATCCCGATAGACGAATTCAATGGGACGCCCACAAGTTTGCTGGAGCTCGGGACGTCGGTCGGGGTCACGTTCTCGGGACGCATGAATTTCCACGAGGAAAAACAGAGGCGAGGCGATTTCAGGCGCGTTAAATGAAACACTGGGTTCGGTCTTTGGGCAGTGTGAAAAATGTTTCACAGGGTGGAAACATGTAAGATTCATCTAAGCAGTCGAGTATGTTTGCTCATTAGAAAGCTGTAAATTAGAAATGCACTCTTATTCAAGGCAGGGAGAATTTGCTCCCAAGTTCCCCTAGATTCTCTAAGCCACGAATGGATAAATGCATCGAAGTATGATGTTGTTAAAACTTGAGTACATTTTTCAAGTGATTAAGATTTTATGAAAGGTATATGCATTGTCACTTCCGTTTGAATTTTAAACTTGAAGCGATCGATCGTTGTGGTACGAACGATGAAGAATGACTGGCGCGTGAGAGCACAATTGATGAAGAAGACGAAGAAGATTCGCAATACGATACGCGATCGATGCAAAAATCATTCTCACGGCGATTCCTCTCTCGCAGGAGCTACTGGACCGTATCCCAAGGATTCTCGGATCGATCTAACGTGAAGAAAAACGACTCTCCTCTCCAATGTCAGTCCTTTCGAGGGATAAGCTAACTATCAGCTGGCCTGACTGTGTGATCTAAGGGTGAGATTTTTTTATTCTTCTGAAACAGAGGGTCAATTTCTTTATCTTGAAATAAAAATTGAAGGATTTTCAGAGGAAATTGATGGCAGTCCTATGCAGAAATAAAATATCTAAATGCCTCTCTTGAATTTGGAACTACAGAAAAATATGTATATGTATAAAACGAAATGTATACGACTTCTTCTGTTACAATACTAATTGAACTATAGAAATGTCGTTTAATGGAATTATAGAAGAATGAAGCATACGAAAAGCTCCTGGGAAACCAAAGACTATCTCGATAAAACTTAAATAGGTATGCGACTTATAGACACTGCTATTTTGTATAAAAAGAAAGGCAATATTTTTGAACACAATTATCCAACAAAGTGGCATATCAATTTCACAAACGTGCGGGTGATTATGAACGTGATCTAAGTCATTATTTTCGTTTCGCGATATTTAGAAAATATGTGATAAATTCAACCTTTTTACTGCCACTTTGCATTCCCATTTACCGAATACCTTGCGCCCATAGAAATAGTCGCATAGAGAGAGAACATCTTTACTTCGATTAACGTAATTGCTATTAACGACCACCTGCGCGAGACACGAGGCTAGCAACCCGAGCAATTATCGCGACAAAAATTGGCCACGACGATGCAACTTTCGCTGTTAGTGCAGTGCTATTACAGAGCCCACCTAATAAGGACGCGCAAGGATATTTAATGCCTCTCTACTGCCTATTAGACTCCCTTTCTTAAATGCACCTAATTGACGGTAAGTGCGAAAGTGTGCCATAAACGTGTGTTACCATCTCCTCGTTGATAGTTACATAATATCGATGGCACGTCCTTAGAGACCGCCTGTGCAGCCTCCATTCAACACATCCCCGCGCATTTCTATTCACCCTGTGTTCTTATTAATATTACACGCAGGTATGCGCAGATGCGTAGTGGCACTGAAACTTCACCAACGTGAATTCCATTAGGCATTTATACTCATTATATGTATTCGTTTCACTCTGAATCAGGTGGCATTGATTATCCACTCGTGTCGGCATTCCAGCCGACAGAATTTTGCAATCCCGCCTCGCGTTCCACGATATTGTCCATCCACTGCAGCGTCACGCGCTCCATCCACGCACTCGTGGACATTACACAAATGAGCACACGTTGGTGTAAATAATAACCGTTACAGCGTGTGCGTGATTTTCCTGGAAACTGCGTCGCGAATTCCCACTTCTGACAGCGCACTGCACAACCTGCTGCACCAGATGCGCCTTAATATGCAATGTGCTATCAGTTTTTTGTGCAGGTACTTTGGAATATTACAATTCGAAGAAGTATGTTGAATTGTAAGTTTGTAGAATACGTCGTGAGCGTACGTTACTTCTTACTAAAATTTATATTTCAACATCATTGAGTAAGTTCATAACTGTTGCTTTCTTTAGGTTTCATCGACTTTTCTCAAATCTTAATTTCACGCACTTGGAGGACTTTTCTTGTATCAACGCCCACGATATGAATAAATGGAGATTTGAATATTTCGTTGGTTCGATCCGTCCTGGTTTCTTACCGTAGTGCTTTTTTTTATCTTCCAACATTGCTTAACGTTCCACTGGAATTCTAGTAACAAATCGCACCCTTCAAAAGGAAGCTTCACCTGGATTTTCTAGCGCAAATTTTTTTGCAACCCAGATGCGTACCTATACCTGCAACGTGCGCCAGCAGTTGGAGAAGGATGGAGCGCCTCTCGTAGTTACGATATTAAACTGCGCGCGGTTTTGTTCTCGCGAACAATGGGACGCGAATAAACGCGTGGGCGATGAACGATACGTGGATTGAACATATCGGCGAACAGATCTGCGCTATGGTAATTCGAAACATATAATATGACGGTGATTTAATAGTGGGTGTAGGATTGCATGTCTACGTACAGTGGGAATATATTGAAACCCGTACTGCAAACTATTTCTGTTTGCGTGCTTTTCATTCATAACAGGAGAACGACGAAAATAAAATTGTTTGCAGTGTTGGAGTGAAAAGAGATATGCTTCTAGAATAAAATAGATACTACCACTGTGATAGAGATAAGGGGCATTGAAAAGACGATTACTGATTAAATAACAAGCTTGCCAAACTTCAATTTAGGAGGTATTAATTTTACTGCGACAATCGAGAAGAACTATGCCTATGTCGCTTCTATTTATAATTCGTTCCACTAACAAGTTAGCTTGTGCTAAGAGCCACGGGTATCAATGGGAATTATATTCAAGCACCGAGAGCAGCGTGAAAAGAAAGTTACTCGCAACTGATTGGTATCGTATCCGTATAAAGTACATCGTACCCTTACAATCGAAGAAAACCAGTTTCCCGTTCTAAACTAAGAAAACGATAGAGTTCAATCAACCACAACCGTTAAGCCACCGAGCCGACAGAAAATGCTTTTCTTTTTCCTCGATACACTGTCACGGGGGAAAAAGGTAGTCGAGTGAAGTTTCTGGTCGAGATACCTCGCTGAAATATATTTCATTCAGTTCGGTACACTTTGATGTACGCGGTGATAATTTCCCGGTGGTAGCCTCAAGCATAAGTGAATTCCATATTTCGTGCAAGTAATTATGCAGGAATACTTGCCTTATCAATTGCAGTTTCTATGATAAGCTTATCTACGATCAATTTTTGCAATAACGGCGATGGTTGACAGCAAATGAACTACGCGAAGTGAAGTCAACGAAGCGTCAAATATTCCAGAAGTTAAAAGATTTGCCTTGGAATTTTCCTGCATATTATACAATCTTCCTAGTAAAATCATAGTAGCAGTGAAAATAGGTAAAATCTACTCAGTAACTGAATTAAAACCAGTTTCACGGAGCTCGTCTGAATGGAATGGTCGATGCCCATACGTAGAAGGTGGATAGACACGCCAGTGTGTGCGTGTAAGGAAAGTAGTACACGGTTCCTGTACGAGTAGGAAATAGTAGCACGAAACGGTAGTGCAATAGTGATGATATTGGCGATAGTGAGCTCTCAAGAGCTGGCGGGTTTGCTAACGATGAGATACAAATCTGCAGTACGAAATAATCTTCCAATCTTCATACCTATTCCAGTTTGATAGAATTTAACGATTTACTTTGAGGAAAGTATTCAACTTAACAAGATTGTAAATTTTAAGAGCACCGCTACTGGTCACTGGCGAAAAATGCAGTAGCAAATTTGTCTACTTAGACTATCTTTAGAAGTCTAAAGTATTTCGCGTCATAAAGTAACTACGATTTTTCAATGCGATAAAACACGGAGGCCGAAGTATTTGCGTAAGCACAACTCTTAGCGCGCGGATGCGCGAAAGGAGAAGAAGGAATTTCACACAGCGCGGACGGAATATCACCGCGGTTGTTTAGAATCCGAGTACGTACAAAAGTGACGAGAATAGCGGCGAGAGGACCGAGGCGAGTCGAAAGGACTTCCGGTGGCCGCCACCCGGAACACAAGAGTCGCTCGAGCGAAAAACGCGAGCTACTCGCTACAACAGAAGAAGAACAGTAGAGAGTCGAAATGAGCTACGAGTTTCACGGTAAAACGATCAAGCGACCGCAGAGCCCGCCAACGAGCCAGCGTTTCCTCGTTCCACTGGAAGCGCCACTAAAAATGCCACGAATTTCTCCAAATCGACGATACCATCCAGGTATCCTCTGACTGCGGAATGCCGTCCGCGACTGCTTTTTCCTGCGAGGATCTTTAATACCCTCTTGCATCCTACGTGGGATGCAAGAGTCGACTTCGATTGACGCAAGTAAGACTTTGATCCGACAGTAATTCCCTCTTCTGACGGTGTCGTTTTAGTTCGAGCAAACTATTCCTTCTGTCACTGCATGAGTGTCACAAATTTCGATTCACGATGACTGGAATGGAAGAGGAGATACTCAGAGACGGATTTGGAGATTTGGCGCCCCTAGGCTAACAAACGTCTACCGCCCCTTCCGCGAAATATCATCAAATATTTTAATTTGAAAGAGTTGAGACAATTTTAAAATTAATTCAGCCTCTCTGTTTCAACATTTCTCTATTCCTTCCACCCAAAATTTGCCCCCCCTAGGTTACAGACTACTTAGCCTACATACTAATCCGCCCCTGGAGATACCAAAACCGCGAAATCTTCGAACGAAGGATTACTCGATCCAAACAATAAATTAAAATCTACCAAGTGCACGTAGGGCTTCATCGCCCACCCTGTCGATATCCATTCTGTTACAGATTTCTCGCCTCGCAAGCTCCATTCCTCATTACAAGCTTCCTAACTCGCAAATACGTTTTAAAGCTGGAGAAACCAGCGACTACAGGCAGGAGGGAGCCAGCGTAGCAGGCGTTCATGTACCCGTTGCACGAGATAACCGCACATGTAGTTTACTATTTCCACGATAGCTTGAATAGAGCCTGGACGAGCAGGTTTCTCGTACGTGACGTCGGAAAAAATATTGCCGCAGGCCGATGTCCAATTCCACCTGGCTTTACAGCCTCTCCTACGTCTCCTTCGGTCTCGTCCACGGGCTTAAGTAGATTAGACCAGCGCAGAAAGATGATAGTGCTTCCTGGGATTATTCCAGCCCCCACGTATCTCTCCTGCTTGCTGCCTTGCTCTCGTGACCGCATCACGCACGTCGCACACGTCTCCGACTTATCCCCTCGCTTCCTCATCCAGCTTCCGCCGCCGTCTTTTCCTGATCGTTTCTCGAGGTTTTCACGTGTCTTCAGTCTCGGCGACCCCCACACCAGCTCAACGAGATTTCCCATCGATATTAGTCGGGGCCACTGATAACGATCCCTCGCGCGCTTCCAGTGGAACAGTTGGATGGAATGGTTGAGATCACGCGAGCAACCTGTTACCATGATTCTGAATGCCTTCGAGATAGAGAAAACGTGGAAATTTTCGTGTGGATTCAGGGTGGTGGTTTAGGAAGACTTTTATGAATTGGGATATTATATTGGGTTGGAAGAACACTTCAGCGTTTTTTAATACACAGCGTTGGGACATTAGAAACGCCACCTATTGGAACAAATCACATACCGATGTAGATACATAATTATGCTGAAGAAGAAACGCTGCTAATTTTTGTACCAACCCGATAGATAGACTAATTCATAGCTTCCGATGAGTTCTGAGCGTCCGAGTGAAACAGGTGGATCATTGATCAAATGTTTCATTGGAGATTTCTTAATTTTTCTTGAAATTTTGTATTTTTAATTTGGCTGACCCCCGTCGATTCCACTAAATTGCTTTCCAGAGGATGCGCAATTAAACGTTTTCCATTCCTCTGCGCCGTGTAATGTTTTAGATGTCGGGGATCCAAGAGTATCATAAAAAGTGAGGGAAGAATTTAATAGAGAGACCACCGGTTTCCCAGCGTATCGTTCTAATGATTAACCGTCGTAATGGCACCGATCTATGTTAATCACAGTCTATCATCGGCATGACATCCTGCGAATCCAAGCACCGCGTTCGCAGCAAACACGCGAACCATGACCTGTCCGTGGTAGGGCAATGATTATTGCGAAATAGAAACAGCGATGATTTCGGCGTCTAATATGCTTGCGAAGTTCTCCGTGACTCCAACTCTGAATTTACACCAGCGCAGTGATAAAGTGTGAAATAATCATCAGCAATATATCTGGCTACAGGCTCGAGATAATTCCTCTTCTGTGCGCTATAAAACGCGCGAGTTAATCACAATCGAGCGCGACGCATCTGTTATTACTTAAAATTACTGGAAAACGATATCGGAAATATGTAACCCCGCGTGGCTGATTCCCCGCCGTTCCCTCGCCGCCTCGCTCTGGATCAATGTTTTTTTCAAAGCACGACGAATGTGAAAGCCACGACGGCGGGTTGCGTAAATTCGATTCTCTGCGAACAAACAAGTCGGCAGGCCTTTTGTCTAGCGGGCGTGGACGGTGCACACATTCGTGAGTCGCGAGACCTGTTGAATGACCGTTTACGCAATCGTCGTTTCAACGAGAACAATCGAAAGAGTACTGGAAAGTCGATACACGCATGAACCGAACCGTGAACACTGGTTTACAGGAAGCTAATTAACGGTCTAGAATCTTCATAATCTGAAGTATCACGAGGAGGTGGAGAAAATGAGATTGGCGGCCATGAAATCCTCCGAAAACACCATCGACGCTGTTATCTTAACGAAGAATGTCGTCAACAGCGCCTGCTTATCGCCGGAAGGAAGCAAAACAATGTCCCACGATCGCCAGGCTTGAAAGAGAAGTGGCCGGAGAAAATTACGAGTCTCTGACGCGATTATCAATTATCGCTTCGGAGGGAGGAAGGAAACGCGATAGAGGTGTTCGACTTTCTTCCCCTTTTACCGGTGGCTCGTACAGTTTTCGTGGGCATAGATAAGGGGGAAGCTAGGAACGTTTCTCTCGTGGATAACAGTATCCATGGAAAAAGAAATAGCAGTGTAATAAATACAATGGAAACTGGCGGCGCTGATCCTTTTCACTTCCTACGCCATGCTGTTTGTTCGCCGATTGTTTTCCACGAGGGCAGCTGTTCATTCGCATCCTTCCACGCGAACGGCGTGGCTAAACGAATGCAAAACACTACACTTCCTCGTTAATTACCGAAGGAACGTTGCTTTCGCAATTATTCGTGAGAATGTTGCTGGATAATCACGTCGATGTAACTGTATACAGAAGTATCTCAGAGGTTGTAATAAAAACGATGGGGCTATCGTGTAGGCATCGTGTGCCTGACCCAGACTCGACTATTTACTCCATGACCCCGCGATCGTTTTCGTGGCTCGAATCCGAGGCTAATAATTTTGATCGAAATCTGAGCTATCGTGGTTTCCTTCTTGCCTCTTGCGCCTTATTATTAACCTTGCTGCTTGGATGGTGGTAGGTGTTGCAGAATACTGACATCTCTTTAAAGCTTCTACTATCTGATTATCTGCTATACGAGATGATACTTTAGGTTTCCGAGCTTGTGTTAGTTAAGACAGCTTTACGTTCTTTCAAATGCTATATTTCCGAGTTGTAATTTAATTACAACTCAATAGCAAGTTATAATAGTTACCTATTCTGTACCAATTCGATTAGAACTCAATAGCAATTCGGCGCCAATTCGATCGCAGCTGAATGGCAACCCGGTACCAATTCGAACCCATTCCAAGATAACCATTTCCCACCTTTCGCTCTTGCCTCATCGAGCAATACTTCCACTCAGAATCCTCCCCCAGCAACGTCAGCAGTATCGGACCCCTCAATTTCCCAACTCTCCTCACGATTCGCGGCGGAAGCCCCTGATGATTCCTCGACATCTTGGGTCCAGCGTCGGTCCACGTGTTTCCGCAAATCGTGCAGCTCGTGCCTCGGCGATTTTCTCACGAATGACGGCGCGCCGCGGCCTGGAAACCCGTGGGACGCCCTAGCCATCGTGCACCGTCGTGGTCCCCTCGACTTCCATCAACTCTCGAGGGTTATTACCAGCGATGCAACTATCTGTAATTGGTACGAAAGCCGAGCGTGCGAGCGAATCGCGCGGCTCGCGTACCCGCGACCGAGGCCGTCGGTTCTACTCTGCGCTAGACGGCGCACTCCCGTTTCCGTTTTCGTGCGCCGGATGTTCAACTCCCAGGGAACCTTCCTGTCGCGGGTAAACAGCGAGCCCGCCGTGTAAAACGTCGCTAGTCCACCTCCGCGGCTCGCCACCATGTTCGCCGTTCCTTCGCTCTGTTCAAGCTCAAGGAAGCTGTTTTTAGAACAATTCTTTCCCCTCTGATTTTTAACCCTTTGCGCTACTAATGATTTCAAACACGAGAGTGCAAAAGGTTAATTAAACAACAATCTTCCTCTGAGTAAAAACGATTTCCTAGTCGCACGCGATATGCAGGATTAAGACCTTAGAGGAACTAAGCACTTAAAAGATTTTCACGCATCCTTGTAAAGGGTGATCACTTCAACGTAAGATTTCTACTAATAATCTAGCAAAAGTTACATCATTTCTATGGTGTCCCTCTTTCTCCAGATTCTCTAAGCACGCGCTTAATTAAATAATTAAATAATCCAGCACCAGCGATGTATAATTCTGGATTCAGAAGTTATACAAGATCGAGTTGGGAGTGTAATATTTTCACGTCGAAGCTGAAAGGTACACTTCCACAGGATTTCTCCAGGATAAACGTGCAAAGAGGAAAGTCTGTTGCGTTTAATTCATCCCGGTCGATGATGTATGCGCTCCACGCGCGCGTCAACGTGCGGTGTAAGTAGATTCCCGCGGATAATTGAAACACCTCGTTTATATTTAAATTTCCGTCATCCCCCGGCCCGGCATACAGGACCCGCGCTGATCGCTCGTGTTCCTTGATTCTTTGATAAATGACATTACCCGAAACGCAGCGACTAGCGGAGCGATCTGCATGGAGCGTGCGTCGGAAAGAAGGCTTGTATTTAAGGCATAACATCTGGTGCTAGAATTAATGATCCGCGTAAACCGGAACGGGACACGCTAAATCGATTAGCCAGGAATGTTCGCTGAAACCTGCACGCACACGCGGCTCAACCTGATCCTCCTGCGACAAGTTCCATAAACTCGCCACTCAAGCATCTCAATTACCTTTTCCCAAGTATCGATCTCTTTCGCGAGCATTGCGAATGTTAACAAAAATCCGAACAAGTACTTTACGCCAGCAATGACCAGGAATATTATGATTGAAAACACCTCTACAGTGGTAACTCAATCACCTCTTCCACCATGAATCCCCCCCAAACCACTTCTTACGCTTCACCCCGAGAGAAAGTGCGCAGATCTACACGCAGACTAAAAATAAAATAACAGGGGTAGCCGAGTGATAACTCTCGAATGGTCTCCAACAGCCAGTTAACTCTGTCCTGATTATAGTTCAAGTGCTCTTTCGGCCCTCGGAAGCCGAGTGCCCCTTCAGGGTGTTTCCAAGACCGACTCGGTTACCGGTACACAGCGCAACTGCTGTCGTAACTCTATGAATTTTGTCACCGTCACGATGCCCCGCAGGCAATTAGCCGGCCAGTCGTTGCTACTAAAACGGACACCTTCGTACACTGCGCGATAAGATGGCGCTCTAACGTGGAACGCGCATGGACAGTTGGGTGCACAATGGACACCATCAGATACCACTAACAAACGCTAAGATTCTAGCGAACGGTACACTGTCCTCGCTATCTATTCGCGCGCGAAACGCAGTGTCTTCCCGTCAGCGGATGAATGTATCGCGGATCGAGGTAACGCATTCACAACGACACCACCCACGCGTCGGGCGCGATTCAATCGTGAGAACAGCTCCCCTGCGCTCCGGAAAGAATGCCACGGACGGAGCGTACGCACTACGCGCGGATATCTATTTACCTAATTTCGTTGCGCAAGAACGCTTTCAGTTATTACTACCTATCCACGTAACTGTGCCAGCGCGCGCTCCCTCTGCCCGCGCGTAGGTATGAATAAATCCAGCGCTCGAGCTGAACGGGACGAGGTAATATTCAGGGGATCCCGTGAAGCTGACACTCGAGACGGGAAAACTTCTGCTCCGCGGCGGTATCGAGGAATGCCTATGCTAACGAGCTCTGTGAAAATTCCGTGCATCGCGCTGGCTTGAGAAATTACTTTGAAATTGGGTGTAATTCGATGGGAATTATTCATGGACTGGATAATGAATGTGCGACACCGTGGGCGCGTGATTTTCGAAATCTACTTGTGTGGAGCGCAGGGTGGGTGTATGCACGATGTAGGCGTGAAAGGATTTTTCGAGGGAAGAGAATTTTGTAACTGTAGTCTAAGTTGAGGTTCCTAAGAATTTCTAAGCTTGTGTTCAAGGGAATTTAAGGTGAAGGGAATAGTAATAGAGCAATGTGGTAAGCTGGGCGTTAGAAATGGTGGAGGCACGAGGAGCGGAGGTACTAAGCTATCTCTGTTGCTTAAAAAAACGGTATCAATGATTTATGCTTGTCACGAGCATCCGGATACTTAATCACAGCGGAGAAACAGAAGACTCGGGACTTCGCGGACTCATACCTACTATCCGCTCTCATTTCCATCCGGTGCATTTCGCGCGGAAATTTATATCGGTATTAGAGATACCGTGTCTCGTTCCTTTTTTCCTCGGCTGGATTATTACAGGCTGTTCCCAGGTAGACTATAATATGATACGAATGACTAGCCCATAGGCGAGTTCAGAGCAAAACAACCGGATCGTGCGAACGACACGCGTCTTACGCAAACTGTAACACTTCGCTGGACGTACGAGTGTACGTACTGATGGTTTTACCTAACGTTTCCACTTAAGGAATGTCGTTGACTGTGCTTCCAATTACTTCCTGTTCGAACTTCTAGGTTGAGTGAAGCAAGTGTGAACGGATATAGCGGCTATGCAATGCTGTCATGTGGGAAATCGAGCCAGATCTACAATTGTACTGTTGGATGCAAAAACGGCCTCAGGACAGTCAGACCCTATTTCCAGAAATCGCATAATTAGATTCCTCATTCTTTTCTACGTATGCCCTCTAAATTTCACTGCCATATCTTTAAAATTGACGGAGCTATGGTTAATTTTCTGAATCGATGTTGACCAACCGACCCTAACTCGTATCTAAGCCACAAATACGTCAACCTGAACGTGACACGATCTATGACTATTTTTATGACTACTACCTATATCTTTTGAATATTCTATATTTTTTCAAATATGCAAATATTAAATAAATGTTAAAGAACAACATTTTTCTATATTTTTGCCATTTTATGCAAGAAGGGCCTGAGAGGGCTACAATTAAAATTAATTTCACTGATTAATTTATTACACAATTCCGATTGTAATAACGCAACTACAAAGGAGATATATCCAGATTTCATATATTGTACACAATTTTACAACGTCGCTATGTATAAAAAATATCTAACTTCGTAATGTTTACAGATACTTTTCTCGAAGCCGCCTTTTGGCACTGAGGCCCTGCTTGCATCCAACAGTACAATTCTACTTGGTATTTTCAATTTAGCTACCAGAAGATTCAGTTGAGCATTGGAGAATAACAAAAGAGCATGAAACACTATCCTCCAAGAATAAACTTTCTATTCGTCAGACCAGTAGCGTGATGTTGAATCACTTGATATCCTTAACATTCTCACTCCCAAACGACTCATCCGACATTCGATAGCTATGCCACTTCCAGTGACCTAGAGCTCACCTACTAAGCCACATGCAACTACGTTAAAGCCCTCCGAGTAAAAAATTCAATATTAAGCTACAATTTCAATTTCTAAACCCTATACAAATCCCGGAGTCATCCTCACCCAAACTACCCTCAACAATCCCAACCACCCTCCACCCAATAATCACACCTTAACCACGGCAGAGTATTAAAAAACAGCCCCTTGAAGATCTGCCTTAGTGGATCGAAAAGATGAGCATGAAGAAATCAAGTAGCATCGTCCAAACTAGGTAGCTCCTCCCACATTTCTGACCGTTCACCGTTAAACGATGCAGGCCTCTTCCGCCCGTTCGACGCTCAAGGAAAACTTCAAGTGGCGAGTCTCGACACTGCCGACCAAGTTCGAAGGCCCAGAGGTTGCCCGGGCGATGTCGTAACACAGAGGCAGCCAGGCTGATGGAGAAATCCCGACGGCTTATAATAATGTATCGTGTTCCGTTACGGACGGGCCTGTTCACACTGGCAAACGAGAGGCTCGCCTCGACTATAACTTTTAGAGGAAGATGGCACGGCGAGTGAGAGCCCAGGTAAAGGCCGTTGCACTCGCCAGCTTCAAGACTCTCCTGGCCCTGCATAGCGGGACCTACACTCCTCTCCGCTCGCTCGCGCGCACGACGCAGGGGATGGCATACTTGTTTCCCCTGGCGTAATGGTGTGTTACGTTGCGGCGCATTCTGCCGCTCCGCGAATCGACAATGACACATCAATTTGCCCTGGCAGGAGAATGCAGCGCGCACAACAGCTTTTCCATCCAGCCAGAACGATTTATCGGCGAACGGTCGTTCCTGCGCCAACACAGGGAGCTCGCAGGGAAGGTAGCCCGCCGTGGCTTCTTTAAGTCCGCCTGTTCCGACTTCAATGGATTAATACGCCGTGTTCTACGGTAACTCGATTCATTAAGTCTCTCATACGTCTCGGATACTTAGAATTCGTTGCATCCGATGCCACGAAGAGTCTATCTCCCACCGTTCTCTTCCTGCTCTGTTTTGCCGCGTTTACGAGCGTTTTCAGCGGCGCGCAAGCTCGTTTATCTTCCCTAACCGGTCCCCGATCGTTTATTTTCCATCGTTCCTCGCGATGCTTCATCGAATCCATTAACCTACATCGACCAGTTCTTACGCGTTCCGGCTACTTTCTGCAACGATCAAACAACACCCCCTGCGTAATCTCGATCTTTTCGCTGCGCCTAATAACAGGGACGCTGTGCAGGGCGCTGATTCCTGTAATACTCTCACTCTTCCCGTGTCGGGGTACGCTTGTTTCCTAATTATGGCATAATGGCATCGACTATCTCCTGGAAATACACGGTAGATCTTGGGGACGGTTTGGTCGGTTCCTATATCAGCCTCGCGTCCTTTTCAAGAGTATTTCGAAGTTTAACTATTATTAAAGCTGCCCTGCAATGTCAGTGAAACGTCGAGGAGATTCTACCAAAAGCACTCGACTAATAAAGATTCGCGCAGTGCCAACTTGATCCACGAAGATCGAGAGATGCCTCAATTTCTAGGCCAGTTATCTAACAAATGGTTAAAATAGAATCGAGATTGTATGACTTGTGCCGTGATGAGAAGCGACAGCGGTGGTTCAAGTGTATGTAGAAACACTGGGGGAAGCTTGGAACGAAAAATGCTCGTGCAAACGCGAGCCTTATCACCCCCCATCGCGAAAGCTTTCCGGTAGCTCCCGTTTCTCAGGCTCTGATTATCATTTTTGTGGCACGCACGGGGCTCCGCGCTGGTGGATCCCCGTCACGTTTCAGGCTGGCACGTGTGCGTGCGTAACAGTATCCAAAGCTACCTACTTACACCTGTGAAACGGCTAGTCTCAGTGACTACGCGTACCTGGCGCACCAGCGTGTCGCTCTGCTTCTTTTATTATACACAGTACCGTTCGGAAATACCTTAGCAACTCTATACGCACTGTACAGCAGGAATTAATATTCAGAATGCACGCATCCGAACATAGGTATTGATTTCTATCGCTTGTAAGCTTGTAACTAAGGAATCTGTGGTTCTTGAATCCTTCGGGAACTTCGATCCACGATTCAAAGATAGATTGTAAGACTTCCGAAGATTCAAGTCCGCGATACTTCAGCGAAGGAAACTTTCCTTTCCCTCGCGAGTACTGCGAGTTAATCAGAGGAATGAAAGGCATATATATATAAAGGTAACGGTGTTCCGCTCATATCCAGGGTAACTTAATTCTCTAATGGTTAAAAGAGGGGAACTTCACATCAACGCAGATTTACAATTCTCCCGCGGTGAAAACTAATTGCAATTCCAGAGTCCGCCAGCAGGCGGTAGTTCGCTACTTTGTTCCCCGACCGCGCTATGCGCGACGCGAATCACTTGTAACAGTATTCAAAGCCGCAGACTTACGGTCGGGAACCGTACTGTTCCGATGGAACAGGCGAGATCGATAAAACGTCGCTGGAGTCGTGCGGTTAAAATCTACGCGAAAATCTGCTAACCCACTTCAGGAGGGATCGTGGCCGGAATCGTCATCCTAGAGTCCTTTTAGAGTCTGTTCCCATCGGTCGCACGCTTTCTTCCTCGCCTCAGAAGCGACAGTCTCCTCTTTTCTCCATTAATGAAACGATGACGCGCCGATTAGACGCGTTAGGCAAAGGTGGATTCGTGTCGGGCGTTAATCTGCCACCACCGATCAACGAACCTTTCTCAGGATTTAATTAGCGTCTTTGTGCTCGGCGAGCATTAACCTCTGAACCTTGTTACCGAGATGCGCGCAAGCAACGCGATAGAGGCGGATACTGTTACGCGGCCGAGGGAAATTGAATCTGAGACTGATACAGAAAATTTCTATGATTAACGAGCAGATATGCTAATGCAAGCAATTAGGGGAAACTTTTTATTAATGATTCGAAGGATCTGTAGCTGGATGGATGCGAGCTAGATACTCGAGGAAGATTCTAAAATTGAATGCAGTTACTTAATATGTATTAAAGAAGGAAAGGGACAAAAATTGTATGCATTTTCACACTTGTAGTACAATCACAAAGGATGCGATGTTATAACAGGATACCTGAAGCAAATTTAAAAATTGTAATTAAAAAAGATGAAATAAAAAAATATAAAAGAAAGTGTATCGAACATAAAAGGAAACAAATTTAAGTGTCAATATACGGGGTAACATTGGAAGCTAATTACCATGTATTAAAGAAGGAAAAAGATAAAAATTTTATGCAAATTAACACTTGCAGTACAATCACGAAGGATACAATGTTACGACAGGATAAATACTTAGAGCAAATGTAAAAATGTTATTTTTTATATTATATAACAAAATGTTCCCGAAACTTGCCAAGAGAAGCAAAATATTGCATGCACAATTAAATCGCACGATAGATGCGCTACACAAGAAGGATATCGAACCTCGGTATGATGGAACGACGAGTGCAGGAAGCTTCTTAATGAAAAAGACCCCAGCAGTGGCTACGTACCTGCCCGACTCATTCACACACACGTGCGCCAGTTACAAACGTGCGATCGTCGTCGCACACACACGCAATATTTACCACAGGTAGCGTATCGTAGTAGCCACCTGCTAGGGTCACGCTCACCGTTTTCATTCTTGCTGCATTCACCAGTGATCGGTATAATGTACACAGGGCACATCCAAAATGTACAGTTAACGACGTGAACGCGTTATTTCTACTCCGCTGCATCTAAGTACCTCGAGTTTTCCCACTTTTAACACGATGACTGCCAAACGATGCGCATCTGCCATCGCAAACACCACATCTTCATACAGATTTTAGGCATTAAGAACGAAAAGGGACTGAACCGCAATGAGAAAAAATTAATTTTTCGTATTTTATTTGATTAATACAGCTTATTGGAATACATTATTGCTACCAATTCAATTTCGCGAAAAATGCGGGTCAATCCGTTTTTGTTCTCGATGCCACATTTATCAAAGCGAAAAGTACCCTAAAGTTACCAAACCGAATGATCATAAAAGCAGGAACAAAAGTCAAATAACAACTGATTCCTAAACAAGGGATTTAATTTCTACTTTTGGTACTAACAAGATTTAAAAAGAAGAGTCTCCGATTTTAATTTTCAATTCGTTGAATAGACATCCTAGTACAGCTACTGTACAGACCGAAAGTTCTAGCCCCTAAATTGCTCTCGTTCACCTTACATCGCGTCCGCGTTACACCATAAATTCTGTCTCGCTGTAGGAGCATTCCTTATGGAACCAGCACACCACCGCCGTGTTCTTTACGATGTTGCGCACATGAGCCCGGTTCCAGTGTATTGCGCCCGACTGCGGGGCCGTGTACGCCTGCAAGCGTGTCGGTGCGGCTCTATACGGTCGCGTGAAGTACAGTCTGCGGTCGCGGGACTTTCTTCGGCCAACAGGTAGGCCTCGAGCTCGGCAAGGCGGAAAGCCGCAGCTCCGTGGGATTGGGCAACGCACCGTGATGCAGCTCGATGCAGCTTGATACCCGTGCTTTAAGGGTGGAACGGAGATCAGCGGGCAGAAAGAACTCGGGGAGGCACGGAGCGTGAAAAGCGATCAACTGATCGCGACTCTCTGAATGAATTCTCTTTTTCAGCGACTGGCTATCAAAGGGGCAGCGAATTATCGAGATTCGTGTTTCAGTACAATGGAACTGGGATTACACGGTCGACCGCTATTTCCACTTGTCTTCTGACCCTTGACCGCCTGGCTTCTCTTAAGGGGGGTGTCACATTGGGCGCATGGACATCATAGGTTTCATTAGCAATTTTATTCATTTAAATGATGGACTCGGTAGAAAATCTGATTGAAATTTTTAGAGAATCTTCCTTTTTGGTCAAAATATTTTTAGCTGCACAGATTTTTTCGACCAAATTCTTCTGCTAAAAATCACAATTTTTCTTCAAACACTCGCCTTCTCCATGAAAATATTGGTTTCGAAATGAATTTAGGTTTTTTTTAATCTACAAGAAATATACAATAAATGCCATTAATCAGATTTACTATCGAGTTAATTATTTACAAGAAAAAGATTGCTAAATAGACCTATGACTTTCATGCGTCCAAGGTGGCACCCCCGCCTCGAGTCTTAAGAGAAACTTTTGTTGCCTTTGACGTGGGCGTGAGCCGAGGATCGCTAAGTAACTCTTACGTCAAACTCGCGCTCGAGGTAGATTAGAGAGGTGTTGGTGTTTGAAGAGATGCTGGTACTTAAGAGTACTGTGTGAAGTAACGATCACTTTAATTCCGCTGTTTCACGTTAGGAGAGTATTTCGTTAGGTGCCACGAGAGAGAAAGATCGAAGCGGGGATAAAGAGCGACTGCGTCGCTAGTGGTTAAGCTGTATCGTTATCTAAGAGGAAAACAGGTCGAAGGGAGGTGGATGACGAAAGGCGCGGCGTCTAGCAGCTGTAAAAACGACCTGCTGGAATTAATTGGCTCGATATACGGGAAATCGTGGTCTGAATTGGGTCGAGCCGTCCTCCAACAGGGAGAGGGACAAACTGCTCCCCTTTGATCGCAACAATCTGATACGAATGGCGGAAGCAGGCATGAATAAGTTGATACATCCTTGCCAGGGAAACGGAGCAAGTATAAAATATTACGTAACCTTCCAGCAACGTGTAATCGTTAACTAACAGCAACCCCACTGCCTTGCACTATCTAACGTAGCCACCTTTAATTCGTATACAAAGACAGTCTTCTGTACGCAGCTGTTATAAGTGTCCTTGTAACACATAACGAGGAACGCATGTCGGGAAGAGTTTCGATTTAAATATCGCGAAATGCATAAGTCCCTCGAGTAACTACTTCCCCGTATGGAATTCTTCAGGCCGTAAACTCTTTCGATACCCCCGCCCTTTCACGCGACACCATCGAGT
This sequence comes from Andrena haemorrhoa, assembly GCA_910592295.1. Lineage (NCBI taxonomy): Eukaryota > Metazoa > Arthropoda > Insecta > Hymenoptera > Andrenidae > Andrena > Andrena haemorrhoa. The sequence continues at coordinate 11,984,158 of OU342944.1, read as the reverse complement.
CACCGTTCAGAGTCATATTGCACGTCAGTTCCGCGTAAATTGTGCAATAGGAACCGCAGAGACAACCGCATTAGTTTGCGCAACTGTCTTTAGTAATTACGCTTGCGTCGCTGTGCGCGTGTGTCTTTGAAGAAAAAAGGGTCTGAATAATTATGCAGAGCATAGGTTGAGAAACGACGCTATAATACGCGCGTCGTGTTTAATTATAAGTAATAGATACGGGTACCTTCGGTGATGAATTCAGTACCTATGGAAAGTAAATAGTTCGCACAGCTGTGAGCTGGCAACTATGAGTTCAGTTCGAGATTCGATCAATGAATAAAGGCGAAGGAGGGAATTTAATTAAATACATAAGACTTTAATTGGAAACCAGTTGGAAGGCTGAAGCGTTTGTCAGTGAAACGTGAACAGTTTTCTATTGAAGTGATTAAACTTGTTCCAATATTTTTATTAATTGATTCTAAAATAGACTCCAAGGAAATAGGGGAGTCGTTATAATTCTTTTAACTCCTGCGCTACCCGATGTTCTCGTGGAGATGAGATTCTCAGAGAAAACGCCGCTTGTTACGAACTGCTATTTATAAATCTAAGCATATTATCTCTAAAATAAATTTCCGTGACGACGGGACGTAAAAACCTGCGCGGCACAATAGCGGAGCGATTGAGGCGAGGGTCGGCGCGAAAACGTTATTTTAAAGCGCGCGAAAAATCGATAATCGATCGACATCGCCGAGCGTGAACTCGAGCCGGCGACATCCGTGAGGCGCGGGAGTCGTTGGCATGCGCAGCGAGCGCGTTTTTTGCGATGAACCGGCGCGGAGGCGGGTGTATCGATGATCGAGAGGAATTTCAAAAGCATGACTCACCGTCAGGATTGGTGAAGTATCCCCAGGTGGGGGTCGCCGTCGCCGCCGATTGGAGGACCACGGCCAGAATACTGAGGGCCAGAGCACCGGCGGCGCCTCGCGCCGCGACGGCGCGCTTTTCGCTTCGCTGAGGATCGGTGGTCGTCGTGGCGACCGCCCTTACATCTTGACGGTTGCTCGGATCGGTTGCCATTCTTCATACCGTTCCCCTGTCTTGGTTGATCTCACGCGCCACGCAACGATCGTCAATCTTGCAAACTACGCCCTTGCTCCTCGTGTCCCTTGCAAGAAACCGCGAACACAACAGAGACCGCGACACTCCGTGGTCCTACACGGTCCCCTCTTTCACGGTTCGAAGTGTTCGAATCGCGAGAACCAATGGGTCACACGTTTACGCGTAACGGAGCCGATCGTATAATTATCGCACAGAGGACGGTGTCCACGTCGAGAGAGACACGCTCGATGATCGAATCTCGCCACACTCCCGTTTGCTCGCGTAGCACTCGGGGCATTCGATAGGCGCGTGTATGCACGCAATCGATAGTCGGAGGTGGGAGAGAAAGTAGAGGGAGAGGAGAGGTGTATCGGCTTAGGTGAATTCCACGCTCCGTGTCAACGATTCCTTTCTTTCTTTCTCGCGCGGAGGGAAGAGCGAGAGGCGTACAGCTCCGCCTTTACATCGCGTGTCTCTCCCTCTCGCTTCCTCCGTTTTCGAGCTGAAACCCTTCTCGCGTATATGCGCGCCTCGCCTCGTGGCTCGGTCCGAGACTTGGAAACCGGTTTTTGCGATGCGGCGTTGGCTAAAAATAAAAGCGCCTCGGATCCTCTCTCCTTCGGCGCTCCATCTGCCTCCCCGTAATTTTCTGGCCCCCCCCCTGGTCGCCCGGCTACGAGGGATCTTCCGGGTGCTCCTGGGAACGGTTACGCGCGCGCACCAGGATAATATCCCGCCCGCTCGATCCGTGACCGATCGAATCGCCCCGCGGTCGTCGATCAGCAATCGCGTCCACCACCTGTCATCGCGGATCTGCTCGCCGGGTCAAGATGGCGCGCGGAAGGATCGCTGCTTCCCGAGCAACTCGAGGCTCCTTATTCTCATGGCTACGCGCGATCGCGCCGCTCCTCCGCGCCCGTAGAAGCGTCACCTTCACGACATCCTCGAACCGATCGAAACGCCGGCCAGCATCGATCGTGTTCACTGGTGGGCAGCGAGGCTCCAGGCGGCGCGGTTAGGTTAGGTTCGTTGCGCGCTGGAAATACGAACCTCTTGATACTCGCCGTGGTGCTATAGTTATCGATCGCGTACACGCTCGCTTCATTTCATGCAGCGTCTCCTCCGGCGGCGTTTCGTAACCGTTCCGTGGCTCGACCGCGTCCTACATGCTCCGCTCCGCATCTCCGGCGCCGCTGCTTTCGGGCGCAGCAGGCCCTTCGCGGTGGCGTCCGCTTTGCGATTTCAAAATCCGCCGGGGCCACTTCGTGGTTTCCCGCTCTTTCGCCCGTGACGCGCACTCCCCGCGCTTAGGAGCGCTCCCGCGCACCGTGTCACTGTGTCACGCGGCACACGCACACGCGTCGATATAACAGGTTCTCGCGTCGATCGAATTCTCCAGGCTACCGGCACTCGGTACGCGGTCTCGTGGGTACACTTGATCCAAGACGCGACGAAACTCTGCAATTCCCTGGTCGCCGCTCGGCTTCGCTGACTTTCCGGTGCGGCCGGTGGGGGAGGGATAAAGGAGCGCGTAACTTTATTCGAGGAATGACGGCACACGCGTAACGCCGCGTAAACAGCGAGATGTTTGTACTTGCGTATTCCAGCCGCGCTGCGTACGTAGGGGACACGGCGGAGAGGCGAGAGACAGAGAGGGGAGATACGTGGAGAGAGAGAGAGGAGAGGAACGGAGACGAGAATAGAGAGAAACAACAACGCGTACGCGAGCCTGCGCGCTGCGCGGCATACTGAGCCGCGGCGGCACCGCCAACCTCACTCGGCGCTCCCCTCCAATCCACCTTCTCACCCCCACCATCTCACTCGCACCCATCTTCGCGAAACGTTCTCTTCCACCCTCTCGCTCCCTCCTCATTCCTCCCACTACATCGCGGATTTGCATCGCTCTCGCATGCTCTCGCATGTACCTACAATCGCCGTTACGATTATTACATTCTTGCAAGCGGAGGAGCTCGAAACGTGCGCTTTTCCTTATACACGGGCAATTTCAACGTTTAATTGGCAGCCACGGGTAAATTAGTTAACGATCGATGCTCCCCCGCTCGATAAAACACGAGGCGTAACGCTGATACGGTTTGCTCGGTGTTGGTTGATGAGTAACGTTTTCTCACCTGAGATAACTTTATAATTTCGGCTGTAGAGTAAATATTATAGCTTAATAAGCAGCACGTTTCATCGCTGCTTTAATAAACTACGATTACGAATTTTAAGTAATGGGTTTCGAAGGATGCTCGGTAGAGGAAATAATTTGCAGGAAAAAATATTCGTTGCAAAAATCTGTAAGTGGCTGACAGCGTTAATCGTACACGCTGTAAAATCGCATGACATTTTTCAAATTGGTCCAAACGATGCGAGTTTTTTTTAGCTTCGCCAAAATAATTTGAATATGAATCAGTTTATCAATCGCGTTGGTATTAAAATTCTGCGTACTACGTAAATTTGAGAAGCGATGCTATGTTTCTAGTATTAAATTAGGAAAATGAAATGATTCGTGTCTTTGATAAAGCCGCTTTGTCTACTTATTGGGTCTCTATTGGCGTTTTTATTTGAGTAAGAAGCGTCCTTTGTCCCATTTCGCTTGATAGAGTAACTGCAATTCTCATAAGCCTGTGCTTGTAACGGTGGACTTAAAATTGAGAGAGTGCTGCAGACCTTGGCAATTTGGTACCGCAGCATTTGCATTACGATGGCTGCAGGTGACGCAGAACATTTCGTGACGTCAATGAAGACTCGACATCGCGAATTTATAGTGTCTTTCGCGGGCGAAAGAAAGACGAGTGCGGCAAAAAGACGACAAAAAAAGCCGAGTCTTGCAAGTAACGCGCCAAGTACTTTACAGGCCACTAAACCTGTCGTCCATAGTAAATCAGTTTACCCATTGCCTGTTTACGGTATCTATCAGCGACGTGGCAAAATTCTTCCCAGGTTTGAGGTTTCGCAGAGAAATTTCTCGTAGACCTACATACGTGCTGCGATCTTCGCGCAAAAGAAAGCATTTCAAATGAAGCCACAAAGCTGGAAGTAAATACATTTAATGGTTTCGTTTTAAAAAATCCGAAAGTTCGCATCATTTTTCGTCCGGCGCGGTAGGGAGGTCTCTTAATCGAGTTTTAAGTGGCCTCTAAATTTTATCAGACGTTTCGACAGTATAGACATTCCGCGTTAACTGTGATCAGACGAATCGTATCTTCGTAGCACGCACGCTTCTACGTTCGTCGCATTGGAACAGCTGGGTCGCTCGAGACAAAGCGCATTCCTTGCATTCCGATCAATCACGTGAAAGCAAATAGTTATCGAAACCTATTACACCACCTAATCTGCCGCAAAACGTAGCTAGAACATCTGTAATAAATTCAGTGCACAGATGTACTGAAAATAATTTCCTTGTTGTCGCGTCACGACCGTCCTTCCGTCATACCAGTTTCATATTCGCAGTAAATATCGAAGTCGACCATCCCAATGTAGAAAACAAATCCACAGATCCCGAGTGGCCCACAAAATAGACATTACCACAGCCATCCTAATTTCCTACGCGAATCGCCGAAGGCCGAGAACGATCGTACGTAGCTGCGAGGCTGAGCAGATATTACAAACGTCTTTATCGCATGCCGAGTTTGCCCGTAAAGTTATATCAGATCCCTCGAGAATCTCCTCCACCGCGCGTGTAGTTTTCCAGCCACCAATAAACTGGCAAGGAAATGGCGACATGCTTAGATGAATCGTCCAAGATACCTACTTGAGATCCAGCGACGATCGTTGCGCAGACGTTCTCGCGGCTGGAAAAATGAAGTGACGCAGGCCTGCATAATCGCGGAAGTGCAGCGATATCCCGTAACACTTAGCACGCAATAAAAAGGAAACGCGCCTCCGCGCGTACGCAATGGCAGCGGTTTAGGACGTTAACGGGAGCGAAATACGCGCTGGCATCGTTATTAATATCAGGCCCATTAGTCCCCGCGCCTCTTTACACACTTCTGACTTAAAGCCGTCAGGCATAATCTCGATCCTCCTTCTCCCCCTCCCCCCCCCCCCCCCCCCGTACGAGCCCTGCGGAATTTCCGTTCGACTTCAGCCGTAATTAAAATTATCATATAACGTGTCCGTAAAACGGTCCGCTTCTGCCCAGCGAGGTGCACGCTCTTACCGATGCATTAATTAACGTTTCTACGGGGAACCTGTTACTCGCGCGATTCCCATTAGGAGAAAAGAGAACCGTACGAAATCGCGCTGCTACGAGACGCCAGGCTCTTCCCAAGCAGATCCGGCACGGAGGACGGAAAATTCATCAAAACCCTAGCTAATTGGATACCGTTCGCTAATAGGCGCTCGCGGTATTTCGCGTTACGTCGGCGCATCGAATCCTTTAATTAGCATTCCCGTAGCCGCCTAAAATTAATTAACTGCGATGTAAAACTCGGGGCTTATCTAAAGATAGGGCGGACGGTTGATCGCGCAACAGAGTCGCCTGGCATGCCCGATGCGTTCTGGATAAACTAATTAATATTTTCCTATAAGCGACCGCGCAGCCTGGCTACCACCCACGGGCTGTCCTTGACGTATTCGCCGGTTAACTAATAATAACGTTCATTCATCCGACCCGTGGAAGCGTGTCCTACTAAAATTTATAGTTTCCTGAATAACGATACTTTCCATCGATAAACTGACGGTCGTGTGGGAAGGTTGACCGCGCTAAAAAGTACGACAGTTGCGAATTGATTATTATTTATCTTTCTGCCCGAGACCGATCGGTTTCGAGCCCTTCTCTAATCCTCCAGCTATGCCTTCTGCACTCTACAAAAAAATCCCCGCCTCTTTTACTCCAGCTTTTCATTCTGGACGTAGATACGCCCTTTCGAATTCACACCGCAGCATTGTGTGCAAGGTGTTACCAGAGCAATGGGTGTGATTAAAACAATACTTATTTACAATAGTAGTCGTTTACTCTGTTCCGTCACTTTTCTTTCTCCAATCCAACTACGTCGCTTTATAGTTTTTAATATAGAATTATTTGTTAAGTCGCATTCTTATACGAAGTGCAAATTTAAAAACAGAAGCGCTATAAAATCGTGATGTAAAAAATGCAACGCCAGGGTAAGCATGTTGTAAAATAAGGCGCGGGTATCGAAAGGTTAATCAAAACCGCGGCGTGCCATCGATCGCGAGCACGATCCGCGAAGGTACCATCCGCGGGTCGTTCCACTCGCGTCTACACGCTGGAGCGCAAAGAGAATCAGATAATTGACAACTGGAGTAGTAGTACCATTAGCGAATTAGCGATCCAATTTAATTCTAGCTCGAACCACCTTCACTTCTTTCTCATTTAATTCCGTCTACGTCTACGTCTGCTTGCCCCGACACATCTACCATCTGATTTGCTGTCTGATTCGCTTCCACAACCACGTGCGCGCTCCGTGTCCCCTTATGCCGCCCGAAACGGAGCACCGTATGCTGTACGCGACGCTTTGTTATACCTACGGGAGTATAGACGGAGAACGGCGGCGACGCCAAGGCGTAGGCAGCTTGCCCGAGGCTCCTCAAGGTTACTCGCTGCACTCTCGCATAGTAATGTTACGCAACGGCGCGCTGGCGCGAGGAGAAACGCCTGGGCTCCGGGGGTGGCGCGCGGAGGATCGGTAAGATCGAAGGAACGTGGAAAGTGCGATCGCTCCATGAAAGTGTCTTTAGGGTCTCGGCTCGTTGAAACAGCGATTTAGACGCTCGAAAGCGAACCACCGTTAGCTCGTGGCGCATGGCCTGGCAGCACGTGTTCGCTGCGGGAGGGATCGATCGATCGATCCGCAGACAAAGGTCGAGCGGATTCGTGCAAGATAAATCCCACGGGCCTGGGCGCACGAGCGGAGCCTGAAACGCGGATATTAAAGGTGCTCGCGATACTTAACGGGAACTCGCGGAACGCCGACTGTTATGCACCTGGGACATCTGTTTGCCACGCTTTGGTTCTTCTAAAGATATGTATTTGCCCGTCGAATTGCTTGGTAATCGCGGGAAAGTGTTAGCGACGTCGATGCTGGTCGGAGTGAAAAGAGAAGAGGAAATGTCGAGAGGAACGAAGGAGTGTAATTAAAGCGTTCGCGACAAAGCGTAACCGTGTCCGGTTAATTACGTTGAAATGCCCTTCCTGCTGAGTGGATAGTGAGAAAGGTATTCTTCGAAGTAACTAATTATTCCACCTGAATTAAAGCTACTTGAGCCTTCGAGTAGGTTGAAGGAGGCTCGCTTGAAGTAGAGGTAATTGGTTAAACAAACGACAAGTCAGCTCGTCCTGCCTTGGCCAGGCTTATCTTCCCCGGCGAGCCCTCTGACCTTTCACTACCTTCAGAATGGACACCGAAAAACGTGGTGGCGCCGTGGGAGATCGGAGCGGGGTTCGTTGAACTCCAAGCTCGTGCAAAACGTGATCCACGGATTGTGGTTCGTTCTGTGCCCGGTGTCGTCGAACTCTCATAGCGATTTTGGATTTTTTTCCCTCCCGTTTCACTGTAGAACTCGTGGCTCGTAATTGTGCAGAAGAGAACGAACGATTCGTGTCAACGAACGTGGCATTTGACGATCCGCTTTTCTTGCAACAGCTCGGTGAGGAGTCGAAATGAGTTGGCTGAGAAATTAGTGAAGAATTGATAGGTTGAAACTGACACCTTAGTACTAAGAACCTTCAGTAGGATTCTCCTCTTCCAAGAAGGTTGGAACAAATTCTGTTAAACGGCGCGTCATTAATTTCGCAAGCAGGCGCAAACGCTGCAGCAAGACACGGGCTATTTAAATTCGTTATTTTCGTATGCCCACGAAACGCGAATACGCCACGCGCTCAGTGATGTCATTACTCGAATAAACGACACATGGCGATCTAAGTGATTCATTCAATCCGACCAACCAATGTGCACCTTGCAGCCCTCCGACCCTGCTAGGCTCTCGTTAATATCGATGCCGATGAAACACCCGAGAAGAAACAGGAATTAAACGATACAAGAGTGACAGAATGGAAGAAATCGTCGGGATTTCGTCACCACGAAGAGTACACCTCATTTCCTTTAACTAGATTACGCTAGTCGGCGCAATTGCGAGAGGCGACACGACCTGGAAAACCAATTGACCTAAGCCCAATCAAACGTTGAAACGTGCGCCATGAAAAGTATGACATGTACCGCCAAAAGAATCCATCAACAGCGTTACGACGTTGGCGACACGATTACTCAGGTGCCCCTCCTACTCGCAAGTGTTCTTTAGACTCCTAACTCGACATCCAGGATAATCCTTCCGAAAACTACATGTCCTAAATACTTATATCTCAATTACTAAAAGCTTGATTCACACAGAACTTCGCCAACTTGACGCTTTAAAAAACTCTGCCTCAAAGCTACAGCCTTCGCAACCCTCGGTTTATCCAACCCTTTATCAAAGGCCCACAAAGTTCACGAAGCGAATTCGACCTGAAACTCCTACCTCCGTCGTAGCCCAGCGTAGAGGCTTCGGTTCCCGAAAACATCCCGAGGGTTTCCTCGCGGGAAACGTTGCGAGTATCCCACCTGCTCGAATACCCCTCGAGGAAACTGCCATCGCAAGGATCCTCGCCGGGCTCGCGTATAACCTGGTACCTCGGTCGTGGCCGCACGTTTCATTACCACGAGCAGATTATTTACGACGTCCAAGCCGACTCCGGGGACCATAGGTCGACGTGGGTCCCCCGCCCGAGGTTAACTCGTTTAACCTTCCCCTGCCGCGGGAGATCGGGGATCTGCCCGATCCGAGATACGTCTCCGTTCGATCGGGACGCTTCCTCGTGCCCGAGGTCCTGCGAGTATCCTGGGGTCCGATCAACCGCGTATCGCGATAGAAGCCGAACGTACGTCACGGTCCAGTTACTCGACCCAGTCGTGCCGTACCGGGAGGTCGCGGCAGATGCAAGACAACACGTCCTCCTCCGTGCTCTGGCCGAGTTTCAGCTCGTGACTCGTACACGCTCGCGGACATCCCGCCGTGTCCGCCGCGGACGCTCGCGCACTACGAATTGCCTCGTTTCCCTGCATCCATCGACTCTTGGTCACGATTCTTGGTCAACGGACGCGCCGTCGATTAGGAGCTTACTGGAACGCTCGAGGGTTGCTGAATGGTACAAATGTGGGTGGAGATTGGATCTCGACGGTGGTGGGTTTCTGTTTTTGTGGCACCGCTCCTTTCGTCTGTCGTTGATGACGATTAATAGCGACCTGTTGCGGGGAGGTTACAATTTGTAGGTGAACTCTGAATTACCAATTTGCTAACAGATGGCCAGTCGTGGAGGAATTAAGTGTGCTCAATGTAGCCTGATTTAGGCGGTGTAACGAGAACTGGTGCACTTTGGTGCTGGCAGTGACGTTGGCGAATTAAATGAATGTTTTCTGGTGCCTGTGTATTTTAATCCTCCGTGGTCACACGGGGTGCATCGCACCCCGGGTAATTTTCTTTTTTTTTTGGTTAATATTTCTGCAAATTTTCAGAGCTTAATATTACAGTTTAAAAATTTGGTGAATTTTAACAAAATAAGTCGCTTTTCCACAAGTATTTTTTCTAACACGCGTGGAGAAATGGTATCGTGGCGCGGACGAGGATTCAGGCGATTAAATCAGTTGCTGGTAGATATATAATATATATTATATTTCCATAATATATTGGTACATGTACATCCACCTTTCGATACGATACGACAACATCCATTATTGTATTTTTGTTCTTTTAAATTCATAATTAGTATGCATAGACGTAGGTACGTTTAAAATTTAATAGGAGAGATTTCCTTGTGTTCGGTTGAAATCGCGACACCCATTCAGAAAACAACGTCACAATTTCCAGTGTATTATTCTACGTATTAGGCGTGGCCATCTTCGATAGCGGATTAAAACAGGAACACTGGAGTCTGATTGGAAAAAGTGGCTAGAAGGAACACCAATCAGACGGCAGTATACCCAGAAATTTTCCAATGGTTTTTCACAACTCATCGAATCGCCAATTTCGTCGAGCTCGATCGAAGATGACTATGTAAAACACCAGAGAATCCAGCCTGACAGACAACATTGTCTATAATCTCTCTACCATTTCTTCGCTTAATGATTTTATACAATCTTTATCCCTGGGGCAGTAAAATGAATTAGTAAACCCGAGATAAGAAAATGAAGTTGCAACCAAAGTCTGTCACGTGACGAATGCTCTTTCTCCGATGCAACTGTCTCAAACTATTAAAACCAACCGGCTTGATTATTTCAATCAAGTTCGAGAAGTTTAAAATAATTCGCCTTATTGTTATAACCAAAGTTTCCCAAACACAGAGCTTTCCCTTCTCAAGCGCTCCATACCCTCCTTATTCCTTAGAGAGTTACAGTGAGCATCGAAGAAGGCGATAAACGTAGTATCAGCGTCTATCACTTTCCTCTTCGCTTCAATGGGGTTTCTTTATTCACAACAGATTGCGCAAGGCCTCGAAGTACATACATCGATTAACAGGAGCCAAGAGAGACCGAGGAAATAATCGTACAGAGCATGATCCAGAACAAGCAGAATATCAGTATGAAACGGAAAAAAAGATAGAAACGTTAAATCGCTCCGACAAAAATCGTACTGCGGGGCGCGGTACTTCAGAGAGACAAGAGAGGGAAACGGGCAACGAGTTCACGAGGTGAAATTTGTTACTCGAGTATTAAACGCGAGGGAGGTAGAACGGGAGGTGCATTATTAAAAAATGAAAAAAAACACAGAAAAACGTAATTCGAACCACAATGCAGGACACACGGGGAAAATACCGCAGTATCGTCGAGCAGCCTTGAAAATTAATCCTACAAAAGTCCACCCCCTGTGTTTCAATGGGCACTACCATATTATTTAAAAAATCCAGCATGCTACAAGTCGAGTCTGCGACCACTCTCAACGCGGCCGGGAGGTCAGCGTTGAAGTGAAAAACAGAGGTAAACTCGGCGACCATCCGACGAGGGTTCAACAAAATAAAAGGTGAAAAACGTCAAAGGACGAAGGGGAGGTTGAAAAGGAAACGCGTGAAAATTGTAGGAATTGTGGTGCATCAGAAAATTGCCGCTTGGTGGAAGACGCTTAGCCCCATTTCTGGAAGACACCCATCCGCTGGCACCGGCAATTGGAGCCCCACAGATTGCACCTGCAGCTGGAGCTGTAACAGCAGTCTTTCGGCCGGTGGTCACAGTTCCCACCCCGTCTTATGCAGGCTCGCCTAAACAGGTAGATCAACGAGGTACGTCTACTCGAGATTAGGGGAATCATAACAATGCCTTGCAGAGACATCGAGACATCCAGGTGGAGGATTGGGGCGGAAGTGTACGTAGGTACATATTCATTTCTTCTTGCGTGACAGACAACAGCGACACCCACAGTGACTAAACCTTCCAAGTTCTACGCTAATAACATTTATAAGCTCAGGAGCGGATTTAGAGATTTGGCGCCCAGAGGCTGACAAGTGTCTGCCGGGAAATATCAAATATTTTAATTTACAAGAGTCGCGAGAATTTCGAAACTAATTCAATGTAGCAACTCGCATATGAGTTATTCCTAATTCGTTGTATGAAAGAGAAGGGAATTATTTTTAAAGTTGCATCAAGCCTCCGTGTTTAAACCTTCCCCAATTTATTTCCCTGAAAATAGGTCGCACCCCGAAACTTGCCACCCTAGGCTGCAGCCTACTTAGCCTGTACCCAAATCCGCCCCTGTCTAAGCTGACTGTTTCTAAGAAACACACGGATTGCAGAGTCGAGAGCAGAGGAGAGTAAGATTCTTTCTATGATAGAGGGAGAGGAGAGAGTGGAGGGATTGAATCACTTAACAAGCTAATAAATACTCACTTTTGCTGGGCTGCTCGCATTAGGTTATCCAGTGCGTTGTCTGTATAGTCGGAGTCTGTAACCTGCAGCGCGTCTTCCTCTGCAACAAGTAGAAGGTAGCATTGTTAGTACAACAAGCAGTATTTGTGCGAAATTATATGATGACAGCGTGGAATTGCTTTACGCGACGAGGAGCTTTCGTGTATTTGTTACGAGTGCCGCAGATACTGAGAAGGAGCCTAAGTATCCAAGGCTGCTTGGAAGTATCATTTACAGGATCGATTCTTCCACTGAACGAAACGTATCGTATAGCAGTCGATCGAGCAGAGCAACTAATGGCCCATTATCAGAGGCGTGGAAGGGCAGCATGCGTTGCGAAAGGGAAGAGAAACAAAAATAGAAGAACCCTTTCAGAGCATATATTTAATTCCCATTTCAAGGCTGCTCTACTGCGCTTCGATCTAACGTTTAATACAGCTTCGCCAGTTTCGTCAGCGTGGAATTATTGCAGCGTAGTTTAGGGGAAGGCAAAACGTTATCGCGCGCGACTTTATGCGGCCAAAGGTTTCCTCCACGGTTCAAGGACACAGTTAAAAGGTGTTAAATAAAAGATGATGATAAACCATTAAATATATACGACGGAGTAAATGTTTCGGCTGCTAATAAATTACAATAAATTTCGCAAGCCTCATAAAAAATTTAAACGCCATTGGAACTTGTGGACTCCACTTTTTATTTTAATGCAAACACGTGCACGAAGGAGAGCTGATTATTCTTAACGATACAGGTACTTCCTTTTGATGAGCTTGCCTCATGGAGCTTGTTTTTAAAAGCGCACACGTAAAACCGGCGCTCTTGGAAGAGAAAAATATTAAACTTCCCGCGCAACCTTGACAAAGGGGAGCTTGAAATCCATTTTCCATCCCCCCAACCCCGTCGGCGGATAAATACTATCAGCTTTCGAGAAACACCGCCGTGAATTACCATTTAAAAACTTTCGGTTTCCATTAACGGCTGCGGATGAATATTAACGCTGAAGGAGGTGCCTTTAAAACAGACAAGTTAATGGAAGAAATTACTCCCGCGCGATTTCCTCTAAACTTCAGAATTTAAATGTATTTTCAAGGCCCGTAAATACCGTAAGGCGCTTGGAATATTCCCCACCTCGCTTCTGAACGATTAATCAACAACTAGAATAATGTAATTTACATGCCACAGATTACACTACTTGGTAGAATATTTAAGTCGTGCTCCCTAGAGAGACGTCCAGTGTCTTACGTTGGAACACGACTGTCTTCACACTCAACTATCTGAAATAATGCTTTCATTTTCCACGAACACCCCGAGGAATTGCTCACGCAAAAGATTGCAGGCGGCTTGGCTGGAACTGAGAATCAATCTGGCGAAATCGTGCGCGAATCGCGATTGAAACGGGGGGATACATGAAAAGGGCGATGCAGCAAGGAATTCATTAACCTTTGGAAGGTAATCCTGATAGGATTCACGGGGTGGTTTCTGCACAGCACGCGCCACGACGATTCGTTACCTTCCTTCCTCCATTTTCTTGGTGGTCGGTATTCCCATCAGCGACCCCCGGGATTAAGGTAATCCAACGTACCCACTACCCAGCTCTTCCGCCTTACCAGCAGACTACCTCGGGGATGCTGCCAATGTTTCAATATTCTCGCTGCTCGTCTTAACCACGGGATTATGAAATTTTCCCTCGCCACCGTTTTAAAAGGCTCCCTGACACTACTTGAATACTAATCCGATCTGAAAGCGAGGTGCCGTTTAATCGCGTTCTTCGACCAATCGTTCATATCGTTTGCAATTCCGATTCCTGTTCTTTGCTGTGCCATTTTCAGACAACGATCTGGATCAACGTTACGGGATTTAATCTTAAGGTACCAGGCGGAAGCGACGAAGGATTTGCATAAAGGCTCGTGAGAAGAAATTGATGCCTTTTACGTGACGGATGGCGAATATCTGAGATAGGAGGAGAATTCCTTTGGTTCGTCACGGAAAGACTTTCACGGCTTTGCGAACATCGATTCTTCTAATTGCCATCTTCGAGGGGAGAAGAGAACCAGAGGACAGAAGCTATCGCGAAAGGTTCCAATCGTGAAGAGGGAAACAACTTTCTCTGGAAGTTTAGGTGTCTACTTGGAATTTCTCGATTCGCCCAGGAACTTGGAATATGATAACCGTGCACGATGGAACAATGAGAAAGGCACTACTGTCGTACAAGTAACAGAGGTTTCTCAACGTTTCCAGGCTCGAATCTGTGTGGAGGAACGTGTCGACGCATAAATTCCATCCGGATCTAATGGAGTTTTATTTGTGCTAATGTGGAAGCTGTATATTACTGTTTCAGATTGTATTAATAGGTGTACTATTACCTACAATTATAGTTAGAAATTTGTATCTCGTACTTCCTTACTATATTTTGGAATAACAGAAGTAGTTTTAGAAGCTCCATTTTAATATCAGCGATTTTTGTATATTGCTAGATTCTTTTAACCGAGATACTCGATGTTACGTTTTGTGCTCCAAGTATTTCCATTATGAACCCTCGGTAGGTCTGAGAGAAGCCATAAAATGGAATGAAAGACACGTTCGATTGAATCAACCACCAAGGTTGATTGCCACTTCAACGCCGGCTTCATTTTCTTCGCTATTCTCGATCATTGCGTAACTCGTGGTCCATCGACTGTTAATTCGCTCGTAACAAACGTAAGATGAAATAGGAATTGCTTGAAGGAAATAATCGTAAAGAATCTGATATCGATCTGTTATAAATAGAGCACGACCTTCTCGAGTCTTACCAATTTCTAAATTCCTAAATCTTTAATTTATCAAACCACAAAAGTTCGCAAATTATTTAAATTTGAATTGTTCGCAGAGATAATTCTGCTCGAGGAAGAACTTTCCTTCGACAAACTTCGCCTTTCGTCGGTGCACATAAAAATGCTGATCGACGTACTTACTCGGAATAATAAAATCGAGAAGTGACTCGACATATCCTGTCAGCATATCATCCCGAGAAACGCTACTGCAAGTGACAGGGGCCGTCGCTATTTTGGCAAACCAGCCGACAGAACGGACTCGATAGCCAAACGTCTAACCACGCGCGGGTTCGTACTACTAGCCGCAATCCGCAGCCCGATTCCTGCGACGCGTGAAACGAGCGGAATGGTAACAGGCAAACCGAACGATTTCATCAAGCAATGTACTTGAGATTTCAAAGAATTTTTTTCGTCAAAAGTCGCATGACGAACGCTGGATGGTTAGAAAATAAAACGCAAAGCATATAATGTGTCTTGCGTTCAATGGAAGGCGAAAAGTGGTGAAACTATAAAAGCAATTACTGTGAACTGTTTGTCAAAATATTCTAAGGAATGCAGAATTTTTGTTGAATTAATTAATGTATTCTGTGCAGCTCTCCTTTATATGTTGAAATACTAACAATAAGTTGCATAATGAAGCAGATATATACAAAAAGAAAGCATGGAGCCATTTGGTATTTACAGTGTTCTCTAATGTGTGCTTAACCATCAGCATCGTGGCGCACAATGAAAACCATTCCGAACTTGTCTGGGCAAATAATCGTTAAGGACAATAAGATTAAAGCACGCTAATTCCGAAATACAGGCGATTAAAGGCGTTTACTCGGTCGCGAAACACGAAGCATGAAATAAGAATGGAAAATCGAACGCAGCTCTCTAGAAATAAACGATATTGTTCTCGGCTCCAATTTTATTCCATATGCGTACCTTAATTACGCTCATCGTCCCGTTAAATGGCAGTGGGACGTTCTATTTTGGAATCGTTTGAACGGCATTCCCATCTCTTTCCCACTTTTCACAGAGTTTCCAATATACTCTTTACTCTCCGACGAAGGCTGAATTAAGCGATTCACATAAAATCGCAGACACAGTGAAGCAGTATTATGAATAATATTTCAAGCAACCATGAAGCAACTCAACAGAAGGACGATCTTGGCGTCGAAATTCTCTTCGTCAACAAGATGTAAATTCAAGTAGGGGAAAGTGGGGCAAAAGCGGGTGCCTGATGTATTATTCCTGCCAGCAAAAAGTGCGTTGGCAAAATAAACATTGGACACCGTGCACCGCTATAAATCTTGATTGGACCTTACAGAATCAGAAAATCAGAGTCCTTCTTTGAAAAAACTATTTGCCTCGCAGGAAAATAAGATTTCTCGTAAGTATGCAAGTACCCGGTTTTACCGTATAGGTGTGGGTAAATGTAATGTAATTGTAAACCCTTTATTACTATTATTTCAAAAGTAATAAAGAAAATTATTGGAATAAATATTAACTTGTATATAAATTTATTTTAATTTATCTAGTAAAGAAAAATCACAAATAAAAGTATCGTCGCAACACAACACTGGAACATTTCAACTGGAAATTTTTAAACTTCTCTGGATGAGAAACTACGGCGATCTTTCCTCCGCGATTGATCTCATGCCGTCGCGAGGTCCACCCCGAGCGTAACACACCGTACGTTGTCTGCACATCGCAGCTCTTGTCTTAGAAAAGCAATGATACCTAGTTACACCCCACTGTCCCCTACATACGATATTTCGATACACACATCCACCCCAATTTCCACAGAGGCTCAACCGAATGGTCCGACGCGAGACGCAATCAACCCTCGTAAACACCGGTTCGCTACACCGGCTCAACCCCTGAGCTCTAATTTCTGAGCAGCCTTCCCAAACAAGCACGCTGACCCCTTCGCCGATCCAGCGAGCACATTGAAATCCACGGTAACGGAATGGAGCAACTCACCGTCGTCGAAGTAGGGGCTACCGAGGGTCCTGTCGACGAGAAGGACCAGCAGGCAGAGCGACCACAACAAACAGATCTTCATGGCTACGCGCAGTTGTTCCTCGGTGCCAACAGCGGATTGTATTTCGCCTGTATTTCCAAACGGCGGACAAGCTGGACCGTCCTCGTGGATGTTGCGTACCCTTTCCTGACCGTGGCCGGGGTGCAAGTGAGGTCTCCACGTCGGCCCGGTAGCTTATATAGAGTTGCGGGGGGCGTGGCGACTCGCCCCCACGAGGATCTCGTTGCCGAGGATGAGACTCTGGATAAGACTTCAGGTTCCATGGTCGTTCGCGGTGTCTGGACACCCGCTCTTGTGGTTTACGGGGCCATCTGGACCCGGGGCGGAGTAGGGCGAGAGCGACGCCGCGCAGGGTATTCTTTCTGAAACGATGCGACGACACCGTACGGTAGCCGAGCGGCAAGGGTGGCCAAGGGTGGCCGCCACCCTCGGTACGAGCAACTGGTTGCGAAGCAACTGGTACCCTCGCTGTGCCTATCGCGATTAGGTGGCCCGTAATGCGATCTACGTTCCCGCGAGGCTCGCGGTGATAAAAATCAACGGGGTCACTGATTTCCCGCGAATTCTGCACACCGCGCATAATTATGCGTCGAGCGCGCTGGACACGCTGTCCAATATTTTGTAAGACAATTGCGTTCCAAGCGTTGGCGTTACTTGCATCTTTTCTTTCAACTGGAATTTTAATAAAATCGTAATTTGGCAACAGTAATGTTTAAAGTATATTATAAATTAATTTCTACAAATTTGTATTGAAACGGCAAAATTTTACTCTACTTTAAACTTCTTTAGGCTCCCTTTACCCCGGCCACCAAATTATGGTACTGCGTATTAAATTGTATGAAAAGGAAAGTCGATTAAATAGTTGATACTCGGTAAAAATTGTAGAAGTGTATCTACGTCTACCTATGTCTGGAAAAAGTAATTAGCTACTGGATGGGTGGAAGTTGGAATAATTCGAATTAATGTTCGGTACGTTGCTACTGCAACTTAATTACTTAATCCCGAAAATCTTGTGCACACTAATTGTATGAAAAATGTCAGCCTGATCTGTGATCCAAACTTACGATCTCGTTGTAAATCTTGAGTCGAGCGTTATATTTACGCCGTCCTATTCCAATGGGGTAGAATTAATTACGCCCCACCGTAACTATCGCGGAACGCATTGTCTCACACGAATAGCATTGTTTGCACTCCCACTGTGTACACTTGCCCGTTCATTTGCAATTAAGCCGGAAGTTTATTTATGCAATGCGTATACACACGCGGATAACTGATATTCTCCACGTGCTTCGCCCCGCTGTCGTATTATTCTTACTTCCGTTCATTAGCTTTCGTGATCCGTCACCCAAGCTGGGATGCTCAACCCGTTGCTATCAGCTTTTTTTAATAAACCACGCAGCACGCCGGGGAACATTAGTCTGTTCCACCCTTCTTTTTTGTTTAGAGCAGACAATGTAACGGTAACAAGGATCAGGAATGGTGATTTGTACACCTACTGCGCTTTTCCCACGGGTATATACATTCGCACGATGAAAAATTACTTTTGTGTTACCCCCGCTTGTTATCGGGAAGTTTTTGAAAGCCTCGTTTTCAGAACTTCTGTTAGAAGATACATTAATTTATTCCTAATTAGTGATATGGGTGTAGCCAAGGTGCGTCAGGGGTGGGCGCTTGCCCCTCATCCTCGGTGGCAGAGGAAAAAAACAATAAATTAATCATTTGTCTGAAATTAAATTAAGTTATTACAAAATAAAAATAAATTAAATTCTGAAATAATTCCACATTGTGTAGGTACAGATTTCTTTGTTTGTCTAATTATACGTATTACGACGTAATAACAAAATTTATTTCGCTATTCGTTACCCGCCCTGAATGAAATGACGCCTGGCTACGCTCCTGATATCTACTCGCACTGTGAGCAAATTTTTAACAAGTTATCGATTACATAAAAATTTCTTCGTATCTTCTACTTCCAAGTATTTTAATCTAGATTCTAAATAATTAAGAAATTCACGATTCAGACTCGAAAGTAATATAAGCCTGAAGACGATGTAATAAAAATTTATTTTTCAAGGAAACGTGATCCTCGGAGGTACTTTTACTTTCGAAAGGGAAAAGTTACTGAAATTAAATCGTTCGCTACCCTCGCTTCCTCATTTCCTTGCAGTGAATACAATAGAAACGTGCCTTTTATTCGATTTCATGATTCCGTTGGAACCTTGAGCTTAGAATTAACTCACCCCCATAATCCTACAAGAAAATCCAAGAGGAAAGTGGAAGCACTAGTATACAAAGATTTACCGTCACTTATTAATTGCTTCGCGGAAGCTAGTTGGAAAGTCAATTACGAGCTACTTTGTCCCACGCTGCCGACTCGATCAACGTCAATTAAACTTTTAATATACGTCAGGCGTCGATGGAAGTTTATCGAGATTCATAACAGGATATACAATATAAACTTATACAGTCTTTAAGGAGCGCTACAGCAGGTAATTAACTTAAAATTCCTTTACTGCATCCTTCTACGAGAAGTAACTTTATCAGGAACACTCGCAAAGAAGAGAAGAAAATAACGTCGATTATTATCCTACTTCCAGAACCTCTCGCTTCCTAATAAATTATCTAACAAACTATTAAACTATAAAAATTACGAGCCAACTAAAACGAAAGGAATCCATCGTACCAACGTTCTCCAATTCGCGATTCCAAGTAGTCGCGGAGTGCCCGGTTTGGAACCAGCTCTAAGCTCATCCCTCTTCGTCAACGAATGGCGAACGAACAAGGCGATTTCGTTGCACAAGGACGAAACGGAGGGCTATTTTGACGCGTCGCTTACGCAATATTCCCCGCCATTGTTCTAAGAAAGCACGCAATTCACTTTATTGTGGGAGAACGCTTTCAAAGGGGCGAGTCTGTAATGAACGTGCTGGCGAAAGCTGCCGAACGGACCGATCCGAAGTCCCTGGTATCGAGTGGGTGGCCGTGCACTGGTGCTTCTGACGAAATACCGTGCGCTAGAGATCGTTCTACCCTGAACTGTTCCTGGCAGGTCGAGCAAGCTTCCAGACGCGATATTAACGAACTACGAATGAGAGATGCTTCGACAACTTGAGAGGCTGCTCGTGGATAGCCCAACGTGTTTGCTAAAAACGACGAGCATGTTGGAAATGAACAGTGGGGCTGATGATATAGAAGCGAAAACGAGAAGGCAGTGCGTCACATAAACGTAGATTGGTCGAGGTCTATTTTCTGAGTTACGCCGGGGATATCTTTCTATCTGGTATAATTGAATGAGAATTGGGGGAAGGATAGGGGACCTCAATGTTCTTCGGGGGTGTAACATCTCAGGAAGCAGTATCTTCCACGAAAGATGTGCTTCCATCACCCATTCGCGATGAGCCCTCGGGGCTACGAGCATTAACATATTTAATCTATCCTTCTAAGTGGATTCCTTGCCACTGATTCGCCAACAGCGCACGGTAAGTTCCCAACCGATCTCTCATCCACCAACTAAACGTGCCCACCGCAGCGTTACTTCGGTGATACGTGGAGAAGCGGCGCATTTCTGCGCTACTGCAGCCGCTGGCGAAAATGTAAGTGATGCGAGTCAACGCTGCCCCGAGCTCAGGCAGCCGCGCTTGACGCGGTGCTATTCTACTTGCGGAGCGTCCGTTCCACATTGACTCGCGCTGCTGTCATTTCTAGGGGCTCGACGGATGCAACGGAAGTGAACTTTCTTGGGAAACCGAGGAGAAGGGTGAAATATAAGAAGATAGAGTAGAAGAACGGGAAAATGGGAAAGCCTCGGATTTATCTTTCGGGATGGGGTCGAAGCAGCCGCGTGGGCGGCAGCGGACATTATTGGGGGAGCGAAGATGGAGGGTACGGTACAAATTGCTTCGTCTTCGGCTTGGTGAACTGTGACAGAGAGATAAATCGTTGGGATGTATGATATAAAGTGGACGTTTGATAAGGGCTGACTAAACTCGGAAATAAATGAGAGGATAAAGTGGCATATGAAATCTTGATTGCGTGTCTACGCGCGCGAGGTGGATGAATGTTTCTCGAAACAGAAGCAGTTCGTTGCATCGGTATGGGACAGATTCCGAGGTATATTAAATCACGAGTGACTATTCTTCAACCCTCTTTAAGCGGCGAGAGCAAAAATAGAGCGGAAAGGGAAGGAGTAGGCGAGATACACCAACAAGAACACACCTATAACAGGGAAATTCGATGTCGTACCCTAATTGGCGTTTATAGTACACAAGGGTGCTGTACCTCATCCTCTGTTATATCATCTCGATAATGAGCCACGAGAAATCGGAGAATCATTAGACACCGAATGGGAGGCTCCTTTCTTTCGCTTTCCGTGCCTGGCATTACACCCTGCCCTCCTTCTTACTTCCCACGCAACGTTATTTGCTATCAAAGAAAATGTTGTATTTATAGAATATACAGCGATAGAATTTTTCTGAAATTTTCCTCCGAGTAAGAGTACGCTTTTAGAAAAGTTCCGGGTATAGCAACTTTATGTTGCGAATGAAGCTTGAACGTTTCCTATAAGAATAGTAACAGCTATTTTTTTTTTCTTTTATATCCGCGGCAAAAAGTGTCTAACTTCAATCGCTAGCTTCAGAATTTTTTCGACCTTTTTATACAACCTCGTCTCCGCCCGTTTCTCGCGATGCACGAATTTTAAGAAAGAGAGAAATGTTCCTGGAAATCGAGGACGAGACACGCGATTTTGTAACGATTTACACAAAAGACTTTCCAGCGAAAGAAACTAAAAGCAGGAGGCAGTTTCGGCCGCAATCGGAGTATCCACCACCGCTGAATGTAGTGAACGGATCTTATAAACGATTTCTCAACACTCGTCGAAGAAATTTGACGTTGCCTTTGGATGAACAGAGCGAGGATGCTCAAGAAAGCTTGAACCAGGTGAGATATTATAATTACACATTAGTAATTAATGCTGTGACGTGGAATTTTTTACCGTTGTTAACAAACTATGTATAACTAAAGCACATTATACATTTTTCAAAGTAATTTCTTGCATAATTCGAACAGATTACGTTACGTTCGAGATCGAATTTCGAAATTTCGCTTGTGTTGGTACGGTGCATTGCTTTTTTTATAAAAACAGTTAATAGCAAGCATTTAATTTTTAGATTCGCGACAAGTATCCACGGCTGAAAGAATTCCTTCCGGAAGTTGTGCCCGACGAAGATCTGATCGAGCGAACGGAGGATGAAAGCAAGCAAACTGTGTACCAGCTGGATTATTCAAAAGGTTCTATAATCATTCCCGTGAATTTCTAGAGATAGAATAATTGAAAGATTGATGGAAATTAGGCGACTATTCGCCCCGCGTGGCTATATACGGAAGAAGGAAAGACGTTGATTTACCGGAAGACTGGGTCATTTCGGAAACGATCCAAAAGAAATCTTACAGGAACCCGTGGAAAATTGCTACGGATAATTTGTTGCGCGCCCCGAAAACTAAGAAACCCCCCGACAATTTGACACCGATTCAGGAAGAAAGAGAGATCCTTCGTATAAGGTAAGAAACTACGTTACAATATTAATTCCCTTCAACGTCGATTATCACACATCACGTATCAAGTAAAATTCATTTTGTGACGGCTGAAGATTTATTTAAATGAATTAAATATATTATAAATAACGTGGCATAGTGGTTTCCTTTTTACTTTCGTAAAATAGAATTACATACATGACTTGCGCTATTGAAAATTATTTATTACTTTTTCAGTACCGGTAATTCGGAATACGGCGCTGTGATTGGCGCTACAGGAAAACAGATAATAGAAGAACGTTTTTTCGGAGCAACCTTACCAGTGGAGCCGCGAATATACACCAAGGGGCCAGATACTCCACCGTCCGAATGCTCTTTAATTTTAACAGAAAAGAAAATTGCACTTCCGTCTAACGTATTCTAATTTCCTGTCGTGAAACAGTAATAAAGCGTACTTATCGACGATGATGCGAAGTGAAATGAGAAGTGAAGAATGTTAAATAATAAATATGGTGTGTAGGTAAAAGGTAACATTATTTAAATCGCCAGACATGTTATTACAAAACACAACCCGTGTTGTTTTGCTTGTATGTACTTAGTTACTTTACAAATATATTATTTCCTATTCTCACCCGACTTAACGATCCATTTACAATTATGCACATCGACGCTGGACACACACAGTATTATTATGCCTGATGTAAATCTTACGTCTATAGTCTTATTTATAAGCCTGATACCTTTCAGGCCTATTTTAGAAAACACTTGTCTGTGAATGTAACTATTCCAGTTCCCTTTATCTATACACCCGCAAAACAAAGTACCGCAGATTCGTAGGTAATGGAATACATCGTAAGATTCAAAATGGTTCGACTTCGAAGGCCATTAATTCCTTTCCACTTTTACATGTCTTTTACGTTTAACATTTCGCGAAGAATTCTAATCGCGAGCCTAATCGAAACTTGCCTTTACGCACCATACAACTAAACAAGGATCAATTTTTCCAAATCTTCCAGAGGGCTATGATTGTACGCGTAAGAAATGAATTGCTTGTCGTAAATTTGGAAATATTTCGATAACTATTTGGATTGTGCATTACACGTTACGTAGCCTCCTTTTGTCAGCCAAAATAGTTAACATTTCAAGATAAAACTTGTTATTTACAGTAAGCCACTGCACGAAATACGAGTAACTTCTTATAGTATATTCTTAACAACGAACTATGTCCCATAAAGCTTTTCATTAGACTAAATCAATTGTACTTGCACTCAAAAGTTGTACAAAAAGTCTTATCCTGTGCACACGCATTCTCTACTACCCTTCGCCCGCCGTTGCAATGAAAGATTAAGATTAATTCACTTACAAAAACCTAGCCTAGAAGTAGTACCCAGCACGTAACAATAAATTATAATTCAGTCTCTCAATCCAATGTAGCGATTAACGATTCGCGAAATTTCTGAAATCTCGAAACCTTAGATCCGATATGTTACACTGCAAGCTTCATATGTACACATATTTGAATGTAATCACAACTAAACTGCAATACATATGTTTCTCTCACCCAAAACATATCATATGAAACGCCTCGGTTGCATTGCGACATGACACTGCGAGACGGCGTCATCGAGTCCGTGTTAGGCTGCTAGTAAAGAAAAGCTAAAAAAATATAAGATCCGGACATCTTCGCGACCACAATATGTACAACTTCGATAACTCCCCGCTGGCTTCGTGTCCTCGAAAACTGTGCTTGCACTTGCATCTCGTATCAAGATGCGTATTATTTACAGACTGTTCTTTGAAGGCTAACACAAATATAAGTAGTACCTCATCACTGACGCACGCTCCATTTTCACTTCTTTCGCATTACCCTTTCCACCTAGAGTTAAATAATTATCTACATCAAGCGATTGTTTGAGGTAACAATATCGTCTTCGGAGATCATGTCCTGAAGAGGAATACTTGGTTTCTGTAAGAGATGGTTGAAAGATGATATATAGCACAAACTAGCTTAAAAGCTACTTATTACTATCGAACACTTACTTCGATGACAATGGTTGAGGCCATATTGTCCGTGTCGTGATACTGTACACCTATATTTGCTGCTGCTATTGCTATAGTACGAACGGTGTTGGTGCTGGTCGAAGTTGTGATGTGCTGGCTAATCATGGAGTTGTCGTTTGCTCTACTGGGAGAACCATTCACACTCTTATATACACAAAATGATAAATGAGACACCGCGCTTGCTTCGTACAAGAGGCAGTCGAGGTATCAGCGAGGCACAAAATTGACACTTACTTTCGCTTCTTTACTTGACCAGAATGGAAACGGCCGCCCTCGCCGCGGATTCTGTTCATCGCGTGTCGGTGGCGGGACTCGTGCAGATATTTCTGCAACAGGAGGAAATGAATTTAGCGCGAAAGGCGTGATTAGAAGTGCAGATGTTTCAGATAAAACGCAGGCGACGAGACTCACTGGTCTTTCCTTGGGTATCTTTCCTTCGGCTTCTAATTTAGCACGGGCTTGACGGCGTTTCAATATGCGCCTGTATTGCTTAGCGTTCACGTACAAAGGTTCTTCCTCGAAAACTTCGGCATTAGGTAACGCTACCCTCTGAAACTGTGTTTGGGTACTATTTCCTGGCACCATCTAAGCATCAATAGTTAAGATCATAAATCGATTATTTGGCTAATAAGAGGCACAAGTTTATGTAAACTTCATCGGTGTAAATGAAGTATCGACTATTATCTGTAAGCCCACCCAGCAGTAATCACATTCGAGCATTCGCATCGAGATGTAATCACTACGACTGCGGTGGTCTACAGAGATCTACTTTTCTGATGACGCGCAGCTTAAGTTCGAAAGAAGAAAGCATTGCGTTGATCGTAATGTCGCTCCATAATCACCACAAGTCAGTATAATATGTACACAGACTATGTAAGTGAAAGAGACGTTCGGACAGTAATCACCATGACAACGTTTCCTGCCTGAGATGCTGCTGCAGTAGGACTCGCCAGAGGTTGAACCGGCGTCGTGGTCGCCGCGGTGGTCGCCGTCTGCGATGTTGTACCCGCAATTTGCATAAGGTTCCCATTAATATTAATCACTGCAAATAGAGATAGAAATTAAAGCAGCGCTTCTATCGACTCCGATTAACAACAAAGTAATTAGCTACCGTACCTGTTGGCTGCGCCTGCTGAACTTGACCTTCTAACTGGACCGGTTGATAGATGTATGTTTGCCCGTCTGGCGTTTGAATGATTTGCGGTGTCTGTGGTTGCTGGATCACGATCTGCTGACCCGGACCAGTTAAGCTAGACACTGGAACGACTTGTATTTGTCCATTAGGCGCCGCTACTTGTATGGCTTGCGGCAACATCATCGCTTGGCCTCCTTGGCCCATTTGAACGACTTGGACAGTTCCGCCGGCACTACCCACCACAACCGCCTGTCCTTCTCCCAGTTGCTCCATGGCGAGCCCTTTGTATCACTAAAGGAAACTGTGACATTAGGGCAAAGGAGCAGTGCGACATTTAAATCTGGATATTCAAATGCGCTAATAGGCAGAACGCAATTAGTGAAATTTATCATCAGAATGGCAACGACTTTGTCTATGTACATGCATAAGAGGATGAATTTATGAATACACATGAGCATATCGCGTATGAAGTTTCTCAGCGTTATAGATGTACATTTAATTGAATAATAAACAAAGTGGGAGCAAACATAAGCCTGCGAGCTAATTATTTTTGGGATGCTTAGTTTTCTAATGAGCTCTATAGAACAGACCTAATATTTCCACATTATCATTCATGCATCGATATATAAAATAAATACTCAGAGTTTGTAATTTAAAGCTAATGCAGGAACTAAGAAAAGAGCCAATGAAACTGGTTACACGCGAGAGAAACTGTAACGACTACGAATCACCTACAAAGCAAAATTACCCAAAGTGAATCCCTATGCTACCGTAATTATAAACAAAAGTAACGCATAGCCATTCCCCTGAGATCACCTATAACTGATTATCGCATGGCTCCCCGAAATATCAGTACTTCTATGGTAAGTATAATCGTACAAAGATCTATCGGTAGATGCTTTAAAAAAAAAACTGTACGCATTAAGAATGATTAGCACAGAGACTTGCGTTTAATAGAACCAGTTTCTTTCCACGAGTTCTATTTAAACAGTCGAGATTATGCTTAAACTTATGAAACACCCTGCACGGTGCTATGAATCATGTGGAAAAACTGCGCGTTTGTCCGTTCGAACGGGAAGGAACAAAAAGAAACGATTCTGTACGCGAGTTGGAGCGCTTGGATTCCCGCGAGAATCGTGGATCATCGAGACGTAATTCGCGGCTGAGGATCGTTGATAATGATCGCCAACGTGGCGAGCACATTGGGGTCCGAGGGCCCACGTGCGGAATGTTGGATACGTAGGGCTGAGAGAATCGAGGCCAAGCAGCAATCATCACCTTCTGTCGGCCAGGAATCGCTCCCGAAGGATATCGCGTCCTGTTCTCGGTGGCATGATTAACCTCGTATCCTCGCGATCGCGAACGCGCGAACGTGCGGGACGAAGGACGAGCAGGCTGGGTAGTAGACGGAGCCCGACATACTCGCCAACGAACGACGCGGATTTCGGCGGAGAAACGCTCGTCTCGACAAACATGGCCGTGCAGAAAGGCTTTTTCAACGTCGAGAAGACGCGAGCCCGCACTCGGAACGGCACACGGGACGAGAACACGGTTAATCGTGGGACCGTGCGCGGCCGTACGCGTACCCCGTTGATGTTTGATAATTTGTGGACTTACATTGGATATTTTCGTGGGCACTTTCCCAATGATTGGTCGGCAAATTGAGGACCAATGGTCGGCGATAGAGAGTCCTCGGCTCTTGTGTATTGGTGGCACTGAACGGGGGGACCTGCCAGTCCGATAGCAGCCCGATGCCAGACCGGTCGATGCCCCTCCGCGCCTCGATGCGCCTAACCAATCTACTGGCTTGACTTATCCCCACCACCAACTTCCCGCGCTCTCGTCAAACTTCGCGCGTTCCTACCAGTTCGTTTCCCGCTTCTATTTGAATCGATCTACCGACACGCGATCAGTAAAAATCGCTCCCGATCGCTGGCTGCTTTTTCGCCGATTCTTTACGTTGTTGAAACTGGCGGAGAATCCACAACCCGTGTACCCGCACGGTGAATTATTCGTAAATAGGTATGTCGAGAATTCAGATGGCGATTAATTATAGATGTAGTTTATTGCTTAGGTAACTGTTTTTATTTAATGTTATTTCCCTTTATTCACAAAATAATATACGATATTAATGCGTAGTTTTAGTTCATTACATAGTGTATAAAGGAATAAGGGATAGAAACAATGTAACACTTACCACAGTTCTAGAAAAATATAAAGTTAACAAATTTTGACGAATGCGAAACATGTATAATGCGTTTGATAATTATTAAATAATACAACATTAATAATAGAACTAATTAATAGGAATATCACAAATATAAGGTTGGATTTAGAAATTTGCGTTTGCTCTTGACATTATAAAAACATACTTCTTGGTAATATAAATACGATAAATGTTAATAGGTGCACGTTAATTAAAAAAAGGATGCTTTGTGTGGATAATGAGAAATATTCAAGCCATTTCTGACTACTGTTACTGTAACCGTTCGATGCAATCTTCCGGCTTTTAAGTAATGCTCAATGTGCACCAAGCGCTGCTTTAGAAATCGATCGAAATATTCCGATGGCGTTACGAAGCGCAAAAGAATTCTTCAATGCCTTAACGGAGCATAACTTCTCGCTTAACGTGTACGAAAAATTGCAAAATCTATGTGCCAGATTACGACAAAATAGCCTTTATATCACTTGGTTTCCCGATGTACGTATATCCTTAGTGAAGTGTAATAACAGTGGATTAGCTTTATACATTATTGTATATAAATTATAGAATAGCATTACCAAATTCAGTTCCTCCATTGTAAACTGGTCTTTTGGGAATACCTTAACGTGTAACAATTCAAAATAATCTTATACATTCAGAAACTGTCAAGCCGTTAACGTGTAACTTCCATCTATAATACATTGCTTCATAAATTCTTAAGTGATATTCGTGTTCGATTCTGAAGTGAATTCGGACTTAGATCAGCTTGCTAAAAGTTCATTTCGGAAAGATGTATGCTTTTTAATGTCATGCAATACAAGGATTTCGCTCAAACAGGAGGCAGCTGCGATCCTGTCGAGGAAATGCTGTAGGATCACGATAAGAAAGGGACTACTAAGTCCTCTTTATGTTCGACTTTTACATCCGCTAATGCATTAACAGCCTTATTGAGCATTTCGGTAATCTGTAAAGAAAATTTCACCGATTATTCGACAAGTTTACTATCGTTCGCTCAACAGGAATTCTGCAGCGAACAGTTCATTTACCAGGCTGTGATCTCCAGCGGCAAGAGGATCGGCTCCTAGTATCCTCTCCGGAGCAGGGATATCTTTGAGTAGGCAAGATGTGCTATCAGGGACTTTAACTCCTCCAGTTTCTATACGCTTAGCGTACGCTCGCGATCTGTCCATATACTCGTGTTGCTCCAAGTTATGCGAATCCAACGCGCCGACGTCTATCACATTGCTGGAACGGAAATTTTCGACAATGATTCATCGCCGCTCGATCGTTCGCATCGTACTACGATCGAAATAGGTACGAAAATGCAACGTAAACATAAAAGCCAAGGAAGACAAAGAAACACTCACGCTGCTGTTTCGTGTAAAATTCTATTTAACGCGCTTTGCTCGTCTGTCTTCTTGGGTGCGGAGCTTGCATATTGGTTAACATAATCGTCGCTGGAAGGAAGAAAGAAGCGAAGAAGCTTTATCCAGGCTCGTGTGACTTTACGAATAGCATGACACGGCGTACGCAAAAGCTGCGATTACATACCTGTGTACCCTAGGTATATTTGTATTGTTACTGACAGGATCTACCAACAAGTGTGTCCTCTCGTTCACTTCGCCGCTCTGTAAAAAAAAGAGTCGCGGAGAGCTTAGTTCGGATATTCTCATTAATCCGGATATTTAACGAAAGGCAAAGCGCAGCGGGAATCGTATCTTATTTCTACGAGTATGGATCGCGCGTAGCTTCTGGGTATTCGAAGTTCACATTCCCGAAGTAGGCGGAATCGTGATAAAAGTTCACTGTCTCAAAGTGTATATATAAATGACGTGCGATAAGTGGAGGTTTCAAAACATCAACCGCGATTGAACTAATGTTTTCGGAGTTCGTTACCTGCGGCCCGCTGTCCTCCTTGCATAAACTGTAACAACATCCCATACTTAGGCGGTTCGTTCGGAGTATTTCGCCAACAACACGTACTGCTACAGCGTGTTACTCTTTATCCTCATTCCTGTAAACAATCGAGTGAATCAGCTGTAGCGTAGTACCGGACCATAGATAACTACCTATAAATAGATAAATGTACCGGACATAGGACACTGCGTTTTAGCCACAGCCCATAAATAAAATATACTGCGAAGTGTGACAGCCTTTTCGAGCCAGATGCGAAAACTCCGATGAAACGAATCGCAAACACATGTAACGTCCCTGGCGGGACTTATGGGGTACTAAACTAAGCCGGGTAGCATAACCTGGCATAACCTCGAATATAGGTGATATAATGGGTGTACTGCGCGTAATATGACTGTTCAATCCATTCAAGTATAGAATAATATATCCTAGGCAAGTTATACATAATTGCACGTGTTATGACATTCGATAAGATAGCGCATAGAAATGGGAACGAGAATGAGTTCTCAAGTAGCTTTATGAGCGGCACTATCAGTCTGTAAAATTATATACACATTAAATTCTGGGCTTATTAGAAAGCAGGTTGAAAGAAATTGCAAGTAACTGGAAAAGTTATCAATTGCAATCTCATCATGTCCAGTGTGAAGGTACGTCCATTATCTGTTTAATTATTGTAGAGTTAGTAGACGCATCGTGCGACGCTGCGCAGATACATACCTTCAACGTATAAATTGTACTTTCAGGAATTGCCGGAGCTGCAGGTGTTCAAGACAGTACTTTTCCACAGTTTAGTAATAATAGCCTTACCTGTATTGTCATTCTTTACAAGCAAGATTTTTATTTTCGATGGTATGGAAGCAACCAGCATTGTTATCTAAATATTTAATTCTTCTTCGCATTACATTTGTGACGACTTGCAGGAATTATAATTTATCATAAAGTTCGATACCCGCTAAGTACGAAGCATAAATTATTTAAGAAAGATGTTAAGGCACAAAACAGTTTATATGTACATTTACACGAAGATAGTTTTGTAAATAATTCATTCTATTACTTTGAAAGTTACATTCGTTCGTCTCTTGCTTTTAATCTAATGGTCAGTAATTCCTGCTTCCTATGTACACATCGGCGATCCACTACTTAACAAACTGGAATGTTAAACATATATATGCGAATTAATCGACAGATTACATCGTATAACTTTGTCCCGTTGGCTGTCAATCGGCATGCTTTACATATATTTACGAATTATATCGACATTTTAAATGAAAACGATTTTTTTTTATACATTTTAGGTTTATTGGGGCTGAACGATGTGCCAAGCAACGTATATTCAGCTGCGGTCGCAATTCTCGTGTTACACGTGGCCCTCGGGGCTTTTATATATCGCGCGTACTTTGACGACCAGTCGAAGACGCAAACGAAGCAAGATTAATCCTTTTGCGTTCATTTCTCACGCGTGTATGTAATTAAGTACACCTTCTTGATAACACATTGTATTTATACTTATCGGAAAGAAGGATGTTACATTATATTGCATTACATTCTGCAATTCACATACTTCTTTGTCAATGTCTCTTAGGTAATATTTTCTTTTTATTGAATACTGTGAAATATGTAGATGCGGCGAGTACACCTGTACTGTATCAGTTAATGCAACATAATCGCTAAATAAAAAGCAAAGACATTCCCACGCAAAATGAAACTTGCATATTGTACAGCACAAACCTTGTAACATACATTACATCTATGTGGAATATAAATCCCGTTACACATTTCCGTTTTATATTTCAAGGATTTCGCGACAGATCGTTCTATGGTGT
Source organism: Andrena haemorrhoa (assembly GCA_910592295.1). NCBI lineage: Eukaryota > Metazoa > Arthropoda > Insecta > Hymenoptera > Andrenidae > Andrena > Andrena haemorrhoa. The sequence continues at coordinate 11,952,682 of OU342944.1, read as the reverse complement.
CTCGATATTACGTTGTAATACTACATGTACCGATAAATTAATTGTGGTGCACTTTATGATCACAGTATTATGACAATCAGAGGCGAATTTATGGCGTTTATAGCTTTCTAGGCTGATGAATTTCATTGTAGCTTAAAAAATTACGAAAAGAAACTTGTAGGTGGACGAAAGAAAATACAAAAGGCTATTGCAAAAGCTCAGTACAAAATCCGCCCCTAATGACACCGAATAGCAGCATATATTTCATTTTTTTCCCTTTCTACGCAGAATAAATACAACAAATGAACTGCGATTAATATACAAGGTAACAATACCATCGATTTTAGTACCAATTAGGAACAATACCTTCGAGAAATTTTAAAAACTAAAAAGAAAAAGAAAAAATGCATTTCTCAAAACCAGAAGTACTTCGAATTACTTGTGTCGTATGAGAATGGAATATAAGTAAAAGGAGAGAATATTTTACCTTTATGAAAGGCTATGAATTATGTACAACAATATATCTAACTATAATTTTTTTTTTTTAGGAGATTCATGCCATCAAAGTTTGTTAATATTACAAAGTATCGTGAGATTGTACATAATTTAAATCAGTAACTCCCTTACAGGTGCCAAATGTGGTACTGCAATGTGAATCCTAGAACAAGCTTAATAAACATCATTAATGACGATATTAATTTATTTAAGTATCGTAAATGCAACAAAAGTTTGTGTGACAGAATATTTTGCTGTCGGCCTGGGAAGTGTTGGAATGAATGCTTATTTGTATTATTAAATACATAAGATCGCCAGCGATATTAACTACTTCAAGATTTAATTTAGTCATTAGTTCTAACTTAGCATTTGTCCTATACATTATAGGTCACAAAGTATTAAATCTTTCTACTGGCAATGAAATCGGTCATCTCTTTAGAGCATCTCACCGATAAAAATTTTGTTATACTTTCTCCTACAAGTACGTTCAAACGTGAAGAATTCTTTTTCTTCAATTTTAAAGGCGGTACTAATATATATATTTATATATGCATAAATAAGATACATACTTTTGTACAAGTACCGTGCAACGTTAATTTAAGCATTTTTTTTCATTAAAAATCGAAATGAAAAATTTACAACCGTAGAAAGGAAATCTTTCACAATTGTTATTACAGTATGTTCGAACATTTTCGGCCGCATCGTCAATTACATGTCAATTTCTTCTCGGATATCATTATTCAAGCGAAATAACGTTCGTCAATTTAATTCGATGTAAAACAAAGACTATTATCCTCTCTCGTTGTTTACAACCAAAAATTCTTCAACATTCAACGTACTTGAATTGGTGACACTCTGCCCTTAAATAGGTCAACTTATCACGTTAGTAACTGCAAAAGAAAAAGAAAGAAAAAAACGAAGAACTTAATCAGATGTGCTAACTAAAAACGTGTCAGGTGCTTTTGTGACATGATAAAGATGACGTTGTGTACAATGAAATAATTTTCATTATTTTAATCATGATAGATTCAATAGTATTAAAACACATAAAATGGGATGACTGTTACTCAACGTCCATCTTTTCTTCCTGGGGTTGTTGCTGTTGATTGCCCTGAGCCTGACCATCGCCTTGGTTATTTTGATTAGTCTGTTCCTCAGCTGTCTTATCTTTTGGTTTCTCTTCCTTTGGAACCTCGACTTTAGGTTTTGGTTTATTTAAGATTGACGACACAACACTGTCCAACGACTGTGGGGGAATAACAACGAGAAACATGAGTGCCATTAGTAGAGATTGATGAAGATGCATATTTCTGATATGTCACACTCTCGATACCTGTCTCTCTGCGCGTATTTGAGCTACGGTAACTGGTGGTTGTTGGGTGCGAGGTGTACTGGCAAGAAGTACGCGCTTTTCTTGAAGCCACACCCATTTCTCGTGTTCAACTTTCTCAAGCTTTCGCACTTCCTCTTCCGTCAGATGGGAATACTTGTCATCCTTCCCATTGGATGATTTAATGGAGTATATTGCCTTTTTAGCTAGTTGCAATGCTATTGCTAATTCTTCTAATACACGATTTCTACCCTCGAACTCCGCTCGCCTCTCTTTGATTGGTTCACCTTGCGACTAATAAGGGAGCAAGTCAGTTGAAATTTCACTGTCTAATTAAGGGATTACAGACGCTCGACCGGCCTAAAACTATATAGATCGAACTTAACAAATTTTGTATATGGTTAACATTAGGTTTCATGATCTTTTTAGAAAATTTTAGTGTTAAACTAAAGAAACTGAGGCCCTTGTAGGCATTTTCCCGAACGGCGTTTTTAATAACGGCTTTCGCGGTACCAGAGATATCTCCGGACCTTCTCATCTGAAACAAAAAATAAAAATTCTACGTTAAACTAGATGAATAAAACTATACCTTGTCATAAGATTTTTTCGATCTGTGGCTTAGTTTTTATCAATAAAAAAATCGATTTTTAGATCGAGAATCGCACACTTTGCTATAACTCGTCATTTTTTCGAAAAATCAATATTTTCCAAATCGCCTATGACAAAGACTAGTTTCATTCATCTAGTTTAACGGAGAATTTTTGCTTCTTGTTTCAGATGTGACGGGCCGGAGATATCTCTGGTACCGCGAACGCCGTTTTTAAAAACACCGTTCGGAAAAATGCCTACCAGGTCCTCAGTCGTTTTATTTTTACATTCAAATTTTGGAGAGATATTCTAAAAAGGTCACTCTACAAAACATTTATTTTCGTTTTTTAATCAAACATAATGTTAACCATGCAAACAATTTGTTAAGTTCGACCTAGCTTTAGGCCGGTTAAACGTATGTAACCCCTTAAATATGTTAAATTAAACATTATCTGAAAAGTATGCTCTACCTTGAGACACTGCAGCTGTTCCGCATAAACGTGTCGATCGCAATCGACGCCTTCCTCATAGAGCCAATTCTCAGTTTCGTTCAACGTGCGACAAAGCGATTCCCTGTCCGAGTCCGTGACAAACGAAGATAACTGATCATCGTCCGACAATTTACCGCGCAAGTCATAAACATACTCTTCTAACGCGTTACGGGCATCGACGCGCTCCTTTTCTTGATTATCTCCAGCGATCATCTTAAACTATAATACCAAATATACATTAACGCACGAAACATTAGCCGTAATACTTTCATGTGTCGCGACAAGTACAACACACCTCTTTCTCCATTGCCATATCCAAGTCGCGCTGGGAAGATCCAAATCCATGCACTTCCACTGGTAACTCAACGGTACGAACAGGAACTTTCTTTTTACCTTTACCTTCTTCAGCCTTATCATCTCCCTGAAAGAAAACAGTACAACTGTATAACATAAATACTCGCGATCTATCCCAATCTGTGGAAGCATCTTTATGAGACAGTTTATTAATGCATATCTTTTTGTATCATATATAAAAACGTTTGAAAACACATGTCAATAACATGTCTGCCATTGAATAGCGAAGCAATTTGATTTCTCAGTTTGCATTTTTGTATTTATGCAAAGTACATTTACTTTGTATAAAGACCTTTTCGAGTGCTTGCTCGTCTTGAATATCATCACATGTACAACTGGAAGACACAAAACAAGGATAGTGATGTCAGATAAGGCATAAAAGAAATATTTTACACAGAGGCACACAACATATATAAAGTGGAAGTCAGGTGATGATAGAACGAGCAGAGGACAAAGAGGGGCATACTTTTATACGAGCTGTTTTCAATTCGTAAGTGATTCATTTAGCTTTAAACTTTTTTCTCTTTTTAAAACTAAATACAGAATATGATTCAAGTTATCATTACGAGATACTGTACGAATCGAAAACCGAACCGCATTGCCTGCCTTCACGATTCCGAGGTACCGGTAATTGTTGCATTACTAAAAATTACTGTCTCTTTTCCTTCTGCGACCCAGTGAAAAGAACAGAGCAAAGACAGACAGCACGGCGTGACACAGCTGTACCTTGGACCCATATGCATTAAGAGACACGTTACTATGAAATCATATTATGCATATGCTTTATATTTATGAACACCGGAATACAATTTTCCATCCGACTAAAATTACTTTCATTTCGTTCGTTTTTTTTTTTCATGTCACTATGATTAGCCGAGTTTGCAGAAGAAATCGACACAGATTTGTGAACTCTGAATATAACTAGATATCATGCACTAAATGAACTAAACAATGGTAAGAACTAAAAGAACGATACGTAACAAGTTTCTGTAGTTGGACACACTTCACATTGTACACACATTTATCTTTAACTTGTCCTTTCCGTTTTACAGAGCTATCCAAACATTTGTGTGAACGAGAATCTCATAGCTCTACGCTTTAAACATGACGCAACGATTTTTCGTGAGGTGAATAAGAGAAGAGTAATTGTCGAATATCTAAGTTTTGCAGTGTCAAGATATTAAAAATTGCCATGACTATTACGATCATGCAGGACTTTAACTGATTGATTAGGACCGCGATGATCTTGTAACAGATGACTGATGATGCTGTCGTGATGAAAGAAACCAAGGATCTAGATCATCTTTACACGTCAGAAGATATTTGTGTAACCATTTACGAATTACAACAATGCAACGATCTAAGGCGGATAGGTCAGAAATCGTTACATATGTTTTCTTTTCTTTTCTCAATAAACATATGCATATGGGTCCAAGTAATAATAGTGTGTCGCGTACCGAGCTGAACCAAGAGAGAATCCTGGACGAGTAGGAAGGGGCGGAACCCCTCGCACCTCTTCGATCATCATCAGCATCTGAGTTCCGTCGCGTTTTATCCATGCTCACCTAAACCACAACAAACTCACATAGTCATGCATCAGGGCACGCATAAACGAATGAGCTTTGTACTTTTATCAACATATGGCAAACTTGTTAACTCGATGTAATTCATACAGTTCGTTGCAACACAAGTGTTACTTCTGACGTGTGCAACACTTATCTCGGGTACGTTTAGTAGAAGATATTACATTGTAATTTAGTTACAGGATAGTAACACTAAACATAGCTAACAAATTCATGATATAATGCAAATATTACTACTGTCACATATAAGCTAAGTTAAAATGGATTTACATATGCATATCGAAGTTTTAATAATAGGCAAGATGAAACCGCGGATATACGCACCTCGGGTGCTGGTGGTTCATTTGCCTGCGCTTCTTGGTCAGGCTTATCTTTTTTCTCTGATTGCTGATCAACATCCATGTTAGGTTGCGGCTGCTGGGACGACTGCTGTTGTTGTTGCTGCTGTTGCTTTTCCTCTTCCTCCTTCTCTTGTTGCGTCAGTTCGCGCTTATCAATAAGCGAGGCCGAAGGAACGGTGAGGAGCCCATTTAAATTTATTCTTACTTTTACTTTAACTTTCGACGATCCTCCTTCTGACGTTGGCTTTACATTCTTTATTACAAATACTCCTGCAAAAATACAGGTTAGCGTAACAGAGTACTACATACTACGAAGAAATCAATACCAAGTACATACCAATGTGAGTTTGAGGATACGACGCTGGTGGTACGGTGTAACTGGCGTTAAGCGTGAATGGGTTCGATCGATAGAATGTTAGCATCTTCGAGAACGGTACAGGATGATTCTGCCCAAAGATCTCCATTTCACTGAAACAATAGATATAAAGATCACAGAAATATTGTTCCTCAGATATGATTGAGCATTACGCGTGAAACGCGTAGAACAAGGCTTACCCTTCTTCGCCTTGACTGGCGTCCCATTCTAATTTCACTGGATACGGTTGAATGTCAGTTACTGAAAATTCACGGACTCTCACCGCAGGGCTTAACATCGCGCACTGCAATGCGCACCCACGAGAAACAGCTTCGTCTTGATTCAATGTCGTCGACACAGGTCGGGCGAAAACTTCTTCGACCAGTCGTTTAATAGCAGGAACACGACTGGAACCTCCCGCTAACTCAACTGAATGGATATCGTCCAGCTTCAATTCTACAAAGAATATTACAGATTAGCAAAATTGATAAAGAGTTACGACTAATTACACAGTTAAGCATAAAACTCACTGGAATTTTCGAGACATTGACGTAAAGTCAATTCCACGCGTTTAAACAAGTGCCCGCACATTGCTTCCATATCTGCTCGTTTCATATTGCCGTGCACATCTTTTTCCTCCATGAAACATTCGATATTGACAGGAAGTGTCGTCGAGTTGGCCGACATTTGCTTCTTCAATTTTTCCACCTCCGCCAATAATCTCAAGTACGCACGTGGATTCGTGTGTGCATCAATATTGTAACGCGATTGAAATTCTTTACAGAAGTGTTCTGCTAAAATAGAATCTATGTCTCGCCCACCTAGTTGACTATCAGCGGCGCTAGCTAACATCTACAAACGATATTCATGTAAAGTACATCTGTAAAGCATCGGACGATCATGAATGTAATTAGGATTATTACCCACTTTCAGTTTGCCTTTGTGGAACGCGCAAATGCTCACTTGTAAGCTAGCATATCCGCAATCGACAAAGACTACATTTCTCGGGGGTGCATCAGGTGCTGGCAAATCTTGCTTGTAAATGCCGTAGCATAAAGCAGTGGCTGTTGTTTCGTTAAATAATCTAAGGACATTTAAACCTGCAATTCTTGCAGCGTCGAGTAACGCTTGGCGTTCGGATTGTGTGAAATACGATGGAACAGAGATAACGCAATCATTAATAACAGTCTGAAGGGCGGTTTCAGATATATCTTTTAATTTTGTGAACAACATTGCAGTTATTTGTTCGGGGGAGAATATATGCTCTTCTCCCAAGTATTGTACCTAAAATTTTCAAACAACTTTAAAGAACCCCTATTCCAAATTGTTGTGATTATCGCTATAATTATAATTCCAAATGTGTGAACCGCACGCGACATGATTCATCATGTTTTAACTGCTCTAAAGAGATATAAATAAGGTGTGAGTCTCCACAAATGTGAGAAACCTGGCAAAATGCCCAGATTACCATTGCATTCAGTTACATTAAAAAGAACGTTAATGGCGTAATACATTATACGCGCGATATCTCGCGTAGATGCCAAATAATATTCGACCGACATAGTTATAAACATTCAGTACAGCAGTTTACGTGTTATCACAATTATTGCAATTATTTTTTATAACAACGAAATTATCACCTCACGATGTGTGTGCCTCGGTTTTTAATATCAAGAGATATTAATAAAAAGTTTATTCTTCGTTAATAACTTACATGTATACCAATGCTTTCATCTGCCTGTTGGGTTACCTTAAAAGGTAACGACTGGAGCTCTCGCTGAACTTGAGGGTCATTATACTTTCTACCCAATAATCTTTTGAAGCCATAAATAGTGTTTTTCATATTGGTTACCATTTGATTCTTGGCTGCTACGCCAAGAATTCGATTCTTTTCGCTGAATGCTACGCATGACCTGAAACCGATAATTGTTTTCATTAGTTCAAAGAAACACGAATTGCTCGTACATTTGATGGCACACGTTATTTAGATAATCTGCTTTTCATGGAATGACATCAGCATGCCAAAAACTGTTCGATTTCTCAATGGTCATAAATCCATGTTTGTTTATTGTTTCTTTTGCAGTTCGCACGCCTATATTTGATGAAACTTTTCGCCTTCTTTTTTTAAGTTTTATCATCCAACTGAGCGTGTATCCACATTTAAACTTCCATAGGCATATATACTGTTTGTAAAGTAATTTAATTACCACAGAAGTATCCACACAATTTCATTGGTATTCAATGGATATCGTATTACAAATATTAAAAGGCATAAAATCGTTTATCAGTCATAGGTGTCCTTGGCACAAAAATCCAACAAGGTATTCAAGGTTATAAAACCGTATTATCAGAAAGCTACTATAATAATCACATATAAGGTATCGTTTAATTCATAAAAAGCGGAGAATTGCATTATTTTTATTAAAACGCTAATAATAAAGCAACACGTGGTTATGTGTAGAAAAACATGGCATGGCTGATAAAACATGTAACATTTCTAATGTTTAAACTTCTATTTAATTACACATATCGCGTGTACTCGGCACATTCAAGTTCTTTTACTATATTCCCCTTGACTTTTTACTCCGATTATGCAAAGAGAATTAAAAGGCTTCGAACGAAAATCTACAATTCTCTAACGTTCATTTTCCGCAGTTTTCATCGGAATCGCGTAACGAGCTTCTTTGTCCCTCGTGGGAAAAAGAGTGAAATTATCATCGAATTATCTGTTCGATTCCCGAAATAAAGTATTATGTAAACGAATTGCGGGCGATGCCTGCGATAAACACATCGAATTTCAAACGGGACGAGAAAGCAGCTCATCGATCACAATTACGCTACGGACTTTTTCATAGTTCTTAGTCATGCGAAAGTAAGCGCGATTCCTAAATTGATAAAACGATTGGAGCATAAATGGCAGGGATCGAATAAACTTGCCCGAGCCCCGCGTTCGATTCGCGCGATGGTCACCTGGTCGTTGTTTCTAATCCGTTTTTGTTTCTCACCCGTGAATTTCCACGGGGAGATCGCGCGGAGAGTAGGGTATTCCGAAGGCCGGCACGCACCGGCCACTTAACGCTGACCAAATAATTAAGTGATGATTATCCGTACGAGGGATACTCACGGTGTGTTTCGGAGGCTGTAGTCGTTGGCTATGGTTTCGATACCTCCTGCGCGTGCCACGGCCACATAACAGCTCTCGTTGCCGAAGTCAATCCCAATCACGGACATAGCAGCCATGGCTGTTTGTAGGCTGGTTCGACGTTTCCCTCACGACACTGAACAGATCTTTCGAGCCTCGATGGTGGACTAGACGTTTAGCCTCGTGCAAAGCCGTACGGGCACAGCCAGCGAATGTTCCGACTTTTGATTAAATGTCTCGTAAACGAACGTGAACGTTCAATACGCGATCCTGCTCTTAACTCTTTCGTTTTACACTCACGCAATAGACTGCAATAGACTAAACAGAATGCCCTCCGCACGGTGACTGCGATTACTTCTTTCTGCTAACTTCTGCTGAAAAATCACCAATCATGGCGCTGCGGTGCGCGGCTCCTATTGGTCGACTGGCCCGCCTGGAACATTCTGGAATTATGCGCTATCGGAATCTTCCTCGTGGATAACATCAGCCTTGCTTCTCGAAGGATCGAAATTAACGGATCAATATTACGGCACCGAGCGTTTCGCCGGAAAGAAACTACTAGATCCATGCACGTGAAAGCGGAAATTGTTAACCACAGGCTCTTACCGCGCCTTCTTTTTTCTTCGCGATCAAACTTTTTTCAAGAGATTTCGAATTTATATATAGTATATATTGTGCATCGATCTCATTGGCTTGTGTACCAATATGTCGGACGTGAAAAAATATTTCAAACGCAATTGCATCGCAAGATGTAGCGTATGATCGTTTCGGACATTATTTTCAGAATCAAGACACAAATAATGAGAACGATTCTCGTTTCGAGCGGCAGCTCGTATGCTTGACGTTAATTGTAAACGTTATGTTTGTTGCGTCTCGTAGTTCTGTAATACGTACCTAGATATATACCTATTTACATAAATGTAATATCTGCAACTGCACCAAGTTGCACCCAATCGATTGTATGTTTATATAGATATATTAACAAGTATTTATTTTTTCTGTGATGTTCTGTGATTCAGGTGTGCGCAAGATTGCGTCAACAGGCTTTTACAAAATGATCGTTACAGGATACAGTAGCGCTTTTAAGCATCAGCGTAGTCCAATCTGCTTTCCGCGAAATGAAATATATAAAAATGTCCACGTAGCGTGAAATATATCACAGTAACAACTATTGGCAATTATTCAATGATTTTGCTCATCGGCACGTTAGTAAGAAGTAGTTTTAACTTATACTTCTTAAGAAGAAATCACATGGTCTGAATGCACGAGTATCTGTCAAGTTTATGTGAAATGTCGCGCCTGTGTAATTTGCGACTCTATTCGATTATAAAAAGCGCCAAAAATTCAGAGACCTTCCTAAGTAATCTGAATCTTAGGAGGACTAATGGAGCCAAAGATATTTTACTGTATCGGAGTGGTACAGGTTATGCGCAACTGTGTTGCACATTGGAAAGACATATTTATCCATTGTATAAGTTATTAGATATTTTCACGCCGAAAGAATTTCGTTCTTTGCTAATGAGAACGAAGATAGTATTCAATAGACATGACATTAACTGCGGAAAGAAGTATTACAAGAATTTGGGCTTTGTATTAAGTGGCATTGGTCTAATCGTGGCTCTCTGCGAAGCGTCGAATATTAAAAATGGTATGTATAGTTTCTGCTGCAAAAGACATAAATAAACAGCGATTTTCAATGAGTGCTCTTTTACAGAGAAACAATTCTTCCGAGCTGTACAACATGGCAATATGCCGGATCTAGTGAAGGTACGTACGAACAGCTCACCGCCGTGTTTGCCGATGAGTAACGCAGCGTTCATTCACAGATTTTGAAGGACGGAATTGATATAAATATACGCCACTCGCTGGGTTGGACGGCGTTGCACGTTGCTGCCATTAATGGGAGACCGGAAGTTATAAAGCTGTTGTTAAGCAAAGGCGCGGACGTTAACGCTGGAGATGAATTTGTGAATGTTTATAAAACTGCTATAGAGAAAGGGATACATTCGTTAGATGGTATGGCTTAGAAATTGAAATTACAATAATTAGTGTATTGCGAGTTGTTACACGAGGACCTTTTCAAACTCTGCAGTACTCATAGTAAGGGAAGATGAATTTTCCGACCGTTTGAACACTAGAGCCACCTTTAAAGGTTGCACTCCATTACACTATGCGGTATTAGCAGACTCGAAAGCTTGCGTAAAAATATTGCTAGACGGAGGCGCTAATCCAACGATAGAAAACGAGTCTGGTCATCGGGCAGTTGAGTACACGTCGGATGGAGAACTGAAAGAAATGCTCCTGAAACATGCTGTGAAATATGATGAAATAATGAAGGAGAAAGTACGTGCGTTTCCAGTTAATCTTTGATTTCTATGTTGTATAAATTCTGATCCATATTTCTACCAAATATTGTAAACAGGAAATAGAAGAACGTCGTAGATTTCCCTTAGAGCAACGTTTGAAACAGCATATTGTGGGGCAAGAGGGATCGATAACTATTGTTGCATCCAGTAAGGTTTGCTTTGTTCAATGAATCGATATAATTAATTGAATATTCTGTAACATTTTGTGCAATTGTAGCTATCAGGAGAAAAGAAAATGGTTGGATAGATGAGGAACACCCATTGGTATTCTTATTCCTGGGATCATCAGGAATCGGAAAGACTGAGTTGGCAAAGCAGTTAGCTGCTTATATTCATAAAAATAAGCAGGAAGGATTTATTCGGTTGGATATGTCCGAGTATCAGGAGAAACATGAAGTCGCTAAACTCATTGGAGCACCACCAGGGTATATCGTATTTCTACTATAGATATAATATATATAATTCCACGAAGATATTCTATTTTTTTTATCTTGCTTAGATATGTGGGTCATGACGATGGTGGACAGTTAACAAAACTCCTGAGAAAGTGCCCAAACGCAGTTGTACTATTCGACGAGGTGGACAAAGCTCATCCCGACGTATTAACAGTTCTATTACAACTTTTCGACGAGGTATTATTACTACTAGTAATTACATATTGGAAAGTCGTGATGCTAATTAATGCCGACTTTCTTCCAGGGAAGACTAACCGACGGCAAAGGAAAAACAATCGAGTGTAAAAATGCAACTTTCATAATGACATCCAACTTAGCGAGTGAAGAAATTGCCGAACACGGGATACAGCTCCGAGAGGAGGCCCAGCGAGTTTTGAATCTCAGGCTTGATAAAAATACCGACGGTGATCAGACACCGGAGCACATTGAAATATCCCGTAAATTTAAGGACGAAGTGGTGCGCATTCATCTGCCCCGTATACTTTCCACATGTACTTCGCGATTCATTTAAGATCTTACGTATCTTCTAGGTACGACCCATACTGAAAACTCATTTTCGAAGAGACGAGTTCTTAGGTAGGATAAACGAGATCGTTTATTTTCTACCGTTCTCTCGGTCCGAGCTCATAAAATTAGTGGCGCGGGAGCTGGAAGCTTGGGCAGCGCGTGCAAAAGACAGGCATATGATAGAGCTGAAATGGGACAGAGAGGTCCTCGCGATTTTAGCGGACGGATACGATAGCCATTATGGCGCTCGTTCTATAAAATACGAAGTAGAGAGACGCGTCGTTAATCAGCTAGCCGCTGCTCATGAACGAGGCCAGCTACGTATGTACATTACCTTGTGCCTTGCGATGATAATACAGCTCACGAGCCTTTAATAAAATATCTTCTGTTGCGTGTAGAAAAAGGATGCTGCGTATTACTGAAAGTTAAGTGGCACGAAAGTGGCGCAAGTATAGCCCTGTCGGTACGGCCTAAAGGCGTGAAAGACTTCGTCGACATTGGAGATGCGGATAACTTAATTAAAAATGTGAATTCTGTATTTTAAGTATATGTCGCCGACTCGATATACGATTTCGTTCAGCATAGGAAATGTATTATAGCTTGATCTCGTGTGATACAGGCGAACAAACGGTTCACTGTAGCTTCCAGAGGCATAATCGCGGGCAGTATAATATTTTGTATTATTTATTGTAGGAAGACATGTATAGTGAACGCAAAACGGCATTTGTAACACAAACACTTCCTTTGATGCTTTACTGCAGTTCATCAACGCGCAATAAAATGGAGTTTGTAATATTTTTTCATTGCTACAGCGAAGTGTAAATACTAGATGTACATAATAAAATATGAAACAGAATTTAAAAGGAAACAGCGTTTGTTATTTGTACGGTTACCTGAAATAATTCGTTCCGCGCTACCGTAAAAATCCTGTTAAATAATGAATCGGAATTGTTTCTCCTTTTTTTCACCGGTTACAATTACGGTAACATTTTTAATAGTTCTTTTTTACGAATTATACATTTTTGTAGACTCACGAGGGAAACACACGTCTCTGACGGAAATAAGTAGTTCTTTATTTTGATGTTGAATCACGAGGATACATTACAAGAAAATATCAGTTACACGTGTCACATTTAGGATACATTGTACATTCGTTACGATGCAGTAAGACAAGAGAAACACATCCACGGAGAGAGGCGTTCAAAATTTCCCGCCTTGCGTGTCGATAGGTTGGCGAACGCTGTGAACCCCTCCCCCGTTCCCTTCGTCATTTTGTACGACAATCGAGGCTTGGCAAATCATCGCCGAGCACGACGAGCACGCGAGCTAGGTACTCCTTTCTTGTCTTTTGGTTCGTCGTACATAGTGCAAGGCAAATTCAGGTCCGACGATAGGGTGTCTATTGAGTTTGAAAACTTAGCTGGAGACTTAGATTAGCTTAGTGTCCTGCATCGAGCGAGTATTCGGGTCATCGAGTCTCCGTTGCTGTCCAAGTGGCAATTATTTCTTCCCTGGCACAAAGAAATCTGTGTTAATCTCCTGCCCCCTGTTGCGAGCAGAATCGCTCGACCAAGCCAGTGTTCTTCAACCGGTGGTTTGGGTGATTCGCCCGAATCATGTAGCCGCTACATTAAATAAACTTAAATTAAATTGTAATTTTATAACATTAGATTTAATAAATAAAATGCTATCTACATCGGCTTCTATTTCTGTCTCAGCCGTCAGCCAGTCCGCGAAATATTTCTCCTATTTTCGTCGGTCCGCAGATGTAAAAAAGTTGAAGAACGCTGGATCAAATAATCGAGTGAAAATCATGAAAACCCCATGGTGTCTGGTACACCCCGGAATCATCTCGATGCAGAATTCTATGCCCGAGTATCGATAGAAGATGAGATAAATCGGTGGTAGAAACACGATATAAACTGTTGCGCGTACACGAGGAGATTGTTATCTTTTTTCCCGCGGTTTTATGTGAACGAAGAGAGACACGTAAGTTCCACGTAGCCATATTATGCATCTTCACAGCTATTACGAGTATGTTCGGGATGTCGGAAGCGTATTCGTACGGTAAACGCCCAAGATGATTGTTTATACGACGGTATTACATGTAAGAACATCTTTTATATAATATGGAATGTACTGGTATATCGAGCAATAGTGGTGTCCCCAATGAGCATGCCCCAAACAAGAGACAGCCTTACAACGCGAACATTTGATTCGCCGATTTGATTCGAGATTTAGTAGACTGTAGTAGACTGCGGTAGACTGTCTACTGTCAAGGCATCGCCATTGGGCAGCTGGCAGCGAAAGAACCTTTCATGGACTCTTTTGTTCCCTATTTTCTCTCAAGTCCTCCTAAAAACCTCACTATTGCTCTGTAAACCTATGTGTGGTGTGAGGACACAAGGTGGGGCATAAATCGTGGCAAAAAGGAACCGGGGTGATTCTTCGTACAAAAATGAGTAAAAAGTGTGCAACAGAATCCTTTCGTATAGGACTTTGCTATATATATATATATATCGAGAAAATTGATTTCAGATGTCTGTCTACTACTCGCTCTATCTACTTGTACTAGAATTGGGCCCGAATAAATTTTTATTCGAATGATCTGAAATATGAATTGCGAATAAAACGAAGTTATTCGAGAATAACGAATAATTTTTTATTCGAATAAAAATTTATTCGAACCGTAAGAGCGCTGAGGCATAAGTAGAAATGGTGAGCGATAGACAAATAGGTCTAAGGAGTCTTTAAAAATGATTTTCTTGGAATCAAGATGTCCTACGGAGAAACGTTGCTGCATTGTTTTGATTTGTTTCACTACGAAGAATCCCTCCCTCCTCGGGTTCACCACTAATCGAGACCCGTCCTGTATATATACGTCTTTTCAAATATAAATACTGCGTACCGTTCGACACGCAGAATATACAATAGAAATACTGTTAAGTGATAATTTAAGCGTACAATTCGGACCACGCTTGTACAATTAAGCGTTTCTTCCCAACGAACATTGTGATTTCCCAACAGACGCACACTACTCTTTCATAAGTATTTCTCCATTCACCGTGTCCTCGCCAGTTTCCAAATGTGTGGCCAGCTTTTCGCAAAATAGCTCTCTCCTTCAGGAGGGAAGTAGGAAACACGACTCGTTCTGCAGAGAAGCTTGAAATTTAAGAGCTAGGAACGAAGAATTTAAGTAACAACTTGTTAGGATGCTGAACAATGTTCGAGTGAGCAAATACTTATGACGCAGTAATGTACGTTTCACATAGTCGTATCGTTATACATGTATATAATATATATATATATGTGTATTATATTTAATTTAACATACTTAACGATGATCAACATTTAATTCATAATTTATCTCTGCTTTCTCCAGGTAACATTCATTTTCGTCTCTTCCTTTTTCGGCTGATGGATTAGGAAACGTTTAATCGCTGTAACACACGCACGAGCCTAAAATATATCTCATATAAGTACGGCAGGTGTTCCTCGATCGAACTTTCGAATTAAGAATAAATAGATCTAAGCTTTGGATGATCTTCGCGACAAATTATCGATATAACATGATATGACGAACTTTGGTCGGAGACGTTCATATTTTACTCTTTCGTATAAATCAGACTTAATTAGGGCTCCGCGAGACTCGTTTTCTCGTGATCGCGTACAGTTGCAATAGTCGACGCGGCAGAAGAACGTAAAAAATCGGAAGGTGTATCGATCGTATCCGAAGATCCATAGGGAACATCTGTTTTTTTTTTGTATTTTATTTCTCCCCCTTTCTCTTCTTTCTTTAATCACTTGCGATCGTTTGAACGTGCAGTAGCTTAAGACTTATGACTCTTTTGCATTCTCTGTTGCTGATTTGCGTTGGTTACGTACTGGTAAATAGTATCAACATTTAACAACGACAACACGGGGCCAGGCCACGTTTCTCGATAGGGAGGTTCTCGTTCGTAGGCTTTCGGGGGAATTCACTTGCGTGATACTGTATACTCTCGTTTTGAGGTCGGTTTTGTTGCATAGCGCAAGATACATTAGGCCTGCACGATTAGTGCGTACGTTGCACACCTTGTTCTTGCAGTGGTTCGGGCTATATTAAGAAAGATCACACGTTACGACTAGAGGAATGTAATCCCGGTTTCGTTTCTCTGGTACCGACAGTGCCTGCAACTGTGCTGGTGAAACCTCGACCGGTTTCCCTGATAAAGTAGAACCGCGGCGCGTGCCACTTATCGCGGCGTCCGCGCGATTAATCCGCCATCGTAGACGTTTCGTAACCGTCAACGGCAATTATCTCTCGTTGATTGTGCAAGACACAGGGCTTAGCCCGTCCCCCTCTGTAAAATCGAATCGCGAGGACAGATCACGCGTTGAAAGTAACCGAGCTGTGCCTCGAGTCTTTCTGCTCTCAATCGAAAGCTCGTTCGGCGCTATTATGCGCGGCATAATTTCCTGTGGCGAATAATCACGCCAGTCCCGTGACGGAATTTCGTGGATCCAGGCATCTGCCGAGGCGACGGTCTCATCGAGGTGGTGGGTCGCGGAACGAACCGACACGTAGGCCTGGCGCAACCAAAATATTAATGCAATGCTTCTTAACCTGTGGCTGCAACCCCTTTCGAGATTCGTGGGTGGATCGCGAGCGGCGGAGTACATAATCGTACTCTCACTTTCATCAATCTTTAACTGGAATATACATAGATCGAAATAGATCAAAATAGATCAATATAGTATTCTTCTTCTAATGCTTATATGTATAACCGCACCCCAACACGATCAGCTTCCTCGTTGATCTCATTAATCGTTTACACACTTAGAAATATTATTTCGCGAAAGGGGCCGCGAGCCTCCAGCAGACCTGCCAAATGGGGAAGGAAGTATCCCCGGTGCGGAAGTATCAAGAACCATTGTATCAACCTATTCGCAAGGTGCTCGACAGGGTCGCGTGGCACGCTTTCCTTTCGTTTGGTGTAGCCTCAAGCACAGATCCATAGAAGCGGTCTTCTCTCTCTCTCACAAATATATAGACAACGGTTAATTTGCTTATATATATACCGTTTACCGATTATTTACCCTAGAATCTGATTGTATCTATGCTCTCGTAGCCTGGCGGAGGAAAAACTGCGAACGTGAAACGGCCACCACGTTCTTCTGGGAAAGATAGAGGGGGTTGGACGAGAGGTGAAGCCCTCCGTCGACGATTTAGCGCAAAGTATGCCACATGGCGATGGTTTCTCTGGGCGACTGGGTCATGTGCAGCCAGTGCTCCCTTCCCTGGCTGCCGCTGTCGTCCACTCCTGGAATGGCACCAGTGGCAGGACCAAGGATGCAGGATCCAACGATCACGCCCCCGCCGATGAATTCGTTACTCGAGTCCATCACGCGCACCTTCGGGAACAATCGCTTCGATATCTCTTGTTTCCGTTGCAATGATCAATGATATTGAACGGGGGGTGGTCGGTCGAGTTAGGTGGGAACGATTTTCGGGAAGCAAATGATTTAACGAGGAACAATATGTGAGACTTGTGAAACAGGGATTTCACTAGCAAGCTTCCTCAGTAGGAAGACGATTGAGGACCTAGCAGTAAAAGGGGTGCAGCTCGTACAACGGTGCATCGTTTGATGCACTTATTTTGTGAAAATATATATTTTTTAATTAATTGTTCTCTTTTCAATGTTAAGCCAAAGCAATTATTTTATAAGCAGTTTTTTCTAATTTACTTGAAGTTGGCAAAGGTGGAGCTGCACCCCTCTTGATAATTTTCACCAATAACTATGGATTATTCTGGATTTCGACGAATTCTTTAACTAATTTAGACTGGTTCTTAAATTACTCACAAGCACCATAGAACTTTTATACCGCGTGCCCGACAGATTAAAGAATTTATATAGGAGACGCGGAGGAATATGAATTTAATCGTGGATTATTTTCAACTTTCGAGATAACGCGACTAGCTTGCGAGCCAGCATTTTTCTGTGGAAATATTATTTTTCATCGAACGCAAGCACGCTGCTCGCCATCGGATTTGAACAGGTTGTGGAGCGTCGGCGAGCAGATCGCGAGCGTTCCCGTGCATCTCGCGCGGCTGTTTCGTTGGGAAACTTTCGCGAGCATCTTCCAAACTCATCGATATTCAGCTCGGACTCCCCCTCGAGCGCGAAGGTCACCCACATTTCCCGTTCTCCCTTGCTCTCCTCCGCCGCGACTGCGTTCCTTACACGCGACAAGAACACGCTCGTCACCGACGCGACCGACGTTCTGCAAGCTTGCCGCGCAAACACGCGATGTCGAATAGGCCAGCCGGGGGGAGTAACGCGAAACTTCGCCTCTCATTTCCGCCGATTCTCGAACGCGTCGGGGAGATAAAAAATGAAATAAAAAAAGATCGATTTTTAGATCGCAACCTCCCCTTAAGGGAGCGCGTAATTCTCGTCACCCTAGGACTACCTCGAGGCTCCGAGGCTACGCAGGATACTCTAGGTCGCGAATCGATAATTCGTAATAGACGGAGTATCTACGTTTACAGCGACGAGTCGCGTGTTCCGGGGAACGCTGTTGCAAGTAAAGCACTTGGCGTTCTATAGAACTGTCGGCGATAACAGTGGCATTTCTCTGGGGTTCGATCGATCGTTCTATGGTAGAAATGCTGAAAATTATTTATCTCCCCGGGTTGGAGAAGCGTAGGCCGTGTATTCCAGGAAGAGCTATTAAACTGCACGACCGGGCATAAAAATAGCGTTGTCCTGTTCCGAGGCGATAGAATATTCATTGATCGACGAGTAATCGTAATACTTTCGGTGATTAAATATTCAAGGTTCGAGATCCTCGGCGCGAGCCTTGCTCTGATTTGAAGAAGCATGAAGATCCTCGTCGATCGGGATGGAAAGACAGGAACGAGGGGAGACTACGTTGCTGGGCATAAAATTTGAAAATTAAATTTTCCTCGCGCTGATGGAAACGTGTTTTTTTTCCTGCTCGTTAGAGCGCCGTAATAGTCCGCGTCAACCGCGGAATTTTATCATGCATATCGATTCGAGAGTCGTCCATTTGAATAGCTTTTTAAAAACGTGTCCAGAGCTCGGTGCTCGGGGGAGACAAAGCGTTCGCCTTGAATCCAGTATTAAGAACCACTTCGGAGGTAATTACGCCGGGGAGGAGTGGTTACTCTGACCGCGGGTAATTCGTGTAAAAATGGGGGAGAAGAAACAGAGAAGAAACGGAGCAGATGAACAGAAAACTTAACGAACGCCGTGACCGCACTATTTATCTGGAACGTGGAATTAATTTCAGTTCCTCTTAGAAGCGAAATTAAAAGATACCACGTTTGACACAGTAGCGAAATGAAAAAGATAATACTTTTATATAATCTCGCTTCTGTCGTTCGCGAACGTGAAAATGAAATTTTTAAGCTCTCCGAGGATACAGAATTCTTATTAAATTCCTTTACGTAACGGGTAAGTGTCTGTATTTTCTATTTATTCAGAGAATGATGTGAAATTAATCGACGCGTGTCCCGCGGCCTGTAATAGGTGCCGTGAAACCGAAAAGGAAATTAAACGTCAGACACGGAAATGCGTTTACCTCAATGGCAGAAGATGCTAGGGAGCTGGCAGGAACGTCAAAGGACATCGCCTCGTTCCAGACCGGACTGGTAGTGGCTTTTTTCACAGCGGTTTTCTTCTTCGCCCGTTTCTCCCCGCACAGAAGATTTACCTTCACGAAGGTATCCAGGGTATCCTTCTCCTGGGCGGCGCGAACCGGCCAGACACCATTCAGAGGATTAAAACTTGCAACGTATTCAATGAATCCATCGATACTCTTCTGAGCACAAATGGGCGACCAGAGGAAAGTAGCAATTCTTAGTGAAAGAAACGTGGAGAAATAAAGTGGGAGGCATTGTTGATGCAGAAGCACAGTTACAAGGGAATCTATGATGAAGATGGCAAAATGTATAAGAAATAGAAACCTTTCTCCGATGTAAATGAGAGACGCGCTCTTGAAGTGAGATCTAAAGGTTAAAGGAGAACGTGGCACGAGGGCGGGACGTTACCTGCGGCGCAAACAAGTTCCTCGCCTTCAGGATGACGACCTTCAATCTTTCAGCACTGGGTAGATAAGACAGCGAGACTAGAACTTCTTGAATGTGCTCCGGCGGCTTTCGTTCGCGTTCAATCTCTCCCCAAACTTCCTCGGTGGACGTGGGGGAGTTCAATCGCAGTATATGTAGCGGCACCCTCACGGCGCCCACCACGTCGTTCCTGGAGAAGCGATCGTAGTCGAGCACCTGTTGTACGGGAGAAGAAGCTGTAAGAAACTAATTTCTTAGCGCGCCAGGAATTTCTCCGCACGGCTCAGCTATGCGCATAAGTAAACGGCGCGGATATAAGTATCATTTCGACGGTGTGGTATATATCCATTCGCAGGGAATTTCACGGGAATCTAATCGAGTTTCCGACAACTAGATTCTACGCCGAAGGATACCCGAATCCTATAGGGCTGAGCAATTAGCAAGATAAAGGGTAATGGCCCGTGTTAATTGCCTGTAAAACGAGGATCCTGTCCTGAAGCTCGTCGTTGCTGATGGGGAACTTGAACTGTTGATCGAAGAAGGGGTTCGTCTCGTTACGGTAGATCTGAGTTTGCCGTTTTCTTGAGTCCACCTCCGGGCTGAGCGTCAGCTTCACGTAAGGATCGTTGAATCCCCCTTGATCGCTTCCGGCCAGATCGTGCGCCTCGATCAGGTGCACGTGCAAGTCTGATCGATCGAAGTCGTACTTGAACCGCAAGTGCAATCGGCCCAGGCTCTTGCCGCTCCTAAAATCGTGGCCACAAGTACACGTATCATCGAGTGCCATATCGACTGACGTGGTAGGTTTACTGCTATCTATTACACTCTACTGTTAAATCTGAAGCTTGAATACAGAGTGCCTTAAAATGCATTCTTTTAAAATCCAAGTTTGCAGTTTCGGCGGATAGATCGTTAACAAAAACGAAGAGGTTCAAAGATATTTTACTATGCACCTTTAATATGGTTTATCAAGAGCAAGGTATTGCAATTAGAGTTGCATATTTCGTCGGGAGCATAACAACTACAACGCGAAATCGGCGATTCAGTAGGAAATTAACGGGGATTTTCGTTCGATCCCCTGTTTAACGGCAAACAGGGATTTACATGCACGCGTTGCCCAATGCACAGGCACTCTGCAATCCGATTAATGGAGCTGGTAGTAATACGAAGCGTTAACGTAGCGATAACATATCCTGGTATCGATTAGGGGATTAATCATTAGCGTGTCTTGCGTTGGAATCGAATAAAATGACCGGCTTTCGCATTCGATTGCCGTATATCCGGTAATTCAATCCTTTTAGATTCTATGTGCATTCGAGCAGGAATAGACCGGCATGTAGGTCACCGGGTAATGCCTGCCAGAAGTAGATGAAACTTGCGTTGTACGACTGATAATACAGCCTTCGGAGAACTACGAATTTTTCCGGAAAATATTCTGCGTATCGCCGAACACTGCCGGCAGTGAGTAACAATGGAAATGTCCAAGTCCGGGGACCATTCGGAGGGACGGTACTACTAAAGTGATCGCATTTTATTCGATATTTTCCTACTTCAATTCTCCACGGACGATAAGTGCACTACGGGGAAATAATAAACTATGCTGTTTGTGCGTGTAAGATGTTTCGGTGACTCTACTGTAAAGAATTTTGCGCTACGTTCAATTCTATCTTTAAAGTTTGTGTACATTATTTTTAACAGGTGTGATATTTAAAGTCTCAAGTGGTATTGGCAGCGAATTTGCGAAAGTTGTAACGTTTCGGGTTATTGTTCATTATACGTATTTTATTCGAAGCTGTATTTAATGTACTGTGTATGTATCAGAAGTTAGAGTGAGGTAGTTACTGTGGTACATATATTGGTCGTGCTGCGCGGCTGACTATGCACTGACCACTTCTACTTGCACGCTACGTTCTACCACTTCTCCTTCGTATTTATATGTTGTCTCACTTCAAGCGCATGTGATTATCACACTTCGTTATATAATATTGCAGTATCTTTCGAATGAATGAGTTGAAGCGATAGGTTGAAGAGATGAAAAAGTTATGCAAACCCGTTTGTCTTGAGGTAAATGGGACCATCTCTTCGTTGATAGAGATCAGGCTGTATAGTACCCAGAGGCGAAGCTGGCGGAGGGGGTCCGTCGCTGTTACACAGAGAAGTGTCACATTTCAAGTAAATAGTAAAAGCACTGTTAAAATCTCGCAGCTGCGAGCCTCCAACGAGAAAAATAAAGCTCGACAGCACCAGCGTGCGTAACAACGGTGACGGTAATGTAATGGATTACCAACCACATCACCTCCGTCACGTAACTAATTGTAAGTAGTAACTAGGGTTTGTGCAAAAACCGATTTTTGAGAAAACCGGTTTTCGAATTCCACTATTCCCAAAAACCGGTTACACCGGTTTTCAAATTTTCGCAAAAAATATTGCAAGAATTCGCTTTTACAAACCGGCAGACCCTAATAGAAACGAACCCAAAACATTAAAGATTTAAACTTCCACTTATAGAACTACTTTAAGATGTCCCAGAGAGGCGTATCAGATAATCTCGAGTGTATTGCATTACTATTACCGACTGAATATCATTGAAATTATTATTACGAGCAGCAAGATACCATTACGAGTCGTCTGAGCTGAAAGTTTCTTGCAACGCGTGGAAAAGCAGCAAGCAGTAAGATTTCGAGGTCAAACCCGTTCAGGGACGACTCAAGGGTGTCTCACCTTCCGGAAGTACGCATCGGTGGTATAAGGAGGGGCGACAGACTTCGACCAGCTGATCTGGAAGCACCGTGGGCAACGCTTATAGAAGAGCCCCCGCACGAAGAGCTCACACCTGTTGCCAGGGACGAGAGGGAGCTCTGAGAACGTGATGCATTGCTACTAAGAAGACTTCCGGAGCAACTGGCTGGACTCCCACAGCGTGCGTCTAGCGATGCTGCACGGCCAGGTGACGGTGATCTGTGTGTTCAGGAATCAGGGCACGGTGCACGTGAGTTCCTTCTAATAAGTGTATAGTTAAGCAGTGAGAACAGAAATTTTTATTTCCCGAATGGTTAACGTGACGAAGCGTGCAATGGCAGCCATGTATTAATCACTTTTTGCACTCGATGCCAGGGATTTGGTTCAAACTGAAATATCACGTAGCCCACATGAAATTAGGGGGAGTTTAAGTCATCGTTTTACTGGTTTCGAATTTGTTTAATAAATACAATGCAAATAGTGACTGACTTGTCTGATTTTCAGTGATGAAGTTATATCGTGTGTGGTGTATTCGATATGAATTTTGGAGTATAGGTATGGACCATAGGAAATGAATTAGAATGAATGAAATAGAATATTAAAATCTCCGATGCTTCGATGTCACAGCTTCTACAGTTTGCATTTCATTTTCTTGTGACAAGATATTAACAAGAAGCTTCGTTATGTGGCGATTAATTTGCACGAGCATTCAACGAAATTTCCAGAGGATGACTTTCCTAGGTTGAGAGTTCATTAAACAGTCATTCGTACTCGACCATTGTAGTTGAAAGCAATTAACAAGATTCCGCTAGGGATTAGGGTGCAAGCTATATTATTGTAACCTCCGCCGGATATTGTTCAAAATCTCTAATGCAAAGTGCTATAAATGATGCGTGACCTAATTGATAATACCACGCTATTTCTATCACCGTGTTTAACCTTTCAATTTTTCAATTTCGGAATCAAGTTCCTTTCAGCAACAAGAAAGAGTAGGTATATTGAGTAACCCTCCTTCAAATTAAAAAAAAAAAGAATTGCCATCAAACGATCACGATGGCACAAGGAAATGCAAATTATACCTAGTGTTACAAATTAAACACGTTTACCGCGAGTCTCGATGATAAACAGATCAGGACACAGATTACAATTCGTGTCGTGTAATCCCGCGTTACTTTCAGCGAGACAAATAGCCATTGGCAATGCTGTGCAAGCGCCAAATTATGAACTTCGCAGATGGAATCGGAATTTACAGTGGATTCGTTCCCTGGGAATTGTGGAACAGCGAGTATCCTCTGGTTCGAAGCGAAGGATCACCGGCTCGAAACCAGCAAGCACTTGTCCCAGCGAGCGTTAAACCCACCCCGGTCATCTCGAATTACTTAATTACTTCCCGGCGCATGGAATGAACGTCATTCTCAACTACGAAACTTGCCAGATGCTCCCCGTGCGCGTAATATCGTAATTAAACACGGACCATCTGTTCCCAGCACAACTATCCTCACCGGGCGCTCGCGATACACCGCTGATAGCGTTGATATTTCGATAACCTCCTCGAGGTGTTATCGCGATCGGTGTACACGCGCCAGCACTATTGGAAGCTCGACGAGGAAACACGTCTGCTCTTTCAGATAACCGAGGTAGCTTTAACACTACAAATTTTAGCAGCTTCTTAAACCTTGAGCCTTTTGCAACGAACATCGGCTCGCAAAAGAATCCCACGTAAGATGCTCGCTCTAATTCCACTGACCTAACTCCAATAATCGAATAGTGACTGTGATCTACGGAACGATAGTAGAAAGAAGGGCGAGGGAGTGCACCGAAGTGAGCAGGGCGCGGGCGCTTTCTAGCCGCCAGATGAATATTGTATACAACCTTGAACTCCTGCTCGGCGGGTAGGAGGAGGCTGCGTGCAGAGGATCGCGATGATAGCTGTGATAGCGGCCGTCAGGTCCGAATGCTCGAATCTGTGGCGAGGAGCCCCGATGGCTTGGCGGTCCGGAAGCTCCCTCCAAGGAGCTCTGCGAGCTGACAGATGAATTCCTCGTGAAGAAACGGCTCATGCTGCCTGCGGTCGCGCTGCTGCCGCCGGGGTAGCTGCGACTTTGGTGTGGCAAGCCACCTGAGGCAGAAAGGGCAATTAAAGTATGTACAGCGGGGAAAGAATTATCATCGTGATAGTGGATAGGGGGCGGCTGTCCGCTAGCGAATGCTTTTCTAATCTAGCCCGCAGGCAACTGGGCGGGGACGTTTTATCGGGGCGCAATTTCCACGCTGGACAGGGAGCATTTACGGAAATATGCTCTGTCACAAGTGAGATTACAATTTCGGTGGCACTGAGGCGAGCAAAAGGACCGTTTGCACACACTGTGCACGTTCGAGCGCGATCGCGATGCGCGACGACGAGCTGGGATTACACGAAACGCCCAGGCTTCAGGCCTGGACGGCCAGAAAGTTGCATGATCTCTGCTGAAATAATTATTTTTCATCGATCAACCCCGCTCAGCGCGCATTTATGTTTTCCGAATTGCAATTTCACGGGCGGAATAAATAGCTGGGGCGTGCTCACTTGTTGCGGTATTTCTATCGATCTTGCGATTTTATATTTGATAAAATAACCCGCGTTTCCAGTAATCGACGGTATTTCAAGAGGGAGATTTCTTACCCGACTCGACCACCACAGAAGAGCATGGCTGAACGTTATGCTTTTCCTTAGCGATGTTGAACTCCTGAAAAGAAATTCGTTCGTCAGAGAAATTGTTATTCTGTAATAGAATCGAATGCTTTTACAGTAGGACGAATTAATCCAATTCCTCTTACGATCCATATCTCTAACCGTCTATTACCAATTAGAAGAGCTTGAAGCAACTGCACTGGAATCCAGAAGCCGAACAACCGTTGTAACTATCAACAAATTCGTCGAACGATATCCCACGCTCACTAACGATCTATTCCTCGAGTTACACACGGGACAGCAGCCTCGAATCGGAAATAGAAGCTTCCCGGGGTGAAAATGGGGCGACAAATGGTTGTTTTCGAGCGGCCGTGTGAAAGATTACACTGTCACCGATACGCAGAAATGGATTTCGATTTCAACGTTAACGTCGCGCGTACGTGCCGTTTTGCGAAACAAAGGGACACGTACTTAGGGGTGCATGTACGCGTGCCGCGTGCGTGAATGCGTAATCTGGGTCAGTGCGACGTGGGAATACAACAAAAGAGTAAATAAAAGGGGAAAAATAGAGAGGGGAACGTCCGCGTCGGTGTAGCGTAATATCGTTTGACCGAGTCGCGGAACGACTGCTCGGCTGCGATCCGTTCAATTTTCCTGGGATGTCCGCGGCGCGGTGGTCGAATTTTCGGCCGGTTCTCTCCCGTCCCGATGGACGCGTTGCCGCTCCGAGGGAGCTCGTTTATATCTGGGGGATTCGTAATTGAAAATGTTGGACAAATATGTATTTAGTCAGGCAGATATATCCGCGTCGGGCGAGCTCGAGCCCGGTCGCTGAACCAAAGGGATCCGCGACTTGTCTATTTTTTAGACATCCTCGATATTGAAATCAGTTATTGGAGCCTGACCGAAGAAGAGCATAGATATTAATTGCTCCCCCAGTCGATTTACCGTTCGTCCAACCATACGGCAACATGCGATGCGGCGCAAAAGGGTTCGATTATTAAAGGAGCCGAAAATTGACGAGGAAAAGGGATATTCATCCCTTTTGTAAAGTTTAAATTAAAAGCTACGCTCGCTGTGATTTCTGGATGATTTATAAATCGACGAGGGTTTCATTCACGGTAGAAGGAAAATATGATTTTTAAGATTCATCGTAGATTTTATATATAAATGCTATGAATGAATGAATAATTAGAGATTTCATTTCATTTATATCGAATCTTTGAATACGCAATGGTTTGGAGAATATTCTTATGGCTTCAAGGGAATGAACGTTCAGTGGCATTCGTAAAATGGAGGGAAAGAAACATATGAAACGTGCATCTGACCCAGATTGATTGACCTTTCTTACCACCGCGGAGTCTTCTTTGCTTCTTCAAGCCACTACCGTTTAATTCGCTTCGGGACCCTCGACATTTATACTATCCGGCATTATGCATATGACACTGTTATATGCCTGCATCAAGTCATGCAACTGATTTCAAGAATACTCGAGCATAAATCCAGATAATTAATTTCGAACAGGGAGGCATCAGCGAATAGTGCCACGACTATTAACCAAGATTTCTTATTTATCGCGAACGCTACAGGGCTCCTCTATGCGCAAACATTTGCGCGGGAAAACAAATATTTGAACGCAATTTTACGTTGAAACTTGTGTACGGCGCAAATAGTGGGACGTTCAATCTCTTAAACCCGATGCCCCCGAATCTGTGTACCCAGCGGTAGTCAAACTGGCCACTTCAATTCTACTCGGTTAACATTACGATTAAAAGTGTATTTCATAAGAAAGAAGTACTCAAGTACCTGCTTATATCAGAGAAATGAGCTTCAAGTGGAAAGCTAATAGTCACATCGAAACCTCAGCCGTAGAATGAAAATTGGAACCAACCAAAGCAACCTGAATTAATCACTTTACATTTATACAAAGTTCCAAAATGAAGTTCAGAAATATCACCCAGCGGCCAGAAATGCGTCACTTCATCCCTCGTGAGCGATGGCTCCATAATTCACCCCTCTCGAATGATGCCCCTATCGTTGGTCCAGCGCCATCAGCAGACGCGCTACTTTCTGTGTCCAAGACAAGTTAAATCCATTCTCGTTGCTGCGATTCATCATCGAAGACGCGCCTGCTATCGCTGCCCCGTTAATTATCCTCCCCTAGCACGCATTATCGCTCATTATCGTGACGCATCGTCGACAATTATTTTCGCGCCCCCGCCTGCTCTGCCTCTCGCGCCTCGTCTCATTTCCGCCGTCGTTAACCTTGCTCCACTTTGCCAGCGAAAGGTGCACCAGGTGGCTCCTGGCACGGTCGACATACGACGAAAGCTGCCGAGTCTATCGGGCCACGTTAATCAGACCGTTTCGTCGCTTTTTTTCGCGCGATACGTTACGGTGGAGTTCGGGCAGGAGGTCGCCGCGTGCTGGGAGCAAGAATTGTTAACTGCGTCGCCTGGGAACGCGTTTCACGTCTGTGGAACTCTGTTAGAACGTGATGACGTCAAAGGGTCAGGGCTTTGAGCTAGCTTCGCACAGTGTTCCGAAGCGACAGCGAAGGTTTTCGACTCGAAATCTTAAGTGTTGGAACGGAGGTCGGGTGTTTCGTGATCTGACGATAAAGCGAACGATCGTCGGCCCACCCGGACGTCACCGTACACGCGAGTATCAGTCGTGTTATCAGAATTTCGTAAGCGTTATCGACAAGTTCAGCTGATTTGAACAATGGTGAACATTTGAAAGCAATCCTTTTTCTTGCTAGAAAATTCAAAATGATGAGAAAATTCAAATTTCGCCATTCCTTAATAAATCAATATTTAGTGCATAGATTACAAATTTTTTGTGAACGACGCGAAAGATTCCACCGCGAAATGACTCAGATGGAAAATACGTATCGATTGTGCGGCCATTGTGCCGCTATTTTTTATTAAAAAGATCGGAAAAAATACAATTTTATTCTTTTTTACACATATCACAAGAACCTTGTGTTACACTTTTAATAAAGTTCATAAATTTCTTTGAAATCGCCTTCAAAGTCGTGCTACCATTTTTGGCCTATCGTCGTGGCGTTACCCCCTTAAAAAATAGAAATGACCTTGACCTTGTTACGTCCTTGACGTCTCCCCAGTTGACATATCTCTGTGAAAGGCAAGTTACCCATTAAATTCCCACAAGCCTCGTACACTCAATTTCCCCAATTTATGTGCATTTACGGCTTAAAAAGCGACATCCCCTACGAGGCTGTTAATAAACGTTAATACAGTTTTATCCATCGCGCAGTGAATGCCTGGCATGTTCCAGATACGCTCCTAAAATGTTTCCACATACGCGGCAAGCTGCATTCGGACAGACAGAGGTGGAAGTTGCCCCGTGGACCGTTTCAAATGGGTTTAAAACTTTTCTCTCGTCACGACCGACAGAATGGACCTTGACTCGTGGCAATCGCGCACACCGGAAGGGAATAATTGTACCGTACGCTCCTGGACGCATCTCGAAGCGTTTCACGATCATCGAGAGCGCAATAATAATCAGTTGAATTGATCTAGAACCGAGGAGGCAAGTAAACACCGTCAACTATTCAAGTTTAGCTTCGTGCAAAGCGAACGTGCGTCGCATTATTCGCTGAAATCGCTCGTTAGGCGAAAGACGATTTCAATAATTCATAACGATTTTCATGAACGATTTGTTTCGTCGGAACGGTGGCCCCTGGGCGCGGAAAATCGTTTCGCTTTCGCGTCGATACGTTCCTTCCACGCGAAAGCTCCGCGAACTGTCAAGAAGTTTGCGAAGACCTCGATTCCAGCCATCGATGTCTCGATAAGAATTTGAGGGGTGATAGCGCGACACGCAACGCAATACATTATGTACATGCATTCGTCGCGACGATTTTTACGAAGGGAAATAATGTCGTGACGAGGGGAGTTATTTCGTTTCGTGGAATCGTTCTTGAAGGTATTTTATGAACGTTCCTCAAAGAAAAATAATTCTCATTTGAAAAGGAAAGTAGTGGACGCTTCCCGCAAGGAATGTTTTTCTAGCATATTAAAAGATTAAAATATATGGTTATTTCAAAAGTCTTTGCGCGTACTGGCTGCAGTTGATATTAGTCAAATGAAACAAATAAATTCGGTTTATAGCCTCCGTAGCATTTACGGATTTCTCACTAAACTAGAATTAGCGACCACTCGCTCTAAATTCGGTTCGTTGATTAAATATTGAAAAGATGCTTACTGAACCGAGGCTCGAATAAGAAGACAAATGTTGGAATGGCTTAAGCACAAAACGAACACATGGAAAATGCATTCTATATGGAAATAACAAACAGACTTTTGAAATGGCTTGGCAAAATATCATGGAGGTTCTCACCCCTTCTATTATCCATAACCCACTCAGAATTTTAATCAAAGTACTCTTAGCAGATAATTTTTTGGCGATTTATCAAGTTAAACGATCGCAAGTATGCAGTGCAGCTGTCGCGGCCACGGCCTTGCACCAGCCACGAGAACCCTCTGACATCGCGAAGCACTCTGAACAGAAACAGTGCAGGACGTGAATTTGGAGTTTCGACAGGGCGATATCTGGCAAAGGCAAGGGCGAGGTCGCTGGAAGCTGCCTTTCACGGGTCGATACTCTCAGCAGCGCGAATGGAACCCATGGTTCCGCCCACCCTACCGAAATATCAGATCTTCGGCAAATTCCTCATTTTTCCTCCTCCTCTACGCTTTCAGCGGCTTCGATTCACCCCCGAGCTATCGTCCAACAGCTGTTCTCCCTTTTGCGTCGCCTGCAAATCTTGCGACAGCGTCGACGGGTGAAGACACGTATAAAGACGATGTAAAGGAGCCGTTACTGTTAATGTTAATCGTAGATGGTCGTTCTAAAACGACAGAGTTGGCGGTGCTAGATTAATTTCAAGTTGGGTATTTTCGATCGCAGTTGTTTCGTACGATGTTTGTGTCAAAAACTGTCAAAAATTCAACTGCACCCTCTTGCAGCAAGGTCCTCCTTTATTAAATTAGTGAGACGACGTCGAGAGTAGATCAAAGTGGACTTTCTTGTTCGTCGTTGTTAGACGTGTTAACGGTGGACGTGTAAATTGGTCGACGTTCAAGATTTTTCCACGGTACGTTGATTCCACGCCTCAAAGTAATGAACAAAGTTTCCGCAAACTTTCGCCAGCAAACATCGTTATTATTAAGTTACAGCCACTTTAGTTTCTGAAATAGATACGCGAATATACAGGGCGTCTCCAAGTATCGTGGATAGGTACTGCCCGAATCCTAACAAATATTCGTGGGTCTGGGCATCGCCCAATTACGGGCTAATTACTTCATTAAAACATTTGTAGCGCTGCTTGTAATTAAAATTTCGAAGGTGCACCAAATGTTTAATTCACTTCGTACTAATAAAGTATGTATGCCGTTAAAGGCACGAAGGGAAATGGAGAAACGTGAGCTCGCACGAAGTGTTTGGATGTTTACGATGTATATGCTAAAGTGGTTTAAGTTTTTACAGACACCCTGTAGGTGGCAAGTTTCAGGGACTGTAACTTCTTTATTACGAGCCCGGCGAGATTTTAATTTTGCATGAATAAAGGGAAACTGGCCCGCTTTATCATGCAGATTTCGCGAGGGACGGTATCAGTAGTCTAAAGCCGGGCGCTTTGGCACAGTAGATAAAGTATTCTATGGTCAGACACTCCATAAGCCCCGGCAGAGAGCACTTAACTCTGCCTTCGGTTCGGTTATACGTTTAATATGATGTGAAAAAACGAGGAACGCACGTATTAGCGACGAGTGTCTTATATTCTTCTTCAGGTTAGCAGGGCCCTTAAAGAAGTGGGGGCGAAAGTGGGTCGAAAAAGACCCGAGCAGCAGGTATTTTTCTGCAAATCCTCTAGGGATTGTGCTACACTGTAATAATTGATATCTGGGTAACCAGTTCCCAAGTCATCATGGAATACTGAATTTTAAAAACAGAAAGTGGCTATTGCTGCGGCGACTGAAGTTGTTCTTCTACTGTTTCAACTATAATTGTACCGTTGGGTGCGAGAACGGTCTCAGGACACTCAGGCCCTTTTTGCACGAAACGCATAATTAGATTCCTCGGTAATTTTAATAACAGGATATTCTATTCGCGGTACGTAACAATGATAAATAATCTCCCACTTTACTATCGCCAAACTTCATCGAAACTCCTAATACCGAATCGGCATTCCCGTCGACCAAAGCGTTAATCGTGTTTCCGCGATTCGCGAAATACAGCCATTTCCCGGAACGTGTTTAAAATTTCAACGGTGCCGTTGTTCAGGCAAGATCCATTAAAGTCAATTAATTAAACACGGCCGAGCTGGTGCCGCGCTCGCGGATATTTCTCGCGACACGAACGCAATGCCTCATTGTTTTTTCGCGGTGGAAGTCGACGATGGCCTGTAACGTGGGCGCTGAAAAACATGCGTGATCATCCGAGCTCAGTGACTCGAGCTACGGTCAGGTGAATTATAGTTCGTTGCGCCGATTACGTCGAATCGCGGGCTTTATACCTCTTGTCAACCCATTTCGAAGCGATCCACGCGCGGTGGAAATGGGACAATTCGAGCAGCGAAAACCGCATCGACTTTCGATCCCAAACCGACACTGCAACCGGGGATTCTTTAATCGCTCTTCACCCAGAAACTCCTAATTTCCGACGGATTGCGTGAATCCGGCGCTCGGTGTTTCTAGTTTGGCCTCCGGTATTTCTACTTTAGTTCCTGGCATTTCTACTACAAGTTGCCAAAGACTTCAGTGACACCTCGTTAGGATCCAATACTGTATCAGTGGACACTGTGCGAAGTTTCCAAGTTATTTCTGGTGTTAAAAAAAGGACGATTAACTTTGAGATTAGCTTTGAACATCCGACGATCTGCCATTCGTTATTGGAAAAGTGGAACTCCTGTTTCAAATGCAAGGTAGATCTAATATAGATAGAACTAATCTTGATCTAACACACTATTAATCTTCCTTCAGAATGGAAATGCCTAAGGTTTCGCGTATTTTATATTCAAGCCTGACCAGTTCCTGTTTAAGCTGAAATATCCAACGACGGGGGCAGAATATTAAGAATGTGATGGCCGCGTGGCAGCGAGCAGAGGTTGCGAGGAAATAGGAGGAAATGACGCTTCCTCCTACCAACAATGAGTCGAGGAGGTCGATTCTGAGTGTGAATATGTGCAACGAGAGGAAAACGGGCACCAAGAACGGAGCAACGTCCATTTCGTTCCTCTCCATTTCAGCAACGGAAGCGCCGCCGGTGCACCTACGTTTCGAGGCATCGGGACGTGAAAGCGTAATATCACTTTCTATGATGAGGCACGAACAAAACGAGCATTCTAGTTTGACTCTCGGCTACTGCGGTAACCCATACTGGTTCTTTCGTGTCCTGTTGCTTATAGCTTATAGCAGTTGCTCGACACATTGTGAACTTTATCTCAAGGCTGTCGTTGGACTTTGAGCGCAATCCGACGAAATTAAATTTTTCAGAATTCATATAACAATCTTCCTTATTAATAGTAATTACTAATTATACTTTAACTAGTAATGTTATATCTAATATAGTAGCCTCGCGAAATGAATGTTCACCTTGTGGAAAATACAAGCACCTCGTCCATTGAATAAGGCATTCAGTTTTGCTCAGCAAAAAATTAACCGAGCTATTTCAGCAGCCAGTACTTAGTACGTCGAGATGTAACCCTGAGAAGTTGTAATCGAGAAGCTAATTTCAGGGGTAATGCGAAACCCCAGAAACCAGCTATTCGACGAAATGAAGCCCGAACCAGGCGGGGTAATAAAATGCCCGCGTTTTTTCCACCTTTTACCATGTTACACAAAATAATTGGCTGCCCGGCTTTTTTTTTGTGAAAATGGTAACCGAAGGAGTCTGCGGCACGGCTATGGGGGAAACAAATACGAAAACGTCCAACGAGCAGAAAAGCTTCGGGTTACACGGCGCCCTTGTACGATTTTTTTTATGAGAGCTATCTATTTTATTTTGTTCAATGTTGTGTTCGAGACACTTTCGTCGATCCTTGAAATACTAATAATCATTGATTTTTTAACATCCTTTGAATTAGATGGCGCACAGCGCGCAAAGTGACGTAGGTAATATTAACGGGATCGATGCTGGGGAAGGATGAAAACGTCATTCTCTTAAGTTTCCCTGTTATTTCTTCCCACACTTCACCGGTTACATATCTCTCGAGTGAAAGCCTTTTACCAACATTTCTCCTCATTTCTTTGAACGGGCAACGCGCGCTCAAAGAAAGCTAAGCACCGTAACCGGCGTGTGTATTTTAAGTCGGATCATTTAATTTGAAAACAACTCTTCTGCTTCATGCTCGCAGCCACTTCTGCAACTTCGCCTCGTTCTCCTCCTTTTTACTCGGTCCGAAGGGTACTTTAAAGCGCCCTGAATTCCACGCGTCTATATCACGCGAGTAGACGTGTTGTTCGTTCGAAAAAAACACAACGAATTTCGCGCCCGCGACAGAAGTCGCCCGAAGCAAAGTTTTCGTTCCAGGGACGAGGATTCCATTGTCTCCGCGATAATGCACCGAAAGCATAGAATTACTTTTCGCAAGTGAATTCTCACTGTGCACCGTGGAAATAGCTTCGAGTCCCGCAGCAATCTCGAACAATGATACTTATAGTTGTGCGCACAAACAGAAATAGTCGACTGTAGCGAGATTTGGTGAGCGAGAGTAGTTTCATGGCGAAATTCGCGCGCCACCTAGAGGATCTTCAAAAGGAACAGAAAATGAAATATGATTCTAACGATTTAAGACGTCCATTTCATGATCTTCAGCTTTGCAAATGGATTTTCTTTAAGCACAAGCGTATCGTGCAATTGCGTGTTACACGCGTGAGAACATGACTGGTATTTCATCGTTCTTCAAATAGTTACAAGTAGTTGCACGTTTAAAAGGATTTGTTTTAACGTGATTACTTAGCCACACGCAGGCATGAATGTTCTGCTAATTCTCACGTATTCCTCCACTGCTGCTTTAAAAGCGAAGGATCAGGCGCCATTTGAAAAGAAGGACACTCGATTCGACGCACGTGCAAAGTGTTTCGAGCACACAGCGTTTTATATCCGCCAGAAGGCGCTCAAACCGAGGATAAAGGTACTCTTGGAAATGGAAGCATTTTCAAATTGCCTTTTACCTCGACGTTGCTCGCGATTCAACTGTAAACGACCAGTTTCAAAACAGTCGACCCAATCGTAATATTTGTCCAAGCCCTTCGGCAACTTTTAATCAGGTCAAAGAGAAATTAATTTTGCCGATGATAATTTTCAGGCCTGCTTCTCCCATTTCTCATCCCGATATTACCCAGCTCGTGTAAAAATGTGGTTTAGGAACTGTGCGGCGTTGGACAAGACCGGTAACATTATTAAAACTCGTATCTTTTCGCGTTTCATAATTTCCCCTGGCCAAGCTTCCGAACATGGAAATCTTGGCTTCGTGTGTGCATCTACCATCGGTGGAACGAATTCCACAATTTACCAGGGGATACCGCGAGAGAAGTTCCTTTTTCTTTCCTTTAACAGGCGCCACGTTTATGTGCCATTATGGCGAAGAGAATGAAAATAAAAGAACCCAGGAGGGGAAACCCTCAAGTATCGTTAACGAGCGTTTCGTAACGCTATCAAGCTGGCGGGTGTTTCGCAGACGCGACGTGTTCGCCGATTCGTATAAACTGCTTGCAAGCCTTGCGTAACGATTCCGTGGGTTCGTGAAACAAGAAATTGGAGCATGAAATAAATCGGTTAATTGCACGATCGTGGCTCATAGACAGGTACATCAAACGTATCACCGTGGCTCGCAGGCTTGTCCAACGCGCGCCAATATCTTGTGTACCAGAGCGGCGCGCGGGAATGCAGTTTACATCATTATATCGCGAAACGCACCCGCCATTTAGGTGCGCTGAAAGCTTCTGGCCCCATTATTGACGCAGTGGGGCGCAATTAACCTCTACAATGAACGCCGGATGTCGCTGGTTAATTTTAGGCTCGGTTATTGCCGAGGCCTCGTTCGGCGAGAATCCGAAGTAACGAAACCTCTTCGCGCAGTTGGAAAATCTTCTTGGGCTTAGGGCCACTGCAGCAAGGATCGAGGAGGATAGAATATTACTGGCTCCATTGCAAGCTCGTGACACTGGCACGCGACTGTGTCTCTAAGATGATCGATAGAGAGACGAGTTTAAGAGATTTTTATGATTTCGATCTCAGAGAGGGTGATGAGCATTTGGGGTTGCTGGATATTTAGACGGATATTCCTACTCTAAGGAGTTATATCCTTTTAGCCGCGGCGGAAATGAATGACTTTGGAATTTTTTAGGGATCTAATTTTAAAAAACCAAACAAAATACTTGTTATATATAATTTATTAGTCCATAAAGTGCACGGAAACATTTATTTACAATAATTTCACTGCAGAAAAAATGGTCAGCATGATATCTCCATTAAACATCGATGGTTCGGAGAAATAAAATGAGATTGTTGTAAAATAATGTTGACATTAAGGGCTGACGAGTCATTGTTTTTATATTTTGTTTATTTAATTTCGCATGCACAAGTACAGAGTAAAATTCCGCATGTAGAATTCAATTAACTCTAGAGTGCCATAAACAGTTTATTTTGTGGAAATTAAAAAATGTATAGGGTACAGGCAGCTTACACGCAGAACAGTAAAGTTGCGATTCTACTGGGTAACGCCTAAGAAAATTAAAAGTAATGGACGAAGAAGCTTGATGCGCGTTGAATATAAGATAGTAAAGTAACAAATACTTTACACAGAGGACATTATAAATCCTTCCCCTCAGTTTACGCCGCACAATTCTTCGCGGAACATAGCATCAAACTTCCAGACACTTTCTACGATTGAAGAAGTCAACGCACTGCAAACATTTCGGAGAGACTCGGGCCACTCGCAACTCCGTGTCGCCGTTCTCGTTCGTTTTGCAATGGACAGGTAGAAGTTGCTGGAATAATTGCGTCCGCCAGCAACAACTCTTGAACTGTTGCAATTGTTGAGTAAGTGCCCGAAGGCTCTCTAATAGGTATCCCCAAGTTCCACAGCGACGGCTTTGCTTAAGCTCGATTATCGCCAGTTAGAAGCATGGCTCCGGTGGCGTGCAACTTTTTCCCCGCCTCGTTAATTGCTTCCAACAACTCTTCCTTCCGCTTCACGATCTCTTAAACGACAGAAACGAGCACGGCAGTCCAAGCTTCTATCCTCCAAGAGGGAGGTCAATGGCATTTCCGCGGTTGTGTCTCGCGGCAGCCGTTGACTTTCATTTGCATTATGTCGCGGCGGCGAAAGTGCTCGCGTAAAAAGCATCGCGGAGAGCCGGGTCCGAGGGTCCGCGCGCATCGGCTGTTCGCCACGGGCGTGCGCTTCGCATCCGGGCACTGCTACACTGGAACCGAAGCCGAGCGTAAAGCGCGATAACAGTTCTAATTGTAAAAGCTCGCGCGGATATCGAGAGCGACACGGGTCCTGGCCCGGGGTTCGAGGACTCCTCGAATGTAGGTCCCGCTTCTCTCTAGGCAGCGCCGGCACAACGTAATTTCCATTATTACACGGCGAAATGTATTGCCACTCTCAATTAGGCTGCGCTGAAAGCACCGTTGCTACTGTAGGCCTAGGGAGGCGCGCAGTTCGAGGCACCCACCGGGCCCGGTCGTTGATCCGAAATTTAATTATCTCCAACCTCTGGCCTGGATTCACTTTAACAATATCAGCGGCGAATTATTACGCAACATTCACGCCCGCGCGCTGAATTAATTAGTAAGAAACGATTTACCGTCGATGCGCCGGTTAAGGGGCCGAGTCTCGTGTGCACGCTCTGCCCACCTCTCTTCCGAATAGCATTGCCCTCCCGAGGGAGAGGCTGGGATTAAGGGACGTTCAGCAAGTTCCAGGAATACAGGCTTAAACGACGGGACAGCGAATCCACTGCGAATCGTAGTTGGTCGGGAATAAAGCTCAACTACTTTGTGGTTTCTGTGTACTTTTAGACGGAGTCTGTAGAAATCTGAGGATGATTTCAGAGGGATTTAGTGTCTTGGCGTCACTGAAGGGCGGTTCACGCACAGCAGACCTATGGGAATGAAAGATTTTAGGTGGACTTTGGGCTTGGTTTTGTTGGAATTCTTCGGGAAGGTGTACAAATTGCGTGTTTTATGCAGAGGACTTCGTATTGGTGGAAAGGGTTCTTACAGTTCTGGTTGTAGGACTTGTCGCTGGCACGTGGCAGCTCAACTTGTATATAGCTCGATTGTCTTTGAGGAAGAATGCTCAGCAATTTCGAAAGCACTGTACTAGAGGCACACGTGTCATACACGATCGCAGACTCATCTGGGTAATATAAGCGAGGCAATATGCAGATTCGTCTGAATTATACTGGGCAAACAAATTCAACGACTTGGGAACTGTAGAAGAGTATGAAACATGCGTTGTGAGAAACATTAATGAGGGTGGGTCGATGGTACTATGCGTTTGTTTTAATGAAAGGTTTTAGTTTAAATACATGCATGTTAAAGCCGGGAATCCACCGGGAAGCTAAGCTATGCTATGCGATGCTATGTTACGCCATGCTACGTTTTAAAAAAATTAGCTTCAATACATTCTTATGGAACCGTTTCCACCGAAAGCTACGTTAAAACATAGCATCGCGTGGCATAGCTTAGCTTAGCTTCCCGGTGGATTCCCGGCTTAATAGCTGAGTTCTACAATTTAAATAATGTATCGAAGAGGATTTCTCCATATCAATGCTGAACGAAATTTACATTTACCCCTTTGTATGCGCTATCGGATCTGACTGTTTTTACCATCCGGTTTGTTTAACCCTTTTAGTGAAATGTGGAGTTTCAAATGAGGGGAATGTTTTCGATTAATGTGCAAAGAGCTAATAATTTTCATTCGTGTTTGAAGAGCTGAGTGAAAGAGATAATCAGTGGAGTAACACGCGGTAAGTCGGCCAGATATTCGTCCAACGACACCGATACGATCATCCGTTCAATTATCACTAAATGAGCATGTAAATGACGTTTGCATTAACACGTTTTACAGGCAGGAGCGGAAATTTCCAACATCCAACATCCCCCCCCAGGTCTAATATCGAGCAGGACACCTGCCGTCTGGAAATTTTCGTCGAAACTGTCTCGTCCTCTCCTATCGTTATATTACATCACCAGGTCGAGATTTAATTCCGATGACCGGGGACAATATCCGTTTAATTAATACGCCTTGAGAGGCAGCTCCCTGGGCGCCCAACATCGGGTTCTGCAGAAACGCGTCTGCTTCGAGTGACCTTAACCGACAGATTGCTCAATTACGGCGTCAGTTCCTGATCTTCATAATCAGATTATCAGGCAAACACGTTACGGTTAGAATTAGAGACGGTCGACCAAGGGGGACCCCATGCTATAGCGGCGAGGGAGCGCAAGGTCGCTGCAACGGATCGAGAAGTGATGGCGAAGTGATAATTTGTAGGCCGCGTAGCTAAATAGATCGTGGCAGACTCGATCGCGCCAGTCGCCAAACATCGCTTTTCTTCTTCCACGTTCGTTCACGCGCCGTGGCAATTAATCTATCCAAGGCCTCGCGTGTCTGGAGTCCAAGATAGGTACCTCGTCGCCAGTGTCCTCGCACGATCCTGAAGCGACGATAGTGTTCGAGACGAGTGTGCGTTAACCGGGTCGAGGGAGTTCGAGCTTCGATGTCGAAAAGGCAGGTTTCGATGGGTGTACTTGCGTTTGCACGAGCCGGATTTATGTTAATTCCGAGTGGTAAGCGGATTTTCATGGAAGCTACCTTTCAGGCGGGAAATTAATTTCTTCTTGTATTCTGTTTGAATTCGTTTGAACGGGTTTGGTAGATGTATGACTATGTTTGGTGTAATGCGGATTGTAATCTATGATCCGGCCCGGCTCGTCTCCACTGGCAAAATTAGACAGCTGCCTTGGGCGCAAAAGTGACAAGGGGCGCAAAATGGTCTTTTCATTGTTGGCATTATTTAAGATAATGTTTCAACTGAAATGCTACGAGTTGTACTATGTTTAAGGCCACCAAACGGACGCAAAAAAGGCTCGAGCCGGGTCTGTCTACAATTGCAGTTTGTTGATTTGAAAGAAGAAGGAAAAGAAATTAAGGATGTGGTGCACGTTTGATTGGCCCTGCGGTAAATGCAAGTGCCACTCGAATCGGAAATAAGTTTCTTCGAAAGAAGCAGAGGAACATTGGAGGACAGAAATCACGTGCCACTGCTGCTCATAATTATTCAGGAAACAGGGAATTTCTATCTTGCATACAACGGGCAATTGTTTATTCGGTTAACAAGTTCATTCTAGAAAGACAATGGCTTCAAGCGAAAACACAGAACGAGGCAGAATGTAGTCGGCCTATTTGTAGAACATTAATTGAAACCCGTGCGTTGATCCCCATTAACGTGCCCATTACCATTTACGATCGCGAGTTATTTTCGTTGCACGTAATGGATATTTACCGAAAGCGTCGCGCTGTAATATCATACACGTTTGTTATAAAAATACACACCACTGCGTCGCTTCCTCGCTCATCAACACAGATTCCTCCCCTGCTCATAAAATATTATTTACAGCGTTGCTGTTTTTTCGCCCGCCAAGGTCTAAATCCTCAAAGCAACGTGCGGCGAAGATGGTATCCTTGGATTTATTAGTATCGTGAATTTCTATCGCGGCTGGCGCACCCCGCCCGCCGCATATTGGAACGTGCCGGGAGCGTCGAAGAATTATCGCGATTGTCCGCACGGTGTAGGTATTAGACGAGTCGCCATATAATTTCTCGCCGGCTCGAGTAGCAAACTATGGGTCAGCGTTGTCGATGGATTTTATATAATTACGCTCGAGTTGATATGTTTTCATTGGGCGAATAAAACGAACGTGATGGCCAGGGCACTCGTGACTGACGTCAATGGGGAAGGACGCCTATCGCGCCTCGCTCGTCGACGGAAATGCATGAAAAAGAGTTGTCGCAAAAAAGGGAAGGAAGACCGAAAAAAAAGAATCGACTCCCATGGGTACAGGAAGCTGAACCATCGGCGTGGAAACCATGAGAAAACCTATTATCTCAAACGGGTCAGGGTCGTCTGTTCGTCATCAGTCAAGGTCTTTTTCACCATGACTTTCATCTCCTTCGATTCGAACGCGCACGCTCCCGCCCCATAAAATAGGGGCTATTTTGCTTCCCTCTAATCGGATAACAAACTTCCATTCACGGTTCACATCTGACACGTAGCGTTGCTAAGGCGATTAAATAAAAATGCTGCAGACCGGCGTGAGAAAGTCAGCGAAGCACGCTGCACCGCGTCGAATTTATTCGGACCGTGGAGAATTACCTCGCGCAGCGCGTAATTCGCGATGATAATGTTAACAGGTAATAACAGCACAGCTATCTGCAGAGAGCGCAGGGGACGATATCGCGTGGAAATCCGTTCATTAATTCCTTGGTATCGATATCCAATTAGAAAATTCACAATAAATTGCATAGCAGGAGCATCGTCGCTGCGGCCATGCTAATCCCTACCCGCAACTCAAGCGAATCCGGTGGCTCACACGTTAATTTCGACATCAGAAACTTCGAATGAGAATCGTGCAGCTTAGTACTTCCAATTACATTATTCTATGCCGCCTTCTTATCATTAATTAGATTGACAAGTAATGCCAAGTAAACGTGACGGAGACGACCACCAGGGGAAGGTCGGGCGAGGACTTTCAACCCTCCCCCAGGCTAGCAGCCACTACCCAGGAGCCCGAAGAACGGGGAGTCTCCCTCTAAGTAAATAACAGTTCCCTCGTCGCCGCAATGAAAATGCACTGTCGATCGATTTCTGTACCGATTACCCCGCCACCTCTCTTTGCGAATTCTGTTTTCCGTGCGGAAAGGTAAACGTGGTCGAAGTTTCCCTTCGTTTCAAAGTACACGCTCGACGACCGGCGAGATACCATCGAGTGGCGATAACAAAAACGCAAATGCACTTTTACCGTCGCCCGTCCAAGTGGCCCTCGACGATGCCAGTGTAGCCTCGCCGGTGACGTCACTGGTGATTGCTTATCACCTTACGCCCAGCCTCTGAAAAGCGGGATCGCACGGTGGAGCCGCTGAAAAGCGAGAGTGGGGCCTATTCGTGTAATCGATATGGAAAACTGACGACTGTAGAAACGGTCGGGACAAAAGAATAGGCGAGTAGGTGTGTGCCGAGCGTTTGTCGAGCGGCTCTTCCAGGTCGAGGTCGTGTGGTCCACCTCAAAGCCCGCTTTACAATAACTGTCTGATCCCTTAGCTTCGTTGTTAATTGCTCGGCCCGTCTTCAACTCCCACCGACTGTCTGCCTTCCAACGACGACTTGTCCACTCGCTTATCAACTCGATGATCTAGAATTTTTGCAACGCGCGACTTTCGTTTTCGACCGCCACTTTCTTTCAGATTCAGGATCACTGGTTTCTGGGACATCCTTTCAGCGCTTTTAATGCACATACTTTTAATGCGCTTGGGAGATCTTTGAAATTTTAACTAGATCTTGAAGGATTTGAAGAACTCCGAGATGTCTCCTTGCTTTCGGATGGTGGATGCATCGCTGGGTAACAAGGAGGCCAGATTTTTGACAGACTTGGAGCATAAGGTCGGTGTATCAGTTTCCCAATATTCAAGACTGAATAAGGATCGCGTGAAATTCGTGAATCAGTAGGAGTCTTGAATATAGATTTCTAATTCGAAGTTCGTGCTTTCAATTATTTAAATTTGCACGCCTAACTCTTTGAACTTGTTGACGCTTATTAAATGATTAACGATAGTTATCGTTATTACAGCTAGTAAAACCCCGAACTTTCTTCTCTTCATTAAGGGGACTAGGCAGTCGTTTTTCGTGAAAAAGAGACTGTGTCCTTTATTTATTTGTGAAAAAATGAAAGCACATCCAGATGTATCCTTTTACCCAATGTTTATTACTACCATGCGGATTGAAAAATAGATGGTAAGAAATATATATGTGTTTTAAAAATGGCGCTGCAGACGGGTAAACATTTTAACGTTGTTCCGTCGTTTTGCCTTAATATCGGTCTTAAAATGTGACACAATCCGATTTTAAAGGTGGGATTCTTATTTTTTGGATTCATAGTTTCCGGTCAAACCTATAAAAACAAACATTAAATCAATATTATGCGATTGGTGGTTGAGAAACGGCGATATTTCCGAGAAAAATTCGTTCTTGTTTGTGCGCTACTAACATCCGGTGAGTTTTTAATTTTTTGATGAAAATCTCGAATTTTTACGGACCATATCAGAGGTTTGACCGGAAATGGCACATGTTTTACACATCCTGTAATTTTTT
Organism: Andrena haemorrhoa; assembly: GCA_910592295.1. Lineage (NCBI taxonomy): Eukaryota > Metazoa > Arthropoda > Insecta > Hymenoptera > Andrenidae > Andrena > Andrena haemorrhoa. The sequence continues at coordinate 11,909,803 of OU342944.1, read as the reverse complement.
TCTAGTCGATCTGAACCTCCATACGTTCACAATCAGGAAAAAAGCAAGAGAAAAAAAGATTTCGAGGAAAACGCGTTTAAAGTTTCTGGGCAAAGGCGACGCTATAGGTTGCCGCTTGACGTTTTTAGCTGCCAAATCTACAATTTTTCGAACTTTACTAGAAACCAGGCGGCATTTTATTCAGAAAAGATAGTACTTTCGGAAAATGCAATAAAAAAAAAACCTTTTTTCGACTGCCTAGTCCCCTTAAGTATCTAACGCTCGGTGGTGGAAGTCTTAACGTTACAAAGTGAACTTTGCTCCTTAACCCCAGCGAGTGTTCACGAATTCAGCAAAGATTTCGTGTAGCCAACTATCGCATACGTCAAGGTGAAATACTAATAGAAAACTGAAAAGCTTCATTGTTCTTTCAAGCACGGCGCACCAGTATTTCCACGTCATAATTTGTGGCTTTGGTCGACACAACAATGGACAGCACGCAAATCAGCGATGCGATTCATTTAGCGATTTAATTTTTCATTTAGTCGACGTGTTTTACAATGCAACGTGCGCGCTCGACCAGAAAATCCCCGCAACATTGATCCGTACTCCAAACAAATGCGAGCTTCGATTGGAGCGTATCAATGCGGCACTGAATTTTTTCTCTGCCCCCCCTGTTTTTGCCCAACAATCGCGTAATAAATCCTCCTATATTAAATTCCTCAGCTGCAATTAAATGGAAGCATGTTTCACGGAGGCAACAATATTATGCGATTTTCGCAGATTGCGTCGACTAAAGAATCGAGAAATCGAGTTTGCCTCACGAGTTACAGAGGAACTCCGAATATTCATCTATTTTAAGACATAGCCCATTTTATATCCCAAAAGAGTTTAATCCGGTATGACCAACAGTTTTTTCCAAAAAAATTCTTAAATATCACTTACTTTTGGGGGTGTTAGACGACAATCCCCCTAAATCGCATGCCATCAACTCGAAACTCCAATTTTCGTCTTACGAATAAGTCCAACTATGAATCTTTACTGTTCAGAATTTCTACAATGCTTGATTTAAAGGGTAGTTACTCTTCATCTAGGTCGGAACTAGAATTCCGATACTGTTCCCCTGTCATCCAAAGTATCCCGCGGGTACGTGGACACGCAGGAAGAAGAATAATAGGAGGACAGAATAAAACCAGAAAGACAGGGCTCGACGGATGCACGTGAGAAGAGGGTGCACGGCTCGATCATAAACGTACAGTCGACGATCGTGTTTCTGTCAGCTACTTCAATGCCAATTAACCGCTCTTCCGTTTCTCGCCGAGTGGAAAGCATCGATCCGCGTCGCGAATACCAAGCGCATCGTCCCGCCGTCCGTCGGCTAGGCAGCTGCTCGGGCGGACTTTAATTAATCGCGCCTGACGATTATTGCCTGTCGTTCTTAAGTCCCTGCCAGGCAGACACTCGAGGAATCTCCAACTTTCCGCGTCTTCCGATCGAGCCCTCGTCGATCCGACTTAATTTCGATACAATTAAGCGCCTTGAAAGCGGAGCCCGCGTAGTCCCCGGCTTGTCGCCCTCCTTTCAAATAGCCAACTCCATAATGAATCTACAGTTGTCTAGATTCGACGAAAAACGATTAGTTTTCAAGATCAACGCGGTAGCTTTAAAGTATATACGAGGCATTGAGAGCAAAAACCGACTGACACACTTTTTTTTTTGCGAAATTGAGTTAGTAGCAATAATGTATTCCAATAGGCTGTACTAATCATATAAAATAAGGAAAATTAATTTTTGTTCAATGTGGGTTAGTCCGTTGTTGCTCTCAATGCCTCGTAAAATAAATTTATCGAAAAAACACCGCCTATAGTACAGCAGTTATTTCGTGTATGGTCCACGCTACCTATATCACCAGCCGAAATTGATGTAGGCTCCGTTAGACCATGCAGAATGCTTGAAACGTTCGCGGACTAATTGCCACGAAGGCGTAAACCGACATCGATCGAATTGAAATCCTATATCTGGTCGATGTGCGGCCGCACCTGTCGATTCGTTGGAACGAGCGCCGCTCGAACAACCCTTCGCGGGCAGCGGAACCACCGTGGAGAACACCGAGGTCAGAAAATTGACGGGCACGTAAGCTTGAGATTGGGTTTACCCGCCCCGCGTGGCCAGCATCGCGAGCGGGATTTATAGCGTCGCGCGACCCGCGCATTGATATTTTCCGAGTTTAATAACGTCCACAAGGCGCGCCGTAATTTAATTCGGCGCCGCGCGTGGTCTCCGACCAGTCCAACAGATTCGCCAACGAGCTAAAAAGGTGCACCTCCTCAAATGGCTGGATTTAAATCCCAGCGTTCATAATCGAGGAAAATGTTGAACGGGTTTCTCAGCCGCGTTACGGTTGAGCTGAACGAGCCCTGGATGAAAGTGCTGCTCGAATTCATTGAGAAAAGCGTAATCAGGCAAAGTACATTTCCGATATTGTTCACTCTGTACTCCGTGGCAATTCTGGGAAGGTTGCGTTGCGTAAGGTACAGCGGAGGTTTTAAATTATTCGCAAAGCGCGCTGGTTCTGCGCAGCGGTGCACTTTCGTTGGCTCGGCAACCGTGAGCGATTAAGCGTGCAAGGATTCCACTGTTCAAAATCCCTTGTACGCGAAATATTTATGGCTAAATATCGAGACACTTAATCCCTCGATATTTCAGAGCCTCTGCGAGTCCCTTCCTCGCTCGTGGGTACAAATCTATTTCACCCCGTGTCGCGGTAACACGCGAGGCACAAGGTTGTCGCCACCCCTAATCCAAGCCCTTCCAGCAATTTCGCCTATCTCTCACATGCATCTTTCGATTAATCTCGCTTGGACGCCCCGGCCTCCGGCCGCGTCCCTCCTTCGTTTACACAACCCAGCGAGAGATCAATGTCGAGTGGTTGTTACTCTTGACCGAAAAGCGGGTCAGAGTTCAACGATTAGAGGTTGCCGCGTAAATTGATTCCGTCTGCCAAGCCCGAACAATATGATCCTGATCCGAATGCGTCATTACCCGACGCGATAAACCGTGCGCGCGATAGTTTCGCGATCGCGCGGCCGCGCCCGCCATAATCGAGCTGCGCGTTGTTCGATTTCACGGGGAGCGTGCGCGTGCCGTAAAGACCGGCGAGCACCGACGGCCACTTAATAAATTCTCGATCCACTTGTTAAGCGGCATCAAAGGTTGCCGGCTACGAGGTAGCGGGAAGGCGGGGAGCTTCGGATGGAAACGTCGATATGGCGATGGCGCGGCGAAGTTGGCGCAGTTGGGGCAAAATTGCGCCGGATGCTTTAGGGTTACTTCGTTCCGAGGGAAGCTGCGAGCCGAAGGAGCTTCGGCTGCTTCCTTGCTACACCGTGCATCGCCCAAGGTCTGTCTCAATGGAGATAGTTGCTGGGGCTTGGTCTCGAATAGGTAGTTATTCGGGAAGGATAAGGGCGGTTTGAGGGGAAATAGAGAAACGTGGGGAATGGTTGAATGTGGGTGGAAAACCAGTCTGGAGGCACGAAAGTGTCATTTGAGGTTCGAGTCAAACAGCTTCTATTTGCCCCAGAGCCTTTTAGTTAATTAAGTCGATGAGTGATTAAATAAGTGTTGTTTGGTATATGTTTTTTTTCAGATAGAGTAATTAACGCCTTAGGTTAAAGCCAGCTTCTATGCAGGTGGTAAACGCCTAAATGTTATTATGATTTACAGTCATTTTTGCGAGTTGAACTTCATTTAAGCAAATAATTATTAGGGATAGACTTTCCGTGTAGGAATAGTAATTTGATACGTGCGAAATGATGGTTGTCAAGACATACATAATTCCCAGCCCGCAGAGGAGCGACCCATGCGAGTCTTAATTAGCACGAGCATTACGGATCGTTATACATATACAGATCGTATTACACGATCTCACAAATTGCAGGAGCGTTCTGTTTGAACGACCACGGACCAGCCCGCAATTTCCTCTGCGTACGCAACTGCTTCTCGCGTAAATCGTATCCCAGTGGACGTTCTCAAGCCCGATTTCGCCAGAGTGCCTCCTGTCGATATTGGTAACAATTAATTCATTCGGAGGAAACTAGTGGAAAAGCGCCGTTCGTTTAGAGGATTAATAGTTTTAAGTGGACTTGAAACAACGATTTCTTCAGCAGCACGCAATCGTTCTTAGATGGTTAATCACTTAAGAACCAACAAATTGTTTGCTCTGGTATAGCCATTGGCGAAAATGTTCGTGGTAGTACCGGTTTATCTAAAGTTATAAAGTAATTGGAGTCCCCCAGAAATCAGCTGAAATTCTACAAATTTTCCTTCTTAATTTAGAACTTCGTTTTGAATAGATCATATGCAACACAGACGAGGGATAAGGCTTTCGATTGTTTGCCATGGAGTAAAATTGAATGACTACCTCTGCTTGACAAGCATAATCTTTTATATGTAGTTGTTCAAACGTGAATTAGAAAAGTAGAACATTTGCTTACTTGGGGAAAGATTTCTATTCTAGATCTACTCTAGACTAAAGTGGACCCACTGCGGAGAAGTTAGTTGTAGTAGATATAATTGGACGTCCAAAAGAGCTCGCTCTCCCATATGCATGTAAATTGCCTGCGAGGGCGAGCCGGTATAACAAGGATCATACCCAAGATAACGATGCTGAAATTAGATCGATCCAATATTTTTACGACAACGCCGAAATTGCTTTTTAATTGTCCCCTTTGCTGACGGCTTCCGCTCGGACCGTCATCGATCCACCCTCTCGGTATATAGGTACTCTGTAGGTAGTGTACAACGTTAACGAAGCCCACGACCGCGCGACGACTCGTGAAAAACAGGTGGCCACGAACACTGCTCGCGAATACCTACATGCGCCACTGAAAGTTCCTGCAAAATCGCGTTCCGTGTAATTTCACGCGTGAACCGTTGCGCATTTGTCGCTCGCCATTTCCTCGCCGTGTGACGCGATAGGGAGAGGAACGAGTGCCCATATTTCCACGAATCTTCTGTGGGAAAGCTACTCGCAGAATGCGAAAAAATAGGTGGCGGAAATTCGCTAGGCAATACGAAGGGGAGACACATACAACTCGTGACGGGGAGATATTGCAGCAAGAGGATTGAACAAACTTTGTTGCTCGCTCGATTGGAGTTTCAAACGGATTGGAGTCTCCCGCGGATGTTTCCTGGTGGGTAGTTACCGAACGGAATCCAAAATTCATCCTTTTAATCTGCTGCTGAGATTTCCGTGATTCCGTCTCGCAACCCTCGTTTCACTTTGATGCCGCGTCTTGGAACAGGTGCCAGTATCCTGGCGATTACAATCGCATTGGGAGCGCGGCATCAAAGATAAGAATTGACAAGGCCGCGTCTGGGCGAGTGTTATCGACACCGCGGGAAAGCCTTTCGGTCGTTAAGGATGACGAACATCGACGTTCCTCGTTAATTGAATCGACCGACCTTGAATCTTTCGCTCTTCGTTAAAAGCCACGGTCAGGGTCGGGTTAGGTTTAGTGTCCTTCTGCAGCGGGACCGCGAATCGAATCGAGACGGAGGATTAAAAGTCCAAGGTCGATGAGTCGGAGGACCACTCGCGGGAGCAGGTGTCGAATCACATTTTCTGAAAGTTTAGGGGCGAAAATGGTGGATGCTGTAATTTATTAAGCCCTGTAGATACTTTCTCGATACGATTCCTACGAATCCCTGAGTACCCCTTATTTAATATTTCCTCCACGGTGTACGCAAGCTTTACTCTACGTGTTTTATCTTACATTATTGATTTTCCTAAATTAACCCGCGTTATACCTACGCTAAAAATACTCATACATCTTCGAATGTTAATTTCGAATGATTTCTATTAGGAGCTACTTTATTCAATGAACGAAGTGCGAGTAACATGCACTTGAGTCGTGTACGTAAACACCTCGTTATGCCAATGACGCTGGAAAACGAGGGAAAACGTCAGCAGCGAGGCGAAAAGGCGAAGAGAAATAAATCACATTGCAGAGTTCGTTATCGACGGCGCGAGACCATGCCATCGGACTCTCTCGCTCTCATTATCGGGATATGATTTACGATCGCTCGACTGGGATCTCATTGATCGAAGGGGCGATTCATGATGGTAACGTGATTTCTGCTTCACGAGTGCCGCTTGAATCGGATGCGTCGCGTTTCTAGCGCGTGGCAATAAGGGAGCCCCGCATATCGAAGAAATGCTTGTTGATTGCAGGACAGGAATCAATAACTCGGTCCGTGGCAGTTTCAATCGCCCGGATGATTGGAATTTAATTTGTAGAAAGTGCAAACGTTGAATGGCACTTTCTCGGAAGAGGACGTACGGGGAGATAAATGGAGAGGATAGGAGAAATGTATCGAGTAGATGATTCATCGGGGTGATTCGTTGTCCGAAGGAATGTGATCTAATCTCGTCAAACTTGCAATTACTTGACCCAACAACGCCAGCAATTACGCCTGTCAAGCAGCTATTAACATAACCCCCTTGTTCGATACCATTATAATATCGAATTGCTTTTCAACTTCCGTCGACGAGGTTTCCCTAGAAATTGCATTTGTATGCAAAACTCCGAGACGAAGTAAGAGGGAAATAAATTTCATTCGGAAACACTTCGGAGCGTGACCCTGAGGAGAATAACTATCGCCTTCAATCTGTCTTCGAGTGGAGAAAAGAAAAAACTGGAACAAGGGAATCTCCGTTTCTCACGGTGACTGAATAAAGTCCTCCTCGTTCCGTGCAGGTCGCTGCAAAAACTGTGTGTATCACTTATGCATCGCGTGGCCTCATCCACGGGGCGCGTGATGCGGGGATCTTGATCTCCAAGTAGCGTCGATACGAAATATAATAAAATTATACATGCAAGTCATGCGCCCTACGTGAAGTAGCTTTGCGAGAGGAATCGATTCACCAGGAAGACACCAAGTCTAGAAACTATTACAGAAGGTTCATGAAACAACCGTGTCCTCGTTGCTTCAATCCGATATTTCCCCTCGGGTCTTTTTCGACCCACCCGCGTTTTACTTTCTCTGAGAAGTTTTCTAACTTTGAGGGCAAACGCAGGGAAGATGTTGCTAATAGGCGCGTTTCTTAGTGATACTTTTCGTTACTAAAAACACTAAGCTACTATATTTCCGTGGAATTCACTTCCAACTCCCCTTCAGTAAGAATATACAGAAACATCACGGCACTGAGATATCAAGTTGCAAAAAGGGACGGGTTTCGACGAAGGGAGGGGTTCGATGCGACTCCCCTACACCAGGGACGGTGCGGTACAAGGAAATCAAGAATGGCAAACGCGTCTGCCGTCGGGTTTGCGAACAACAGTAATATTAGTTTTCCTGTAAACGTAATCGAGTACGTACGCAGCACGGATACTCTTGTGGATTCCGCGCGACGGTGGTGCCAAAAGCGCACGTGCGATATGCAGATGCAACAACTCTGGTAAGATCAATGCAACAAGTGCATTTAGATTTCAGCCAGCGACCGCGCCTCCTTCTTCCCCGAGGAAATAGTATCCTCGCGCAAAATTTCAGAGAACCTTCCTCGAGGACGTGTCATCGATTGAGGACCATGAAGCGAAGCCGAGCGATCTCGTGTGTCGTGCCAATAAATCTAACTCCAGCTCCTGTGCCTCGTACACCAGATCGATAAAAAAGTAATCGTATTCTTTCGTAAATATTGGCATTCGCGTGGCGCGCAATGAATTTCGTGTTGTAAATGTTCCTGCGTTAATAGAGATGCCAGAGATTGTACGCAAGCTTCGATCAAAGCGGTTGAAGAAAATTGAGTTCGGCAAAAATTTGCAGTGCACAAGTGTTGTTGCAGACCTCTGCGAGAAATTGCTTTGACAGTATATTATGGAATCTTTAATGGCGAGCTGTAATGTATTATTAAGAGGCAATCAAAGAGATCTCTGCTCCCGTCAGTCGTTTACATTGCCGTTTCCGCGAGCATTGAAAATATGGAATACCTACTGCCATACACGTTTATAGTTCTTTTTCGTTCGACGCAATTTCCGGCATTATTAGCGGATGGATAAATATGTTGCTCTGAGAAAACGCCCTGGGAAGCACTGGGGAGCACTGTTCCCGGTTTTATACGTGTGCTTCAACGTCAATTATGACACAAGACTAGTGTATTCGCCATTATTCTGTCGTGAAGCTTGTTATCGGGGTACGTAATGGGATAGTTTTATGCCCTGTTGCATTCTGGGACCATTCGTAGAGTCGTTGTCTTTCACGTTGTATATAATATCGAATAAAAGTAAACTTCAATTACAGAGAAAGGAATTTAAAGGAATATTCTCGCCAGAAAACTCGATATTTGGAACTGCCTTGTAACGCAAGTAATCGAGTCCGATGTTTCCAGTTTAATGAAAAAAAACTTTCAAAGGAAGCTTGTAACATTGTTTGCCTGGGACTAGCACATGGGCTACCTTAATACCTTCCATGAAGAACGTTAAATCTTGTTACGAACGCAACGAAACAATTTCAAATATCTTCCCCCTGCTGCGACAATATTCGTTGAAAAATTCGGTTCAGTTTCACAGATGAGATGCTCTGAATAAATTTTCCGCGCGTCACGCATATTATCATCCTGTCGTTAATTTCTTCTCAATTATACGGCACGCAAAACGCACTGTTTCTGATCATTATACGTCCAACGAAATGTTTATTCATTCGTCAATTCAGCTGGAAGAATAAACCGCGAAGCATTCGAACGAAGCTCTCCTGCCCCATGCTTCGAGTCAGATGCAGCTCAGGCAAAAGCTAGCGTTAACAATTTCTAAAAGGGTGTCTACTTAACTAATACAACCTGACCGTTCGTCGTCACCCAAGCTAATATTCATTTAAATACGAGATTAGAGATTCTAATGCCTCTATTCTTTGACAAATTAAACCAGTGTTCATATACCAACCTCTTCCTCTAGCGTACAAAAAATCTTCTCGATTAAACATGCGTAAAAGAACGATATTAATGCAATCGAAATAGAAAATTTCCATTTAAAACCACACCGATGTATCTTCTAACGGTACCAAGAAATACCCACTCAATACTCAACGCTACTCTCCAACAAATTGGCAATTACAAGTCTAATACCACCGCTCAACGAATAAAAGCCGAGTTATCTGGTGCAATTACTGTTCCAGGCGGTCCTAATAAAAAATCCCTGAAAAGTATTTTTCAGACAAACCGTACTGACCTCCGAGCTGGTCGAGGTGGTGCTGTCAGCGCTGTCGGTGTTCGCCACGGAGGAGAGGGGCGACCTGTGGCCCCTTTGAGCCCATTTGTCCCTTATAGTCGCTACCCCGGTGACAACCCCGATCCTGCTGGCCGCGTTTCCGATCGTCAAGTTGCCCGACTTGGAGTCATCGCTGCTTCCACGGGCGACGCCGCCGCCGCCGCCGCCACCGCCACCGCCACCTCCGCCGCATGCTAGCTCCAGGACATCGCCCAGCACCTCTGACAACTTGCTCGGTACCTTGACAATGGTGTCCAAGACCACTTGCCAAAGGCACGAACGGTCGAAGTGGTCTGGCTTTGGGAATCCTTGTTTCCCTTCCTTTATCGTATTCCCTCGGAAACGTGGTTAAACACCGACAGGGGGATGATCTTCGCCTGCCCACCGCGCACAACCCTCGTTACGCGGTGACCCGATCTCGCGTTAGGTGTAGAGAGGCCGAGTTAATCACGCATCGACCAGATACGTTCACCTGGACTAACGTCAACGTCGGTTAAACAGTTATTACCGTTAGAAGGTTCCGAGTGTACGTGGTGTCCAATAGGAATTTTATCGCAACGTTTCGCACAGCATCGCAGCTAGCCTCGCCAGGGTTGAGGCGACGCACCGATACCGTTTTGTCGTTGGGGTAAAATTTTGTTCCTGTTGGACACGGTTAACAAGGCTCACCCGGAACCCTGAAATGGTAGTGTCTGTATAAGTCCGGGCCGTGAGAGCCTCCAATTCCCATTGGTTAAGGTCACCGCGGCGATAAAGCGAGTTTACGCGTATTCGTTTCTTTTTATCGTCGAATCGTGAAAGTATCGCGACATTTTCGGGGGAGAATGTCAGGTGGTGGATTATTTGGTTCCTCCTCGAACGGTTGTCCGGGCACGTCGACGTAAGCGGCGACGATGTGTAGTGGATTTTCAAGGTACACGCGAGGAGTGATTGACGCGAAGGCCTTTGGGAAAAGCAGCATCGAGTTCGTGAGACAGAGGCGCGATGATTCTATTCGGAGGATCCACTGATCGAACTGTTGGTTGCCATCTTGAAACGATCGCCGAAAAAGGAGCGTAGACACTCGGCACGCTCGGGAACGCGACGGGTTACAAAACGACTGCTCTGCAATGAACACAAGATGGAGGTTCTGGCGAGGTACGCCTGTCTGAAGCGGCAGGCGGCAAACCGTGGGATTCCCTCTCGATTCCAAGCAACTTTACGCGTTCCTGTTCCTCAATACGTTTACCAGGGAATTCGCTTCGCCGCCTGTAATGATTTTTCCCTGACGAATGGTTTACCGGGGAATTTCACGGGAGGAAGCTCGAAAGCTGCTGAATCCGAAGAACGTGGAAACGATCAAACAGCTATCGGGTGTCTGACCGTGCCCATAATGTTTTCTGGGATAAAGGTGGACGGGAGTTAGCGTTACCCCAAAGGAAGCAATTATAGAAGCAAGATTTCGAAGCACGATAATCCTCTGCCTGACAGGTTGCGAAGGATCGATACGAATTCTAATTCGAGGCAAGGAAACGTTCGATAATGTGTTTCATTGTCAGTGGAATTTCAATATTCCAAGAATTATGGAGAAGGTTTTTTAAAATTTCTTTACCTACAGAGTGCGAGGTACGTTTTGCTAAGAATTATGGAAACTTTTCATAAATCGTTTACATAGGTACATCACTGTTCGACAAATACTATTACATTATAATTCGTTTTCGCCAGCGATGGAAAAGGATATTGAATTACTCCGGGGAATTGATTCCTCTGATACATGCAACAGAGCATTACATTTCCTGTACCTATTGGAGAAAATTTATAACGACCCTCATCCCCAAAGATTTCGCGCGAATCTTCGATGCCCGCCAAAGTCTTCAAGCGTAAAAGCAGCCTAATGATAAATTATTAATTATAGAAAATAAAAAGAGATTGCCCATTGGTCTAGATTCTCTAAATCGAATGCACATCCTCAGTATTTTCTAACTAAACACAGCGATCCAATATATACCTTCATAGCAGCTAATTATCATCCCAGATATTAACGTTTATAGGATCTCAACATTCCTAATAAGAAGCAATCGTTAAAGACCTCAGGCTATACCGTTGGCGTTATTCCAGGATTAATATCCTCCGCCCCATTGATCTCTCCTAATAAACCGTGGTTGCAACGAGTCGGAGCGGAACAAGGGAAACGAATTGAAACAACAGCGAGCATCAGTTTCCCCTCTTCTGAATCCCGCTGTTGCGCGAGAGCCGAGGCGGAAGGAAAGCCAAGGCTCGGAGGAGCTTGCGACATCCAATTCCACCTGGCTGTTATTAATCGTATAACTGAGACTCCTTTGTCGGAGGACTCCCACAGAAAGGTTTTCCGGCGAGCATCGTCGCCATCCGACGAAGGTCGTCGAAGTGCCCGTGGATAAACTTTCGTTATTCGCTTCCGAGCATCCACGCAAAACTTGAAACAAAATATCTTAATTGGCTTAACGAACGCCACCAGGATCGTAGTTAACTTTCGCGAAGGACACGGTTCGACATGGATCCTGCCCACCCGTTGCCAGCGGCACGTGTTGCCATCGATCTCTAAGAGGAACTCCCGCGAACCTGGCGGATTCACGAGAACTTTCGAAATCTTTCGAGCAGCGACGACCTTGAGAACGAAATCCTGGCGTTTTCCAAGAGTTCCAGGGAGCAGGATTAAATTAGCTCGGGAAGGACTCGCTGGGAGATCGTGCTCTTTTCGCGCGTGGCCCATTTTCTTGCCGAGTTACACGAGCCAGCCGTTCGACCCTCCCCGAGAGACCCCGAGAGAGGAAGGAAGAGGACGAGGAGGAGCATTCGATTGGTAATCCTCGGATCCTTTTCTTTCCTCTTGCCTTCCCTTTATGCTTCGTTGAAGAGTGCACCGTTTAATCGAGAGAACAACATCCTTTGAATCCTTTTCCCTTTTAAAGTGGATGAGCTCGTTCGCAGTCATCGCGAGGAGCATGGCGAGACGGCGATATTTTAAACTGCTCTACTGCGAATGGAGGGCGCCGGTGTATCGTCGTGGATACGCGGCGGCATTGCATCATCGGGAAGCAAGTTGGAAACAAAATTTCTTAATTAACCAGACGAACCTTAAGCAGGATCGCACTCGGGTTATGAAGGGCACAGTTGATGACTTTGCACGCGCCCCGTTCGTCTTGGCTAGCAAACGCCGTTATCGATTCGCACGATAAGCCATTCTAATGGCGCTTTTCGCGCAGAAAAGTTCGTACAGAAATTCAGAGGAGAATCTCCGCCATCAGGGGAATCTTCTTTTACATGGGAGCGATCCGACAGACGAGGGAACGTTAATTTATCTCCTTTGTGGCTGAAGGCACGAACAAATTTCAGAGATAAAAGTTCGAGACGATAATGGGATCCTGGAGCAAGCGAGGCGAGAAGGATAATTTTTTCCTAAATTGTATTCTCGTTCGGAGCAATCAAAGACGTCGATTTATTTTTTCTTTCAATGAAATCATGTGGCCTTCTCAATGTGGAATAATGGATTCACTTTTAGAGTAGATCCACGATTCTGCGATTCATGCGTGTTTTAACTGATGATAAACTAAGTAGATAAATCGTGTTGGGAGATAAAATATTCTGTGATTAATCTAATAATAGAAAATGTACATGCTGTAGATTACTAGATTTATATAAGAAATATCTGGAGCACTCTGAGAAAGTTTTCTCGATCAAAAAGAAATCACTGAACTTCGTTATTTCTATTCGACTATCGTGTCGATCGATTTGTCCCGGAGTAAATAAGACTCTTTAATAATCGAGTATACCGCTGCTGCGATCGTATTATGTAAAGGTTTGCATAATTCAGTCTACCCTGGAAAATGTTGTAATGGGTCATGTACCTAACGCAGGAGAAAGGGAAGCGCGTTTTCTTCACCCTATTCGCCTCTTACGTCAAGCTTACGCATCTTAACCGCGAATCTGAGCTGGCCATTGTCTTAGCCGCAGGAATTAAGAAAAATATCACCTTTCCATTAAGAAAGTTCAGTCCTTAAGGAGAACAGAACTTCAGGGGAATGTGTAAATTTACATAACTTCCTTCCAGGCTTGTTCCTATAAATCCTAATTGCGGCGTATTATATTTTCCACCTATGTGCTTGTTTCTCATCCCATGATTATTATCCATAACATTACACAACTACCTATATGTTTTACTTATCTCTGTAACACAGTAACTTCAGGAATATACAGCGGAATCTACTCAAGATTTTCAAAGGTATCCTCCTTTCCAAGTATTCCGAGATTCAATAATTCAGAAATAGTATTTAGAATACCAATGAATGCTAAGGAGATCTGAATACCTTTCCTTCCTATTGAAACATTAAATCGATGTAGCTGTCCACAACCTCTGCTTGTCTATTTAATAGACGACGACGAAGAATGCTATCGACCGTCGAGCTAATGCATCGTCAGAAATCGAAGGAGAAGAATTTATTCCCAACTGAAGGCAATCGCGGATGAAATGGAAACACCGCAGCCACAAAGTTCAAACAATGCTCGATTGTTTTATTACGAATCAGTGTAAGGGTAGAGGTCTAGCGAGGTCGATCAAACCACCTGGTCGGAATCGATATTTACCCTAATTGTTGCTCGTGTTCTCTCTCGTGCCATCCCTGGCAAAGTCGCCCCCTCGCACCTGTGCGAGTGTTCCTTAACAATTACCGCTGCCCTCGTGAACCGAGGGATCAATGTTCGAGGTCAGTACGCGCCCCGAAACGAGGGCCAATCGAACTCGATACAACGGAAAGGGAATACTTAATGCCTGGTTGACAGAACCACTGCCCTCGACCGGTACGATCAACAATTAGCGGACAGATCTGTCAGCCCCTGGACAACAAACAATGCTGCTTTTCCCTCGACAAAACAGGGGGATTAAAAGTCCCCTTGCGCTCTACTCGCGCATCGCCGAAAAAGTGACGTCAGTGGATAAGCAAAAGCGCGTGTAAACGATTTTATTGCGAGGTCAAATACACGACCACCCGCCGTGCGAGATAATATTTCCCAGAGTCGCGGATGAATATCCGGGAATCGCGAAACTCACTTCTCGAATCCGTAGCCCCGGGGATATGTATGAATATCGCGGATGAATAGCCACTCCGTTCCTTTGACCCGACTCTGCGGTGCTGGAGGTCAGAATTAATTCATCGTGTCGAGGGCGACCGGGTGGAACCCTCGCGTTACAATTATAAATCGACCACGTTTCCCGTTCGAATGGAACGTGCCGCGGAGATTCGTGTCGACAACCCCCGTGCCGCATTCGTCGGCACCCTGTCCAAGAAACGTCCGTGTATCGTTCGCCTAGAAGCCTCTCATTCTACTACGGCACGAAACCATCCATCATCCACGGTGGTCAGCTGCTACTGAAGCAATAAACACTCCGAGCACAAAGTCGAGTAAGGAAGACGTCAAAGAGGCAGCAGCGTTCCCGGTGAGATCGGATCGCGCGCGGTCCGACCGAGTAGCAACAGTCGCGGGCGTCCCGTCTGTCCGATCAAACCGCCACTCGTACTACTCGCCCGCGGGCACGCGAACGAGACGCGCCTCGCGAACGAACGCGCAATCACCGCTACGGTTTACCAAGAGACAAATGATTCATTTACCTAGTGCGAACAGGTGTCTGCGTGGGGCTGGCGGGTGGCAGGGCGCGACGATCTTCTAGATGTTAGAAGGCATAATCTGCCTCCCGATGGCGAAAGCGCAGACGTCCGTCGTTTACGATTTATGTTAGTCGACGGTGTTGGCGTAGCGGCCTGGCAGCGACTAACTACTCTGTACCGTGTACACGCTGGCTATGCCGGGGCTCGTGTGCCACCAGAAAACGGCGATTCGTGGATCGTAGAGGCAGCCAGGAGGTGGTGGTTGGTCCCGCTGGTAGGGTGAACGGAGTATGCTCGCTGATGGGGGGTGGATAGAGAGAGAGAGAGAGAGAGAGAGAGAGAGAGAGAGAGAGAGAGAGAGAGAGAGAGAGAGAGAGGGCTGGCGCCACGAAGAGGCATGAAGGACAAAGATGATGGTATACACGGACGTAGAGGTGTTTGGGGTGTTTCTGTGTGAGCGTTCTCTCCTGTACGTGCGATAGGGTGAGCCGCGAGGGGCGAACAAGGATGGGGAGCAAGTATGCGTGCGCCGCAACAGGTTACTCTCCCCTTCGATACGCTCCTGGAATCCTTCTCGACCCTTCCCGACCACCCTTCCTCCCTTACACCTTCCCCTCGACCTTCCTCGTATCTCTAGACGCGCTCTTCTACTATCCTTTCCATTTACTAGCTACTTCATCTCGAACCTCCGCCCACCCTCCTCTATGTTCCAACCCTCGGTTTCTCTTTCCTCGTACCTTTCTTGGTACTGCGCCCAAATGGACGCGGAGTGTTCGAGATTACGCGGTGGCGGAATCCGGGACGTTTTGTCGATAGACTGAGGAAGAGTCTGATGCTCTTTTCATGCAGATTTGGGACGCTCTGGGGGGGGATGAAGGATGTGGTGAACAGTGTCTGTAGCGAATAGGGGTAGTTGTAGTTTTCGTGGAGGACAGGAGTTGATTTTTCAGGAATATTGTAATTGTGTAAGTTCTTTGGAATACTGTTAACATACAATTAAAAGTTGTGGCAAAGGATAGATGTCCAACCCCTCTTTTATCTAACAAGATACCAGCGAAAGCCTGTAGCGTCTTATTTACAAAGTTCTACAGACGACCCAAAGGAGAAGAGAGATAACAGCGCCACATCCGCACCGTCGGCTTTTGCATTAAAAATTCAAGTTCCTTTCCATCGCTTTATAAAATCAGTAGTGTAGGTCAACGTTTCCCACGACAGCGCGACCAGCCTAGTTTCCAAAGATCGCTGGCCGCCCGTTCGACAATGCAATTTCTTATGCGCCAAGATACGAAGGCTGAACGGCCAAAGACCCGGTTTCAGTCGATGTAAATAAATGCAAGGACGGTTGATGCACCTCGAGATCGAGAGGCCGCGGTGAAAGGAGTCGGAGTGCCTCTTCCCCGCGCAATCCTGTTGAATTTCCCGATCGCGGGGGAGAAAAGGATCGCCTGGATGCGGGAACGCGGACGCACGGCTTCCTTTGTCGAGCCCGAACCTCGTCCAACATGCTCCCGTAGTTGATGGCGTGAGCTGCAAATCAAGTTTGGGATCGCTGGCGATACTAGCGCGTGGTCGTAATTTCGAAAAATCAGAGGGAACCCACGCTGTGGATCACGCTGGACTTCCGTGTGAATTATGAACGAGACCGCTGATCCTCGTTGTCGCGGACTCGTCAATGTGACGCACACACTCACTACCAGTGTTTATCGGCTCATGTAATCTGTTTCAGTCGAAATGTAAATGCAAAACGTTGGTCGTTACGGGACTTGCGCGAGTTTGCGATGGGATTAGAGCGGGGATCAATCCATTAACACGTTGTACTCGTAGCGCGCGCATGTTAGATGCGTTTTGCTGTTACAATTATGGGGCATTTTCGCGGGAACGTGAACTTGAATATTTTAGTATGATAGACGTGTGAATATTAATCGTGGCTAGGTAGTTTACGAAATGCTAATTTGTAACAGTTAATTCACTGGTGTTAATAAATTCTTCGAGCTGGATCATGGCCAGTTTATTATTACAAATTTATGGGTTCGTGCTCCTACGCTTTCAATAATTTGCAAAATTCCTTCTTCAGAATGTTAGTGTTATTTAAACATTCACACTCGTTCGCATCAAAAGCCCACAATGTATCGTGCATTATTGCCGGGAATGTAATGTATACTTCCGTACGTGCCTATGTTTATTAATTTATGATCAGTTATAATTGTTATTCTGGGAATAATACGAGCCAACGCGTTGGTAAACAGATACAAATAAATTTCACAAAAACACTTGTGGCATATTAAAGTGATGATTGTTTTTATCAGTTTAAAACGAATTATGTATTGATTACAGGTATCTACCTTGCGTCTCTGTGGAATAATCTCAGAAAAGACGCGATAACCGTACAGGTTTCCCATAAACCAACTTCCTCAAAGAATGTCGTTAATTTCACTCCCTTTGAGAGTTAAGAACGAAGTATCAGTTGATCTTTGTCGTGGCATTTAAGAGGAAATTTTCATTTTTCTGGCCTCCAAGGCGACTCAAGGTCGAGACACTGGATCATCTGATTCTAATTTGCGACAGAGTACACGACAAGGTCGTGTCTTCCATCGTTTGCAGCCAAGGGAATAAATTTATTAAATCCCGCGAGGAATTGCGCCGCGAGACGCGATATCCCCGACTGCTAAATTTCCTCGAAGTTATTGCTAATTTCGCAGGCCACTTACCGCGTGGGATGATGAGTTTAAACGATTTTTCAAACAAGTCGACCGGAAGCCGCAAACTCGCGGTTACTCAAGCATCCTCAGCAACCAACTCTAGACAAAAATCCAACCCTTCTCCTAACTACCAAGCTTCCTCTCGATCAGCATAAATCTGCATCCTCACCAACCCGAAAGTTCAGAATATTTTGGCTTCCACAATGTTCCCTTTCGAATTTGAGGTGCTCTTTTAAATATTCAAACTTCTGCATTCAACCAGTTTACGGCAATCGTGGAGTCAAGAGGATTCTGTTTATATTTAATCGATTTAACTCGATCCCCACATGTTCAAAAGTTCAGACTCCCGCGTAAACTCATATTCCGAGATGATGTTCCGCAAACTGTATTACAAAGATTCCACTGCGATGAGCATGTATTTCATGTCTCCTAGCAACAGAGTGGATAGAGATCAAACGAAATTGTTGCTGAATTTGTATATAGACTCAAAGCTCATTTATTCGATAAAAATTACACTGGAAACAGTGTTTAAAACAAGCCACGCATTAAAAATCACAGCGATACCTTCACTGGCAGAACAGTCATAGAGTATGTAACTATAAACATCCACCAACAATTCCATGAAAAATCTCCTAATCACCCCATCGCTTACGCTACAACGAACAATCTTACAGATTCCATTTAAGAACAGAAGTTCGTCGAAACTCTATAAAAACATTGGCGAAAATTCTTCGCAATAGAGTTACCGAGACACCCTTAGCAAACAGATCGATGAATGTTGCAAGGGAGCGAGCGGCGCCAACTGAGACTACAAACTTTTTTATTATTTATCGACTGGAGGCACGGTTCAATGAAATCCCCGGAAGTGAGACGCACAATTTCATTCCGACGATTTCCTCTCGATTCCACGTCGTCGTTTCGCGAATTCGTCATCGGGAAATCGATGCGACACGGCGAGATTTTCTCATCGACCCGGCGAAACGCGCTGGGACCGTTCCGTTCCCGCGGGTGTATGGCGGGCTCATTCGAGAACGGTTTTGCATTATAGATCAGCGTGTTGCGTTAAACTTGCCGGCGGATAGAATTTCAAACGAGAAACTCCCGACAGCGTGCCGCGATCCACATTTCCAGCTTTCCAACGATCGAGAAGCGTCGACCCGCTTCGAGACCGTTTCTCATCGATCGCGGGGAAGGGGACTGTGTTTTCTGGCTGCGCGACACCCTTGTCGCGGTAAATAATGTAGCTTTTTTTTTTGTTGCGGCTTCGGCATCAATAATGACCGTGTCCCCCCATCGATCCTCTATTTTCTTCATTTTTTGATAGATGACCGTGTTGCATGCGCGTTATGCATCAGCGCGGAGGCTCCTTTACGTAACGGCGGAAAATTTGATTAACTTTTTGCAGGGCTCCGTTGCACGTTACCTGGAAGCTTCCTTAATCGATATATCATTCTTGCACGATAGCGTATCGGGCAGCCATCGATCCCCCTTGGATATTGATACGTTAATTTTCTCTGACGTCTCTTTTTCATCGACGATGGGGTGAATTGATGTTACCCGCTCCGGGGAGCTCTGCATATTGGGCGAGGGGGAGGGTTCAGTCCGATGCCCGTAGTTTCGCACAGTTTTAAAAGGATTTCTTTAGATTCGTGGAGATCCGCGTGAATATTTATTTAGCGGAATTCAATTGGTCGCGAAGGTTGCAACTGACGGGGGAAAATCGAGATACGAGGTGCAGATGAGGATATTTCGAAGAGCATTTGGTTGCACTTTATATTCGCTGAAGTATTGCTGGCCTGCTGGCTGGTCCTTGTAAATATGTATTCGGTGGTACATTTAAATATTCCCGGAATTTTATTATCCTTGTACTAGTGCTGCGTGTCACGGCACAGAAGATACTTCGTTGCTCGCCTCGGATTATCCGGCTTGTTTCGGGCAACTTTGCTCGCTGCTTTTTTATGCTGCTTAAGACGAAACGCCCACCTCCAATTAAAATGCAAATTGTCCAGAATCAGGCGTTCTTGGTGCCGCGAGGATCGAGTAATTCCTTGTTAACGCGGAACATTAACCGGATTATGGGGCCAGAATTCGTCGAAACACACCCTCGCAAAATAAAAGCCAGTTGCCGATTTCGATTATGAATTTCACGCTTCGCGAACAACCCAGCCGCTTGCGATTATAACATCACGTTTCCCACTCTCTGCTTTGCATGCATTAATGTTTATATTTCCTGGTAATAGTTCAATTAATTGGTTCTGGCATCCAGTCACATTAGATATCGTTTACAGGTGTAATACTTCGTTTATAATATCAAACACCGCGGTCTCTGTCTTTTCTGACATCTGGAGTAAAAATGAAAGACACGTGTAACGTAATCGGAGCTCAATTAAAATTCCATATCGAAGAAATTATTTTGCAGAAATTTTGGTAAAGCGTAATTTTAAATCGGCATACAGGAATTCTCGCCAGAGGTTAAGAAAGTTTTGTAGGTACCAGATGGGGCGCGAAATGCGGTGATAAAGAAATACTTTTACAGAGTATTCAGCTCATGTAACAGGTTGCAGTTCGTACGGTAAGCTAGAGGAATGCAAAATAGGCGATCCCTTAAGTAGTTTTAGCAACGTATAAAACGCAGTCGTAAAATTGGCACGCGCTATCAAGAAACCGTGAATGTATTGCTACAGGGACAGGGTTACGATCTGAATCGTCCACCGATAAAAAAGTTACGCCCGATAAAACTCCGCCTATTGGTGTCGACGCGAACGACCTGCGCCTCTTCTGCCAATTTTTTATTAACGCGCGAAAACCTGACCGTGTCGTAGAGGCGAATTCTGAAAGATGCATCGAATATCTCCTGCACGCGGTGCAGAATCCTCCATGGGTGACCCACCATCTTTAGTGAAAGCAAAACGTTCGATCAGTAACCAAGCACATTGAATCAACGCGATATTTGTCTGAATCAAGTGGAAAAGAAGATGAAATTATAACGAACTTTATGCAACCACTGTTTCCTTGTAACTCTAGATTGCAACGCGGATATTGGATCAGTTTTGAAGGATTTATCGACACCTTCAAGCTCATCCGACGAACGAGGTGACGACAAACAAGCCACGAAGAGAAATGTCAGTTATCGTGATGCAAGTCGTGCAACGATAACGTGAAAGAAATATGCTGTACGCGGGGTGTAAGTAAACTATGGATATATAGTTCAGTGACCGATAGGACGCTTTGAATGAAATAACGATTCGATAGTTCTGAATAAAATCACCGATATCTAGAGCCGTCAGATGGTTGCAATAAAGTGGAAAGGTCAGGCAGTCTATTCAGAAAATTTCTTGTAAGTCTCTGGTCAAATGAAATGGTATCCCATTATGCACTTCCCATGGACATGCGGACAAAGAATTATAGATTCACAGATTGAAAAGTTCGTATGTCCAACATTGTTAGCCTGACAATTTATTTCCACCGAGCCTTTAGGGCGTCTAACAACGAACTCTATCCACACCTGAGTGCCAACCTCTCTAAAGAAAGAAATAAGAAACGATGAGGAAGGACGGGTCCGTTTGAAGAAACCCCACTAGGGATATCGAATTTTTCGCAACGCTGCCGGGCCAGCGAATAAAAACATCGGTTTCCCGCCGGTGGGCGTACGTATGGTAGAATGTAGATAACAAAGGCAAACAAAAACAAGGAAAATCGGCTGTTCGAATCGGTCCACGTCCGCGCAGAAAATGTTCCGCCTTTTCACGATTCACGGTGTGAGAGCCGCGCTTCGCGGCGCGATATCCATCGGCTGTTGTGGAGCGCTGTATCGATCCGAATTCCAGATTTTACATTCCCGGTCGGAACGGGGAGGGTTTCTATATCTACGCGCGTACAGGTAGAGGCAATAAGGGAGATAACGAATTTCGTTAAATCACGTATCGAATGGCGACGGTTTTAAATTCGCTAGGAAATAACAGCGAGCTTCATATCTTGTTTCCACAATTTTTTATTTTCCGATTTTACGGGTCCACAAATTTGGCTACGTTTTTTGGGGATTCTCGCGGTTGGATTGGATGACAGGGGAAGCTCGCGATGGACGGCCATGAGTCGCGCGCGGGAAAAAGTCTTGATCAATTTATTGTGCGAATGTTCCGCGGGTTAAACAACTCCTGGAATGCAATAAACGTTGGGAAAGTTGGAGCGTTTAGTTGGCCGACATACGCGCCACAGATTGTTCTATTTTCGTTGCCTTTGGAAAATCAATTTCTTTGTTGGACTTCGAGGCGCCAGCAAATTCTGGTTTCCTTTATTGTCTCAGAGGGAATTTCTATTTTTAATAGATTCCACTCGTAACGTTTCTATTAACGTTCTCCGTGTCGATAGGTACTCGATTGAGGGTTGCGTAGAATTGGTGGAGTGAAAATTGACGCGTGAAATGCCAATTGAGTTGGCCACGGAAGCCAAGGAAACGGAAATAGTTGAATTGATCTGAATAGTTAGATAATTAACTCTAGTTATAGTAAATTTGTTTATTGCATATAATAAGTTTGCTGCTGATTCTAGTAGGTATGTATTTGGGTAAATCGATGCCTATAATGAAATTTTAATTATGACGGAGTTAAACATTTGAATTTCGATCCCGAAATTATTCAACTGTGAATTTAATTCCTGTATATCTGAAAATAGCTTCTCATTTGCAAATATACATTTGATAGACATCTGTTAATATAATTCGACGCAATGAATGCAATTTATATGCACACGGTTCAATGCAAATTTATATTCTGCGATACAAACTCTTCGTTTAATGGTAAATAAATTATATCTAATTTGACTGTGCATTGTTAATTAAATCATGTTATAGAAATAAAATATCCTGCACGACCTATTGTAGGAAACATGTTCCCTGATTTAACCTCACCTGCAAACTACGAAAACGCGAGGCGAATCTAGTACCATTATTCGGTAACCGTCCATGAAACCTCATCGATAAATGTATTTCGTTATCAGTGATAGGACGGGAAAGGACTTGCGTTATCAGCAACAGGAACCTGCATCCTACATTACCCACGTTGGAATATTCTCTCTTCCGCGCCAGTTGATCGATCAGTGAAAATCTTTACCGACCTCGTGGCGTCGGTACAAGCGCCGAACAGTTCCACTGAAATCTTATCAGTAGTGCAACACTACGATTACCTCTGCCAACCAACGAACGAGCGAACCATCGTGGGAACTCGTATCGACAGAGAATCTACAAGAAGTGAGAGGCACCTTCTTCTGATATTCTACCACAGGAACAATTTGTATCAAAGTCGGAGTTTGATGATTTAGTGGGCGAGAAATATATTTAACGACGGCCTACGTTGAACGCGTAGGATCAGAATTCCAGGAGAAGTTCACAGAAAGTAAAGAAGCGTTAGTTTTTTCTATATCCACGTGGTCAGATTCCTTCAATAGTGTCACGTTTTAATTTCGCGCGCCCTATGGGGTGGGCACCCTTTCAAGAATAAGTAATTACTAGTAAAATGACTGTTGTGATTAATTTCATTCTGAAGTGAACATTTCTTTTATCACGATGCACTTTTCACCCTTTGCGACAGCAACAAAAAGTGCAACCAGTCTTCCATCGAGTGTGATTCTATTTCCAACAAAATTGAACCATGGGAGTTTACTTAAATAGACATCGATTCAACAATGCGCAATGCGTCAATTATTGATTTAATAAATATCGATGTTAGCACGTGTACTCAGTGCATTTCTATTTAACCTAACCACGTCCCTCCAAACGAATCTATTTATGATGGAAAATGAAAGCTCCACACTGCAGAGTAAAGGTGTATGAAAACAACGTAAAGGTCACTAGTTAATTAAGGGTTTATAATCAGAGATAATAATGTATTGCACGGAGGCAGTGCGAACAATGCATCAAGATGAAAACTCATCGGAATCGTACGAGAAATTCATTTGTCACTAATTCACTGCTGTTAGACAGACAACGAAGCATATTTTCTAATTGGTGGTAATTGATAGCAGGTACTAATGGGATTTCGAATGGTTCTGTGGCGCATTATGTAATTAATCGATGCTACTAAATTAGATGTAGACGGTAATTAGTTACGATGACTTATATAATCAAAACTCGAGTAGCAATTTCAAATCTACAAACAGGAGAGACCCAATATTAATTTTGGCGCCACGCGAAGATGATAGGGTTGCACAATGATACTCCATAATGCACACACAGACGAATGTGTGTTCCGGTTAAAGAACGGGGCAATTAACAGGGAGAGACAAGGGACGGATGCTATTAACCCTAATACAAATAGTCTGGTAATTACATGGTGGGTTTAGAACGGTCGAAGTATGTTGACAGTGGTTCGTTAATAGCAAGTCGACCACTAATTGACAGTTATCCTTTCGCTGATCGAGCGATCTAAGTGTATTAACTGGCAAGCTGGCTCAGTGTCGTTAAAGGTTATCTATTAATCCATCAATTAAAACTTGTTGGTGGATACTTCCCGAGCTACTAAGAATGTCAGAGGTTTGCCTTGGCAGGAGGTAAATTTAAAGAATCTTTTTGGGTAAGAAATGTAGGCATCGAACTCTATACTCTTTTAATGGAAATAAATTCTACTTATAGTGATGAAAATTTAATTTAAATATACTCTATTTTAAGCTTCTTGATAATTTGAATCTTTAGCTAGCAGCTTCGGGCTAAAATAATTCATTCTGCTCGATGAACTCACTACGTCTGACCAATTATCGTCGTCATCTACTTGGAGCGGTATGTATTCTCGCTGCTTCCTTGAACTTTCGATCCAGTGTGCGAGAAGTTCAACTACTTTGACGAGTGAGGTTAATCTTAAAACAAGATCTGATAAAATATTGCGTACAAAAAGAAGTAGGACATTTCTCCACAGTAAGTTCCTCCGCAAATTCTCAAAGGAAACAGTATCAGTGGTATCTGACGAGTTTCTCTTTGGAGTAGAGCATCGCGTGTAAGACGCACTAGTTTGACTTTAATCGAGACTGAAATTCTGCCTTGCTTAAGACAGAATTTGTTATTCATGAGAATGGAAATGCCGCGAAAGCAGTTATCTCCGACACTGCACTGCTCTAAACATAACCACGCAGATTAAACTACCAGCGCAATTACGATTATTAACGATAAGTCGGGAGAATATTACTTCCGCGTACCGCCAGAACGTACCAGATACCTAATACCTATCAAACTCGCGTAAATTGCACAATCGACATTTCTGCGCAGTAGCTTGCAACCACTCGGGATTAAACGGAAAATATCGTCACAGTATTATTACCATTCCATTTAATCCCCATTCAAGAACCTCGTTCCCTATTACAAGAATTCAGCCTAAGGGAATCTAAAAATTCACCAAATCAAGCTACATACTCTTCCTCAATTAATTTTCCTTTTCACCCACTGACTTGAAAATGTGAACAAATTCCCTGCAGTATACCCTAGCAACACTGCAATCCAACCATTAACTACCAGTATCTAACTAGAACGTCCAAGAGTATCGATCAATGAATAACACAATTAAACAGAATTGTTATCCTGTGTCGCGAGAATTCGAGGCAGTCGTGTTATGCATAAATTGAATTAACGTGTATCCTTCCACTCACCCCCGTCTGCACGGCGTAGTAGTTCTTCTGCGGTTTTCGCCAGCAATTCAGCACGTGCGAGGACGAGTCGTCGTGACAGTGCTGCGGGCAGTTCTGGTGTCGGACTTCCGGTTTGCTGGTGCTAGGTGGATCTGGCCAACGGTCGAGGTTGCTCCAGTACTTCCCCTTTCGTTTCACCGCGTAATATCGGTAAACCACTATCGTCATCGCGACGACCAGGGCCAGGCCTGTGCCGGCAGCTGCCCCGAAGATCGCCGAGGAAATCATTTCCCCTCCCCTCCTCCTCGACACTTCCTGTTTCCCACGCTCTAAATTCTTACTGCCAGTCAGTTGCTCCTTGGTCCACGGGATCTGGAAAAGATCGGCTCTATTAGTGGAATAACGAAACTCCATAGGCGAGGTCTATTAGATTACGCCTCACTGTTTCCCTGCTCCTCCGTTCTCTCGGGAAACACGGTGACATTATTCTCTTTGACACGTGGCATTCATGATTTTTCTTTGGAGACGAGTAAAAATTTGTTTGAGTAAAAATTTATTCGAATAAAAATGTATGTATTCGAGTAAAAATTTATTCGAATAGAAATTTATTTGCATAATGCTCAGCTCAGGTCAGAAGGTTCGAATGTTAATCTAAAAATTAGGTAGAGTTCGGAATGTTAGTGAACTATGATAAGGGAGGATAAGTAGATAGAAATTGGAATTTCTTATTTAAGAGTTGATAAATGAATCTTGAGTTATTTTTGGAATTTCTTAGAGTAGATGGAAGTTATTTAAAAAAATTCCAGAATGAGAGGAAACTTTTACAAACTTTCGTACTATTATGAAAATTCTCGACACATCCTTTACTTCATTATACCTATACTTCATTCTTCGCCCCGTACGAATACCAGCCGCACGTTTTAATCAGCCAGCAGCGAAGGGAAATGGTAACTGACATGAGTGAAACTGATGAAAAATTCCTACCTTAAAGGTCAAACTTTACTGCCCAGCTTGTGGAAGGGGGGACAAGCACATGGAAAACAATGAACGTAGTTTAATACGATCGCGGGCATATATATTTTAGCCGTGCTGTTACGTTACGATCGCGTTTACGAGAGTTTCCAGTGCGCAGCCAGACCATTTAACACGAATGCGCGAAAAGGGGCAATTTCAGACGCCCGGCGAGCAACTTCGATGCCAAAGTTACGAACCACGCGTGTTCCGCGATGTTTTCACTTGTTTCGCAACCGAGGAAACAGATGAACACAACGCGAAAAGAGAGCAGCACCACCCATTTCTCTATTTTGTAACAATCACGGAACAAAATATCCTACAAATCGATTTAAAAAAAAAAAGAAAACGCTTATTTCTTGAAGCTACAGAAAATTACCATTCGAAAATATTGCTATGAAAAATCTGAAAGACTACAGAAAATTCTCGCCAATTTTCTTACGATATATTAACAACAAATTACTCTGTGAATTTAATGGAACGAAGAAGGCTTTCGAATCAAATAAAAAATAAAGTGTCACTGTAACTTTTTACAATCACGGTATCTCAAAATTCCATGCAATAAAACTTCTTTAAATAAACAGACTTTCTATACACATGTAAGATCAGCAGCACGTCCATCTTAACCTCTCTAAGGAGACTGTAAAGTATGCTTCCTCTAAAATTACGAAAGACTTCTTCGTGCCGATTGAACCGAAGAAGAGCGAAAGCTACGAGCCATCGATTCGATTATCGCGAATCATGTGAAACGTGCCCTCCATCACGGCTTCGTTAAGCCCGCCGCTGGAGTCCTACGAAATTGATTGTTCGCTTTGCAAATATAATTCGGTCCGCGCGCGAGAGCCTTGTAATTGTAGCGCGAGAACTTAATTGCTTTGCAAATCAGAGACGATAATAATGACGAAAACGTAATGTCCTCGTTACCGTGTAAATTTCGAGAGGCTGCTCGCCCCCCGCCTAGCGTGCTATTAAATTTTGACGCGCATCATGCAATTTCCCGGCCGAATGGACCAGTTTCCTCTGCACATCACAGGTCCGCATCGAGTGCAGGGCGCGTTGAACTCCGCAGCTTGTCATCCGGATCTGCGTCATCGTGCGTTCACCATAGATTAATCTATTCAGTTGCTATGGCGATAGCTTGCAGACGATTTTAGTTCGGCGCGGGGCAATTGGCGCGGCGCGGCGATGAAAATGGAAACGAGCGTTACCCGTCGTCGCGCTAACGAAGAGCATAGATCTCCGAATGGTACAAATGGAGAAACAACGTCGAGCATTCGGTATTTTCAGGCCGATTTAAACGGCGCAAGCTGACGGATTTGAACGACCAGGACTCGTCGTTGCGAACAATTTCGCGCGCCTCGGATACGATTTTGCATTCCCATCTGCGCGGTGACTTCAACGCGTCACAATTTCGCGTGGCGTGTAATAACTGACACGATGAACGCGGCAACCGATATATCGCGATAATAAATGGCTGGCAGCTGATAGCGGCTGGTAATCAGGGGACTCGGGGACGTTACTCTCGTGGGGTCGCAAAAGGGCGGTAAAAAATTGAGTTACGAGTGGTGGTTGCCAGAGAAGATGGCTGTGCAGTGAATGTGGTTCCCTGGAAATTTGAAGTTGTAGGTAGTTGATAAAAAGTGAATTTAAAAACATGGGAAGATTCCTCTGGCATTCGTCAGCTTTATTCGAAAGGATCTTCGAGTTTAATCTCGGCACCCAAGTTTATAATATATTCAGCATATATACATTAAAAATGCTGAATCTAAGCAAAGTTCAGGGTGCCTAATGTTTTAGTTGTCGGAATGATAATTATCGGAGCTGTATTAGTTGGATTTTACAAAGAGATGCTGTGCAGCATTATCTTGCAAGCGTTCACGAGCCAGAGAGCATAAATCACGTTCGAGGGAGTCAAAGGAGATGGTTGGGACGAGAAATGTCGACGAGATCTCGTCTTAATGAAATGCTCGAGGCCTCGTTGGAGGTTGATGGCACAATATCTGGAGATATTACACCTGGGAGGAGACTGGACAAGGAAGAAGAGAGAAATCTGCAGAACGTTCAAAGCAATCACGTCGGAAATTGGTGAGGCAATTTCGACCTGTTTTTCCTATTTTTTTGCGAAATTAATACAATTCTTGAAGGGGTTTCTTGATATTCACATTCTTTTTTATTCCTTTACGAGCTCTATAATCGTAATGTTTCCAAATAGCAATTTTATACCAAGTTTCCCGATCACCTTTGTTAATCAAACAGCTACAGAATTAAATTTGCAAGCTTCGTATGCTACATAGAGCAGATGTTCAGTGGAGAAAATAACCCAGAACCAAGTGTCGAAAATGCCTATGGTGGAGAGAAATGAAGGAATTATAGAAGTGGTATAGTTTTGAACGAGAAACAGCTGAGAGATTTCAATTTTTATTCTCCAAATGACGGGGACGGCTTATTAGAACTAGAAGACGGATTAGTCGAGCAAGATTAATTGACAACGGGTATGAAAGAATCAGAAATGGCCATGACTTTCCCGACGGATATCCAGTTATCCATGCGAAATGATTGCGCTCCAAGATTTCCGGGTCTGCCTTCTGGCGAGGCGAGGCCTGCAACGCGCAAAGTGAGATATATTGATCTGCTGTTAATTACTACTCCTGTTAGCGCGATCCCTCGATCCTAAACGATCCGCTCCGAAGGCTGGCCTGTTTTCATTTAGCGCGACCCAGCGGTCAGATTAAACACCTAAAGAAATTAAAAATTGCTTGGAGGGAGAATTGATGAGCGCTTACGAATACCAGCAGTGCATTCCTGGTAAGATGGAAGGCATTTATCTTAAGAAAGCTGTAATTTCACATCAGTAACTTTTTCAGAAAGTTATAAATAAAACTTGCTTCTCGTTCCAAGTCTCATTCGATCCGAGAATCTTGAAATGACAAAATCACCGTTCCATAATTATGAATCCTGTAACTGTATTTTTGTGCGAGTCGTTGGAAATTTCCGTGAGAAAGGAATGTCGTCTCGTTCTAAACTTTCGTACCAACTCATTACTGAAAAGTGTACGATTCAGCAGCTTTGCTGCTCAAAGCCTCTTATGGCTACAAAAGTCAAAGTTTTAAGTGTAAAGTTCGACGCTTAAAAGTTCGGACTGTCCATACCTGACGTTCAAGACTCGAGTAGAGAATTACGAATTTTTAATTCGACTATCGTCGGCCATGTTCTGATAAACTGTCATCGTGACGGTGGAAATTTAACGGCGATACAGAATGAATTCTACGAGAAAGCTTTTAACGGAGTTACTCCGAGATGTAGTTTGAACGAATTTAGGAAACACCGAACCAGTTGGATCGAACGGATAAAATAGGGGAGAGTCACGAACGACTGAATATTATTCCTTCCAACAGCGATAATGCCGCAGCTAGCCCAAGAAATCCTCTTATCTTCGTATCTTCCGATCCCTATCCCTTTCTCGAGAGTTTACTGATCCTACATTTTGATTTTCAGTCACGTCGCGGGCACGCAAACAATCGATTCTTCCTTTCAAGTAGTTTCCACGAGTGCAAAGTTCCGCGATTGTGATCCAAGTAGCGGAGTTACACACTTCGAAAAGGCGACCAGGAAACGTTAATACTCTGAATATTGAATCGCAAAGTGGTGGAGGAGAAGGTAAAGTGAGATGGTAAGAATTTTATCTTCGCGTCGCTCATAGGTATTATAAGAAATGAAAATCTCATATTACCCCAACGAAATCAATTTATGAAGCTACTAGGATATCACCTGACCTCCAGTGGCTATTTTTTAAGCAATTATATGGTTCCAGGTTTCTCATATATTTTTCAAATCCCGTCCCCTTTTCGGCAGTATGTATGTCACAGAAGCTATCACACTTTGCGAGCCCGCGTTTCCTTGAAGAATTTTTTTAATCTACCCCACGCTGTGATAAATCCGTAAGAACGAAAAGTTTCGCTCTACTTTGAGGAACAATTCTTTCGTAAGCGTCGGTGCTTCTATTCCCAGTGGCATAACCGTGGAACACACTATACGCCCAACTCGTGGGTGGAGTTTCGAAGAGAAACGGAGGCGCTACACCCCGCATCTATCGCGAAAAACTTGCGCCAATGGATTTAGGAATACCTGCGTATTGGACCGTGTAAGCGGAAGAGGTGCGTGCAATTCCGGAGGATTCCTCTGTGGAGTCAGCGAAATAGAAGTGCTTCGAGGGGACTCTAACTTTGAAGTTACTCGAATCCATCGGCAGCACGAGTTTGCGGAAGCTTTCACTGGGAAAACAATCGATTGGGATAAATAGAGTATGGGATTTCGAGTGGATCTGTACAGAGTGGTAATAATGTAAAGGATTTCATTGTTGGCATTGGCGCACCCGGCAGCTTTCCTTAGTTCCATTAACATGACAGAGAAAGTTCCTATCAATCATTTTTCGCAATGAGAAAACCTTAGTTCACACGATGGAGTTTAAATTGTCATTCCCAGATATCAGGCAACCCTGGCAGAAGATCGAAGGGAATTAAACAGAGACGTGCTTCATTCCCAATTTATTTCCTCACGATTTCGGTAACATCACGTTCGCTGTCGAGCATTCGAAAGCTTCTCGATTTACCGCTGACGTCATCGCAGAAGTTACAGAGTAACGATTAGGTACCTTGCCACACTGATGGAATGTGTGAGAAGAATGGTGAGTACCAATCTGTTTGTACGCGCACACATGGAATTCATCAAATATCTGCGAACTGGCAAGTGTTGGATTGCTGGAGGTGTAAGTTCGCTGTGTATGGTTAAAAGTGTGGGAACAGAGACCGGTGTTCTCATCAAGCCTCCAAGTGGAAGTACTACGGTGACCTTGTAATTAATGGCTACTGTACAAGCAACGGAATTGCTTTTCGTCCTGGATATGCCAGAGTTTAGCAGACCCTGTCTTAAATGTGAGGATGTTGGAAAATACTCGGACTCGTATACACAAAGATTAGATATTAATTCAATTGTCATAAGATGACGGTTTACTCTATTTCATAAAACAGCTTTCAATCTACCTAATTTTCCAGTTAAATAGATATACGTACACGGTAGATGAACAATATACAATTCCTCTAAATACCTGAAAACAGCAAAGCTACTATATTTCTCATTCATTCGCAAAGGCGTTACTTTAATGCTGCTGACGTATCAAAACTACTCAAAATCCTTTATAAATCGAGGAATACCAATCATCTTATCTATCTCGAGCAACGACGGTAGGTTGAAAGGATATAAAGTTTTATAACAACTGCCGTAAAAGCGCCGTAAAAGATTTTACTGATTCTTTAACGATTGGCTAGAAATCCTTGCCGAAGACGAGGAAACTTAACTCAGCGAGCAGAAGGGGGAATCCTCGAGTAGGTACCTTGTGCAGAACTTTCATTCTGGTCATCAGTAATCAAATTTTACGATGAATTACGTCGACCTTTCCCCAGCTGTTCCATCGTCACCAAGCTGCAGTGACAAATATTTCCAAGATTTCACATCAGTTTGTTCTCTGACTCGTGTGTTCTAAATTAGCGTGTCCGTTTAGCTACAAGTGGCAGTCTACTGCCTAGATCGAGCATCTATATCCACGTAGTCGTTCCCCTTCGAACTTCATCAGCACCTGAGCAAACGGCCGCTTGCTCAGGCTGACACATCTGCTGCCGAAGTGCATTAATTGACTTAGCTTCTACGCCGCAGCGTAAGGTCCCTGCCACCACGGTCGCCTTGTCGCCAAAATTCGCTGGCACCTGTTCTCGAGCCCGTTGATTCGCCGACAAACAAGGGTTAATTCGATTTTTGCGCCGAGTCTGACGCGCAATCGTCGTCATTACGTCTCACTCGCCATCGCTGACGATACTACTTCACGTTACGGAGAAATCTCTGAGTTGCTGTACCTTTTCGAGGGAAATCGAACCATGGCAAAGTGGTGAATTGAAAGGGGACGATTTCGGTGCTTCTAAATTTGTTTTTCGACTAGAAAATTTACTTACACCGGGCGGTAGTTGGTTGCTGGTGGCATCCCGGTGATTTCATTGCTAAAGTGTGAAAGTGGATTTACAGTCTCGTTGCCAACACCTTTTAGCAACTTTTACTACCGACAGGATTATCTGCTTAACTGCGCTGTAATTGAATAGCACGGTTTCGCGTGTAACTAGAGTGTGTGCACGTGTGAAACAGAAATAAAGTGCAGTGTAGGGTTCTGAATAGAGGGAACGAATTTGAAAACGACTTCTGCTGTTTCCAATTCAATGGAATTATCTCATTAACACCGTCGTGCCTCGGCCCAGTGCTTCAAAATTGCAATCCAATTTGTGCGAGTCTCCTTTTAATGAGCGAGATTAAGGTTACTCGTACTGGAGAAGCTGTTTCCATTGAATCTACCCAAGGAAGCCTTTAATCACTCTCAATCACCCAGAATATACAACCTCAATATTATTAAAAGCGATAAAATCATACTACAGAGTCAATCCGGGTGTGTTGGTCGGGCTGGTCAAGTCGCTATATTTCAGACTCTATACGTAAAAACGCGTTAAAGTACAGATTAATTGCTTCTCTAGAAGCCAAAGAGTTGAGCGAACAGCGTCACTACGCTTCCTAAAAAAATTAAATATCAATAAATCTGTAGTCGTAGTATTTACTCAGAAAAATAATTTCGCTTTCTTCTTTGTTATTTTTCCATGAATAATTATGTGCTTGTTCTCTGCCAACGACGAAAATCATTTCTCATGACTTCAGTTTTCTACCCGATTTTCAGCAAATATTGTCTTAAAGCAAATATCCACCAGTTTTTCTAAATCCGCATAAAATTCTCAACGTATTCGGTTTATTCTGATAAAACAAACATCAGTATTAGTTTTAATAGCCATTTTACGTTAAGTCGATCGACAGTCCCTGTTTTACTCTGCATTTATTACAATAGGAGATGAAATTTCCTGGGAACCAGTGGGTCGCGACAAATGTCACAATTGATTCACCGCCGAAGTATTCATTCCAAAACACGATCATCGTAGCTTCACAAGCACGATCCACCCTAGCCATCGGTCCAGCTTTAATTTGTTTACTCGCTGAACCAAGCGCTTGATCCGCTTCAGACAGACTCTGGGAACAACCATGGAGGGATTAGTCGATCCGAGTACACTGGAACAAAGCGAAAGGAGGAAAAGGCGCGTAACAACACAGTGCGTAGGAAGATGAATTGAAAGAGGTGCGGAATCGGACGTCAGAAATCGAAAGAAAATTTCTAGCAATAAGCAGAGTGCACGCGGAGAGAATGACGGCTGATGATCGAGATGCCCCTCCGAACCGCTTCGTTCGCTTGAATGCTACCCATAGGTAATCAAATAAAGAGGAACTTCGAAAACTCCAAAGTTCGTCAATCCTCCGATCGTAATTGCCCTGCAGATGGAATTAGAAGTTGTAGCCGGCACTTAACGCTATTAGCGACGAGGCTCCGCCGCGCGGGATTGCCTTCCCGTGAAAACGTGTGACACGAAGGAAACGGGAGCGCAGCGAATCCGATTTCGATCGGAGCCTCCAGTGAAGGAGTTGACGAAAATGCGAGGTACTGGCGGTGCGGTGATTCGGTAAATTAAATCTATCAACGATATCGCGCGCGGTAGCGTGTTAGCCATAGCGGTGCATCGGACACGAGCGTTTCCACGGAATATGAATTAATTGAGGCTACGATATTTCGTGGACGGAGCTGGCACGAACCACGCGGAATTAGTGGACACGCGGCATACGCGCAATCAGGCGTGTGTGGGGCGGATCTGTCGAAAGTTCGTTAATCTGTTATTGGGCTGCTCGCAATTAGCGCGCGTCGTGTAATTAGCCCGAAAAACTAGACACAAATAATTCTGTGAAATCGGAAAATTTCTTTCTTATGACAAGTGATAGATGACCTTTACACGCATAGTGTACTTTTATTTCTAAAATTTAAAAAGAAATTTCATTTCTCTCTGGAAAAAATCCCCCACTGAAGTGATTTTATTTAGATTTCACTGGATTTTAGAAGTAGGTACCTATCCTGGCCGGAGGTATTTTTACGCGACACACTTCATATAGCAGACACTTTTCTAGAGCGCCTGGCGGAGTCGGGTAATGGCACTCAGATATCGAGGGAAACGTTTGCACAGTGATATCTAAGAATATAAGGCGAAAAGATATTGCGTGATGTGCGGGACACGATACTTGAAAGCCAAGAGACCACGTTTGATATTTTTCTCAATTCAGAGGAGTGAAGCCACTGGGTCTATTAATTTTCCTTCTTTTACTTCTTAATTACTTTTAGGTGCACTGAATTTTCGTACGCGACTAATCTGCGAATAGAGATATTGCACCGAAGATTAACAACTGTTTGCATCGCAGACATACGGTGTACGTAATCACAGAGTTTTGAGCGACATTATTGGTAACGCTAATCAAAGTCCCGTGTCCCGTTTTACTAGGAATTAATTAAAAGTATAAATAGCCGAAACGATGGACTGCTATCGACTTCAAGCTCTCAAGTCTAATTAATGCTTGCTGCTGGCAACGCATCCCTGGATTACTGAACGATGAATACGCGCTCCGAATTATGTCGAACAGTCTTAGGCTGCATGGAACGTTTCACTCTGCATTTTCCTGTGTAACACAGATTTGTCGGTACTATTATTCTGTAGTGTGCATCGACAGCGTTTCAGAGATCCTAACATCTCAATGGCTTGAGAGAACCATGACTTGCGGCTTCAGTTTAATGTGGTATACTACAAGTATAACGATTTTCTATGAAACTAATTAGCATGCTATCTACAGGCTGTAATTTCTGCTGGTATTACAAACACCCAACCGCGTATTAGTTGTAAGAGTGTATATGCCAGAGACTAATTAGTCTAATAAAAGTTTCGTTTCCTACAATGGTGCTTCTCAGAGCCGTGTAAGAGGTAACCACGGGGTGTAACAATGAATCGAAAATGCGGAATAGAATTTGTTTCGTAGAAAACTTTGTTCTTGAGAAATTTCGTTTTTGAAGATGGAAGTAACTAGCCAAGTGTATTTATGTAATTTTGCAAATCCTCCTGCATCTTCTTTAATCCTACATCTAACTTCACACAAACTCAGCCAGTTAGACAAAGCACAGAACACAGTGGTTCAATTAATAAACCATCTTTATAGATTATCTCCTCGTCCTGATCACCATCCCGTGTCCCCCCGCAATTAGCATAAATTACTTGGCGTTATTAATCTACGCGACATCAATCGTTACCTCGAAAAGGCGGTACAGTGTGCAGTCGATAACGAACAATTGCCAACACCGCGGTCGTCGCCGGGGGTGTCTATCTATTTCTGTCTGGTCGGCTAATTCATCGAATAAACCTGCAAGTGGTTTCCAGCAGGCCATCGATCACAGACGGATCGCTCTATTAGCGGCTAATTAAACCTATCGACTAGTTGGCCCGATAACTTCTTGGCATCCGGGAATTTGCCATTTAAGTGTGCCCACGTCGATCCAATATTCGTTAGCTCGGCGACCATGACCGTGGGCTAGATCCCCGTTTGGTAACTCCCCTGGCACCATAATCAAATGTTACACACAATTCCAAACGTTTCAAGCGCACGAACACACTAAATAACCTTCGATCTGATTCGAAAATCAAGCGTGTAGCGAGTCGTGGCGATCCACGTGTCCTTTCCACCCCGTCTTCCGTCTGCGTGCACAAACGGAGGGTGGCATTCAGTTGAGACTTCCCCTTCGCCGTACAGTCGATTTTCGTGCAAGTAACGAACCGAGTAATTGAAAAATTAGAGGCCAGCAAAGCTGCAACCGTCGTTCCCAGGCAAGGAATAAGTGACATTAATTCCCAGGACGATGTTCACCGCGACTTTCCCTTCATCCATTTCGGCGGGTTTGCAAGAACGCCGCGCGATCCAACGTCGTCAACCGGCGTGGGTGGAGACAGCTTCGTTTACTACGATTCTTGAATAACAATCAGCCGCTGGCGGGTAAACAAACGTGGCTACGGTAAATTGACGACGGATACTGGATGCCTCGCTCTTGGGGCGTGCGAATCAAGACTGTACGTTGCGTTTGTTGTTTTAGCATTTAGCGTTTCATAGTTGCTAGGATACCTGATTGAAGACATATCTTGGAAGGAGAATTTCTGATGATGAGGTACACTAAATTACTACTTCACACTGTACATTTCTGTATAGAAATAGTATTTTAAATGTCCCTATGTTTCTGGTGGTGTTAAAGTATTCAATCAGTGTTTTATCTGGGGTAAATGGTAAGATGTTGGGAGAGCGAGCTTCATCTTAAACGTTAACAGAAGTTCAAGAACATAGGCATTGATTGCAAAACTTTTAGATGAGGATGGATAGTTGTGAAGTGTAAGGGACGGAGAAGATACAACGGATTAGAGGTGATTGATTAAAGCTTAATAGAAAGGGTATATGAAGTTGAATATAGTTGAGAGTGTAAAGGATATCCCAGATAATTTTCGAAGCTTTCCTTTGGGTTAAACGAAAAGTTGTTTCAGATGGGAGTTTGATTATATTGTTCAGTTCCATTAAAAAGAGGAGAGAAAATCTTCGCAGCCCCTGAAGAAATGAAAATTACAGAAATTCGAAGTGTTAACTTCTTATTCAGCACAATTAGAAAAACCTGTAAAATTTGTGATAATATGATAGCTTGTATAGGAAAGAATATAATAATAATGAATGTGTCAGGGCAGAGTTCAAGTCGTACCAATAAAAGTGCAGGTGGGTTAAATAGCGTATCAAAAGGATTACAAGAGGGGTAGCAATAAGTAGTATACGCCGTACATTTTGCTCAAGGGAAAGTTTCGAGAAATTGGATCGGCTTCCCAACTACCTTTCACCCAAAAGGAAGTACAGGAGGGTGTATAAGGAGGGCCAGGGGGGGCTCTCCGGATAAGGATTACTCCAGAAATAAGAAAACGGTTTCTGCCAACCCCAGTTCGTTGCGTATCGATTCAAAACCTAGATAAATAACGCGCAATAGGAGTGTTCTTCGACGTAACCGCAAAGACAGACGAAATAATTTATCGATCAAGGGATTAACTATTTAAATCTACGTTGCCTGCACGAAATAAAATTATGTCGTTTCATGCACCTCTCTAAATGAAAATTGTGAATGAATAGAGTGCTCGTTAATTAATGTCAACCAATGCAGAACGTTGACTCATGTTGTTGTCATACATTATTATTAATGCACACATTGGGTCGATTTGGTATTGTGTTTCTCGAACGAAAAACAGCAGTAATTAATTATTGCGCAATTTTTGGTAGAACGAGAACATGTGTGTACCTACTACTTTTTGAGCAGATGAATTTGATAAATATATTAATTTTAGAAGAAGTGAACAAGATCCTGATATTATTAGTATTAGAAACGCGGCGTTGTATGTAGTAGGAAGAATATCTGAAAGGGCGAACATGGATTTGAGCTTGTCTGTTAATGATAGCTTGTACGCACTGCGTTGCGCATTTCAAACGTCATTACCATGGGAACGGATGCCATTGGCAAATGACACAGAGAGCTGGTTATGTCGAGCCCGATCAGAAGAGACTGTTGACATCGTGGCTCCTGCAGATGCAGATCATGAAATTCCTCAATGAAATATTTGTTACGTCTCCACCTATTAACGTCTTCCTATGATGTTATAATGATTCTCCCTACCTTCATCAATCACCACGCGCCCGCCGTTTTCTTAATTCAAAGCAATTCCCAAGACACATCCAGTTATAAAGAAAAATGGAACACCTCTTGTACTTAATCGAAAAGTTTGCTCTCATCGCGAAATTTCTCCTCCGCGGAACCAAACTCTGTTATCCCCACTTCTATGAAGGGGAGAGAATCGTCGGCACGAAATGGTGGAAAAACAACATCCCTTCATCAATCTCCATAACTACGGGAAGACACCATGACGAAAATACAGTATACTAAAATAGAATCACATAATAAAATAAATAACACCGTGGTATGGAATCCTCAACCTATGAAATCTTCAAACCATAAACACAAACTCGTTCAAAAAATAATTATCGATCTATAGATCCTGCAACTCATCCCCTACTATTACCCATTACAAACTACCCATTAGAACAGCGAAACATTAGGTAATTAGGGAGGTTCTTGGTCATTGAAATTTCATCGATCCCCTATTAACACCCCTTTTAATTATAGTTTAATCCCCATCCAGATGGTCGTTTAGTTGTTGATTATGCAAGAACTTCAGACGAACGTGTCGTTTCTGAGGAACAATAGCCATCAGATACAAATCAGGAATCGATTTGTCATTTACAGTATCGCCATTAACAACGACAAGGTTGCGGCCATGGTGAAGTGCCGTCCACGTGGACGAATCTCACCGCAACGATTGATTTCCAATGCACCGACCACCGTTCAAGGTGTTAGCAGTGGCATTAATGAGCCTACCATCTGGACTCTGGGTTCGTTCGGATCCCTCTCACCGTGGATTAAATTCGCGGCAGTGCGGTTGCAAATTAGCGGACTGATCACGATATCGCTCAACTGCAAATACACGCGACAAAGGGATCGAATCGCAGGCCATTCCGGGTAAAAAGCACACGATTTTAATTGAAATGCCAAGCAGGTACACGTGCCTGCTACTTTTTTCAATCACAATTGCGGAGATTAATTTCACGGGAAGTCAGGCTTGTCGCGAACTGTTTTCGACAATTTCTGGATTCATTTTCAATCGGACAATTTATTTTTTATTTCCGCGGCTCCGTTTGTTCGACTGCGCGTGGCTGGCACGTTTAATTCAAACGGACCAATTGTCAGGGTGTCGGTGGTAAATGCAGTCAACGAAATTTTCGTTTAATCTGATGGAAAATGGAAACGTAGCACGCTAGACGGCGGCGGCGCTCTGTCGCTTCGACAGACTCCACTTCGGTGTTCGTAATTACTAGGAAACGGTGTTTTAGAGAACTTCCTATCCCTGCGTGTCTTTAATGTTTCACTTGCCCCTTCTCCTACCTCTGTATAATCTCTTTAGATCTAGACCGTACTACTCGCGAATTCATCCGAATACGAACACGAGTCAACACCGTTGTGGCGATGTCACTTGTTCATTTTAATTTATCGCGGTGTATGTATTATTACATCGGTGCACATGAAATTGCCGTTTCGCGTAAGGAAGGTGGAATGAAAATATTTCGTCCGTTTCACCTATTTTAATTATTTATTCTTTTCAGCTTCTGCGATATTTCTCGAGTCGTAAGCCAGCGTTAGCAATAGAATTGTTATTCTATTCTCACCATAAACAGAGGAGCTTTTACGCTTTTAATTTTATTTGATATGCACTGATATTATGTAAATTAGTCATCGAGTATTTCATGGTCATTCTACTGCGCAGAAGTCTAGTCTTCCTTTAAAAGAGGAGAAGGCAACTTTCAAATTTCCCCAGAATGAAAGAAGTGAGTTTTGTTGTGTTTCCCCGAATGGATTGGTTAAGTCCTTGTGTGCCAACCCAGGAAAAAAGGGAAAAATAATTTGTCACGTACGTGCCATACAATCCCGCACACCATTTGTCAACTGTTGCCAGTTCCCAAATCAATTTGCCACCGTTGAAGAGTGGCTGTTTTTTAACGCAAATCGATACGACGGAAAGCGTTCAACCGCAAATGCCAATCAGAAATGTTTCCAATAGCCCTCGATGAAACGTACGTCAGCTCGAATCGCGTGGCTTTGAAATATGGAAACAGTTAATAGCGCTGCGTACTTAATTTCGTTTAAATCCATCGATTTATTTGCTCCAGTTATCTACCAAATAAATCTGCTTCGAACTATGGACGATGCTGCTTTATACCTTCAGGGAATGGAAGCTGAGCTTTTTTTGCCGCATACGTGCGCCAACTACAGAATATATAAGTACACAGGGAATAATGTAAAAATGTAAAGTATCTCTTAAAAACTAGTTTTCGTAGTCCAAACATAGGTTTATGAAGAAATCCCTTATGGAGAACGGATATGCGCGTAAAGTTCGTCTGTCTACAATGGATCTTGATGGGAAATATCGATTCGTCGAGGAACTTGCGAGAGCATACTCTTCCAGGTCACATGATCGAGCAATTTATAGCACAGAGGGAAGATATTCCTTGTTTGTGAATGTCGAAATACCCCTTCAATCTTTACTTCGAAACTTGTTACTCATCGCCCAAGTCAGCCAATCTATGCTCGATTCTGTTCGAACTTCTTCGCGTAATTTATTCGTTCAGGGATTACATCCCGCCAAAGGTACTCGCGCTTCTTTTCTAATGCCCCACATTCCAATCCCCACGAGTTCCAAATTCCAAAGCAATTAATAGTACTGCGAGTAGTAGGCTCAATTCTGATTACATTCGCGATTACATTCGTTACATTCTTACTGCCTTTTAAATGGCCAGGGTCCGATGGGATTTTCTATTAATCTCGCTCAACCTGCGACCGTTCGATAACTCCTCGCGGGGCACGATCCCCAATTTATCCAATATCGGGCGCTCTGAAGTGGTTCCTTATTAAAACCGCTCGGAACTGCTCTATTCCACCCATGGTATAACGAAAGTTCCACCAATATAGTGTCTCTTTTTTGTTTAAACAAAAAGGCCCTTCATTCGAGCCGAGCGCCCTTTCATTTCTCACGAAAGAATCGAACTGCGGGGCTGGCATAAACGCGAAGATAGAAATGAAGCCACAGCCCATTGCGATCCGAGCTTTCAGCGGCATCGGCGTGGCTGGTAACTACGGGGTTGGGTTACAATCGAAGAATGGTTTGCATAAGATAGAGTTACCCGGAGTGGAAGAGATTGAGCCCAACATCGCTATTCTTCGCGAAAGCTCTAACTCTGATGAATACTACTTTTCAGCCTTGCCTTCAGGTACTGCGATTGGCGTTTCCTCCTTGTATCTCGTGCAGGGTGGCTCTAACAACGTGTGCGAGCTGCAGTCTTCTTCAAATGATGAGTTAAAACAAGAAAAATACGACATCAACAGATTCCACTGTATGAAATATAAAGTTACTTAGACAAAGAATTTGAATTGACACTCTGGCGTGAAGAATGAGGAGAGATTTAGAAACAGAATTGCTGTAGGGCTCTGCGGATATATATCGTTGTATTTGGGAGAAGAATTTGGTCAAAGGGAGATAGATCTCATTGGACCAGGCGACGTTTTCGTGTTCCACTTTCATCCATCTTCACTTGCGAGAGAGCTAACAATAAGACGCCCTGGTTTCTAAAATTCCCCTGCGTACTTAGTTTCTATTCTAATACTTGAGTGCGAAGCATACAGTAGCTTTCTATAACAACGACGTTTCGTCGGCTATAAATATAATATTGTTATCGAAGAATATTGGAAACAACAGACCAGATTGAACGTGTACCGAAAATTCCTTCAATTAACCACTACTTTTGTCCCCAGCCAATCAAGCACCGTCAATGTAACTATAGGAATCGTGAAATGTTTCAAAGAGCAAAAGGGGCCACGATGGGGAAAAACGAATAACGCCATGAGCGTCGTTTTTTCACCAATTATCCCCCCCCCCCGTTTAATTAAATCATCCCGCTTATTCGTATTAACGAATCAAGCAAAGTCGCGTTTGCTCTATCTCAATAGTTCATCGCTGCGTCCGATCGACAAAAAGCCCCGTAATTGCCCATCACTTGTGCGCGGGCATTTAGGCGTGAAAACGGAAACAAATGCCGATTCGGGGATGGGAAAGAGGAGAGCT
Organism: Andrena haemorrhoa; assembly: GCA_910592295.1. Lineage (NCBI taxonomy): Eukaryota > Metazoa > Arthropoda > Insecta > Hymenoptera > Andrenidae > Andrena > Andrena haemorrhoa. The sequence continues at coordinate 11,867,876 of OU342944.1, read as the reverse complement.
CAGTGCATTCGCTTCATCTGTAATGTCAGCGCTGAATCGTGCTGCAACGCGACACGTATCGATTAAAACGATTATTGCTTATACATTGAACAAGGCCAGCGCATTATCAGCATTGAGGAAATAAACGATTAGGTAACGCCGGCTATTTAGTTTGTATCATTATGGAAAGCTTCCACGGGTTCTCAAACGAGGATTTTGCAGTAGAGTATCATCAATGAAATTCTATTCTTCTCTTTACATTGGTGGGAAATCGTGAAAGGAACGAGAAGAATAATTGAATTTATTTGATATTCACAGACATTAACACATTTCAGACGTGGAATATTTCAATTATTTGAAGAGTTGTTTCAGAGTGTTAAACATTATCAGAGAGAATTCTGGAACTATGGAAACGTGATATCTCTAAAAGCAATCTTTTCTAGAAAATGTAATTTTACGAATCCATAATTTTTCATTTAATTACTAATTTGGAATAAAAGTACAGAACACACTTGGGTTTAGTTTTGCGTATTTCCCTAATGACTTCGTTAACTTCACCAGAAATCAATACTCATTATCGTTTCACTTTATATGGAGGAGGAATATAATGCCCACGAAATTAAAGAATCCTGATAACGGATATATTCATCTCACCTTCCCCAGTGGGCTTCCATCTCCTTTTCCCGGAAAGCATCCCACGTGCAACAATCATATCTAATAATACTAAATATAAAAATCTAAATTCTCCAACGCAGAGGCGCTATTTTTACCAAGAAATAGTACCTGAACATATTTATTCGCATTTCTCGTCATAAATTGTGAATTTTGTTTTTTATATCCACCGTAATTAAAACCAACTTCAGATATACATTTCATTTCGAATGAAGGATTTCTAGTACCAAAGGGTCTCAGGGATCAAATTCTTCCGGGAAGCTCTTTAAATAAGATATGCAAAAATCTGCTGTTAACTAAAAGTACACTGTACCCCTTACATGGAGATTTGACAGTTCCTTTTAATGAAAAAAGAATCATCCGAGTGTTCTGAGAGATATGACGATACTTTGAAAACAAAGCACGATTTTAAATAGAAATGTCTGAGGTATCTGCGAATGTTAATCCGCGACAGGTAAAACGCTGCACATTTTTCAATCCTTATCCCCTTAATGGTACTCATAGATACGACGTGGCATGACAAACTAATTCAACATTTCCCAGTGTCGTTTAAAAACGATGAAACTGCGTTCCTTCGGAACCACTTGTACTCAGCCATTTCGCCTTTCTGTCACAATGACTATGATAAATGATTATCGTCCGTGACGAATCTCTGTGGAGAAGAGGGGCACGTTGTGAGTGGCGCTCAGCGCGATAAGAACCGTGAAATTTTATTATTTCGTTCCCAGAGGAAACACGTTTCACGAGCAAGCTACAATTTCGGAATCTGAAATTTCGCGTTATTCCATCGTGATCGAATAGAATGATGTGAATTTAAATTTTCAGAAGAAAGTAGAATTCCACTGATGGATATCACGTTAAAAATATTGGAGAGAAGCATATATTAACTGGCAATTTATGTGTGAATTTAATTACAACCTAGGCAAGCGATTCGACTGCATTTTACTAGCATAGAAGTTTCGCTAAAGAACTATTTCACGTTGCCAACGTCCGGTATAGAAATATGAAGATACCCCGGCTTTAACGGTTTGATGAAATAAAGTGTGAACCATAAAGGGTCGCCATGAAAGCATTCTCGAAACTAATCGGATTAAACTGTACGTATAACAGCATTGCTTCCTCCAACGTTTTAGTCTGTGTATTACAATGTCTACTGAAATTGGAAGGCAAAGTGTATGTCCTGGGGGGTTCGTAGAAATTCTTGCTGGAAGAAATCTACGTTGGAAAGGTTGCGCGGAGCAGATTAAAGATTTCAGGGGCATTTACTTACGCAAAGATTCGTATTTATATGAAAAACCCTATCTAACAATATGATACTTCAACTTCTGCCAGTCCAGGGAAACTGGAGTTTCTTCTGGGTATATTAGAAATGAAAATCTACCCTAGAGATCTGGAATGTAAATTCTGAAATATTTATACTCGTTTGCAGATTGTTCGGAAGCCTTCTAATCTACCCCATCTGTAACATCGTGCATATTGAAAATTGAAAAGGAAACGGTAGGAAAGTAGAAGCACAGTTGCAATCGTTAATGGAATATCGATTTAAGTATCGCTCCCCATTTAATGAGGAATACGATTTGATTAAACATTACTATGAATTATTATGTGATATTATAACGCGAATCATGATTCCAGGATTTTTAGGAAAGAATAAAGAGCGAATCTTTAATGCTGGTGGAATTTAAATTCAGTGGATATATTTAAGATGCTAGATACTTCTGATTGATATATCTGTAATAGAGTGAAACAGTCCAAGTGAAGTTTAAATCTAAGGTAGCAGAAACCTTAATAGCTTTAGTAACTTAAACATCCCTTTCCGAATTTCAAGAAATGCCAAGGATCAAACAACGCTAATAGCTTACCAAGTATTAACAGAAGTGGCAAAGGGAGTCCTACTTAGAGTATTTACCTTTGCGAAACTTCAAAGCCTTCTTTCAAGGTTGCCCAGAAACCTCGATTTTCTGCAATTCATTTCACTTAATACTGTTTACGTAACAGAACTCTTAGATATTCAAAAGCACAGAAATGGTAAAATTATATTCTGTACACTGTGTGGGCACTCTTGCGTTTTTAACTTCTACAGATTACGAGTGCACAATGCACAAAATTTTATAGAATTCATAATATAGAATTTCTGACACGGAATTCAAATTACAAATCACCACAATCATTATTGTAGACTTCAATGATGATTTACTCTAAAAACTCTTAAAACTTTTCCCTTTTAGCGAATATGATTCCAGGTGATTGTTTGGTATGAAGGGATAGACAGCGGCAAGTTTCGCAGTGTTTATTATCATCAAAACAGCTGATATCTCACTTGCGATGATTTATCGGCCCTTGATCTTTATTTCGTTCCAGGGGTCCTTTCCCCTGACACAATGGACCCCACCATTTATTTTACGATTATTATCAGAGCTCAGCAGAAAAATACGAGGAATTTCGTTTCCCCTCAGTGGACGTCGACGACGTTAAAAAAGTAACTCGCGTATAATAATGCTGATTCGCATGAAAAAGAGGCAATAAATTCTCAAAGAGGGTCATCCGCGGTACGATGCCCCATGCAATATTCAATTTCTCTCTTCCTCGTTTCAAAACACTCATATTCATGAAAAATTTCATCTTTAATCTAACGCAATTTTTATTCATAGCAACTTGGGGTCCGTATACTATTAAATTTAATCTGAAGTAAGTAGAAGAATGTGCTCCCCCCGTGGAATATGTAAGTGCAATGAGAAAATGTATCAGACTGTTAATCACTAGCTTCCACAGGAATTTACCGCGAGAACATATTGCTACGCCAATACTACGCCCACTTTCACGGTCCAAAGGAACAATTATTTACGAGTAATTCGATGCCGATATTTTAATATTCTTCGTTTATCACGTGGCATAACGGTTATTACATCGAAAGTGGGCGGATTTCTTAGGAATCCACGCTATGCGAACTATGTTCCATTACTCCTGCTATAGGTATTGTACAAGTTATATCGAGATGCTTGCCCGGGCTTTTATTACACATTTCGTGAAACTATGTTACAACCGATTATATATTTCTTTTATGTATCCGAGCCGCAAAGGTGTCGTGAAAGTTGTAAAATTGAATATTCGTTGTAAAATCGAAGGGGGGTCTGAAACTGTGCAACCTGTGTCTGTTTATACTAGAGCATGTTCTGTGCAATCTTGTGCCACGCGAGTACGACTGTTTACATAGCACGACCGATAAGAGATATTGATTCGATTGAACATTTTCCTGCAACACAATTTGCTATCGGAACGTTGTCCCCTTCAGTTGAGTAACCCGTCATTCCGCGAACAGTGGGTATTATAACATTGCGCATTACCCGGTCGTGTGGTAACAAAGTGATCGAACGAGACGCCAGAATAATTAATGGTTACATATTTATGTCTGCAGTTGGATAACGAATGGCTTCTTCCATCACAATTATTCTCATTGTGAAGTAACGAAGTAATGAGCACTGTATGAAAATATATGTGCACTCAAATTTGAACCTTTTGGCTTATTTCAAAATTTCTTTAGAATATTTTTAATACCTGACAGTTTTTAATGTTTAAAAGAGTTCAAAGGATGTTTCAAGAAATTCGTACTACAATAATAGAACGAAGTTTGCAACTTCTTAATAATATTCTACAGGACTGTAGAAAGGTCCTCATAGAAGTTACATAATTTTGTGAGCTTTGGAAATTTATTCAAATTAAATCACAGATTTATTAATATTTTACACGTTACTGATTACCGAACATTTAATTTCCATGTACATATTTCTGTAATGCGCAGTGTTTAAAATAACAAAAACTCCGTGTATGAAAATAGTTTACTGTACACATAATGCCTTGATATTTTCGGTAAATAGCCATTGTTAAATAAATAATCGCTCTCAAAATACTCACATCTCGTAATCCTTTGCAGAATCAAGGGGCAGTCATCGGGCTGATGCAGTCGGACGTAGAAACAGGTACAAGCTGAATTGTCTGCGAAAGCTGTCACCGTTGACTCGTACTACTTGGAGTACTTTCGGTCCGCTTCCAGCGACCACGAACGCGCGGCGCGGCGGTTGCTTTAATAAAAACCGACGAAATCCCCGATAAATTACATCTACAGTTTCACAAGCTACAAAACACGTTTCATTGTTAAATTGAATATGTATTAAATTTAAAAGCCGCGAGAGCTCTATTATTTCCGTTCGATAATAGCGAAATAATTACCGATGGATCGGTGTTTTATTTATGATTCACGAGAAATTTATCGATCGCGACGGTCGATGGGCGAATTATCAGAAACGATCGCAAGGGTAGTTGGTGCTCGAGTCGCGGCGCGCTGATAACTGAACACCTTTCGGCAACGCTCGACCGTGATAGGGCGAACGTAGGAGACCGAGAGGGGATCGCGTCGGGTAGGGTGAACGGAAGAACAACACGAGATTGTGGTAGGGGTTGGGGATTTACGTGGAAAGGAACCACACGGATGGAGGAATGAGACAATCGAGTATTAATTCACCTCTATATCCAGCTTGACATTTAACCTTTATCAGGGAACGCTTATCAGCTAATTGTTTAACCTTTATCAGGGAACGCTTATCAGCTAATTGTTCTCACTGTGAGCCGGCCAACGTAGAACAATCGGTTTTAGGAGGTTTTTATAACCCAGAGATAAGGCGTTGCGTTTTATCGCAATCGAAATATAGAATTACGTAATTGGGGTGAGCGACTTCGTGCTTCGAAATGAAGTAGGTATATAAGGCTTCTTGGATGTCAGTTGTTACTTTATTATAAACGTAAGTATTTTTATTACCAAATGTTCTTTAAATGTTGCTCTTTTGAGTGCAAAGAATTCCGTGAAAATATGTATGCTTCCGCTTTTTAAAAAAAAATCACAAACATTCGCCTCTTTCGGCCGCCTGACTAGGTATAACCCCTTCAACGCTCTGATTGCCTCTTTTTCTAAATTATAATGACTTAATTAATTTGGGTCCTTGTGACATCGTAGAAAGTCTTGATTAAGTGAAAATCGTTCAGAATCTTGAACAGAAAGATGCTCCCAATTATATTAAAAAAACGATCCGTTATTCCATGGCAGCTTACGAAATTGTGTCATTCTTTTACTACTTATTTCGGTATTATCGTTACTCAAGTTTCATCTCCCCAAAAGGATTGGATTTCATTTTTCGCCGTTTTTCGTCTCAAAGACCAGGTATTCCATCATATCTTAGATTATCTGGTTGGAAGAACGAAATAAAACATTTGGCTTTATCCCCTGCGGACGAACAAGGCGACGGTGTCAGTTTCGTGAAAAGAAAGTCTGAAGGCCAATAAAATAATCGTAAAAATAGCGCAGTGGAACAGCGAAATGGGAATTATGAAATGTCAATCTTATTTGGTTAGTGATAAAATTGCTCTGCAAGTGAATCGCATCAAAATATTAATATAACGTACCTAGTCTTGAAATATTCACGGGAGATAAATCCTATAAAATCCTACGCAAAAAACTTGTTAGAATTAAATAAATATTCTACATTCTACAATATACTATATTGTCCACCCTCTGTGCTAAGTTATAAATACATTCGACGAGCGACAGAAAATGCTGACGCCCCTCGGAAGATACGGAACCGAATGTCTGCTATTGAAAGATGTTGTTGTTCGTGGATAACACGGTTGCTAACAGTGTCTGACAGAATGCCAACGTTTCCATCTGTTTCAGACAGTGATATTAGGATTTTATTGGAATCCCTTTAGCCTCGAGAGGAGGCTCTATATCTGTGTTGATACGCAGCCTCAGTAACGCGAAGGGAACGCATAAACACTAAATATGTGCATATAATGAAAGAAAAACAGATCGCACCGTCTAAACGAAAACTTCGTGAATTAAAACAGTAATGCCAAGGAACCATTTCGAAATTGTAATTTCAATCGTACAACCGTTTAATTAGTAACCCGTTTCAACCCCCACGCAATCAGAAAACCGACATCGCAAGAATTCGCCTTCCGATAAGACGCGCTGGAATATTACGGGCATACCTTTACGTTACGAGATTTTACATGCTTGCAAAGACGAACGTAAGTTTAACGGCGCGATCAAACGTCCTTTACAATCCACCTTTACGTGGGCGAAATATTTCTGATTTCCTAGTCGCGTGTACAAGGCAAAAAGTTCGTAAAAAAACGAATAACGGAAAAAGTCGTAAACGCCGAACGAATTTTCATGAATTCCTCGGTCGATCTTGTTAAAAACGGAATATATGTTAATGCAATTTTATTCCATAAAACGGAAAGGTCGCTGAAATGTAACTCCTGAAGCTGCAGATTCTTGGAAAAGAGATAAAAAATAACGATCCTTGGGATACTAGTTTCTTTTACATTTTATAAGAGAAAAGTTGCACATTTTTACGCGTGCCATTGGAATTGTATGGCTGCCTGAGAAATATTGCATTCGTCCCCTTTGTTATCAAAGAAATCGACGTACAGGAAGACTTGGCTATCGATGTTTCCACGAAGCTCTTGGTGAAAGCAGACTTGAATAAGGTTTTATTCGTTTTTCTTTCAAATAATAGGCTTGGAGAAGTGACATTGTGCGGAGATCTTAATGTGTTGCAATCACATCCAAAGATTTACCTAGACATTTACACCCACATATGTATTTACAAGAAAGGATATCTAGCTGTAATCAACAGCTTAATCACACGTATCAGGATTGAGAAAGATGTAGAATAATCACTGATATAAGTAGACATTTCACTCGAATATTTTGATAATAATCAATAAAGGGGAATAAATAAATTCGAAAGTCGAGTTTGTCCAGGAAGGCATATGAACGAAGAAACCCTGCATGTACATATATATGTAGGTACTAGGTATATCCAACTTGAAAGCACTGAGAAACTATTATACTCGGTATCCTTGGGATATGGTTTCTCAAGGAAGCTTTCTGCATTTTATGCGATTGATACTTTTCTCGTTGCACATAACCTCGGACGAAAGGAAATATAATAATAGGCATTTTCGGATGCTCGGATTAATGCGGTTCCCGTATCGCCTTTGAATGCTAGATTTTGAGACGAATGTTATTAAGATACAAAGCTACATGAATTCACATTCATCACACCGAAGGACTGATTAGTCAAAGGTACTAGTGCCTCAATGTATCCAGATCTCAAAAACCTTCATCAGCATTAAACCCCACGATGGTTATGCCCGAAAACAAAACTAGATTTCGAGGTACAGTAATGATGTTACATAATGTCACTCTCGTCTCACAATTCGTTTACATCCACGCCACGTGCCAATATATGCATGATATTACGCGTCACTTCTTAATAAGAGGCGTAATTTATTTATCAAACGGCATGACGATCATCCTCATCGAATTGTGTGAGAAATAATTACAGTGGGATCGTGATGAAAAGTTAATACCTATTATTAGGTCACCCGGTAGTTTCGTGTCGAATTTTGTACCGACAGACGCATGGACCACCCATCGCCTTCTGTTTGGAAAATCAGTAGCGTAAAGTATACAAACACACCGCGACACAACCTTATGGAGCCACCTAATAAATACCACCAGTAAACGTTGGAAGTAGGTAAACTAGATAAGTATCGCACTGTTAGTCAAAGTAACAACTTATAATATCAATTGTATGCCTATGAATCTGACAAATAACTGTATATCTTCAAGCATATAATAATATATATTTAATATTGGTACCAATATTTGGCTAAATCTTTGAGTTTCATCTTTAAATGGATACGAACTTAACGCGATTAATATTTTCAACGTGTGTATGTAACGTGTCAGCGAATGGCAACGAGAATTGAGTTCCACGACAAACGACCTGACGTCGTAATTATCTCGATTTTATCCATCGAGAATAAACAGGGTATCATCGTACCTCGCGTGCATCATAGATGGTGTACGATGCGCCGAGTGGGTCAGCACATCTCCTACATCGTGACTGTTTTAATAAGCAACACGCGCATCTCAGTGCATTCTGATGGTGTTACTTCCTGATAGAGTTCAAGTCGCCGGGCAGCCAAAGGCAAAGTAAGTCTCAATATAATTTACACGTTTTATCGAATGTCGTTTATATTCATAAAATTTTCCGTTACGAGTTCAGATTACGGTTTTAAATCTGAGTTTATACGATATACATTCCTGTTACGTAACCGGTAGCGTGGGGTTAATTCGACCTTGATCCCTGATCAGAAAGATACACCTCATTATGAAGGCTGATTAACATGTTACGAAATTCTAGGCTAACTATTGCTAGGGTAATTATTTACATTAGGGATTTCTCACCGATTTTGATGAAATTTAGATATGTTGTAAAATTCCACATTTTGAACAATTTTTTCCTATACACGTTACCGCCGCTCGGCTTTAGTTTTCGAAATATTCGCAAAAAACTTTGGTAATTATTTAGAAATTGCTCTTCCTAACTGATTTTGATGACCTTGAAATATGTTCTCAAGGTCATCATTCTGAACAACTTTTCCCTGTGCATGTTATCGCCGCTCGACCTTCGTTTCTGAGATATTTGCAAAACACTTCTGTTGACTTATTCCGACACAACGCATTTGTAAGCGATGCCATATTTACTTTAAATTCTGCGAAACCATGCGCGAGGCACGATTACTGCGTAGAGCGGGCCTCGCGAGCCTTTGTTACTCTCGAGAGAAGAATCCGGCAACACCGCCGGTGCGTCGAACCATTGGCGATCGTGTTGCAGAGGAGTCGTCGAGCCAAGCTTGAGGAGAGGACACGTACTTATTAAATATTATAAGACCATAACCGTTGTTGATTCGGTCCATCGAGCCTCTCTCCCCTACACATTCCACTTGACAACATATTTCAGGATCATCAAAATCGGTGAGGAATCCTTAAAGTAAATATTTACCCTTCTGTGATACTTTGAAAAAGTGGTGTCCGTTATTTTGACCGACGTATTATCATTCGTTATCATTTCGAATACCGAATTCAAGTTCGAATATTGGCCCAGCAACCCCTGATCAGTCAATTGTTTTTTTCTTACACATTAAAATACATAGATTTCAATCCTTCCAATTCATAACATGCCTTCTTCGTATAATCTTGGACGTCTTTTCTATTTATTATAGTACAAAAATGTCACATCCTGTAAACGATACTCCATCAACGATCCCAACCTTCGATGATACCAAACGTTGCTCTAAATGTGGAGTCATATTAACGGAGGATCACAATTGCTGCAAATGGAGGGGAAGAAATCGAAATGCCAAGTCTCATCAACCCCGCAACAATTTCAGTCGAGTTCGGAAAAGAAAGTTTGATTCGTTGATACCTTCTAAATCGGAAGCCGGCAGCACAAGATGTGCCAGCACACAAACCGAAGCAGTTACTTGCCCGCAAACATCAACGACGACGCAAACTGACGACGTCCAAGTTGATCGAAACGAAAATGTCACTAAAGACGTACTAGAAAAAATGGCTTGCAGCAGGTTGTTGCTCTACCATTTACAGTCTTTCATTGCCGATTTGAGCATAGAATAAGATTCTGCTATCCGATTAGGAAGGCGACATCGTGTGCTTTTAATTTTCCGAACGGGAGGTTTATGAAAATATGATTGCAGGACTAAGAGTTGAACGTTTTGTGATTTACTGGTAAATCAATATAAAGCTAGAAACATGAGTTTAATTTTTTGTGTGGTTAATTTTGACCAACAGGCGTTAAGATCTCTCTGATGATTGAAATCGTCGGTATAGAAAACAGCTATGTTTAATTTGTAAGAAGATTCAAAAGAATTCCTAATAAATTTGTTACTTTCCTTTTTAAGTATTCTTGTTTCATTTATATCCCGACAATTCAGATTTTATACCACCACACACGGGGTATAAAATGGACCTTTTACCCATGGGTATTTTCTATCCCACAGCTTTGGGGCTCGTGAGCGCCATTACCATTTTCGTGTCACACCCAACGTTATCGATTCAGTCTAAAATAAGATTACAATGCTACGAGTGGTAGGATTTATAAAGAACTAGATTGTATTGTAAATTTCTCTGTTGGCGGTAAAAGAATTCTGGAGACAAGTCAGGCACACTGTCTCACTCAAATGTTACTGGAAGTTAGTACCAGGAATATTACACAGAGTTTCTATGGTAATGCTTAAAAGTTTTAGTAAAGTAATATTAATTACTCTATTGTTTTTTTTTAATCCTGTTTGAACACCTCAAACCCAGGACAGAAAAATGCATTGGACATTCGATCTATTGCCTATTCTATGTGTCGTCTGCGATGCCACTAAACATCACAAGATGATACACTTTATCCTCGTCTAACATTAGTGATAAAATACCATACATGGATACCTTATAGAATAAGGGAAGTTTCCTCTTTCATTGCTCGTCGATAACGTTGATGTAGTAAAGAAATCTGCTTTATAAACAGTTAAAAATGTGGAAATTTTCTATCATTCCATACATGGGTAACTGTTTTAAAATGATTATAAACCCATTTTGTGTATTAAAAACCTAATTTACAATATGTACACCTTGTGGACATCGAAAAACACTCGTAACACATCTTATATGCCCTTAATTTACATACTTAATTTACTTATATAACAATTCCCTTACACTTATGAAAAAAGAAGATGTAAATTATTCTAATCATCGTCTGCACTACCCCTGTATTTTAACTTCACTCTGACATACAACGCAAATTTTTTTGCAATCTGTCGAACGAGTGAAAAGGGAATAAACATAAACCATCCTCCTAAAAGAACTGTAGCCACCAATCATGTCACCCAAAAAGAGTTCCATTTATTTTATCGCCCAAATACTATCGACAACCATTGTCACGCCGACAAAAGGTGTCCAAATATACTTATTCGAATGAAATTATTATTATTTTATTATTATTTTACACCATTTTACACTATTAATGACTGTTTCAGGAAGAATAAAATATTCTCGCAGCCATATTACTTATACTTCGTCACAGAAAACATGATTAAACAGGAAATTTATGGCAAAAATAATTTACAAATGTATTTCTGTCCCAACTCGATACTGTTGATGACTCGATCTCAATTAAAAGCTAATTACTCAACAGATCCCCTGCTGATGGATGTTTTGTATCAAGGAATGCATCTTTCCCCCTCGCGATTTTATTACTGGCTAAAACGTCGCGCGCTCCGAACTAGACCTCCAGAATCTCGCAGCTAAAACGATGATTCAGAACGTTTGACAGAGTTTTTCAATTTCGATATGCGTGCTGAATGAAGCACTTTTTATTGCGACTTTCATCGGATTTTTCTCTCGATTTAACGTGCACCGTTGCGCCCGAGGATCGGGGACCATGGGGATACAGGAAATATCCTGGTCTTTGCTTCGGGAGCAGTTTCGGTGCTCGTGCCTACTCTTTTTAAGCTTTCGAACAAATAATGGAAATGTCAATCAAGAAAGGTGAATGGGATGGGCCGGTGTTCACAAATGATGCGAACGAAACACGTGCACCCTCATCTCACCTGAAATTAAAAAATGATTCCCTGGGAAGACACTGCTTCAAGCATCATTAATTCATCCTCGTCATCACCCTTGCACCCCCCTCATGATACAATTATATGTATGTTAAATGAGGAGTGCTCAATCGTGTGCAAATTTATAACGACATCTTGAATTGCTAATTCATTAAATTTAGAATCGCTGGCTGTAGAGTCTCGGCAAATACGAGGAAAAATTAAACTGGAGCTCGAAACTATTGGAGTGGACCAACATTCAAAGAGAAATACGATCCAACACGAAGAAATACAATGCTGTGTGTAACGCGAGCGATCTTCGAACAAGAGGACATGCACTGCCGATTCGAAATTCGACCTTTTAACTGTGACACTTGTACACTTTCATAACGATTCTATGATCGCTTGGACAGTGTTCCATTGCAGAAAATTGAATGATTAAATGTCATTTAAAATAGGGAAATAGAATTTTGCATAAGCCTTGCAATTTAAAAGTATTAATTTAAAGATCATTTAACGCCCGTTTTCAATTTTCACCCACCATCCATATGAAAGTGGAAAAAAAGTGGGAAAAGAATGCATCGTACAAATTCCATTAAACGTAAACACTAAAAAGGAACAAAAGAGATACACACGTGCCTGTTGTTTTATTCAGGGGATACGATCGACAAAGGAACGAGATACGTAGTAACAAATGAACGTGCTAAAAACACGCCAAAATCCATCACGTGCTCTTTTGATGGATCGTCGTGCGAGATTGATCTATTCTATCTACGAAAGCTCCAGCAAAATAAATGGAAAGTAACTTGCGAGCGTTAAATAAAAAGTTTCGGAGGGTGAAAGGTATCGATTTCATCGTGTAGCAAATTTCCTTTCCCCCAGAATATTATTACCCCTCATCCGACCTGAACGAAAATCACATACGATCCTAAAAATCCCTAAAAATACGATCGCAATCCTACCAACACGAAGGAGTTTCCTTGCAACGCAACGATAACTGCTTTTGTCAAACGAAGCAATAAAATGTGACCGTTCATTCTGTCACCCTTTGACGGATCGTCGGGCGCGATTGGCGATCGAGTCGATCGGGCGAAGAGCGAAAAAGGCCGCGAAGGCTGTGTCTAAAAGGGGGTGGCTGAGGAAAGATAGGAGGGGTAGGGCGTGCAGTTTGAAACGAACGTCTGTCTCCGAGGGGGTTACAGGTGGTTGCTCCTGGAAGAAAGAGCCGAGAGAAAGGAACACGTCGAAGGAGGAGGCTGAATGAAACACAGGGATGAAAAAGAAGGAGGGAGCCGCACACGAGACACGCGCAATTTGATTACCAAGCCTCGGAGCCCTGCTCCACGTAAGTTGAATGATAAAGTGCAGAATAAACGTCTGAGAACGCCGGGAAATCTTCCTTCTTCTGTCGTATACAATTGTGAATATTAAGAACAGCGTATTATCAACGATACCGTTTTATAGTTGAATTTGCGCGCATGGAAGTGGAAGGCTAAACATAGAAAGCTTTGTGTCTACTTAAAACAATGCCTATAATGGCAACATTACTTTACAAGAATATCATTTTATTTTTCAGATCCATCGATGCTTAAAGGAGACATCAAGTGGACCATTTTGTGTGCAATGATGTAATGAATCGAAAAAATCATAAATAATTTAATACAAAAATTATTATGAATACATTTTTTCGTGTAATAAGTGTTTTCTTTTATTTTTTTAAATAAAATCCCCCTCAAAAATCCTAAAATCATTCATTTTCGCCGGGGCTAAACGTAGGTAACCCCTTTTTTAAAAGTAAGGCACATTTAAATACTGAATAAAGTGACACTCTTAAATTCAAAGCCAGCAAACATGAGGACAGGGCGACTGTTTCTACTTGCCTTAAACCACCCCTGCATCCATCGAGCGAATTTATCATAGTACATACCAGAAGCCACAAAAGTGCGTCTCGCCCGAAAAGACCCTTAATACTCTAGTGTGCGAAAACGACAGATTACCTCCCTGTGGTCGTGACACTGGCCACTCTAGACTTCCACCCTTCCGCCCCTACTGCTTTTACAACTTCTCTAAATTCCTCCCGCCCGCAATACTACCCTTCCAACCGTAGGAGGATTAAACAATCGTCGAGGCTGTCAGAGTAACCCACCCTAGAACCACCCCTATCTGGACCCTGCTAATTTATCATCCAATGCCCGAGAAGAACTTACAAGAACGAGTCCTTTCCGTCGAAACGGAGATTACAGGCATACCGTCACCCAGATGAAGATGGAGAAAAATGAAAATCGCTGGCTGGACCGACAACAGATCCGACAGCTCGACAGGAAGCCGAAATGCCGGAGCTTAACCGCGCGCGCCATCCCCTACGTAAGGGAGCAGCTCCGGCCGGTAGTGGGGGGTGCGAGGATGGCCGGTGGGGGCGAGCTTTTGCAAGCTCGTGGCGCCACTTAGGGGTGAAGCTCAGCCCGCCAGGAGGAGGGTGTGGGAAGCACGAGCAAGCGAGCGAGGCTCGATCCTAGGGTTCAGTCAGTCGTGCGAGGAGCGAGACTCGCGACGGTTGAAAGGCTCGGCGTGAACGCGCTGCTCACCCCTCTCGGCAACACCGTACCCTCGGGACAGGCTCCACCTGTTTATCATCCCGTCGCGGTGTACCCACCGGACATACGCAACGTGCTGCGAAGGCAGAGGAAGAAAATGTTACCAGCACCGTCGTGGACGCTCCGGACGGAGAAGAATTCAGGGCCCATCGACCTGTACACGAGATAATCATCGTGAGGAAAGGGGTTGGACGCGTGCCGGCACCCTGGCCCAGTGATCTCGGCGCGATTAGGCAGCTTAATTGATCAGGTACGATATCGTGTGTCAAGCAGCTGTTAACCGCGATACGCATACTCGACACGAAGGGTTGCAGCCACAGTGAACCCCTTTTCCAGTCTCTTTCTATTCACGAGTTCACCCTGCTCTTGCTTTCCTCTTTTTCTCCTTCTTCTTCTTCTTCTTCGCTTTGCATCGATGGCCTCTTTCCGTGGTATTTCTATGTCATTCTCTGCCCTCCTGCTCCCGGCCCTCGCTGTTTTCCGGCCTCTCGGCTGATTAACCGTGAAATGGGGTGATTACGGGACACGACACGCGCACCTACGTAAATGCGCGTGCATTGTAACGACGGCGGATGGGAACAGGGAGTGCAACGTGACCTCGTGGCGGATAGTCTTCTTTTCGTCCGCGTACTCGGTCGGTAGGGGCGCCCGATCGGGGGTTGCCAGGGGCTGGTTTTTTTCCGTGGACACCACGGCAGGTTCTGGCCCCCGGGACGCGATTTTCCTGCTCTTCGACGTGGCCTAGGGGAAGGTTCAGGGTCACATAGACGCGAGCGTGTTTTGTATATTGTACACTTTCGAGTGCTGGCTCGTGAAATTTTTATGAAATGCTTAACGTTCACTTCGGGGGGCGGATAAGTGCTTTTGCGGGAGGCACGGATTTTTGGCTGAATAATTTAGAGGATGGAACAAGCATTCTTTTATGTATTTTCTGGGGGAATACAAGGTAAATGTTGATAAAAATAAAGGAATTAAAATTTGAGTGAAAATTTGAGTGTTTTGAAGGGTACAGTTTTGTTATAATTGATATTTCCCAGAAGCATAATGATCATTATGGAGGCAAGAGTGCCTAAGAGCGAAGTTCAAGGCAAACGTTAATAAGGCTAATGTATACATCGATTCACTGTTTCAAGATGCAACCAGCCACTACACAATCCCTCGGAGCAGAGCAACTTTCTCCTCTCTTAATCCCTCTGTATTTCTAGTATATTACTTGCAACATTAGAATCCCATTAAATTCATAATACACCGTTTCTCTCTACCAAAGTAAGCGCGCAGCAACGATACCTACAATGAATTTTTCAAAATACTCCTCGCCGTAATTACGTGCGAAACAATCAAGCGCAATTAGCCGCGACGGACGGCTACGTCGACCTGATCTTTTTCTTTCACGCCACGTCGCGTCCTCAATCAACCCTATTCCAGATTTCTTCCGCCCCGTAGTTTCATTTCCATCTTGGCAACGTTCGAAAATCTCCTCTATCTCGATCAATGAACTTGGGAACCGAGAGCCGAAAAGTAAGCACACGTCTTGCGGAATAGCGGAGTTTACGGCCTAGCGAGAGCGGATAGGATCGATATTTAAGGGGAGAAAAAAAGGAATCCGTGCACGAAAATTTCTCAACTTTAAAGCGAGCCTGCAGTCGCTGCCTTAATTGCGATGCAACGTGAGATACAACAGTGATTATATTTTTTCTTCTAATTAATTACTCTTCTGCGCTTCGTACGTTGCAACGACTGACCTACTGTTTAACTTTTCCTTGTCCACTGCTCGGAGTAAATAATCCTTAAGTGCACGCAATTGAAACTCGGAATATATTTTACTTTTAAAAATTAATATTGAAATTTTACGTGTCTCTTTTTGAAAGTATATAGAAAGCATTAACACAATTCGCGCTTGCATAATGTACAATATTTTCCTTCTCATAATTGAGAACCTAAGTTCACAAAGTTTGGCCGGTCATTCCAGAAACATTATTATTAACAATATTATTAATACAGTACCGAAAAGTTTGATTCGTTTAATGCATCGTGGCCAGCGGTATCCAATTCGATTATCGACACAGCTGACTTTCAATTTCTGGTGGAAAAATGATGTGCATCAGTGGCCGACTGTTGTGCATTACTGGTTACACGGGCTGCAATAACGTTCCTTGAATTAAGGCTCGATTTAAATGCGAAACAATAACGGGCGTGTGCGACGGTTGTATTTCTGGCTGGCGCTGATTAAATTTCAAACTCGATCGGGTGTGGCATAAAGCCGATTCGTGATTTGAAAACCACTTTTTGTTTCGCCTGTCTGCCCCGTGTACACTCGTCACGGGTGGATCGACGAACGTTTGAGCTCAAGGGTCGTTTGAACTCGATATCTCGTCAGCATGAGTACGTCGCTGTCGAGCCGCGACCTAAATGATTTTAAAAAGAAGAAAATCCCAGTCTCATCCCGGGAGAGAAAGATGGAAGAGGGAGAGAGAGAGAGAGAGAAAGAGAGGGAGAGAGAGATAGGAGAGGAAGCAAACGGTCGCATGACGTCTCTCGGGCAGCTCGTTCGCATTTGTGCAGCTGCGATTCACAAAAGAGAAGAAATGCAAGGCCGTGCATCGTATCGCGGAAAATCGCGAGATATTTACGAAAAATTCTGCACTCCTGTCGGTCGACGCGAGAACCGGCACGCTTCCACGGGATAATTGCAAATTACAATTCTCTTCGCCTCCAACGTCTCTCGTTGTTTCGTTCATGCAGCAGCAGAGGACCTCTGCGCATCGAATATCACAATTTTAATTCATTTGCACGTGTATAGATGGAATTGTCTAGGGTACTGAAAAATGTTTTATTGTAAAGTTCAAGGGCTTCGCAGATCGTTACTATGTCTTCTTTAAAAGGGATGGTACACGATTTTTATGTAAAATCGTAATTTCGAAGATAATAGTAAATAAGTGGTAATAAAATAGAAGTTACGATTTTATCCAAAGGTGGTAGATAACCGTTTAATGAAGAAAATTGAAGGTACTTCGAGCTTGTAGTAGGCATAATGAAACATCCAGGTCGAAGCCCTCCAGATTTTACATGAAACATTTTTCAAACTCACTAACAAGTCTGCCGATATTCGAGTGATTCGATTAAAGTCGGGCACTCTTTATGAAATACTACACTGCTCGAAATAATTAGAGGACCACCCAATCCATTAGCTCTATTTACCATCGCAGCGCGCAATATTTGAAAATCTATTTTATGCCGAATAATAATAAGTACAACGAAAATATTTCCTTTGTCCCTCATATTTGTCCAATTTCTGCAGAATTTCTTGGAAATCCAACCTACTAAATTACGTACTTCGAGAAATGCCTGCCATTTATCAGAAGAATTAGCAACAGAATTTATTCGAATATAACGTATTCGTAACAGCATGAAATTTTCCCTCGGTTGTTTCTCGAAATTCGCCCACGTACGCGCGCCTTTGTTCCGGCTAGGTATTCCGTGGACTGGAGGCACGTAATGAAAATTTGTCTCGCATGAATCTCGGGCCGTGGAGCGGCGCGCAATGAACATTTATGAAGAGAACACGATATTTATCTCCTCCAGTCAGGGGAAATGCTTTAAAAAAAAACCCTTCATTTATAAACCTTCGGGGGGCAGTGATCCGCACACACGGTTCATTGGAGTTTAACATTTCTTACGCAAGGCTTGCACTCGAGCAACCCCCTGCCCTTTGTGCGCAGAAACGCCAGGCAACGTTCGAAATTTCATTGTAACGCAAGTGAACTGTTATCGAGGCAGCAGGTTAAACACAGTCGCGAATTAAACTTAACGAGGGGTAACGAAATTGGGACGAAAATATTCATCGTTCCTATAACGGGTTGGCACGAGTTGAAACGAGTCACGCTCGAAACGTGTCACGTTGGTGAAACACGAGACAATAATTGCTTTATCAAATTTACCATTACGAAAATATCCGCCGTCAACTAAATGAAGCAAATGGATACTTCGCTTCGAGGTAGGATCGAAGTCTTTTTCTCTGAGGTAAAGTCGGAGGAAGACCGATGACGTGGCAGAAAAAAGACGCGATGGAAATGTGGGTTCGGATAGAAATATCGGCGACAAAGAGAGCAAAGGGGGTGAGGAAAACGCGAAAGTTGCGATTCCCACGAAAACGTGTGTGCCTGGTTGACGAACGCGGAGCTCCTGAGCGAAGCAGCGCAAACGATATTATTCGTACACCCTTTGTTAAGCCAGCTGCGCCCATTTTGTACGTATATACACACACAACTTTGTATATATGAGTGTACAGCTGGTACAAGGTTGCACACCTAAAACGTGCCGCGCGTCATAAGCTGCCGGTCTACCGCACCCCGTTTTAACTGCACACACGGGCCAACACACCCTCTGCAGTGGGATATACGTGGACATTGGGGTTAAGTAGCATGGCAGAAGAATTTTTCATACCAAATTTCCTTGCTGTTTAGGAGTCTAGATCTAATCGTAGTCATACACAGGATCGATGAAACAGAAACTACCCTTAGTATCGTATGAATTAATGTGGGAATGTACATGGGACGGTTTGAAGAGAAAGATCAGAAAATTCGGGGGTGCGTGTGAATGTTAATGTCGGTCTGCGAGTCACCCCTGCTTGAGCGATTAGTCACTTTCTGTTCTAGTGACGCAAATTATTTGCTACCCTTTTATTTGTTGCTCGCTCTATTGCAGATAAGATGGTCTTATTATTTTTTGTATTTCTTCCTGTATTTTTATTCAGTTTTAAGACACTTGTTCAGAGCTACTGCCCACTTATAGCGAGTACTATGTCTTCATTGAATTCTGTTAAATGAACTTACTCGGTTACTTTTCCGCAATACCAAGGCCTACGTGCATCGTTGCCAGTACAAGGGTATGCAAAGTTATGAATAAAAAATTAGGACATGCTTCGCCGATCAATCGATATCTCGTCCAAACGTAACGACAGAGTTTAGACTAATATTTTATTCCTCTTTGTTTCGACGAGCGACCATCAGAGGCTCGCTTTTACGAATTCCATAACGTGAGACTGGTTTCGCAATAAATTAACATAGAGTACAATACCTCGGCGCATGAAATTCAAATTTCATCTGGTCAATTAAAAACGAACCTTCGGACGTGAAATCTATTTGGTTTATCAAATTCAATGTCGCTCAAGCCTTAAAAGATTCGCAATTAATTGGGAACGTGGAAGCCAAGAAAATGGAGGCCGCTGAATTAGACTTCCCTCTTTAAAACCGACCCCCATTATGCGCCACGATACCAGCTCCGCTTCCGTCGCCAATTTTTTCCTTTCGACGAAGCTAATTATCGAATCAACGTTTCTTATCCCTTCGTGTGTATCCGCTAATCAAGCACACCTTCGGAAACATTTGCTAGACGCGCGACGCGGCCAAAGTTTTTAAATAAACAGCGAAGAATGTCGGGCGTCGATATTTTCATGGAGCTACGAAAAAATTCCAATAACGCTGGCGCAAATTCGCAGTAATACCGGGGCTCCGTTATAGACGAGCAGGTAAATAAAGCCGGCGATATTTTCCAGGCTATACGAGGAATTTAATTCCTGGAAAATAAAGTTAGCCGCAGCGATCTGCGTATACGTTTCGCCTTTCTTCCGTTCCATTTTTCTTTCCCCCTTCTCTATATCACAACTATCAATCGATATAGCCCCACGCCCAAGGTCGCGCGTGCAGAAAAATTTGTGCAGATCGGCGCTCCACTATTTACACACGTGTTATTTGCACACCGGCTATTTTCCCGCGTGGAAATCAAAGATAATCGCCAGGTTTTAGCCTGCCCGCGTTTTATTTTAATTTACCTCCGACGCTCTATACAGAAAACGGTAAACAATAACGAAGCGCAAAGCGCGAGAACTTGGGACACGCGTGTGATCATCTATCGTGGAAACGGAAACTGCAAATAGAAAGGGTCACGGTTGAACATTTTGTATCTACGGTCACGAGCGGAGCTGGTTAAACGCAGCCGCGTTCGCTCGACCGCTGTAAACCAAAATTGTTTCTATTTTTTTTTGGAGTTTCGAACCGCGGTGTAGTGGACGCACGTGTCCCACTGTTCCTGCATGCACGTAACATACACATGTTATACAGTCCGTCCCTGTTATCGATTAAAAAATAAAGGGGAGCGTGTACCGCGCTGCTTCATTTTGGGGGAAGCAAGAGCCGACCACACATTCAATAATTAAAATTCATTGTCCACGCGGGTCTTTTATCCGTTGAAGCTACGAGGCCTCGAAACCTTGACCCTTTCACCGAAACGTACAAATCGATAATTATCGAAGTAGACATTCGTGTCAGATTTAAGAAATGTGCCGCTAATACCGAACGACTTTAGAAACTTATACATTTTCGATGTGAAATGGGACACACTATTTTTGAACAGGGGAGAAGATTTAATCGAACGAAAAAATGTTATACATCGTTGGGGTCAGAGTTTATTGACCCGTTTAACTCCCAGTGTTGCACCGGCGTAATACTCGTTTTAAAAGTGCGTAAAATTCTATCGCCTGTTTATATTTAACTTTTGTTAGCAACCATCCGTAGCTTTCCTGGTGGTAAAGTATATTTCAATGCTTTCGGTTGAGAAAATCAAACATTCTGTTCAAAAATTTATTGTGGGTTATTACTTCAGGCCGACATCATGTGTTTCCTTATACTTCTCAAAGGAATCAGTGGAGAATAGAGGTAAGTGCTTCGTTTCTGATTTAAAAAAAGTCCCAACAACAACGATATTTTCCATTTAAAACTAACAAGATACAATATACCTATATATCAGTCTCATAGTTTTGAAATAACGGTTTAAGGGTCTGGGCGTTGAGGTTAATTGAAAAAAAATTGCAACAAGCTGGATGAAGGATGTTGCAGCAGATATTTTTAATTGATTCGAGGGAAACGAACGCATCGCTCGTGTACGCCTGGTGTGGTGTAGTGCATGCATCATAGCCGTGCATGCATCCCCTATGCACACAGAGTCACAGAGTGCATGCGTGACGCATATAGGCCGCGTTAATGGCCGTCGATTCCGTTCGTTTGCGAAAGTAGAATCAGGAAATGTCCGATATCGTAGCCCGGCCAGGAGATCGAGTGTGTTCTCTAATGCCAGATACGTGGCCTCAATCAGCGCCAGTCCAGGAACGTCTGCTGTCCGCGTAAATCCACGTGCTCCAGTCTATAAGCGATATCGAGCTAGCATTACCTTATAAACTTGGCCCAGTGGTACACTGACTAGCGTACATGCGGTTCCATCCTTACACAGTACGGTTCAATGCTAGAAACTGGAAAATCAGGCTATTTAAACGCATCCTTCTCATTACGAGATTTATTCGAGTACGGCGATTTTAACATGATTTAGTTAACATAGGTGTAGACTTATCATCGAGCTGGAAGAAATCCAGACTATCTCTGTTATCTATTTTCTAAGGCACTTGAAGAATCATCAAAATCCCTTAGACAGTGTGCTTTGAAAATATTAGGTATCTACTTGGACCCGTTACATTAATTTGATTCTCCTTTGAAGCTATTACCTACTTGGAGCCATTACATTAATTTTATTGTACGAATATCTGTACTGGAGATTTAGCACTAACCTCTCAGTGACACTGTACGCGCGACATCCGATTGGTACTCCATCACATTTAATCGCTTCGAATTAATCTGGAGCGTTCGTTACTATCGCGAAAATGAATAACATTGTTGACTGACCGAATCCATCAATGTCGAAGCAACTCGGCCGTTCCGCGTGCCTGTAATGCCGCGTGGAAAGAGTGCATCCTGGCGAGCGGGAAAATCGATGAAGATTCGGGTAACTTTTATTGCGCTCCACTTTGTTTCTCGCCCGCCCCACCCTCCGCCACCCGCCACCCCGTCGGTGTCATAAGGGAAGAACCGTGAATAACCAGCTAGCACGAAACTGCCTGGGGCAACGCTTTCGTGAACTTTCATGAACTTAACGGTATGCGAGCATTGTTCACCCTGCCTGATAGCCCCCACCGGGTATTAACCCATTAACATCCCCCCGGCCTACATTAACTTCGGTTGCCAACTATAATTGGCATTATATATCCCAGTCTGTTTCATCCGGTCGCTGCATTGGGCAAGCAGGAATTTAGTGCGCCGATTAACGACCAATTACCACCCAGATAATCTTACATTCCTGTCGAAACGGAGCTTCGCATCGCAACACACGTAACGGGGCTTTTCAGGCGGAAGTCACAAATAAGTTTAAACAGCGAATGGATGAAAAAGCTATTTAAAAGTCTACTTCCTACATTATTCATACCACCGTGCATATACCTTCTTACATATTAAAATTTAAAAAGCATATTTTCAAGGCAGATGGGGAAGATGGAAACGAAAAAGCAAGCTAATCTTCATTTAAACGCGCAACTCAGGGTCCCCGGCATCGGCAAGTTGAATTCAAATTTTTTTTTCCCTCCAAATCAACATTCCCTCCAGCGAAACTGATCTTACATTCAAATCAGAACCATCTGGGGAATACCTCGAACTCGATTCCACCAATTCGGATCGTATCGTGGACGTGAAGGCACCAATGAAGGTGCATCCTCGTGTACGTGCGTACGATTCTACGTGATTTCGCGAAACAGGAGGAGGTTTAATAACAAGTATTGTTACACCCAGGTGTGTTGTCGTTTTACATATGAGGCATTGAGAGCAAGAACGGACTAACCCACATTGAAAACAAAATTTGTCCTATTTTATATGATTAGTACAGCCTATTTGAATACATTATCACTACTAACTCAATTTCGCAAAGATGTGGGTGTTCCGTATTTTGTTCTCAATGCCTCGTATTAAATATTACAAATTGTTAGCCACGACTTTCTTCTCAATGAATATACTGCGCTCGCGACAATAATTATTCCCCACGAAACGGTCATTGGAGCAAAGGGGCGTGTTGTATCTATACCTCGTCCAATTGATCTGATTTATTTGATACTGCGATTCCCTACTGTAAATCGAACTAGAAGACTCTAGGGAATAAGTCTCCTCGCCCGTGAAATTAATCTTGTAGGTAAGGGTCGGCGTTGAAATGTCAATCGTGAAATGAGACACGCGACCCAGCGCCACTTTTACGCGCGAAAGTTTCAGGATTCCCTGCATAGTTTTGGCCTTCTGTCGTCACGTTTCACGATGATACCGCTGTGACGAGTATCGCCGACCGCGAGTGGAATGTAATGACGTTATCGTCGAGCTGCAGTCGATCCTAAAGTCCCTCTACGAGGTGGCTGCATGCCTTTGCGCCAAATTCTATTGGCGAACGTAGTTTTGCATGCGATGCGAGGCACAACAAATCGCATTTGATGTTGGTATTGATATATCGCACAGTCGACGTACGTCATGGGCCCGCTCTCCCCTGTGCATCGCTTTATGCGGCTCGACATTGCGCTAGAAAGCTTGCAAAACGACGAACAATGCATGGTATGGCATGAAGAATGTGCACTTGAAAGGACAGGAGGATTTTTCATTTTTATTCCAGCTTTTTATTGGTATGTAGAGTGGTGTGATGTTCTTCTTAATTGCGGTCAGGATTTTGGGGGATGGAAAGTTTACGCAGGTGGTACTTAATTGCATCTCGATGCTCTTGGAGGAAAAATTTAGAAGAGAAAAGTAATTTGGATTTGGAAGGTGTGAATTTTAATTTTCTAGTTATGATGAGTTGTATAGTAGGTGCTATCGCTATAACGCAATATAAGGGTGATTGAGAAAGAGTATAAATATTTCTTTGACCCAACATAGCTCGAAAATAAAGCTACAGACACTTTAATATTTAATTTGATATTTTGAATAAATTCCCCACCAAGTGCTCAATTCTACGTTAAAGATTCAATCTCGACAGCCATAGTCTCCTATCCGAAGTTTAATTATAATTCTAACAAGATTGAATTTAATCAGGAAGTAGCACATTAGAACTTATCTATTGCTCGTAATGAGCATAACTGTTTGATTTCATGTAGTTGAGAAATGCTCGGGACTATGGCATCGCACCGGGTGCACTGTCTATTCTTCTTTGTTCCCCAGCCGTACAAGTGCCAGCCAATCGAACCAACTATCGTTTGCCGGTGATCGCGTCAATCACGCCGCAGTTGTGTTTCAGCATTTCTTTATACGGCGACCGACGATCCATTTTGTTGCGTGCAACGATGCACCACCTCAGCAAATTATTATACGAACGTATTGCGCCTGCGACCGTGATCCCGCGAGCAGTATAATAACGTTATCTCTGCGCTGCAGCCAATCTCGAAACCCCTGCAGTGACACCTGGTACTTTCGGTATTCGATGCAGGTGCATTGTTCCCACGTACTTTTGTCTAACGGACTGTATTCAAACCAGTCGCAATTATCCTATTTCGCGCTTCTAAATCGCACGTGGGAGAGATATATGTGGGAACGCTACGTTACACGGCTTGTAGAACTTTATAATCCTTTCTTTATGCTTTTAGCTAGTTTTAAGGTATGCTTGAAAACAGAGATTGGGGTTTCCACATTTTTTGGATTACTTTCTGTGGCATTTTGACTTACACATTTTTCTATTTAATCGCCCATAAACGCGGAATATAAAAATTTGAAATCCTTTGGTCATTTTAATCTCGAACGATTAAATTTCTAACAGAGCTACACTATGCAAAATATATAGTAATATTTCCAAATTAGAATCGTGATAATGTCTTCACATTACATACGCACATGACCCAAGAGCCACAATTAGTATTCTCGTGCTCCTACTCTACGCTGATTATCCTTGGGAAAAGTCTAACAAAGGGAATCTAGAATCCAGTCCTGAACATGAGATGATCTTTAGAATTAGTGGAACTCGAATACTGCAATACATATAACTTGCTTAACTTCAGACTTAGTTCATCATGTAAACCTTTAATTACTCGAACGCTCTGTCTGACATATTACGGCGTTGAACTACTTGGGCGCTTGAACGTAGAATTAACAGAGGCCGAGTATACTACTTAAACATTATTCACAGTACATACATACTCCTAGGCTCTGTTGAACTCCGAATCTTCGTATCTGTACCGAAACCGCGTACTTCTTACTGTCTAGCGGCAAGGCTACATCTTCCTCGTGCATTCCGCGTCGAGAACTAAGCACCCCAAGGATGCACACGACAATATCCCCCGTTCCATACAAGAACCGCTGCACGGAAAGTGCACTGTTTCCCGTAAGAATTCCCCTCAGACACCGGCCTATTTAACGGTACGCCAGGCGTGAGGACAAACCTCGAATTAAACCCGCACCGTCGATCGATCAAGCGCTCGCCTGCTCTCGAAGCGTATTCACCGCAACGATCAGACGATCTATCATTAAGGCCTCCGAACGATTTAATAATACATTCTGAAGCGATGAGAGCACGCACGGGGCAGCCCGATTAGGTCTATCGTTGACCAATCGACGGCAAGGGGTGCAACGCCGCATAACTCCGGCAGGCTACGAAGGAACGTTAATTACCAAGGCAACGTTAATTCACCAGCGGCAACGATGCCGTCACTATATTATAGACTCGCCTAGCGGTCAGCGTGACGATAATAATTACGTTAATAACAGCAATGGTAATTACGTTATCTATTTAGCACAACCGATCTCCCCGCTACCCGGTCCACCTCCCATTCCTCGTCCTCCTCGTTCGTTTTCGTTCACCCAAAACCCTTCCCCCCTCGCTCCTTCAATGCGCGAACCGCAATCGCGGTTGCATTGTCGAAGGCTAGCTTTGCGTGACGTGATACAGGCAATTCCGAAAGATCTCGATTGACGAGCGAGGGCTTTGCGCGATCGAGCTTCTCGTGATTACCGTCCAGCCTTCGTCCGTTGTCCAATTTCGCCTGTCGCTTGATACTAGAGTGCGCTAAACATATCCACGCGCCTGTGTGTCGGTGCTCGCATGAATATGTATGTACATTCGCAGGACGCGTGCATCTATGTGCCCTCGACGTCATCGTTGGATCCTCTTACGGACGGTACGTGCACGGACGTATGCCTCGAGTACGTAAGCCCCTGTGTCATCCCTGTTGCCGCCCCGACTAAACCGTCTGCTCCATCTTCAGACGGAATAATTTACAAGCGTCTGCGAAGATAGCTTGCGTCTGCAAAGATAGCTTACGTCTGGGAGCATCGATTCCAGGGATAGAGACACTTTCTCTCGCGGACAGTGGTTCATTCATGGAAATAGTGGACGAGCTGGGTTCAGTGGTGATTCAGATATTCGGGGTTTTACTATTTACCTTGTTACACTCTGCGGGGAGAATACTGAGTAAGGATCGTTGAACGAGGTCGGTTAGGGAATCACAGAGTCAACGTGAATGTACTTTCACGTAAGTTCTTGTAGTTGCAAGTAGGACTGAGAGCTTTTAGCCATGTGAAGTGTAGATGAAAATTTAGTTCGCTGGGGAAAGTGGGTAATCAATCTTGAGTCAATGTTGATGTGAGATAGAAAGTGGACAACGTCAGGCAGAATGAAATTACATACCAAGTTTACGAGCTATCGGTGTACTGATCAGCTAAAGTGTTCGCGACATCTATACATTCTTGTAGACATAGTGATGGAGACAACAGGAATGGCACAGAACAAGAATTTCTGTCAGAATTCAGCAGTAATTTTTTCCTATGCTAGGTGATTATTTACTCTAATTAAGCTAGCTAGCAAATTAACTTTCTATTCTAAAACACGTTCAAATTGATGAGCCTGATCTTCCAAATCACACACAAAACTCAGAGCTCGAGATAAGACAGAAATTCTGCTTAGTTTTGTAAAATTGGCTGATCGAGACTCGATCATAAGATTCTCGCTAGCACATCCGTTGGTAACCAACACAGCTCTTCGATTTTTAAGCGTAATACTGGAAAAACCACCAAGCACACGCTAAAATATTTATACTCTTTCCGCGTGCGAGACTTTTCAGAAATACACCGGAACGAACCAACATTGACATTTTAAAAACGAGTATTTTTCGCGTTGCGGCAATACCCAGAATTACGCATATTTACTCGGCAGTATTAATCACTCGAGTTTGTAAATCAATAAATTTCGGCTGAATAAATGATTGTGCATGCGCAGTGCACCTAAATACATATTCAAAGAAAAAAAAGCCTAGCTGGTTTAATTTGGTGGAATTTTAATAACCGTAAGCCCCATTATTAATGGGGTTCGTATAATCCTATTAATGTTTCGTTGAGGAATTCTCTATCAGTGCTTGTGCATTCAGAAATTTCGCATGCACGAGCATTGTATCTTTCTGGTTCCTTGACACCATAAATCTGGCAGATTTAGAGGAAGATTTTTCCTTTCATAAGTAAATAAATAATTCTTATGTTAATTAGAATTCAAGTAACAAGCGAGAACATACAGGCTATATAGTGAAGAAATTTTTCGAGCAACCGCTGCCGTCGTGAAAAGGTTAATTCACTTATAGTACAGACATCTTAAGAAGAATAAAATTTCCTGCTGCAATCTAACGTTATATATAATTCCCCGCATAAACAGCAGGTGAACAGCATTATTTGCCATTAGTTGGCGTAGACGCATCTAAGTATACACTGGTGTATTTGCACAGTAATTAGTGATTCGATTATATTATTCGAGCACGGTTGGGCGACAGGCGAAATTAAAAGCCATATTGCCGGAGCCGGAAGTCAGCGTATAACGCGACGGAAAATAATACCCCACTGGGCATTCTCCTTTCATTGTCGCCGAATTCTGCGATAATTAATGCCCCGTTCACGTAGAAATATGACGCTAATGAGATCTCGTGAAGTTTATACTGTACATTACTCGACCAGCGAGCCGCAATATGGCGCGCAGAGCCATGCGTTCAAGCATTATTATACATTTCCATGTTTTAATAATGAGGAAGTCGTTCCTGCCTCGCGGAATCGATACTTCCCCACTTTTGCCAGGCATGGGCCTGTCAGCAATCCGGAAATTCAATATTGTTTATGGAAAGAAAGAATTCGGTTAAACAACACGGCGATACAGTTGGAACAAATTTGATTGGTTGTATGAAATCGACGAGAATGTACCTCAACACAGTGTTTAGCTACTTTTCTGTTTGTCGAAAACGAGAAATTTATGTTCAATGTACATATTTTAAACTAATTCTAAGGGGGATGATAGTAATGAAGTATAAGAATATTATCTTGAATCACGTGAAAAGATGCACAGCGTGAAGTTGAAGACCTAATTATCCCGCAGATTAGGGCGCATATTGAATACATGACGTAATGTACACACGTGGCTCTTACCCATGAGAATGATCTCCATTGATAGGTTTCGAGGTACCATTAATAGTATAATATTCAATTGAAACGCACTGTGAATTATCCAGCCTAATTACGCGGTGCGTTTTACCACTGACCGTTCCTCATTACGTATTGATTTCTATAGGTACGGGTAGAAGCTATTACTCCTTATTAACCGACGACTACGATATAATGCCGATATAATGATGGTTAAAGGTCAACGTCAAGCTAATTGAAGGAATAGTGGAAGGAAATAAAATTGTTTCAATGGCACGACAGTGATACAGGTCAACGATAAGGAGCAGCAATTAGCAATAAAATAAAACGTCGAGGTGTGAATTCTTACTTCCCAATCAATAGGAAAATATTCAGCACTCACTTCACGAATGCTATTTCTCTGAATCCTCTTAACAGGAATTTAGCAGAAGGCAGGAAAACCATAGTGCACAGATTGAAAGACAAAATATCTCAGCAAATTCAATCCCCTAATGCTCGTAATCTATAAACGTGTCAAGTATTTCATCCTTGCTAGGAATGTAGAAATACATCATCGCGTTCCCCAGCGCGAAATACTTCTCGCTGATACGAAAGCGGAACAGTCGCGAGTAACCGCTACATTTATTAAACAATTAACACCGACTTTCTTCTGATCGTTTAACGACAATTAATCTCGCCGCAATAGCTACTTCATTTACCCGTGCTCGTGGAAAGAAAAAGCGCTCAGACCGCGCAAGAACTCCCGTCGAGTGAGACCCCGCGTTGAAAGGCCGCGAGCATAATTAATGCGTGCGCGGAAAAACAGCGCGGATGAAGAGAATGCCAGCTAGAACCGACTTGAAATTTTTATCCGCGGAATTCCCCTGCCCCTCCCCACCTGGATGAAGAGAATTGAGAGAAGTCGCTTTCTTTTCCCCGGGCATTGAGAAACGATACGTACCAGGCAGAAATGTGTCATTCCGCTGAACGAAACCTGTAGAACCGTTTTTCCTTTAGGAATTAACACCTTAAGCATTGGCGAAGGTCGCCAGCAAGGTCTGAGAGGGTATAGTCACGTACATACAACGGGAAGTTTTTCTTCTAACTGTTGTTTACTTTCCCATTTCTTTTTGCCACGCCGTCGGTATTCCCCTCCGTTGGAATTAAATGCAAAACTTAATTAAACTGCGCCCTTGCACTGCGATTTAATTAATTCGACGTTAGTCGAAGACTTATAATTATCAGACAATTACTACGGAGTGTTATATAATTTTCATTTAACGCGACCTTGCCCCATGCCTCCCCTTTCTTTTTAACTTGTTAACAGCTTGTTGACGCTGAATGAAAACGAGACAATTGCATGCACACGTTACTTGTTTATTTTATTTTATTGGGCCTTTACACTGGATCACTGAGCGAATTTATTAAGTGGGTGGAAAAGGTTTGCTCAGTGTTAGGCGATGCTAAGTGTGCGGAAATATCTTTTTCATTTTCAATACATCTACTTGTAATTTTTTATCAGAAAGTGGCAAAGTGGCAAAATGATAGCCAAGGGAAATACTTTGATTAAAAGAAACTTGAAATATATATCTTTGTTGGGTTGGTGCTCCTTTGTTTGTGGAAGCGATACAATGTCACGGAAACTCAAAAGAATAAAATGAATAAAATAATTAAAGAGTAACAAATATTTTCATTCGAATTCATATGCACCCACCTAATACTTTTAAGGAAAACCTAACTCCGACCTAATGATTAGAATTTATAGAAACTTGCATACTGAATGTCCTTTGTTTCTCATAAGAAGAGGAAGTATTGTGTTCGGGAGGAGAATTTTCTTCATAGTTATTTCCGTCAGCTATGATAATAAAAATGTTCTCCGTACGCCATTATGAATGAAATACCCTATCCCTATGGAAACCTTTAATCAATTTCATTCTTCTTTTTACTCTTTAACGAATCTCTGTTCACGGTTCACAGTTTTTACACCAACGCACTCTCGGCTATTATTCAAGCGTGGGAAAAGATTTCCAGAAAATAAAAAAAAGGCATGTACGAGTCAAGTTTGAAATGTCAGAGTGTTGTTAGAGGTCATAAACGAGCGGAGGCGTTTCCCTGCGATACACTTGTAAATTTACTAATAATTAAGCCTAGCCCTTCGGGAACTGATATCGAAGTTTCACACAACTCCTTCGAAAGAACTAGCAATTTCAACAGTTAAAGAATTCTGAGATTTTATTAAACAACAGTGCAATAGAATAATAAAACATGAAAATATTTGCTACTAAATACTATTAAATACTATTTAAAGAATCTTCTGCAATTAAATACTATTTAAAGAATCTTCTTCCCAATTCTTTGAATTTATTAATTAACGAGTTTAAACCTGTGGTTGGCGAACAATGCGCCGCGCAAGTAGCACAAGTAAAGCTCAGAAGCGGCAGCCGTGAATCGTGCACCTGTATCACTGCGTCCTGAGACTCCAGACAAAATTAGATGCAATGCTAAAGGAGCATTCCAATCATTTTTCACAAAGACGCAGCTGGCACTTGAAAAGTGTGTTCGCCAAAGTTTTAACGACATGAATTTTTCATAGTTCCACTTTCCATCGATTTACATAGGGAAACAGATCTACAGCTTGGTCACCCCGATCCTCGGCATTAATTCGTGAATAAAGGCATATTAGGCATGCAAGAAAGTACGAGTTACACACATACCTATCTGTTGTATAGTTGTTCCAGCAGTGCTAATATACTCATGAGCTCAAAATACTTAAATCCATCAAGTACTAGATAGAAAGTCAAAGAAATTCGAGTAACAGTTGAAGAATCGTAAAAAGAACTTTAGTAAAATTGGGGGTGTTCGAATTTCAAACAGTGCAGTGCTTAAAGAAGGCACGTTTCTCAAGGCCGTGCACTTGAGTGCATACAGTTAGCACGTTTAGGTAGAAGCGAGAAAGCCCAACGCTCCACTGTCTCGGTTTTCGAACGAGAAACATTGCCAGCGGATTCCCTAAGTGGCGAAATCTTTCGTTAATTAAATCTTCCTCGGTTCGGTGACCTCGCGGCTTAACACCCGCCCAGCTTTCTCAACTATTTTACCTTTACGCGCGATTTTAGCGGCACGCTGAAACGCTGTTACACGAGTGCGCGATCTACAGGCCAGAAATATGCAACGAGGCCTCCATTCTTAAATTAGAAGACATAACACTAAAGTTCTTCAAAAAAGATACCAAAAAACCAAGAATCAGTGTCACAAAAAATACTTGAATATCATGACACAATTCTGCATTTCTTAGCAATTAATGAGACTCATTGCCACGCAATTCCAACGATGCGAGAACAACAATGTGTCGCTTAAAAAGAATATTCACCCATGAAAGAAGAACAACGTCCGAATGAACGCCCCAGTCATTGTAAAACTTGACAATGAAACACAGCTCGATGGACACCGCGACGCGAATCGAAGTACAATTAGCTCAGAATTTATTCCCCTTTCACAAAAGGTGCTCGCTGCTCTCCGATGTGCACTGCGCGGGCTACTCCTTTCATCGTTGCCCGCTCGAAACTTCAACAGCGGCAATAATTAACCGTTTGATTTACTGCCGTGGAAAAGGTCACGGTTATTTACGGGGGGGGGGGGGGGGGGGGGGGGCTGAGCGCGGGTGAAAACGATTGCGAAAGAGTCTCCTCTGACTACTCGAGATTCCTTGGAAATTAATTCCCCGTTCAGAGAGTTGCACCGAAAATTCAATCACCTCAGAAGCGCCAGCGAGCTTTGAAAGCTTCGGAGAAGAACGCCCTCGACACGGCGGCTGCCTTTCAACCCCGGCCGTCTTTTCAGCCGAGGCAGCACGCTTGGTCCACGGCGTTTGATAAAGATAAAAGATTATTTACGCGGATAGATTTGTTGCGCGGAACGAAACTCGAGTTTAGGTAACTTTCGGCGGGCGCATCCGACGTCGAACTCTGCTCTTAACTCCCGCGGAAAGTTCGGGAGCTTAATCGACTCGACGGGACCGACTTATCTCGAAGGAGCCGCGAAACGATGTTTCAGGATAGCCGAACCACGTGCGGTTAGGTGTTGGTCGCTGGTCAACCCAGTTTTCAGCGTTATACGCGACGCGCGCGACATGTGGGATTTATTATGTTGTTTGGTGACCACATCTTACGAAATTAATTTCACTGGCAAGCTGGATAACAGAAGTAGAAAGCCGAAGGACCACGGTCGAGGATTTACGAGAATCTCCACCCAGCAGGCCAGGTGTTTTTCTAAATTTAATCAGCTCGAAACCATCCGAAACACCGCTCATGAAAGATTCAATGACTTCTTTGAGAACTGTGTCAACAGCCAATGTCGCTAGCGTGGAACAAGATATTCTTTCGCCGGGGTAAGTCGGAGTGGGCGAACAAGGCCGGGCACAGGCTTGAGGCACGAACGCGAACGAGGCAAGCCGAGGCAGAATGAGCATGCAAGTGTTGCACGTCCGTGAACTCCACGAATGTTCAACACTTGCTTCGTTGGCGTTCGTGCCTCAAGTCTGTACCCGGTCTAAGAAATCACGAGCAAAGGCAGCGTGTTAAGGTTCATTCGTGATTAACGAACGAGCTTCTAGTGGGAAGTTTACCTAATTGAAGTACTTCAACGGCTCGTTCGAATGAATGTAAAGAAGTTTATTCAAACGCCCACTAAAATATATTCCAGGATGCTTTAACGACCATACACCTACCTTTACTCGAAAATTTAAACGTGGAAATTAATTTGTGAAAAGTCGCTATTGTGATTTTAAACAATCGTAAATATTATCAGGGATGTGGTAGATCGTTTCGTTGAACAATACTTGGCGAACAATTGCGGTGGGAATTGAAAGGCTGGGAGAGAGAGCCTGTCGACAGAGGGAACTCGAAGATTTAATTAACGCAAAATCCATTAAAGTGACTGTCCTAAAGCTTTCGTTCGGGTTATCAGCATGAATACGCCAATGAACGTCATCCTCGATAAGTTACAACGATTTAACGTTCGAGAATCAGGAAACTGCGAATCGAATTGCCACGATTAATAAATTCTGCCTCTCTCTCTCTCTCTCTCTCTCTCTCTCTCTCTCTGGGCCATGGCAACATCGAGCTTCGCACTGCAGAGATGCAGAGGACGGCGCGAGCTCGAATTGGAAATGGAAAAAAGCAAATTCGCGGTGGAAGCGACCGTGGACCACGGAGCCGCTGTAAACACTCTTTGAATATCCTGTTGAATCGCTGGTGGGCAACTTGTTTGATCGAACGGCGAAATCGTCTAAATCAATGGAATGATAAATGGCGACAACCGTGCGACAGTATGAATGACAACGTTGGAATGAATGGATGAAATAATAATGAAAGGCATGGAAATCGTTGTGCACACATCCATAGAGATGAATTTGATCTGTAAAATACGAATTGTTTATACTATTTCCAACGTTTGCAGCCTCGGCACAGTGAATGGAGGAACGACAATTTCATACGAGTGTTGTATAAATAATTCCCTCGCATATTTTTCTACCGGCAGAGCCAGTGAATGGGTTTACATTTTGGTAAAATCGAAATTGTATAAAACAGCAAGGATCGCGGTAGAACATTTTACACGACTTATTGTGAAAATTACCAGCGACGCTTTATTTTAAGTGGCAAATGGTACGAAATTATCGATTAGAGTTTCGTGACTGAAAATGAGAGCAGAACAGTGGTGGCTATGATGACAGACAATGCGAATAGCCGGCGCAGCGAGAATCGAAAAAGAAATTGGAAAATCCAGAATGTGTAAATCGTGAATGTAACATTCCGCTCTATCTTTGCGGATGCGTTCGGAGCCATTCATCTTGCCTACGAACGGCATGGAACTGAAACAGCAATCCAGATTACTGCAGCTAATAAATTCCCCGCTAGCTGCTGCGCACTGCAGTGCCCGACCCGCTAGAATTCAGCCGATAGAAGTACAAGGAAATGTGGGGAAAAAATGTGCGTCTATGTACTACAGGGGGCTATCATAACTGTCTACAGTTTCCAGCAACTTTGTTCTCGCTGTATTATCCTCGAGAAGGAGAAAGGAGGATGTGTAATTCCAGATATAGAAGACCCACGCGCGAGTAAGAAAATAATTCACGAGTCTGGGAATTGTCTACCCGCCGCCTTTTTATGGTGCACCTTTGTGACAAAAATTACATTTAACGATAACACTTTCGTAATTCTGGAAGAAGGAAACTGGGAACTGACACTGTATATAAGCTTGCATTGTAAAATGAAGATACTTTAAGAGATAAGGTTAGAAGGTATTTCCGGAATTGGAGAGAGAGAAAGAGAGAGAAAAGGGTGCTTTTTAAAACTCATGAAAACCTCTACACGTGCGATGGAAATATTGCAGAAGAAAAACGGTGGCTTCAAATTACCACGATCAATAAACTTTCCCCAGACTGCATCGTACTCTCGTCGAAACACAAACGAACGAATTGATAAAAAAAAGGAATATATCAAAAAGATAACCACAGTCGCGACGTAACAATGAATGATTCACAAATTTCACAGACGTATGACCATCATCGTTGGCAATTAATCATCGCGTAAAATCGACCGAGTGCTGTGTATCCAAAAGCGATGTTACTGGTTCTGCAATGTTACTAGAGACAAAGCTTGGAAAGAATATTTCCACGAGCGCTATTTGATCGTACCCAATATACGGGTCGATTGTAGAGGAAACACCTTTGGAAATTTGATTATCTGCTTGTCAGCTGCGTTACGGTCCATTTGAAAGACATCCCCTCCTTTTAAGCGACACTTACGTACGTACGTACGTGCACGCCCACGTGGAAAACGAAGAGGAAATTGCCGTCTAGAGGTGGGCCCCAGGCTAGTCCTCCACACTCTTCGCGAAATTGACCACGTTGTTTCGGATCGAAAAGCAGCGCTCTTTGAGGAGCGAAAGCTTGGAAAATTCGACGATCCAGTAATGCGCGTGTGCGCAACAAGGTACACACCGCACGCTCCCGTGTATCCCCTTATCAGCACGTGAATGTTTCATCCCCGCTAAGGAAGCTGAAAAAAAAGCAGCATACATATATCGACGAGGACTGCGCACGCTAAAGAGCAAACAGCCGCGTTTCAGCGAGTTAAGCTCTTCCTCTCTGTGGAAAAGCGAACGTTACCTTTCTAGGTAGATAGCATTCTCCACGGGGAAACGAGAAAGAGATAGGAGAGAATTTAATGCGCGCTAAGGGTTGACCAGGCCTGGGCACTCGCATAGGCAAAGTGTTGGCAAAATTTAGTGAATATCACAATCTACTAGAGGGCACTGGGATCAATATAGTTGAAAGATTTTTGTAACAGATGGCGTTGATGAGATTATTTTATGGCGGGAATAGAAAAATAATCAGCGCCGTCCAGTGGAAGCGTCCCGTAGTATCACGTAGCATCCTGCGATAGCGTCAGCACGTGTTGAGCACGGTGAATAAGAAACATTATCAAGAAACATATATAAGAAAAAAATATTAAGAAAGTAAGTAATTCCTTCTATATCCCGACGAACGTAGGGAATAGTAGTTTAAAACAACCCTACAATTGTTGCAAATTCCTAGATTCAGCAGATTCAGGATGGGTCGTGGTTATGTCTGCTGTGCGGTGCCTGGATGTTTCGACAAAGATTCCGCACGACACCGGTTTCCGAATCCAAATAAAGATGGAGAACGTTTTCGTACTTGGATACGCATTATTCGGAATCCAAAATTGTACAATATGGCCCCGGAACGCGTATTTGCGAATTATCGCGTATGCCATAAACATTTTACCACAAATGATGTATCATCTAATTCGTTCCTAATTTGGAGAGTAAGAATAAGCATTTATTTAATAAAAATCAGTGAACGGGAAAAATTAGATTTTTTGCATTATTCTATAGTCCCCTCTTCTTAAAAATAAATGACTTCACTTAATAAAAGAAATGTCACTTCTGTTTATTTATAGTCATATAGAAATTCTATTTTAGTCATTTTTATACTTCATTTTTTATGTGTAATGAAATTAACTAACAAGGGAACATATCGAACCCGCACACGCCGATTTTAATGGGGCTTTTGTAAGAAGTAGTGGTCAGAAAAAAATTTGTCAAATACTTCTTACAAAAGCCCTGTTGCAATTGGCGGCCGCGGGTTCGATATGTTCCCTTGTAACACCATCATTCATGATTTGAATTTGGCGCTCTGCCTGATTTAGTGGATATCACAATCCGCTAGAGGGTACTGATTTTGCCAACAGAAAAATACGTTAAGTGCACATCCCTGGGGTTGACACAGTTTCCTATGCAAACGGAATTTAAATGCAACTCGATGGGAGGAGGAGAGTCAGGGAGTTGAATAATAATAAAAATATAGCGTTTAATGAGATAGCATTCCTACGAATATAATTTTGTTGAAATTCGAACTCTCCCGAATAACTAAAAAATGAGACGAACGAGAATTTGGTATCGAGGAATCGCATTATTAAACAAAAACACCCTGCGAGTCGCAGAAAGCAACGGCCAGAAACGTCTGGCGAAGAACCACGGTCACCCTCCGTGCTCGAGCCCAATTTTCATTTAACGACCGTCACTTGGGAGAGTAATCTCTCTCTGTTTCCTTCGAAACGAGGCGGAAATCAATGGCGGGTACAAACCTCCGAGGCGCCGAATTCGATTTTCGAGACAGTCGTCGTCCGGCTGCGCCTGGTTAACTGTGCCGTCGCGACCGTGCACGGGGGGTTGCGCTCGTGTAGGCGCGTGCACGGGTGGAATATCTCGTGCAGGCTGGTGGAGCCGAGCGGTGGCGAACGAGGAAGGCTAGGGAACCACGGCGGAGGAGGTAATCAGATTTGCGAGAGAGTGATGGGCTTGGCGCTCCATCAGCGTTTACAACGTTTCTGTCTCCTTCCTGCTGTCGCGCCGCCTCTCCTTTCCCTGTTGCTCGCGGCCCGCTCCTATATCTACTGGCGCACGAACATGACCACGCGTGTGCACACACATGGGGCAAGGACGACGGTGGCTACCTTCGCACTCCCGTCACATTTTACACTGCGCCCACGCCCGCGATTGCCCATTTAATTAGCCTGAAAGCCGAGAGCTACCAGCCACCACCGTCTATCGTCGACTACGGCGTCGACAGAGACCACCCTTACTCGTCAAACGTTAATAATGCACTTCTGAATGCATTCCCGCCGTCGACGGTACCGGAGGCACCGTGGTGATTGCTGCGAGCAACGTCTTCCAACCCCCGCTGGTAATTTTGTTGTCTGCTTCTTTGACGGTCGAGCGGAGCGATCGTAAAGGGACGTTTCACCCTCTCTGGAGTGTCTTGCACAGGGGCGAGTCATTTTACGGGAACTGGACGTGGGGTCTTAAGGCTCGTCAACTCGGGCACCGATTCCCAAGGATGCTCTACGATACATACCCGTTGAGGACTTTCAAGGTGGACGTTAGATGTTAGATTGGACAGTAGTCAGCTATGGGGGTTGTAGATGTTGAAGAAATTTGGAAAGCTGGATGGATGTGTTATTGATGTTTTAGTTGCTGGGAGTTATTGATTCGTTTGGTTAGATTGGGAACTTGTTAAGTGCACAACGAGACGTTTAATTGATTCGTGAAAATGGCAGGACACAAAATAGGTATTCTCATCGGGCTCATTAAATGGAGTTTATTAGATGAAGATTTAACGAGCGAGTATTTAACCAAGCATCGTCGTCGTTTTGCAACGCGCAGTGGAATTACCCCGCGGTAGAGAAAAATGTTTGAGGTAACGAATTTATTAAATAACCGCTTGATACGATGTAAAGTGGGGCAATAATTTTTAAGATGAAAAGTTCGGTACACCCTCCCGATTGGGAGCCCTTTGAATGGACGTCCCGTAACTCTCGGCTCTCCTTTTGCGTCAAGCGCCAACAACCGAATCCCTTTTGGATAATTCGTTCTCGGTGGAATCAGTCTAATTCCGAATTCCGCGATACTCGGTGTAACTGAACCCAGATTCCGCGGGCAATAAAAGTCCCGAGGGACGGAACGTTTGAACGCCCAACAGTGTGGAAATGAATTAACCGAATCGGACTTCCTTCGTTTACGAAAAGGAGAGGTGCCAAACTTTCTGTACAGTGCGAAATCAATTATTCGCTGCCGCAAAGTTAAAAATCCACGGAGACCAAGCTTTCCGGTGTAACCTGAACATTAATATTCATTGCTCGATTTATTTGCTTGAAAAATATTCGGGTCAGGGAATTTAACATCCTGATAACGCGAGTGAATTTTTTACCTGTCGACTTTCACACGATCTTCTTCGCTAAAAAGGAAGAGTAAATCGCGGTTCAAGGCTTCCCTTTGATATCGCCAAAAGTAAGGTGCTCTCTTCCAGTTATTTCGGTGAATGTCAACGCTCGAGTTTCTCCTATTTATTCCACCCCATCGCTTCAGTAGGAATTCCTCATGAATCACACGGAACCTACTCTACCTTTCCTGTCGCTGGTAGAAGGAATCCAGTATCATCGAAAAAGGACAAATTTCATACATGTATATTCATAAAAACGCCCCGTTTAATTAGCACATCACTTTATGGGGTAGTACTTATATATAGATGAATAACGCCACTAAAGCTTCGCT
The DNA here is from genome assembly GCA_910592295.1 of Andrena haemorrhoa. Lineage (NCBI taxonomy): Eukaryota > Metazoa > Arthropoda > Insecta > Hymenoptera > Andrenidae > Andrena > Andrena haemorrhoa. Next base: position 11,828,215 of record OU342944.1, on the reverse strand, counting down.
TAAAACCAGTGAACAATCAATTTGTTCACGTGGATGTGCTCTTTTTATTTTACGGCTGCTAATCGAGAGGGTAGAGAAAATTCGCGCTGTCAAGTAACCGATAATTAAATGAACCGAATGACTAAATTACTCTGCAGCCACATTTTACCGAATACCAACATCTTTTTTCTGCATTTTAAAATTACATTCTATCTAAACGACTATGGTTTCGACAGAAAATGTTACAAATATCGTGACAGATATTTTGAAAGAATTTAACAGGAATTTTAATTGAAACTGAAATTTCCACGGCGAAATTCAGTTGTGCCGTCGCTCACCTGGGAAAGTTTAGTGTCGAAGAGAAAAAAAAACAGGCGAAAGAGGAATACAATGGACAGTAGGTACGTGAAACGCATGTTTTCGTGTTGTCTTTTATCCTTTTTTTATTGTTTCACAGTACATCATATTGATTTATCGAGCCACAGACTGGTCGGTTACAATGTAAATGTGGAAAGTCAGAAGCCGGATGTAGAACGAAGGGCATGCACCCAGCTACTGTTAAAAGCTGCGTTTGACTTGGCGCGTTTAATCACGACTAGGAGCGCAGCGGGAAATAATCCAAATTAATTACGAATCATCGATCGGTCACGTAATTTCTGTTAACATCCGTTTACCGTGTTGATTCGGTTAACAATTGGGCAGTGTTATTTACATTGGCGTTATTTGTATCATTAATTAGCTCAAGTCGAAATGTACTATGAGAACCCTCGAAGTGAAAGTGGGCAATTGTTTAATCTACACGATTACACTTAATCTGAACATTAAGTGAATTTTATATTAAATCTGAGATAATATATTCACCACTGAGGATAAAAATTATTTACTTTCGTCGAGATCTACGACCCTTCAGCCTTTAATTAACAATTATACCTCGCGAAATTGGAATGCGAATGAAGAATCAGATAAATTAACACGGTATTTTATAACAGTAATGAAGCTGAGTTAACCGAGCCTCTTCCACAAGAATTTCCTTTTGTCTAAACAATTATTTCCGTGCAGAAGGAGGTAACAAAAGCTCGCCTCTAACATGGGAAAGACGAATCGAATTCTCAAGTGTTTCGTCGACCACCCTTCTCATACATGAGCCGTTTCTTCGCGGAGAGTGGTGCGAAAAGGCACTACACGACACGTCGAACCACAAAACGCGGCCACTGGCCGATTTCAACCACAGCCACGAACTGGCACGACGGCTGTGAACCGAGCTTTCCAAGTTCTCGAGCACACGTACATATATACGTACACGAGGGAACGTGCCACCCTCGAAGCGCAGACGTTTTCGTCTGCCGTACAAATTCGTTCTCGCATCGGAACGGTTTGCGCGAAGAAAAGGTCGAAATACTCCGATGCACCTACATATTTCTGCCATCGATTTTTCTCCATTCTCGATGTACAGCCACTGAACTTGATATTTGTCGCCAATATTCGCGGGGATATCTGGTAAATAGCCGATCACACGTGGACTATATTCGCTACGTTAAATGCATTCATCGAACGCAGGATGGGTATTATAAAGAAATATGATTGACATATTAAATATGATATAAAAGAAGGTGACTAAAGTGAAGAAGTAATTTATCAATCATAGTTTAGAGTGTGGGAACTTTGTTTTTATTATTCAGTGGGGAGTTGTTAAATGTATCTATCCTCAGAACCTTGGCCGACTAATTTCTTTCGTGACTACTAAATCAACTGCATCAAAAGTTTTATACCCGATTGGGGCTATTCCAACGATTTATTAGTCGCATTTTACCCTGAACATTAATTATTGTCGAACGTGAACAGGTTGCATAAAAGCCGGCAGGAAATAGGACTTTCCAGCCAGAACCTAATCCTTCTCGGGGTCTTCGTGAAACTTTAAACGCCCGCGCGAACGTGCAATGTACTTGCGTCAAAGTCCACGATACATTTACGATATAAGGGAACTTTTCGACTTCGATAATTCGAGTTTGCCGAGAGATTCGACCTTTTCCTTTTTGCCAGAGGAGTTTCATTCGACCGCTCGAAACGTCTCGCGAGAGCCGATATTATAGCAAGTGTCGAAAAATGACGTGGAGCGTGGTACTCCTAACGGGAACTTTGGCGTGCAAACGGGAGAAACGTTAGTATTTCAATGTTTCTCGTAATCCAGACCGATGGGGAGCTTTTTTGTATTTAGCTGAAGTTCGTGGCAACGTTCTATTCAAGTGTGGAAGAATTGCACGCAAAGTGAGGCTCGAGCAACCTCTCACCTTTAATAAATTTCTATTTGGTATGCTGAAAGGTCAAACTTCAAGGAATCGAAGTGCTCGAAGTTTTAAATTGTTGTTAAAATAAGTGGAAAATTAAAATCGAGGAAACTAGTAAATGTAAAAAAAGTTCACGAGTTGGTCAGAATAAATTAATCTTCCATTCAATCATCGTCCTCGATGGTTACCGAACTTTATGAAAGACTTATTAAAGTATAACGTTTCAAGAATATTGTTTTGAGAATTTGAATAATTAGGAGAAACTCGAGAATGAGGTCTTAAATATACAATCTCGTACACAGCGAGTAACTTTAAATACTATCTTATCAAACATATCATTTACTCATTACATTAATTTCTAATAGATATGTTACTTCTACGTACGCGCCCCAGTTATCAATTACTAGCATGCCAGAAAGTGAATGAGAAACTAGACGGGACTTGGTAAAGTTCCCGGGGCAAAATGCTACAACTTTCGAACAAAGATGCAGTACCAAGCGGTTCACGGAACACCGCGAGCAACCGACGAAAACGCCGTAGAAATTCCGATTCATTACTTTGCTGAACAACTTTCAAGAAATTCAACGAACCGCTTGCTCCCATCTGTTCGAAAACTTTCCCGCGCTCCATTAGGGCGACGTATTCATAATTAACGCCGCCATCTTGTGTCCGAAGATTCTCGACGTGACGTCCCTCGAAAAATTATTCAACTTCCATATACCTACATGTACCGAACCAAGTATAATAAATAATTAATAATTCCACGTTGCGCGGGTAAAGAAACCATCGAAGGACATTTTTTTTATTATTATTAAACGTCTTTATTACTCCAGTAAAAGGCGAGGCGCAGCTAGTATTTGTGATCACAATAAGGCGAAAAACAATGACAACGAATACTCACATTTTAAGTTTTCAATGAATACTCTGGAACATCCAACGAGAATGGAACTTTCGGACAAAAACTATTCGTACCTCGAATACCTACCGTCACACTAAACTCGCTGACCGAGTGAATACGACCGCGATCTCTTTACAAATATAACAAAAATGTTCTTTAAACACGAATCGACGACACATCGTGCACTACCAACAAATTTGCTCAAGCAAATGCGCGCGAGTTTGAATTCGCGGGAACGAAGCCGCGACACGTGCGCCGTCGGAACTATCGATTATCGACGCAGCCTTCGAGCGAGATTGATGACTGGCGGTAAAAACGAAACGGTTCAAAAGCATTTTTCGTCGGAATCCCTTGTACAGAAGCACCGAGACTTTGTGGATCGTAATTACGGGAATAGTTTATTCGGTACAACGAAGTGGAGAGGAGTTTCGCGCGACAGACCTTCCACAATAATTGTGATGTATGTAATAATAAAATACGACGCGGCCGAATGAAATCCTAGTCTGGTTTAAATATCGAATCGAGAACGACAATGCACGAAGTAAATGAGCTTGCACGAAGTATTCGTTAACTGTGATAAATGATTTCTCTAACGTCTCGGTAATTAGCGACTGTGCTCGAAATTTTGCGCACACGTGACGATGGAGTTCATTCAAACTACCACGTATTCACATAGTTATGTTAACAAATATTTATTCAAGCGTTAGATAGGAGCATTCGCGACGGGAAGCAGACTCTAACGGATAACATCAAAATCTAATACCCTATTAATATTTACTTTGAATTCGTGCAACTGAGCAACGATAACCCGTCAGATAAGATGAAGAAAACACAAGATGCTAGCTTTCGAAATACAGTGACTAGGCTGCAACCATTAATTACAGAACAATTCACTACCGGAGCGAATAAATCGAGCCCAGTCTTGGATGGCGGAGCCTGAGACGCGTCAATAACTTTGGCGTCGTATCGAGCGGCTGGGCATGGACCAAATAAATTTATTTCAAAGATTCCTGCGGCAAATGACGAGGCAACGGCCGATCATGCTGCACAGCTACGATACACCAGCTCGACCTAGCACCGTGTGTAGGCATATAGCCCGAAGCATGCCAGCTATTGGCATCTGAGTGGGAGACAAAGAGCTTTGGTTCTAGCCAGGTATTGGACTATTGGATTCTCCTCTCCTCTCGCTTCCTCGTTCTCCCATTCTCTCCCTCTCTCCCCCCCTCTCATCCCGCTGCTCTCCTCTTCCACTGGTCCCTTCTGTCCTGCCATTACGCTCCCTGTTTCAACCCCTTCTTCCGTAGCCTCTTTTTTCCCTCCCCCCCTTAGCTCCAGGCAGCGTCATGGATGCGAAACTTATTAAACCAGCCGTGTGCCACCTGTCCGTCCGTGTCGGCCAGAAGCTCACAAAGGCAAGAGGGCTCGGTGGAAACGGCACCGCGTACAGGTGCCTCGGTGGGAACGGCCGCTATCGCGCGATATCGGCCCCTATCACGGTGAAAAACGACTCGCCCGTTCGATGGTGTAACGAATACCCCTGTCCGACTGGAGATTGATCGAAGTTACTTGTATCCTTTGACTGGCCGGAGAATAGTTCCATTTCTCAGTTGAACGCGGGGTGGATTTCTACGGGGAAGCGTTACGTTTCTTGGCCATCGAGCGAAATTTGTTCAATTCCGTGTTCGCGCTTTCTTCGATATTTCCTGCCGGCGATCTCGCGGTTGAAGGGACCTCGAGTCGTGTTTTATTGCAGGATACAGGGGCGACGTACACTATCTTTCAAAATACTGTAAGGCCCGGTATAATTACTTTCTGGAATAATGCATCGAGCAGGGAATGTTTGTTGTCAGTTGATGGATCGATCGTTCCGTGAATGTAGATGGCGACAGGAGACTTTCAGGCAGCGAGAATGTGAAAGGAAAAGAAATTGTGACGTGCTAACGCACGATCCATTGTGCATGTCTGACACATGGTTGACTTACACTACTTCCCGCCCGCCACATGGCCAACGAGACAATTCCTGCCATTTCTTTCGGCTATTTCTCTTTCCGTTCCATCGAATCTATATTGTACATGATCTGTGATTAACTCGTGCTTCCCTGTATATTGTTGGAACACGGATGGCGTTAATAACGCTAATAGGACGCGTTTCCGATAAGTGTCATTGCGGTAAACGATAGCGCGAATTAGAATCATATTTCGTTATACAGTTGACGTGGATGGGAGCGATGTTGCAACAGGGCAGTAACGGTATGCTGCGGAAGCTGCACATCGCCTGTCCAATAAACATAATATACGAAGTTCACTGCACATTAACAGAATTTGAAAGTGATACGCTGGTTGACAGAGTATATTCGCTTATTAGTTATGTACGAACAACGGCAGTCATATGAATAAATATTTCACAGAATAACTGGACCCTTCAAAACACAGCACATTAATATCACCGACTAAAAACGATCGAAACCTCCTTCGTTCCTTATCAAACTCAGAGGACGAACGGATTGAACGAAAGCAAGCCTATGTTCGCCTCGTGCACCCAGTATAATAATGAAAGTTTTTTATAGTTACACTGACGATATCTAAGGAACTAGTCTGTTTCCTTGACAAGTATTTAGAAATAGACGTGCCATCGTGTTTTCATCGACGCGGTTAAAAATAAAACGATGCACCGTGCCTCCTAGAAGAACAACCTGTGGCGAGGTTGACACATAGATCAAGCTTGGTCAACGAAGTGGATTTGCTTCGAGATTAATTAGAGGGACCTTGTCACAGATTGTAGGTGCCTGTGTGATCTCGACGACTATGGTATCCCTCGCTTCCTCCCGGTCACCCACAACTCGCGTAAGCTTGCTGCGCCCATGGCCACCATTCGACAACGTAATTTCAAAAGTCAAATCATAGGAGCGTTAATGGACGTATGGTGTCGCCGGAATATCCGATCGTTTACGGGTATCGATTGTCTTTGTCCATTCTTTTCTATCCTCCCGTCTCCTCTCTTTCTTCGCCGTGCAGCCGAACGGAAGCAGTAAGTAACGTGCACCAATGAGAGACGGAAATAATGGGCAGAAGGCAGCTGTTGGCCACGACCCAGTTCACCTATTTTCCCTGGGATCTTTCCCCTACCACTTCTTTCGTTCATTCCCCGTCGTTCCCTCCTTTATTTTCTTTTATTCGTCCCTCCCTGTCTGGCGTTTTTTTCCGGCGTGACCGTCGAGAAGAAAAGATAACGGGGCAAGAATGTACAGACCCCTCCGAGTCCCTTCTTTCAGTTCAGGTGGAGGCCTCCGAGACCTACAGCCGAGGGTAGATTAGTCGATTTTTATATTTTACCGCGATCGTCAAAACGATCGCCGAGAAACGAATCAAATGTTCGACGAGCTACATTTGGATATTAAACGCAAAAGAAATATCTTTTCCACGAGTTCAAGAGGACCACGAAGATGGTACATAAGAGAATCCAATTGGAACTCTTAGCAGAATGAGACAGCCTCGCTAAAGCGACAAAGACGAAGGTTTCTTCATCAATCTGACTAATACACCCCGCTATATTGATCCCTCCAAGTCAGACAACTGTCCTCCACACAATTAAAGAAGTTAATACTACTGAAACAAGTAGTCGCTGCGCGCACAAAGCATCTGTATATCCACGAAGCACTTACAAACAACAGAGAAGCAATCTATCGGAAACAGCTCGAAGAATCTAAATACACTGCCGCGTGCATTGCCCTGGCATTGTAAAACAGTTTGTTCGTAAACCGAATATCCGATAAACTGGCTGCAGACCATGATTTTCCAATCCAGGTGGCAAACTTGCCATGCGCACGAAACAGCTTCTCCCCTTTTTGCCGAGAAATTTTCTTGCGGAACAGGGAACTTTCACCAGGCCACTAATGCGATAAAGATGTGAAGGAAGTAGGTAAACGTGGTCGGGGCGAAAATAAAGTTAAACTACTGTTGTCTCGGTCCAGCGAGCTCAGCCAAATCTAGCCACTATAAAAATCGCGCCGCCTCAACTTATTACCCAAAATACCTGATAAAACGTAATGGCGTTGCATTGTGAGACTTCAAAGCGGCCAACGGTAACGCGGACAAGGGAACCAAAGAAGAGATGTCGTGTTTCTCGGAACGTTGATGACGCGAGCGTAAAATCCACTGAGACTCTGATTGATAGTTGGTTTGTGATATACCTCTGAATAAATTTAAACAGGGGATATAAAATGTCGATGGAATGCAAGCCACTCTCCCTGGATTTCGATGGTGAAATTTAATATATCGAATTCGCGGAATTGTTGCCTCGATCGCGTCGACCTACGGGACATCCTGCCCTCGCGGGAATAGGAATTCTCGCAGTGGTATAGCCGTGTGGCAAACTTTTAGACAGACAGCAACGCGATAAAGACGCGGTAGATGCAGATAAGCACGCATGGGAGGGAAACAGATAAAAACGTATCGCGATGTACGTAGAGAAGTTTCCAAGCGGGACAGGGATTATTCGTGCAAATCTTATGATCCGTTTATCGTCCCGCGATACGCGTCTTTGGGAAATGGCGGTAGAAATTTGATCCGGGATAAGCGAGTATAGTTGGGGAGACCGCGGCAAAATCGGGACGTTAAGGATAAAAGCTCATAACATTGACATTATTAATGTAAAAAAGAAATTGCAATTAGGATTCATTTGAATAAACTCTTTATCAAATAATAGTGTATATCCAGTTTTTTAATAGAAGAACAAATACAAAAAAATAACGATTCAAAATATGATTCGTTTTTACGGTTTTACCCCATGGCATGGGGTGTGACCCTGTATTTAGAAAAATGGAATTTGGAAATACTAATTAATCCTGATGCGAAGTTTAATCATAAGGGACGAAGACGCGACTGATTGTTCATCGATATAATCGAGGTCTCTAAAATTCTAGCCCATCGCAGAGTTCCGCAGACTCTGAACGAGCCGAGAGCTTCTCGTTCATTTCGCCTGCGAGAAATTCAGAAGGATTTTCACTTCTAGCGATTCAATTCCGGTAATTTCCGTCACGGAAAAGAATAAATTCCAATAATATCTGGTAGCGATCGGATCGCGTCGAGTCCCTTCGATCCCTCCCCCGAGGATCCGTTGTAATCCAAGAAATAATATCGAAATCGTACTTTGCCCCTAAAAGAAGGGAACTGTAATCGATCGAAACTCCCAACTTCCTATAACTTCCATCAAACAAGTTTCCCCATGATTTCTGAATTTTCATCCGCCGTGGAAATTTTCACTGCCACTCGAATGACGCTGAATATCAGGCGGCGAGTGATCGAGACCGATGAAGGGTCGCAGGTGGATCCTGATTTTCAATGGCCCCGCAATACGGACCTGTGATGGCGATTCGGTTTCGAACCTGTAATTGCTCGCGAAAGGTTTACTCACGTGGCCGTCTGCCAGCTTCCCCAAGGGTTATTGTCACAAAGGTGGAGAGAGACGGGAGCGGGGCAGGGGTGGCGAGAGGAGACACCGAGAGGATGAGAGAGTAGTAAATATGCCGATTCACCGAGGCGTTCTCGCTCGATGCATGAGAAGTCGAGAGACTTACGCCCATTATCGTACGTCATCGCCACGAAAACGTCTTGTCCATTCTGTTACGCCCCTTTCGCGCTCGTGAATCGATAATTTGATTAACAGCGCGAGCAGGGGGGTGGCAGCCCCGACCGCCCTGCGATTTTATTTATCAAGTAATTTCCAACGATCACCGTCCGGCACGCCATCGAATTTAAGGGAAATCGAATTAAACTTTCACAACGGCTTGGACGCTCCACGCGCGTTCACAGGCTAGCCTCCGTGGAAATTGCTAGGGAAATAAGTTTTCCGGCAATAGTTCTCCGAAGTAGTTTCGCGTTGTTGAGAGTGTCTAAACTCGTGTGGAATACAGGAAAATGCTGGTAAAAACACGTCGAACATGCTTAATTTTCTGAATTACAAGGAAAATTCCAATGCTAGGGAGAAACCTTTCAACTGGGGCAATGATTTAAATAAAAAGCATAAGGGTATCCAGGAATTAACTCTGTTCGGTCAGATATACAGAATAACGATCGCTCTGAGGGCGAGGAAAATTACAGTCTGTGGGTAACACTGGCGTCTCCCTAATTTCTAGTTCTACTACTGAGAGGAAGGTCTTCATACGTGTATACCGATCTACTTTGAAGAAATCTGTAACAGTGTCGGGGCGAGATTAATCAGATCTCCAGAGAACCACTCGAGGGACGGGCAGAAGGGTATTTACAGGAAGAAACAGGATCCATCCGTCATCGTCTTTTGGAGTAGGAAGCTTGACCTTTCTCGGAGATTTATAGACGAGGACGATGGGTTCGCGATGAATGTTCGCAGGAGATTGAATCTAGGAATGGACGGGCCGCGAGCCGGTCGCTTCAGTCGCTTGTAACAACACCATGATTGAGATGCACTCGCCCGTCTAGACAGATTGATCTATCTCAGCCGCCCACGGAAAATCCGACTTCTATGCACACGGAATACGGGGTCCCAGGTAGTTGGAGTAGTTTCGAGCAGAGACTGCCAATCGGTGAGCTTCATTACTTGTTGAATGCGACCCATTGTCTAACGCCGTTTGCCCTCCTAAATGGATTTCGAAGCGAGCCAATAAGACAATAAGCCCGCACAAAGGCGACCACTCGGAGCCTCCATTATATCCCCCTTGTACCATCCACGGGATTTATAGAGAAAATGAGCCGAAGGGAAAAGAGTCGGTATTCTGCCTGGCTGTCGATACAATTTATTTTATACGTACCCGTCAGTCTCTTCCGTTTACCGTTATATGAAAAAGAAAGTATAGGTACTCCGCCACTATCCCAATACACTTGAAGCTTTCGAAAATCGTGACCACGTAGAGTTCGTTTTTGGTAGCTCTAGATAATTCTTATTCGTAACAAATCTGAGGGAACGGGGAATCTAATGTAAAAGGAGAAATTCAGCGGCTCCCTACCTATAACTTCGTGAGATCTTTAGTTTCTTATTGGACTCCAGAGTGTGCAGAATTTCACTTTACACGCGGCCACACCAGCGACGCGCACAAAGAAGGGAGTACTTTGAAGTGACTGAAAATTTCTCGTCACCGAAGCAAACGTGATTACACGCCGGCAAAAAAAATATCTCTGCTCGCGGCAAAAGGAAACGGCACAAAGCGTTCTCTAATTAATCTCGCTGCGATATCGCATCGTCCCTTTTTATTCCCCTTTATTAAACAAAACGTCGCGAATGCGGGTGCGCGAGTCAAAAGTCACCTATCTGTTTCAATTTTCAGCGTCTTTCAGCTCCCGCCCCTCTGTTCGCGAAAGGGAGGTGGCACGTGAATGACGCAGGTCGAAACTAAAACAGGAGTTTCGAGGTAATAACCACCGAATCCTTTGGCGGTGGCTTACGGGGGAAAAAAGCGGGCACAAAAAATATCGAAATCGCGCTTCGCTTTTCCGTGTACCCCGCCTCTTTATCGGCTTTTCCGCTCGCGAGAGCTGCGGGGGTGTATTTTTCGAGGACCCTTGAATTGCACGGGAATCGCGACGCAACGACGCGGAAACCGTGGCGAATTTCAGAAACAAGCGTGGACCGCGACCAGCGACAAGAGGGTGAGCGGCTGAAACGAAGGGGGGTCGAGAAAACGGGTGAATTCTCAGCGCAAACTTTTGCGGGGAGATTCTGTGTAGAAGTTTCCTTTTGCTAGATGAAACAATCGACAGTGGCTATCCTGCCAACGTAAGCTCTGTCAGGGAAAAGTCTATTTTCGTTTGTGATCCGGGACGCGCTTGAACACGGAGCTTTCGCGAAGACCCTCCTCGCGTCAGTAGTAAACTATTTGCGGAGAAACGAAAATATTCTAATTCAACAACCGGAAGGAGAAAGGGTGAATGAGCTGATGTTTGTTCGCGAGATAATACGCGCTTCGAAGTAATGGCAGACTGGGGAAAGCAACGATTGTGGACATTTACATTTTCATGAATGAAAAATTGAGTTTATAACCATGTGACACGAAGGTACTTCGTTAGACGGACAGGTTTTTAATTTGAATTAGTTGGAAATAGAATAGATGGCGATAAATGTATTAAAAGCGTGTTCTATGTCACGAGGGTAGTTACCTTTGGTCACACAGGTGTACGTATAATAATTTTGTGAATTAAGAGTTCTGTCTATCGCCCACACTGAATCGAAATCTCCTGCTAAGTAACTAGCACGCGTGCTGCATCGCAGTGATTATAATAAACCCCTTCAGAAAATTACCCTGAGTAATTATCGTGCGTTAACAATGTTATAGAAACCGAGTTCCTTATTAAAAAATTTCCAGCGTGCTGTTTAATTCTATTTAATCGTGTAACCCATTAGTTTTCTTACAATCAGAGGCATCGTAGAAGAATTTCATTGAGCTTCTCTTACAAATCAAAGAAGCGGTTCGCACAATGAAAGCTTTGCTTTGAGCTTCATTACCATGGCTACCGTCGCATATTTATCTTTATTAAATTTATTCGCCTCAGGTCGTTGCACAACGCGTAGGATGTATCCGTACACGTGCAGGTAACAATAACGCCGAGCAACATCGACAGTAGGCTTATTTCTCATTACGTTTCACCCTACATGCACACCTTCACGTCCCTTTTTAACGGACTTCAAAAAGGAGGAGGTTATACATTCGACCCGTATGTATTTTTTTTTTATTTTTATGTTTGTCCCCGCATAACTCCTCAGCATATGGACCGATTGTGATGATCTTTTTTTTATTCGAAAGAGGGCGATGCCCCGGTGGTCCTATCCTACACTGCATCAACATTGGTCCAATATTTTGCCAGTTCTGGTTAATAATAAACACTATTGTCACCTAATTATTATTATTTTATGTACGTACGCGCATGTCATCTCATGTTGTGTCAATATATATAAAACTAAAAGGTTAAAAATTTAAAAATTTAAAAAAAATAAAACCGACTTCAAAATAATAAAAATGCACTAAAAAGTAAAAAATAATTTTTTCCCTTATTTAATCTACGACTCTCATATTTTTTAAGTCGGCGCTTCATCATTTGCACTGTGTAGGTATATCTGGCGTCGACTTGAAAAATATGAAAGTCGTAGATTAAATGAGGGAAAAAAATATGTTTTCCCTTTTAGTGCATTTGTATTATTTTGAAGTCGGTTTTAATTTTTTTTTTAATTTTTTTATGTCCCTAACGAATGCGCTCACTCGCGTTTGTGCGTTATCTTCCCTCCGCCCGCAACGACAAGAATTTAATTAATTGAAACAGAATTTTCCTTCTGGTTCCTCCTCTTTGTACCATTTTTCATTATCCGTTTCACCTTTCACCTTCTAAAATCACGATGCAGCCTCGATATTTACGACAGGATCTGGTTGAACACCGGGTGTGTGCACAATTATTAAATGATATCCTCCTGAATAAACAACGGCTTTATCGTGCAACACAAATCGCCTCTCTGTCTCTCCTTTCAAACGCTAGAAAACAACAGATTTACTGTTTCCGGGTACACCACGCAGGGGAAAAATTCAAAATAAACTCGAGCAACTTCATTGGCTTTCCAACTTCCAATCTAAAATGTTCATCGATGAGTCAAAGCACATCTTTGATTTCCCTCGGGAATCTCTAGTTTGCAAGTGGTTTCGATGAGATCTTTCTCTCAGCTATTTCAGAGTGCTCCTTTCACTACTTAATACAAATGCGTTTCCGTTTATGTATAATACATGCGCGATTATTGAGCGCTGCTACCCAGCAGCCTGGTCGTTTTTTAGGGAAAATTGGTACAAGCGTTTCGCTCGAAAGCCCCGATAAGAATGTGTTAAAGACAGGTTTTGTGCGACGGGAAACGTTCGCTATCGATCCCTCGAACATCCTCCTGTTGTGGAGACCAGCCGCTGCAGAGGTCGGAACTGAGTTTGATTAACCCGGAAATCAGTACATGCATCGAACATTCGTTACCGTGGATGCGTCCTTGGAGCTCCATCCGCAAAATGGCACCACACCATGGCGAGGGTCACGGCCGTGTTATCCTTGACTCGACTCCTGATGCAACTTGATCGCTCACGCCTGATCGACGCGAGGATCCAATTGCGCGCTCGGATGTTGTTACTGGACCATTATAAATTAATCAATTCTTTCGTTCCTATGAATCCACGGCTGCATCATTAGCGCGAGCGACGCTATATTTAGTCCCGGGCGCGTAAAAGAGGGCGCGAAGGGTGCGCCTGCAGTTTTACGACACTTGACAGGAGTTCGACGAAAGTCTCAAAGCTTTTACGATGAAAGGAATATTTTTATGACAGTTGCTTAAGGATCGCCCGGACAGTTTTTATTCCTCAAACACGTGACTACAAATTTTACGCGGGTTCTTTTGTTGCATACAGGTGGGAAGAGTAGAAGAATATAAACCCGTGATATCCTTGAAGAGAAACTCTTCTGTCGCTCAGAGTTTCTGTCAGAATTTCGCGCAGCTTAGGTTCATTACAAATCCCTGTCAGTCATAGATCGTGATATCATACGTGGCTTACGAAGGTACAATGAACTTCTATCACTTTTTTTAGAGAAAATCTTGATACTTGCAAAGGAAAGCTCCTTGCGTGAAATAAGGCTCGTGCAAATAAATATGTCATTGATAAATAGTACCGTTTTTTGGTTCCTCAAATGCGGCATCCAAATCCTATTTCTATACTCTAGAAATTATGCAACGAATAGTCCCTTTCATTGAACGATGTCAAAGTCTAATGTCCACTGGGTGGCATGAACGTTCAGTGTACCATTGACGTTACATCAAACATGCGCACGTGTATGGTAGCGTCACTAATTACTAAGTAACAGTGAATCCCCGAACACCGAAGTGGTCCAATATAATTGTTTCATGACAAAGGTTTATCGGACCTTGCCACCGCACCGGCAGGATATTAACTCGCCGCCGCGTTCTGTAAACTTGCAGCTATTGACAAACACAGAACCCCGATTCATTATACCGAAACGATGAACCAACGCACAGGTGTCCGCAGATAAGCGTTGACGCGAAATTGGTAGCTTCGCGTAGCAACATCCCCCGCGAAAGTAACCTAATTTCTCTCCCTGCCACGCGCGCCAACAGGAGTTTAAAAAGCTCCTGGAGACGGTTTCTACTCGGTCGTGCAAAGAGTCCGCGCATTGCAGCCGAATTCCACTTTCCTTCTCGTTAGATATTCCATGAAACGTACAGCGACAATGTGCAAAGCGAGTCCCGTGTCTAGAAAGAAGTCCTCGCTACATTATTTATGAAGTTGCGAATGAAATTCCCCGGAGCCGTTGGCTCGCTTTCCTCAGCTTTCAGCCACCGTCGATATCCCGCGTTGCCCCCGCCTGAACGCGATTTTCTTTGCTCCCCTGTAAAATTATTTACGAAAAGAGGAATGAAGAGTGCCTCTTGGAGAAATTCCGCCGGGTTCAACGAGAGGGAAGAATCACGGCAGCAAGAGGGGAAATGCTCGCCGATACAATCCAATTTCCCCCGGCGTCTTAACAGGCCACCTTGTTGTCCCTCGTTCGCGACGTCGCCGCTGAAATTCCTCAGCTTCTTTCATCGGTCCATCGCGCATCGGCGGAGGAGACTCGGAGCTATTTCTCTCGCCTCTGACAAAAGGCCCTTCGCTAAGTTGTAGCTGACGAAAATTTCCACACGCACATTTGTTAAAATAAGAAGGCCTTCGATACTGAAATTTATACCGCGAGTCGATCGAATTCCGTGTATTATTCGGATGCAGAGGAAACGACGATGCGGCTGCGGACCTCTGTTATTTTCCAGCAGCGGCTGGGAAGGAGTCGTTCTCTTGCTGCGGTTGATACTCTCAAGAGATCTCTTTTCCTCTCCCTTGCGCGCACACAGGAAAGGGGTGTACTTTCTTTACGCACACCAGCACGCAAGCACACAGGCCAGAAGTTGAGGCGACGGGAAGAAACGAGAGGACAGAGGCGTTCTACCTCCGTCCTGCTGCTCCTCCGTATCCGCCTGCTCCTTTCTTCTTTGTATCTCCCTCGCGACCTCCTCTTCTCTCGCACAATTTCCTCCCTCTTTTCCAGACCAGCCAGCATTTACCCCTGCGCGCCGAGAAGGTGGAAAAGGACGGTGGAAGGAAGCTCGGGGAGGGTGAGCGCAGAATGCGGCAGGCCCGGCATTCCACGCACTCCTAAGCCATATTAAATCCATCTAACGGGTGACCCACTATCCAACGCGACACGCTACCTCGCTTAGCCTCGGCTTTCACCACTGACAGGCTCTATTCTCCTTACGTGGATCGGTTTGCTCTTAGCGCCAGCTTTCGATCGGTCGATCTCACCTGGCTCGACTCGAGTTCTTTTTAAAGTCAAGGTCCCCGGCCCCCTTCTGCTCCTCTAACGGCGAAACAAGATCGCCGGCGATCCGTTTTCATCCCCCTCGCGAGCAGGCTCTCCAGTTCGAGATCGCGTGAATCGTTTTGCATTCGAAATTAAATCTCTCCCCGGCGGTGCTGAAAAGTGGCGCCAGTCCTCGGGAGTGGCGCTCGAGTCCGATAACAAGGACGAGCGAGGGATGTTCGATCATCGTTTATGGGAGAACGAGGGGAGGGGCGTTTTGTAGCGTTTGTCGCGGGAAGTTTGCTCGGGTTAAATTGTCGTAAGAAATACTTTCAAGGGAAAGAGCGGGGAAAAGACAGAGATAAAAGGGAGCGATTTATCTCGGGAGGGCCATTAGAGAGGATCGGTTGATCGTGGAAAGTTTTAAAGGAGAGGAGTGAAGATCAGAGTGACCGATATAAACTGTCGGCCCCGAGCGGTACTTCTCGTTCGCCTTGTAGATTGCCGTGGGAATTCATAGCTATTTCCAGTGGAGGTTGACGTATGGTGTCAGACGCACCAACTACGTGACCCAGACCGATGAAACTGACGACGGCCATCGCCGCGGATGGGCTTCGAAAAGGGTTGACGCGGATCCGTCGTAGCGATCTCGGTAAGTTCGCACGACAGTCGTGGGGAATCGATTTTACGAAGAACGATGATGCGCCAGTTTAATGGAGATGATGTTTCAAAGCGGAGAAGGAACCTCTGCGGTGGAGACGCTTGAATGGAGGGGGTGCGTAGGCAACGGAATTTCTAAAACCAATTCAATTATATGAATAGTTGGCAGATAATGCGGGAACGACCAAGCGTACAGTTATTTGTATAATGGAAATTAGCTGCCAGGGTATAATTACGGTGGAAATGTCAGAACTTCCTCTTGAATGGTTTAGGCATAATGGCGTAGATAGAAGCATCGATAGGGAACGCTGGTTATATGTATACACCATCAAGATCGAAGTTTACCTATGACGTGCGGAGAGCAAGGCCGTTTCTAGGATTCAACGGTCTTCCCTGCTTGTGTCTGGCTAAATACTCACTCGACTTTGTAATAGGGAACATGCCATTCCTCTAATTCGATAGTGGTATTACACGTGGTATTCGTGTAGCGACTATATTCGCCGCAAGATCAATAGAAATAATGGAATTAATCGCAGACACGTGGGCCAGCTTCTGTTTCATACGAGAAGTATATCGTCGATGAAAGTAATGCAGCGAGGGCTTGAAAATAGTAGAGGATTATAAAGAGTATAGATAGTAGGAATTTTATTATAAATTAACCCGTCGAAATTCACCACATCGCAAGACCACCCAGAGTTCATCGCCCACCCTTGAATCCACGAATTCAAGAGGGTGCATGTCCCACCTGATTAGGGGTTGATTAACGCTCCCTTTCTGTACCAAAAATCACCGCGATTGCCAGTATCGATTCCCTCCTCGGCCGTAACCTTGCACCTCTCTGGCCGCTTGTACGATTAGCCGCGAGGCTCCGATTAGAGACGGATTCCAGCTTAGGACACGAGGCTGGGTGTCGTTAATCGACGTTCCGGTAGAAATTTGGGGCTTCGAGCGGCGCTGCCACCCGTGGCCCGGATTTTGGGAAACCCTAAAAGCCCGCGAACCCGTCTGGGTTACGGAGATACAGCGAACAAGAGACAGCAGGAACAGGGCTGGAGGGGCGCGAGGGGAATTTCGATGTTTGGCAGCAAACGTTAGAAACTCGAGAGGGCGAGCTTCTGGAGCGCAATGCGCCATCTGGCAGCTACCCAGAATTTCCACCCCTCTCACGCTCCCGCTATCTCTTTCCCACCCCTCCAGACACAGACGCACCCTACCTTCACTTCTCTCCCTCTCGCGTTTCCCCTCCGTCCCGCCTCTCGGTCGGTGCATGCAGAAAAGGGTTCGAGGGAAGAGGAAAGACAAAGAAGAAGCCAGCCGAGGGGTGGGGATATTCTCTTAAAGACAAAGAGAAGAGAATGAAACAGGCACGCGGGTATACACGTTCACGTCCCTCCCTTTCTCTTTCCAGCTTGTTTTTTCTTTGTTCCAGATAGTACTGCTTCCGTCTCTTTTGTCCGCCGTTTCTCCTCGTCGCTTCCCGCTGCTTCCTTACGCCACCCTTCTTAGCCAACCCCCGTAGAGAGGGAGAGCGACAACACTCCGCCCCCGCCCGTCTCGGGCCTTCTTCCCCGTGCCTCAGGATTCTTCGGTATGTTTTGTTTGCATTTTAATCGACCCCCGGCTATGTTCCTCGCGAACATTTTTGGCTGCCACCACCGTCAACCCCCTTGCCCTCATTCTGGTTTCTTCTCCCCTGGCTGCACCCCAATACGTGCAATCACCTCGAATACCATCGGCCGACACTGTGGCCACGTGATTCCCGTAGCCGTACATTCTTTCGATCTTTCGTCCCTTCCTTGCCCTTCGCGTCCCTCGCCGTTCGGCTTTCGTTCGTTTCACGCCAGCTCGCGACAGTCGACGTACCCGGTGCCGTTGACGCCGCAGTTGAACGTGGCAATGCGAAGATTCGATTATTGTGACAGTTGGAGCAAAGAACCCGAAGCTTACACAGCATCCTTGACTGCCACCAGCACGAGGTATTAGTACGATGAATCCGTCGCCTCTTGTTTTCCCACGTTCCGTCCCCGGCATCCCTCCGATTTGATTTCCGTTCGGGGCTACAAAGGAGCCGCGTTTACGTTACCGTTTGCACAGGGAATATTCATAATTCTTCCTCCTCTTCTTGGCTTTGACGAAACTTGGCGAGTTAGCGAAATTCCCTGAACGACAAAAAGAATTTTCTACCAGAGATAAGTTCGTACGGCTGTGCCTCCCTTTAGAGCCCCTCCCCTTTGAACGGCTTACGTTGAAGCGTAAAAAGAGAAGCTTAAACTTGGTATAATACGCGAGCGATCTTAGCGAAGATGAAGGGGAGGGCCTAAACTTTCGCATTCAATCAGATTCGGTGAAATACATTTTCCGAGTGGACGTTATTAAGAATTTTATTCTTTGAATTTCCCCTGTGACCTTCTCGTTCATTAGAGAAGACGGCTCTACTTGCCGTTAAATTTGTCCGCACCTTCGTCAAACTCAATTTAAATTGAGCGACCGATAAGTCTCAATTCCGACGCAACGTTTAAATGCATTCGGGACTCGAGCTTCCCCATTCCCGTGCCTGGGGATCGTCTCTTTCTTTTTCTGCGCTTGTCTAGTCGTATTAGCACCGGCGACACATCTGGATATTATTGCACACCGTGATGATCGAGCTGGTTAAGAACGAAATTCAATTATCGCGGCGGCTTCCTGGTGGGAAGGAGAGGTCCGATGGTGCAGTGGCATGCAGTTTTACGAATGCGGCCGAAAGTGCAACGAACCTGCAGCACTCCTGCAGCCGCGTATACGAACCGACGGAACCGACGACCCGATCGATCGAGACCACTCGATTACCGGTGCAGACGAACTTCTTCTAGGTATGCTAATCACTGTTTAGAGGTGTATCCATTTTAAAACGTGTCGTTTCACGTGCAGCATGAAGAAACCATGCGGCGAAAGCACCGGAAAGAGGTAATAACAGATGAAGGAATACTTTGTGAAATTGATACAATTAAACAAGCCACGCATAACACAACGATTACTAACCGGAACAACTATTTCTGCAGAAATCTCGCATTTCGCGCAGATTAATTCTGTTGACCGTTTAATTAAACGGCTTTCAAACGAGTATCCACGAATAGACGTACAGTGGTTGAAATTGAGAAGGAAATGAAGTAGACTAATATAATTCTAGCAGCTGATTTCATTCAAAGTAAATAGATCAGAAATTTAATTAGATGGAGAAATAGAATCATTGAAATTGCTGATGGTTATTGGCACTTCTGTTTAAGAGGATTCTAAACTACCCGCTTTTCTACAAAGGGGCTGCTTCAAACATTATTCCCGGAAACCGTGCTTTTAAATCCACTTGATAATTTCCACGATACTGGTACTAGAGGACTAACAAGTTTAATTCGAACAAATCGAGATATACCTACTGGGTTTTAAACGAAACCTGCTGTTAGCGCGATAGGCACAGCCCGTACAGCATGCCAATAGAGAAAGAGGGCATGAACTCGCGAGCAGGTCCCCAAAGAGATGTTTTAACGAAATTGTACTCGTGTATTGTATAATTTTCAAGCGTATTGTTTTATTTTAACGAGAAACGTAATTACACCGCGACTGAATAGAACGCGGTGCCGACCGCGGAACGGCTATGAAAGAAATTAAAAATTTAAACGTTCACGTGGGCGCCCGAAATACGGGTCGCCGCGCAACCCCCCGCCTCTGCTGCTTACGCGTTTTTCCAGGCCGCGGAGAATCCCGCGTAACAAGATTATGGACGTAATTCGGTGAATTGCGAGCAAATCTCGCGGTAGGACGTTCTTGCGCAACGCCGTGTCCGCGTAAAAGCTAGTTTTTAACGGTGAACGGTGAATCACTGAATAATTCAGCGGCACGATTATTAACCGTGATCCAAAGTATACTAGCCGCGAGAGCGACTAAAAATGGAACAGAGGAGAAAAATTCGGGATTATTATAAAGGTGCAATCGCGTTAAGGTTTCATCTACGCTGATACTTGCGGCGAACGTAAATATTCGTACAAAACGTCTGTGATATTGATGCTCATCTGTAAATAGAGATTTTCTCTCGCTCGAATGAATCGCAGATGTTTAAATCGTATCAGGGAATCGATGACTAAATGCAGCATTTAATCAGAGAAATAAGTCACCTGCTCCAGGGTGGAGACTGTGCTGTGAATAAAAAGTGAAAAATACACTTTCTGCACTTTCCAGAACTCTTGCTGTACAAACAAAACCACCTCACGATTGGTCTTGTCGTTCTCCTCTGTTTTCCTTCGGAGTTTCTCCACTTGATTCCTTCGTTTCGATAATTCCTCCGTGCGATATTTTATTTATAATACAGTACACTTTCGGATTTCTTTCCATGCTTCAAAGTAACAAGGAAAGTGAAAGAATTATTTTTATGGTATTATTTTTAACTGAATTAATTATATCATGCTTTGTAGATCAAAGTTGTATCAAATGCTGAGATCAGTGAAAGTTATATCAAATGTCAAGATCAAGGGAAAGAAATTTTCTTTTCAAAAGTGAAGGCGGTATGGTATTTGAAATTCTAACATCTAGTAACTCTTTTCCTAATGCTGACACAACAGATAATTCTGTAAACTCTTATCTGCACTGCCACTATACATCGAATCAGTAGATACAGCAACATCGAAATACGATGCAATAATACGGAATTCGTAAAAAATCGTAAATACCTGGCATTACCGGATGAAATCCATGAAACTCGATCTCGTTGGACCGTCGAGGAATTGTAATTGGCTTCGTCAGAATGTTCGTATCAATGTTGCACGACCATGACCGCCTCTCCCTAGCGTGTGTAATATCGGATCTCATTATTCGCCGGCGCAATTTTACCGCAACGAATTTTGATAAGCCAGTCGGTGTAGACTTCGATAAACACGTTGATTATAAGTCCTCATGAATATGTATGACGGAAACGTTTGTTTAACCGCATTTCATCTTTAAAACTTCTCGGGTGGCGAAAACGCAGAGGTAAATAGATGCAAACTCGGAAGCGGACAGAAGAAACAAACACGATGGATAATACGCGAGGGATCCTATTATCTGTGCCACGATAAAATAGCGATGTCACAACAATATTACAGTGACGTGAGCGCAGAACAAAATCAAGGATCTTCGTTCCGATATCCTTTCGAAGCGGCACAGAGGCAAGGTGCTGTCAGAATGTTTCGACGAAATCTCTGCGATCATCGGACGCATTTTCATCGCCGCTGCTCTGGATTCTGAAAAGCCGACAATCAGCGACAATTCTGATACGCCTTATGCAGCTCGTGAAAGAAAATGAGTCGAATGCGAGCGGACTACCAACAACAGGCCAGCCTCTCGTGTGAATTATTCATGAAGAGCGAGAGAACTCCGATCTACCAACTTTGCGAATTAACCATAAAGGAACTCGTGCAGAATTCTCCACAATTCCACGGCCTAAAATCCATCGCGACCTCGCGCAATACTGTCGCGAGCAAATAAACGTTGGAGTCTGAAATTTCAGAATAAAATGAAGCCGTAGCTGCTGGAACGTTGGACATCGCGAAGTAAGAAGAGGAAGATACAGGGAATATCCAGGAAAATACGATGGCGCGGTATAAAACGTGAAGTAATTTAAATTTCTAATTAGAGCGCGCTCAGTGCTCGACTTTAATATTTAACGTAATCCTCAGCGAGTGAAATCGTACCAAAGAGCGCCGCGACTCGATTTCGCATCGATGATAGGAGGGGCTGGCGAATTTTTCTCGTTCCTAATCAACTGTTTCTGATGTGTATATACCTGACATTCGCCACCTTGACACACTGGCACAAATGTAAGCACGGGCAGACCGCTCCGGGCTGACCCAGTTTTCACATCCTCTACTTACCGGTCCTTATTTCACTATTCCGCACATGTTGCCCTTGCACCCTTGATTCTCAATGGACACAATGCACCTTCCTGCGTCTATAGCAAAGACGGTAGGTTCTTCCGTATGACAAAGGTATACTTGAATTCAGAGGGATTCACAAAGACGGGGGCTAGAAGGTTTCAATGAAATTCTATCATTCGCGAAATTTTAGGAACTGACACGAGACATTTCGTTAACATAATTATTAAGCAGCCTGTGCATCTTTATATCTGCGTCTACTTAAAATGCACCAAGTACTCTCGGTAAAGGGAGTCTAAGAATTACCAAGCAAGGAAAACCGCTGGAATATATTCCCTTTTTTTCCTGTATCGAAAATTTGGCTTTAACCTGTACACTTTATAAACGTTGCATCCTTTGCCTGTGCCGAGATACTTTAAATAAGTAAAGAAGTAAAGAAGCAAGCAAACTTCCTTCGAACTCGACAGATTCTTATTTCAGACTCGCAAGAAAATGGGAATCTTTATCCCATTAAGACGCAGGGTGGTGAATACAAGCGACCTCGAGATCCAAGTACGTTTGTCGTATCAGCAGCGCTCTCTGAAATAGTGAATATTATAAAATGTTGGAACATCCGCGGTAGCAACGAATCTGCTTGGGATCGATCCACGTCGCTTAAATATCTGTTGCTTCCAGCAGGACCTTGACAGAAGTAACATTTGAGGGGCTGGAAAGTGGATCGATGGATCTTTGAGGGGCCGATTGAATGTACGGTTCCTAAAGTAACTTCGTGACCCCCTTTTTTCTTTCGCCTCGTCGAGGGAGGGAAAAAGAGACTAGCCTCTGAATGAATGTACTCGAGAATCAGGGAATCTCTTTCTCTTTCGCTGCGGCCCCGGGCTAAAATCTTACACGCCACTAATTGCTACCATTGTCTCTGATGGAAAAGAGCGAAGCACCAAGCTACCAACCTGCAACCGCCACCCCCCCTTCACCCCGCTAAATCTTATCCTGCTCGGCCATCTACGCCTCTTCTCTCTGCCAAAAATCTCGGTTACTCGCTTGATGCAGATACTAGTTCTCTAACCAACCCCAAATACGACTCGTCAGCCCAGTGCGCAACGAGGCGGTGGAATATTCACTTTAACTCCTTAAATCCATTCTATTTCTTGCCATTGTCCATTACTCTTATTTATTCGAGACATTATCAATTCTATGTGTACGTCACTGTTCACCGATTCAACCACAATGTAACTTATTAGCGAGACATGTAACACCTAAAATGAATTCTCTTTAAATCAATTTCTATATGTATACAACCTTGAAATTTTATCGAGTACTTTCCAAGTTTCTATCGTGAGAGTGAGAACGAATTAGGCATTCAGAGAGCAAACTACCCAAACGTCCAGAATTAAGAAAAGAATTAATTAGAGTCCTGTCTAAAAGATTACTACTTAGGTTTACTAAAAATTCGTCGAGGATGTGGTTACATAGTGCCTCGTTCCATGGGAAAATAAGGAACCGCGTTTCTGTTCGATTTAACATGCAACGGCTCAGATGCGCGTCGTTATTGAAAGGAAAAATGAGGAACACGTCTCGAGGAATCGATTTGCAGTTGTTGCTCGATAATATAATATCTCAGCGGCGGCGCGTATTTCGTGTCCGATCCTATGCATACCGATCCTCGTTTCGCGCGTCGGTCTCTCGATCCCCGTGCATCCCCATTTCCGCGAAATTGAAACGCGACGGCACGGTCGTGTTCCATCTTCCTTAAGTAGAATAATAATGCTCAAAATGGTTTTGCACGAGCGAAATGTCAGCCGCGTTATTCGCCAGCACAATAACAGACGCTGCAGGAACCTCTCTCCTTACCCCTATTACCACTCATTTCGCCCTGCTTCTTTTTTAACATAATGCGACCGTTGTTTCTGCTCCCTTCCGCCCCGCGTTCCTTTTAACCAAGACATCATGGACGGCAGCTTTTTATTCCACCGCGTACTCCCGTTTTAATGTCATCCGATTCGCGCTACTTCAATCCCCTCTCTTCAATTGCTACCTCGTTAGGTTCCGAGAATTCACGATGTCAAGACGTAGGAAGTATGTAAACCCTTCTCCCCAAGTAATCCCCTAATTAGCACCTCTTTACGGATATAAAATATACAATATAAATTCTCAGATGTTAGACTGACATTCGTATCCCAATGAAGCGTACTTCAGAATTCAACCACTGCAATTTGGTCGATTGAATATTGACAGTTTAATGAGTAATAGCAACACGGTGACCTTAAATGATGCGCTGATTGTATGCATGATACAGCATCAAAGGTTAGAGAACCGATAAACGGCGAGTCCCTCGAGGAAGCATCGCGGAACCGATTCTACGAACTGTAGATATTTATAAATTACCGCGTGTGCGCGGTTCGGAGGGGAGTTGGGCGTTGTGTGTCCGTTCCACTTCAAAAGCGGATTGCTTCTTCGAAGGGAAAACCGTGCGGATTGCTGATGTTCGTTGAATACCCGTCGAAGTATCTGAGCAAAGTTCACCGACTCCGCTGGCTTGGCCTATTTTTTCAGACACACGCTGGGGGTGCGCTTCCTTCCACCCCCAACCATCCCCTATCTTGCCTGCCCCTCCATTTTCTTTTTTTTTTAAAGAAGCTGAGTGCATGACTACACACCTAAGCTAAGCCACACGTACTTTGTATCAAAACGTCTGAGATAAAAGAGGACCCATTACCCTATGTGCAGAATATGGACCACTCTGCGCAACTTTGTTCGGGCGAAACCGTGGGATCTTCGATTCACATGACAGAAGACAATAATTACTTAATTTCTCCATTGAAATACTCTGACAAGAATGAACACGCTACCAAAGAACTGAATGCCTTCGCCGACTGTTGATTTCAAAATTAAAACAACAACAAAAGCAGAAAATTATAAAATATTATAAAATGTTTAAAAATTTGTTATGCTGAGGTCTTTCTTCTTTTAAAAGGTTTCACGTCCTTATAACCTAAAAGATTGATTTATTTTGTATATCTACATAATTACTAGCAGCTAATAATGATACAAATAATAATTATAGATACATGCATTTATTATAGAAATAGAAATTAAAAGGTAGAATAAAATAATTTAAACACACCTAAAACACCGATGACAAGTTAGCACATGTGCTAGTAACATTAGCAAATATTAGAAGATTCTGGCTAAGTTCAACCAACTGAATTTAATCAAAACTGTGATCGCGTAGTGCAGCGAAAGAAGCAATCAGGAGGAAATTTTATACGATCAGGTGAACCGTTCGCCGTTAAATATTCCCAGTGAATCGTGCTCGGAGCACGCATCCGGGTAGGCTGCCTGTACAACGTTAAGGGCAGCCGTCTAAGGGTTCTCCAGCCTTCTTTGGTCCGTCGACTATGTACCTATCCAGCCATGCATATGTATGCCTCTACGTAACGCATATATTCGAAACAGGGCTTGTTCGACCGAAAACGTATATACACGGGCACATCGGTGCGCGCGGTTGTAGGTGGTGATGCAGACGCCTGTACGAGGCAGCCAGGTCGAAAGACGAGATTAGAGACCCTCCACGACGTAACCAGAGATGAAACCGTCGCGAATGGGAACCCTAATTTCGCGGGGGGAGACTTTCTTTCGAATCTTGAAAATCATTTCGCGGCGCTGGCAAAGTCACGAATCGACAAGGAAGCGGAGATTTTTATCACTCGTGGTGCTGTCTCGTTAACTGCTATCGACGTTTCGTGCTACCATCCACCCGCCCCATGTCGCCTGCGAATTCTACGAAGTTGTAGTTAACGTTACACCCTCCGAAAAACTTTCCCCCGATAATGGCATCGACAACTCGCGATCGAACTGTTTCCTTTATTTTTTTTAAACATTCAACTACGAAATCTATCGATCTTCCTTTGGAACGGACAGCGGGGATCGATTTGCTACTGGATACGTGGCAAGGGACTGTTCCGCGTGTATATATATTGTAAGGGTGGAAAATTGGGCACACGAGAACGTATCGGTTTACGTGGACCTGATCGTTGAATCGAATAAGCGTACGACATGGACACCCGTAAGGATCGTTAATCCACGGGTAATCTTGGTTCTGTAATTGTAATCGGATCGTGCTCTCCATGGATTTACTCCGTGTGTTTCAGGCTCGGCGGTCTGATTGGATTTGTGGCTGGGGCTGGATTTGGTATTAAGAAGGATGGGTTGGACACTCACCGGTCTTGGTGTGGCTTTGGTCGTTGTCGTCGTTGCTGGCGCCGCCCTGGCTCTCTGCAGAAGGTGATTACACCAGCATTTTAACGATCCCGTACACCGACCCCTCACGTATCCCTCGACAACGCTATAAACGTCCCCGCGTCATTTTCTTGCCCCCTTGGCACCTGCGCAGACAATAAGATCGTCGAAATCTATTTCATTTTTTACCTGTTTCTTTCCAAGTGTTTCGGATATTCAAGTGTGTTCACCTTCAAGCAATTATAAATTAAAATTATTCAGAGGCACGTGCTCCTTTCATTTGCAGAGGCTCAAGTTTGAGGGTAGGGCAGCCTTCGGGTTTAATCGAGTCAAGTGACGAGTCGAGTAAACGATGCCTCTCCAAAGCGATTTGTCAAAATTCGTAGCGATAAGTCGAAAGTTCCAGCCGAGGCCGAAAGTGTCATTTTCTTCCTGGAACTCGAGCCTCTGCTTAAAAACTCCAACCGGTCCTATTTGTTTTTACCCTCGTGACTCGCAGAAGTTTAGAACGTCTTCGCGAACCCATTAATCAACAGGGAATTATTCGTCGCGACTGAAATCTAGCGGCCATCGGTTATACAGCTACAAGAACTAGATACGACGGTTCGACGAACATTCCCGGCTGCGCGCATTTAGCCGAGCTTTTGTGCCACGCTATTTTCTCGCATTACATAACAGCGCGCTCCCGGAGACTGGTAAACGCTACACGTGCAACAGGTTAAAGGGTCGTTCAGCCAGCAATTGTATCAGGGACTTCTTATCTGCCCTTTCCTGCGTCTGAGTTTATTCTTCGAGTACAGCGAGACACCGAGAAACCCGGCCGTGGCAACTCGGCACAGGGAGAGGAACTATTCCGAGCACCGGCGAGCGACGGGTCGTTGTCAGATTCGTTAAATCTGCGTAGAAATCGCCTACGTGCCTGCGAAATCGTAACAATCGTAATCGTTAGTCGATATTCTCGATTCCAAGCGTCGAGCTCGCCCGTTCCTGGGGAAACGCGACGTCAGCGAAACTCCAAGTTATAGAGCAAGATCTTTTTCGAAATCTTATCAACCTCTATCTTTCACTTGCATTTGCGATATTATCGTGATATCTCGTCGCCGAGGCTTTACGTATTTTCAACGACCACTCGGTTCGGTAACGCTCAACCGAAGGTCCATATAGGGCATTAGGTGGGATGTCGAATCGATGTTGCATTAAAGGCAGATAGCGTGAATTAGAATTTATAAGGGTGCCTTTATCGAGCCGTTCCCACCTAATACCAGGCTGTAAAATAAATATCGCCCGTCGGTAGGGCGCAGGAGGGGATGCGGAATACGTACGCGTTCTAAGCCGTTCGGTTGGCGCGGGACCCCGGCTAAATGACCGTTAGCTGTGACTGCAGCGAAATTTTATTTCACCCTTTTAATACAGCGCTTACTAAAATTGATTTTCCCTGTGACCCCTTTGACGAGCGCACATCGCTCTCTCTCTCTCTCTCTCTCTCTCTCTCTCTCTCTCTCTCTCTCTCTCTCTCTCTCTCTCTCTCTCTCCCTGCTCGCTTAATAATAGCATACTCCCGCGTGCTTGCGAGTACGCTATTAGTCTCCCATTGGCCGAGCGACCCATGCGACCAAACACCTTTCCGCTATCTGCTCGAACGTGGAATAAAAAAAAAAGGAGGAGGTGGAAGGGTGCCCGATCGGTTTACAGTGATTCCCGTCGGTGTACACGAAAAATTGTCGCTCGCTCGATTAATCAAGCACTTAGGCCCCGCATCCATTAAGTATCAATATTTTCAGCGACCGGGCGGAGTGACCCAGTAATCTAATTTCCCAGACTGTTGCCCCGAAAGTTTCCCTATGTAAACGTGATTATCGACCGCAACATCTGCCGCAACTGCTCGCAGCATCCAATGGCCGTAACGTAATGACACCTTTCCGTGAAATTGTCACCTTCCCAGGTACTGCATCGGCTGGCAATGGGGCACCAGGAGCATTTGGAACGTCTGCGAGGAATGGCGGCAGAGGCTGTCCTGGCTGTGGGCGCCCCGAGAGGAGAAGGTACAGCATGAGAAGAGAAATCGACGGAAACGTTTATCACGCCCCTGATCGTTTTGCGCGTATTTGCAGGTCGGCTTGGTAAAAGCGCAGCATCCCACTGCGCAGACAGTCCCCGGCTTGTGCAGACAACGCGGGAACGCGCCTCAGTACATGCTGCATAGCGACAGCGACCTGAGACTGAATGCTCAAGGTGACTTCACCAGGTACAGAACCGATCGGGGGATGAAATCCAAGAATACTATCCCCGCTTGATTCGACCAGAGAAGCCTGCCAATGTTTCGTGACCATCTTAAAGCGCAAAGTATTTCGTGTACCGTCGTAACGGAACGAGCCCGCGTACAGCGGGTAATTTGGAGTTGATTAAACTGGGATTAGACTGGGGGAATTATTTTAGAAGGACCGCTTTACGGGGAAACGTTCGAAAGGGTCTCTCTGCTGATTAAATCGATAAAGAAGTTTTAACGGGGCGCTGTCGTTAATTACGCGTGAACTTTGTATCAATAAAGAACAGTGTCAAAGTGTTACCCCTCCCCGATATTGGCAATTTTCTGACCGGCGCCAATGCTCGATGGGTACTATAATAGCATTTTTCAGAACGAGCACTCAGAATAATTGAGTGAAACTATTAACGGGCGCGACTCGAAAGGTATAGTCGCGATTAAGTACCAGCCGCGCTGTTACAAGGGAATATGTTTTAACGATTCATCGTTGATAGCGCGTAATAGCGATTTTTTAATAAGAGACATTTTCCTTTCAATTTGGGCATGGCTGCGGAGTATGTACATATGTGGTTGGGAAACGATGGTGAACGTGGTGCGCTCGCTGCCCGGCGATCGTTAACGCGCGCCACGCGGCGAGAATAAAGCAATTCGACTCTATATGTCGCATCTATATTTACAACAAAAATTACGCGGACCTTTTTTTTTCAGCGAGCACGCGATGCCTAACGGGCCTGCCAATCGATGCTTAATATTTAAACGCGAGAAAGGTTGAAACCTCTGCGAAACGCGGCACGCCGTAAAACGCGATATCGAATTCATATTTCGGGCGGAATCGTGCTTAATATTTAACAAATGAAACGTTCGACTTCACATAAGCACGGCAAATTGGAGACGAATTTGCAGGTCGAATGGACGCGAATCGAACTGATATAGAAAATATCGATGGGAAAGCATAAGGAACGTTGAATTAAACATTCGTAAATCCCTTTTCTATTGGGTTCGCTAGCTATCATTAAAAATATTCATCGATATGTCACGTACTTATAATCGGAGAAGTAAAACCGTGCGTCGAAGGCGGCCAAGTATCGAAAGGAGAGAAGAAACGGGAAGATGTTTTTATATACCAGAAACCTTTAACATTTTCAGATTCGAGCCAGTGGACAGAGATCTCCACCCGCCTCTGGGTGCCGCACCGAGTACAATTCCACCGCAGCCTTTGAGGCCAGCACCTCAACCAAGGCCAACTGCTCGTACAAGGCCGTCGCCACTTCAGCCCGCGAGCGCCTTAGACTACCTGAGAATGCAAGGGGCTGGCCCAGGTCCATCAACTCCGCCGCCATCGTTGCAGACGGTGTTCGGATCTTCCTTCAGGTTCGACGACGCGGCTACCAACGTCGCGCAGAATCACGGCGACCCGAGGCTAATGTACGAGCTGCAGGAGGAACGCAGGAAGGACGGCAGGTGCACGGCTTACAGACCGTTCGACGCCGGCGTGGAGTCGACCAGTATCAGATACGGGGTGCACGGCGCGCCTATAGCTACACTGGACAACAAAGGGGGCGAGGACGGGGGCATGAGCTACGGCAGCTACGATATAGTACAGAGAAGCGACATGATACGCCAGCACGCCAGGAATGACTCGAGAGGCTCGCCCAGCAGCTTCGGCATGACGAATTCTTCGAATGCCGCCAGCCAGACCATGCTGAGAACGAGATACGGAGCCGAGCCGTTGTCCAAGATGCTTCAGAGCACACAGAGCCTGAACAACGACCTGGACTACAAGAGCAACGAGATGCAGACAATCGAGATGACTTCGTTCCGAGGCTCCAGCCCGCAGAGCGACATGCAGAAGGTCTCGCAGTACATCCGGAGCCTACCTGAACTTCCCATTTATGATACGATGAACGAGCTGGATCTTCACCAGGACCAGGATCACGTGTGGTGCGACGACACCATGCACGGGTCGATCGACGCGATGAAAGTTAACGGGCATTCGGCCTCGAGCCCTGTACCGCCGCCGCCCGCTCCGCCCGACCCCCTAGACGATGTGCCAAAGAAGAACGAGCCGACCACCGGCGAAAGGATATTCAACGCGCTGAGATTGTTCACGTCGCAAAGTTACATCGACGCGTCGGAGTTTTACAAGTACGTTGCTTGTTAAATCGTCGAGCGATTTGTTACGGATGGAGAGCTGCTGTCGCCACTTACCACACTGTCTCGCGTCACCGTAGATCGGTCCTTCCCTCGGCACAGCAAGTCCAGCCGTTCTCGTTCCCGCCGCGATCACCGTCGCTGGTGGAAGGGAACCCCGACATCCAGATGGAGAACGACGTCCAGGACACATACGCGGAGAACGATCCTGATATAATAGGCCCCGGCAACTCTAGGCGTAGCTCCGACCTCGACAGCCCCGAACTCAACTGGAAGGCACAGAAAACTGCGCAAGAGGTAGATCTACGTGACCGGCGTTGCTCGCCTCCGTCGGTTATTATATTCAACTCTTTTCAACCAGGTCTACGATAGCTTGCAAGACCCCCCGTCATCCCCGTTGTTACTCAAGCATCACAATCCGACCAACTGCATGAGCGATCCAAGTGTTATGAGGACGTCGCAGGTAGGGAGACTCTGTAACTAATCGGATTAACTGTAGATATTGTCGGTCTGATAAAAACTATTTCCAGGATATTCTGAACAGTATCGAGCAGAGGGCGAAGCCCATGCAAAGGTTGAACGGGCTGCACGAGCTGAACGAGCTCGATGACGAGGACTCGTTGAGGTGGGCGTCCAGCGTGCATTCTATCTAGCGATTTTATTTGTCACGGAGCAGACTGGCACGTCGATCGATCATCTTGTTTTATAGAAAACGGAACAACGACGGCTACTACGCTGTTCTGAAGGACAACGCTTTCATCGCGCATTTCAACCTGAACGATTACAATGATATCAGCCCTGGGTGTCGTCGCGGGCCCCAGGCACCGGAACCAGAGCCTCCGCCGGATGAATCGGACGAGCCCGAAGAAACGCCTATCGCCGGCCACGTCTGTATCGGCGTCGAATACGACAGATGGATTACGCGAGGGAATGACAACGAGTGTTGGTTGGTAGTCAGTGTCCTCGAGGCAAGAGATCTTATTACGTCGGACAGTCAACCCGCTCGAGACACATTTGCTAGGTTCGATTCTACCATGACAAGCACACCGAACGAGACGCGAGGGTACGATTAACAAGGAGCACTTGCTGTTTCAGAGTATGTTTACTGCCCGAAAGGCAGAAGCATGTGCAAACTAGGATATACAGAGAATGCCCATCGCCCAGTTATCAGGAGAAGTTCTTCTTCCCTCTGAGTAGCGTTCCTATAGTCAGGACTCTTCTCGTCGAGGTAAGTACCGACGAGATCAATAGAATAAGCGGAGTTATTCTCCGCGATTAATTACAATAATTCGCGCCTGGGATCCCCAAGGTGTATTCCGATAACACCAGTATCGGCGGAGGTGCATCCCTGATCGGGGAAGCTACCTTAAGACTCGGGCTTCCCCCAAGAGCGCCAGCCACCACCTGGCTACCCCTCATAACGTCAACCCCGCGACTGGGTGAACTGATGTTCTCTTTGAGCTATTTATTATCCACCGAGACGCTCACCCTGGTCGTTGTGGAAGCCAAGAATCTGCGTGGCGCTGGTACAGTACCCGGGGACTTCTTCGTCGAGGTACGTTCATAAAACGGTCTAAACAGCAGAATTGCGTGTAAACATGCATATTTCTCGTGTCGGGAAGGTGTGCTTGCTGCGGCAGGGGCAGGAGCTACAGAAGGAGAATACGTCCGTCAAGAAAAACGAAAACAGCCCGATCTTTAACGAGGCGATGGTGTTCAACGTGCCCATGGGCATGCTGCAGGTTCTGATAATATCGTTCTGTCGCCCGAGAGCCGAATTTTATTATACTAACACGTCCCTCCGTTCGCAGGATGTACAGCTAAGGTTGACCGTGATGGAGACGAGCAGCGAGCAGGGCGTGAATTCGAAAGCGTACCCGGTGGGGCACATTGTCCTCGGTTCGACGTCCACCGGCACCGCCCTCACTCATTGGAGTGAGCTCATGCTGGACGGTTGGAGACGTCCGGTTGCCATGTGGCATCCGCTCAGGAGAAGGAGCACGTAAGCGACGGCAATGAAGCAATCAGAAGCTGTGCCAGGTTCAATAGTACCTACACATGGAGAGCCGGCAATGCTGTACCGGTCCTGTGTGTAACTATACGTCTCGTTGCTAGTGGCAGAGACGAGATTGCTAAGTTCTAGCCGTTACGTTTCGCCAACATTACGAATCGAACATGTGTTTCGTCGAAGATGTGGGAGCCACAGGGTGCTGGCGTGTTTAAGGCCTCAAAGCAAACTAAAAGATTTTCTATCGATGTTATAACTACTTGTAAGAATTCCTCCGTGTCTAAGGCATTCCGCATTGGACCGTTCTCCTCCACGTTGCAACGGAGGTGACCACCCCGTCTCGCTCCGTGCGTGGTGGAAATGAAGATAATCGAGCAACGTACGATCCACCAAATCGTTACCGACTCAATGGTATACGTTTCAATGTCAACCTCGTATCCTGTCGTACGTGTCCTAAATGGAAATGCATGATAATGTTGTTTCATCTAATTGTAAGACTCTAAAAGACGGCTCCGTGGCTAAAGCCCAGGGACGCTCGGCTGGGCGAATTGGAGCGGGAAGCCTACCGTAAACGGGCACGCGTAGAGCACGGAGCTGGTATCAATCATTTTCAGACTGATGTACGGATATGAAAATCACCAAGTTTAGGCACAAATCGTTTCGCAGACCCCTGGGTCTGCATCGTCGTTCACATCGTGTGCCCCTCCCGCGAGGAAGGTTCGAGCGGGCTATGCGACGACCGCGACGTTCCCTCACACGCGACGCTCAAATATTTATATTGATATTTTATATAATATACGACCGGCAAACGTCAGGGCCAAGGGGCACGGTCATTCTGCCCTTTTTTTTATCCGTTTCGTTCGTTGTCGACGGATTGTGAAGAGCGAGGTAAAGAGAATCAAAGGGCACGGATATCGAGGAGTCAGGGAAACTAGTGAAATTAACACGACGTTTCGTTTTCTGGACGATGATACGCGCGAACGTGTACGTAGATCGATCCCGATCGGACCGATCTTAATCGAACCTTCCCTACGTGTATAGAAATTGCATTCAAACGTTCCGTGTGTGTCGCATCGGTATGAACGGTTACATAGAAAGGCATGTTAAGTCACCATTCCTTTACCGAACAAGCGAATTCGTCTCGAATTTAACGGTTATCGTTTCACGCCAGAATCTTTTCTCATTGTACCCGCGATTGCCCATGGAAGTTGCTCGCTTCCGTATTGTCTTACGATCTTTCGTCTCATTTAGTACAACGTACCACCTCGATCTCGCTCGTCGGCTCTCCGGCCGCGAGGGTCACGGTTCGATGAATGGAACGGGGAGATGATAGGGAAACGAATCGACGATTCGATGCATCGTCTGGTCGATGGATTTACGAACGATGGTGGCTCTGGTTCAGGGCTTCGTCGAAATGTAAATGTTGTTGTTCCCAATGGACTGTTAATGTTTGTACAGAGTTTATTGACGACGTACACGACGTGCAGAGCATTCAGTTCGAAACGTGGACGATCGATACCCGATTGCGTTACACTCCCTCCTAACGACACGATCGACGATCATCCTTTCGACCCTTAACGTTCCTTTCTCCATTTCCCCTCGTCACGATCTGCCTTCTCTTTCCCATCGTTTCATCCGCCTCTTATTCCTCCTGCGCGACAGTAATTGGCGCTCGACCGAACTATACACAATCTTCGAGCAATGCAGGGTCGATGTAAAACTGCTGCCGGTTGTTTGTGACGCGAGATGAAGTTTAACGATGAACTCCTTGCGTCGACTTTTCATCCTAAAGATTGCCTCACTGTAATCCCGCTGGTCGTTCGAGGCTACGATCACGTTGTTACCAGTGGTGATAACGCGATGATCGCTGCTAATTCAATGTACACTGCCGTTTAATTGAAACTACTTACGCGCAGGCTTTGCTTTGAAAAAATGCGGCTACTTTAAATTTACTACACCTGACGCGATGTTGAAAACATTCGACAGGATTTTTTAGAGGCTCTTAAATCTCTTCTTCGTTACCCACGCTATCCCTGAATTGGAACTGTTCGATGACAATCGGATGCGTTGCATTCTTTTGAGACGTCAGATTAAGGTTTGCGTTCCGTTTGAAGTGGCAAGTCTCGCATGGTTCGCGACCAACGGGATCGTCGGTGAGAATCGAACGAATTAGATAGCCTTTCGGACCTCATAGTCTATTCTATACCTATAAATTTTGTACCTCTTCGTACACGATTAAAAATTTAACAAACTACATCCTTCGTATAAAGGCACATACACGTACACATTTACATATATCCATACACATACACGTGTATATATATATACATATTACATCTATACATATATTATAGATACCATTACGAGAGAATTTTACACTCTATACTATACATCTTTTGTCATAAATGCCGACTATTTCAATCCATACTTATGAACTTATTCAGGTTTTTTCTATCGTCAACTTACTATGGGACTAATATCGCTGAATTCTCATTAACTCCGTAAATATATTTGTAAAATTTATCCATCGTGGACGATATTGTATCTCTGCATCGTTTCGTGCAAAGTGATCCGCGAGAACGATCGAGATTCATCGAGATTGATCCCCCTGTTGCCGCGGTCTATTCAAATTAAATCTCTCGGCAAAGGAACAAGTTGCGCGTGAACGGATGTTACTGTACCCTCGTAGCAAGAAGCGCTAATGTCCTTGAGAGATCTTCGCCTTGTAGCGTAACCATAAGCCAACCATCCCTCGAATCTGGAAAAGCAAAGTTGAAAGGATCTATTGATGATCCAAGCAAATCCAATTGGTAGATATTCTTTGAATACAATAATTTCTCGCCAGTTTCAGACGAATCCTAAATAACCACCGATGTCACTCCGATTTCCTAGATAATTTCCCATCCTCTACTAAACTCCACTTCTATCTTATATCATCTCCGCGTTTGCTCTATAATAATGTGTTCGACCCCAAAAGTATTACGCCACTTGCGCCACCCTAACGTCCAAGCATAGAAGACACATGCCCAAGTCCCAGGATCCAGCAAGCAGATCGACCGATCCACTTCTTGCAGCCGATCTGTTATCCTACTTTCTTGCACCACCAATTCTCAGCGACGACACGCGATTAATCGAGCCGCCCTCGCGCTCCACTTTGCACTCACGAGACCGTACGTAGTACGTATGTATAATCTGTATACACGTAAGTCGAATTACCATTTAACACTGTTGTACATCAGCACAAAAACTGATCTTTTATTCTTAATACCTACGCGGCGAACGCTGGCGCGCACTCGCGCACAGACACGCCCGTGTCACGGCGTTTAACGTGCGCCCGCGTGTCTGTGGAGCGCGGGCGCGCGCACGTTGCGACGCGTGCTAAGTTTACTGTTAAACTAGAATATATATATATTACATACGGCGCAGTACGAAGAGACAGGGGGAGAAGAACATTGAAGACGTTCAATAGCTTGCTTCTCGTTTACCAGAATTTAGTTTTGTCAGAGGCTAGCTATAGACGAAGTTAAGAGAGACAGAGAGAGAGAGAGAGAGAGATTGTATGTGCGTGTGTGCATAACCGATATAGGGGACGGAAAGGAAGACAGAATGTGAACGATAGAGGAAGAGAGTGTGTGCATGCGTGAGAGAGAAAGAGACGGCGCGATAGAGACACGGGGTGAGAGATTGAGAGAGAATGAAGGAACGAGAGAACGTACAAGTCCCACGATAGGGGCAGCGCGAAAGATAGCGAGAAAGGGAGTTGTGGGAGAAAAAGAAAATAATGAAGAAGAGAGTGATGATGACAATAATAATGCTATGCGATTCGTACCACAAACACCGTAGTTAACGCTACCGGTGAATAACAATGATAAGTAGACTGATGTCTGCTAGGAGACTTCGTTCAGTGAGAAGTGACGGAGCTATAATTTACCAGCGTAACGTTTCCTTCGTTAATTCGTAAACTTGAGCGATCTCTGAATTGACTGAATTCGTTGATTTGAATCTGTTATTACACGTAAACGATCGAAGGAAATGGAGGAGTGTCGCGAAGGAAAAAGCATTTTCTTGGAGTAGAATATTTGTTCGTAACGTGGCAGTTACACCTCGAATATATCGCGTCGTCGTCGATTAATTATTTCCCGCGTCCACCTTACAATTAGACACTGGATGGCGGATAAAATTATTGCGATTGATTTACGAGATTAAATTCTAATTTGCGATCTCGATGGGGAGAAGATTGTGGGACGAATCGCGGCGCTTAGCCGTTGCATGAGTGTACGATTCATACGAAAGAAAAAAAAATACTATAAAGTTTAAATTGTTTTATATTTTTGTTACGCCTCTCTGTGATATAATAAGGGCACATTCACCTCACCCTGTATATGCATTAATCTTTGTATCTTATTGATTAAGGTGGAAACTTTTTGAAGAACAATCCTTGCCAAGCCCTTTCTAATTACATTTCGGATCATGCTCGGGCGTACCGCCTGGTTGTAACGTGAAATCAAACCGTGGGGTTTTCAACTGACCGCAATCTACGCGCAACAATCGGTGACACTATTCTACTTAACGGACTTAAGGGAATTGTTAAAGCGTTTACACACTGTAACACAGACTGGGTCCTTTAAAACAACTACGGAGTATGTATACCGATACCTACTGATACGAACTTTAGGGAATAGAAATATTTCCATCGTGAACAATAATTTTGTGGTTGTGGGGAAAACCGAATAGTACTAACCAAATTTCTTGGGGAACTGAAAGAAATTATACCTACGTCATACGAGGACATACGAGCACGCGAACTTTAACTTACCATGGAAACTTATTTTTTAATAACGAAACAACCGAAATCATGTTCGTTCGCAAAATTAGACGAGGACAACCATCTTTCGAGGTAAAAATACTATTTCTGATAGTGGTTTTAATCGATTCAGTCTGACGACTACTTTTTTCAAGAAAAAAATAGAAAAGCAACTGTAAAGGTGAATTATCTATATACATACCGTTAAATAGTTGGATTCACCGTGTGTGTACTTTTGCTCCTCAGTTTCATGATCTCGATGTTATATGTCTATTTAAAAGTATTAGATTTATTGAATGGAAGAACTACATGGGAAATTTGTCTAGATTTAAATAATTGATTTTAGCAATAGCA
The DNA here is from genome assembly GCA_910592295.1 of Andrena haemorrhoa. Classification (NCBI taxonomy): domain Eukaryota; kingdom Metazoa; phylum Arthropoda; class Insecta; order Hymenoptera; family Andrenidae; genus Andrena; species Andrena haemorrhoa. The sequence goes on along the minus strand of OU342944.1, from coordinate 11,790,359 downwards.
ACATATCCCTTAAGATAAGGTACGTTCGAGCTTATGCTTGTGAAAGGAATAACGTGTATCTTGTTACACATTGCATTGTACTGTACTAATTATAAACCGATTGAGAAGAAAGAAGAAAAGAGCAACCTTACATTAAAACTGTGAAAAGGAATATATTACACGTGAGAACGTTAGTCACTATGCAAACGTGTAAGTAATTACACGGAGAATCGCGAACTATAAACTATACATGATCATTGTTAATCATGGTCCCAAGTTCTACATACAACATTCGAAAGAAATGTATTTAAACTAACAACTGACCGCTTCCAATTCGTAATTGAACAAGCTGGAAAGTTTCAGAAAACTGATCGCCCAATATTTTTCAAATTCAAATACATTCCCCGGCGCCACTCGTGTAAAGCGACATCTCTGATGTTTTTACAGAGTTAGAAGTTGCTCGAATGAATTTTTATTGAAACAGGCTATTTGAATGAAGTTTCTCTGATTTTATGAACAAAGTGGATAATCTTTGCTTAGGAAGAAACAATATTTGTCCAGAATGTTTTGTATTCTTTTATACTTTGTTTTGCAATTACATATCTATCGAAGGTATTTGTTGCAACTTATAAATAAAATATTGCTGGCAGCGACATTTCGAAATCCAGCGCGGGCAACTTATAACGCTACACCGAAAAAGATCTCACAGGCAAAAATTAAGGGACAAAATTTTCATTCCAATAAATTCTGGTGCAAATCGAAAATAAAAATGTACTCTTCACGTATGAATAAATTTTCAAGTCCTGTTCATTATTCGAAATGAAATTTTATTACCTTACCTTTCCCTGTCACGAATACGATTCCGCTAAAAATATCATTAAAATTGCCTTCTAGTGGAGAACCGGTTCCATCTTCTAAAACAACGATTGTAATGCACACCACAATTGCAAAAATAGAAAAAATGTACAAAAAAAAGCAAATTGAAATTCCAATGTAATATTGAGTCGCGCCGATAGAGGGCTCTAGAGAGGCCTTACCATTTCCGTGGCGTCGTGTGCAACGTTACCGGTGAAGTCTCGACAGAGATTGTAACGCTACGCGTGGTAGGAATTAGAATTCAAGAAGTGGAAATTTAGGTCATTCGAAACCCGCGATTTACAAATGATTCTGTTTGAGTAACAATTTAAAGATCGTTTTATAAACCAGTTTCGTGCAACGACCGAGAAAGAAGGATCACAACAATACAAGAACTCATACGCCTTTTAACTTTGCTATCCTATTCGGGTTTATTTAATGCAAAACAAATTTATTTCACATAAAAATTTATATAAACAACAACATTATTTGTGGAAGACATGCTTTCACGATGTAACGTGGAATACCTCACCAAGGAATTGTAACTTAGTATATTTCAATAAGGTGCTGAAGCAGAGAGGACTTTAAAAATTGTCAAAAACCCATCAGTTCGAGTATCTCGCTGAAATAATCCAACTTGTACTTATCCTTCTATCTTAACACTGTACCCGTGTTCTGGGGTCCGGTACGAACAATCAAACAACATTCCAAGTTACATTGTACCATAGTATTGCAAGTTAAACAAATTCTTATATACGACTAGAGTATTTGACAATCGCAGCTATCGGCTCGGTTCTCACCGATTACCAGGTCTCACCACGAGGAGGTTGCTGCGTTTCGAGACCCGTAGAGAGATAGATGGAATCAAAGTTCCATCGATCTCCCTGTACATGAAACCCTACTAAACCAAAGAGATGGATGGAAACAAAGCTCCATCGATCCCTTCGGTTTAGATGTAGAATCTAGGGAACTGCCAAGCAATCACACGATTAAAAGAAACTCAGGAAAGAAGGAAAGACGAACGGTAAGCATGAAAGGAGTATTGGACGGCGCAGTTTCTACCACCCTGCCGTCCGAGTCGAAAGGGAAAAGCACTCGGCGCCTCCCAGACGATTCCTCTTGCACCGTGCGACTCGCCAGGAGCAACACTAGGTGTGACCTGACTTGAGCCGACTAACCCAGAGACTGGGTATCGGACCGGGTGACTTACGCAGACAGTGTACCAAAGGGTACACTCCCTACGCCCGAAACTTTTCCCTTTCGACAAGATGACCAGAGGATGAAACCGATCCATCCATACCGATTCCATGCTCAGTCACTTGCTTCCGGAAACGGAAGCAGCGGTGACCTCCTCATCCGAGGTGAGGAGCCAATAAACGAACAACAATGCTAATGAGTTAGTGACTACTTCGCAATTTTACATGAGGCCTTAAATACTTCATGTTATAATACACTTTTCACTATCACTTTTCACTGTCACTTTTCGCAGTCACTTTTCACTGCCACTTTTCACATCGATCTCCCTGTACATGAAACTCTACTAAATCAAAGAGATGGATGGAAACAAAGCTCCATCGATCCCTTCGGTTTAGATATAGAATCTAGGGAACTGCCAAGCAATCACTCGATTAAAAGAAATTCAGGAAAGACGGAAAGACGAACGGTAAGCATGAAAGGAGTATTGGACGGCGCAGTTCCTACCACCCTGCTGTCCGAGTCGAAAGGGAAAAGCGCTCGGCGCCTCCCAGACGATTCCTCTTGCACCGTGCGACTCGCCCGGAGCACTAGCTGTGACCTGACTTGAGCCGACTAACCCGGAGACTGGGTATCGGACCGGGTGACTTACGCAGGCAGTGTACCAAAATGTACACCCCCTACGCCCGAAACTTTTCCCTTTCGACAAGAACTCCAGAGGATGAAACCGATCCACCCATACCGATTCCATGCTCAGTCACTTGCTTCCGGAAACGGAAGCAGCGGTGACCTCCTCATCCGAGATGAGGAGCCAATAAACGAACAACAATGCTAATGAGTTAGTGACTACTTCGCAATTTTACATGGGGCCTTAAATACTTCATGCTATAATAAATTAACCTAGGCTTCCTTAGATGTCATCTTTCACTCACTATCACTTTGCACGATCACTTTTCACTATCACTTTTCACTAGTTTCTTTTTAAATAGATTATGTTATTAACTCCATTCCCCGCGTAACGGTGAACCTGTAAAGCTGAAACAATCAACTACTCTATGTTAGTAACGGTGTGGTCGGCCTGGAAGGAAATTAAGCAAAAGCTTATTGAGGTGGAGCTGATCGAGATAATTTCAACCTATAGAAGAGCACGCACGAGCATGCGAAACCATCGCAGAGATAAGTACATGAAAGAAAGAGCAGAGAATGTAGACCCATCGATGAGATGCATGACAGAGTAACAGAAGTCATACAAAACCATCGAAGAAATCGACGAAACGAAATGAATCATGGACAACCATCGAAGAAATCCACGAAATTAAATAAATCATGCCAAACCATCGACGAAATGCATGAAGTAGAATAAACCATGCAAAACCATCGTTGAGATACATGAAGGAGAGCAGGGAAGTAGAATAAACCATGCAAAACCATCGATGAGATGCATGACAGAGTGACAGAAGTCATACAAAACCATCGAAGAAATCCATGAAATTAAATAAATCATTTAAACCCATCGAATAAATGCATCAAATAATCATGTAAACCCATCGAAGAAATGCATCGAATAAAATAAAATGCATGAAATATGACAGATCATGCAAATCCATCGAAGAAATACACGAAATAGAACGACTCGCGCAAAAATCCTTGAAGGAATGCATGAAATCGGACAGATGATGTAAAACAATCGAAGAAATCAGTTACAAAGGGAGGGGAATCAGTTCTGACCTTGGCAGAACAATAAATATTTAAATGGCTTAACGAACCACAAAATTTCATCGGCACCAACCGAATAAGGGTTGTAGCAGGGGGCGGGGGGGGGGGGGGGGGGCGGGGGGAGAACCAGGGTTGAAACCCTGAACAGGTCCCCGGACGTCCTCCAAGCTCGGAGGACCGACGACGACTGAGTACATCGAGCTCCGTGAGCTCCCCACATAGCTTCGAGAAACGATGTCCCCCGATCAAAACAAGGACGACTGTTATTTACAACTGCGAAATCCAACGAATTCTTCGGTAAAAATGGATTTTCCGCTAAAATATCCATTCCAGTGGCTATTGCTATGACAAATAATGTTAACAACATTTACACTAACCGCCCAGTATATATTATTATTAACTATGATCGATAGAACTCGAGATATCAAGCAATTAGTAGCATTTGGCCTTGGATTTGCAACTACGCCGAATGAATTCTCTTTTATTCACGATGTTTAATCGTTCGATACATTAATGTTAATGCTTATACATATCACATAGTATTATTTATAATGTATAAATACATTTTAGTTGAACCTGCTGTAAATGAATCGTTGCAGGAATATTTATAATACTTCGTCGATGTTAGTAACTAAGGGGGAGAAACAAGTATGTCACTTATATTTCTCCAAGTAACGAGTATATCTCAACGGAATCTTGTTAAAAGGCCTCCCACATGGTCCAGTAATCGATGAAATTGATGCACGAATTGGGAAATTGTGAAATAAAATTTTGTCTAGCCCTGAGAAATTCATCAGTGAAGTGAAGTGTGTGCATGTCATGGAGCATATTATTTCGTGATTTCACAATTCAATTTCTGTCAGCCCATCATTTCAGCCCGTCCTCTAAACAAGTCACACGTATACAAGCACGCACACATCTTTCAGCATTTCAACACATTTCAGAGTAGTTCCTGAGTTGGACGCTGTTCTTGAACAGAGGCCGCTAAATTCAGTCCTCAAATTATGGGTCGGTAACACAGTTTGGGTGGTGACACGAACATCCATAAGGTGATAGGTCTATTCTATACCTCGTCTGTGGTCTATCCTATACCTCGTCTGTGGATAGACCTCTATGCGAGGTACATACACTCGCCTGTGACATTTACCATTGGATTGCTTTACAATTCTATCGCAAGATGGCTGCACTAAGCTATTTAGCAAGATTGAAGCCGTTTTCTGCATCTGGATTGTGAAACTGGATGGATTCATTGTAAGAATAGTACAATGTATAATTGAATAGCAAATTCACTGCACTAGCCACACTGATAATGTGGTACTTGAAGAGATAACTGGAAGGTGCCAAGCAAAAGGCCGTTGTTTATTATCACAAAAAGGGAAGTGTACAAATTGGGTCTGTTCACCTGGCGGATATAATATTCAAATATGGTTTGATACGAGTTATCAAGAGCTTAAGACATAGACGTTCCCTTCGCATAAGTTTCATTTGGCTTTCACACGAAGCACAAGATTTTCATGAAAATTGAACGAGAGTAAATAGTATCTTAAATCAGAATAATCTATGTATAATTAACCGAACTGGATTGTTGAATTTAAAGAAATGGAGGAATTTTGTTACGAATTTGAAACATCCACAATAATACATCTTACGAGTGACATCATCGGGATTTTTTGCACAACTATGAGTCACTCATCTCTAAGTCATTCAACGTATTTATTCGCCAGCTATCTTTACATTTCACGCGTGTAACCGCAACACGAATTAGTCTTTTTCTAGTAAATTAATCACGTTCGTTGAGCGAACTATCAATCCCCTTACTATGAAAGCCATTTCTAGTATACCAACCGCACGTTCTTTAATCAGAACCCTTTCGAGAAACCAACATTCAAAGAACGAACGCTATCCTCTATTCCACTTACCCACAATCAAATAGATAAACCAAAAGATTCGAGTGCTCATAGAAACCGATATGCAATTGCATTGCTTTCCCATCGAGCACACGTAACACTAGTCAGTTCGCGTTTGCACTAAAAAGTCGAGGAAATACGCAAATCGAACATCTTAAATTGAATCCATCACCCGCTTAAAGCCTACATAAACAAGTAACCAACATTGTAGGTTAGGTGTTGTTAGTAACCAACCTGTATATCAGCCTAAAGTGTGTTAAAAGATTTGCGCACTGTAGATGAACGAACAAGGGTACAACTTTAGTAATTGCTACGCCTAAGTTCGTGGAGCGTTCACGCGAAATCGCGCCATGGAATACACACCGCTTTCGCGCGCGCGAGTATGCAGGCTCGAAGGTTGGGTTCACAGGCACGGCTCGCACACCCGCGCGCACGTTCGTACACGCTGGCGGGCATGCGTTGAGTTCGACAAGCCGCGCCGTCGATCGCGCAACCGGTCCGCGCAGGTCCCCGTATTAAGCCGGGGGCGCGATTCTGTCTCCACTCTTCGGATACCACGCGCGTTCGTCCTCTCAGTTTGTATTCGGTATCCACCTCGTATCGGTGGATGCGTTCGCTTCTTAATCACAACGAGGCCTATCGCTCGCGTGTCGCGTAAAACGCCAGTCCAGCCGCGCTCATCCCGCCGAACACTGATCCCAGCGAGCGAGTTGAAGAGGGAACGACGACAGTAGTGCCAATTGTGCCGTTTGTTTGACAGTGGTTTCGAAAGGAGGGCAGGATGCTGTCGCTGCGATTTCTCGGGCTGCTGGTGGTACTTCTCGCCGTGCAGGGTGAGTCTATCCTTGTCCCTGTACAATAACATCGACGGAGTTTCGTAAGGCAGAGGGAAGGTAGCTTCTCGGCCATCCGCATGGAGATTTGCGCGAAGCGACTTGTTGAACCTTATCGATTGTATCAACGCGTGGTAGCATCTTGTGCCTGGCCAGCACGACGTGGAATAGGCTGCCGTATGCAACGAACATCGGGGACTAAGTAGATATTCAATTAGCAGATCACGTTTGGATATAGCGTGGTTGAGTAGATTGCAGGCGTGCTGGGTTCGCTTAAAGCCGCGGCATCGAATCCACTCGGTCGGGCTGATAATTTCGCATGCATCACCAATGGCAAACGGTTACCTCACCGTCCGCCCTCCGTATAAGCAGTGGCAACAATACTTGCCATTGCGGGCGGTGGGCATCGGCGGGAGAGACTGGTAATCGTTGCTGCGGAAGCAACAATTACGCGTCTTAAAAAAGCTTAATTACTCGAGTACCGCTCGGGCCTGGCGAGAAGCACGACTGCTGACCGATAAACCTATAATTGCCAGCAATTTTCATTAGCAACTCGGAGACATCGTGTTCCTTTCCAATGGCCCATATTCCACATAATTATATAAGATGTTCAGTTGATAGTGCAGTACGTACCTATAATAGGTAGGATAGTAGGGTACGCGGAAAGAAGCTTTTAATACGCCCCCGAAGTAGTCGCATACGCGTGAAAATGTTTGTCCGAGTAATTTTACTGTCGAACCGTATGTACCTACGTAATTGATGTCCTTCCGCAAGTGGCTGTCCTTTACATAATGCTGTCACACTGTCCAATTCATTTGCACATTTCCTAATTGGCGATCACACCGTTATGTGTTATTTAAATTATTGCTGGCGACTAGGCTCAGCTTCGGTACGATATAGAACTTTATTCGGCGAAAAATTCTTGGAATATTATTATAAATACTATCAGTGATCGCGCTTACTGTAGATTATTTCGTCGCAGAATCCAAGTTTCGCTCTCTTAAGTTCTTTATGCTAGAACTACGATGCTACGCCATGCATGATGTTGGGTCGTAAATCCTCGGAGCTATTGCCAATCAGAAGCAAGTACCTTCTCGTAGGTCGTAGAGTCGTAATCGTTTGTCATGAATCCCTCGGCCGATGGAAAGCTCAACGAACTTGACCTTCTTACGCGGTGAAAACCTAGGATTTCCACAGTAGAATAACGGCGCCGCGCCGTACACGGCACTGAATAAACAAACTCTTCTACAAATTCTCGACAGAGAATCCAATAAATTCAATCTAGCCGTTCATTAAAGATTTAAAACCTTTCTCGCGTAAATTCTTAAATCATTCAACGACACACTTCATTGGGCAACGTGCAACGATTATTATTCAGTAGAGAACTTAATCATCCGGACCCTTTCGCTCCAAAACTCTGCGCGGCAGGATCAACGGATTATCGATATTTCTCCCGCAACGAGCCCAAACTGCACCTGATGACACGTGCATTCAATCAGTCTCGATAAACTCTCGCCGAGTAAAATGGAATCTAAATCGTGTCGCTCCCCAGAGCATCTAGGGATTCGTGGCACTGAATCACGTACATATAGTATCGCTCTAGGCCTCGGACCCTGGGCTTGCCCGTAACAACGTTCGTTAATTGTTTCATTAACATTCCGTGTATACTGCATTCCCGTGCATAATTTAAACCGTACGCGTTTAACCCCCAATCGGCATTCATTACTCGCGGCGAACGCGCGAGAAATCGAGTTTACCGCACAGTTGCTCCTGGGACAATCCTGGGGAATGCGCCAAATCCTGGGAGCCAAAGGAATCCGTTAAGCTTGATGCCAATAATAACGTCGAATCGTCGAACGTCTACGACCGTAACTTTTTAGAGTAAGTATTAAAGGAGTAGGGAATCTAAGGGAACCTCTTCGAACATCTTTACTCATTTCATTCGCCAATACTCTTCTAATATGCCCCAGTTATAAATCATGGACACTTTGCCGTTTCGTCTATGCGAAGAAGACGAGCCGAGGGGCGATCTCGTTTTCGTTTATGCGGCGCGTCGTTCGTAATTACACGTTGTTTAGCATAAGTCCGAGGGAGATTGAAGAGAGATAGGGATCCGTTTCTTGCCGGTCGCGTCGGTCCAGCTGTTGGCAAATTCCATTGAGAGAAGAGGCAAGCGCGCGGACGGGAGAGAGGATGAGGCTGGTACCGCGCGACGAGCTGGTTCACAAAGAACCGGTGGCAGTAGTTGGCGGAGACTGCTGAATGGCCCGAAAATAAGATAAACGAAAGTAACCCGGGGTGGTAGGTGGACGGTGGAAGGGACGCCAGGTGAACAGCAGTTTCAGGTAGGAGAATGACCGGGGGCAGATGGTTCATGGGACCGGCAGAGAGAGACGGGGCACAGTTGCCCGGTTGCCCCGTGTCCAGCACGGCATTCACTGATTTTTGGTAACTGGAACGAGGCGAAGAGGGAAAGAGAGAGATCGAGGGTACGCGGGCCTCCCGAGAAGGATGTTCCATTTGTTCCTTAATAATAGCAGCGGCTTCGTCTCATCCCTAATGCCACCTAAGGGGCCAACTCGTTTCTTCGTACGCGACAAAGATTCTAAGTAGGCAGCTATAGTAGCTGGTTCGCTGAAGAATGCCACGAAATAGGGGTGGGAAAGAGAAAAGTAAGTTTAGTGTTTGTCGGACCGGACGTGTTTCGAATCGAAACTTTCGATCCGCGTCTATCGCGTCTGTATATTCTTTCACTGATAAAATCGAAGTTGAATGGTCTCGCAGATAAGGGACGATAAGGTCTGATTGTATTAAAGCGCCGTGTATGAACGGGGGACATTGGTGAGGGTTTGGGAAAAACATTAGGGATACATATTACGTATGGAGATATAGGATTAATATAGTGTTGCAATCAGTCTTTAGATTTGTGGGGCACTATTGATAATGAAACGTTCTCTTTATTCAGAATGGATACTCTGCGTGTCCCTCGTTCATTTCGACACGCGCTAATATAATCCATTGAACGTTCAAAGACCTCCAAACTGAGATCAGTTAGTTCCAACATACAATTAGTGCACGGAGCTTTGTAAGAGTTAGAGACTTCTATTGTTACATGGCTACTCGATTCCTCAGATTTATATCCCATCCACGTCCATCTGTGGCACATTTAAAGCATCTGATGTAGGTAGGGTTGCCACCCATACTTTAACATAAAGTATCTTACGTTATTATAGGTAAATGTACTCTATACTTTTGAATAACAATAAAGTACGCGAAAATACTTTATTTCACAATTAATGATATTATGGGGAAACGTAACGCAATATTATTATATTCTATCTGTTGCCGCCACTTCAGCATTTACTGAGAGAGTTTTCTCTGTCATAAATGTGAAGTGGCACTATATGAAAGAAACAAGGCCTCTCTCAATCTAAAAAAAAACGAATTATTTATATATTTCAATATGAATATTGAGTGCAATGATGCCATTGAGACATTTCAAAATAATAAAAATTTACTTTGTAATGCTAAAAGCAATAGAAAATATGTTTGGAAGAAATAAAAACTAATAAGATTAAAATGTACTTTTAATTTGTTGAGCGTACTTTTTTGTATACGTCACGAAAGCAAATGTACGTTATTTTTCTGTAAAAAAGGTGGCAACCCTAGATGTAGGTACAATACACCACTTGTTGCGTTAGACGAGCTAGAAAATGCATCAAGGCCAGAAAACATGAAACGAAATTTTTGTTTGCACCCTGACGAGTGTCTTAATAAAAGCCAGAAACATTTTTTAAGATATCTTTTAACCTGATCTTGTAAAAAATTGATAAAAATCACCTATTTTTCAAGTGTTTTGACCGGAGCGTCCCCTTCAGAGAAATTCTTCGATCGTTGAAAGTGTCAAAATCTCATATCGTTTCGCAAAAGTTCGATCAGGGATCTTTGGGAATCGAATAGGTTAATCATTCCTACAAAATTCCTCTATTACTTCCACGTGCTCGATTCAGTCTCTCAAGTACCCACATGCCATAAACCACTCTATGTATCGAGTTCCAAGTTCCCAATTATCCCATCGAGAGTTCCACTCGCACCGCCAGCTCATCCATACGTGTTCAGTGTCCACCCTATTTTTATTATTTATTTCTAACACGTTCGATCCAGCGCAAGTGTGTCATCGGGCGTATTATCGTTCGCCACGAATAGTATCGGTTCACGTACTGCAGGGAAATTAGTCATCCACGGTTTTCTCGCCATTATCCGCGGCCGTGTGCTAATGCGCTGATTACTATGCGCTCGTTGCATACGCATAGGCGCTCCTACGCAGCGCTCGCGAGTTCCTTGCTTTTTATCTTCCCCGTAACGCCGTAGCCCGTGTGAAACGTAGAACGCAACATTTTAGTCAGTGTCGTGGGACGAGCCGTGAAATAAGCGAGGCCTTGCGCAACTACATAGTCGCTGGACGTGTCTCAGGGACCCCCGGCTTCCCCTTGAGGCGCTCGTGTCTCTCCTCCGATCGAAGAATTAATGCAAATCTAACGAGCAACGTGGCACGACAGTTTGATGAATCCGCCACGATCTCTTCCCGATCCTCAGCGACACGTGTTTTATGTAACCGTTGGAATTCCACCGGAACACGCGCAACAGGTGTAATTTCACGATTCGGGGGACCCATCGAGTTCATCCGAGCTTTGCTGGCGCGCCTGGCAACGCAGAACATAGCGAGCGTCTGCTATACACAGGTCACAATGTATCCGTGACCGGTGTTCTTTAAATCTTTGAGCTCGATTTAATATCGTGGCTGGTTTAAATTACGCTATCATCGGAAATTAACGAGGCCAGTGGCTTGCCAGTGTATAAGTAGCCCACGAACACTTATCAAAGGTTACGTCACGTGTTACATCCCCGTTTAGCCGGGTAATTAACTAATTGAGTCTCATTGGCGACGGCGGGGGAGAGGTGGCGCGTATATGAGCGCACATGGCGGAGGTGAGCCCGCATGAGAAAGAAAAGAAACGCCTTTCCTTGGTCGGCCACATTTTAGGCAGCAGGGAGATCTTTCGGAGGTTCCCAGAATTTCCCGGGAACCAGCGACGTATTAATCGTTATACCTGCATCGCCCACTCACGGGCGGGCTAAAGGGAAACGCGATATCTCGACGCCGAACCTTTTTCCACGGAAGAAGATTTCCGTGGTCTCAGCTGGCTGATTGGAACGCGGGCACGTCTCCTAGTCAGGGATTCTTTTCTTTTTCTTTTTACCTAGGAACTAGCGACGTGACTCGTTTATTGCTTGATCCGCGCCTTGATTTTCTGCTCACGCTATGAGGCTGTCGGGGAAATTCAAAACTGACGCCATATGTAGACGTGGCTTGCATCTCGGAGCTTTTTATTCCTGAGACACAGTGGGTTTTGGAATTATGTTGAGATATCTTCAAGTATATACCCAGCTGTAAATTCTAATAAGAATATACATATACTGTATTCCACATTAGAGCATCCAGGTTTCGCGCAGGCACGACCCTCGCGATCGTTGCTACGCCCGACTCCCCACTTAATCGCCTATGTTTTTCTCCGTCGCACGGCCCTCTACTCTCTCTGTTAACTTTTCGTGCGGGACGTTGTTTACGTTGACAACGGTCAGGTCCCGCGTTTGGGATGTATCAGTTATTCCTTGCAAACCAATCGCGTGCGGTTCAAACAGTGGGTAGTAGTGGGAGCTGCGCAGATCGGTCGCAAATCGGTAGGGGCGTCGGGATGCTCTTACATGGAATACAGTAGTATGTATTAGGTTTCATAACGCACAAGGAATGCCGAACCTCGTTAATCCATCCCTTACTTCTGTAATTTAGTTGTTATTATTGCTTTGTTTGGGACAGTCGCAGTGGAATTGCAGGGAAACTGTACCCTTGTTTCCTTCTAAACTTAGATCGATCCGAGTCAGGTTGCGCAACTAAGGAACCGTGACGAAGTGGTCGCTTTCCATACAGCGAGCCATCGCCGCCATGATCGCCGTGCTCTTTTTTTCCAGCCCGTGAATAGACGCGCGATAACACCAGTGTCTTATGCCATGTATTTACATGAGAATCTTATCTCGTCGCTCGTTAAACGCGTTCTTGCGAACTCCGTGTTTCAGCGACTAATTTAGTGAATGATTAATCCGCGATTATGGCACGAAAGCAGCTGGTTCAGCGAAACCAGGAAAGGCGATGGGAGTCATTGCAAAGGGACGTCCTGTTTTGCAAGCACGATAAATGGAGAAGAATCTCTCCATATTGTTGCCCTTGACATGTTCCCCGAAAACACTCCAGATAATGGATCTTATGAAATTACCGTCGCATTGTGAAACGTTCTGTGGGATATACAGCGCGCTACCACAGTGCTCACGATTATATCGGGACATTAGCTAAGCCTCTTCTGCTCGTAACTCACGGATCGTCGATTCGTTTCGGCGGGCAATTCGGTTCCTCGGTAAATGGGGGCGACCGGGAACTAGCCGTGAATCATGTACGTATTTTCTTTATGAAACACGATTCTCCTGAACCTCCGCCGTTGACGGATGTCGATGATCCGGAGGTTATTCCGAGCAGAACCGCAGCATGGCCCGAGACACGATTTCGGTGCCCCCAATTCGTATTTAGGCCGCTGTGGATCCGTGCCTCGTAATTCTTCTGCTCTCTCTCCGAGAGATCTGGAGGAGGGAGTGTTACGATCCTTTGGATCCCTTGCTCCAAAGTTCCGCTGGGATTCTCGAACCCTAAAAGATCTAGAAAATGGAAGAGAATGTGCCTAGTGTGCCTTAATTGTCACGGGCCTTTTTTCTTCGAAATTTTTGGTATAAGGTGTCTCGATTTCGATCAACGATCTCGACTCTCATTTTTATGGCGGGGCATTGTTAGAAGCTTTGGAGTCCAAGCCACGCTTCGAGAATAAACTATTGCACTTATTATCGTTTCTAAGGAGACTCGACCAACGTCTGAAGGAAGAGCAAGGATCATTAAGACTATTCAATCCAGCCGTTGTTCTGGTATCTTTAACAGAATGGACACATTGAAAAGTCGCCGTTGTGATTCACGAGCGCCGGTTTATTTACAAGGAGCGTCAAGGGCATATATGAGAGGATGTTGAAAATATATGATGCGATCGGGCCACGGGTGAATGGTAAACGAGATCGAGATTGTTCAAATAAACTCGGTGGTGAGCATGCAAGCGCCTCGATGACGTCGTCGCAATATTATATAAGAGATAATTGCGCAAGTTTTATAATACTCCTTAGCATTGTACTCTGAGGGTGCTGACACGTATTTTTTTTATCAGTCTGATGAGTAATCCTGGAATTTTTTTAATGGACACCTACGACGGTGTTGTTAATAGTTATTACGAACAGATTCAAGTGCCAATAGATCTTCTTCCTTGCAATTTTATTAAATTGCATTTTAATTTAACATTTCGGCTGATCGAATGGTGAATCGCAACTTTTCCGCCCAGCTGACCCACCAGGTATATATTTATGTACTCCTCTCGCAAGAGCATGATCATCGAACATTCGCATCCTTTCTTCGCCGCAATTTAACCCCACCGATTGATTCCTCGTTTAATCGTTTCCCTCGACGCGGTAGGTGGTCGAATATGAAACGGAGCGATAGGGAGGCCGGCGAACGTTGGCCGTGGTAGCACGTGCAGCCATTCCACGCCGGGATTTTGGGTCTGTACCGCGTGCAGCCGCGTAACGCCCACGATAATTTTGATTTCTAGTAATCCGACTCCATTAATAAACCACCCACCAGAGCACGGGATCGTTTCGGCGCTCGGGGCTTATCTCGACGGTTTCGGGTATTTTTAGTCCTGTTACTCCGTTCATGCATGGTCGCGATCGACGTGTGCTTTACGCGTGCTGCACATGTGTGAGCCCGCCCTCGCGTGCCCCCTGTCCCCCCTGGACCCCTCGCTCTATCCTAGACGCTGGTACACATGTGTACTTGAGCGAACATAATAACTTATAAATAGGGATTAGCTAATGGCACGCGAAAGAGTGATGCAGCTTTTATTTCGGTTTTCCGGTCGCAGCGGCGACGGCCGTCTGTCCAGTCCGCTCGCTCGCCAGGCGGATGCTACGTCCGAACAATAATTAAACGTGAAAGTATAACAGTATCTACGCGGTCTTAATACATCCGCGTCCCTGACACGTCGGGTGCTTGGCATGCTTTGGGGTTTCCTCGTCAATCTTGCCTTCCTTCGATCGTTTCCTTTTTTCCTGATGACGTATCGCGTTTCTATAACGGAGGTATAGGAGGCTTGACTCGTCGATTTATATGGGAATTTGCGTTCTTCGGATAATTAGGTTAAAAGTTTCGGGTTTAGTGAGTAGGCTCTGTTTATGGATGTATAAGAGAGAGGCTAATTTAAGTAACTAAACGTGGAGATAATTGGAGATTAGGTAAAGTGTTACATGTGTATAGATCTAGGATTATCACGTGGATTGCACTGGAGCACGCCACCACTGTAACTTAATTACAATTTTATCTTCACGGAGTCTGCAGAACATGCAGCTTCGAAATTGATTATCTCGCAGAATTTCGAGTAGTTTAGTGAAATCGGCGGCCTCGAGTTTTATTCAACCCTTTTGCAAGTCTTAACGAAGTGGCGATATCTGGAGCTGGCGGCGTGTTAATTAAATTTTTCCCGCTGCGATTGCTCGATCGCAACGCCACTGGAAGGGCGTGAACACGGTTATCGATCTCGATTGATACTCGAGACTGGTTCCGCGCGACTAGGGTTATCGGATCGGTCGAGCGAAAGTTGTCCAAATATTTTTCTACGTTGATTTATGTCCCGCTGCCCGCGTAATGTAATGAGTCAGCCGGAGTGGCCGCGTGTGAACGCCGGCGAAAAGGATGATTTGTGAGTGGAAATGCATCTTGGCTCTCCTGGTTACGATTCGAAGGGGACACCTCTTGTATTATAACGAGCTTGCAACCCACGCTGTTCCTCAAAACTCCTACAGTCACCTCGATACCGTTATCCAAAGGCAAAGGTGAGGCTACCACCGTGTGCATAGGCCAAACGAGATTCGATGATCGATCGTTCGACGCACGAGCCCCGCGATTTCGAGCGGATCGCGCGTGCTGCGGCGCGATAAATCCGCGACTATTTACGATTCAACATTCCCTGGGCATTTCTCCGTTTAATTGCGCGGCGTACGACAGATTCAACTTATAGGACTAACTGTACTTTGACGACTGGTTGGCCGGGAATTCGCAATCGATCATACGTAGGCATCATGGGGCAAGCGTCCAAGGCGAAACAAAGGTTAAATCGCTTGTTTGCGATATCGGAGTTTACATTCCATCTTCGGTTTCCATCTGTGACGACGCGGCGACTGGAAATCGCTATCGCGCATTCGATGGAACGCGGGACGGGATATCTGTGCTTAGCTACGAGCTTGGAATTAATCGGTTATCAACGTGTGCAGGGTGGATCTGGGAAGTGAACCTAAATGGCTGTGGATCGTGCTCTTTTAAAGCTTACGATGTTAACCTTTCATGGTCACACTGGGTCCAATAGACCCGGACGCTTTTTAACTTTGGAGCTTGATGATGTCATATAATTTCTTACTAAAACGCGACTATTCCATATTCGTAACTGTTTAAAAATCGGCCGGGTCCATTGGACCCTGTGTGACCACCACTGAAGCTTACAGAAGTGTGACCTCGAAGTGTTAATAAACATTGTGTCAAAGAACAAGTATCAGCCACAATTTATTTTTGTATTTAAATGAAAAAGAAATGCTTCATTCTCGACAAAAACGACTGCCTACCGTTTAGTACCCTTAAGTTTGGATAGAGAAAAATTCATGGGAGAATGTGTGACATGAATGTTTTCCCTGACTTTAACATTTTCTTCAATGCAGCAATGCATTACGCGGTGAAAACGCATTCTTACAATTCCGAGTCCCTCCGAGAGAAATCGCGGTGCAGTCGTTCCAATAGCTCATTTTTTAATCGTTTAGCAGTATGCGCCTACTACGTAGTTGAGAGGTTTAATCACTCAATAGTGATCAATCGCGTGTAAGTTTGTTCCCCCATAGACTGAAACAAGCGTAACGAAAGATATGATCTCGTTAAGCCATAATTCTTCTCCGCCGCCGATTATCGAAGCTGCGGTAAATCGCGCCGGCCGATCGATGTTATCGGCGCGTTTCGCGCTACACGAAAACTTTACGGTTGATAATTATCGGGATCAGGAATTCCGTTGCACAACGTTCCTTGACACGCGCGCCGAAAGCCATTACGTTTCTCGCTGCGACGGGCGGAGCCCCTCGCGGTCGTTTCCATTTTCCTGCGCGTTATCCCGCTCTCTGATGCCCGAAATCCATTTACAGCGAAGGTTCCTCGACGATTGTGTAGAACAGGGACGCTGACAAATTCATTCTCCCGCGATACAAAAGGCAAGCCAGTCCCGCAACCGCCTCCCGATACCTCGGAATGATCTACCTACCTTCCCGTGCGCGGCCGGTTAAACAAGAATGGGTTACTCGATCGGCATTGTGAGGGAGTAGGCAGGAGAACCCCACGCCACATTTATTATAATTATCCTCGACCAGGACAAAAAGCAGCGCGGAATAAACGGAATAATAATTCCCCCGGTACCATTGACTTCATAATCCCCCTTCCGTAAAAGGCGTCCAAGAAAGGTGTTGCCGATCAAAAGTATCCAAACAAATTCGTTCCCCTCGGGTCTCTAAGGCACTTTCAACTTTCAACAGTGAAAGCATTGATCGCTATGTGCATAAGAGCCATCGAACGTCGACGGGAATATCCCAGTGACAGTTGCACAGGGAACTGTAACCCGATTCAAGGCACGCGAGTCGAAGCGAAAGGGTGCGAATGGAAGAAAAGTCTGGCACACGAGAGGAAAGGGCGATGAAGAGAAATGAGGAGCATGAAGAGAGGCGCGTCATCGTTCCTGCACGATTTTCACCGCGAGGAAAAAGGAATGCCAGTCACCAGCGAAGTCGACGGACTACTAATGACGCGTGATCTCACTCTGTCCCTCCGACTCTTCCTCCGCCTTGTTTCCGTCCCGTTTCTTCTCCGACCGGAATTCAAATGCCCTGTTCTCATTCTAATTGCGAAGAAGCGGCGTATATCGACCCCGCGGCCGACCTCAGCCGTGATTCGACCGAGTTCCCTCGGATGCAACAGATCATCCCATCCAGGGCCACCGAGCGACAGGCACGTCGACGCGAATTTACACATCGGCGGAACTGTCGCGGCTCGCCTGCCCCGCGAACAATCGCCGTCGTTTTCCGCGGCTCCTCGTGTTCCACAAGTCTGACAAAGATAAAAGATACGGGGGGACCGTCGGATATATCGTTTGACTAGGTCGCGTAATTAATCGCCCGCTATTGGCGTAATTACTCCGCTCGGCGACTCCGCGTCCGCTGATAGACGGATCTATAGGTCGAAAAGAAAAGAGGGACGATGATAAGCGCGCGTGTATCGCGCGTTTGCCTCGCACTGTTCGCGGCTCTTGGTGGTTTCCCTGTTTCGTGTCGAGTTGCTCGACGTTGAAAGTTGTTCCTTCGATGTGCGATAAGGTGGTTATGGAAGGATAATTCTGCACTTGTGCAACTACTTAGCTGCGCTGTTAGGCAGGAGGCGCGTGAAGCTCGCCGAGGTGCAGCGAGGTTTCCAAGTCACGTGGAACGGTTTTAAAATCCTCGGCGGTAAAACGTTCTTGCCGTTTGTTCGAGGCGATTTGAAGGTAATTGGAGCCCGTCGCTAGTTCGGCGTTTCGTCGACGGCAACCAGGAACTAAGAGGGGAAAATAATTACTCATTCTCCGCTGGCATTGTTAAATGAATGTCGGCAGTGGACGAGCTGGCTGTTATCGCGAGAGGCGAAGATCGATGATGGGAACGCAATTACGATTAATTGGAGTGCCTTCGGGTGTTCTCGGACCGCCCTATGTCCGTAACTATTTCGCCTTGCTCCGCGGCGTTCTCCGCCGACCAGATGAAAATAAATGAACCAGTCTAATAGGGTTAACAGATAGAATTATCTGTGAATGGTGTGCTCGGGCTTATCGTGCCATTGGGCGTTACATGGATTCGTGTTGCCACCTAATGCGCCCCAATCGTTTGGTGTCACTAATACACCCGTGGCTCGTGGAACTGTTCAACGGTTTATCATAACTATGACGAGGAACAAGTATCAAGGTGGTGCTGTCAGGATTTGAAGAAGATTCATCGAGGTATGCGGAAGCTGAAGGACGTCCGCTCTAAATCAGCTGTGCGAAGGTTGCGAGAAAGAACGAGGAAGAATCTATGATCAGAGACGTAAAATTAGCGCCGGATCATTCAATTAAGTATACGCGCCAAGAATACTGTAACACGCCACTTCGTTCGTATAGGTACTTCCCGGCAATCTTTCACATCTTCCAACCTAATTCTCATAATTGCGTTTCATAGTGGCTACAATAGTGATTGGAGACCTTCAGCTTAAATTATGCATTCTATTATTCCATCACACGAAGAATTACTATATCCGTTAAGTATCCACGCCGTACTCATTACATTCTTAATCGCTCCCCTCGTCGTTGAAGCTATCGACAGCGATTAGTTTCGGCGTTGCAGCGCATCCCAGCGTGCCTGGCATAACAGGCCTGTGCCAGTGGTAGGGTGGATTAATTAGAATAATTTTAGACAGCCACTTGTGGCCCGAGCACTTGAGCCCGAGCACTTGGGGGCAGCATCGCGCGGCACCAAGCTAACCGTAAAGTTTCCCTAACCATAAACGAGTGCTCGCACACGCGAGCCAACCTTCCGCGTCCTTGACATTAACGTAACATCCAAGTGGCCTTATTCGTGCGTTAATGAATCCCGTATAAACATTCGCATGCATATTAAACAGTCAAACCAGTGACTGGGGCTTGGCCGACGAAACATTCCTAGGTAGCTACTAACTAATATAATATTCTACAAACGGCAGTTAATTTAGGGTCCATTTCACACATAAGTCTATCCAAACACACTTTAGCCCAAGCTTCTAAATTAGACTCTGATTTACCATATAAAATTCTTATTTTCTTCAAGAAGCAAGGCAATGCCCAGTCACACATGTAGCTTCCCATTTAAGATGGGTCGAAATAGACCCCGCATCCACCGGGTAAAGATTAAAACACGTTCGTGACGAATATGCATACGTGTTCTCTGAAATTCCGCTGATCAATATACCAATCAGTCGCTCGATTCGACGCTGGTATTTTCACCTTGTCACGGAGCGTCGTCATTTCCTCCAGAGGCTCAGGCACCGAGAGAAAAGTTTCGTATTCCGCGCTTACCGTGTCCACGTTCATTACCTGGTAATTAAAAAGTCATGCTGGAAACGTCGGCTAGGCGCGGCAACTGCAAGGTCGCTGGATCCTAATTAAGCGTGGATCAGCTCGATGTGTCTCCGTGAAACGTCTCTCTGGATATCCTGGCCGCCGATGGCCAGTCGGATGTCTCCCGTGTACGCGCGAGGCTGAGGAATGCGCGACGCCTGTCAGTTTATCCCATTCGTTACTGGGTCATTGTGCCTGCCGGCTTGTTCGAGAATAAATCGCACGCGATGTGTACTTTGCGCCGCGGCGAATTCACGCCCCGTACGATTTCACTTCTGGTTATCTGAAACACGCGTGCATTAGGTAATAAGGTAATCGCACCAGAAGAGAACGATGGAATGTCCTTTGTTTTTCGATTAAACCGCGCGCCACAACCGTTTACCTACCGTGTGTCAGAGCTTCTTGTTATCTGCTGTAATGCACCTACAACGGCTATCACGAGCCTTGGGTTAGTTTGCATAAAACGCTCCACTTTTTTTCCTCTTCCCTCCCACCCTGGACGACATCGGTGTCCTCGATTAAATCCACTCGAAGGCCACCACTCCTGCGAGGTTTCGCAAACTTTGCCCGCTTTCTTGCATTTTCCTGGAGGTTTTTCTGCTCGGCGGGCTGGTCACGGACCTTTTTTTTTATAATAAACCATATGCTTTGTGTCTTGAGGTTACATCCTGTAAGATTTTCGGTTCGAAAGGGTGGAACGATGGACGGATATCCTACGAAGTGCAATGCAAGTTTTAAGCATCTCTAGTTGGTGACTCGATACATGCAAATATTTCCAAAACAGAAATCCACTTTGCAATGCATAGGTACTCTAAATTGGACTTGAAGAGAATCCGACGAAAAATGAGACGCTATACATCCTGTAGAAGATACTCATAAGATAATGTTGTTCAATGCTAGCGCCCTACTGGAACACCGATCTTCCTCCATCGTTATAACGCAGAATCCTCTAGATCACCCTAAGATTTCATCGAGTCGGCTTCCCGAATCCAGACGCGAAATAAAGCGCGTGGAATGATGGACCAGCGAGAGTACAGGCTACAATTCGGCGTTGCATCTAATCGAGAGTTGAATAGGTCAACTGGTGGAAACGTACGCGCAATTGCTGCCGCGGCACCCTTTCATCTCGCCGTCTTTCCTCCTCTGTTCTCTCCATGGCAGGCAGTCAGTTACAGAGCCAGGCGGGCTTTCACGATTGCCACGCTGCCTCGGCCGGGCCTCTCTGCAGCCTTTGAAATCACGAAGCAGGCACGCTGCTTTGACGCTAGAACCGTTATTAGGCGAGACGATGAGACGGTTTTCTTGCTCCTCGGGTCCAGAGTCTTGCCCCGATCCTCTGCTACACCTCTATTCTTGATGACGTCTGACAAATCGAACGCCGACCATGTACACAGCCTTTCCACAATAGAAACGTGCACTTTGAAAAACGTTTTCGCGCCTCGATCAATCATCGTGCACGATTCGATTGTTCCTAGTGAATGCAGGTTCAAACTTCAGATGCACAGTGGATAGAAGAAAGTTTAAACTGCGAACGGTCACCATTAAAATTTATATTTCCTAGACTGGGGGCTTGTTTAATTGTAAGATAGGCTAGCGATACTAATATAATTGCAAAGATTAGCATTAACCCTACGGTCTTCACTTCACTTATACATTACTTATACGTTCACATATACTAAGTAGGTAGTAACAACTGCTTTACGGTTATTTCTGAATTAGACGAATTTTTAAACAAGTGAATCCACGAGTGGATCAAAAAAGACTGCGACTCTGTCAGTATTATAATATATAAACGCTGTTGGGTAAAAAAAGACCCGAGGCCCGTAGTAGGATATTTAAGAACATGAGTTTCAAACATTCCTTTCACCGCCACTGCATATCGATAGATTTTAAATGTTAAATGAATCTGTGTGGAGTTAGAGGAGATACGTATATGCTTGGAGGAGTTGCAGCCTGCACGGACACGATAATTTCCTGCCACTAATCGTTCTGCTCAAGGACTGGAGTAGATGGAAGGACGTTAGAAGAGGACAAGGCAGTTATCTCGAGTTATAAAGGCTACGTCGCGTGTGTACGAGCATTCGGGTTAAAGATTTCCACCGAAAGCTGAGGAATTCTGCGTCGCATTATCTCCTGGTAATTGGGGAAGGTTAGCCTGGGTCAAGTGTACTCGTTTCTCGAAATAACGAGGGATACGGAGACGCTCGTTTGCTCAGTTGCCCCCGACTAGTTAGAATTAATTTTAGAAGGTATTTTAACGAAAGCAGCGCCACTCTAACGTAGCTCCGTTCGAAGATGAGTTATTGGTCAGCTCTCAAGACGCTGACAAGCAGTTCGAGATAGAAGATCTCTACAGTTTATTGCACCAGCTTGGCAACCAAAGTTCTCCACATTGTCGCCGCTCTACGATCATTCCCACGACCCTCGTACAACAAAGCAGCTTCCACGATTTCGTAGTTGAGTCGATGGACGAAAAAATTCGCAGTTCCGCTCGAACGAAGATAAAAGCAGGCAGGCTTCGGTGCGTCCCCGGTACAGGGCAGAATGAGAAGCCTTGAGCAAGGATTCCACGCAAAAAGAAGCGCAAGCCACGGAATACAGTGGTGGCCCACAGATGTCGGATAAATGACGTCACCCCACGAACTTGACGGCCACAGCCGGTTTAACGAGGGAATGTTATTTTCACTCACAGAATCGAAATTGCTCGCTGACGAGAATTTACCGTTTCCGCTCAAACCACCATCGACCGTCACCCGCCACCATCATCGTGCCACCCCGTCCTCGGGGCATTTAGGTCGATCGTATTGTCGTAGATTACTAATACGAAACGCTTCGCTTCACTTCCGCTCTTCCGTGCCGTGTCCCTGTTCCCCTGCGTACACCTTTGCTCCGCGTAACTATTAATCGCGATAAAAAAAAATACAAAATATAGAGACGAGAAAAAAAATCCGCTTGGCCATTAAGCTGTCCACCGTGACGATTAAAATCTCGTCGACGCCTGTCGGCCCGTTTCCTTTTTTCCCTCTAAAATTAGAAACGGCCCATTGTCCCGTATACAGTGATTGCGCGGGCATTCGGTCAGATTATCAGATTTACCATCCACAGCTTAAGTGTGAACATCCTCGTTCCGATGCTAAGCGTGAACATCCTCATTCGCTTGCAACCGCCGACCAAGTAGGTCAAGTATATCCCGAACGACGCTCGGCTGCCAGCGTGTTTAACGTTTCAAGGCGTCGGGGGTGCAACGGTGACCGTCGCGACGGAGGTGCTAACGACCATCGCTGCGAGCAACCCCGTTCCCGAGGGGGTTGAAAGAGCGACTCGACACGCCGAGCTAGTTCTCCTTCGCCCGGCCGCCGGGTCCGTTTATCGGTGTCGCGTTACGAATTTCGCCAGCCGAGAAAACAAATCTATTTTCGATGGCCACCGCGTGATCGAACGGGGTCTGTTTGCGCCCGCCGACGGGCGATGATGTCATTGGACCGCGCATTCGAATGAACGGGAGAGTAATAACGGGGATCATCGGGATGGTGATGTCACGGGGCACGGACGATGCCCTAAAATTACGAGCCGGCGACGCTCGCGCGCGGCTAATTATAATCTGGTGTCCTTGGTTAATTAGACGGATGAACTAGGGCCCGAAGCGTCGCGAACTGCAGCGCTGCGGACGCAGAAGGAGCCCCGCATGCTTTATCGCGATGGGATATCGAGGAATTCCTGTTTTTTTCCTCTTCGATACAGGCATCCGCTCGATAGAGGGAACGATCGAGGCCCCGGCGGCGAGGAGCACCTTCTCCATCGGCTATTAATTACTACGTCGGCTTGGAAAACCGACTCACCGCGCAAGGATCCGCGGAAAAAAGCGCGTACAACTCCATTCATATCTGTGGAACGCACGGTAATTGGATCCATTCCTGAGAAACCACGCAATCTCGCGGCGGGGCACCTTTTGCACCTGCTGGTATAACTGCCTTCGCTTGTCAAAGATTCTGGGGGCTTTTTCGCGCCTAATGACGATATTTCGGGTGTACTCGTACGCTCGTTCTTTTTAAACCAGCCCCACCTCTGGTAAACGAGTGCTTCCTAAATATAAGTGTTTCTCCGCCGGGAAAGGATCTAATGATCCAAATGGGCCTCCCTCCCGATACAGAAACGAGAAGTGAGTCTATGCGAGCTGATAAAGGAGACATGGAAAGCGTGTCGGAATTTCGCAGCGTGTTAATCCGCGAATCGGAGGAGCTTGGTTTATCTCCGAGTCGCCTGGCGATCGGTCACTCGTAACCCATTCCCGCTAACGAATCAATATCGTTATAAACACAGGCATTATCCGACGAGACAAGAGCAGTCAACCGTTCGATGCTCCGCAAAGTGTGCTGCCGCTGTTTAATTAATACGTAACGGCCAGTAAATGCACGTTTGCATCGTTCCGGAGCCGTTATCGCAGCGATTGCGTCGCGCTTCTGTTTTCGCTGGCCGCGTTGCTGATAATGCCCCGTAATTGCCCGTTTTTACGGTGACGCGGACGGTGGAGATCGGCTGGCGAGAATGGCCGAGGGGGACTGCTTTCTGGGTTACAATGGAATTGCACAATTGGGTTAGAGGGAATGGAGGATTTGATGGAATCGGCTGGTTCGGCGGTCGTTGGCACGCCTTTGCCCCGTGCCTCGTCTTGTTTGCATATTTAAAGCGCTGCTTGTGAAGTAACTTTTGGGAAACGTGCCGCTGGAATACATTGATCGATTGTAACCAGCGTTTCTTCAGGGACCACTGGTTTAATCCTTGTGCGGCGGATATCTCGACAGTCGCTAGAGAGCAGAGATCAGCAAATAATTATTTTTCAATTTATAAAATTAATTTTTTGCCCATCTCTGCTAGAGATTGCGGGGTCCATTTTCACCCGGAATATAGTTCAACCAGTCAATGTCAAAATTGACGCTTATAAATTGTGTAAAAACTTTATACATCTTTTGGTCTTCATCGGGGAATTTTGTGAAATTAAAATTAACATTGACATTGGCCCTTCTTAAACTCGCCCACAGAGATAGTAAGAGTTAAATAGTCGCGGGCGAACCTTGCGTATCGCCGAGCAAACTCAAACGACGTACCTAACACGCTGTGGAATTTACTCCGTTTAATTCCGTGGAAGCCCAATGGTGTTGCGATACGATAAAGCGGATAGAGCATGGAAGTCAAAGTGTTATGACACGCCGCCAGTTCTATCATTCTATCGCGCGGTGGGACGTTGATGCCGCATTATCATAATCGCCTATGAAATAGGAATAGAAAGCATCGCCTTAATTACCACGTAGAGCAGTTAGATCAGGAGGCCAGATTACAAGCTGTCGGCTCGCAGAAGTGTACACCAACGTCGTGCTTAACCGCAGCGCCGAGGGTGGAACAACTGCTCCGTTACATATATCTCCGTGGGTCGCAGCCTGGAAACCCCTGGGTTAGACAGATAAGTGAATAGCTTGTGAGTCACGCGTTATTAGTGACATGTTTTTAGGTCGCTTTTTTCCCCCATCCCGTCCGAGTTTCACAAAAACACTTTTCACTTGAACGCCGACTGATTACACAGCTGCGCGGACGGTTACCTAAACAAGGAGGCTACCGCTCGCGAATTTGAAACTGAAATGAAGTTGAATTTAAGGTCTCCGTGTAATGAACTCTTGCGAAATCGCAGAGAAACTAACCACGACTGTTAATATCCTGTTCATCGAGCCGTCGACGGGTTGGCCGCGTTACTTTTCAAGATCCCATGGGTGTGACGGCAAAACCGGATATCGAGGCATCGTCTGGCGCAGCCTTAAATTGGGCAATGCTCCCGCCATGCCACGGACGCCCCGCCAAACGTTCTATCGCTAGCGAACGCGGCCTTTGAAACGAGCGCGAACGGGATCGTTCCTGTGCCTTATAGAGAAACTGGTCGAAACGCCGGGAACGTTAGGATTTTATCGGGAGCGATCTTGGCCCGTATCTCGAGGAAGGCGCAACTTGTTCGTCGCTGGACGAGCTTCACAAAGGGAACGTCTCAGGGATCTGTTGCTTCGAGGGTCTGAGACCAGCGGACGCAGTGTTCTCGGAACGGCAGGGCGTTCACCACCGTCGCATTTTTCCTCGCTTACTCGCCGCGTTCTGTTCTGGCATACGGCGAAGGTCAAGGCTGTCGAGTTCAAGGCCACCGCCGATGGCCTCGTCGTAGAAGACGACGCCGCTTATCACCGCCTGGAGATAGAGAAAAAAAGAAATCGGTGTCCGCGTCCGTGACTCTTGTCGCATGGCCGTCCAACTTTCCGCTCGGCGCTGGCCGAAGGGCCAATAAAGTCGAACATCTCTTTTGCATTCACTTGTTCGTTCACCTCGTGGCAACGCTGCGTCGTAGCGTGGTTGCCACGGTTGCCAAGCCCATCAGGGTCCAAGGGGTTCCGCGGCACCCGCACATGCTGCTCCGCGAGGTCGAAGAAAAAAGCCACGTCTCGCCGTGAACTCGACCGCGTCGGCCAGATTTCTCTCCGCGACTTCCTGCCTCAGGATGGACAAGAACGGAGCGGGACGCATCCCTCGCCCGCCATCTTCTCAGGGATCCAGGTGAAGAAAAATCGATAACGGACCTGGATTTCAGAACACTGCTGGGAAGTCTTCCGACCCTTCAGCCGAGAGTTTCTCTCTCAACGAAGTCGTCCCTCTTTGAGAACAGCGGCCGATTATTCTCGACGTTCTCCGCTTACAAAGCGCGCGCACGATGGAAACAAGCAATCTCTAAATGGGCAACTTATCAGCCACGCTGTAGTACAACTATCCGCCCTTGACGAATCCCCCGGTACATTGATGGACGAGCTTGCATCCACCGCGATGATCCGCCTAGCCGTTTCACTTTCATCGGTTCCGCGACAGTTATTAATTCACCGAGTACGGGGAACACGGGGCGAACCCTCTCTGGCTCTCATCCCGTACCATTTTCTCCGTCTGTCTATAAATACCGCGAACGCCCGGTTCGTCGAGCGACTCCGGCGAAAATCGTCGCGCCGCGTTCATTTTCTCTGGCCGCGCGCGCGCGCGCGCGAACGCTCCCGCGAATAATTTCGCGCAATTGCGACCCCCTCCCGGGGGACGTTAATTGTTCGAATAACGGACGGCCCGTCTGCCTCGTAAAATATCGGGGCCGCGTTTTCCTGCGCTAGGCGAGCTAATCATTCTCATATTCCACGCTGCCGCTGCAGTCACTCCTGTCGCCTAGTTCACGGTTATGCGATGTCGTCGAACTCTGTCCCGTCGCCATGGGAGGTTCGCCAGAAGGTTTTTCGTTAACGAGGGGTTGGACGGCCGGAGGACCTGCAGATGCAGGCTAGAAGAGGGAGCAGACGCGGGGAGCCAGTGGAATTCGTCGTTCTACCAGCCAGCCAGCTTTGATTAGAAGGGTCCTCCAAGTTGGTCGGCTAGGTCGAGCCGCGACGATGATGATGATGATGTGCATTCCTCGCGGCGACACGTAGAGAGGAACAGGGTCGTAGGGAAGAAATATCACCGTGTCGAAATTCTGTCCCGAGACGTTTCATCGGCGTCTCGGATCCGGCGATTGATAAAACGAAAGATGATCGGATAACAGCGGGGCGTTGCGTCACGGGCTAGCTCGTGATCGCGTCTAGTAGCATCTGACCGTTTAATGTGAATCATTTTAACAGTGCCGGGATTTATGAATGGGCTACGAACGCTTTGATACGCCGAAGTAGAATTCCCACTTTCATACGGCTCCTCGCCTCGAATATTATCGCTTGCGGGCGCGACGGTACTACTTTTCGTTCGCCATCATTGTTCTTAGTTTATCGGCGATGCTCGCATTGCGTTCGTAGTATTACGACACAGCGAGTGATTCATGCGTCTATCGGAGCGCCAATCGATGAGAGACAATGAGGCCAAGAGGTTACGTGCCCGATGGTACTGAATGAAATCGTTCGGCAACTTTTCTGTAACAATCTCCGTTGCTTCCTCGTCAATGGAACGCTCGTTGGAGAACCAGCTGCCCAGCGGAATTCGAGTATGGCGCTTGAAATTGCACATTTCCACGAGCTCCGTTTTACCAGGGTGCAAAACGCTGGAAACGAACACCCCGGTCGCAGTTTACGATTCGAGCTAACTCGACTTCCTGAGATTGCGCGAGGAAAGCAGTCACACGTGACGACGGCTGTTCGACGAAAGCCCCCTGGTGGCGGGCGTTTTCACGTGAAGCGGGCAGATGGTGCGCGTTTTTGTCGCGCCTCGCGGCCAACACCTCGTGATCGAGAAAACGTGTCCCATTCATGAGGCCGGGTTAAGTAAGAAGCTTACCGCGGCTGGCACTTAATCAAACCGTGTCCCTTGACATGTGATTTGACGCACATCACGGTCCGTGCTCGCCTTCAGCCTCTGTCCCTGGCGAGGCCCGCCGCGGCAACAGCTCGCCACTGTGCGCGCCCTTATTGCCACTCTCGCTAATTAAGTATAAATTGCTTCTTGCGGCCGCGTTAAAGGGAAGAGTCGGCCGCTATCGCCGACTCCTCGCGCAAAGGCTGAAACTCTCTGCGGGCAGTTCTCCGTTCGGTCCCTTTTTCCTCGGGACGCTCGCGCTTTTCGCTGCTTCGTCCAGACGAATTCAGTCTCCGCTCGCGTGATTCCCCGTTTCGAGTGGTCGCGACGAATTGAGGCGGATAGACTCGCCTTGTGGGTGGTCGGCAGCCAGCAGCAACCTTAATCTAGGTATTAAGAATCCGAGTTAGAGCCGATGGGGGTAGAAACGGGGAATAAAGCGTAGGGGGACCTGAAGAGGAGGATGTCGTGCATTCACTGCGTTCATTAGCCGATCCTCTGCCGTCCGTAGATTTTCCACCGCGTAACACCGTCGGCGATGACTTTCACGAACGTGCACTGTCTGAAAAGCTGTGCTGTAATACTCTAAGTGGACAACGGGGGGCCACGGTGTAGCGATGCGACGTTATCCGAAGGAGCGTTGTTGCGCAGGCAGGATTTACTTTATCAGAGGCGAGTGGCTCGCGAATAATTCATAAAAGTTAACAAGCAAATAGCGTCAAATCGCCCGGCCAAGTAGTGGGCCGAGGTCGAGTGGTCTTTAGCATTTCAACTACGTCGAGTCTCTATTAGCCAGCGCGCCTTAATGCCGTTTTATCAGTGGCTCTTTTGAATTTCAAATGGTTGGAATTCGAGGGGATTACGGGGGAGAGTCCGAAGGCCGCGCAACGCAGTTAAGGACGTCCCACTCGAACGTTTTACTCGATTATAAACCTCCTTTCGGTTCGGGTCTCGTGATACGCGCCCCTTTAGTATCTACTCGTCCCAAATCGTCGCGAGCGTATCTTCTCGTGATATTACTTCGGTGAAAAGTGCAACGCGCACCTCCCTGAAATGTCCACAGAACGTCTCGCTGCAGCACGGTTCCCTCGAGCCAGAGGTGACGGCGGCAGTGGTTTCGGTGGCCGAAAAAAAAGCGCGAGGGGGGAGAAGTGTCGACAGGCGAGAGATATCAAAGGCTCGCCTCGTCGCGACGCTGTTTACCCTGATTAT
The DNA here is from genome assembly GCA_910592295.1 of Andrena haemorrhoa. Taxonomy (NCBI): domain Eukaryota; kingdom Metazoa; phylum Arthropoda; class Insecta; order Hymenoptera; family Andrenidae; genus Andrena; species Andrena haemorrhoa. Next base: position 11,760,935 of record OU342944.1, on the reverse strand, counting down.
CGTGGATCCAGGAAATTTCAGGTGGAAGGTGTTTACACGGGCGAGCTCGGCTGCGCGATAACGCTCGCGAGCTCGCAGGCTACGCGCGCCGCAAGCAGCGGGACACGGAAGATTATGCGGTATGAAATTTTATATATACCGCCGCGGCGAGAGATTAATTGCCCGAGGCTTAGGCGAGACCGCGGGCCCGTACGCGCTGAAGAACCTCTCTGTTGACTATTCCCTTTCGCCGTCGCAACGGTTGCGTTTCTGCGGGGCTCCTTGTACCCGGGTGTCGCGCGACGCCTTCGGCGGAAGGTCTGAAATTTACCTGGGCCCTCGCCGTGATTAATCGCCGCCATTTGTCGCGGACACCCGAGGAGGAAGCTGCCGTCGAGCTGCCCCGCTCCCGGCCGATCCCTCGCCACCAGATCGGAACGAAGGTGATCGTCCAGAAGGGAGAACACAATGCCACGAGAAGCTTTCTCGGAAAGCTATTAGACTCCCTCCTTGGCCAACTGAATGATCGCCCATTATAGAGGTAACTTAATAACTTTATTAAGGTAATAGATTCGCTGTGTAAAGCTGGTAACGCGATACCATTAGACGCTGGCTATCGGGAGGCTCGTTAACCCATCGCCACGCTGTCTGATCTCGTGGGAATCGAAAGTCGGAGACGGTGCAAGTACTTTGGAGCTTTTGTGCGCTCCCCGCGGGAAGATGTCGGCGCGTTATGCAACCGAGCGAAACGGCGAGCCGCTGTTCGGTATTCGTGTCATAGAGGCGCGAGCCAACCTCTCCGGTCAAACAGTCGTTCGACAAACGTGAGAGTGCAGCTCTCTTGTTTCACCAGGTTCGCCGTCGACTTTCCAAACGATGTCTCCCGCGCGTCGAACGTTGGATCATCGACGACGAGCGGGGGTGGTGTTATGTCGACCCAGTTTTCGGAGCCGTCCATCGGTTAGCCGAACTTTGAACGGTATTTCTGGATCGCGTGATTCATGGACGAGAATACGCGACGCTAAAATTTCGTATACACAACGGTGGTGCGGTCGGGTAATTAGGCAACACACCCCGACCGGTGAACCGTGCACGCGGTCGCGCCAGGTTTCGGTGAACTCCGCGCGGGGGTTAATAACGGTCACGCTGGTCGGAGATCGATGCTCGATTAAGGCGTTTGCGGTAACTAGTGGCATGTGCGCGGCCTCGACTGTGCGCGCGGGTTCTGCGGGATCGTGAATCTAAATTGGTCCTTTGCGAAAGGAACGTTACGTATGGTTGCATACTTCAATAATAGTTTCAAGTCGATGGTTTATGTTTCACTTGCCGGGAATTTCTTGGCGGTCCGTGGTAGCGTCGAGTACGAACTGGTTCCTTACCTAAACGCATTTAATATTTGAGAAGCTGAGGAACAGGTGTATTCTACGTCCCGGAAGGAAGGAAAACTTTAAGTCACTTTAAGTTGAAACTAAGTAGATACTCCTCCACCCTTCGTGACGCTATTGAAAATCTCCCTGCCCTCAAAACTCCCCTCGCATCTTACCCAACTAAAGCACACTCGTCTGGTGGTTTTTTTATTCAGCCCCTTAATCATCCTCGCCACGCCCAAGGAATTACTTTCTTCGTGGAAACGCAGGCCCTCGGAAGCAAACCTCGCGCCCGAGCGCCCGTTTGAAAGCGCGGATCGCAACGTGCTCGCTCGCAATAAAACCAATTCGCCCCGCCAATGAGTCAGAGGGATCTCGGTGCTGAAGCACGAAACGATTTTCTGCCAGGCTTTTAAAATCCCCTTTTAATCGAGGGCCCTTTGCTGCACACGCGCGTGCACGTTTGTAAACACGGCTTGGCAACCTCGCCGCACGGTCCCTTCTTTCTTCCTTCGAGCCGCCCTCCACCGTCCCCCTTTCTCTAACCCTTCGGGTCTCTGGCCCCTCTATCCTCTTCCCTCAGTGCACCGGCTGCCGCGGCGGCCCCGGCGCGGTTGCATGTGCAACGAGTCAAAGATTCCTGGACCTGCGCGCCGTTTAAAAAGGCCAGACCGCGACAGGGCCGACCACTCGACACCGGAAAATTACACCGATTACGGGGGCGAGCGCCGTGATGCTGCCGCGGATGCTGGGCAAATTGCGCGAGCGATCGATACGTTTACCCTTGCGGTGGTGTTTATTACGCGGGCGGAAATGAGGCAGTTAGGGTGATTAAAAGGCGCGAGTTCCGAGGGAGGATTCACGGGTTAGAGGGAAGTAACGAATTTTCCGCGGGGCTCTCGATAGGCAAACAACTGCATCGCGGTACTATCGGTTACAAGCCACGCATTACAACGGTAAGTAAGTTCACCTGGGGCGATTAAACGCGCTGCCGAGGAATTGTTTCAGCGTTTATCTGAGTACGTGGAAAGAAATGTGAATGCTCGTGACCGTTTCACATAAGACTGCCCACGATTTCATCGACGCCGAACGTTTTCGATGATGCACGAGGCCTGGCTTAATGAGGCCCGCACAAGTGAGAAAAAGAGGCGATATTAACCGTGAAGAGGCTCGAAAACCACACGCCCGGACGAGTTTAGGCGGCAGATAGAAAAAGGGTGAAGGCTTCCTCGTAATCATCGAGGCGGTACCAGACAAATGACGCCTCGGAGGCGTCCGAGCCGAATATCTTCTCGGAACTTTCCTCCCCCCTCGACCCCGTCGGGCTCCTCTGGCTGCATCACGATACACCTTGGATCGGTGCATTACCAGCTGAAGTGCTTTTACGGCCACGTGCTTGCTCGAGGATGGAGCATCGCGAACGTGCAGTCCGCCCCGGTCCTATTGGCGTCTCGAGATTGCCAGCGCGAGGGGGGCATTTTCGAGGCGCAAATGCGGCAGGATTCTGGTCAACGATTTGCTTCGAACTCTGCAAGTACTCAATGCAGACTAGATTTATTAATAATGCCTCCCAAGTGTATCGAAACCAGCGGGTGATACTAGTTGCAACTTCGACGTGGACATCGTCGTCAGGCACATGCTGGACAGAGCTAATTACAGTGGAATCTGAGACATTGCTCGGCAGCTGGGGGGCATGTTAGAAGCACGAAAGGTTCCCAAGTCGCTCTCAAGTCGCGTAGATACTTTCACTCGTACTTCAGACTGCCAGTATCGCTATCTCGGCGAACCGTATGCTCGGCGTGCGTTCGGCTCCTTCGCGGCCGCGGCGTGCTCGTTGCTCCCTGTTTGTCCGTCGCATTGTAACGTTTAACAAACGACGGGGCCCAACAATAGATGGACGTGACACGCGCGCCCGATCTTATCTGATACACGGCTGCAAGTGAAACGTTTCCAGCGGTTTCGCGTCCCCAAGCCACTTCGGCTCTCCTCCCTGTTCGAACTCTCGGAATGCCCTCGAAAAGGCACTTTCACCTCTGCGGGTCCACATTTTATCAGCCACTATCAAGCCCCGAGGAAGACGCTCCTCGGAGCTCCGCGGCGACAACCCACCGCTATCGACCCCGGCATTAATCAGAAATTCGTTCTTCCTGTCGGCTGCTCGCGATATGAGTTACATTTCCAGCCGCTGCGTCATACCCCGCCACCCTCCCCATTATCTTTATGGCGGCTGTGCCCCCGGAAGGTTCTGTAAACTGCCACTCTTTAACAGACTTCTCTGAATAGCCCCGCCGCCCCGTGAGAAAGGATACGCCTAACCCCTGCCGCAACCCCGACGCCAAGGATTGTTTGTAGACTTTTCACAGCTTTCCTCTGCCCGTCTATGGCTGTCCTCTGTGCGCCGTTGTAATCGTTAAAACAGACCCCCGAGGTCTACATCGGTCCCGTCCGTTGACAGCCGCGGTCCTTCCGTTTACTCACGTGCTGCAGGATTTATTATCGGCGTCGACTCACGAGGGAGGCTAATTACACAGGGCTATGGAATAAAAATTTTCTTAAAAACGTGGCCTGGTTTTATTGGAATTTGAATTTCGAAATGCAAAGATAACCTCAGATCTGCTCCATCACTTATCGCTTACAGTTGTTTCACAATTTGCTGAAGAGTAAGAATTAGTACTGAAGAATTCCATTTTTTTGAAAGAAAGTTCTTTTCTTCGCGGAATTTCTTTGTAACGCCGGCGGCTTGCGTCTAGGGGTGCACGGATGCAGCGGGCGCGGAATGTTTGCGCGACAAACAGATTGGCCCGTGACATCGATGGGAAACGAGGTCGCGATAGTAGTAAATGCGCGTGTGAAGCTACCCGAGCAACGTACTTGGACTTAATTACCCGCATTCGACTGTCTATTAACGCGTTTCCCGTTCCGTCGCCGATTGTTCTTCATCGAGGCCACCGGGCCTCGAATTATGCTCGATAAAGCAGTCGCGTCCGCGGAATTGAAGAGGAATTAAGGGGGTATTCTGGTCTGACGAGGCGTTTTCGTCGCGTTATTTCGGAATTTTTTTACAAAGAACCCATCAATTTTATTATTATTTAGTTTATTGCTACATGTTTATTGATGTTTGAACTATCTTTACAAATTTTGTCAATGGAAAAGAATTAAAATCAAACGCAGTTGACTGTTTTAAAGTAATGGTGAAAAAAAAACATGGTGTCACGGTGTCCATGATTGGGCTCGTTCTAGTGATCTATAACAAAAAATGAAAAGAGATTCTATATCTGTATGCCTGTGGCTATCGTCCCTACCAGAATTATGATAAAATATTTTGTTTTTAAACTTTCACAGACCTTTAAAGTTGAAAAATTGTGCGAAAATCGAAACTTAATTTTCAAACCGCCGCCATTTGCTTAATTTTCAATATTTTTTTATCATTCTGGTAGGGACGAAAGCCACAGGCATACAGATATAGAATCTCTTTTCATTTTTTGTTATAGATCACTAGAACGAGCCCAATCATGGACAACGTGACACCATGTTTTTTTTGTTCACCATTACTTTAAAACAGTCAACTGCGTTTGATTTTAATTCTTTTCCATTGACAAAATTCGTAACGATAGTTCAAACATCAATAAACATGTAGCAATAAACTAAATAATAATAAAATTGATGGGTTCTTTGTAAAAAAATTCCGAAATAACGCGACGAAAACGCGTCGTCAGACCAGAATACCCCCTTAAGCGGAAGTTATTCCAGGACTGCACACTGGCCGCACTCGTGGACTGCAGCCTTTGAGGATTGCGCGGTGTTAGAACTCCAATAATAAAGTTCCAGCGTGCAATTCGCGACTGGAATGGTCGTCCCTTTTTCTTCCGCTGTTCGGGGCGAATGCTTCGCTCAAATAGCTCTCGCAAACAAGAGCCACTATTGTCCGCAGATTCTTTTTATCCGAGTTTATTGAAATATTTGTGCGTGATTATACTACCCCGACCTGAATTCTTAGTACTCTATTTCATTCCGTATACTTATCCCTAGTAGTTATCACGCTTCAGGTCCTAATTACCAATACCAATTTCGCCTTTCCGATTGCTTAATAGCCCTGTGTCCCGTGGTTCGCAATCGAGTGTTCATACGATCCGCCATAACATTATCGCCTGTCGGCAAACAGTCGCTGGTGCATTCGATACGCCAACAGTTGCAACGGCCGGAGCGAGTAAGTTTAATCGAAGAACCGTGTAGGCAAGATTTGTGCCGTCTAGAGGGGCAGATTTGCAGTATCGTGTATCGCGTTGGGACATCAGAAGCTACGAAAGTGTTGCGATCAGTGAACAGCGATAAATTAGACCGAGGTGGGGAGTGTACCTAACGGGCCAGGTTCCCCCGTCGGCTGTAGGTTCAGGTACGTTTGACCTGCTGGGACACCTGCCCGAGGAATGCACGCTCCTTGGACGTGGATTTTAAAGCACCTGGCCATACATCGCGTCATCGGGCGAACCTATCTCGTCCTCCTCAGGTTTACACTTTCGCGGCTCTAGGCATTCAATAATTCATCATTCCACCCTTCTTTTGTGGCTTCGTGGGGTCGACGTTACATTCTCCTCGTCGCCCCGGGACTATGAAGATCGTAACGAGATAATATCCAGGGACATCTCATTTCCCTGTTGCAAAGGGCAACCTCCTCAACCCTCGCAACTTCGGAGCCTTCGAGTTTAGCCTAACAACCCTCGGGGTGATGCGCATATCGTAGTCGGATGGCGACTGTTCTTTGAAGCCTAAAGCGCCTGCGTGAGTAGAATCTCGCACCTCCGTGCAGACTTTGCATTGTAAATCCGTCATCGGTACAGTATTGAAATTAGCGCGCCATATATTTCAGCGCTGGCGCGCTTATTATGTAAGGGGCGACGTCGGGCGAATCTTCCTCGCCGCCTAATTATTCAAATGTAACATCAGTATTCGCGGTCCCTCGCGTTCCCGTCCGCCCCGTTATGCCTCGCGGTTTTACATACGTGAGCACGGATCAAATGGTAGCGACCAATAATTATTATGATGTACGCGCCCCCGTAACGGGCTATCGAATTGCCCGGCGAATCATTAAGGCCGTTCGCAACAGGCGCCAGGTCTGAAACGATATCGACGCCTCGATTGGGAAAGGCGACAGTTCCGAACAGCTCTCCCTCTCTCTCTCTCTCTCGCGCGCGTAGCTTCTACGAGACGGAAGTTCAATCTCTCCCCCGTGGTTCGTCTGGGGTTGTTCGACTTTGTTCCTACAGATCCTGAAAGCATGGAGCCCTCGATTGCTCTCCCCCTGTGTTACAAGGTGATACGAATCTACGCTCGTGTCCTACGTACATATGTATTAGAAGGAAGGAAAGGGTCAAATGATTCTGGGTTTTCAAATCTTTGGTTTCTGGGACTTATTCACTCCAACTTGTTGCATTATTTAGTAGTAAGTCTCCAATGTGGTCTATGTCAGGGGTCGAATGAAACTGTTAAAATTTTCAATTCAATTATGAAGAAACTGTAATTTTAGGACTACTATCTTTTCTGTTCCGAGAAAACTGTGGTAAACATAGTGTATTAACTTTAAGTGTAGTAACATTAATCGAACATAAAATAACTGTTAAAACTGAATTCTGACAACAGATTTAAAGTGTTAATGCACAACGTTAACTTAAATCGGAGAAGAAATGATTTAAAAGTTAAACGTTCGATAAACAACTGTTATGCCATGTTAACAGTATCATTCATCCAGTTTGATCTCCAATGTCTTAGGGTACGTTTATGTTGGAGCTGCGATAAACGATCAGAGCGACGATAAGAGCGAAGCGTCGAAATACATTCTACAGTTTTATAATGGAACTGTTTATATTGGAGCAGCGAGTAGAGCAACGAATACTATAGAATGTAATTTCGATGCTTCGCTCTTATCGTCGCTCTGATCGTTTATCGCAGCTCCAACATAAACGTACCCTTAGGAACAGAAGTTGTTCTAACCCAGATATAGATGCTTCTCTTAATAAAACAATATCGATGGCACAATTACGAAGACTCAAGGTATCTCGTCGCCTCCAGGGGTCGGTAGTTCAATCTTTCCTCGACCTTCTAACTGGGATCTATCGTCCAGCCTCGCTCCTCGAAATCCTCGCCAGGGAGCATCGGCGAGTGGCTTTTAATCGAAAGTTTATATCGCGTTACTAATGTTCCCTAGTAGACGGTCATTGAGAGCGATCCCCGGGCGCTCGGATCGCAGCGTAGAACGATAAATCATCGACGTGGAGTCGCACTTGACACGATTGTCCGTCTGCTCGTTCCTTTTCCGCGTAGCTGGAGAGAGTGGACGTCGGTTTGGCGACAGTGCGGCCATTATTTCCAAGTCGGTCGCAGCGCGCTGCAGCAGGAGGATGCATTGGGATCACGGGAAGACGAAGACGCGGGCCAGGGCGTTGAACTGGCCGCTCGCGGCATTCCGTCGTGGCTGCCCTCCACTCCCCTCTGGCCTCTGAGGAACGCATAGATGAATTTTTAGGCGTACACGATGGATCACCGGACGAATACAGAGCAGGCCCTGGCCGTCTACGTACGCGTCCACGTACAACCTGCACGCACGTGCTCTAGGTGGCCACGTGATACTGGGAAACACAGCTCCGAGATTCTGCCGATCGCGATGAAAATCCTCCGTCCCCTTTAGCAGACGACGTGCCGTAAAATAGGAAAATTCTGCGGCTCAATTACAGGGGTACGGTGTTTCGATAGGTCTCTTGGAAGCTTATATTAAAAAACATCGTCATCTAATTGCAAGTTTGCGTTCGGATTCGAAATGTTGATCGGTAGGACTTTATACCACACAGAAATAGAACGACAAACGCGAGCTTCTGTGGGAGTGTAACTTTGGCACTCGTTGCTATGAAGACTGATCAACGTCTGGGTCTACGTCGACCGAAGAAACCTTCGCCCGTGATCTCGATGGGTTACCAGAGACTCCCTGTCCGTGCGGCGCGACAGTACCGTTCATTCATTACATTTTATCACGAGATACGGGCTTTATCGCTGCGAAGGATTAGCCCGGGGCCCGCGGGGGGAAAGTGGGCGAGGGCGAATTTGTATGTCAGCCGTAATTAAACATTTCGAGCATGCCTCGGCAGGAACACTTGGAAAATGTCGGCGCGGAGGTGCGCGAAGAGAGTCGCCGGCGCATTGAATATTTTAGCCGTTTCTGGGTCAGGGAAAATTATGTCAGCGGTGAATTAAAGCCGCTTTCGTTGTCGTGCACGCGGTCGCGTCGAAGCGAAATGGTAAACACGCCACTGCCGCGCGCCGCCTGGCTTTCTGAGACAGAAAGTAAGAGACCACTTAGTCTCATTCTGCTTTAAGTAAACGAGCCTGCGCCGTCCGGAATACCGAGCTTTACCTCGCGAACCGGCGGTAATCATCTCGTGCACCGCGTCAATCTCGAGGAGAGTGATTGCACGGTACCTGGCCGCCTGTACATCAATTCCAATTAAACCTTCGCCACGAAACACGGAAATTAGTCTCCGCGCGAGAAGGACAAACCTCCTAGGTGGACATAGCGGGCGAATGGGAAACGGGTCGGTGGAATCGCCATTAAAATATGAATGATGATCGATCGTCGACGACGACACTCGCGGAGGTGGCTGGCGATAAGATTTATCAGCATCGATAGCGCGCCCCCGTCCGTGGCCGAAAAATCCCCGATTGGGAATTAGGATTCGCGTGTCGCGAGCGAGGGCGGAATATCTTACGCGTTAATGGCCCGAGCCGTCTGCCAGACCCGTTCCGAGGGCACACACCGGTCACGAATTAGGCCACAGCTGGATGAGGGCGATCTTTATGAACGAACAGTGGCTTCCTATGTTGTTCCGTGCACCTGCCCTGATCGTTTCCGCGCCGCGTTTACTCGCAGCAGTTTTCTGGTTATTAAACCCCTGTTAGAAGCTCCAAGGTGGATACTTTCTCGTTTAAGAAGAATCGTGATGTTTGTATGATTATAAAAATGCAAGACGAAGTGTGTACAGGTGCTCTGATCTATCACTTCATTAATAGGTGTTCAAAGTGGCATTAATACTTCCTGGGGATTTCTAATCTTCGGATTTCGAGCACTGAAGAGTGCGTAATGAAAGACTGATAATTCAGAGAGAAATGGGCTAACGTTATCGCGGTGTTCATGGAGAGGCAATAATGTTCACCGAGAAAAGTAACAGGCCTCGATTCAGGATATCGCGTGCCCCATAGCCAGCCCCAAGGATTCCCTGGCGATAATGCATACGTGGAACTGTTGCGGCTACTGAATTCCGGCATTGGCAAGGCAAGCGTGCTCCCATTTGCATTATCGCGAGAGGTCTAAGTGCGCGCATAATTTACGTAGACGGGGGCACGCAATAGCCAGCCACTTTTGTGGGGAAAACTTCCTCCTTGGCGTCGCCTACACAGAGGGGCCCCTCAATTAACCAGATATCGTGGTGGCTTTCAGCAAGCTAATTAACGATCTCGCTCAACGATCTCTCTCGCCACAGCTTGTCAATCTCAAATTCCGATCGCGCTGTTTCTCTTTCTCTCTCTCTCTCTCTCTCTCTCTCTCTCTCTCTCTCTCTCTCTCTTTCTTCAAACCACCAAACGGGGGGCAATGGACAAACCAAATGGGGATCGAAACTTCGTAGCAAAAAGTGGAAAAAGTGCTTTCCACCCCGAGTCGAGGAATTTCGTTCGGAGCAAAATAACATCGGGCCAACTGTGCAAAGCTAATTAACGATATCCCAGTGATCAATTACCCCCGTCGCGTGTTCCCCCAGTCCATCCCTCGTGAATCTCAGATTCCGATCGAAGCCTCTTGCGCGAACTACTCGCTAAAATTAATTGCGAAATCACCGCGATAGATACACCGCCGCATTGCTGACAAACCCAGGAATTCGATTACCCCGCGAAGAAGTCTGGTTTCCTAAAATCCCCCGCGGTTTCTTCCACAGGAGACTTTTCCTAGACGAGATAACAAGGGACGCCGGTGGGGTGCCTGCCTACGCTTCCTTTGTTGTGAATTCTACGGTTCTAATAATAGGGCCTATTTCCACGGGCGTACTCGCGCGGCGGGTGTTAAAAACGCGGCGCGGCCAGGCGCTGCGACAGGACGCGGGCGCGGGCGCGCGCGAGGTGAACGAGCGTAGGGCGTCACGCACCGCGGGCTCTATCGGCCCTCTCGCTCGTGGGTGGAACAGCCGCCACGTGAAAACAAGGAAATGGACGATGAAAGGGCCTCTTGTTCGGATCGTCCCATATCCGATTGTTCCGCCGAATCGTTTCATGTGCCCGTGTGCGACCGCCGTGTTCAACGGTTCTCCCCCTGCTCCTAGGCCGATCAATTAAGGCCACCGTGCCTTCCAGTCTGCCCCCTGTCATTCCTCCACCTCCCCTCGGCCCCCTCGGATTTCGTGAAACTCTAATCGGGAACCTGGTGTCGCGTTTGCTTTTAATTTCCCAGCCAAGTCATGGCCCTCCCCTATCCAATGGGGCCATTAAATAATTGACAGGCAATTTCTATTCGGTCCGTTATCGCTGCGTAATGATTAGCGTACCTAATGCTTACCACTTTGTATCGGCACGATCGTTTCTCGTTCTTGGAACGAAGGGCATACTGCTCCACAGTTTGATTATCGATCCACGAATCTCTGTGTATGCCAGGAAATGATTTTAACACGATCAGACGTCGAGTTGGAGAGGGTCGCATCGAAATTCGATGTCGCGCGAATGAGCGACCCCTGTTTGCGGGTCGACGGCCTGGGGAACAACGAACCGCGCGATGACATCGAAAATAACGTAGGACCCTCTCTATCCCAGATATAGCCGGCGTTATTACGCGAGTTCCTTTTTGTCCCCGCGAAACGTTTCTGCCCCGCGTGCACACGCCGTGCTCGCCGTGTGGAAGGACACGGGGCGCAGGGGCGTCGGTTCGTGTCCGCGCTTTTGGACCTCCATTTTCCTGCGCCTCGAGAACCGGAAGCTTATGCACGTGGTGCCCGGGAAGGGCGAGCGCGTTGGGGAAGGTGTTATGAAAATTGTCGTTGAGCCACTCGAAAGCTTACGAGGGACTTCTTTCGAGCGTTGACAGGCTTAATCAGCGAAAGGCGCGTTTCCTTAAGTAGTTTCGTCGTAAATTCTTGGCCGCTCGTATCAATTAAGGCTAGACGTGGAAATGAAACGCGGAGAAGATGGAGAGTGGTGGTGATATCGGGGGGAATGTTTATATCGCTTGTGAAAACTATTGCCGCGGTGTTTACGTAAATTGATAAGCGCAACGGAGTTATCGCGCCTGGTAAGCGTTAGTATATAGGTATACGTATTGTGTATACATATGCGTAAGTACATATATTGGCGTCGACTGTTGGATGCCATGATCAGAATTGGGCATTATTCGAATAAAGTCTTATACGAATAATCTTCGAGTTAAAAAAATTTAGAATAAAATGAACAATTGCAAAAATAAAATAACTATTTGCAATTCTTATTCCAAAGCATTCGAATAGAAATGTATTCGAGTAATGCCCAACTGTAGCCACGATCGCCTATATGGCCCACGATCGATATACGCTAGCCCTTTCTATACAGTGACTCGACAAATTACCCTCCTATAAATAAAATAACGATAACGCTACTTACTTAGAAACTTTCAACGTAACCAATTAAAATAGAAGTAAGTTTCAGCTGAATTTACGAAAGATTTAGCTCCTCCAACTGGTTACCAAATCGTCATATAGAATCAGCAACGATTAGCAGGCTTGGGTAGAAGAAACTGTATCGATTCGCGAGTTCCAACGATGCAAAACATAACTGTGCATATCGATATTAAAGCTCACTTCTTGCTCCGGGGAGGGGTACGTCCGTTGCAAGAGAGCCCTTTATCATCGACGTGTATGGACGGACCAATTAATCCCCAAGTCTGAATCGGAGCAACCGCGTTACTGGCGGATGTCTTTTTTGCCGTATCGGATATCAGGATGACGCGACCCCCTGTTCCGAGAGCGCATAACTTTCCCCCTGTGGTTCATGGATACCGTAGCGATGCTCGATACGCGATCAGCCTCGTGTGCGCGCGCGCGTGCACACACACGCACGGCCGTGGTCGTTTCTCGCGCGGCAAAGACGTTTTACGAGATATGTGTCCCCCTCCATCCGTGCGTGGGATCGACATAATTACGTCACGGTTATAAACGATCTGCATTTTCGACACACGGCCTCGTGTCGCGTCCCGCCACGACGAACAGGGTACGCGAAACGGTCAGGGTTACCGGAGGTTCCGCCGTACCCGTTGTCACCGTAGACCCCCAGTCGCTCTTGGACATTCAACAAACGACCCACGCCAACCCGGCGCGCAGATAAAGCTCGAGCGTCGATTCTACAGTTCTCTAGCAGATCGTCTCGATTCCCGCAGCGTCGCTGAACTTCCTCGATCACGATCGCGTCGCAAACATCGAACAATGATGAATAACAAACTCCGCAGGGGCGACGGGGCTGGGAGAGGGGCGGCAGAGAGTCTGTGTTTGACTTGGTGACTACCTCCGTGGAATTCGAAAATCATTTCGTCTATTTACCGTTCCCCTACCTGGCCCGACCTGCCGAGATGCTACCCACGGGCACGATGATGAAGAGCCCCGAAAAGCGGCTGGCAAATATTTGCTCGCGTTTAATGGCGAACCTTATCCGTGACGGGGGCGGCGAGGTTTTTGAAGGGGCACGTGGGAGGCGAATATTAACGGTAGTTAAATTCGAGGAACCAGACGCGGAAAGTCGCGTGCAGCGGCGTTTCGAACGGAGCCCGGGTGGTTATTTACAGAATGCTTCGCGGGGAAAGGCTTCGCTCAAAGAGACACTGGGGTGTAGCTACTGTAGCGACGGAGCCGCAGACGCGACGTGACGCAAGCTTCGAGTATAGGATCCATAGAATTCCACGGAGGTCTGGAGAAATCTTGGAATATCTCAATATCCTCGAGCTCTCGAGTGCCTTCGTAGCTTTGGGAGTCTGAATTCATTACCACGCGAGATAATCCCATTACTTTAAGGGCTGATTTCACCCCTCCAGAGAGAATTTCCACGGAAAAAGAAAATTCAATCAACATTCACCCGAAATTTCATCAAAATTAGAATTTTCGGGTTGGGAAGGTTTGCTAATGAGTCGTGCGGAATAAAGGGTGTATTAAAATTTGTTTCTTCTATGTGCCATTAATGATATTTTAACAATTGATCTCATTTCTGTTCTCCTTTTGTTTATTTACATTAACGTGTTCCTTTCTAATGTGCCTTTTAAGGGGGACTTTTGCCACGTATTTGAAAATCGAAGATTTTGTTCCTTTCTGTTATTATTAAAGAGCTTGCTGTATACTTTTACTAAAGGCCAAGAAATACCTCCGAATACTTCCTTTCAATGGACTTGTCTTTTAAATACCTATCATGATATTATCAGAAATGGACGCTAAATGTAAGTGTCCCTTTTATAGCAACTATCCCCTACCCACTTTCAAAACACCCACAATGTTCAATATCCTCTAAAGCTGCAATTTTTTTCCAAGCCACCCAAAAACTCGCCTACCATTCAATCGGATCCCATTCTCGAATCCTTGGCGAGTCTTGGAACTTTCTGCCAGGGCTGGTTCATTACGTAAAAGCCCGCGGAGCTTTCAAGCGGTGGAATTAAACGGGCTGGTTGAAGGAATTATTTAAATGGAAGCGCGAGCGACTACCTCGGCGAGGTTCCTCGACAGCACAATGGCGCAGCGACCATTTAAGCACTCGCGTCTCTCCTAAACGCGATTCATTCTTCTCCCCGATAAGTCGACGGATAGGTTTGTCGTGGCTCGTCCGGGCGCTTGATTCAATGGCGCCTCCTCCTGCCCCCTTTTCAGAAGGCTCGCTATCATACACGCCACGTCCCCCCCATAATTCAAGGCCGCGGTTGCGTAAATCTCGGGCATATTAGGAAAGCCGCGATCCGTGAATGCGTTCGTTTGCGTCGCCGTGAATGAGCTGGAAACTATGGGGCCGGCGGGGATCCTCGGGATGTAAAGGTGAACGACGGCACAATGGATCCTCTCCCCGGGCCGCGTAAGCGCAACTGGTTGCATAAGCGGAAACGCATTCGGTTCCGCGGCTGCATAATATATGCGGCAGCGGGCTACGGCTGATTTATGGCGGCGAACCGAGCAACTGCGGGGGGGAACAAAGGGCCAGCGTGTCGTGGACCCTTTCGCTGCGGAAGGTGGACGAAAAACAGAACAAGCCACCAGGGAATTAAGATTTAAACGAAGGTGGAGAACCACCGCGGAGCCGTGGCGCTTCTGCCGTTTTCTGCTGAGACACTGGGGGAGACCAGTGAGGGCGTCCCTTTTGTTCCTTCAGTTCCTTTATCAACTACTTGTGACACTTCTCTTCCTAGGTACTATCGTTCTTTTCAAGGCTTGAGGAGATACCAACCGCGTTATCGGAGTGGTTGAACACTCGGAGCGTCGGAACTGTTGGACACCAGCGTTATCGAGCCTGGTCAAACCGGGTGGCCTTAGTTACGCTATGTTTTATCGCAAAGTGTCGTTTTCGCCTGCCTCTGCAATTACTCCTATGAATAACACTTTTTGTGGCACATGCACTATTGTCTTGTTACTGTTTACGTCCACGCGGATGTTTATATCTTCAATGTGCATTAATCAGTGCATTTAGAATCGCGAGTGTGTCGATCGTGGACGCTGAAGGATCCAGGAGAGCCTCTCGATCTGACAGATCTATGGGGCGGCCTTGAATTATCCAGCACTCCGCGCCGGGGATTGGTAATCGCGCACGATAAAGGGTGAATGCTAGCTCTCGATCGTAAATCGATAGAGTGGATGGTGCTTCCTCGTCCCCCATCCCTGCGGTCTCGTCTCCGCATCATCGGAGCTGTTTGTACCGTGCATGCGAGCCAACCGCGCGGCCAACAGATGTGGTCCAGGAGGAACAGAATTCCTGCAGATAGTCGAAGCGGGTCGATAAGGTTCGCGACTTATTTTCGCGGTGGATAGCACGAGGCCCGAGGCAAGATCAAGTTCAAAGCCTGCGGAGCGGGCATCTCGGGGGTCAATGGAACTCTTTACGATCCCGGCCGCGATTGGTATCAGAACATCTCTTTATCCGTCCTCGCGGGAGCCGGGGACTTTCCAATAAGGCTTGCCTCGCCATATACGAAACCCGACAAACTGGTCGATTGAGTCTTTGTGGAAGTGTTCGTGTAACAGTCTCGCTACCTGAATTAAGGGAAAAAAGAATCTGTCACGCGGCTTTCGATAAGAATCCATCGAGATTTATGGGGACGACGAAAGCCCGCTCCCGTGCTCCAGTCGTCCGCGGCAAAGAGATATCATTCATTTAGGGGCTGCTCCGAACGAACCAGGGGAAACGTGATATTCAAGAGACGATCCGTGCGCGTAACCACGGGATTTAGGATGCACCGTGGAGGAGAGTGCTGCACCTTGAGTGACATTGCACGCTGTGTCGCGTACCCAGAGCTGGTGACGCGGCTGGTCAATTAATATGGTCCATGGCCGTGCGAGCGGCCCGACAGAATCGGGTATATTGATTCGCAGTGTCAAGGGACCCCGGCTTGCTTATCTAAACGAGTCACGGCTCGTCGGCTTCATTGAGGATTCACGGAAATCCACCGCGTGTGTGTCTGCTCATGATTTACCGAAGGCAGTCGCAAGTGGGTCAGCCGTGACTAACCGTGGGCTGACCATCGTTGGCTGCCACTTTTTTTTACGATTCACATCTCCAGTTCCTCCAGTCGAGGAAGAAAAGTCAGTCTGCCGACTGCCGGGCGCGTCATAGGACACGAATGCAACCAGTAAAAGGTCAAAGTGAACTTCCTGTTTTTCTTCGGGAACGATGTGTACTCCGATTCGATGAATAATTACATTAAAACGGTACCGTTTGTGGAGCAGTGGCGGGGTTTTTCAATGGGAATGGGCGCAGAGGTGGGAGAATCTGGTTGCTTATATTGAAGGAGGAAAGGTGAAGGTTGACAGAAACGGAGAAAAGGGAAGAAGACGGCGTTTCGCTCTGGGCCTGCTAGTGGACTCGTCAGTAAGGTTTAGCTAGCAGACCCTGCCTTAGACGCGGGGTGGTTAGGAAGTAGGACGAAACAGGTATATATATAGTAGGGTGGTCCTTATTTTTCAACTTTCAAATATATATTGTCTGACCCTCTTAAAATCTTCTAATTGACAAAAAAAGTATCTCCGTATTTTTTATTTGTATATTTTGATATATAAAGGTCGCTCAAGGACTTTATATTTCGCATATAGGGGAGACCGGGGCAAAATCAGGACGTTAAGGAAAAAATCTCATAACTTTGACATTATTAAGTAAAAAACAAATTGCAATTGGGATTCATTAGAATAAACTCTTTTTTAAATAATAGTACATATCCAATTTGTTTAATAGAAGGAAAAATACAAAAAAATAATGATTTAAAATATGATCCGTTTTTACGATTTTACGATTTTACACCGTGGCCTAGGTAAAATCGGGTACCATACTAGATACTGGCCCTAGCACTTATAACAACGAAACTCATCCAATTCTCCAGTTCCCCAACCAGTTAGAACAAGCTGTGAAGGAAAACAAATTTTTTTTTTAATTTTTTTTAAATTTATACCAAAATAGTAATATTTCATTGCCGTTGAGCGACCTGTAATCCTTAATATATTTTAATACAATTTTAGACGAAATTCTTTTAAACTATTTGGAAGCTTCTGAGAGGGTCAGAAGAAATTTTTAAAAAGTTTAATTTTTTTCCATACATATAAGGACCACCCTAATATATAGGAATTGATAGTTGAGGGAGAACTCTTGTGGCGAATGCGAGAGGTATCGCTACATTTATCAGGAAAGGATTGATTTCTAAACGGTCAACTTCCATGGAACTCTCATCGCCACTATGTTTTCTTTGTTTAAACGACGATGACCCTATTTATTCGCATGATTACACGTCACTTCTAGAAAATATGCCACGATTAACTGGACCACCGAGCGGCGTGAATTATGAATGAACGGCGGGGTGAGAAAAAGACGCGAGCCTAGTCAGCGATGCGTCTGTTGCTCAAATCGCGGCGTTAATTACCGGTTCATTATAGCGGGTCATCGCCGTGGAACGATTTCGCGATGACGTGACGCGATGCACCATGGCACGTGGTCGAGATTCATCGAGGTGGCACAAATAAGTGTACCAGCGGCTTGTCAATATCGCGTCGCGTGGAAACGCGCGGCTACCATTATCGGCTACCTGGGCTCTAATGGCTAGAACAAAGAGAATCTGCACACTTCGAGCGCAGCCTCAACGCGATGCCATCGAATCCCCTTTCGATAAATACGCACACCGATTCTTATGTCTCACCAGTCGCTTATTTTACAGCGGGTCGTAAGATTCCGTTCACTCGACGGTCGATCGAATTCCAGGGAAATTGTCTTCCCTCGCGGGTCGCAGGACTCGCGGTGTCGTCGAGGAGGAATTCGCGCTGTCCTCGTATAATGCCGCGTATCGAATTTCGGGTGGGTGTAATCCGACGCCGTGGGTGGAAAGGAACGAAAGATACGGTTCGTAATGTCCACGGGCACGTTCATTCTTCGTGGCCCTTTATATCAGCGGTAATGAAGAAGATAATACCATTACACGCACCGTCAGCCGTGTCATCGGGTCGCCTTCCTTCTCGGGGCGGCCGCTATTCAAGGATATGTTAAAATGCTCGCGTATCATTCGTATCCGACGGTCAATTAATCGCAGCATTCATGGCTACACCCTGAACTTTCGGTCGACCATGAATATGTACTCCTTTTCACGGGACGTGATCACCTTGCTCTTCCTCCACTTCTTCCACTTCTTCGTTCCGCAGCTGACTCACCGTTTAACGACAGTTTAATCGCCTCTCCTTCACCCCCGCGCGATTCGTTCCTCGTGATCTATGATCGCCGAGTGAAAACCGACGGATCCGGAGTGCGAAGGTCTCGAGGGTTTCTCCGGCGTGAGTCGTAACCGGGCAGTGATTTTTATAGGTTCACTGTGGGACATTAGGTTCGACGGTTACGAGAGATTCGAGATACGTGCGTGGGTTTCCTCTGTTGTCAGCGACGATTCCCAGAAACACCGTCTCCAAACAAGGGAAAGTATTAGATCCTGCGCGAGGGGGACGTGCGTAGGGTTAAGTGTCTACGTGACCGGATTACAGGATCGATTCCGGTGGTTCAAGTTCCACGTCGGGGGCGAATATCGACGCTGAAAATCCCTTGATTGGTTTCCTTCTCGTGTTTGTCGGTATCGTATTATGAAATCTTACCTCGGCGACTTTTCGACAGGAGGAAGAAGGGGCGAGGAGCGTTTACCCATAGGTCGTCTTTGGTGTACGCTGCGCTTTCTTCATGGCTGCCGGCTATGCAAAGTGCAATAGAGTTTGTGCAATTGTTTGCCTAAGTAGGAGGCTATTCAAATCAGCCTTCGGTGATCGCACACGTCTTTGGATTTTATGTAGCTTTTCTGATCGTTGATGGATGTTTAGCTGTAGGTGTCATTAGCAAAGATAGAAGTTCTATCTTTTGTTAAGAACTAAGTCTAATAAAATATTTGTATTAGAATTTTGATTAATTGTGTTATTGGGAAGTTAATGAATCCTCAGGAGTAATTTTTATTTTTTAGTTTCCTTCCTAGGTATTATGCCTAACCATTTCTCAGAACATGACATTAGAAATTTAAAAGATAAAAGACAGCTAAACTAAACCATGTGCTTGCCTCTATACAGTGTTCTTTTCGTATGATATCTCGCCAAACGTGGTATCTTACGATTTTTCAAAGGGCATACACGTAGTTAACTGCTTATTACAATCGTCGACGTGTCCCGAGCTCGTAAATGTTCCCCGCGCAAGCGTACGTGAATGCAAATTCCGATTGTTGCTCCTTCACATTCATTTGGCGCGCGGGCAAAGGTAGTCAGCGTTTACACAGAGAGTGATAAACTGTTGACATTCGCCTACTAACGCAAGATGAGTACGCGGACAGCAAATAATTACCACATCCTGCTCGCCTGTACATACTGTAGGCCTTGAGAACCGCCGTGGTCGTTTTAAGCTATTAAGAAACTTTTTACGCTGAACGCTCGACCGAGAGAGGTTCGCGCAAACGCGCTCCCTTTTTTGCCACTTATTGTACCCTCTTTGCTCTTAATATCCTCCACTGTGCGCTCTTCTCTTCCTCTTCCTTATTAAAACGTCCGCAAAACGAAAATTACGCCCGCGAGGAAACAGTATTTCAATAGCACGTTAAAGAGCCCTTGCAGGATTTATAAACGATCGCGGTGTTGCGCGCAGCCCACCGGCGTTTTTTAGTACACCACGTTTAATGCCTACATAAATTGAGAAGTTAGTTTACGAAGCTATTCATGCTGGCAACCGATATGAATTTATTGCAATTAAATTTGAGACATAAACGAATGAAAAATCTACTTCGCTTCTTAATTAAATACACAAACAAATGCCTTTTCTTCGTAAGTACCAATTCTATCAATCAACCATATACACTTACGAGCAACGAAAAGAAAGAGACGCTTATCAGAGAGCGAATTCCAGGAGCCCCGCGACTCGTTTTCCATATGATCACGCGTAACGTTAGTCACCGCGGAAAGTGTACGTGACTTTCTGTAAATACACCGCAGAGTTTATCCTCGATCAGGCCGTGAATTATTCATTGGTCTACATTATCTGACCCACGATTTGTCGATGGCACAGCATGTTCCACGCCATAAGAAACCATCGCGTCGATGTATCCTCCACCCACGAAAGCCAGCTACATCTTTATCAGTGCCGTACCTCCATTGACACTTGCATCTTCATTCCTCCAAGCTGAGTCCACGGCGGAAGCTCCCAAACTTCGAAAGCGTGGAGCCGAGTTGCGCGACTTCCCGTTAACATCCCCCCAGAATGTATCTTTGGGCGGCCAGTGAATTATTCCTCTGGAAGCTACAGCATCCGAAAGTGGAAGGGTGCAGCGCGGTATGTACGCGCGTGACGAAATCGGAGCAGAGGACGGCTCCTGGAGTGAGGAGGAAGAAGAGGGCTGGGTAGGCGCGGGTCGGTTGCACGAGCTGCGTCTAAATCAGGCGGTCTTTGGACTTCGTAAAAATCCAGGCGCAGCGCGCGCCTTCGCGGTGTTCCGCCATGATCTCCTTGGCCGCCGTAGGCAAGCGACGCCTGAGCATCTGCTCGTGATCCTACGCGTTATCTTCCCGTTTGGCAGCCGGCCAGCCTCAATGTCGTCCCTTTTGCTAGATCGCCCAGCGCCGCTCTATCCCTTGCAAGCCGCGCGCGCGGTTATTTTCGCGTGGTTGGCCAGGCGGCTGCAATCACGGATTATTTCGAATCGTTCCATCGTTGCCCGTGCTCCCGTAACCCGCCCGGTCCCCGGCCCCGGCTTTCGGCCGCGGCGCGGGTTGCGCAATAGGCACCGCGGTTCGACGCGCGGCGGATTCTATATTCCGTCCCGAAAAACTCTGACGCAATTCATCGGCCGAGGAACAGGGAGGAGGCGAGCTGAGGATGTCGCAACCGTTGAAATACGACGCCGTGAGAACTGGGTCATTAGTCATCGGCGCGGGTGAATTAGATCTGTAGGTTACGACGTTATCATTGGGTGGAATTAGGTGGACTTGCAGGGCTGCTGCCGCTGTGAAAGCTAGACGGGTGTCTGCAGTGGTTCTTGGAGTGGTGGGTTCTTTCTTTGTGGAGGTGTAACTAGTTTGCACTAGTGTGAAGTCACTTGGTGGTAAAGTACTAGTGTAAAATACTATTTAGTGGTAGAGCACTAATGTAAATTTACACTACAGTTACCTACAGAAAATCCTGTAGTGTCTTTGGCTCCGCGAGGGCGGAATGTGATACGCGACTCATTAAGAGGAAGCAGGGTAACGAGTCTAGGAAATACAGCGGAGACGGACGCTGGCAATGTTCTTCCACTTCGCGCAACGAGATGCTCGATCGACAGTTAAGAGGGAGCGCGGTAATGAGACAAATGGAAAGTGTGTCAGCAGCCGCTCTGGGGAATCTTGGTGGGTATTTTTGAATGAATTTGGAAGGCAAGCGCGGACACGCTGAGATTACAAAAATTCGAAGCTGTTGGTGGCTATCCATAGCCGATTAATACTTGGTAAAAGTCAGAATTTAATGAATTCTAATATTTACCATAACACTTGTCGATTGTCCCATAAATCTCGAAGGTTTCCAAACCACTGTTCAATTTAAATCCTCGTCAAGTTCCATTAATTTGGCTGATGAATAAATTCCTCCCGCCTTTAGTTTATCACTTCAAATAACCGTAGCTCCATCCAGAATAAGGATCTCTTGTCGACGCGACTACCGCTTGCTTCAATATAGCTTCACCTGATACAGCTGTGTCAATCTTTGCTAATAATCAATGTCCCTCAGAATTAATGAAATGCACGAATACCTGTTCCGCGTCAGCTCTATTATTAACCGTTTCCTAGTACAAAAAAAGCGGTGCACGTATTTAAATAACCGGTGGGTGAGATTTACCATTGAATTTATTCAATATTTCAAAAAAAAAAGGTGAAAAGATTGCCCGCAACACCCACGCGCTTTATTAAATTCAATTTCTCGCGGGGACACCCATTCGCAAAAGTCAGAATGGACTCGTTCGCGGACGTGTAATGATGTCCACGCGGGCCACTTCGGTAACCAGCCATATACGGCGATGGGACGAAAAATTTCGTTCTCTCGGTGATGAAACCCCCGAAACTCCGATTGGAATCATTGTCCTCGGTATTCGCGAGTTTCGTAAAGCGAGACGGCGGTGGCACCGTCGACCTGGCGGCCAGCCGGGCACTTTTTAGGTGGTCCTTCATACCGCGATGTCACGGGTCAATTCGGCCAATGGCACTCCCCGTTTTATTACCCTCCTGCTTCCAACGTGCGCCAGCACACATAGCGCGCGGTCTCGTTGCTGCACATTCCATCGTGGTGAAGTACCTATGTGGACACACGCTCACCCACACACCCACGACTCCCACCTCCTTTCGTGGTATTTTACAGGCGGCCACGAACACTTGGCCGCGTCGCCGACGGTTGTTTACAGACGCACACGTGCTCGCCCGCGCGGCATACGTGAAAACGAGAAGGTTCCCTCTCAGAATAAGAGTGCGTGCCTCTCGGCAATAATAACCATTAAGGCGTGAGGGAATGCGAGGGCTGACGTCACCCATTCAACGTCCGTGATCCATCGAACGTTGTCAACCGCAGCCTTCGAAGGGTAAATTCTGAATGTTAATATCAGGCGACAGACGTTTCGCGGGGCCCTCCCCCCCCGAGAATTTCCGCGAGCTTTTCCCCCCTTTGATACCACCGACGACACACCGCCGCGCCGCGGATGGGCACGAAAATTAACGGCCATTCCCCGCTGTACACATTTTACTACTCCTGGCTCAAGCATGCCTCTCCGCTCGCAATGCGGGGAACGTTGCGATGGAAGCTGAGCTCTCGAATGGAAAGTTCTCGCGGAGGAGTCGGGGGAGGGCGAGTTGGAGAACCCAGGCGGAATACCGCGAGGAGCGAGGTAATAGAAAAGAACGAGCGTTTTCTCCGGAGCATCAATAACTAACCCGAGAAATGCTCGGACTTTCCCCCATGGTGCAGCGACAGTTTCGTGTGGGTGGGAAGGCTCGTCGGAGCAGACAACGTTCACGGGGGGGAAAGGACCGCAGGATCGATAAGGGGAGAACTTGAGATCGTTAAGCCACGTCTTTGTACTCGTTTCCACGTTAGAATACATGCTCCGACCGAACAGCAAAGACAAGTAGATACATGCCTCGACCTAATTTAGAATTTTCCACGTTTATACATCTCGTCTAAATTTGAATGAGACGCATGAGTTCGGGGGAAGGATTACAGTATTGGCAAAGGCCTCGGCGACCACGCTCCGACATTTCGAATTGTCGAAACGAGCGTATTTCCAATTCAGATGAACGTCGTGCTCCTCGCGGGGACAGGCGATTTCCTCCTCGCGGAAACGGCTGGCGGAATGGACGCGCGCGTGGCACTGCTCTTGATTAAACGACCCCCGCGCTTCCGCAACGGGGCGGTTTTTGTAATTACGTGGACGCTGGTACCTCCGCGCGTGTCCCAGATCGTCGCGGGGAACAGCGGGCAAAACGGAAGCCGGTAGCCGGTTCTGATGAGAACCCTCAGCAGCCAGAGACCGGTAGAGGATTATTCCTGTCGATGATACTTTCCAATATAGATACCAGCCGACCACAGAGCGACGATTGAAATTTTAAAATAAAATGAGACACGCATATTTCATTTCGCTCCTTTCATTACCTCCGTGTCTCTGATCCACCCTCAGGCTACGCCCAGGCGTTAAGAAACACCCTCTAAATTACAACCCCGCACCCTTAATCACACCCCTTAGCCTTAGAGCAACCCTGGCATTCCGCAGGCCACGTCGACCACTCCACCTGATCTCCCAGGCTAATTTACGTGCTGTCCTTTCGATTTATGGGGGCAGCGAAGCCAACTCGCCGCGAGCCACTCGCTTTCCCCGCGGTCTCCGCGCGCAAGGATAACGCGCGGGTGACGTGTACCATTCGGGCGTATCTTGAGCATGAGGCAGGTCCTTCTTTCGGACGTGTTGTCAGGGTGACATCATCGTCTGTAACGCGTGTGCCTAATGCAAAATAGTTTCACCGTTTTCAGGCACGTCCGTTATTCTTTCGTGTACGTACGTGCCCCGCCACTTGAATCCCGATAGAAGAAAGCTGGAGAGAGAGAAGCCCACGGGAAAAGGGGGGAAGGGGATTCCACGGGGCTCCTTTTCTTTCCTCTCCATTTCGCAAGACCTCCCCGGTGAGGCTGCGAGTTTCTTGCGTCGTGCCTTTATTGCACTCTTACTCGGATGCCTGGTTTATGATGCATTGCGTATTGCAGTTTCTTCCCATTCACCTTGGGCGCCGGACGTATAGATCGGCTTTCAGATGCCCTTCGCTTTGTCCGGCAAAACGGAACGGCGTGGGCATAAATTATCTAAAATTCGCAGCGATCGTAACGGGCACCGGCACGCCATAAAGCATTTAGGGCCCTCGGTTCCGCTGAGGCTTATCCGAGACGTCCAATTACAGGAACGCTGGGGGATCGAAGATGATTTTGGAGTTAATTAGTTTCTCGTGTGTCTTCCGATTTCCATTCGAGTGGGTTCGTAATAGGGGTGCATTTAAATTCTCGTGCTTTCAAATGACTTTCCACGGTCGACTTTGTAGTCGAGCCTGCGAGGGTAGCTTCGATTTGACACGCGAGCTCGGCGAAAAGGGCTGGCGAGTATCCATGGCGATAAGTAAATTGAGCAATGGGACATCGCGGCGTCTTTCTATTTAGGTTGTTGCTAAGGGAGCCCCTGCGCCGATGACTGCGGCTAGAGGGGGTTGCGAGCTAAGTAGAAGCGGAGCTACCGGCACGCGGTGGTCAGCCGTTAACCTAGATTCATGGCTCCTTCTCGGTTTAATCATACCTCTTATTGGATATAACACTGTGCCGCTACATTAAAGCGTGATGTAACGGGGGCAACGGTCCCCTTGAATAAATACGTCCAGTTATCTCGGGGGTCCTACTGCTTTCATTTTTGAATATTCTACTTTAATGTAGCATACTACATAATCGGAACGCGGTGGTGTTCATCATCATCTCATTCCCGAAAGCGAGTGTACAGCCGACCGTAATCTCCGCGCCGTGAACGTTATCGTCGCGAGACAACTGGTCAAAGGCGCCCCTTTGAAAGCTACGGTGGATTCAGCCCCCTTTCAAATTCACCCGGGACGTTATCAAAGAGCGACCGCTCTAAATCGGAAAATCCTTTCGCGAGACGGCCCCGAGGATCGGTGGCATAAATTCACGAGGCCTGTAATAAAAGGGAGGGCGAGATTTCGCGGGTCGACAGCGGCTTCTCGTGAGCGTGCGTGATTGCGGGTCGAACTGGGTCAGATCGCGCCTTCACCTGACCAATGTCCATAACGAAATCGAAAAACGGCCAAGTGTGCCCGCGCGCGCCTTAGCACCAGCCATTTTTCCACCCTTAATAGGGGCGCGGTGTGGTCTCTGGTTAAAATCGAACGGGGCATATATAAGCGGCTGGACACGGGGTCGACGCGCCTGAAGGCAGGGTGAACTGGGTGCAGACACGCGGTCGGGGGTGCGGACCTCTTATTTCGTCCACCGTTCCACCCTGTTTGTCCGGGGCTGTCCATGGGCTCGTGCGACGCTCGCGTAACCGCCCGGAGGAAGAAGTAGGGAAGCATTGTTGGGAGCGACGGTATGGGGTCGCGTATTATTAGAAAACGGTGTGCTTACATACGCCCGCCCTGAAATTAAGCGCATATCGCGTACTAGAAATCTAATTTCAACCTCGTTGACCCTCTTTCTCGATCATCGTTCGAGGCTCCCGTAACACGTAAATCCTGGATAGCCTGCGACGGAGTCGGTAACGGTTATTGAGGCGTAGATCGAGCGTAATGGAACGCAAGTGGTTCCCGGTGATCGGGAATTGAATGGAGCTTAAAGGTCCTCCGGTGTCCACGATCGATCGTGGCTTCGTTCGATAAGGGATTATTCCGGCTCTTGGTCTACTTGCTAACGAGCCGTGCGAAAGTCACGATGCCCCGTGGCAAAGGCCGAGAATTCGTGGTGGGTTTGTAGCGCGGAAAGTGAACGCCAACGGCGTAACGAAACGTGACCGTTGATCTCTGCGTCGCCTTGCACGCGTGGTCGCTAATTAAATAGCATGCTTGTTCTTTTGTTGCAGCCTGGTGCAAGCCGGCGAAGAACTCGGAGGGTGTGGAGTACAGCGACGACGATCCGCCGGGCGATTACGGCCCCGACTCGCAGTCGGATTACGACGACGACTATCCTGGCACCATCGAGGAACCGCCGCAGATCGTGTCCAGGCCTGAGAGCATACACGTGAGGAATGGAAGCACGATTTGGCTGCACTGTCTCCTGAAGAATACAGGTTCGTATGGTATCGAGTCGTTGCGATCTTCTTCTAAGGAGAACCAAGGCTCTAGGGAAATTGTGAGAGGGAAGCGGTTCTTACCCGCCATCCTCGCGTTCCAATTACTTTCACGAGTTTCGTCTGCTACGGCGTGTAGGAATTACCAGTTTATTCGGTGTTAGAAATTACTTGTCTGATAATCGAAAGAAATCGATAGCGGGAGGATATTGGCGAGGCGTTAAACGAGCCGTCGAAACGTTACAGAGAATTTCGCTGTCACTTGGAAAAGGGACGACGAGAACTTGTATTCTGACAACACAGCGATGACAGCGGACTCGACGAGGATCGTCCGTTTGCCGAATAACACCCTGGTGATCCACAACGCGACGAGCAACGACACCTCCGACCACTACGAGTGCAGCATCCTGAAAAACCCGCCGATCACGATCACGCACCGGGTGCTGGTAGACGACAAGGCCCCAGCACCGCACAGACCCGTCATACGCGTCACCCCTAAGGAGAAAGTTGCATTGACCGCCGGCGAGAGCGTCACCCTGGGCTGTGAGACCAGGATACAACCACCGCCAGAGATTAAGTGGTATCACGAGGTAAACTACCGCTACTAAGTAATATAAATTCGCTTCTTTTCAAGCGATTGCAACTAAAAATTCCTTCCATCCCCCAGAAACACAATTTACCTTAACCTTTGTTTCTTATTCGTCACGCTTTCCATTACAGACCACGAAGATCCAGAGCGACGGAAGCTCTAGCAGCCACGTCACTATCGCGAACGTTACCAGACACGACAGCGGCCGGTATCAGTGCCTGGTCGAGAACGGCGCGGACAAGCCACCTGTGGGGTCGATCGTGGTCGTTGTGAATTGTAAGAATGCTTACCACCCCGTCAGCCTCGCGGCCGTCCCGTTACTTTATATTTTAAAAACGCCTCCCAAAGCGGATTAAACGAGAATCGTTTAAAGGGACGCACGATTTGTTTTCGTAGATGAGCCTGAAGTAGTGGCGAAGAAGGACGTGGTGCACACTGGACTGAGGGTCGAGTCGGAGTTGACGTGCATCGTGCACGCGCATCCGCACGCTAAAGTCACGTGGTACAAGGATCGCAGCGAGATCCATCCGGAGATGGAAAGGATAGAGATGAAGGAGGAGAAGGCACGGCACACCCTCCGGATCTTGCACACGGAACAGATGGACTTGGGAACGTACACGTGCGTGGCGAAGAATAGAATGGGCCAAGGTCAGAAGACCATCTCCCTCACTGGTAATTACATTTCTCTTTAATCTAACGACGGATATCTTAAACAGAAACGATTGCGCGGATTATCACTGGAATCGTTGTTACTTAGGTGCTCCATCTCAGGCGAGCATCTATAGTGGCGAGATGCCGAAGACCGCGAACGGGCCGATTTTGAAATGGCGACTGGAGAGCTACTCGCCCATTACCGAGTACAAGGTAATTCCGTTCGACAGTCTGCTTTCTGCCAATCAGCTCGGCGAGATTGAATAATAGAGGAGAGGAGCTCGTAAGATAGTAAATAGATGTGTGTAATGAATTGTTACAGTTGAAGTACCGTCGCAAGGGAGATACGGAATGGATCACTCTGAAGCCCACGGTGACGAATGGCAAAGGCAATCAGTTCACCGTTGAGCATCAGATGGTAGAACTTCAGCCTGGATCGTACGAAGCGATCCTTTCGGCTAGAAACAATTTCGGTTGGTCTCAACCCTCCGAGCCTCACGCGTTTGCAGCAGGTATGGGAACACGGTTTTTAATATACTTTAGTGGCAATGAGCTTAGCAAATGCGACAGTCTATTAAATCTTTCCCCCTTCTCGATTGTTTTGCAGCACTCGAGACCGAGGAAACTGAGAATGGTGAGTGTACGTCGAACGATCGATCGAAGTTAATTTCAATTAGATTTACTAAAAATTAGCTCCTCCAACTAAACATTTTAACGAAATCAATTAAAATAGAAGTTAATTTCAAGTATATTTACTAAAATTTAGCTCCTCCAACTAAAAATTTTCACGTAATCGATTAAAATCTAAGTTAATTTCAACCAAATCTGTTATGCAAACGACTATGATTCTAGCGAAATGAATATTGTTACAGTGAAAGAGTCGTCATCGGGTGCATCTCATGCTGCGACGGCCGTCGCAACGTTATTCCTAGTCGTCTCGTCCTGTGCCTTCTCAAGTCTGTAATTTACTGAGCACCTTAAACTATGTAGGTACGTGGACCGCATAAAATCCATTAAGTATCGGTTATACCGGACGCTTGATCTATTAACGATAATGTTTGATGCCGCAGGTAATTTGCTGCAGCCAAAGCGTACACCAGAGGGTGCAATGGTGGGTTTAGTGAAGCAAGAATGTCTAGGAGAACCATATGTACGTTGCTAGTGTAATATATTTTTTAAAATAATCTGTTAGTTAGACTAGTGTCTTAGGCAGCAATCTATAGGTTTGCGAGGTCGCAATAGCTATGGTATGCGTTCTTATCCGTTGCTCGGGGGAAACTCAATGATCGTGCGAAAGGGAAGGAAACGCCGCGGTATCACCAATTTCTCGAACACCAGGCACGAGCATGTCTTTCGTATTTTTATACTTTTCGTTTCGGAAATTTCTCGTTAATTCGGAATTGATTGCGGGCATTATTAACGCATAATGCAATCCTTTTAGCTAATTCGGCGCAAAGTGTATTAGTTAATTCTCCTAGATGTTCTGTAATGTATTAACGAAGAAAAAGAGCATTTTAACTGTACTCTAAATCGGGAGTAACTATAAGGGATACTGTACTTTAAAATATATATTTATATATATATATATATATATACATATACATTATATATGTAAACGTATACATAACATAGTATTCATTGTACATGTATAAGTTCAGAGATACATGATTATTATTATAATTTATTTTTGTATGCTTAAGACCACTAGATCCGTGTTCTATGATGTTGCTTAGTGCCATGTACGCAGGCTTGTTCTCTCGCGATCGTGTACAAAACGAAGAACGGCACCGATAGACGGGGGCGGATTTGGAGATTTGGCGCCCCTAGACTAACAAGTGTCTGCCGCCCTTTCCGCGAAACATCATCAAATATTAATTAATTTAAAAGAGTCTAGACAATTTAAAAATTAATTCCATATGGCAACTCGCATATGAGTTATTGTTAATTCGCTGTATAAAGAAGCGAATTGTTTTTAAAGTTGTCTCAAGCCTCTGTGTTTAAACCTTCCCCAATTTCTTTCGCCTAAAAATTTGTCGCTCCCCAAACTTTTGCGCTCCTGAAAAATTTGCCGCCCTAGGCTGCAGCGTACTTAGCCTATACACAAATTCGCCCCTGTCGATAGATCGCCCTCCAACGCGCCAAGGGCGGAGGACACGTAGGTACCTAATGTGTAATAGCGAAGAAATAATGTTACTATAGCTTAGCGTTATGATTTACGTAGCGGGTTGGACGAATGCGAGTGGATCGGGAGCACGTGTAATCTGTACACCGATGCGCTGTAAGAATTGGTAACTACTTAGGAATTCATTCGCCCATGTACGCGCGCTTCCGATCCGAGCAGCTATAGAACATTTTCATTTGTCTTCAGTGTATGATGCGATGCGTGGAAGCGAATGCCTGAATGTTGAAAGTGAGAGGATGATGTATCGTTTTCCAAAATAGCTTGGTAGCTTTAATACCGATACACGTCGTTATAATGAGTTACGATAAACGTTACAATCAGTAGATTAACACGAATAAATGTTGTACAAAAAAAGAAAGAAAAACAATCCGCTCCAATGAAACGGTGAGCACTATCGTGTACGTTAATCATAGAGATCTTCAGTCACGCTTACTCAGATGATTCTGTACATGACACCGTGTCTTTTGTATAGTGTTCGTAGCATTTATTCATTTGATAATAAATCGATCGGTCAGATTGACATGCTTTCAAGTAAGACAGTTTTTATTATTGCGCATTTTAAGACAGTATCTACTTGGCGCGTGTTTGCAAGTAACGCGTGCGAACGGCGGTAGAGATATTCTCCGCTGCTTGAAAGTCTATTCGAAATTTTAGAATTGGAGAGATAAGTAACACTGTATGTAAGTCACTAATATACAAACTCCTGCAACAGCGCACAAAAATCACGGCCATGACTAATAATGCAATCAAACGTAAAGTACATACCCAAAATGTTACTGAGAAATATATTAATCGTGAGACTTATAAATCGTTTAAATAAATACACTACATCGAATGCAGTTTATGTTTTAATATAACAGGTAAGCGAAACTGAAATTGTTCAAACAATACCCAGCACGCATCAGGCCGCCTCCGTCCGAAATCGATTCCGGCATATCCGCACAGCCCCAGCTCCTAGCTCCTACCCGCTTGAATATCCGAAAGAACCAGCTTCGAAACGCGTGCATCGGCATCGGACCTACGCGAGATGTTCGTTACGGTGAATTGAATTTCCCGATTCGCTCATTAATTACATTTGCTACTTGGGAAATACCGAAAACCCTTTTGCAACTTTGGTTGTATATTCTAAGGAGTCTAAGCGAAAGCGTTGATCGGATTATAAGTTTGCTGCATTTCCGTGTGCCGGTAAATATCAATTTTCATCGTATGCAGTTTGAATCCTAACCGCTGGTAGCGTTGTAATCGAATTCCATTCCGAATCGATTACATTGTATGCAACACGAAAATGACAAGGCTATGTTAAATTTATTTAACATAGAAATTTATATAAACCACAACATTATTTGAATTCTAATTCTTACCATGCGTAGCGTTACAATCTGTTTCGAGACTTCACCGGTAACTTTGCATGCGACACTAAAATGGTAAGGGGGCTCGCGAGCCCCCTGAGCGTGCGACACAAAATTACATTGCGTGATAGGTCTATTCTATACCTCGTCTGTGGTGATAGGTCTCTCCTATACCTTGTCTGTGCCTATACTTCGTAGATGATTCTATTCTATACTTTGTCCATAATAGCATTTCCTACAATCTGTAATATTTTCCGTCGGTATTTAATGCACAACCATTAAGACCTATTTTTCATTTGTAGACATATTTAATATTTATTAAGACATATTTTTTCATTTTTCTATAAAATTAGTGGTTGAAAAATGTGAAAGTACATAGACACTCTGCACTTAGTCCCCCCCCCCCCCAGGGCCCGCGTGCTATACCTATATTCCTACTACTAACCACCTCTTCCAGATTTTCTAACTATATACTCATCTGATAGCTTTCGTGCAGTCTGAATTTCGATGTAAACATCATCCCCGCCGAGCTTAGCTTCAAAAATTCAGTGCCATTCGAGCCCTGATACCGATATGAACCCTTTAAACGAATATTCCTCGCGACGCGTTGTAATTACATCGGGCACAAAATCAGAATCCCAGAACATAATGTGATAACGATACAAATTGCATTTTTATTCAACACCTTTTTCATGCAATTAATATCATTCATCGTCACTGTACAATACATTCCATCCGCATCACTAGCGTCCTTCTCTAAACGGCATGAAACCTAATACGGGACGCACGTGCCGATCTTCTCCGGTGCTTATTTTACATCCAAGTGAAACCGTCTCGAAGTGTTCGTTATCTCGCTCCAGGCGAAAGCGTATAGGTGTATTGACAGTGCCATCCGATGACTACGATTGGCTCTACCGAGGCACGAAGCTCGCACATTTCGTCGAAGTTCTGCTCGGTGTTCGTCGCGGGGTAGGGGGGAATGCCAGTAGAAGGGGGTGAAGAAAGAAAAGACCATGGAAGAATCGGTTGGTAACTCCAGTTGGTTTATGGTGTTCCCTGCTACGGTACGTTTTAGCCCCGTTATGGAGAATTCAAAGAAAGTGTGCTCCGTGTCAGAAGCCGAGTCCGCGGGCGAATGTCAATTAACAATACGATTGCTGGAGATGCTGCAAAGGACGAAATACGAGCTGGTGCAGGAGAACGGACAGCGGCGTTTAACGGCACCGGAGATCGTTCGCGGGGAAAAGCAGCGTTTGAAGGGCGCGGAGATTTTCCTCGGGCGTTTGCCACGGGATTGCTACGAAGACGAGTTGATGCCGGTCCTCGAAAGGATCGGTCGTTTGATAGAACTTCGATTGATGCTGGACTTCTCTGGGTCCACCCGCGGGTACGCGTTCGCGTTGTTCGAGAATTCGAAAATCGCGAGGAGCGCTTGCGCGATTCTCGACGGCTACGAGATCAGGCCCGGCCATCGTATCGGTGTCGTTAAATCGGTGGACAATTGCCGCCTGTTTTTCGGCGGCGTGCCCAAGAACAAAGGCAAGGAAGAATTTATGGTGGAGTTAAAGAAGATCCTCGACGGTATCACCGATATCTACCTCTACCCGAGTGCCCACGACAAGACGCTGAACCGCGGCTTCATCTTCGTCGAGTTCCAGGATCACAGGGCCGCCGCGATGGCCAGGAGGAAATTGATACCTGGCAAAGTTATGCTCTGGGACCATGAGATAGCGGTCGATTGGGCTGATCCTGAACCTGGGGACCCCATTGACGACGAAGTCATGGAGACGGTATGATTTTAATGCCACTATGTATAGTAGACTACTATTGCGAATAATTGAGATATATAATGATTACGATTAAGTGTTTATCGTCAGAGAAATCTTGCACGGTAAAGAACCTTCCTGTTCGCGGGTAATTTCACTCGATTCGAAACGAAACTGTTTGATATTTATACAGAATGGACACCTATATAGATTTTATTCTTACATTTGTTTAAGTATTTAAAAATTTATGTACGATAATTATCGTGGCGTCCAGGTTACCGCTCTCTTCGTGCGAAATTTATCCATGGACACGCCGCAGCAGAAAGTTAGAGATATATTTCAGAAGAATACGAAGATCCCGGTGCTGAAATTAAAGAAAATCAACCATTTCGCGTTTATCCATTATGAGAATCGTCAAGCTGCACAGACGGTGATGAATATTATGACTAGTACGTGTGCCATTTTCCTAAATGTAGCATCTTTTCATCGTTACATTAGTTTGATCTAAAAATACGAATTCAGAATCGAATGGCGTCGCCGAGGCTCATGGCTGGGAAATTCGTTGGGCGAAGCCAATCGGGGCGACAAAAATTTTGGAAAGACAACGGTGCATCAACGAGGCAGTAGCAAAGTCTACTCCCAATAAGACCGAACAAAATCGCCCTAAGCAACCCCAAGTAAAGAAACCCAATGATAAAAATACGATGGATTTGAACGACAACGATATCATTGATGTAACGTCGATACATATGAGCGCTCTGCAAAATTTCATTAAACTAAAATTCAACGCGGAATGCTATTTCAATTGTACGGGCGTAGAGAATTCTCCTTACTTCGTGTGCAAAGTAAGCGTTCAGTTTTTCGAATTTTATTTTTCTACATTAATCGGTATATATTGGCAGTCACTAACCATCTAGGGATCGTATCGCTTCAGATCACCATATTCAAAGAAGGGAACATACTGTTCGATTATCACGGGGAGTTGATGCCAACGAAACAGAACGCGATCGTCGAAGCCTGCACAAAGATGTACCAGTCAATAATTAGCAGTGTCCAGCATTGCGGTGAGTGAAATGATGAGACATTTTTTATTTTTTAATAAAAGATGCATCGCTTTAGAGAAATTCCTGTTTCGCGTTCGAATTCTTATAGGGGACGAGCGAATGTAACTTGATACGCTGATTGTTTTGACGCGTTTCGCAGTAACTGGCTTGGCGAAGGGGACGCTCTGTCCTCGATCGAGGATCTTTCGAATTCGTGTTTATTTTAACGTTCGCCGTTCCCCAAATTATTCACGGGTGTAAATTGTTTAGAAAGTGAATCACTGACTTTATTTCGCGAGTAACTGGTACATAACGAGAATAATAGATGTGATAATATTAGTATGTGTCAGTAATAGATTAATCACATTATCGGTATTACGATTTTTTTTTATTACGAATATTTCATGATTTCGTGGATACATGCTTAAGTAGTTGCAAAGTGTTTCACCACCAAAAATATATTCCTACTTAGTAACTGGTAAATAATTAATTTTAGAAATTGAAATTTTAGTTTATTGCTTATAGAGGGTTTTTTCTTCTTTTTTTCAAACAGTACTGGAGCAAAATGGCCTCTATCGCATGGAACAAAAGTTAGGCCTTAATCCTACGGTGGGGGGACCAGTGCATTGGAGTGATCAATCACAATTAGACGTTTGCGTAAGCAAGTCTTTTATCTAACCGTCCACCAAAGATAAATGATATTATTTTTCGTAACGTAGAGATCCGAAAGCATGATGGAAAGTATCGAGGAAATTTTAGAGACTTTAGAACAAGGATTCAAACGCAGTTTAATTAAGCGTACTTGAATCTGCAATATGAAATCGGGCTTCGGTTTTGAAATTTTTACGGTTGAATTGGATTTTGACTCAATTTTTAATGATTTAAATGCGAAGCACGTTTTTAGCCGTCGTACGAAATATTACGGAACGTAGTGTTATATTTTTCTCTTCTCTAAATGAAATAGACTTTTGAGTAAAATACTGCTGTGATGGAATGATAAAGTGTTGAAACGCAAGTGTTGAGGAAACAAATGGATTGTACGCTGATTTTAAAAGAGAATTTAGAATGTTTCGTAATCATACAATCTGGTTCTCTACGTTAAACATTATATGTAGATACATATATATATTTAAATATTAAATTATCAATGTTAATACGATAAAAATATTACTATTTACTGTTACTAAAAAATACGTTACTCAAACATGTGATCAAAATCGTTAATGCTCAACGTAACATAGACTTTAAAAGTTGCCAATCATTGTTTTTACTTTACGTTTAACGATGTCACTTGAAATTACGGTGCGCAAACGTATCATGTTTAGTTCGTTATAATCGTTTTATAAGCAACTATAGTTATGTCGACATAGATAATAAACAAGCATATTTAACTTATTTTGCGGTTCGTCGGATTCCTTAAGTGTGAGAAGCATACTTCCTATGAATACAATTTCCAAAAATACTGTTCCAACTTTCCAGTACCTCGCGGTTAACATTAACAAGATTAATATTAAGCAGCAAACTTCCGCAATAATCGTAGTAAAACATAGCGTTTGCTGTTACACAATCACAAAATCAAACGTGACATTACTGTTTCAGTATGTAGCACACTTTTGTGAAAGAGATGCAAAGTGCATATTTTCAAGAATTTTGCTAATAACGATCGTCGAGGAGCAACGTAACACGATCCTCGGATGTTAGGTTGTAATCTGAAAGAGTTCGATTGTCTTCCAAATAGTGACCATGAATCCAAAGTCTCATTCTCTCGGGCCGCCATTTCCGACGTCTCTCGTGCAACAATTTGGCAAGCCTCTGCTTCAGATACCCAATCGTCTCTGAATAGCCTATTCGTATTCTCAGACGTGGCCCTTCGAGTCTGTATATCGTTATAATCGGCTGACATACGCATCCTGATATTTCTGTAGTATTTCTCACAGTGAATGGCACTGAAATTTTCTATTTAAGCTCACATTTAAAATAGGTACATTACCGTCTTGCACAAGGGACATGATTTCGTAGGCATCAGCTCGTAAAATCTTGACATCGTTAGCTACATAGCTTCGCTCGAGAACGAATTAGTAAATATCTTGCACCGTAAGTAATTTCACATAATTCTGTCAAAGCATTATCTTGAAATTTAGCAAGGTTAAAGTACACAACGAATTGCACGATATTGTCCACTATACTTAGAAATTCTATTT
This sequence comes from Andrena haemorrhoa, assembly GCA_910592295.1. Taxonomy (NCBI): domain Eukaryota; kingdom Metazoa; phylum Arthropoda; class Insecta; order Hymenoptera; family Andrenidae; genus Andrena; species Andrena haemorrhoa. The sequence continues at coordinate 11,724,739 of OU342944.1, read as the reverse complement.
CTTTCGCATCTGACTTCTGTTTGTTCGAATCTTATGGAATATCTTCCAGAGTCACTATTAGTTCTCGATCGGCATTGAAAATCTGCCCAAGGAATTGGTCATCGGCGTTAAAATAGCAGTGTAGTCCTCCAGTATCCTGCGTACAGTCTCATTGTCTGTGTTGCCAGTAGCATTCTTGGGCCTCATACAACGAACCAATTGGCTTGCCGGAGCGGTGCAAATATTTCCTACCGCGGCCTCCGTAGAAAATGCGCCGTGCGTGAAATCGAGCAGTTTAGCAACGAGACAATCGAGAACCGTGTCCTTCGGTATCTCCCCATATCCGCTCTCAGTGCACTCCTTGATCATAACGATCATCCACCCCCAATTCTCCCATTGCTCGGTGTATTTGACCCGTTGATTCTCCAATTGCCACGTCAATAGTGCATGATACCTGCGCACCACGGAAAACAATCACTCGTTACCTTAAAAATACGCGATCCCGTTTCTCAGCGGCATAATTGCGGCTCGTGAGTTTGGTCGGGCGAAGTCGATGGAAGGTTTCAGGGAAACGAGATCCCCATCGCCGGCGGAAAAACGGCGGGGACCTCGTTTCCCTGCGATTCGTTTGAAATTATTGGAAAAGTCTGCGCTCAGTCTCCACTCACCCCCAGTTCAGCGGATTCTTCTCGAACTTGACGGTTTTGAGGTTTCTCAAGTACGCGAACATACTGTAATCGATGAATTTAATTTGATTGTAATCGAAGTAGAAGTTCTCCAGATTGGGAAGAAGCTCGAAGACAGCGTAGTCGATTACGTCAATAGAGTTGAACGACAAGTCTAGGGTGCGCAGGTTGTACGTGTTGACGAACCAGTGCCTCGGCACATTTCGCAATTTATTGCCCCAGAGGATCAGGCTCTTCAGCTTCGTCAGGCCTATGAACGCCATGAAGTCTATGGTCTCTATGCCTGACTGATGCAGATCTAACGTAACGAGGGTTGCGCCAAATTTGGCAAAAGCATGTCTGTGAAGAAGTGGTTTCGTTTAAAGTTTCTGAGTTCGCCCTTTTCTTTAGAGTACACATTCCTTCCTTACCCTGGTAGGCCGGCTATCTTAGACTGCGAAATCTCTATGGTCCTAGTGTTGGCCCTGGTTGCGTCCAATATCATCAAGTTCGTAAGCTCGGTGCATCTCAACGTCGCGGGCTGGTTTCCGCGCACAATAGTTTCACAATTTTTAGAGTCTGCAGTGACGCTTGCCAATAAGTGAAGAATGACGATAGTTAATAGGTATCCCATGATTCCCGGCGGACAAAAGCGAATCCCGTGCGCTGCCATTTAATTAACTGATGAGCGTTCGTCCGCGATACCTCGCACGATGCGCAACTGGATCGCGTGGGCGGTGATATCCTACGTTCCGCGTTACGATTTCCTCTTTTGATATGGGAAATCAGTTCATGCCAGTCAAATTGAAAGAAGCTTTCTCGACGTGTATCTCGGGCATTTTTAAACATTCCACGCGTAACCGCGGGCATTAATTAAATTGGTAATTTCACATTAGGATCGTGTCGATGGTATGTTAAGGTCTAATTACCTCGTGAGAGATGGAAGGTAGTAATCAATATATTTTCTGTGTAATTGTAGATACATATATTTCAGAAGGCTAGTATTAACAGTTAAGAAGCAATAGGTGCAAAATAGATCCTCGTGTCTTGTTAAAAACAACGTTTATTGTCATACATATATACATGAATACACAGGTATCAACATCGATAGATGATACATTCAGGTGCTACTAAGAACATTCATAGACCCCCCCAGTAATCGGGCGCGAAAAATGGACCTGCTCCATCTGATCACACACATGCGCGGCAAACCAATCCCCGACATCAGAAACGACCAGCAATGGGCGAATTCCACTTACTCCCAAATCGCCCGCAACGCCCGTGATTTTCATTAGGGTACGTTTTCCTATCCGCGACTGGACGTAACGTCAAGAATTTCAAAGTCGATTCTCTCGAAAATGAAGCGCAATATCTAACAATTTTATTCCTTTTACTCGATTTATTTAATTGTTATAAGTCGAAAAGAACCAGTAACTTTTTTTGATATCGCGCTTCATTTTCGAGAAAATTGACTTTGAAATGCTTGACGTTGCATCTAGTTGCGCATAGGAAAACCTACCTTAATGAAAATCACAAAGGTTGCGGGCGATTTGGGCGTAAGTGGAACCCGCCCTTATATCTCCCATCGCCGCGAAACGTTCGCCAAGATACACGCTCCATAGGAGTACACACGGCATGTCTCGTCAGGAAAATAACTGTACACGTTCATTTAACCCATCGGAGATGGTCAGAAATGAACGCGAAACATCTACGTAGTACACTGTTCCCTTCCTCGAGCGGCCAGAGCTTCCAAGCTCCCACGATTACCCGCATTTCTCGTATACATCTACGTTTTATTGTCATAAAAACCATTCGTTATTTACACCACAAGAATGATACATCGACGTGTGCCCGGTATCACATGCGCGCCACGGTTAACATCTAGCGATCGGGGATCGTCTCCGGGGGGCGTACTTGACACGATAAGCGCGACGATTCCGGAAATTGGCGAACGTGAGGAGCGCAACGGTCCGACGAGCCTCGCGTTCAGACAAGTGGACGTACGGCAAACGAAAGCCAGGACACCGCGGACATTTCGAATTCATTCTATCGCGGAGTGATTTGTAGATTTGCGCCGCTCGTGCACGCGAAAGGTAGACCTATTAAGAGCCGCAGACAACGATCGCTACGAAGGCGGCTATTAATCCCATGCAGTTTGATCGACAATGCTGCCGCGACGTTACGCTGCTCCGAGCGTTGAAATCTGTCGGTGGGAAGTGCGCTGGCGCAGGTGCGGGCGCCGGGTACGTGGAAACTTTCGATTTTTTCGCATTCGCGTCCGTCAACGCGTTCGAACTGTTCCTCCTCAGCAGCGGCGTCACATGGCCCACGTTCGCATCGCTCTTCGACGGCGAGTCGGCCCCTTGCCGGTCGAAGGACCGAGGTCTGCTCTTCCTCCCGCTATGCTTCGTTAGCTCGTGCTTCTCCAGCAGTTGCGTGTTGCGACTCGGTGCTAGGGTGGTCCTCGGTAGATGTAGCTCTGCAATCATATCGTTATAGAGAGTTAAGCAATCAAGCTTCCAGCTTCATGGAAACGTAGGGTAATATAAGGTCTCGAATGACTTTCTTGCGCTTCCAGCGTACTTCTGAATGCACGGGGAAGTGGAGAAGCCAAGGGGAGGCAAAGCGTGGAGCAGGTTTAATTGCCAAGGGTTAAAGTGTTGGTCTGCTGTGGTGAAGTCGAGACTGATCAGATAGAAAACCTGTGGGATGGTTGATCGATCGTCACCTTGAAGCCTTATCGTTCCCTCGGCCTCGCCTAGCAGATTCTTGGCGGAGCAGGTGTAACCGCCGAAGTCTTCCCTGTTCAATGCCTTGACGGTCAGGTTTAATTGATACTCGTAATCGTTTAGCATCGTCTCCGATAGATCGTGCTTCTCGTCTGGCGACAACTTTGTGCCTGAAACATCCACGGTATCGTGGCGTGAGCGATAGCGTGTTCGCGTTTGGCTACGAGCAAATGATTACACCGATACACGTTGCGCGACATTGAGAAACAGCTCTCGGCGATTCGATATTGTGCGGCACGGATCCTCACCGTTGTCCCTGTACCATGCATTCAGCGCTTTCGGCGAGGACTCTACGGAGCAACGAAGAACGACGTCGCTGTTAGCAGGTGCCCCAACTAATTGGTTCGGTATTTTAATCAGCGGTTTAACTGCGGACGGAGGACAAAACTGTAATTAATCACGGAGGCATCCGCGTTGGACTCTTCTATCTTTGCATGGACCGCGCCGGGCGCCACTTACAATGGACGTTGACGGAATACCGCTTGCTGACAGTCGGCGGCACGCCGTTGGACGCGATGCAAAGGTAGGATCCCATCTCTTGCCGCAGGATCCCCTTCAGATGAAGCTGCTCGCCCTCGTACGACTTCACTGTGTAAAATTGTACGAATCTAATCAGCATTTGCGAAGATAAAGATCCTTTAAGGAGTCATTCCGCTTAGCGCGCCGATAAATTCAACGATATTCAGGAATTTATTGCGACGAAAATAATTAAAGTAATGGAATAAAACTTTTTTTTCTATTTATTAAATTACATTTCTACAGTAAATAAAGTAGAAGCTAAAATACACTACGGGCCAAAGGTCGCTCATCGCAGCTCTAAGTCGTACTTTCATCGCCAAGTGATCAAACTATGGGAACCCGCGCTACTCCGCTATTTGTCGGTGAAAAAGGACTACACCCACTTATGGGAGCGTGATTGACGCAACTTACGAATTTACATACGAAGCTTTCCCACGAGTGAGATAAGTTCATGCATGTTCACTCACGCGTTTCTATGACAACGCGTATGATGATCCGTCGCACAAAGCAGTTTCGGTGTCCATCGAGGGCCGTCTCGAATCGATTCACTTGGCTGTATGGAACCGTTGGAACGTAGTCGCGTTTTAATATTCGCGTTTTGATTACGCTTTCGGGGAGGGGTGTGCAGCTCGGAAGGGACGTGGGTGGATCTGCTCATTAAAGGATCCGAAACAATGGAGTGGCGCTCCCCGTGATACGTTTTGGGGAAGATCGCAGAATCGTTGGCGCGATATAGGTGCCCAAACCCAACCCCCCTCGCCAGAGTGGTACACACTTTCGCGATGCAGTGTACACAGCGAATATTGCAATCGGGTATGCGAATCGATGGGGTCGGCGAAGAGGAAATATATGTAAAGTCAACATCCATCACTCACCGTTAGAAAGGCTAATCGGGTGGCTGATTTTCCACGGAATTACGCGGCGGTGGACCCGCCACCGCACGCGTGTCCCCCGCGCCTTTTAACGAAATTTTCGGTCCACTAGGCTTTTTAATGGATATAGAACACGTGGGACTGGGTGCGCACCTACCTTCCGCATTTTACAACAAACTTGCAATTCGTTTGCTACTCTCTTCACTTTACAAGTCTTTTACTAATTAGCCCTCGAGTAACTTTCGTTTTCTACCCCACGTACCGTTTTGTCCCACGTTTCTTCTCGTAGAAAGGAACGAATATAAGAAAGGCAAGTCTGGGGAAGATGCCAAATGGGGTAAGATACCCAATCGTGAATGAGAAGAATTGTTGTTTTTATGGGTCAACATTTAGTTTTTGTTCATTTAGTAGTCTTCGTTTCATAGTATATGATTTAGATAACAAGTAAGCTTTGTTGATTTGATAGAAATATATGTACTACATTTTTTATAAATTTATTAAGAAACTATAGGCATCTTCCCCCGACTTACCTTATTATAAATCGACCGTTTTTCCGAGAACTAAAAATTTCGTAGTTCACGTTATATATATACTACCTAGTTGCACCCCGTTCTCGGTTCGCAGAGTGATATTCTTGCCATCCTCCCTCCGCCAGGTGATCACAGGCTCGGGCGTCCCGGTGGCTCGGCACCGCAATCGCAGGTCGCTGTTCTCTTTAGCAGAGTCGTCCGCGGAGTCGTCCGAATCCATGATATCGGGCGGTATCACTACCTTCATGTGACCAGTCTGCGGGCAAAGATCGTTACCAACCACCGTATACTACCATTTGTCTGCCGGGGCGGGAAAGATCCGGCCGTCCCCCGTGTTGCCCGGGCTCCGCCGGCTCGCGCGGGCATTTAAATCAAGATTAACCCTCCGCGCTTCGAGCCTGAACGAATACCATTGCTCCGCGGAGACTTGCCTTTAATCTCGGTTTTAAGCGGCGAGAAATACGCGTCGTCGATCGTAACGATAACTGGGCGGGCAAATAAACGGAGCAAATAATGCATCGCGCCTGCCGCGCCGTGCGCCGAAATTTTATATCCAATTTCGTCGATGTTATCGTTACAACCTATCGTAATATTTTCCGCGTGTCAACCGTGTTATATCCATTCCGCAATAATGCAATGCCATTTATTTTAGTTCTTATCGATTCGGTTACATCGTTTCTGACTGCCGAATACTGAAATGTAGTTGGACAGAGTTACTAGGAGAAAGAGAGCTGGTTGAGAAGAACGGATAGACAATTTCGGGGATGCGAATAGTGGCGCGGGGGTACCAACCTGACTTCTCATAGGATCCGTATTAACTTGACACATATACGTGCCGGAGTCGTTGGGTTGGACGTTGGTCACGTGCAGCTTCCACGTGTTGTGCCCGTTATGGGTGACAGACAACCGCGGGTTGTGCGCGACCATGTGCGTGTGAATGGCCAGGATAGCTTTGGAGTCTGACTTTATCCAGGCAACCTGCATAATACAATCACGAGCACGGATATTTCGCCGTTTCAGCGGCTGATTAGAAACCGTGGTTTCCGCCCGCATGACTTACGCCGTCGGGCATTAAATAGCGGCTTTAATATCAGAATTTTGGAATATTGTTAATTCAATTTCATGTTTCGTCCATGGTTTTCTATGAAATGCTAGTATCCGAAATACCTATATATCCAAGTAAAGAGTCCAATAAGAATAATTCCGTTTATATTCCGATTTTTCAAGATCATCATTTTGCTCGTTACTGTGCGCTGATATACGATAGTGTCTTAGCGTTTTAGCGCCCGCTGAAGTAGCTGTTAGTAGTCTCCCGATTAGCAACCCCTGTTCACGCTTCTTATTGCACCCCGTTCCTCGAAGCGCCACCTATTAAAGAAGCCTTTACACGTCGCGCAGTGCAGCTATGTTTAGATGATCCTAAATTATCCACGCACACATCTGCGACTAGTACACGCGAGTGACACACGGGCACGAGTTCGCCCACCCGTGCGTACGTAAAATCATCCCCATCTTTCCCGTTATCTCCGCGCATTCATGAATCTCGACGTAAATACGGCCCTTAAGGGGTGTAACTTAATATCATACGGTAATGAGAGGAGAGGGAACGGTGGTAAACGAATATGTAGTTCGCGTTACACTGCGCTACATGTATTAGCCCTTAGTTGCTATTATGCTCGAGACGAAAGTCTTAAGGTGCAAATCCACGATGAGACAAAAATATCGCGTGAGACTTTAATCTCCCGAGACAATTGTATAATTATTTTATTATTTTTCACTTATTTTGCCTTTAGTTTCATGAAACTAGACATTTTAAAAAATCTCATCTCTCGCGATTGTTTCCACTATTTACATTACCTTAGTTGCTGCGGAGATTTTTGTCTCATTACTGAGAAGTCCTGGAAAACCAAGGACAAAACAATACTCCTATTTCCCAGAGAAACCGCAGTGCTGGCTATCGGCATCGCTCGCGGATCATTCGATGCGTTTAAAAGAGTGGAGACCGAGCAGCTCCGTTCGCACACGGTGCTTCTACCCCGCGGTGATCGATTCCCGAGCAATATTTGCCCCGAGCGAGATAAACGCCCAAGTTCAAAGACGACGTTCCCGGTCCAGCGCATAAATATCCATCGTCTGCAGTTAACGAACCGCTACTCCTCGTTACCCGATCCTTACAACGTCTGCACGCACGGCCGTGGAACACCCCCGCGGAACGTAATTGTTTACCGTAGGACGCAGAAGTCAGCGAACACTGTTATTGGATTCCGCGATTTAAATCCCAATGCTAACCCCGTGCTAGCCCGTCGGACTCGCGCGGACACGCTTCCTGCGTGCTGGATCTGTCGTATTTCAAACGAACGGTCCCATTGAACGGGGGTGAAAGGGCTTTTAAATCGTGAACAAAAGCACGGGGGTTTTGATCGGGCGGCAATAGAATTTAAGGCGTGCATAAATAACGCTGATGGACTGCTGGCTGTGTTCACCGGCGGACAGAGGATAATTCTACCTGTTGGCGGAAGAATTTTGCACGCAAACAGTCAAAGCTTTGAATCCCCCGTGCAGCACCCATCGCCCATACCACTCTACGTTAGATGACACAGAGACCATTCTAAACCGAACCTCCCCCGTGATGGGCACGATCGATCCTATCGATCGCTCGAAATAATTGCACCCGACGAATCAACCGCGGTGATGAAATTCTCCTTCGGATTCCCACCGTTCCTGCAAAATGCTCGCGAGAAAATGGCGCTCGCATATAAACGATCCGCAGCCTCGAAAAAGAGGGACAGTGAAATAAAATTCTTTGTCCCGCGTCAGCTCCGCCGGAGCTCGACGGCGAGAGAGGTCCCCCGTTCGCGGACAGTTCAAATGATATCACGCGGAATGTTTCATTATATTACAGTGTCTGTTTTAAAATTCATGTAGGGATTTCGACTGGCCTACAGGGAAAAATGTTGCTGATGGGCGGAAGAAGGTGAAGGAAGGGAGGGAAAGGCTCCTTCGGAGTGGCAAAAATCAGGCCCATTCATGTTGCACGTTATATTAGTGGCTCTGATTTATATCCCTTCTTTCGAGCTCCCTTTCTTTTCCCCTGGACCCTCCAACCCCCGCGAAAGTAACATTCTGCTTCTCTCCCTATGCTCCCACTTTTTCCACTTTTTTCTTCTTCTTCTTCTTCTTCGGCTGCTGCGCCTTCTGCCCCCGCCGCCCTTAGAATCCGGCAGGACGAGACACTCTGAACACGCGCCAAGAACGTTTCATCCCGCGATAGAAACGATTGTCGATTCGAGCGCGCAATCAAACTTGGACTTCTTCTCGAAAGTGAATTACCCGTCGGCGGGTCTGTATCCCGCAAGGGCTTCTGGACGGAAACTCCGGGATGTAGACCGATGGTAGCGCACACACGCGCGCTTTGTCATAATCGGGGCACGTACAGGAGGCCGCTGGAACGTGTGCAAGCGATTCGCGTGTTTTCGCGGCGATATTTGGGCCAACGATTTCACTTGGCATCGATTTAAGCTGACATCTGCGTTTCTCTGGGATAGCTCAGAGGTGTACGTCTCAGGATTATGGGACGGGCTGAAACATGCAAACTCCCTGTGCCAAAGCGGGCCATTTTATGGATACAAGTAATTTCCAGGTTGGCGCTGTTTAAATGTAATACATTCTCATTAATATAAAGAATTGTGCGTCAGCTCGCGAGTCTCCTCAAGCAGCGTGTACCATTGGCATTCACGTAGCGCGATTTCGTTTGGCACAAGGAATCTCCCCGGCTTATCCTATGATTTTGAGGACACTCCGGCGATAGGACAATTCCCGATAGACCCCCACGCTTGTATGGAAGCCACTCAAAGTCCTCCCCGAGTTTCCACGGTGGATTGCCCCTACGCGGGGGTCAGTGAATCGGTGGTTCGGGTAGTGTTAACTAGAACCGACCCGATCCGTCCGAGTCGCTTGTTCGCGAGAACGCGATTTAGGCCACTACTTACGATTCCGTGGCGTTGCCCTTAATCGACTTACTAATTAGACGGGCCTGCAGATGCAATTACCTTGTAAGATTGAAGATGATTAACGACGCAGGTGAAGGAGATGTCACGACCTTGAATGACCGTATGGTTCTCCAGGAGTTCTAGAAATTCGGGCTGGACCTCGGACGCCTGACCTGCACCGGCGTAATTAACGATCGTGTAATTAATGACCCGGGAAACTTTACATCTAATTAGCTTAGGTTTACGGGCCGCTGGGCAGCGCGTTTGCAACGTCTATAGATCTTTATAGAAACACGTCCAGGCCGGACGCGCGCTTTTTTTCCCCGCGGACGAGAAACGTGGGGGGATGCAGAAACGGCGGGGGGGGATGGTCGTCGCCTCCATTCCGATATTGATTTCTCTTAATCTTTACATCTCTTTTAGCGGCCGGCTTAATCTAGTTCGTCATGCATATCGCCGCTGCGTATAGATTCATGGCAACTGTACGCGGCGAGGTTACGAGGGGGTGGCAATAATTCTCTTCCCGCTGGCCATTCAGCCTTCGTTTCTCGTCCTCGTCGGCGCGCTATTTCCTTTTTTTTCTGTCGCGTGGCACGTGGACGTTGGGGTGGAAAAACGTGAAGGAAAGGGGACCCCGCGCGACGCGGGGTGTTTATTAACCATATCGCCCCACCCCCGGGCCAGCCACCGACACCTTATTAAATAATATAACCGTTCCGAGCGATACGGCGCGGCGAGAGAATGAACCCGACGTCGGCGGTTAAGCTTTCGTCCCGCACAAAGCGACGATATACATTTTATCGTTCTTTAGGGGATGTACTATAGCACGTTTTTTAAGAGGAACAGCGTTGCACTATTGCTCCGGGCGTTGGGCACATGGCGAGGAACAGGACACGTAAGGGGGCACGGCGGAACGGCGAAAAACACATTCGGCAGCGTGCAGCCTTAATTGCTTCACGCGCCATTCCCGCCGCGGCCCAAGCACCCCGCTGTATTTCTTCCATCCACTGTAAGTGAAGGATGGAACGTCGAATGGTATCCGGCGGTGGGAACAAGTGGGTAACGTTTAGCCCGTACACGCTCTTGTAATTTCTGGCCCGCCTTCGCGGCGGAATGCTTTTACGGGAAGCCCGCTACTCCCGATAGTGCTCTCAGCAGGCATTTTATTTGATTCTTGCCGAAAAGTGGAGCAAAGAAACGCGGCGGCCACGGAGAAAAGAGGAGTCCGGCGGGGGGGATGCTATTACGGATACAACGGGGAGATTCGTTCCCATCATTTTGTTCGGATTAAAAACTTGTAACTTTCGTTTCGTATCCGGGCCAATTCAAACTTGTCCCCGTCCCTCTTCTGTTCTCCTTCCGACTCGAGTGCAGCGGGTGGAGGTGGGTCGGCGGCGTCTTCTGAGGGTGGAAATATCAGTCGGCTCTTACCGAAACTCGAATAGAGGAAGGCAGCGAGGAAGGAGCAAAGAACGATGTCCCGCGATGCCATTCCATAGAGCAGGCCATACGCCATACGTACTGCAACAGAAATTACCGGCACAGATTTATTGTCGGACCGATGCATGAAATTTCTGTAGTCGTACTTATTACAGTGTCTATAGGAGGACCTGAGAGAGGGTAGCGAAGTTCCTCCTTCGCAGTGGGAAATCTAAAGTAGAATGGCCTGGGTGCACGACCTTCCCACCCTACATTTTCGATTCAGTTTTCAATTCTCTCTCCAATTGCATCAGAAGCTATTGGAGACTTGATATATCCAGCCTCCGACTCGCCATCTGAGTAAGGGTGGTTACGAGGCCAGCGTGTCAGTAGGTACACGATAAAAGGACAGAGGGGGAAGTCGTGATAGGTGATCTAAAGGGGGAAAAAAGCCCTGAAGTCGAGAGTTTCGCGAGGTCGTCTACGGGAGGATGGCGGGGGGGTTGGGTCAAGTTGAATCGCGTGAATATTAACTCGACAGTTGGTCGCCACATAAAACGCCAACCGTTGATATATCCCGTTCTCACCCTCCTGTAGCCCCGACACCGCAATAATACTCGAATAGTGGGTGCCTCCACCCTGCTCCCCTTCTCAGCCTCCTCCCCATACATAGGTATACCCTCGAACTGCGAGCATCCTTGATGGCGGCTCGGCTCCTCGGGTCGCGCGGTACGCACACTCGCGACTCCCGCGACACACGTGCGCCACGGATAACGTTTCCACGTACCGTGCGGGCTGGCCAAATGAAAATTTCCCCCGCCGCCCGACCAAGTCGCCCAGCCCTTTATGACTTCGGGCTACGTTCTCTTTGCACGGTGGAGAATTACGCCGCGGCTGTGACGCGTGCTGCTTAAATAACGCCCAAAAGGGGGTGCAAAGAGGTGCAAAGTGGTGCGCGGCTCGCCTAGCGTTCACTCCGCGAGGACACCGCTGGGACACCACCTAAGAAGATCTGGCTAAAACTTGAGACCTCTAAAGGTCTAGAGGCCTTCTAATTGGCCATCGGCGGTGATTAGCTTGGAGAAGCAGAAGCGATGGGGCAGTGAAAAATATCTGCTGGGATTGCCGCCGAAGCGCGCCGCCATCTCTGTCGTCTCTGGTGCCGAAACGAAACAAGAATTCATTTGAAAAATTCGACCGCGCTTTCTCGTGCGTTCCGGCGAGCAAGAATTACGAGGACCGCGGGCACCGTGAACCACGACGACCGACATGCATACATATTCCTTGTTAAACAGCCCTGTGAAAGTGCAGCCGCGTTTCGCTGGACGCTCGTGCTTTTTAGATTGGTGCACGGGGCAGCGGAGTGGCAGTCATCAGCCAGCAACCCTGTTCTTCATACCCTTTCCTGGCGGTGTTTTTATATTTGACAGAGGGGGCGCATACGTGTACCCAAACGAGGAGGGAAGAGCTTTCAGCTATTACACTTTCCCGCAGTAATTCGATGAAAGTGAAACTAGCCTCGTGTCACCGTTATTCGTTAAAGATTAAATGCTGTCTCTCGATTTACAGGGAAAAAGCTACAAGCTTCGGATGTTACAGTTAACGATTGATCGTCCTGGAAATTGGAAGCTCTCTGGTCAGTTGGTAAATACAGAAGTGATCGTAATGAAGCCGATTACGCTTCAGCTTCTACGCTCGAGCAAATATTGTTCGCCAGCTATGTCTCTCTCTCTCTCTCTCTCCCTCTCTCTCTGTATCTTTTAATTAGCCTTCATCTATATTTCGGGTGTTTCTTCCTCGTTCAGAATTTACGCAGAACGCAGTGCAACGTAACGAATTTTTATACGCATTTCTCAGCTGCTTGGTTCTACATTCCCCAGCAATCTGTTTCCAATACCGCGACTGGACCAGTAGCCAGCCCCTAAATCCTACGGGCTTCTCGGCTACCGTTCACAGCAGGACCCGGGTGATGTCAGCGTGGCCATTTAATCCGAGCGCGGGCATAATTAAATGCAAATCAGCGTCCCGCGATCTTTTGAATATCCGTCATTAGCCGGCGGCATAGCAAATTAAACATCGGGACACCAATTTCCGCGGCTGGCATACATTTGCTCCTCTATGGGGAAGTGTATGCGCGGAGTATTATGAACGCTCGAGCACGAGAATTGCATGCCGTATTACCGGGAGAATAACAGGCAACGAGTGACTCCCGCGCTCTCCCCGGCCCGCCAATGAGCGGTTCTGTTGGTCACTTCCGACTCGAAGGAGCCTGGACGTGGCTCGAGTACCAAAGGCGTCTTTGATTCTGTTGCCTGAAAGTCAGCCCCCTCTGAATATCACGCGGGATGATCTCTCTGTGCGTAATTACCCCGCCACGTATCAATATTCCGACCCAGTCGACACGTTGAGTAATAAGAGCCGCTGAATACGTGACGCGTCCTCCCCGCTTCGGAGCTCCTCTTTTTTAAAACACGCTTCCCTGAGAAGCGCGGGATGTCCCCCAAGAAAGGGATACTTTACTCACTTTGAGGGATGAAGACTTTCGAATAGAATTTCGAAGTTTGATAGTCCACGGTTATCTTCATCCTTACCTATCCCTCTTTTTTTGACATTTTCATTCGCGCATATGGTGATGCCAGAGAGGCAAAGCTGTGCTCAGCGTAATCCCAGAGATTATATCTACTCTATCTGTTGTTCTTAATTTCTGGGCACCGGTGGGCCGACGGCGGCGCCGTTGCCGAGGCGCAACGGAAAATATTCCACGCTTGGGAGCGACTCGGCTACCACCCCGGACATAAACTGCGCCTGGAAAGCTTCGAAGTCGGTTTGGAAGGTCTTAAACGTTAGGGGCTTAACCGACACCCACGGCAGTACAACCGGAATGCTCCTGTAAGAGAGTACGGGTATATGTAGGCGAGTAGAAAGTAAGGGAAAAAGGAAAGGTAACTTCGCATCTTTCCACATACACGGAAGGGGTCTCGCCTTTCCTTTTCGCCTCTGCCGTCTATTTCGTTCGTAGACCGCCCGTCTTCTCTGTCTTCTCTGCTTTCTCGCGACGTTCCTTTCCTTCCTATGCTCTCGCCCTATCGCGACTTCCGAAATACCTACGAAAGGAAATAGGAGTCCCTGCAGGGCATCGTCTATCCGTCCGTTTTACACCAGGCTTGCTGTCGGAGCTATTACTTACGAGCTCCTATCCGCCACTGTCTTCGCGCCCTTAACACCCTTCCCATCTATTCTTCAAAACCGTACGGCACAGCTAACGATTCCCGGCCGCTTTCACCGAATCCCCTTCGCTCGAAGCTTCTTATTTCGTCGAGTAGCAAGCCTCTTTGCATTCGACTCATCGCCTCACCCAATTCATTGTCGAGCGTCTCGTTTTTAAGCCCCTTAATGACGAGCAATCCTCTCCCCTCGGTTAATAACTAAGACTGTTTGATCGCGCAGACGTATCCTTCTTCTTTCCGCCCCCGAAGTTCCTCGGTGTATTGGATATCGATGTTTAAAGGACCCAGTGTGCATGGAGGATTGCGGTCCGGGATCCAGTTAGCAAGGATAAGATAGGGGAGGACCTATTGTCTGCAAAACCCGTGACAAAGTGTTACTAACTCGTAATTCGACTCGACTGCAATTCGAGTATCCTCCGATGGATAATGCCTCCGCGCTTCTGCCATTGCGTACCTCGCCTCCATTAGGTCAGTTTACATGGCACACTTGCCACAGCATCGGCTGAATACCGCGCCAGAGCTATCCTCCGAATCAGGCATTCGGTTAATACGACTTAAGTAGCCATCCGGATCGATTTGAACGCCGCCTGTGCGAGCATACGTGCCCGTGGAAACGAAACAGCGCGCACCGGAGCACGCCAAGGAGCTCGGATTAGACGCGAGAAGCAGAGTACCCGCGGATTGAAAATTTCCATTGGAGACGGTGCACGCAGTTTCGTTCTCCGTTAAACGGGAAAGCCTCGATATCGTGACGGGCCATTTTTACGTTCCTCGCGCACGATATTCGTTTTAAGCACGATTTCATTGGGCACCGCCCCGTCCGGTTTACCATCGCCGTTCTTTTTCACCCTTGCGCGAGCAACGAAGCTTCTCTAGCATATTCATTTGACCCGTTGGATCTGGAAGAGTGCAACTGCTACTTTCCCACCCGTTCCTCGCCGTCTACCACGTCCGTTTTCCTTTCTCGCGCTCCTCGGCCGTGCCTTTCAACTTCCATCCCCCGAAACTGTTCCCCGCGGCCGCCCGCTCCTCAGCCTCGCGCTCGTTAACGTATCCGAAAATCAAGGGAACAGCGATCGACTACCGATGAGTCCGAGAGAACCCCGCCGGCTGCAGGCAACAAACTTCCCGCCGGAGTTCGGAGTGTTCCGACCGAACTCGATACGTACGTGGGTTTGATCGTTAGTTAGAGCGTTATTGCGGCGAAGGGCCGACCGTGGGATCGTGCTATTTAATCTTGGCGTATTCGGGGCCGTTGGTTTTGTCTTCTGCAGGTCCCTGAAGTGGCTCGATCATCCTGGAGTGGCCAGCGTGGAAGCCGCGTCGAAAGCATTACACGTTTAACCGTGATCACGGCGGATTTAATAATACAGCGGAGTAGCGGAGTCGCTGGAAAGCCGGACGGCTATATTATCGATTAAGTGGAGAGTCCGTCACGGTAAAAAAGTTGGCCTCTCGATGGAAAGGACGCTTGAAATTCCGCGCGAGGATATCGTAAAAGTTTTCTATAAGCCATTAGGGGACGTACGTTCGGTCAACGTAGAACGCGGGGAGGGAGGGTGGGTTGGTGGAAAGAAGTTGGGAGGGATGATGTACGAGTCGTTGAACGAAAGTGGGTGCCCCACGTGTCGAGGGAAAAGGCTTCGACGTGAATTCGATATACCCTTTAATCTGTGGTCGCAAAGTGGCCCCACGCCCCCCCAGGTGGGTCCAGAAATAATTTTCACCGTGCCAAGGGTGACATAGACGTAGAGGGGTGAGAATGAATCCGGCCGTGGGTCCCTTCACCGGAAAAACTCCCGATAGTTGGAACTCGTGCACCCTGGGAAACGTACGTGCATGCACGTTCAGCTGCGACGGGGATTCTGTCCTGCCTGATTAACGAAACGGTGCTCGATGATGCGTGACCACTGAAAATTTCACCGTGCACCGTCTCGCACGCGAAAAAGTCATAATTAGCAACGGCCGCGCACCGTTGCGAAAAGGGAGTGTCGTCGGGGGCTCCTAACTTCCACAGAGAAAATTCTCGCTTTATTAGATTTTCCTGCGGGCCCGTCGATCCGATGGGGTACTCAAAAGCAATTTTATCTCCATCCTCGTTACCATACGCGCTCGTAGACTAATAGCCCTCGACGGTAATATCTCATTCCTGACGAGATATCGCGGAATTGTAGCCACGACGTTCGCGCCGTCCGAGGTGCCGTCTGACTTATCCTCGTGCATCACTACTTATGATTACGTTCCCGTTGAATCTGGACGCGAGATGGAAGAGATTAAAAGATCCTTGGGAATGATTTTCTCACACGGTCCTCTGTGAGACATGACGTGTTCGTGTTAGGTAGAACAGCCTTTACTTTAAGCGAGCTGGAATTATATTAATTTCTATCCGATTTGAAATAGGGAGTAGTAAAAATTGAAACTAATGCTAGGTTAGTACTGGCAAGGGAAATTTTGATGAGGTTTACATAGATTATAGTTCTCGAGAAAATACTTGACACCTATTTCCTTTATCGGCAATGATCCATGTCTAGGGGGTGAAATCAGCCCTCGAAGTTGAGGGTAGAAAACACGTTTGCCCCAATATCTCGGAGAGTGTGCAGTGTAGAGGAAAATCTTTTGGACAAAAATGATGTATTTTTTGTAACAAATTCATCCACGTAATCAGATTTCGTAATACATGAATTTGTTCGATCCTCTCCGACCCTTTCGAAAATACCATCAAGACACTCAGAAGTCTTCCCACCATGCAGAAAAGATTCCTTATCCTCCGTCCAGGATCCCTGGACCAGACTCTCGCGTACGTGCCACGAGACGGCAAATTGACTATCGATGCGCACCGACTGCCAGCCGAATAATAGCCGCAGTTAGGTTTGCACCAGGAGCTCACGGCGCTGCTCTTACTCCACCTCGGAACGACGGAACTTAAGGATTGTGGTGGAAACTGTCTGTAAAGTTGGCTCCACCTTGACTTCGCCTCCTCCTTCGTTTCTGCGGGCCACCACAGCCAAGCTCCTCCGCGCCTCCTCCTCGTCGGCCGTCCTCCGCTTCCGAGACGATTTCCTCCTTCGTCGAGCTCCCATTCAAGACGGACGGACGGATCGGTGGACCGTGGCGCGGAAAATATTACACACCGCTCGGGCCTGGACCCCGGGCAAGATTCACTTATGCACATCCATCGCGCGGCAAATTCAATCGCGGGTAAATGAGGCACGCGATCCCCAGAAACGACGCGGATGAGTTTCATCTAAGCGCCTCCACCGATCAAGGTCGATGGGCAAGTGAGTCAAACAAGATCGATAGAATTACACGGTAGAATTTCGCTGGCATTATGGAGACGAAGTTTCGATTGGACGGCACCGGCTCTGCGTTATAAACGCGTAGAAGTCGACAGATTAAATGTTTCAGCCTCTCTGGTGCACGGGCACTTTATAATCGCTTATGGAACAAGCTGCGTTGGTAGGAGGGTCCTCGTTGGTAATGGAGCAGTTTATTAAAAGAACGTACGATTATGAGACTACCTACTCGTATTTGTTCATGGCATGCATATTTGAGATAATTTCAGTTCGAAGCGCAGTTTAATCCCTGCTTCATTTTTAGCCACGGTAAGTTGCTTGCATACACCCCGATGCGATCAATTATAAAGTACGAGCGTACTGTGAGAGAGAGAGAGATTATGTTAATTCGTTAATAACTTTCTCCTGCGTCCATTGTTCAGCAGTCCGTTTCCTACGGTCGAGGTATGTGTAATTTGGCTTTCGTTATTTTCATGGTGCTTCCAAAAATTCTACATTGCTCGCTGAATGTTATTGCCTCTTGCGTCGATTTGCGCTACGATCCAGCTTAATAGTCCCACGTTCCTTTGAAAGTTTCGGTATTCGAGTTCGGGGCCCCCCTGTATCGTTGCACGCGGCGTTTGATTTCGAGTATTTGCGCTTCACCGCCGATCTGTCGTTTGTGGAAGAACAGTTTCCAAAGTGGTGCGCCCCGGGAAGCGGTGTTTAACGGGCGCCCGTGTAAGCACGCGAACGGTCAAGATGTACCGTGGCGATCGCGCTTCCCGCCTAATCTCACTCGAGATTCGCAGTGTTTCTCGTAGATTCAATTATGACACCCGGGTTGGGTTACCGTGCATGCATAGCGCTGCAAATACCCCGGGAGTTCCAAGATCCTTCGGCTCTACAGCCAGCCGAAGTTATCTCTGCGGAGAGGAGCTTGCGGTCGTTGTTAGAGGATCGACGGAGGGAAGAAAATATTTGCCCGCAGCGCGGATCCGATGGATCGAACCGCGAGAGGGGATCTACGGCCACCAAAATATACCGAACCATCACTTGTTTCTTGAACGAATCGGGACTTAAGGGGTTACATACGCCTAGAATGGTCGAAAAATATCGATTTTTTCTTCAATAAAGAATTCGCGGAAGCTTCTTCAACATCGGAGGAAGGTCAATTCTATGGCCCCGGAATCGACGGTTTTCTGAAAGTTCTAAAATAATGATCTCACTTTCAGCGGTACCTTAAATTTTAAACGCTGTTTTCTCGAAACTATGTTTTTCAAATCGGTGCCAATGATATTTCAAAAAATACTGAACCGATTTGAGTGAAACTTGGCGCGATTATTTCTCACATCAATAAAAGCCACAGTTTGCTTTTTAATGATTAAAGAGACTGTGGCTTTTAACAAAAAATCGGTATGTTAAAGTTTCATTCAGATCGGTTCAGTAGTTTTGAAAATATCATTGGCACCGATGTGAAAAACATGGTTTCGAGAAAACCACGTTTAAAATTTAAGGTACAGATAAAAGTGAGATAATTTTTTTTGAACTTACAGAAAATCGTCGATTTCGGAGCCATAGAATAATTCACCTTCCTTTGATGTTGTACATAGGTACTGCGAATTCTTTATTTGAAAAATAGATATTTTTCGATGATTCCATGTGTATGCAACCCCTTAAGGTTCCTCTACTTCAGAAAAGGGAAATAGCAGCTTCACATCGTTCGCACGTAACTTAATCTCGCTCCGAGTATACTTCTACAATTCTACATGTTATAATACACAGAGTTTGGAATAAGATTAACCACAAGTATGTCGAGTGAAATTTGTTTGCATTCAAGTTCCCCGAGCAATATTTCAGATTAATTTTGCAGCTGCAGGCGGAAGCTCGTTTCATTGGCAACGGTCTGTAAGTACCCATAGACGTGATTGCGATTTGCCAGAAGCAATCAATTAGTATGACAGAACGGACGGGCGGGAGCGGTGTAACATACGCGTTTATGAACTGAGAATTTATTACGCAGGTACTGCATTACGTGTAGTCTGTTATGGTAGACTGCTCGCGAGTTCGGTGCGCAGTTATGGCCTGACGAAAATTATATCGGCACGAGAATTCTTGCGGTTATTGTTGGCCGTTCACCGTAATAAATACTCCTGCGCGCAGCATCCTGGCGGCAAAACAATGCGCGAAGCTGCTCGTAACGAACGAGTGAGTCTGTTCGTAACAACCAACAATTTGCCGCGACGTACACCGGCGCTGGTCAGGCTCGGCGAACCTCCATGCGCGTTGGTGATATCGCATTGAGATACATAAAACTTTAATTAGTTTTTAATCCCCGCGAGTACGCGCCCCGCCGCGCCTCTTCGTTCCGAAGACGACGGAAATGAGGGTCTCTCTCGTATATAAATCGACCGGAGTCGAGTACTGTCAACTTTACGCGCAATATCTCTGACTAAAAACGTGGCCTCCCCTGCCACCGACAGCGATATGTTAATTCAGGAGGAACGGCAAGAGAGAGAGAGAGAGAGAGAGAGAGAGAGAGAGAGAGAGAGAGAGAGAGAGAGAGAGATGAAGTGGAATAGAGGTGACGATTAGAATCAGAGGGTTGAAGAAACGGGTCAGCCCCGTTAAGAGTGGCGAGATGGGGCTAGCAGGATGTGCCAGTATGAAAAAAGGTACATCCGTAAAGAGGCTTAGAGGCGATAACCTGGCACATGGTACCGTACCGCCACTTTGCAAAATCGCGAAATCCTCGGTTTCACCATTTCTGCCGCAAGTGGAACCGAGGGATTCATGCAGCATTTAAGCGAGTAGGTACCGTTTTCCTGTTATATGTATGTTCCACTGATCCCTCGGTAATAAAGCCCGATGAATTCCCGTCGGGTGGATCGCGCGGTCAGAGGCGAGGGAGCGCCAAAAGCCAACGACGGGCCCAACGATCTCAAGCATCTCCGTGCGCGAGGCTCTCGACGCGACGAGTCCCATCGATGGTGAAATTTCTTGATATGCACGCGTGCAATGCGGCGAATCGATTCAGAGGAGCAGAGGCCACGGGAACACCGAAGCAGGCTATTACGGCCCCCTAATACAATAATATGTCAAGTGCGCGGGCGAACTACCAGGAAGGCTGGTGCGTTACGCGCGAGCATGTAATGCAACGGCGCGGAGCGAGCAAGTCGTACCTAGCAGAATCCGCCGCTAATTACCAGCGGGGGAGGGAGAATCCTCGGCTGGAAAATTCGTGGTACAAACGCGCGATGGCTTGTCTAAGTGCTGCTACTACTCCCAGCGCCACCGTCGCCCACCCTTACGTGATTGCGTTTGAACAGGGACGCCTGTGCGCAAGAATTGCCCTTCGCCCCGTGAATGTCTCGGTCTCTCCGGCGGTCTGACGCGAGCAGCCCTCGCCGGTGGGTATGATTTCCAGAGGATCAGGCAGTGGGAGAGCGCGGGCGATGAGCAGGAGCGGGGGTGGGGGCGGAAAATAGGAAAGGACCAGGGCGAAAGAGTGAGAGACGCGAGTTATGCGCTACAAGCGGAACCAACACAGGAAGCTCATTAAGTTGCACCCCGCGGCTGGGGACGTATCACACAGAGATAGAGATACCGCAAGGTGCCCCTTTTCCACCGTCGCCTCGCCGCCAACCCTTTCCCTCCCACCTGTTCGGCCCGGTCTGTTGTTTGGTCCGATGGGCGAACGCACACCTCCCACGCATTCAGTGTCACCTTCGTTAGGCGACATTGAGAAAAAATTATGATAATGACGATCGCGCCCGAGGGGGCTTCCCGGCGCTACGCTCTCTCCCCAGATCTCATCCCTGTCTCCTCATAACGCCGGCCGGCTGCGACCGACCTCTGCCGACCGCTCGATGGCCCGAGCGCAGGGTGAATAAAATTCTCCGGCGGATAGCGGCGCGAAATGATCCGCGCCCCGAACCACCTGCTATAAATCAGCTGCAAGTAGCTCGAGCTTCGGCGGACGTGAGAATTCCCGAGGATTTGTATACGGGGGTGTCAGGTTGGTCGTCGCGCATTAGGGGGTGAGTTTCGAGGGTGCTTGAATTCCCTCTTAATTTTTCTGTCTTCCGAAGCGGAGCTGGTATTCGGTCCATACAACATTCGCCCAGCCATCCGGCTGTCGAGCACTTGCCAGCTTGCTTTTCTTCTCCCCCCTTACCATTTCCTGTACATCCTTGGAAGATAAATCTGCTTGCACGCGGGGAAAAAAAAGCAAGAGGCGAGGGTGGAAGAATTACCGACGCTCGCGGAGGTATTCGGTACGAGACTGCATTCGACTAATTCAACATACGCAGAGCTATCGTCGCTTTAGCTTCGGGGGCCACCTGGCTGTCGGGCGTCCGTCAGCTTATATATCTCTCCCCCTGCGCTCTTCGAAGATAAATCTACGCGGCGCCGAAAAAACAGGCGCAACTGGAATAATTACCGACACCCGCGGAGGTATTGAATGCCGGTCGACGGCGGAAGGGTTATAGGGGCAACCAATAACATCTAACGGGGAACGCTATCATCAGTCAATCTGCTGGCACGGTGTGTTTATTACGGCCGCGAGTTTCTGTCGGCGGAACAAATGCCCCCGGCCGAACGGAGAAGCCACTGCAGCCGAACCTGTCCATTATTCCTGTCCTTCACTTTCGTCACTTTCCACCTCCTGCCCCGGCGCGGCCACCCCGGTCGCGGGGCATCGTTGACCGATGAGAGGGCGCAGAAACAATCGGGGAAACTGTGAATTAGAGGAGGGCCCCTGCAACGGGGCAGCTCGATTTTCAATACGCCCGGGGATCGTCATTTAAACGGGCATTCTTTCTGTGACCCTTTTCACTCGCTTCCGTATCCTCTTTTCAGCGCTCGCAAATTCTTTATATCGCTGCGCATCGTTACGCGATTCGGAGCCTTTGAAGTGCTCTGCGCGCGGGAAGCGATGAACGCGATCGCGTAGAAACAAACATCGCGGGATTCGATGAAATTAAACTAGGTACCTTTTAATTGGGCAACATCCGTCAGCGTAAAGCCGGCCAACTAAGATTCAAAGGAAAAGCGGTTTATCGTTTTTCTTTCATACATGAAGTCCCCAGCCCTTTCGCCATGCATCAGTGGTTTCATTTCGAAATTAGTCAGAAATTTCCTGTGACGATTTCGCGCATATTACACACTTATATTAAGACGTCCAAGTCTGCTGGTATGCAAAGCGTAGAAGCTCGAACTATGCAGAACTTCGCGAATAACGGCCGCGGGTGTTCCCTTACTTGAATTTAAATATTCAAAGACAAGTTGTATCGAAAATCGCGTCGACGAGGCACCAGCAATAGTTGTCTTACCGCAGACGCCTGTATCGGTTGCTCTGGAATCGCGTTTACAAATTAACCGAACGGAAGATCTCGTAGCCGCGGCAACGCGACCCGGCATTGAGGGATACATACCTAGAAAGCTTCTATTTTGATCGCACGGAAGGGAATAAGATATCTGTTTCGCGTACGCGCCCGAAGGAAATGAGATTTGCTATGCATAGAAAACTAAACTGAGCCTTGTTTCCATTTCCCGTTACAACTGTACGAAATCCAATAGGCGTTCAACAGGCTACGTAACGGAATTCGAAACAGGGAAAAAAAAACAGTGGAATTTATCCGTGCAGACGGGGGCTTGGAATTCATTCGACGCGACAGCCTGGCGATTACACGGAAGCGTATCGAATACAATCAGCCTCTCCGCGTTGATTTCGGGATCTCGCGACTCGCCGAAATTCTCTGCTAATTGTTCCCAAAGTCGTTTCGCGCCAACTCTGCGAGAGGGGGAGAACGGAGAATGGAGAAAGAATGGCGGGTCGGGGAAAACGATAAAGGAACCATCGCACTACTTAGTTTTATTTAATTTGATCTTCGAAACTTTTTTAACTAAGGAGGACTTTCACAGGGCATCGTTTAGCGGGCCACTCTCTTCCCATTCTCTCATCTGTTCCACCCTGCCACCCTTACAGCCCACCCCTCTCTCACCGTACTCACACTTCCGCCGCTATCGTCGCGACATTGCCCGAATTTTGAGCATTAGTTTGCGAACCATTTAGCACAACTACTCGGTCTGGGCGAGCGTAGTTCGAATCACGGCACATACATCGCAGTGCAGCTTAAACCGCAATGCTTAGTACCCGTGGGTGCTCGCTGCACAGCCATTGTGCATTACCCTCGTCGGGCCTTCGTCCCCCGCCGCCCCCCCGTTTCTGAAACGTACAACGGGGCATTCCCCGAGTCGTACGCGAAGATAATTGGAGGAGGGGAAAAAAGCAATTACACCGTTCGAGCGACTTTTCGAGCAAATTGAAACGATTTTAAAGGCGGGACGGTACGCCGCTCGAAATAATTGGGGGTAGTCGCGTATTCAAACGGGCTGGCCAATAGTTTGGCGGTCATTCATGGCAAATGAGCGAACGATTCAACGGCGATTAAACGGTATTACACTATTTTACGGCGCGGAGAGAGAAAAATAGAGGAATGAGCGTTTCTATATGAGATTATTATGCACCTGGAAATAATTAGGGGATCGGATGGTTGAACCGAGATAACGAACATTTTGGATTCGTTGTTCGGATGTGCAATGACCTATAATCATTTTCAGCAGAGTTGATCATTTGGCTGGTTTTGATGTAGCAGATCAAACAATATCGCCATCCCCCCCGAAATAGTGGAGTAATTCGCGGATATTAAAAGCACAACGCACTTTTGCTCGAAAACTTCCAACACTCCGCAGTTCAAAGAAGCTCGCAGGGAAAAATCGAGCCGACGTGTATCAGATTACACTGGCGCGCGTATGGCTTTTATATTTAATATTCTGAACTATGGAAACGCTACAGCGTTCAATTAGCCGGCGCGCTGCTTCTTTTCAATATCACAAAGGGCCGGTAATTACACGTTACGCGGAGTCGTTTAAAAGTGACTCTTATGCTAATTAATTGAAGTCACGGTATATATAAATATGTCTTTTCAGAAATATCAGGCATCCTTTTTATTCGGAAGAACGCGAGCTTCACTCGAGTAGAAAAAGCAAGTTCTTTTTTACGCCTTCTTTGAACTGGATAGTATCATTAAAACTACCGTGCTCCGCCGCTGCTTCATTTTATAAGCAGTTACAATTTGAATTCGAGAAAACCTGCCAGGAGACCAATTAAAAAGGACAAAGTACTATCCAAACGAATCGAATTTCTCCCATACCCGCGTCTCGCATTTCTATCAACAATGCCAACTTTCACTCAATATTCTAATGCAACATAGAGTCACGTTATCTTTTGAAACTCCGATGCAACCCGTTCGTTTCACGCGAGCCTTTTAATCGCGCCGTTCTCGTCCGATCAGGGCGAAACGAAACTCGAAGATATCATTTTAAATTGCACTTCATTTCGACCGTTCGTTGCCTGTAAGCATTAAAATTCCCCCCGTGCTCGATAGTAGATAGAAATAGGGAAATTGGAAGTGGAAATTACTCACCGCGCGCACACGCGTGACGAAGTTCCACGGTGGACCGTGTCAGTCGATGACGCGATGATCTGAGGGCATAACTGTTGCTGCTCCCGGGATGATTCTCCGACAGGGGTTTATCACGAGCGTGGAGGAACGCCGCGTACCGCTCTAACGGGCAGACGGTGCGCAACTGTGCGCCGAACACCCTCGCGGTCTCCCTTTTATGGGCTTTCTCGCCGCGCGTCCACCCGTGCATCGACTCTCACTACTTGTCTGCTCGACCCTTTCCCCCTCATCGAATCGTACGTCCCGCGAAAATGCGCCCCCCATCGTCCAGGCGAGATTGCATTCCGCTCGAAGGCAATCGCGCGTACGATCTCGAAAATTTCGACGCTCATTAAAGCGGAGCTTGTAACGCTACGCGGCGGGATCCGAGGAACGGGTAGAGAGCAAGATGCGCCGCGATCACGTCGATTAGAACAGGAACAATATTTTATTCTACCCTTCGAGTACAAATCATGTATGAGAGTAAAAAAAGATATTTAGACGCAGTCTTCGCTTTCACGGTAGCTTCCTCTTCGCGGGCTCCTCGTGCACCCTGACCTGGAGCGTGGAGCGCGGGCCACACTTCCACACGTTGCCCTCCTTGTCGAGTATACTAGCGCTCGCTGTCACTTGGTACTGCCCGCCACCTGAGTTGGCGTTGTTGCTCACGCTGGCGGTGCTACTGGAGCACGCGGTTGCTCCCGATCCAGAGTTCCCCAACGAAAGCAGGAACTCGCAGGCGAAGAAGTCGCGGTGCGGCGTGACAGTCTGCTGCAGCTCGTTCGCGTTGGAATCCTGTTGGCAAAGGTAGCTTCATGAGCAAACGCGTGCGAAGGGTGCGTGAACTCGCGAGGAACGTTGAAACCCGTACCTTCTGGTCCGAATTGATCTTTGACGGAGGCGTGGTAGAAATCGAAATGCAAACAGCGGCGACAGAACGGTACAGGGAATCGCGCCGGCCATGTCGCAGTACACCCTCGACCTTCAACGCCAGCTGACTACCCTGGGGAACGGACACTGGCTCCCCGAGAACACGGGGCTGCGGGGACACCGACAGCTTCACGCTGGTCGCTTGCAGCGCTTGGAAATAGTATCGAGGTAACGGCAGTCTCATCTTCCTTCCAGCCAGTAACATCACTTGCGAGATCAAGCAGTTCATTCGCGAGTGACTGATCGCCCCAGCCTTGTTCTCGCCTATCCAGGTCGGTGCCAGGCGACGTAGCTCCGTACAGCAACGTGCCAACTGACGCATCTCCACTGTATCTCCGAAGTCGAAGTTTACCTCGCTCTGGTGATACGTGCCGATCCCTGAGCCGCCGCACACTCGTTCAACGCTGCTCGCCAGCAGGCGACACATCTCTTGCAATCTGCGTACGGTGAGTAAAGGCCGCGTATGTTGGATTTAGAAATTAGCAAGTTCCATTGTACTTTGTTAAAGGATACGCTCTTATATTCGCCAATGAACCTGGGTCAGCGTCGAATGCTGATTGGTAAAGCTTCTGATAATTCTCCGCGCAATTCTTCAGCTCTTGGGCCGATTTTCTTAACTAGTAGGGACACGCTGTGTTTTAGTAATATTTCGTGACGGGCTGATAGTGTTTGGAATGTGAGAATTGTTAGAAGAATTAAGACACCTGATTAGTGACGCGTCCGTATCGCTGAAGATCATCTTTCGTCGTAAGGACTACTGTAACCGCGATGGCGGGTGATGGAGCTGTGCACAGAGACCTGAAACACGGTGACATTTACAAGTGCATTCTTAAAGAACTGTATTTATATAGCTTGATGGTATAAATGCACTGCGCGCGATACCTGCATGAATGTAAAAGTTGAACGATAGCTTGGAGAAATTCGCAACGCAGCTTTGAATATTCGCTGGCAAATTGTAAACTTCGCAATGGCGTGCTAGCGGCTTTCAGTGACGCGCACGCACTCGCGTAACGCGCGATCGCTCCGTTCAACTTCTCTACAATCTGCACTCGAGCTATGCTCTCCGCTTCTTCCGTTTTTTCCCTGTTTAAGTAAGTACATTTTGAGAAATGCAAGTATATTCGCGAGAAAGGTAATGAATCAGCGATACGTTGCACTAACATGAGATAACTCTCAGCTTTTGTAACCAGTTCCAAGCCGGACAGCCAGAAATGTAGCTGCTCCGACGCGACTGTTTCTTTTAAGCTTCTGAATATTTGTGTTGCTATCGTGTGATGTCCGTATCTCGCGGCACTACGAGCGATTCGATACTTAGACCAACCATCCACAGTTTTAATAACGTCTTCCACTGCTTCCAAGCATTCTGCGTTCCACTCGTACCCTCCGGCTACCATTTGAAAAAGTAGCGTGCACAGCATCACCTTTAAAAAGGATTTTCCGCTATTTTTAACCGATAACACTTGAAGTGACGGTTACTGCGTCCCTTCAGCAATCTCTACCTTTGCGTGCACGTGTAAAGTTTGTTTAAGCTTTAACAGTATGTCGGGTAAAAGTGGGAGTAGAGTGTTTTCTCCTAAACTTCCAATAGCACCCAGAGCTTCGCACAAAGCTACTGCGTGCTTCTCGCTCTGCCCACCTTCTGTATTAGCATTGAAAAGTGTACTACCGATCGCGTCGACAAATACCGAGCAGTGGGTGGGTTGTGCCCGACACAATTTCACCGTCGAACGCAAGCATACTTTTAACTGGCGTAGATACTTATCATCCAGAGCTAGTAACACGATTAAAGATTCGAGGCAAGATACAACATCCTGTATTCCATAGGCTGGTAAACCTTCTTCGTAGCTACAAGTGGAAAATTAATACTTTAAGCGTGTATCTTCTAGCTTATGCTTCCCAGGGAGGATATATCATTAAGTGCATACCAATAACACGCAACTCTGGCTAAAATCGTGATTGCTTTTACTGCGACAAAAGGGTCAGCGGAGTAGCAAGCACTCAAACACAATGATAAAAGAGGATTCCCTTCTTCTCTGTTTGCATCGCACGTTACCGCACTCTGGCTAAGTACCTAGATCAAATGATTTCAGGAATGTACAAGCGAGTTCTTACAGACATAAGAATTTTATAAGTAATTAGTAACCTCGATCACATCTAACGTTCGAATAAGGAGATCTTTATTTCCAGCACCATCTTGTAGAAGCGTCGTAGTACTCTCTAAAAAAAATAGATATATTACATAGTTGAATATTTCTCTTTATTACCATGCGAAAATATGTTCTCGTCGTATTTACCTATTAAATTATCAAGAGCACCCTGTGGCCACAGATGTGCCCCTCTTCTTGCTAAAGTATGCAATAGATGTAAGGCATGACATTTTATAGGCAATCTCGGATCGTCTTGTAAATAGCGTAATAGAAGGGCAACTTGTTGCGGAATGTCGATCAACGTTGCAGAAGCTAATGTGCTCAGGGCACTCAATGTAACTCTGACAAATTCAATTGCTGGATAACTAGCAAGTAGCTCCATACATAGTTCGTTTACCTTTAATAAATGTACATTCGTCAATGACATCCCAATAGTCTAAATGGATATAAATCTGTGAAAACTTTACGCACCATTGAAGCTGTAAAAGTATCATGATGCATGTATTGTAAAATAGGTATAAGCTGTAATTTCATCGATGCCGGAGTAGCTTGACCTCTGATCATGTCGGATATTTTGCTGCACATGGAAACAGCAAATAGTTTCGATTGAGCAGCAAACATTCGCGCCGCATATATCGCTGCTTCGACTTCAACCGAATCATGAGAGTCTAATGATCTTCGTATACTATGATGAACCTTTACGAATTATTTAATTCTTGAGCATGGAGCCCACATATATCATGGAATACAAATTAGAAGAATTAGGACAATTATTCGTCACCTGTTGCCTTTCTGGGATAATACCAGCTACGCTGCCCAACGTGCGCAAAGTCAAAGCCCTAGCAACTGGATCGTTAGAATGTATGACGCTGTAAATACGTCTCACAAATTCATCAACATTCAAGATTTTGTCTAGGTGCTTCTCGCTTTGCTGGCATACTCTAAGGACCCAGACACGCAAGAAGTTGCTGCCGGTACGAAAAACTTCTGCTAGCTTCAATAAGGAAGAATTTATCAATATGGGGAACGGATATTTCTCGAATAATCGTGGGAATCGCACTATAGCTTCGCATTGCTCCCCGATCTTTGTGGAGCGTAAACCTAAAAAAATATCAGTCGTCAATACACCTTCGAAAGATAGAATTCGAGGAAATGTATCCCTCAAACATTATACGGATAAATCAGCATCGAAACTTAATGGAATCTTTATTAAATTCTTTATTTTACTGTTTACATACATATGCATTGAAGCTTCAGTACAATATTTCGCAGATATTATAAAAGTGTCGGTACTAGGTTAGTTGAAGAATATAAACACACCTTTATCTAATTCTATGAGAGCAGTATTTGCGTCTTGTTCTGGTTCACCAAGTCCGGTGTCATTGAATGCATTCATTCGCATCCCAATCATTCTTCTTAATGTTTAAAATACATCGAATAGAAATGAAAATTATTTCCGGCAAGCGTAAACTACTTGCTTACAATCTATTTATATACAAACATCAAACGCTACGTTCATTATGAATGAGGCGCACGTGCAGGGCTATAGTGCGCGCTGTATAGACTATAGTACGAGCGACAGTATATATAAAAAAAAGTGTAAAGAAAGCTGCAAGGTATAAATAACTCGCGATACGATGCGTTGACATATAACATAATTCTTTCTCATGGAAGTATTCGAGAAAACTCTACGGTTTCGTGATTAAATAATGATTTGTATTTTTGTTTCATC
Organism: Andrena haemorrhoa; assembly: GCA_910592295.1. Classification (NCBI taxonomy): domain Eukaryota; kingdom Metazoa; phylum Arthropoda; class Insecta; order Hymenoptera; family Andrenidae; genus Andrena; species Andrena haemorrhoa. The sequence continues at coordinate 11,695,158 of OU342944.1, read as the reverse complement.
GAAACTGATACTACGTTCACTCTTCGCCTGGGAGTGACGCATTTTCGAACGGCTATCTCGCGCGAGGATAAGCACTACATTCACGTCAGTGCAGTTGACAATTAAACTTCGGTAAGTGTGAATGTCGCAGCTTTGCTTCAACCAAAGTAAAGAAAGAACCACTATATTTAAGTTGCATTTTTAAAGGGAGCAATTGAAGAGAAACATATTATCGAGGAGGAGTTACATTTAACCGGCCGAGCAATGGTGGACTATAGCAAATGGAAAGATATCGAAGTAAGAACCTTAGTTTTGGCCCAGTATGCTTGTGGAATATTCTAGAGTGATAGCAAAAATATCAACGATCCTTTCGACTTCCACTTTCAAGGAGACGTCAAATCTCTTGTAAAAACTTCTCTTCGTGCATGTGTTTGGTGATAAATCGCAAAAATGAGTACCCTGTTTTTTTTTTAAATATAGGACTGCTACACTGATATAACTTTACTGATCTAAATTTAAATTCTGGTTATTAAATATGTATATGTTAATGTTGGTTTTCGTTAGATTTCAGACGACGAGGACGATACTCATCCAAACATCGATACACCGTCGCTATTTAGATGGCGTCATCAAGCAAGGGTGGAACGGATGGAAGAACGAAAGAGGGAACAGGAGGAATACAAGAGAAAAAAAGCAGAGTACGTTTATAAGTTCTATTGTATTTCGTTGTAAGTGAATAACGGAATCGTATTGGTTGCAAATTCGAGAATCTGTATTTTCAGAATATTGCAAAAATTAAACGAGACCAAGGAGAAACTTGCGAAATTAGAAGTTGGCGAGAAAGATATGCCCGATGTGACTGCATTAAATGAAGTTGTGCACGCTCTTGAGGAAGAGGAGAAGAAAATTGAAGAGAAAGAGGACGAGATGAAGAAGAAGGAGAAGTTAACACCTTGGAATGTGGATACCATTGGTCAAGATGGTTTTACAAAAACTGTGATCAATACGAGGCCACCTCGCAAGGATGACGACACCGGCTTGTCGGACGAAGAAAAAGAGAAGAAGATGAAGCAATTTGTTAAAGAAAACGAGAAGAAGTTAAAAGCATTCGGTATGTTGAGAAAGTACGAGGATAGTAAGAAGTTCTTGTCCGAGAATCCTCAGTTGGTGTGCGACAATACAGCAAATTATTTAGTGATTTGGTGCATTAGCCTGGAAATGGAGGATGTAAGCATGCATTTAAATGATTGTGTTAAATACACTTAATCGTTGCCGTGCACTTATATTAATTCTTGTGTTTTCAATGCTAGAAACACGATTTGATGGAACACGTTGCCCATCAGTGCATATGCATGCAATATATTCTGGAGCTGTCGAAACAATTGGATGTTGATCCAAGGGCATGCGTGAGTTCGGTTTTCACTCGTATTCAATTGGCTGAGGTAGAATATAAAAACTCGTTCGAGTACGAGCTCAGGGCATTTAAAGAGAGAATACGTAAAAGAGCCGCTGAAAAGGTAGCAGATGCTGTGAAAGAAGCTGAGGAAGAAGACAGGAAAGCACGTCTTGGCCCAGGTGGCCTTGACCCAGTCGAAGTGTTCGAAAGTCTTCCAGAAGTATAAATCAATTCACTGTATATGTGTTTACTTATCCATCTTTGAATGCAATGATTACAGTTTCGATGTATCATTTTCAGCCACTGAAAAAATGTTTCCTATCGCAAGATATTCCGTTGCTGCACGAAACAATAGCAACAATGCCACGGGAAGAAGTATCTTATCACATGAAGCGATGCGTTGATAGCGGCCTTTGGTTACCCGATGCAAAAGCTGCGGAGAAAGAAGGGGAAGAGGAGTCCTTAGAGGAAGCGGAAGAACAACCCGATCTTGTATAACGCGACTCTGTAAATTGTATGTGTTGACATTCAGTACCCATTTATGCGAGTATCCTTTAGTACCGTAAATATGTTAAAATAAAATATTGTCGCCCGGCAATGAAACATGAAATTCTTACCTTTGTTTGCTTTTTCTTATGGTTATTGTAACCGCCGTGTTTACTTCAAGACTGAACTACCGTATAATTTCAATCTGTTATAGAAAGTGTGAATAGAAGAGATATTGTTGATCGGCACAGAACAATTATGTAGCGAGGTATGACGTATTTCACTCTATTACATCGTATTAAGGATTCCAAATTTACTTACTAATACAAACGTTTGCACATAATGATATTTGTATCGATACGCTAAGTGATATGTGTAAAGCACGTGTATATGTATATAAGCTTGTTCTGTTGTGTATGCATTACACTTTATATCGTTTTCTCGGCGTTATTTCATATATATGTATACAGATCATATTGTAGGCAGATCAAAGTTATAATGTAAATGAAGAAAATATATTAAATTTCTTAGCAGATACTTGGAACAAGATATATGCGCTTTAAATACGACATTAATCCACTTTTAGAACCTAGTCCTCAAAATTAATCCTCGCACTGTTTTATGTTTACATGATTTTAAACCGACAAGAAAAATCTAGTAGTTGCACAAACTTTTCTGTTCCAATTCATCGAATGCATCAGAGATGTATATTTTCCGGTAGCTTTAATAAGAAGTAGTTATAATGTCGCATGTATGTGCCCCCTTTTTCTTTCGTTTCTTCTGATATCGTAATATTCTGTTACAGGCACGTACAATTGTCTAATTTGTTTTACGCGCCTGCCGTACAGGAAGAGCTCGATGTGCGATATGGCGAGAAGTCGATGTTCGACCGGAAGCTCTAAATAATCGTATATCGAAGTGACGGGCCTTCCTTCCTTTTCCGGTACGACGTGCCACGGGTGTTTGGGTAATATTTTTCGTCTTTCATTCTCGTCATAATACGTTAGTTCCATCGCCTGCGGAAACGCAAGCTGGTTTTCATTGGACCGGGTAAAATCATCTGCTTTATTAGAAGTCATTTTTTTTGCGTTTAAAGTATCTGATATTCCGTTGTTTCGATAAAACTGATTTTGTCATTTGTCTCTGCCCAATTTAATGGATAACATCAGCTTTTTAGACATCTATCTTGCTTCGTATAAAAAAAAAGCTATACACTCTGCATGGTGACATAATTAACGTTCGTATAGTCATGCGCTTCCAATACACTTTCGACATATCATGTAAACGTAGGCTGTGTGCTTAAATTGTGATAAATGGGACGAAGCCTCTGAGCTCGAAACAATTATGCTGCGCAATTACGGTTTTTACGGGCATCCTCGCGAATCAAATTCTATGACGCTATGATTACAATGTTCCGAAGTGTATCTTCAGGTGAATAATTGAATGAATTGTATCGTTCGACTCGTTTTCCCGTATATTTCAAGGTATAGTTCGGTTGAAGTCAGTAGAAAACATTAATATCGCAAGGTGTGAAATGCACGTCGAAACGAGCATTGTCGCACGATCCGCTCGATCGCCGTAATTGCGCAGATACAGAGCTATCGGGAAACCATCGCCAGGCATTCTGGGTAAAATTTCCGTGAGTAATCAAAATGGCTGTCGTACAACGATTTCCGTTTTACGAATGCATTTTCACGCAGTTCACCGAAACGTCGTTTTTCGCCGAGTTCCGTCGGTAAAGTCGAGGAGCATAAATCTGTATTTGCCAGTGAAACGTATATTTTCCATATCTTTTGCATCATCGCGCATAAAAAATTGTAATTTATATCGCGTTTTACAGGGCGTTCGGTAATAATGGGGGATGTTGACGACGAAAGACGGGGAGGGAGGAACGCGTGCGCGCGCGCGCATTGCATGATGGGACGACGGTCGGGGGACGGTCGGGGAGGGCGAAAGAACGAGTCGAGTTCACAAAATGGCGGCCAAGCTCAGGCCCGTGACCATATAGTACGTGAAAATTCGATAATTTTGCACGATGTCGCGACTCTATACATCAATAGTCGTTTAATATTGCGAAGACGTGTACACGCGGTAGTTTAATTATTAAATTAACGTGGATTTGTGCGTGGTGCGTGTATTATCGAGATATCGGTGCGACGCGCAGACGGGACGATGCAGGTGAGTGGTCGGGTTCGAGAATTTGTTTAATTTTTACCACTTCTCGGATTTTTTAAACGATAATTGATTGTTTCTGTTGCCAATGCGAGCGTCAATGTTTGTTTAAACATGGATTTGCGCGATATAGCCGCGGTGTTGTTTGGAGTAGGGAAAAATCATATTGTCACATGCGTTTCAGTGAGCTGCCACTACGAAAATGCTCGTAAAAATGAAAAAAATCATTGTAATTTTGTGTAAAAGGTTTCTGCGTGTAGGGCGGGGCTCTGCTGGCCTTAAGAGCCCAGGGACTTGTCTCTGGTAAATCACAATTTTTCACAACTTTGCATAGTTTCCAGCCTCTTAATAACCTATAAGTTTGTTTACATTCGTTCAATCTGACATTTATCAGTTAAAATATCGTTGTTCCACCCTAATTTTCGTTAAAAACCATTCCTTGTATCCTCCTTCACCTTGGACCTATGCTTAAACAAAATTTTGAAATGGACCCATTTTTGCAAATTAAGCCCAAAGATTATGATGCACATTCTCTGTATTATAGTCGAGACTGTGCAGCACAATCACCTGCAAAATCTACAGGAATTAAACGTTTTTCATTTCAGAAATACTGGATTTACTCAAGGTTCTTTCCTTTAAAAGGATGTAAAGCTTTTGTCTAATATTTGAATAATTTTTTTCATAGGAATCAGGTTTGATTCTGTGTCTGTTCCCTTCAGATTTCATAAAACTTTGCTGTGTAGGCAATGCGATAGATCATCCATTCATTTTGCATTTATAAACAACAGAAGGATGATACATTTATGGTTTTCGGTGTAATTTTTTTAATAGTATTCTTTGAAAACTAATTGCAAAACTTAAAGAACACGCTTGGTGCGAGCAGATAGCAGTATGTCTAGCAAGATTTCTGTCAGAACATCGAGGTTTGATGCATAAAATAACAGAAAAAATTCTTTCGCGTTGCCCTTCTTTAATATATTCTTCGGGATAATGGAAGCTTCAGTAACGCATAATGCACCTTTACCAATGTCTAGTGTCGAGGAAAGTAAACTCTGAATTTTGAAACTGGGGATATGCCCATTTAGTTCTGTAAATAGTCCATTCCCAAATTGTTGCTATAGTAATAAACTTAACGCTGCAATATTGCATCTCGTGTATGGGAGATAGTTTCTTTAAAATCTGTTGGTTCTTTGATTGTATAAAGTATAGTTATCGCATACTTATCATACAAAGATATATCTTCGATGCGACTATAATAATCGTTGGTAGTACGATCAATATAGTATAATATACATCTAAAGATAACTGTTTTAACTAATTTTCTTACACCAGTACTCGGTAACAGCATACAGCGAGATGTTAAATAGTAATAATTTTCTACGAGTCAAAAATCTATTCTTGGGACATGTATTGAAGAGACTGTGATCTTCCGGTTATTAGGAATCTTGTTACAACAGTTTAACTTACAAACGATTCTAATTGCGACGCGTAACAAAGTCCTTCTTCTCAGACATTGTGTTTCGCACAATAGATATGTACATTGTTTTCTTCGCCATAAAATTGGGGCTATTTATCCTTTCGGAGCCCTTGATAAGGAAAATATCTACATTTAAGCGTAAACAAAGCATTATTCTAATCTGAAATGAATATTTCTGTAACGGCTAACATGAAATTATTGTGAATAAGTTCTTTCACGTGAATTAATACTACATGATCTTGCAGTGTATGAAAGAAACAAATGTAAACTATAAGTTCAGTCAAGTCATGTTCACGATGTACTTGCTGAATTGTTCAATAAATGTATAAAGTATTAACAGTGAATTATATTATTCTTTTAAGATACCCATTACACCTTGTGCTGGTTATTTACAGGGAACGGCTGTATGTACCTTGTGCTAACCAGTAATAGAAAATTGAGCAGAACCTTTGAGGTCTAATAGCTCAAGATAGCTACATGCACAAGAAGCGTTTCAAAGAACAAGATTTTCAATACGCTAGTCCCGAGCATTTTCAGGATAAGAGGAGACTATCGAAGTTTCTGCATCAATGAACTTATTCTTCTCATATTTCTTTTTATAGGTGTACTGCCAATAAGTACATTCTTCTTTAATGTGTCAAACTGTTCAATGCATATTACCATGGATATTTAAAAGTATATTCTCTTTAAGTGTACATGATTATGATGAAAGAATGTAAAGACCAACATCAGCAAATGTAATGCCTCGGTAAAGTATATCCATGGGGTGCATTGGAAAGCTTGAGAGCTGAGGATTCTTGTTCACAAAATGGTGGACAAGAATTATAAAATGGAGGATGGCTCTTAATATTGATAGATGGCACTGCTATTTTTTATGTAACTTGTATTTTCTGTACTGTATCAAAGTACTGAGAGTACTTTGAACACAAGATGCATTATTATATAATGTTAATATTATGAATATAATACAGCAGAGAGCTATTACTCAGAGAAACAAAGAATAAAACTTAAATGAATTTTTATGCATACATTAATGAGCGAGAACTATTCCAAACAACACGTTGCGGCTTAAGTGTACCAGGAGATTTAATTGATGCTAGATTGGTCTGATTGAATTGCAGAAAACATTAGAGTCTGAGTCTGGTAAGGAATCAGGATCTGATTCTGAAAATGAAAGTAAGAGCGATAGCTCTTCTTCGGGAAGCAATACAGGATCTGGTTCAGGGTCGGAAAGGTGGGTATTGGACCTATTTTATTCGATCCCCTCGACTTCAGAAAGTCTGATACATAACAGAGAATCGATGTTCCTTTATGTTTGTACATTCTTATGTACCATATTTTCATATAATTCTGATGTAGCGTTAATCTAGACGAGCAGTGTATGGATTTAATTTCTCCTCTTGTTTTATTCCTTTATAGGGTATTACATAATTCCTCCTAGTCTGCTAGAGCTAATAATAGCATGGGCACTCGATCATTAATGGTAACATATATGATACCTATCCCTTTTATATAATGTATTGGACTTTCTGAGGCATAAGGGTTTTTTTCAAGATTGGTATCACCTGACTTTGTGTATTGCTATAGCTTTATATAGCATTAACATTGCTTTGATAATCTTGCTAATTTAATGTATCCCTTGAAGTTTTTTGTAAGCACAATCTTCAGATTTCTGTTATTCATGCAATAGTATCTGTTTCCTTGTATCTTGAAACGATTCGAGCACTAGGTAAGCTAGTATCTTTCTGCTTTTAATTATTTCACTTACTACAGAAGTTGCCCCATTAAATGGATAGTGTATGTTAACTTAGATAAGACAAAAACACAAAACAGGTATTCTCACTTTGTACTTGACGATACCCAGAAACTAACGTTTAAATGTATCTGTATCCAATTTGTTAATGCACATGGATAAAGTGAAATTATACAATAAATGAAAGGGAAGAAAATGATGAAATAACAGTGCATAGAATGGTTAATAAGAATTCATCTATTAGTATCGAATAGAATATTATGTTTTAAGTTAGGAACACTTGGTGGTAGCGATTCTTTTTGTTGAACATTTTGAAGCGCAATATTATACAGTGTATTAACAAGATTGGTGAAATAAAACGTTGCCTGGCTGCTAACGCAGTGACTCTAGCTCCTCGAGTGGTTCCGGGTCTGGATCAGGTTCTGATTCTGACAAATCAGAGAAGTCGGATGCACCTGCACAAAGTGATAGCTTCCAGAGCAAAAGTTCAAATCACAGCACAGACACAAAAGTTAGGCTTAAGAATGAGTCTAGTCGCGAATGGGATGAGAATCCCGACATATACGGCATCAGGAGATCCGGGCGTTCTAGGAAAGAGCCAGAAAGGCTTGCGACACAGCGTGAAAGCGATAGCGATAGTCGCAAGAAATTTAAGAAAAAAAGGTAAGTAACTGTGGAAACGCAATCAAGTAATTATCAGAGAATCAAGTTACAAACTTTGTGGCCCTATCAGTTATTTCTTGTAGATTGAATAGATATTACACGCAACAGGCATCGGGGTTTAAATGTACTTTTACACTTCTCAATAGTACTTACAACGTAAAGTGGCTTATAGGCTTTTACAAAAAGTTAATGTAAGAAGTAAAGGTAGTTTTCTATACTTGATATATAGCAAAATGATTTATAGTATGACGTATAAATAGAATGAAATTTGGAATAACGAGGATAAAGATATCTGTAATACAGTTTAGTCTTTGTAATATTTAAGAAACTAAGATCAAGTATATTGAATATCGTTGCTACACCTTTTGCGCATTTTATTTAGTAGGTTTGCACTATGCTTCTGTGTTATACTTTATGTACGCAGCACTCTGTATTGCATACGATCTGTATTAATGTGCTTGTATATTTTGTGCCAGTTTCGTTTATGATACATATTATTTGCAAAGCCTGCTCTACAGTTTATTGTACCGTAGCAATTTGAGTTGTTTTTCTACCTTGTTTGATGGTGAATTAATAATCGTATTTTAAGTGAACTATTACATTATATCATGTAATATCTGTTTGACATAAATTTAATGTTGTTCCTTGTATTCTGAAACTTACCTTATGTACCATTTACGTACATTGTGTTTATCAGAATATTTATATCATATCTTCTACTTGAATTGCCTTTAAATTGTACGCATGCGGAGAACATAGTTGTGGAATAGAAATTTTATTTTATTATCAGTAAGTCGTAAACAGAGATTGTTGTAACCAGAAAAAGGAGCAGTACCGTTACTATTGTTTTATTGAAGTTTCCTTTAGTTAATTCTGTCATCCTTTATTTAATCACTAATATTTGTCAAAGGATATTTTTACATTATGCATGTAATTTTAGTTAATTGCACAATGACTTAGTTAGTACTTACGATAGGGAGACATAACAGGAAATATTTTGAAACATTACTGATGTACTTTAATCAATTACCATTACGATGTAACTTGCGCAGAACATACTTCTGCAATTTTTTGTATGCCTTGTCTTTTTACAGTTCACACAACTCGTGGAACTCTGAAAGCTCGGATTCTGAATCCGATGATATTGAAAGCAGGAGACCCCCACCTAGTAAATCACTAAATAGACGCGCAGCACAGAAGGCAAAGGAAAAAGCCAGGACAAGAAAGAAACAGATCTCAGAATCATCTGAAAATTCCTCTTTCGACAGCGATGACAACAGAAGGTAACGTCACTCTTTTATGCTTGAAAATATATGCCAATACATTGAATGTTGTATCATAAATTCGTATGCTACAGGCAAGTTACTAGAAGAACAGGCACAGCCGTTAGTTATAAAGAGGAGAGCGAAGAAAGAACTGACAGCGAAGATCTGGTGGAAGTTGACGAAGGTAGTACTGCGACCGCAGAACCCGATAATGCGGAAACAATTGAACGAATTTTGGCGCAAAGGGTTGGTAAAAAAGGAGGTTGGTGTTCAGGAAGATTATATAAGTCAAACATTCATGTATAGTTACTCGAATATATATTATAACGTGTCTTTCTTCAGTTACGGGGAATGTTACAACGATATATGCCGTCGAAGAAAATGGAGACCCCAACCCAGAAGATTTATCCAACGAAGAAGTTGAAATTCAGTATTCGATTAAATGGAAAGGATGGTCTCACATACATAATACGTGGGAGTCGGAGGAATCTTTGAAAGCACAAAAAGTAAAAGGATTGAAGAAATTAGACAATTTTATTAAGCGAGAACGAGAGATTCAGCAGTGGAGGGATTACGCTGGCCCTGAGGATATAGACTACTTTGAGTGTCAATTAGAACTGCAGCAGGATCTTCTGAAAAGCTATAATAATGTCGAACGAATCATCGCCGAGTATAATAAGCCTGACTCGGATCATCCGGATTACTATTGTAAGTGGGAAAGTTTACCGTATGCTGAAGCTACTTGGGAGGATGGAGCATTAATTGTTAAGAAATGGCCAAGAGAGATAAAAGAATTTCGCGACAGAGAAGATTCGAAAAGAACGCCTAGTAAACATTGCAAAGTTCTTAAATCGAGACCCAAGTTTCATCAATTAAAAGGTCAACCAGAGTATATGGGAGAGGGACGAGATCTGACCCTTAGAGACTACCAAATGGATGGTTTGAATTGGATGATCCATTCTTGGTGCAAAGAGAATAGGTACGCCATCGCCTTTAATGGACCGGAGTTGCGTTTGGTGCCATAACTTACGAATGTTGTCTTGTCTGGTTATATTATACTCTAACGATGTTATTTATTTACAGCGTTATTTTAGCCGATGAAATGGGTCTTGGTAAAACAATACAGACCATATGCTTCCTTTATTACTTGTTCCATACGCACCAGCTCCACGGGCCATTTTTATTAGTAGTTCCTCTTTCAACAATGACTTCCTGGCAAAGAGAAATGTCACAGTGGGCACCAGACATGAATTTCGTCACATATTTGGGTGATGTTACTTCCCGTAATGTTGTACGTACTATTCTATCGTATCAGCGAATCGATCGATTATACACATGTATGTCGCGTACATTTATTACATTTTATAACCATTCTTTCAGATTAGAGAGTATGAATGGTGTTATAGTTCAAAGAGGTTAAAGTTTAATGCCATACTAACGACGTATGAAATAGTACTTAAAGATAAAGCATTTCTGGGTGCCTTAAATTGGGCCGTGTTGTTAGTAGACGAAGCGCACCGATTGAAGAACGACGATTCCCTTTTATACAAAGCGCTCGCCGAATTTCATACAAATCACCGCCTTCTAATAACTGGTACACCATTACAAAACAGCTTAAAAGAATTATGGGCCTTACTACACTTCATAATGCCTACTAAGTTAGTTAATTTTATATAAGTATATTACCGTCCATTATACGTCGCGCATAGAATCAATACCGAGAGAAGTTGTAAGACGAGCATTTCATGTTGCTATCGCGTTTGTCCGATCTAGATCATTTGTGTTTCTAATAATAGATCTCTCCTCCCGTAGATTTAATTCGTGGGAAGAATTCGAGAAGGAGCACGATAACGCGGCTCAAAAGGGATATTCAAAGTTGCACAAACAACTGGAACCCTTTATCTTACGGCGCGTTAAAAAGGACGTGGAAAAGTCATTGCCCGCTAAGGTTGAACAGATCCTGCGAGTAGAAATGACATCTTTGCAAAAACAGTACTACAAATGGATATTGACTAAGAATTACAATGCATTGCGGAAAGGCGTTAAAGGTTCGACCATGACGTTCCTAAACATTGTTATCGAGTTAAAGAAGTGTTGCAATCACGCCTTCCTCACGAAACCCACCGAATGCGAAAGAAGGGACACCACCGAGGACTATTTGCAACAAATAATTCGCGGCTCCGGCAAATTGGTGCTTCTCGATAAATTGTTGGTGAGATTGCGTGAAACCGGTCATAGGGTACTAATATTCAGCCAAATGGTCAGAATGTTGGACATTCTCGGTGAATATCTGCAAAAGAGACATTTTCCATTCCAAAGATTAGACGGGAGCATAAAAGGGGAGTTACGAAAGCAGGCGTTGGATCATTTTAATGCAGATGGATCGCCAGATTTTTGTTTTTTATTATCAACAAGGGCAGGTGGCCTTGGTATTAATCTGGCCACTGCCGACACAGTTATTATTTTTGACTCGGACTGGAATCCGCAAAACGATTTGCAGGCGCAAGCTAGAGCGCATCGTATTGGACAAAAGAATCAGGTATTCGTTGCTTTATAATGATATCGCGTTACTTTTAATTCGATTGAATAATTTATTACATATATTCTATGTAAATTAAAGTAATTTAAATGCAACGTCAGACTAATTCTCTACGTTCTGCGCAGGTAAACATTTACCGATTGGTGACGAAAAATTCAGTGGAGGAGGAAATAGTGGAGAGGGCGAAACAGAAAATGGTTCTCGACCATCTTGTAATCCAACGGATGGATACAACTGGTCGAACAGTATTAGACAAGAAAAGTGCAGGGACCAATAATAATCCATTCAATAAAGAGGATCTGAACGCTATTTTAAAATTCGGTGCTGAAGATTTATTTAAGGATGAAGAAGACGGAGACGAGGAGCCAACTGTAATTTTTCTATTCAATTTAAACGGTTCTGAATCAAATCTGTTTAAAAAGACGAAGAAACTGAGGTTTTATTGTTTCTATGTAATTAGTGCGACATTGACGAGATTTTGAGGAGAGCGGAAACGAGAGACGAAGGACCTTCAACAGTGGGAGATGAATTGTTGTCGGCATTTAAAGTAGCTAGTTTCGCTGCCTTCGAGGAAGAATCTGAGCCTGTCAATCAACCAAACGACAATGACGATGAAAGTAAAGATTGGGTAAGTTTCATTCACTCCTCCCATACAAAAAAAATACCTCACCTGTTTCATGCATTATTGGATTTATTTCAGGCGGAAATTATCCCAGAAAATTTCAGGAAAAAGGTCGAGGAGCAAGAAAAGTCGAAAGAGATGGAAGACCTGTACTTGCCGCCGAGGAGTCGAAAGACGTTGCAGCAGATTAATCAAAGTGGGGAAGGTATGCTGTGCCACGGATTATTTTTAATCGTTTTATAAAGTTGATCGCGTAGCTTGAAGATTTCTTTTAATATGAAGGAAGGGGTAAGAAAAGAAAGAAGGCGTCCCCTGACGATAGCGACGAAGTCGATGAATCTGGAAGCGAAGCTGAAGGGAGCGATGATGAGCGTCCTAAGAAGAGAGGTAGACCGAGGGTGACACCGCGAGAAAATATAAAGAGCTTTACTGATGCAGAAGTATGTGAGAGTTTTGTTACAATTTAGTAGCGAATTCAGACTGGTTAAAACAAATGTGAATTCTTTTAACTCGCAGATACGAAGATTTGTTAAAAGCTACAAGAAATTCCCTGCGCCATTGAAACGGCTAGACGATATCGCGGCGGATGCCGAGTTGCAGGAGAAGCCGATGTCGGAATTACGTTTCTTAGGAGATCAGTTGAGGAGCCGATGCGAAGCTTCTCTGTCCGAGTTCGAGAGTACCGCGAAGGAAAATAAGGGCGAAGAAGAGGGCAAGGGCCCTGGTCGTAAAAGAGGCCGAGGTCCTACATTTAAAATCGGTGGTGTTATGGTTAATGCGAAATCTTTCTCCACTGCTGTAAAGGAACTTGAACCCTTAGAACAGGCTTTGCCATCGGAATCTGAGCAACGGGCCAATTGGCATCTCGACATCAAGTAAGCATTTACTATAGCTAGCAATCGACCGTATGTATTCGATGTAATTCATTGCTAATCACTATTATAGATTGAAACCCGCGAACTTTGATTGTGACTGGAATTCCGAGGATGATGCTAGATTATTAAGGGGCATATATCAGCATGGTATGGGCTCATGGGAAGCAATAAAAATGGATAATACTTTAAAGCTTGGTGACAAAATTCTCCCAAATAGTAAGCTCCATTTAAAGAAGATAAACGCTCGCGCCGAATACCTCTTAAAAGTACTGAAGAAACAAATCGATACCAAACTAGGAGTGGTAAGGAAATATTTCACTTCAACAGTATCTCCACAAGGAAACCTCCTTTATATATTTGCTCTATCCTAACAGGGTTACGTCTTTATCCCACAATCAGAATATCCATTTAAGGTAATTTCCACGTCCCCAATTGTCCTTCCTAATCTTCACGTAGAAGTATAGTACATGCTCTGTCCTATTACGTCCTATGGATTTTATCTTTGTACAACGTGTATATTTCTAATCATAGCCGAAAGTAAGAAAACCAAGGAAACCAAAGGAAGTAAAGACTGCGATTACGAAAGAAATTATAGAGGAAAACGATAGTTCGGGAGACGAAAGTGGTAAAACAAAGACCAAAGTTGAGAAGGTAAATTGAATATTTATTTGAGGAATATCCAGTTGAGAAGGAATATTTGAATTTTTAATGTTTCTTTCACGAAAGCTATCTATAAAGAAAGAAGAGGAGGTTGTTGTGAAGAAGGAAATTAAAGAAGAAGTAGAAGATGTGCCCGAAGAGAAGAAGAAGGAGAAGAAAACTAAAAAGGAGAAAAAGGAGAATAAAAAGGCTAAAAAGGCTAAACAAGCTGCCGGTCCCATGCATTTCACTGCTAACAATGAACCGAGAGCTCTTGACGTTCTCGGAGATCTCGATCCTTCTATATTTAACGAGGTTCTTGTTAATTGCTTCTATCGTTACATGTCGCTCCTATTAAACACGAAAGGTAAATCATATTTTCGTATCTTTTGTTCTACAGTGTAAAGAAAAAATGAGACCAGTAAAAAAGGCGCTCAAAGCTTTAGATAGGCCTGATCAATCTTTGAGCGAGGCAGAGCAAGTCGCCCATACAAGACAGTGTCTTGTTCAAATCGGAAATCAAATTAACACTTGCCTCGAAGAGTACAGGGACCCTGAACAAATAAAAGAATGGAGGAGCAATTTATGGTATTTCGTGTCTAAATTCACAGAGTTCGACGCGAAGAAGCTTTACAAGCTATACAAGCATGCCACGAAAAAGGGAGGCGAGAGCAACACAAGTGCCACGTCGAGTCCAGAAAAGAAGGAGGAATCGAGTAACGCCAAGGTATTTTAGAGCTCCTCTTTTCATTCTTATTTCCAGGCTACTTCCGGCATCACGCCAGAGAACTTATCGAAACATTATCTTTTATAGAAGCATACAGATAAAACTCACGAGAAACATATCGATAAACAACAAATAGAGACTAGTAAAGAAAGTAGGTTACAAAAACGTAGGATGGATGACATGGAAGAGAATTCAAATAGCGGCACACCAAATAAAAAGCATTTCTCGGCCCTATCTGCTGTGAGCAGTATCAGTAATACGTCCGCAGTTACTATCGGTGCTATTACTATTACTCCTATCACGTCGACACCGAATTCTACGTCGAGTACCACTAACAGCGTGGATACGCCGCGGCACAAAGAGAAGGAGTCGAAACACAAAGATGTAAAAAGGGACAGGGAGCGTGACAGAGAGAGAGACAGAGCGCACAGTGATAGGAGTATGGACAGGATGAGCGGTGGGAAAGATGAGAGGATAAGAAGAGACAGCGGCGGTTACAGCATAAGTGGACATTATAGTGGCAGCAGAGACGAGGACCATTGGGTGTCCCGTGATGGTAGAGACATTCGGGACGGAAGGTATACCTCTATACGCATAAACAATATCCAGCCCCATACATTTTAATGCAACTCGACAATTTATAGATTCGGAGACCACAAACGTGATCGTTTCGATTCCTACGGGCGCATGTCCAGTGGCTACCACCGAGATAGAGAAAGAGAACGCGATCGCGGCATGCACATGAACGATAAAAGAAGGTATGTTATTGGTAGACCTTTAGTGAAATTAAATTTCATAAAAATTGGTGTTCAGTGACTATTACAGATATCCATCGGGACCACCGAGTTACGGGTATGGTCCAGGCGGTTACGGTGGCGGCGGTGGTGGTTACCCTCCGTCCGATATCCCGCCGAGTCATTTTAGAGGTCGAGGCTATCCAGGGGAGGGTTACCCCAGCGACTGGCGGCCGAACAAAGATTATAGGCGAGATTATGATAGAAGACCTCCTCCGCCAAATGCTAATTCCTAGTGCTCCTTCCTTGCCACCGTTCTCGAATGTGTCGTTGAACGGCTGTAAGTCCGTCGGAGCCTTGTGTTTTACCTGACTGAGCACTGTACATTATGCTCGCTTAAACATGGCTATACGCTAAATTCTTTACACAGTTTACTCTGTGATTTAGTACCACTCGTGACTTGTACCTATGTATAAAAAAAAATCTATTCCAATGCTTACTTAATATGCAAATAATTCTACCATGATCGAACGATCTTTTTAAGGAGAGGTTATGCAGAGATAACGAATCGACGCATATTATTAGCGTAGAATTAATGATACTTTTTTTTCTTTTCTTTTCTTTTACACGAGATCGGGTTTCTTGCAAGACAGTGATATTGAATTTTTAAGTTTGTATTCATAATACTTTGTCACACGGTGAGGAATTATGCTCGCGTATTCGAATCCGTTTTATTACAGTGCAATTATTAGCAAGATTCGTCTGATAATGAACTATAATCAAATTAAGGTTTCTATTTTTTTTTCTTAGTGTATTTTACTACGTGCAACGTTGAAATTCGTCATTTAAAATTGTACGCCTTCCTAAATCGCATGTAAAATATTTTGCATTTTCGATACTGATCATGTATGTTCGATAGGTATTTAGAGCTTGTATACATTTAGTCGATATTCCCGACTATAATATGTTTCAAACATGTCTTCAAACATTTACGATTGATTTGTAGCTTCAATGATTTATCTAACACTGATCAATATCTTATTGCACTGCGATAGATACTAAGTCGTCAGCGGTTTACTTAATACAATGGTGTCTGTAAAATTGTACAAATTAGTCGACATTATATAAATTTTTCTATCAGCCGAAACTCCACAAAAGAAAGAAAACCTTGCATCGGAAAAGAAATATTGGTGTGGTAGTATGTATCTCTTCGTCGTCGTGGTCGATGGTATACGCAGTGTACATGATCCACACTGTCTCGATACACATGTATTTATTGTAAAATTAGAAACGAAATGACAAATATGATATTTGACAGCAGATGATCACATTCTCGATGAAAAAAAAATGAACAAAAGGAGGAGACGTATAATATTAACTTTCTTCTCTTTTATAGGAATTTATACTTTCGCGATAGAAAGAGGTAGGCGAGAATTCTATTTTTGCGTTCGTTCTTTCGAAGTATCATAGTTTTGTATCCTATCCGAGAACAGATGTGAGATATTGTAAATATTATATAGTATAAGGCCGATAGTTATATTCGATGTATATTTAACTCTGGAGTTACTGGGATTAGTATTCTGCTTTCTTGTAGAAAGGAATAAACAAAAAAGACTAGCTCCCTCAGTTTTGCTTCAGTTAAGAACGATTGAATATAACTATAATATCGTAATTAAAACAGAAGGTATGAGTTTTTAATTATCCAAACGATCAATATCGCTGAGAGAGTATTAAAATATTTCTCTATTAAGTCGTAAATTAAGGTAAGGATTTGTAAAGCGCATAAGTTTCTGCGAGAACTTTGTATTTTGTCGTTTATCTATTTAGGATGCTGCAAGCGATACCGATTGCACTATATTTCCGTAACAAACACATCTGCGAATTTTATATATCCTGTGAGAGTAATGAAAGTGGTAAGCTTTTTGTATTTACGCAGTAATTATTATCTTTTCTCTCTCTCTTTCTCGAACCTAAAATCATAGTTACGCGACTAGTTGTTTCGCGAGATAGCGTCACTTTACTTTTCATCGTCCGAAAATTGACTTCTTGCATAAGAACAATATGCCTTTATTGGGCTGTAAAAACAAGACGGGCGGGGACAGGGGGGAAAAAAGGAAAAATTATTTTGTAGATTATTTTATTCATAAGAAGCGAATTAATCAATATAGTAAAAAAAGTTTTACAATTTTTAGCGTGCATTTCTGTAAATAATAGGATATTGTGATGAATATCATCTGGCCAAGACAGGACAGGACAATTACGTGCGGACTACGTTATCCTGGTTATCCATACTTTTTGTGTCTTACGCGCATACTTACGGAGAAAAAAAGGTACATTGAAATCACACTCACAATAGAAATCTGCTAGCTTAGGTTTTTAATTGCAAAGTGATATTCTAAACAGTGAGCTATTTATAATTTATTACTAGCCAATTACAGACCGTGAGTAATAAAACAGGAGTATGTTGTAAATATAAGAGAATGAAATAAATGATGTAGTAAAAAAAATACTTCAATATCGTATGATTTAACAACTTTAAATGCTTTATTACTTTCGAAGATGTATAGTATTTTAATCGCATCCCAAGCATTCGCCCGAGAAACCGCGGATAATAAGTCACCGATCTAATTGTTCACTATATAGAACTGTTTCTCATATCCATGTCACGGACGCAAGCAATAAACAAGGTAATTTAAAACGAATTAATTAATGAATAACGCATAATTATGCTTCGCGAATAGGTAACGTGATTCGTTTGAAATTCTAACATTGTGAAAATAGTTGTTTTAACAGAATAGAAGTTTAATAGAAATATTCTTTAAATCGTAACAAATATTTATGAGTACTAATGGATCTACGTATCCATTAATACGCGACGCAAATTAAATGCAAAGAGCTCAAGGTAAAAAGATGTTTATCGTTTCACTTGGAATATGTAGTTACTGAAAAAAGAAATTATATTACAAAATATGCAACATTGCCAAGTTTAGTATTTTCCCAGCGACGTGACGGGCATGTTCAGTTCAGTTCAGTTTTATCCTATCGACTCGCCGGTCAAAAGACGCAATTGAGAGGAAGAGAGAGAGAGAGAGAGAGATAAACTTCTCTAACTTTAGCACTGTTTAGCACTGCTACATAGTCTGGTACGCATCAGGAAAGAAGTCGCAATTCACTTCCTTTATAAGGTACGTACTTAGCGAATACAAATTTCTGATGGTTCGGTTGATTGTATACTAATGCAAAACACCAGGGTCAAACTTAATTGCGTCAGAAGTAAAGTACCGGCAAAGTGACAGAATAATTCGGCACGTAAATATATATAAAAAGTTCGAGAGTTGCAATTCATTTGGAAGTGTATAAGGCTCGTATAAATAATACGCTACGTATATTCTGAAAATTCTTTATTACTATCATTGCCATTTACAAAATTATTAAACAACATATAAAACATAGACATACATATGCATATTTCTAATGGATGATTTCCTGCATGACGTTCGCATAAAGCCTGTTACAGTGGGGTCACAAAAGAGACTGTGTAACTAATTAACGGTACAATTAGTCGAGACTTTCTACATTATCGTGTTTAATAAGTGACAGGCATTTGTAAGAAATATATTTATAGTTCATTTTTGAAAATATGAAATATATATTTGTGGCAACTTTATAATTTATTAATATTTATAGATACTGTCATCATGGCGACCGATAGATTAGATTTCGTGATATTTGGCGCTACGGGTTTCACTGGAAAATATGCTGTGAAAGTAGCTGCTGAGTTGTCCAAGGAGAAGCAATTAAAGTTTGGAGTTTCTGGTCGTAGGAAGCAAGCGTTGGAGGCAGTCGTTAAAGAATTCGCACCTGATATCGGTACGATCAAACTTGGTTCTTGCAGGGTGGACTCTTCCCTTACGAATGTTCATAATTTAGCAGCACATTACGTTTACATTTCTTTCAGAAAATGTACCTATAATAGTTGCGGATTTAAAGGATGAAGAATCTTTGAAGAAAATGACAGAGCAAGCTAAAGTGCTCGTTAACTGTTGCGGTCCATATAGATTTTATGGAGAACCAGTTGTTAAAGCATGCATCGCGACTCGTACTCATCAGGTCGATGTCAGTGGTGAACCACAGGTCCGAATTATAAATCTACACGTTCTGAAATGTATTAACTGTACGCGTTACTTTGTATTAGAATTTTTCAAGCATTCTCGTTTCTCGCTCTTATTACAGTACATCGAGAGCATGCAATTGAAATACGACAAGGCAGCGCAAGACGCTGGTATTTTTATAATAAGCGCTTGTGGATTCGATAGTATACCGTGCGATCTGGGCATAATTTTTGCGCAACAGAAGTTTGATGGCGATGTCAACGCCATTGAAACTTATTTAAACTTTTGGTCGACTACGAAAGCTAACGACGTTCTGCTACATTATGGCACTTACGAATCGGCTGTTTATGGTGTGGCCCATTCCAATGAGTTGCGCGATCTACGTAAAAAGCTGTATCCTGAGAGATTGCCATCATTTGGGCCAAAGCTAAAGAAACGGTTAGAAACAATAATAACCAGCATGCGCATAGAGTGTTTACCTTTTCTACTATTACCAATATTTATTTCAGAAGCCTGATCCATCAATCCCCTGTATCCAAGGGTTGGTCTATGATATTTCCAGGAGCTGATAGCTCCGTGGCTATGCGCAGCCAACGATTCTTATACGAAACGTGCAAACAAAGACCAGCGCAAGTTAAAACATACGTTACATTTAGGTAAGATCCACACACAGACTATTGTCGAGCCGTTTGTAGTTCTACAATTTTAAATCGAATGTGCATTCCGTGCTAAATGATCTCTAAAATTTCTTAATAACAGGTCCCTTTTCTCTATACTGGTAACCACTGTTTTTGGTTTGCTTTTTGTTGCATTGTCCAAATGCGAATTTGGTCGTAACTTACTACTGAAGGTATACCTCCTTTGTAACAGAATATTTTGCATTACCGCACCACGAGATCACGAAGTAACTAGCATTCACTTTTTCAACATCTTTAGTATCCCGCATTTTTCTCCGGTGGGTGTGTAAGCCACGAAGGTCCTAAGCCGGAGACTTTGGAAAGTAGCCGGTTCTCCATTACATTTAAATCACAAGGCTGGACCGAGAAATTGGCTGAACCTACTGACATGCATAAGGATCCGACAAATAAAGTGCTAATCACCAAAGTCAGTGGCGCTGACCCCGGATATAGTGCTACGTGCATTATGCTATTGAGCTCTGCCATAGCAATTCTCAAGGAATCCGATAAAATCCCCGCAAAGTACGTTTATGTATTTTGTTTTGCAAATACAGATTACAGATGCTTTCCATTTGCCATTCGACGAAACTAATTCTTTCGTTTTATTGCTTTAGGGGCGGCGTTCTACCTCCCGGAGCTGCATTTGGCAAAACATCATTAATCGAGGAGTTAAATAAGAAAGGGATAACATTCGAAGTTGTTCATGCTACTGCTGAAACATAAAGTACTTCATACATTTGTGCGTGTAACTTTGTTGTATATGGTGGGCATGGGAAACAGGGATTCTGCATTTTGGTTGCTTAACTATATTCCACTAGGATACTAATATTTTCATTTTTGTAACTAATATTAATTGTCGAGACAAATATTTTTTTAGAGAACTATTTTTATCTCGGTAGACGCATTTAGAACCATCTTCAGAAAGGTCCATATTTTCTATTTATGTAACGATGAAGACTGTGTAACGGGATAGTACCAATAGCATTTGTTTTATGGGGACATTAAAACCCTCCCCATATAATTTCCTCCTCAGTTTAGTGATATTGTAGTTTTCCCAATTGGAGACTCTGATAAGTAAACGAAGTATATCAGCTTGCACTACTAAATACAAATATTTACAAAAGAAAAAAACGTGAAAAGGCTTACTACTTACTAATACAAACTCATGTTAGGTTTTTTTTCATACTTAAACTTACGCCACAGAATTTACATTTTTCGAGGATATTAATTGCTACCTATAATTTTCATATTTTATAAGTGTTAATTGCATAAAATGTTTATCCTTTTGCAAAAGTTGGTAACGTGAAAATGTATTTAGCTTTCGACAAATGATGCTGATACCAAGTAGGTTTATTCATGATTGAAAGTAAATACATTTCGCATGATTAACGCACATTATCTAAATGGTTATATTTATAATTTATGTGTAAGTCAAAGATAAAACTATTTCATTATGTAATACACTGTAATCTATGTTAATAATTTATATTATATTTTGAATAAACTGCATTCTTTCTGCTATGAGAAGTCTTGCATTTATATTTAAACTCGCCGGTGATTTTTTTCGCTTGTTTAATCTACGAATCTCAATTTTTTTTATGTCGGTGCCTCATTATTTGCCGCTACGGCCGTGTAATACGCGACGTTATTCTTACATGTCCTAGGCTGGCATTGACGTGTTTAAACTTTTTTTTCAAGTTCTCAAATCGTAATCTTTAGTTACCTACAGCATCTCATCATCCATAATTTAAACAATTCAATAGTACTATTACTAAAATAAGCTAAATTGGCTATTTCTCTGTGTATAGCAACAAGGAGAGGTGTTGATTTTGCTTCTGTACAATACGCGGTTCTATTCACGTAGGTAGCAACTAATTATAAGACTATCGAAGTCAGTGTGATACTCGCATCGTTTAAGTCAATTTTTTAACATTCGTTGAAATTATAGCATTTTACAAAATGTGTACTTCACTCCTCATTAACTAATCAACTCTTTTAATTTACACCACATTTAGATTAAACGATTCGTATGATACTCAGTAGAGTAACAGTACCGGACAAAAGTATTGGGACACACTTTAAAACAGAATAACTTTTTAAAAATGGTCCAAACGACTTGAGTTTATTTGAGAAGCTAGAAGGAGTAGTTTACTAGGTGACATGTTTCGTTGTTTTGAAAAAATGCAATTGGTAGAGAAAAGCGGAGAGAAAAGGTCGCTTTTTCAACTTTTTTATCGGAGCCTGTAATGAAAATTTAAAAATCCCGTTGTATATATGCAGAAAATTTCATCGAAACTGGTTGACGTAGGTATAAGCTACAAACAATTAAGAGTGATTGAAATCACAGTTTTCCGCCTATAATTGTAATAAACATAAAGCTTTTACATATTTCGATACCTGTCGCAAACATGTTGTCCCTAAAATGGCTACTCATTAATTATCAACGGATGGTAATACGATATTCGTCGTTGTAACTAAATTCCACTTTGTTCCGAATGGAATGGATCAGATACAAATCAATAAACAGAATCACATACGATCCGTAAGTTCATCGCGATCGCCCAGGACACGGTGAATACCATGAAAGTCTCACAAATCTCAATTTTTTATGACCGTTGGAACAGAACATACACATTTCTCCGTGTCACTTCTCCCCGTATCTATTGCATCTTTTTTTATTACACGCTCTCGATATCCTGCCACTCTAGATATTTATATTCCGAGCATATTGAATGTCAACGCAGCGATATTGGAAGAACGATATCCAGTGTCTGCGCAGGGTGAAGCGTGAATGTAAAGTACTAATATCATGTGTCTGTGAGGGTAAAACACGCGAGTAGAGTAGATAGAGTAGACACATATATGGTTATTGTATAGAGTTTCTGGTTAGCTTGACACCGTCGTACAGATGGCACTCGAAATGCAAATCTCAATGATATCTGTCTTTGTTGACATAAATGAGGATAGGATAACGTAGTTAAAATTGAACCAAATCTAAATTCTGGATCAAGCCACACGTGCGAGTAATATAACTAGCCATACAGAAGTAATTAATAAATGGCACCAGGATATTACTATAGATAATCATGTTGCAAGAACTTACGTTGAAACTATTCGTCTTCTGTTAATCTGTTATTGTTATCAATACCCGAAAGCACGGCGGTCGAAAGAGTTACGCTCCGCTAACTCCTAACGCAATGCGGAAGAGATATTCGTCTTTCACTTCCATGGCTACGGAAAAACGCGTCACAGATTATTCGGGGTAGATGGATTCCTCGTGCGCCTATCATCGTACGCTCCTACAACGTTGATTTGCTCTCGGCCTCGGATTCTTTGCCGATATACACAATACCACGCTTTTCAGCGCGGTCGCCTTTCCTTCTGTTTTTCTTCCTTTTCAACTGGATTACGTACCAATGCAAAACCACTTCGCGCTGGTTTAGATCCCAGCTAACGTTAATAAAATCGACACGGTGGTATTTCGCTTTGCAGATTCCGCAAAGCAACATTAAAATCGAGATCTTATCGTCTAACGTGCTCGTTAATTAAGCACTTACTGATATATGCACGTGTCAACGAGAAGCTGTGTGCATTGTGCATTGATTGCAAGTAGCGAAGGTCAGTCAAACTCGGGCGAGTTTCAGTAGTGCGACTAGGAATACGGGACGCGAGCCCCGTCGATACGGCTTTCCGCGCTTTTATGCAGCTTGATAGATACGTTAACGTGCGATGGAAAGCAACGCGATTCGATAACCGTCCTCCTTACCGATCGCGTAACCTGAAGCAAAGGGTTCGCGCTCGAATGTCCATTCATTATCCCGTGGCATAAGGAAGTATTTAAAGTTTCCCTTTTTATGCTCCAACGGTACACGTTGAGCATGATTCATTATTAACGTGCCTGTAAAAAGACACCGCTGTCGGTGTTTCGAGAGCATGACACGATTAAATAGTACGTACACCGTGAAGCCGTGGCGGGCAGAAGGAGCGAGAAGAGGGATCTAGATCTATTATTACGGAGTATAATAGATCCACCGTAACTTCCATCGCTCCACTCTACCTGCGAGTCCTTTGTAACCTAATAGCCCCGCCGGAATATCACGATAACCTTATCGACGTTTAAACTTAATTACTGCAACAGGGAGTGGCCAGTTGACGGCCGCCATCATCACTTTAATCACTAATGGCACCTATTAATTGCCTATAACAACAGGTGCATATAATGGATCGCCGATATTACGTTAGGGGGCTATCTTCCGAGACGCGTGCGTATCTGTTGACTACGCGCGATCTTAAATACTGCACGTGTATTTCTGCACTTTCATTCGCTGGATACACTCATCATAAATTTCCAGGAGATGCATTAACTTCCCCGAAACACGTGATGCAAACAAATGAGCTTCTCTTTAACTCCGCGATTTCTTCTGTACCCAACGCGTATATGACTCATTAAACGTATACTCGGGAAGCCGAGCGCGCAAGGTGGATTAAAAGAAGGAAAAGGGAAATGTTGGAGAACCGGTCTCTCGGGAATCACAATGACGTAGATTCTGCCTGGCGAATTCTGAAAAAACTCCACGAGGATGTAGGCCTCCTTCTTGTTGCACCTAGCCTGCCTAATCTCTCATTATAGACATGCATTCCTACCGAATCGATTAACCCAAAACCGTGACGATCCCTTCTGTTTACGAAACAACCGATCGCCGTAGCTACCATACGCGAGCAACTAGCATCTCCGATGGTATCTGTCCTTCGACCTTCGCGTGTCGTTATGTCGCGAGAATCTGTCACTGGTACACGATTCAATTTTTTGTTGTCCCCCTCGCTATGCGATTACAAATCGTAATTATTTGTAAAGTACCTACGCTGAAAGCGTAACCGTGCCGCGCAGACCTCGCCGCGAATCAGTTAGACATTACCGGCTACGTTTTCCGCCAATCGGGGCGCTGCCTGTCGCATAAGAGCGCTCGTGCCCGTGAGTCGGTGAGTCCCGATATCACGCCGCGTAACCGACCGAAAGCTGGGTATTTCCCTCTCGAACGCTGTAGCGGGAGGATCGCCGGCTGGAGGGAGAGAACTCTCACGTATATCACTCTCACCGTCCGTTTTGCATTCTCCCCGATATATACCGAACGCGACGCGACACGCCGCTGGTCAGTCGCGTGAGATTGCTTTTCGGAGGGTCGTGTGCCGTCGATGTTGTGACGCAATCCTTTCGATCACGTCGCCTCTTATTGTTGCTGGATAGGTGAAACGAGGGTGGACGGGTAGAAGCGAGTAGGGAAAATAAAAAAAGGGAGAAGATCGTTCGGTGGCGCGAAGAGGGACAGACTCGCCGAGACAAAGGCGACGAGCACAGAGGGAGAGGGACGAGGACGGAAGAGCCATAGGGGACATTCGCACTCTCCACAGTCCCGTCGGTTCAGTCACACTGCGTCAGTCGACTGAGCGACTTCGCGGCCCTTCCTTATTTCGAGCTTGTTCGCCGCTGCCTCTATTTCCTCCCTTTTCTTTCTTCGTTTCTCCGCTGGCGTCACGCGTCACCGGCGCACGTTCCTATATCGTCTCGCTTCTTACGTCCCACTGGTTTTACCGAGCAGGCTTGTCCGCTCGAGCGTGTCTCGCGTAAGAAAGAGAGGAGCAGAAACGTCGGTGGACGTTCATCAACGACGACTGAGAGCACTGGACGGACCACCGCGGGGCACGCGTTAAACGGCTGATTAAATCCCGACCGACAGTAAGTTTCATCAAGCCACGACGCTCGAACCCGATTCGCTGAAACGTGCCCGTAGCGCGCTACACGCGCATCGATCGCGGATCACGTGGTGTAGAGGCGTGCGATCGTAACGCGCTTTTCAAACGTATCCCGTATCGCTCGCGATACGAAAAGGCGCGATCGTTTAAAGAACGAGTTCCCTTCCCCCTTGATCTGTACGAAAACGATGCTCGTCGTGGTCCGTGCTGGAGCACGATGGTTCTTTCAAGTATATATACTTTCAAGTACATAACCGTGGGCGAACCGCGCGCGTTTAAGGCAACGATGCCCCCATGGTAAATGCAAGTTTCCTTTCTTTCTTTATCCGTACGAAAATGATGCTCGTCGATATGCGCTAGGGAACGCTAGTTCTGTAAAGTGATCGCTGACAGCGTTAGAACCCTGGGCGCGATGATAAATACGTAAGTCGCCAGAGTGACGGTTATTGTCGCAATACCAGCTCGATAATGCGTTATTGTTAGGAGCCCATTGTCGCTGCTTAGTACCAACCCCAGCTCTTTCATCTACGTTTCTTTTCTTTCTCTTCGTTCCGCTAAGACGCTTCGAATCGATTTCCAGCTA
This sequence comes from Andrena haemorrhoa, assembly GCA_910592295.1. Classification (NCBI taxonomy): domain Eukaryota; kingdom Metazoa; phylum Arthropoda; class Insecta; order Hymenoptera; family Andrenidae; genus Andrena; species Andrena haemorrhoa. Next base: position 11,668,708 of record OU342944.1, on the reverse strand, counting down.
GATCGTCTGCCGGTACTTTTCTGTGACGGGAAGTGATTCGGAGAAACGGTGTCTAGTTCTGGAAGAGGCACAGGAAGACGGCCAGTCATGAACGGGGTTAACAATCAATGCGGGAAAATCAATGACTCGAGCATATACGACGGCGAGGATAATCGCGCGAATATGGTGATAAGGAAGCCAGTTCCTCTGAGAACTGTCTCCTGGTCGGACAGCGTCGAGGAGACCAACCTGGATGTGCCAGGGACGCCCAGGACACCGCGTACCTCTACCACGCCAGGTATACCGCGTAGGTTGAACCAATTATATTCTACGATTCATCCAATAGGAAATATACAGCGGCTTTTAACACTGGCGCGGGATTGTTGGATTGGATATCGGGACGAAGTATTATTCGTTGTTTAATCGTTTGGAATATAAATGATAGCCGTATATAATACACCAGCGAAGATAATTGAAATAGATACTAGAGATAAGTGCTACGCGATGAAAATGCTACGTGCTACAAAAAGTGGCGCGTCAGGCGGTCGCGGTTTCCTCAGTCGTTGAAATTTGGCGTGATTTACAGAGGCCACACGTTACAATAAAGTTCCGCCCGCTTTATTCGTCACTTTCATTGTTCTTGCTCGGGCGAGTCTATCGCCACGCATTCGGCCGGCATTTAATTTTATTTCGTGCACCGTTCCGCTATCGTTGAATCGGGCCGCTGCCCGTGAAAACAATTCGGGGAGTACTCGCCATAGTTCTCGTTTCCGGGTCAATCTTATCCGCTGATCTTAAAATGATAAAAAGCCTGGGAACCGTTGGGGTACAGTTATGATCGTACGTAACGCATAACTGTAACGTTACGAATGTAAGATCCTCGGCGGCTTGGCTATCGACTTTCCGTGGGAAAACGCCTTCTTCCTTAATTCGGCGGGAGAAAAGGAGGGAAACTCCGTCCTTCTATTCATCACGAAATCGACTCTTAAAGTGGACACTGTGTGGAAAAAGTCTCGCGACAGATGAATCGCGATTCATTTCAGTACAAGTAGCTTTCTTTATCGAACTCTCAACGGTACAGAAAAATTCTGAGGTCTGCCCCAAAGACTATTAAACATAATATCAAATTCCGAATACCAAAGAATGAATAAAATATCAAAAAGTAAAGAGAGAAGCATACTCCATCGCGATCTACTGACTGTACCGAGAACACTATATGCACAATCAAATTCCCAAATGAAACATTCACGACTGTCTCCCGAACTAAGTACACACGGTATCAGCCCGCTGCTAGATCCCCTGATTATTTTCAACAGATTGCGCTCGACGCGCAGATGGACACCGCGGAATCGAAATCCCCGAGAGTCTCCTATCGCGAAAACGTCGTTACTCGATTCAATTACGCGGATACGGTTCATTAGCGAGCGATGGCTTTACTCAGCTCTCTATCGGTGAATACGTCAGTCGCAGCCTCGGCGGCTGGACCCTTCCGCGCCCGCGAATAAAATCCGCGCGCGAGTCCGCAGCTCCGGATTACAGGCGCGTGCGCGACCCTCGCCGATCGGGCGTTATACAAGCGATACATGATTTCTACCAACGGAAAATATCGCTCGCCCGTCGCTCCTCCGGCGCTCGCTGTCTTCGAATCGTTATGCAACGAGTTCGGCAACGCGTGCCCCGACCTCCACGCGCGAAACGGAGAGGAGACGGGCGCGTCGCGGGCGATATCCCGTCGATCCTACAGATCCCGGGCACGGTCGATCGAATCGCTCCACCTTCATTAATACGATCGTTCGCGCGCGTTAGACGAACAGAGAAAATGAAGGGAACCGGTTCGAGGAATTCGTAATGAGCATCAGCGTTACGTTTCGTTGTCATCGATACCATTCTCTCCCGCGAGGGCGTAAGCGCAAATTGTAGGCACGATGCCGAGCGCGCTGGCGAATTGCCTTTTAAATAACGATCTATGAATCTGGAGCCTCGAACTCGCTTGGTCGTGGATCCAGTGAAGTTTCGTATAGCTCTTTGCGACGAGAGGCGAGTTAAAGGATACGTCGTAGCAGTCGGCGGAAAATTTATCGATGTTTACGACGACAGCGATTTAGACTGATCCGAAAGGGACACGGTTATCGTTACCACACACGGACGTATCTGCTTGACGCGAATCGTCCCGTCGCAATCGCGGGTCATCGCCAGCGATAACAACGTTATTGCTATTCGCACGCTCACTTTCCTATCCTAGCGAGAAATCGGAGCGGGCTTCGGAAGCGCGGCTGCGACGAGGGTTCTGAATGGGAATCGCGTGTCCGTGTGTTCCAAGCGCCTCGCGCCCATTGTACGTTACTGATAATGCGACACCTTGCGCGGCCTCGATAACGGTGCAACACCCTTCCGGTAGATAACGAAACGGTCGGTTAAGCGATCGACGAGTCTCGCGGGTATTTGGGTGGGTTGTTAAAAGGGCGAATATAAGAGTTGGAAATATTTCCCTTGTTCCCGCAGGTCATGAGAAATGCACGTTCCACCACGATTTGGAGCTGGATCACAGGCCGCCCACGCGCGAGGCGCTGCTCCCGGAGATGTCGCGGAGCTACAGGCTACTTTTGGGCTCCCTGGGCGAGGACCCCGATCGGCAGGGTCTCTTGAAGACGCCGGAGCGCGCGGCGAAGGCTATGCTGTTCTTCACGAAGGGATACGACCAAAGTATCGACGGTAAGTCAGCCATTCTTTCCTTCATCCCTGACCCACCAGGGTGAAGCGAAACTTGCCGGATCTATCGGGCGAGCGTGGCATTAGGAATAGAAGCGGAGGAGGAGATTTCACGAGAATTCTGAATAGGGAGGATAGCTGAATTAAATAGGAAGGCGCGCGATTCTGAAAGAAGTATCGAGCGATAGGAGGTACAAGCATCGAACTGGGTGTCTAAGCAGCTCCTCGAGGATCGCGGGAGCTTCGGTATGCTTGAGGAATATTATATAAAGGACACTTCTGCGGAAACGAAGTGACTCAGAGAAACTGGAACAAGGGGGACAAAAAAAATTCACGGACATTGTTTGAACGTTCTCTCGTAACGCAATGATGGTAATGTCGTCTTATATAAAAGGAGTTACAACTGCGTGGAATGTGCTAGTAACGTGTAAGGTCGGCTTCGACCGTGCATGTAGCACGCATCGCTCTGACTATTTATAATCGTCCACTTGGAAATCATCGGTTATCGCTTGATTCCAGGGAAAGTTACGCGAGTCTGTTTTGCTGCGATTGCAATTAACTGCAGCCAGCTCCGGCACGATCAACCCCGACTTTGATTCCGCGCTGCACGCATTGAACGAGCGAAGACGCAGGTTTTTTAAGCGACAAAATGAATCTACGGTTTATCGTTAGGAGTAAAGGAGGGGTCGTTTCTTAACCGAGATGTTATCGGATCTTCCGTTTATTAGAGATTAAGGAGAGCATTCGTCCGAATCAATTTCCTCGAGCGGCGTAAGAACCGAGAAATACGTGACGGCGGAATACACCTACTCGAGTAAAGTACGGCACTTTTCGCTCTATCTGTCGCAGCGTGCTCGAGACGTCCGTCGGAAAGAAAGAGGAAGACTTAAGGACAATCGAAAGAGAAAAAGAAGAGATCGTAAAGCTCGCGATATAAATGGGTCTCAGGGACGTGCAGCGGAGCCCGGGAAGAATACCTTTCACCTTTTCCTTCCATTTGTCCCGTACAAAGTACAGCTGCCACTGTCCCTACGCTAATTACCAGCCCGCGGGTGACGAAATAAAATGGAATCGAAACGTCGCGGCAGCCGACGATTGTACTCGGCTCGTTGCACCCAAATCTCAATTTATCGTGGTGCAATATTCTTTTATAATCTCGTCGCCGGACGCTTCAAGGTCATCGATAGTCCCCGAAGGAATCTTTCAATTGATTCGACGCAATCGCCTTAAGTAGCCCCCGCTATCTAATAAATAGCACGAGTCTGCACGTCAGGAGAAATACGCAGGGCAACAGCTACAGGTGGTGGTGAGAGGCTTTAATTCACTTCGACTTAATTCCCTCTCCAATGAAACTGCCCTATGGATAAGCCAGGTTAACGGCAATTCGACTCGACCCAGTGAATCTGAAACGAGTCGAGAGCCACTTTCCTAGAGAAAGCTTGGCCCACCCCCGTCGCTAACCACCCTCTGCAGCACTACCCGTGAAACCATACCACCTCCTGCTCCGACAATTTCTCTTCGGCCTTTCCTTCTCGTCGATAAGCTTACTCGAATTCCCACTGGAAATGTACACGTATATCTCGACCATAGAAGCATCTATTTAATGAATTTAAATACCTAAGCTCTTCCGCCGCTCTGAGCAAAAATGATTTCTATATATTCTTGTATATTCCTTTTGCAACGTAGGTGCTGGATAAGAGGGGATTTTTGAAATTCCAACCCGAAGGGGGTAAAAGGGTGCGAAATATGTTTTCTCGGACTGCTTATTATTTCTTAGGCCCGATTAGATATCACCTTGGTTTTTACTTACAAAGCTTGCCCACACAAATGCCTAAAAACCAGATTCAGCATTTGGTCTAATCAACCCTTAAGGGAGTGAAAAGGGGTGAAATGTGTTCCAACGGATTTTTTAAAATCTCTTCGGCCCGAGTTTGCTAGTTTAATTATAAAGTTCGATACTAAATTCAAACCTGTATTACCTACTGTTTCTACCGTTTTCTTTAAAAGATAGGACTTGTTGGCCCGGGGTCTATGGAATTGAAAGAGTCAATCGAATCCTGATCGCGTCGAGTCGTCCATATGAAAAATTGGAGTACTCTGTGCTCCCTTTGAGCCGCGCACAAAGGTGAAGGATAGATAGAAGGAAATTGCCCAGGCTTGGCGTTGGGGCGGGCGCGTGCGAAAATAGGGTAGTTTCGAGATTTATTTCTGTAGAGAAAGGGGAGACTTATCGCGGTATTATGCCACCGTATTAAGGGTGTCTCGATGGATCGTTTCTTTTCTCCATCTCCCCGGCGCTCCGGTTACGTATGGTGAAATACAGCTGGCCTGTACGCGGATCCGTGTTTCATCATTGTCGGTCATTGCGAAGGTGTTTCTTGTTAAGGTTGCCGTGGAAACCGTGGAGAGCACCCTCCATTACCTACTCACCGACACCCACCTACCACCGATCCATACCTACACTCCACCACTAGCACACGGGCTACAGTAAGTAGGTCAATATCGAGTAAATCACAGCCAGGATCTGCGAGGAGGACCTTAAACCCACGTGCAGGATGTTCTTTCGCGGAGCAATTTAAACGACACTGCTCCGCTATTCCTGTGCGTTTATACAGGCTCAGGCTTTCACCCCTTGGATTAAAATTCCTTCGCTTTATCCTCCACGCTGAGCAGCTACGTACATTTTACGATACCTACACGATCCAGCAACCGTTCTCCTCACCTTGAGGGTGATCGGAATAACTGAACTGAATCTTCAGTTCGTTAATAAACGTTCAAGTTTGTCATTATAATATTCTAGCTTTACTATTATATATAATACTAGCTTTGCCAGAAATTTAGATTTAGATTATATTAAAAAAAAATTTTTTTTTTTAGTTTGAGGCACATTTCGTGATCCCAGAGTTTATCGTTCGAAAGTTTTTAGGCGACAGACAAACACACAAACATATAATATTTCCGCTTTATATATTAAGATATTCTTTCGCTTTGCAGACATTATCAATGACGCGGTGTTCGACGAGGATCACGATGAAATGGTGGTGGTGAAGGACATCGAGATGTTCTCCATGTGCGAGCACCATTTGGTACCATTCTACGGGAAGGTCTCGATCGGCTACTTGCCCTGCAAGAAGATCCTGGGCCTCAGCAAATTGGCCAGGTAATAGAGAGTTTACTTTGTTAAAAGCAATGCCAGCTGGGGGCTGAAACTCCGGGCGGCGATGCAATTAAATCTCCCAGAGTCGGACGAGAATCGTCCGTGGATTAAGACGGGCAATACACCCTCGCAGAAGAGATGGGAATTAATTGGGCTCGTCTGTTACCTCGCAGTTAATCGAGCTGTCATCGTTCACGCTCCTTTGTCGCGCGGGGCCAATGCTGCCAGCACTTGACAGCGATATCATTCAGTTGAATCGTTGAATACACCCACGCCATTCCGGGCTGTATCGATTCTTTCGATCCCGAGACACGACGAAACGTAAATGGAAAGATAGCGCGCCCGCACGATACAATAGCTCAGATTCTCATGCAACGAATCTTTCTCTCTTTTCCTTAACCGCGTTACTTCGGCTAGAATGACCTTTCCTGAAGTGGCCGTGAGCCGAGTGCAGTACCGCGGGGCATGCTGATATGCCGGGTTGCACAACATCCAGATAACAAATTGCATCGGCCGTAGTCACGGCCTTGATCAAAGGAATATTAAAACGGGGAGGAAAAGAATACCGCGGTATCTGATCGTAGGCACGCCGATCACTTTCACGCGGACGCCAGGCGATCGACCGAGCGTCCGCTTACACGTTAAGCATCGCCCGCGGTGATCCAAAAACGGCGATCTCGTCGCGAACTTAACATCAGCCTTCGAACGGCTAAACTGCCTCGTAGATTCTCAAACATTCGATTCGGGGCCGAACGGTGGCCGTTCTCGCACCTCCTCGATTCCTTACGCCCCTCTCGCGGCCGAGCTGATTCACCAGACACGTGTGATCCTTTACAGAATCGTGGAGATCTTCAGCCGGCGCCTTCAGGTCCAGGAACGTCTGACCAAGCAGATCGCGGTGGCGGTGACCAAAGCCGTGCAGCCGGCCGGGGTGGCTGTGGTCGTCGAGGGAGTGTAAGTATCTTTCTGCTCGCGGACGGCCGACCCCGACGATTTCCCAAAGACGTTACGGCGTTGGGAAAGGATTTGAAATCGTATATCAAGCGTCGCGGTTCCGCACCTCCCGCGGTTTCGTTTCAACGCGCTCCGGGGCTTGAGCAATAGTTTTCGCAAGGACTAATCGCACGTAAGAACGCGACCTTGTGCTAATAAGGTGCTATCTCTCGCTGAAGAATTGTTAGCGCATTCTCTTGCCGGGGAATGCAACGTTCCCGAGTTACACGCGTGCCTGGTAATTGTAATTCCATCGCGCGACATAAACGAATCGATCGGCGATATCGCGGAAGGGCACGCGAGGCCTCGTATCCACGGCAAGCCGGGATTACCGCCGATCGGATCGGTATTAATATTAATCCGTCCGTCAATGGTAATTCCACTGATCGTCGTCTATAACCGTCTTAGCCAACTCGTAGGCGATATAACGAGCGAAACTGGTTCGACGAGGAGGGCAAAAAAAAGGAGGGCGTTGTTACATCGTAACGAAGGCCTTCGGAATCCTCAATGATGCTTCGATAAACGCGCAAGAATGCGAGACCGATAATTAGATCAATAATCGTGGCATGTTCTCAATGCTAATCACTCTGCTCCTTTTTTTGCATGAATTACCACTCATTAACAGGAGCAACCTCTACTTAATTGTACGTGAGCGAACGTCGTAGCGCGCACTAATTACAATAATCTTCGACTCTCGCGCATCAGATAACTGTACCCTCGACAGCGTGGATCATAAAAAAATTCAATGAGCATATAGTTAATTGGGTGATGTCCTCTAATCACTCTTGAGATATTCAGTTCTTTTAGAAAAAAAGCCTCTTCCAAGTCATACGATACGGTCGAGCCGCCATGCGCCATTCTCGCGTTATCATTTTCCCATCCATAACCATCGGTTACGTCTGCGTTTGAGTATGCGTAAAGGTTTAACGCGGAGACCAAGGGAGAACGGCGAGACATCGTTGGAAGCGATGAAGGAGATAAGAAATGAGGATTCACTTGGGTTGCTTGAAAATGTCATGATTACTGGCTACAAAATCGAATATCTCAAGAACGTCCTAGCATATACATAATTATATTCCTAAAACAAGTATATCGACGCGTAGCGAATCGATTGCTCCAGATAACGGTGACCGATTAATTATTCAACGTGCGGCAGCGTTGGTGGAATAAAGACAACGAAAGAAAACTGATGTCTCTATGTTGCAGGCACATGTGCATGGTGATGAGAGGAGTGCAGAAGATAAACAGCAAGACGGTGACGTCGACGATGCTGGGCGTATTTCGAGACGATCCAAAGACTCGCGAGGAATTCCTGAATCTGGTCCACAACAAGTAAACTTATCTGTACTACTCTTCGACACGATTCCTGTCCCAACGTTTCTGCCCTGCTGCTACCTCACTGCAAGAGACGTCCAGAAAGGAAGTCGATTCGGTGACGTGCTTGCCTGTACCACCCCCTTAATCATTCCGTAAGGAGAATTCTCTTTGCTCGATACAGGCCAGCGTGAAAAGAATAACTGCATGGCTCGATAGCGTCGTCGTAGAGCCAAGATAGCCCTCAGGATTGTCGAACGACGTTGCCTAAGGCGTCCTCGAACGGGGCGCTCTTAAACTGCTGATCCGAGTGACACAAAGACAATACGGTAGCTGCTTGCCGAAGCTGTGCGTGAGTTCTACGTAAACTGACAATAATTACTTCTGACAAAACGAGGGAGCAGCCACTTTCGTTTTTATCACGGAGTGCCCAGAACTTACGCACCGTTTCAGAAACGCGGCCGACGGCGGGGATGCTCGAGAAGATAGCCGATGCCTCTGATAATGCTTCTGAATATAGATTCGATAACATTGCCTCGCTGCTGGACCGGCTGTAACTATAATCGTTCGATTGTTATGCTTTATGGATACTTTGGTAGTGTTGCTAATGTATATTCGGGCGGAAGCATCCTTTGTCGAGCAGCCCCGTCGTCGGCGAGAGTCAAAGTAATTCCCTAACGAAGCTTCACGATCGGCGCGGACCGTACCGTCGCCGCGGGACACTTTCGGCAAGCCACCTCATATTAGCGACAATACATGTATTTTAAATTTATAACTAACTATCCCGGCCGCGAAGTGCCGGCCGCGACACGTGGCGCCGATCGAGAAACACCGATAACGCCTGTTATGTTGCGGAGGCGTGGATACACGCCGCGAACGGACGATAACGCTTTCGATTCCATTCTCCGTTCCGCGAATTGTAAAACGCCACAGCCATACGTTTTGCAACGCGGACACGCTCGTTGGTCTTACTCTGCGTTCAAATAACTAGTTCTTTATATGATTGTAATCTCTTTAAACGATTCTAACGACGGACCAAAGTTCTACGATGAAAGTAAGTGCTGCGACGCGCAACGTTCCAGCCATACATTGCGCGCCGGTAGTATCCTGGAAAATTCTCTGCAGCTCGTGCGACGAGATTTCTGTTAACGTGTCAGCTTTTCAACAATTTATATAATATCATTTTTACGGACATAATTGCCGGGGATATTCTATTCCAGTAAGCGATGGAGGATAATATTAGGTTTGTTTGGATGCTCCAGCATGAAACCCTTGGTGAAGTAATTTCTGTACTTAAGGAAGGTTTATCGTTGCGCATCTTACTTTGAACGTTCTGCACTAATAACGCCGCGTAGCGGCTGGATTATAGACACAGTTTCATTTTAGAAGCCTGCCCAGGAGTGAGAAACAGGACCGGGAGGTCAGTGAATGCGAAACATTGAGCTCCCGCGAAAACGTACAGACACCGACGCGGCTCGAGATATTGTATATCGACTATAAAGATTCAAATCGCTGCTCCGTAGATCCTCGATGCAGCCTCTGATTCTATTTTGCCACATTTGGAGACAATGAAACGATATCTTAATGTTATTTATGAGAATGAATGTTTAATATTTATAATATTTTTCTGACGATGTTATATAAAGTTATATTTATACTTTCAATACTGCGTCACTTTTTATCACCTTCGCGCTGTCGAACGTGCTCCAAATTCGGAGACGCAGAATTGCATTTGCGTCGCGTGAGTCAGGCGTCAAGAATACAAAGAGATCCCCAAAAAGCAGAGTCCATACGCTCCTGCAGACTTTCATAGCCGTGCGAAGGCTATTTGCAATTCCCATTAACGCAAACTTGTCCTCCTCCGCGGACATACTTCGATTTTTACGCTTCATTAAGGAAATGCGACGCCATACGTGGCATTTCATCGCGATGACGTATTCCACGAACGTCATCGAATTTTCCATTTGTTTAACACCATGCTATTGATCTTTACAATCAAACTGTTGCGTAGGAAAGACTTGGCAATGACGTTAAAACGAGTACCTGGAATCTATCGCACGGAAACGTGCAGCTTCTACTTTTCGAATGACTTGTTGCTGCAATGTATTAGAAACACCCCTCACTAGAAATCTGCTTTGCTTATTTGCATAGCGAGTTCATGAGTTCCCTGGATTATCCTCGAATAAAAGACCAAGCCAGCTGGTCACCTGCTGAATCTAGGACACCGCGGTATTTGGATCTTCTTCATCACGGGCGAGCCACAGACCCGCGGAACTGAAGTGTCGTTGGATACGTGGATGTTCCCAGTGTCACCCTGGTGGAGCAGGAAGACCATGCTGTTGTTCGACGGGGACTTTTGGTTTTTCCCCGCGGAGCAACAGGGGCTGGCGCAAGGTCGCTTCACGATGCAACAGCTCTGCTCTCGGGCGCCGTTTTTTGCGCTAGAGGTACGCTGGGTGACGCAACCTCTGGGCGTCGCTTCCCTTCTGCACGCCGCGATCGGTTCCCTGGGAATGAAACTTCGGTGAGTCAAGATCGGCCTCGGTTCGATTAGATACCAATCAAGCGAAATATCACGCTCTTCTCTGCCCCCCTTCTACATCGAACGCGAAGGATTATTGAAACCTGCGGGCATCCAAGCGTGATACGTAGGCCGTTGCCATTAAGTTTCCTTGTTTTTATGCTCGGTTCCACGTAGCACGCTCGCCTCGATCATGATTCGGCTCTTTTCTACTTTTCTAACAGCTACTCGATAGGGAGATAGGAAAAAACGCGAAATCTTACGCGACGGATCCTGGACAGGGCGCGCAAGGGGTGCAACAGGGGATGGGTGGACAGCGGAGGACCCTCAGTGCCTCGACGTTCAATGAGGAAACGCCTCGAAGCAGTGCCCGCTGGATCGCGTTCTCGTACTCGGCACGTTCCTTCACGATACGCTCGTTTTCTTTGCGAAGCCGTGCTATCTCGGCTTCAAGCTGCTCGAGTAGCATTTTATATTTCAGAACCATACAGTTTGCTGAAGCTTCAGAATAGACACGATAGCGGCTCTGTTATACCTCGATCTCCCGCCTCATCCTCTCCTTATCTTTCGCCATCGACTGAATGGCTGCGTCCGTGCAGATGATCTCCAGTCTTCCTCCAGTCTCCTGAACCTTCTCTCCGGTATCTTGAGTCTGGGTTAGGACGTCGGGACCAATCTTCGAATCTTCAAAGCTTTTGTCCTCCGTCTCTTCCTGCTGATCTTTCGTATCCACGACCTCTATTTCAGTGATCTCCTGTACTTCGGTTTGGGTGGCAGCCATTTCCCTCTGTAACAAATATATTTGCAATGAACGAATGCTCCGTAGCCTTGAGCACATCTACGAGGCAGAGGGGATACCCTTATCCCGGTCGAGCCTACTGCACAGGTTTTAAAACCCCAGAAGCCGTAGGGCCTGTTTTATAAAATATTATTGCCCCCGGAAAAGAAACTCACCTCGCGTTCCTCACAATCTGCCAGCTTCTTCATCAGTGCGGCGATCTCGCAAGCTCGCGCCTTCAGCTCTCTACGCAGGGCTTCGATGTCGTTTTTGCAAATGTCCAGCTTGTTTTGCACGATCCCGCTCCAATGTTGAATACGGCCGAGTATGTCGATGAACATCAGCTTTTGCAAAATTAATCATCGATTGCACGGAAGAAACGCGAGAAGGAAATTAGAATTCGTGACCATAGACCAGAGTGCTGGTCCACGCTACTATCATACGGAAAACAGATCCTCGAAACAAACAAAAAAATATGCCCGAATTGCTCGTTTTACGAAATTGGGAGTTTTAATGGAAACCGCTCGTTTCTTTCCGTTACTCAGCCTCTCGAAGTGATACGAATAATTTTGTAGACTTTTAATTCATTGTACCCTCGCTATACACTCCCCATAGTCGTCCCAATTTCATGATGGTTCTACTTGCGTGCGGGGCTCAACCTTTGAATCGTGCTCAAAGTTGTCGCCTAACGTGGCCAATGCTTTACCCGCTTCTTGCAAATTCTGATGCACATAGTCGATCACTTCGTCCACCTTCTTATCTCTGCGTTTACAAGGTACTAGTTACAATATATTACGCGAGCCGCTACGTTTCTCCAGCGCCCGCATAGGGGCAATGAAGAAATGACTTTGAAAAAAAAACGTTCCTCTTCCAACAAAAAGCTGTATCTTTAAAATACATGTACAGTATATATCGTGGGATACACAATCTATCGCGATTACAAATTTTCACAGGTGATGCGAAAGAAATGGTACTTGTACCCGGTTGGTCCTGCCAGTTGCGATAAGCAGACACAGCACGGTCCACCAGAAGGTAGAATCTTTCCAGTTTCCGTTTTCAAAGAGGTCTCGCTCTCGATTACCGCGGAAGCTGACGGAGCCGACGGAGCGGACGGAGCCGACGGAGCGGACTCTTCTTGGATCTCTTTCGTCGAACTTTCTGCATCTTCCACTTGCTCGGGCACGTCCGCTCCTCCTATCAAACGATCTTGGCTCTTCGCGCTCGAAGTAGATTTACGGACTGGCTTTCTCAATTTAAGAGTCTTACTCGCCGGTCTGCGACTTTCATCGGTCGCTGTAAGTAATCGTGTATCGTTAATCACGGTTAACCGTTTCGCTCGCTCGAGTTTTATACATTTTTACCGTTTTTGGGTACGTTCGACAACGAGCGTGGCATTTTCGTTCAGTGGATGTATAAAGTGATCATAATGAGAAATAGTTGCGGAGGACAATTGACCGGTTAATTTACACATAAATTTTGAAATGCATTTCTGACAAGTTCCTATGAAAATGAAGATGTATGGATGTTACTCTAACTCTCATTTGTTTCCCCAAGCTTCAAATATATGCAAAGAAGTTGCATAGTATTCAGTATTTAATGATACACACGTGTCTTCGAGATTATTAAATTAAACACACCGTCGTACGTGTTGTCATATATTCCTTTTTATTTGTACGAAAGTGTAAGATGATCCTTCGAGATATTTAAAATATAAATTTTTATATTAAACAATCATGCGCGTACGTTCCCCCATTCGGTGTACCGACTTTGCAGGTACAATAGTGGAAACAAATTGCATTTGTAGAAAACGTTTCAATTATCTGCATAATAATCGTCTACTTTACATTATATTACAAACTATTTCAATCTTCTCATTCGCAAAATCGATGAAATGTTTGAAAACTTCGTTTACAGTCACTCAATCAAAGGATATTGCGTATATTCTAAGGGATGATGGTCAATAACGATTTAAATTGATCTTAATAATTAAATGATACATATATACATAATTTTAAGTTGATTTCTTAGGTGGTGGCCTGAAGACGCCGACCACAACGGCGTGATCTCTTTCGTATGGTTCTAATGTAATCTGCTCCTGTGGTTTCAATTTGTCGGAAACAAGCTTCTTCACCTCCGCGGCGAATACTGCTTCAGGCTGGGCCGTGGAATCTATACAGCTTGCCTGTATAAAAGGAAAATGCGACCGTAGGCTTCATAAATTCCCGTAAAGCATGGAGCTTGTTTGAAGCTACTGATTAGTATACTAGCCTTAATGGAAATAACGAAGTGACCGCCATTCTTCAGGAAGTACTGAGCATTCAAAGCCACTATTCTGGCTTGATCAGGCTGTGCCACATCGGCAAATATTGTGTCCACCATTCCAATAAGCATCCTGTACTTGTGAGGGTGCCTCGCATCCTCAATTATGGGAATGATATTTGTCCGTTTCTTGGCGACATTTATGAGATCTCTACCCGATCTGTGAGAAAACTCCACGGCGTAGACTAGTCCCTCCTACGAAAATGAAATTAGCCATTCTCAAACTTTGCGCTTACATACACAGAGAAATACGTCGGGTAACATAAGAACGTTTGTACGCACGCCCTTTTGGAGTAAAATCCAACATATCTTACACTATGAAAGAGCGAGCATGTAATTTCTGTAGCATAACTTCGACACCAAACCGGCAATATTGCACCAAATTGGCTCTAATGTATGCAGAGTAAAGATTCTGTTAGATACGTACCGGACCAACAACATCTGCCACGTGCGACACCGTCGTTCCAGATGCAGCACCCAAATACAAAACTTTGCACCCGGGAGGCATGTGAATTTGATCTATACCACCGAGTATAGCTGCAGCTAATTTCGATCTGAAGGGATTCCACACTCTGTATTCAATCTTCTCCGCGTTCTCTCCCTGTAATAATCATACGTATGATTCTCGTGTACTTTGTAAGCGGAACAACACAAACCGACTGATTCGTCTATGTACCTCGACGCTTATCCTCTTCTCACCGTATACTTCTGAACCTGGTACTAAATTTAAAGTAACTAATGCATCCTCTTTTCCTCTGGCAATGAAAACACCTTCGTGACGATGCGGTTCTATGACAACTGTTTTGCCACCCTTGAAACCACCGCCACCTCCACCACGGCCTCCTCTTCCTCCTCGACCGCCGCCACCACCACGTCCACGCGGGGTACCTCCACCTCTTCCACCGCCTCTGCCGCCACCCCTACCACCTCCTCCGCCTCTTCCTCCACCACGTCCACCGCCACCTCCTCTAAATCCACCTCCACCTCCACCTCCTCTACCCCCTCTAAATCCACCGCCGCCACCTCCACCTCCACCACCTCCACCGCCCGGTGAAAATCCTAAAATTATATAAATTTGATAAAATAAATACTATGCGCAAGAGTATATTCTTACGGATTTTCTCATTATTTCTATCCTTGTGTATATAGAAAATATATGCACATGTAATTTAAGGTTAAAGTAAGAGCGAGAGATATAAACAGAAATACAGCGGCTTGCCTGACTTAACGATCTATAAATCTATATAAATAATGATTCACTACGTTTAGATGAATGCACATATCGGACATAAACAATATACATACAGCGTATAAATACAACGAAAATGCTCAATTAATCGTTAGGTTACCGAAACTCGTGTTTCAGAATACCCCGGCTTCGCAAAGAAATAAATGAAACATTTACTATCGGAAGGATTGTTAGTTACCTGGCTTCCCCATCTCAACCTTTAAACACGCAACTGTTTATTTATAATTTCTTTTAACTTTTAACGCTGCGTACACGTGCATCCCGCGGACGCCAAATCCTCACGGAAATTGTGGACGTATTTAAAAGTCGTCTTCCGGTTTAGGACGATCTATCGATTTCGGTTTATATCGATACACATAGATCGACTTCCCGAGGCGTTTGAAATATTGATAACTTTTAATATAACATTTGTTTACGAACTTCTTTTACCGTGTCGACAATTCGAATGTGTAATATGCTATTGAATGCAGTCAATGATATATTTGATCAGTTTCTCACAATTAGTGCGCAAAAAATCATCGTTTTAGGAACACAACATGTGGCTGCCGGACTGTGAAGCATGCGAATCGGTGCGCTCGCTTCTGTGCGCATTGCGCTCCAAGCGGTGGCGTAAAACGTGATATGAAATACGTTGTTGCAGTTGTTTATTACAATAAATAAATGATAGTACTGTGTACAGAACTCTTATCTATGTAGTAAAAGATTAAAGAAGATGAAGTAAATATGAATGTTCATTTAACGAGAATTCTTTAGTTCCCCGAATGAGAAACTTCACGAGTCGTTTATGTTTACAGAATCACCGTTGACGGCTTACTGGTATATTTCCCGTACGATTACATTTATCCGGAGCAATATGCGTACATGCTGGAGCTCAAGCGAAGCTTGGATGCAAAAGTATTTATTCAATGTATTTCCGGAGCTATGCCGCCGGTGCATTCGCGACACGAACGTTTAAATTCGTTTATAAATTCTAGGGGCACTGTTTATTGGAAATGCCCTCCGGCACTGGCAAAACAATAACCCTGTTATCGTTAATTGTAGCGTACATGCTGGAGAATCCACTGGATATTACGAAATTAATTTATTGCTCCCGAACGGTACCGGAGATAGAGAAAGTTATAGAGGAGCTGAAGAAGCTTATCGATTATTATGAGAAAGAGACTGAGAGTAAACCTACGATCGTTGGCTTAGTGCTCAGTTCCAGGAAGAATATGTGTATTCATCCCGAGGTAATTTACGGGGATGTCGTCCGTTGTCAAGATATATCCATAAAGTAACTAAATATGTTTCGTAAGTTGCCAATAATATTTCTGAAACAGGTGAGCAGAGAACGAGAAGGTAAAATCGTCGATGGACGTTGTCATTCTCTCACAGCTTCTTACGTTCGTGAGAGGCACAATTACGACGAGGCTACACCGATCTGTAATTTTTACGAAGGCTTCGACATGGAGGGAAAGGAGCAAGTGGTGCCATCAGGCATATACTCTATCGATGATTTAAAGGAATATGGAAGGGACCGGAATTGGTGTCCATATTTTCTTGCAAGGTTTACAGTATGTATTTGGAAACGCTGGCATCTTCTTATCCCAACCGAAGGACTAACTTTCATACGCGATTTCAGATCCTGCACGCCCAGATTGTGGTGTACAGTTATCATTATTTGTTAGACCCTAAAATCGCTGAAACTGTGTCGAAAGAGTTGAGTAAATCTTCGGTCGTAGTTTTCGACGAAGCTCATAATATAGATAACGTGTGCATTGATTCGATGAGCGTAAAGATAAATAGAAGAACTTTGGAAAAAAGTTGCGATAACATACAGCTTCTTGAAAAAACAGTGGCAGAGATGAAGGAAGATGATGTAAATAAATTGAGAGAAGAGTACGATAGATTGGTGGAAGGTTTGAAAGATGCACAGGTCGCAAGGGAAACCGATATCATTTTAGCCAATCCTATTTTACCGACCGAAGTTCTACACGAAGTGGTCCCTGGTAATATAAGAAATGCGGAACACTTTGTTAGCTTCTTAAAACGTTTCGTAGAATACCTGAAGACACGTTTGCGTGTACAACATGTCATACAAGAGTCTCCCGCCGCATTCCTGAGAGATGTTCAATCGAAAGTGTCGATAGAACGCAAACCATTAAGGTTCTGCGCTGAACGATTGGCCTCGCTTTTACGCACCATGGAGATAACTGATTTCACCGATTTTTCACCAATAATTTTGGTGACACACCTCGCTACGTTAGTTTCCACGTACACCCGAGGATTCACCGTCATAGTAGAACCATTCGATGATAAAACGCCCACTGTTTTAAATCCAGTTCTCCAATTCAGTTGCTTAGATTCATCAATTGCGATGAAGCCTATATTTGATAGGTTTCAGTCAGTAGTGATCACTTCAGGGACATTGTCCCCATTGGATATGTACCCGAAAATTCTCAACTTCCATCCAGTCGTGATGTCGTCCTTTACTATGACACTGGCTAGACCGTGCCTTTTGCCTATGGTGAGTTCAGTAACGATTCTTTTAGGACGAAGGTACTATAATTCTCGAAATACTAAATTTGGTTTAATATTAGATCGTATCAAAAGGTAACGATCAAGTTGCAATTTCATCAAAATATGAAACGCGGGACGACGTTGCTGTTATAAGGAATTACGGTCAACTACTAGTTGAATTCGCATCTACCGTTCCCGATGGCTTAGTTTGCTTTTTTACCTCGTATTTGTACATGGAGTCTGTCGTTGCTGCATGGTTCGTATTCATTCAACTGTACCAGTAAAATCATAATCTCCATGCTTCGTTGTTTCATAGGTATGACCAGGGCGTTGTAGATCAACTTCAGAGGCACAAGCTACTCTTTATCGAGACTCAGGATTCTGCAGAAACGAGTCTAGCTCTTATAAACTATATAAAGGCTTGCGAAAACGGAAGAGGCGCAGTTCTACTTTCTGTAGCGCGCGGAAAAGTGTCGGAAGGAGTCGACTTCGATCACCACCTGGGAAGAGCGGTTTTAATGTTTGGGATTCCTTACGTGTACACGCAGTCGCGTATTTTGAAAGCGCGTCTAGAATATCTTCGCGATCAATTTCAAGTAAGTCGTTACGCTGTATTATAACTTTGCGTTCTGAAATATCTGAAATTACGTCACCCGAGCTATCCCTCGTATTCTTATTAGATCAGGGAAAATGATTTTTTAACTTTTGATGCAATGAGACACGCGGCACAATGCGTTGGACGAGCGATTAGAGGGAAAACTGATTATGGTATAATGGTGTTTGCAGATAAGGTAATGACAATTATTATAAACAATACCGATTTCTTGATTCAGTCTAATGTTAATGCCACTTGCTTCTTAGCGATTTTCAAGAATAGATAAACGAAGTAAGTTACCAAAGTGGATACAAGAACATTTGATCGACAGTTTGTGTAACTTGTCGACTGAAGAAGCTGTACAGGTAAGAGGTTCGACTTAAATGCAATAATAGTTTAAAAAAAGGGGATAACAAACTTAGTATGATTTTCAGATAAGTAAACGATGGTTGCGACAAATGGCTCAACCGTTCACTCGTGAAAATCAATTAGGATTGTCGTTGTTAACGCGAGAGCAGCTTGAAAAAGACGAATATGGTAAAATCGAACAAACGGCGCAACAAAATTGAATACGTAGTATTAAATTTGAGAGATCGTATATCAAATCTTTTGTGCCATCTTTCGACAAGTATGGTGATATGTAAAACGTGTAAACATACCATATTTTGTATTTTACCTAATATCTGTAATATAGTAAGCATAAAGTGTAATGATTTTTGTATAAGAATTGTAACAAGAAATATTTTTGCCAACAATATAAAACTTTAATAAATCAAGAAAGCTGATGTTTCTAAATATTTACCAATTGCCTGTAGGCGTTAACAAAACGTGGCAAAGTATAAATAGGGTACGAAATGTATACCTGTGCTATTAAAAAAGTTTAATAACAAAGTATGGTGATGAAATTTCAACAGTGTACAAAATACAATTATATCTATGAACAATCTCTTTTATATCACCACCTTATAAGAACCTGATCTCCATCTTGTATTGAATAATAGCTAAGTTCCTGAAGCGGCTTATCCAAAGGAATTTCGTCTTTTGAGAGCTGTAAAAAGTGGTATACAGTAGATTAATATTACAGTAGTAGCACAGTATCACCATACACTTACATTTTGCTGTATAAATGAGAGGGCTGGTATCTTTCCTCCTGTTCTAAAAAGTCGCTGTGCAATTCCAATGACTTTCTGAACTTCCATGTCTTTTAAAAGCTTCCTTTTAATCCCCCTAGGCTGGTTAGGATGATCTGGGCACACGAACTCAACTGTTATCACGTTGGAAATCATTTCCACCTTCGCTTTAGTCGATGGGATGTCAGAAATTCCATATTCTAGAAATGATTTCAAACAACACATGAAGCTTCTCGTTTTATAAAAATTAATTTTTATGATCGCAACATTTACTATCTTTACATACTTGCAACTAATGCTGGATACCGAGGATGTTCAATTACAAACTCATTTCTTTTCCCAGGATCCTTCTCAGTTTCAGTCCATTTTGGTAGATACAGTTTCAAATAATCGTATTCCGCGCCCCGTCTTTCGTCGTGCATGATTTCAGTGCCGTTTAAAAATCGTAATTTTGAGATTCTTGCTATTATTAACTGCCGCGCGGTCTCTAAATTTTCGTCTTTCAAAACCGGATTTTCCCTAAATTTCAAATCCTCTAAATTATTAAGCTTTTCTAATTCCGATATGGATTGCCACTATAAATTTCAAAGAAATTATTAGTTCCTTTTGAAACCACGTACTTATCTATACGGTACAAATATCTGCTTTACCTCCGATATATAATTCTGCGACAGATGCAACTGTCGCAAAGCAGAAAACGCTGGAGTCTTTGCTGTTGGTTCATCAGATGGAAAGCTTACTTTGTCTATTTTATTTAAATTTAAATTCAGATATTCTAAGCTGTAAAATGAAACTTTTCAATACAAGTTCTTCCTTGAAATTAACTTTGTGTATCTTAGTACATTGACAAATTTCATTGATAGGTAATAACAGCATGTAGTTAAAGCAATGGTGACTTGCCATGGAAGTGAACCCAATTTAAGAACTTCATCCCAACTGGATATCATGTTTCCTTCGAGCGTTAATTTGCGTATCTTCATTAAATTGTCATTTCCTAGTGGTTTTTCTATATCGCTGACAGTGTTAAAAGAAACCGACAGTTCTTGAAGAGACGGAAACATACGCATACAATGTGCGATACCACACCAATTGTATTTCATTCTTGCCATGGTTAAATGTTTAACCGTTAAAAATGTGTTACTTAATGTTTCCATATTTTCTTCGGTCGGTAAATAATTTTCGCTGAATTGAAATGAAAAAAAAAAGAGACATGATAATGACAAAAGCAATTATCCACTCTCGATAAAGTTTAATTAATTCACCTGACATTGAGGCGAACGAGAGAGTGAAGCTGACAACAGATATCTGCTACGATCTGCCAGCTATTTATTAAGTTTCTAGATAAATCTAATTCCTCCAAGTTCGAGCACAACACTTCCAATTCACCAGGATCTCCAGCGTGGCTGACGCATTGCTCTCTCAACCATATTATCTTTAACTGATTGAATTTGCTTTGTTTCCTATTTACTTTGGAGAAACCGACGACTTCCAAAAAAGGAGCATTAATCTCCTTTTGCAAGCTCATCAGTGTATCTCTATCGATGCCCGCTAATTCATCGTTGATGAGACCGTAGCGAATCTTAATAGCTTGGGAGCACGAGATTCCAAACTTTGCTTTACCCGGGCGTATGAAGGAACCAGATGTAGGATGCCTGCAGCAAGGTACAATGGAACAACGCTTTATTTGATTATACACTGTGCGATACAATAGTATACTTCCACACGGAGTTACCTCGCTTTAAAATACTCTACTCCTTCGTAGGTGCCGTTATGCTTCCCGCGAGTCGGGTCGTCCCAATCTATACCGAGCCACTGTCCTTTGGTATCGCCAACAGGGCCAATATACTCCAACGTACCTTGATCTCCATCGCACTCAATTCTGCTGCCAATTTCATATTTTTTATCTTCTACCATACTAAAAGAGGACGATTTAAATGATGTCTGTAATGCAATTTATTTCTATCTTTTTTTACTCAAAAAATATCCTAAAAATCATGTTATTAAGTGCGATGATACAGTTTGTGATATAAATTCCTTTTCAGATAAATGATTAATTATTATGTATATATCATATTGCGGTCCGAAACCTAACCTCAATATCATAGATGATCATTGAAATTTACGAGACAGACGAAATATTAATGTTGCGAGCGGCTAATAGCTTTCACGAGGTGCTGTTGCAGGTGATACTCGTGGCAAGAACGGGCGGCTATACAGACATGGCTTTGTCAAACTTAAGTCATATACGGCAATATGACATTTCTCTGTTGTATACTACTGAAATACCTAGGAGCTCTGTACTGCAAGACACTCCACTCGTTACGTCCCACCTACACTTCCATGAGCGACATATAATGTGTGACGCGTATATATATATATGTATAGAGTAATCGCATCATGTATTATTTTTTAGCTTCATTGACGTGACTTCAAGCGTAAATTATGACACTATACGGAATGATCGGAATGATACAGAACACGTCTGCCAGAGGAGTTGCAAACGCGTACTTATCTACGTTTACAACCCGATAACGCGTACGAACATATTTTTCTGAACAAAAATGACGATTGAAAAATAAATACTTTGATTTTATTTATCAAAGATTATATAGATGTTACATTATACATAAATTATACATATATATATAACACAATGTAATATAAGAATGTACAGGTGCCATAAAATAGAGTGTACATAAATATGAGTAATTACAATCTCCATACATATATACATGTACACAAGTGTATACATGTATATATAAATGATTTGGTTTTACCTGATTGATCAGTGTTTAATAAAGTTAATACATTCGAAGATAGTCAAAGAAATTGCTCCGTGCAGAGATACATTAACGATTTAATACTACATTCGCAATGCCGGTCGAACTTAGAATTTCAATCCAATAACCATCCGGATCTTTAATAAAGGCAATTCCTTTCATCTTACCATCGTTGGGCTTCTTCACAAACTCTACATCGAACTGTTCGAACCTTTCGCAAGCTTTATCAACATCGGGGACCATGAGTCCAATGTGACCTGCACATCGAGAAACACATATTGTGCCGTTATCCTATGTGCTGTACTTAAATTCTATTTAAACTATAAGCTGTATATAAATATATTACCGAATCCTCTAGGATCGGAATTTCCGTTATGATACTTAGCGTCCGGATCAGTTTCTGTCCCCCAATTACTGAAAGAGAATAAGGACAGCATCAGATTTAAACATTAAATACGATACAAAGAGTTTCTGTCGCACGATTCCTGAACATACTGCGTAAGTTCTATAGTGGCTTTACGGCTCATCGTCCACTCGATACTTTCTCTTCTGTCAGTGGGTATATCCTTCGGATTTTCGTATCCCATAAAGTACAAAGAGAACTTCATCTCAGGGAAATCAAGTTTCTGCAATAACTGCATACCAAGCACTTCGGTATAAAACGGTAAAGACTTCCTTGGGTCCTTAATGCGATACATCGTTTGCTGCATAATGTATCCACTTGTCGCGGCATCGGCTTCCTTGCATAGCTCGCGTGCTTCGCTATTCGTCAATCCTGTTGGTTCACCCATCTGACAAACATCAACAAACATTAGTCGTATACTCTAAGATAACATTTATAAAACATTCCAAGACAGTTACATCGCACGCTACTGATTAAACCACGTAAGAAAGATCTTACTTTATCCACCTGCAGATAACGTATCACTATTGTCGAAGGACATTATTTGCTGAAGAACTTTCGCAGAGCGCAGATATATTATTAACAGCGAGTAGACTTAAATGAAGGTAGATTCAAAACGAAGAGATACATCGTCGGAGGGACGAAGATTTTGGTACATTTGTGTCGTATGTTCTACCAGAATTGTGTAGGTTAGATAAGAAGGGTGGTAATTTTGTCATTATACAATTACCTCGCTGACAATGACATAAAATCGTTAATTACCTATTGACAGATGATAATAGAGAAGCGAGCTTTCGATTCTTACCTTTCAAAAGTTATGAAAAATAACGCTGAAGACTGACCACAGGCTTACACGCGGAGCGGAAGTGGGAGCAAGTGGGAGAGTGGTCGTGAGTGGTCGCGGGACTACTCCTATCTACGCAAAAAGTGGAATATCTTTTTCGCGCTTGTGAATGTAGCGACACTAGCGATGGTATAGTTGTATTGGAGTGTTGTCTGCTTTACCTTGACTCGCCTTATCTGTCAAACTAAGAACAAATTGACCACACAACCATCTAATTATTATTACCAGAGACAGTTTAATTTGACGATTAATAAAATGGCCCACTGGTTTCACCGTAACGTGCTTAAAGCAACGACAAATCAAAAATTCGAATGGAAAATACCTAATCACACAGATGCCACAAGGAAACTATGCAGGTTAGACGTTTAGTAATATAGTTAATTAAACGCATTTAACTGTATGTATGCTCAACGCACGTGTGAAATATCATTCTCTTAATAATGACTTTGCCGGCGATGATAAGAAATGTACAGCAACGATGATCGTTATATCAAGCATGAATTTTTAATCGCTACATTTCAAAGCGCGTTTAATTATCGATACTTTCACTTCTCAGCGACCTAAGATTATCGAGGTATCGTCTTTTGGAACTGATCAAGAATCCAAACAATTCGAGCGACACCATAGAACCAGCCTTTCAAAGTTATTTGAGCCTGTTGTATGGATTTATATGGGAAATATGCTCTTCGGCGGAAGAAAATCAACACGTTGGCAGGCCCAATCCTAGCAAACTTAGAAACGTTATTGTATACAAGTGGACGCATACATTGTTGGGAACAAACACTTAGTAATACATTACTCTTATCTACTAGTTTTATAAACGATTTTAAATATTCAACGTAATCTAAAGTACATACCGTTGTTTCTTAAAGTTCTAGTGCTGATTCTGTTTACGAGGCAGCTAATATGAGCGTGAATATGGGTCTCTGGTTCATGAAACATGCTGCGATGATTGCTGCTAAAGATGAGTAAGTATAGAAGTTAACTGGGAAGAGACTGAAAGTAGGAATTGTTATTACGAGAAGTAAGACCTAGTATCGCTATAATTTAGTATAAACATGAAGGAAGCGAAAGATGTACATACCATGCTGAGAAGGGCTGCGGGGATCTTTACTTTTGTACAGACAGAATTTTTGCCACAATTGGCAAACCCGCCGCCATTGGGAAGCGATCTAGATCCACGCATAATAAATGCTTATCTCAATCAATGTACAGCGGAGGCGCAAGAAGGTTGTGTGACATAAGAAATTACTATAATACACGATTCCGATGAATATATCTTTTTCATTCGTATTATATTACAGTGACAGTAGCAAGAGCTGTGGAATTGAAGCATAACGCTAGCTTAATATCAGCTTTGGCTAATGAAACAAGTAAATTATTTCTGGACGCTGCTAACACTCTGCGCCCTTTTAAGCCAGAGATATCAGCTCAGTGGACCAAATACTTGGGACTGAAAGCAGCATTTTACCAATCCTACGTAAGCGAGCTAATGCAAGCTTCTCAGGAATTAAAGTCAAATTATTGAACAGGAAATCATTCTTCCTAGGCCTATAATTATTATGGCGAGAATTTATTAGCTATGGACAAGTGTGGAGAAGCGATTAAAGCTTTACAAGAAAGCGATGCGTGTATGAAGAAAGCTAAAGCATTGTGCCACGAGTATGGCAAAACACACGGACCAGCGCCTAGAGTGAAGCCAGATGAACATGCTGTATTTAAACGGCTGGCACCCATAGTGAAGATTACTCTCGATAAGTGTAATCGAGAGAATGGTTTGATGTAAGTATTATATACGCGTGGATTACGAGAAGCGAATGAATGTAAATGTTTAATTAATCTAAGTAACTTTCATTCAATAGTTATCATCACACGGTACCGGGAGAGGTTCCAGAACTGGATACAAAAGCTACTTTCGGCTTAGTGAGTCCCGTCGATTTTCATATGGAGCCTCATAATCCTATGTGGACTTTAGATGCATATAAAACATTGTCTGGCTTAACTCCTGCGAAAACAGACAAAGAACAAACTTTGCCGCCTGTTAAAGAAGATGCTGTGCATCATAGCTCTAAAGATCCGAAAAATGAAAGTGGCTGCGTATTACAGTAAGCCGCTTGGTACACGACTCGCAATAAATGAAATTTACTGCTTTTATTATCACGTCGATATCTCATGCTGCTTTAAGCTTCTACACTAGTTTGTTTCGAAGAACCGATAGGCACGCATAATCAAATGAAAGCTGACAATTCAGTATCTTCGTTTATACATTCGATAATAGCCAGTAACCGTCTCGCTTTGAATTGAAAACTACCGCACGAGCTACACCTACGCTGAAACAAATTTTTACACAAAGGCAGAAATCATTTTTTAATACATAAAAGGGTATGTATTAAATTTGTAGATGTTTAATATACGTCTCTTCAATTCCTAATAGTGTATATATCTTTTACGTTTGTGCAATATAGGAGATATGCAAATATCGTGCATATAACATGATTTTTATGCTTTGCGTTTTATATTTAACTAGCTTTACTACTCGGCTTCGCCTGAAATTTAGATTCTGATTTTATAAAAAAATTGTTTTGTAATTTTTTTTATTGTGAAAATAGTCACATTTATCTGGATTAGTCAGCAATAATGAGCCGAGGCACATTTCGTGATTCCAGAGTTTATCGTTCGAAAATTTGTAGGCGACAGACAAACACACAAACATATAGAAGCTTTCTGCTTTATATATTAAGATGTACGAAGCATTGTCGTAATCATTGTATTATATTTTGCTAAATTTAAGAAGTATTATTAATGACGAGTCCTTCGTCGTCATTTATTTTACATGCATTTTATTTTAAAAACTAGTCAATGTCTAAAAGAGAAGTATCTTAAATTTAGTACATCTGCATAGAAACTTATGCATGTGCATATGATAACGAAACGCGACTGTTTATTCTACGACGAATTTTGTATGACGTATATTTTTCAAAAAGTGTGACTTTGAAATTGCGTTTTATATTTCTCGAAGCTATAAAAAAAAATACGAAAATATTGTACCTAATAAGTTTCTTTCTAATTTATATGTATATTAGATACAATATTTACGAAGATACGACCAATACGTGTGATTGTATATAGGTATGCACTTTAAAACGTAAGGTAGATATTATGTATTTATTTTTAAAACATCGAAAGCCGAAATTCACAAATAAAAAAATACATAACAATTGCCGATAACGCGTTGTGGTTATTTGTTCAATCTTCCTTTCCATAAAAATAAGCTAAGCGAGCTATAACGCGCAAAAAAAGGATTTTATTACTACCCCCGAGAGTTTCTTAGCAAGTCATTTCTAACATATCTTGAAAGCAGAGATCAGAAATGTTTCAAATGAAAGGAAGAAACAGTATTCATCGAATGACGTTTCAATCAAAGGTAAAATATCTTTCGCTCGCTTCTCTATCTAAACAGATAACCGTTTTATCTAGATAACACTCAACTGGTATCAGTATTAACTTCAGTCAGTCGGCTACAGTCCGTTCGTACAGTTTGATCTTCCGTGCCGCAGAATGGCTAGCACAATGATGTAGTAATACTCATCGTATCCGTTACCGCCACCTAATTTCACGTTCTGCTGCAGTGTCAGTAACTGTGAAATAATCTTCTAATTGCAATTTAATTATCACGATATTCCAGTAGTCTGTCCCTCGCCAACGGTGCATTAAAGTTACCGTGTGTACGTGCTGGAGGTTACTGTGCAAGTGTAGTGAAAGTTGCTCCTAGTCGTTGACCTAATTCAGTTCCTTGCGTCCTTTTGGACATGACGTACACTCAAAACATTCCAAAATAGGACCCACCAATTATATAATAATTACCTCCGTGAATCCCATATTGCAACCCCGTACGCGGAAAGGAGCAGCGATTTAAATTGCCATGATGACAAGCACGGATACACGTGACGTAATCCGTGTAGGATCTCGGAAAAGCGAGGTAAATGTACAAATATTATCTTCTTTCTTTTTATGAAAGGGAAAGTACGTTTTTTCCCACTTTCTCTTTCTGTGACGTTCGCATTTTAGCCTGCGCAAATTTATGTCCATCAGTCATGATAATAAGACTAATCAGATAACCAGGAAATAAGAGGCAAGAAAATATCCTCCTCGAGGTCCTTACAAAATGTTTGTCGTCTATACTTTGGTCGATAGCTATGAAATTATGGTCTATTCGAGAGTGACATAATGCGGGGTTTACAGCGTTTCATAAGTGACGTCTCTTACTGTTCACCGTCCATTACTCAGCATTTTTTAATCAAACAATTTATGCGTTAGAGTCTTGTGCAGCATTGTATATGTGTGTACGATAAGAAGCTTCTTTTAAGTGTTGTTCTCTCGATTGATACACAAGTGGACCTTTCTTTTCAGAGAAAGACGACAAAATTATATAATTATGATATACCGTGAATAAATATTTTATGACTTTAGTATCTGATGTAAGATTATGATTATTTCAGTTGGCTCTAATTCAAACAAGATACGTGATACAATGTTTAAAAGAGTTCCATCCTAAAAAGGAATTTGAAATAGGTAAAGTTATGCGTATAAATCCTTCATTTTGTTTATCCAAAGTAATTGCAAATTCTCTTTTATATCAGGCTTCTGAAGAAGTCACATGTTTTCAGTTACAGTGTCAGGAATACATAAGAACTTACGATATAGCGTCAATAATACCAGACGACTAATATATACGTTTCGAGTAGTTATATAATTTATAAATAATAATCCACCTCCGAAAATGTTCTTATGCCCTTGCATAAGATACACTGTACATGTAAATTTTCTTGGCATGCATTTACTTTGGAGCAAATATTAAGATATAATCCGTTTAATAAACATCGTTTACATAATAACTAATAAAAATGTATGTATGCAATTTGCAGTTACGATGTGCACAAAAGGGGACAAAATCTTAGATAAATCTTTACCTAAGATCGGAGAAAAATCTCTGTTTACAGAGGAGTTGGAGCTCGCGTTAGAGAACGGCCGTGTTGACTTCTTAGTGCATTCATTGAAGGATTTGCCAACATTACTGCCAGAAGGAATGGCTTTAGGTGCAATATTAAAGTGGGTATAAAATCGAAGTCACAAAATCGACTTAACATGCTGTCCGAGTGCTGGCGATTCTAAAATGGTCGACCGTGCGTCTGAAATTTAAATTCCGAATGAGATTATCATAGTCATAAAAGAAACATGCCACGTACGCAATATACATACTGCTTACGCGGTAGCGCACAATCGAAATTATGCCTAGTGCGTTTGTCCGTATTATTAGACTCCTGAGCTTGTTCTGTCAAATAAACGAAATGAAAACATTCTTACAGGCGCGAGGATCCACGTGATGCGGTTGTTATGTCTAAAAAGCACAAAGGCAAGACATTATCTACGTTGCCGAAAGGTAGTGTTATCGGTACTAGTTCGTTACGCAGATCAGCTCAATTAGCTAGGAATATGCCACACTTAACAGTAGAAAATATACGTGGCAATTTGAATACTAGACTGAAGAAACTAGACGACGAGAGCGGGCCTTTCGCAGCGATTATTTTGGCCGCGGCTGGCTTAAAGAGAATGAATTGGGAGGATAGAATAAGTCAGGTAATTTCCATTACACCTCTGTACGAAACTGTTACTCGGTTCTCGCATTTTTATTTACGTATTTTTTAATATGTGTAGTTGTTAGAACCAGAGGAAGCATTATACGCTGTCGGGCAAGGCGCATTAGGAGTCGAGTGTCGAGAATCAGATTGGAAAATATTGTCTCTATTAGAACCACTGTACGATGTAGATACAACTTTAAGATGTGTGTGTGAACGTTCTTTCTTGAAAACATTAGGTGGTGGATGTTCTGCACCGGTCGCTGTTTCTTCGACTTTGAAAGGCAAGGATTTAACGATTACCGGTGCAGTATGGTCTTTAGATGGACAAAAGCTTATCAAAGACACTTCGAAAAGCAAACTTTATATACCTGACGACGACGGAGAACCTCCAAAGTAAGTAGATTCAAATAAGTAAGAATAATAACTTTCTCGCGAATTGATAAGCTTGCACCATTACTGACACGATGTTTCACCTTTTGCGCAACAGAAAATGTCCATATCGGGAACCGCAACTTTACTGTAGCGTTGTACCTGGCAAGGTAAGCAGCCTCAGTCTTTTGGGCGCTGAACAACTTGGTAAGGATCTTGCGAAAAGTCTTATAGAAAAGAATGCGCTAGACATTATGACAAAAGCCAGAAATGAAATTTTAAACTCGACATAGAAGATAAATGGTAGCACGAAAATTAGTTTCTCTTGATAATGGGTGACCATCTTGAATTATAAACATAATTTTCGGCAATTGGTTTGAGTTGTGATAGATCGGTGTGCCTGCTTCGTAACTAATAAGAAGTATAAACTAATGTAGCATATAAAGACTCCATAGCGCATTGTTATACATTTTATCAGAATTTACAATGGTTATCGGCTTCATCATCTATCATTTATTTAGTAATATTTGCTTCCATTTTAACAATGTCTTGAAAACTCGAAATGGTAGAAATTTCGTTCCTTTCGTCTTTGTACACGTTTATTTCTATATTTA
The DNA here is from genome assembly GCA_910592295.1 of Andrena haemorrhoa. Classification (NCBI taxonomy): domain Eukaryota; kingdom Metazoa; phylum Arthropoda; class Insecta; order Hymenoptera; family Andrenidae; genus Andrena; species Andrena haemorrhoa. The sequence continues at coordinate 11,638,816 of OU342944.1, read as the reverse complement.
TTGTAAATGTAAAGCATACTGTACAGAATCCATCGATATTAAACGCAGTTAAAAGCTACTCACTGCCATATTTTAATTTTTGAAGTTATGCAAAAGATTGTTGAACTGTACAAAATAGTTTATATTCTATAGGTTCCACGTTTCTAATAAAATTATGGACATAGTAATGTTTGAAGCTATCCCATGCATGTACATACAGATCTATTTTCTTAAAAACAAATGTCATCATCAAGAAAGCTAATTATTTTATATCAGTATATATATATTGCAATAAGATATATTTATAAAATATGCATCGTGAGAAACAAAATGAACATGTTAATATTGAATTGTACTATTGTAGTAATTGTTTATACGTTGATGATTTATAAAAAGAGAATATTCTTTGTATCAAATACCGTGTACAGTCCTAGTTACTATTGTATATGAAGGGGAATTAAGGGTAGAACAAAATTGTATCTTGTATTAATTAAAAAAGAAAAATGTACTCGCGGACCTACTTCATTAGATTAAAATCCTCACCCCCTACGGATTCTTTCGTTGAAGATGGTTACATACAATTCTGCGTTAATAAAAAAAAAGAATGAAACAAACCGACGTATAATTATATTTTGACCTATGATAAGACACAATGTTATTGAACTCACTTTTTTTTATTAATAACATTCAATTTTCATTCGCATAATACAGATTTTAAGAAAAACGTTTTTGCTTGATAGAAACTATGATCACTTCTTATTGCCCTTAGTTTTATAAGAATAGAATATTTCTTATACAAAAAATAATTATAAAGTGTTGAGTATGCTAGCGAGTACCATTGAAAATAATGTGATGTATCTATGATTAAGATGATACATTTGTTACAAGGATATTAATTTCATATTCACAGGGTAGAATACACATTTGCATAGATTTGTGCAAATTCTATAAAATATATTTAGTTATAACAGTATTTTTGTAACCACTTGTAAATGCTTCCAGGAGAAAAGTATATAGTTTTAAGATCACATTTCGCATGAATTCCTTATCGAAGGAGCATTATGTTTTCACACGCTATAACAACTGATGCATAAAATTATTTAGATATTTCTACGAGACTGAATACATTACTAATTTCTAGAATTCGATCAATTGTTATACTCCTATATTTGCAGATCCATTTCTGCCCCTTCTTAAAAATCAGGAAACATCCAACGAATACGAACGGTTTACTATAGCCGTACCATGTAAACGGATGAAGAAAAATCTTGCGTGACTAGACATCGTTCTAAGTCCTACGTGCTGTATGCATGTTTGGACTGCCATCGCGACTAAAATATACTTTGTCCGTGTATTATGAGTAATCATCGCGCGGCAGTCAAAAATACTGGAAATAGCTAATGTATGTTTCGAACGAAAATTTTTATATTTAACAAATTATTACAAAAGTTCCTTTCGTTTGAAATTGAAATGCATATAAATATATATCACGTTCTTAATTGATCGTTACATATAATTATCAAGGAGTATGGAAGTTCAATTAAGGAGAATAAGACGTACAGTTAAAAGGCTTGACCAGATTAAAGCCACCCAAATGTCTACATTATCAAAAAAAGCATACACTTTCTACTAATGGTTAGATTTTATTTTGAAATACTCAACGCAATGTTTATATTGTTTTATTCAACATCTTCCTCGGCCATTGCGGTTTGAGATGCTAACTTCTGTAACAAGCGAAAGACAAATTTCTCCCTTGCTCTCAAGCCTTGTTAAAACATGCAAATTAAATGCATACCTGGCCAATAATGGGTAATCGTTGCAATAAAAGATGGAAAACTTGTGGTGGCAGTGTTTTCTGAAGAACTTGTAACAATTGTGTAGGTTGCCCGCAAACTGCAACTGCGTTCGCTAAATGCTCGATTCCGCCGTCTATGTCGCCGCACGTAAGCATTTCCTCTCCGATCTGGACCTAAATAACAGTCGCATTACGCATTAGAGACAGTTTAAATAGCACACGTATAAATGTTACAATAGAAACAACGTGAATCATATTAACCTCTTGTAAGAAAAATCTTTGTACATCCTCGTGATCTTTTAAGTCTGGCATCGCCGAACTAGCCTTCTGAGCTTGCTTCTTAGCTTTTCTACCTACAAACATCAACCAGCATTAGAAATTTTCCCGTATAGCGCACTGCCAATACATTCGCCGAATTACAAATGAAAGTATCATTCCTAGATTTTGAAATGCCAACAACTTGGACTGTAAAATCTGATGTAATTGAAAACGTAGTTCCCTCGGAGTAATTAGACGTTTTCTGTCAGCAATTGTTGCCGCACGCCGATCGACAACATTCAAAGTGTTTTTACGTAAAATCGATGATACGCTTCATCACATGGTCCAGAAAATTTTCCAAGAAGCTAAGAACACTATAGCTTGACTTACGGTCACGCAGCTTCTTTTTGAAATCGGGATCACTGCGACGCTTCTGATCGAAATAAAAGCAATATCCAACGAATATCCCAGCTATGCCAACGGCTATACCCACTGCAGCCTTCGAAATCATGGTCATTCTAATATATAAATTTGAATCTTCTAATGACGAAATTTACAAACTCCTCATTGCACCTTCGGCCACCCTAGAAAAGGCTGCGTCTGCTATCAACCGTACGGAACTTAGCAGCGGATATAGTATTTTATCATGTGCTCGAGAACGACGCTATGACGCTGGAAAACTCCCTAGAGTAATATCTGTTTCAGGCGTGTTTTACGATTACTTGTTTAACTAGAAGTTGTTTACTTCTACTTTACATTAACAATTACGATGCTTTTACTATTCAATTACCTTTCAATTCCTTTGTAATACGTTACATCGAAATCATTATGGTCCTTTATGAAACACAATACACATGAATAGTAATACATTTCAACTGTTTCCAATATATTTTGTCTTTAAATAATGATAAAAGCAAAAGATAAATATACCGAACACAATGAAAATTAAAGGTTTCAAAAAGTTTAATAATTTATGACGCATGCAAAACTTGCAGAATCTTTAATTGAAAAACGGGGTCGAGAGTGCGCGCCAAAATCTCGTACGAAGGGTCACAGCTTTGCAATGGGAGATAATGCAAGTTTTTAGTTTATCCTATAAGTATACACGTTGTGTAAATTTGTTTAAAAATGCCATTAGTAAAGAAACCTACGCGCTACGCACATCCAGAGGGGCACACGGATGTTTGCTATTTTACCGGTGAAAAGTAAGCGGAAATATATATGTGAGAAAAAGAGTTTTAAGTCGAAGTTTTTAACAGAATAACTTTATTAACATTTTAAATAAAAGAATTCGTCATTGTCAACTTTATTCAATTGTTTTAAAAGCAGGGGAAAGATTTTCTAATATATTCACATAAAGAAAGGAAAGAGAAGTATATTTCGAAGTCAGAGAGTTGATGTAGTGTTGTTTACATTTCAGGAAAGGCCTTGTTACTTGTGGATCCGATGGAGATGTTCGATCCTGGTTAAATTTAATGGATGACGATCCAGCCGCGAGCTGCGTTTCGGAACAAGCTATATCTGTTATCTCAAAGGTACAGATACAAAGTGGGAATAACGTCAGTTGCAAGATTTAGTAATCGAGATGGTTTTGTTTTAGAATGGGAAAATATTTGTTGGCAACGACAACAATACAGTTCAAATACTTAATTATCCAGATCTTGAAAGAGAAGGGATAGTTACTAGATTTTCAGCCCCTGTGTCAGCATTAGCGACGACAAAAGACAGTAACATGATAGTGTCAGGAGGCTGGTACGTGATATGCGCGTGGCATCTATGCTTCGTTCCATTGTTACATTCAATTTGTATTGTACACTCATCAGTATGTATTATATTTTAAAGTGATATGAGAATACAAGTGACCAATATTAATACGTCCGATAACATAGAGCTCTTAGGTCACGAAGCTCCTATATTAGGCTTATCCCTGGATCCCAAAGAAGAATTTGTGGTGAAGTATATTTTACTATAGCCTCTCTATCCGCTTTTTAAGTTGTGCTCATCACGAAACCTTCCCTGTAGGCATCGTCGAGCGCGGATGGATCGATACGAGTATGGAATATTAAAGAGAAACGTGTTGCAAATATTTGGAATAACATTGTACCCAAATGTAACTCATTTTTTACAGCAAAAACGTACTGTGTGCCTTCGTTTCAATCGAAAGATGGACGTTCACTTGCGTATCCTTATATGAAAGATGTAGTTGTAGTGGAAAGATCTACTTGGAAGGAATTATTCCGTTTAAAGTGCATCAATATAAAAAGTGTGAGTCTTTCCCTTAAGATTCTTAACTGAAAAAGCAAGGTTCACATTTCATAATGTTATCGTTCACAATGTAGGAAGTGAATATCTGTAAATTTTCTGAATGTGGGACATTATTAGCCGCCAGCTCTGTCTACGGAGAAATAATTGTTTGGAACGTAGAAACTAAAGTATTGGTCGGATATACGGAACATCAGCAAAACACTAAAATCACTGCCTTATCTTGGAACATCGATCAGCCAGATGAAATTGCATTTTGTGATTCTTTAGGTCAATTAGGCTGCGTCGATGTGGCAAGTATATTTGTACTTGTACGATTTATGAGTCGTGCAACTTATTAATTTTTCTTTTTTACTTGTTCAGATAGTCTGTGATCCGCCCGCAAGCAATGAGGAAGAACGTTTAGAATCGAATGGAGATATTAACGATGATAATATTCTGCCAGACGAGGACGAGGATGGAGAAAATGTGATATCTTTAAATAAAATTAAAGCATCTGTGGAGGCTGATGATGACGAAAAAAGCCATTCCGATGCGCAGTCCGAGAAATCGCCACACGACGCAAACGTCTTTGCACCCGACATTCATTTACAACCGCCATTCCAGCCTGGTTCATCTCCAGTGCATTTGCTGTCACGTTTTATGGTAAATTTTCCTTGGAAGACGACAGTAGCGTATCAGTATCATACGTTAACGAGCATCGTATGTTGTAAGTAGGTTTGGAATGATACTGGCATGGTCAGATGTTTCACATCTGAAGACGGAGACGAGTCTAGTATCGAAGTGGAATTTCACGATGTAACGATCCACCGTAGTATGCACATTAATAATTACCTAAGACATACAATAGCAGCTTTATCGCCGCAAGCACTTGCATTGAACTGCCCATCGAATAGCGATACACGGAGCAAACTTGTTGTAATAGCATTGCAGGGTTTGTACTTCGCGCAATAATTATTTAAATTGTTCGAAACCAATTCAGACCGTAATTAATGTAAAAATAGGCTGGGGTTCCGGAAACAAAGAATGGTCTTTAGATCTTCCCGAGGGTGAGGAAGGGCAGAGCATTGCCGCTGGTGACAATTTTGTAGCCCTTTCTACGTCTAGAAGGAATTTAAGAATTTTCACGGTAGGAGGCACGCAACGTGAGATCGTGGCTCTGCCAGGCCCTGTCGTCGCAATGAATGGACTTAGGAATGCTTTGATAGTTGCTTATCACAATGGAATAGGTGCAGTTTCTTTTTTATAATACATTAGTCATTCGTTATTGTTTGGTTTGTTCAACAGTGCCGTAATGTAATAGAAATATTTGAATAGGGGCATCTGGTGATCAGTCTATGAGTTTATTGTGGATTCAAATTCGTGGCACAACTTTATATAATCGGACGATGCCTCTTCCGCTATCACCTTCCTCGGAGCTTATGTGGTTAGGCCTTTCTGATCTTGGATCTCCCATTACAATGGATACTGACGATGTTATTAACGTGTACAGTAAAAAATCGTCCCTGTGGAGAGTTGCTAGTGATATGAATGAACAGGTAACGTACTACTTGTATTGTATTACATTGCGTATTGTGAAGGCAATTAACGAATTGAGAGCAGTCTAAGGGCAAAGCGGATCATTACTTCATAATTGGAATCAGTGAACAACAAAGTATTGCTCGCTGCGTTTTATGCAAAGGAAGTCATTATCCACCAACTACTCCGCGCCCTGTGATCACGGAAGTATCTCTACTTCCGCCTCTTTGCGAATTTGAAAGTGAAAAGTCAGGGAAAGAAATCAAATTATGGAAGTTAGGAAGTGACCCTTCGGAAGAGAATGAAGCAGTGCTGTCTCTTATCGCGGTATACTTACTTCTCAATGCCATTTTTGCTCGCAACATTTAAATGCACGTCTGTATCGACTGATTTTTCTTTGACTAGCTTGCATGCCGAAGTAATTTGGAATATCGAGCTGTAGAGTTGTGCGAAGAAATCGCATCAGAGAAAGTTATAGAGTTGGCAATTAAGTATGCACGAAGAATAAATCGAGTGGCTTTGTCAAATAAATTGGAGTCAATTGCCGATACAAAGGGAGAGGAGGAGAACGAAAAAGAAAAAAAGGACAGTGATAAGAACGATATTAAAAGTGACGAGGAAGTTCTAGATAATGATGTTGTAGAACCCACGATTTCGTTAAATATTCAGAAGAAATTGGATGTAGAAATTAAGCCGCTATCTATGACTGAAGCCTTGTCAATAAAAAGAAGCAATCCGTTCTTGAAGAGCGGGAATTCACCAACAACAAAAGGTATTATATCTTGTTTCTTCCATTTGAATGAAGTTTGTGTCAATGCTAAATCGCAATCTTTAATATTACAGGATTGGCTGGGTTGGATATCACTCCGATAAAGCCACAAAAGTTACCAACATCACTTGCCCCTCCCAAGTCAAAGACTAAAGAGTCGAAAGACGCGCCGAAAAAAGAATCGTTTGTCAGCTGGTACGCTAAAAACAAGAAGAGCTTGCAGGAAGAATTTCCCGAGTTAAGTCCTGCTGATTTGACAAAAACTGCCTTGGCAAGATATAAAGAGAAAGATATCGTTGTGCAAAAGAAGAATACTCCAGACAGTTTGGAATCAAAGAAGAGAAAACTGAGCCCCGACAGTGAACAAAATAATCAACCGAAACGAGCTTCGAGTACAATACTGAGTTCCTTTACATTTGAAAAATGAATATCCATTTGTGACGCAGAAAATATTTTTAGATTTTTAATTTATGTAATTAGTCTTATTTATTCCGCGGTAAGGTTGTTTTTAATACGTTATATATATAAAAAAGGTAATAAAACGTCCTATTTTAATGTAATTACTTGTTTCTTCATTATTTACCGAGACTGAGAACCATGAGATGTATATCAGAAAATATTTGAAAAGTGAATCCAAACCACGGAGAAGTTATGGAAGTTTCACAAAGTTAGTAACATAAAAATGGCCCGGCATTGTCTGATGCCAATAGTTTCCTATAACTTTGAAACTTTGAAACGACTGAAATTCGAAAATCTTAAACTATATACAAAGTCGAGTTTGTGTATAACTGAATAATGTACATATGGTACTTACATACATCCTGCCAACGTGGTGCATCAGCCGCGCCTGCTTTTCAACTGATGCACTAACTCTACTACGTTTCAAGTTTGAAAATACAATAACAAACACTGACTCTACTCACGCGTGTTACGAAGGAAACATATTTAAGTAGAGCCAGTGTGCGAAACCAATCTGCAAAAGATTAATTAACTCGGTGTTTTGCCGTTGTACTTTAAAAGTAACTTTACCCACTTCTGTATTCAATTGAATATAGTTCGTAGAATCGCCGCTCTTAAACGTACATCGGTATACAAAGTCGGTATTTTAGTTCTCGTGGTGTGAAATATCATAAGATGTTAACTGTATCTTATGGTAATTATCCCGTAAATAGCGTATGATAATTATCACACGTATCGATAAGGAAGACATTTTTTAGTTGATGTTTTCATCCGCTCTGAGATCTGTCGTTAAAACAGATAAAATGTACGGTTTGAACATATTTTAGTTTGCTTAAGTCCCTCGATGCGAAAGTCGGTGAATATTTGGGGCACTCAAGCACGCGCAGCATTATGCAGTGATAATAACAGTACGGATTAAAAGGAATTACGGCGGAAAAGGCTGAAACATCATGCTCGAAAAGGCGATGAAAGGTAAGTAGATATATTTGACATAGTTACAGTATTTATTCGTGTTAGTATTCGAAAGGCGAGCACGTCTAAATATACATTCAAGTTTGTAGTACTATCCGCGCGCCTTTAATTGCGTCATCGTGATACCCAAGCAAAAATACAATGGGAATTTCAAAGAGTATTCAAAACAATTCTTACTATTTTTTGTTTCGAAAGAAAACATATTGTTAAAGGGATACGATTAAACTCAACGTGTTTCTTTAATAGATTGTATGAGGAATGCGGAACAGGAGCACGAGTAATAATCCTTTTTCGAAACGTTGTATATATTGTACTTTACCATATTTCGATGGAAGATGTGCGTAAAAATATATAATAACATTGTTTCAAAACTTAACGAGGAATTAATATTGAAATATATGAAGTTTATCTGCTTTCTACAGAGTAGCCTCCTTAAAATCCTATATATCACACGTTCTTACTTACAATTAAATCAGTACTTTGTGGCGGGCAACTTTTTCGGAAAATATAATAGGGTATTTAAGGCACGGAAATATAATTATCGCGTTGCCGCGAAGGAGGAAGAAACCAACAACGAAATAATATGTTTACGAAGAATTAGAATTGCGTATTAGAAAAGAGGATACTGCATGCATGCAAATTATAAACAAACATTTTCAATCACCCTTATCTTATACTGATTAATCTATGACCTATTAATAAATGGCTCGGCATCTAAATTTTAATTGGGTCATGATACTGTGAAAACTATATTCATGAATAAATAAGACTTTGAACCTTGTAATAAATTGTAGAACATGTGGAACAATTTTCAAATTGTCAGGTACTATGATTCCTACATGATGATCAATTGGTTAATAATGTCCAATAACGTTGACACATTGCACTAGTTTTGTAACATCTCTATAATTTATAACGACATTCACGCCAATTAAGAACACTTTCGTCGCGTACATTAATTTGTCGTTAATGCCAGCGGCGCCGCGTCTACCGTAATTATGTTTTTTGATAATGAAATAAAAAATGTATTAATCGAATTTCGGAAAGAACCGTTAATTTTACGTGGGTATTAGGACAATGTTAGTTGGTTCGGTAAGATTACGTAGTAATTGGCGGTAATTACGATTCGCGCAATAGATAATAATAAATCAGTTACTTTACTGTAATTTATTATAATATGTATTAGTTTTAAATTAATTTAAATTCATTGTTATTATATATGGGAAAATATTTTTTCAGACCATGCGGCATTGGATGTTGTACAAAATGCTATGGGTACTATGGGCCCATGGCACATCGTAATAGCTGTAGCACTCTCTCTCGTAAAATTTCCAGTTGCTTGGCATCAACTTTCAATTGTATTCCTCGCACCCCCGACTATTTTTTCATGTGCCACACCAAGGTCAGCAACTAATGAATCTACTTTAATGAAGTGCTATGTAGACACCGGAAATGGTACTATGGAGAAGTGCACAAGCTTTAAATACGACAAGCGTGTGTTTAAAGAGACCATCATAACTCAGGTGAATTCAGCGTTTTAACTACTCGCATTGCTCCAACCACATAAATCTTAAACTATTTCCAGTGGGACTTGGTGTGCGATAGGGAGCAGCTGGCAAATTTTGTACAGTCCTGTACGATGTTTGGAGTCCTTATTGGTAATTTAGTGTTCAGTATAATGGCTGATAGGTATGCTGAATGTTAATATAAATTAACAGAAACGAATTGCATTCGTGATACATGTGTTAATTTTTATTTCAGAATTGGTAGAAAGAAACCTTTAATGATTGCAATAGCATTGCAGTCGTTAACTGGATTTATGAGTGCATTTGTTCCATGGTACGAACTATTTCTAGTATTTAAACTGATTTCTGCTATAGCTACAGGCGGCACCATGCTCGTTAGCTTTGTTTTACGTAAGTGACAAATTCACGTAATAAAAATTTCTATTGTTACTTTTAATATACAGCTAATTAATCTTGCTAATAAATTACAGTTATGGAGATTGTAGGAGTAGAATGGCGCTCAATAATGTCGGTACTCTTCCACGTGCCGTTCTTGTTAGGTCACCTAATGAACCCATTAATTTCATACTTAACACGTACATGGGACGGTTTCCAAATGGCAGTCTCTATACCATCAATCTTTCTATTGTCATACTACTGGTATGTGATAGAGATCACGCAATAATGCTCTATGTTTGTGATTACGATATTAAGATTAAGAATACTAACAACATCGGCTGAATGCTCTTTCATTATTAACCAGTTCTGGCCATTGAATTAGATTTTCATACATTACAGGATTATACCTGAATCGCCGAGGTGGTTACTCGCTGTTGGCAAACTATCAAAGGCGGAGAAAATCTTAGTTAAAGCAGCTGGTAGAAATAAGATACCAATAGAGAATGTTAAGACCGCTATCGACGCATACGAAGGTAACGTGAGAAGTCGAGTCCAGCAGAACGAGAAGAAATATAATATCACGCATTTGTTTCGAACACCAAACCTAAGACTAAAAACCATTTGCATATGTGTCAACTGGTTTGTTTGTGGGAGCTGCTTCTTTGGGCTAGCACAGTACATGGGCTACCTCGATGGCAATATCTTTGTAAACGTTGCCATATCAGGTAATCTTAATCTCTCACTCCCATTTAACAAGGGATTACTGATATATACGTTCAAGACTCGCCATCATTTACAGCCGCTGTTGAACTGCCTGGAACTATAATAGTTCTGTTCCTGATATCGCGCGTATCCCGTTTAAGGATTTTAATTGGCGGTAATCTTTTGTCTGGCGTAAGCTTGCTCTTACTAACTGTGGTATCAAATTCGACTGCCACGGTACTTTTAGCTACGCTAGGTCTAGTAGGAATGGTAATTAGTTTTCCAACGGTGTATTTATACAGCAGCGAGGCATTCCCGACCGTAGTTAGAAATATTGGAGTTGGCCTGGGAAGTATTTGTGCAAGAACTGGAAGTATGATTGCACCATATATCGCAACAATGGTAATTATTTTCCATATTCACACGTTTCACGAGTACGTCCTATATACAATATCGGAATATTACGCTGGATTGTATTCCTCATTTACAGGGAAAGATTCAACCTTGGTTACCACCAGTGATATTCGGAGTTGGACCAGTAGTCGGTGCGTTATTATGCTTATTATTGCCAGAAACAATGAACTGTAAGCTACCAGATACTCTCGAAGATGGTGAAAAGTTTGGCAAGTACGTATAAAGCAATGAAAGCATTAAATGTTATTAACAATCTTTGCGTACCGTAATCTAAATATTAACATTTGCTACAGAAAATAGGCAAACCACAAGAAAGTATCGAGGAAACGAATCTCAAAAATCAAACTTGTTAAATTTAGGAATAACGTGACAATATAAAATGTGTGTACATACTTTACAATACACGGTCTATTCATATAATTATTAAAGAAGCTCAACTCTTTATATCTTTTTAAATTATTTTGTTAAAATATGTGTAATATTCTATTAAAAATGTTCTTATCAGGTATTTGCAGTATTATTAAACATAATATGTAGTATAAGTATATCAATCTAGTTTTAAGAGATCATTATATGCTAGCCTCCATGCAAGTTAACATTACTATATATTATCTGTTCCGTTGTTCGTACAGAAATGCAGATCTTCACGAGATTTAATACTACGGCTAAAAATGATAGTGCACTATTAAATGGATGAAGATCAAAATATAGAAATATAATACCAAGTATATGTTCATCCATAGAATAGCAGAGTTCCTTATGTAAAATCTTATCCTTAAAAAATAAATAGCGATTAGTCAGCCTTTTGTGTGAGTATAAAACGATAACACTGTATTACTTATTTCTCTTCGTTTTTTGATTTAAAGCGCGCGAAGCTGGATAGAAAATCGGTAATTCGAACTGTTGTATTAAGTACCGGATAGTTACTAACTTGTAGTCTGTCCTAGGTAAAGTACTTTACTGGGTAACACATTCACTACCCCACTGGTCTTTTTATGAACAGTATCAATCATATGATTGCCATACTTTACAGTATTGCTTAAAGATCCCAGCCAAGAAGACATAATACTCTTAGGGGGTGTTTTTTCTATGTTATTTGTTCCACCTGAAACATAGTTAACGAAAAAATATATAAATCATACATTGCATTGCAAATTTCTAGAATTCTTGTAATAAAAGATATAACTCACCCATAAAGAAGTTCAAAATTGCTTTGTTCACTACATCTGGCTTTTGCTGATGTGGAAAGTGCTGCGCCCCGGGGATCACTTTCACGCTAAACTTCTCTACGTACTCCGAACTATGTACAATACTTTCTATCGTTACAAGTGGATCCACGTTGCCAACTAAGAGTAAGGTTCTAGTGTAGATCTGTTCACAGGAATCCGTGTTGAGTCTTATGAAAGGAAGATTCCGATAATAGTTAATTGCTCCAGTCCAATCCTCTGCAGAAAGCAATTTTGCTAATGTAATTTCTTTACGTACATACATACAACGTACTAAATTAAAATTTTAACTTCATTTACCTTTCCTACTGAATGTATATTTGTACGCTTCCACATAATCTTTTCCTGTATTTGTGTGGTTCAATTGGAGATGCTGAAATGCCTCATTTATGATAGATAAATCTTCCTTAAGAGCATCGATTTCGGGAAGGAAGGGTAGTCTACTGAAGTGCATCCACCTGGATAGTAATATTGATAAGAACACATGTCCAACCGAAGCAGCATAGTTCGAAAGGCTTGCTTACATACTTCAAGCCAAACGCAGAATCCCCAGGTGCCCTGGTCCAATAAAAATTAGGATGTGGACAGGATATTGCAACGAATTTGTGAATCATATCCCCGTACAGGGCAACCATGTACCATCCTAAGAGACCTCCTAGATCGTGACCAATTATACTGCACTGTTTCACTCCGATAGTTGAAATGAACTGCTTCAACTCTTCAATTAGGATTTCAATTTTGTAGGAACGTTTGATCGTTGGTTTATCGGTATCGCCGAATCCCTTCAGGTCTATCGCTATTACCCTGGATGAGTATTAAAATTAGTGTTATAGAAACAGGTATTTCGGTATGTACATTAAAATGCTAAGAAGAGTAAATCACACCTGTAATGTTCAGCGAGACACGGTATTTGCTCTCTCCAAGATAACCAACAATCAGGAAATCCATGCAAAAGCAATATCAGTGGCTTCTCCTTATTCCCAGCTTCCACATAATGAAACTTCACACCCTAGATGAGAAATTAAAATTTGCATTTCCATGATCTTCATGTTCTAAATAAATCTCGTCGCTTAACAATTTCTAAAATTAAATTTTTAATAATACATATTTGTATTTATTTAATAACACTTCCGTTGCAAGCGATTCAAATTACTTAATTGTTTTCGAGATCGACGAAAGAAATCGGCGCAGACGTTTGCAACATCCGTTTATTTAAACAAATATTGAAATCGCTTCTACCGATCGAAATCGGCCGTGTGCGTCAAGCTGTTAAGTATGTCGTAAAGAGTTATCAGAGGTCGACTATTCTTGCATATTATTCTCGACTCCCGACGGGAACTTAAATTTCTTTCGTCCGCGCTACTAAATCGACAAAAACAGTTGTGAATCTTGACTTACCTTGATTTTTACGTAAGAATGCGTGCCCAAGTTATTGTCTACCAGACACGGAGGGGGCTTATCCCGCTGTTGCATCATGAAGAACTTTTTCGGGTCCCAGACCCATTTAAGAAATCGCTTCATTATTAAGTACAAGCCGTACATAAAAGAGAGGAAATGTAATTTAATCATCTCCCCCGTTGACACGTGAACGATCTTCTCATTCATCATCGTAATTATTCAGACAAATAAATTCTTCTTTTATCGCGTTTAAATGCTCCTTCGGGTTCGGTTCATTCGAATCGTACACTTACTGTAAGCAAACAGATGATACCCACCCAATTCAGATGCGTATTTATATGTATGGCTTGGATCGCACGTGTGCGTTCTCACGAACAGGGCGTAGAATTATTAAATGGCTTTCTCGTATTTGATCAAGAAAATACGGATCGATATTGTACACTAGGTTAACCAAATGTAGATCGCAAACTGTATGCTTTCGTTGAAACTGACAATGTATCACTGGCTGATGCTTCCGACTGGATATACGCGATTGCAGAGGTCATCGTAAGAAGCCAGCCTCTTATCGGATCTATGCACGTCAAAAAGATTTTTGACAGTGGGTCTCGATTCAGGTGTATCCACATTGCGAGAAATTTCGTTTCTCAAAAGTATTACGACATCTATCAGCAGCGCCTTCGATCAAGGGGAAAGGTGATTTCTCGGAAAAATGATACATTTGACACGAAACGCGGCTTCGTACTTTGTACTTGTGTCGTGCTTGTCACTTCCATGAATTAAAGCGAGGTGCGTAATGCTTTACTGAAAAAATTGCTATATCAGCTATATGATCCGAGGCATGATTGAACATCATCCAACATCATCTATTTATAACAGTTGCTTCCTGAATGATCGACCAATTCGTGTCTTCTGTGTTGAATTCCAATTCCTCCCACGTGGAACGTTATAATCTGAGACTTCACCGGTAACGTTGCATGTGACACTTAAATGGTAATGCGGATCTGGGATCCTTTTATAGGAGATTTTGCCGCCGTGACCGGTAACAAATGCCAATCGTCGCGTAGCGACGATCTAACGAGCGGCTTGACGAAATGACGAGCGTGCGTGCCGGCGAGGGCAGCCTTCTTCTCGCGGATTGCGTACGGTGTGCACGTGGAATTGTCCTGACGAATAAGCTATCATCGAGATGTTTAATTAAAGATTCTTGTATTACTATTAATCGTGTCCTTTCGTCCCGTAAACCCCCTACAATCCTCAAAAGTGGGATAGGTTTGTGCACTGTGAGTTTAATCGAATACCGCTGAAATCGTTTACGCATTATGGAACTTTGATTCCATCTATCTCTCTGCGGGTCTCGCAACGCAATAACCTCCTCGTGGTGAGACCTGGTAATCGGTGAGAAGTGTGATGAACCGAGCCGATGGCTGCGATTGCCAAATATGCTAGTTAGATATAAGAACTTCTTTAACTTGCAATACTTTGGTAGAATGTAAGAATAAATGTAACTTGAAGTGTTTGTAACTTCTATATGAAATAAAAATACGTGTGTGAAATTATCAAGTGTTGTTGGATTATTGCTACCTGACCCCAGAATATGGTAATCAGGAGGGAATCCCCTACATATTCACAAGGTTTCAGAATTATTTGAATTTTCGGATTCGGGATCCATCCTATACTTCATTCGTGATAGATCTATCCTATACCTCGTTTGTAGTGTCGATAATATAGATCACAGCCGAAGTATACGTTGATAATAAAGATTTCTGTTGTTACATGACTTTATATAAAGTACAAAAAGGAAATTGGCAGCGGTGGGATTCGAACCCACGCCCCCGAAGAGACTGGTGCCTTAAACCAGCGCCTTAGACCGCTCGGCCACGCTACCCAATATGAGACGATACTTTATAAATCTATTTCAATCCAACCACTTTACAAGCTCCAATTTTATCCTCATTTCTGACATACGTGTATATCAATTACAAATAAAACATTCTCAGTACATACTCTCTCAAGTACATATTCAAGAAAACGTTTAAACATTTAGATTCTAAAGTAACCAACAATGTTCAAGGTAAGTAGATATGATGATTCATCGTCGGTGAAAGTGCCGGGGCCAAACTGCATATACGAACTTACAAGGAATAGTTTACGCGATCGAATGCCCCTTTGCAACACGGTTTCCGGCATCTGTGGCGTATAGTTGCGCGAGATTAGGATCCCGCGGAGAGGCAAATTCGCATAGTTTGCCGGTCACATGTCGTGGGCGTAGATAGCAGTGGATTAAACAAAGGCAGTCACCGGGCGGGGCTTTCGATCGCGCGGCGAACGCCTGCGCCGTGCGCCGCACCTCTACCCCACGCGCGCCGCAGCCTGTGGAAGCGGCATGCGGTGCGTAGAAGCGAGAGGAGACCAACGCATCCCTATTTTTTTTTTCCCCGCTCCATGACGGCCATTTTGTACCCCGTCGACTTAATATTCGCCTCTCATTTTCTCCCTTCGCATTTGTAACTTTATATCGGCGCGATGATGTTCAATTGTCGCGCTGGTGGTCCTTTGTTCTCGCGGGCCCCGGCCCATAATCGAGTCAGTTAGCGCCCTTGCGCAGCGAATACTAACGATTCCGGAGCGGATTAGTCATCGATCGGTAACAATTACCGATCCCCATGCACGCCGATGACAGGTGGTTAATGGAAATCGAAAGTTAATCCAATTGGATTTCGCGCCGCGAGCAAACGTTGTTTTGACAATGTATAAAGAGTCGCTCGTAAGGTTTCGCCGCTTGTGTCTCCTACGCAGGCACCTCCTATTCACTTTCAAATACCCGATACAAGAACGCCACAGAAACAACTGGAAATTCTTTTCAGGACAAATGTCTCAATCTCCCGTTTTCTCCTCGGTCTAGTATCCCTCGCTCTCGAGCAGCACTTGTCGCGTACTTATTTATTTAGGACGCATCGAGCGCTAATCCCGAAATTCAGAGCAGCATAGGGTGACCGTGCCTATGTAATATCGCCCATGTTCCTAATTTTAGTGAAGTAAAAAATAAAATATTTTAAAAATCCTATATCTATATTTTTGTAATAAAAAAAATCAAAGATGGATGGAAAACCATTTATACAGCAAGAAATAATAAAAATACTCGTGTATACATGAATTCATCAATATTTCTTGAGTAGCCGATATTGGGAAGACTTATTCCAGTAACCGATTTTTTTCACATCTTACGTTTTCCGAGTCCTAATTGAAAGCTTGTACGTTCCAACGATTTTCACTTCTGTTTTACTTTCAAACGAATTGCACACTACAATATAAATTATCATTCAATTAAGAGCGATTCAACTGTTGCCAGGCGATATTAGGTACCGTTCCGTCCTTCTCCGCCGAGCACCGGTTAGTTTCCTGAGAATCCACCTTCATCCACCCCGAGCACATCCACTGGAAGCCGAGTTGCGGCCGTTGTTCGCGAGACTCCGCGCGTTGCCAGGAAACAAGTGCTACCGCGAGACGATGTTTAATTAAACATTCGACGGTATTTATAGCGGCGATAAGGGAGTTGATTAATCGGGGACCGAGGCCGTAATGGAAAGTCGGGCTCGGCTGTTCGCGCGAGCGACGCGAGCAAGGCGTAGGAGAGCATCCTCGCGGTGAATTAATCATTTCAACAGCTGCTGTCGCATTAGCGAGAGCGGATAAGACAAATGAACGTCGTGGAGCTTGTTAAGACGTAATCCGAGAGATGTGTCTGCGTCGCCTCCCGCTTCCACCCCCGCCGCCGTCATCCTCCTCCGCCGTCACATCCGTCGTCTCACGGTCTCATCCGGGATTAGACGCCGGCGTATCGAGTCGCCATTTTGCTGCGCGATCCCCCTTTGTTTACGGGCACGGCCGCAGGCAGTGTCCTAGCTGGTTTTTCCCTTTCATTTCCGCGGCGAGGAGCGGCTGTCCGTCGTATTGGAATCATCGGAAGCCTGTCGGGCCTAGGAGCCCGGCGAAGGGCAGCCCGCCGTACACCAGGAAGCGCGAGAAGATACGATCTTCGGGGCTGCTCGTCCCGTTCCAGCCGGAACGTTGTCAAACGTCACGTCCTCGCGTCGGTACCCACGGCTTCGAGGGTCCCCGATGACAGATAGTGTCAATGCGGGCGCCATTCAGCGACGCTAACGCAAATCGTGCGGACACGAGGCGATCGTCATCTCGCCCCCTTTTGTCATGGAAAAAGTCCGCGGTTGCACACAGCGCTCCGTTGGCGCCTTCGTCTGGCAACCAGTCCTCGCTAGCATGGGAATATTCCGACCGGATTGTCCGTGTTTATCCGCCGAGAGTCCAGACTCTCCTCCGCGTCAATCTCTTTAGCCCACCCCGTCTTCAGCTGCCCCCGTTTAATCCGCCCGCCTCTTAATCGACGCTAGAAAAATTTCCACGGCAGATCACCCGCGGAAGCATTTGCTAATCGACGAGTACCGAGAGCGCCCGGCGCCGCTCTTTTTTCGAGGAACGCCGCCGCGAGCGATTTTAATCATCGCGCGGGCGCATTAGCGCGAAACTTTGCCCGGCTCTGTGTACGCGCCTCGGCTCCTCCAGTCCGTCGGCCGGCGGAGTTCTTCGATTCTACTTCGCCTTTGTCGGGGCCGAGTAATGCGCCTCTCCATTTTGTCATCCCCTAGCGGGGTTTCAATGTTGTAACCATGGAGACGTCGCGTTTCCGCAAGGGGGACGTATAAAGGGTGTCGGGCGTACGTAGGCAAGTATGGTGAGGCTGCCATTGTTAAAATTCGTGGCCGTGCTACGTGTCCAATTTGATGATAATGAAAATACGATACGGTTGCGAGCGCGATGTGACTGACGTTCGCTCGGCGGCACGTAACGGGGTTACGTGCCAAACTTTGCCTCTCACTGCGCACTCCTCGAATAATTCCCTTTCTATAGCTTCTCTCCTTTAATCCTTAGCTAGTAATTACACAACCGCGACGCTCGCCTCGTTCAACCAGGCGCGCTCGACAGGCTCGCTGGAGATCGGATAAGCATGCTCTTTCTGCAGAATTTCAGGACGTGAATTTTCATCGCACTTGAGATTTTGCTGTGCGTGGATTTCCACAATTGGGAGTTCGGGAGGCATTTTACCATTTTTTATTTCTTTTCTGCGTGCCATCTACTTTGTCCTCCTTAGTTAAAACGGCGAAGCATTTCGAAACATCCGAGAATACTGAATTTGTATTCTTTCTTTCTACCGTCCTTCTAAGAAAATAAATAAATTAGACTGTTTCTAGGTTTCTACGAAGCACGGAGGGTTTTCTAATTTTACTTAAAAAGGTAAGAGACCCGTGGAACTTCAAATATTTCAAGGTTTCTTGAAAAATTGACATTTTAATTAAGGAGGGCTATGTTTTCTAAGCTGCTGAAATTTGATCTTTTAATTTGTACCTACTTCCCCCAGCTCCACAAAAGCTTGCTCCGCCGCCCCTGCACAA
Organism: Andrena haemorrhoa; assembly: GCA_910592295.1. Lineage (NCBI taxonomy): Eukaryota > Metazoa > Arthropoda > Insecta > Hymenoptera > Andrenidae > Andrena > Andrena haemorrhoa. Next base: position 11,619,692 of record OU342944.1, on the reverse strand, counting down.
TTTGCGAGTTCGGGGGTGGAAAATGTCGCGGCGGAGAACGGAATGATTGACAAGAAAATTCGCACTCGAGCCCGTCAATCTTTCAGCGCTTCTCGGCGTGTCCTCGGCGTTAAATGGCCAATAAGTTTCATAGGAGCCATTAAGGGGCCCTTGATTCGTAATGAGACTCTCGGCGAGAGTCTTACGATTACTCCCCATCGTCCTAATGGGGTATAATCGAGAGGCAGTCTATCGGAGAGTTTCGCTCGGAAATGGGCGTAGCTGTGTTTCCAAAATTAAATCGACCCGTCTCTGATAAAATCGCTAATAAAATCACAGATCCTCTCTCGCGTTAAGAAGCCACGCACGACGGGCTTGGCGTTACCTCCGCGCTTTTGTGCACTCACGGCTCCTTTATTGTTCGCGATTTGCGGATGCAAGGGCGCGTATGGGTGGAAGGAGACGGACGGGAGAAAAAAAAATAGTCGACGCTTTCCAAGCGAAGAAACCATTTGTTAGTTCTGGGCCATGTCACGAACGCAATTAGTGAGTGATTCGTCAAGCACTGCGAAGTCCTCCAGCAGTAATAGCGAAGGGCCCTTCAACTGCTCGAGTACTCTTCCGGTAGCGACTGCATTTTGATTTGCGCTCCAATGTGCTTCCTTGAAGTGCAAGTTCACTTTAATGCAGACCGACGAGCACCGCGTCAACGGTCATTCTCTGCTCTGCCCGCAGATTCCCTTTTTTCCTCGATAAACTCCGAAGCGTGTAAAAACACGCCGCGAGTCTTTGTAACGCGTGAAAGAAATCCTACCGGCTGATTAGAAGCTCGAAATGAACTTTCACGTTAAGGAGAATCCACGCAGCGACGAACCATTGCCAGTGTGCCGTTTGAAAGCAGAGATGCCCGTCCGACGGAAAACACATCGCCAAACCAGCGCGGCAATTCCTCCTCCCGCAGTTCCAGTTTCCCTCGCGGACAATTGCAAACCGCAGGATTCCACGCCGGCCGTTTCGAGATACCGATCGTCCTCCTCGTGTTACAGAATGCCTGGACGCGACCCGATCCACGGTTTTCCGCCGCGAGACCGTTGCGCGTTAAGTAGCCGGCGCATGTCTCGGGCCGGTCGCGGATAAAGGGCGACACAGAATATCGAAAACCGTGGTCTCCCGTGTCGCGCTCTTGACCTCGGGAGATGCGTCTCTTTCGCAGGGAAAGATCGGATCGCGCGCGGCTGTTTACACGCGCGGGAAAGCGGCGACGATGGTTAAAAGGTTTCGCCGTGTAACCAGACTCCCATTAAAGCAACACCTTTTGTGGGCCAGAAACGCTATTGTGGCGACATTATTGTATGCGGCACGGAGGGCATTATAATTCATTGTGTCGATCGTGGTGCGCGGACCGTTCTTTGGCGCCTAGCACAACACCTGGTAGGTGTAACGTTGCCGCCATTTTCTATTACAAGGATAATTTGATACATATCGCGAGCGGGGACTCACAAAGGCCCCAGTCGGGACTGCAGCGAGTCCTGGGCAGTAAACCCGTGGGCGATACTTCCCGTGTAAACGGTAGTTACGCGGCGTAGGGGAGACTGGGGCTGGTAGGTCGGCTTTTCAGTTTTGGATTTTTAATCAATTGTGTGGACGAAATATCATTAAACCGGTTAGCGCATTTAACATTTGGCTATCTGATTAAATTATTAAAGTTGACTCAATGTGACAACAATTAAGGTGTTTTAATGTTTTTCTAACACCTTCCGTGCTGGTCAACCGGCCTCATGACCGCGGTTGGTTGACTTACAGTATGGGGTAGGTTGACTATAGGCACAATCAGGTCAGAAAATGTTATTAGCAACATATCGCAGTGGTAATAAAACGACACAATGTCACAAGAGTATTATAAAATATTAATTCCTTTCTTTCATATTTTAATAATAAACTGACAATGTTTTCAACTTAGACATAAATTATAATGAATTTATAACATAAACCTTATTAATGTTATTAGTCAACCAGCCACAACCGATCATTTTGACTTCAATAACCTATATAACTTTCAATTATTTATGTATAAACAAAAATACTATGTCAATAGATCGTCTAATAAACAAACTTTAAAATGGTCCCTTAACATTTATTCTATTGTAACTATACAGAGCGTGAAAAAATAAAATCTTTAAGAAAAAATATTGACTTAAGGGGACTAGACAGTCAGAAATTCGATTATTTTTTTATTGCATTTTTCGAAAGCACCACCCTTCCCGAGTAAAATGCCGTTTGGTTTATGTCAAAACTCGCAAAACTAAGGATTTTACAGTCGAAAAGGTCTGCGCGCACGCAGGTAGATTAGTTCCTCTTCTGAAACTTTGGACGCGTTTTTCTCAGAATCACATTTCCTCTTCGTTTTGCAGTGATTGCGAAAAAACGGAGGTCCAAATCAATTGGAAAAAAATTGAGCATATGTAAAACATGTCTCGTTACGACCCAAACCTAAGCATAAGTCTGTAAAAACTTCTGTTTTGACAAAAAAAAAATAATAAAATGGCTCTTTTCCCTGGCGAAAAATCACGTTTCTTCAAAATTTGCCGTTTTATAGCCGCCATTTGTATAATTTTGATTTTTTTTCTTTTTCAATAGGTTCAGGGCAGAATGGGGGTCAGGGCAAAGTGTAAATTTCAGAGAATACGTCACAATTCAATTTCTCACGGCCAAAATCACTGCAAAATTACAGCGGCTCCAGAAAAAATGCCGACACATCTGATGACTGTAGCGCTGTCATACATATGCATATATTATTCAAATCATTTTTTTTCACTGTTTTATAGTATTAATAAACATTACCCAAAAGTACTAGTCACAATTTGTATTCATCTCCTTGTAATTAATTCGCAAAAAATACTTGATTTTCGTGCGATCTGACTGCCTAGTCCCCTTAAGTAGTCAATCTTTCGACAAACGCTGATAACTGCCTCATGAGACAACCAGCCCTGGTATCCCCTAATCTTGCTCAAGCGTTGGAATTCTGGAAAGCGCGTGTCTTTCTTCGAATTAGACGAAAAAGAGAAACGCGTGGTGGCAAGTGTTTTCGGTGATATAGATTTGTGGGGCGCGTATCGTACGTACGCAGCAGTTCCGTATCCACCGGGATTTTGGTCACGTAGAAACCCCGTAACGAAGTTACCCTAGAAGCTCCTTCTACTGGCGGACCATCGTATAACGTGTCTCGATTCCAAGAGCCCTGTATACTCGAGGGCCCATAGAACCAAACTCAATATGGCGGAGTCAATTGGACGTTCCGTACTTTAGGCTTCTCTCTCCCTCGCACACTTTTTCCCCGGTTCACCCCCACGGCTTCTGGCTGGGGCGGCCGGGGTCCTCTCTTCCTTTCCTCCTCCTTCCCTCGCCCGCGAGCATAATGGAGGCACAATCGACTTTGAAACACAATCGATAGTTACAGAGACCGGCGAGAGAAAAATTCATGGCTTCACCTACTCATCGACTTTGAATGGCACACACGGGGGGCCACCCCCATGGCTGCGGCAATTCCCTCCGCGCTGTTGCAGCGAACGTTACGAAGGGGGCACGGGGCTGCCACCATTTTGCTTTAGACCCGCTTCGGGAAGAATGTATTTCCTTAAAAACTGATCCCCCCGCTGCAAATTCGAGGAGCGGAGCTTCGTAATAACGAACGATCCTCCGGCACCGATCTCGCGTGTTCTCTAGTGTTCCGGAGGCACGCGCACCCGAGGCGGAGGTAAAAACGCCGATCACCGGGTGGCATCGCCATGGCGACGAGCGTAGACGTTATAGGGAACGGTGCTCATTTGTTTGTCATTTCCTCGCGGCGACTCGCGGAAACAAAGGACGAGGCACAAAGCACGAAACAAAAAGCAATCCGGCAGCGACGGGCGAGCAGGCGCGAGAACGGTGGGGGTGGCTTGATGGGGGCACCCTTGTTGTTGCCTCTGCGAAGGACAGAGGGATGAGGCGGCGGCGGCGGCGACGGCTCGCGCGGGAGGCGGAGGAAAAAGAGGAGTGAAATTCCGGGAATTACCTGTTCGGAAGAGAGCATTTCGTCGTCATTTTTATTTCATTTCCGAGGAAAACTCTGGCCGAGAGCGACGGGACATCATCCGGCGGCGGATCCTCGCTCGGCGCTATCATCGCGGCCGTCTCTGTTCCTCGGCAGATTGAGGAAATGTCATGGACCGTGCATTTATCGGATCTCCTAACACACTGGTAGATTTCTATTCTAAATGCAAAGACCGCAATAAGAGGGATCCTCCATTCGGCGATTTCTCCCTCCGCGGGCAGTTACTCCGCTCGTTCGTGTGCGACGCGGCGAAACTCGATTTTCTTCCCCGGCTCCTGGAGACCTGCCGGCAGTGTGCTCCGCGACGGCCACCGGCAGTCGGTGATTTCGAAACGCGCCGTGCAATTTAACGGTAACGATCGCGCTGTATTATAACGCGGTGATCTGCAATCGGTGGGCACCGACAATGGCGATAATGTCTGTCGCTAGGAACGAAGGTATCCTCGGAAGAAGAACGTCAATAATGACCTCGGCCGTCCGCCGTCTCGTTAGCAACGATGACTCTTCCACTTCTCGGACGCGAGGCGAACGCTGCTGCCTTCGTTCCGTCTCACGGTAGCCGAGGGTCGATTACACGTACAGTGGATATAAATAAACCCCCGTAAGAAATTAGTTTGCGGAACGTTCCCTCCTCCAGGCGCTCGGGATTAGCCTGCCCGCTTCTTCTCGCCACTGCCAGCCACGCTTTTCAGCAGACGCTTATGCAACGATTTAAACTTCAATTATAATCTGCGTTTCTTCGATCCGGCTGACAGGGATTCCGTTTTAACGCGGCCATTAAGCGATTATTCTTTCACGCCGGCGTCTACCTCGCGAGCGTTTGCCGTTCGAGCACCACCGACTCACGTTCCTTTTTGGAAGAGTCATTTATCCCTCACTGACGGCGAACTTCTTCGTTTCACGCGCGTTTCATTAAGGGGACTAGGCAGTCAGAAATTCGATTTTTTTTATTGCATTTTTCGAAAGTACCACCCTTCCCGAGTAAAATGCCGTTTGGTTTATGTCAAAACTCGCAAAACTAAGGATTTTACAGTCGAAAAGGTCTGCGCGCACGCAGGTAGATTAGTTCTTCTTCTGAAACTTTGGACGCGTTTTTCTCAGAATCACGTTTCCTCTTCGTTTTGCAGTGATTGCGAAAAAACGGAGGTCCAAATCAATTGGAAAAAAATTGAGCATATGTAAAACATGTCTTGTTACGACCCAAACCTAAGCATAAGTCTGTGAAAACTTCTGTTTTGACAAAAAAAAAAAATAAAATGGCTCTTTTCCCTGGCGAAAAATCACGTTTCTTCAAAATTTGCCGTTTTATAGCCGCCATTTGTATAATTTTGATTTTTTTTCTTTTTCAATAGGTTCCGGGCAGAATGGGGGTCAGGGCAAAGTGTAAATTTCAGAGAATACGTCACAATTCAATTTCTCACGGCCCAAAATCACTGCAAAATTACAGCGGCTCCAGAAAAAAGGCCGACACATCAGATGACTGTAGCGCTGTCATACATATGCAGATATTATTCAAATCATTTTTTTTCACTGTTTTATAGTATTAATTAAACATTACCCAAAAGTACTAGTCACAATTTGTATTCACCTCCTTGTAATTAATTCGCAAAAAATACTTGATTTTCGAGCGATCTGACTGCCTAGTCCCCTTAAAACAGAGATTTCTTTTGCTCGTCGATGTCCGTCCGTTACGCTTCTCGCGAAATTCTTACCCGTCAAACAGTTTTCTAGGGACCAGGGGAAGTTTCCCCGGGGAGGACGCGAACGGGCATACGGACTCTCCATTTTAAAGGGGAAACTTCCCGTCACGCGATTCTCCTTGGTACGTTTAATGCGAATGATAAATACGATCGCAAGTTACCGTTCCGCACGAATTTCGAGGGCCGCGGCAGCGACGCGACGCGTCAGGAGTGACAGTCCTGCTTTAATCAGACGCGTCATTCCCCATTATTCGGCGGGGGGTGGCAGGGCCGCGCCGAAGTCGAAATTCCGTAGTAATTACGCGGATTCGCAGGGAGAAGTTACTCGCGCCGTTTACCGATGCTTTCCAGCCGCGATACTAAGTAATTAACGAGCACATTATCCAGGGTACACTCGGCGTCGCAGCCCCTATAATACTCCCTCGCCGCCTCCCTCGTCGGACAAGCGAGCGGCAGACCCATTGACTTCGTTCATTGATTTTACGTCAATCTGCAGAGAGCACCCTTGTGGGGTCTCCGTGATGCATTTACCATACGCGATAAGAGCGGAGGGTGGTAGGGGCGGTTGCGCGGAGGGGGGGGAGGAGTGGAGGCAGCTCGACACACCCCGTGAAAGGGAAATAGAATAGAAATGACCCCCCGCGGGAGTCGCATTAGGGACACATGGCCAGGCGACAAAGCCCGATTTTCTGACAACCCTCCAGGATCTTAGGCATGTATACGGTTACATAACGTTACGTGCTCGTCACCCTCCCGGATCGTAGGGGGCTGGAACGAGGGTTGGAATATACACGCGCACCACCCCTCGGGGGCGCCATTTTGTACGCGCCGGATGAACCCCGGACGGACATTTTTCTATTCAGGATTTCGACCCTCGGTGGCCACTGGTGTGGATTTTATCGGAGTCAAGAACACTCGAGACCACTTCGGATTGCGCTCGAGCGCTAACCGCCGTTACGTTCGTTGCATCTCGATAAAATCCACGGAATCTCGAGTGCGTTCGATCTCCTCCACGCGGGAACTGTGCCAGTTCGCGCTGTTAGAACACGTCCTGGACGCTCGCCTCTCTGCACCCTCGCGCTGACCAGGGTGCAGCCAGGATCCGGGCGACCCTGGCCGTCCGTCGTTCCCGGATTCTCCAGGATCGTTCCGAGGGATCCGCTTTCACGGCCCGGCGTGTCGAGGCGACGAGGATTGATCGCGGCAAATGGACCCGGCCAGCCGCGCCATGTAAACCGGAAGATTTGTCGATCCATATCGAGGCTCTATGGACACCTGTTGTGTCGCCCAAAGGATAGTTTTAGTTTCGCGTTGTCGCGCCCGGTTGAGTGAGTTCTCGTGTAAACTCCACGTATCAGGGCTAGGCCGGGGCTGGCCGCGGGGCGAGGGGCCGGACAAAGGTTAATTTGGTACGAGCTGTAATCCGTCTCATCCGTCGGATGGAGCAGCAGAAAACCCCAGGACGGATGACAGGAGCCCGGATTAGTGGCTTGTCCCGTCAAGGATTATATCGAGCGCGAAAAATAAAACAGAAGATTAATCGACATTTCCACTCTCGCGGGCTGCCACGTACTTTTAATGAAGTCACCCCGCGGCCGTCGCGCCGCGTAAAACGCCAGGGAATCGCGTCGGTGTTTAGCGACTGGGAAGACGAGGAGGTACTTACACCCTCCCTGGATATTATCGCGTGTAACTCGGTGCGTCGATCACTCTCCTCGCCTCGCGTTAGAACGAAGATGCTTGTCATGGAAGATTGAACGGGTCACCGTAGAGTTTAAATGGATTCGATGCTCGCGATGAAACGAGACCAATTCGGGCTCCCGGAGAATTTTATTGTCATCCACAGAAGAATACATTTTTGTAGGACGCTATCGCGCCCGGGGAAGACGGCCACCCAAAGTATGAAATTTGGAAAATGGCCGTCTTCCGGCGGACTTCAATTAACGAGGTACAGTTGCCAGCGGCGTCGACGCCGCCGCCGCCGCCTCCTCCTCGATTTGCCTCGCCACGGGGTGGAAACGTGCCCTGGATCGCGATGTTACCATTGTTCGTCACCGGTAACATTACGATACGCGCGGTAACCGTTGCCGGGGCTGGGAAGTCGAGCAGCCCGGCGTGTTCGTCTCTCGTCGTTAATATAATGGCGAAAATGGTGAAACGGTCCGACATCACGTAGAGGTAATTCGGCACGCGTACACTCGTCTATCAAATTGATTTCCACACTCTGCGTCCTTACAGGCACGTTTATTTCGTCACGTTTGCCGGACGCCGGGCAATGCAGCGCCCCTGGCAAATAACAGAGTGGAATTCACGGGGAATTTCTTGCTTCTTTCACCTCGGTTATTATTCCTGAGAAACATTTGTACATGGTTTATCCTAGACACCTTAAGGGGTCATTCTACTTTGATCGGCCGAAAAATGAAGCTATTTTCACAGATTTTTTCTCAATAAATACAGTATATAATGAAATAAATCTTTTTGGAATTTATCAAGCTACTCTTATTTTATACAAATAAAAATTAAAAAGACTTCTTTTAATTTGTTTCAAATGTTTCTTTACAGCGTCAACGTGACACCTACAAAAAAGGGGGTATGTTCGTGGCGTATCTGAAACAAAAACTTCGAAACGATTCTTAATCTGTATGAGTGTCGCCATCGCCTGTACATAGTTCAATTAACAGTTTTTGTCCAAACATAACATGTGGACCTTTTTAACGGCACATTGGCCGCCTTTAAATATCGTTTGCGGGCTTTGGCTCGCAGGAATGTCATTCTACGCGCCCGTTAATTCTACTTCTAAATTTATTTCTATTAGTTATTAGTTTACTATTGTATTGTACTATTTTATTGTATTATTGTTTGTTTATTGTATTATTGTTTGCTTATGTACGTACTGGCTTTTCTTCTCTATTCTTTTACATTTTTTACTTGCTAACTTTTGAATTATTGTATACTAAGTCTCTGCCCGTTGAAATAAATAATAATAATAATAATAATAACCGAGATTTTTTTCGGGGAACGTTCGAGAAAACACTCTTTTGGGGAACTTCTTCATTCAAACCGGCGCCACTTTGATATTTTTCAATAAAAATTGTTAATTGATCTACGGGCTATAGCAACACTCATACAGATTGAGAATCCTTTCGAATTTTTGTTTCAGATAAGCCAGAGCCGGGAAATCACATACGCAACGAACATGCCTGTTGTTTGTAGGTGTCACGTTGATGCTAGAAAAAAATAACATTTAAAAACACATTAAAAGAAATTTTTAAAATTTTTTTTCTATAATATAAGAGTAGCTTAATAAATTCCAAAAAGATTGATTTCATCATATGTTGTATTTATCGAGAAAAAATCCTTAAAAATAGCTTCATTTTTCGGCCGATCAAAGTATGACCAAACATGCCTGCCAAACCTCAAATTAATTTGTCGAGCCGTTTTTGTACAAAAAATTCACACAGAATTACCTATTTTTCGGCCCAACAAGATGCAACCCCTGCTTAAGATTTCGTATTTCTCGCTGATAGAGCCAAGATAGGAGAACCTCGGATGGGGAGTTTTACCTCCCGAAACTCGTTTTTAAGTGTCCGCTAAGATGTACTTTGGGAAGTTATTTTAGATGGGTCTCGACGATTTAAGGTAAATTCGTGGCTATTTACACAGGCCACCTTAGCGTCGAGAATCGCCGGGCAGATCGCAGATAACGCGTGCTCCTCTCGGATACTCTTGACTTTTGGAAATGATTAACAGAGCAGGAGACGGTGGCCAGAAGGACTTTGGACAGGACGTGACCAGACAGTTTTGGAACGGCCGAAAACGAAGATGAAGAGGCATAAGCCCACGGCCGTCGCGCACCGCGTCGGCGCCCTGGTTCCCTGGGTCTTCCTAATTGACCCGCGTTAGGAGTCAATTGGTAAGCCAAATTATAGGTCTCAAGAAGGAATAACGATTATCGGTGGAACAAGAAGAAGACTGTAAACAAACAGTAATGAATTTCGCTTTCCGGCAATGGGGGACGTTAGGAAGGAAATTTTCTCGTCTTACTGTGCCTGGCCGAACCATGCAGGAGTAGAGATAAGAATCTAAAAAAAAAATTTCATCCCTTTAAGAAAGTCATTAATTACACGCTCTAATTATTTGGCGGAGTAAATCAGTGCCGAGGGTGTTTGAAAGCCGTGAAACGGGGGCATTTAGCGGAAGATGGGAATCTTATCTGGCGATCATAGTCGCGGAGGGGTAGACTCGAGCCGGTGGTTTAATTTATGTGACGGCGGGCGGAGCGATAATAACGAGCACGGGCGCTCGTGGACGGCGGCGATGACGATGATAATAATAACGGCGGGTAGTCGCAGTAATAAAGCCCGGGGGGAGGGTTACTCGTCGCGAGTATTCGAATCCGAGCGTGCGGTATTCGAAAGGGTCTACTTAGCATTCGGTGTCACGTAGAGCCCACGGTTTAATACATCAAAAACTTCGGGATCCGTCGCCACCCTCCCGGTCCTCCTTACCCGTCGCGACACCCCCGGAGGGGGGTTTCGCCGTATTCATTTGTTCCAGGGACTTGCAACCCTCTCGAGAACGGTGCGTGCCTTTTGTTTTGGCCGACACGGGCTCTGATTGGATCGTTCGCCAGGCTCTGCCGGCCATGGCAGCCTTTTCCCGGACTAGGGTTATCGGGCCAATAGCCTCCTCGAGGGCGTTCCTGGGCGGGGATTCAAACGCGTCCTACATCTGTCGCTGTTGTCATCATTATTATTATTATCATCGTGGCTCCGTTCGATGTATACCTTTATGAGTTTCCGGCTGTACCCGCACCGATGGTAAGGCTGCTTCGCTTGCGCCCTTCCCCGTCGCTCTGCCAGATGGCGCCGGCAGCACGTTTCGCCGCGCGCTATTGGTGGCGTATCTGTTACGATAATTATCCTTCGTGGATTACTTGTTAATGAATTTAATGCGCGGTCTGAATTAATTTTTCGAATCGAGTTAGGTGGTGGGAAGTTCGCGGCAGTACAGAGACGGCAAGTGGTATGAAATGTTACCATTAAATCACCGTTTCGATTAATTAACCTCTTCACTTAATACGTACATATCTTCTATAATAGTTATATGCGTTTTTAAAGTACTACTATCCTCGACATTTCTCACTAGAAACTCTCAAAACTGTATAATTTCTACACTCTAAAGGTGTAAATCCACGATGAAACAAAAGTATCGTGTCTCACGTGAGATTTTAATTTCCATTATGATAGTTCTTTTGTTTCCATTATTTACATTTTGTTTCCACTGAGATTTTTTCTCGTGATAGAATAGTCGCAGGTAAAATCTCATCGTGGATTAGCAACTTACAAGCCATACGAATTTGTAGTAAATAGATTACATGTAAATGATCCACAAGTGTTTCCATGGAAACGTAAAGAGGCACGCACTTCGCCATCTATGTATCCCATGCTCGTTAGCGTGTCAGTGCGCGGGACGTGATTCTTTGAACGTGAGTTAGTCTGTCATTTCGTTCGGTATAATTAATGAAGAGCTCGGTGAATCGTGCGACTACTTCGATAATATTGCTTAGGAGTATCACGCGAACAGTTGGATGTGGGACAATGGTCGCGAAGCGTCTAAACCGTCGCGAAACCTCGACCGTTGTCGTTGATGGTGATCGGTGGACCGTTAGGCGAGCTGTTAGCGAGGTGATTTTCTAAAAAGTCGAGAGGGGCCGCGGGTCGACGGACGCTGGTTAATCGGTTTCGGGGTATTCGCCACGGATCGTTTAATGGCATCTAATTTGTCGTCGGCGAAGCGTTCGTCGGGCCCGCTGCATCGTAATTCATCGACGTCGAAGCTCCGAGGCTGCCTGTTGATCCCGGCTGTGGGTGCCGAGCCGCGTTCTTAGCGGGTAAGTGAATTTCGCGTGCGTTGCTTCGGTGGTGGCGATGCACGCCGCGATAGAAAGCACAGCCGATGAACTTCGGCACGATTCATCCTGGCATGGGTCAGAGGTTTTAATATCCTGTGCCGGACACCCACGTGGCAGCGATAATTCGAATTAATAAGCGCAAATTGGCGTGCCGCTGCTAATAATAAGCACATTTCGGTGGCAGCTCGCTGTTTAAGCACAGGCATATTTTAACCTCGGCGAAATGGATTCTCGGAACGTATCGGAACGGGCGCGATCGTGACGGACAGCATCCGTGGTCCTCGGAATTGCTCGTTCGGAATTTAATACCGTCGGCTCGGCCATCTTAGAATCGAGCATGCTACGCGTCGATTTCGATTCGGGATTACGCTCGACTATGTATAATTACATCGATATGTACACCGATTACGTATGTATATATATCACGGTAAATTCGTTACTGTGTCCATGAGGAGTTCTGCCCCGCAGCCAGTGGCGGGTCAAACATTTAAGGGGCCCCGCGCTTGATCAAATTTTTATAATGTTTCTTTTTAAAACCCGTTAAATCGAAATACATTTTTCGATGCATGCGCCATTTATTATTATTTTTAAATATTGTAGTACTAAATGGAATGCAACGGCGACTAGACTTTCACTCGCAGCAGGCTCGTAATCTAACTTATCGACTACCAAAACGTAAACATAGTAAAAAATCCAGTCTTTTTTATACGCCTCGGGACCCCAGTCGTCAGCACCTGCTGTTCAGAATATCATACTTTCCCGCGTGAAATGTACCGTGCACGTAAAGATGGCGACACAGATCCGTGAAATTTTCTATTCAGCTTCCATCGAGTCCCTAACGTTTCGTAAAGCATTGCATTAGTAGTAACTCGCCAATATTCATCGCGGTGCAAGCAGGGCCAAAATGGATACGCGTCCCACCCCACCTCTCTTTCCCGCTAATCGATACATTTTCGTCTCCCTCTGAGAGTGCCAATATTTTAAACAACGGCCCGTTAATTGTCCGGAAGCTTGGCGCCCCGAGTGTATTGCCCGGCATTGTGCGCCGCTGAAAAAGAGCGCGCCGCGTGGCCGAGCCGGAATTAATATTTTCCATTTTCGCCGTCGCGCAATCTTCCGTTTCGGCGGCGGCCGCGAGTGTTCCCGTATTTTCGCGCGTCGACGGGGACGGATATACGCGCGCACGTTCAACGACGGGGGAAATAACAGAGGGAGAAATGTCCACTTGCGCGCACGGGAGGAGCGGGATGCGGGCGGGTTTTATACTTTTGTATCCCATGGCGCGGAGCTGCTGGCAAATGACACTCATTTGGCACCGATAGGGATCGTTTGACAGTCTTTGCAAAAAGCGCGAGGCTTAATGACCGAGATGCGCCTACGCGATATCTCGTCATAGATCCGTCAGCGATACCGCGCGGGGCCTGACAATGCGCCTGGTAGAATTAAAAATGTATTACGCGGGGTGTCGTTCTCGTTCTGTTTAATCGGTCCGTTCGATTCGTTGTAATACGCGATAGGGACATGGGGATGTTTCAGTGGAGGTCTTGATCGCTGGAGACGACGTTGCCTTGCTCTCCTTCGTCGAGATGTTGCTGTGTACGTTCAGCGTAATTTCGGGATTTTTGCAGTGGCAGTTATATGGAGCGTAGTTTTAACGAGTATTTGCGAGTTTTAGGATTTTTTTTCTAAATAACTATACAAGATATCTTGATGAAACTTTTTACATTTTATTAATCTATGTTTGCACTAGAATTTTGTATTTCTGTATCGTCATAAAAAAGAATTATGTTGTTTTTATGGAGGGCGGAGGAGTAGCCTCCTTAAGTATTTCCCATCAATACCGAGCACATACATGTAGATCGCATGACTTGCTTTGCTTCTCAACGATACAACTTCGAAAATATTTCGAATTTCTTTATGAAACTTTAGCTGAAAATTCTTACGATGTTACACTGTCGATTTATATATAAAAGAAAAAGATTTTTTGAAATCTCAACCCCGCAAATAGCCCTTAATCGAATATTACGAAGCGAATGAAAGTTAATGCCCCAGTAATGGCTGACTCCATTTCAACAGTTACGCTCGTTTCGAGCAAAGATTAGCTGCGTCGATATAATTGATAGGGGGATAACGTTTTCCTCGGAATCGGCGCGGGCACCGGGCAATTCGCCGGTTCTCGTAATCGAAGCTGATAATGCAAGCCGAAGATGATAATTAGCAGGATAATTCGTATGCTTGCATGGAACGCGTGCCGCGTTAATTATACGTTCGCCGATACCTGCGCTGCGCGCCTACTTAGGCGTATTATTCGATTTATCGCGCGCCAGGTGTTTAGACAGACGTTGTTGCGCGCGGTGCCTAATGCAGAATGCAGCGGCGCGGCGCAACGGGCTAAGCGTTCCCCAGATTCACGGTTCACTGAAGATTTATTAGAAAAATCACGAGACACGCATTGTCTACTTGGTACTCGAGATAATAGCGCCGTCGATCGCTCCACGGTTTTATGGTAGCAATAAATCTTGCTGTATATGCTTTCTGGAAATGGGTAGGAACGCAAATTCACAAATGGTGACGTTCCTCGGTGTATTTCATCATTGCAATACCTAACCCTTTCTTAAACACTCTCGATGTTCTTATAACCACAAACTGGTCACATGGGGTTCACTGCACCCCAGCGTCATTTTTCAGTTACCATTTTCGTATTTTGGAATCTTGTAATTTTTCAATGATAATTGTATTACATTCGGAATATTCATGCCATCATGCTCCAGAAAATTTTTCCTCAAAATATTATACCTGCACAACGACTCTGTAGATTTTTAGCTTCTAATATTGAAATTTGTAAAAGGTACAATTTTTTGAAGATTTTCTTCGTTTTTTCTCTACATGTGGTAGTGTAGAATTTTTTTTACAAAAACTATGAAAGAATTTCAATCAAAAATTTATTGGAATACATTTTAGAACCCTTGGAATTTGTCCACGATTTTTTTCATACTCATTGGATTCTTTAGATGAGAATGGCAGTCGTTCAAAAATTGCTCTGTATGGCTCACAACCCAGGTATGTCAAAGTTGATCGAAAAACGAGGTGTGTCAACGAAGGTTTAAAATTTACCAAATTCTCAAATTTGATTATTAAGGTCTAAAAATTTACAGAAATATTGTCGAAGCTATATCCTGGGATGCGATGCACCCCGTGTGACCACGAAGCTTTAAAAGTCCGCAAGAAGTAATTCACCCATTAGAGGCTCCCAGAGCTCCTCCTTCCCAAATCGAAACCACCTAGCCATCTTCATCCCGGTTGGAAGTCAGCAGAATAATTGCAAGTGCTTGGAGCCTGACGCGCCCGCGACTCTATTCCTCCTTGGAAATCGCGACTCGCTGGCTGCTTTTAGCATCAGGCTCGACACGGGCGCGTATGCGGGACCGTTGGCGTGATTTTCTGGCTTGAGCAGTGGCCGACGAAAAGCTGCCGAAGAGGCGCTGGAAAGGGAGACGCCTGCCGACGGGGTGGGCGAGGGGCAGAAAGAAGGCAGTAAAGGTGGCAGAAGGAGTTGAAAAATGTCAGACGGCAAATTGGAAGGGGGTCGAGCACGGCAGCCCCGGCGTCAAATAAACATGCCAGGACGAGCAATTTCGAATATTAGAAGGTCCCCGAGGGTAGGTGCATCCCGCGTCAGGCAGCGTGAGCTACGGTGATGATGTTTGACCGCAGGACGCATCAGGGACTCACTTGCATGGCCGATGCAATTGCGAATGCCGACCGCAGAATAAATGGGCACTGGCTGGTGGGAATTAAGGATCCTTGGCGTAGAAGCCGAGCGCCCGTGTCGCGTCTCGATGCCCGTCGAAGCGGCGTCCAATTCCCTCCCGCGCTTTTTCCCCTCGAAAACTCTTTAAGCAAACACCGTGCAGCGTCGTTCTGCAACCAAGTTACGAGACGATGATGAAATCGCCCTTTCACGTGGCTCGCGGCGGATAACGCAGTGGGCGTCTTTAGAGGACACCTCGACCGATGTGTCTTTTTTAATGGCGCGCATTAATAACCGGCCGTTACGCAATTGAAGATTCGCGGAGTCGTAATCGGATCGTAAATGGAACAGCTGGCGTTGTTCCTGCGGTGATAATCGCCGCGACGAGACACCCGGGCTTACGTAAAGCAATTGTAGCATTCTTCCTTCGCTGCTCGACGCTTCTGCGAGTCGTCCAAGATTTTCTAAACGCGGTCGCTAAATTCTGGACTAAACGGTGGACGTTCTCCCAAATAGATCGTGCATCGATATTTTGCGAGATTGCTCGGTCGCTCGTGTCTTTCAAAGGAGGCGAGCAGATCGAGGATTTCGATCACGTAGCGTTCGGAGCGTGGAAACAAAGCCCTCTCGCCATTTCGATAATTCTCGCCGGGGCCGAGGGAAAAGGCGAAAATCTTCGGCCTGGGGGTACGGTGAATTTAAATAATCTTCAGACGTCGACCCCGTAAGGGCGGTGCACCCTGTAATCTCGGGCCACGTGCGATGCTCGACGAGAGCGAAGGGGGAAAAATGGCCGGTGTCGAACGGTCGAGCGAGACCAGTCGATAGCAGTTCTCGAGGGCGATAAGTATCAAATAGGAATGGTACTGCGAGCTTGTAATAACGCAGCACAATCAGCTGCGCGCGGGCACGCCGCTGGAAAGTTTATTTACACTTGCCTGCGACGGATCCACGGAGCAACGTGTCTATTTTTCCGCGCGCGCTACCCCCGTCGGAACGGCGCGGAGGGAAACGAGGCTCGCGCTCGTGAGCTGCAATTCGCCAAATCTAATTTTGCATGCGATCGAACTGGGAGAGGGAGCCCACTTAAGCGCGAGCTCCGCCGAGGAAACTTTATGCGGGCGAAAGTTATTGCGATGGCTGCATTTCGCGTTCGGTGAATTAGGTGTCCGTATAACGCAGCCTTTCGGAATTATTTAATTCCAGCATCCCTCGGATACGTGCAATCTAAGGGAAGGGTCGAGATGTTTCGGAGGGTAGCAGCTTGGCTTTCCTTCATCCTACTCGAACAGTTCTCTAATTATTTCGCGCAACGCATGCGGATCGTGGAATCCTCCTACTATACGGCGCGTAATCGATACAACGACACACCGCGGTGCGCGCTGTTCGATGACAATGGGTAGTCCCGCTGGATGATCCAAGGAATACTCGTAACACGCTATTCACATCCGTCGACTAGATTTCATCGGGGCACGGACAATACTCGTGACGGAAGAGTCCCGGGCCCGTGATTCGTTTAAATTATAACGCCTAAGATTGTCGAGGCGAGCGAGCAAACACGAGGGCGCCCGGGATCATCCCGATAGTATCGATAAATTCAAAGAAGAGAGGGTCCAGCGCTCGAAATGCCAGATCCATTTCGCGCCAGCTCGATCTTCTCCCCCCGTAGGGCGGCCAGTGCCGTAGGATGTTGCTACATTGGAGGGGAAGCTTCCTTCCCTTTCTCTCTCTCGCTACTTCTCTCCTTCTACACCCTTTCGCCAACCGATTGCTCGATAGTTTCGATCGTGAAACGGGAAGTGGCGGGAGGAGCGGGGGGGGGGGGGGGGAGGGAGGTGGGATGAGCGGCGATGGGGGGGCATGTAACGTGCCGACGACGTCTCGACGATGACTTGGTGCATCCTGCTCGAGACGCGAACGAGAGACGCGTGATTCTCAGAAAAGGCCAGGGCCTGCCTTCGGCCGTCCGATAGAGTCATCACGTGTCGGCGCTAGGATAGTGCTTTTATTGTAACATATCGAACGTGGATACCAGTTGGGGGCCAGGCCACGGAGTAGAGAGGGGTCCCCCGGGCACGTTCTTTCAGGCCAGCAGCCACGAGGAGAAACGAATTGCGGGGCTAGTTGTCCTGTATCGCGGCGGGGTGCCTGAATGCACGGTGTATGATTGATCTGACGCGTAGTCGGGGCACCGTGCCCTCTTCGTACGTACCTGGTACATCGATTCCACTAACCCCCTGGATCCCCTATCTCCTTTGTTCACGCGTGATGTCGATATCGCGAAGTTGCCCGTGATGGGTCCTAATAGAAAACCGTCAGGCGTCCGTCACCCGTTGCAAATTCGTGCGCGCAGCCCCGAGAGGCTCGAGGTGGTTGGACACCGTCTACGAATCCTTCTTAGGATCTCCGCAGGCCATCGACATCGCGTCTCTGATAATCACTTTATTTCTAACGAAACAGCCGACCGCAGACTATGTTCCCCTTTGTCACCGTGTATCGCGGCGATACGCGCCGGACCGATCGTTTCATTATTTCTACTGGTTTCGGTGAACATTCCGCGCGCCCGCTGTTGAAGCCTCGGGGATAAAGGGGCGCGCGAAAGCGTGAGACGAGTTAATTAGAAAAAGAATTACGGGACGGAGCGCGACAACGCGAGCGAGAGCAAATGCATTATCGTAAGTGCGGGATTGCGTGTTTCAATTATGAGACGGTCTCGCTCCGAGGTATATTGGGATTGTTTCCGTCCTTCTCCGGCCCCGTTGTCTTCTTGGGTCCGCACAGGGAGAATCGCTTCATCATAATCGGTCATCCGGCGTTTTTCTACAGAGCGGACCCCCCGCTGTCGCTACGCCCGGATATCTTAGCATCGAAATGCCGCGCTGACAGGCAAAGAATTTGATATCGTGATTAGCTCGTTACGGTATTGTGCGTTAACGCGTTGCCACGGACCGCTCGGGCCCTCGATTGTTATTTCACTTGGAAACGCGGCCGGGCAACACCGACGTCCGCCGATCAAAGATGCGGGGTAATTGATTTCGCAGGAACTCTTACGGATCGATTAATTTTCTATGCAAGGATATCGCGGACAAGTACTTACATCCCATGGGCGAAAGGCACGTATTATAATGTTCGCTTAACAAAGGCCAGAGCTCGGGACGCGCGCTGCTTGTTTGAGAAAAGGAGCCCCGGAGCAGTTTCTTGGCAAGGCTATCGGTTGGATCGTTTCAGAGTATTCGCGGAGTATTCGAAGGTGTTACTCGAGGCTCGAACTTCAGGCGCTCTTTCTATTTGCCGTTCGAATCCCTTCTTTCGGCAGGGGCGCAGCCACCCCCGTTGCTCAGCCGTGGCCTCATTACCAAAGCAAATATTTTATAGTCGAGCCCTCGGTGACGACTCGAGCAAGAAGCCGATGGAGACGGGATGCCGTCGGAATCGATGCAAAAAAAGGCCTCGAATAAAGCGCGAGTTCCTTTTTCCTGTCTTCCAATCTCTGCCCCCCCCCCCTCCCCCCTCTGCACCTCCCCTTCCGTTCTTCACCCCTCGCAGCCCCAGTCGCCCCGGTAGGCGGCGGAGCGACGGGGGTGAATAAAAAGAATCTCTTTTCACTGGCTCTCCCGATTTACCTTTCAACTCGCTTGTTTTATATCCACCGTCGAGCCCCTCCTCGCCCTCTCGAGCCGTCGATATTCCGAGGTGAGGCGATCGCCGTTAAAAATTAGATAGGTCGCGGCCTCTCTTCTGTCCTCCCTCCTCCCCATTCGCCCCGTTCCCTTTCCTGCCCCCCCCGCGAGACGAAGGATGGAGGCCAGAACCGCGGAGATGGAATGGATTTTTTGCCACTCCGCCGTCAACCCCTGCGCGAAGGGTGGATATTATTTGCTGGGCGTCGAGGACTTTGTTCCATTTCTGGCTTGAATTAAAAATTCCGGTAGCTTCTGGTTCGCGGGGTTCCTCGTCGAGCTTCGTTCAAGTTCAAGTCTCGTCTCGACGTTCTCACGAAACGTTAATTGGCCCATGATCTTTGGGGGGTTGAACGGCGACACGGTCCCCCCCCATTCGCGAGTCGAAGGCGTACCTAATGCAGAGCCGCTCGATCGACTATTTCCATAATACGCTTAAATTGATCCTTTGGGCGACGGTGGCACTGGCGCAGTGTATCCTTTAGCATTCGATTGAATCGTCAATTTGTCTAGCATTATCCGGGACGTAAGGAAAGGACGGGGCTCGGAGGGGGTGTCGGCGTCGGGGGCTGGTAGGGTGGAGGCGGTGGAGGCGGCGGCGAGGGCAAAGGCGGACCTAGCGTCTCCAAAGGATTTCGTGTATTTAGGATAACAAGCTGCTCCGCCCCCGAATTGGTATGCAGAGACCCCCGAGTAACTCCTTTATATTGACATATCGTGGAACGTGATCCAAATACATGCGACATTATACCGAATTGCGAACAAAGCCTTCGGTAGCCAACCCCCCCCGTGCAGACGTAGCCAGCCGCTGCCGCAGCAGCTTCGTCAAATTGCCCGTGAATAGAAAACAAATCGTCCGTAAGGCAAATTCGTGCCCTCCAGTACGTACCAAGAATCGATTACGAACGCCGGCTCGATTTTGCCGACGTCGATCTGAACTCGTGCCCTTTTCAACCTAAACCAGCTCCTCCTTGCCGCTATCGACACGCGCTCGCTGGCGTCGCACAGCGCAATTGCACGGCGTGCATTAAAACGCCACTCAAGCCAGCGGAATAGGTAACGCGGCGAGCAAACTGATATCGACGGGTCACGAAGCAGCCTCGCTGAAAAAAATAATAAGAGGAAACGAAGGTCCTTTCCGCGACCGCGCCGGCCAAATAACAAAGTAACCGAAGATGGATATCCGTTTCAAATATTCACGCCCTTTTCGCGCGGCGGCGTGAAATTGATGCGTTTAGGAACCCCTTTTGCTGGTAGGCGGACAGTTACGCCGGCATAAATATTGCCGAGAGCCCTGCTGACCACATGGCACAGATACGGCCCTGAATAATGGTGCGTGCCTGCGTATACGTGTCCGCGGGCGAGCCGTCAGATTCCAAGCGATGGAAAGTTCGGAAATAGGAGAATCCTTCTGTCGTTAGCAATTCCTCGAGAGCAAAGCGAAGTGGAGCAGTGATTCAGGACGATCGAAAAGTTAATCGTCCAACTCGGGGTTTCTCGGAGCCTGTGTTCTCATCGCACTTCTCGAAACAGTCTCTGGAGGTGTTTAACGTTGCAGCAGCGTGAATTTCGACGTTCCTTGGGTCGGGAATCTGTACGTCTACGTGTTCCTCGCATGTTTACCTCGCCACGGTTACATCGGCTTGTCGCGAGGTAGGAAGCAGCGATATTTGTTCAGGCATCCCGTGTAGGGAATTCAAGGCGACTAAGAGATTATTCGCGGCGCCAGTTGCGTGAATATATAATAGCGCAGCGTGTTTATGTATCCAGCTATGACAGGCACTTCCGTTTCCGTCGAGCGCACTTGACTTCGTTCCGTTTCTGAGCGCGTAAATGTGTTTACACCACACTGTCGCCCGTGTCATCGGGGGCTTCCCAAGGAGCACCGAGTTCGTGGCACCGGTCTCGTTCTTCCGCGCACTTCGATGCATTTTTCGCGGCAGTCTTGTTAATTTGCCGACGAACGTAGGCTGTTTCGCAGCGCCACGTCATTGGCACGGGATAATCGCTGGGATAGCTCTGTATACAGTACTGGAAATACAGCGGCCAGCAATTAACGTCCCGGTAAGCGTGGTCGTTATTAATTCGAATTTAATTTCTGCAATTATTTTGAAGCCGCTGCCCGTTATGGAGCAGCATCGTTTGTTTTTCCTTTTCCCGTTGCGGTTCGTCCTTCCGGCCATTTTCTTCACCAATTTATCAGCTGCCCCGCCATTAACTTAATTAATTTTTCTCCCAGACCCGCTCACGGGCTCTTTAGACCGCGGAAAGCAGCGCGTTGAAGTGTCAAATTAACGAACGTGTCCTGAAAAATGGAGGGCCCCTGGCTACGCGGCTCGGGTGTTAATTGTTCCGCACACGAATGGTACTCGCTCGCGCTGCGAGCGAGCGGCCGCGCGCCGGGGCGAGCGCCAACGGTTTGCGCGCCGCTAATCGCCATCTGTTCCGCCAAGTGACTCGGCACGTTGCAATATTGTTAATTATTCAAATTCAGGTTGTAACGGCACGCTCTGTAGAAGCACGGCCAATCTGATCGAAGCTGCGTTACCTTAGCGCACACGCATCCACTTCACACCTCGTTATTAATCTCTAATTGAATTTTACAAAGCAAATTCCGAGCTGACCCCGCGGTATCTCGAAAGCATCATCCTATCCGAAGGCAACTTCTTTGCATTCAAATTCGTTGCTCCTTCGTCATCAATCTTCTCGAGCTCCGCTCCCCGCGGTCGTCTATTCCGAGCAATCTCTTCAGCTACGCACCGCGGAGAGTCCCACAGTTCCTTTCACTCACCGTCCACCCTTCAAACACTGGCCAACGTCCCATCGAATCAGATTAGATAGAAGCTTCCTTTCTCTCCCTCGCACCAGATCGCGACTCCTCTCTTCCCCCATGTTGCTTCCACGCGCAATTAGCCACGCCGTTAATTCGCGATCGGTGGTCGCACGAGCTGCGATCAGAGCTCGGTCGTAACTTCGACGGCGGCCAACAGCAACGACAGCAACTGCATCGGCGTCGGCAAAAGGCAGCCGTGCAGAGACAACGGAGAGAACCAACCCACACATTCACACTCACACTCTCTCTCTCTCTCTCTCTCTCTCTCCCTCTCTCTTTCTCCCTCACCTCTCCCTCGTTCTCTTTCTCTCGCGGCGTATGGTATATCATTGGCTCGGCCTGGGCGGAGTACGGCGTGAAGTTGGCGCCGCCAGCGATAGATACTGCTAATTATCGATCATAAATAACGTCGCGGGGCGCACGGCAGCCCGATCCTATCGGTCCTTCGGCCGGTTTCACCCCCCCAGCCATGTTCCGCGGCCTTTCGATGATATAGGTGGCTGGCTTGTCGCCCGTGAAACGGGGTTGGCCCGTTCCACGGACGTGGAACAGGTCCCTCGGCTCTAACGGCGCTCTTGCGCCGCGCCGCGGCGAGCCTGCTCTCAGGGTGGCTTGGATATATTACAAGCGGTGGCCGTGCACGGTTATTACAACGTGTACGCGGTTATAATTGCGGGCAAGAGGCCCACCGGCTCGGAACGTGTGATTTGCTCAGGCCGCGGCAAGCAAAACGGCTACCTGGCACGGTTCCACGTCTCCGCGGCATGCACATTTGTGCCGGCGATACGTTCCAGTATCGATTCCCATCCCGATAGCCGGCTTTTTCCAAAGAAAATCGGCGGCTCGGTCGTCGGCTAACGTACGATCGACGATGCTAGGTTGTCCGGCCAGGCGCGAGTAGTTATCACTGCGATATCGGTGGTCGAGTGGCCGGGATCTCTGGCATGTTTATGCGCCCGTCGCGACAACCGCTTGCACTCCGGATCCCGGTGACCGAGCGCAGCTCACGCGGGGTCCAGCAACATCTAATCTGATCGCGTGTTATCGGAGACAGATTGAAAGGGCACGCACGCGTTGTCCTCCTGGCGTTTAATCCTCTCGATTGCTCCGCGGCGGTTTAATTTGCGAACCGCTTCTCGCCTCGCGAAGGCTAGACCACCGGGTTCTTGGGTATCGATTTTTGTCTCGGTACCGGTGCCCCCGCCAGCCAGTTTCTTTGGCCCCGTTCAGAGGACGCGGTGAAGTTCGACGAACTTAAATGGAAACGCCGGGTCAACGGCGACTGCCGGCAAGGTACCGCACTTACGTGCATCTTCAATTACTCGGATTGAAGTTATCGATCCGCCGGTTTCAATCCACCCGACCTCGGACCGCTCGAGCAATTATCTCGATGAACCCCCAACATGGCATCCAGTGTCGCCTTGCTTCGGGAGCCGGCAAGGATTTTCGATCCTGCAGTTTCCCTCGACCGCGAGGCCTCTTTGAGAGAGGAGAATTCGCCCTCTTGCCGCGGTAATGGGTGTTGGTGGCTCGTGCTGCTGCTTCGCCCGGTTCGCTGTGCTGCAGCTGACACCTTCCAAGTAACGATATTTCCTTACGTGCTCCCACCTACGAGGCTATAAGTGGAGGAGCTCCTCTGTCGCGGAAGAGGTGGCGGGCTCGAAGGGGGCGGCGGGTGTCAGGGGTTGAAAGCGAGGAGAGGGTAAGTCGTGCCCTATCATGCGGGGGCGATATCGCGTTACTAGAACGGGCTTTGATCTCGCGACACTTACAATTTTCCCGACCGGCGATACACCCTTATTTCGCATCGCGCCACGCGAGTTCTAATGAGAGGCTATGTGCTGCGCCCGTCGAGGCCACCCCCCCTCTGGCCCCCTCCGCCCCTCTGGTGCCAGGTCCACCGGTAATCACAAGGCATGATGGCTCGTTCCATGGTGGTGCCGTCTAACCCGCTACCACCCCTGCCTCCCGTCACCAACCACCCTCTGCTTCCGCGCGCCGACCCTCCACGACGGCGAACAACGACGCCGGTCCTCGCCATCGCGGCTCTGTCAAATGCTAATACGAGAGCGACGGTGTTCTCGCGTTTACGCGGCGACACCGCGATAATACTGCCAAAATCTATGGCAATTAGAGGTTCTGCAAGATTTCTCCTTCAGTTTCTGTTTCTTGGGAAGATGCGATATGGTCTGGAAGGGGGTCTGGTCTCCGAGGTTCAGCTCGAAAATTTGCTGAGGAAAGTTAGAAGTATGTATCTAACCTGTGAAGATGAAGATGGTAGCGTAGTACCTACCTCTATACCTGCTGTTTTCGTCTCCACGAGGCTGTGACGAGAGTTGCACCCTCGCGGGATTACTTTACACGCCACTGGTGCCCCAAGTGTATACAACCTCGCTAAATTCCGTTCATCCACCAAACCTCTGGCGCCGCAGAATTTTTTCGAACTAGTAGAAAGGCTCTGGCCCCGCGAACACGTGTCAGAGCCATCGCTCGGAGCAGCGGTGTAAATACAATAACCCTTTATTTGTTCCCCGTTGCTCGCGGGGCTGGCTGTGATTCAACAATACTCGACGCGTAGGCGGCAAACATCGCCGCCTGGCCGGGCCACTCGCTCCCGGCGATTTTCGCGAAATTCACCGACGAGCCCGACCGTCGAGGATCCGTCGGGGGATGAAGCGCGGGGCCGCGCCGAGCGGCTATTCGTACGCGTGAGCAACCCCCGCCGGGATGAACGGAGAAACGGGGCCGTTGGAAGGAAGAGTGACGCGTGACGAGCTACACAGGAAGCTCGGGTATGAAGCGGCGCGAAGTAGAGGGTGGTCGGAACGAGCCAGGGAAGCGAGAGCGTTGTTGGACATAGAGTAAACACTTGAGGAGATTGCCGTTTCTGCGTTGCAGCCTTCTATCGCCTTCCGCCCCCGCGGAAATCCTTACTTTCCCCGAAATCCGTAATCTTCCTGAAGGGCGCGGATTAATTCTTCGCTCTTGTCACGTGCAGCGGCCTTAGTGGATCTGGACGAGGGAGTAATCGTGACCTCTTTCGGCCGCGGTCGCGGGAATCGTGTCTGTGGGCGTAGCCTCTGAGAAAGATTACCTTCTAAGCTCTGTAGGATATTTAGCTGGGAAGTCGGGTTATTCTCTCCGTGCGCAGTGAGGAGAACCCTCCATTTTTGTAACAATGGTAAAGTTACAAACTATTCGTCGATACTCCAATGGATGTTCTCGCGCTTATTTATCTACGTTTTATCTACGGCTGGAGGCTCGATCCCTTGCAGGTGGAATGCCAAGAACTCGTTTGGATATATCCTTAACCTCCGCTGCTGATTCTGCGCTTCACGGGGCGCAGACCGCTGGGGGAGGGTCCTGAAGGAGCAATTAAGCCTGAAGTGTTTCCTGCAAGGTGTGACTCGTAGAAACGGACAGACGGGAACGAGAACGCCAGCCACCTGACACGGGAGACGACTCCTCTCGCCCCGTCAAACGGTAGTAATTCAAACTTTTATTCGAGGAGGATGCAATATATTCATCGGTACGTCGACTCCGAGTCAGGGACGATGGCTCGTCGATGCCACGGACAAAACCGCGGCTGCAATTCCGTACGAAACTGTTCCAGGGGAGGCAAGGTGAATGGGAAATAAGGCTGAACAAATCCGCTCGCTCGCCAGGAGCAAAAGAACCTGGGTCGTTACAGTGTAACTGGTTATTGTGACAGGCCTGATACAACGATGGCCAGAGATTCGAGTAAAAGATCGTACGTGCGTGAAGCGTAATGGATGGAGATTCGGACGTCACTGTTTGGAACTTTCAATGCGCGCGTTAACGGGACAGAAAGTCGGGAAGTTTTTGCCGCAGAGTACAGCGAAGGCAATCTCGTGACGCAGATGCATTGCAAATATCAGTACCTCGGCACTAAATAATCGTACCACGAAGGGAGTAGCGTAAGCTATCTTGTAATTGAAGTGACACGAGCTTCAAGGAACACGTCGTTCCTGCCTGAAGAAGTCTCTTAACTGGCGCACAAAGTGAGACTGCTTCCTCCGCCTCTTCTCACATAATTTACGGGGTTACGGTTCTCCCATTGTGTTTCGTTTTCCAGCGGGCCGTCCAGTAATCGTGAGAAATCCAGCGACCACGAGCGAAGCACCTGTACGCTGGTATCACTGATTCTCCCGAGGCGATGGTTACGCTGGATAATAAAACAAAACGTGCCTCTTCCACCGAAACAAAAAAAAAATGGGAGAACGCGAGTTTCGACGGCGTAGAAGCGACCGCTTCAGTGTTCCCTCTGCACCGGGGCTTCTTAATTGCGGGAATAATAATCCGAAAGTTGTCGCGCTGGTTGCGCGGTCCACGTTGGGAGCGAAGCCTCTGCTGGAGGACAGAGCGAAGTAAGGATGCTTGACACAAAAGAGAGGGAATTGAATAAAATTTCGGCCCGTCATGCCTCGGATAAATCTGAATTAATTAAGCGGTTTCGGGCTAGACTTTCAATCGCTTCTTTCTCCCCCGTTCGTCTCGCCTTTTTTATTTCCACCTTCTCGACGGTTCGCCTCGCTTCGACTTCGTGCCCGTCCTTTTTCTTCGCGTCGAGATCTCGTGGGCAACTTAAACGCGGGAGCCATTCCGGTAGCTGATGGGTTAATTGAGAGTCGAACTAGCCCTCAGACACAAAAGGCTTTCACGAGTCAGCCGAGAATGCGATGCTGTTTCGCGTTCGACAGCAGAGGGATGGCTCGCTCTCGTTTCACGATTTCTATCAAGCCACCACGTGCCTATTACCTTGTTACCTTGTCGCGAGACAATGTACTTGCTCCACTTTCGACGGGGCCGAGAATAGAGCGAATATCTCGTTCTCTCTGCCGATACAATGGTAGAAAAAGCTGCAATAACAGCATGAATATTTCATCCCATCTGAGGCGTTCCTCGGAGCCCTTTTCAACCGGGCCCCAGCCCCGACCTCTTTCGGGGTCATCAAGGGACCGTTAATTGTCATCAACAGCGCCGAATTCTGGCGTCCTTGAGACTGGTCCATCCGCGTGAATGGCGGGGCCAGTGTTTCCGCAGCTTGCGACAGCATCCGGTAATGAGATGTCCGTGCATCAGGTTCCTGGACCAGTTTCGCCATCGGTCCACTGTTTTCCTTTCCTTTTTTTCATCTCCCCCTCGACTGGCACGGATGGACGATGGTCAGCCCAGTGGTTAAGTAACTGGTTCGTTAGAATGTTTATTTGCTTAGGGATCTTTTGTCAGGCCTTCGACTAATGTTATGACGACCTGTTACCGTCCCCCAGCTCGTCTCTGGTCGTCCCCGCACATGTTCCCCGAGCACAAGGGACGTCTTTCAGCTACTCCTGCCCGCCTTTCTACAAAATCTCACGTTTCTCGGACGCGGATCCTCGAAGAAAAGATCCCGGCGCGGTCCGGCGATACTTGCCGATCTAGTTCGTACACCTTGCGTCCCGGGTATCGCGGAGCAAGGCGTGGTAATTGGCGGTATCTTTAATTGGAACTTTTATTTCCAAATCGCCGGATGGAGTCGCAGGTCAGCCTAGCGTTTAACCCCTCCCTCGGCATCGTAGAGCGACTTGAGCGTGTGTATCCCGAATGAAGACGTTCCGGCCATGGAAATTCCTTTCATCAATTATAATCGTGGACGTGCGGGACAGTAGCCGTTCATTAAACGCGTATATACGTGGCTGCTCGTTGCTCGAAGAAAAATACGCTAACGATACCGCTCGTGAACGTGTTCTGAATACCCCGTTCGTAATCCCTCCCCTCCTCGGTGTCCGATTCTTGGGCCGAACGTGGACGTTCGGGAATAATGCAAAGTGTGGAGTCACCCAGCGGATGGTAGTCAGGTATCGCTTCTGCTTCTTATTTATATAAATGACCAGCGCATAACTCGAAGAGCAACCGAGGCACGGGGGGGACTAACGCGCGCGCGCGCTCGCGTCTATTTCCAAGCTGAATGGGCCCGCTAACGTGTCGACTCGATGATAAATTAATTGTGGATGGGAGCGGATGTTACGGTTAATCCCGTGATACAGCCTTGCGACCATTTCAGGCCCCTCGACCAGCTCCTCGCGTTTCGCGGGCTAAATAGAATTTAATTCGCGGTTTTTCTTACTCCAGCCTTGGTCATTCTTCTCCGAGCTGGAGGGCGGGGGGAGTAGTTCTTCTATCCAAAGATCCAGGATCTCTCGTCCCTTTATGACGCCCCAGGCGAGAATCGACGATTGGTTGGTACTCGTATATTCAAGTGACACAGTGGATGGATCGGTGATGGTATTCGTTGTTGACTCGTCACGGTTCTCGAGGGTTGCCTTCCTGCTCGAAGGGACAGTAACTTGTCGCCGTGCACTCACGAGCCAACCGTGGGCAAAAGCACCACGTTCGTTCTTCGACGCCGGGCCTCCTCTAATTACCAGAAATCCGAAATGTTACGATGGTACACGCGTGATTCAAGGAATCTCTTTCCGCGTCGCTCGAATACCCAGCCACGACCAGCTATGAATAATGGCGGTGCTCCAATATCGAATCGCTACGGGCTTTACTCTCCTCCTTCACGTTTCCTTCCGCGGAGATGCACGAAAGATTCGTTCGTTCATTGTGTGTATCCACCCTCGAAATAATAGGCCGCTCAGCCATCGAGCTTGGTTAACCCCATTTACTTTTCATCCGCGGTGCAGTTCCCGTGCTCCTTTTGTCGAAAAACAATCCTGCCCGTGGTCGTCTCGGTTAAACGTGTATTGGAAGTCTTTGGGAGGTGGGTGGCGCGGCTTGATCTCTCGCGGCGACACAGTGTCTCTCATCCGTTTGAAAGAAGCTTGCCTCCCGGTCTTAGATCATCCAGCTGGTTTGCGTTAGGATGTTGGCCGACCGGCGATGGAATCGATTGTAATCAGAGCCCGTCGGAAATCATCCAGGGATCCGACTGGGTGTATGGCAGCGGTAACCGATGAATATTAACCAGCAAACACCGGGTGCCGTGGCTGCTGTTGGAACGAAGCGTAGTCAGAGCGGCGGAGAGTGGACCACGTCGGAGTAGCGAGTGCCAGAGTAGGAGGGTACATATTCATGACGTTAACGAGCCTCCGTCGAACGTTTAATTCCGCCAACCGCCTGAGTTGGGTTAGGGTAACTCGCTCGGCAAACACCAGCCCTAACTAACCGTGCATCTCCCAGTCCTGTTCTCGCTCCAACCCGCTCTTACGCGCTCACCCTCTCTCGCTCCCTGTCTCTCTCTGTCCCTCTCTAGGCATTGTGCTCGCATCTTTCCTCTCTTTCGGTGGCCTGGCCTGTGTCCCCTATTTGTCTTTCCACACCGCGAAAGAACAACTCCAGCGGCGATAGCAAGTGGCGGCTCTGCCAGCCCCGTCGCGTTTATGAATGCAGGTATTGCGGAGGTTTTGTTGGGTCTGTTAACAGAGGTGTTTAATCGAGGATTGAACTCGACCAGCGATTGGTATTCGAAGAAGGATATTACGGGCCCTCGGCAACTGTGTTCTTATGGAGTGGGTACGGAGTGAATGGGGCGTTGGTGTTCGTAGGATTGTTGTTTGCCGTGCGACGAACTTATTTCTAGCTGCAATATGGCCGGGCGCGATGATTCGTGTATATTTTAAGTCTAATCGTAATCCCAGGCCGATAGGGGCGGCCGCCTGCTACGGGGCTCGTCGAGTTAATGCGTTTTGCATCGATCAATCGCGTCTTGTTCCCGATAATGCAAGATACCGCGGGGCAGCAGGTAACACGGGTAACACGAGAACTGGAAACGAGCGCAAGAAACAGCGCCAGCTTACATACATTCCAGCGATCGGGTATCTGGAGCCCGCCTCCTCTCAGGACGTCTTACTTATAATACCAGGGCCTGGACGAGTCTTGGGTTAACGTGTTACAGGAGTGACTTGCGACTTGGTAATTTCATCCCCGGCGTGGTGCCTCCTTTTCTTTCCCTTTTTATTTCACGGCCCCACTATCTCCGTCGCCATCCTCATCCTCATCATCATCATCATCATCATCATCATCATCATCATCATCATCATCATCATCATCATCGTCGTCGTCCCTCGTCTCCTTCGTCCCGTCGCAGTCATCGTCATCGTGGCTCCTACCGTCCCCGGTACCTCCGTTTCGCGCGTATCGGCCACGTTTTGACCAACACGCGAGATCTCGAGGGAACAGCAGCGTCGTGTTTGCCTACAAACAATCCACTCGAACGTAACCTACGTCTCTCGTATACGCATCCTCCTCCTTCCGTCCCCATCCTCCCTCTTCCCTGCTTTCCATACTTCGCGTCCTTGTCCCTCGGTGGCTAGGCGGGTTGACACCTCGCAGGCATCTCGGGACTCGTTTTCCCACGTGGAAGCACCGCTCCTCCGACTTATTGCTCTGACAATCATCGAGCGCGCCAGATTCCGCCTGGGAGGGAACAATCCGGGGAGCTTACGGCGGGAGGGAACTGCCCCGCGAGATAAAGACTGGATCGGGATCCATCGGTGCCCGGCTAGGCGCTGCGCCGCGATCAACTCATCCATTATTAGGGGGCTCTTTACAGATTATACGTGTCATACTTGGGTAAGCGTAGGCGTAACATCGCTCCTCGGACCAACTCTTTTAATGCGGATCAGTGTATCCGTGGAGCGGAAGGGGGTGGGGTTGGTCCGTCCCGATACGTACGAGGATCCATTTTGACAGGTGCCCTTTTGTTTTACTCGATGGATGATGATGATGACCGAGGAGGTTTCTCGGACCACCGTCTCTCACCATCCCCCTTGTTAGAATATAATATGAGAAGGCCTCGTCTAGATCTCGTGGGCGTCCGTACGCGGTGTTAGTGGCGCCAAAGATAATCCCCCGCGATAGTTTTCCCCTCTTCTTTCCCTCACGTCAATCAGGATTGGATTCGGTTTAGAGCTCTCTATAGCTGAACCCCGTCGTATCAGAGGTGCTCAAACGGAATCCAATAACCAATACCCCTCCGCTGAAGTATCGATAGGCCAACATTCAGCTTTCGTCCCTCCTCGTTGGGCCCCAGCGATCGCGACCACCATTAGAACAATTAGCTTAACACCACCGTCGAGTCGCTCGATTCTTATCGCAAGGATCATCGTCGACGCTGACGTCGATTTCCTCCGAGAGCGTCGAAAGGCCCCCAGGATCAACATGCCCCACCTCAGGTGTATATACTCGCCGGCGGAGTTCTCGTCCAAGCAGAAAACTCGCGTATGTACGCGTGCATACTGCAACGAGCGGCTAGGGTCTGGCTAGGGAGTACTTAATGGCTATTTAATTCCTAATCCAGGCGCGCAGCCTCGCCGACGGGCGCTACTTTCGCGGTAATCTGCGGCCCTTCCCATGCCCGCCGTCTTCCTCGAAAACAGAAATACGCCAAAGACGGTCTAATCCGGCGCATCTGGGATTCATGAACCCCTCTGACTCTTCCGCGGGTCGCGCTTCCGCCGTACCTCCAGCCTCGCCATCCTCTTGGCCCCGTGCGGTTCTCCTCATTCACCAGCAGACTCGTCGAGGCGCCTCCCTCGCCGCCTCGCCCGTTCCACCCAATCGGCCGACGGGCTCCCACTCTTCCACTTTGTAGAGAGCTACTTCCATATTTACATGGGAGGTAGTCGCAAAAGCGAAGTTAGCGCGGCTAAGCTGATTTAAGCATTCGTTATTATAATTCTTGGAGGAGCACCGGTGCTTCCCAGTTCCCGGGCAACGCTCAACTTCTCTAGCCCCTAGTGCCGCCTTGCCGGAGAGCCGGCTTTCGCCCGCTAAAAGGATGCGCCCCGGCGGCTGCCGCTCTTTGCCACCTCATCACGCCACAACTCTAATTTATCCTAGGAATTATCAGGGAGCCGGAACTTCAGCGTTCCCGTGATTACGCTCATTCTTGATTACCCCCGATCCCCGCCGCTTCTCAACATT
The DNA here is from genome assembly GCA_910592295.1 of Andrena haemorrhoa. NCBI lineage: Eukaryota > Metazoa > Arthropoda > Insecta > Hymenoptera > Andrenidae > Andrena > Andrena haemorrhoa. The sequence continues at coordinate 11,587,812 of OU342944.1, read as the reverse complement.
TACCATCCAGGGAATTACAAGAAACCGGGTTGCGCGCCCGGCGACTCTCGCCGGTCCGCGATCTTTCTCTGGGTGTGCAAGCGTCGGGAATCTGCTCGGAGGAAGGGTGGTCCCCCGCGGGAAGGCAGAGTCAGTGCGCTGGTGATGATTTCTTGATGAATCTCGCCATCAGATACTTTCGTAGTAATTAACAGCTCGGGAGACACCTTCCCCTCCCTCAATCCCCCCTCTATCCTGCAGGCTTCCGTGGGTCCGTTGGACGGTAATTAAGTTCGGTGTTCGTAGCGCGCGCAGTTCTGGCCTAAAGGTATCCGTGTCTGGGCACGGTCAGTCTCCTAACTTTGGAATCCAGGGTGCGCGATTAATTTTCCCGGGTTCCCCTGGGCGAATTTCAGGCCGCGCGCGAGATCACTCGGCCTCGGTTCGTCTGTCCGTATTCTTAATTAATAACCGAGGCAGCTGCCCTCACGCTGACGTCATTACCAGCCTTTTTGCCTTTCTTCCTCTTATTCGTATCCCTTTTCTCTCCCTCTCGCTTTCTAACCCCCTTGTTTTTTTAATTCTCGTTCCTGCTTATGAGATATCGCTAATATACATCACTATCGCCACCAACGCTGCACCGCAGAGGACCTTAATGAAGCCGTACAACCGGCGCTCGCCATGTAAAAGCTACCCTCGAAAGCCTGGCAACCGAAACGACCCGACGAGAGATGATCGCGGCCGATCAGACGCGTGAAACGCGGCAGCGCGACATTCCCCCGAGCAAATGTCGCTCGTTGATGCCGGCCGTCGAACGCTATCGACCACGGCGGAGAAGCTGGGGTATGTATAAAAGAATTTCCCCGGCGGCTACCTGCGTGCCAACGCGTGGCTCTCGAATCCCAGCGACTGTTAGCGGATGCACGGTAATGGCGATAATGATGATGGTGATAGAGGCTTTATGGCTGCTCAGAAAAACTGACGCTGGAGTATGCGTGGAAATGGATGAAGTATAGGCAAGACTGCCTGGTGGTTAAGCCTGTTGGCAAGGCCCGTTTGACTGGGCGCCGAGTTGAAACGATCGTTTCATGTTACGGGTCTATCTGCCACAAACGTATTCGCAATCTCGGCGTGTCTTTCCGCGTGCTAGGTCAGGTGGCATTCGCTGAAAGAACAAGGGAAGTCGGCGCGAATAAGAATTCCTCGACTGTCCCAAAGCTCTGCTGCGTTCCAACCTCTGGGTTAACCCTCGAGACTCTGTACGCCAAGATGACACTCCTCCTCGACGTTAACTCCGTCGGAATACCCATTCGTTACGCGAGCACCGCATAACGGTTCTCCACGTGCCCTCCACAGACTGCAGCCACCCTCTCGAAACATCCCCGACGCGCGTGCGTCGTTAAACACGATCCTTATCCAGCACGATTGCAACGATTTGTCGATCGTTACCCGAATCCCCGATCTCTGACTCCAACTGCACGATCGACCATCGTCCCGGAATCGAGAGCAAGATCAGCGGAGAGATGGTATCTGGGATGTTCCGTTGGGCATTCTGTCGCGGTGCCCGAGACAGAGGTTAGGCAACGCGGGCCCTCGATAACGAATGGCCTGGTCGTTACGGTAAATGTCTTACTCGGGGCCCCGAACGACCGACGGAGACCACTGGGATAATGATATTATTACGGCCATCTTGATTCTCCTGGGCCACACTATCATCATACGTCACCCGTTGCGCGCGCCTTGAATCCACGCCGTATTACGGGCATATATTTCCTGGCGTGTCCTGGCCAGGCCAGCTTGCTTTTTGCCGCGCAGGTTACAAAGTATGATGATCCCGCGGACGACGGGCCTGATGAAATCATCAGGACTCGGCTGATCGTCCGTGGCTCGGGTTAATATCGGTGCCAGAGACGCCTGCCAGGACGAGACGGCCGCGTTTCGTCCCGCCGAACGAGGCGATTCGCTCTGGGTAGAGCCACGACGGCGGAGGACGTCGCGGGGAAGGACAACTTCCGCGATCCTTGGCTGCCCTGTCCCTTCCTCTCGACTAGTCGGGGTGCCGTTTCGCCGTTTGGTCGGCGGCGTTCATAAATGTCGTAATCGATCGCGCGGCGCAACGACGCGGGCACGAGAAACTTTACTTCTCAAACAGATTCTCGTGCGCCCGGCGAATCTCGGAAGCGGGAAATTTATTCGCCGCCGCTGGACGGGGTAAAAGGAGAAAAGCGTGTTCGCCAGGCGGTTCCAGGAATCCATTAATCGTTTGCTGGATGGTTTAAACGCGAGTATTGCTTTAGTTGGTATCGATAAAGATATCCCCGGCGGGATGAAGATCTCTCGTGAGTATCTCATCGTTTAATCATCGTCTTAACAGGCTCCGGGGAACGTTCACGCGACCGAGTAATTTGCCCCGTCGAAAGTGGACGGCCATTTTCCAGGAAGATCGTTCTTCCTTCTGCTGGTTGGGATTCATGACGCGGCGGACACGTGCCACCTCGCGGTCCGTTCCTCGAACGCCAGGCGTGTAATTATCCGCACGAAATGCATCTTTTAAGGACTCCGGTGGCAATGCGCGTGCTCCTCGCGTCCGCTCGCAAATGTGGGTCAGCCAGTTTGTCAATCAGTCCTTAATATAGCCTGCCACCCCTCTCATCGCTCCAACATGCGTCCACGAGGATGAACGTTTTTTAATCGTCGCCTGCCTTCCGCGAGGAATTGTTCACTCATAAATCGTTATCTCGGAGTGCCGCTGCGACGCGGCTTCGCTTCTTGAAGGAAGAACGGGGCGCGGTGGTTCCGCGTCGATATCGAATCGAGGATCTTCCCTGGTCAGCGATACGTCGGACCATCGATTTGCCTGGCACGTTGAGTACGAGGTGACCAGGGACTTCTAGCGCCAGGACAAGAGCGAAAGAAGCGACAAATTAACCAGGCTGCGGCTTGACCTCGTTGGCCGTCAGAACGCGGCGGGGACGAGGCGGTAGAGACAAGGATGGGATGAGAAACGGCAGAAAACCTCGAGGAAAGAGAAGAGGCGGAGGTCTGCCAGTCCCAGCATCCACTCTGATGAATTACTCTCCGGCGATTAGTAGTTCCCAACCGTTCAACTTGATTTAACAGAAACCTTCGCCAGGGAACGCCGAGCCAAAGAATAAAGCTGAGCACCACTGTCGACTACTGATCCGGATAATCGGAGTCCTGAGTCCTCCCAGGCAATATTCAACCAACTTCCTCCTACACGCATAACATTCGCTCGAAAAACAAAGTGCACGCTTCGAAGATACTTAAGATACCACCCCGTGTTCTTTCAATCAATGCTTTGTGCTGGGAAAATTCCTCGCTTCTCCCAATCAAACTCAATCGACCTGTGCTTCTCCGATACATGGTTAGTTTCTCTCACAGTTTCTCTCACCCATGGAAATTACGTTGGATTTATTGGTTTCTTTCTTTGACGAGGGGCTTTTCGCGTTGTCGTTTCGAGGTGCACCGTGTGCAAGCTGGTCGCCGTCGACGCTCGCGTCGTCCTCGACGAACGCTGCCGCACAATGAAACATGAAACGCCGACTTGGGGCCCCTCGCCCCACCGGGGAGGAACTTACCGATTAACTCATCTATCAGAGGCATTGTTGCCCTCAATGAGAGGATACCGGTCGCGTTTATTATGGATATCGCGTTATTATACTAACCTACTCGCTTTTGTGCGGCGATATAAGTTTTCCGGTCGGTGGTGCGTCGACGAGCAGCGGGGTTGCCATCAGCGGACATCGTTGGCTGCACTTGGTTTCTCATGACGACAGATTGCTCGACGAAACGGAGAAACGTATGTGACGGAATCTCATTGAAATGCGATATTATTTATCGTAGAAGCTGTGACAAATGATAAAGCGTGCTTCAACCTTCGATATTCGGAGGACGAAGGGCGTCGCTTCGAATGGACAGACATTAGCGCTAATCGCGTAGGTATTCACCAGAAGGAATACATTCCCTGAAAGCTCCTCTCATCAAATGACGATACAGTACGAATCCCCTCAGTTTACTGTGGCAAATTACAGGCAATCGCGAGATTAATCTGCGATTTATAGCACGAGCCTCGCGGTACCATTAAGAGGGCTTTAATCGTCGACTATTAATGTCGCATTAAGAAATCAAGATTGATCATTGGGCTTCTGTGGAGTATTCTTTTCATTCGCCCTATTGGTGTCCCTACAGAGGGAGTCGTACCTCGGAGTATTAAAGAATAATTCTCAAGAACTAATCGTGGATGATGATTCTTGCCTGGTGCAATAAGGGATGCTTAGTCACTCTACCCAAAATGATTGCAGTGACCATTACACTGCGACGGCTAGGATCACAGATTCCTGTTGCCGTGGCGTGAAAAGCGAGGCCTGATAGTCGGCGAGAAGCGAGAGCCCCGCTGATATCGAGCAGCCGGTGGGGAATCGAAGATTCGAGTCCGCCACGACCATGTTCTGCCATTGAATCTTGCCGTGTGGATCCTCGGGCGAGCGTACGAACACCTCCCCGGCAGCGGTGAGAGAGATCAGATGTACATACATACACGCTTGCCGGATAAGTATCAAGTATACAGGTCGAGGCAGATATAGTCGGCCAGTATCGACCGGGTAGCCAAGTTCAACAGCCAATCCTCGGCTGCGCGTTAAAACCACGCCCTTTATTTCGCGGTTGCATTAACCGCATCTCGCTGTCTGTATTTAAGTCAAGCCTGGGATACTTAAACTTTTTCCTCCCCATCGGGGCGGGAAAAAAGGCATAAAAAGCATCTGCTCCCCAGCGTGGATTCACGAGTCACGTTAGATGGGAATCGAGGGACCCTCGGCCTGGTCGCAATCCATCTTTTTCCCTCTCGAAAAATTCGTCGATCGAACGTGCAGAGACGGTTTTCGCTGGACGTCCAGGGGCACAACAGAGCGTGTTTCTAGTATTTGCCATGATCTAGATGAAACTGTGGTGTCTGGCACGGTTCGCGGGAAATTTAATAATGCCGCGCACTGGCGCGTTGCGCGCAATTGTTCATGGGAACTCGTTGCTAACGAGCCCGCGAGCACTAATATACCGGCATCAGGGAGATGCACCGATTAATTGAATTCATCCGATCGTAACGAGGAGGAATAATTACCATGGACGCGCCCGTATACTGGTATTACAAATCACCGAAGGAAGCGTCATTAATAGAGACAGCAATCACGGCTGCGCGCCGCGCCGCTTTCCCTGTCGCGGCTCTTTGCGGACTGATTGGTTTTATTGCCATCCGATAGGGATTCGAAGAAACCGACGAAACGGGATAAGGTTTATCGAGCTCGTTCGTGTAACGAGCCGTGGATCAATTAACGGGGCAAACTTCCACCCCTCTGGCTTCCAAGTGTCTCCGAATCGTCGGGTTCAATTTCTCAATGGGCACAACAAAGAGTCTAATCTTGCACCGGTCTACTTTCCTTACAAATCCTCTAACTCACAATCAGAATAGTTAAGTTTCTGTGCCAACTTCTTCTCCCCTACGAATTATTCCTCTTTGGACTTCTCAATTCTCATTCACATCTTTCCATAGGCGGTCTAGTATCGAAGCATGTCTCCCCAAAGGCCTCCCAAGAACTATCTTTCTTACCTGCCTTCCCTATTCACTCGCAAACTTCATTTCTTGACACATCTACAATGGCCGAAAGCAGTATCAACAGGATTAGAAGCGTCTGAATTCCAGTTAATTCCGTTCTTTAAAGCCGACTGGTCGAAGGCGTCGATGGTTTACCTCGATCCGCGGGGCGAGGGAAATTGCGCGCGTCGCCGCGAATTTACCCGCAATTCACGGCCATTAAAACTCTCGTATTTATGTAAATAAGGAGCACCGGCTCGCCACCGGGTGGAAACGAGACGCAAAGGGGTATAGGAGAGCTGGTCTGAGGACCGACGTTAAGGATATCGGGTGGTGGATGGAAGGCGCGTCGGTCGTGACGGGGAGAGGGCGGGTCGCGGAGACGAAGGAACAGAAAGCTCTCGTTAATGAGCTTCCTCACCCTCAAAGCTTTGAAAGCCGGTTACACGTCGTCTCGCTCGGTCTTACGTCGGGAGCGAGAGAGCTGTTCAATTCAAAGCTTCCAGGAAATTATACGTCTGTTACCGTTCTATCTTGAAGCAAAGGCTCAAACTCCGGGATCTAATAGCGGCAATAGCGTATTTTAATCTTCGCCGGTGGAAGTGCATTTGTCGTTTCCCCGTCGCACAAAAGCCTCGCCGCCCTTCCGCGCTGCAATTCGCCGGCTAAGATTATTCGTTCAGCACGCTTTAACGGCGACGCGTTTGGATACTCGGGAATTTCTTCCGTCAGAAAGTAACCCGGTTTCACGGCGTTCCTGCTTGTGCGGCCTGATCTAATGAAACAGGTCGAACGATCTAAGAGCGGATGAAAGAAGAGTGTCCAAATGGATGCGAGTCGATCTTCGTACGGATTAGGCACAGCGAAATTGCTCCCCAACTTCTCGAGGTTGGGGAAAGGGATGTTTCGGCACGAATCGTTAGCGAAACGGTGACAAAGTTCGCCGATAGTTTGGCGAGCTCCTGTCGCCGTCGCGTATCATGACGCGGTGTCTCGGTTTTCCAAGGCTGGACCCTTAAAACCGAGGGTGTTAGTAGAGCCATCTGGACGAGGGGCACCTCCGAAGCTAAAGTATTCCGATGGAACGGAGTTTCGACTTGGCCGCAATGCCGTCACGGCAATTTCTCCGGGGGATGGTTACTTACAGTGTTGGCTTAAACAACATACTTAACCGGGCTACTTAGTACTCAACGGGCGCAGACGTACCCCTTGCAATAATAACATTTCACCCCCTTTAATCCGCAGCCTGCTGTTAGTCCTCGGCTAAGTATCTGTCCCTCCTCTAACCCTCCATTGTCGTGCCGTCGCTTTCCTGGCGAAATCAAAACACGGAAAAGCCGATACAGTTTTGCGTAATACCCTCGTCAGGAACTTTATCGAAATGTTTTCCCTCCTGTTGCCCGAGGGCGGGGGGTGGACGGCGTCGAGAAAGCAGCGGCGCGAGGAGTTGTTTTTGGGACAAATTACGGCGACAACGAGATTCTAATCAATTGCCTGTGATAACAGTATTGCGTGTCGCTTTCTGTTTAAGGATCAGAATCATTCTTTCGCCCCCTCGGCGATACGCTTTTATAGAGATTTAACCGATGCTTTTACGAAAAAGTAGTGGAAGCAGTAATTAAAACATCGCGAGTTTCAGCGAACGCATACTCATATTTTCTCTCGACGGAGATTTCTATGTTTAGGAAAAAATGATTTATCTCTTATCCTGCTACATAGTTTAAAGCCAAATGCGTCGGAGTCCGCGAAGAGCATAGTTGGTGGCCATTATGCACGGTCGAATGATAAGATAACGTACGGCAGGCGGGGCACGGACTCCCATATAAGTTGAGCAGAGTTAGGAGATACCCCATCGACCATAATACAGCATAAACCCCGTAGTGCTAAGCGGCTTAGTACCTCGCAAGGGCAGTGACGCCTGACATATCCATATACATACACACATATATTGGGGCCAGATACGTGACAGCTTGTACGTGGATTTCTGGCAAGTTTTTCTGTTATGTACTTAGAAAATATCTTCACCATCAAACGTAACTTTCGCGCATCCCACTCCATAATATCATGTTTCATTAAGGGGATAGGTAACCCATACAATTTTCCAAATTTCGATTTTGTGATTCTGCGCATTCCGTTAGCTACATCTTTTCTACGTATTTTAAGCACAACCGAGCCCCGAGATTCCAAAGAATTGAAGGAATTGCAGCCAAAAATGTACGAGTCTGCAGATGAGATCGCATAACGATAAAATTGCATGTCCAACTTTAAACGTGATTTCCCAGAAACTACGTTTTCCAAAACGACGAACATAAAATCTCGAAAACCGCTCGAACGATTTGAATAAAAATTTTCAGCTAGGTGCAGAAAACTATTCCCCACAATGTGTCTGGAGCACATTTTCAATGTGAATATATTTAAAATTTTCTTTTCGTGCATTAAAGTCAACAAAATGACGATTAAAAATTAAAACAAAAATTAACTCTGTATTAATTTATTACTTCAGAATATGCGTTTGAAAAAGGGCCTGATTTTGGGCTGTTGAGGCTTACCTACCCCCTTGATATCCCTCGCCCTCCACCTTGCTTCTCCGTTCCTTCTGCGTCCAAAGTGTCATTAACTTCCACGCAGCGTTTGTCGATTAGAATTCATGGATGTTTACCCAAATGATCATACACCTCCAGGCTGCGTCCACCCAGTGATCGCAGTCGGCCAAATATTTTGTTTTTCCCATGCAGTTGCCAGCGGTGCTATAGAAAAGGGCCGAGGGGTGAGCGCGTGACACACCCCCATTGAAATCCTATGCACGGGATATACTTAAATTAAACGGACGCCGGTGTCGCATTATGACGCAGAACGGCGAGTTATATCTAACCTCTCATTAACCCCCGTGTGAACTCGGATACATGACTCTCCGGCTGAAAGCCGACACGTCGATTTTCGAATTCGAAGTGGGGCAAGTTTATTACGGGTTGGAGCGCGACCCGGGTGACGTTTCCAGCGGCCATCGGTTACGTGGACGTCGGAAGCGTCTCCGAGATTGTAGGAAACGCCAGGCGAGAGCCATCGAGAGGTTCTTCGACGTTATAGCTTTCGCACGTACGGGGATTGTTTACGTTTTCACGAATTCGCTGGAGTACAACGGGCGGTTGAGAGCGCGACTCGTCGCATGGTTCGATGATCGTTGCGCCACGATCTCCACGACCACAATGCCGTTCGGCGGGCCTCTCCTTCTCCCATTCTCGAGTTGTCCTTCGGCCCCTTAAGCAGCTAAGGGCCCATGATCTGGCCGACAGGGGCCGGAAGAGGGAAATATGGAACGTCCACGAGCGGGCCAGACAGGAGCGACGGGAGGGGTGGCGGGTCAGAGCGCAAAGCCCGAAAAACTTCTTACCGCAACAATGGCGTGTAGCGATTTTAAAAAGATCCTAGGAAGATTTACCATCAGTTTCACACCTCTCCGTGGCACCCCGGCGGCCGCCTAAGGCCCTACAACAAATACCTGGCGGGCATCGTAATCTCGCTAAGGCCTCCCATAGTGGGGTCCCTGTCGGGCCCCCATTATGATTTTCGCGGCATTGTCACGGGTGTCGAATCTGTCTACAAATAACCACTAGAGAAATGGTTACTCTGTCGATACTCCTCAACGATCTGTCTCCCTTTTCCCACTGCCCACCCCACGTCCCTGCTCCGTTTCTCCTTTTCCACTGTCGACGCCGTGTCTGTTCCCCTCTGTCCGCCCCTCCAGCCCCTCTTCCCGCCATTCAGAGTGGACTACATTATTTTGTTGTAAGGCCCCGACCACACCGTATTATCCTAACATCTAAATCCGGACAGCTGGATGTCTATCAGAGACTCTCAACTGGAGCGGGGCCGAGCCGCTAATAGCGCGCCGCCAGGTTTATACCCGGCCAGCGATAAAACTACCGGCCGGCCTTCCAATTCGATGACTCGATAATGCGGAAGAGGATTTTTCCGGCCGACGAACGCTTACCCGCGTGCACGCTGCGCTCCTCTTCCGCAATTCAATATGAACTGGGATGGCTTTCCGATGGAATGATATCGGAAATCGAGTATCTCGACACCTGCGCGTGCAATGCGTTATTCAAGCTTCCAGTGGAGTCCCGGTCGACTCTTCGTCGCTGGTCAACCGTCTGCGTTGTTGTATGGTAGCTACAACAATTGTGGATAAATGATTGACCGTTTGCACTCCATTTTCTTTCGTTATTCAGAAAGAAAGAGAGAGGTAATAAGGGGTACTACTGGGGCAGACTGCTTACGGTGGATTAGTAAAGAAAGTTCCCGGCGCCCCTGCCGGGCACCTGGGCTTTGAGAACCACTTTCTAATGAATGTGCCAGAGGTGTCAGAGCAGCAACTGTCAAAACACGACCGGCAAGACACGGCCGTGCCATCCAGTGTGCGACGAGGAGCGAGCAAGGGCGAACGAGAGCGAGCGGAGCGGCCCTTTTCACGCCATATTGGGTTGTACCCTGAAAAACGGTGGGCACGGGACCCGATGACTATCGATGAACACGACATTCATCCTTTCGTTTCCACCCGTGCCGCGGAAATTCTTCCGTCGCTACGTGTCTCGGTTACGCGGCGAACGTCGGAACGAGGCATTGTTCGCCGCGCGCGTTTGTTGCACAACTGTTTCCCCCGCCTTTCCGCTCGGTGAATCGCAGAAGATGCTTATCGAGAAGGCCAGGACGCTCGCTCCTTTTCCTCTTTCATGTTTTAATGGAACGAGGAGAAGCCGGGAATTAATGGCTCGTCGTCGTTTAACGCTCACCTCGCTACAGTTTACGGGGGGGGTGGTATTCCAGGCTGGTATAATTCGGACGCGAGATTTATTTCGTCTTCGTATGATCGTTCAATCTTGATCGAACAGAGGTATATCTGCATTCATTTCAATTTTATCGCTCTGCTAAAAATTTCGTAAATACGAGTCCTTAAACTCTCACGGTGCAGTGAAATAGAGCTTGAAGTGAAAGTCACACGCGGCGCATTGCGAGAGGGTAATTCTATTTGCAAAGTGTCGCTCACACTTTCCCTAAAAAGAAAAATGATACTTTCCATTGCAAAGGGCGATTATAGAACACAGAGTTAAAAGCACCGGAGGTGCCGTGATTATCGCCCCGGTCGATTAGCCCTCTCGAAATTGGCGTTTAAACGCGTTCCTCCCAGCGACCAGTTTCGATTGCCGGTTTCAACTTCATGGAAGTAATCCTGAGACAGTGGCCGCGGAATATCTGAATCCTGGGGGCGCCGTGTTCGCCTCCATCTTCCAGCGGGGAATCCACCCAGCTGTCGGGAACTTTCGCCGAGCGGAGCCGTGCTGGGTGAACCGTGGTGGGAAGGGTGCGAGGCGGAGAAGAAGGGGGAAGCAGGGAGAAAGATCGCGGAGGAAAGACCACCACGCACACACGGCGCGGTAGAGAGCGTAGGGTTGAGGGCGACAGAGCGAGGGAAAGAGGAAGTGGTCGCGCGTGTGGAAGCGCGAGGGCAGGGTGGAGTCGGCGACGAGGACGGTTAGGCGTGCGCTCTGGGCATATCGGCTTTTTGGAGAGTCTTGGTCGATGTTCCTGGTTCCTGGTTAACCCGCGGGATCGGTTACAAGGCAACCCAGCCAGCCGATTGGTCCATTTTGTCAGCGACACCCGCCCACGCCACGTTATCGCGCAACTACTCTCTTCCTCTCGCTCTCTCTGCCGCCTATCTCTCTCTCTCTCTCTCTCTCTCTCTCTCTCTTTCTCTCTCTCTCCCCCCGGCGTTCTATCACGTATCCCCAGCTCTGTTTCGCTGGCTGCAGCCGTGTCGATAACCTTCCTCCGGCCGCTCTCCCTCTCTCTCTCTCCCTCTATCACTCCCCCGTTGCGCGTCCTCTGCCCGATGGCTCCCTATCCCTCTTCCACCCTGTTCCTCTCGAGCAGCCGAGACGCACGCTCTGACCTTCGGCGAAAAGAAGGATCCGTGTTTCGAATGCGACTTCGTCGAGTTCGTTAACAGGGAGCACCGTGACTCTGCGATACTCGAACACGGTGTTGAGCGAGCTCGCGCGTGTGTCTGTGTGTGCACGGTGCGTGGATACGCACGCGGGGGAAGAGGCTCGCGGTCACGTTCAGATTGTGGGAAGTAAGCTGGCAAGGATCGCGAGGGGGTGTTAAAGAGCGGGGCCCGGCTGAATCGCCTCTCGGCTGCTTTTCACGGCGCGGCGGGCCGAGTTATTTTAATCGTTCCAGCGCGAGGTCGGCGCGGCGACAATGCTCGCGGCCGTCGTCGTCGCCTAGCGCGGAAACAAACGGTATTAATAGATACAATTGACGGCCGGCGCGCGATGCATCGCTCACGCCAGTGCAAACCCGCGGCATTGTAATTGCCGCGAACGTGGCGCATGATTTTAACGCGTCCATTGGCAGCCGCGCGCGGGATTACGCTCCCGGTGTATCCCTGGGAACCGTGGATCGTTGGCTGGCGTTGTTTGTTGGCCCGGGAGAATGGGATGGAATGATGAGCGATGATCGACTCAAGGGCACGGGATAGAACACTGACAGCCGTTTCCCTTCGTAATTTGTCATAATAATCTGTTAATATATTTTCGCGTGAATTTATGTACAGCCGCAAATAATATTATTCATCATAATATTAATAATAATTAATAATAATAATGATTCATTTCTCCTCCGTATATTTATATATGTATAATGCCGTGTTTAATAGTCTTTACGCATGTCGCCTACGTGTACGCAGATCGTCGTGGTATGTTCATATTTATAGGGGTCGATTATACAAGAAATTTGCTAAGTGTGTGTGTGTGTGTGTGTGTGTGTGTGTGTGTGTACGTGTGTGGCGTGTACGCGTAGTGTGTATCTACAAAGAGAAGGGAAGTTCTCGCGCGTATTTCAGTAGCCCCTTTACTCTCAGAGTAAAACGATCCCGTTGAGAACCCCGTCGATTAATGAAATTTACAAATCACTAACCTCTACTTAGGCTATAGGGAGGGGAGAGGGGTGTCTCGCGAAGTAGCTTAAATTAATTCGACCGGTGATCGTTCGAGTTCGCCTCGACGATTATGGTTCTCGCTTGCGTTCACAGAGACATTGTGCGATTTGCTTTCGCTGAAACTGTGCCCCGATGTTCACGCCTTCTTCCACGTATAACGATCATCACGATGTACATCTCAGAATGTTCGATTAATGAATCCAGCAGCGATCTCTCCCAGCTCCACCGTTCGTCGCAGGGCAAGTGTCGCGCACAGTTTCACCGTCTGGATAGCTTTGTCCCCGGAGCACAGATTTCGCGGTTCTATTTCTGAGAATAATTCCAGCGCATCTCCCTTTCCAGCTCGATATTTAAATAGATCGCGACAGTTCAAGAGAAACGATGACGGACAGTTTTCCAGGCGACGATTACACCGAACATTTCCTCGAAAGCGTCTCTATGTACAAACTACCGAAAATAAGATAAAAAAAAGAAAGGAAACGAAGTAAAACGAACATCACTACACCGAGTCGTGTTTAGCCTCGAAGCGAATCGATTCCGCCGTCGGCCTCGCCCGACCAGATCCGTTCAGCCGTGTTTATCACTCCCCCCCGATAACACGCTGAGAAACTATGTACACGCACCGACCACCACTCGCAGACTTTTTGATCTTCAGTAATTGCACGCGTCCGTTTTGTGTGCGACCCCTATGACGCACGATCGTCAACCAGAGAGTCCCGGCCACTTGCCGCCCAACAGGTAAGGGCCGTCGTCTAACCGTCAGCGTCTTTGAAAATTATCCACGTCCTGTTTTGCACCGTTGCGCGCGGAACGAGTTTCCAGCTCGCGGATTTGTCGTGTCAGAGGTTGATTGATTTCTCGCGCCCCCGTTGAGGATTGCCCGCCGCCTCCGTCCAAGTCCTCGTCCTTTGATCTCGAATAATTACTATCTCCTCCCCGGCGGGCAGAGAACAACCCCCGACGCTCTTCCGCGAACGCAATTCTTCCCGTGCGACGCCGATCGTTCCTTAGCTCACAACACCTCGAAGTGTTTGCCGAAAAACCGTTGCCCGTCGGTGGCCGCCGCGCTCCCCGGCGAGGAGCACCGATCGTCCTCCGTTCCTTTCGACACGATCTCGTCCGATCGATCGTCCTCGTTGTCGTATCACGCCGGCGAGAAGGGTCGATGGATCTGGGGCGGCTTCGGGTTCGGCGGCGGCGTCGCGACCCTTATCAACCCCTGGCCTTTCGACTGGCCCTGAGGAGTCTGCTGGCTCGCCGGCGGACTACCCCGCGAGGAGGGCGTGTGAGGGCTGGGGACTGCGACCCGCAGCGGACCCGTCACCGACAGATTCGTCGCCATTAGCGGCGGGCTGTGCGCTTCCGATAGGCTGTCCGAGAGACGCGAGATCCCGCCGTCGGATAGCCGCGAGCCTTCTGATATCCTGGACATCCCTTCTGGTAGCTGATGAGGCACGTGGGGATGATGGAGCAGGCCTTCGTGAGAATGCAGCCTCGGCGGCGGCAGTCCTAGAGGATCTGGCAGCCTGAAATGGGAAAATAGGCACGTTCGAGCGAGGATTCTTCAAGGTTCCGGGGTTGTGAACGGTGCAGTGTTTATTCTTCAGTATTTTACTCGCGGGACTCTCGATTGCTAGATCGAATACTATATTACTTAATTTTGAAGTCGAAGGAATGCTGAAGCATCGAAATTAGATACTTATAGGTAGATAACAGAGATGGGCACAATTTTTATTCAAATAAAATTTCGAATGACGAATAAAAGTTGAAAAATTATTCGTCACGTGTCGAATAAAGCTAATTCAGGGTAACGAACGAATGACGAATAATTTATTTTAACTTTTACTCGTTATTCCAAATTTTATTTAAATAAAAATTGTGCCCATCTCTGGTACGTACTTAGGTTTCTGGAACATCTACGCGATTCTTCTCACCAGTTCAAGTATATTCCCCCGAATGTTCCGTAGCTAGAATCCATTCGCAATCCTCAAGCCGAAGCTCGCACCCCTTCGCGTAATGAGATTGTTTGAAACGCGACTTACCTCGATCCAAGATCACCGCGGGGCCCCACAGCCTGGAATGGGCTCGTTTCCGTCAGCCTGAAGATCCCGCCGCCCGATATGTTCGGATGATTGTGTTGCGGGCTGTGCGGTCCAAACCGGAAGCCAGACGGCGGGAATTTGAAGGCCGTCGCGTGGTTGAATCGAAACTGCGATTGCGATGGATCGAAGCGGAAATTTATGGATGGAGGAGGCAGAGGTCCGAGGGGCCCGAGAGGAACAGGAGATGGTTGATGAGTTGGCGGCGGCGAGGAGCTCGGCGACGGAGGTGACGTTCCGCCCAGAGAAATATCAGAGTCCTCTGAATCGCTGCCTCCTGGCCCGGGACTCATCGTGCGCCGTGTATTTCCGTTCCCTGTGCCAGACTGTTGCTGCATCCTGAAACACAACACGACACGATAACGTTAGTCCTCAAGCGAACCATTGCGTCGCTCAACCCTAGCAGAGCTGAGATGAGAATTATTAAACAGCATTGATTGGGATATTAAGCAAAGGCTCTCTGCCAAAGTCGGTTGCAAAATTTATACGCTCATTTTCCACGCACGGTGAAAGTAGAACGCACCACTCAATTATCGCGCGAATATCCTGCTAAACCAAGATGTCCGCCGGCGTTCATCTTCGGATCGATTACTGGAACATGCGTCCCCCGTCGCGAGGTTAACGAAAAAGGTCACCGAGCTATTGGCAGCAAGCCGGAGGGGCAAGGGGGCCCGCGCGTAGGCGCGGATCGCGCTGAGAATTTTAAGTCGTCCCTCGCTTGCAGCCGGGATAGGTGGATGTACGCGGCAGTGAAAACGCTTGTTGTGTTTCCAGTCATCGCCGCGGAGCGGCTGTAATTAATGTGCGAGGGCCTTCGTATCCTTCCCAGCCGAGCAAGGATTCACGGGAGAGTAACGACGATTCCCGGGGACCGTGCGTACGAAAGAACGATCCACCTCATTACTTGGGAGATTACACGTAGATAGAGAATATGCCGCGCACTTCTCACGCCACCCGTCCTGCGGCCGGGCTCGAGGTAAACGGCGAATAGTCGCGGCACGATCGAAGCGGACGTTCCGACTTGTCGACAGGAAAGTATTATTCACCGCGCCACCCACGATGAACGCGGAGACAGAGCGAGAGAGGCAGGTCCCATTGTAATTCACTTCGCTGATCCGGCGCGGAGCTCCTCGGGATATCTCCCTTTACACCCCCGATAACAGAATTCCCCTGTCGAAGGGCGCAGATGAAAAATGTAAACCCGTTGTAGCGGGCGCGAAAATAATTTCTCCCGGTCCTTTCTTCGTATAATCGCTGCGATAAGAGGGCGCTGCCGAGGAGAATCTATCTTCAGGGCAGAGAATCCACGCCCCCGCTGTTCCGTCAGGGTGTAAAGAGAAAGAAGAATCGCTTTCTAGCCCGTCGAAGACAATGAGATGTTGTGGTCGCCTTAAAAGCCTCTTCTGCTGCAGATCGATTCAACGCCGGGTCTCGCCCCAGAGATACTCCCGTATTTTCTTTGCTAATCGAGTTTCGAGCCCGCACAGTTACCACGGTAACACCTCGAGTGATTTCGAACAGGTTCCCCGCTCGAACGAGAATCGTCGAATCGCTCTGCCTCCTCTTGGCCCCCCTACCTCCCAAAAAAAAGAACGTTCGCGAGGTGCCGGAGCCTTGAGAGTCGAGAGCTGATTCACTCCTATGAATTTAGGCGCTCCTTTGCGGGCTACCGATCTCGTATTCGATCGTCTTAATCGATCCTCCGTGATGCTTGCTGATTTATTTCGTTTCTGAAGCAGCCCTCCCCTCGGCCACTCCGGGACCTGAATTCCTCTGCTAAACTCGACCATTTCTCCGCTTGCCGTGAATGGAAATATAACGAGACGTCAAATTTCTCTGACGAAGGCGCGAACGCGGTTTATTCGATTGCGGGGGCGGGAGGACGTGAGCAGGAAAGAAAAAGGTTAAGGGTAGCGGGGCACAATTCAGGGAGAGAGGCCACTCTCACGTGGAGCCGTTTGAAACGCGTCGGACACGTTGGTAATCGAACCCGTGCCCCCTCTCTCTCTCTCTCTCTCTCTCTCTCTCTCTCTCTCTCTCTCTCAGCCCTTTTTCTTCCCCGTGTCTCGCATCAACGGGACACTCGACGCGTTTTAATTATGCCCCGAGACCGCTCCTCTCTCCCTTTGTCTTGGCCCTTTCACGAGACACCCGCACGAGCGGGCGCGACTTATTATGCGGCCAGCCTCTCTGGTTTTGTTCCGCTAAGTGCTCTCCAACCGATCGTCCTTACCCATTCAAGCCGGGTCCCGATGCCGTGGCATTTAAAGCGCGCGGGTTCGAGCCCGTGGTGTCAATTTTTCGGCCCGATCGGGTGGCATCGTTAATCCACCTCGCTCCCTCCCGACAACGGAAAAACAACCGTCCCATCCAGAGATTGCAATCAGGGAAAGTCGCCGCTCTTTATTTCTCGCCTCGTCGGAGTATCTCGTTAACGACGGATTGGCGAACGGGGAGAGGGAGAGCGGAGGCTTTGGCGTTGCTCAATTTTGAAAGACGGGCTTCCGGTGTTTGTAGCGGCGCGGACGGATAATCACGAGACGGCCGAGGGACTGTAGCGGCCCCATTGCCCGGTTGCGCTGTAGCGAGAGGCCGATATCGGTGTCCCGAGTCAACTAGCGCGCGGACGAAAAAGGGCACGCCAGGGCCCGGTGGACTTTTCGGCAGCCGCGGGGCCTTTTTTTCGGTATAATGTATTCGCGGGGCCCGTGTGTCCGCGCGTGCACCGCGCGGTCCCCCCGAATTCGCGTGGCGAATCGAGGGCCCGCGTCGAACGGCGCGAACGAGACGAGCTATCACAGGTGACGCGGTACTTTCGGCTCCGTGGCACGATTAAAAAAGAAATTCATCAGGCGTGCTGGCCTGAAAGGGGCGGAGAAGGGAGGGGGGGGGGGGAGGCGAAGTATCAGGTGCAACGGAGGAGCCGCGATGAGGATGCGCCCCGCCGGTTAAGTATTTACGCCGCATGACGAGTCACTTTTGTAATCCCCTCGTATGTTGTAAAGTATTATGCACGCGGACGGCGACCAGGGCTCAAACCGTGACGGAAGCTACTGTAATTACGCGCAAGATGGTCGTCCCCGTCGGCGTGGAAGCCTCGATTGATCTCCGATCGAGAAGCCACGCCAGCGGTGAAAGGACTGCTGGGCCCCATCGACTTTCGCGATGGCAGCCTCGCCGGGGAAGGCTCGATCGGCCGTTCGATACGGCCTCGAGAGCCGCGCAACGATATGACATATCTGTAAATTGATAAACCGAGGAGAAACACCTTACCGTGGGTATCACTCGAGAGAGACAGTTTGGAGGTCCGTCGAACTCGCACCGAAGAGACGCGCGAAGACTGCGGAAGCCCCGCGTATCAAATTATTCGTGCCACGGGGTACGAGCGATAAGTCATCACCAGCGGCAGTGAAAGTTGATCAACGAGGGAACATCTCCGAAGCGAGAATTTCGAGTGCTGGTCGCCCCCTGGCCTTCCCCCGAAACGAGTTTCTACAACTCTCGTACAAAAAGGGGCACGAAAAAAAGGGAACGATCAATTTCAACCTGATATCAGAATCGGATCTATCCGGAGAGCCGACGACTCTACTAGAGTGACGGGGGATATCATTTTAACAGAATCTACCCCGCGCGTCGAGCAGCCGTGGATTTTCGTGCGTGGTACGAGCCCATCCCGTCAGTCCCCCCCGTCCCTCACTCCCCCTCCGGGGGCCCCTCGATTTAGACCAACCCCGTGCCATGCTAAATACCCGGCGCGCACAATGGAGAACATATCATTCGAAAATCTGAGCTATACGAAGGCCTCCACAAAAGGTAACTGGATACCGGTACGAGGAGGAGACGGCATGTGAACAGAGGGCCCGCGATTTTCGAGCGACCGGGACCCCCTCGTCTCTCTTCTCCTCGCTCTGCCAACCCTGCAAACCCCCCTCGCCACCCCAGTCGCCCTCGTTTCACTGCTTTTTTTCCGTCTCTAGCTCATTTTTAATAGCCGCTAATAGAGACGTTAAAACGATACGGGCCCTCTCGACCGACTCGGTTCCGATGCTCAGTTCTTTCATCTTCCCTCTGCCAGCCCTACTCTCTCTCTCTCTCTCTCTGTCTCCCCTCTTCATCATTGCCCCCTCCCCCCCGGTAGGTTGTCTTAAAGTACAAGTATTCCACCCTCGACGCACTCGAAGCTTCTGCGCCGCGTTACTTGGGAACGATCCGCTCGATAAGATTCAACGATCCAGCAAAGCGTGGCGCTGGATTCATCGAACGGAATCACTGTGCCCCTACCGTACCCGCCCGGTGATCTCGAGTTTGCTGGTTCGAGCCGGCCTGTTAGACGCGAAAGGAAACGAGCATTGCGCGAGGAGGAAGTGGCGAGACGAATCGTGGCATCCGCGCTTTCGCGGGCTTCATTCCGCTCGCGAGACAAAGGGTCGTCGCGTAGAAAACAAGCCGGGGAACGATGCGCGCCGCGAGCCGGCTCGTGGAACAGGTAGCCCATGATTTGCAGTATTTTAATCCGGGCCAAGATCGGGAAGCGTTCGCCCCAACATGGCGTCGTCTAAAAACGAAAGAGAAACGACTGTCCAGTGGCCTCGTTTGCGAGGCGGACGCCAGCGATCGCTCCTCTTCTTCCTGTCACCCTACTCTGCCCGGACTCCCGAGAAACCGGGCAAATGTTTGTCCGCGGACAAAGAGTATCCACTGACGGTGGGTCCCCGCGAGGACGGGGGGGGACTCACTTGTTCGGTCCTACCGAAATGTCGATCTGTTTGACGACATTTTTAAGCGGGCTCCGTGCAAACCGAAAAACGATATCCACTCCGTTCGGGGATTCACCATTTTAAAACCCTCTTCCTGCTTCGCGATCGGCGAGTTGTTGATCTGGAGGCACTCTGGATGGTCAACAGTATAATCGATGATAGAAGTAGCATTCAAAATTAATAATTTCAAAATTAATAATTGACGCAGTGTCAGGCTTAAAGGAGCAGTGATCGCTGAACGGCGCTTCGACGGGGTCACGAGCGACATTCTCTTCCGTCTTGGAGGATCCTGGTCGTCCGCCAAGAACGACAAATAATTTTCTATAGCGGCATAGACATTCCGAGTGTTTGCCGAGGTCCTCGAGGAATCTACTAGCCTGACCGTTCCGTGGGAAAACTCGTCGGAAATTAAATCCTTGCTTCGGCCTTCTCCTTGACGAGGAGGATGCGCCCGTCTCGAGACTAATCCCGTTGTTTTAGGCCTGCCCGAGCTACTGCCGAGGAAAAATTACTCCTGCTTGGTTAGTCATCGCGAACGCTTCTCCCTGACGGTATCCTCGAAAAGTTGCCCGTCCGACGGACCCCGTAGGAAAAATATTTGCACTCAACCGAGATAAACGGGAGAGGATAATTTCCCTTCGTGAAAACGTGGCGTCTTCTGTTGTTACAAGGCCCGCCAAGTAGCCGGGAGACGTCTTCTACAGGACAATTACCAATCACAGACCTAATGATCCGAGAAGCTAATTAAAAATTTTCAATCATTTAGAGGCTACAGATCCTTATCTCTTTTCCCTTCGTTCGTTTTTACATGGCGCCTTTGAAATTTACGTGCTTGGAGCTTCCGACTGATTTGAGGTAGCTTCTGCTCGACGAGGCAGGGA
Organism: Andrena haemorrhoa; assembly: GCA_910592295.1. Taxonomy (NCBI): domain Eukaryota; kingdom Metazoa; phylum Arthropoda; class Insecta; order Hymenoptera; family Andrenidae; genus Andrena; species Andrena haemorrhoa. Next base: position 11,567,488 of record OU342944.1, on the reverse strand, counting down.
AAGGAATGCAGAAATACTTAATGAACGGCCAGCGTTTCGATATTACAAGCCACGCGTGTATGTGCGTGTTCCTTGCAGCCAGAATTTTTCCGAATCGCTCGAGATACTAGTCGAGGGTGTTTAAACCGTGCACTGGCCGAGAATTCCGCGTCTCATTTAATTTAATGAACCGTTTTCGAGAAGCTGGTCGGTACATACATCAGAAATCACTCGGTAAATAATTAATGTGTAATCAGACCCCGTTTGTGTGCGCGGGCGAAAGGGACGGACGCCTCGCCTCGCGAGGTAGCGAGGGCGCCATCGACGGCAACGCGAGAACGAAGGGTGTTTGCCGGCAAACACCATGAAGGACCTCTTAACGTGTCCTAAACCTATGCGTGGGGCTCTCCTCGTCGGACAAAGTGACGTGGAAGATGGTATCAGAGAAGGAGAAGTGCCGCTCGTGCTCGTCTTTTAATTCCTACCCTGCATTCTCACGAATTCCGAGGGGCAATATTTGCTCGAGGAATTTGGTAACGAATATTCATCGGAGCCAACAAAATACTCATCGCGATACAGTGTACTAAAAACGGTCCTTTTTTTAGCCACAAGCTGCAAAGACTCCTTTGGCGACTCCTCGGCGTCTTTCGGGGGCGAAGCGGGCGGAAAGGTGCGTGGAAGGGCGAAACGAGTGCACCACAATCGATGTCCCTCAATTATCGCGTGACGAGAAAGAGAGGAACTTGAATGGCATCCGATTGAGGCACGCGCCGTCGCTTAGAGGCTCTCCGAGGTTCGAGAGCCCTCGAATTGATTCGAGTCCCGTGGCACACTTCGGGGCAAATTAAGTTTCGCTTCTGAAATATGGCCCCTCTCTTTCTGCCCTCCGTCGTCATCCCTTTCGCTCTCTTGCCCATTCATCTTCGCCGGTCTTTCATCCGCGGAGATCGGCCGAGCGAGTGGTGCCGTCGCGAATCGGCATCGAGACCGATTGTTTTCCTATCAAAAGAACGACCTCCGAATACGGCGAGGGTGTATCGAATCGTAGAGAAATCGGTTGCTGCTGCGCAGAACGAAGGAGCTTTTAATTCCCGTTGGCCCCGCGAACGAGAGCCCGCGCGCGGGTAACATAAGGAGGAGCGTTAGTGAAGCGAGAAGGTGGAGCGGTGGCTACGGTGTCTGGAGCTGGCCACGGGAGCAAAAAGAGGAAATAGCCCCCGGTAACCTCTCGTTTGCACCGGCGCACGCTCAATTAACCATTTTCAGGGAAAAAATTCGCCGGCCAAATTCTGCGCGACAGCCCGTGAAGTCCGCGGCTCGTGTTCACCGCGAGGCAACCGAGCTGCCCGATGGGACGGAGCAGACGGAGGAACGAGACGGAGAGGAGCTGAACGAAAAGGGGGACGCGAGAAAGAGAGGAGGAGATAGGGCGGCGCGGCGCGGGGAAGGGAGGAAAAAGGAGCGGAGAAAGTACCTAAGGGAGGGCCATTGAGGTATAACCCTGTATCGTTTTTCAAAGAGAAGGCCCCGTTTCGCCTCTCTCGCTCTGTCCTCGTGCTTTTCGCCTCGCGTCCTCGACTTTTCTTCCTTCATTCTTCGCCCCTTCCGTTGTCTTTTTGTCTCTTCGGTACGGAGAGATCGTACTGGCACGGCTCGGTGTAAGATTTCACGTATACACGCGGGATGGATCAGATTGGCCTGGCCTTAAGCCGTCGCAAATTACCCCGTAAGCCTTTTAGTCGCCGTGTGTGTTTTGCTGGCTGCGCCCTAAACCTCCCCCGACCACCATCTCCTTCTGCGGCATCTTTCTCTCTCTGGCTCTGCGCCGCCATCCTCCCCCTCGCCCATTCGCGTTATTATTTTGTTGCCCGGTAATATCCTCGAAACCCCCGTGGGGCTTTGCCAGGCCACTCTAAAGGGAATCTAACCGGAACCCGTGGTCTAGGGGGTACGTTACAGAAATAGTTCTAAACTTGGCGAATTATCAATCGGCCCTTTATCCTGGCAGTTTTGGCCACGGGCAACTTGCAGATTCAATTGGAATCCAGCTGTCCCTTGAACGGAGAGAAAAATAGTGTTCCAAGTCTACGCTTCAACCCCTTGCGCTCATTTCAATGCCGACAATCATGGCCGTCGACTTTGCAAACATGCTGTGCACTGTCGACTGTCTCGCAGTAGTATTAATCATCACCTAGGAGCCTAAAATCCTCTTCAAAGTCAACTATAAACACCACTTCCTTCCCTCCACTCTGTTTCGATTCTGAAAAGAGCTGGCCTAAAGCATCAGCGTCCTCGAAACCGTGTTTCCGTGGCTGTAATAGCTTTGCAAATCCTGTATCGCCAGCCTAAACGCATCTTCCTCAGCCAGTTGCCGGTCCCAGCATCAAAAGACCAAGACACGGAGCCCCGGGGGCGAAGGGAGTAAAAATTTAACGCAATTCCAAGTGATTACCGCGGCCCGCTCTGCGATACACCCCTTATACCATCCACCCCTTGATTGGCTTACATTGTCGATGCTTAACTGTTTCATGCACCAGTGACCGACTGGGGGGATATCATTGCTCGCGATAGGGGTAACGTTTTCACAGCCCCCGGGGCGGCGGCGGTCACCGTCGTCATTGTCAAGATTCAAATGTAAAAATCGTCGCGGGGGAAACCCGTCGCCGCTCGGTTCCCGCGTTTCAGCGGCACCGAGACGCGCTTTTCGGGCGTAATTCGTTTCCATTATGCCCGAAAATAATTCACGAATCGCGTGACGCTGGGTTGACCTTGCTCGTGCCCTTTATCGTAGTTTCCCATGCCTCCTGGTTCACTTCTTTCACGCGCGTCGAGCCTATCGCGCGTATCGCGGGGGTGTAATCATGCCCACAGACGTATAATTTCTTCGTCAGTCCAGTCAATAATACGCGGTAATGCTTGACACACGGAGTAAATACATTAGGTGACTCTGGAGATCCTAAAACGCGGTCTAACTCGTGCCATCCGTTTGAAACGCTGATTACAGACAGAGATACGAGGATCATTCATAGATAGCGCATAGCTATTACAACATTGTTGCCGCTGTGTAATTCGTAGGAAGAGAGGCAAGGTGTGTATTAAACCCATCTAAAACCCATTCAGGGGAGGATCGAGGGACTGGTGCCTCCGGGAATATAGGAAATAACTTTCCGCGTCTCGTTCGAGCGGCAAAGAATTTACGCGGGTCACTCGATACCCCGTTGTAGCATAATACGCCCGCCATACGTACCCTACGTGCAACACACTGCGGGCACAGGTATGTAACGCGTCGAATGTACGCGTCCAGGACACGCCGGAGATACCATCTCATTCAGGGATCGGGATCAGGACTACAGTGTTGCATTACATCACCGGTCACGGTTATCCCTTAATACACCGGGTGCTCTCTTAACGAGACCATAAACGAGCGTCGTGTTACCGAGGGCTCGGTCTTTAACGAGGGAAAAAGAGCAAGGAAGGCGGCGCGCTGCAAGTTCACCACCATCCACGAAACAGTGCCTACCTACCTGCTCGATAACTCTCGCGACGCCCGCTCTGTCAGCGACGCGACGTCCCTTACGATTAAATAATTATAATATCAGCCACACACGCCACGGTCGCCGGACAATTTCGACATCTAACTAAGCGCAGCCTGTCATTACCGACCATCCCCGCTAAACGCGCCGACATACGAATTCCCAGCGCGTTCGAGAGGCACGTGTCCCGTCGAATGATGGCAACGAGTTCATTGTTCATCGACGAAAGCGTCGCAGCTCCGCGTTCGCTCGCCAGGGAAACTTCTACCTTTTAGCGCGGTGGTTCGTGTACCTCGTAAATGCTCGTGTCGCGTGATTTACTGCGTCTGATTAAGCAATTAACCCGCGCCAGGGTTTTTCCCGCGGCCCAGAAGCTGCTCCTCGTCAGAGACTCCGTCGTCTTCGATACGGAAGCTTGCCAGGTCCCACCTTGCTGTCTTCTTCTTACACGAGGGGCAGGGAGACGTGTAAGGAATCCCGTCGCGGTGCGCCCCGCCGCTAATTCCCCGCCACAATCTGCACAGCGAGACCGAAAATTCCAGGCTGTTAACAGCTAACGATTGCACCGGCGCGAACGTTGGATGGAGGGGACGTTAATTATCTTAGCTAATAACGCGGGGCTGCGCGCGTTCGCGAGCCGATCCTCGACTCTCCGTCGCGCCGATGGCCGGGAGGAGGAAGAGTATTAACGCCGGGGAATGCTTTTCAGAAAAACGACCATCAGCGTGGATATTAATTTTCACGGCGATCACGCTCGCGTATCGGTGCCCGCCGCGCGCGAGGACTTCATCAACCGTTGATTTATGTAACGGAGGCTCGATTAGAAAGCAAGAATTCCCCGGCAATTACTTAACGGCGATTAGACGCGTTTTCGAGCGATCGGTAGCGAGCGAGGAGTCGCAGCCACGCCGGGGAAGAATCCGTTTAGCTAATTTCTCTTCTTCTGCAGACTCGAGACGAACCTCTCCCCTCTCTCCCGCCTACTACCCCCTCGGGCTGTCTCGCCGGCTGTTGATTCATTTTATTAATTTTTCTCATTCCCCGCGATAACTCGATCCGGAGAGCAGCGGCGTCTTCGCCGAGGCTGCAGGATTAAAGGCATTACCAGCAGCCACCCCCGAAATCGCTCCGTTCGAGCGAGCTTCCTCTGTTCTGCCTCTGCCGCGGGGGCGGCGAGCGAGGAAATTGCCGTCCTGTAGTTAGCGAACGATGACAGTAGCCGTGCATTTATTAGCGACGTTGGACGCCGTCGTCGTCGCCAAATTACCGAGGTTCGACGAAATTTTCTTTGATTAACGCCGCCGGTTCGATGTCCCTCCTCGCGGGCCCCTTTAAGGTGCAACGTGATTGCCGGATCTTTTCTCCTCTCGTTGACGTGGAATAGGAGGATCGGGTCCACGGGGAATAAAACGTAGCCGGGCAGAAAAATTAAACGCATTCAGTGTCGAGTAGGGGTGGACCAGGGGGCGAGGGGGGGGGGGTGCCGATAGAGAGAGGGACGGCGCGCGAATCAATTTCTGACGTGCCGGCCGTGTCCGTGTAAACCAATTTCAGGCAATTTCGCGTCAAGAATAGCCTCTTCAACAATGAATTGACCCGGGCGCGAGGACCTTTCCAATTTTAACCGATCTCGAGGATATACTTCTCCGGGAACTGGCGGGGCCTCCGGGACCTCGGCCTGGAAACTTGCCCCCCTTCTGTAGAAGCGATCGCGGCGGACAGGGGTGAGTCCGACTGCTTGAATTTCCTTGACCGAGAAATCTCGACCTCGCTGTTCGACGGGCTATAAGTCGAGTATAATCCCGTGTAAGTGGACGAATTTTATTCGCCGCTGAAGGGGGACCATATTTCCCCGCGGTCGTGTCAGGAATCCTCTGCTCGCGGTCGATCCGCGCGCAGGTTACTTCAGTTCGTCTCCCTAACCTCGAAAGGAAGGCGAGTACGTATCAAACGACTTTGTCCCAGGGGAATTGCCAGGGCGCGGACTATTTTTCCCGCCCAGAGTATTTTCACGGAGCCGTGTGTCCTGGGTGAAATTAGCGAATCCCTGCTCCCCCGAGGCGTCAGGATACGCATCGTCCACGGGGTGGTTGCTCCGGCGCGGTGGGGTAACGGTCGCGTGGGTCGGCTCGCGTCCCTAGCCCCTTTTTCAATGTTCCGGCTTCTTGGAGTGTCAAATTTAATAAGCTCGCTATCTAGATGCTCCTCGGACGAGGATACGCCGGCAACAACAGCTACGCGTTGTTGGTTCGATGTCCAGTGACAAAGGGAGCCTTCTGACTGATAACGGCAGGCTTTCTCCATTTTCCGGATACGTTACCCGCGAACCTCCCGTTGAATAGTAACACACCTACATCGCGTAATTTGCCTAGACGTCGTCGCGGAATTTATTACGCGGCCCACAAAGGAGCCAACCTTGCGTTTCAGGGAAACTTGATTACCGGGGGCGCATAAATTGCTGATAGCTCTCTCTCCGTCCTCCCTCCTTACTCCACTTTGTTTCCCTCTCTCTCTCTCTCTCTCTCTCTCTCTCTCTCTCTCTCTCTCTCTCTCTCTCTCTCTCTCTGTATCCTACCTCCTAGCTTCTAGATGGCTGGGGAAATATCGTGCCCGTGGCTCAAGCGGATAGAACCTTAGGTCTACGTGTCCTTCGAGCCCGAACGGACTGCGGGGCATAAAAATGTAATAAACGTACATCTGGCGGGGAATCGTGGCTCGTAATACAAACGCCTCGTACCGAGGAATAATTACACCGCACGCAATGGCCGAGCCCTTGTTAAGACGTTCGCGGCGAGTTGACAACGTTGCACGTAGATACGGCGTCATTAACACGGACTTGATCGTCTAAAATGTATGCTGCTGCTCACGCCGGCCGACATTAAGGTCGGGAGCAATTTTTTATCGCGCAGGTATTTGCAGGCTGGCCAGGCAGCAGCGCTACGCGTTCAAGTTTGCAGGAAAGTCGGCCAGGGTAAGGAGCGCGTTGGACGATAAAATACTGGCGATACGGAAATTTTGGCAACTATCTGAACGCCCCATCGATCATCCCCGCTGGTCCCCCTTGAATAAGGCGGCTAGTAGAGTTACATGCAGATTTCACCAAGTCGTTACAGTTTTTGCCCGGCCCGCACACTTTCGCGCGGGCAAAAAGGAGAGGCAGCTTTTTAGCGAGCGTGCTGTGCGTGCGCACGCACGCGCTATACGCTGGTCGGTACAAGAAGATCGTATCTGCTGGCTGTTTACGCCGAAAAGTCGCTGGACACCGGAGGAAAGGGTTCCCGGATAGAAACTCACGGGCCAGCTTGCACGTCGCGAGGTAATTAATCCGTTATCTCTGTCATCTGGTCGCGATTAATTTCGCGGTCCCGAGGTAACGGACGATATTTTTCACGCGTACGCTCCCCGCATTAATCAACCGGTGGACGCGGTGCAGATTACTGGGCTCGAAAAACAATCAGTCCCGCGGGATCATTCGTTTTTGGGTACGGCAACTACTAGGCGCGTTAAGAAAACGAGAATCGCTAGGGTGCGAGAGAAGTAGCGCCCAATCTTTACCCAGGCAGAACTGAGCTGCTTCGTGCACGCCTGTTTTCATTGAACAATTTGTTTTCGTTACGTGTACACTGATAGATCGTTCGATCCTTGCTTTGTATCTATCATCGAGCGTACCCTGCGCGGTAACTCGATACTTCAACGATATACATAATTGTGAATTTCCACTGGAAGTACACTACGCTCAACCGAAGATCGTATCGCCGGGCGTAATTCGCGGAGTGACGGAATTTCTCATTTTAAATATTCATCTCTGGCGATCACTGCCGACAAGAGGAACAATGCTCCCGTGGCACGCAGAATGCTAACCTTCGCTTGAAAAGCGGGGGTCATTCGCGGCCGTTAATTTCTTTTGTACGAGGCAACAAAACCCTCCGCAAAACCATAAAGCACAATCGATCGTTGCTTTTTCCCCGCCTGGCAATTAATCTAACGAAAGTATGTATCCGCGTGAATTCTTCGTGCACGCACGCGCAACTACTCTCCCCACACCCTCCCCGCGATCACCTTAACGGCAGGTTGATTTTTTGAGATTTTGCAATGTAGCCGGCAGCGCAACCGGTTTCACTCTGTTACGTAGAAAGCGCCCCGTTACCTTTTTTTCCCTGGATACCATTCGACGCGATATCGCGGATCGATCGCGCACCAAGAACCGGCGAAATAGCTCCCGGTCTCGTCGAGACCTAATGCATATAATATCCGTCGCGGAGCTTTTTATCGGGAACGCTGGGCATCGGCCTTTTAGGGATCGATGACGTCTCGCGGCTGCCGAAGTCGTTCAAGTGTGGCAGCGGTCTTAATTCCAGCGCGAAAAGGGTGCGTTTCTCCACGTGGATACGTTCGATTTCCAATTCACCGGTCGATCTCCCTGGAAACTTCACGAAACGCTGCTCCAACTCGTCCAAACACCAGTGCCCCTCTCCTCGTTAATCTACCACCACAACGATAAATTCTTCCGCGGCGCGGATCGCGAACAGGCTGCCTACCGTATCCGTGCACGCGGCTGTAATTATCGCTACTTTGTCCGCTGGTAATTACACAGTGCTATTACACGAAAAATGACCGAGTGGTTGCGAGAGCCAGCGCGCGCGCGCCCGCCTTCCACGCGGACAGGAAGTGCACCAGAGGAAATCGCGGTTTAAACGATACCAGCGAGTCGACTCGCTCGTTGGTAGCCCAGGATAGCGCGATCGTTGCGTAACCCATCGCCCGATGCGCAGGTATCGCGGGTCTCCCTGCTCTGTCCCTCCGCGAGACACGGTGCTCGTCGCTTTTCCGTTTCCGCTGTAATTAGAGCGCCTATGCCACCCGAGGCAAAGCCAACGCGGTGTATCTTGCCCTCCTCGTGGCGCTCCACGCTGGCGAAATTAGCGGGGGACGGGCTTTTGCGTAACGCGAGAACGAAATTGCGCTGCCCCATTGTCGGCGGAGTTGTTCTCTTTTCGTTCTTCGCGCTGATTTCCTCGAGCCCGCTGCCAGGCATTGCGGGCGAGCTGCTCGCGGGAACTGGGTGTCCCTCCGCTCGGACGGCTCCGAGCGGAGGCAAAGAAATTTCGATTCGACAAAACGATAAAACCGGTTTAGAGCGATCCTGCTGGATTAATAGCGCTTTTTCCGTCGGCTCGGCGTCGAACGCCTCGTAGACTTACGCGCGTAGATTTACACGCCGTCCTGGCTGCCAGTCTTGGCCCGCGTTACCGGACACCTCGGAAAAATGTCGGAATACTGTTGCCGCGATCGCGAGTGCTCGGGCGACTCGCGACCCGAGTGCTCACGGGACTTACCGGGGACCAACTCGATGAACAGGGCCCTCTATCGCGGCGGAGGATCTTTTCCACGGACCCGAAAGCACGGTTTTCTTGGTAAATTAGGGGCCTCGCGGCTATTTTCGATGCCGGATGTGACGTTGCAGCCTTCGGAAGTGGCCCTTTTTGCCGGGGCCGCGGCCCATCCGACGGCCGACCGGCGTTAATAGCGGTTTGCTTGCCCTCTCGGCTCGTTTGCTGTTAAGCATCGCGCTTTTTAGCGACCCTCGTGTCTCGGACAACTTGTTCGCTCGATAAAAAGTATTCACTTTGTAGAGTCGAGCAGCCCGGGATGGAGAACCGTGCCATCACTACGTGATACGTTCTTTTTTCTAATTAAAAGGAGGCTCGTTTCGGGGGACATTCTGGTGCATGGGTCCTTCTAACCCTGTCGCGATGCAGAACACAGATTATAGGGCGCGGTATTATATCGAAATTGCATTCGAGAGTGGTACTGGCTTTCACACTATTATCAATCATAGTCGCAGTCATCGTAGCTACTCTTAGTAGTTGAAAGGATATAACTATATGCTAATATTTCGGTATCGATGCCACTTGAGACATTTGATAGGAAGCTTCTAAACCCTCAAATTATTAAACACCCACGTCCGTCCAACGAAACTTTCTCGATCGCGGAAACTCAAACAGGATCTTCATAAGATTCCTCTACGCTAGAGGCTAGCGGTACAAAAAAAATGCCGCCAGGACGATGGCCTCCCGCTTAAACGATAATGATCCTCTGGGTAATTCGGAGCATGCATAAGAAGCGGCTCGCCGGGAAGGTTATAATGATCGTGTAACGAAATGCGAGACGAGGCTTCACTCTCCTCCTCTCTCCTTTCTCCACCCCTGCTGCCCCCTCGGCTGGTTGCACCTTGAAAGCGAACGAATGAGACGGCGATTTCTTCTCGCGGTGCCAGGCCCTAACAGGCGTGCGGCCGTTCGCGTAAACGGCGGCGTCGGTGTAGCGGGGATTATCGGTGCCTCGTTAAGTGTCACGGCCCCGAGTAGTTTGCTCTAATTGATTGTGAAAAAAGGAACAGAGGCCCGGCCGGTGGCAATTAACCGGGACCTTTGACGGATCGTATTGGTTCGTCAACGTCCGCGAGCGGCGCGAGCACGAGCACCGGAGGGGTCGACTTGGGCGCTTCATTCTTAAATCCCCTGCCGACCGGAGCCGTGCCCCGGCGAGTTTCACCCGTGGCTGAAACGCGTCCCAGCAATTTCGCGGGATGAAAAGCAGGAAACGCCGCCGTAGAGCCACCTGTCGTTCGCGGCTAGTTACGTGCGCGCACCTTTCCGCTTTGACGTCGCGTGTCATCGGCGATTTCGCGCGGCCCGGAATTCGAGCCGGCCTTTTTGCCGTCGCGGCGTCGATTTGACGGATGGAGGGTCACGCAGAAAACGCGAGTCCCGCTGGCTACTTCCGAGTGCGCAGCCGTCCCCCGGTGATTGAACACTGGCAAGCTATGGCCTCCGCGAGAAACGAATGTGCATACGTAGAGCTCGTTCGCTCGTTGGTCGAGGGCAACGTCTGGATCGTCAGATGTCGGGGGGAGGGATAATCAAAGATGCCTTAGCTGCGGAGTCGTTCCCCGGATCGAGATTTATAAAGCCTGATGCATGGCTAATAGCTCGGAAGTTAGGCATAGTTTTTAGTGTAGGTATCTTCATACACGCGGATGAAAGCGACACAGCGTTTATCCGATTATACAACGTCGGGAAGAAGCGACGATTTTCTGGCGTCGATGCGCGAAATCGTGCACCTACGTGCCCTCCCTAACGAAACGCGTAAGTCGTGTCGGCCACGCGGTTAATTATCCCTTACTAATCAGCCCGAGGTAAGGCGTCCGTCCATCTGGTCCTGCAGCGAGGCCTGGAGGCGACCACGGGCACGATGGCACGACGATAATCGCAAATTGGATTATAATTTGCGGGAGATAAGTCACGCTCGTCACCTCGACTGCGAAATGGTCGACACCGGGGGGCGGGGGGAAGAAGGAGAGGAACGAGCGCATAGAAAGGAGAGGAGCCCGTGCACATACACACGCGCTCCACAACTGCCCTTCGTCCTTCCACCTTGCTCCTCGTCCACTAGTGCCCTCCTCCCTCCCCCGTCAATTATTTAGTAATTGAATACGAAGGATGCCGAGAGTCGCCGTTTAATTTATCGTTCCCCGTTGCCCCGGCCGTTATTGTTTATCCTCGGAGCGAAGCTTGCCAACGATCGAGCCCCGGTCTTTCCCACCTGCTCGTCCATTTCAACCTTCCCTAATCACGTTTCCGCTGATTGTTCATTCGACGGCAGGTACCAGGGCGCGACTCGGTGGCGCGATTAAAAAACTTCGTTTCCTAGACGGGGTTCCGTCGCTAATCGAAAAGACGAGTGTTGGCTGGACGAGAAGAACGATCTCGGAAATGTGCGCGCGAAGAAACCAATCCGGCAGATAACGAATCGACTTTCTGGCTGGTTCCGTTCAGGATATCGAGGTGAGACGGACGTTCCTTCGGTCGGCGGTGTTGGCGGCGCGACGGGGGAGGGATTCAGCCCCCTCGGGGACGATCGTAGACGTCGCGGATCGAACGAGTGGAGGCGCACGGATTCGTCTCGCGCCTGGACGGAGGGAATGGCCAGGGAACCGATCCTTATCCGGCTAATAAATAGCTCGAGACGTGACTACAGCGTTTCGTGACAAGTTAATCACACGGAGAAGGAGCGATCCCCGGGGAAGGAGCCGCGGCACGGCGCCCGATGAATCCACAGAAACTGCCACATATTTATGTAAATGCGCGCCGCGGCGTCGGCCGGATCGAGCCCGGGTACCCTCTCCTCTTTGTTTCACAAATATGGCACTGGACGCCGCAGGGACCGGCGGCCATCTTTGTTTGATGACTCGACGGTTAACAAACGCGGGGCCCCAAGCCAGCAACCCCGGCGATCATCGGCTGCCCGATTGGCATACCATTACCGTGGATCCCGCGAGACGAGCCGGGCATGGTATCGCGGATCACCACCGGCCTTCTCGTTTTCTCCACGTTCAATTACGCGCCTCTGCGCAAATGGAGCTTACGTAACACTCCTGGGTACCTGTTACCGTCGCCGAGCTTCGTGTTCACCTGCGCGACCGTAGCTTATAGATTTTCTTGGTGTGTGAACACGCGGAGAGGATCACGGAGCTAGACCTGACGAGGTGTGTGGAAAGAAGACGTCCAGAGCTTGGAAAGTGTCCCTACCAGAGCCAGGAAGTAGTTTCACGATTCGAACAGTTCTTTCCGTTGCTGTTTTTAGAAGCAGATAGGCTGTTTCGAATTTCCTGACTGGCGCTGTGTCGCTTTTGCGACTTGGACTGCGCGAAATCCTCGACGAACGGGGGAGGATTAAAGCTATCCTCTTACTTCACCCTACCCCTTCGTTGTTTCCCATTTTACGCGGCCGTGTTTGCGCTTCTTGGCGGACCTAGGATCGAACGTAGGTGGGATTAGTCCAAATGGTAATCCCGTAGGCAAAGCGTGGCATTACACGCGCGATGTTTTTACAACGGGGGAGGGACACGTTAACGCCCCGTCACTTGTTCCGTGTTTGCTCGCTCGTTTGATCTTCGAGCACGCTTCATTTGACGGCTATTTGCCGTAGGAGCGAGCGAGCTGTATGCGCGCCTCGTCTCGCCTGCCTACGTTGCAACACGAAGCTGAGATTTCGCAGCTACGGAGCCACAGCTTCGAGTGGAAAAACGTAAATATTCGGTGGCGACCTGGCTGCGCCGACCGAGATGCGCTCGACGATAAGTAGCCTTTAAGATGCTACTTTCTGTTAGCTTTGCGCTGTCGCTTGGCAGATGGGAGACGTTGTTCCTGCGCGGGCCACAATCAGGAGAGGGAATTATCGAGTAGCTTTCACTGGGTCCTCGGGACAAATTCGAATGCAAAGCAAACCGTGGAATCGTTGATCATCGAATAGTGGTAGTTCGCATGGCACTCTTGCTTCGAGTGGTGGCAGAGGAGACTACATTATTCTGTCACTTCCGGGGATCATGATACGGAACTTTGTAAAACTTGAACGCTTCTGCAGCACCTGGGGGAACAACACAGCAAGATAGAATGGCGTGGAATTCCTAAGGGAAGATTCCGAGAATGCTCGTGCGGAAAGAAAGACAAATAGATATCGGATAATCGGGAAGCACCGCCATCGATATCGGGGCGCGATAATTTTTCTTGAGCCCCGTCAGAACGTGCGGATATGAAAAATTTCGAGCAGCCAGTAATGAGGCGCGTTCACAAAAGAGCCGCGTTCACGTTTGGACAGCCACTGTCATTTGTTCTCGGATCCACGGTCATTTGTCTGGACTCTGGGCCCAGCCTGCCTTTTGTTACACCGTCAAAACACCATTGTGTCCAGGCTAACGACGTTCATCCCCCCCGCCGCCCTCTACACCGATGCACACGAGGGCCGACGTTCGATTCACGCGTGCCTCCGTCTAATCGCGCGTTTATCAACGTTCCAGGTCGATCCTCCAACCTCTTCCCGGCGTTCTCGCGCGGCAGTCCCAGGTGCATGCCTCCGTAGCCACCGAATCGATTCGAGCCGGCGTCCAACCACGTTACACAATGTCGTGTCTATTACGGCAGCTTGTATCGCTGATCACCGATAAAAATCGCCGGCGTAAAGGTTCAGCGAGTCGGTTAATTAATGGCGTAATTCCAATCGCGTTTTAATAGATATCGCCCGTTCGCGAACCGCCGCGCGGAGCTGTCGGGCGATCGGCGTGGCATTAATCAAACTAGTTTCGTGGCGAAATTGTAAATATAGGCCCCGCTCGTATCGCGGCGCATTCTGGCGGGATATAAATTGCAGATATCATCTGTGTAATTAGAAGTCCCGGTAATTCTCCAGTGTCGCGATATCCGCGGTTTTTCGCGCTCGCCGGCCGTGACTGGCCGATACCGCGGACGCCTTGGACGGCTGACTTTCGCGAAACTGGTCGACGCCGATCGCCGTAAAAATCGATCGCTCGCCGAGCGTTAATTGTTTCGTCAGAAGCTGGCTGCGCGTGGATCCGTTCCCGGTTGACAATCGGTGGCACCACCCACCAAGAAGCTGCGGCCCGATTATCAGCGTGGAACAATCGACCGCCGCGGGTCACGACTGCGGCACGAGAAACCCAATGAATTTATCGTAATTTTATGTATGGCACAATCAACGGCCACTCGGTGGCGGATAAAAAGGAAGGTGAAACGCGTGATTTACTGCCTTTTCGAACGCGGCTTTAGAACGGACCACTGGGGCCCGCGGTAGTGGGAGGCCGGCGTGATTCAAGCCAGGCCTGAAAGTGATACGTCGAGAGACGCTTTTTAAAATAGACATCATTTATAAAGGCGACGCGGGAGAAAAGGTTTTCAGCGGTTCAGTCCGCGCGGTACATTTTTTAAACGACCATTAGCGGGCGCGTTAATTTCTCCGTGAAATCGGATCGAGGTCTGTCGACGCCGCGGAGCATTAACGCCCGCTGAAATTAGCACGGCGATGAAAAAGACCGCTGCTTGCATCGGAAATCTTTAACGTTTCGCGAGGTTACCGTGCACGGGTCGCCGATCACTGTATTCACAGCTGAAAAGTTCTCTAGATTCTGTTTGCAATCGACGGTTTACTGTTTCTGTCACTGTTGCCTCAGCTAACACTCGGAATGAAGGAAAATATCCTATCCTAGTCTCTACTGTAAAAACACTCGCGAATGCAGTACTCAAGTGTCAATTGTCAGTCAGTACCTACGGAAGAATTCTAAAACTCTATATCATGATTACTGGATACGTGACACTGGGTACTTCAGTCCACAACACTCAGCCGAATAATCCCTTCAGCTACTCTACCCCTTTGAACTCCAACGGAGCCACAACCAAAACATCTCGCACTGGGCCGCACGATCTTTATCGCGGAAATTCGAACTGTCCAGTGTACGCGGGACCGCGTCTCGTCCCAGGCCCGAGGGGCCCGTCGTCCCCGACTGCTGATCGGATCGTCTGGCCGGCTTTGGCCAGCGATCGGAAACGATGTCGTGGCAGGGCGAGCGGTGGTGCACGCGGTGCAAAGACCTGGCATACTTTGTAACCTCATATACCGTGTCTAATTGACACGCGAGGCATAGGGTATCGCGTCGTAGCCGAGTGGCGATAATCTGGGAAACACCAAGTCCGGTATTATACTTTATAATAGAAGCAGCAGCCGGGGCAGGCTCGCGGGGCGGGCCGGGCGAAGGAGAGGAGAGAAAAGAAGCGAAACAGGGGAATAGACGCCGACATTCAATTTTCTTGCCCTAGCACGCCGAAGAAACGGTGCACGCGGGGGGGTTGCGCGACGGAAAAAGCCAGGCTGGCGAGCTGCGCCCGGCCGTGTGGCTCTTTTAAGCCACGCGAGCTGTACGATCGACGCGTAATGAAGACGTATTATTTAATGTACGTGTCGGTGGATCGCGATTCCGCGAGGGGCCCCCCATTGTGTGCTTTTACACACCGTAATCGTCGAATTTATCGGGGCCGCTCGCGCTCCACGCCACGGCAGGAAAATTTTACGAGAACCCTTTTCCTCCCCGCCCCCTGTCGCCGCTCCTTTCTCTTTTCACTCCTCTAGGCGTTTCACGCCCGATTACCGTTCGATTTCGAAGCGTTCCTCGCTGGATGCGTGGCCGCGCTAAAGAGGATTAAAGATTCATCGACCGAGCCCCGGCGACGTCCTATAATTCTACGCGGTAACGTAATCATTTCGCCGCGGCTTAGTTTATCGCGGCAAGATTATTCTGCGTTTTAGACGGCAGTCCTTGCTCGTCCCACGCCGGCTGGGATTATTAAACGGCCATCGCGAGAGGACACGGCGCGTCCTCGTTTCCAGCGAAATTCTGTGATTTCTAGAGATTATACTCATGAATACACGCGTGCATTCGGACAGCCGAGGAGGGTGCGCCGGGGCAGCTTTGCCTTTCGATTCGATACGCTCCTCGTCCGCCTCCCCACCCAGGTCGCATCGGTTGCCCCCGGAACGGGGGCGACAAAGAGGAAAGGCAAAAGCGGGGCCCGGTGAAGTGTGAAAAGGAGAAAAACAAAACACACTCGGAGGACCACCGTCGAATCGAGTGTCACTTGTCTTCGGCGCATCGAGCGTCCCCCATGGGCACTCGTCGAGTGCGTCCGCCAAGGGGAGAGCCGGTCAAATCGATACAGTGTTTTGTTTTAAGTGACGTTAAAAGGGTCGTACGAGACAAAACACACGGGGGTGGACCCGGACCCCGCTCCGCGTTCCACTGGAACCTGAAATTTTTTTTCTCTCCACGCGTCTCCTTATTGATGAACCATTGTCGCTCCTCCCGCGAATCTTCGGCGCTAAAATCACACAGAAATCCCATGACTCCCGGCGCCGTCGTTCCCGGCCGCTCACCTCCCCCCCCCGCCGCTGGAATGTCGCGCAGCCCCGCGACGGTCGAAGTCGAGGGGCGAGGAGGACGTCGGCATTGTTTAAATGAAAACGCCGACGGATTCGATTCGCCGCGCGAATAACGCGGTCGTTTGCTTTTTCGCCGCGCATTGTCGCGGGAGGCGGCGAAAGGTGCACGGGACATTAAATATGAATGAACTCGTCCCGATATAAAATATGCACGCGTGTTCACGCGCGCAGGGAAATCGCGCGCAATTCCCGGCGCGTTTTGTATCGGCCGCGGTCCGCATAATACCGTCGATAATTTTTTCAATTTGCGAAACGTTGCAAAACGAGCGGTCCTTTATTCCTCTCCTTTTTTTCCCGGTGCTTGGCCGCTGATGGCGGGCCGCGGTCGGCCGAACGGTCGATCAAAGCGGCGTGCAGCATTGTGACGAGAAACACGAATTCCTGGTCTGGAAACGAGTGTTTTAACAACTCACCCTGGCCGTCACCCTCCCTCCCTCTCGCGGACCCCCCGGAGGCCAGACCACGGCTCTCAAAATCTATTTTCATCGCCGGACAGATGTAACTTCGCTCTCTCGTGGCAGCGACGCGTGCATCGATCGTCAGATGTCTCTCCCGCGTGTGCCCTCTCAGCCGTCCCCACGCCCCCGTCCGTTCCTCTCTCTTCAATCTGCAGTCAATTGTTTCCAGCTAAACTGTTTGCCTTTCAGTCGGCACCCTTTTGCCGCGCGGCACCGTCTATTTGCTCCGTTTAATGTGGCGCGCTTTCGAGACTCGCCGAATTTTCTGGCGACGCGGCGAGGGATAGAGACGTGGGCGCGGGGTAGCGCGGGAAAGGGGGTGGGCCTGTCGACGTCGTGTTCCATCGAGGGGTGATCGACGAACGAAGGAAAGCCTCCAGCGGGGTGAGAAAGGGGGCCCGATCCGCGGGTTAACTTGTGTAAAAGTCGCTGTAACAACGTCGCTGGTTACGGGGACGTAAAAATTCCTTGCATGTTCAAGGGAACGAGCATCGATAGCACCTCGTGGAAGTAATCCGTGGATGAACTTTTTTTTTTTTGGGGGGGTGGTGGCGAAGAGGGCGCGGGTATTATTGAACACGGTTAAAGCCAGAGATTGGTTTCCCCCGGCGTTTGTCAGCCATTAGTCTTTTTTTTTGAGCGTCGACAGGGAACGAGCCGCGTAATTACGACTATAAGCCTCGCGTCTTGTACTCTAGCCCGAGTACGATGAAATTAAGACGGCACCGCGATAGGTTTTCAATTCGAAAACAATTAATCACAGCCGCCTCCCGCGCGTCCGTGCCTTATCCCAAGTAACGGCTTAATTATAAAACAATCACGCGGTCCGCCGGGGCACCGGTACACGTAAAAGGCGATCGGGACGCGAACGAGGCTCTCTCTCGCCGGGAATATGTGCTAAATCATCTGCTGGTCGTTTGTTGGCAGGTACCGGGGCCGCCTCCTGGTGTAACTATCAGCCGTGGGGGCCAAGAAACGAGAGACGATGCCTCCGATACACCTGCGACGATATAATCCGCTCTCGTTTCTCCTCGATCCACTTCGACGGACCAGCGGGGACGGTGAACGGTATCCTGCCTTCTGCGCGCACTCCTGGTAAGTCGAGCACTCTTTCTTTTTCCAACGGGAACATTATTAATTCAACATCGACGGCGCTGCTCCTCGTTACTTTTACGCGAAGGGTCTAGTCTACAATTCACCACATTCCGCGAAGCGTATTCGAAGAGCTTCGAGGAAGAACATGTTCTCCACAGATCGGAGTATATTCCAGAGAGTTAAGTTTCAAATCCCCGAGTCAAGCTTTTCTCTGGCCACAAAGGCGAGTAACCACGGGCATCGATTCTTCCCCCCCTGTAAGTCTATCCCCGCGATCCACTCTACCGCGACGATATTTCCGAAAAATCGAATCCTACGGCCCCTGGACGCTGCGAGTTCATCGATCTATCCGATCTTCTTCGTCGTGTAACCAAAGTCGTCGGCCCTTTAGACGCTGCACCGCTGATCCAGCGCGAAGGTGGATCGGGGGGGACGCGCGACGAGAATCGTATTCGGTAAGAAAGCTCTGGAAACAGCGCCGACCGGGGCCCGTGGTCGGGCCTGCCTGCGGTGGGCCGTTAGGTAATCAGGAACGATCGATATCTTGCGCGGACCCTGCGTGGTTCGGGCCCCCTCTTTCGCGTCTCTCGTGCTGCCGCTGTCTTCTTCCTCCCGTCTTCATTCATGCTCGAGGAATTCCTTCTGTTTACGAGTTCCCGAAGATCGCGGGCCCCCCCGGCCGCTAACCGTCTCGTGGTCAGATTGTCAGCCGCTTAATTAACCGTGAAACGAGCGAGGGGGTAGCCGGACACCATAGACGAGACCGCACGATGGCAGGACATTCGATACACCCCCGAACTCTCCTGTTGGGGCAGAGGAAAGAAGAGAGACACCGGGAGAGAAAGAGAGCCTGCTCTGCTCTCCTTGCACAAGGTAGTCCTTGGAGAGGAACGTAGGTAGGTTGCTCCAACCAGGTAACCGGACACCCTGATCACGGACCGCTGGAACTCTATATCACAGGTGGTACTGGCCCGGTACGAAGGTCCTCGCTGACTGTCAGAGATGCTCTTTTTTCTTTATGCTCCCTGCCGAGGAGCACTTCTGTGCGGATAATGTAGATCGTTACGGTAATAGACGGTCTTCGGGGGTAGGCGGTGTCGTTACGTTTCTCGAACGAGGGGAGTTGTCAAGGGACTCGTGATCTCGAGCTTCGTAGAACAGAAGTTTCCTAGTTGGTCGAGCGACTCCGTAGCTGCTGCTGGTGACGTTAATTGTATCTGTAGCTCGATCAATTAGCGTTATACCGGCCCCGGTTCTGTTAGCGTAGATACATCCAGCGAACAGTTTCCGTCGATCGTGGCGCTGCGCGAGGCGACGCAGCGGAATCGAGCCGATGGCGTTGGATGGGAATATTTTACCGAGCTTCCTCCCGCGTCTCGATATCGTTAATTATCCCGACGAGCCGCTGTTGCGGGACGCGTGTAATGAGCAGTGTCGGGTGATCGAAGCTCGTTTCAGCGGATCGGTTGGCCGGCGCTGAGGTCAGCCAACACGAGGTGTCCTCGTGCGTGGACACCCTCCTCGAGGGTTACTTAATATCATGCGATACACGGTGATTCATTGCTCGTTACGCGTTCTTCGACACCTGCTCGACCGTAGCCAACTGGATTTCCACGGATCCAATAGGAGCGGGGCCGGAGGCGTCGAGCTGTGCGATCGGCTAAACGATGCTCCGATTCTGAATTCGATTCACTGGGAATTTTATTTATATCTCGTTTCCGCCGTCTCAGAGGTAGTTGAAACGAATTACTAAACGCATCGCGAACTCCAGAAGAGCGGTGGCGCTCTTCGTCGAGAGTATATCTACATGTTATTGGACCTTACATACCTACTTCCTGAGTAGATTGTTAAATATGGACGATTAAGTCATGGGGGTTTCAGAGGATTCGTTAACTCCCGTCAGATGGACAGTAACCATTTAATCCCACTTGAATGGAATTATATTCCGGGGTCGGTCTCGTTTCAGAAAACTTGTACGTACTTACAAGCACTTGAGAATCAATTTAAGATACGCGTGGCGATTACCAGCACGCAGCAATTAAAAAGCACCCCGCTCGGCTGTACGATGATACTCTTAATGTGTGTTTTGGGGGACGCGAGTCCCTCGTAAATCTGAACGGCAAGCCAGAAAGGCGGAGCTGAACGGAGAGGAGCATCCGAGCGGCAGCGTGGACTCTCGAAAGGGAGGGTTCCGTCCGCGACTGCGTTTCTTTCGCTATATTTCATTTCCAGGTCCGGGAACAAAGCGGTGTCGGGAGAGAGGGGTATCGGTTACCTCATGAGCCCCTTCACGTATACCTCGAGTACTCTTTTCAACGCCTTCCACGGTCCCTCCCTGCGCGTCCAAATCTCTTCTCGTTTCCTTCGCTTTTTTTTTCCATCCCCCACCCCCTCAGCTCCCGAGTCCCTCTTGTTCATCCCGCGGAGCGCGGCGTCTTGCTCGCCTCCGTCTCCCCCCGCCATCCCCCTTTCGAGTTCCACGGCAATCCGCCTCGGCGTTCCTTCTTTTCAGCGCGCATAATACGCTCCTTTAGCCCCCTAATGAGCGGCAATTACGGTGTCTCTACGGCTAACGATCAGTGACGATCGATGATCCCTCTCGCGGAGGGTGAGCACGCCCTCCGTGAACCCGTCGGTCATTTGTTCGCGCGGCAAAACAAAAGAAGCTGCTGGAAGGAGCGTGTGCACGGTAACGCGTTGCCGTTGAATGAGTCGGCGAGGTCACGCGCGATCATCATCGTCCCGGGCGTTGTCGGGGGAAACGCGACCTGGTATGATCGAAGGCGTGAGCGATCACCACCACCGAGATCCCTCCCGTCAGACAGATGGATAGAGTGGGTGAAACAATGGTGCTCGGCCAGCTCCGGGCTTTCGTACAAATAACCAGTTGACGTTGCTCCGCTCGTTCCTGCACCGAGCCCCGCCGTTCGAGGTGAAATGAAAGCAGAAGGCAACAACGGAATAATTGAATTAGTTTCACTTGGCGGCCGCGGGAATACCGCCTTATCGCCAGCGATCGAGAACTCGAGCGAACCCGCATTTACAGCGGAAAGGAATCCAGCTCGTAACGATATTCGCGAAAGGATCCGTTGGAATTCGAGGAGCTAAAAGCGTCCACGGAAGACCACTCAATGAACCATCGAAGGTCGATCGTCTCCATTAGCGAAGCATCGGTTCAAGTACAGTTAACCTTCGCATAAATGACAACGCGTTAGGCGGTACCGCAGAGTGCACTCGCGGTTCAATATTAGCCCCGCGATTAAACCGTAGCGCGACTGAATTATTTATATCGTCCTGCGAGCCCGGTCAATAATTCGGCGCTATTTTCGTCCGGACTCTCCGCGTCATGGATACGTGAGAAAAACCGGCGACGCAACAAAGGCTATCCTCGTGGGAGGCTTGCTATCGACGGATCTACACGAACCTCTTCGAGTATCAGCTCCAACAACGTCCATTCCATCCTGCTAACTGTTTTACGCTCTCCGAAAGCGAGGATATCGCTTCGATATTGGCGCCCGTCACGGAACGCGAACCTCCACGAAGAAATCGTTTCGTGAAGGGACAAAGGCGCGCGGGAATAGCGGCGGAGGCGTTAACCGCTGGATACCGGGGCGTAAATGCGGGGGGCCCCTGTACACGGAACAGCGAGAAATTGCCGGATGCACATCACCGAACTATTCCGTGTCCGAATCGATATCACCGTACGAATTAGTAGCTTGCGGTCCAATATCTCACCCTAATATTTCGGCACCCCCCCCCCTGACCGCGCGCACACTCGCGCCCCCGATGTTTCTGTCCACGGTGCGGCGCCGTGCGCGAGGGGAACCCCCATGGCGATGGCGTGAAAACAGTCACCAGCCGTTGGTCCTCTCTTGACGAAACAAAAAGCGGCCGTCACGGAAACAAGTGACGGCGACAACACCACCGCGTCAATTACCCGTTTCCACCGTTCCTTCCCATTTCCTTCGCTGCCCCCAATTACGCGTCGATACGTCAGTGGAAGTGGGTATCTTTGGGGATGAAAGGCTCGATTCTGAGGTCCAATTGCACGTACGGCGAGATTAGCAGCGGAACATTGCGGAGGATTGGGTGAATATTGGTTGACAGAGGGATGCTGTCTCTACGGGGTTCCCGGAGTTAAGTGTCTCATAAATTGGAAGAATTTATAGAAAAGAAGAGATGTAGTATTTTTTACATCAGTTGCTTCAAGCTTCCCTTCGATTCGGATCAACATAGTTTGAATTATCTAGGGATGACGACTTCCTCGCGAAAGTTTAACGAGCACCATGCAGCGGGTAAATCGAGTTACCCCGTTTCATCGCCGTTGTTGAGTGTACAGGGTGTGCTATCTGACCGAGGACCAGTTATCAGTGGAAGGGAGGAGGACTGGCGAGTCGCGGCAGGAAGTCGAAAGGCGCGCGCAAGAAGCTGGTGAACCGAAAGACGTAGCCGATCGGCGTGAATCTTTAACGAGTCCTGTCAAGGGAACGAACCGTGACAATTAACCGGTGATGTGACCGCGTCTCGGCTGCCAATTTAATTATAACACGGCCGTTTCTGGTCTTATTAATTCACCGTTTTTCCATCGGGGGCCCCTGCGCGGCGGCGGGGCACGAATTCTCGTGATTCAACCCACCACCACCGCCACCATCAATCACGTTACATCGTGACAGGCTTTGACAAAAAGCTGCCACGCGAATTCCGTGGCCACCCCGGGAGACTGGCGGTAATACCTGGGCTTCTTTTTCATGGCTTCCTGAATATCGCCCAGAATGTCGAAATACGGAATCATTAGTAACCGCCATGGACGATCCCGGCCACCGCGATCATCTCTCCTTCTCTCTCGCCTTGGCCGCTGCACGGGTAATCTATCACGAAGGGCTCGTGCGAGCAGGTGTCATGGCAGTCTGCCGCTAATGATCCTGGACATCCAACGTGGAATTAATCATTGCCTTTGTCTCTCCCGGTTTTTGCCACGCAGAGCGCGATGCCGCAGCGGCTTTTCGGCTCCTCTTGCAAATCGCGTGCCTCTACCGCTTTGGTCATTATCGTCGTTAATTCCCGCGGCCATAAGCGCCCCCGATGCGATGGTTTCGATGGCCGGCGGTTCCTGAACGATCGTTCGCGCGACGCGACTCGGGAACCGTTGCCGTCAGAGATTTCGCGGAGAGGATGCCGCGGGATGGGTAATCGCGCGTTGTCCTTTCGTGGATGGCGACAGCGGATGCCGAAGGGGTGCAGATGGGACTTGGTTGAACGTGGAAACTGCGGTGGGTCTTGGAAGCTGTTCTATGCTCGAGCAGGGGTTCTATGTATGAATTTTGTAGAGACGAAGAGGATAATTAAGATCGAATCAGGGAGGACGACAGCGTGCTGGCAATTTCCACGCTTGGATCAGAGGATTCTTTCCGTTCCGCTGGACAGCTGTCGCCTATAGAAGGGCAGGTCTAAAGGTCGCAACACGCATTTTCGCGTTGGAAGATTGCGCAACGCCGATGACATTCGCGTCTTCTGTATCCTTCTCTTGTTCGGGGTCATCGAGATAACGGTGGAGTCTCTTACCAACGCTCGGCCATGGTTGAACGAGCACAGAGGTATTCTCGCGATAATGATTCGCGCGGAGACTCCTCTCGCCTCAGGAATCGACAAGACTGTAAATTCTAAGCTGTCGCCTTCGGGGCGCATATTGAAAATTAAAGTGGAAACTCGTCCGCTTAGCGGTGATGCGCATGGAGTTTCTAAAAATCAAGGCAAGTGACTATTTGCACTCGGAATGAGTTATCTACTGCGCGAAAGCTGTCAGCAAAGAGGAGCAAGCTCACAAATCTTCGCAGCCTGAGAAATCATGTCACTCGTCGGGATAAGGGAAACTGTGAAAACTGTGAAAACTGAGTGGAGAATTCGTCGGCCGCGAACAGAGGAAGAAAGGTAGGAGCTGGCACCCCCCAAAGATCCTGATGGAATGGAACGAGAGCGGAGGGGTGGAGTGAACGAGGTGGCAGCAGCCAGACAGGATCCGCGTGGAAACGCAAACAGCACGGGCCTCTAATACACCGGGGACTTTATCAAAATCTGGTAACTTCAGAAGCGAAGGCAACAGCGAAAGAGGAGAGGTGAAACACGCTCGGGCTAAGCCACCCCACCCCGAAAAGCCGCCGAGACTCTGGAGGGTTGTTGAGGTGGTTATCCCCTCCCTCCTGCATCCCTCCGGAAAGCCTTGCCACTCTCTTGCGAGCCACGGTCTCTCCTTGTATGTAACGCGGCGCTTTTGGAAATTTGCGCTCAAGTTAGGAACGGGTTTGTACGCGAGAAGGGAATCCAGTGGCTGAGCGTATATTCGAAACTTACCTATCAACGATCTCCTGGAGCGTCGACGTCGAGCTTTCATCTTTCACCTCTCACGAAAGAAACGGAACATTCGCGGTCGTATTTGAAGGGTAAGGGGAAAAACAGGGAATGTCAGAAAACGGCTTTATCGAGAAAATTAAGTTTTAATACTTCAGTCCATCAGTAAAGGAATAATGTCCGATGAATTTAACTTTCTTAAATAATCTCTTCTTTTACCTTGGCGACAGAAGCTTATGCTTTGGCAAACAGTGCAGAGTGGAATTTTCCCGTTTTTAACGAGTGTACCAAATCTTTAACATTATCTTACAGGGGTATTTGAAGTTTAAACTTTACAACCCTCTGTGATTTGGTAGTCCTAGGTGCCACCAACAAAATATGCTAGAAATCGCAAAATCACGAAAAATGGACATTCCCTATTTTCCCCCCTTACCCTTCATTTCAGAGTAGCGCCACTAACGCGTGTTGAAAAAAAGTCACATTTTGCTTCTACCTAGGGGTTCATTATAATTGTAAAAAAACTACTTTTCTAGTCCTAATTACGTCTTGGGCTTCTAAATGAAATACACTTTATTTGCCTGAACTTATATTTAATTTAATTAAATGTAATATAAAAGGATGTTATTGAAAAATATCGCGACGGCTGTCGTTACTCCGTGTTCAAACCACGACTAAACTTCGATCTGTTCCTTTGACGACCATAACAGTGCGGAGCACCTTAACAAAAAAAAAAAGAAACACAAGCTACACCTTGGCCTGCGTGACGATCCAGTCGTATGGCTATCTATAAAGATACATTCAATATTCGCAATATATATATATAGTCTAAATATATTATTCCAAATTGGCTCAGTTTATTCACAGCAAATTCAAAACAGGTGGAGACTAGAGAACACAAATCTATGTTGCCCCCTTTGAATACTCAGCTTACCTTATGCCTTCGAGGACGTATCTACGTAAATATCTCCCAACAATTCAACTCATGGCTACAAATTTCTCTACTCCACTGCTAGATACTATCGACCACGAAATTTCCCCTTTAGCCACTACGCGCGGTTTGCGCAAATTCTTCGCGCGAATTGGCCGCGATCGCGATCGAACACTACCATGGTGCGCAAGGTCTTCTAACGTAGCTCGATGTGAAACGTGAGCGATTGCGCTCGTGTAGCGGGGTGTAGCAGCAGGCAGAGCATGTTCCAGGCTCGTCCTCGTAATATATAGCTCTAATACATAGACCCATTCGCGCGCGCGCGGATGTAATCGTTTCTCGCGCGCGAGCACAGACACACACAGGCCGACATGGGGATAGAGAGAGAGAGAGAGAGAGAGAGAGAGAGAGAGAGAGAGAGAGAGAGAGAGAACGGGCACATTCTCGCGGAGGAGACGCAGAGAAGCGCGAACGTGGTGGTAGACGGGTAGTGTGCAAGTACGTGCGAGCACGGAGATTGCTCCGGGGCTTTCGGGGTTGAGCATATTGAATAACTCGCTCGCTGGACCGCGAAAATATACCGTGAGGCTGGCAGTGTGCGGATCGACGTTCCTGAAAGGACCTCGCAGGATCCTCGGGGCGGGCACTGTATCCTGTCTACATGTCTACCTAACCCACCCCGAGCGAAATGACTACGACTACGCGAATGGAAGACGAAGAGAGAGAGAGAGAGAGGCTCGAGTCCGCGCATTACCTCTGTGCTGGCGCTGAGAACGCATCGGGACGAGAATTTCGTCGCGACAGCGTTCTACCGCTGCACAGACGCCGGATAGAGAGTGATTTCTCCGTGGCGTGTCATCGAAATAGATATTTTCTACCGGCGTTTTAAAAATTTCAAGGGTTTCTGCGAACCGAGGTCGAAGATCGAGGGAGTTAACGCCGAGGCGAATTTTTGCAACGTCGTGCCCGCGTATCCTTTTTCTAAAATGAAACGTCGAGCGGAGCAGCACGTACGGTGCACTGGAGAATGGAGAAAAGGGCGAAGGGGTAGCAATGGCATCGCGTATTGCGCGGACGTCGGCTTCGGATCCGCGAGTCGATATTTTTGAGAGAACGGAGCGAGGCTTTTCGGCCGTGTCGAGGATGCAGGATGTACGTAAGGGCGGAGGAGGAGGAGGATCCGTCCGGGGATTCGCAGGATTACGTGCAGGAAAATATGGCTCGAGGCCAGAGACGGAATGTCGTTACGGCGGGTAACGATAGGTACGGCACGGCCATTGTTGGATAACCTGACTAGAATACACAGAGCTTGTATCGGCGGTGATGTCGAGAGAATTGGTCATCCGTGGATCTCCAATTTCTTTGCGAATCGGCGATCCCCTTCTTGCACCCTGCCCCTTTCACTGTTTGCAAACGCGAGAGTGCAGTAACTCGCGTCTCTTTGTTCATCCCCCTTCGGTGTTAATGATAGCAGGGAAGCAAATTCTCTGGTCGCCGATATTAAGTAGCTAATTGATTCAGCTCAGATGAAAATATCACGCAAATGCCCGTAAATATTTACGTTACGATCCGCTAAACTCACAGAAGCTTCCGTGCAACGTTGACGTCTTAATGATTGCGGATAAATCAATTTCATAGAACCTCGCCCATTCATTACCGTGATACAACTATCCGTGTCGCGAAGATTTGTTAAACGCTCCGACGCAAACGGACGGCCTGCGCGTCGTGTAAGAGCAGCGTAAGACCGAAACGTGTAATCTTTTTCCCGTTGCGCGGCCTCATCAAGATCAATTAGACCAGTATAGTCGTACGATCCTCGGTCGTTAACGATATATCAATTACAGGCATAGACGTAGGTAATAACTATTAATGGCTTCATTCAGAGCACAATAATTACAGATGCCCGCGACAGAGTATCTGGGTCGTGACGATCCTGCGACGAGCCAAATTGCGAGCTTTAAAACAAAATCTGCGACAGTGTTCATTAGCGGGACAATCCGTCGCCCCGAAAAAACACGAACGGTTCCCCCGATATTTTTTTTCCCCATTTTAACGCGAAAGCGGGAATTTCGCGCTTTTCGAAACGTTCCTTGAACGAAACGCACCGCGCGTCCCCTCGTGCCGCGCATTACCGGCCACTAGAATTTCATTTCCCGTTATAAAACTTGAAACGCTTCGAATAAAAGCCCGCAATCGTGTCTCTCGGTTGAGAAACGGCACGATTGTTATTATTTAATGACAACAGCGGGTGCCCGCGGATGCGTTGAAACAGGCTGCTGCCCAATCGGCTTTGTAAACGTCCAACGAGACTCCTCGCTGCGCGTTATCGACGGAGGAGAATTTTATAAATTTCGAAGCGACCTGGCCGGTTAACGATTGTACATTTAGTGTACTTGCACGCGGGACACGCGCGAGAATCGTAGAACCGAAGCTCGGCGGAGCGGCAGTACGACGGTTCGGTAGGAAGGATCGAGTTGGTTTTCCCAGGGGCTCGTAAATCAGAAGGAAATAGAGGCCCGAGTTGCCGATGTTCCCTGACGTCAGAGGGACGCGACCGTAGGGCCGAGGCGTGGGCCGCGGGAAAAACCCACCTTCAGTTTTGCCTGCTATAAGGGAAATAATGCCGGCGCTATTCCCCGACGACAAATAGCCGAACAATACCGCCACCAGACGTTACCTGAGATCGAGGTGCTTGGAATCGGAACGACAGGTGGTGCGGCACCCGGTACTCCTGCGATCGCCACTCGAACGACGACCCCTTAATGACGACTAGTCGTGACTGATCGAGGGTGGAGCGGATTATCACTTTCTATTCTTTTATTCTAGAATCGCAGGAAGACAGTCTGGCGCGTTCCCTAGAATTACAGCGCCTTTACAGCGCCTCTGAATATTATTCCTCGGCGAAGAGATTTTCTTTGCGATAACACTACCCCGAGTTAGTTTCGAGTGGTTATTAAATTGTTTTCAAAGGGATGGAATCTGTGTTAGGTAAACGAGTTGCCACGCTTCGGGTATCGATACTTGTTTGTAGTTGCAGAATGTTTGTTCGTGTCGAGTCCTCGCATGAAGAATCAATAAGGTATATGGAAGAATATCGTTGGAGTGGATACGGCAAAGCTCGCTTCATATCCTGTTTCGAAGCAGGGAAAGCGACTACGCGAAATTGGCTGGGACGCTGCTCGGAGTCGATTTGGGTAGGACTCTCTCTCTGCTGTACAGACGTATCGTGGAACGAAAGGGGAGGAAGGGCATCGGCGAAATACAATTTGAAAGACGTAATTCGAAAATCGTTGTTCGCCCGACGGCAGCGACCCTCCGTCGGACGTCAAAATGAAATTACGCGACCCTCCGCGCGGGGACCTTGGGGCAGGCACAAAGGCTCGTTTTGTCGAGGACACAGCACAACAATCTGGCTGAAGGGACCTAAACCACTAATCGTTTCGCGATTAACTTCCATTAAACGCTACTTAATGAACAAAACTTTCTTGTCATCCCGGTGTCCAGTCGCGGCCACCTTTCGGGCACGTCTGTGCAAAACGGCCGATTTCACTAGCGCTGTGGACTACTTTTCTTTCGCGAATCCCTCGAGATATGCATACCGATCTGTATTAGAAAGGACGACTTACGTGTTACCTTAATTTTCTCGCTGTATCGAGTAATCAAATTCGTTCACAGATATTGATTAAGGGAGTGTGTGTATACCTATCCTAATTTCCGTGTTGCGATTGGCAGTGACTATTTAGTTTACGATCTACATTCCATTGATTGTCGTCTAGCAGGCTTTCGAGTAGGATACTGTCATTTGGCATAAGCATTTAAACAGTCTCGGAAAGGAATAATTACGAATGGACATACCTGTTTTTCGCGGCAGCAGCACGATCGCGTTGCCTCCTGTTCTTGAACCAATTTCCCACTTGCGTCGGCGTGAGGCCGGTGGCCGCGGCCAGTTCCCTCTTCTTGCCCGGATTCGGGTAAGGATCCTGCAGGTACCACTCCCTCAGCAACGATCTGGTTCTCTCCTTGAAGCAATGGGTCTTCTGCTCGCCGTCCCATATCGTCCTGGGCAACGGAAATTTCTTTCTAACTCTGTACTTGTCGACTGGGCCGAGCGGTCTCCCGCGAAGCTTCTCGGCCTCCTGATAGTGCGCCTCCAGCCACATCGCCTGGAGTTTACCATGGGAGTCCTTGGTGAACTTGTGCCTCTCCAGAATGGCGTACAGCTCCCGATAGTGGCCGGAGTGGAAGGCGACGATGGCCCGTGCGCGGAGCACGGCTTCGCTTTGATTCAGCTCCTGGATGTTGGGATGCGCGACGGGCAGGCTCCACAGGAACCGAGCCAGTCTCTCGATGTCCCCGCTTTCCTCGAGGGTTTCGCAGACGGTGGCCACCTGGTGGACGGTGAACGACAATGTCGGCAGCGCGAAAACCGGGGCAGGCACGATCGGACCATTAGCAGTGGGTGCCGCGGCACCGGTTCCTGCTGGTGCTACCGCTGACATCTCTTTTCTCCCTCGCGATCCCTCGTCGATCCTCCCTGGTCCACCCACCTGTCTGACCTATGCTCTAGGACTCGGTCGGACCTCTCAGAGCATCGATGTCATCGATCGTCGGACTCAGGAAACTCTCCGACTCGATTTGTGCTTGCTCTTGGCACTTCTCATCATGCCGTCGACTCGCTTCCAGGGCTCGTCATCCTCGACCCGGGACCTGGTTGCCTGGAGCACTCGGTTAATACAGAACTCACTTCACGATTCACACTGAACGTACTCTGCTTAAACCTATCACAGCTGCAAGTGTCACTGGTCCCTGACAGAACGGCACGGAGGACTGTGATCCCGCGGATGTCTCTTTACTCCCGCGATCGTAAACGTTACTCTGCTGCACTGTTGCTGAAACGAGTCGACTGATACTTTCGACGAACTTGTATTGCACGCGTTCTCGGGGCCCGTTGCCAAGTGAATATGTCAACTGGCGGACACCTATCGGGCTCGACGACTAACCGGTGACCTATGATCGCCGCTTGGTCGCGGTCCGAATCTCACCCCCGACGCTACCGTCAGGTGACTCCCGGCGCAGGTAACGTTCTCCGGGTAGATATCCTCGGGGGTCACCAAGCGAAAAGCGCGGTGACGTTCTCCTGGCGTGGCCGTGGGGATATCACGCGAGGCCGCTGTTGCCTGGATCGTATCGGATAGCAAACTGGTTTCGTTTACAAGCCGGCATCTCGGCACCGGCCCTACCCAGCATGATACGTTTGTACGCGCCCGTTGCAACCGGGTAGTCCCGCTGGCTCTCTCGGCGGCCTACCTCTACCACGCTCTCTCGCTCTCCTTCTCCTTCGCTCCCTCGGCCTTTCTCCCTGCCTCTCTGCCGCTACCAGCGCGGAGGGGTAGTCGGCGGGACAGAGACGGCGATAGAGAGCTAGGGGGGCCAATGTAGAGGCCACGCCCACGTGCCAGACCAGGATTGGCCGGATCCCATCCACGTAGCCATGGTAACCTTTCTTCGCCCTTCCGTACACCAGCGTCCGTGTTCACGTGTGTGTCCGTTTAATTATCCCCTCCACGAGCCGGCCGGCACCGTCGCCCTACCCCACCCTCGGCGATCTTCCCCCTCCTCTGCCTCCTCCGCTCGTCCTTTACCCCTTCGCCGGTCACCCCACCCTCGATCCACCGAACCCTCCCGCCAAGAGACGCCGGTCTCTCACGCCCCCTCTCTCCCGCCGGCGCGGAGAGAGAGAACGATCGATGCGTGGGCCAGAAAGTGGGACGAAGAGTGGAGGATAGCGGCGGAGCAAGGACGGGGGCCAGAGGCATGATCCCCGCGTTCAACTGCTGCCGTTCCTGCTGCCGTTCCCGTACCTTCTGTTGCTCCCGCTGCTGTGATCTCTCGACGAACTGCTTTCCACCGGACTCGCCGATACCGGGCTAAGGTTCACGGGCTTTCCAGCACCGCGTTCGCCGCTGTTATCTCGCGCGATGCCATTTTCCGTGATCGCCCGCTCCCGTCCGCGGTATCGTTCTAATGGATTTGTTGCTCCGTGCTCCGGGCACGGTGCCTTCTTTTTTATTGCCACGCGGCGGCCGTTATAGTTAGCGGGATTACCTTTTGCAGCCTGTTTCAATTGACACCGCAGAGTCTGCTGGCCGTGGATCCAGTTTCACGAAAGTCTGCTGGAATTACCTACTACCTACTTCCTGTCGATCCATCGATCCACTCCGCTCCCATTACATTGCGTTATCTTCTATGGACGAGTATAGAGATTCCGGGGGCCAATATTTCCGCTGCATCTTTCATTCCTCGAGCACCGGCGAAATTCTCCCTCGATATCGCCAATACGGAAGTGCCCTATTGACACGCGACTAGATTTCATTTCTCGTCAAGGCGACAGGTAAGCGCGTGTCGCGAGGCCGAGGACGCGCGACGGCGCCGAAAGCGTCTCCGCTTTATCGAACGCGCACAGCCACCGCAGAACCATCAGTCTCGTGATAAATATTCTGATTTCTAACGATCCCCTATCCAGCTTCAAACCCTCCTTCGTCCCTTGCAAAATATTACGAAAACTCCCACGATTTTCCCAAACTTGAACCTGATTTCTCGATTAAATAACCATCGTGGAGAATCTAAGTGCTTAACACGTTGACTGCCGACCACATCGATCGATGTGATCTGTCTTCTACGACCAACGCCGATTACACCGATCGGAGCGATCGGGCGGCTACGTCCCAGCGCCGACCGCGCCGATCGAAGTGTTGTTTGTTTTGCTATTTCACTGATTGACAGGCTTTGAAAATTTAACCCAATTCAGGTAACGTATTTCCGTGATCGGCTGAATCTGTTACATCTACTGATGTCGGGAGAGCCTTCGTCCCTTCTTTAAAACAGTACACTCCGTCCGCCGTTTTCGGGATCGATGAAAGCACCGCCGTATATCCTGGGCAGTGAACGTGTTAAGTAGTTAAACAGTTTGGATAATTCGAGGCTCGATCAATAGATCGCCGGCTCCTCTGATTTTTCACATCGTTAGAGCCGATGGAAAGCCGGAGCCTCTCGCCTGCAAATATTTATTCGCGATAAGTTTCTTAGTATCGCATCACCCCGGAGGACGAAATCGAAGGAAATATAATCTCAGCCCCGCCGATGATGCCCCGTGGATTGCCGTTCCGTTACGCGATCGGCACCGACCGATTGGCCCCAGTTAAATCGGATTGCAGGGCAGCGGGATTACGAGTTTTTCAAAAGACATCGCGTTCACGCCGCTCGTAAACCAGGTTTTTCCGCGATCCGCCATCCATCGGCCCTCGTCCCCGTCGATCCATATTATACCCACCATTGCTCGACGGCCACGTGGAAAGGGGTTGGTGACTTGTCCTAGATATTCAATGGCCGCGGCAGGAAATCGTCTGCCATAATCCACGGCTGCGGCAATACTGATATTGCGACAGTCGGGCATAAATAATCACGCGACTTTGTTTCGCGTCTGCACAAATTTACGGCATTTTCGCACCTATCAGATTGACCTAGATTCCGAGAGGTCGCGTTAATTATAATTACATTCTCCCGCTGCCCTGTCGCCGGCAGCTCCCTTTTTCCCCGCTCGGGGATCTCTGCTTTAATTAATCATCGAATCAGGGAGATAGTTTTTCCTCGCCGTTTAATTTACCCACGCTTTACTTTAGCCCGCGCGGTGGTAAGTAGTAGGTATTCAGATACCTGGTTATCTGAAGGGAAGGCCATTATCTGTACAGGGACAAGCGCGTGCTGATTATTTGTTTGCGTATCTATTTACAAATCCGTAACGGGGCGCGCGGTGATCAATAGAGGAGATAGTATTTTGCAGAAGATTTATGGAACCCGAGATTGCGGAAGGCTGCGGAAAATCAGGTGTAATGTTTCCAGAAGGTGATTCTGTCCGTGTCCGAAACGCACGTTTCGACTGGCACCGTTCGCCTAGCCCCGCGGAAAGCTGGAAAGTGCGGGGATTCCCCGGGGGAATTCCCAAGGATACGTCGGGTAGGTACGCCGAGCGGAGACAATGAGATACCAGCAGGACCCCCGTAGGGCCGATTGACCGTCTGCCGAAATTGAAAGGTGGTAAATACTTATAGGGTCCAATTATCCACCGACTGGTGGCTTCATTCTCCCCGTCTACTGTCCATGGGAACCGTGACACCGCCCAGCCCTCTCTTTCTCTTTCATTGTCCCCGATCCAAGATTCCTACTGTTTACTTTGCCGCGCGAACCTCTCGCTGGAAAATCGTTGTTGTTCGTTCATCTATCAGTAAACAGATTACCACAACTTCCTGGGCTCGAGGTGCTATCGCAATTAAAAAAAACAGCCAGCGCCCATTAGCGAGAGGAGTCGCTAATTCTGACTGTTACATGTGATAGATACTAACTTCCTTGTTACCGTTGATTAGATTTAATCGTTTTATTTTGACGAAAGGCCGACCGGTCGACTCGCGTAATGATTAAAGCGTAATGCTGGTGGTTTCTGTGTTTAATCGAATGTAGGTACTGTGACGTGGCCACGAGTGTTAATACACGCTTGTGTCCTCGATGGGCTGTCGATAAACGTATCAGACGGCCACGGCCGTTACAATACCGAAAACTCGCGATAAATGGCGCGATACCGGCACACGTGTTCTGTGACGGATACCGAAGTTACTGAGGAAATCTTCATAGATGCGAGAGCGATCGCCAACGAGTTTGAGAGTTGGGCGGATATACCTACATACCTGCTTCGGTGACTTTAAGCAGCATTCGATCTTGGTGACTAGTAAGCAGTTAATCGTTCCGTGTAACGGACAAATTCTTCTCTGATTGCGTGCATTAGTCGGCATACACGTGTATAACGCGATAACAGACGCGGAATTGTTTGCAGATCTTCCAAACGCTCTGTATAAATATGGGAAAAGGTAAGGGACAAAGGACATGGCAAATATAAGGGGAAACATAATTGTGGTAAAATTAGTGCAACGAACTTTCAGATTATTCTATTCATTTTCACTATAATTTGAGGCACTGAGAGCAAAAACGGACTAACCCATATTTTTTTGCGAAATCGGGTTAGTAGTAATAGTATATTCCAATAGGCTGTACTAATTATATAAAATGGAAAAAATATATATTTTTCAATTTGGGTTAGTCCATTTTGCTTTCAGTGCCTCATTTTTAACACACAATTCGCTTAAACGAGCAAAGAACACACGCGTGGTCCCATGGAGACTGCGCGTCACAAGTGATTAACGACACCAGAAAGAGCAATGATAAGATAAATATAACAGCGTACCGTGGGATCAGAAAATTTCATATTCGATTACTAAGAAACGCGGACGATAAACGCGTTTAGCTGTGAACGGTCGCGATGGACGACCGGATGACGAATTACATTGCCGCGGAATGTAATAGAATATCGCGCGGCCGGAGTGTCTCGCAGATAAATGTCGCGATAACGACAGGTAGGCCGTGAGCATTACACCGTTCCATCATCCCACCCTCCATTACGGGGATCGATCTATCGGCGGTGGTGCCGTTTGTTTGCCGACCACCGCTCTCCCCGACAAATGATTTCGCCACACGACAGTCATTTCGCTCCCGTCCTTCGTCCCTCGCCTTTTCGAAATCCACGCGCGCCGCAGCCCCCGCTCCGCCCGCCTTTCCTCGCCGAGAGGAAAATCCTTCACCCCGCTTTCCAGCACGGCGCGGGGACGCTCGTTCCTCTTATCACGCGACGTACTTATAACCGGCTGAGGGCCAGCGTTACAAAGGGGGTCCTTTCATTGAATACCATCGGCCACCGCTATTACTTTCCGCGATGAGAACTGTCAAGCGAGACACGTTACCCGGGGGGGGGGTAGATTAATCACGGCACGGGGAAGCAAAGAAAGGAAAACGCTGACCGCAGTCGCGTTCTCCGCGCGTATCGCGGATACTGTTCCAGCGCGGTGCATAATGAATTACGCGCACGTCGCCCCGAGTCTCCCTTTCTGCGGATCCGAAGTTTTAGCGCGTGAGCGATTGGTTCTGGGGAGCTTTCGAATCGTAGGGGAATTATTCTATTATTGTTTAATAAATTGGGTCGGAGGTATAGCATGTTCTAAGTGGGTGCAGAAAGTTTCGCAAGCTCTCTGATTCGTAAAAGTTTAGAGCTCTCAGCTTTACTTGTGTCAACTTGCATGAAACCTGTAGCGTTTTCTACTACCGCTCGCGTAACGCTTCTTTCTCGCGCCGTAACCCGGATTCACCCCCTGAAACTTGTAATAATACACCTTCACGAGCTACCGATCAATGACAAAGGCACCACAAAGATTACCATACGCGCGCCGCGTCGTCGAATAAAGAAAGAGCCGCGGTGTTTGTCGTCGGATTACCGCGTATAAACCACTGATTCCATCGGGCGCGCAAGCTTCCCCCGATGGAAGATTTCGTACGCGAAGGCAACTTACGTGTTGCTGGTGGTTGGTCTCGGGCGCACAGGGAAAAGGGGAGCGCGAGACATATCGTTGTGGGATAATCCTCTTCTGGTTGCGTGGACTATGGGGTGCTCGTTCCTAATATGCAGGCTTTATTATTTAACGGCATCCTGATGGGGCGTTGCGCGGCGCATTGTGCGGACTCGTGTACGACCAGCGTTTCGATGTTGAGGGGTGTCGAAATCAGATTCAGCTCCATTTAAACCTTCTTTAAAGATTATCGAACGCTACCACCGGTGCCCCAGGTCCAGCTCTCACCGTGGCTCTTCGACGTCTCCCTGCGTTCGTTAGCCACCATCTTCTCTCGTCGGACTTCGGTAGCTAAACTCGCCCTTATCGTTGCCGATCAGCTAACAGAGGCATCCCGATGGCCTCGGAAGGATCGTCCCAGGGAAGGAGTCCGTGGAGTCGAGAAGTCAGTCGATCTTCGGTGGCTCGCAAGTGGCGCCCGGCGTGTCCCTCCTCGTGGTGTGTTTACAGAGGAGCCTCGGAAGCCGGGGATGAAATTCGAGGTTCGAAACGGCAGCGGCGACAGGCGGGGGCCTCGGCGAAGGAAAAGCTGGCGTTGATCGCGGCGCGCCCGATGTCTGACGGGAATCATCTGCGCGATGGCGCCACGGCCATTTGTTTGTTTTACTTTTCTGGCCAGGCTGCCTTCTAACCCGGCCCTCTAACCGTGGGTTAATGAGGTCGTTAACGAGGCTCCCACTAATTCCACTGTCTTCGACGGGGGGCTGCGCCGCGCGTCCTCCCGGAAGATATTATCGCGCCTTGTTGCGGCCGGGGCACCATGACAGTCTCCTTTCCCTCGTTCCATTCAGGATCAACAACGCGACAATGGATATCGACTCCTGGATCTTTTTGAATCTCGATGTTTTACACCTTCTTTCCAATATCAGAGCTCCTAACGCATCTATTCGAGCAACAATCGATTACTCTGCAAGTCACTCCCCTGGTAATCGGTCGGGATTAATAACGTTCCATTTTCGAGATCGTCAAACTTTTAAACGGCACACGGCGCAAGAACGTATCCCGGTGCAAAGTGGATTTATTAAAAAATTGCTCTCCGCGGAATCCTGTTTGCGCGTCCATCTAGCACGCGCTCTCCCTCCGCGGGGAAAATCTCATCGTTCATTTTATATCCAAAATGCTGCAGACCCGCCTCGACAGGCTTTTCCAACGCGTCTTTTCCAGATATTCCCGGGAAGAGCCAGGCCCCGTGCGTCGATTAAACGTTCCACGCTTTTTTGCCTTCTCCTTTTCGATTCTATCGCTCCGTCCCACCCTCTGCCCCCGCGTTTTCACTCGCCGCCTCCCCTGGATTCATCATTTTATATTCCTCGCGTCTACCTACCTTCACCTCCCGCTTCGTCTCCACTCTCTTTCTCAGCGCTCCTCTCTTATCGAGACTCTCCGCTCTCCCCATTACTCTCCACACCTTTCTCTCGATTTTAATACCCACGCTCTCCCATTATCTGTTTCGCCCTGCTGCCATCCCGCCGCCACCCCCTTTCCGCGCCGCCACGTTTTTCGTCGGCCCCGGCCAGCGGCTCATTACGATTTTTCGCGCGGCTTGCTGCGCGTGCCGTTGCTCGGGCGGCCGATAAATTCCGCCGGCGATATTGCGTTCGGCATTATCGCAATCATGAACGGGAGTGTGTACCTACTCCACGCCCCGTCCCGTCGCTCGGCCGCCGCTGTGCGCGTGAATACGCGGCCCACGTTGCAGCGAATTTACATCGCGCTTTTAACATCGGCCGACTCCGGCCATAATTTCCGCGCTGTACGCAAAGCTGGCCGAGCGGAACGCGCGCGGCTCATTACGTTTTATCCCGCGCATCGACACTCGAATTTCGCTGGAAATGTGTACAAAGAACGCCGGCCGACACGCGCGCGAGCCTCGTCCATAATTCGCCGACGTGACGCTGATTTTATATATGCCCGTAAAATTGACGGCGCCGATGATTATCGCCGGCCAATCCCCCATCCCTTGGTGCTCTTTTTCCTCCGCCCGGCTCCCTGTCCCCCGCTTTTTCGTTTCCACGAAAATCCTTCCGCCTCCGCGAATATTAATGCGATCGACGCGGCCCGCCATAGAGGGATTCCGCTTTCGAGGATTACCATTTATTCTATTCGCGCGTTGCAATTAACGTTGTTATCGAAGGTTTCACTGACTCTGAGTGGGACTTGGATAGTTGGAGGATAAGCAGGTCTCTTTTCGCCAGTGGCACACTTAGGATTTAATCTTGGGAAAGAGCCGAAGTTGAAAGGGTACAAATATTTTTAACGCAAAAATAATATTAACAAGAGTAACAACGGACTAACCCACATTGAAGACAAATTAATGTTTCCTATTTTATATGATTAGTAGAGCCTGAGTAGGTATTGGAATACGTTATTGCCACTAACTAAATTTCGCAAAAAATGTGCGTTAGCCCGTTATTGTTCTGAACGCCTGATATAAGTTGAGGTTTGAAGCGTCAACTTTGCAATGAGCATCGCGATAGCGTGCGATGCGACTCCCTTCGGAGACTGTTGCACCACGAACGTCTGCTCTTGTTTGTTGTTCCAATTGAAGAATTTGTCCGTCGGCTGCCTGTTTCCAAGTTATATTTTCGTGCGTCCGCTTTTTATCAGGGAGTGGCGGGGGGGGGGGGGAGTGTGCGTTCGCGACTAAATGCACTCCGTGAGAAGGTCTATTCCTGATGCGTCCAAGGGTGGCACTCGTCACTCGACGTGAGACGTCAGGTCGGCGACTGCAACGGCGCCACGGCGAGCGGGACGCGATGGAGAAGCGCAGGAAGTGGCCGGGAACTCGATATCGGCCCCGGGCAAATACGTTTTCCCCGGGAGCTGTTTGTTATGTTACATCTTTTGCTCGGCGAGCGGGTGGCCTTTTAAAACGCTTCGTTGTCACTCCGCGGCGACGAGTAGGGCGCCGCTCGTTTCCCCGGAAACGCGAAAGCGCTGTCTAATCTTCTAGAAATCCGCGAGCTTTCACGCGGACCCGCCTCTCTGCCATTCCTCCTCGCTGTATCTCTTGACTACCAGCTGGAATTAAACGTTACGCCTCGACCCTCGTCGCCATTCAACGTTCGACCGTGATTTTTACAGCGGGTACCCTTGCGAAGTGGTAATAAAGCCCGCGGTGCTAGGGCGGGTAGAATAGAAAGCTAATGGAGGAGCTCGCAGTGTCGAACTTTCGACAGAAACTCGGTAGAATTGGAAGATATTTAAAAGAGTCGGCACTAACGTGGTAGTCCGGGGCGTCGTAGCTCGGCCAAAGACAGCGAAGTAGCGCGTCAGCCACTGAGTGGGTACCTAACTTGGACGGATTTCAAGTTTACAACCGCTAGTGACCAATAAAGTTATCGATCTGAAGTGGGTGCTGGGGAATTCCCGTGTAAACTGCACGCGACGAGCCTGGAACGGTGGGTCGCCAGCAAGATCCCGGGAATGGTACGGATCTTCGACAGGTCCTTGGTCGTCGGTCGGCTGAAGGCCCTCCAGCACTTTGTTGAGTCCCAAGCGACAATAAAGTCGAAACGACGTACTCGCCCGTCGCTTCGCTCGGAGGGGCTGGAGAACCACATCTGGAAGTAATTACGAAGGATAGGGCCTTACGCTCAGGTGTACGATCCTTCGAGGTGGACACGGTAATAGAAGGTGGCCGAGGAGGCGGCGAACGTTCGCGGGTACGAACGTGACGGTTGCAGGGGTCCCGGGATTAGAGACCGATGCTTTTCGGTTTTCCTCTTTGCTTACGGAAGAGCCAGAAGTCGCGATACCATCTCTCGCTGTCGTTCTGCTTACGGATACGGTGCGCACCGTGCGCCTCTTGTAACAGTATACCGACCAGGGCGTATTGTTCTCCGCGGGGAGATCGCACCGGTGTTTTACATCGTCCTCGACGCTAGCTCGATCGTCAAATATTTGGTTTGTTGCTGCCTCCCTCTGAATGGAGTCCAACCACCACTTTTCTCGCGTCAAATGCGTGTCAAATTGTAGCTAATCGCGTGGGTGTGGGGAGAGCTAGCGCGTGGCCGTGGCAGCTTTTATGTGCGCTCTAAAATATTCTGCAAAATTTCGGTTGCGCGTGCGAGTTATAGCAATTTATTTACCGTAACGCGATGGAATATGCCTATCTCGTGAATGGAATATGTCGCATCCCGATTTCACTTTCTTAAATTTTTAAACTCCTTTTCATGCTGTTAAATGTTCGGTAAAGAATTCTGCGCGTAGATTGGATAAATTCAGAAGCAACGGGACAGGTAACTAGGTTGCATCCCGCATCGATTCGAATTCGATTCGCGTTGCGATATTATGCCGCGATCGGAACGTGCCTCGCCCTGAATTGCGAAGGCTTCAGGGAGCCTCTCATCCCGGAGAAGTGGCCGCTGGGTATTTAAGAAGCATATTCCGTCCATTTGGCATTGTGCACCGTCGAAAGGACACTTTCAGCAGGGGGAGAGAGAGAGGCTATACGAGATCGTAGGATCGAGGTATTGATTGTAAGCGGCTTGGACCCGTGGGGACTTTACCTTTGTGCTCGCGTCCAGCTATTTGCCGGCCCCGTAAGTTCACACCTTGGCATAATCGGAGTATCCCGGAAAGCAGGCCGCGTCCGAACCATTATAGCCGCGACACTTATACCGTAAGCGGAGATCTCTGCGTCATGCCTGGCACAATAGCCGCGCCGGTGGTGATTATTCGCCACCAACTTGCATTCATGTGAAATTTCTCCGAGTAATCTCGGGACTCGATCTAACAATCGCCAGGTCCTGAACGTACGCACAGAAATAGTATATAATATTTACAACTGAGGACCATGCAGCACGAGAGGTTCAGCTCCATATTTACCAACTTCGAGTAAATGAAAAAAAAACTGTTCATAAAATTATTGCTGCAATTGTGTGTGAACATTAAAAAGAGAACACAAATTGGAATATATCTATTTTTTCACACAATAAGTAGTAATTATTGACTTGATAAGTTTTTATTTCTATTCGTGACAAATTTTTCAAATCTGGAGCATTCGTATCGCGCAAAACAGTAATGGGTGCAGATTCAAAATTATCAATTACCGAATTTCCATCAAACGTGCACTAAACGATGTAGAACTTTTTTACATATATCGCACGTCATAACTGAAAAACTGTCAAAACTGAAGCTGCACCTCTCCTCCTGCAAGGTCCTCAACTCTATTCTAGAAGGAGAAATAAAAAACAGTAATGGCTGGTAAGTTTAGATTTTAGATACACTGAACTCCATTACGTTATGGCAACAAAGTAGTATAGATCTTGCAGAAGCCATCCAAAAAATGTATCCATCCCTCAAATCTGAATATCCATCTTCTTCCAACCCCTAATCTAGAACACAAAAATCTCAACGCAATCTTCCACGTTTCCCTCACACATTCTCGCCATCAACTGACATTTTGCTTCCTGCCCCCTTTGATCACCGGAGAAGGTGTGTAAATTTCACGTCAGACGTGCTGCTCCGTCGTCTGTCGAAACACAGCACGGGGATCCCGCCTGGATGAGGCGGCAGCCGCCATCGGATCGATTTTGTCCTCGCGTGAAAACTGGCGCGAGGGAAAACCGCCATTTGTAACAGCAATACGGTAACGCGGAACCCCTGATTTGCCGTTTAAATCCGTTCTGGTTGTGGATGGGGGCAGGGACGGGGGAGGGGGCTTGTAAAACGCGCGTCGGGGGGAAAAGTCTGTTTTCTTTGGTGGCGCGTAAATGCGTAACGTACAGGGTGTATACGCGCTTGACACGCTCTCCCGTGCACGCGTGTGCATACGTGAGCCTCTGTTGCACGGGGGACTCCATAATGTAAGTTCATCGCGGCCGCGCTGATGCGTATGTAATCCCATGGTGCTTACCGATACCATCGTGGGTTTTATTTTCATTATTCATTTGTTCGGCCCGTCCCCATGGACGGCCTGGAAGCTTACACGCATAACCCCGTATTTCTGCGTTGCTTTAATCAGATAGAACCCCGGAACGTCAAAAATTGCCGCGCACTAACTGGGCTGCCCCCTATTTGCCAGTGAGCCCTGGCCTCAACCCTGTGCGCCCATATTTCCGTGGGTCACGTGAGAATTAGCTTCGACAGAAAGAGCGTACCTAAGTTTCATGGCGTTGGAATTTCCCTCGCAACGGAATCGCGACGCCAGCTCCGTTTTTATCGTTTCCATCGGTCTCGTTTATTGCTGTGGGCGGTATGCCGGAGGAAACAGGGGGCGAAGGCTGACGGTTGGAGTATCAAGGGCGTGATGGTAATTAGCAGGTCAGCTTAGTTAATGCGGTAGGGTTGGTTTAACGAGTCGTCATTGGAAAGTACAATGCTTCGAGGATGCATTTCGATCGGTGTTAAAGAAGCTTGAAATAGTCTCTCTGGCAGTGATTCCTTCGAGCAAAACGTTAGTGGGACTTTAAGCTCGCCCCATTCATCGCCTCGACCCGTCGTTCCCCAAAATCCATCGATCCCGTATTAGATGAATCTCGCGGGGGCAGTTTCGTCCATGTCGATTAGAATCTGTCTCCTCCCCCTTTATCTTCCAGCATCTATCCAGACGAGTTTTTTTCCAGCGAAATATCGGCAGGGCTATCGAGGCGTCTTAAAGGGAGGATCTCGTATTTACTTGGCTGGAAACACGATATTCCCGATGCAGCCCTGTGCTACCCACGTGTTTCACGTTGGCCGTTACAAAATTCGCTGCCCCGCGCTCGCGACGTCCCCGTGCATCGAGCGCTGGTAGGCGGTGTATTATTTTTCCGCCGGCTCGCCAAATTGGCTCGCACGGGATCTCGAATTACGGACACTCGATATCATCGCGACGAAGCGTCCAGCATCCTCCTACGCCCTCCACCGCCCAGCCTCCCTCTCTCTCCCTCTGTCTCTAGATTATCGAAAAAGGAGTTCCACAATGTTCCATTGAGCACGGATCGGTATAATCGAGCGGGGCCCCCGATCTGCTCGCCTGCCTTTCGCTCTTCGCTCGGGCGAACCACCCGCAACCTCGCGTCGTCGATTTTTCTCGGGGCTCTCCTGGACCGAGCGATTATACCCTGCACCCGTGCGTCGTTTCGCGAACGGCTATTCCGTCCACCGGACCTTTGCTCTCTGATAACGGATGCGATTAATTAAAACACACGGCTGAATCACACGTTTGGTCAATTCTCTACAGTCGAGGCGAACGTATGAATTTTATAAAGATCAATGCACGATTGCACGCGGTGACATTTTTACAAGACGTTTAGTCGCCCAACTATTAAAGTGTTAAAATCGTTGACACACGACGTGATTTCCACGTTGACCGTGCCCCCCCGGCGTAACGTGCTCGTCCATATGGAAGGCTCCCCGGTCGTAGCCGTAACCCAATAGGCTTCCCGTAGGAAGATCATACTTCGGTACAAAGGCTGATCGCTACATCGCACGCGATCACGGTGCACGTCACGGAAACTGACGATCTTCATAGCACCATTTGCTCGCCCGTCCTCGGCGATATCGCACTCCTTCTCCGGACAGGGTGCATGCCTCGAGCGTACTTTCGTCGATATCAGGAGCACGAACACCGGGTGTCATCGAGTCCCCGCCTCGTACACGGCTCGCGAGACTAATTACACCGCTCGTCTGCCTTGGCGATCGTTCGAGCAACGGTTTTAAAGTATGCTCCTACGAAACAGGAGCTACAGTTTCTATGGAATTCTATATACGAAGACCTTTCGCTCTTTTCAAAGGGTGCAGCTAATCGGTGCCCCGGCTGTGACTCCGAGCCGCAAGGCAGCGGAACTCGCGTCGCTGGGGAACCGATTCTTCGGCTCGGATTCCTCGGAAAAGATGTGCTCGTCGAATCTCAATTAATTCCGTTTCGAGAAAGGTACGCGCGGCCATCGATGCGTGGAGTTATAGTCGGCGACGCGGCCCACCGGCGAAAAGAATCTTTCAGGGGAAATGAGCCATCCGAACGCTTTTGTATCCGTCTCCCTTTTGTCCGTCGGGGCAGACATTTCGCTTCGCAACGGGGAGAGGGCTCGGGGGTAAAGGGTTTCGAGAAATAACGCCGATACGCGCCGACAAAAAGGCGTTTTTATTCGATCCACAGAGGTCCCACATTGTTGTCGCGTACTCCAGATGATGCCCGAGCACTCGAAATATCACGGTGTTTCGGGCTCGATGGATGCACTAGAAGTGACTAAAACGTAGCCCTCTGTATTTACAGTGTATTTCGTCCGCATTACGACGCGTGGCGGCTTAATAAAGGCTATTGAATGCTCCCCTCGTACAATATTGCTCGTTGAGTCTAGCTCTATAAAGACATCGCGAATCATCATCGTTCCGTCTGTTACGTATAAAAAGGTATACATAGAGAATGAGGTGTACAAGGGTGTTGCAGAATCAGAGCAGTGAACTCGGATGGTGATTGCGGTTGGAAAGAAACAAGGAGGCGTTAATCAGCTGGGTCCGCGAACCCATTGTTTTTTTTAGATTATTGGCTCTCCGTTCGAGTACCGATTAATTATCTGAAGAGTTCAAAGCGTCAATGGCTTATGGTTTAACCACCGACGCCTCAAAATGGATTAGATTAATTCCTGGTGGAGGTATCATTGTTGCATTGACCCGGTATGTGTGATTCATGCTTGATAAACTTAAGTGGCAAGCAACAACTCTTCGCGAGATATGACTACTTGCGCCTCGCGCATTAGTTGAGTTTCTATTCGGCCAGGAACTAGTTGCAAACTTCTTCTATATATTTTCATGAGCCTCGACCACCATCCGAGTTTGCATACCTGTAACTAGGACACCTTTGTACGCCAGTTTGTACAAAGTTATCGATTCGAGTACAGTTCGCGTTACGTCTCTATCGCTTATCCTAAGTTAATACGTTCCTACTGTTTTGTCGGTTCGTTATCAGTTCATTCCTCATGTTGCTCGACAGTCTCGCCGATTGCGAGGATTCTCACCATGTCGTTCGAGGACTCGTCGACGTTCGTGTAGGTCACCGTGTCCCGGTTTTTTCGCCTGATGTCCCAATGGCCGATGGATCGTCTTAGCATGAAGATGCTGACCGCTAACATAATCGTTACAACGAGTATCAGTACGCTGGCCCCCA
This sequence comes from Andrena haemorrhoa, assembly GCA_910592295.1. Lineage (NCBI taxonomy): Eukaryota > Metazoa > Arthropoda > Insecta > Hymenoptera > Andrenidae > Andrena > Andrena haemorrhoa. Next base: position 11,522,705 of record OU342944.1, on the reverse strand, counting down.
GCAGCGGATACAACAGCGACGACTCGGTCTCGCACTCCAACTCGCTGCTTGGTATCTCACTCAGCTGTTTATTGAGATATCTATCTGGGGTACGACATCTGGAAATGAGGAATTAAAGAATTAATGATGGAAATCCTCTTGTTAAAGAACCGAATTATCAGTTTAATATTAAATGGTTTAAATAGATTTATTTAAGTCCCAAAAGAAGTCTAAGAATTTATATTGAAATCGTAGTACTTTAAGCGGTGAAGTTTCAGTACCGAAAGTATTAATCCATGTACAGTTATAATTAACCATTTGAAATTTTAGTGACGATAAATTTCGCGGTATTAGCAGAGACATCTCTACAGGAATCGATGAAACCTTTACTCCGTTACCAGCTGTCTTAGCAGCGTCAGATAAAACTTGGATGAATCGCTACAAATAATCAACGCTAATAACTTCCATTTACTTACTTGACGTCGCGGCTAAGGGACTTGGTCCCATTCACCACGTTGATCCACTGCATCTTGCAGTCGCAGTTCCAGGGGTTGTTTTGCACGTTCAGGATCACTGTTCTCTTTATTATCGACACCAGGCCGCAGTCCAGAGTTTTTAGACCGCAGTCGTTTATCGACAAGCGCTGCAGTCGCGGCAGCAGGCGCCCTCTGTAAGGGTACAGCTTCAGGTGCGCCAACTGCTTCGAGCCGGCTAAGGATAACGTTTCCAAGCTAGTCAGATTTTCGAGTTCGTTAAAGGACAGCTCTCTCAGATACTGCATGTCATTCAGTTTGAGCTGGCGTAGCTTAGGTAGAAAGAGATCTTGTAACTGGAGGATCTGAGTGTTAGATAAATCGAGCTCTTCTATACTGTCTGGCAATAAGGGTATGGTTTTTATAGAGTTTCCTGACAAATCTAGCGTCGATAAGTTGATTAGCGTCTTGAAGAGCTCCGACGAGAAGGTCGACGCCGACACGTTGCTCAGATTCAAGTAGCGCAGCCCTATCAAATTCCAGAATGCATTCTCGTGGATCTCGTCGTTTATCGGATTGTTGGCTAACGAAAGGTACTCCAATATCTGAAAGCACGAACAATAAGTTACGAAATCATCGGGAGGCAGCATTTTCGTTATTGCGTCGCAGGCTACGAGATAGTTTACTTTCAAATGCTCCAGCATAGTTTCGTTGACGATCGCTAGCCTGTTCGAAGAGAGATCGAGTATTTTGAGCTTCGGGATTCGGTCGTTGAGGGCATTGTCGTCGATGTACTCTAGCTTGTTGTGGCTGACGTTCAGCACCTGTAAGTTGTATTCGTCTTTGCAGAGGAAAAAGAAACGCTGCAGGTGATTCTGTGACAAATCCAGCGTCCTGAGGCTGGCGAGGTTGGTGGAGCAGTCGAGGAAGCTGTCGAACTCGTTCTCCCGGAGGATCAGGTCGGTGACGTCCTGCAGAGAGATTTGCGACTGGAGCTTCACGAAGAAGTCCTCCTTCTTCAAGCCACGGTGGGACAGATCGATCTGCAACATGTAGGTAAGGAAACTACAGGCTCTATTAAAATCTAGGCAAATTACACACATCGTTCGCGTTGGCGGTCGCGTTTCTTCGATCCTCGGCAATTTGAATGGTTATGCCAGTTATGGCGCGGCAAACAAATCTTCGCGCGCCATAATGATGTAACGGTCTATAAAAGCGCGCGCATTTTCCGAGATTTTAAACTCGCGGTGCAAGGCGCACGCGAAGAGAGGAGACTGTTAGAATATAAACCACCGATAATCAGTAATGAATGTCGAGAATCGGGAAATGGCAGCAAGCGAAACGATAAGTTAGTGTTTTTATATAAAAAGAATATAAAAGCCACGCTTTGGAAACCCACCGTCAACGCCGAGATCGAAGAGATAATTAAGGCAAACACCGCGATAGACCCGGGCCCCATTGTCCAGCTGGTGGATGATTAATTGTATCCGGTACCCCGACAGATGAGATTCAATTTCGATTCCACTCGAAACAGGCAGCACGAGAACGCCTAGTTTCAACTATGCTTCTCACACAACGATCCGCTGGAATGGCAACGATTTCATCCGCGGCATACTCTGCTCGCGATTCACAGTGCCGAATTAAGAGGGGAGCAGAAGGGGCATGGTGCACTTGCTCGACCGAGCACGAGCGTTTTTTCTCTCTTCTTTTTTCGTTGCTCGTCCGCTTCGAAGATCTCTCGAACGGATTGACGCCTCTCTATCTTCAATACGGCACGGTTTACACGTTAACGACACGTTAAACGATTAAACGGCAATTTAGTCGATGCATTAAAGGCGTGATTATTATTCTCTTTCGTTCTTATTCTGGCACTTCACGAGGCAGAATAATCCTTGTCCATGATAAACTGGGTTACCAGTTAGGGAAACTCGTTCGTGATGATACTTTTAGTAAATTCTGTTGTATACTTCTCCGGCAAACTTTCATAAATATTTACACATTACTTTCAATCGTTTACTAACTGCGCACTTTACTCCGTTATTAGGTTTCCTTAATGTCCTTTTCTGTTAAGTCTTCCACTAATTGTAAGTCTTCCTTATATTAGTATTAACCTTCTCTGTGGACTTCAATTTCTTTTTCGAATTCCTGCTTTACTATTCCCGAATGAAGTATATTTTCTGTATAAAATTGTCCAGTGTTCTTCCTAGTTTAAATTCAGCTGAAAGTTGCCGTTTTCGTTCCAATTTTTCACACGTAGGGCATGTAACGCGCACTGGCGACGATTTGTATGGTACAACTGGTGAACGTGAAATGTGGAAAAAAATTTCTTGGAGTATCCTCGCGGGGTGCTGGCTGAATTCATTCGTTCCCGACCAGTTCAGAAGCTAACGCACCTCTTCCCAGATAAACCTCCACACGATTCTGCTCCGCGTTTACTTTTTTCCTCCCCGTGCAGTTTAATCGCCGCTTATTTTTTTCAATTAATTTATGTTCGCGCGACGGTATCGCCGGACGCCCCGTTTCTCGCGTTCGCCTCTCGAAACTCCGCGGGCATTAATCGCGCGGGGGACGGAAAAACGAGAAAGAGCGCGCGCGCGATAACGGCGATAATGCACTGGCACCTTGCACCGCGCGCGCGATGAGATTCGTGACAAATTATTGCACGCTGCCAACGGAAACGTTAAAACGTATCTGCGAGCCTCCACTGCTCGGAAAATAAAGATACAGCCGCCGGCGATAAAGTCCGCTCGGCGACGCATCTATCTACGATAAAACCCGCTGCCCTATGTTCGTTTTACTATAATTAGTGCACAAAGTGGAATGCTAATTGCCGCGAGAACATTGCAGAATTACATCGGCATCTGTGGTCGCTTTAGGCGAATTCGGGATGCAATTCGGACGGTGATTGTTACAAGAAATTTGCCCGACGCAATTGGCAGCGTCGATTCTCTTACTTTCCTGAAAAAAAAGGAAATGTAATTCGTTACTCGAAATCGGAGATTTCGCGAAAACAATTTTGACGTCAGTTCTTAAATAAGGAACTTCGCCCGGCAGCATCGCATTTTTCTTTTCTGAAAGAGTATCGGTCGGAGAGAACGGTTCGGTTGGTCCTTTGATATTGTCTGATTAATTAGTTGGCAAAAACAAGAAATATTTTAGTATGCATTTGTGAGCGTGCGGTGGTAACGCGCACATCGCGAGACTATCGGTCAATGAGGAGTCGGTGGTGTGAAAACAATATAAACAAAAAGCTCGTGAAGAGGCTCAGACGTTTATTCATGGAATCGTATCTCGTCCCCGGCCGCGGTGAATGATTGCGACCGAGATTCGTAATACATAGTAACAAATATTTTAATATTTTCAACGCGTATATGATAACAATGGCAAGACGGTCGTTCACTTTTTTGGGGTTTGGGGTGTACTCGTAGCTTTGAACACCAGCGGGTTTGATACTCGAAATATGCTTGGCAGCATCGTGGCCAAGGTGCCAAATACTTCCTCGGACATCCCCTGGAAAAGGAAGGGGACGATTTGTTAATCTACTCTCCGCTTCCCCGCAGTATTTTCGAGATCAATTTACCTTGGGGACAAGGAATTGTAGGTTCTTTAATTCCGCGCCACCCCAGGATGCCATCTCTATCATGAACCCTTTCACGCACTTGAAAACCAGCTCTGCCCTTTTAGTGCACCATGCTACGGTCATATCCTGGAATGAATCCCACATTGAGGCGTGTTACTTTGTAAAAGTGCCACGGAAATGAAGCTTTTAATTAAGAACATTTCGTACCTCCGACATTTCGTGAACGAGGAGTACGGGAATGGTCAGCGTGGTTACATCATTGCAGCAGGCGGTTTTCAAAATGTTTCGTAACCCCAGGATGGCTGGGTGCCTCGAATTAATATCGCCTGCAATTGCGCACGAAAATTGAAGCGCGCGGCTCGATAGCATTACAGAAAATATTGTTTACTCACCGGATCTCAGAGAGTCGTTCACTACCATATGGAATATTACATGAACTTGCGCTAAATTCGAGTGCCTCGTAATGTAAACGTCCCCAGTTTGCAAACTCTTGCTGTTCGTTGATTTTTTCGTCTGCAAACAACACGTATTCAGAATCCGCTTAAACACAAAACATACGTCGGCCTGTTTTTATTCCGCGTCTGCTTACTTGTGACTCGTTTCCTTCTTTCTGACGCGCTTGCCTCCAGGCGACAGCATCCTTCACGTCGTCGCGAATTTTTTCTAATTGCTCGTCGATCGGTGGAAAATGGAACTCTGTCGTTAACTGACATATCGAACACAACTCTGAAACATTTTAACGTCAGTAACGAAACGGTATAGAACATGGTTGACCAAGATTTTCGATCTACCTTTCGTTATACCAGAGTAACTTCCTAAATGATTGTCGCTCAGCAATACTAGTCCGCACAGGTCGTTCGAGTATAATCCTAAAGCAGTCTGCAACCTCTGCGGCGTTGGGTCCATCCTGTTTCGTGAGGAACGCATTTAGCTTCAATTTAAACGAATTAATCTATAGTATTGTTCCAATTGTCCCACCCAGAGTCGCTCTTCTTCGTTCTACAAAAGTCTAATACATCTCCTGTTAGTATTCGTATGTTGTGCATCTGCTTCATTTGGGAGCCCAAGTGTATAGTGAAGCTTTCCTCCAAAATGGGATAATCCGCCGTATTTTTATCTTCGCTGTGAATAAAATTGTCTAGCGCAGGTCGAATCGGTGGCATTGACACCATTGGAGAACCCCTAATAATTTATTATTACACACTTTATGGCTATCAACAGTATTAATGCATCGCGTGCCTGTTTTACATTCGGTAAACGTACACTGGAGTCGGCAGCATGTTAGTTTGCTGTTCTTCTAGTAATCTCATGATCCAGTTACGATACTGCCGTCTTTGTTCTAATTTCAACGCGTCCACCCTTGACCCCCAGTGACCTTGCAGTAAACTTTGTTCCTCGAAATGTCGCCCCGCCATGTCGTTTATGGACTTCTCGGTGGAACCGGCCTCCAGGGCTTCCACGGCGACCCGCATTTCTTCGGTTTGCCTGCAATTTGTTTCTCTGACGTTTCTCAACTTCTTTCCTCCTGTACTTTCTTAAAATACCCGCCGGGTTAATTAAACTTGAGCTGCGAAAAAGATAGCGAGGCAACTGCATTCGCAGCCTACAGACAGTTTAATCGCGGCAAGATTAAAAGGAAAGCTTTTTAATTTTAATTACGGGGCATTGGTCAGGATAGAAGTAAAGGGATTTTCTGCCACTGTATTATAAAAATGATCATTAACTCGAAGTGTATCTTCATTATGTTGAGTCTGCTGACAATCTACGCATTCTACATGGAAAGGTCAATGTGAGTGATAAGTTTTGTTGTATGTGTTATTACACGGCGACTACTATTATGTGGGAATTGACCTTTCTTTTCTAATATAGCCAGAGGAGTGGGTGAAAAAATGGTTTAGTAAAGCAATTTGTTATGACTTAGCAGAGTACAAAGACCACGAGACATCGCATACAGATAGCACCCTCTAATAAGCACGACGAAGAATGTTTAATACATTGGTACAGTAACATGCAATTTGCTGCGACAATGTTGATACTAACTTCTGCGTAAGCTGTTCGTAATGCGTGTCTCTCATTTGAATGACCTCGGTAACGTCTCTTCCATACTTATGTTCCGCCTGCAGAATGGGTTCCAATGATGGAGAATGTACCAATCTATGATACGCGGCAGCAAATAGTTCTTCGTCTGTTGTTCCGATCGGATCAGCGTAGTCCACTGTTTTCTGCTTGTAAATCTTCTCCCAATTCTTTATTATGTCCTCGATGTCCAAGTTCCCTGATTTCGCGTTCGCGAGAGCCTTCTCTGCCTTCTCATTGTAAAACTGTAAAGTCAGCTCTTTAACAGTGGTTTCTAAGGAGGCCAATAGATCGGATTCCACGTAACATGGTATTTTAAATGATGTCATTATACGGTGCATGAGTTCCTTGATAGAACCATGGTATGGTACTTTCAACGGTATTTCCAACACATATTCCTGCTTCGTAGTACAAGATGGAAATTTGTATACAAATGTCTTTTCCGCATATTCTTCTTCAGGCATGTTCATGTCGTTTGCAGTAGTTGTTCATTATATCCAATAATCCATGTATCTGCTTTAATAGAAGAGATAATCTTTGAATTAAGTGGAAGGAATGTAAGCGGAAAGGTTCTGCCGTAATATTTAATAGCAGCAACTTAGTAAAATATCAGAAATCTCCGAATAACGGTAATAAGGCAATATAAAATTATCGAGCTGTGTGTACACGGCTATTACGATACCAACGGAAGGTCAGCATTATTTATTTGTGGTCAAAAATATTTTTCAAAGGTCAGCTTTCACAACATGATAAGTCACTCCGACAAGCACCTCTATATACAAGCTCTACATGCACTTCTGATTAAATTTTTTTATCTACATTCTTTTGAAAACAATTTTCGTGTATTAATTGTAATGGCTTTAGATTTGCCTCTCCGATACACTTTGCTATCACACGGCAGGAATACAAGAGATTACTCTTAACGAAATATTGCTCCCACACTTGGTACCAAATTATACTATCGTAATTAAGCATTTCGGTACAAGTGCAACTCACAAAGAATCATCCTCGAGTGCTATACTCCTTAATTGCGCAATTGTTTAAAAAATAAATAAAATTTGAAAAACAATATCACTTTCCGTTTTCAAGTTTCCTTATCGACTGGTGAGGGCGCTAGTAGGATCGCAGTTTTGTTTATAAATAATTGCAGTGGGAAATACACTGTCGATCGACAAATGAAGAATGATACAGCACTTACATTTTACACTTTCGTGCAACGTGAATATGCGCCTGAGAATATACGTAGCTTGCGCAAGTATCACGTCAAATTTTTATAACTACTGTATTGCTCCATCCTCCACCTAACCTAAGCTTGTAAACTGTACTTGCAAGTTATTTGTACTTTCGTGGACGACGAGTGGTGCCTTGTCAAGCCGTACGTTGACATTTGGAAAGATACCTTCTAATCGTTTCTGCAAGGAACATCCTAAACAATCGCACCGTACACGCACATAATCGCACATCACCTTCGACGCCCCCTCAGTCATTTAACCGACAGTTCCTCCAACATAAACGATTTTTAACGTTCAAAAACTGCATTCGTCAGATTGCCAAATTCCCGGCCTCCTTTTATTCTAAATCCTCCTCTAAATCTCTCCGTTCACTCTTTCAAATCGTGTCTCCTTCGTCGATCATCATTTTACAATTATATTCGAAATAATATATCGTTACGTTGGCTGCCCTATATTCGACCCAGTGCCGTTAATATTTGAGAGCGAGCTTTTGGCGGTAGTCGATTTTTCAGCCTACAAACAGTATTTTTAACATGGTTGAGGACAAGAATCAGAACGTCGAGTTGACAGATCACGAGGCGGAGTTGTATGATAGACAAATTCGTTTGTGGGGCTTGGAATCTCAAAAGCGGCAAGTATACCGGGACCTAACCTATAAACTAGGCAATATCAAAGTCGGAACGAATACAGTTATTATTTCGATGCTTATTTAACGAGCATTGGTATTACCTATGCAGTAGGCGTGAATTAAACATTCGCTTTTATAATTGTGGTTTCTAAACTGGCGCGTTACATTAAACAATTACAGCTTACGAGCGGCTAAAGTCTTGTTAATAGGCTTAAATGGATTTGGAGCGGAGACAGCAAAAAATATTATTCTGGCAGGGGTGAAAGCAGTTACGTTCCTAGATCATAGAAACGTAACGGCCGAAGATCGATGTTCCCAGTTCTTAACGCCTACAGAATTGATCGGGAAGAATGTAAGTAGAAGACAAAGCTGCGGCGGGCGAGGTATCTACATTCAAACTATGTTCCCAGAGGGCCGAGGCATCCTTGCAAAGAGCGCAAAGTTTGAATCTCATGGTTAAAGTCGATGCAGACACGTCTAACGTCGATGATAAGCCTGACAAGTATTTCAGTAATTTCGATGTTGTTTGCGCGACACAGTGCACCATCACGCAAATAAAGAGAATTAACGAAGCTTGCAGAAAGCGTGATGTGAAGTTCTTTTCGGGCGATGTGTGGGGAATGCTGGGCTACACTTTTGCCGACTTAATAGTGCAAGAATACGCAGAGTGAGTGCACTTTCAAGTGGTATTTGAGAATGAATTACGTCATTGAATTTGTTACAAGAGAAAGAAACTCCTGCTTCAGGGATGTAGTGCAGACTCAAAAGGTAGAGATCATAGAAACTGAAGGACCCCTTCCGAAAGAGAAAATTGAGAATATGACTGTGACAGAGAAGCGTACGGATACCTTTGTGCCTTTCGAGTTGGTTTTAAACGTCGAAAAGTCTTCCCTTCCTAAAGAATCGGAGATATATTATATGATGTTAAGTAAGTGTCTGGGTAAGACACTTCGACAACAATGTATGTGAATCATTTTTACACTTTCCTGTCTAGTAATGCTGAATTATCGCGAGAAATACGGCAAGGATCCATTACCCGGTGAGAGGGGCTCTAAGGATTTCAAAGCCGAAGCTGCAGCGATTATCGAGAAGTACGAGCTTGAGGATAAAATAGATCATCTAGTCGAGTACGTATAAAGCGACACGCTAATTTGGCCGAGCTTCATCGAAGTCGTCAGGTTTCTTCGCTAACGTATCGTAAAATTTGTCGTTAATTTAGGGGCGACGTCTACGCTCAAATTAGCCCAGTCTGCGCTATCGTGGGCGGTATCATGGGGCAAGAAATAATCAAAACCGTCTCGCAGAAGGGCGCGCCGCATAATAACTTGTTCATCTTCAATCCAGACACGTTGTGTGGAAAGATTTTAAGACTGGGTCAGTAACAATTATTCCGCCCGATGGTATGTTTGGATATTTCTCTGTACACTGTGATTGTCATAATTCTTATTTCCACTACCTCTAATTCCATGTCCTTTTGCTACGAAAGCATAATAAATGTGTCCAAAAAAACTGAATATTCTTGTGTTCAATTGACGACTATTTTCCTGCATATATTTCGATCTCGTTTCATCCTAAGTTTTCACGATTGGCATCTATGTCGTTAACGATCTTTATAGTGGGAGTTACATGTATGTAAATATACTCGTCGTAGGAAAGAATATTTCTTGGGTCTTTCCTGCCGTTCGCCGGGAAGCTGTTTCGCTTTCGATTTATCGCACTGTACACGTCCCCGCTCCGAAACCGAAAACACTGTATCGCTCGAGTTTCGGAGCTCCACCCACCACTCGCAAATATTGCACCCTCCTCGCCGTGTTCTCGCATACGCTTCTCCCGTTGTTCTCCTTTGGTAGGATATAAATGTTAAATGTGCACACCGTTGGTAAATGTGGTTTATCACAGCTCACGCACGCCGTAAGATATTTTTGTTCGCCGGCCGGAGGCTGGCAGGGGTCGTCGCGTACGTGGAAATATGACTCACTTTTCCCGGCCTCCGCCGGGGCAATTTCAGGCCCGCTTTTGTGGATTTTTTTTTCGTGCCAGCTCGCGCGGAAAACGCGACGGGAAACGTGAAATGGAAATTGAAAAATTGGAATAGGGGGAGCAAAGTTGGAGCACGGCTCGTTATGCTTTATCGGTCCGCCGATATTACCTCCGTTGCCACCGACAATCTCTTTTTATGCCCGGCATTATTTAAAGCTCACTTCTGTGCCCCTCCGCGCGCGACGTTCCCCGTGAAATTCCCTTCGTCGCTGCTATCTCGATTAAACTTTCAATTAATTTCAGCCTTCCGCGAATCCCACTAACAATTCAAATCCACGAGTTACACAATTCCTCTCTGCCCGTCGATTATTTATTCCCACCTACTCTCTCCGTCCCGCGGGCTCCGCCGATTCGAGGGATCGCCTCTCTCTCTCTCTCTCCCACCCCCGCGGCGATCGTGATGGCATATTTTACCATAACGCCTCGCAGAGATCGCGATAAGCGCTGGCGAACGGTGCGTCCGCGATGAGAAGTCGTCGAATACACGCCGCGTGTCATTTTGTCGCCCTCGCGACACTTGGTAGCGTCGCGCGAAATCCCTCCCGCCTCTTTTTATCTGCAATCATCAATACCTGGCGCGGCACGTGGGCGGCCGAGAATTGATTCGATTTCCACCGGAGAATTATGATGTATCGCCTTTCCCCGTGGACACGGTGTAGCCTGTTACGCGTACCAGCGATTATCGCGCACAGCCGTATGTAAATGCGAACGGCTCGCTTGTAAACCGCTCTCCCCGTGTCTCTCTTCGGTTGCAGGTACGCACACGCATGACGTGTTCCGTAACGATACAGCCACGTGCTTTCACGGCTGTCGAATTATCTTCCTCTCCCATCCTCGGCGAGAAACCATTAACCAAGGACCAATCTCGTCGCTGTACGAATCGCCAACCCTTTTCTTCCTAATTCGGCGTTTTGTAGGGACACTTTATTTTTTTCCAGCGGTTCAATGCAGTAGAGGGGTGACATCGGCACTTGACTCATCTGCCTTAGTATATCCGCGAGCATGTCCGATTTATTAATTCAACAATTTGCCATCGCACTTGCGAAATCGAGTTCACGTGTGATCGCGGTGATTTCGATTTTTGGAAAGCAGATAGTTAACAGGATTCGTGGGTCTATGTAAAATGAAGAGATTAATCAGTTCGGTGAACATCGTTCCTTCTCTGATAACGACTTGGATAGGATCCTTATCGATACAGTGGCACGGTGTTATCGCGAGAATAATAACGTTCTCCGTGTTCGTGCATCAGCACCGTAGAAATGCACACGATTGCCCTAAAATATGATCGAGCGCTACAACAACTCACCCCCAGCAGGCGATGTTATCTCACGGCAAATAGGCTAGAAGACGTACAGGTACTTCCCGTGACTCAGGTAAGGAATTTACCAAGGCTACTGTCACGCTTCTCGCGTGTACATTCACTGAATCAATACGACACGTACCGTTCTAGGAATGTTAAATGACTTGCAGAGCAGCAAGCACAGAGGAACGCGTATTTCACTTCGAGGGAATATTCCCATGAATTGCTCGTTAAAATGGAATCAACGACTCGGGTGTTAAACAGCCCGTTGTGGCATTTTCGAAGAAATTTTGATGTTATATTCAACAAAAATTCGCGGGGATCCTGGATAACTAGATTATTAAAATGAAATCTCTCTAAATTACGTTTAAGTAATTATTTTTTAATGATATCACGATTGAATCGTTAGTAATAGATTATAAATATATTGATTTAAGTATTCAAGAAAAATCGTAGCAAAATATGTCGTTTGATTTTCTCTATTATTTAATTTCATCGTGCTGTAAAACAGTCGGATTATTATTTCACTGTACGGATTAAGAGGGTTTGTTTACGGTCGTAAATGCGTCCAGCTTGCCATCCATCACGCGGACGTCACAAAATGTTTTCAAAATTCCAGGCATCGGCATCGTGTGTATGTCCTTTGGAGAACACCGACTGGTGCCGTATGGTATTAATGATTTAGTTCACTGTTAGATGCAGTGTTGTTTACTCTATCGCGGGCACTTTATTACAAAGTCAGATCACGTTATCTTCCAATAAACTAATTAATTTCAATTTCCTTTCACGCTCGTGTTTTGCGATAGTAGCAGCACTTTTCTCCAATTAAGTGTTAGCGAATTTGCGCGAGTAATTGGCATGGCGAGATGGCGTCCTACCGATGCAGAAAATCACGATGGTGATTTCTTCAACATAAATTCATTCGACTGGGTTCAATCTGCCCGCATATCGACGCCGAGGCATGAACTATGGGCTTGAACGTTTGTCGTGCGTACGAGGAACTGGTTTGCCAACCACTCTCGTTTCAAAAGATCTTCGTAGTAGGCGAGAGAGAAGAAAAAAAAAAGAAGTCGCGAAGGGTGCGCCCTTCACACGTCGGGGCTGCACGCTGATTTATGGCGCGACGAAAATTATTGCCGCCGTTAAAATACCTCGAGGTGTATTCATTGACAGACACGCGCTCGCCTCCGTGACTGTTCGTGAAATGAGGCGGCCCTTGAGACGACAAGACTGTACTTAAGTCGGCTCTAAACGCTGGCTGTAAAGCCCCCGGCGTAAACGAATCGGGAGTACCAGTTTTCGCCTGAAATGGACCGCGTTCCTTCCAAATATGCAACTTTAATGGCCACCCATTGAGGCTTCTGGCATTAAACTTGTGCTTCCCTCCGTGCCTCGGCTCTAGTAAAACGAAATACTCATGGAGGCGATCGTAGAATTCATAGCCTTCACCGTGTCAAGTCTCCTTTCCTAATTTCCTAATATTAATCAATTGCTTGACAATTAAAATCGCCACTTTTCGCGAGTGCTCCTACAGGGTCGAGGGTTGTTGAATGCGTGTTACAGTAAATATTCACGAGTGATACCATTGAAACAGGAACGGGCTTACATCTCCGGAAGGGCTAATGAAATTCGAGTGAAAGTTTCCGCTATGCAAATTCATCGTTGCGCAACACGTTCGGAAGCCAACGCGAGCGAGGCGACGTCGTGGTTGACCGAAGTTTCGGCTGGGGAGAGGGCAGGGTTCGCGGGAAAAGCCCCGTTGGCGGCGACTAAAATTAACCTTTCCGGCAACAACCACCCCTGACAAAACATGCACCGCGAGGAACTCGTGTTCGCGGCGCTAAATCGCCCGTGCTCGTGATATTCGAGCAAGGATCCGCCGTGCAAACTGCTCGCGGGCAAAAATTGCGTACGTGAGGCAACTGCTTACGACTTCGTTCGCCTACTGGTCGCTTCCTATTTATACCGAGCTTTGGCACGATACTTTCTTCTTATCAGTGTCGCCTGATATTGCCCGCCCGTCGCGACGTTCTCCGTTTATTAACTCCCCCACCCGAGCCATGCAATTCCAGTATTTAAAGGGTTTCGCCGGATAAGGGGAAACGAAAGGCGCTTAGGTTAAATTCCGCAAAGTCGAAGGAGCAACGCATGAAAGCTGCTTTAATGGCTCGTTCTCGGACCGCGGGGACGTAATAATTTCTCGTCGCCGGGGGTTGCTCGGGACGCGTGGTCCGCCGAGTGCATTAACAAAATAACGTAATAAAATCTGCCGGGCCGTCCTCGTCGCTGGGACGTTTCCTCGTCTACCGTCCTCCGTTACTTTCTCCGCTTCTCCTTTTTCTAGGTGGCCGCTCGTAAAATCCGATACATTGTGCGACCAGCCGTGGCGTATTCGTCATGTCTACGACCGAAGACACGCGATCGCCGAAAGGATTGACCCAGCGGGACGAGGGTCCCTCGCCGTTCCACGAACGATCGATTTCACGGGGGTAAGTCGCCCAAGAATCTTTCGCAAGCAACTTTTTATGCGACGCGCGATTTACTGCTCGCTACAGTTCGCCTGAACTTTGAACCCTCGTGATTTCTGGTCGCGATCGAACGACCGCGTTCGACGAACGCGCTGAATAGTTCGTAGCTCGTAGCCAATACTAATTTCGTTAGGGAAACTCGGGATCGACTTACACCTTAGCCAACTCACCGCAAGTGAGGTCGCCAAACATGCTTTCGCGAAAATCATCGCTAGACTGCGGAAGTTTATGCAAGTATATTTATTACGATAATGGAGCTAAGTAAGTGAGATCTGTATATGCTAGAAATAGATAAACATAACATTTTTTAAAATAAAAAATATATTTTGAAAATCTTCTAATGACCAAACATATTTTTATCAAAGTTTCACTTGTTTAGTCCTTTTCTACAAAAATGTATATTTGCATAAAAATCCGCAGTCTGATCATCACCTGTAATTTCTTCGCAAAGCACCTACGCACAAATACTTTTTCGCATACAAACAAAAATTCAATAAAATTGTTAATGCTTTATAAAACAACAAACGCTTTTTCTACAAAATAAAAGAAGAATAATGTAGATAGAAAATCTAGTGTTCTCAATATTAACGATTAACCTACCATTCGTCCATTTACTGGGGCTCCGTCGATCTACTGGTCTGCTTACCCTAATCTTGCTGGCAGATCTGGGCGATCGCGTGAGTCCGCCATGGCCAGCACCCGGAGCTGTCGAGTTTCAGATTTCGAGCACGATTCCGAGCCGCGATATCGTCGGGCTTTACGAGCAGCCATCGGTGCAGTTTCAGACAGTTTTTAGGGTCAAACGAATAGCTAATGCAAATACGCCTCTCCTTTGGTCGGGCATTATTTCACCTCCCCCTTTCACGGTCCGCCCGTTAGTCTGGACTGCACGGAGACTGGAGGATCTGCCCTCCCTCTCTGTTCGTCTTGCGCGCCCCGACTTCGGGGGAGACATTACGCGAGATCTTAATGCTCTACGTTATCAATTAAGACACGGTCGTTGCAATTAATTCCGCGGCCAGCGTGGAAACGAGAAGCGGAAACGGCATCGTCTTACCAGGCCGTGGAGAAGGGAGCTCCTTCGGCTCGAGGATGAATATCCCGGCGATATGCACTCGAATAAAGCAGCTCTCGCGAGAGACGCCACGTAACGATCCTGATTAAGAGGGAGGCACTCGAGGCTTGTTCCATTACGGCCGACAATGCCCACGTCCACCCACTATTTCGACGGTACTCCCGCCGTTTAATGTCGACGTTGGGCGATACTGCAGCTTGACTTTGCGAAATTCTGCTAGTTTCTTATACAGATCTGGTTTCCGCGGGTGTTTCTTCTTTTGATTGTGGGGGAGGAATTTGATAGATGGAAGTTGAAGGATTTTTAGATAAGCGAGGTTTTCAGAGAGCATCGGGAATAGGATAGCAGGGTTAATGTAATTAGAGGATGGTTTCATGTACGATTGAAGCAATACGTGGGAGTCACGCGGGTTGCCTGCGTGCAGGGTAGCTTCATATTAGCGTTCACACTACTGACAAGTCAGACACGTATTGTAATGCACTGGATAATAATCATCTAAAAGTAAATATTTTCTATTAATCCGGCGAAAGCTGATGGCGTGTACAATATTGGTCGGCAGCGAAATCGAAGTCCGCAGAATATTGATAAGCTAGGCAAACTTTCAATCGAATTAAAATCAAATACGATCGCGGAGCGGTTAAAAGCACGCTGCACACCGTCGTCCGATAATAATTACTAGTCCCAATTTGTTCAAAACCGCGGGTACGGGGACGGGGCTACCCATCAACGTCGATTACCTCGCACGCGACAAGATTAATGCAACGCGCCGAGCCGAACCCCGTAATTAATCTAAAAGTTTCGAACGCGGAATAACCCGAAACGCCGGGTAAATAGCGAAAAAAAGGAAGAAAAATAACGCGAGTTAAAAGTGCGGCGGCGGCCCCTGAGGGGGGAGACAGAGTTTCCCGAACGATGCGTGGAGGGCCCCGAAATTGAATTAATATGCATACCCAGCTCGAGTCCGGTTAGGACGACGGTGATGGAGCGATGAAATCTATCTCCGGCGCGAGTCCCGGTGGCTGCAGAACAAACCTGTAATTTGTCAGAGTGGAGGTCTCTAAGCCCCCAGCAGCATTATAATTTACGCCAATGCGGAGAGCAAGCTAGAATGGAGGAGCGAGGGGGTGAGCAGCCCCATCCTGGACAACGCGTGCTCTTGGCCTTTCCGCGCGAATCGATCCGTGTATGGAATTATATCAGAGAGAGAGAGCAACTGCGAGGCCACAGGCCAAGTATTCGTGGCCGACGAGCTCTCGGCGAGGCGGTAACCGATGAATTCCTTATGAGATCGCCATGAATTTAACGGCGAATCAATTGCGAATTACCAGGGAAACGAGACCGTGTCCGTCGCTCCGGGTACCGCACTAAATCTTACCCCCATGGACGAGGGTTGCTTCGATAACAGGACCTGTCCACGCTTTGGGGTTTCGTCCTTTATTCTTCTTTCCTCCGGCGCCATTTATTGCTCGGGACACTGTTGATTTTAGGGCACTGGGGTGGAATTTCGGGAATAGAAATTGGAATCGTTACGTCCAAGTGTCTAGGACGTTTAATTAATTCTTTATTTAATTATGGTCTCCAATCAGTGCTCGCTCGAATCCTTGCGTTTCCAATCTCCAGAGTTACTAGCTTCTTGTAGCTTTCCAGCCGCGGGGATGTCCACTCGACGAAGGGTCCGGCGGAAAGCTTTTCTTGCCAACCTCATTACACCGCGGTTTCCCGTGTTTGCCGCTTCAGTCGGCGGAAAAATCGAGAAGCTGAGAGCACCTTGCTCGCGACGAATCGTCGAATCGGTCCCTTCCTCCTGGAGCCTCGAAGATTTATCATGTTTCTTCTGGCCGTTGCTGCGAGCTTAAGCTAGGTTCTTCTTAAACTCCCGCGGAAAGGGAACACTGTCGCCCGTTGCATTGGGAAAAAAGTTGAGGGAGGAGAGGTCGCGGACCGGAGCATCCGTTAAATTACAATGGGAGCGTGGTCGCGAGCGTGTTACAGTGTTTTCCTCTCCGCATATGTGGAGAGGAAGCGTATCATAAGTTACGTTGGCCCGGCGGTAAGGGACTGGTGACGCGGTTCTCCGTGCAGTCCATATTTCATGCTTTTGTTCGATTCTGTCGGGCATTATTTTAGGTTACGTCGAGAAATGCTTTCTGGATCGCGGTTTACCGTTCTCCCGTCCTCCTCCGTCTCTTTTTTCCGCCGCCTTCTTTTCCCTCCTGCTTCCACCCCCGCGGCCGATAACCGAGGGAGAAATATGTCGAGCTTCCTGCCGGCTGGCCAACCTTACGAGGGCTCCTAATGCAACCCCCTTGTCCGGGGCACAATTTCGTCCTGGTACTATCGACACTCGAGGTTGTTTGCCCTTTTCCGTGCTCGGGCCAGACAAATAATATCGAGCGAAGCCCACGACGTCCGGCGAGAATCGCTTAATTCCAAAGTATACACGAGGCTCTCCATCGTTCCGGAGCCAAAGGAGAGCGAAATAATCCGATATCCTCGCGAGACGAACCGCAAACAATGTGATTTTTATTGGAAATGGCCTTCGCCCCTGTACTGCCGTCGCCCTTCGTTATCAATTTATACCGGAGCCGGATGGCGCGTCGGGCGTTTAGGCACCTCCGCGCCGCCATCTCGCTGGCAAATTGCAACGGCCGCTCTCGCTTCGATCCCCGCGAGCAGAGGCATAAATCAAGCAAAGTGTTATCCCGTTCGGCGAACGGGGGGGTGGTTCTGGTGATTTTAACGACACCTCGTCGTCCGAAATCGTCGTCGAAAGGCTGGCCGCGTGTCATTCTTGTCGGCCGTTTAACTGCGGCGATAAAACATGCCTAGGTTCTCTTTTCTCTCTCCAACAGCGGTGGACTGGAACTGCCTCCCTCGCCGCGTTTAGGCTTATAAGAGCGTGTGGCACTTTAAAGTATTTTCGGGGCGATACAAGGGGTTGACTTATGGCTCGCGCGATTCCCCCGAAAAGGACAGATGCAGCGAGAGATTGCGCGGGAAAGGAAAGAAGAAACGCGAGAAATGAAAGAAATGAGAGGAACCAAGGGAGGGAGAGAGAGAGAGAGAGAGAGAGGGGGTGGAAGGGGTAGGCGAAGGGAGAGAGACACAGGCTGTGGCGTCTCGACTGGGACGACCGGGGATATTGCATTGTGTTTTCTTTCGGGACAAATGATTTACCGTGTTTCCCCTTATATTGCCGCCAGCTACTACAGAACCCCGCAAAAACACGTAAGGGGTTGCAAGAGTCACCGTGCGTCGGCGGCGGGACGCGGATAGAAAGAGAAGAGGGTGGGCGAACCGTACGACATGGGAGGTATTACATATTTATGGGCTTCTGGTACGGGCACGGAAGCAAATTTCAGGCAAATCTTGGCCGGAAATAACGTTAGAGCCATTGGGACGTAAGGCCGCGCCGTTTTCGGGACGACGAATATCGGCAGCGGCACCCCGAATATTATTTCCCCCCCCGAGAGCGATGGCGACGGTTGCAGCTCCGCGTGGTGGTGTACTATTTTTGCCCCGTGCCGTCGACAGTTTCCCTTGGAGTTTATTGCGTATTAAAGGTGGATATTTGAACCGTTATCCGGCTGCCGCCGCGTGCAGGATCTCGGGCTGACGCGGATCTTGATGATCTGGCGATAGGGCGTGTTGTCGGTACCTATTCGTTTCTCCGATGGTCGTTCGTTACGTTTTATAAAAGCTTGATTCACTTGGGGGTGGTTTCATTTGAGGCGGCTGGTTTGCGGCGTCTATGTGCGACGCATGAGTTTTATATACAGTGTTTGGGGTAGCTATTCCGCAGCTCGCAAACTATCCAGAGAAGTCTGCAGACTGGTATGAAATATTCAAACTGCAGGCTAGCGCACAGCAAAGCTAACTCATCGCGAAGTCCAACGTTCAATCTATAGGACGGCTAACTCATCGAAAAGTCTGCCACTTAATTTGTAAGACGGCTCAGTCATCGAGAAGTCCACCGCTTAATCTATAGAACAGCTCATGAAGAATTCCCCAGGCCAACTTATAGGAAATAACAAGCCGGGGGCACGGATCATGTAAATTGCCGTCGCTGATATGACGTTACTCTATCATTATGTCGACCCTTTGTGCATCGCGCCTAGGAATCATATCACGGGCCCAGACGTCTATAACGTTAGAGTTAGGTAATAGCGTCATTAATGTGAGATATTGCCGTGCGTCTTGGAGAACCGGAAGAAGTTAACCTCGATCTCCTGACGGCCATCGGAACTCGATGCCTCTGCCGGCATCCGATTCGCCTCGGACATATTTTATGCGATCGTGGGTCAGCGAACGACCCCGAGGGGTGGGTCGTGCTCCGGCTGACCGACGAATTATTGAATATTGAGCAGAACCACTTCTTCACGATCCCCGCCGAGGGAGCGGAAAAACAATGCTCTGCCACGGCCGCCGTCGTAACTATAATAATTTCCCAAAACTACCCCCGGATATA
The DNA here is from genome assembly GCA_910592295.1 of Andrena haemorrhoa. Classification (NCBI taxonomy): domain Eukaryota; kingdom Metazoa; phylum Arthropoda; class Insecta; order Hymenoptera; family Andrenidae; genus Andrena; species Andrena haemorrhoa. The sequence goes on along the minus strand of OU342944.1, from coordinate 11,503,326 downwards.
TCGTTCCATCGAGCAGGCATAATAGCACCCGCTGCGAGACAAATTTCTATTAAACGAGTGTGAGGTAATGGATGGCGGTCCTGCAGAAACGTCAGGGTGATCGTGGCTGTTCGAGGGTGTTGATGTGCACGAAATTAGCGCGAGGCAATTTGCCCCCTTCTAGATGAAAAATTGTATCTTTAACGCGGCGATCGCTCGCATTCGCCGTGCCCTATCGATTCAAACAATCACGCGTTCGTACAGAACACCCACAGTCGTTTGCAAGCTGACTCCTTAATTCACCCCCCGCGCGCTGGCCTACGATCTGCAAACAGGCACCGAGCCCCTCTCCCTAGGCAGTCCTTAGAATTAGATTCGTGGCTCGAAAAGGCTCTCACAGAGCGCCAAGAAAACGGTCTGCCTGTAAGGGGGGACAAGGGGGGGCCCGTGGCTTCCGTGTCGTTTCAGCCGGGCGACCGAGTAATTTTCGATTGCCAAGGCGAAACGACGGATGAATAAGTAAGAAGATATCGAGCCTGGAGCGGTTTGCGTTCACTTTGTAGTTCGGCCGGCTATCTCTCTGTCTGCGTCTGCTGGATGCGTGCCCCGGCTTTGGAGAAAGGGGTTCGTCGGGGGTTGGGTTTCCTTGGGCGGAGGGTGGCGCGGGCGGCTGGATACACTGGCGCGGGATTTCGCGAGCAATTACGTGATTAAGACGCCTCCGGCTGCGCTTGGGGTCTACTAAGTACGTACTTAGGTCTGATCCGTTACCGTGCTAACTGGCTGTGCCTTCTCTACTCTTGCCCCGTGTTCCGCCCGTGTTTCTCCCTTCCCGCCGCCTCGCCGTCGTTTCACCTCGCCTCGCCATCGTTCCACCTCGCCTCCGCCTAGGCGTTCCGCGATGCTCACCGCGCTCGTCCGTCTCTTCTTCGCGGCGGCGTCCTCGCGGAAAGCCACGGCCGCTCAGCCACCCGGCTTCGCCGACAACGGGAGCGCTGGGTTTACCGGAAATTAACTAAATCATTCAGGCGCCGTCGTCTCTCGAGTCGCACGGATGGATCTTCGCCGATGGAAATCGAAGCCGACACGCGTCGCCCGGCCAGGCTTTTTCGCCCCGATAATAGAGTCGCGAGCTTTATGGCCTCGTGAAAGGTGCCCATCGTGTTAGATATTCATTAGGAAATGCGAAGCCGGCCTCTCGGCGATGGGACGGTGGACGCGGGCTGGCCAGTCGGCGAAGTAGAAGAGACAATAATTGCTCGGACTCTCACCAGCGCGACGGGTTTAAAAACATTTTACGATGCTCTTAATTAACCTGGGAATCAGAGTGCGTCTCGTTGCGAGCCTGTTCGCCGCGCTACGGAATGCCCGATGACACGTTTAATAAAACACCTTCGTTAATTATTGCTGCCGTGCGGTGCCTCGCACCGGTTCTACTTTAGCCGCGGTTTTATGTTCGCTCGTTCGTAATGTGCTTGTTATTCCGCTCGGCGCGGCACCGCGTGTAGTGCTTTCAGGCTGATTCGGTCATTTTCCGCGTAATGTGACGTCGTAAAGGAGGGATTAATAGAGTCGCGGTGTGGAAGCATCGCAGGGGCAGAAAGAATCGTGGACATCCGTGCATTCGGGGAGTCACTCTCGTCGAAGTGACCGACGCTATTAATGGTAAAGTTTTTCTGTAATTTATTCCATAGGAAGCGCCGTGTAGTAGAGGAAACTTGAGCGGTTTTGCAGGTCGGTGTGGAGAAAGGGGGATTAAGGATTTGACTTCTCTTTACCGTTAGTCGCGAGAGCGTTTAATAAAAAGGTCCGGGGCGTAATCTCGGCGGGGACGGTCGTCGGGACAGATAACTATAAAGCGCGTCGGGATATCAGTGAAGGAATCGCTATTCCAACCCCCTTTCTTCCGACGATTTCGACGCGTCGAACCACTCCAAGTGCCTGAGGGGTATATGACGCGTGGCATGGTGTGAACGAGGCCTCATTTGAATCCGAATGGAGACGATTCTCGCAGAAGAGGTTGTCAGTGAAATGGCAGGCCGCGGGGTGGGACGCGGACGCGCCGAAGAATGAACAGAGAACGAGAGAGGAACGGTTCACTCCACTTTCTGGCGTAACGACGATGCCAGCAATATGTCACCGACAGATATCCCCGCTGGTATTCCAGGGAGCGCGAACTATCGACCGGAAGCTCATGTATTTCCGTTTCTATATTGCATCGGGGCTCACTTCAGTTCCCTCGCGCGGCCCTTTTTTTTCACCCCGCCTCGCCTTTTCGTCGCGTTCCACGGAAAGGCTGATGTCACCATTTATACCTCGTATTAAAACGATCTCGAATGTACTCGTCGAGTTCCCAGATATTCCTCGTCGCTAACATTGCCGAATAATTAACTTCAAACGGAAAGTTCGTTACTCTCGAAAGGGATCCAGCGTCTATCAACAAAGTGGCGACGTCGAGAATTGCACGAGACGCGCAAAAGATAAGTCGATACCCCGTTCGACGGAGCTCGTCCCCCGGGGTGTTTCATTTCATCGGCTTACATTATCGTTCCGGCCCCGGGCAAGGACGTGGATTAAGTCGCAGGCCTCGGCGAAGAAAAGCAACAGCTCGAAGCGCTCTCCGAATGTCGCTGTTCGACTATTAGCACTCTGCCCAGCCGCCCCCATCTTAGCTACCGGGGTTATTATCCTGCCGATTTCATAACATCCTTGGAGGCGAGTGTTTCTTGCTTCCACCCCGTTCGTGGCCCTCCACCCTCTCCTCTCCTCCTTCCGGCCGACACCAAGCCGACACTCGTACTCCATTAAAGTAATGAAGACACCGAGGACGATTCCCCTCCCGCCGCTGTGCGCGTCGCGTGACGCTGCGGGGTCCAAAGGGTTTCCTTCCAAGGAATTTATTCCGCGCCGGGGGGCTGTTAAACTGAAAACAAACCCGGACCGACGCCCGCCCGCCACCACCCCCTATCTCATCTCCCGTGGTTCGCGTCTTCGCCTTATCCAGCCGTATCGCCTTCGTCCTCGTCACGGTGCGAACGACTTTATCGTTTCGCCTGCTTTGCATCGCGGGCATTAAGCCGCGTCCACGACCCGGCGGTATCATTCTTAAACTGCTCCGCCCGCGACTCCCCTCACCCGCGCTCGATTACCCTCTAATTCTAATTTGACGTTCTCGCAGCCTCTGCCAGCCGTACTTTCGGGTCTCGTAAAAACTCACGCGGCTTTGTCGTCCCTGGTAATAGGTACCTTTCCGCGCGGCCGAAGAACGGCGGGTGTTCTTTCTCGTGGAGGCATTTACTAGTACACTTCGGTGCTAGTGATTACTGTAGGCGCAGAGGTGAGACGGGGCTTTTAAGGGAAGCGAGGTGTAGTGGGTGAATTCCATTTAATCATAGTATCTAGGAGTCGTATCAACGCTGCGCTGGTTACGGAGGACAAGGGGTGGCGGCGTCGAGGACAGCTCTTCGGCCAGGATCGGAAACCTGAGCAGATCGAAGGATCCGGCGGGTTCACGTGTACGGATGAATGTCGTACGCGCGCGTCGATACGCCATATGTCGCGTGGGTCGCGTGCCTTCACGAGTGGGCATTCGGTGGCTCTGTAATTACGTGCTCGAGGAATAATGAACGACTAATATTGTCGTCCTGCCCCCCCGCGCCTTTCTTCGCCAGTCACGACTTATCGACCTCTCGTTTTGTTGCCTTTTCAGCCGTTGTGCCCGCACCACGGGTCCTTTGATTGCGACTACGCAACTGTGGGCGCGCGCGCGCTCGCGCCCCAGCGTGTACACGTACACGCGCGTACACTTCTCTTCCTCCAGTCTCTCTTCCCTCGTATTTCTTTTTTTATTATTATTGCCCTCTGCCCATTGTTTCGACAACATTTTGTCGTGGACACCGAACAATGATTAATTCCTGCGCCGCGGTCGCGTACACCGCACCCCGCCCTGTCGAACAGAGATAAGGATCTATCGGACAGGTGAGGCGTGGGAAGCGGAGGGTCCGAATTCTCCACGTCCCTCAAACCTTCTGACAGCCTCCTACAAATAATTGAACTCTTTGTCGTGCCGGCCCGGCAACGCGACCGCGCTTCACCCTTTTATATTCGCCGTGCGCAGCCCTCTCGATTCTATGGATTCTATCGGCTCGATGTGTAACAGCCAAGTCGAACGTGCACGCCGGCGATCTCTCCCGTTTCCAGCAGCCTTTATTACTTCCACCCTGCTATCCACGGCGCTGAACAAGTTTTTAGGGCGAAACGGGAATAGCGTTGCTCTTTATGCGCTCTCGTTGTTCCCGAGAGCTATGCGCGCTCTTGTTTCTCGGGAAAGTGGTGATTCCTCTACCACCCCCCATCAAAGATGATTTAGTAGAGTAGAAATGGTGGCCATCTTCCACCGATACTTTGCATCAAACTCACCCCCAGCGCAGAAGTGAAATCAAACCACCCCGCGCGCTTTCCCTACCCGAAAGGAGGCCCGCGTGATTAATTAAACGCTTTGAAAGCAGGAATGACGCGGTGCCGTTTGATTCGTCGCGAATGCCTGGTCCACGATAGGTTTCCGCGCGATACATTGGCGAAGTTTCGCGACGCGTAGCGTACACACTGCTCCTCTTTTTTCCCCTCTCCCCCGTCGGGCTCGATCCGCCGGTCCCTCGGCCTCTTTCTTTCACTCGTGAAGAGCCAGGAGGATAAGGGGGAGAGCAGGGGAGGGTTCTAATTAATGGGCGGCACTGTGCTTGACATGTTTACTCTGGGCGCAACCCCTTGAGCCTCTCTCTCTCTCTCTCTCCCTCTCTATTCTTTTTCAGCGAGGGCGATACAATCCTTGCCCCCCTACGCGTCTTACTTGCCTTCGCGTTCCTCCTCCGCCTCTTCCACCTTTCTGTCTGCCCCCGTTCCCTCCCTACTTCCTCTCTTTTTATTTCCACGAGTTTAGTCAAAAGCGGCACGCAAATACTCGCGGCCCGACGAGCGACCAATTATGCTGACCGGGAGTGCCGGCGCGAAACTTTAGAGTTCTGATTAAACACGGTACTCTAATGGATGGTGCTCCCAGCCCGAGGAGCCGGCGAACACGTCATCCGGTTAGATCGATCAACGCCGATGCCGGTGGGGGTGTGGGAGTTAAGTACGAAATGTAGCACTTTGCTCTGCTCGCCCGCGCTTTTATATTTATGGGCTCGGTGACTCGGTGGAACGCGTTCACGGCGAGGTAAATCGTTGAAAAGGAGCCCTGCCCTGTGCGCTCCCTGGAGGCTGGGAGATTCTCTCGCTCGCCATGCTGGATAGAGAACAGCGCGGGGGAGTATCGTTTCCGCGTGATTTCTCAATACGTTCGACCGCGTCACGGCTCCGCGCCCGTTTTATCACGGGGTTCTCAGGTATGCAAAAGGTGAATCGGTTGCATCGATTCGATTAAAAAAGCTTTCACGTGCCCGGTGTATATGGGAGCGGGGGCAACCGTTTGGCTTGCTGAACCGTGCACCGACGAATGCAATTACCTTCATCGCGAGGCTGTTTCAAAGTTTCCGCGGAATTGCCCCGATAGACGCTGCCGCTCGTAACCGAAACGAGTAACGCGTTAGGGGGCGAGGTTGGAAATTCTTTGACGAGGAAAGTCTTCGAAACGGGGGAGACGGTAGGGGTGGTCTAAGTGTTAGGTATGCGAGCTATGCGATGACAGAAGCCGGTCCTGTGTTTCACGCCTTACATCGCGAGTATACTTATTTAGAATCGACGATATCGACCAAGGTTTAGCGCGATTACAAATGCAGCTAATTATAGGTATTGGTCTGATTAAACACAGTCGGCTTACTGTGGAATAGTCACTTGTATATCTACCTAATCGTCCCTGATATTCCGTTATTGAAAAGTAAACTACCGCAGAGATATCACTTCTACGTTGCAGCTTTGCATATTGATTCCGGTTCGCTCGATCATTGAACCAATCTACCATCGTAAAGATACCGTACGCTTGAGTACTCTATAGGATACGACGTTTAACGCGGTCATTCGCACAACCGGTTATCCCGATACATGAGATGCATTTTAAGAGATCCAATTATAGGCGACTTAGTGACGAGTAATGGGCGCGCGTCTATCGAGGCATAGTTGCGGAAGAATTTGATTACGATTAGAGGTACGAGGAAGTGAACTTAGGCGTTTAAATACTCCCTTAATTAGCGTGGAAACATTTCCACATGTGTGTTACTAAATGATGTCCCGTATCTTGGTATCCATTTTCTATTTGTACAAAGTGATCCGCGTGAAGTTTGCTCGTCATCAGAAGTTAATTACTGATATAAGATGGGAACAGACTTCGTTTCGACCTCCTTGTACCTCAGATGTTTCTCGAGTCAGACCAACCACGAAGGGTTAATGCTTGGCACAAAGACTACCCTCTTCGACCCTGCCATTCTTGCTCACGTTACTCGGCTGATCGCGTAATAATCGACTCGATTGTCCGTCAGCGGGCAAGACGTCAGACGCAATTACGTGACACCGTTCCCCTATGACGACTATGACTCTCTATCATCCGTGCATTCACATTTCGATCAGAGTAGCGTCCGCGTAGAACGCGTCAGCCCGCAATTATCGCGATTCTTGGCTGCTCGAAGTGTTGTCATTTCACGCGGAACAGTTTCGATCGCGGGTCGACGCGCGTTCCGCGGGATTGCAGCGTGCTCCACCGATGATTGCACGCGCGTCAATCTCGGCCGCGGGCGGCGCATGGCATAATGAAGCGTCGATGAATGCCACTCTCGGAAACGCTTGGACCGTCGGCCGATAAATAAAGAAGGAGAGGCGAATAAAGGAGGAAACGTTGGATTGCCTGTCTGGGATGCAAGCTCAGCAACGGTGCACGCAATTCCCAGCCTATGCTACGTTCGATCGATCCGCGCGATGGTTATTACCGCCGTGGCTGCCGTTGCAACCTATCCACTCTGCCCTTTTGTCGCGGGCGTTTGCGAGGCGCAAATGACCATCGAGATACGCCTCTAATTTACCGCATCCCAAGGAATCTTTCATTCGTCGATTGCGCATCAGCCTCCATCACGGGATCTCTTTCCTTTAAGGCTCCAAGCCTCTATCGCAATATCTAATCGTCTTCCTATAGAAACTCATTTACAATAGAAATCCCGGGCGTAAAATTTGAAAGTGGAATTGCAGTTTCAAGTACCCCATAAAGTGAACTTATCTTTACTGCGGAGGTAGGGCATCGCTGCTCGATATCCTAGCGCGCCTCCTCCGCTCGTACACTTTCGCCTTCAACGGTTTCTACGATCATCCTTTCAATCCCCTTCGATCTGGAGCATCTAAATTATTATGGCGCGCGAAATGATTGCAATTAGTGGGAAAGGAGGAGATGAACGGCATCAGGATGGATCCTTTGAGATCGAGACCAGCCGACTTTGCACGCGATCGCCGTCAGGCTACGCACGATCGATCGCGGTCACTTCGGACGATTATTCTCGTCCGAGCCGCGGAAATTGCTGCTTTGTGGTCTCGGTCCTCTTACACTGTGCACACACGTGTTTCTGCGAGCACACATTGTACGGGGCGAGAGCAGTCGACTATAGAGATTACACGGGCATTCGATTCTGACATTATTGCGCTGGATTCAGTCGCAGTCGCACATGATTCGCGTCTGGTAATTGCGCCTGTGGTGATGTCCCCGCGTTTTAAGCGGATACTGCCGCTTCGGACGGCCAGTAGTTTGAGGACGCAAATTATACCCGACTCCGTGGGGGATTGGTCGTAAGGACCGCCGTTGACAATGCAGTCGGAGAATGGACGTCGGAATGAGTGAGGTGTTTTCTCAGTTTGCAAACTAATTTCCCTAGCTTCTCTATTCGCGGACGAAAGTTCGAAGGTGTTCATAGCGTATTCCGGGTAAGCTGTAATATCAAGTGTCTTCTATTTCCTTTCTAATTTGAAGACCATTAATGAGAAAGCCTTGAAAGGGTTATAATCCCCAGACTGAGCGACCAACCCTTGTTAGTTAAAAAATCATAAAACAGACCGTTGAGAAGATCCTGGCAGGTTCACTCCCATCGGAGGCTAAACAATCCTTTAAGCGACTGCGCCTTTAACTACTGTTTAATGGTTCTCATTACTTGCCTCCCAGGCGAAGTGAAAGTGATTTTTAATCATCCCTTGGGAACGATTCGTCATCCTCCGTTCTTAACCCCGTCGATTAATGATCCCGCCAAGATCCTGTTCCATATTTATCCCGACCCTGTGTCCCAGGGTCCCGCGACCCGCCGCCTCGTTGGGCAATAAATAAATTTCGTCACGCGATGCCCACAATTCTTCGGCCGGGCAGGACGACGACTCACTCACTCCAGCTATTTCGCGGATCGGCACCGACTGGAGCCACCCTCTCCTGTACAACCCCCACGCACACGTACGCCCCTTTTCTCTCTCTCTCTCTCTCTCTCTCTCTCTCTCTCTCTCTTTCCCATTCTCTCTTTCCCTCTGGAACGTGCACAAGCGACCGACTGTAAATCAATTCAGCGCATCGGAGGTATTTCAGTTAAATGACACATGAGTGCCCTGTAGAAGGCCCTCCCGTTTTCCCTCTCTGTCTCCCTCTTTCCATCCACTCTTCCTCCGACCTTACCATCTTCGTCTTTTTCCTCTGTTTTCGACCATCTCTCACCTTGTTTCTCTTTTCTTCTCCCCCCGCCCCTTCCGCTGTCTGTCTCTTCCCAGCACACTTTCGTGCGCGTTTTTTCTTTTTGTCCGCGTACCCTCTCGCCCTGTCCTCCGCGTCTCTCTTTCTCCGTTGGTCATACAACCCCAGCAGCCTAGGATTCTATACGGTTCGGGTATAGAATTGAATGCGACGCATTGTCCGGCGCAGCCTGACCGTACGATATTGCGAGAGGAGGGCCGGGGGGATGAGGGCGTAGGAGGAAGACAGGGGTGGGTCGAATAGGGTGAAGAGGAATAAGTGAGGAGGGCGCCAAGTCGCCCGAATGAAACGAGTGGAACGGTGCGGGGGAGGTCGAGTTATGTACCGTCCACCCTTGGCCAATGGGCGCGTTAAATTATGCCTTGTCTCGGCCGGGACGCTGCATCCAGACTCCCAAATACATACTCGGTTCCCCGTTTTACCCTGGTCGACATCGCCTCGCAGCCGATATATTTCCACTTCTGTATTTTCTATCGACTTCCGTCGACGATGAAGGCTTTCGAATTGACCCTGTCGCGATTAATACCGTGGCGCGTTAACGCCACAGTCCCACTAATTCGGAGTTCAATTTCCCAAGCGTTTCGTTTGATCGAACAACTGAATCTTCCTTCAATTGCTAATTCGAAATCTCTGTTTCCTTCAGATCACAGTGGAGCGAGTCGCTCACAGGAATTTCAACGATCTCTGGCAACAGCACTGGTGAGTCACTTGTCTCAGCCATGTATAAGCTTCTGCACGCGTGCGACACGAGCCCCCTAATTATTGCAGCCCGCGATATCGCGCCTCGCGGGCTTCAGGCGGGAAATAATATCCGGAAACGGGAGATGTTCCGGGTGGAATAACGCCGGGCATAATTGTCACAGCGTGTAATAAATTACTCGATGCGTGTCTGCTTCGACTGGTCTTCGCACACGTGGTAACGGTTATAATTAACCGCTGATATTATCTGTCCATTCGTCGAGGCTCTCTGTACGAACAGCACTCCCACGAATCTCTCTCGACGTACCCAGCCAAGAAACGTTGCTTCTAAATTCTGTCCTCCTCCCTTCGATGTCGAGGAAGTGCAAACTGCGGGACGATCCTCGACGATATGTGTCCCCGAACGATTCGATCGTTTCGACGCTTTTTCCACGGTTTTTCTGCGCTGCTGCGTCGCGTCTTATCCCGTATCTCCCACGGGAATTCGTGCTCGCGTCCGGTAACGAGGCAGGAACAGGAAGAGGTTCAAGTTTTATAGGCGAGGGCCCGCGTTAAAAGCCAAAAGACAGCGTGGTACGGCGGCGGGGGTGTAGGGGGTGGGCCGCGAGAAATAAGGGAACAGCGCGACTCAGGAATCGCGTAATGAGACTCTGAAAATATAGCTAACGACGATTGTCGAGGGTCAGTCTACCGTGCTTTAACCGTAACTGTCTATTTTTATTATTTCCTCGTCCCACCGACGGCGGGAGCCCTCTTCCCACCCTTCCTCCACGGGGTAGCCTCGGCTGCTGTTGCTACTGCTATTCCTTTATCCTCGACCGCCTCGACGCGTCGCGGCGTCGGAATAGCCCGGCGATAAATTTAAGACGGTTACTGCTTTTCGATGCTGGAGAAGTCCACCGAGATCGCGTCGGCGAACCCCTCGGAACCAGTCTCTTCGATTTCGTGCCCGGAAACGCTTGGACGTGGAGAAATGTCTCTAATTCCACTGGTATTCGTCGTATTTTTCCTCCACACATTTGGTGTTTTAATTACGTGGAATTTTGAGGAGTTTTTAATAAGAAATTAAGCCTTGTTTAAGTGTCAGCTCCATTGGAAGTTATTCTGGGAAGAATGCCGAAGCTCCGAAGTTCAAACTCTTTTTTTTGCGATATTCCCGACTGGCAGTATAAAAATTTCAACGCGAAACATCGACACTGTGTACAGGGGAACGGTGGATTTCCAAAGCAGTTTCTCTGCTCGCTGCGTCGACGAATCCGATTGCATCCAGGCGCCACGAGCGAGCCACGGGAAATGAAGGGAGTTAAAAAAAGAGGGGACGACGCTTTTTAAAAAATATTCCGCGTTGCGTGGGTCGTACAAACGAAGCCGGGTTTTAAATAAAATTTCCCGACGCACCGTGCTGCCGCGTGTTCGTACGTGATTGATATCGAAAATGTAGTTCCCGGGGCAAACTCGTTGGCATCAATTCGCCGGTAACTTCCCTTTTGACAACTGTTTGTTATTGCCGCGTCACGAGACAGGATACCGACGCTGGGAATCGCGCGTTTATTAATTGGAATCTCGAACTGCAAATCTTCCCTCCTTTGCGCTGTCTCTTATTCCTTTCCTGCTTGCGAAACTCCGCGAACAGAAGTATTTAGCGGCGAATATAAGAATTACTAACGGAATCTAATCTTCTAATTGGACGCGCTCGTAGGAACGAAAGCGTCAACTGGGAAAGTAGAAAAGCCATTCAGAAATTCCGACGTTTGCGGGAACTTTCAACCCCCTGCCCTGTAATCATCCAGATTCACGGCAGGATGCCGCGGTGTTTGGTAAACGTGGCTTTCACCGCCACCCTCGTTCAGAGGCCACACTCTCCGCGGCGGGAAAGTCTGTTCTCGTCGCTGGACACGGTGTAAAGTAGGAAAACGGAGCAATCGGGCAGCAGGGAGGGGGCGAGGGGAGAAAGTAACGAATGGGCAGGGAGATAACGCGATGGGAGAGTGAATAGAGACGGAGTATTGATGAAAGAGGAGGAGAGGGTTGCTAAGAGGGGCGGAAGACACCCGGGGCTGTGTGGAGGTTTGAGTGAGGGACAGAGAGCGTTGTCAGGGCACGGTGGCACTTTCGTACGTAAAACAAGCGAAATGGTTTTGACATGAAGTGGTGGCCACCGCCGACGGTAGACATCGGCCAGGGGCGGCACCGTTCCATAATCCATTGTGTCCAGTGCCAATTAAACGGTGCTGCCATGCGTATGGTCAGGAACTAACCGGCCGTTCTCAACACGATCACCGACCTCCGTTCCTGCACGCTCACGCATGTATATGCGTGAGAGAGCGTAAGAGGAGAGCGCAGATAGCTGAGGAGGAGGAGGCGAAGGCAGAGGTAGAGGACCACCACTGATTGGGGAGCATCTGGACCTCTGCTCGTACCGGCAATTACCAGACCAGGTTACCTATAACTGTATACCGATGCACGCGCACACACACACGGCCAGGTTGCACCGGCTACGTACGCGAAGGGTGCACAGGCTGTTTCATAAAACGATCTACTTTGGGCAGTGTTTACTTTGCAACGAGGTGGGCGAACTGGTCCACGATGCACGGGGTTCTGTGTTCCGGGGGTCTCCAGAAATGGCATCGTAGGTCCTCTGCGTGGGTATTGGTTTAAACTTTTCAGGTATGGATTGCGAGGATTTTGCGAGTTAATGTTCTTTTACATGTGAATGATCTGTGAAGGGTAGATTGATGGTAGATTTATAAATCTCCTCTCCTAGTTGGTTCTCCAGGTCGATTAACTTCTTCCTACCCACTGCAATATTTTAACTGTCCCTTTCCTGCTCGTTGCCCTCCTAAGTAGTAGACATAGCAGAATCAAGTACAAGTCAATCGATGGTCCCTGTCAAACCTTCATATTTCTAGAAACTTGTCAGAGGTAGTAAGTCTCAGCGCTTTTTGAAGCACCCTGTACAGTGTATAGGCATCGTACACGCGCACGTGTGTGCATGTGTGTAGGTGGCGGCGAACGCGGCCTCACGCCGTGCGTTATAATCGCGATGGGTCGTCAGTCGTGCGCACCGAATCAGTAGAAATCCGTTGATTGGTCCCTGCCACTTGATCCAAGCCAGACTACTATCGTCTATAACCGCGGCTAGGCCAGCCACGCTCGAGTTTTCTCCGTGACGGCGTCCGTCTCCCTGGCTGCTGCGGTTTCCCTCGTGTTCCCGGCGTCGCGTATATGTATACACGCTCGTTGCACGACGACTCAATTGGTTATTCGAGACGTTTGGCTTCTCACGCGCCACCAGATCCGATTGTTTCCGGTTTGTTCGGATTGGGACGCCTGGAGACGGAAAACGCTCCACGCGACATCGTCCCCCGGGCACCCGAATTAAAATTTCTCCCTCCTCCGTCCACGTTCAGACATAAAATTCCCCCCTTCGACGATCTTGCCACGATTGAGGGGAAAGGAACGGGGTCGCTTAGATTGCTGAAACTGCGGCTCGTTCGACGCTCCAATTGGGTATTAAAAAGTGACCGCAGAAGTGGAGGGAAATTGAAAGCCCGGAGATTAGAAAATGCGAGGTAGATATCACCGACGTATAAATTCAACTACGTATGTATGTCTGCACGCTGTCGTCTCGAAGGAATGGGATAGGGTGATTTCCGCGAAGCAACCAGGCTGATCTTATCACGTACCCAGTGAGCGCAGAAACTGCAACGAAAATATAGCAGTCTTCCGAGTAAATATATGAAAGCACATGAAATACGGTTTAGAAAGCTATTAGGTGTTAGCTATCGCTCGTTCACAGACGTCTCGAGGTATCGATCCTGTTTGCTTGGTCATGCAGGAAGACCGAGGATTTCTCTTGAGCATCCTCACGCGTCGTCGAGGCTGCACCAGGACTAATCGAGCGTAGAAATCGTCGGAAGGTAGGAACGAGCACAATTCTTGCCACGTAGTGGCCTCTCTTCGCGGACACACGTGTTCGACCACGTGCGTTCCGATCCTCGGCCGTTACTTCTACCTTCTCCTGCTCGTCCCTTTTTCTCGGCCCCTCCTGACTCACCTGGAGTTGCTCTTTTTGCCTCAACTTTGCTGCTCGCTCTTTTTTCACCTCGCATCGCTGCAGCTCGCGTGCATACGCGCACAGGAGTGTACGCGCGACCACGTCCTCCTTATCGTTCTCCTCCCCGCGAGAAAGGGGCTTTTTATTATTTTATTAGGAAACTGGTTTGTCCGTGTCTCGGGGGGGGAGGGAGTGGAAGCAGGGCGTACCACGCCAGATTGGAGATTCATATCGCGTGGCGTCGTCTCGCGAGACGCTGCTTCGCCCTTTTATTTTGAGGATCCTCGGAGTTTAGTGTCGCGACGCTGCTGGACTCTTAACGCCCCTCGTTCCGCGCCCCTACCCTTTGATTATCGTTATCGCGTGACTTCCACCAACTTTAGCTGCAACTTTCCTGCTGGAAGATTGTGGGAGGAAAGAAATACGAACTTGAATTCGGTTGCAACACCCTGCACACTTCTGCACGTAAACCTTACCATTGAGATTACACTATGTAGCTGTTGCCTGCGAGCAATCTACCTCCTGGTGTCTCGCCGGACAAAATTATCGTAGCTTCGGGATTATGAAGGGAGTTTGCTTTCAATAACAGCTTCTTATCCCACTTTACGGTTTCTATAAGTATTCCAGGCTGCCGTACCTGCGATCCGAAGACCGCACCATAAAAACACGCAATCGCGACAATTGATCCATCTCCCATCGGATAGACGGGAACAGACCCCAGATCGCCGCAATAAGACGGCGAGACGTCGGTATTTACGATCACACGGGCCGCATAAATTCATTTATCCGGGAGTTATCGATAACGGTCGATCGCAATCGCGAGATTTATAGCGGCAAGACCCTCCGCCGCACTCGCTATTCCAACCGATGATTTCGTGCACGAGCGTATCATACCGTTTCGCCCTCTCCCTAATTCTTGCTCCTCTCCCTTTCCTTCTTCGCCGTGTCATTATATCCCGTCGTTGCTCGCCTGGATCCTCTCGGTGCCACGACTGTATCGAGATCGGGCAATAACTCCTACCACGGACCGTGCGTGGGGGCGAGAAAAACGATTAAACCTTCCCGCGTAATTATTTTCGTCCGTCGATTGAATAAACGTTACCCCGGGGTCGCTTCAATTAGGATTACTCGGGGGGCCCTTTCCGCGAACCCGGCATTAAATACAGTTTAATGAGTCTAATGGCACTTTAATCCTCTACCCCTGCCCATCCCCGCCGCCACCCTCGCCAGGACGCGCCTTTGAAGTACGAACGTCGAAGAAGAAAACTCCTGCGCGCGAACCGGGCCTCCTTCGTCCGCAGCTCTCTGGTTGACAGAGAGTAGCCCCGACGTTTCTGCGAGCAGCACGGCTACTAGTCGGCAGATACATTTGCATTAGTTTCAAGCAACACGCAGGATGTAAGAATCTCCGTGACAGGGAAGGCGAAGTTTCGCAGAAACTTCCTCGTCGCGTGTAACCAGCGGTTAACCAACTGGCTGTCTACCAGTTACACCGTAGTCAGTTAAGTCCCTGCCGAGCTTCGGCGACAACTTAAATCGTTAGATCGGATTACACAGCGGCTCTCCGTCCCGTATATAGCAAGAAAATATCTCGAACTGCTCGCCGGGATCGGCAATTTATCAGACTTTGCTATTCCCGATCGGTGCCTCCGTTCTTCCAGCAATTATAACTTAAGTGATTGCCAACTTCCGCGGAAAGTTTGCGCCCGCGGAGATTGACGAAGAAAAAGAATTAAGAGGTGGGAAAGAGGGAAGAGAAGAAGAGGCAGGATAGAGGGAGAAATAATTATGAAACTTAGTGTTTAAACGGTGTCTTGAGGTAATTGGGGAATCAGATAGGTCAAGTGCAATTGTTTTATCGTTGTTCCGCGGCAGAGGATTAACCCGTAGCGTCCTATCTCATTACCACGCATCAGCACCGTTATCATCCAATTAGTATTGCGCGGGGTTCAGCGTGCGCGGTGCTCGTGAAATGGAAGCTGGATATGAGAAAGTTTCATGGAAGCTTGCGTTAAACGGCCAAACGATGAACTCGGGGGATTCTTAGCGCAGGTACTCTTACGATGCTTGCTTCAGCCCCAGCAGGCAAACATCACTCGTCAGAGTCATGTAACGCTGCTGATGTTTAATTAAAACTTAAGAAGGCCGCGCCTCAGGATTGGAATTATTCCTGTTCGAGATTTTCGAGAGTAAACCGTGGCCTGCTCGAAGTCGTTCTCTGGCATTGCAGCTGCAGCTTTATCGGAGGATTACGAACCCACTGATGCTAATCGAAAGCAACCTCGCACTGTCTATCAATCATAGTTTCCCTAGCTGAAAGTCCCGATCCTCCGAGGAACTCTTTCAATCCTATAATTTCCCATTGATTGATTAGCTGCTCGTACACGTATAAATATGCATAAAGCGCTTCTTCCGTGTCATCCTACTTCGAATGCAACTCGAGTCCAGCTGAAAGTGATACTATCGCGTGACGTGTATTAATTACCGACCCGTACGCGGACGGTGCCACGGCGAGGCGACTTTCTTCCTACGTTTCCAGATTCAATTGCCTCGCCTATCGGTGCCGGTGGAAGACAAATTGGCGCGCACGAAGGTCGCGGCGTCCGAGCCGCCCGGGGCATTATCGCGGGCGCAAATAAAACCGCGAATCTGTTGCACGAGAGAGTACCCCGAAGCTCCACCGTCGGCCGGGCAACTGTTCCCCCGATTATCCGCCGCACGATATCCTATTACCGAGCATCGTTGCAATTATTATCCAATTAGCGTGCGTAACGGTTGCCGCGTATACCGTTCGGAAAACCAAAACGGGCTCTATTCGCCAGGCTCGCGCTGCCCTTCTGAAAAAGAAACCGGTGAAAACCGGAACGAGGAGAGGAGTATCGATAGGGAACAGCAGAGGCGCGAACGAAGGGAAGAGACATGGAAAAGAGATCGAGGGCGGGGGAGGGGCGAGGAGCATTGCGGAGATTGGGAACGAAGGGGCAGAGTGTAGAGAGAAGAGCAATGCAAGAATCGAAAGAAGGCAAAAAGAGTTGTGAAGGGTGGAGAAAGAGCGGGGCAGAGATGGAGATAGAGGTGGAACATCGCGAGGGGGGCAGAGAGCGAGGGGAACGGCGGGGTAAGGTCAGTGCCGCGGACATAATATGGTTAGTGACCGCGTGACGTCACGGCCGCACCACGTGACCGCGATAAAACAAGCTGCTGCTGAGCGGGGATACGCGAGAGGGTGCCGGGGTGCTGAATCGAGGGGGGGGGGGACTGACCGATCCACGGCAGAGCGAGGGCGGACGGGGCTGGGGGGTTCGGCGGGGGCCAGCGCGTAGTACTACGCCTCGTACTACACGTGCGTGCGTGTGTAAGACGATAACGAGGGTACACGCATTCGCTCGTGGCGAACACGCAGCCCCTTCCCCTCTCCCCTACCCTCCCCGCTTGCGCGAGTGGGCGAGAGGGAGGAGAGAGAGAGAGAGAGAGAGTTGCTCCTGGATGCACGAGGCGCAATAAGAGAGCACGATTAGAGGCGGCTTACGCGCCACGGACGGGGACGCGCGGACCTCGTGTTTGGAGATCGGTTTAGCCGGTGGATCCGAATGTTCGACGCGATGTTCCGTACGTGGCAGGGGTTGTTAACCTCTGGGGCCCACGGGTGGGCTTCCCGAGGCCCCTGATACGATTACTCGGCATGTGATTCTGCTTGCATTCGTTTCCATGGGCGGTACCCCCGGCCAGCGGGACCGTTTTCGCGTATTTGTCTTCGACTGCCTATCGCGAGGGTGATCCGCGGGAGATCTCGTCGGAAGGGTTCATTCCATTAGGACGAGAATCTTTTGCACGCGGGATCACTCTTCCCGCGATCACGGAGTGGGCCTGGGCATTTGAATGCACTCTATGGGGGACGTTCAGGTATTCGGAGCTCGGCTTCTTTCCGCGAGGCTCGTCTTCGAGCGCGATGAACGCACTTCGAGGAACGGTTCGCGGAAACGATCGGCCGCGCAAAAACCTTATTTTAACCCAGCCATTATATCCAAGCGGCATGAGTCGGCGGGGGGATAAAATATTTCCAGGCCGACGTTAACGCGTGCAATAATTTCCTCGCGCCCGTGCGTGCGTAATAATTGCAGCGTCGGGGGCACGCGTTACGTAAACACGGTATATTATTTCATGTAATTCGACCGCGTATTCGTGTAAATAACGCGGCGCGCACCGAGCGCGAGAGATATTGGCCCCGAAAGCTTTAACGAGTGCCCGCAAATTCGCGGAATTTTAATAAACCTGTACCAGCAATTTACCAACGCGGATGTTTTATCTCGCGCGTTTTCATAAAGCTCCCGTGTAGGCTTGCCAGGGTAACCAGAGAAGCGAGCGCCACTCCTTTCGTCCTCTCGCGGCCCGATCGAATTCGAGCGAGCGACGGCGCTGTATCTGCTGCGATGATTAACGCAAGAGAGAAAAAAGGGCGAGAGCACGGGGAGAGTCGAGGGCGAGGCTGGGGGAAAAAAAGGGAGGAGGAAGAGGCAGAAAGATTCGCGTCGAGCGACGATAACGAATTGTGCAGGATGAGTGATAGCTTCCGTATCGAAAAAGGATGTCGCGTATGCGTGGGTGGGTGCGTAGACGAGGCCACGGACATATTCCCTTTTATCGTCGCTGCTGCGGATTTCGAGGATACGAACTAGGAAATATCGTGGCCCTTCGCTCGCGGTTCTCATGGTGCTCCTCAGGAAATTCCGTTTCGAGTGCGCTAATTCGAAAGCTCGTCGTTCGGATGCACGAGGATCTCAAGGCGTTTCGAGATTCGCGTTTTATCGTCGCGAGCCTCGCGACAAGAAGTGCCAGGCATCTCGTGACAGCATTTTAGACGCGAAATTCAAGGGTAATAATGCAGCTGTACGGTGCACATTCGGCATAACGTATTCCTGGGGTATTTCGACGTCTCCCGTCTCACTGGTACAATTTCCCCGATATGCATCTGCAATTCAGATGCGGCACCGCGAATCTGATCGCCGCGGAATAGTCTGCACTGACAAGATATTGTTATCCTTCCGAATGGAACATTTTTTTGCAGCAGCTCGATGAAACGGGAGAGAAATTCCGCCGACACGAGGGACATCGAAAGAATCGTGGAAAGAGAGGCAGGTACCTATTCGATAGATTTTCAGCTGACAATCGTTCTAAAGGGAGCTCGGCACTGAATCGCTGCAGGAAAGAAGGTAAATCGTATTTTCCATGTAGAGTAGAGCACTTGAACTCTCCTAATACGTTGTACACTTCCTCGACCCATTAACACCGACGAACACTCGTAAGTGGCTGTTCGAGTGTTTCAACACTGGTTAATGCAGTTCTTGGAGGAGCAGTATGTCCCACATGGCGGAAGGGGATTCGGGAGGTTATAGTCAGACTGGTAGAGGTTGGCAAGTTGTAACGCGACAGAATAAAAATTTTTCACGGGCTCAGCTTTATCTTATTAATAAACATTGGTCGGACGGTAAGCGGAACGGACATATTAATCAGCCGATGTGCGGGGCCTGGAGAAGCAACAAGAGTTTTCCCGAAGCGCGATAAGGTATTACAGTCGGTGAAGTGGAGGGGAAGGGTCGATGACGAGGGTGGAGGAGATGGGGGAGGTAGAGAAAGAGGATAGAAGACGGCTAATGGAAACGTCAAAATGTAACGGCGCTACGAGGCACGTATAAACGCTCGGTTGTTCTGTAATAATGCCGGTATTGTTGAGCTTATCAAGCGAGGCTAATTGGACGCGAACAGCTGGGCCGACTAGTTGCTGTTCTACGACGCTCCGAGAGCGGCCGCCGCCTCTCTACTTTACACTGATAATGTAATGGGACCTATCTGGAACACAAAAGCCGGCAATAGTTTAATGGATTTGTCTCGAATTGTCACCGAGCGTCAAAATAAACCGATGGCGGGGGATGCGTCGGGGAGGGCATCGTGCTGAATTGTTCTCTCGACAATGCACGACATTAAATGCATAATTATTGCAACGGGAGCTATTAACGTCTCGTAGACGAGCGCGTAATCGCGCGTGTGATTGGTGGTCTCGGTTGATTGGCGAGCGTTGCGAGGCTCGCGTCTTCTTTTAAGGCCTTACATACGTCTAGCAGCACCAAAAATGTGCTAAAAGAAATTTTTTTAAAGTAGGGATAACAACAGAAATTAATAAAAATAAATAGTACACATTGTTTATTGGTATTTAAACTTTATAAACAAATTTATTTCACTTTATTTTTACAAAAATTACTATATAAAAAATCACGTGATCCACAACACTAAGAAAAAAAAGTTGCTCCACGGTCGGCATCATATCTCCAGTAAATGTTGATCGATCTGCAAAATTTAAAAAAATTCTTGTAAAATAAAGTTGTAGTTATAGTATGTCGAGCAGGATTTTTGATATTTTGATTTAAAAATTTTATAAAAATAATTAAAGGGTAAAAGTTATGACGTAAAACGCATATTTTTTTTAACCGCCATAAATTGCTAAATTTTTCGAAATTCAAAATTCCGGCTCGACATACTATAACTACAACTTTATTTTACAAGAATTTTTTTAAATTTCCCAGATCGATCAACATTTACTGGAGATATGATGCCGACCGTGGAGCAACTTGTTTTTCTTGGTGTTGTGGATCACGTGATTTTTTATATAGTACTTTTTGTAAAAATAAAGTGAAATAAATTTTTTTATAAAGTTTAAATACCAATAAACAATGTGTACTATTTATTTTGATTAATTTCTATTGTTATCCCTACTAAAACAAAAATTTTCTTTTAGCGCATTTTTGGTGCTGCTAGACGTATGTAAGGCCTTAAATGGAAGAAACGCGCGGGGGTGTGTAATTATATTTTTCTGTTGGGATATGGGAACTTGAGGATACGGAATCTAAGGTTGTAGGAACTTGGAGATATGGAAATTTGGGGATGTGGGAACTTGGGATATGGAAATTTGGGGATATCGAACATTTTAGGATATGGAAACTTGAGGATGTGAGAACTTGTGGATATGCAAATTTGGGGGTATGGGGACTTGGGGATCTGGGACCTTGAGGATAGAGAAATTTAGGGATACGGGAACTCGGAGCTATGAAGAAATGGGGATATTGGGAACTTGAGCATTTGAGAACTGAGAAATAACACCAAAGCTTTCTCTCAACAGTCGCATGTGGAAGTCCAGAAAAGTGTGACGAAGAATGGTATGATGGTTCGTGGGCGATGTGACTTGCGCGTACGCATAAGCGTTACGCAGATTGCGAGCGCAGTAATAATAGCGTGGACGATGTGATAGACTTTGCGTAGTACGCAACCGGAGCGTAAGAACCGGCGACCGGGGGGAACACGATGATGGGCGTCGTGTTGCTGTTTTGTCGCCGCTGAAGAAGATTGACGAAAAATAACGCCGCGTCACGTGTACGCGCGCATGGCTTACACGTGGATTCGCTGTTAAACACCATGTGCCGTTTCTTGCCCCCGTGACGCAATTATCGCGTTTTTGGCGTCAATTATACACGCAGTCGTTTGCCTCGTTTCGTTTACCCCAACGCTACTTCTGTGCCACGCTTCTTAAACTGCGATTCCACGGAACGTTAACCATTAAATGGCAGTTTTTTCAGACCACCCTTGGCACGAGCAAAGAGCTGGGCTAGGTCTTAATCAAATGGGAAGGTTCAAAGAAATTAATTTACAGCTTCAATATTTTCTGTACGTTTTTAATGAACGATTATAGAGGGTGGCGAATGCAGAATAATTTAGCTTCAGTTACTCCACGCGCTTCGCAGCAGAAGAAATACTACAACCTTTATCACGCTCCTCGCATTTTTCGCCAGAGTATCGGGGACGCGATTACGCTCGCCACTTGATCATCGCGCGCGGCGAATGATTGCATTCTTCGCGCGATGATTCGGCATCCGCGCTTCGTGAAACGCTTCGACAACGGACTATGTAGTAACTTTTCGCCGACCCTACTTCAACTAACAACTCTAAACAAGCAAAACCCCAACGATGGACACCCACGTCGTTTTTGACTATATTAGCCGAGCATTTCCAACTTTCAACGGGTGATCGAGCGAAATTTTCGCCCAGCTGGGCGATCGACTGACAGTCGCGCCAGCGAAACCGCCGCCGCGTATCGTTAACCACCGCGATACTCGATAATGGTGAAGCGGGACGACTTTAATAGAATTAAACTCGAGTAGAGTTCCATGTTGATTTTAACGAAATCTCCACCGTCTCGGGGAGAGCGAGCAACTGGACGACGAGCACACGCTCGAATCGAAACTTCGCCGTGGCCCTCTCGCCGCCGGTTTATCGAGTTCGAAACTAGTCGACCGTCCAATCGGGAGGACCATCGCGGAAAGTCTGTCTCCGGAGACCCTGGCTGTCCTTGGCTAAATTAGTCGATAAACCCCGGTTTAAAGTTCCCCAAGTTCCACGCGCAGACAGCGGCTCGCTAGTTACTTCCCTCCTGGCCCGGCACGCCACGAATCTACTCCCCCGCAGCGTGGGAGAAAAAATAAAATAATGGGCACCGGGGCCGAAAGGGGGGAAGGTTTCACCGGCTATGATGGGAATTAAAGTGCGCGGTGTGCTCGAATTAACCGGCAGTGCCGGACAGCGGCCCGTTCGGCGGCCGATCAAAATGCCGCGGTTAATTGGACATGTTTCATCGAACCTTTATATCGTTCGAAAAAACTCTGCGCCCTGCTTTTTGTCGATACGTTGTCCTGGAAGCTACAGCGTTCGCACGATTCCCTGCATCGAGGATTGAACGTCGTTTTTCAAATGCTCATTGTCCCGAGTCGGAATCTCGGTCTGACTATGACATTCCTTTTCCCCTTTCAAGAATTCACGCCGACCGTCATTCATCCCCGACGCTAGATCGGAGCGGTCGAGTCTCTTCGGCGCCTGGGATGCTCGGTATCGTCGGAACGGGCATTCATGGAATTCGCGAGATCGTGTTCGTTCGCGTTTCCTGGTGATAAGCGGCAGGCCAGCAGCAGCAGGAAGACGCGACAGGAGGATCGGTCCCGATCGAACGGGGGCATCGGATTTCATTAGCCGCTCGTTAGTCAACACGCGGCATAATATAAATCTCGCGGGACGGTGGCGCGGAGTGGCATGAAGCACGCGTAACGCGATAGATAGCGGTTATCAGCGGTTTTTTGCGAAGCGAATCGCCTTCTCCTCGCTCCCCATTGGTCGGGGCGGTGAGTCATTTGGCGAGGAATAATAACGCTCTCTTATCCACGGGTCCCTCGGTACGTCCCACTCTCTTCATCTTATCCCTCTTCTTCGCCGTCTCGCTCCCTCCTCCCCAAGTCCTCCTTCTATTCGTATCTCGTGGCGCGTCTTTTGCGCTGCAGCAATCTGAGTGGGTCAGCCGGATAAAGAAAGCTCGATGGCCGGTCGTCGTCGTAAGTCGCCGTCGTTGTCGTAGTTGACGACGACGAGGACAACGACGATGAACTTCCACGTTGGCAAATGGTCATTGAGTCAATTACGCGGATAAAGTGCACCATTGTGCGGCGTAGCGGCGATTTTTCTAACCCCGTTCGCCATCGGCGACGTTTACACGGTTAGGCGGATAACGCCGCGCGCTTAATCACGCGCGTCTCTGTTTCGACTCGTGATAGAGTGGTGCTTTGGTGCGCGACGGCTGGCTACCAGCTCGACCACGTTCGACTAGTCGCCGTGCCATTAGTGGTACTTCTTTGGCAGACGTTTAATGGAAGCGGAGCGTGCTGCGAGTAAAAAAGAAAAACGGGTCGATTTACCTAACCAGCGCGTCGCGAATGAGAGATTCATATTTTCGGACTGATCATCCGTCAAGCGAGATCGTCCGTTTACGAGTTTATTTACCGAAATGGACAGGCACTCCCGCGGTGCCCGATAAAACGGGGTATATTATGCAAATTGACGTAGCCGACGTGTCGTCGAAACGTTCGTCGATCGATCGCGTTATCATTTCTACCGTGGGACACTTTACCCGTGCTCATTACCCGAAAAGTAAATTACGACCCCGTAGTCGCCCATTGTGCTCATTTTTTCCTCTCCCGAAGAGCGTACGAAGGTAATAGGCGGGTTAACGCCGCGGGGCACGTGACCAGACAAAAGTTAACGACAGGTTTCAACCGGAGCGCGCATTTTTTACCCCCTTCTTGTCCTCCCAGCGGCCACGGTAATACGCGAATACGCCCCGGATGTGCGTGCACGTCAATTTCATCGGGGCCATTTTGCCCCTCTTTCTTCGCTTAATGTAACTAATAGAAGGACCGTGGAAAATCGTTCCACGATTGCGGGATACGCGTGCACCGTGGCCAATAATTGCTGGAATTGTTTCACCGAGTCGAATCAAATATTTAAATGGCCTATATTTCCGGTGCATTGTCAAGGCTAGCAAATTTACGATGGGTCAAAGATTTTTGTAGAATCGAATTGAACTTCTCTATCTTACGTTTGTAAATGGAACGGAGATGAAATTAGCGTGCAGGAGGATCAGTCTACCAGCACACGCGGCCGAGGACGAACGGCCGTAAAAATAGCGACGAACGTGCGTTTATTCAAATACGATTTGGCACGCGTAAAAGAGGCTTATAAATTATGTGCGAGGCGTGCGAGTATCGCGTGCACGCCCCGCGTAGGCTCTCATCAGCTAAGTGCACTTTCATCGCAGTCTCTCGGACAATCGACGTACGATTTGTTTTAGCAAATGAAACGGAAATGGGCCTCGTCGATGCCGCTTAATTTCAACGGTATTTACTCGCACCGTCCGCCGATATTTCACCACTAACACAGCTGAGAAATTATCGTTCATCAGTAGCAAGTCTCGGGGAAAAAAAGTTCCAACAGATCGTCCATAAAATTCTAATATTCCTATCAATCTGAATGAATGCAATTTGCCCCCAAATTGTACCACGGATTAAGATGGATAAAATGAATTTATTTCGGCGACATTCATTCGTCGCGTATTCTGATATTGCATAGTGCTCCGTCGCGTCTTTGACTTAATATGACGGGAAATACGAAGGCAACATGTATAATTCAAAGTGGCGACAATTTGTTCCATCCCCCAAGCGATCCGTCCATGTTCAACAGGGGCGTTGGGCGCGAAGTCAAATGTACCCGGCGACACGAAAGAGGGGCGGTCAGCTGTAATGAATTCTTAGTGGCCGTGTTCGACTTTCGAGGCTTCCCAAGCACGCGATGCGAAAAAATACGATCAGCCGGATTTTCATTCCACCCGCGCCGATCGTGACATCGATGACATGTAGGCAAAGAGCGAGTCACCTAATATGCATTAGTAATAGACGTTTCCACCGCGCGTCACGTGTTTTACATAAAGTCGCGACGTAACATACAATACACGTACCTATTACTCTTTTCATCGACCAGGAGCAGCACTCGACGCGAGCCGAGTTCCGCCTTTGAAAGCTTAGCGAACGTGCCTCGGTAAACACAGGTATACCAAGAGCCATGTGTCATAAGATAATGAGAGCCTGCGATTCCAGCCTGACCGTGGAATCGAAAAAATTACACGGTCCTCGGGACCGGAGTTGTAATGGCGGATCGGCCTGACGATGATTACAATAAACGGGGGCTCACCCTCGGAAGATTCATCGATCCCGCG
Organism: Andrena haemorrhoa; assembly: GCA_910592295.1. Classification (NCBI taxonomy): domain Eukaryota; kingdom Metazoa; phylum Arthropoda; class Insecta; order Hymenoptera; family Andrenidae; genus Andrena; species Andrena haemorrhoa. Next base: position 11,478,252 of record OU342944.1, on the reverse strand, counting down.
AAGAGGGCGACGCGCTGTGCACAAGCGTCGAGCCACCAACGAGGGTGGCTAATGAATTCTTAGTGTCCGTGCCTCGCTTTCGAGCATTCCCGGACACGCGAGCACGAGCAGAGCCTGCGCGCCTCCGCGGTGGTTAATTTAATACAGGTAGATTGCCCGCAGGTATCCCACCCTAACTTTCTCCGTCTCCGCCCTCGGGTCGACCGTATCGCCACCCCCCAGCTCCCACCCCATCGTATAATATACCGTCGCCACCCTACGCTTCCTCCGCGCTGCTGGCAGAGCGCGGGTGCGGGGGGGTGGAAAGAGTTATACGAACGCGATTCTCCGTCAGCGTGTGCCGGCGTAATGGGAACACGAGGACCGTTGAAATAATACGTCGCGTTTAAGATACATCTCAGCTTCGTGCCTCCTGATGAAGCAACGAAGAGGGTGGCTGTTTTCGAGGGGTCCGGAACGGTGGAACGGGAGCAAGAAGGGGTTGATATTTTCTGCTGACCCGGATACTGTTTTCCACTTCTTCTCTTCCCGTCGGAAGAACAGGATTCCTTTCGACTGGTAGTAGATTAAGGTCTGAGCGAAAGGGATTAGTGGGTGATAAATTAGTTTCGATTGTTACTCGAGTGGATGGTCGGGGCCCATAAAACTGTTCCGATATCTCTCCACCATCGATCGACAATCGTGCATTCACGTCGAGTATCACGAACCACTGAACACGCGCTAATTCACGCGGGAGACTCTCCAGACCGGGAGCATACGGGATCCGTTCAGACGTCGCGAAGAAATCGAATTACCCGCGCGAGGAGGATCGGCAAGTCAAAAGGAATTGGTAATTTGATTTTAAAGTGGTTCTCTCGATATCGGCAGCGTCGAATCCGCAAAGGTGGCGGTCGACTGTCGTGTCCGAGACGCGGAAGAGTAGCGGGCACGCCGAGGGGGTGGGCTTGTTGAGAATCTCGTTAGATTGATCGCGAGAGTGCCACGTCCAATTATCGTAATTCTCTTATCGGGGGAGGGCTCCTTACCGCCGCGGCGCGGCGCTCCGCGAACCGAGAAACTCGGAAAATGGTCTTTGAATAAATCAGACCTCGAAGTTCTCGATCCCGGCTTCGTGATCGCGTGTAGAGCTGACGCTTCCAGCGGGCGGGGGATGGGGGCTGGATTGGCATAAACTTCGGTCTGATTGTCTGTGACGAACCTCGTCGGGGCCGACTTTATGGGAATGTAATGCGTATCTAGTTTTACTGCCGTAATTCTCGATGTTCCCGCGAGCCTCCTCGCCTCCTCCTCCCGCGTCGCGTCACGAAACTCGTTACCAGGGCTTCCCGGAAGATTCCTCGTGAGCCGGGCGTTTTCGGTACTTGGAATCTTCAATGAGATTCATCGGAATCGCTCGTTCGCCACCGTGCGACCGATTTCGGTCGTTCCGCCGTCTAAACGCTGCGGTTTCACTTCGCTTTCCAACGAAATCACAGGAATCCCACGTCGCTGGTAACACGAAGCCGGTAGACGATCTTCGTACACTCGGGAAACAAGTATGTATTCACGAAATGTTAGAGCATTCGAACGTGCCTCCCCCGATCCGCGTTTTGAATTCAAATCAGAAGCGAACGTCGAGGCGAGCGATCATGCCGTCGATATGAACGGCAGGGGGTGGTTGGGCCTATGCCATATCAAGGGGACGGTAGATACAGGCGCGGGGGCGAGGGCGTAGCGGGGCGGGGGATGGTGTACAGTATGCGATCCACCCTTGCATTCGTCCATCGCGTCCGCACTAATCTGTGGTCCAGTCGTAAACCGTTTAATTCCGTTTCGTGATAAACCGCGGCCGCCGTTTATTGCTCGCTGGCCAACCCCCTTCGCACCGACCACCCCCTCCAGGGCCGTGTGTACGAGTTTCTGCGTCGACGGGCGACGATCCCGTCCGGGCAAACATAATTAATAGATATTATTTATTCGTGCGGCGTTTATCGCGGCCGTCGAACGGGGGTGCGTCTCACAAAGGAACGACGTGAACGCGATGGAATACGAAAGGTCGAGCCCTGGCTATCCTCTCTTAATCCGCTTTGCGTATCGCGGCGGCTGAAAGAGGTATTCCCCTTTTCTCCGTGAAACGACGACAAGCGCCGGGCCGCGAGGGGGAGGGGCTGGATGGCTGGATCGAAAGACGAGGGTTGATCAACGCGCGAGATGTATTTAATTGCGCTTTATCGACGCTCCCGACCGCGCCGCGTTTATCGCGATCCACCTCCGCTTTCATACCGAAGGGTGGACCCTCCTGGCTGGATTGGACGGTTCCTGGCTTCATCCCTTTCACGCGTGCAACGAGACGTGAATATGTTTGCCAGCATGCCTCGATTGTACCTTGAACCGACCGTGGACAGATATCATCCCCCAAAGAAATTCACCTACCTCTATAAAAGGAACGAGGAGGGTAAAGTGGCGGGCGAAAGAGGTCGATTAAAATTGTAGAGCGATTGAAGTGTGCGCGGAGGGCGAGCAGCTGGAATCGAGAGCGTTCCTTTCCAGATTTACGCCCGATTTTACTTAGGTATCGCGCGGGTTAATGCCACTGGAGACATCCATCAATTTAATTGGCCAATGTTAGCCGCGCCGACGATGGACTATAAACCGTGGGTGTATTGCTAACGAGGCACAGCACGGGGTAGTTCGGTTTCCCTCTGCTTCCCGGGTCCATCCGCGATTGCATATATATTGCATATCCCGAGCGAGCCCCAGCTACCGGCTACTGTTAATCAGTTTAGAGTTTATGTCCGCCCATAAACCCGCTTGGCCCCCGTCTAGCTGTCATTAATAAAAGCCCCGTTGATAACTCGAAAAGTCGCAAGATACACCGGAGTCGCGCGCCTGTGTTGGTCGTCGTTTCGTCGAGTTCTCGTGCGATGGCCCCTGCCGGAGGAGACGACAGGCCCTGGCCAGCGCGGAACTCGTTATACCCGTGTACCATGGGAGAAGGATTTACTGCCGAGATTCCCATCGTTCCGCGGGATATAGCAGCTTTTTCATTTTCATGTCGCCGCTCTTAATCCGCCGTCCTGGATAATTAGCGGGCGCATCGATAGCCCCTGAAAGTTTCATCCCTTGGCCGCGGCTACTAACGAACCCCCATCGTGTTTGCCCAACGACCGATTACGTATTCGAAGGAAAGTTCCATCTCGAGGAGGAGGAATTTGTTGGAGACTTTAAAGTGACTGGGTGATCGGAGTTCAGGGGGCTGGTTCTCGGTAACGTCACTTCTCATTTTTCGCGCAACTTCAATAGTAATTCCTCCCTCGTACAGAAACTTCCGCCGATTAGATTGCTGGCCATCCAAGTGGCCAGCTAAATTTCCAATCCAAACCAGTTCTACTAATCGAGGTCGTCGACCGAGCCTTTCTTCTAAATTCTTCGCAGTCAGTTTCGCCCAGATTTTGGGCCAGCGTGGGTGGGCAGAGGACAGTAATAACGCGTGTTAGGGGATTAAAGCCCGCGAGACCGTTCCTGACTGATACATTTCGAGTTTTAACGATGATCCAGCCAATAACTTGGGGCTTAACCGTGGCGTGAATTGTGGCTCCCGCTCGATCACCAATCATTGGTTATGTCTCTGGTAATTAACTAATGTTCTTCTCTACGCAAATTACGCGCCGTTTCGTGCCCCCGTTCGATTCATCGCCCGCGCGCCGTTATTAACGCGATGCGCCGAGCGGCGAAGAAACGATCGGCCGAAGAGATACGAATGGGTGCCATCGATTCTGAACAGCGGTAATAACGTAATTAGAGTGCCAGCATGGCTGGCCGGCGGAGCCGCGCAGGGACCATCGAAGAAAATTCATGACACGGAAGAACTGTTGACTTGTGTCCGTAGGAAGCCTACGGAGGATTAATCATTGCTAGATGAATGGAGATAGGGGTAGCTTTAACGTAGTCAATTTGTGATGCAAATGGGTACAGCCGTTTTAAAAATGCTTCGTTCACTCTTATTAAGTCATGTCTGCTTTGACAGATTAACTTTACTGTTTCTGCAGCGGGCTATACCGGCTACATCTGTAGTGGATTATCCTTGATACTCCTTAATTCAGTTACACCAGGTTATCTTCCATATCGCCTGCGTGTGCCAGCGATACTTTCGTCGATTGTTGTAGTAAGGTATCTTCGATGTGCCCTACATCTGTTCTGCGGCCGACCGCCATTCCTATCAGCTCTAAATCATTTCCGACATCTGCATTCGCCGTGGTGGCACGTCACAGTGTACACGGTGACACCGTGGCATACCCCCCGATATTTACCTTCTCTCTTACAACGGGTTATCTTCCGTATCTCTTCTATTTAGCCCAATAAATCATCCCTAATACCTGTTACAGTAACTTACCTCAAATATTTCCTGTATCTTCCAGCAGTACGTTATCTCCACACTCCCCTTGCGCACGCTCCAGCACATAATCCTCCATAATTCCCAAGTGCTATAACGCAGTATCTCCTATTCCCTACACCCACTACGCTTAAGACGTAGGTACTTGTTCGTTATACCTGCTATAACGCGATCTCGTGTCGTCTACAGCTGGCAGCTTTGATGTCTGGCTCATGCTTGCGCGCGGGTTATACAGATTCAAATGCAAAGTAAACGACCTAGAGGGGCGGGGGCATCGCATAATGGATGTCTATACGTGAAGGCGTTTCAGATATTCAAACGTACCAAGTAGATCTACATCCAAAGTAAACTACTGCCGGTAGGGATGAAGTTACGCCGTTACGCGGTGCCAAACAGGGGAGTAGACTAACACAGCGTAAAATGGGGGTTGTTTTCATCATCTGCGTCTCAGGAATCCATCACAGATCCCTCCCTCTGTTCGTCAATCCGCCGTGTCGAAGCGTCTTGGACGAAGTTTAGAAGCTCGCGCAGCATCCCTCGCGGGGCTCGCTGTCGCCGATGCGAATTATTAAAGCTGCGATTAGGATTGCCCAGTAGCCGGGAGGATTTTAATCTGTCTGACGGCTCGGCGCCCTCCAGGAGCGGCGTTCATTTGCATCCCACGCCGTCCACGCCGTCCACGGTGCACCGTTAATAATTATCACGATCCAGCCGCGAAACGGCATACATACTTCCCAGGTTGCGTAAAAGCGGCGTCAACGATAACATCGAACGAGTGCGTGCCCCTCGGGAACCCTCTTGCCCTGCACGCGCGTGCGTCACGCGCGCAGCTCCCCCCCTCTACGGTATGCACAGGGACGACGCCGGTGCCCGCGTCGACATCGTCGTCGCCGTTGCACGCACACTGACCTTCGCCAATGACGCCGCAAGGGCTCTTCAGGGCTACTCATGGAAATTACGTCGTTTTCAATTAAATTCGAGGGCGAATCATCGTGATAACAGGCGTCATTCGTGCGCAGGTTCTTCTGCACCGTGTCGTTAATAGGGTTATTAGAGGGTTCGTTTCGTTGCCGGGATGCGCCGGTGGGATAAGCTTTTTCCGGCTTTCGAGCTATCTCGCATCCCGATCGATGCCAAGGGCGTTTATACGCACGGCATTAAGGGATGGCGGCGGAATTAGTCACCGAAGAATTGTGTAATATCAGCGTGACGGATCTCGCATGGATAATTGTTGGGGCACACTAACATTTCCATGATTCTCTCGCAGCACGGCGGCTCGGAATGTTCTAGGGCGATGCGAATGCGCAGAGACCCGGCAACGCCGAGAACGTTACGCTGGAAATAAAGTGTGTTACGAGTGACTACGGTCGGGATCGAAGCTGTAACAATTTCCAGAGGAATGTCTGTTTCAAGGCCGGCCGCGCGAGCCGCAGGGGTGGAATCATATCGTTTGCAATGTAACGTACACACACGCGGGATCGTGTCGCATATTTTCGACGGTTCAGCCGCGGCTCGTTCTATTTTTACGTGTCTCTCGTATTCGCTTTTAATCGCACGAAAGGGCTCCGCAGGGCTCCACGGTGGTAATCGCGCACGTCAGCCAGTGGACGCCGCTTAATGAAAGCAAATAAAGTAGCCTCGGAATAAATTCGCGAGGGTCCAAGCGAACGAGAGGAGAGAGAGAGAGAGAGAGAGAGGGAGAGAGGAAACCGCTGAAAACGTTGATGTATATATTGACCCGTTGAACGGTAACGCAGCGGAGGGGGCCTGTATATTGGACACTCTCGGGAATTAGGTTTCGCGGTTTCAATTAGGATCGCGGACGAGTTATCGCGATAACAGAGAGCGAAAGGTGGGTCCCAAAAAGGGGGGAGGGACAAGGACCATTGCCAAGCTTATTCAACCCCCTCTGGTAGATATTGCGCGAGGGGCACGAGGCGATTTTATTTTGATCGAACTGATGCGGAATTCCAGTCGATGCGCGACGATGCTCGAAGCCTCGAAGCGTTCGCTCGCTGATTCGCGGAACTGGTAAACGATTTTTCGCTGAACGTCATTGTTGATATTCGGCGAGTTTGTCGATACCATTGTGCCGAGAGAAACATGAGAAACTCTTTTCGAATTTATTTCGTATTTCACCGCAGCGGATCGTTTTTAATATTCCACGTGTCTACTGTACGTTGCGCCTGATCTCTTTTACGTTGAGGAAGAAAATTGCTTCATAAGATACCCCTTCAGACCGCCAGCGTTTTCGAGGGTTCGCCCAAAAGGAGGCCGGTCTACTTCGTTATCGAAGGGCGGCTGGCAGCGGTCGTTCCACGCCACCCTCGAAATATGTGCCAATTACGCGTATGCCACGGCGAAGTACGTCGAAACACGCGTCCCGTTATTATCCCCGTGTACTTACGTGTCCTAGGCGTGCACGACAAAATAGCACCCGGATAACGGAATGATCCATTAACCGTAGAAGAAGGTAATATGCCATTAACACGCGCGAAAGGGCGTGCTGACCTATCCCACTGTCGGTGGCCGTAAGCTCGAAAGGGGAAAAGGTGATGGAGACGGGGGCGAGCCACCCTTTCTGGCCGCCGTGGCACAGTTAATTACCGGGGTTGTATGATTTCTTCGGAAGGTGCTCGAAGAATACCGTCTGAGTGAATTTACGGTGTCTTTGAAAATTCCCACCAGCGTTACTTCTTTTATTCTCGTCACGATAGTACTTGCAGCGGAATTGTAACGTTCTTTAGAATTCTTCTCGTTAGAATTTCAATAAAAGGTTCTCGCGACTCGGGGCAAGTGGAGTAAGGATAATTGAGGGAGGAAGAGGGGAGTCCCGACGTCTCTGTATTACTTGAAGCGACGCAGTCGATGATCCAGCGGGGTCGCGATATTTTGAAACGAAATTCCAGCGGGAATCTCATCTAGAAACGCCTACATAAGAGCCCGGAAAAATGCAGACGGTCTGGCTGGCACCGTTGATGCAGTTTCGGTGCAGCAACCGCGAGAAATATAAAATCCTTCCCCGCGACGACTTTGAATCGCGGAATTATTCAAAGTGTTTCTCACGCGGTTTCGGAGGCGTCCGCCGTTTCCTTCTATCCGCCGGCGACCTCCTCCTCGTCCTCTTTACTCTCTCTTGTTCCTCCATCACGGCCGGGGCAGTTCCTGTTTCAAGCCATTTGCAAATGAACTTTCCATAAAATTTTATCACGCGAGCGAGATAAAGGAGAACGGTGACGTTTCCCCTTAATTTATACGGCGCTGTTGGCCCCGCGATTTTTCCCGAACCTTAGCGAAGATTACGCCCGGGCACGGAGAGTGTACCTACGCGAGTGCACCGCGATAATATTGCAATTAGGAGCGCAATCAAAGGGTTGTCGTCGATGGAGCGTCGAATTTGCATTTAAAGGGGGTGAGCGTTTAACGCTGGCCCATTCGGCCAGTGGAGATGAAATTTCATGCCCCTTTTATTGCGTCTGCTCGCATCGCACCGTCTACTTTCCTCCTTACGTTGTCGCTCGTGCAATTTTATCGCCCGGGGGATGATAAAGTCTGATCCGCCGTTGAAAGAGTTTCCGCGAGGGAATGGTGAAGTTTCTTGGGATAGGTCAGAACCGGGATGCATCTTTTTACTCTCTGAAACTTGCGTTTATTACGGCAGAAATAATAGTCTCGTTGGTTTAACAAGCAACTGCAGCTACAACAACCCCATAAAGTTCGCGTATTTTACTGGACCAAAGTCTTTTATAAACCGCCAACACCGCCAGGCAAAGTATTATAATTAGAACGGACTATTTGCTTCACTCTTCGCCAACTCTTCTGAGATCGAACACAGCCGAACGTGGATGCGCAAAGGGTGCAGCTACGTCAGAAATAATTGAAGTTACTCGTGGATGTTGAAGCGCGATGGCTCGTTCCCTTCCAAGTTATTTTCTTAGGAGATGCTCCTTCCTCTTCACGGGTCCGTCCGCGGACGGCAAGTATATCAGTTTAATTTCCCAGAGGAAGAGGAAGCGTGTCTTAACGTTACCAGCGGAATACCTGGATCATACGTACGTCACGACGGTTCCTCGGCTCTCGCCGGGCCGCCGACAGGGCACACGTGCAGCTGGGCCGAAAACTTTTATGAGTTTTAATCAGACGAACGAGCGGCCGAGCGCCCTGGTACGAGTTCATTTGCGCTAATGAAATCAGTGTTATCTCCTCGACTGCCGTGTCTCATATTGCGCCAACTGCTGTTCTACGCGGGGCCGTATTGTAAAGCGTGATGGCCGGACGCCAGCACGACGAAGTGGTCGTAAGTCGGCGAAGGGAACAGGAAGCATTGGCGTTTTCCGTCCACGTGCGTACTTCTTGCACGTGCAATGGTGCGTGCGTTGCTTGCATTTCGTTTGGCCGTATTACTCCGCTATTACGTAACCGGTGCACCCCCAGGGCCTGGGGCATGCCTCAAAGGGTGTGAATCCTTGGAGCACGATGCCTTAGAACGGGTTGTAGTTACGAAAGCCTCGTCTAAGCTTAATTAATGTGGTACCAGGGATGCTAAATAGACGCGATTGTTAGAGCGAGTGGCACTTTTGGACTTATGCTACAGATACCAGAGCATTTAAAGTATCTGGGGAATGTTAGGATACTAAGATTGCATCCTCAGTGATCCGTGAATCTGTTTAATCAACAACCGTTTTTATTGAAATGACGTTCGCCACTCACTACTCAGACTCCATAAAGATCTCCGCAAGCATGTTGCGCGATTTGCAATTGTCATCACGTCGTCGATTACCCGCCAGCCGATTATCCGCTCGTCGAACGACCGTTGAAAGTGTTCCTAGCGCGAAACAACGTCGTTGCCAATGAACCGATATTGTCGCCCCGATCGTAGGGATATCTATTTTCCAATGCTAACAAGGCGCACATGGTGTACTTTGCCCCACTTTGTCCTGGCGCAGCGACAAAGGGCCATAATGTTCGTAATTACATCGGGATAACGACTCGCCCCGGTCGTTTGCATAATATTAGTCCATCGGCGACACCTGGAACGCGGAACGACGCCGCGCGCCGATTCCAGACGATAATTCCGCGACTATTACCTTTGCAAATTGTTACCCCCGACTGTGGGGATGGCTATTTTTGCAGAGGGTTGGCCAAGGCAGAGGAGTAATGGAGCCCGCTTTACGCCCGGTATGATTCCCGTATGCGCGTCCCCGCTATCTGCAATGCCGTCCCAGTATTTTTAGAGTAAATATCGCCCGCCCGCTGTCTAGCGCGGAGATAGTCACCGGCAAGTATTTTCCGTCGTCCGTAAAAAGAAATTGGAGAAACCGCGGCTCCTCTATTGAGCCGCTGGATATTATTGTTCGTCGTACGGCCGTCTCTCGTCGCGGGAGAGGGTCTAGATAAATCTTGCCGTCTCGCGAGCGCGTTTCGACCGTCCACCCTCGAGAAAGAATTCCCGTTTCGGGGCGCGCGAGGAGGGAACGCCACCCGCGGAAACAGTCGTGCTCGTAAAAGCGATTGCAGCGGAGAGAATCGTCCTATGTGCACGTCTGACTGGTGGACGAGCTGGATGATTAATTAAAGAAGAGCCAATGCACTTACGCTGTCAAAGTTACAGCGAATACTATCTCCGCTGACTTTTTATAGCCGAGAATAATATCAGTGGCACACGTAGAAAGTATCCTACTCCTCAAAAATGCCTGAACTTGGAGTGCACTCATTTCTCAAAGAATTCTTTAAGGTACGCGGACGTTGAACTATTTCTCGTTGAAACTGTGTCCTGACAGTTTGTCTAAATTACGTCACACTGCATATTAGTCATTCCCCTGGATACGCGTCCAGTTCGACCCGAGTTGCTCGCGAACGGGCCTCGAAAATCACGAAAGCTCGTATCGGGTTGTTTAATCGGGGATCGTGTACTCGCCAGTTGGAACAGAGGAGAGCAATTTTATATGCGGCCAGGCCAGCCGGATGGTATCGCCACGACGTCGTATATAAGCAACGCATTATCGTGATGGCGGGACAGTGAATTAACGGCCAGGCGATTTCCAGGCATTATATTGCGTCTAGCTGACAAATGGAGACGCCGTTATATCTCGTGGCACGTGTTGGTAGGTAATCAAGCGAAGTACCTGCCGGTACGGCGAATATTTTAAGGTCAGATTTTACTATTTTCTACCCCGCGCGCCTACGTGTACGGCAGGGCTCGGATGGCGTGCGACGAGGTATTATCGTATCCGTTTTCGTTCGTCGTTCACCATCGTTGCCCCGTGGTTCCAGACGACGTTTCAGGCCTTCCGCCTGCGGAATTCCCTTTCGTCGAAACGGCTGAGTTACTGGGAAACCTCTCCAGTAAGATATCATTATTCCCCGCCACGACAAAAGATTTTATTACCGTTACCCAACTATTACCCTCGCCCCGGAGATCTTAATTACTTGCTCGTCGAATGTCCACGAGTGTCGATCGCACGACTCCGATTCTTCCCCCAATTCTTCCTGCAGCCTCAGACGCCTCTCTGGCTAATTAAAACTGTATTCAATCCTTTAGACTTGGTATAGCGAGCAGTCAAGTGGATGTTCCTCGGAATTAGTTCACGTCGACTAATAATCTCTCGCGTATAATCTGCGCGTTTCATCAGGGCGTTTTGTCGGAGCAGGGGGCAATTAGCTGCCAGACCGGTGTTAATAAACGCGGCGTAGAATTTTCCTGACGTGTTTGGACTTTTAGCCGGTGATTAGCATCGAATTTCCCGTGGAAAGCGTTTCAAATTAAGCGCCGCCGCACCTGAGCTTGCTCCTCCGTGTCTCGAGAGCATTGTCGTCGTGTGTGCACGGAGAAAGAGCCTCTCTCATATTTCACTGTCGCTTCGGGCTGCGATGTTACGCTCGGAGGAGCATTAGAGGATATTATATCATATGCACGAAGAGCATTCGGGATAAATAGCACGATAATTTATGTTGAAAGTTGACCATCAGCTTCACTCTTAACTTTCTCCTAACGTATTTGGACCAGCTACAAAGAGACCTTTCGGATCATCCTACGGTAAAATAGGCTGAGGGTGAACGTAGGTGGTGGTTTAACGACAAAAAAAGGAACGGAAGAAAAAGGAACGCAGAGAATTAGACGAGGATATTTACAAACGTCCTAAGAAATGCTCCACTTTTCCGCATGGTTGTTCCTTTTGTGCCAGCTGTAATTTCATTTCCTTTCGAAACAGGCTAATCGTCGTATGTCTCATCGTTCTATCGAACACACTCGAGATCCCCGCCTCCGAAACAGTCTAGCAAAATCCGGTACACGGGGAGGATCACCGTGCACAGTTTTTCAACGAATTAAAGAACCTACCCCTCCGGCTGCGGTTTTCCCGCATAATGGGCCGAGTGAAAAAAAAAGAAAGATCCTGGTAATAATAGTACGCGACGGGACACGTTGCTCTAGCCCGCGTCTATTCAACCTGTAATTCGCGTTTTGCGGTCACCATTGTGATCTGCAATGGTAACCCTTCGCACATCCTGCCTATTGTCGCGAAAACGCCCGTCCCTCCTCTCCACCCCCTACCCTCGCCTCTATTCTGCGCCTTTCCTTCTATCTCTACCTTGCTTCGCTTTTCTCCTCTATTTCCCTTCATCCTTACTTCAGCTTTTGTTTCTAATACTATTCCACTTCCCATGTGTACCTTTTTTAGCCATTTCTCTGCCAATTTCTTACACTTCTTGGTTCTGTGTTTTACTTTATCTTCTCGTCTTACCTTCTGCTCTATATCTCTACCTTTTCCTATTATCGCATTTCTATTTCACATTTGCTATTCTCGAATTTTAACGTAAATTCTTAGACTTTTTAATTTTCTGTGGATGTCAGTTTCTCTTCTAGCCTCTCTGTTGGAGTCCTCCCTCTTTCCACGTCTAGCCCTATCCTTCACATTCCGTACTCGACGGTGTCCCGCGTTCGATTCGAACCGGAAGCGTGTAAGTGCATAATGCCAAACGGGGCGCGTGTGCGTGCATATTGCGCGGTTTGCAGATCGTGCGAAAATCGTTGCGCTGCTGGTTAGGCGAAGCTTTCCTCTAATAAGCGAGTCACAGGTCGACGTTTTGACAGAGTCGAGGCGGCTTCCGTGTTGGGGTGACATTATCACGTGTGTCAAATGACATGGTTCGTATTGACACGCTGTTATTCCCGTTTTATTAAGTCGATTGTGTGGACCTCCTCCCCTGTGACGTTACCCTATTAGTAGGGGGTCTAAGTTAAACCGTTAGGATTTCGGATTTTAGCGGGAAAACTTTGTAGATCATCTTACCGATTCAAGGAAACAACATTTCTCGAAAGCAGTGACTCTTCTCCCCTTGGTAAACCGCAACTTCTGCGGCGTTGCGGAAAGAGGAAATCGCTTAAATGGTGGTTACGCTAGGTCAGTTACCCGGACGGAAGAAATTGGGTCAAGACAGAGTAGCAGCACCCAGGGGACGGTTTTGTGTGATGCATGAGGCGACATATGGCCGCTGTTCGAATCCACATTGTTGCGCACAAGTGTTTTCAGCCACTCTGAGAAGAAAGGTTCGCCTTTACGGTTACGGCGGTAAACGCAACGTACCCTTTGCAACTGTCACTTTGACAAACCGAGGTTGCATTAGATTTATTCCTTAATTCAGTTTATGTCGTAATTAGAATTGCGGGTTCTAAATGGACGTATTGAAAAGTATAATAATTTTATGCTAATAGAATATGGCGTTTAATTTTAAATTGTGAGTGAACAATAGGGAAAAACGAACGACAAGAATGGAATGTTTGCCGTTGTATTTCTTTAGCCGTGCAATCGCATCTAAATACATTTAGGACGTTTAATCTTAATCCATTGATACCCTGATACATGTGACCATTATTTACGAATGAATCCCGCAAGTGTGTCGGTACACAATTTTCTTTTATCAGATTAATCGGCGGGCCGGAATCTGTTATGGAGCTAATACAGTAATCAGACATATAATAATATCGATCGATCGCGACTGAGGCAACCGATTCGGTATATATTCAACGTCACGGAAGGAAGTAAAGGAAACGTTTGCTTTCTCGTTCATATGCCCCGCCCCTTCCTGTTCCCGTATTAATTTTTGATTGTAGGTTTGAACAGCAAATTCCCCTGTATGGCGGTAAATACTTCCTCGTTTCCGTTCCCTCGAGTCTAACCGATCTTACTTTCCCATATTCGGTGTAATTCACCTTTCAACTTCGTTCACGAAATTATTTGAAATTCCTTCGTCGGAATCGCAGTAATGAAGCGCGGTCGTTAAGCGGTCCGAGTTAAATTAAGCGGTGATTCACTGTTGCATTATACTATGCGTGTACACGTTTCGATTAGATTATGCTGCGTCTCTGTGACGTTACGCAGAACGCGATTGAGTTGCAAATATTGTATATCAGGGGGCCGTTAACTATTTGTCTTTCTCTGTTACGCGATACCCTACTTAATCCCCCACTTCGTCGAATTTCAAGCAGTGGATGGGAAATTTCACTTTCGTTCGATCAGGCACAGAATCACATCGAAGGATAATCGATTGAGAAACGAAATTCTCCGTAGCGTATCAAGCAGGAGATATCACGGTGCAAAACGATATCAATTCAACGACCATCAGCTTATCATTATTGCTCCCATGGAACTTCCCCGGAACATAATCCCCGTTCATGCTGCATCGATACCTCTATATGTACATTCCATGAAAGGGAAAATTCCACAACGTTCGAATCACCCTCGTAAAGCCACTCACGAGAGAGCACCCGAAAAGACAGACCAACCACCTAACAGTACCACGTGTCCACCCAGAGTTCGCTACAAATCGACCCATGAATAACCCTCAAAGACAGCGCGGTAGGGTGGCCAGCGCGTTAAAGTTGAAATTCGAGGCTGCGGTCGAAATTGCAGCGGTGCATCGGCACGACGTCGACGACGTGAATGAGAAGGGCGCCTCGAGGCAGCCCAGGGAGGGTGCAGAGACTCTGGCGACTCTGCTGCACTGCAACAGGCCGGGGAACGTTATAGGCCGTCCCTAGAGTGCAACTATGCCTTTGGCTTTGATGTTAGCCCACCCCGGCCCTCCCACGATCCCGTCACGTGAGCCCGCCGTTATATGGCAACTAATAGGTGAGGCCCGAAACACAGAGAAGCGGCGCATTATCAGGAAGGGGAATGCGAACGGGCGGCGGTAACGCGAATCGAAGGCTGACCGCCAGGAGGTACCTACGAACTAGTACCTATATATGTATATCCGGGGTTAACGGAGAGAGCGGGATCGACAGGATCCGGATGCTCCGTGTGGATGCCTTACGGCTACGAGGGCCCACGTATCCACCGATTCGGCATATCGTGAAATGCAATTACCGTGGCGGATTGAGCTGGCTCGAATTACTGGCCGTCCGTGACGAGGAGTCGCATTAGAGATTGCTGGAGCTACTGAGCCACCGGTGGCGATCGCGATTATTTCGTCGGTTTTTCGAAATTTTGTGGGATGTACAGTGAGCCAGAACATACTTTTGGAATTCCATAGTTTCTAGCTGGGGTAGTGGTGTTTTCTCGACTGGTGATTGGGTACTTTTGGGTGTCTTTCTAAAAAGAGGGAAAGGTGAAGAAGTTCCTATGTATTTATCGATTCTCATTGGAACTATTTTGTAACCGATTTTAATTGTATCTGGTGTCTCGTGAGAGAAAAAGCAGTTATAGGGTAGGAAGTGGTGTTGGAAAATGTGATTTTGCTGTGTCCACAGAGGGACCATTCTATTTTATCGATACATTTCACCGTGGATGCCTCCTTACCTCGATTTATCTCCAGAATATCCACGTTGACGTCCACGCGTACGTAATTTTGGATTTAGTGTTCGCGCCGGGGATATTCGAGTTTGAGGATCGAGGAGCTTGGCGAGATACCGCCACGGCCGTGCGCCGTGATTTGTGGACGTCAATACGGGGGTTACGCGTGACGTATCTCACCGATCATAATTACATCCTGTTACTAGAGATCCCGGCCTCCTTCCTCGTCCACCTCCACGGGCGACGTCGCCCTTCGTACGCTTCCTCCACCCTCGGTGACGTCCTCTGAGGCCCTCCTGATTTACCGACTTCCTCTTGGCTTTCGCCTAATGACTCAATCGCCTGTCTCGGCCTGCTCGATCGTCACGAGCTTCGACTTTTTACCTTCTGCTTCGTCGTTAGACGGTACCCACTCGACATTCTGCCAAGACGATTATTTCCTGGGGAGCTTGCACACTATAATGCAATTATCTTCCTTTCACTGCCGTTCAGCAGACAAAGCTAGATTCAATTCATTCGATACCTTCAGGGTTTCTTCCCTTAATTCAACGGTACCTTATACAACGATTTTCACTGTTGCTTTGCAAGATCAAGGGGATCATAGCAGGTTGATTCAATCTGCACGCCCCAGCTTAGAACCAAGCTGAACTGTTTTACGAGTCCTTTTCATCTCTCTATATAAACCTAGGTACTCACATTAGCTACGTCTAATTACCGTCGTATTTGTTCAGTGCTTAAACTGTTTATCCTGCAAACAAGCAACTAATCGACGTCGCTGGATTCCAAACGGATGGAGAGGGGTGCAAAAGAGGGACAGCAGCGAGACAATGGAACGGGATAGGTATTCCCTTCGGGTGGTTGGATCGCGTTCACCGTCAGTAGAGTTGAAGTTTTACGATCAACATTTTACTCAGCCAACGCGAGGCACGCCTCGAGTTTCATGCCTTCTTCTCCCATCGTTCCTCTCCTCCGTTTAATACCTGAAACGTAGCCACTAAATCACGAGTGGACCAGTAAACCTCGCTGAAGTTGAGGCGTGGCTATTAGTATAAATACGGTTATAATGCAGAGGTTGGGGTTGGAAAGGGTATAAACAGCCACTAAATCAAGGACCCTCGACCCTCCTGAAGGGGTACGACGCAACCCGAAACCAGGACGAACGTTTCGGAACATGGATCGGCTGCTAATAAGGTGCATCAACGAGAGCTGTCTGTCTGATTTACTTCATCGGCGAAGACTCGTGCTCGCGGCAACAACGTTACGAATAGCTTCGGTAGAATCAGAAACAGACGCGATTCGCATGTCGCTTCCTCGAACAAATCATTGGCCACCCCTCTGCGCATCGTCGACCTCAAGCACGTAAAGAAAGGGGGAACGAAAGGAAAGGTAGCCGCTCTAGCCGTTCGACAAGCTGAACTCCATGCGCGTCTTTCACGATCGTCGAATTAATCCGCCATTAATATCCGGGCTGGGCACGAAAGAGCCGGTCGAGTGTGTAAACCTTCTCTAAACAAGCGTCCGCGTAACAAATGGCAGTCGGTTCACGTTCACGTCCGCGCCGCTCGTAATGCCGCGGCCATGTATGCATACGACCGGGAGAGGGTGATTAATGCCGAACTGGAGGGTCAAGATCCTCCTCGATTAATCAAATTAAGGGTGGATGTGCGAGATAAAACTCGCGCCCGTGGAAAAGTCCAGGCGAGCGCTGGACGCGTTTGAACGGCGGCGTCGCCTGGTTCCTGGGCGACCGTTGAAAGCTCCCCGGTGAAAAATGACGGGCATGACTTATCTGTATCGAGGACTCCTCCGTCGCTCGGACATCTCTGGAAAGAGGCGTGACCGACGTGGGGTCTGTTCTCTGGTCAGGTTTCTGGACAAACGGAGAGATAGACTGTGAGTAATGACCGAGTAGAATTTCGCCAGGTTTAAGCCGCTGCTCGCGGGATAGGCGAGGTTCCGCCTCGTTCCTGTGAATCTAAGATCAACCTCGACCGGAGCATTCGTGAGAGGAATCTGTGGAGTCTAATCTTTGGAAATCGCTCGTCGTGAGAGGACAGACCAGTCGAGTTGTCAAGTCGCTTCAGCGAAGCGGAACACGTTGGAGGGAACTCGTGTCTGCGAGGATAGAATGTAAATGAGTAATTGTCCCGGTAGATTAGCGACACCGACGTCCGTTGAAGGGCCCGGCTTGTCTGCTAAAAAACGACAGCGCATGACTTATCTGTATCGAGGACTCCGCAGCACGTTGTTGCGCGGAGAGGCGTGACAACTGTAATCCCGATTCGTTCGAGACACTTGAATGGGAACGAAACTGGACACTGGTCAGCCACGGGAGTGAAGGGTGCAGTCGTGCACGGATGAAGATCCTTCGGTGCCCGTCATCGTTTGAAGGCTACGAGCGAACGGGAGCTGGTGATCGAAGATTAATGGCGACTCACGAGCCGTGGCGATCCGCTGCGCCGTGTATCTCGCTGCTGATGAGCGCGATAGCGAGCAGTTTGCTTCTTTCATAGGGAACGACGGAATTATGTAACTCTCGTCGTCAGATTTCATCTCGGCAGACACATCTTGGAAGTCTCTGATCTCTCGTGGAGAAATACAATCGAGGAGTTGAAATGATAAACGATGTATGGTAGCTGTCAAAGAAATGGAAAATTATATTCTTAGTGAGACAAAGAATTAAATTCCGTGCTGAATACGGTGGTAAATTCTGTAAGCGCTCGGATAATTTACTTGGGGTTTTAGGACTGTCGTAAGATAGAGGTGAGATCACATTTTCACTTCTACCGCTCACATCCTCCTCAATTTACATACCATGAGTAGCTCGAATTTTTCCGAAGCAATTACCGCGGCGAACAAAGGACCGAATCGCCGCGATGTCACGTTCACCTCAGTATCCCCTTGACGAGTATTCACTGAGACACGGGCTGCACGAATACCCACCAGCGTACAATTCGAGGGCTACCTTCATCAAGCCCACGGTCCATCCTCTGAAAATTCTGCGCAACGATCGACGCAACGATCCCTCGTGCGAGATCAGGTTCTGCGGACGATCAGTTAAGTCCTCTGTACGCGTAACGAGTTCATATCTTGCGCATCGTTTGCCTCGAACAGAAGGGAAGGAAACCTCGAGCCCCTGGAGGGATCGCCGAGATGGTTCTGCACACCTGACAGATTGAAACGATGCTGGGAACTGCGAGAGGAGGGAGAGGGTTCTGGATGGACACGCGAAAAGGTCTGTGTTAGGTCTGGGGAACATGGCGAACGAATCGAGGCACAAAAGACTGCCATGGAAGCGAGATAAGCAGGAGTTAAGTAGAACGATAGAAATTTCGTGGCACCGGCGTCGGAGACTCGGCTGGTGGAGGGACACGGAAGCGGAGAGAGAAATAAAGAGATGCCGAGAGATACGGACGGGGCGGCGGGGAGGGCTGCATTCGCAAACACATCGCGAATTTCAAAAGGCACTCGACTGTGCGATCTGTCCCCGGCATAAGCGACGGGGCCCTTTGACGACGTATGCAAATACAGATCGAGCATGATAAATTGCTCTTGTCAAGACACCCGGTATTTCGCACGAGCCCATAGAAACCCGTTTCCACGGGGAACGGATTCCGCATATAATTTCGCCGACGACGGTTGAGGAGGAGAGCGCGCCCTCAGCTTCCCGCTCGGGAACGGACGAAACTTTGGCGAGACGAATGTGTTTCTCTTCTCGAGGACGCGTTATCACCGCCACCGACCGCGGATCTTGATGGGATCGTCGCGACGCGCCCGTCCACGATTTATGCTCGCGTCGATTGAATGTTAAGCCCCGGAACGGTGCTCCTTTCTTGGGGGGATTTTGAGAGGGAACGATCAGGTCGAGTGAAACGCTTCATCTCCCGTTTCACTCCCATTGGAATGTCTGTAGGCAGGAGCCGCTGAGATTGCTTTCAATTTTAACCTGTTCATTGGGTGAGGTTTGCTAACTTGGAAAGCTTAATAACGTCAAACGAGTTGATTGGCCTTTCTCATCTCGTTAATTACAAGATAACTGTTTACATCTCCAACGACACCCAATGCTCGCGATCTCTGACAGCATTGAAACACTTAACGTTCATCCAAAGTCGTTAGAATCGCGGGGACTGATCTGTCGAGCTCGTTCGTCAGACCAGGGTACCGGAAACTAGTTCGAATCTCGTCGTAACGACGGCGAAACCATTGGGAGGAAGATTTATGTCGCGTTTAACACTGCTGCGCCTTTTGTCCAGCCAGTGGCAACATCACGCCTTCACGACTCTGAGAGGGGCCCACATCTATCTCTCTGTCATATCGCGTTAATACGGGATCTCCACTGGTCGAGGACGTTTAACCGTGCCTGCTCCACGATTTCGTGGCTAAATCGTCTCATTAACGGGTCTCGTGGGGGGTCCCGGCTCATTTGCATCACACTCGTCTTGGAACCGGTCCAGCTGCACCGTATTAACCCACTGAGACTGTTTCTACAACAGACTATTTATCCGTCCGATCGTGAAAAATGTCAGTAGACATCCTGGGAATAGTCTGCGCGTCGCTTTGTGTTCTGGTAGCTTTCGGGTGATTTGTGTCTTTGATATTGTAATTCTCTGGATACTATTCTTTGCATGTACAGAAGAAAAGGAGATTCTTGTATGCTTGGCACTGTGTTTCGTAATTGTACACAATTTGGGGGATTTCTAGTAGACTAAGTAGATTGATTATCTCGAAATTCATTACTTCAGATTATTGTTTAAAATTTCATGGGTTTTTACAAGAGTTGCGAGGCTTCAGATTTATCGCATAGAATTTTTTAAAAAATTTCTTCCTCTGTGGATAATGGAAATCATTACGATTCCTCGTAGCTTCTTGTCTCGAGCACTCGGCGCTATCCGGCGCACTTAATCGCAGCGAAACACGGTTCCGGTACACGGTCCAGAGTCCAATTCCCCTTAATTTCCACGGAGCAGACGTGATGCATTGATTTTCCCGACTTTCCAATTTAATCAGTGGCCGCCGGTACAACTCCGTGCAGCAGCGCGCGGCTACTGCAACGGAACCGGACCCCGAATTCCTGATGGAAATGTAAATGTCATCAGTTCGCGTGTGTCCAGTTTGAAATTAGAGAAACACGTCGTGCTCCGTGCACCTGGAAAACTTCAGCTTCCTATTTCCCTTTAGACGTTTCTCTCCTTTGTACCGCGGGGCTGCACAAATCCCAGGTAAATTCTGTCTTTGCAGATTCGTTGATGAAAACTTGTCATTGGGTACTAGTTTCAGATATTTTCAGATCCTCTACCTATCTTAATCGTAATCGTATTGAATTTCAAATCCCAGAGTTGTATTCACTAATTGCAAGTAACGCTTCCCTGTCTCGACTCTTTGGCTATGGAACACTTGCTAGGATTTCCTACGATTGAATACGTCTAATTAGCAATTCACTGTTAGCTCTATGACCAAACGTAGAATGTGTTCTGTCTTCTACGAAGCGATCGCCCGGAAATTCAAGCTGTAGTAGTGGAGCCTCGATTCAGTGGAAACCGAGCACTCAAGATTGGCTTCGCGGAAACACGATCCTGCACGGCAGACGATCCCCGCCTGTTAACAGTCTAATTAAGATAGTAACCTGCTACTGCTGATAACGACACCGCGAACGTGTCGGCGCGAAACTTGCGTTAGAAACAATTTCGACGGTTGAAACGCGACACCGAAAACGGCGTTTTCGTGTGCAGTTAAATGTTACAGGCCCTCGTCTGGGATTCCTTTCGGAAAGTGATACCAACGTTTCGCTAGGATCGCAGCTAGTTTCATTAGGGACCTGAAGCCACCTCCGTTTATCCCTCAGCACTCGAGGGATCTCGCAATATCCTCGACGTGGATGCCTTTCAACTCATCAAAGTATTCCAGACTCTCATAGTTCCTCCCATTTTCGAACACCTCTTCGTATCCCAAAGAATTCAACCGAGGCACAGCAAAATCGCGAAACGGCAACACCGTGGAATCCTAGTGTCACGAAACGTTTCCCTGAATTCTGTTTTCCCTCGATTTTAAATGCATCTGCCCGCAGTTTTCCGTGCGAGGAACACGTCGGAACGACGTCGTCACCGGGGCGCGCTCTCGTCGACGATTTCCCGCGGAAGATCGAGTTATTCATGCTCTGGTGAGGCGAGGGAACGTCATTACTGGGATGCCCGCCCCTAAACGAACTCCCCCGCGGTGTCCCCGGTGTCGTTCTTCCTTTTCACCTGACAAATCGGCTGAATCTGAGCGGCGAGTATCTCGAAGACGAAACTTATAGTGTATAACGACGTTTTCCAGCGGGGAGCTCGGGTGAAAAGGCAGCGACGTTGGATAAAAAGGAGGAAAAGCAGCGGTAGGGTGGCGGTGAATGGGGACCCCTCTGCGTCGAGGGTTTCAGCGGGGATCGCGAGCACCGGGGCGGGCGTTTAGCTCTGTTGCGGATAGAGGGATGCCCGTTCAATCTTTTCTAATCGCTCTCTCGTGCGCGAGAGGTCGAGAGGATCCCACGCGGCGTGTTGTTGCAGGTGGTCAGATTTCGGGCTGTTTGCATGAGATTTCGGGGATAATGTGGCGTAGGAGAGGGACCGTTTCGAGTGCACACGAGTCGAAGCGGGGTGTCGTTAATAAACGCGATAAAGGTGTCGGTGGGGAACAGAGGGGCGGAGAAGTGGAGGTTAATTGGGACGATGGGAGGTAATGAAGGGTGCGCGATTACAGGGGTGGATCGAAGGTGTTTGCCAGTAGCAATTAAAGCACAACACGTAGAAATATTCGCGATCTTCATCGTTCAAAATCACCGAGCAATCAGCCCCTACTATCACCGTAATTCGCGCAGCTCTGCCCGACAGAGGTACGCAGAGCCTTTCTATATAGCCGCCGTCGAGTCGATTTCCTGTGCGCGTCCCGGCTCGCACAAAAGCGTATCCTCGTAAGAAAATTTATCGCTACGGCACGGCGTTTCCCGGTGAAAAGCAGCGAAGAAAGGGAGCACGAGGCAGGGGAGGTGAAAAAAGAGGAGGCCATCCCGTGAATAGACGCCGGTCGCCTTCTAAGGGGCCTTTGGCGAATCAATCTCTGAATTGGCTCTGCGTTAAGCCGACTGCAACTCGTCCCGATTTTCCAGCTTTGAAGGGAAATATCGAGCGTGGCGGGGAGGGCGGGCGGCCGCGATATCCGTGGAATACTTTGCTCGGTACGGTGAATGGAAAGTGGATCGGTAGGAATGCAATATACGCGGGTGGTAAGTGACTCGGTTCGAGGTTCACCCACAATCGCCAGGTATCGCACAATAAAGAGGCCCAGGTGGGATGTATGGGGGCGGTGTCCTTTGAGGCCGTCGTGAAAGCCAGGCTCGGCGACGGGATCCGTCATACGTCGCGCCGTATCTCGCGGAAAAAAGGCACGCTAATTGGGCTTTCGAGCATCGATCGCGGAACGGTGCAACGCTGGTTTCCGTCGAGCGGGTAGGTATTTCGCGGGCCGCATTAGCGACGAGATGGTGGCTGGGCACAATGGGCGCAACAAATGAACGCGACAAAGGGAATCGATACGGCAGAAGGATCGGGGCAAATTGGTTCGACAACAATGTGATTTATTGCTGCAACTAGTCGTTGCGAAATGATTGATATTGTATCTGGTTTTTGAGCGTCAGCGCGCGGGGTTTGCAGCGCGACGATTAAAAGCGATTGATGGCCGGGCGAATCCGCGGTTGTAAAGGACGTATTTTCGTCGTTGTTGAATGTTTTATACGGCGGGCGAATGGAGGGGGTTAGTTAGTGGATTGGTCGACTGAGTGTAATTGGGGGATGCGCTGAAAGAATGGGATTGAAAGTCTGTTTCGGATAACGTCGTTAGGTTATCGCGGAGAGGTGGCTATTGCCGTTAGAATTAACCGACGAACACGCTGCATGTCAATGTTCGCTGCGAGGGAATTTTCTGTCCAATTGTCACACCTTCCCCACGGGGGGTGTGATTTTATATTCCCTCCTTATGAAGCGCTCCCTCCGCAGCTCTCGGCCAATGATCTGGCGGGAAGAGAGCGCCCATTAGCGGTGGCTTCGACGTCATTAAAAAAAAAAGAAGGCGAAGAAATAAAGGAGAGTTCGTAGCTGCGAGATCCTTTTGCCCCCGACAAATGGATGGCTCGCGGTACACGCGTGTGCCCGCGCGGGAACGCGGGAACTTATCGTCTCGCGTGAATCCAGAGGTGAAAATTCCCGTGAAAGGCTCTTTGACGGCGTTGTGAACGCGTGAATGGGGGACCCGGCACCTCGGCCGGGGCCAGCGGGGTAGGCCTCTCTTCGAATCAATTCGCAGATCAGCACTCGCTTTCATTTCCCTCGTTCATCGGCGTCGGTGCGTCAACGGTCGCTGCCAGGATCGTATTCCTCGTCTTGAGGCTCTGTTCCCTTGAGCAACGCCGAGTCGTTGAACCCGGCGAATCATTTTCATAACCTGTATCGATAGTTCAGAGCTCTCTCCGTGCAAACGTTCTCCGCGCCACGGGCGACACCTCACCCCGCATATCTACTGCAACCATCGATCCCCCGTTAAGTACACCCCTCCCCCTGATAATTACTTTAAGCGGCGGTGTTCAAATAGGTCCGCGAAGTACCTGAAAGTTTGCGACATCGAACGGCAAAGTTCGAGGTAACTTGCTCCAGCGCGAGATACCTCACTGTCTATTTTACACCCCAAGCCGAGAGGTCGTTCCCCCGTGCGTAACCACGGCCCTGCGAACGCATCCGTCGTTTGCCAGCGAGCGGCCTAACGGTGTCGCACGTGGACTCGCAAAATGCAATCGCACCCTTGCAACGGTACACACAGGGCTTCCGAGTCCAGGAGTGCACCCTTTGCCACGGCGTCGCGGAGGAAGAAGTGCATTCATCGACTGTGGGGGGGTGGCAAGGGGGAGGGGAGGGGTGCGGGGTGCGTGCAGCGTATCAGGAGGATTGAGCCTCCTTCCCCAGCTCCCTCCCCCTCAACCCTTCGATCCCAGCGTTTCAACGCCCGCCACCCCGTACCGCGGGGCCTCCCACCGCGTATCCCTTTTCTGCCTCTCGGGTCCCTTTTTGCTGTCAGGGACAGGACGTTGACCTGACCTGGTGAAACACATACGGAGGTCCTTACACGGACTCTGAACCGGTGCACGCTCGAGAGAATGCGCGATGCAATCCCGAGGAGAGAGATTTTTACATGGGGTTCCGAGGGGAGGTAGAGGGAAATGGGACGGCGGTAATGGCGGCTGTTAATGGTAGTGGTGTCGCGTTACACCGACGGTGTTCCGTTCGTCGTTCGACGGTGTCGTTGACGAGGCGTAGGTGACGGGCACCGTTGCTAACGGCGGAAAGGAGAGAGGATAAGCGGGCGCGGAGTCAAGATCCTCACCCGCAGAAGACTCTTTCGTTCTTCTCCTTTTGTTTTCGCTTCCCTCTTATGCCTACTCCCCCCTCGCGCGCGATCGCGTGTTTTACGCGCTTTCAGTGACGCGGTTTATTTACACCGCACTCCGCGGCGCAGCGGGACGGACGTATCTGTGTAAATTGTACGACCAGGCTCACCGCGGCCAGCCTCTCGACGCCTCGTCCTTTGAACCTTATCGACGTGGCTGACCAGAAGGCGAGATAGTGAATTATTCAGCGGCTGGGAAGCCGGGAGGATTCGTCTTCGGGGTTGCACGACGGACGAAATTCTTGACGTAGATCGGGGATAGAGTTCTTCTTTATATTTCAGTGCGAAGAGGCTCAAGGAAGTGCCACAGGGCTCGCCAGCTTGATTGAGGTATATAGACGCGTGTCACTTATAGGCGATACCTATTTGTGAATATTGGACATGCGAGGGAGGATCTGTATTGATAACAGCTCACTTTTTAGAGGACCTCGCAATTCTCGAGCTTCAAATCTTTATTGACCGTTCGATATCAATTTCGGGGTGTATAAATTCAATTCCTTTTTAGTAGACTTCCGTAGCCTCGATCGTCGATGATTACTGTTCAGAGATCAATCGCGACCGATCCACTGAGGAGAGGAAGGGTGGCAAAGGGGTGTGGAATTCCGAGTGGCCATGCGTTATCGGTTAAAATCGCCACGGTCGGCATCGAGATTTCGCAACGCGTCAACGATATTGCGTGCCAGCCGCATTCGAGTGCATTGATCTGGTCAATGCAGGGCGGCGCAATGAATGCGTTAAGTGCAGTCTTATATAGGAAAGTGGGAAGGGTGTGCGTTGCCGTGCGGCTGGGGTAACGCGGCAGGGAAAGGGGTACAGAGGGAGACAGAAGGAATCTGTGAGAGGGGCAGAGGACACGGGGGGGAAGTGAGGGAGAAAAATTGTACAGAGGGAAAGAGCGATGAGAGGGGTAGAGGGAGGAGACCACCGTACATTATGAATACATCACCATTCACCCCGCTTATTACTTCCTATACAGGGTGATTCTCGTAACCAGGTCTAGCTACAGCTTTCTGAGTAGAAATAGTAGAACAATTTATAGTAGAGGATGTTCTATAATGTAGACCTATCCAATTTGAGTGCAATTGCATATCTCTTTTTATTTAAAAGTGCCCTTGTGTCACTCAGCTTCGATCCTTTTTCAATTTACAGACGTGTCTTACGTTTGATTCTTTAGCTATTGTAAGAAGTTTCCGCCTGCCCTCGGCCTTAGAAAAGAGTAGCACTCGACCCACTCGCAAGAATCGCCCTGTACGCAGGTTCGCGCGCGTGCAAATGCTCACAGATACAAGTGCGCCGTCTAAAAAAATGAAAAAAAAAAAAAAACCACACACATCGCCAGCGGTGGGACGCGCGTATTGATAAGTATTCCGTGTATGGAAACACACGTGTGCAACCCCTTTGATGCGTTGCGGTCGCGAACCCGTAAACACGTTCTTACTTCCTGATCACGGCCGCGCTCGCCTTGCGGCTTCGACGTGTACCGTTTCGCTCGCGAGATCAATGGCTGCCCCTCGTCAAGTGTTCTCCACATTCGAAATCGTTGACTGAAAGACGTGGAAGTTGTTAATCCCTTACGTTCCTTCCGTTTCATATTGCTCTCCGCTCTTACTTTCCGCATTGCCGTTTGGACAGGCCGGTTCGCCGAGGGCCCGGGCATTCTATAAATTTAATAATCTACGCGAGCTATAACGAGCTTCCTTCTTCAAACCCTCATTCATAAAACCCGATATGTTTAAAATCATGGAGAGTATAAATCCATGACGTGAAATTTCGTCGATTATTCACCGGAAAGAGCTACACTTCGACAGTATCCGTCAGCAGAGTTTCACATTCCACAGAACCGTACTTCGCGTGCCACCACCAAGTTCCCGACGAGGTCGAAAAACGGTTTCTCTGTTCGTGACAAATCCGAAATAATCGTCGGTCGGGGGGAGGCATGAATCTTTTAAGGCCGCCTGCAAGTCTAGCCCGTCGACGGGACGTTGATCTCGTTTAATAAATAATACAACGAAGGCGGTTTTCGTCGCTGGTCAACCAGTCTAGCATTAATACTGAAACCTTATCCAGCCTTCATTCAGACTATACCGCACCATCTAGCTAACTTTCACGATTACACGACCCCCGAAATACCACTACCTCGACGAACAATTCCTCTCACTTTGACACACCCCTCCTCCAATCATCAAACCGATCATTCCAAATGCAATTGCCCCGTCGGAAAAATCTATCCGTCGGAAAAATGCGACCCCTATCAATCATCGACCATGTCGTCGAAGCACATCGTTATTCCTGAATTCCCGCCGAGCTGCGTCCGCGCCAGCCCGCGAAATTCAAGCCTCGCGCGGCTCGAGCGTTATCGCGGGAACGCGCGAAGGGCGCGAGCAAGAGAAAGAGAGCGGAAGGGCGGGGGAGAGGGTTGGATCGCGCGGGAGATCCGCTCATGGCGTAGGATTAACAACCGGATAATGAAGTCAGTGTTTCATGCCCTGTGAAATTGCGCCCGCTCCGCTCGCCATTCGATTCTCGCTTTGATTGCGGCATGGGCGAGAGCGCAATGCCCATAAACCGGTCCAGCGTCGAGCACCATCGCGAGAGGCCTTTCCCGGTGAAAACCACCCCTCCCTCTGACCGCCCAACAGCGGGATTTTCCGCGGCTGAAATTTCCCGGGCTCTCCGCCGGCACGCTGACGTGTCGCGCGCTTTCAAACGGTGCCAGCCGCCATTTCGCTTTACAGACCTTTCACGCTGTATTACGCCGGGCTTTCCGGTGTTTTTCAAAAATTCCCGCTGAAGCTATTACCAGCGGCGGTAGGGGTGGTGACGCCAGGGACAGGTCTGGCAACATATACCCGCTGTTTTTCCAACCGACGACCCGGGGAGATCCCGTCGCTGATTGGCTGTAGCGTTCTCCCGCGATCTCACCCCCCGCCGTTTCTGCTCTACCCTCGACCCCTCTGCAGCTTCTCTCTGTTCGCTGTTTAACGCGTAAACGTATCGGCTGGCGTTTCGATAATACGTTTACCCACTGATGGGCATATTTCATCGATTATGCATCTCTTTTTGTAGTTGCTGCCATTCAGAATATCATGGCTGATTGAGCAAATTATGGGTTCGGTATTCCGCGGATGTCCCGCTGCAATCGTATCGCTGACGTAATGAATTTTCATCGAAATATCATTACGCCGTACAAAAGTACGTTCCTTCGGTGGCCGTTCGTTAATATTACCTTCTCCCGCTCGCGGATTGAATTTCCCCCGGATAATCGGCGAAGCTGGCTCCGTTTGCAATTAAAAAAAGCCCCCCCCCCCCCCCCCCCCCTCCCGCGGCTCGATTTTCATGTAAATTCGGGAAAGCCGTAATGCCCGGCGGTTTTGCCATCGCGTTCAATAAATCGAGGAGTCGCAATCACCGTGGCTTTCAGGCCGACGCGGTCCCTCGTCAAGGGGCGAGCGAGCGCGGACGGTCGTTGCCGTTCATGGAGATGACGATGATGACGGCGATGTCGATGATTATCATGATTGCGGCCCGGAGCCCGGTATCTCGCCGCGGCCACGATGATACACCGCTCCCCAGTTTTGGGGGGTGCTCTTTTCCGTCTTTTCATTACCGGCGTAATGAAGCGGCGCAGGGGCGGCAGCAATTACCTGCATAAACCGACGTTGTCATTACGCGTTGTTTGTCAGCTGCGCCGTCGTTGGATCATTATTAGGGAATCCATCGGCGTTAGATGAATAACGGCCTGGATGCGGCTAATGGTGAACGAGGCGCGGTTTAATAGGGCCCCGAAGTGCCGCGAAAATAACGACGAAAGATACCGAATGGTCAGCCATCACCGGCCAACCCTTTCGAAGGGGCTGAATCACCATACCATATCACCGTAGCCTTCGATTTTAAATGACGATCCGACTCCCGCGCAGCCCTCGAAGCGATCGAAACGGCGCCTGGAAATGATCGCTGTCGCTGTGAACAGTGGTCTCCATGTTTCACGGAAAATCTGTCACCTCGCGCGTCGTAAATTGACAGTATTGCGAATTTGTTCTGCCCGGGGCACAGTGGCTAGTTTGGGAAAAACGCCACTGTAAACTGCGACTCTTTTGCCGGACGGTCCGTGGGGCATTGTTTTCGGTAAAGAATACGAATATTTAAATCCCCATTATTCTGCCGGCTGATTTTTCGCGGTGGGAAGACAGTAAGCTTCAAATTGAGCATTGGGAGCGGTGAATCGACGAGGAAGGATTAACCGATAGTGTGACAAACGCAGCCGGGGACTTGCGCCATCGCGATGGACGATCGAAATTAAAGCGTCCGCCTGAAAATCCCAGATTTATGCCTGTTTGGGCAGGTCTCTTCGCTGCAGCGTTCTATACCCCGGCTTGATGATTTCAGCCTGGCAAGCAATGATTCCCGCTCGGGGCGGCGGCTGAATTCACGCCGCCGTCCTCCCTCGCCCAGCTCTCGTGCGAACACCAGCCAATATGGGATGATGAACTACGCGGATTGAAAGCGATCACGGGTGTTAACAGCGTTATAACATCCAGCCTAGCAGGGTTATATTGCAGCGGACGTGGTCACGGTGCCCGTGGTGTTTCACGTGGCGGGAGGGCCGCGTCGCGAGGCCCGGCATTTACGCTGTAACCGAGCCGACGATCGGCCCGAAAACCACCGCCGCGACCGACCGAAATCCACCCCGCGATCGTCCAACTCGAGGCAGCTCGCGAGACCCCGCGTCGAAATTCACTTTCGCGCGTGTGCTTCTACCGTGGCTTTTCCCTCCCTTTTTTCCACCTGTCTGCCCTCTCCTGGTCGTCTTTCTTCCGCCTTCAATCGCACACCGTGTCAGTTTCCCTGGCAGACAGAGGTTTCGGCCATTTCCTCCCCCCTGAACGGCGCGGCGTGCTGGCGACTTGATCTACGGGCTTGTTTATCTACGGGCGATGGAATAAATCTACGCCGCGACGGGCTGTGTTTCGGGAAATTGCTCGGTAACGTCGATGCCTGAGGTACCTACGCCGGGGAAATTGTGGAATAACGTTGAATAAATGTCGAGTTTTAACTGCTATATAATTGAATACTTCCTCGAGTAACAGTTGAAAATCCTGCCGCGCGGCGGGAAAGTCGCTCGAAACTCGTCTTTGCGAGCGCGACATCTGAAAGTTGACAGGAGAGAGCCACAGAACGAGTCTCGTTTGAGTTCACAGAAGGAAGTCCCTCCTTTGAATGGAAAAGGAAGATGAAGTGGAGGGTGGCCAGGATCGTGCTCGTTAATTTCTTTTCGCGTGTTCGGGCGCTCGTCTTTCACGCGAGTTGCCCCTCCCCCCCCCCCCCCCCCGCGCGCGCAGGCGAGCCGGTCGCGGATCACAGGAATCCAAAGAAATCCATTAGCGTTTGAAATGGAATATCCCAGCGCCTACGTAGACGCGTTTTCCGTTTCACCTGCCACAGGCAACAAACCAGCTATAAACCAACGACGCCCTGGCGCTGATGGCTTTCTGGTTTTGAGTTTCCCCGCTGGAAACGTGAGATCCGTCTCCGTGATTCGCGCGCCAAGGTACACGAGCCGGTCTCCTTCCCCGTACGTGCACATAAGTCGCGACCAGTCGGCTGGAAAACTCGGGTAATACGCCGCTAACGCGGAGGAGCAGCTAAGACTGCGCGTTTTACGAGGCTTTATTACGAATTAAGCGTAATTCTGGCCCCGGGGAGAACCGCGCGCTCGTAAACGCGAATAATTTATGATGGCGTATATCCGTCTCCCTGCGGCGGGGAAATGATTTTTTGGTCGTTGGAGTAAAACCGAGTGCTACTCAGATCTGGCTGGTGAAAGATTTGTATGAGCGCAGATGTCGTGTGGAAATATATTTTCCCTGTAGGTAAATAAAAGGAATTTGTGGACTAGGATCCCGAAGTAATTTCTGAGGGACCTCTAGTTTCGTAGAAACTTAGTCAACACGCAGACTTCGCGAGATCTTTCCTTCGCAACGACTGGGACCATTCCTCCCTTGACCATCACCGACAGTCGTCTTTCCCTCGTCGCTCGTCTATCGTAGACAATCGCCCCATCGCGGAACGAAATGGACAGGGGGGCCTCGGCGTTTCGTTTCCATCCCCGAGCACGCAGAGGCCCCGTGTGCACGCGTGTTCGTGGCAGTAATAATGCAGCGATATACAGCCGGTGTTTAGTACTCGTATTATCGTGATCCGTGTTTGACCACGGTCCGCCAGCCGCGGCTGTTTGCCGCGATACACGCCCGCGTAGATTGCTACTAGTACGGATCACGATATCGAGGTGGGCAGATGTATCGTTAAGATATCGGACGCGATATCAAGCGTCGAATATGTCTGCGGCGCGCGTGCACGTACCTGGTAACGAGCCTAGCCGAAAATGTTTAGGAGGGAAACACGTTCGAGCAGCCATCGATTTGGGTGGTTAGAGCCGGCGGTAAAGGCACACAGACGATAGCCAAGCAGCGATTTTGACGCGGCGAACTGCGAGGCAATGGCCCATCGATCGGGGGTAGTTTAGATTTTGCTCTTTTTTGCGACACCGTTGCGTTGTCTGTCTTTCCCTCTACCGTCAATGGTGGCTCGTTTTACCGCTCGCGCGCGTTCGTCTGGTCATTCCGCGTGTAATCTCCAGACTAAATGGTCGCACGGTATCCTTTAATCGAGGATCCGCAGTAGCGACGGAACATCATTAATTTCCTAAAACAACTTCAATTCTTCCGACTTTCAAGTGCCACCTACCACCATATACCCGCAAACTAGATTAAACGTCTCCAATTCGACGCAGAGAGTTTTCAGTGATTCGAATCAACCACTGGCGCTCCCTCCGCCACAATCGATTCCCAGCCCGAAACCGCGCGGCCGAGTGTAGGCGCAAAATGGAATACACTATAAAAATATCCCGGGCAAGACTCTCGACGTACGGGCACGATCGATAAGCTCTGGATTTCGCGCGTCCAAGCCACCAGCAAGATCCAGTTGCGTTGATGAGTGCAAGAGAGGGTGGGTATTATGTTGCTCGTCCACGGGCGCACCGAGAAGTGGCCACGTATAAATTGTCCGCGCAGTCGTCGAAAATGGGGAAATTTTTACGCAGCCGGTCCGCGATCGTTCATCGTCGAATGGAAATGGGGGGGTTGGGTGACGCGTACGAAAGTGGCCTCTCTCGAAAAAAAAGCCGTTCACGCTCCAGCCGGGGCTGCGGGCTTACACACGCGTGTGCATGCACGGCCGAGATACGAGGCCTCTTTACGAGCAATATCTAATGGATTGCATCGGCCCGAGCGCAAACGTTAAATTTGACGTTCACGATTATTGCGGCCCTCCGGGGAGGCCGACGGAATACAGCCGGCGAACGGGTGGCGGCAAAGGGGGCGAGAGGGCGGTGGGAGGGCGACGCTCGACGTTAATTTTATAATCCTGGCGAAAAAGTTACGACCCTCGAGTCGACCGAGTCCGGATCTCTTCTTCTCTCCTCCCCGCGCTGGTTTTATACCCTTTATGCCTGGGGCCCCCTTCCGCCGCGGTTCCCGCTTTGTCACGTTCTATCGCTGAATCTCGCGCATACTCCGGCACACGGCCATTTCCGCGGCACCCGCTTTTTAAGGAAAAATTTACCACTGTTTCCCACTTTCCAGAAGGATTTTATTCCATAAGAAACACACCCCTCGCCTCCGCGCTATTCAGCCGCCGTGTCAAAGAAATATTCGCTCGCCGGGTGTACCAATTATAAGATCGCGGCAGCTACTGTGTTTAGGTAATTTCTGGCACTCTTCAGCCATCACTTTGGGCGACGGCTTCTCGGCGTAAGTCGAAAGGGTTGTGCCGGGGTGCAATATTCATAAGTAAGCGGCTTGCTTTTCGCGCTCACGGGCGGCTGTTTAAATTTAACGGAGTTATACGCTAAAGGGGGCCTCCGCTTTGCGCTTAAGAAAGTCGCTTTGAACGCTGGGAGGGACGGCTTCCAGGAGTCGCGGGGGTGTCTCGTAAAGCCGCGGCCCTTTACCCCAGCCAGGTTTATTCCGCGGCGACAGCAAAGAGGAAATTCTTGCGAAAGCTATTCTTTCGTTTTATTGTTTATTCAGGAACCCGTTATAATTTCATGGGGAAGAAAGGGGGCCTGTTTGCGTGCAACGCGAAACGATCCCCGTTTAAGGGTGTAAACGGCTTTCTTCCCCTGGGCGGGGGGCACGGACGAGTTTGCAGCGAGCTGAAACGTCCCTTCTTGACCGACGTTGTGCCTTGGCCTGTAAAGAGAATAATTAACGGGATATCAAGAGCGATTATGAAAATTTCGTGGCGCAGCCTGGATCGTGCAGGAGAATTTAAATATTATCTCGCGAACGGTGGAGCGCGTATTCTCCCCTGTCACCGCGTTTTATAACTTCCTTTTTTTGTATTCCTTGTTATCAATCGTTCCGTTCAAAATTGGACGGCCGCCGGAGCGCGCAGAGCAGCAATTTACGTGTCACGTTGGAAATTGCTGGCGGAAAATCTTAGCGATCGAACAGCCCAACAAAAAGGGCCATCGTTTCCAAATGGACAAATCAATCTCTTTGTTCCACCGTCAATGCTGTCGTTTGTCAATACTTTTAATTGATTCCCCTGCCGTTTAACTCGGCGATACAGACGGCACGAAAGCCCGCGTCTCTGCCACGCGGTATCGTTATCCAATTACACTTCCTCGCAACCGGAGAATCCGAAACCGCCCTTAGGTGGCCACGAATAGCGAAACTGCTGCTTCAAACGAAAGCGAATTATTCCCCAAGCGAGGCGCTTACCGAAGCTTCCAAGGCTCCGCGGAGAGGCTTCTTTTCCCCGCGCCGACGGAGCGCTTGGGAAGCAGATTCTCCGGCTCGACGTCGCCCGTAATGAGTGCATCATCCCCCATTATGTAACGGGGCCCGACGACGGTGCTCCTTCCACGAACCGATGCGAGGAATAATCACGGGGACAAAGCGAGCAGAGGCAGCCGCTGCGCTCCGGAAATGACGATCCTCGAGGAGCTTCCTTCCATCGTCCTTCTGCGGGCGCGGTGTCCTCGGGAGGACTGCACAATGGCGGCCGTAATACAAATCGGCAGGAAACCGATGACGGCGTTGTTGCGTCCTCCGCGGGGCACAAAAGGCGGCAGCATCTAGGTAATAACTTGGGGTAATCATCGAACGGGGCGCTGCACGGCACACGCACACTACACGCGCCACGTCTGGCAAGGATACCCAGCCGCGTTGTTCGTACGGGAATATGTGGATTGATAATCACTCCAGTCGTCTGAAATAATTCGTTTCCTTGCGGAGGGGTGGATGCACCGCGCCGATGAATATGGACAGTGTCGGGGGAATTGCTTTCTGCTTGCTCTCTTTGGTGCATCGATACTCCTCGGGAGCTTTCGCCGGGAGGTTTTCGGGGGCTGCATGCGCTTCTGGGTAGCCCGACAATGATCGCGAAGCGATACCAGCTTGCGAGGTTGCTTCTCGTACCGCGTTCATTGTATTTTCTCGAGCCGCTTCGCAAATAGCTTAAGTAGTTTGTAGAGCTTTCCAGGTTTTACCTAAGTTATGGTCTTAGGCGCCCCCTGCGAATACCGCGGAAAAATAAAGGATGAGAAAAGGGATGAAAAGATGGTCACTGCGCAACAGTTATTACCATTTACTGTAATAGGCGCGTAGAACAGGCGTGCAGGAATGCGTGTAAAGCGTCGGGACGCCGGTTTCTGCGGCAGAAGCATCGAAGCGCATACTCGAGCAGGCATTAACACACGGAGGAACGCGAGCGCACGCACGAAACTCGAGCGTAGAATAGGAGCGTGGTGTCGTCCCTTGTCTTGGTGGCATCGCGGCGTCATTATGCTCCGTCCTCTCCCCGGTCGAAGGATGACGCCGTGGTTTTAATTACGCGGGATGAAAGTGCGTGCACTGACGCACACACTCGCATCTGCCATCCTTTGCGCGCCCGCCTTTTAAATGGAGCAACGCGTGACACATATGCCAAGACATCTTTTTTTCTGGCGCGGAGAAAAGCTTGGGGGATTCAGACGCAGATACGTGGCGTTTAGTAAGGATTTATACATACGAGTGATTCGTATTAATTGTGGAGAATAATCATAGCGAGACATCTTCGAATTAATTTGAACTGATCCACTCGAATTGCTAGGATACTCGTTTTTTTTAATATATCCCTAGAATACGCCATCCACGAGGAACACGTGACTTTTCCCCAACAATATTTACCCCGCTCCCTCTCGCACTTAAACAAGTTAGATTGTAAAACCAGGATAGAGTGTATTGCTCTAGGGACTCCTCTTCCTTCCCTTGGATTGCATACAGCCTGGCGCAAAAACCATGGGGTGCTCCGCAGCCCGCGATTAACCTATTAACCCGGTGCACGTTCTTACGCAATTCTTCGAACTTTCCGAGGATCCAGTGTGATAACGTCGTTCCCCGAGTGCCTTAACGACGGGGTGCTAAAAGCGGATGCGCCGCGGTTGACCAAAGAAGTCCAATTCTACTTTCCATCAGCGCGCCACGGCTCGTCGCGCCGCCCCACCTAAAGACAGTGGCGGAACGCGGGGATTTCTTTCGACCCAGTTCAGTGTCGCGTTCGTCAACAAGCGCGCCGCTCTCCTGTCGTCCTCCGGCCAACTAGCGCCGCGAGGAGACTGAGAGGAGAATAGAGCCGTATAGCTTCGGCGAGGCGATTCACCCTCGTAACTGGAGAACTTTCCGGGGCCCTCGTTACCAGTGCCGGCTCCCGTGAAACTTTTCACGTCGATCCCTCGTCTTTAAAGGTAGGACGTTGCCCTGAGGGTACTCGTCAAGGGGTTTGGTACCACTGGCATAGATGCATAAACGCGCAGCACGCACGCACACGTTCGTGCGCACACGCGGGCGGCGGCGACGACGACGACGACGACGGCGACGGTGCGACAGGATGTGGCGTGCGTGTGGACGAGCGAGACGACCGAGACGAGCGTGCCTGCATTACATGCAAATAAATATGCCATGCGAGGGGTCGGGGCGCGGGGACGCGGTGCCAGGGATCCGACAGGGTGCAACAATAGGCCCTCACCAGTCGCCATGGTAACACCATCAATCCCTTAGCAACAGCTTGAGATCTTAAAGCCGAGGATTCGCTGCGAGTCCCGCGGATCATTTAATGACGACGCCGTTGAACGAGGTCGGCCACCGGGGTCACGAGGGTCGCCAAGCGTTTCGGCCTCCTCTCAGCCTGGCACCTCGAGAGACCTCGCGGGGGTGGCGTCGAACGGCGACGCTCGAGTCGATTCGCGGATGGGGATAACTGCGGGTGCCTGGGAGCGACGAATTGATGATAATGTCGATTTTTTTTTTAAATTGTGCACTTATTAATACTGTTTTACAACATTTTGGTAACAATTTTTCATTCCTTTCTGTTCACAGATTGTGCCTGCTAAGGTTTAGTAGAAGTGCTTCCGCACGCCATGTACAGAAGTGGAGTAATAAGTCGACGTCCAGGTCAATTCTTATTAGTTATATCTCTCCTTGTGAAACACTGTGCGCATCACAAAAGTAGATCCAGTGGTAGTTCTATTATTTGGGACGATTAGTGTGACAGTTTGATGAGTAAAAACATTACTGGTACATGAGAATGCTACAAAAGTGCCAATAATGAAAGTTCTGTTGTACGGCCACGATGAGGATTAAAAAGCTCACTAAAATACGTTCACGGCACTGCGTCAGCAAAAAGTGCACGTCGAATAGCATTAGACATTAATTCCTCATCCGTACGAGTCCGCCCGAGGCGAGCCTCGAGCGCGCCATAAACCCGGAGCGGACTTTAATCGCGGCCGACCGCGTTACCAAATTTCCATGTTTCCTCCCGCCGACGATTCACCGTATATTCTTTCTCCCCGGTGTTATCGCATCGAGACGTGACGAAATACATTTCCCGCCGCTTTCCAGCGCCGCCGTACGTGACGAAGATA
Organism: Andrena haemorrhoa; assembly: GCA_910592295.1. Taxonomy (NCBI): domain Eukaryota; kingdom Metazoa; phylum Arthropoda; class Insecta; order Hymenoptera; family Andrenidae; genus Andrena; species Andrena haemorrhoa. The sequence continues at coordinate 11,441,654 of OU342944.1, read as the reverse complement.
ACGGGGCCTCGCCCCGAAAAAACGAGCAGGACGGGGGACTAATCGCGATGCAATTATCCGTCCGACGAGCTTATGGGATTCCGCGCGCGTTGCCCGCGCGCCACGCTGGAAGGCGATTTTTAAACACCTCCCAACCCCGCCGACCAACACTTTCCCGCGTCCTTTCGTTAATTTCCGTCGTGCTTTATTTTCCACGTCCGTAGCCAACGAATAATAGAGCCAGCTCGCAGTCAAAGTCCCCGAAAGCGTGTTTCTGCGCCGCGGAGACGGAAACGGATGAAAGGGTATGCCACGGCGTACTTTTAACGCGTCGGTCCTCTCGACACCGTTCCTTTTCGTTCTTCTCGCGCCTTGGAAGGCGTGCACGCATCCTCCTGCCTCGGCGTGATTCACTCGCCGACGTAATTACGTATTTATCGCGCGAAATTTCAGCCAGCTTCCTCCCTCGGATCTGGTTGCGCGAAAAGTGCCCGGCTGCCGGCAGCAAGGGCCCCCGGATGCGATTCTTTATCAGATTTGTGGTTGACGGGGCCCTGCTTCTCCTTCAGCGAGCTGAGGCCGCGGAAGTCGCGGTTAATTAACCGTGGCTGGGGAGAAAGGGAAACGGAACTGGGTTCGCGAACCTGTCCGTCATGGTATGAGCTTTTCCCCTGATTTTTCTTTACTCTTTTACGGTGAATTTAATTGCTGTGGTTGCTTGGCTCTGGGGGTTAAAGAGAAAGCGTAATGTATCTACGTCTCTGTTACTGTTTAGTTTGTGCAGTTTCTTCAGACCGAGAAGAGACTTAGAATCTCTTCGACAGAGTAATTACTTCATAGGCTTTTGGCTCGCCGCGCACGTTCCAGGCTGCTCGAGCGGTCGACTTATTGTTAGTAACAGATCTGTAACTAATTATCGTGCCCAGCTTCGCAGATTAGTGCATCCCCGTGTCAGGGTTCGCGGCTCGATCCCTGTGATTCGCAGACAGGCACCCGTAACCAGAAACCTGTGGCCCCCTTAGCGAATGGGTCGATAGCCCGAGTGCATGCGGCTGCAGCACCGAATTCAACTCGGCTAACACCGTCTTATGGCTCTGACAACGCGGTCTAACGGTCAGCGAACGATCTATTCAAATCTCGCCGCGACATCGTTCCGCTTTTAACCGGATGGGAAATGAAAAGCAGCCGCGAGGCTGTAGTCATTTCCGAACAGCGATCTGTCACCAGGCTCGTCTGGAAATGTCCCCGCGTATCCATCATCGCGATAGGGAAATTTCAGGCTGTGAAAATCTCCGCGAATTCCTGTCGGGATATACGAACTTGAAATTCCACGATTGCGTTCGAGGTATCTACGTGGAAAGTAGTCCCTGTTTAAATTACTATCTGTTACTTAGTAAATACTTAAGTAGATAGTCTCACTATCGTTTCGGCCAATTCGCCGGAATCTTTCGCACAAGGGGCTGCTCGTATCTGCGTCAGCGCATCAACCGGTTACTTTACCGCAAGGCTTGCCCACGATCCGATTCCCGCACTGATCCACGGCGGCCACGATGCGCGCTGTTTTGTCAACGGCGCGCGGCACGGTCGCCACTTGGAAATTGGCAGAACGGTACGCGGCCCCGTGGATCGGGCATTGATTAATGGCGCGCCTGTTGCAGTCCCGGTTACAATGCAATTTGCTTTGCAGCGGGCCGCGGTATATCCCGCTCACGCTCGCGCAACTGTGTGTTTGCATTTTAGGGAGAGGCGAAGGGCACGGCCACGGTGAAAGCGGGTGAAGGGGGGCGAGCGCATCGGCGGGCCTAGCGGTATTTGCAGCGAAGTGACAAAGCCGTGACAAGAGTGACACGGTGGCATGGAACGGACGACAACTAATTAATCATCCTGCGGAACTGGACATCGCGCTGGGGCCAAGCAGGAGCCGGCGCAATGAATGCACCGGCATGCACCTCGCGTCCTTTCCATTTCGACATGTGTCCGTCGACGTGCACACACGCAGATACACGCAACCACCACGATCGTGCGTGTCGATTCTCTGTTCATGTTCCGCCGCCACTATGCCCCGTTCTCTCTCTCTCTCTCTCTCTCTCTCTCTCTCTCTCTCTCTCTCTCTCTCTCTCTCTCTCTCTCTCTCTCTCTCTCTCTCCCTCACTGCCTCCCGATCGCTCCGTCTTTCGATCGGGAGTCTGTCTTTGTTTACCGGACACCCTCGAGCGCCCGATCCTCGCCATTGGATTTGCCTATCGGCACTGTTGCAGCTACATACCCACCTACGCCCGTCGCCGCACACCGCCCTAACCCCCCCATCGACCCTGATTGTGAGTCGCCGTCACGCTTACTGTCACTGCGCGGTTCACATCGTGCCGCGCGTCGATTGTTTCGATGGGAAGACGGCCTGGACGCGGCATTAATTACAACGGGTAAGTGGTGGAAATTAGTGGGCAGGAATGTAATGGATGTACCCACCCCTCTGTCTCCTGCGACGACGACGCGATCTGCTCGGGTCGGCCTCGCGGTAATGGCTTTTTCTCTACGATCTGTAATTAGTGCCCCCGGCCGATGTATCGGTGGTGGCGTCGGGGAGAATGGCATCCTGAAAGCGGATATCGATCGGGGGGGATGCTCGTCCAAGACGTTGGGCGAAAACACATTAAAAGCATTGCGGGCAAATATTAAGACAGAAGCGAAGGGAGACTCAGGGAAGTTCCTTCTCCGTTATGCAGCCTGTATACCGTCGCTGTTTCGAATGATAGATACGCGCTTGCTACCGATCGACGTCTGACAATTGACGCGCACTCCACTTGCCCGCGCCAAGCGAAAACAACGAAGAGAAGGGAAATCGCGTCGAACGTAAAAACCTGCCAATCTCAAAGAAGAATCCAATTTCTCCAGCAGCGGGAGGATCCGGAGTAGCTCTGGTGGTGAGTTAAGCCCGATCGAGTTGAGTTTTTGGAGACGGTCAGAGGGAGAGGAGCCGCCGCGCCGTGAGGCGAGTGCTGGCGGAGTCGAATAAATATCGTAGCAGCCCCGGGAATCAGATCAAGTCGGAACGAGTGGAATCCACGTGTCTTCGGCAATTTCGTTAAACTATTGAAGTCAAGTGCCCCCCGGAGTACAACCCTCCGTAACCGTTCCACGAAACGTTTCATCCCCATCCTCCTTTTCATCGGCAGACACGCGCAGCCATCCGGCCTCGTATTTACGTTATTCCTTCTCCCCGGGCCTCGGTGCTCTCGTTTCTTTCATTTCCCCGGGCCATTAGCAGCGTAGGAAGACATCAGCTTCCACTCAATGATTACCGTCGGAACGGAATTTGCATAACACACGAGTCGCGCTCGCGCGCCGACATTTACATTTTATTCGAATCGCGGTAATCGATCGGATCGGTCCCCGTCGGAATGAAATGAACACGCTACGAGGGACGCGTCGGCGGCGACGCCGCCCGTCCTTTCTAGGGGGTTTCGACCGCTTTAAATAAAAATAAAATACCGTCGGAAGCGGGCCGGACGGACGCATTAGCGATTGGGAAGAGGCTACGAGTTAGTTTTAACGAGCCGGCTCGGAAACTTCTCTATTACCGAACCCTCCTCTCATCTCTGTCCCGTCAGTCTTCCAGCCTCTGCCCGTGCACGCCTCTTTCTTCTCGTGCGCGTTGACTTTCAGTCGTTCAGAATCGATTAGGACTCGGAAAATTGCCCCGCGTGCTCGCGCCCATTGTCCCACGAGAGGCGGAGGACTGGAAACACTTGAAGTAAAGAAAATTCTGTGGCAAGTGAGTTAGATACTCTCGATAGCTGCGAATTTTGTTTTCTTATTCTTCTCCAGAATTCTTCGCCGGTGTGCGAAATGATTTCTCAGCTCTGGTTTTCATGCTTGAAGAATTGTAACGATTGGAGTGCGTCCTGGAAGACGCGACTAGTCTGCTCGTAATCCCGTAACGGTGTCGCGTCCGCCTGCAGAGCTCGTGTATTTTCTGGATAATAATTTCGTTGGGAGTTTCCCGCTTCCATTACCGACCACAAATTACCGCGGCGGCGGTAGTTTTGATATACGATCCATACTCCTCCGCGATCAACCGCGATTTATATGGTGCAACAATAACGTTTACCCTCTGTAACCGGGGTCCCCCGTGTATTTCACCCCCCGAGGACAGTTTTACCGTCGGCTGAAACGCAACCAGTGCAAATCCATAACCGTCGCGGTTTTACACACTTTATCTGCATTAGCAGTGGTGGCCCGCTTCTGTATTTATTACGTAATACGGCTTTTATTTTATTTGCACGGCGATACCCTTTACGACCCACGGAGACGCGGAATTCTCGCTTTACCGGCCATTCACGGGCCCGTTTAATGATGATGAAAAAAACACAAGGGGCATTTTTCGAAAATTTACATTTCACTGCCACAATTTACGCGTTCCTATAAAAAAAAATGAGGAAATACGCGAGAACGTTACATAAATGCGCATCATCGCGCTTCCACGTCCCAGCACCTTTTACAGCCTCTCTATAATTCAATTGCACACAGTGGCATAACTGTGCCCCGCATCCCTAATAGAATCTCTCATAAAACGAGGAAACGTGTCTTCACTGCTAAACAATAATTTCCAAATCACTCAACGTGTGCTCACAGTTAGGCGAGGGGCAACGCACCTACCCCTGGATTTCCACGAAAAACGATCGCTGTTGCACTCGACGGATCGAAGAGTCTCAGGTTGCAGGGTCCGCGGGGGCTTCAAGTGACGCGTGCTTGCGCGCATAATTCCAATACATTTCGATAATAATCGTAATTGAAGCATTTAATGCCCGGTGGCGTCGATATTCCAATAATTCACCGAGCCGCTGTCACGGTGCGCGCAATGGTGTGAGGTGCAAGGGTCCCCCCCGCTTCGATTCCCATGGGATGCTGGTCCTTCTCGGCTCCAAAGGCAATGCATCACTCTGTCCGCAGCCCCGTAACTCACCGCCACGCTCGCACACCGCCCCGTGACGCCTCGTACGTACGCGCCGGCCAGGCACACATAAGGGTGGACACGCATGGTCAATAAATGTTCCACACACCGTAGGATAGGCGCGCGTACACAGCCGGCATAGCGATGGAAAGACGGGGTCGAACAGATATATGGCCCGAAGTGAACGACGTATCTAATCTAACCCTTCTGGACAAGATACTCCGTGATGGTCGAGGGGGTCGGCCAGCCATGCGTTAACCATGGCCCCCGGGCCAGCCAAGTGTAATCTAAAATTACAAGAATCCACTGCGAGGAGACCCGGCCCCGTGGCCATTTGTCAAGCCAGCCGACAATTGCTATCGACAGTTGTCCACCCGTGGACACCTTTCCTAGCGTTAAACGTTCTTGTTGTTTGTTAATAAATCAGTGGAGGGCGGATGTTAGATGAGTCTGGGTTCGCACTGCGATGCATCATGCGCATGGGCCGTGAGGTGGCTTTGTTTAAATTTTAAGCAGGGGACTAGACTCAAGACACCATTTTTTCTGGGGGCTAGTCTGCAGGGACTTTGTTTCCCTCTCAAATTTTGTGACTGACAAAACTGTCCCCACCCGATATAAACTTCATCCAAAGCCCTGGCAGCGCAAGAAGCTCGCCAGTCAAGCATCCGCCAGTTACGCAAAAAGCCCGTGACTCAGCCCCCGCGCCGTTGCAAACGTTCCTTCTAAGCCGAGTCCCCGAAGATATTCATCTCCATCAAGACGTAGCTAATAACTCGGGAGCGCGGCTCACCGAACAGAAAGAAGCGAAACCGTAGCCCCGCGCCCGTACTTTCGACTCTGCCCTTTGAACTTCCTTCTCCCCCCGGCGCTCTTCGCCTCATTCCCTCCTCGTTTTCTGCAACACTGTAGGAGCGAAAACCATTAAGGCCGACACAATCGCGCGGCGGGTGGTCAAGTCGAAGAGAAACGACGAGACAAGGGATACCTACACCGGGAGCGTGTAAAGAGCGAGAGGGGAAGGGAGGAGAGGGAGCGACCCCGCTCTCGCGACGCGTCTCGCCTCCATTATCGGGGCGAAAGTGAAATGATAACCGGGCAACCGGAGTATAATGATCCAAAATGGGCGTGACTGGGTAGATGCCATCGGCAGATAACGCCCGCATCGCGGCATCTGGTCGCCTCCATTCTTGCCGCGGCAGCCGAGCCGCGCTGATTTTGCAATGATAAAATTACGTGACCCGGCGGGGAGGGACGGGGACGCGTGAAAACGCAACGCGAGAAGGGCCCGATTGGACGCTTCCGTTCCACGCGGGCGCGACAAAAACTACCGGGGGGCAACCCTCCTTGCGCGCTCCCCTTCTGCTGTGACCTACTTTCCACGATCTAGCCGAGTGATTCCAAACGTGTTACCGTAAGTGCGTCTATACACGTTTCGAGCCTGTGGATTGTCTCTAAATTACACTCGAGTGCAGGCTTGAAATTCTTTGGTACCGCGATTGGAATGGACACGGCGAGGGCATAAGAGGAATGAGGGATGAAGATGGTTACGTGCTACGAACTCGGCTACGAAGAGTGAGTATATCCTCGGGCATACGAAGATGGCCAGTGGTTCTAAACTCGTAGAGTGCATCCTTCTGTGTGGCGATGAAAAACATATCTGTTGACTCGTGCCTTCGAAAGCATCGCTCCACGCACTCGTGATGGTTGAAATGCCCCTCTGTCCTTCCTGTAACATACTCTTTCGTGGCTCGACACGAACCCTCCTCCCCTAATGCAAGCCTCGCGAGCCAGCGTCATTACTGCCGCCTATGCGATGCTTCTATGTCATCCGCGCTGGAAAAATGGTAACAATGCGAACACACGTAGGAGTGACGGAAGACAGTTTAAGCAATGAGGGAACGCGAGGGCACCCGGGGCGATTTCCGAGCACGTTGCTCTCCCACGTTACTTTTCCGCGCCGTTAAGCCGGCTGTTAATTCCCGTTAATGCTTCCCGTTAATTACGTATGCATCTCGATGCACGGGCAGCGGAGCCGAAACGGCGCGGCGGCGAGCGCATTATGATGCACCCCTGCGCCGGCACGTGACCGATCCGCGCGCGAACAGGGACAGGATTTTAAAGCGTGCGGGCGAAAAGAAGAAGGGTGGGCTGGGGGTTCGAGCGACTGCTTCCTCGAGGACGACGCGACCGGCACGAATTAACGCTGGAAAATAAAAGAGCGGTGCTGGTCACGCCTGGTGGCAAAATGGCCCGTGACTAACGTTCCTTCTATTCGTGCTCGATTCACCGAGGAGGCCACCTCGACACGCCAGCGAATCGCCGGGCATATTGCTCGATCGTTTCGCGATCTTATGCCCCGTCGTCGATATTATTAACGGCAGGATGTCGGGCTGCGGGCCCCGGGGCGATGAAAATTGAAACAGGGAAGCTCCTCTTATAAATAATCGAGCGATTTTAACGGGTTGGCGAGCCCATGCGCATGCGAAATAATATATTTTTGCTCGGGGCGAGGGTTAATCGCGCGAACCCGCTGGAATTATTGTTTCATCCCGATTTCCGCGGCGTTTCATCGATTTATCTGCCCCCCTCGCCACCCAGTGCACTCCGCGTCGCGGGGAATTATGTATTCATGGATATTTTAATGAACTATCACCGCAATGGTCGCCCAACGGCGTCCCGTTATCGCCCCGAGCTGCGGGCGCTTCGATTTAGACGAGCGATGATGGATTAAACGGAAGCCCAAAACGTCGTTCACGCGGCAAGGATATTAAGAACCGTGCGCGTTTGTATCGATAGCGAATTTTATCTTTATCGACCGGCCAGGTATTGTTTTTATTAAAGCGAGAAGGTGAACAGTCACACGGGGTGAGAGGAACGAACGTTTAATCAGGATCCAGAAAGAGGCTTTCAAATTACTTAGAATCTTTTCGGAAATGGTTCAGTCAATCAACGAATGCCTGGAGCGAATCCTAGAACACGGTGTCCCGTTATTAAGCGTGATCTCAAGCTTAAACCCGATTATCCTAACGTTGCTTCGAGATTCTCAAGTTCTAATTGAGTTAAATCGTTCCGCTTCTCGCACTGGAACGCAAAAATTACAGTGACTCGTTGAAAGCAGGATTAGCTTTAATGTATATTCATCGTCGTATCTTTTATTACCTGATCTCATATCTCGAGTCCATTTCTTAGAATGTGCTCGTACGTTAAGATACGCTCTGAGCTCCAAAAGAACACGCAAAAGAGTAAGTAATATTCAACCAGCCCCTTATCGCTGATTCATTGAAATCGCGAATCAATTCTCCCCGTTCGTCGTGTCGATTTAACGTGACGTTGCTGTTGCCGTGGATCATTAGCAAATAAGCAAAACACGATAATCGATCGCCCAAGATTAGTAATATACACACGTGGACCGCTAATGCCACGCTATGCCAGCCTGAAATTACCCAGGTAGAAATGATCGATCCAATTAAGCACACGATGTAACGGAAATGTATAATCGCATCTAGAGACGGTTAAGGACAGCCGTGCGTATAATTGGTAACATACAGGACCGTGCTGCTGCACGTTTAATACAAACGATAAAATCTTTAATAAACCGCCTGTTACACAGCGATGGATCTTCGGGCGTAAGTGGCGTTCGATTTAAAAGCGCAACAACATCGCAGCGAAGCCTCTCCGGCTAATTTCTGTCCGTTTATCCTCATAAAAATTCGCGCGCCATTCCCTCGCACACCACAATGCTGATCGGCGTCAAAGCGGGGATCCTCGAACGGTACCTAGGCCTCGATCGTTCCCGCTCGATCCTCTGAAACCACCACAAAGACCCGGCCGTCCCTTTCGAGCCTGTCTCGTCGATCCGGTAGAACGCTCGATGGCTTTTCAAAAATTTTAATTGCGCGCCGCGGGATCGTCGTCGATGCGAGAGGGCCAGAAAAAAGGGCAGAAGCTGTGACTGCTCCGGCGGCCGGTTCAAAGGGCGCGAACACAGTGGGTAAGGGTGTCGTTCGTCGCCGTTATCGCCGAAGTGATCAAAATAATCGAACGTGGAGGAAGGAAATGGCGCGGCGTCGCGAGCGAGGCGGAGGGCAAACCGTAAAGTGAATCTCATTAGCGATGCCTTGATGCATAGGGGGGGGGAGGAGCAGCGTCGCTTTGATGTCGAACGAGCTGCTGCCCTGGAGGGCCGCGCAGCACGCGGCATTATTGTTATCACGAGACAGCGAGGCTGTTTCTAATTATCGGAAAGGAACCGGAAGTCGCAGCCTGCCGACCCTTGCGCGCAGAGGAGCGCGGGGGAAAACGTAGAGTGAGAGAGAGGGTGGTGGGGCCGCTTTTGGTGGAAAGACGAAGCGGGGGGTCGATGGCCCACCTGTTCTTTCGGCTGCCTTTGATGAATGGCATCCGCGGACGGTCACGTATATTCGACGGGACGCGTTCATTAATCATATTGACAGCATAGGATGATCGGTGTCAAGTATGTTGGGTGTCTCGGGGCCCTCGACCGCGGTTTGTTTGGCTTTCATTAATATTCGATTCGGGCACAATGGAGAATGAATTTGTTCTGTGATCGACGGGGAGGGGTGCGATTCGGGCGGCAATCCCCACGGTCTGTTTGCGTTGCCCTTTTCTGCAGCCAGCGGTAGAGGGATTCAGGGGGTAATGCGTGGGCTTAGAAAAATCATTCTGTATCATTTCTATTTCTAACACCTTTCGGGAACCTATCAGGAAAAATTCCGCGAGAGGAACTCCACTCTCGTTACCCAAATGTAAAACTGATAGGAACTCGAATCTCGGTTCCAAAATAGAAATCTGTGGGAACAGGGATCCCACACCTGCGCCCCGCTTAATTTCGTCGCTAATTTCTCGAGGGGAGCGGGGGACAGCAATTTCTGCTTAATCGCTCGCTCGGGCGCAGCGCCGCGGAACGATTCGACCGTGAAGCGACGCGAGGAAAATAAATTCGTGAAGGCCCGCCACCAGCGCATGTCACACTGATTGCACATCCGCTTCCGCCGCCGCTAGTCACGAAGACGGCTACGCGCCATTATAAAACCGGCCCCACGAAAGAAACATAATATTTATTGCCGGCTTCCGTTCAATTAGGGGTTGACACGCTGCCGCGGCAACGGGGGCAGGGTTTGCGACCCCGTGTCCCTTCTCTATCCCCCTGCGCCAGGCATTCTCGCCTGCTTGTCGATGCTTTCGAAATCTATGTTCACTTTTCACCACCAACCCCCCCACGCACCCCTGCCGATCCACTGGGGTGTTCTGAATTTATATATTGTTCGCCCCTCTTCCGATTCGGGACGACACTCGCGAAATGGCTCAAGAGGCTTTTTTTCACCCCTTGGGTACTGTGGGGTGGGTCGGTGTGTCGGGAATGTGGGACGGGGCTTGTAAATTACCATTGTATCCATTCTCTATTTTTTTCTTTTCTTTGGTCGCTGGGGAGACACGCGTTCCGTGGCTCGCAATCAGGTTTCATACCTGATTGGAATGGAGGAGTGATAAGGAAACGGGTGTCGTTTAAATTAGTAACTGAAGATAGACGAGATGGTAAGTATGTAAATTATTATACAATTCACCTTAATAATATTAGTAGGTATATAAGCCTACTGCTATAAGCAACACAGTGTTCTTATTTTTCCAATTCCCTTCATTTTCTATTTATACATTTTAGACATCGTATATAATTCTTAGATCTAAGAGAACATGGTAGAGTACTTATATTATCTATTATAGATAGATATTGTCACAAATAATAACGGGGAAAAACAATATTGATTAGTTCGTAAGGATGTATGAAAATGTAGGCTAACAACGCGTACTCTTCCACGCCGGTCCCATGGTGTAATGGTTAGCACTCTGGACTTTGAATCCAGCGATCCGAGTTCAAATCTCGGTGGGACCTAACTCTTTTTTCTTTCCAAATCCTTGACCAGTATATCATCTTCTTCAAGGATCTAATCATTTGACAGTTGAAAACATTTTTTACATTAATATCTATAAATCAGATTTGTTTATCATCGCCCACATCGAGGCCCGTGTGTAAACATGTATCTCTTTAGAAATGCCTATAATACGCGTCGAACGACTGCAATATTGTAATGCGTTTCGTTGATCAATGCTCGTTGATGAATATTAATGTACAGGGAAGCACAATAACATCGTCTAACGTGTCAACGATCGACGTGACGCGTCCACATCCGCTCGACGCTCGTGGAATCTTCGTGACCGTCAGGGAGGGTCGCTTAATCAGTAATTATATAACGCGTAGATCCGCCGAGGCCGGCGCATAATCGCGATAAATACATTTATTATACATGTAATTCGATAATTCACGGACGAGGCGTGCGCCCCGTTATCTCCGCCTTCCACGAAACGCGCGTATTACGCAGGGCCTCGTCGCGAGCTTTTACGCGCGCGCCTTATCTTGAATCTCTGCATCGCCGGCTACCTGTCGTGCGCTCCGCGAATCAAATATGCATCGAGGCCCCAATTACCCGCGAAATTAAGGGTTACCCGAACGATGTTGAAACGTTGCAAGCAATGCATTTCCGATGACAGATTACGTCGCGTACCAGACGCCATTAAACATTGATGGAACTTGTACACCGATTACAGAGGCGCGTGGACGTTTAATAATTTACTCCCCCGCGACGCCGTACCCGAGTCGAGCTAAGTCACTTTCCATTCTTCTACTAATACGCGAGTAACGATCACAGTTGGCAAAGGCTTCCACCCTACAAGCTCGAAATGTCACTGAAGGATGTCCCCGGCCCTTTAAAGTCCCAAGATGAAAATTCGCATGCCACCGTGTTGAGCTGCGCACAGCTAACAAGAATTACCCATTCGTGTGACAAACGTTCCCAATCCCGGAGCCTAGCATGCCCACCCGCCATCGATCACGATCTCGCGAAACGCCAGCGCGAATAGTAAAATTACGCAAATTACACGTTCCGGCCGCCTCTCGTCGCATCCGCGCGCACGCGAACACATTATTACCCGGGAACGTTTCCCAGTATCGACATTAATCAACCCGCCCGTCCATCCAATATTTCCGTACGGTGGCGTCGCGCCCGATCCGCCTCTCTTAAATCAGTTACGGAAAAACGAGTTTCCCCGGGCCGCCTCGATTCGCGGCGATCCCTACCCCTCCCGGTGAAATATTCGGTCGAGTTTATCGTAATCTCCGCCCGACAGACGGACGCCGCCGTGTTTTTATCCCGCTTCCGAACGCGCGTAAAGAGACGGCGATTCCGTCGAGGCAGCGTCGAGCCAGGTGGGCGGGTTCTGGTTTCGGTCCCATCTGTATTCTCTTTTTAAAGGAGTGGAGACAAGTTGTTGCTTGGAAATAAAGAAACCTCGTGTCTTTCGCAGTTTATTCGATACGTCAGTATTATAGGTACACGGGAGCATTGTTAAACGCAATATCGTCGATAGGTAAATGCAGATGTTAAATCGAAGGCGGTGGTTAAATTCTCAGGATAAATATCCATGAGCAAGGTAAAGAGCTTGTTGCCAGACGCAAAGAGCACGCGCTTCCGGGCGCATCGTTGGCTCGCGATCTCCCTCTTCCCTTTTAAAACCTCTCGGAAACAGGAGGTGGACTTTAATGCGGCTCGTTTATGCCGCTCCACGCGTTGTTTATTACAGCCACGTCCCGTGGGCCGATAAACATTTTTATACGCAATTCAAATTGAAATGGAAAGGTGCATCTTTGATGCGTGGGGCATTATCAAACCATTGCAGATTCGACGAGGGGCGTTCGCGTCGCACCCTGCGCGAGTTGTTTGGCTTCTGATTTATTCTATGCGTTTAATTATTGAGTTACTATTTATACAGTCGGGTAGCCAATGCTAGATATTTAAAGCTTCGTAGCAATAATAATATTAAAATCCCTACTGTTTCCGAACGAAGCAAAAGCCCGTTCGATAATCATTCCACGATGCCACAGACAGAAAATCCACAGGTGTTGACGGCGTCCGTCCGTCGTATTCCAAAGGAGTATTAGAACGAATAATCGGTTATGATAATCGCGTGGGCGGTCGTAATTGAAGCAGAATCGGCTGGATGGGTGATCGAGTTTCGTTAATGCTACAAGCAGTGGCAGGATTCGTGAACCAGATTCCCTTGTGAAACGATGGTGGATAGAACGAAACTGTGGGGGGCTCCAGACTACGACGACATTTTCCTGCGATCGTTACCGGAAGTTCATCAAGATGTGACAACGCTACCGTGAAACTCTCCCGGGCTCGTAAAATACTTTCTCAATTTAAATTCGAGCGAGACGATCCCTTGGAAGTTTCCGGTTAACGAGCGGAACCCCGTAACTCAGCCGGACGATAAAATACGTCGGTCCCCGTAATGACGGAACGTGTAATCGAGAGTCACACGAGCCATCCTACTGACACTTCGCCCGCGGAATTGCGCCGTCCCCGCGTATAGACGTTTCCCCAGTCCAGACGGTATCAGGAACTCGGTTCCCTGTTTCAGATTATTCCATTCTCGCGGTTTCGCAATTCGCGACAGCTATTTCGACAGAAATTCTGCTGATCTGGGTAATTCAATATCTTTTCACTTCGTATATGATGATTATGCACCGCGAAAAGGGGAAATAGAAACAGGTAAGTCACACGTTGACATTGGCCACAATTCATACGATATTTCTGTATTGTACCGTTTCTGTTACACCGTTTCCACATACCTGCCACACCACTTCTATGTATATCACAATTTCAACACCTATTCCAACACTCAATTCTACATCGCACAACATACAACCACAAATCCCATAACACAACAACACACACTACAGTTAATAATTTGCAAATTGATGTTACGCTTTCCACGAAAATTCAACAAAGTAGCAAGTGCCAATTTTTTTCAACAATGTTGCAAACAAAACTTCGATGCTCGGGAACCAAAATCCCGGCTTGCAACTTTGCGTGTTTTTACGCAAAACGCTGAAATTCGGTTCGCAACATTGTTGCCTTTTCGCGAGAAGCGAAAGTGTCCTCAAATCGCAGCTGCAACAAAGTTGCAAACCGAAATTTAGCCTGTCGCGGAAACGCACAAAGTTGCAAGCTGGGATTTGGTTTTCTGAACATCGAAATTTCATGTGTTTACGGCGAAGCACAATATTATATAAAGAGTGAGTTCTAAAGTGTAAAAGGTAAGTATCCAGTGTGAAGTGTCATGTGTAAAGTATGGTCTGTAATAGTATCTATATAAACATAATAAAGCATAATAAAAGAATGATACGATGCGACTATTGCAACACTATTACACAGCTGTAATAATTTATGAGAAATAATCACATGCAACTCAGCGACGATCGACGACATTCACGACGCTGTTATGCCACTACTTCCTACTGTTAGATTACCTACAGTGCGATTTCCAAGGAAGGATATACCTCAACCGTATATCCTTCAAAGCGCTCTCGCGATTGTCGCATGTGTTGGGGGGAAATTCGATGGCTCGATAAAGCCGTACAGCGTATCGGGTGCTGGGCAATAATTGTAAACTCGTCGAGTGCGTGTGCAGTAAAATGCCGGTGTAAAAGTAACATGACAGTAAATTAAGAAAGGATTTACGCGTGACATCGGATTTATCGCGTAGCTTGTAGTCCCGTTAACTGATCGACAATGTCGGGAGCGACTGTTAAATGGACGCGTCTTCGCGCGCTTTAAGCGACTTCCGAAACTCCCTCGGTGGTGTGGCCGTTAAAGCGCTCGTCTTATCCGCGAAGATAGCGCGGCGCTTCCCGCGAATCTTCGTCGGCCGCATGGAGAGGGAGGACGACGGGAGGGGCAGCGGAGGGGACATTAAGCCGCCACTCGATTGGATAACAAACATTTTATCGCGTTTAATTTCAGGAGCCCACGGTGCTCGCCCGAGTGGCATTAAACTTTAACAGCTTCTTCAGCAATAAATAATATTATGCACGCGCGAGAAAGCCGCCCCTCCGCTTTCGGGTGGCGCGCGAGTGTGCCGCGGGGGCAATTAAATAAAATGCGATACCGTTCGAGTTATGACTCGGAATCTTTATGGTTTATGGCCACGGCGTATTCCTTAAATCGGAGCATAAAGCAACTTCGCCTCCCCATTTTAAACGCTCGTACAGCCGAGGAAACGATCGCCCGAAAAACGGGGGAGGAAACAGGAATCTGGATTGATTTTTCTTAGGCAGAGGGACACGGAGGTTTCCGTACTGGAAAGTAGAATCACAATGCCGACTCTCTTCTCGGTCGATTCACTTTTCGAACTCACCCCGCAGGATACAACGATCACGAGCACCCTTAGAAAATCAGAGGAGCGCAGGCTCGAGTCGACGATAAAACGATGTCGCTCGGTGGTCGGCGAACTTTGCATATTTTTAATAGGCGGAACCTCTTGGGCCAATTTCCCGGTTCGCCGTAAATCCCCGAATACTCGAGATTTATAGCCGTCGCGTCAATTATAATACGTTTCACTCGAAGGTGCCCCGCGCTCCGTGGCTAACCCAGCTAACCCTTCGCGATTCCGTGACACACCCTCGAACTTATATCGTAAAAATGATATTAGTTCCCCCCTCGTCCACCTTTCGTCCCGCTTGGGGTGCGCGCGAAGAAAGCCCGCCAGGCCTCTCAAGAAGGGAAGCACGTTTAAATAAGACGCGAAATTTTTTATACGCCCAAAGTACGCAGCGCGTAAACTAGGGCCGACGTACGGAGGCATTCCCCGTGAAACGTATCGCCCTGGATGGCCCGGAAACGGCCACCCCCTGTACACCCCCCCGTATCGAATGATTACCACGAGGAGAACGGTACAATGTCGCAATTTAACTGCCCCTTAAAAAATTGTTTGTCTACAGCGGACGGCTTAACAACGCAGCCTTATACGATCTCTCGTTTCGTCCGCCCCTTATTTTACTTCGCCCATTTTCCACGCGTCCCTGCTTAAAGGTGGGCTTTAATGTATGCGCGGAACGACGTCGGCGGATGTATTAAAAAGGGAAAATCTTAATTCGGCTGGAAGAGGGAAATTGAATTGCAAATGGAGGGTACCTTTGATATGAATGAGCAGAATGAGTTGCACGTTTATTTGCCTCTTTCGCAGCAGCGCTGCGGTTTCTTGGAGGAAAGTGGAAAGTCTCCCTCTCCCGGCGACGAAAGTATACGGGGTGTTCGGTTTAAACCGATCCGAGAAGACGTCTTCGGAAGTATTGGCGGTATCGAAGAATGAGTTAAGGGAGTTTTGTGTTCATAAAAGAGGGTAGGTACTTGGGAGATAGGATTTGGAAATACTGGGAATGCTGCTTTGCCAGATAAAGGTTTTTATTAAAGAGACGCCGCTTCCACTCGCCCGCAGAGTCCCCGCCGTAAATTGGATAAGGTCGACAGCAATTTCCCTCTGTCCTTTCGTCGTGCGGATACGAATTCGCGGCGTCAGTAGCTCGTATTACCTAGATATTCGGATGCATACGCTCTGAGGTGAACGTTGTTATTCTATCGCGGTTCTGCTGACCCAGATCCGAGGGAAAATGAAAATGAATCAAGAGCGGCGAGAGAGCTGCGTGTGCACTTTTGGTAACTCCTCGCGTCTGACCATGACCTGGAACCACTACTTGCCCCCATTTCGCATGGGACAATTTAAAGAGCTGCGGAGGAACAAGTGGGTCGCCTAAATGAAATTACAAAGGCGGTGTAACTTTTCAGCGGAAAGGGACCTACATTTCAAGGTGCCCTAGTAAGATCGTATCGACTTCCTGGGTTTCATTTCGGAATTACAAACTCGTCGGAGGACATTGGAATCTGGCATCGGAGTCTAATTGTCCACGTGTATTAGGGGCATTTGGTCCAAGTTATGCAGAAAGCTACCAACCCTCACAATGACAAAAAATTAGTTAAACGCAATACGGATCCCATAATTTTGTGATCTTTTATTTTGCAAAAAGTTACCAACCCACAGAACATTGCACTCTCAGAATTTGAAATAATATTAATTATACTACTCGCTATTAAATAACTCGTTAAAAAACATTGTAAAACAATAGCAAGATATAGAATATACGCAATAAAAATAAAGCTACTTCTCTTTCAATTAAAACCTTTAAACTAAATTTACTCAATGTCAGATCATTGAGGATTGGTAGCTTTCGGCATAACTAGGCCCAATTAAAGGATCAAATACTCCTTACCTTATAATTAATGACACTGTTACTATGAAATGCCACGCACGGATAGATCCAACCTTCCAAAGACCATCCTCCGTCTGCATTGAAAAACCCTTACACCCCTAGAAGCGATTCGTTCCTGCCATTTATCCGCGCGAATACCTGTGCACAACAATTTCCTTTACACCGTGAAAAGTGTCGTGGGATCGGAGAATGCCGTGGGATCCCTCATTAAACATTCGGCTCTCATTAAACCAGAGTGCGATCTAGCTGCTTAATTCGGCGATGAGGAGTAATTAAGCGGCGCGACGAACAGTGGAGGGGAGAGGGCTGGGGCGATGGGCACAGAGCTGAGGAGGCACTTTGTTTCGCAGTAAACCGGGTTTAATGACTTCATGTAAAAATACCCCATCGACTTTACGATAGAGCTCGCGCCGCCAGCGTCTGCGCTCCTCCGAGATCCTCTCCTGTTGGACTTTTCGGCTACGACCATAATTTTATAGTTTTATGTAAACTGTATCGGGCCATGAAACACGGCGAGGCCGCGCGATGCCTTGATGGTGATTGGCGTGCACCCCGAGATAGAGAGGACTCTTCGGGGGTATAAAATTTTCACGATGCTCGGTCTCCGCTGGCTTTGACACGCAATTCTTTTTCGCCCGCCCGCCCCGGGCGCGTCGTAAATAAGTGATAACTGTATCTGCGACACGACCGAACGTCAGATTAAACCGCATCGCACCCGCGATCTGTCGACCGCTCGCTGAGATGGCGACGTCGCGGCGGCGAGTGTCACCTCGCTCTCATAACGAGCTACTATAGTTGGATCACTTGGGAGAGGTTTGAAAGGTTTCCCTTCGTTTCAGACACCCTGGGCCTGCCTATCGATCGATAGTTGGAAAAATGATGATATCAAACGAAAATGCGATTTAATTTAATATTTTTGTAGTTGGTTGGCTCGTATGTGCTATAAATATTGTTTAGTAAGTGAATATTGGGTTTGGTAATTGCGTCAAGTTCGGTGCCTTAAGCTAAATGGAATAAATAAGAAGCGACTCTCAAATCCTTCGATAGCTCAGTTGGTAGAGCGGTGGACTGTAGTTGGGATGATCAAAACAGATATCCATAGGTCGCTGGTTCGAATCCGGCTCGAAGGAATTACTTTTTGTCCCGCGAACTTTAAGTTTTATTTAAATAATTGTATGTTGATTTTATTTAGTTTGAACTTTTTTAAACATTCGCATTGATGCTGTAAATAATATGTAGATGTTATGTAATTATGCGTAATAATTACTTTACGAATACATCTATAGCTATTATAGTGAAAAATAGTTTCAATTCTCAGGTTTAATAATTAAGTAATTGTTGTTAGAAGGTATAATTTAATTTGTTGGCAAGGGATTGAATTTATCGAAAGAATTACGTCGCGCTGAAAGAAGCTTTAAGCGACCATTGCTAAAGTAGTGTAGTTATTTCGGACTGAATTATTTTTGGCCATATTTATCTTTAGCAATCTCAATTGGTAGAAGATGAGCAAACGTGTACAAGTTTTGAAAGGAATATTACCGAAATCAAAAAGCTATTTCACTTTGTAGTTAATGATATTTGATAAAAAATATATGTATGTAGCTCACCGAACGATGGACATATTATTTGCAAATTAAAATCGATGGAAAGGGGTGCAAAAATAGAAAGGTCCCACCGAGATTTGAACTCAGATCGCTGGATTCAGAGTCCAGAGTGCTAACCATTACACCATGGGACCTCTTGAAAGGGGTAGTTTCTTTCACCCCTATCGCTGCGCTGAAACACTTTGCGAAATCGTAGAAGTATTAAACAAAAAATTAGGTTCCACCGAGATTTGAACTCGGATCGCTGGATTCAAAGTCCAGAGTGCTAACCATTACACCATGGAACCTCTTGATGTATTGGTTCGTTTATATGCGACCGCACTGTATAAACAATCCGTAGCTTAATAATAAGAACACACTTGGCTGAGAAAAAAAGAGGAAAGGTTCCACCGAGATTTGAACTCGGATCGCTGGATTCAAAGTCCAGAGTGCTAACCATTACACCATGGAACCCGTTGGTCGATCGATTTGTAATCAATCGTGCCGCTAATTTTTAGGTGTTCGCGTATTTGTTATAACAAAACTGTAACGTAGATTTTTATCGAAATATAAGTCCGAGCGCCTGAACTTGAAATTTAAGACACTAATTTCTGTATAACACAAGATATATAAATGATGCTTAATAAATTACTTGATCCTGAAGTTCTGAAGTTGTTTAATTTCCCCCAATTGTCGTAGATGGTAACAAGTGCAGTATAAAGAATCACGTTTAACGATATCACTTTATTCACTTAGAAAATGTTTCAAGATTTCAGCTTGAAACGTTTCACTTTGGTAAGAATCGGTGGTACCAATAATTTGCAATTGTTTGTTTCCACTTGAGAATTTGCAAAGTGTAAAAAAAAGAAGGCAGGTTCCACCGAGACTTGAACTCGGATCGCTGGATTCAGAGTCCAGAGTGCTAACCATTACACCATAGAACCACTTGTTTTATAGGCTTTTCCAGATTTTTATTGACCCTCGAATGTTTATTTAATATTGAAAATACTGCCAGATTGCACAAAATGAAGGTTCCACCGAGATTTGAACTCGGATCGCTGGATTCAAAGTCCAGAGTGCTTACCATTACACCATGGAACCTCTTATTTAGCGAGTTTCAATGCCTCTGCTTAATGTTTAAACATTCCTTCAAGGTTATAATATATTACAAAGAGAAAGAGTGCAAAAATGTAGGTTCCACCGAGACTTGAACTCGGATCGCTGGATTCAGAGTCCAGAGTGCTGACCATTACACCATGGAACCTCTTATTTAACGACTTTCAATGTCTCTTCTTAAATGATTAAACATTTCTCGACATTTATAATATATTCCACTGCTCAGAATTGCAAAAATGCAGGTTCCACCGAGATTTGAACTCGGATCGCTGGATTCAAAGTCCAGAGTGCTGACCATTACACCATGGAACCTCTTATTTAACGACTTTCAATGCCTCTTCTTATATGTTTAAACATTTCTCAGCTTTTATAATATATTCCACCGACCAAAATTGCAAAAATTTAGGTTCCACCGAGACTTGAACTCGGATCGCTGGATTCAGAGTCCAGAGTGCTGGCCATTACACCATGGAACCTCTTATTTAACGACTTTCAATGCCTCTTCTTAAATGTTTAAACATTTCTCAGCATTTATAATATATTCCACCGACCAGAATTGCAAAAATGCAGGTTCCACCGAGACTTGAACTCGGATCGCTGGATTCAAAGTCCAGAGTGCTGACCATTACACCATGGAACCTCTTATTTAACGAGTTTGAATGCCTCTTCTTAAATGTTTAAACATTTCTCAGCTTTTATAATATATTCCACCGACCAGAATTGCAAAAATGCAGGTTCCACCGAGATTTGAACTCGGATCGCTGGATTCAAAGTCCAGAGTGCTGACCATTACACCATGGAACCTCTTATTTCAATTACATTCATCTTCTGTATGCAATTATCAAATTTGCAGCCGCCAATTGCGCAATGCAGCTGTTGCGATTAAGAGAAAGTCCAAAGGTTTTATCGGTTCCCCAGCTGTTATCACTTCTCACTGATTAAAGACTTAAAACTTTCTCTGCAGACGCGGAATCTTTCGTCCAAAATCCACTGAAAAATCACCAAAAATGTCACCAATGCACACATTACACTCTACATAATTTACCACACTCGTTACCTGGCATCTTCCGCGCAGCAAACACAAAACATTAAACACCGATTTCGAATAAACACTTGCCCAGTGACCCACTTTCTCGCTGACCGAATTCCACCTTTTCTAATAAATAACAGACCTGCCTGACGTGCGCACCCCCGAGGGGCTTCCGTACAAGTCAGCTGCGCGTGTTATGAAAACAAATATGCGTACAGCGGCTAGGTAACAACGAGCAGGCTCGTCGATTCACCACGAAGCAACCTCTACCACCCAAACACACTGTCCGAAACAATAACAGGAACGTACAACTTCAGCCCCCACTAAAGATCTCTAATTCTCGAGAATCTACAACACTCTACTCACATGCTCGTACAATCGCCGAACAACTTACAACTTCCTATCGCACGCGGAAGTTCCCTTGATCCCTCGAACGTCCATCATCATCCCCTCGATTTTCCAGAAACACGATCCTCTAATTACCTCGAGCAACGCGCATTCCGCGTGCCAATGCTGCCACCCCGTCGCTCGAGGCAACTCCCCCTCGGCGATCGCGTGGACTCGCCACCCTGGAAACCACTCAAATTAATTTCAAGTCAAAGCATATTCTTCGATTTGACGTGTTCCGCTCGCTGACGTCCAATCAGCCCGCCCCACGCGACCCGGCGCGCGTACGCTGCTCGCAAATCGTTCTAACCCTCGAGCGACCAGGAGCGATCACTCGACGATCGCGAGACACCCCCGAATCCATTTCTCTGTTATACTTTCGGCCGCACAATGGCCCTCCTTACGGTTCGCTGATCCTTGACTGACAGGATCCCCCGAGCCGCGCACTTGCAGGGCGATCGGCGGCTGGGCTAGGTGCGGCCACGTCAACTGGGATGACAGCCGACAGAGCAAGTGTTATTGTTGAGTCGGATTTCGGCGGGAGGGAGAGGGGGATGATTCAGTGTCCCCCGGATTCGACGAAAGGGAGATACTTCGCGTTTCGTTCGCCTGGTTTAATTAATTTGGTAATTGGAGGACGCGTTTAGGCGCGCCTCGGGGACGCAGCTTCGCGACTAGGGCACGGGGGGTTGGATTAGCGCGCGATCGAGCTTCTAATCGCCCCGATTGCCTCTGGGTGGACGGTGCTCCATGGGGATCTCGCGTGAAATCGTTGACATCCGCGTTCTTCCCACTGGCAGAGTTCGGAGAAAATTGTGAAACTCGCGTGCACGGTGATTCACTCGATATTGTAACGTCTCCAAAGAATGTGCTAAACAATTGTATTGTGTACGCGAATTCTACAAAAACCGTAATTGGGAAGGCTTAAATTGTGCAAACTACTTAGTATTAAAATGTATATAAAAAATATCACAAAAATTCACGCTCTAACTATAAGTATTAGAACTCAGGTGTTTGTGTGACGCTCGTACGAGCGCTTGCTTCGATCTGCCTGGCGTAGTGCACTTTTCTCTGAAAGAAAACGTTAGGCGGGGGTGATTGGTCGCCGCCAGAAAAGCGCGGTGAAAATTGACACTACCATTGGCTGGGTACAAAATTGGCGCGCAAAATTCAGCAGTGGTGGGAAAACGTAAAGATGTTCTGTCAGAGGGAAACCTGGGTTTGCCCCCAAACAGCGTGTCTGGTAAATTTCAACCTCGCACTCGAAAGACTGAAGCATTTTAGGGACTACCTAGGCTCGGGTCGCGGCATCTGGCGCGCCGTGACAAAATTGCCTGTCTTGAAAACTACTTAGCCACGTACCTATACGGTGACCAGATTGAAATGCAATTCGCGTGACTCACCCTCTGTAGTTTAATAAACAAACCCACTGTAGATTAATTAGACATGTACGTGAGTAAATAAACACGCTCATAAATCTTGCTGAATTGAATACTAAAATTGAATTGGAGAATAAAAATTAAATAATTTTATATTGAATTATATTAGAATTGAATTGGAGTGCATTAATTAAGTAATTTATATTGAATTATATATATATATTGAATTATTATATATATATATATATATATATATAAAAATGTCAATTGAATGTAAGAATTATGTAATGGGTACGCTAAATATTTACGCTTCTCTGTCCTTTCATCGAACAGCTCAACTCACTCCACCACGTTGTCCACACATGTGCGCAATGTCATTTTATTTGCACTGTCGCGGAAAGCAGTAAATCGTGTTCGCAGGTCGCGAGCATTTATCGTTGCCTCGTTCGAGCCGCGATTGCACCTTTATGGTTTTACAGCGGGTCCCGCGAGCGACGGATTCTTTTTATCTCCCTTGTTCGATTCGACGGAGGACTCGCGTTTTCGAGAACCAGAGCGCTCCGCTCCCCTACTCCCGAGCCCCTTCGAAATTCGTTTTATCGTTATCCCCCTTTCCCTGTTCCGCGTCGCGCGGGATTTCGTGTGTACACTTATTTCATGCTCGGTGGAACATCGGGACTTGGAAGGGAACCGGCTCTCTTATTTGATAAGAGGCAAAGAAGTTCGTGCGGGATCCCTCGACGAGACATTTCCCCACTTTGTGTGCCTTAGACCAAGGGCATTATCGTGTAAACACACAATTCCGGGGGTGGTTGCACTCCATTTTGCTGCGAAACTCTATTACCTTCGTACGTTTCACGGTACAGTATACGATTTCGACACACCGATTGCTTTTCTTTTAATCCCGCTCTCGCAGCATATCGACCTCGCCCGGCAATTCCCCTGCAAGCAAATTAAAATCAAAGATACGCACTCGGCGGAGGCGCGCCCTTTGAGACCTGGCAAGCTCATTCACGGATCACCCCGTGTATCAGTAGGTCAGCGAACGCTCCCGTTGCGTTCGCCGCGCGAGCTTATCCGAGCGACCTTATTTTTTTAATTAACGCGCGACAACCCCACTCGCCACCCAGGCGGAGGAATAAAAATATTCCGCGTGTCATCCTGCCGCGCGGCCCTCGATGCACAATACAGGAAGTGCTCGGTGGCGGGGCGCATCCCGTTGCACAAAAGCCCGCGTGCAACCGGTGCAGTTGCTCGAGAGATGCCCCAACGGCGCGTTCCTCCCGCTAATGAATTCCTCTTTATGCCAGCGTAGTAATTGGTACCTCGCATTATTCTCAATCAGCGGGACTGTCTTCGTCTGCCGCGAAGGACAACGTGGCGCGGGATGGCCGCCTCGAAAGAACCGACAAGACGAGGACAGAGAGCACGGAGGGAGAGGGAGAGAGAGAGGGAGAGAGAGAGGGAGAGAGAGAGAGAGAGACGTGAGGACCGCTGTGGAAAGGGACAAAGGGGATGAACGAGAAAGAGGGACGAACGAAAAGGGGAACGGCGACAGGGAGAGGGGAAGAACTCGCTGGCAGATTGGGGAGCAGAAAAGCAGAAGAAGAGGCACGACAGGCGGGAACTTTCTAACTGAAAGACAGAGAGAGGGTCACGAGCGAAAAGTGCATTAATCGCTGTCCTCGTCCGGCGCGAAAGATTGCGAGGCGAACGACGGAGACGCCTGGAGCCTCCGCGAAATAGGGAACAGCGAAAAATCGGAAGGATCCAGTGGTATGTAGAGACGGGGCGCAGGAAGAGGCGCGACAGAGGGTGAAAGAGGGGAGGAAATTGGTAGAGAACAAGCGCGGGGAAAACCGCGGCGAAAAGTGCATCGACGGAGGAGGCTTTGCTGATTTACGAGGAGCAGTTGCTAGGAGGGCATTAATATTCGTGACGGAATATTAAACCGCGAGCGTCAATGGGCAGAGCTTCAAAGGGATTTTCCGCGGGGGCGAGGGGGGTCGGGGAAGAGAAAGAGAGAGGCGAGGAGGGAGCGGCGAGGAGATAGATCGACGTTGCCGCAAGATTATGAGATTCTCGTTAAGTGTCACATGTAAAGAGTTCTTTCATATACGGCCCCGACCCCGTCGCGCTCGTCGACGGCGACGGCGAGGCGGTCGTTTATAAAATACCGACGCATAAAGAGACAGGGGGGGGATTTATCGGGATGTCCCGGGGTTTTCAGAAATTCGATTTACAGTCGCGTGGCTGGAGAGAAGGTGGGGGGCCGGATTTTTATCCGAGGGCATTCGCGCGGCGAATATTTATTCGGCAATTTCGTCGCCTCGATATTTTGTTAAGCGAGCGCGAGAAATGATCCGCGTGCTCGGCGACCGGCGGGAATTAATTCGCGAATTTTTCGCGGCCCCGCAGCTCGTTTCTCCCCTTTGTTGGCCTTCATTACGCCCGCTACGTCCGCAGATATCCTCTTTTTTCTACACCCCCTTCGCCGTCGACTAATACGGAACGCGTATGAAAATTAATATCGCTGGCGGAACGACGCGGCGCTTCCGATTCGTTCGCGAAGGCAGGCGGCCCGTGAAATTTCGCGAACATATTGGCAGGATCCAAGCTGATGCTCGCGGGAGCATTGGGAACTGATAAACGGCCGAGCAATCACGGGAATATTGAATGAGATTAAAAAGGGGCGGAGGTGAACCGGCGTTTCCGCGATTAAGTAGCAACGCGGCCGGTTCCTACGTAGAACTCCTTTCGCTAAATATCAATTTAACGCGGCCAGAATAGCAATTCCAGCGTGAAACGTCACTGCTCGCCCGGAGCAGCGCAGCGGCATGATTCCTCCAGCGAGGACGTTAATGAGATAAGGCCGTCGGGGAGGGTAGTTCCGGTAATAATGAGGAGCATTTTTATAACGAGGATCACCGCCGCGAAATCATCCCCTGGGAATAGGAGAGCGACGGGGGATGGGGGAGGACGAGGGAGGGAGAAAGGGGGGACGGAAAGGGGGGGGGGGAGGGTGAAAGCAGAGGCTACGCGATCCGACGTCGTTCTTCGTCGCCGTCACCGTCGTCGCAATGGGGAGGACTTAATTATCTAATTAATTAACCTCAATCAGAACGATGAGTAATTTCTCGGTTCGCTGGCGCCTTTGCCCGGGCCTCGAGACTTTCTTGTCACGCCGACTTGCGGGGCCTCGAATCACGGATGAGTTCACGGCAAATCGATTATGTCCCGATGCTATTGCCCGCCTCTGTCCGCCTCTATTTAGGCAGAGGACGCCGCCAGGATCCACGATCCTCCCGGCGTTATCCTGTTTTCGCTGCCCGACCAATTTGCTCTGCCTCCCTTTCATCCGTGCCCTCTCATATCCTCTCGCCGCCTTTATCAACAGGCTCTTACGCCGATCGCGCGACAACTCGCTCGTGAAACGACCAGGCGACGCGAGTTTGCTTACCTCTCTTACTTCTCGGCCTCCTCAGCTGGAAATTGCGTTCCAACGCGGCCGTTCTCCGAGAGGGATGCTCGATTCCGAGACGCGACGGCTCGAGAATCTAGAATCCTTCTTTTCGCGAGCAGAGTGGCCGGGAAATTCATTCCCTTCTGCCGGCGGAATATGCGCTCGCGCTTCTGCCCACCACTGATTCGCATCTTGATTAACTTTCGCGGTGAATATTGGTCGGAGGGAGCGGAGAGCCGCCCTGGGAAAGTCAAACGGGTGGAAAAGTATGAATCCCGTTTTATCAAATTTCCTTTGCGTATCCCGATATTAATGCGAATCAAAGTGGCCATTCCAAGTGCCTCTCGCGGTCTCTAACTCCATCCGTTGCTATCGTCGCGCAAACCTATTACGAAACGGGAGCCAAGCTGCATGCCGAGCGAAGTCGCATCAAAGACAGCACTCCACCCCCGTGGCTCCAATCGTCCATCCCCTACCCACCTCGCCAGGTCCTCGAAATAATAACACCACGCGGAAACTCTCGAATTCCAGCCACCGTGTCTTCATCCTCGATCTCGAACCCAGCAGAATCCACCCTCGCTATGCTTCACCGCCCCGTCGAAACCACCCCTCCCGCACCAGTGTAACTGACGGTTTTGACGCGTCAAGTGGATCCAGCTCCGGCCTTCCCCCGCGGAGAGCCCCGTCGTCGATATCGGCTACTGTTTTACATAAACATCGGCCCGCCAGCGCGCCGCGGGAGGGGTGGGTATCGCGGGCGGAAATCGCGGAAGGGTGACACGACAGCGGAGATTCCTCTAAGTGATCTCGAGTGTTTTCACAGTCGAGGCTCCGCGGTGTTTGCGCGTCCAATTCACCCCGGGAACGATTGCAGTCGCTTTTTAAGCTCGGTTTAACCCTGGCCCCGGGGCCCATTTCGGGGCTAACTTGGTATTTAGTTAGTCAACCCCGGCCGCGAGGCGCGATGGGAAACGACAAGTGGCGTCCACCCCGGCGCCCCCTCTAAGAGTAACGCTACCGCTGGCTGGCCTTTCATGTGCTAATTCCTGTTTATTTAATCGAACGCCGACGCAGATCGACCCCGCCAAAGGGCCAACGATCGCCGGGGGATTAATTTCTAACGTGGTTTGTCGTGGCTGGACGCTCCAGCGCGGATTGTTTGGACGAACGTCCCTATCGACGGCGCAAACAAGTTTCATCGCGGGGGTGGAAGCTCGTCGCCGCGATTTCTCTGTGCTCCTTCCTTTTTTATCACCCCCCCCGCCCCCTCTTACGTTCGCAACCCCGTGCAATGGGCGCGTCCGGATTAGGCTCGGCGATGTATCGTCGCGCGGAATCGATGCGACGTCGATGATCGATTCTTGTTTGCGACGCGTCGCGCGACAGATTGCGCGCCCGGGGAATTTGTTGCGGGGCATTGAATTTTCCAGGCCGCTCCTCGTCGCCTGCGTTCCTCGCTGTGCCGCTGCCTCTGCTTGCAACTGTTTTCGCAAAGCTTCCGAAAGGGCCGAACAATCGGTATCGATCATCTCCGTGCAGGTTCCTTCGCGTTATATTAACGAAAGGCATATACCCCGGCTCCTAGGTGCATCGGCGATGGAAAGCGCCCTGAGTTACGATCCGTGCAATTCAAGTGGAAATTCCCACATCTGAACAATCCCCGCTAATTGCCACAGGCTTCCATGCTTAATCGCCCCATTCTGCTCGCGGAAATCATGAGAAACTCTCCGTTTTCCGGCGGCGAGACCGCGAATAAAATTATATGCCCGTTGTTAAAGGCCGGGCTTGAATAAGTTTTCATTTCGAGAGCGACGCGTTAACGCAGTCGCGTTTCCCGTGTTCTTTTATTAACCGACGGAGTCGCCGCGGAACCAGGCTGGACGTTGTTAACGCGCGACCACTCTTCCGACGATAATTTCGACGCCGCGGTTCCAGATCGAACCTCGTAAAATTATAAAGCTCCCCCCGCCCATGCTAAAAGCGTGGACGCCGCTTGCCAATTAACATCTCCGTAAATCACCGTCGAATTACTTTACGAGCTGGACGCGATGAAATCGCGGGGACGTCTCGCCCCTCGTCGCGGAGTCGCTTAACGAAGGATGATAATGATTCACGATGCACGTGTCGCGCTCGAATTTCTTCCCGGCTTTCCCCAATCTTTTTCCCTTCTTCTTCCTCCACGTTCTTATTTTGTTTCAATCCCTCCGTCACCTATCGGTGCCCGCAGCTCGTTATCGCCGACATTATCAGCGACGCTCGTCCGTCGTTATTGCAAAGACCGATCGATATCGCGGCGATTGCAAAATTAAGTCAGATCGAGGCTCGCGGGCACGCGATTCAATAATGCTCTCGCTGATTATCTGAAATCTGGGAGATTCCTCTGTGCTTTGAAAGGACGAAGGAGGCCATTAGAGATATTCAGGGCGTAGCCATTTACCTCGGAGACATCTTAGTGCGTTTAGTTTGCGAGTGACTGAGGAGTCGCTTAGTATTCAACTGTTCTTTATAATTCCAATTGAATTTCAGTCTTGATGTCGGCGTAAAGATTATGAAAAGTGTAGCGTGACTCAGCGGTGGTTCACGCTATCGTATACTACAAAGCTGTTATGAACCACCGATGAATCACGCGATGCTGGACGCGTTACTTCATAGCCTGTCAAATGAATTTCATAATCTAATCGGTCATTTTTGATTTGTAACTTTGATACGCGATGCTCCAAGTAATTAATAGACCACTTACCCTGATAACGCTGCATTAAGTGCGTAAGAGTTTTTCCGCCCTTGGCGATTATTTCAGCTTCCTGAATTTCGGAGGAATACGAATTAGAAACCACTAACTCACTCGCGATCGGTGACTTTCATTAAAATTTCTTACCGCCACTGATCTGTCGCGTAGAATTTCGATTACCTAACCCTCGACTCGTAGCCTCAAATTAACGAATTCTCGGAATGCCCAGAATCTGTCGCTACATGCCAGAAACTCGACCGTTCGACAGTCGATTATTCAAGCCGAGCCGAATTCACGATGCGGCGTCCATTGATAGATTCCCGTCTCTCGTCCGTCGAGAAGACGTGTCCAGCGCCGTGCACCTTTTTTTATCGTTAATAACTTTTATCTCAGCCTCTGCATTTGGTCTCTCCCTTACCGCCGCGTGGTCTAATGGATTGCTTCCACGAGGATGTTCTGGCAAAGGCAGAGTTACTTCGTTCAAATGTCCAGATCCTACCCGATCCTGAAGCTCGTCGACATCTATGATCGTCAGGTAAAAAATTCCTTAATGCACGTTCCCGCCGATTCTTCATTCCGCCTCGATCGACAGTCATTCATACGAGCGTACGTGCTGGACAATGTCTACGTTTGCGTGCTGATGCACATCCTCTTCTACGCGGCCCTGTGGTACGCCACCACCGTGAGTACAATCGATCCCTCCTCGTTCGCTAGTCGACTTCCCCTCTGTTACCTCGAGTCTCTTAGTGACGAAATTCTGGGCCACAGGTGATCAGAAAAATGGAGAAGTGGAACAAAGAGATGCTGAGCATCATGGAGCAGAAGAGAACGGTGCGCCTGTTGTCGATTAAACGCCTCTAACCGCTACGCTTTCTCGTTTAAGCCACTGTACACGGATTGCTCGTTGTTGCAGGGATTCGAAGACGCGGTGGCGTTGAAGGATAAGAACACCGAATACGACGAAGTAGTCGTGAAAGTAGTTAGTGTCCAACGAAAATCACAGCCTCTAAGCCATCCCTATGCCTAACACACTCACCCGCAAAAATTCTTCTAGAAGGAAGGTCAGAGGGCGACATCGGTGCAGCTCGAGAACGAAGTAATTAAAACACCCCCTATTAAAACAACTAGCTTCCCGCGCGAAAGAGACAGAACCACCCTAAACATTCGAAAATCCAGATGCACAGACTGAGCACAGAGCTGATCGCAGCAGCGGAGAAACTGTCCGAACTGGAGGAGATCATCCAGAAAGTACCGCCAGATCTTCCTTCCCCTTCGCGTCGCTCCTAGCCTCTGGCCATGCCACCTATTATTATTAAATCGTAGTTGATTTGCAGTACAAGTGGTCGGGGAAATCGTTCGACAGCCCTGCGGGCGACGTCGCTGACCGAGAAGCCAAGGGAAAGCTGCAAGAGGGATCCAAGGGTGGGACGTCCTCGCTCGAGGATCTCAAGGTGGGTCTCAATTAAACCGGCGGTAGCCGGCGCGGATTTTCCCAGCGTGACGCTTGTAATTGTCACGAAAATTGCTCTCGAGCGGTTTACCACTTACCGCGGCAGCGGGCTCTCGCCAGACTGTGTAACAGTTTGTAGTTTGCGCGGGGCGCGTTACAGCCGCAGACCAGCCAACAAGACGTCGAGGCGAACCGGGACAGATTGCCACGGCGGATTCTATTAGAATGCAGCGTCTAGGAGACACCCGCGATGTGTAGAGTTATTTCGTTTGCCTCTGTTAAAAGGAGGGGTCGAGGGAAACGGCGGAGCGCTCGGTTAGTTAAGACGCATTCAGGGGAACGATCGTGATTACGCCGTAGGTGCTCGCACTGTGGAAGGAACAATGTTATATTAGGGATTAGCGGGTATTATTCAAGGGATTATTGTACCGCGGTGTAATTATCTAATATTGATGATGCCTGTTTGAGTAATGGCATCTGATAATCCTTGACTGGCTGGGATTGCTGCGTGCGCGAAGGTTCGCTGATTTGTGGCCTGGCCCGCTATTATCGATCGTGGCCCAGAGGAACGCGCAGTCTTTGCGATACGTTTCCCTGAACATTCTGCGCCCATCGTTGTTTAACTCGACAGATTTTGGAACCGTCCTTCCCACCAGCCCTCCCGCCGCCCAGAAAGTATGGGATCTTTGTCAGTCGACCTCCTGGCCACCGTCGTCCACCTCCCTCCGCTGCGAACGCAGCTACACCACCGAAACTCGGATTCAAGTAACTGCGCGTCCGTGGAAGCCTCCTCGGAATCACCGATTCATCACCGTGAGCGCATCATCAGATTCTCCAGATTTTTACTAATTATAATTAGTTACGCCACTGTCTCTATTCTAATTACCGATCGCTGTCTCAGAGCCTGCTCTTTTCCGTTTTTCCTTAATTGCTACTTTCACCGGTTTATGGAATCGTTACAGTAATGGATCCTCGGCGGATAGAAAGTCTATGTAGCAAGCAGAGAAGGTATCATTATTATGGTCGGTTCGCTGACGAAAGGTGGTTCATCAAGATGAATATCTGTATTTAATTACTACCTTAACGTCAACCAAGTTCAATTAACGTACTGTATAAATCATTCTTCAAGGCCTGGTACAGGCTTGCACCGAATCGCTCAGAAGGGTTGAGTAATTGTGAACTCTAGGCATCCAATATGTCTTCTTAACTGCTGCAGCTAGAAAATTAGATATTAAATAGTTTACTGACCCTGTTTGAACACTCTCAGAGCAACGATACAGTCTGCTTTTTAAACGAGAAACTCATCTCTCTGGCGTGAATTATTGCCTCTACCAGAGAGAAAGAGGAAAAGATAAACACCAAGGCTCTATCATCAACTTTCTCTCGCCTATGCCAGTGGTTACCAGTAGCTCTGCTATAAAGCGTTGATTAGAGTTAGTGTCACGGGTCATAACTTTCCAAAGTGCATGCACAGCTCTTTGTTTAAGAGGAAACTATGAAAATTGATTTTTATGAAAACCCATTACCACATGATGGAAGTCGTAATGATCGAGCTACACATTACCGACACAATCGTTCGGGAATTAACTGCACCAGTGCGTTCGTCTGGTTTCACAATGATTTCGCAATAATTTCAGGTGGGAACAAGATTGTCGGGAGCAGTGGCGATCGTCGAGACCAAGACAGGAAAAGAAGACGACGCGAAAAATCATCGAACAGTGCAATAATAACGCGTTTCGATCCCAAGAAGCTGCGCACAGAACCCTTGAAGACGACCACACCTTTTACCAAATCGTTGCTAGGCCTTGCAACCATTTTCCCCAAGGAGATGTACTAACTCCATGACATTTAAGATTCTTCTATATAATTTCAATAAATTTCTTAGCAACGAAGCAAAGCGGTTCGTTTTACTGGAGAACAACCTCTCTTCCCAAGTAAAATGATTTCAATCGAAGCAAATAAGCGTTACACTTCGCAGTCCTTTCATTTTCCAACTGCGTCAAATGTATAACGTCCATGAATTACGTAAAGCATGCATGAACAGCAACTTCAAGCTTGCAAATGGAACGCAAGGAACTTTATAATTACATTTCCTTACAATTGCTTCCGTCGATCTAAACGTACCGTCATCCTGTCGCCTCTTATCGAGCAACGGCGTCTTAATCAGCAGCATGGAGCATAGTAAACAAGCGTTACGCGAATCCTTGCGATTGCGAAGAAGCAACGCGATAGGTAATGAGATGCGCGTCGGAGTCCCTGGGAAAGTGCATTTGCATACGGGTGTCGCTGACGTTAGTAATTAAACACTCCTGGCGTATGGCTTCAATTCTATCCAGTCCTCCTAGGAAAATCGTAACTGAACCCGCATTTTTTCTAGATCGTGGAATACTTTAAACTGGCAAACGTTTCGATGCGTCCAACACTTCTAGCCGCCATAGCGACCGTTGCAAGTTCCACAGAAATCAAAACGTTAGTCTAGATTCAAGACTCTAGGAGATTAACTCTGCAGGAGATTTGGAGCAACCGCTGCGTGGCCAGCCCGGCTGTTCCGTTCAAGTAAGTTTGGTCGCAAGTAAGGAAACGGGTAGAGCTCTTAGACAAACGTTTCGTCACACAGCTGAAGATTCAACCGGGAGCTCAGTCGCACACGAAATTGGAATAGTTTCTTCGTACTTTCGAGTGGACACTTAGCACGAGTGCCACAGGTACTCAACGAAGATATCGTTTAAACGATTCATAGCGCAGAAAAACTTGTTGCCGAAGGGAAACACTTGCGACGTCACACTACTGAGAACAAGAGGCATTTTTATCTTTCCTCGTGGTCTACCGCAACTTACGTCCAACGATCGTATCTCAATGCCCGCTTCGAAGTAGGAGGCTCTCAAGGTAAACGAGTAATTGTGTCGGATTAATTCAGAAGAGTGTCAAAAAGCAAGCGAAACGTAAATGGATTTCGATCGTATGCCTCGCGCCCGACTTGAGGCGGGCTCGTATCAGTGTCCTTGAGGGAACTGGTTGCTTTGAATAAACTCCTTTTGCTCCGCACCGTGAAATCTCCATCCTGGTCGCGCAGGGAAAGGAAAGAGGGGATTCCCAGAAACTTGATTACGAGCACGAAAAAGGCAATCTACTGTTAGACTTTTTCTTAGACCGTACACGGCGAAAGAGCCGAGCCCTTCGTTCCCTGGGAACTTTCCCTACGATAGCGCAGCAGTTTCGTCGGAAGTAGCCGTCCACGAACAAAGAAGGCGCGGCGCGAGATCGGTCGATCGAATCGCGGCGAGTTGCGGGCGAGTGTCCAACTTTCACTGACAACTCGTTAGGTTCACCGCCGCAGCTTCGAATCATTCACAGTCATTCCACGACGTCGGCAGGCAACAGAGGCACCGTCAGCGAAGTACCTCCGTCGGGACGCGCTCGTCGCGAAGCGTGACGTAACACCGGCGACGTTTCGCGCGTCGAATTCCACCGATTTGCATTTGCCCGCGCTTCGATGCACCGCGATCGGTAGGCGTGCCGATAAAGTGCTAGTGACAGT
This sequence comes from Andrena haemorrhoa, assembly GCA_910592295.1. Taxonomy (NCBI): domain Eukaryota; kingdom Metazoa; phylum Arthropoda; class Insecta; order Hymenoptera; family Andrenidae; genus Andrena; species Andrena haemorrhoa. The sequence continues at coordinate 11,407,866 of OU342944.1, read as the reverse complement.
GCGTTGGCGTCGGAGCAGTGTTGAAATTCCCCAGAAATGTGCTACAAGCGGGACGGTGGAGTATAGCGAATAATTGTATCTGGTGTTTGGTGTATTCCGCGAGCAAATCGCGAGCGGGAGCGTTTACTTTCTGCGGAGAGCGCGAAATCTGGAGGCAGCCTTCGATCGAGGAGGCTCGCGTCGCATTCGATCGAAGTATGCCTCGGTACCATCGGCTTTCGACGATCATACTCGCAGCGCGCGTGGTATTTTAACGCGGCTCGATAATCCCGAGCGTTTCGAGGAAAGTGGAAGTGAACGGAGAGCGAGAGTTTCGCTGAAACGTGTTCCCTTCAGAAAGTGCACGTTCTCCTCCGTGTTCGGGCACGGTTTTACCGTCGATGCTTCTCACGGGTACGTATTGTTCCGTCTCGTAACGCGTTCTTATGCAGTCTGCCAGATCGTACGCAGTGTCCGTTGCATAACACGAGCATTCCCCATTCCAGCCTTCTGCGCAATCACTATTTCGATGGATTCGCGATGGAGTGTAGATAGGAAAAGCCCCTCGACGGTCAACAGTCGCTTAAACCGCTCTTCGAGAGCCACACTATGCTCCAAAGGGAGTTCCCTCAATCGCTAGCCCTCAGCTTGCAAAACCCTGTGATTCTCAATTTCGACAGTGCACCGAGCAACAGGCACCTAGACCGAGCTACTCTCGATTCACGATTCCCCTTCGTTAGCAACTGGAGTTCTGCTTCGGTTCCTCCGCTTTGAACAGAGAGAGTCAAACCCAAACGAGCAGCGCGGAATGTAAGAAAAGCCACCCGCTACTAACGCTTTCGGAGGACCCAAATACAAGCCCGAGGCAGAACTCCCGTCCACGGTAGTCTCCATGGCTCTGATTTTAATCGAATCGGTACACCGTCGTATTAGTGACGCGGGCAGTTCCCGTTAATTACGGCCGTTAACGCGTGCGTAGGTGCACGGAGCACGCCGCCGCTCGAGGATTAAAGTTCAAAAGCCAGATCCAGCCCCGGCCTGTGCCGATCCGGTCCCTGAATCGGCCAGGAGGCCGCCAGTGAATCGAGGATCGCCGATCGGAGCAGACGAGCGGGCGACGTTTCCACGCGGAGAGCCAGCGCCTCCAAGGACGCCATGGCCATGGACACCAGCACCGTTCGCCTCGTCATATTCCTGGGGATGTTCCTCGTGTTCGCCGGTGACTACACGTACCTGGTGTCCACGATATTCGGCAAGCCCCACGAGCAGAATCTCACCGAGCCGATCAGCGGGCCGCACGGACCGCCCAAGGAAGCTCCTCGCGACAGGATACCGCCGATATCCGCGAACAAGGAGGACGACAGGGAAAACGGTAAGGGGGAACGAGAAACGAAGAAGCGAAACGTCCACTATTCTCGCGGAGGTCTCTACTGCATCGAGCCGCAGCAACGGGAAGTGGGGAATGTTAGGATATGCGAGTTGACGCAGAAATGGCGGAAGATTTTACGTGAATTCTCTGGTGGCTAGTTAAAAAAGATAGTGTCTCGTTGATTCAAAGCGTGGATCGATATTGGATGAACCAACGTGTTGTTGAAAGGAAAGGAGTGATCTGGTAGATTCAGGGTTTTCCTGCAAAGATCCATTTCGTTCCAATTAATTAGTACATATATTGTATGCTTAATCATCGGCTGGAATAAGTGAGTGTCCATTGTTCAGCGTAGTTCTTGTATTTCGACGTCGAATTAGCCGTTGTAACCGGCAGTGCTCGTTGTAAAATTCAGGAAGAGGTTCGGCGATGTTGTTTGCGCGAGGTATGTCAACAGTTCTCGGATGTGGACGGGAATAACGTCGTTTCAGATCGAGTAAACAATGTTCTCAAGGTAGCGGCGATGTTTTATGGATCGTGCGGCGATCGCGCGCCGCCTGCTCGTGGATTTATGCACCGACGTCCGCGAATGCCGTCCTCTTAGCATACTTTTATCGCCCGCCTTGCGTAACGGTCGAAACGATAGGTCAGGGTGTCGCGGTCGCGACGACGGGCCGTCGGGAAACAACTCCACGGCGCAAGTGTCGAATTCAATGAGCCACGTCCGTCTAACGAGCCTTTTCCATGCGAGCAATTACTACGATCGCCTCGCTCTTCGATCGGTTTTCGAAGCACAGCGCTCGGTCGCGTATCGCCGCTCGGCTCGACCTCGACAAACCAGTTCGTTCGGCTGGAAAATGCATTTCGAAAGCAGCGAACCGGCTTCGGTGTCCGTAAACCTCGGCTACCTGTCCCCCGCGCGCTCCCGCACTCCGGCGACTCGAGATTTCGCGTGTGCGCGCGAGCTGAGTTTGCTTTTCCGTCTCGATTACCTCAGGCCGCCGTCTGCAGTTGCAACCGAGACACGCTGCAAGCCGAGAAAAAAAAAAGGCCCGAGGTCCGCGCCGGTGGGCGAAAGCGTCGTTTCAACTTTATCATCGAGTAGCGGAATCCCGAGCAACTCTGCTCCGTGATTTTTAAACAAAAGTCCCGCTGCTCCGGTAGAAAATTGAACGGCGGATAATTAAATAGAACGGAGCGCGTTTGAGGTTGAAAAAGTTCCACGTGAAATTAAATTTAATTAAGCCAGATTGCTCTGGCCACGGGAGCTGTGTTTCGTCGCGCCTCGTTTGGTCATCAAATTAAGTTATGCTTGCCGCGGCGGGAAGAAATGAATTGAAGTTTTCAGGCAGGGAACGTATGGAATTCACGGTTCAGTTTTTTAATGCTGGTAATTCACTCGCGGATGATGCTGGTTTCTTCGTGGAATGTTAGGAGTAGCAGGGTGGAGCGTCTTCTTCGTAAGAGTATGTTACTCGTTTCGAAGCACGATAGCAGCAGCGCCTTATCGATTCGCCAGCTTGCATAGTAATATGTCACAACTCCATGGGAAAGCTTAACGACTCATGTTTGTCGATCACTTTGCAGCAATCGCACGACGCTCCCGAATGATGACGACGATCAAGACGGCTTGTTTGCCCAAGCTGATATGCGAACTGACCTCGTCCGTTCATCAGGATCAGCTGAGCGAGATGGAACGGTCTCTGTTGAACTTGATCAGGTAAATGATGAGTGGCGTTCACTCGCTTCGCTCTTCGCACAACACGTGCGACGCCGGGCACTCGTGCTTTTACGTTCCAGGAAACGATCGGTTTATTCAATTCATCGAGTCGTATTTGAACGGCGGAGCGTTAATATTGACAGGCTAACGTTGTGTCTGATAAGCGTGCATGCGAGCATTAGAATTATGATAATTCTAGTTCAGGTTCGATGATTTCGAAGCAGTTTTCGGTGAGATGCTTGTGGAATAGTTTTCTCCGGACCGACGTGACGAAGGGAACAGACTCTTTTTCCTGAAAGGAAGAGAACAGACTATGACGAATGAACAACGATCGCGCCGTTAAACGTTTACGACGCATTTGGTGGAATGATCGACGGACGTTCAAAACCTACGATGATGAAGCTGTTCGGTGTATCGTTGAGGGTTTACGGCGACGCGAGACGCCCGTGGAAGCCCCGTAGACTTTCATCACTCGAGACTTCCAGTTCGCCACTTTCACTTTCCACTTTCGATTGCCATTGGCAGCAACGCGGGTGAAACCAGTCGGACGCAATCGACGCCGGCTTGGAATCGCGAGAGGTCAGAAAACACACGTAGAAAAGAAACTTACGTCACTCTGTAACGAGGAGACTCGATGACGCGTCGTCGACGAATCAACGATCTCAAGTAGGGTCGCCAACTTTTTTTCGGGAAAATATAATACTTTACGGCCAAATGTGATAAGAAATATAGTACATCATGAAAAAGTATAGCACTTTTCAGAGGAAAGTAGTACAAAATAAAACTACATTAAAACATCTCATTTTTTAAATGCATACTTTTTGTGCACTTTGCATTACTAATTAATTGATTGTGTTTAACAAACATGTTAAGGGTTCGATTGCACTGAAAGTCCAAATTAACATTCTTTATGAGTGACAGACTGGCTCTGTTTCTCTCTTCCCGCCACTTCATATTCATTGTAGAAAAGAAACATCCTCTCTGTTAAAGTTTAATTTCGCAAATTGAAGTTTTGATGTTGCTATAAAATAAAGAAATATTTTTACGTACTATATCTTTTTTTTAAAGTATATAGTACACTAGACAAAAATATAGTACGGTTGGCCACCCTAATCCCGACGCTAATCAAATCGATGTCACGAACTCCTAACATTTACATACAACATATACCGTTTGCACGTTTCTTCTATCGGACATACCATTTCTCTTTTAGCGTTGCATATTTAACTATCCTCGAGTCCTACTTGCGCCTTACTTAGAGCGCACAGTAGGTATTTACCTTTCCAGAATTATTTCAAAAGAAACTGTGCTTGGTTGACAAGAAGTGCATACATAATCAGTAGGCATTTCAAATTCTGCAGAAACACCAATAGCGTTTCTGTATTAGACACCATTTGCACCTAACCATCTGAAACGACTGTGCACATAGCGACAGTTACTTCGCCCGTGCATCTACTTCCTCCTCTTACGCTCCCACACCAGGTTTCTAAATTCATTAAATCCATCGTCACGATACCGATCATCCCTGCCAAAAAGTCCTCAGGCACGCCTCCATTTCAGAGGACCACTGATCAGACGAAGAGATCATTCTGTCCCCAAGCCACCAACACGATGGCCGCACATTCCGCCAGATTACCCACCAATCTCTAGATTACACCCCTCGAACAACCGTACACACAATTCCCGGAAACTCGTCGGGTCCCTCTGCCTCCTCGATCATCGTTTCCGAGGGCAGCGGCGGAGTATCGATCGGTGCAGGGTGGGAGCGCGATCCCCCGTCGAATAACAAGCGCGCGCGCACGGCCAAACAAACGCGCACAGTTCGGTATCCCGCTAAACAGATGCGAGCGCCGGGTCCGATATCGGGGTCGTCGGCGCTGCAATCCGGGGCGTCATCGAAAATTGGATGGCGCGGCGGAGTACCATGAATTTCGCAATTTTCGCGCTGCACGTCGGGCGCGATGGCTCCGCAGGAACGCTGACGATCGGCCGCCGGTCCGCGATCGCCTAGCGGATCCACGGCCCCGGCGGCGTCGCGGCGCCTGACGCACCCGTCGAAATTGGATTGGCGCGCGTACCGATCGCGAGCGCGTGCCACCGTATCTCGCAATTCCCGTTTACGATCCAAGGTAAAACGTGGCTGGTGCACGCGCGACACCCGCCGTATTATTTGGATAATGCGCTGGCATTTCGCTTCATTCCCTTCCCACCCTCTCCGCGATTAAAAGCAAAGTTACGTTAAACCGGCCAAATATTGACTCGGCGACGCGGGATCGGTCTGTTTGCGCCCGGCGAGACCTCGCCGCGGAATACGCGCGACTCCGACGCTGGCCGGCGATTCCGCGCGCCGATCTCGCCGGATCGGGCTCGGAATTCCAGCACGCTGGGACGTCACTGGGATTATTGATTCAAAGGGAACCGCGGTGCGGGGTTTTATAAAATGTCAATCGGCTGAATGAGGGGAGGCGAGGATTTTGTACTGTGATATAGACGTCGTGGTGTTTTCGAATGTCACGGCTGGTTTCGTGTCGCTGTTGCTTCGTTAGCTCGGGCTGCTTCGAGAGAGGTGGAGGAGGATTGTGTAGCGGAAATTGTTGGATCGAACGTGAAGAAAACAAGTCAGTTTTCTGTAATATTTTTTTCCAACAGCTTCTATACTTATTAAGCGTCGAAGAATATCGTGTCTTTCGCACCTTTCCGCTAATCCAGGAAGCGCATAGATACCCAAGTGACGTCTCAATGAAAGCCTGCTGGAATCCACCGAAGCCTCGAGTTTGTTTGTTTAGCGCTGCTATTTCCGGCGATTAAAAGAGTCGCCGGCACTCCGGCGAGCAGGAGGTCCAAGTACAACGTGAAAGTTCTGCTTGCCGTTATGTAAGCGGCCACTCCGAAAACGGAACCACCGTCTGCACACCGTAACAGCCCGCCACTTTCCTTTTCACGAGGTTATTCAATCTTCCGACTTTCTACCATTGCCCGAAGCGTGTCTGGGACACGAGTGTTCAATGCCTCCTCATCTTTCCTCGCGCCTTCAAGTTTCTTCACTGTCAAACGCCCCGCCACTTGAAACGCAAATGCCCGTCCACCAATTCAACGCTTGAAGACGACCGAGGCGACATCGAATGGATCGGGAAACTCGATCAGAAATCGAAACATCTGATGAAAGGATGCCGAGCGACTCGCTTAGGTATTCACTGAAGAATTCATGCCAGTGTCTCGCGCGGAGAAAAATTGAAAAGATGCAAACGACGTCGCAGCGAATCGCTCCTCCTCGTCGCGATTAATGGCCCGGAAGGAGCCTAGCTTTATATTTACTTTTATGCGCGCGTAAACGCCGCCTCCCTCGCCAGCTCGATTTTTATTGGATCGCCGATCGCTTCGGGTTAAACCGATCAAGATGGAGAAGCTAAGAAACCGTTTTTCCCGTTTATTCCACGTGTCCTCCTCGCGTAGGCCCGCGGCGCGATCGTAAACTACCAAAACAGCCAGGTATCCCCTTTTGCGGCTGGAAGTTGTCTTCCTCGGGGATCACGCGTGACGAAACTGCTCCTTCCTTCACCATCCCCCAGCGTTCTAGATTCCAGAGGATCCGCGGGGTTCTTTTATTCCTCTCGCCTTTACGTGTCTCGTCGACGAGATCGCCTGTCTTTTTAGAGGCGCAGAACGGATGAGAAGTTCGGACGAAGCGTTGTAGTAAATTGGGAATTCAGTCGTGGGAAGCTAAAGAGACAGGGGACAAGGAAGTTTCTGTGGGACATTCCTTTCGAACATTTCGCGAACACTGTTGTCGAAACGCTAAGGCCGATCGCCGTGACGAAATACGATTATATAAAAGACAGTTCGCCGATCGATAACGTCCGCGACAAGATTGCAGACGGCGGAGAGTTAGGAGCGGTCAGGAACTTGGAAGACGCCCGTGGCGACCGCCGGAAGTGTCCATTATTCCGTAGACCCTTGGTAGGTACACGGCGGGGCCGAGAAAGGCGTCCGTGTAGTTTTCAGGTGGCTTGGACGCGCTTGTAACCGGATTCCACACGGCGGGTTTGCGGGCTGCCGTCGATATCGAAAGTAAAAGGCGACTCGCCTTGTGCCTGTTCTTCTGTGCCGCGCTCCCGACCAGTTTATCATGGTCAAGCGTCGTTGCGAAAGTAGAGTTTATTTCGTGCGTGACACGAACCATTAACGCCCCACTGTTCCTTCGTTCGTTTCAAAATCATTTGCTCGTGGGGGCAAGACATTTATCTATTTATTCCGAAATGTGATCGATATCCATCCTCCCCAATTATCTGGAGTCTCTCGGGCGACGCTCGATAACCCTTGCCGCACCCACGACCGAAGAAGAGTAAGTGATCGATGAATAATTCATGAACATTTTTCAGGGACACGAGTTTGAGCACAATGGCGGAAGTACCATCGAGATACCACTTCGCGGCTCATATGGGTCAACTGATATCCGGCCTGGAAGGTCAGGGATGCCACAACTTCTATCCCACCTGCCCCCTGTCTGGCTCCAGCGTTCTGAATATGATGAAGAAGATACGGTTGCGCTGACGCGACGAGATGCCGCACGGTCGAAGGGGAGAAATGGAAACGCACAATGAAGCCTGTGATATCGTGGACGAGTTTTCTAACGAGTGGTCGAACACTGGATGACTGAAGGAGACTACTGAGATTATGACCAGCGACGAGATGTTTATTTTTTATTTGTACTCCTAGCAGCAGTTTACCTTATTAATTGTACGACAGCGAGCGAGTGAAGAAAGAGGGAGATTTGTTATTTGTTGAAGCTAGACACGGTACATGAAAATAGTATTGTTCGTAAGATTCGAAGATACATTTCACTCGGGTCGAGGGAAAGTATTGTTTCTCTACGTTATACTCGACTGCTGCGAACTTTATACTAAACAGACACTATCCAATCGACCTAAGATCGCTTTACATTACCCCCAAGAGAATTAAATAGTATTTAACGCAATCAACAAGTTTGCCCGCACGTTTCCGAGGCAAACGCCGACTCGCGATCGTTATTTATTATCCGAGGCGCGGATTTCAATCGCGGCGCAATTAAAACGTGACATTTCATTTTACGCTGCCGCGTGTCGCAGATGCGCCGCTCGAATCAGCCGCACGTTTAAATTGTATATCATACTATTATACATTCTCGGCAAATAAAACATGAATAAAAGCATAGCGTATTGTTTATAACCCTTCAACGCCGGCAGAGATCCACCGGTTGAAATTTACATATTGTCCCAGCAATTTTCCATTCTGTTAAATAACACATGAAACGCGAATGCGAATTTACACAAGCGTCAGTTCAGAGTCCCTGTTTCCCCGAAAATAAACACGACAGAAATAAACTTCATTTTGTTATCCACCTCCGCCCTGCCCTTTGGACCCGAGCATCAACAATTCCACCCGCGCGATTCTTTCCACTGGCAGCGTTACGTAATGGCTCGAATACACCCCTATTAATTTCCCGGCAATTACGGAGCATTTTCCGCGTTCTCGAGACTCGCCCCCGCTAATAGCCCGCTCCACGGGAACCGATTCCAGCGAAGTAGCCGTTATTTACCATAGGCGTATAATATTTAGCGAGCGCGGAGCGCCCACAAAGGCGGCCCGAGGTAATGGCTCTTTTACTCGGTCTCGCTTCTTGTAATTATTTCGCCCCGGCTGCCGCGCGGAAAATGGAGGAGGAGGAGGGTTCTAATTTCTGCGATACGCCAGGCTTATCCATCGCCGTTATCGTCGCCGATCTCCACCGCGTTTCAATCGCGGCCACTCGACGCGCTCGATAAACCATCATCTTCCCCCGTGCACAGACTTCGTGCATCTTTATGCCTGCGTTTTCGAAAGGATACACCGGATAACAATTTGCACTCGGATACCATCGATTACCGTGTCGAGTTAGAAGAGCTCGGAGGGACGCGCCGCGAAACTATCCTCCCCCTTAAACGATCTTCCTGCCACCGATATTACTTTCCAGAAGAACAGTCGCGCTTCCTTGCCTCCTACTTTTCGCCCCCCCCATTCCATCTTGTTTGTAAAAGGAAAACGTTCGGCGCAGGAAGAGTTTCACGGGAAAACAATCCCGACAATTTACAACGGCGTCAGCCCCCCGGCAAAGTTATTATAATAATCTCCGGGCGCCTTTATATCGGCTTAAGCGCGATGCCAAGCATCTCCGACGCGAGCGCGTAACGATCGCAAGCGAGATCGTGCCAAGAGTGGCGACGAGCAGTTGGGCCCCGCCGCGATATCCGCGCAAAAATGATCGCAGCTTCGTTTATACGCGGGTCTTCGCGCCACTGCCAACTCTCTGAGCCCCACTGGAGCCCCGATCACGCCGGAACATCGGATATCCCCCGCTGTGCCCTTCCTAGCAGGCGTCGCGACGTTACGGCATAGTTTGCGAGTCATCCGTGATTACCGAAACGAACGGGACTCGTCGGATATTGCGAAACTTTCATTGGACGATCGGCTCCTGGGGAATCCTCGAACGCCGGCGAAATTTGCTTCGGGCTGCGTGCGTCGAAGTCGTGGAAATAAGAAATTAGTTGCTCGAGGAGAGGACTTAATGAGTCTTTTAGTAATTAGCGGAGAAATAGATGATTCTACTTAGTAATGTTCTCGGGCAAAGAAGTATTATAATTGAAAGGCGTACGAAGAAATGGGGGCTCATTCATGAGACGCGTGTTTACGTAACCAGTGACTCGTATTGAGACCGTTGATCGATGCAACGCGGTAAAAGCGCATCCACGGCACCGATTCAGCTGTACTTACGTGAACTAGGCCACGCAGGAGAATCACGCTCATTGAGCAACGATCGCTGCGGGTTCACGCGTAATCGGTCTCGTTCACCGTGTCCCGTCGCCACGCAAAAGATCGATTATATTCTTACGGTGTCGACGCTGCGTGATCGCACTTAAGTGGCCGTTGCACCATTTCCACGCATTACCATACCGTTTGACGCGAAAAAACTATCTACAGAGGTAAGGTAATTACACGTGCCACTCGTTGCAGGTACTCACTCTCACGTAACACGAATTGCATATGTACCAGCTTTTTGCACCCTCCATCTCTATAGAATCTGTTCCAATTCGCTAGGTTTACTGTAAACTGTGCAACACACCGGGGAATTTGTATCTTAAAACTTGATTTTTACACCACGCGCTGCTGCTCTAACAATGAGTGAGACTCCTAGGAAATTAAGTGGGCATTCCTGTAATCATGCCGCAAAATTCGCGCAACATTCAGTTTTTTTTCTCAGTGAATACAATGAATGACAATATTTAAAAAATTGTTCTGTGTACATTATAAGTAGCTTAATAAATGAAAAAAAGTTTGACATTGTTATTCATCGTATTCACTGAGAAAAAATACCTGAATGTTGCCGAAAGTTGGCCCTTTTAACTTTCATCTCATCTCCTCCACTCGAGACCATTATCCCAATTGAAAGCACTCGAATTCTAATTAATTCTTTCAAAAGTGATTAATCACCAGTAACCAACGGCCCCAAAATAGTCAACACACATCAGCCCCTACAATTTAACCCTCTTCCATCCGAAACCACAAAACCACCCTCCCACGCCACAACCCCTCCATGTTCAAAAATTTCAATCTCCCCTAACGTTCCCCGATTTCGAACCACAATTTCGCGCGCAAGGACTCCGCTACCCTTTAAACGCAAAGTACGCGAGTGGCTCGAAGTTCCAGGACCACGGAACAATGCCGACGACCTTGCTGAGGACGCGTGGAGGTCCAGGAAGAGGGCCTCGAAGGACGGCACGTACGCGAGTTCTGTCGGCACACTAAATGTCGCAATCCCGGTCTCGCCGTTCGTTTGAATGCGACGAGGGGAAGGGGCGATCACTTTCTCTTGGTAGACGGGAACGACCCCGGCCTCCGTTTGCCCGGGCGAGCACTCGGCAACGAGTTTTTACCAAAGAAGCAGCCCAGTACGCGGCCGCCTTCTCATTTCGCACGGTGCAACGGGAGTCACGCGACAGAAGCACAGGTCCGCGAATCCCGCGACATTTCAGGGGTTAGATAAGTGGACGGGAAACGTAACGAGGCGATCTACGGGCCACGTTTTAGCCATTAGCCAGAGGTGGGCAGGAGTTTCCTAGTGTTCTCTTGCGGAGCTGAAGAGTGTTCGATAAAGTGCACGAAGAGGTTGATAGCATCCGTGATCGATGTAGGGACCGTCTTGGTAGCTTGTGAATTTTGTGAACTGCGGCGAAAAGGGTTCCCTGGCTCGAGAAGATTCAATGTAGAATAGAGCCGATAGAGTAGGATGACCCGAGGTGACGTTTGAGAAGCAATAACGTGATTGATTTCCCAGATAACGTTCCACGATGCAACTGGCATACGTGTTCTTGCTACTGGGATGTCAGTTCCTGGCGCTGGCTACGGTGACTGCAGCCCCCAGCCCTCAGGAACCCGCGTTTGAACTTCCGGTTCAGCTGATAGGCTTCCCAGTGATCATAGCCGCTGTGAGGATCACGAATTTCGTGAAGAAACTCGCGTACTCGTTGAATCCAGGTAAATTGACTTCTTATATTTAGATTAACGGACAGTCTTTCTTGGTGAATATTATATGTCTATAATCTAAGCGACAGGTTATCTTAAAGGAAGTGGAATTCTTGAGTGAGGAAGTTGAGTATGTACCTCCTTCCGCGTAGATCGTCAGAAAGCTGGGGCTGCCTCAGCGATCGCAGAAGCGAGAGGGCATCTAAACATCGCAACGTGGCTTCCTCGTGGTTTCGCGCGTGAATCGAATCAGCGAACAGCGAAAGCGAAAGTGTTCCACTTGTTGCCACTTCTCTGTCGGAACCACGGAGTCCCGTGTAATGCCAGCGTAATTCGCTGCTGTTTCCTGAATGCGAACAGAACCGAGCTCCGAATACTGCTGAAAACGAGGCAGCGCGATTATTATGAAAATTCTTGCTTTCCCTCATCAGGTGGAAGTAAAAGGATATGCTGAAAGAAAATGCAAGCTTCTGCGATCTTATTTGCTTCGCAGACCCAACGATGCAAAGAGCAGTTGCGCTATTTATGAAAATCAGTTGATAAAATTTAAATTCAACGAATACCTACTGTTTTAGTATATTCGTAGTTTAATGAAATCGCGCCACTGGCTGAAATAGAAATTCGATGTGCAATGAATGCGACGGGAGAACAGGCGACCACAAATGGAGTCGCATTGGAAACGTCAATCTTCATCTAAATCAAAGTTGAAGATGCGCTTGTTGATCGTTCACCGATTGCAGGCAGTCATTTAGCGGCCCTGAATGATTGCAACGGAGGCTGTCACTCGGATTGATGACGGAAACTCACCTGTCCAGAAGTTTATATTCCAACCTGTATAATGCATTAACTGATTACTGTCCTCGAGATAACTGACTTCTCGTTATGGCGATTATTTCATCTTCCACTATCATTTAGAACGAAGGCAGTTCATAAATCAAGTGCCATGGAAAATTTCGAGGGATGACATTAAAATGACCGAATCGCAATTAAATTACTATCAAACGATTGAAATTCTATCGAGATAATTAAAGTTAGATGATTAAATTTATATGTACGACGTAAACTACTTGGGTAACCCAAGAACACTTTCAAGAATCACCGTCAATGGTGTGGAGGGCCCGTGTTTCACCAATTCCACCGAATTGATTGCGAAATAGTGTCGCAACTTGTCATACGTGCCTCCCGTTTCCAGGTACTTACACCAATCGCGTGAGACGAGACCTGCCTCTGTTACACGATGAGGAAATCCTAGACGTTGGTCAAGTGGAGAAGAAATTGGTGACGGAGCTCGGCAGTGACGTTTGCATCTACGAGAGGATTTGTGCCAAGTACGCGACGCAGACTTTGCAGAAACGAAGCAGGGAACGCGCCCTCGACTGGGACGTCGTGTTCAGGTACTAGCAACCTTCTACCACTTCCAAACAGTAGACCTAGATTCCCCTAATTCAGAGAAACAATAAGAAATGCTAGAAACATACGCCAACTCGTTACCATTTCCCGAAATTCCGCTTCAAGTTAACGTTACAGGGACACCATTTCGCTCTCGCATAAGTCCACGTCATCATTCCCTTTTGCATCGATTTCCTCCGATACAAGACGCTACCTCCAACCGTTACCAATTCCAATCTCGTCCATTTGCATCGCATTTGTATCTGAAAACCGTTCAGAGCCACGATCTCCATGCAACAGTGGTGCCCCGCTCGATCTCGTTCAAAGTAACTACCCGATCACTTTCCCCCCCTCTTTGATCCATCGATCACGACGCTCGCGGATCGATTATGAGGCAGTGTCGGCGAAACAAGAGCGCCAGGAGCCGCCAGGCACGATAACACGGCTTCGATAACACTCGACACCGTTCCATTTCGCCACCCAGTGCATCTCTACCTCCGTGCACCGACTTGCATAACCACGACCCCGAAGTTCACGGCCCAGGGCAACGACGACGCCGGAGACTGGTTCTCCACCTTCGTCTCGGTCGATCGGCTTGCGAAACGCTCTCGATAGGTAGCTTAATAACGGGGCTCGTTAGTGCATCGTGGAAAACTACTGGCCCGTTTGCTCGGCCAGCCGTGAACCAATGGATCCTGTCCCCTGTCATTTCTTCCCTTTCTTCTTACCCCTTTTCCCCGTTCACTTCGCCCGCTGATTATACTAATCCTACCGCGTGATAGATACCCTCTTCCCTGCCAATAAGGAAGCTTTTTCCCTCGCTTCTGTCTACACGAATGAAATTCGTTTGACGCCGCGACTGACACCAGGGTGCATCATCAAAAGCAGCATCGACGGAGACGTCTTTGCACAGAGCTCGGCGTCAACGAGCAATAATTCCCATTCTCTATCCCCCTACCCTGGACGCGACTCGAAATTCATGCTCAAGTGTCCCATTCAACGGTGGTTCGGTTCCTCGAATCGTAACCGAGCCACCTGCTCGTAAAAGCGAAATGTAAAACCAACGAAATTCAACATTCCCCTCGACGCGTCGTCGTCCCGGGACCCCGAGGCCTCATGCATAAATTCCACGGATTCCCCGATAATTCGTCGAGAGCGATAGGGCCGATAAATCGTTAAAAGGGGCTGCGAGGGAAGGTGGCCTCGGTTCTAATGGGCCGGCACACCACTTTCCTCCAATAGGCGAGCTAATAGAAATCCTTGCTACTGTCTCCGGCGTGGCCTTCCTCGGCCAGCTTGCACTAAATTCAGTTGCAAGCAATGCCAGGAGCAGATAGCCATTAATGGCGGCCTCCACGACCCTCCTAATGCATCCTGATAACTCTGTTCCACCGTTTCCCCCTACGCAGCCACCGTCGCCCGTTTTACGAGCGTCGCGAGCTATCTGGCCACGATTTCCATGGGCTTATCAGCGACTTCTCCGCGATATTCGCTGAAGATGGCCGCGTGTCGCCTTCGATGGCACGCGGTGGCTAATCGATCCTGTCACCTGGAGAAGTTGGAACCGGGAGGGTGAACGAGGAGGCTGCGGGGGACGAATGCGGGTGGTTGTCGGCGGTGGGAAGCGAGTTGCCGAGACTTAACGGAGCGTGGATGAGGGACAGAGTCCCCTAGTCCTTTACAGGATCCACTGCGAGTGAAATCGAAATTTGTTGGCTTTGCAGATGCTAGACGGTGTCTGTCTTAAGTTCCACTAGCTTCGCGATACCCACGCGGCCGCGTCGCACCGAGGAAATTGAAATTAGTACGAGCCGCCTTTTACACGCCACGAATAAAGTCATGAATTTATGGACCCAGTCCGAGCCTTCAACCTTGGGCGTTAGTCACGCTTTCACGAGCGCCGTAACCGAGGGTATTGTAAAGTAACATCGCCGATGCTTGCGTTTTGCAGAGAGTACAAATCGTCGCCGAACCCGATGAAGGAGAATTATTTATTGAGCGTGTTCCTGGGCGACATCATAGGCAGCCCGAGGCTCTGCCATCAGCTGGCGAAGAGGGGCAGAGGCTGCGACCGAGCCACGCTCTCGGATTAACTGTAAACCGCTATTTTACGTTGCGCAGAAACCCAAGTCCTGTACAGATTGTAAATATCCCCGTGACGCGGACGCGGCGCTCCCTGTTTCCATGTTTGATCGTTAATCCCTTGGGATGAATAAAGCTGTCGCAACGTCCGTGCTTTTTCGCCGCTGTAAATCGATATCAATAACAATTGATTCCGAATTCCACCTCGCGCCCCCACGAATGTACAATTACCTGTTACGTTTACTGTTGTTCCCGTTACGTTACCTGAGGACCGTTGCTTCGACGAGAATCGTTGGCTAATTTTGTTTACTGGCTTAATAAATATTATTCCAGCGGAGAACCTCTTAGCGGAGTGCTTCAGGAATTCTTGTCGCAGCAACGAACCATGTGTCATATATTAACGCTATGTTGACTGGTGAATAAAATCGTTTGACGAAAACGCACGAAGCACTTCTCTTGAAATCTCTCGCGATGTATACGAACATCTCTGAAGCGTACATGTGACGCGCACAGGCGAGAACCAAGGCACGCATGTAGGTCCGCGAAGTGAGAGTTGCTCCGCGGTGACGTTTCTTCCTACCTACGCCTCTTCGGCCGCGTTTGTGCCCGAGGAATGGTTTCGAAGAAAGTTCCAGTTGCCCGTGGAACTGTGACACGAGCATCCGCGAAACTACTCACTCGTGTAGCCTCGGCTTTCAGTTCGACACGCGAGACCATCTGCTCTCGAGGAGCGAGCGATATTATAGGAAATCTAATCCCCGGTCGAATCGGCCCCTCCGGTTGTTTCGTCTTCTTAGAAATACTACTCCTAGCTTCAGCGCGGAAGTTTATTACGGAAGCTCGTTGCGCGACTGGAACAGTGTGCTTTGAAAATGGAACGTTGAAGTTCGGTGGATGTGATAGTGAAGGTAAACGAGATTCTCGAGAAGGTACCGTTGAGGGATCAAGAGGACTAAATTGAGGGAGGAGGAAGAAGCGGAGGGAAGATTGACGTTCAATTTCGATGTCGGAAACACCGAGTCACGCCATGATATTCAGATTCATCCTTACTTGTTTCCTCCTTCGCTTCGGCGTTCGTGCCGAGGATCGGTTTCAAAGGATTACCCGGGATATTGATGCCGGTCGTTACTGCGATTTCGATGCTTCTCGGAAGAACTACGACGCGACCGATTTATTGCAGTGAGTACGAAAATCGTGATATTATCGACAGGGCGGGGACGAGGGTTTCAGCCTCGAACGATTCATTTGGTGAAACGGAACGTCGCGTAGGTGCGTCGGCGAGCTGGCTAGCGACCTCGTAGATCGGGAAGCAGCTAGGCAGACAAGTGGAAGAAGTCAGTGGACCGAGTCAACGGGCAGACAGATCTCCCTCGCGGACATTTTTACGAACCTCTTCGAGGACCCGTCGCTGGTACGTTCGAAGGCAAAATGAAACATTTAGATACAGCACGAATCTTTTGATATTTTCAAGCCCACTCAGGAGTATAATGATTGTTAAGGAGCGCTAAGTAAGTTAATATTCTTACACGTGCTTTGATTGAATTTTAAGAGTCACCCAGATTGTAATTACCCCGAGATGCTTGGCATACAAAGGGTGATATCGATCGGACGGGAGGAAAGTTCACGACAGCTTTTTTTTTCCGTCGGCGTTCCTCCGAACTTTCCTGCTTGCAGCCACATCAAAGCAGCCCCTTCCCGACCCACACAACGTCTAGCCACTACCAATCGACTTATCCGGCGATATCAGCTGGAACGGCCGATCTTTCGCCAGGATTCCAGCTGAACCTATTTCAAGCCTTGTCCTCGATATCCCGTCACGACGACTACAAGTGTATACCAAGGATACTCTGCGAAATGGCAAGCGGGAAACTTCCCGGTAGATCGTTAGGCAAACAGGCGTCCAGTTTCTTCGAATTCCTCGGGAAGAACACGCTTACGGAGTACGCTGAAATCCACTTTTCGATCGAGTCGAACGTCGAGAGCCATCTGCATTTCACTGTCCTCGTTCACGTTTCCAGGTGGCTGACTAGAATGGACGTCGCGGGGGCTTCTCCTTTGCTGAACTTTGGCAGAGCGATGATCCTCGGCTACAGCAACAGAGGCAGCTCTCTGGCTTGCTACAGGGCTTTCCCAAAGTGCCCCAGGGACTCGAGCGAGCTCGTTTATTATCTGAATAACTACAACGGAGGACTGTTTCGACTCTTCAACAGGATCCAGGTCGGGAGACGTCGACGTATTGGAGGCTTGCACGGTAAATTGCAGAAGAAATAACGTCAGGCTTTGATCTTCGAGTCTCAGCATCTTCCGTTGCAGGTGATCAATTGGCCAGAGCGAAGAAGAGAACAATTGCTGAATCCTCGGAAGCAAGCTATCGAGTTGTAGGTGTTCGAAATAAAATTCAGTTCCCAACACACGAACGATTCAGAAGTGGTAACGAAGTGACTTTCCCAAATGAAAAGGTCTGGAATAGTGAACCGATTGCAAACGGTATTCCGAACTATGTGCACAAGTCACAGGCACACATTTGGCAGAAGGATGATGTGTCGTTCTTTCCTCAGGTAATTGCACGGCACACTCTAATTAAACGCACTCGGTATAGTACTTCTATCGATCTATTTTCAGAAATCAAACAACGCTAGTTACTCTAGAATTCGGTTCCCCTGAATTTGCATACGCGAATTGACCAGAGGTTTCTGAAAGAAGCTCTTAGATACAAGAATCTACCTAAACCAAAAACTTTCAAATATTAACGATCAAGATTCCCAGAGACTCTCCACGGTGACCACAAGCTTCCGAACACAGTGCAGCGGCGAATTTTCCACGGATGCCAGTGGTCGGTTATTCCATCAGGGATTTTCTATCCACCTGTACGAGCCGTGTTCATAAACAGGAAGTCCCGACTCGCCGTTGGACGTGATGTTACTGGCGCAGATGCCATTTGTGGAAACAGCATGGGGCGTCGTTCGAGCACCGACAAGTTGTCCAATGAATCTGCACTCGAGCATGAGCCACCGCTTTATGTCTCAGTTACACGCGCCGGTAAACTGTATTTTATCCGAGTTCGATTTCCTGCTTAGACGGTTGCGCGAAATGGCGATGGGGGAAGAAGAGGAGGCGAAATGTACGCTCGTGTACGCGCAACCTTTTATATCATATTGTTGTATTATTTATGCGTCCGTGGCTCCAGCAGTCTATTCCAAGAGTTATCTCGAATGAAATAAATTGAATTGACTTCGAAGGCAAATTACGTCAAGAGCTACTCGACTTTCAAGCTCAAACATTCTCACTCGCACGGACGTTTTGTGCGACGATTAAATGGGAGGAGCTACAAACGGCCGCGGTTACACTTATGAAACGAGGAAATATGAAAACTCCCACGGACAATTGCTATACTACATCCGTATATTAGAAAAGTCACGCTTTCACGCGTGTTTCCTGTCGCACCCCCCGGTGCGATATTCGCGGCGCTCACCTGCGCGAACAACATTGTTCGAGCTGACAATTTTTAAACCGGGGACAGGGAACAGGTAACAATCAGCAATAACAGCTTGCGTTTATCATAGTCTCTGCGGAGCGAACGATTGAATTATGCAAACGAGCGTAATGATACGTTGCAGTGAACCCTTTAGTTCTGTAACCGATACGGATAAGGGGATTGGTATCGCAGTCTCGTTAAACCAAACGATTCTCGTTAGCTCGTCGACGATTTAAGTCGCTGGCAGTCGTCGCGCACGTTGGAAAATATAAATCAGAACATCAACTTCGCCACAAGAAACGCTGAACATTGAACGAGCCTCTCCCAAGATGCACAATTCTCCACCACCAAAGAATTTCATCCCCCCGCAGGGAAACCCTAAACGTCGGCACCACGCGGTCCCTCGATCCATGGCCACAAAATTCACGCATGCAACAAATCTGTGGCGTGGTTCGAAGGAAAAGAAAAGAGGACGGGAGGGCTGGTGGGCCGGCGGGAGCAGGGAAAAGCTAGAGAGGCTACGTGTAATTATTTTATCCTTTCTGGCGTGTAATTCGAGGCGCGCCCGCGCCGACGAGAGCACGGAGGCGCGCAGCACCGAGGGGGTGGAAAAGCCGGTGGTGGCCGCGGCGATTGCCGTAGCCCGGAGGGCCGTGTGCCTTGGACAAGCCCAAATAGGGTGCAACTGACAGCGAAAGACAATTAGCCTTCTGATACATCCAATGTCGCCCGAAACGCGGCTCCGAACACGGAGGCGCGTCGCGTGGATTCGCTACGCGCCTCTGGAACACCATGCGACAGGGCCTAAATACTTTGGGGGCTGCGATTGTTCCTGGCAACCGAACGGGAGCCGCCCTTCGATTCGGCTTCCATCGCGTCGTGTAATTGAACGTCGATTTTTGTATTGTCGCTTGATACGGGGGGGGGGTAATTTGCGGGCACCCTCCTGAGCCCCGTAGACGGTGCTTTATAATTTGCCAGACCAGGGGGCCAAGGATGCGGTGATACTTAACTGAAAGTGTGCCAGGATCAAAGGGACATTGAAATTACGATGCACTTCGATAAATGACTTCTAACAATGCTTTCCAAGGTACATAAACGAAAATATAAATCGAAGTAGCCCTCTGTAAGTATTATTCTCTAAGCACCATCAGCAGCTCCTCTCACAGACACCTAACAGCAGTAACCCGACTACCCTCCGCAAATTGCATCCCACCCTAAACGCCAACATACGTATCCTCGGGAAACACACTCGAGCCCCCGTTCCCCCTAGCGAGCCCTTCTCGCGTGAAAAACAATCCGCGAGGAGTAAAGAGCGTGGCGTTGCCGACTGTCTGAAATTGAAGCCACAAATCAAGGATAAACGAGTAACAGACGATCGGATGCCGCAGAGGGCTCCCCGAGTGTGATTCCCGACGACGTCGTCGCCCGCCACGCCGGTCTCCGTAATCTCGGTCTATTAACGGCGGCATTATTTTCCATGGTAGACATCAAAGAGGATTTCCTCGCGGGCTCATTGTATCGCGGCGATAATTCCTCGTTATTAGGAGCTGGCTGGGAGAGCGCGTTGGTCTCATGTCGGCTTACCACACCCCAAGTGCCGAAACAAATCCTCCCGAATTGGGAGCCGATGCAAAGGAGCTCCTTCGACGGCGACGCGCGCCCCGACAAAAGCACCAGCAGGAGGAATACACGACGGCGAGGGGACGCGACCGTCGCGGTTAATCCCCGTGAAAAATGCGACGCAGGTGAACGGGCACCGACGCGCCAGGTGAGGCGAGGGGTGCGATCGAATTTTCTGCCGGGGTTAATCAACCGTTCCCCATCATTTCGAGCACGGAAATAATTAGAGGCTCTCCGGGGGGGGTTGGACGAAATACACTCTTGAGGGGATGTAATGGTATTCCCGTGATTCAGCTCGGCGAGAATCTGTTGAAAGCTGGGAACTGTTAGAGAGGCTAGTGGCTATAGATTTTTCTGGTGTCACAGTTGGAACGAGATGTGGTTTATTGGCGTGCGATATTTTTGGCAAGACAGGAGATATCGAAACTGAGTTACCGTTTTGAGAATTTGTCAAGGTATTAAGGCCAGACAGCAATCGGGGTAAACTGTAGCGAGAAGATTAAGAAAGCGATGGGAGCAAAGAGAAGCATCGATATGAAGCGGATGTGGAACGGTGGATAGTCGCGCAGGGGACTCGAGGAAATTAGGGGGACCGCGGGGTCCGAGTTAATCAAGGATCAATAACATGGGACGCCGAACTCCGTGGAGGAGTAAGACATAAATTCCCCCGGCATTCCTACCCTCCGTTTAACCATAAAACACCGTCCACCTTCGTATTTAGCTATATATTTTTCTCCACGAGCGCTCCACAATGGTCCAATATCGTTGGATCGTAATATACAGGCGGACTGTCCTTTCCTTCTCGATGGACTTTTCAATTTGGGGGCATCTTTGTCGCCGGCCGCTCGGGGACGGCAATTCAGCCGGACAAAGGGAGCCGACCGGCCGTAGATCTCCTCGCTGAAAACTGACTCTCTTTATCGTTCCCTCGGCCGCTTGATCGACAGAATAATTCGGCGGGAATGAAAATTCACGGGCCCTCCCCCGTTCCACAAGCCGGGGTCGCACGATCGCGGGGATCTTGGGGAGGATCCGTGACGGTCAGGCAGGCGCGGATAAGTGGATATCGCGAGGGAAGGAAAATATCCCTTCATTGTCGTGGCCACGCTGAGATCTCCTGCCCCTTTTAAAACGCTGAATCGCTGCTCGTGAAGACGGGACTCCCCCCTTTGTCAGGGCCAAGTGTCGAACCGTGGACTGATCGATTGTCCTTTATTGGCTGGGAGTTTAAATTCTTTCGGGGTATAGGCTTCACTCTACCTAGAGGAAAATGATATTCAAAGTGTGCGATCTCGTTATCGAATATCCGTGGAAAGTTTAACCGCCGAAGACGCTTTGGAAATACATTCTACTACCGACGAGTTGTGAATTGATTAAATGTATATCTATGCCAAGCATTCGTCAATTTCTATCGCGATCGAGGATTCCGCTGTGACTTCCAAGGAGGAAAGGGGATACCCACGCACCCCCTGGCTTTCTTCATTAAAAAATGGAACCGCCTATTCCCTTTATCGGGTCCTCAAACAGCGATCCTCCCTTTAAAACATCGTGGATCGACTGATCCGGCGGATAGGCTTTCAAATCGTTCATAAATAAAGCATCGAGCTGCGGGTTGCGTCTCGTGCAACGTCAGTCAGCCACGTTGATTGCAGCATTGAGGGCACGTGTCGCGGATCAATCCTCGGGCCGCGTGTCAGTATTTTCGTATCATCGCCCAAGGGTGCCTGCGACTTGCCCTCTCCGCCCCCTTCCGCACCCCCGGTACCCTTCGTCGCGCACTTCATCCCTTACCAACCGCTCTTTTGTGGCGGATTCGAACGCTGGCCTTCGTCACGAGGCAAACTCGAAGCTCGTAGCCCCCGCTCCTCACCCTTCGCCTCTCCCAGTCGTTCCCTGGTCTTCCTTTTTTTTCCTTTTAAAGCGACTAGACGACGCTTTAATGCGACGGGATTATGCGGCCGGTCGGTAGCTGCGGATTTTCCTCGAGATTGTCACGGATAAAGGGCTCGCGAGCAAACAGGGGGCCAAAGGACACTCGCCGATTATCGACGCTTCCTTACACCGTGGGGCTGGTTTTTTAATTAAAGTATCAACCGACCTGCTGGCTTTCTCGCTTGGCGCTGCCCCGACGCCCCTCCCTGTTTGTCGAAAATTTAAAAAGGACGCGTCAGAGTTCAAAGAGCTCGGAACGACAGAGAAAGTCAGAGGTCTCCGGCCATGCGCGAAGACGCAGTGCTTCGTGACTTTCTGTACGATTTAATTAATTATCAGAAATAAACGGGAATCGCTGGCAGAAGCTTCTGAGACTTCAAGCCAGCACACTTTTTACAGAATCCCCGTTGGGAAGGAAATAGTCACCTCTCCTTTGCAAAGCAAAAGGCGAACCGATCTCCTCTACGAATTCCGCCTCTCCTCACCCACGTCCCAGCGGCCCCGTTAACTCGATCCAAATTAAAACGAGCGTGGCCTTGAGCAAAACCGCATCGAACGAGGGACGACCGCAAGCGACCAGGAGGAATCCTGCGCGCGAATAGAGGCGCTGAAAGGGAACGGGGGTGCACGATGTTCCGGGAAGACCAGGCTACTCGGAAGTGTTTCACGAACGGGGAAGAAGAAGAAGAAGAAAGACAGAGGACGGAGCCAAACGTCTCCGTAAATGCAGGTTCGCGTGGCCTCCGGGGGCGCCCTCCTGCCCGCCGAGCGTCGTGTTTTAGGGGGCCCCCGCTAGATCAGAAATGTCCGTTCCGCATCGCCGAGGGCTAATTCGTCCTCGGGGACGTTAAGCCAGCCGCGAGAGTGCAGCTAGCTTTCGTCCATTTTCTTGCGCCCCGGACGCTCCCCTTTTCTTCTCTGGATGCGGTTTACGGGTACGAGTCGCTCGTTTCTGCCCGCCACCGAGCGGGGCCCCGCTCGCGGCGCTCGATCGAGTAAAAAGCTGATACGCGTCACTTACCGCGGCCAACGGTTCTGTAATCGCAGTGCTTCTTCGGTAATCGTGTAATTATGCGGAGCAACGTTCCTTCGGCAGCGATTATTTAATTTCCCCCGGTCCCTGTTGAACTTTTCGCTAAACCTTCCCTCGTACCAGGAGTAGTTATAATACTGCGATTACTATGCAGAATGATGAGTCAAGAAGATGATGATGATGATGATGATGATGAAACGTTCCAGTGACAAAACTGTCAAACTTCGCAGTTCGCGGAACAGGTCTCTCTCCCATCAGTTTCCTCTGATATCTTTAACGCTCCTTCTCCGTTCTACGCGCTTCCACCCTCCGTCGACAACCCCGGGAGCACATCGTCGCGGAGGAGTCAGCCGAGACCGCGTAATTATTGATGCCCGTACGGTTCCGCAGCCCCGGGGATGTCGGGTGAGACGAGCGATGTTTGCTCCCGTTTTCCCAGTATTTGATATACATAACGCGCATGAATCATGGCCAGAAGGTACGCCGAGATGTGATTACACGGTGTCAGCGGCGTGTACGATACCGGGAGTCCCGCACTTTGCGCTTCGGTGTATTATTAAGCCGACAATACGCGGCTGGTTGGGGCTCGGTCTGCGGCCTACCCTCGAGCGGGGGGGTCGAAATTCAACTCCCATGCATCATAATGGAGAGGACGCGTGCGGGACAGGACCTGCCTGTTTAAAAAGTGCTATAATTATACGGCACTCGCTGTCAATGGCCCGGCGAAAATCAGCCTCCTCCGCACAGAGCCCCGCTGCTTTGCACTGTCACTCCTTTTATTCCCCTCGCGCCGGCGATACTCGATGCACGTTTAATTTCTGCCGTCTCACTCGGCCGCTGGTGTAATTGCAACGTTCGAACAGTGACACCTGGGTCCGGGGTGTGACACGGGCCGACCGTGCATGTTGACTCTGCCGGGGTGAAAGTTCGAACGGCTGTTACCCCCCCGCCGGCGGAAAACGATGGATGAAGCCGCGAGCCCGGCGCCGCCCCTCGCGCTGTCACGTAGAAGCTGATTCATATTATACAATTAGGGCGTTTGTTTCCAGCTCGCGGTAGGCGCAGGTATGGCGGAATTACTTGCTCGCGAAATTATTAAATTAGCCCATTGAGAGCGCCGGGGAAGCTTGTAATTTGCCGACGGAATCTCCCTTGCGCCGTGAATTATCGAGCGGGGCTACAGGTTGCATCATCAATATCCCAGACGATCAAAATATTGTAGCGCACCTCGTGCAAACGGGATTATCCGCGCGTCACTCGTAGGCGATTCATAACCGCCGCTAATTAAGCGTCTCTATCAAAGGATAACGCATAAAGCGAGGCGAAAAGGGGCGACGAGAAGCGAAAGACGGTCGCCACGAGGTGCAGTGAAGCACGAAGGATAATCGGCTTACTCGCCCGAGTCGAGCGAGGCATCGCGCGCGCGTTTGTCATTCGTGCCACGTGCACGGCCCGCTCGCCCCGAGCTTTCGGAGTCGCGGTTTTATATTCGGCCGCGGCGATTAGCCGTGCAGTTAATTCGCTCGCGGCCCTTCGTCTCGGGAATGCCGCTCCTATCGGCGTTACCGTAACGAGCGGCCGACGAGACTCGTCGATCGAAGCGAGACGAGGACACGTGGAAAAGGGAACGAGAGATACGCTCGGCGAGGGAATCCATATTTTCTGCGTTTCGTATTTTAATTGGCCCCGGGCACTCGACGATCCTGTTAATCGAGTAATCGCGACGGGTCGCTTCCTTCCCGTCGATTTATAGAACGAGATTCCCCAGGGAGTTGCATTTACGAGCGAAAATCGCGGAGAAATGAGGAGCGGAGTGAGATGCGTAAAAATCTACCTCGTTGACACTGTTCCGGGGCAAGTTACGAACTTTTACGCGTGGCATAATTTCCTGGCGGTCTTCTTGCGAGTAATTTCTTGTACCACGAGAATTTTATTGAACAGAAATTGTAGCTGCAATCTCGTCGGAAGTGGTAACTCACGGAACTGTATTAACGTTCGTCGAGTGCTCCTGGGCTCGCAAAAAAATATTGCACACCTGTTGAAAGAAGGACCTTTCTCCCGTGTTAAAGGAGACCCTAGGACTTTTGCAGCCGGCAGATAAAAACCGATAACAGTCCATTGGCCTTTGGACCGCTGGAATATTACCCGAGACAAATTCCTAGCGAACAAGTCCAACCATCGTGAACCCCTTATCTAATCTAATCGACATTGTCGCTTGTAATATCGACGCTTGTTATTTGTCTGGAAGGTGTGCTATCTATCGCGATAGAAATTTCACACTCGATACGAATCAGTGTCCAACGCTTCCTGCCATTCAAACATTAAATCACCATAAATCACTCAAATGGCTGATACATCCATCGATTATTAATCCAGGCAGCTAAGTCCTTTAAAAATGAATCCAGCTGTATATCAACTGCTGTGGCCGGACTGATCAGAATTCCAAAGACATTTACACCTTTAAACTCTTTATCCCGATTGATGCGACGGAAGCTGAAACAAAGAGTGATTTAATGAAAGTGAAATCTATATCTGCTATTCGTTTCTGTCACTTATCCTCGTCGACTCGATTGTTCATGAAAGCGCAGAGGCTAACTTGCGAAAGGGTTGACGCCCAATCAACCCCCATCGCGAAAGAAGAAAAAGGAAACGTCCAGGACACACGAGCGTCACGCATAATTGCTCCGAGCAACAAACGAGCGACCAAGCCCCTCCGGCTGCCTTCGCTTTTTATCACGGCAATTAATATCACTTCATATCCCGGCCAAGTCGCGGCCATCGCGCATAAATTCCACCCGCTCGAATAATTCCGTACATAATTCAACCCTTTCCGCCATAACTCACGGGTTCGGGGCCGTGTCGGCGAGACGAGTCGTTTTACGGTGACTTGTCTGTATGCTAACGACGAGCGCGGATGCAAATTCGGGGCGTGAACCCCCCTTTCGAACCGGATCGCCGATAATCAGAGACTCGCCGCTAAGAAAGAGAGTGTAATCCAACGGGAATTTGAGAAAATTCCAGCGTTCGAACAAATAGAATTACGCAAATCTTCCGTATCATCCGTTCGAGCTGGTGGCCATCATCCTGTCGTTCGTGGGGATTTCCCATTTCTTTTCCATTTCTATTCCACCCTGCAATAACGTTTCTCAACCGGCCCCGGCGTAGAGGAACGAACAAAAGAGCAATATCTCCTTTGAATTACGCGGGCGTTCGTCTCGAATCTCCAGCGATTTTTCCATCAGCCGGAAGAACTCTTGGCAACGTCCTTGGCTGACGATGAGCAAACACCGCGAACACTGTGCGCTGGGTTATTCACGCCCCTCGGTCCTTACAGCTGCGCCAATGTTCCCTAGTAGACCGTGAAGAGTTATGTCCGCGGCGTTATGCAACGATTATTGCACAGCGCCATTATTGCACACCTTGGTCTTTCTCCTTTCCCGATCGCATGGAAACGCGCACGCCACGGGCATTAATTTGACGGATGCGCCCGCTTTTGGCTAAACGCTGCGATTCGCCCGAACTTTGCACTGAATGCTTTCCGAAGCTCGAGAGGTACGCCGGATCGTCGTGAAATTTATTATACGCACGAAAGGTCCATGCAAGCGTAATGAAATCGACCTGTGTTCGCGCATGGCGGGGACGGAATAGTGTGTTGAAAGTTGAGAGTTTCGTTTATTCAAGAATACCACTGGAGAGCTTCTCTTCAATTGGAAAATTAATATATTCCGGTGATGCAAGAGGGATTGAAAGAGAATATTTGCAATGCTCGGCAGCAATTTCTTTAAAAATATTTCACAACATCGACACGAGTGCTATTGAAGCATCCGTCTGTTCAATACACGGCACCATCTACTTCAGTAGTATTCAGTGATATTCCCTTGATAAGATTCCCGAGCTATTAAAAGCGAATAAACGCTTCGTATCTCGTCCACGACCCTGCTGACTATGCCACACACATTACTCCACAGTGTTCCGTGACTCATCCAGTCCCTGATAAGTATGCTACGGACCGAGGCTTCCCGCGACGGTCTCTACCATTTCTTTTCACTTCAAAGGCTATTAGAAAGAGAAATTCCCACGCCCGAGGAATACATAGATCCGACCATGCTTCAGCTGGTCGACCCGCGCATCGATCCACGATCGGCTCGCGCCATCAGCTCCACTGATCCTCCATAAATCATCCCTCGACCTCGTCGCCGTTCCTGTCGATGCATCCAGCGCGATAGCCGGTGCATTTCGCCAAGAGAGGTACTTAATCGAGGGGAAAGCGGCC
Source organism: Andrena haemorrhoa (assembly GCA_910592295.1). Lineage (NCBI taxonomy): Eukaryota > Metazoa > Arthropoda > Insecta > Hymenoptera > Andrenidae > Andrena > Andrena haemorrhoa. The sequence continues at coordinate 11,380,459 of OU342944.1, read as the reverse complement.
ACGAAGGAAGCCGCTCGACACGAGTGGCTCGAGTGAACGTTTCGAGGGCAGGGCACACACAGGTGTGTAACTCGGTGGCACGCGCGTTCTCGTGCTCGCTCGCTCGCTCGCTGGCGTGCGTTAACAGAGACGTGCGCAGGGGCCGCTCGCGCGTTCTCTCGGTATCGCCTCGCTAGACTGCCTGTCGCCGTGGCTTTATCGCCTTTTTCCCTGCCCCCTGCTCCCTCGCGACGACTATCGTCGCGGCTGCGGCCAGCAGGCCGATAATGTGATTCATTCCTCTCGGCGAGCGGTAAATCAGCCGTCGCTGGGACAGGTTGCCGTTACGAGTCGCGACAAAGTTCGGCAACCCGCCTCCGTCACCGGGTACTCTGAATTTTTAACGCCCTAGGAGCCTCGAGTTTCGATAGCGCGGCTTTCCGCGAAGCCTCTTGTTCTGATAGGTTTTTGCAGTAGGCAGTAGGGTGTAGTGTGGAACAGCAGTAGAAGGAAAGTTCGTAATTGGAGGTGGTGACGAGAAATTTTGGAAATGGGGGAACGTGGGATGTGGGTGGCGAAGGGGAGGCGATGATCTCGTCGATGAAGCGAGGGATGGATTTTGGAGATGGAGGTATCATTGTTGAGGCGAACAAGTCGAATATGAGACTAACAGCGCGACCCTGTTATTGACATTCGACGGGGATACCTGTGTTTACTTTGAAATTCGGCAGTCGCAGAAACCTTGGGGGAGAGCAGGTAAAAGTGTTGGGTTCGCGGTCACTGATATTCAATTGAATAAAGACAATGACCGGGACACACCACCGACCTACAGGAGCGGACAAAAAAGTTATTACTTTTTCGAACCACTTCTATTGCTTTTCAATAGCAACTCAAAACTGCAGTATGTGGCTAATATACATATGTATTCTGAAAGAGAATTAAAAGCTGTATAAAACCCAGTTACAGTTGAATTTATTCAACTAAATAACAAAAATCGTACTTAATATTAAACAAGACCACACACTTTTAAAGCCAACAAAAAGTTACCACTTTTGAACATTAATAAAAAAATCTAATATTTTGTGGGGGCACTTTTTGCTTTCAGGACAACCTAAAAAGTAACTAAACGTGGTAACTTCTTTGTCGGCCCCAAAAATGCGTTATCCCGTTCAATGTTATATAACACTTTTGTTTGTCAGTTAAATAAATTCAACTTTAACTGGGATTTATACAGCTTTAAACTCTCCATCGGAATATGCATATTAAACGTACCACGGTCCCAAATGTATGCTAAAAAGTAGCAAAAATAGAAGAAATCGAAAAAGTGGTAACTTTTTTGTCCGCTAGTGTATTTCGCCTCTTTTATTACAGTTTCTAGGAAAATGTGAATTTCGATGTTTTGTATATAGAATATATTTCAGATCTCAATTACCCACGATTCGACACGACTGGATGTTCTCAAAATCAATCCTTTAAGATCGTTCATAAACTTGCATAAGCCAGCCAGGCCTTTCAGACGGTTTTCCGTGAAAAGCCCCCCCATAAACAAAGTCGACTTTACCGAAGCTTTTTCGATAAACGCAGCTATGCAGCGACACTTTGCACCACGGCGTTGTTTGCGTTACAGGGAATACCTACACACGCGGACGCGTTTGAAAAGCGTGGGTGACTCATAACTCGGTGTTATCGCGCTCACGGAAGCCATTTGCGCGTTCTTTCGTCCGCGAATCGAATAGGTGCGCTCTCATTCTTAGCTATCTGTCCATTTTTAATAATCGCCGTCCGTCGTTGATCCCGCTCTTGTTTGTCACCCCCCCCCTCGCGTAACTGAGTTTCATCAGAGTGCGCAAGGGCGGACGAAAATAGATCGGCACGGTAATGGACGCGCAATTAACCGCCTCCGCGCGACAAAGCCTGGATCAAAGGTCCGTCAGAAGGTGTCTTTTATCGATAGATGTTACTCACTATATTTTAATGTTACGGCACGTTCGCCAGCTTGAATCATCGTTTGCTCGCGACGTGACCGAGTTTCCCGTTCCCCGAGAGACGCGGAACCCTTCCACCTGACGTTTGCAGGAAGTACGTAACCACGCGCGAACGTAAACGTAATGTAAATAACGAGAGCGTGATAAAAGCTCCATCTGCTATCGCTCGAACGCGCGAGTCCATATCGCTGCGCCCAGTTTCGAAACCGAAGGAAGCTCACGTTCCCCTCGAGCGAAAAAGATCTAACATACCGCCTCAAACAATAGCATCATCCTCGAGTACTTAAACGTTTATTTAAACAGCGGAATCTCGACAATTCCAAATCTCACACCCGAAACACTGTACTCGCAGCCTCCGCAGTCCCTCCGGCGCACATTCTCGACCGCGTCATCTGCATTCACGCGCGATTCACGCGTTCCCTTCAATAATTAGGAGAAAGGAAGCAACGAGGAACAAAAAGGCGAGTCTCCCACGCGAGTCAACGAGCCGCGTGGCCACGACCCAGAACCCTGGCCCCGGAACAATTAGCGCCGGTCGGGCCCCATTCTTAAATTCCGCGCCGTCGAACCGAACCTGCAATGCTGATTTTCCGCGTGGCTGGCGGCCGCAGCTCGGCCGCGAATCTCGCCTTCCCCGCGTTTAATATCCGCGGCTGGCTCGTCCATAATTCACGGGCCAGAGGGTCGCCGATAAAGGGCTAACCGAGGCGGCCGCTAACGCCTGACACGCGCCCCCAATTTCGCACCCGCCCGCCCGCCCCATTGTTTCCTTCCTGGGCGCTGGTCGCGGCTGAAGAAAACCGCGGGCCAGCCAGGCAGCTTCATTTCGCCGGCCGGATTTCCGTCGCGCTGCCTGGCACGAGAAGAAACGGCCGCGTGCGGCTCAATGCCCTCTGCCGATTTAATTTCAACCCCTGCACGGATTACTGTACGCGTTATTACGCGTCCCATTTACGCCGGCTATTATATCGCTGCTTCAAAATGCCGCGCGCACGCTGGCGATATATTAATAACGACCACGCGGACGACGATGACGGGGATGAACACGGTAGCAATGACGGTAGATGGAACGTGAATTTTGAGATTCTTTTTGACAGAGGTTCGGTTACTCCATAGGGATCGTTAGTCGAGGACGGACAGCGTCAGGTGGGCCAGGAAGTATCGATTCGCCAACAGCAGACAGGGGTGGTCAGACACTCGTCTGATCAGCCGCCGTGGCCGACGCAGCTTAACTTCGGTGACCTGGCGAGAACCGGTGCATTCTGCGCGGCGAGAGCCGTTGGCGAACCGAACATCGGGGGTGGCAGACGCAAAAAAGCGGCGCGAGAACGGGGATGGCAACGGGGAGCGAGGGGCGATCGCACGGGATCAAACTGGTCCGCGAATGTATGCAAATAGAAATGTAATCTGGTGTCAGCGGCGCGACCAATAATGTCAATCAAACGCACTGGTGGCCGAAAGCCAACAATGGGGAATTGGCGAGCAAGTATATGGCCCAGGGCGAATATGCAGTATGTAAATGTTGTCATATCAATGGGGATCTGCATATGGATGCGCGGCCAGATATATCCGCGGCCAGGCCGGCCGGTGACACGCGCGCATTGGCGACATGTGCACTTGGTTTAACCCGCCGGCGGACCCTTCTCATTTCTGCTCGTCATTCTCGTCGCCCATCCACCCACGCTGCGCGCCCATCGATACCTTCCGTCCACTTTTATGGCTCGCGCCGAACGACACACGGTCGCCCCGCGGGCGCGCGCAATTTCGCGGATTTGCCCTGCCGTTTCCGGCCGCTTTCGCGGGACGTTTAATTTTCAGGGGGCGGGCGCTTGCCGCTTAAATCAACCCTTACCTGCCTCGCCCCTCTTCCCCCCGATTAGCCACAAATCTCGCAGCTCGAGGCCGACGCGAACGATTTGTTCTTATTAGCTGTGACATAGCACGCGCTCGTTGCAAGCAGATTGCCAGCACCTAATCTATGACCCAAGCACGCGACAGCGTCTTACTGCCACCACGAGACGCCCGGAGTAGGGCGTCGTTGTCGGACAGGCATCGGGGGTTGATTGGTTTGCGGTCGCATCCCTTAGTAATGAGGTCCGCAGATGGTACGTCTCAGGAAACCCATTAGGCCGATTCTAAACACCGGAACCACTCCGGCCTGATCGATACAGATTAACCGGGGCCCCGTGCCTCCGGAGACGGTCAAAGATTATCGAAATAAATTATCGACGACCGTCAATCTTCCTAATCGAGCGTCGTATCTGAAGAGAACTGGGCCAGTCCTTACGGTTTACGATCGACGCAGCCGTACGCCTGCGAGTCGATCGCCCGAAGATCTTTGGCGGAGCGAATGTCGCTTAGAATCCGTTCGGGATCGCTTTCTGCGATGTTGCGTAATGTTTGCAGGTCTGTCGAAAGCCGGGAAGCGATTCCTTGGAAGATCGCGATAAAGATTTTGAAATTTCTAGAGCAGAAACTGGCTCGCACGATAAGAGCCGGTGAATCGAATCTCTGGAACGGTCCGCATTCTGTTTAATGTCCCGATACCGTGCGGGAAATCAGGTTTCTCGGGCGTCGCTTAAATCTGAACGCCCGGGTAAACTGCGCTCCCGCTGTATATCTGGTTTCCTACGAGGTAAAATCCGCGGAAACGGCTTTCTTCCTGGATAACCGTGAATTTTGTCGCGTTGAAATGTTAAGGATGACTGCCGCTCCCGCAGATAGCATCCGAGATATCGAATTCAGTGCGTCGAGTCGCGGATAACTGTCGATTGCAGCTGGATGGACGGTGCTGTTATTAAAAAAAGGTGACTCGAATTTTCGAGATTTCGAGATAACGGGTACCAATGTACATAGTACGAGCGTGTCCATTCTAACTTATCGCGAGACTACGCCATGTGAACGTGATTCACGCGGAGCTACATCGGGCGAAAGTTACACAAGCCTCTGCAATATCGCTGATTTTAGATTTCATTCAATACGTCTCTCAAGATAAATACCCCCTCGATTCTTCGTCGGAGATAGCGCGCTTATCGTATCGTGCAGGGGCATAACAGTGTTTCATTAAAATCTCCGTAGAATTCTACGGAGTCTCTAGCGATTCCAGTTAATATTGTAGCTCTATTTTATAGCACACCAAATCATCGAATCACTACGTTCGACGTAACGCAGGCTCATCCGGCGATCCCTTTGCAGGTAATGAAACCATTACACAACTTCGATCTTTCTCCAATTAAGTCGCGTCAATTGCAAAGCTACGGACAGGTTGCGAGGGAATCGAAGGATCGCCAGCCCGGGGAAAGGAACAGGGGGTGGAAAAGGTCGAGCTGCTCTCGAAGAATCACTCGAATACGTTCTTCTATACTTTCGGCGTGTTTCACATTTATTCAATAAAAAAAAATCAAGTACAATAATGGTACGGCGACACATAATGACACCGCCGCAATCGACGTTGCATAACGTTACGATATATCGATAACTATATAAAAGTGAAAAAATCTGTACAATGAAAGACATGCGGGTAGCGAAGAGATGCCCCCGTCCCTTTGCGAACTCCCAATGGTCGACGCTACGCCTTGCGAAGAGCGTCAATGCGCGAGTCCCGATGGAAGTGTAAGAGAGCGAGAGTAAAAACGACATATAGGGAGTGAGAATAAACGAAAGGGGGCGTAAAACGCGACGAGGACGAAGAGAAGCGATGTATAAATGGGGGATGAGGGGGCGCCGCGACGACTTCAAGGCGCCACGTCGACCGACGGTCGGGCAGCGGACGCGAGAACAATTCGTAAAAGTAATCGACCATGGGGAGTGATGATAATTACAAAATATTAAGATTACAGAATAATAATATTAATAATAATAATAATAATAATATTCAGATAATAATTCAATCATATAATAGATAATAGACCATAATAATAGATAATAATACACGTTCGCGTAGCACTTAAAATCATACTCAATAAAATTAATAACATAAAAAAATTGTCATAAACTAAAATCAAAAGTAATCAATAACGTATGGTCTGTAGTGACTTATAATAACACAGCATCGTATGATCGGGCACCGTTCCCGTCCGCTGATCGCTGGCCCCGCGATTCTATCCCTCCGAGGTTTCCAGGATGAATAAAATGGAAACGGCGTCCAACCAATGCGTCACGCGAACCGAGGGACCAACGATCACCGGACAGAATCGCGGCCGTACGTTCGTTTAAAAGTAAAGAACTTCGACGGAAACGAGGGGATGAAAGGTGGAGAAAGCTGAGGTGAATGAAAACAGAGGGGGGGCAGGGGGAGAAAAGTCGACCGGAGGGGCGGCGATGTCTCTGGTGACACGGCGTGGCTCCCTCTTGTTCTCTCTTCTTTACCGAAAATTCGGGGACTCGGGGAGTGAATCTCGCGATTACTCCCTTCCTCCTCGAAGCGGGCCACTTAGACCAGCTTGCAAGTCTAAGTCGGGACTGAAAGGGGAGGAGGAACGACTGGAAACGGAGATGAGGGGGGCGGGGGGAGGGGTGAGAGATGATAGAAAGTGCAAAGGAAAGCTGTGATGTCGAAGGGAAAGATAGAAGGGAACGAACGACAGAGAGTCAGAGAGTCTCGAAGAATATAAGTAAAGAAGAAGAAAAAAAACAAAATAAATTAACGGTACCGCTCTTTTCTCGCTTACATGTGACCTAAGGGGGGTTGTTTTACATAATACGATATACGCTTGTAAATAACATATCACGTGACCGCCGTACACTGTTCCGTCCAATCACTCGCATCGGGACAGTCGTCAAGCGAAAAGAAAAACGCAAAAACTCTAAAACAAGGAAAGAGAGAAAGAAGTCCCTTGTTACACACACGTACAGAGTACAAGTAGAATTATCTTGCTTCCCTTTTTTTGTTTCGTTTAAGCACCTCAAGCGTTGTGCAACGGCTCGCATCGTTTCCCTCCTCATTTATTTATTTGGTCGCTTCTTTGGATTGGTCAGCTGGACGAAATTTCGTTTCAAAATATATATATTTAGTTCTGTATATCTCTTTCCCCGTTCCGCGCCACGCCTAACGAACGCTTCCGCTAAAGCATCATACAATATTAATATATATATATTTTTCTCTGTGCGTCTTTCGTTCGCTGTTCGCTCCTCTCCGTATCTCACCCCTCCCCCCCCCCCCAAACATTTCTCTGTCCTGCTTGTAACCGCGAAAGTCGGCCGAGAAAAGCTTCCCCTTTTGTCATATTCTCCTCCTCCGTTCAACGGGCAGAAAAAAAAAGAAGGAATAAACAAGTGTGAACAACAAGTTTTCTCAAGAGTCCAGACTACTATCACAAGGTGGCTGCGAGCTTTACAAACGGCTTGAGAGACACCGAGCGCCTCTTCGTCCATTCTTTCTCCCATACTTCCGTTTCTCGTCTTCTCGTTTTTCTCCTTTCGCCTTTTCTCCATCGCGCGAAACGTCTCTCGCTCTCCTCTTCCCCTCTCACGCACACTCACGCATATCATTATACGCACCGTCCCACGACGCGTATCGTACGAATCCCTTTCTCTCACGCAATTAATAGTTACGAACAGATCGCGGCGGTCTTATATGGTCCACGGGACATTTGGCTACAGGTAACGTATTTTTTTCTTGCTTTTTTTTTTATCGTTTTCGGTTTAATTAGGCGTTTACAGGTTACGAACATCATTGCGTCTTAGTTTTAAAGTGGATAACACCGAACATGGATTACACACAGTCGAATATTATAAGTGGATGCAGGGCCTTTCAAACGTGACTCGGGCCCCTTCGCCGTTTCAAGGAAGCAAACTGTACTTAAGTGTACTTGGCGATAAGATGAGCAAGCGATTCGTTGAATTCCAGTCGACCGCCTCTCCGTTCTCCTTCTCTCGTCTTGTTCGTTTCGAGCGTAAAGCGCGCGACGGTAAACAAAACGTGGGATATGCTAGTCTTTTACAAGAGGATCGGATAATAAATATCGCGCGGAGCTGGGAGAAGGGTGCGAGTCACTTTGAGGGCTGCCACGAGAAGCGGAATCGAAATGGAACATTGGTCGGCGAGAATCGGCTCGCGATTAGTGCTCCATACGCTCGTCGCGAACGGAATTCTCGTGTTTAGTTAACCGGTTGGCACCTGAATAATGTGGCTGGAGCGACGGAAAAAATCGCAGTTCCTTAACAGTTACTCTAGACTCTAGGCGACCAGTACACATTCGATATTAAGCTTTCCTTCTCTCTCCCTCTCTCTCTCTCTCTTCCTCGGTATGGCAAACATAGGCAGTCTGAGCAAACGAAACCTCTCCGTTCATTTTTCCTCTATCTCTTTCGTTAATTCTTACGCGTAATTTATACGTCGATTATCAGTTAACATTCATGTTTCTGTCTTGTATGCGTGTGTACGTGTTCTTATGTGTGATACATGTAATTCTTATACAAATTTCTCTTCGCCTCTTCGTTAAATACATTCAAATACATTCATTTTACTTTTCCGTATTTCGTTTATACATCCATTTGAACCGGGGCTCGCCGGACCGCGCGACCCGTGTCGAGGGGAAAGTAATCGGAAAAGAACGAACGGGAAATCCGTTCGAAAAGACCGAGCCCCGGTTTAAATACTGGCGGAAAGATCAAGTTTATCGTCTACGGTCTACTACGTTAATTTAATTACTGATAGAAAAATCTTACGAGGGTCGGGGTTGGAACAAAAAGTGAAGCCAGGCGTTGCCTCGCTGGATCGAACGTCTCTGTGGAAAATATTCAAACGATGTTCCTTCTCAAAATAGAGCGGCGGAAAAACGAGGAAGAAATTCCCTTGGTGATTATCGACCGTGTCCTCCCCGCTGAAGGGGTTGAAACGAAAAGGACGACGGTGCCGTCGACGGGCGTCAAACGAATCTGACGTCCAAGGGAACGAAAGAAAAGGAAGAAAAAAAGATACGCTACGTGGCGCACGAGTATCGTTACGAAGGATGCGGGACACGGGATCTCGATCACAGAGGACACGAGAAAAGAAGGGGAAAAAACAAAAAAAAAATACAAGAATCTCAATGGTTGGTCCGATAAAGACTAGTCGATCACCTCTTTGCAGCGCAAACGGGGGTGGTATTGAGAATCTCTCGAGAATGGATCACGAGGCGCGATGAGACACGAAATTAATGACGAGTCATCGATGAAGACAGGCTCGCCCAGGCGATCGACCGAGTGCAGGATGCAAGTCGACGATCAGCCTTCGTTGTCGTGAACCTAGCTATATAGTGTAGATCGTTTAGCAAGCATGTCGCTCTGTACACTGTCGAAACAGTGATTACGCTTCCTTTCCCATTCCTAACACATCATTTCTCTCTTTTTATTTTTTAAATAAAGAAATCGGTGGTGCGCCGTCCAGAACGAGCGCCAATGTCGCCTGTCTCCCGACAGTACAGCCAACGAAAGAGGACAAGAGACGAGGATGAAGTGGGAAGAGAAAGGGGGTGGAAAGAAGGGCCGCGAAGTGAAAGGAAGGCGAGGAAACAGAGGCCATTGGTCGACGAACTCGCTCGTAGAGAATCGCACCACCGAGGAGATCATTTGAAAGATTCGTTACAATGTACTTAACGTACGATTACGAGCTAACACGTACACGGTTCGTTTTAAGGGGGAGGAACACGAAATACCTCGGGAGAGGATGGGAAGGGGGTTGAAACGAAACGGGACCACGAAAAAGGGTAAGCGGAGAGAGGCCGAGGCCGCCCGATTCCTTTCGATGGCAAGAATCGAACGAGCTGTGCCTCTGCCCGGGGAGTTTTCTCTCTCTCTCACTTTCGAGGAGTGAACGGGGCTTTAGGAGAGGGTACGTTAATAATATTCATATACGATTATTCGTTACGATAATCTGATTATTTCATTAATAATTACGAGATCACAGTGACGCTTTGACGCGCGGGGACCTCGGATGGGCGGGCTGCTTTTGTTCGATCACGGTGCTTTGTAAAGCCTGCTTGCCAGCCTTTCTTTTCCTTTCGATCATTGGAGATGATTGATTTTTCCGGCTTGCTCTTTGGATTTTGGCGGCGCGGCGTTTCTCGACGACTAACGGCGGAAAAGTGGCTCGATCTGCTCGGTTTCAAATGAACCGTTCTCTTTTTTCTTTTGCTACTGTTCGAGCAAGATGGGGGATGTTCGAGAAGGGAAATGCAACGCAGCCCGCCCCCCACGATCCGCATAGTCACAGTTACAGCTTTTACGTTACCCAGCCTCGGCTGACGTTTATCTCCGATCGTGCTAAATCTCAAAGGAAATGTCATTCGTCTCCAAGGGGCGAAACGTCTCCGCCATATATCGATAATAATTAATAATAATAATTCACTTTTTTTTCTCTCCAGGCTCCTCCTCTCGAGATAATACGACTACCATTTATAATTTTATATCGCACGGTACGCCTCGAAATAGCATTACGATATAATATATATATATATCCAAATATACCATTTAAAATATATATATTTATATAATATGTTTTCCATTATATATATATATACTTTTATCCATGTTTATTCATATAATTAATACGTTTTCAAATATGGCTGACTACTACCCACTACGTAAAGATGCTCCTACAGGTTCATTTCTTTTACCGTTTCTAAAGCGTGGCAAAAAGGGAAACAGAAGATCGAAACCGATATCGAAACGAACGGAGGGGGACGATGTCGTACATCAGAGATTAAAAGAGAAATAAAAATAACGCGAAAACAAGAGGAGGTGGGTTCGGGGGTGGGGGGGCGGAGGAGGGGTGGATTGCAGGGGAACACAGAGAATCGTTAATGGTATTTACGGGCCCACACGAAGAAGCGGCTATGTACATGCGTTTTTCTGTGGTCACGTTTCCTTTTCATTTTTAAACCCCTAATCCCAGTGCGGTCAAACTCCTATTGTTCCACGCGTACCTTCCACTTCGTCCTAATTCACGTCTTTACAGCACTGTTGCTTCTGTTCAGCTCGCACACTGGGGGAGGGTTGCGAAATTTGTTTCGTGCTTTGTTTCGGTGCTCTATTATCTCCTATCTTGGATTAATCGTAACTTAAATTCCTTTCACTCGGAGTGAAAAACTGGAAAATGAAAGAAGATCTTTAGCCGCTGCGGCCTTGGAGGCCATCTCTGGGCGCTGGTTTCACCGCGCTGCAGGGAAACAGGGATCACATACTTTTCCTCTCTTCCTCTTTCTCTCTAGACGAAATTGTCCATACACATTTGCTCTCTTTCTTTTTCTCCCTCTATTTCTCCCTCTCTTTCTCTCTTTCTCGCTCTCTCGCTCTCTCTCTCGCTCTCTCACTCGCTCTCTCTCTCTCTCTCTCTCTCTCTCTCTCTCTCTCTCGTTTTCCTTTGGTCGGAATGCTATTTATAATATACATTATTTAGTTTCGCATACGCGAACCATGGTCGGCTTCGCACGACGCCAATGGCAGTTACTATCTTATTACATCACAATTGTACGACGATGCTGCTCGCTCTCGCGTTTACCCCCCTCCTCGGGTAAATAGAGAGGAGAATAGAAAACTCGGTTGAAACTTAGAAACTCTAAACGACGAATGCCGGAGACAAGTTGCTGCTGAGCCCCTAACGCGATTTGCGTGTCGAACGAGGAGGCGGAACTCATGGGAAACCGAAGCCTACAGTATACGAACCTTTGGAATCTCAACGGAACGCGATTAAAACACGACCCTGATCACTGGATAAAATGTAACGAAGCCGATGGAAATAAGAGAACAAGAACGAACGCCTAGAAGCTAATCCAACGAAATCAAGAATTCACACAGCCGATTGGAAACAAGGGGGCAGAATATAATTAGCTCACCGCAGAACTTGTCCTCCCCAGAAATATGTCTATTTCTGTCTGCGAAAGTAAAAACTGTCCTGGAACGTGTACGCTATATTGACGTTACCGTTACAAGAACATCGAGAGTCTAGTAATTCGTCCATCGAACGATTTCGAACCGCGCGACGACGATACATAGGCAGGTAGGTCGTAAACTTTTCCCCATTTTTGTTATCGTCATATTTTTTTTTCCTTGCATCATTTACCTAAACGTCGGAGTTAATTCTATTCACTTGTATTCGCTCCACGGGGTCTATGATTTTCCTAAAGGGATCCCACCTAACGACTGGACGCCTATTGACTTTCCGTAACGGTGATGCATGCCTCCTCGGAGAAGCACTCGGGTAGGGCTGACGCGGCTTCACTTAACACACCTTACTAACGATAAGACGAATGGCAGTATTATATCTCGCGGCGAGGGAGCCTCGCGAATCTCGATCGCGTGGGCCCCTCTTTTAAACGACAGACAAATATGCGTTTACCTATTAAATAAATACTATAGTTTCTACACACTGGAATACTTCGACGTAGTACGTCACGAAAAACCTTATCTAAGGGGTGGAAGAAGATAAAGGCGAACAAACAAAATAAAAAATAATAATCGTAATGTGAATAATGATAGCGATAATCGGTAATAAAAGAATCTATATATTTATATATATATATATATATATATATATATATATGTATACAAACATAAATATATATATATAGAGATATATATATATATATATAAAAAAGAGAAGTCTTTACTCGGGAGACAGAGACAGATAGAGAGACAGATAGAACGGTCCACGGGAATATTTACTATCGTATCGACAGCCTTATGATGATTTTGGTTTCATCCCGTCGGGCCCCCGGACGGTCCAGGGACCCCGAGCAGGGACACTAACTATCCTTTATTATTAAGATCCTCCTTCGAACTCTAAGAACGTTCCCGGCACGCGAGATTTTCATTCTGGATAGCGAGCGCAAACAACGAGCCCTAAATACACGCTACTAAACGAGATCAAACGTTTTAATTACAGCATCGCAAGGATCGACGAGTAACGAAACAGTGGAGAAAGGAAAGGAACAGTATAAGCAGCGGGGAAGTAAAGAAACAAAAATGTGAAAAATAAAAGGAGAGAAGCAAAGGAAGGAAGACGGGGCGAATTTCAAAGGGGAAAGTCGAACAAAGAGAACGAAGGAAGGACGGCGCGAGAGCGTCGATTGAAAGGGGAAAGACCGATGAAAGAAGCGAAGTCGCGGCGCCAGCGGCCGCGGACCGGGGGGACGAAGAAGGTGGGAAGAATGAGGGAGTGAAAGGACAGAGATAGAGAATGACACGCGGGAGAAAAGGGGTGAAAATCCCTCTTCCAGGGTGCCGTGAAAGGCGTCCTTCGTGGACGAGGGCGCCACTAAGAGCTAAGCTACCGGAGATCATTCGAAAACTGTCCACGGGAGTCGCAGCTAGCCAATTAAGATGCTGCGATCCTCGACCTATCCATTATCTACTTTAATTATTTAAACGTCGACTTATTTACTGAATTTTAATTATTTTAGTTAAATCCTCTATACACAAATACATACGTTGCTCCCCTGTCACGCGTTTACGGTGTCCTCGCCCGTTCCCCTACCTGCTCAATCGCACGCGCGCGCACATCTCCGTTTCCCCCATATTTTTTTTCTTTCTCTTTTTGGAATACACTGAGGGTCTCCCCTCGAGACACACACTTTCTATGTACAGATGATTCGACCGTGGCCATGTGGACACCCAGCGATCACGATCCCAGCTCGGGATCTAGCCTATCTTATCCGAGCGTCGAGGGCGATGCCTCGACCGCCGGACATATACGCGTCTCCAAGCTGACGCTTCTTCTCTGCTCGAAAAAGGGTCCTAGATGCGAAAGAATTTCGACGACCTACGACGCGGCCCATTAATTTCTCTAATTTCTGTTCTCCCTCTTAGGCTTGGTAAAACGATCTGCGATCGTTCGCCGGGCCACATGGCACGACGTCATTTATATCTCAGATAGAGTTCTGCCTTGCCTGGTAATCGGCTAGGTAACGGCGTTATCTACAAGCCACGTCAAAATACTTCCTACCAACGGGAACGGGGCAGACAGGTGTTTCCAGACGAGCAAACGAGAGACAAAGTGACAAAAGCTAACAGACAGAGAAGACAGAGAAAACAGAAAAGGGAGTGAATGATTCGGGACGAAGTCGTAACCGTCGCACCCCGCCTGTCCCGTTCCCGCAATCACGCTACTTTTATTTAATTCTCTTTACTTTATATCCATAATGAGATCATCATTTGATTATTGGGTTAAGTCCTCTTTGGATCTCGTCCTTAGCTCCCCATCACCCTCACCTAGACCCGCGTCGCGAATCGATCGCCGCCGTGGGCGCGAGCCTCGGCTAAGAATCATCATTGCGTCGTCTTACCTTCGCCGCAGAAGCGAGCCAGGAAGGCGAACGATCGGCACGGTCGAGCAACAGCCTGCTCGACGACAAGTTCCCGCCACCACGAGCGAGAGTGCACCTGGATTCCATTCGGCAGCTACTGTGCCCTAGCGATCTATCGGCGGCAGTCGATCGTGGGCGATCTCGAGTACGGAATCTAGATGAGCGAGATCGGCGTAGATGGGCGACGCTAACGACGAGGATCGCGCGACACCCCGATCGTCGCCGAGCCAGAGCCACTTGGTCGCCCAAGAATCGCTGCAAATCGTCCTTTCCCCCCGAATCGTCCGAGCTACTCACGCAACGCGCATCGAATGGTAATTGGCTCCGGGTAACTCTGACTCGCCGACGAGCAAGGAACCGACAAGCTCCCATCCCCGTCGCCCTCGTCGTCGTTCACGATCATATCTGTGCCCCGGTGTTCGTGCACGCCACCCTCCTCGAATCCTTCGTCCTCCTCCTTCATCTCCATCGCGATCAAAGGACAGCGGGCGAAGATCGGCCAGGGACGAATCACCCGAGGTGCAGTCTCGATCGTGTGGCGCGAAACGCATCCACACATAGGAAATACATCGTAATATGGATGGTGTTGTTGGATGTCGCGGCAGGACGTCCCGCGCGGAACGCCCGGCCGGGGCCTTCTGTCACGGCTCTCTTTCGATCGGCTGACCTTCGAGACAGCTCCAGAGGATGGCGCGCGAACGCTCTCCCCGCGTGAGGCTCCCCTGGCCGTGGCGCGGATGGCTGAAGGGCTGCTTCCAGAAACGCCACCGCGAACCTGAGGAGGATACCCCGACGCGCTGGGGGGGCCAGTTAGCGCCGGTTCAACAGGCGACGCCCAGCCCTTGCTATCTCTGATGCCGTTCCAAGCGTCGTAGATCGTTTCTCGAGTTATGGCGTCGCCTTCGTCGCAGCGGGCGGCGACGACAAGGTGAGGCCACTGCATCTATCGGAGGCGAGAGACGAGCCTCCAGCCGAGGTACAGAGCGACCGTTGTCCACAGAGTCTCGCGCAACGGGGCCGGGATCAGCAACGAGAGGATGCTGTCCGTGGAGCCGCTCGTGTTGTTGGTGCTGGCGAAGCCGGGGCTCAACGCTGGCAGTCTGGACTTCTCTATCTCGGCGGCCTGAAACACGCAACGTGGACAAGCGACACGTGAATATCGATCAACAGTTCTAGGAGGGTTCTTAGGAAATTCTCTTACAGTCTCCCATATCCATGCATCTTCATGCCACACTCTTCGCTCGCAACCGATTCGTAACTCAAGCAATCGCTGCACTTCTTTCTCCAAACACTCGGCAATCGTACCTGAGGCAAGCCGAGTTCATTCGTCTTGCGGCAGACTCCTCTTTCACGCTATCATTCGTCACCGAGGTTGAATAGAGGATAGCAAGATGGTATAAAAGCTTTCTAGGGATTACGTAGCTGCAGATGTCCCGATCGAAGATTTCTTTTTAAACGTCACATAAATCTGCGACGGAACTCGACGCAGAAAGTTTCATTCTCGAAGATTCCGTCGAAGGCGAGCTGTCGCGTTCCTTCAAGGGCGAGAGTCAGGGAGCGTCCCGATGCGAAATGGGGAGCGGACGAAAGAAGGGAACTAAGGCTCCTAATTGGGAGTGTCCTAATTGGACGGAATTACCGTCGATTCGACACTCCTTGCGGCTAAGCCTCCGGCGTAGAGAAAGCATCACGGTCTTTTTATCGAGTTCCCTTATCCCTTCGAATTTACACGAGAAGACGATACGCTGCAGGGGGACGGTGGTGCGATTAAAATCCGCCGTGATTCCCTCGAGACTCGTCCCGCTCGCGCGAAACACAACTGGGGACCCGGGCCGCATTAATGCCGGTTAATTGTCAATTAATTTCCACTTTGAAGAATCCCAGGGACCTCTCGCGAACCGTGAACTCTCCGAGCTTAAGAATCGACCGCCACCCCCAGCCACCCCTAAAGATCTCCATTATAACTCCGCCGAGCGTCTCATTATTCAATTAGTCATTAAGGACAGAATGGAATCTCGGGCGAAGGTTATCGATACCGCCGACAATTCGAACCGTCCCTTTGCCGCCGACCCGAGGAATTAGAGTTCCGTCCAAGGCGGGCCGAATCGAGCCCGCCTCGTTAAAATATTAATCATCCCGAGGAGCCAGAAATCCGTATCGAGTGCTCCCCCTGATGCGATAAGCCCTCGGTAATATTTCCCGCGAGCAATCGTGTTTCGCTTTCCTCTCGCATCTAGCCGCGTGTATTCCTCGCAGGATGGCCTCCTCTTTGTTTCCCCGATCACGCCCCTTGGCTACGCGGCGACTTCCGATCCTCGTTTCGGTCTTAATCTACTCGTGGTGGCCGGTCGTGCAATAATAAACGCCGAGAGAAACGGGGAAAGCTCAATCTCCGAGCGGCGGCTTTTATGGGGTGGCCATAATATCTGGTCATCGTCGGGTTCGATCCGCCCCACACTCTAGCCGCCGCCACCCTCTAGTAGACTGCCTTCCCCTGCGTCCGTGTGTGGACACAGAGGAGAAAAACACTCCGGCGTGGCGCGCGAGAAGAGATTACGCGGGGGTGCAAGTTAGAGAAAGCAGAGGAAACCGTCACATTAAGAAAGAATTATGGCCGATGGAGTCTCCTCGTGGGAGTCCTCCTCGTCAATTAATAGCGTCCCTTTCTTCTCGCCCGGTCTCGCGGTTCCTCCTTGTTTCCTCGCTCATCGAGATCGCCCTCCCTTATTCACGGCTATCCTATCGCCGCTGTTCCTCGTCGCGTCTTCTCGAGGAGGCGAGGGCGCGAACGTTTCACTTTCTCTCTGGACGCTAAACCGCGCGCATGAAAAGCCTGCGTCGAGTTTTATTGCTCGAGGCCCGGAAGAAAACGCCCCGCTTAGGCAATCCGCGCGCGGTCTCGCCTCGCGCCTCGTCAGCGGTAAACGCGAGATTTATGCGCGACCCGGTCGCCGGGATTACGTCGCGCGTTCGAGTTTATCTGGGACGGTAAATTTTAATTGTTCGAGCCGCCTGGTTGCCCAAGAAGCCGATAGGTGAAGGTTGCCCGGTAGCCGGCAGCCACCTTCACGCGCATTTTCTGCCCGTTCGGTAACGCGTTGCGCCGATGATTAATGCAAGGATTAGCGACGCGACGGGCAACTTTAATTCAAGTATCCGGGGCGACGATTAATAATTCAGCCGTGGAGCGGGCGGACCTGCTCGCGTGGATTTAATAGGCGGACGCGAAAGCGCATCGGGGGGGGATTCAGAAAGTACGCTCCAAATTTAATTAAACTTCCCGCTTCTTTACGAGCATCGCCGTTTCTTCAACGAGTTTCCTTCGGAGCTCGGCCGCGAGACAACGCTCAGCAATCTGACGGGGCGAAGGGGGTCGGCCCATTAGACTACTGAATCAGGATTTACGCCCGGCGTTTCACCTCTCGGATGCTCGAAGATGGCTATCATCCCCGGGCGAACTAGGGCGCCCCCGCCCTCCCGACACCGTTTCTGTTTATCAAAGCTCGCGGCGCTGCGGGAAAAAGTAGCGGCGATACGCTCCTCCCGGCGATCGTTGCACTCGGTCCAGGTGTGTACACTCTACCGGCGAAGGATAAATAAATGCCCCGCTCGGTATCTCCGCGGAGGCGAAGCGAGCAGCAGGCTCGCGACTACTGGAAGCCAGCAGGGGGATTGTTGTGCAACGTAATTGCGCTGCTCGCCGTGGAAACGGCCGATCTGTGGCCGAGACGTTTCGTCGAGCCGCGTAAGAAAAAGCCAATGGAAAACAGAGGTTTGCGGTCGGGACACCGATCCAGGCTAGGGTTAGCTAGCGGGCAACGCACCGTGTAACGACTGCGGGCGATAAAATCGGTGGGGCTCTATGACTGGCCGGGCGGCGGCAACCCGGCGGAAGGTGAAAATAAGACGTAAACTCCTCTGCACGGGGAGCAGAGATCCGATCGCGTGTGCTCCCGAAGAAACGATCGACGTTCTTGCGACTGGTTCCCGGCGAAGACGAGCTTCTTGCAGCTGCACGGCCAGCAGGATCCGTTATGCTGCTGGCCAGCAGGGGGGATTTAATGTATCAATTTGCGCGTCGGTCCGATCGTTTGAATAACTGATAAATACCGGCGGAACGTTTCATTAGCCGCGGCGACCGGGGAATTGCTACCCGTTCGCGGAAATCTGCCGTGCGAGGCGCGGGCAACGCTTCGTCTTGCCTACGGAGCGAGCAATTTTCCGTCGGATCCTGCTGCAAATGGGTTTCGCAAGGGCTTCTGGGAAAGAGCAGCGCGGGGCTTTGGATGTTTGATCTTCGAGAGGCTCTCCAAGCGAATGGGATGCTGAAGAGATTCTTGGAGAGTGTAGGTAGGGAAATTATTGGAAGAATTCGGTGTATGTAGGTCACGAAGGTTTAGGGGTATCAAATTTTCCAGGGGGATCGATTTTCTATGGGCTTCGGGGTGAGGAGAAATGTAACTTTCATGAGACTCAATCTCCGCGAAGATTGCGGAAAGCGCGATGACGTTAAAGAAGATCGCGAGCGAGCGAGGAGGAAGGTAAGAGAAAGGGGGCTACGATTGCACCAGATAATTGAAGATAATTTTCTCGGCCCGTGGCCACGGCTCGTGCTGCCATGCCCACTTAACTTTCACATAAGGGGATGTGACCACTTAGCCGTTACATGCTCGCTTAGTCTCCATGCATATGTAAAGCGGTGGCTTCCCATGACGAATAGGGAAAGACGGGGATAGCGCTCGTAACTCACGCATGACGACATGTACTCTGATCAGCCCAGCCTCCGTTTGATCCGACGAAGCTCGTGACAGAGTGCGAGGGACTCTCAATATACTGTCGCGATACGGTGAGCAGCGAAACGGGGCTAAAGCTTCGGAGTTGTCAAACAATAATGAGACTTCACTGATCCTCGGTAGCTTCTCAGAAACGTCACCTATAATCTCGGAGTTACGGCTTCTCCAGCGCGCCAGTAAGAACGCTCGAAACGAATGTATCATCGGAGAAGTTAGCCTCAAAGTAAACCTTCACCGAATAAACTGACATAAACTCGGCAATAAAGGACTAGCGATACTACCTTCTATTTCTGCTCCCCACGCAGTAGCACTAAAACCAACTTCAACGTTTACGATCCTTCTGTCTCGTGCCTCATCTCCAAAGACGCGTATCAAGCTCCCCGAGCGTATAAAAGTTGAGGAGGAATGGAAGAAGGAAGAAGAGACAAATCCCGGCGAAACACGTCTACGACCGGAACTCGACGGGACAAGGACATCTCTCTGGCCCATCCCCGGATTAATCTGACACTTCGATTCCCCCCGGAGGGAGGAACGCAAACAGAGGAGGAACAGAGACCCGTGGAGGGACAATACCGTGGAGAATTCGCCGCGATTCGTATTATCAACAAGCCGCTCCTCGAGTTACCGAACCGGGGAGCCGATCGGCATTCGATCTCTGACGAGCAAAGCGTCGGCCGAGCAACGCGGGAGGGACAGAAAGAGAGAAAGAGAGAGAGAGAGAGAGAGAGAGAGATTTCTTCAATTTCACGGGTCTGTTCCCCCCCTTCAATTACCAGCACTTAACCAGCAATAATTAGACGTTCCAGGATTGGGTATCACGCTGGCGCGGACCTTTAAAGCGAATAAAGTCGAGACCAGATAAAAGGGAAGGAACGCCCTTTCCACCCTTCTCCATCCTTTCCCCCTCGTTCCTCGCGGCTCCACTCCTCCCTTTACTCATCCTTACGTCGCCCGCCCCGTTCGGCTTCTTTCTTTCAATCGGCCGCGGCAAATCACGAGGAATCTCGTAAAACCGTGAAAGGACACCGCTTTTGTCCTCCACGCACTGTAAAAAGGACGACCGACCGTAATAATTGTCTTCGGAGAAACTATCCCCTATTCTCTTCCCTGCCATCTACGGCTATAAATGACTGCGTCACGGATTAGCTCTGTTTTTACACCAGTTAACCGTCCATTGCGGTTCTATGGACACTGCGTCCCGATCGTTTCTACCATCAGCGAAACTGATATCTGAACTATAAAAATAAACTTCGGATCCAAGAGACTCGTTTTGCCTCGGCTTCGTTGCCGTTGCTGCGCCTTCCTCGCCACGAGGAACAGCGAAAAAGAACGCGTTGTTATATCAGTGGAGCACCGATACATATTTGCCCGGGCGATCGGTGGTCGCTTATCGAAAGAGGCTAGGCGGACCCGTGATGAAGTGGCAGCCGCGCGCACAGGGTCATACAGGCTGGGAGCAATACTAGACGTCTTAACGGTGGCGAGCAGATATTTATTGCACCCGTGGGACATCGACGGTGCCACCGATATAACTAAATTCGCGTTTATGGTCCCGCCTGACCCGCTGCCGCCACCAATTTCTCTCTGTTTCTCCGAAGAGATACGCGCGCCACGGAACACCACGGCGAAATGAGAGATACTGAATCATTCGTGGGACCATTAAATCGTGGATATCGCGACCTGGGGGTATTCTTCGGGGGAGATCGATTTTCTGGAATTGGCTCCGAGTAGTGCAGATATAAACGTATCGAATTTTTATTGCGGCCGCCATGCATTATTAATATATTATTATGCGTATGAAATTCCCGAGCAATTTACGGTGAACGATGTTGGCGCGGCGAGCTGCGGCCAGAATTTTGTAGGGAAATTTTAAAGGAATAAGGTGTCCGGAGGGGACGTGGAAATATAGCGACGCGAAATTAGACATTTCGGGTATGCAGGTGTAAAATTAATTTAGAAACTAACAGCATGCTGGCGCCGGAGAAATTGAATATTCCGGTTCGCAGAGGCGGCCGTGCCATCTGCGTATTTCTGGGGGTTTTATAACGGCCGCGATGCAAGGGTGGCTTTACGACGAATAAAAAGCATCGCGGGGGAGGCTGGAATCGTGACAAGAGGCGCGAAGCGTACGCAACGCAATTATTTTTACGCCGCGTACCTTACACCTGTACTCTCCTCCTCGTAAACACTTGGCGTCACGCTGGTGAACAAAATAACGCCACTCTTCCCCGGGAAATTGAAAGATAAAACTGTCGCTGGCGCGTATCCAGTACGCGCTCCCGCCTGATAACAATTCCGCGCTCAAAGCTATTCCAGCAGCCATAAAGTTACGAAAATACCCAGCGCGGCTCGGGAAATCAAGCAACTCATCGCTCGTATCATCATCACTCATACTCCCCATAGAAAAGTGCCACTCGTGAAATACCAGAGGTGACCGGCACCGACCACCACACAGCCTTGACAAGATCATCGACCGCTCAGAATCATCCCAGGCCCTCGCGAGCCGCTCGACGAAACCGTGCACTGACCTTGGTCTTGGACGCGTGGAAGTCGTCGGCGATGGTCCTCAGGTTGGCGCCCATGCTCGCCCACTGGCTCTCGTTCAAGGCCTGGCCGAAGTGGCCGCAGCAGCTGTTGCAGGTCGGCTCCGCGATGGGTGCCTTCTTCATGGCGCCACCACCCTCGGAGTCGAGTCTGCGTCTTCGAGGCCGCGGCCTCGGGCTAGGCACCGGTGCCTCCTCGCTGCTGCACTCCGGGAACTGGAAGGCAGCGTCCCTGGTCGGGCTGCTCGGGGCCGACACGGTCACCTGGGGCGCCGTGGCCGGGAGCTGCTCCACGGCGGACAGCACCAGATCTGGCAGCGGGAGCCGAGACAGGTCAGAGTCGATCAGGACCAGAGGGTGCTCCCGGACACCGAATCCGTCGCCGGCTCGTCGTGGCATCCGATCTGGAAAACAAAACGAAGGGGAGTTGAAATATCTGTTCTGGATCAAAGTGGTGTCTCGTTACGCCATTCAAGTCGAAAAGGAAACCTTGTAGGGAATGTAGTTTTGAGAGAGAGAGAGAGAGAGAGAGAGAGAGAGAGAGAGAGAGAGAGAGGGAATCTGTGGAGGATCTGGAACTCTAACGAAACTCAACTTAAATGTCCATTGCGACCAAGTTACTCTTCAATAAGCAATAATTCGAAAGACCCTCGACTCTCGACTCTCTGCTAAAAGCAGATGTAATCGGCGAAATACGTATCCGAGCGATTGGTGGGTTGAGCGTATCTGGACTTGGCATCGACGATTAATCGCGGCACCGCGGCGCGTTGCATCACACAATGGAAATGCTACGATACTACGCACAGGCTAGGACGGCTGGTTCCGCGTATAAGGTTTAATGCCACCGTGGTAGACAACAACGCCGAGGCGACCAGTGCCCTGTAATGGCAACGAACGACATTGTTGGCTAATGATTGTCCGCGAAATTTACAACAGGCACAGCCAGCCACGCACAGCCTTCGTTCCGTGGTTTCGACACGCGCGTAAATCTTGCCAGCGGACACGTACGACACGTGACGCGTACCCTGCTCGCGAGTCAGCCGAAGAGCCGATCGGAGGCAGAGTCATACGCTCCGATTGCGTCCCCATCGAAAGAAGACCACAGAAACGGAACGACTTATCCGAGGCTCGTCGGATATCGCGTTGGCGGGAAACGGGCGCGATATCAACGAGCCGAAGCAGACAGCATGTCTGCATCTCGAGAACGCGCGCGCTCCACGCGTTTATCACTGAGGCCAGAAGAAGCATTTTCCGACTGATAAGCAGGCTGCCCGCGTCCCTCGGACATCCCGTGGTTTACGTCGGCGCGGCGCCAGCCAAACGCTGCGCAATTCCGCTCGAAATCCAGTAAACAGCGGTGCATTCGAGGGGAAAGAGCCTGGCTGTTAATGTCGCGTTCGGTAATTAACCGCGAGACCAGGGCAGGTTCAGGGCCAACGGGAACTAGTTTGAAACGAGCCTCTTGGGAACTCTAACGAATCCGGCATCGAGATGTAAAACTGGTGTATACGTAAGAACGTTCTCGGCAGAAGATTTGTAATAGGTACTTCGCAATAAACTAAATCGTATCGCGCAGAAGTATGAATAACCGCGCGTGTATCACTGCCTCGTCATCCAACCTCGTTATCTGTCTCTGTACCTACATTGCCGAGGATTAAAAGTGTTAGCTGTACCAGCTGTTAAGCTTCTGACTACAGAATTCTGCTCAGAATTCAAATTACATAATATAAAAAACGCTATTCAGCTTCAGGTCAGCTCCAAGCTGGCGACAAAAGAAGTCGTATTAACCTTCATACTATCCGCTTCTTCCCCCATTTTGCTCCACCGTCGAACCGAAGAATCCTCCAGCCAGATAAAAATATCGCTCCCACCGATTCCCGCAGCACGAAACATATTAAACTCTCCCGCCGATCTCTCCATTCTGCATATACTCGTTTCGATAAGGTCACCGAGCGAATACTACCCGGCGTAAACTTTCAAAAAGAATCGGACTTTTCCAAGAAGCGGCGATCGACGATCGATAATCGGGATCTGGGTAGAAGCGCGCTTGCGACAGCACGTGGCCGTGGGCTGGCGCGAGCATTTAGACCCGCGGATTTTTCCCGCGCGTCGTCCAGGTGAATCGACCGCGATGCGTGACAAAATAACAATTCCCCCGATGCCCGGGGGCCGCCATTGTCTCGGGGCCCGCGCTCGGTGGCTCGCGCGAGTGCACGCGGTTGCATCCTTGACATTTCGGAGTAAACGTCCGCCGCGCGGAGGCAACGCGAGCCGCTCTCGAGGCTCTTTCACTTGTGCAACTCGAGCGCACGCGGCCGTGCATCGGGCGCTCACATCGTCGCCTACTCGCCTCGATTAGTCCCGCGCATGGGTTCGCTAGATCTCCGGGACACTTCTCTCTCGGCGCGTCGGCCGTTCGCGCAGCCACGACTCCCCGACTTTTCGCCGCTTGCAAAACAGCACGCCCCGGCGATAGCGGCCGACGCTCGCGCTTTCTACACACTCGATTTTCCTCCGCGAAATGTCACTCCTCCGCGACAGAGTAAACAGCGCCGTGAGAACGGGCCTCCTCCGAAACGGTTTTATATAATAATCACGCGGGCCCCGCTAATTATCGCCGCGAGAGCCTGGCGATGAAACCGTGCGCGGATTCTGTCACGGTTGCCGTGATTTACGAGCCCCCGTTAATCGGTGATAAATTGCCAGCCTAATTCTGATTTATGCTGGGATTCAATTCGTTTCAATCCGAATCCGCTCTCTCCCGTGGATTCCCTGGGCTGCTTTCCTCGCACCGAGGCAATTTACCACGGCTGTTTTGCGAATTCTTCATCTCTGCAGACGTCGGCGTGACCGCTCTGCCTTCTCATAGCATCGTATCGAGATCTTTCTAGGTTCCCTCGGTGCTTGAAAATGGTACCTACCTACGTATTTTTTTAGTATTCACGGGTTAAACGTTGAGGCTTGCTCCGTGCAGGGCCGAGGTATCGCGCGGCGACGTGCAGCCGAAAAGGGAATAAAGCCAGAGCGGCACGCGCGTCCCATAAAAGCCGCGGTTCCCGAGCAAAAAGTGCAGAGCGCACGTGGCCAACACCCGCATGCACTCTTCGCGGTCTCGTGCGTGCATCGGGGCAGACTTGCTCACGGCTCGCCACCGTGGAGAGACGAGGACGGCAGGCGTGGGCGAGGGGAGCGGGGCTTAAAAACGAAAAGAGCTCGGAAAGAGAAGGCGCGGAACAAGTGTAAAGGGGGCGAACGAGTATACAAAGAGCGAGGCGCTTAGAATAAAAGGAGGAGGACGGGACGCGCAGCGGCCAAGATAGACAAAGACGGCCGAGAAGGAGGAGCGTTTCGAACGGGACACGATGTGCGGGTCGAGGAAAGGAATGCGTGCCCGGAGGAAAAAAATACTCCGAGAGATATAAGAATACGGAACGTCGTGCGCAGCGGGGCGATGAAAAAAAGGGAAGGATGGTCTCGATGGGGCAAAACAGGAGATACATCGAAGAAAACGAGAATCGTACGCCGAGGGAGGGAAAAGGGAACGGGGTACCGATCGAGAGGGAGATTTCGAGGGAGAACAAGGAGCGGGCGAGGGAAGAGGACAATGTACATTGTGTACGCGCGTTGCGACCGAAAGACAGAGATGGAAAAGGGCGAGAAGTGGGGCCAGAGATCGACCGCTGGCAGCATATGCGAGCACGTGAGTCACATGGAGCGCCCTTTGTACGTAAGTGCAACGCAACTTGTTACAGTATATGTGTAACGTCAACTCCGATGACGCGGGGCAGCGCGGGCGCGAGCCTCTGCCCGCGTGTGCGTAGGTGCAACAGCGTACGTGAGCTGCAGTGAACGCTCAACTGCACAAAGAACCTCTCCCAAGGCCGCCGTGGAGCAACACACGCGCAAAACGCGCATGAAACCTCGATGCACGTGCGGGCGTAAACACTCGCGGCCGCTCACGACTCGCTCGCGGTGTCGGGCGCTGCGCCCGGCAGCGCAGCCGAGTGCACCCGATCTTTTTGTCGTGATGCTGCCACTTTTCCGGGACAATGAGACACGGAGCGGCCCAACTGCGTCGTTCGATCGCCTGACCGATCGAGACTGGCTTCGGCCAGGAGATGGCAAACTAAGTTTCGCATTGATGCACTGCATTGCATCGCGAGAGAAGATTAACCCTCGTACAACGAATGCAGGGTCATTTTGACCTGATTCTGACAAAGTCTATCACGATGTTATATTTGTGTTGGCAATGGCAAAATATAGTATATGATGTCTAAATTGCAGTAACGTTATTTGTAAAAATCATACAGGAGATATAGGGGAGACCGGGGCTAGTTGATACGTTATTCAGTTTTCAATTTTTTCATTTTTTATTTGAATTAATTCTTTAACAACAAATATGCCAACATATACTTTGGTCCTTCCTCTTTGATATATAGTAAGCGAAAACTTGAGAAAATACATACAAACTGAATGAAAAAATGGACGATCAATTTGGATGTATCAAAACTATTTACTGTTTCTCCTTATAAACGAAAACAGTTAAAAGACGATTGTTAACGTCAAGGTACACAAACGTACGCTGAATCGTAGTAAAGAATTGAACAACAAATTTCACATATCTCGCTCAAATGGACCTACATATATACGGTGTCGAGATAATTCGTCTGTATCAACCTGCCCCTGTATCAACTAGCCCCGGTCTCCCCTATCTATTTTATGTTCCAAATGTACATAAATAATTTTTCTTATATATTCATTTCTTAATAAATTTTAGTTAATTTGAGAAATTTTAATTATTCAATTCATTTTATATTCAATTATTTCTTGAAACCGGTGTACCATAGAAATGTTGCTATGGTTCAGAATGGCCCTGCATTCGTCTCACGCGGCCACATCCACCATTCGTCTCCCGAGGGTTAAAGGAGCGTTCAGAGTTTTCGTCTATGTAGATCCCTGCTAACGGAGTTATCTTTGTTTCCTCTAGCATTCCCGAATAAGATACGGATATTAAACAACTCTGTTGCGACAGGGGGAACCGTAACCTGTCCAACTTGATCGTCGTAAGTACACGAGTCCGTTTGGTGCGCTACGGTTATGGAGGATATCACTGGTTTCTACATGCCCGCCCGATGAAACCGAAGAAGTCGTAAATGCACGCTGCGCTCTCTCGAGAGCCCGGACGATCGTTTCTGTTACATCGGTCGGAGCGGTGCCGCGGTAAACCCCGAACAAAAGCGGAGGATCGTGCGTCTCACTTTGCGCGCTCGGGATCGGGTACTTTCGACACTCGTTTCGCGGAAATCTCGTAAAACCTCCTGCCGCGGTATAAATGTCAGTCCGCCGCGGAACGCATCGAGGACAATCGATACCTACTCCAGTTCGTTTCGCCCCGCTCCGAAACGAACGATCTTTCCTCGCCCGAAGTCAATCCCCCCTCTCGCCGTAGAAATCTCGCGCGGGCGATTGTCTCGCCGGTAATTGCCCCGCGCGGAAACGTGGACTCGAGAGCAGAAATACGTTATCGCGATACAGGCAGCGGGGAAAATGTTGAAAAAAAAAGAATGGGCCGGAGCAAGGTTGCGCCACGACACACAGCCGGCCATCGATTTCCACCGTACGGCCACTATCTGATTACCCAATAAATTCTGTCCACCGCTTCGCGACTATACAGCGTTAAATCGGATTCTGCGGTGCAGAAGTCGGCATGTCGGGGGAAACGTTGCGACGGTCGGGCCCGATCGATTGATTACGCTCTACGGAGTACGTGACTCGCGATTTCGTTCACGATAGATTTAATCGCGAATCAAAACCGATCGACTGTAATGCCCCTCGGCCGGGCTGAAAGTACTTTTCCATCGGGGATAAAGTTCTCCGCCGCGGAAACCCTCGATTCGTTTGCTAAGAGAAATGGCCCCGGTGTGCTTTCAAAACGGAATTCCAATTTGATGAGCCGACGAGGCAGCTACTGTATGCACGCGCGTAATAAGAATCGGAGTCCAACCTTGCTCTATATTTCGAATACCACGAGCCGCGCGTTAGCTAAGGAAAAGTAAATGAGAGGGTATATATCATACCAGTGACGAATCTGCCGACACAAAGGATTTCCATTTAATACCCAAGACCCAGGGTGTCTGAAGATTTTCGCCAACTCGGAGCCAAGCCCGGAGGCGAATATCAGCCGGCTAGGCTTCGATGATCGATTCGACGCGCTGAAATCCAGTCGGGGAGCAACTCATCCGACGGCTCTATTTACATCGAGCGACAAGCCGATGCACGGCTTCCGTTAGCGGCGTAATCGCGTAGAAACTACACATCGCTGATTACATCGTTAGCCGGCGGGGTCTGGTCGTTACGTTTTACAAGCCGGGCCCCGCAAGTCGGTCACGTCTTGCCACCGTTATTCCGCGATTATAATTACGCGCACGTTGCGCGCCTGCTCCTCCTTCCTCTCCTTTTTCCTGCGCCACGGCTAATAATTGGCCCCGGTATCGTGGCGCGAGAAGAGAACGGAAATCGATTCCGCGAAGCTGCTCGGGCTCGATTCCTCAAAGAGGCGGCGATCCCAACCGGCCGTTCGCGCACGTGTGCGCCAGAGTGCGCAATTCGTGACACGCGAAAATGCAAGGCGGGAATTTTTCGTCATCCTTCCCGCTGCATATCGCTCTATCTTCTCGTATTCTGTCCCCCGGGCGGTTCTGCCGGGCCCAGGCGAGAGTTATCGATACATTTCGCGCAGGCGAGAAATCGCGCTGCCCGCCGAGAGAAACAAAGAACTGGTTTTACAAGGTTCGCGCGGAACACAGGCTCACGGTCCCGTCGTCGCTCCGGTAGATCTCGACCACGGGGATGTTGTTGGAGATGCTGATGTTTTCGAGTCACGTCGACGCGGAGGACGTAAACAACACCGTCATTATCATTTTAACATTTCGCCTCGAGCATGGTTCAGAATGCAGTCTGTGCATCTGATCGGCTTTTTATCCGCCAACCACCTCGTTTCCGAAACTCGCGAGGCTCCAGCGTATTTTTCCAGATTTTCAATCGAGACCTTACCGAGGTCCTGACTCGCGTTAGTATTCATCAAAACGGGCACGCCGTGTCATACATTTTTACGCCACCCCGAGCATATTCTCCTGCGGGCGGCCTCAGACACGCGCCGTCTACGGCCGTGCATGAAATTCGGCAGATTTTATCTACTCCAACCCTTCCCTCCAATCGTCACGGGGCCGGAATAGTCCGTTTATCGCGGCTCGTCATCGGGACTTTATCGAGCGTGAAGATCGAGCGCGAGCTCGTCCTCGCGAGCTGCAACCCGAGTTCACGCCCCCGCGAACCGATTTCATTTTACGTATTTACGCGGGATGAACCCTTTCGCAATATTTTACAAGCTTCGCCGGCTTCCCCGAGAGATATCCGAGAACGAAAATTCGGTGGAACAACCTGCAGAATCTGCCCATAGATGCGATAGAAATTAATCGAGGGCGATACAGAAACGGAGAATTGCCGAATTCCCATTGGGGAAAGGTACCCGACGCGCGGTTACTCCGAATTTCGGCGCGTCGATGCGAGTGGTTCCGCGACAAAGTAACATAATACGAAGTTCAGTGTCGGGGTGGCTATCGTTTCACGAACGACACTCGATCTTTCTCTTACCGAGAAATTGAACGACTCCGATTAGAGCGATCGCGAGCAGAGAGCTGGATTCGCGTTATCGAGCCTCGGGTCGTGGGAAAGGGGATCATCGTCGCCGATCGAATGGCAGTGACGGGTTGCCTCGTCGACGAAGGCGAAGAGCGTCGAAAGGAACGAGGGAACGGAAGTGCGGACGCGGTGGCAAAGAGGGAGAGGAGACGCCACTTTATCGGGTAACGCGCGTAATCGTTATTACCGTGGTCGCGTTTACGCGAGCTCGATGACGAGGGGGAAGTTTTCTGCAAATGTCACGGGAGAAGACTCGAACGGGGCTGGCCACAGCTGTTTCTATAAATAACCACCCCCGATTCGATGGGAGAACGGGCGTGCTACACGCCAGATTCTGCATCTTCTCTCTCGAAACCGCAGCGGCCGCGGCGGGCGAAACTATGGTTATTGACCCTCACACACGCGCCCCGCCAACTATTTCCGTTCGGAAAATAATGAACCCGCGGATCTCGGCGCATAATTTAACTTCGTAATGAGCATTCTCGCGAGCTCCCGTCCGCTAAGCTTGATTTATGACACGAGCCACCCCGAAACTCCCGCGGGGACCGTTTATTACACCGACGATCGGGGCGCACTCGTGGTTCCGTCAGCGCGCTGCTCGACGAAATGCAGAAGCACTCCACACGTCAGACGTGCATCGCGAACAGCAGTATTTGCAAACAGCAAAATACTTCGCAATACGTCGCGCAAGGCTCTCCGACGGGCGGATGCGATTTGCGGTAACGTTCGGGACACTTCCAGTCGGCGAGATCAGAGCATTGTCAGCTACGCGTTGCCGTGAAATCTTGCGGTGAAATGGAATCAGAGCGTTATCAGGTCACGTTTCCTCTGTGTCGTTCTATCCACGGAATGGAGTGCTCCAACTGTGATATCTGTATTATATCAACTACATTTCGATTGAAAAGGAAACTATCCGCCCCCCAAAGATTCTATGGATCTCCTACCGAACTGAAACGCCACTTTCCTCAAGATTAACTGACCGCGACATTTTAGACTCCGCCAGACACCGTATCGGCCATGAAGCGAGCAGTCGTCGTTACACACTTTGCGGTTGATACGGCAATCTCTAGTGGACGCGATCCGGCCGGGACAGACATCCGAGATTCGGGGAACGGGCCCGTGGCATCGCGTTTTATGGCGCGTTTTACCCCGGTGTGCCTGACCATCGGTCTTCCACATCTCTTTCTCGCTCTCTCTCTCTCTTCACCTCTGTTTTCTCTCTGCCCTCTCCTACTCTCCGTGTCGATCCAGTCGACCGCCGCCGTCTCTTTCGCCGTAAAGGAGGAGGCTCCGAGCAGCGGTGCAGGGTCACGGCCGGACATCGTCTGCCATACTCTCCCGGCTCTACACCCACGCTAGTACATCTGTTATACTCGCCCCCTTTCGCTCGCTGCACCCTCGTAAAGCCGCGTTTCATTATGCGCCCGAATATAAGTTACCGCAATTTACGCCTCACGCAACTTACGCGTTTCCCTTCGCCGCGGCTCCGTCCAGCCACAGATTTTCCTGCCAACTTCCCCGGCTTTTGTTCCGTCGACAGACAGACAGGTTCGGGGTGGACAGGAGTTAAACGGCAGGTGGCAGCGAGGGAACTCTCGATATTTGTAGGCTCCGACGAATCCCTTCGTCTAAGAAAGCTTCCTTAGGAAGTGTCTTATTGTTAAGCGAGACCTTTGACGTTTGCGGTTTCGCTTCTCAGATATCGAGGTTTCTGCGACTTCATGAAAGTCGGAGTGACGAATATGTCTAATCTTTTAGCGAAACATCACTCCGTTCGAGAAAAAAGGGATTGCTTGAGGGAATATCACAGGTAGATTTGGAATTATTCTTAAACGATAAATATTACTGACGGGCATGCGTCAACTACCAAAGCGTGTCGCCTTGAGCGTCATGCAAGTGTCGAGGCAGTAATTTCGAAACATCGATGTCACTTTTCAGGAGGAATGTTATTTAGGGTAACAGGAACATGACGCTCGTCGGTGACACTCGTCGGTTATGCCACTCAAAGCATTGCTATTCTACTTTTAGTTCTACAGTAAGTCTGACAGCAAATGTGACAAGTTAGAAGGAAGATTTAGTCACTAGGCAGCAAGATACCGAGACTGGGATTATCGATATTATTTAACACTTTATCCACCGCTGTTATGCTTGTCCATCTTCGCATTACTCGATTTAATTTCAAATCTCCGATAAAGATAGAGGACGAGCGAATTGCGCAGCGGATGAAGTGTCAAAGAACGGTGGAAATTTAATATGCGGCTTAAAACTAGCGTAAATAGAAACGTGACAGGCGTATTTCGCAAGTGGCGCGGTTCGTTCGTCCACGTCGAAAAGCTACGTGTCCAAGATGACGCGAGCTCGCGAAACAAGGTGCTCGAGCATCTCGCGACACTCGAATGGACCCGGAATTTTTCGACGGTGACTCACGGGGGACAACGACCGCCGTCAAATGTATCGGCATTTTCGGCAAAATCGTGCAACTGACTATCGCGAGTCAACGACCTGGATCTCGCGACTGCTCGATGTCTCGGGTGGCGCGACCGCACGTACGCCGCGGATTCGCGCAAATTAATACAAAGCAAGCATTCCGCTGGTTTCTGCGTCTCGTAGATGCGATTTTTTTTCTAACCAAGCGACTGCGACAATCGCTTATTTTCTGCTTAACCAGCGGCGTCACAATGCCGAGGACTTACGATCTCTCGACGGCGGGTCGATGCCCGGCGTGGAAACGCGTCCCCAGGTGTCTACCCCCTCGAAAGTGAAATTCGGGATTCGAGCCACGCTCTAAAGTGGTCCGCGTTGTTGCGCGCGACAACCACGTGTTGCACTTCTAGTCGATATACAGTCACGCACGCGGCGGGTGCGCGCATCCCGCTTCGGGGCTCGCGTGCCCCTCGAGTGATTGGAAATCAATTCGTGGTACCAGGCCAATTTCAACGTATTCACAGTTTATTGAGCAACCCTTGAGGGTTCGTGTTACAATGTACAAAAACGAAGAGAGATCAACAAAACGTGTAATAAATACATGAATAAATAAATAAATAAATAAATAGACGTGTACAAGGTAAAAGAAAGAGGAACGTGTCCGTTCTGTATTTCCTCGATATGCAACACTGACGAAAGTTACATTCCCCGTCGAAGCGCGGCTTCAACGGGCAAATAGCAAACTGTCGATACTGTACGTACTACGCAAAAGTCTATCACAAGTTAGTTCGAGTTACTCTATCGTTCTAAGGGTGACTAATCTATTTCGACGGCTACGGTGGTCATTGGCCCTCTTTGTACGGCCAGCAGCCCCCGCGGTGTGAACAAGCAACGTGTCGCGGACGGTGTCGTCGTCGTTCTCATGCAACCGCGATGCCTAAACCGTCCCTCGCCTCCTGGTCGCGCGCCCTTCTGGAAAGCCGTCTGGATAGGACCAATTTCCATCGTGTAAGGAGCACCGATCTACCCCACCGGCGTGCAAGCGGGACCATGCCAGGTTGAGAAGGAAGGATAGAGAAGAAGTGTGCGGCGTCGGGGTTCGAAGCGCACGTGACGAGCGTGACCTGGGCCGATTCCGTTCGCACGCGTAGCCTCAGGCTGACGGAGCGAGCGGACGTACGGGGCCAGGTCGTTCATCGCGACGGGCGGTTCGACAGCCGTGCAAGGACACGCAGGATTGCCCCGAGGCAGCCGAGTAGCAGCCATAAAAAATCGTACAACTCACGATTTCGTGACGGATGCTGCTGGGCGTTCCTGCTCCTGAGGACCTGTTGCAGGGCTGCGTACAGGTCGAGCATCAGTTGCTCCAGCTGCTGGCCCTGGATCTCCGACTCGTCCTCGGACGGCAGTGCGAACGGGATCGCCATTTCTCAGCGGTGGCAGGTGCGCACCTGGATGCCTGGATCGCTACGGTATTCTTCTTTCCGCTGCCGCCCTTTCGCCGCTAATCAGCAGACACTGCAATCGAACCAATTGTCCGTGGGTCAAGCACTAACCACTTTCGAGATTCTCTACACCGGAGTGGGTGGCTCGTCGACTAGCGGAGCGATGAGTGATCGAGAGAGAGAGAGAGAGCGCGAGAGAGAGAGAGAAAGAGTCAGAGGATCGCGTCGCGCACCGTATGAACGCGGACCGAATTTTCGTGGAGGCACACGCACGTGGAGTCTCCGAATCGGACGGCGCACGCTCAATGTTCGGTGGTAGCCGTGGCTACCAGAGCAAGCTGCTATCGGCCGCCAGCCGATTGTCGGTGGAAAACGCACGTGGGCCCGCCGAACGCCCCGCCAACTAGATGAGCAACGATGAGGATGCGCCCGGCCAACGTTCGAGCTGCTGCCGGCGAGTTTCTTTCGCTTTCTGTACACGAGTGTTTCAATAGCGTCGTCTGCAGCGCCTGTAGGGTGGATCCTCGTATGGATCACTTTCCATAGGTGCTGAGTGCCGGAGGGACTGTCCGTTGCCGAACGTATCGCCGGACCCGCTCGATGGCCTCACCCACTGGCAACCCACCGATGACAGTCGGACAGATCTGTCCCGCGGCACAGCGGAGTTCAACGTCCTCGCGGAGAAGCACGGCACACGAAATGCACTGGGAGAATGTTCTATGCAAAGGCGGCGGTGTCGAGTCCGGTTGTCGTGCGACACGCGAGGGAAGAGAACACGAATGCAGACCTCCGGTCCGGCTCGAGAAGGAAGAAACGAAGATTACTTGTACGCGTCTTCGACTGTTCTCTTCCCCTTCGCAGGCTCTGTCAGTCCGCCGCGTACACGGCTCGACAGGCGCGTAACGACACAAGCACGTCTGGCGGTTCCGACTGTGTCCTCTTCGCCCGCGACTATCACACGCGTGTCCAACAGCACCGGGGGAGAAAGTGAAGTGACGCGAAGAACACTCGACTGAGCTTAGGTAACGAGAAACACGTCTACACTCCTCGAGGTCTGGCGTGGTAATGATTCTGTGCTTTGCTTTCGCAGCCACTCGGCCCGCACGTTCTGCCTCGCGGCGGCAACCGACTTCCCCCACCGCTGCCTGCGTCGCGCGGCCGGTTGCCGCGCGGTAGGGGAACTCGAACCATGCGCGCGCACCGCAAAACTACGAGTCAAGAAGGGCGGAAAGGGAGGAAAGAAACGGGCCTGCGGTGAGGGGTGGCGGGGGCCGGGGGGCGAACCGTGCGTGAGTGTGTTCGCCGCGCGAGCCTGTGTACCGGCGTTGCCGCGCGTTGTAAATTTACCGGTTAGGGTCAAGTGGGGGTAAAAAGATGGAACGAAAATGAGAACTTTTGTAATCGGGTGGCACCGTGTCCCCGCGGCCGACGCTCCAATAAAACTATGCCGATGCGGCGCAGGGGGGGACGAGCTGCTGCACCAGGAAGGGTTTCGCGCGTGCTCCCACTCTTTTCCTATATTCTTTTAATAGCGTCTTTATATTTCTTCGCTCGCCCGGCAGACAAAAGAAAGATCGGACACTCCGGGATGGAAGGACTTTTGCGCAAGCGTTCGACGCGAATTGCTCGTGCACAACGAATCGTGTAGCATGTAGCAAAGAGATCTGGACAGGGGAGAGAGTGAGAGGGAGCGCGCGCGCGCGCACACAAGCGAACGCCGCGCTTGTACGCGCTCCGAGAAGCGGTTCGTAGAGGCGAGTATGACACGACAACGAACGACACCCGAGCGTAACTGCGTAGTTTCTGCCGGCGACTCCTCCACCGGGGGGTAGTTGGAGGAGTGTCGCGGGAAGCGGAATTATCCGCTCCTGTTTGTGGCGTGATCGGGTGGTTCGGGAGCCTCGTGAATTTTGCTCGATCAGGACCCGCGTCGAGTTTTGCTCGATGGCAATCAGAGTGCGACTACCGATACGATAAGTTTATAAATAAAACGACGAAGACATGCGGTGCGTTTAATTCTGCCGTAATTTGGGGGGAGGGGGGGGGGGGGGGCGATGCGAACGAGATATTCATGGGATCGCGATACTTGGGTAAGTGACAATTTTTTACGCGACCAATGAATGGGTGAACAGGCAGAGGAACAAGAATACACAATGTGCTCCTACCGCGAGCGCTGATTCACAATGCATACGATACTCCGACCCGCCTGCTACTGGCCGTACAATGCAATCACATAAATAAGTATCGGCATATTACTCCGCGCCTGGATAATGGGATTTGAAAAATAATGAACGAAGGAATATAAAAAATCCGCGTGACGATATACTTTAATCGGGCACCTTTAGTCGATCGCATATTTTGATTGTCTTCTTATCGATACTCGCGTCGCTATATTCCCACCTTTGTCTTAGCAGTAGGAAAGAAAACGAGAGAGAGAGAGTTGCTACGGATGGGACTGATACCAATACTATTGATGATATTCAATCAATTCGATACCAAAGTACTCAATAGGAAATATCGTTACGCATCGAAATTTTAGGTACTTGGTATCAATTATCGATACCGATTCATCTTCAACCGATACCATAGCAATATTATACCGAATCAAAACCGGTTTGATACTTTCCGAAAGTATCGATATTCGTCTGATACGTTACGAAATTATTGATATACTCGTTTGATACCTTACGAAATTATCGATACTTGCTTGATACCGTACCAAATTATCGTTATTTATTTGATAATTCTGTGATCAGATGGCAAACCTGTTATGATATCTATTTGATATCTACTTGAAAATATATGTATGTAATTTTTATTAATAAATGATGTACATATACATTATTCCTTTGAAAAAATATTTGTGTATTATGGCAAGCTCCGTGCCTGCTGAACGTGTTTTTTCAAAGGCTGGAGAGTTAGTTGGTAAGAAAAGAAATCGATTAAAGGATAATAATGCACCAATTTCTATGCATTAAAGTATAATGTACATCATTTATTAATAAAAATTCAATTATATAAGTCAGTTCATGATATTGATTCTACGTTGGAGGCGAATTTCTCGTTTACAAAGCGTCACGAAGAAACTCCAAACTTATTCGAACTTATACCACTACTGACGATGCACTCCGAAATGTTGCACCGCGGCAACAGTAGGTACTCTATTACTTCACACAGGAAGGTCCAGAACCGTGGAAACGTCGTGACGGAAAAATTGAATATCATTCGAGCAGCCACCCTCTCGTGTTCGACTTGCAAATAGCCGCGAGACAAAGAGAGTCACGCGAAAGCAGCGAACGCGCGAAATGCACGCGTGCATCCATGGCGTGATGCACCGATTCCGCGCGAGCCGCCGGAGCCCCGACCAAGCGGGCCTGAGCCGGGCTATCAGCATTCACCGGGGCAGGTTGACGACAAGGCGAGAGGTGAATAGATTAATGGCGGGAACGGTGAGGAGAGACATTGTCACTGGATATCAGATGAGGGGGAGAGAGCGAGGAAGGGGAGGGAGTTAAAGGCCAGGTGAATCTCTCCGCGTATCGAGGATGACGTTACAGAGAGATGGCATTACCGTGGCGGACGATAGAAACTGGAGTCGGCGAGGTGAGGACGCGGATCCATCCCGGCGGAGAATGGCACATCGATATCGACAGATCGATGTGCTTAATGGCAATTTCACGCGTGCATCGGGGCCTGGGCAGACGCAACGATCGGCCGCTGCCCCGTTAATCAAATTCGCCCGCGCGGACGTAGAAAGATATTAATTGACTGGATGCGAAACGGAACGTCGATCGTTGCCCGCGAACCACCCGCTCCGACTACTTTTCCGCATCGCGGACCGTCCGTACGTCCGTGCGCACCGTGATTTATGGCCTGCGCGCCGATTAGATTTTATTGGGATCTTAATTAGCTGGTAATGGCGAGCCACGGCTACCGAGTTACCTCCGCTACGCAGCTGCTCTCGTTCCGTTCCGCGGCGATCCCCGTTCCTTTTCTCCTTGGACGATTTCAACGATGATCGATCGAGTCAACACGGCAAACAGCGAGCTTAGTTGCACCACCGCCTCGGAAAATCTAGCTAATTTTAACTGCGATTAAGTGATTAATGCGCTTAGGATGTGCAAGCGACGCGAATGATCAATGTCACTTCGGTTCACTCCGCTTCTCTCTGACCGGTATCGAAACCGCGTAGGCTCCCTCTGAATACTCTCTACGATCGGCATCCGTCGCTTCGGTGTAAAAAGAATCGATGCGTTATCAGTGCATTTGATAAACACGTTAAAACACACTTACATGAAACGATGTCATGCGGTAATATGTATCCCTTTTGGTAACCTCGGCAACGATTCGCTTTCATGGAATTACTCTTCGGATAGTCGAAACACTACTAAACTCTCCTCGATCCCCCTGCTCCTTATAAGAAAGCTAATCTTATCTTATCAGAAGCAATACGAGTTTAATTAGGTATATCTATTGGGTACTTATTCATTCCATCGGCATCACGGAATTACTTCATCAATAAACATGAAATACAATGCTTTCCATGTGTTCCTTATCCAGAATCACTATCTCCAATTTATTAATTGTAAGCCTAGCAGTGGCAAGATACCACTGATATTTCCAAGTCTGATACCGGATAGAATTAATACACGACGACAGCTTCGACACACAATTTTCACTGTGCAAACATTCTACAGTGCCATTACAATCCCTTCAATTCCGACGGAGCTCCAACAAAAATCGCCTCAACTCCAATCGCGACTCCCGGGTCGCTGCAATATTTCCTTTCGTACGGTTGAACAGAAGAATCATAATCGTTCCCAAGATTACAGCGGCAGCATCTGCCAACGTCGTTCTAACGACCCTGCTCCCGACGGACGAGCCTCGGGGACCGTGATTCGCGTCAAGGTTCTCGCGCAACTGCCCGAAAACGGCGTTCGACGTTAACGATCCGCGGGGTTTAGCGGCCCGGAAGCGTGAGTGGCCGGCCACCCCCGTATCGTTTCCTTCCCTCTTCCGTCGCTGGCTGCCTGCTCGTTTTATTTCCACGGAAAGTATTGAATCGGTCCCCCGGTAGCGGGCGAGATTTAAAACCGGTAGCACCGTATGCACGGACCGGATTGTATATTTTTAGAACGACCAGCGTCCTCGCGTGGGCGGACACACGCTGGTCACCGGTCCAGGAACCTGCGCCACT
Organism: Andrena haemorrhoa; assembly: GCA_910592295.1. Lineage (NCBI taxonomy): Eukaryota > Metazoa > Arthropoda > Insecta > Hymenoptera > Andrenidae > Andrena > Andrena haemorrhoa. The sequence goes on along the minus strand of OU342944.1, from coordinate 11,342,108 downwards.
TTTGTCTCCAGCGCGCACCATGATCTCGCGCCCTTGTCGGCGGATTACACGCACCCAGCTACGATCTGCGAGTTAATTGGGGGATCATCTCTTGTCGATTTCTGGCGACTGTCTGGGGAAGACGAGGGTGTTCACCATTGCGGGTTCGTAGTCAACGGTTTGATACGGAGTAACTGTGTGACGATCTTGTACTGTCTTCTTTCTGGTCTGAGGAACTGGGGGGTGAAAGTATTCTACTATTCTGATACAAGGTACGGCTTTGGGAAACGTTTTGGAGGTTCCAGAACCCCAGAAGGGGTCTGATAAGGGAGATGCATTCGACTGCGTTTTGATAATCGATAGAAATGTGTGATGACGCGTAATAGCGAAAGCAACTTCCCGGAGGAAGAAGAAATGCCCAAAGTTTCGCCCCAGCTTAGATCAACGAGGCGCCTTAATTATCGGGGCAATTATCGCGGCGGGGAAGAGTGTTATCTCTCGTGATGTCGCGCGACACGAGTGAACAAGTCCGAACGGGTTTCTTGTCCGTTGCAGCATTTACGGATACACTGTTGCCGTCGTTTACGAGGTTAACGGCAAGAGCAGCGTTATTAAACGACGTTCCTACTGGGTGTCCGGCAAAAACGCAGTCGTCCGAGGAGCAATCGGCCGGCCGCGGCGCTAGGTTACGAATGAAAGCTGCCAGCGAAATCGCGCAAGGCCATGAAAAACCGTGCCCGGCCAGACTTAGATCGAGGATTTTTCTTACCGGCAGATCAGATACCCGAGGCTGATTGCTGGGCATTCTTGCAACTTCAATGACACTTCTTTCACTTCGCTCACTGGCAGCTCGCGCGAAACGTACCAGGGTTCGATCGAGAAGAGAAATGGCGATGTACTCCGGATGACAGGGAGTATCTAAACCCAAACTGTTCACTGGATTTTAAGTCGCTCCAATGCAGGTAGAGCGAGGTATGTATATTATGGTCTGCTCGGAAGGATGAAGCACGCGTTTTACAATGAATCTGATGCAACAAGGCTGCGCAGTTGAAACTACACCGCGGCGCGGCGAGTTCAAGACACTCCTTTGGTTACTAATGGATTCGAACGCTCTCGCAGCGCCGCGCGCGATAAAATTTCCCGAGGAAACTGAATTATCAAGCGAAACGTTTCAGCGCGGGAGAATCCGGAGCAAGGTGAGCGGGCAAAAAACCGCTCGGTTGAGAGTCACAGCCGAAAGGTGACTCAACTTATCACGGCGACGTTACGAATTGCATTTCTTATCATTTTTTATCGGGCCATCGGTGCGTTCACCCTTCCCGCCGCGGTTCATCGAACCAGATTTATTGCGTGTTCCGAGCAAATGCCGGCCGCGGGTCGCCCGCCGTGGATTTATTAGAGCGCCGCTTTCCCGCACGAGCGGGCGACCTTACGCCTCGGACAAGGACGCTGATAGCGGATAGGAGTGCGAAAAAATAGTGTCCGTGAATAACAATAGCCGGAAAACTGTGGGCATGTACGTCTCGCGGGCTCGCTGCCGCGTCTAACGCCAGCGCCTCCGGTCACCCCAGCCGCGAGGCACGCGATTTTATCGCCGGTATCGTGGCAAGCATCGCGTACCTACGTATCGAGGTGACGTCGTTGTTTATCGAGGATTCGCGGGCGAAATAATGGCCCGCGGAGATCGGAGAGCGATCGATCGAACCAAGGTGCATATCTTGAGCAAACGGCAATAAACTCGTTTCTGTTTCCGTTGTCGAAACGTCGGTCGCTCCGGGCTGTTCAAAGAGGAACGAGCCTCGCGGGTGTAACCGCCGTCGTCGAAATCGTCGGCGCCGGCACTTATCAGGGATCCTGATCGGGGAAAGCAAAGTCACAGGTTTGCGAAGACGTAATCGTCGCGTGCACCGTACTCTAATTACACCTTCCCTTCCTGTCCCCGCCGCTTTTTACGAGCAAGTGCACTCGCGCCGAACGACTGTCCGCCGACAAATACGCTGCCCCTTATCGCTGATAACCGCGACAGAGGAGAGAGTGAGGGAGGTTGGGGAAAGCGAGGCACGGGAGGATTGGTCTCGATAGGCCGCGCAGGTTTACTCGCGCGAATCCACGATTTATAGAAGCTGGTCGGTGCAGGTAAGGGAATATGTACAATTAATATCTACGATTTTGTAATTCCCGGAACTGGGCGCGCGCCCTGAGCGATCGCACTGGAACAGCTCCGTTCCAAGGAGTTGCAACGCGTCAGTCACGAAAGCTGGGAGACACGTGTGCGCGCGGCACACGTAACGCGATGGGATTGCTCGATAAGCGGGCCTCACTGTCACAGGAAATCGTTGAAAGGGCTCGAACGATTTTCCTGAGTAAGTTTCGAGGAACAAGTAGGTAGCTTGACTTCGACCGTGACGTCTGTCGAACACGCTCGAATTCCTTTGCGGCGCACCGATCAAATTAACTTTGAAACTTTGGAGAATCTCCGAGCGCCTCCACTCGAACCTTACACCCTATCACTTGATTAATCTCTTCGTATCGACCGCAGAATAACAGGAATACTTCTTCGTCGTGATACCTTTGGCATAATCCTGTCGAGCAGAATAAAATCTTCAGTGTTTCCGATTCAAATTGCGAAATCTGCCAGTCACGACTGCCTTCGATAATCTTATCGGCGCGTTCGTTGCAGCTCTATTTTCGACGCAGATATCAGTTTCTGGCCATGGTCGGGCACGCCATAAACACCGTGAGAGAGGAACGGACCGTCGGCAGGCAGATTGCGTAAGTGAGGCTACTTGGGAGCGGATCGCTCTCCTTCCGGGGAAGCAATTATATCAATCGCGACTGCGAAGGACACGGCTATCATCATAAACGCGGTGGATCGTAAATCGCGGGGCCGGATACGGGGTGCTCGCGAGGGTGTTTGCGGATGCGATAACGAGCTGGCCGCAGCTTAGACCCGGCCGCAAAAGCTGCTTGTCTGTCGCCTTCCGTGCGGCTTTCGCGCGACAACACATCACCGTCCACGCCGATCCACCCAACTTGCCGCGCAAAATCTGTTTTGATCGCGCGCCCATCAACTCAGAGATACCGGTGGCTCTTTTTTCGTACCGTCCTCGAAGCAAAAGGTATACCGGTCGCCTAAAATTGCGGTGGATCGTGTCACGTGGCGGACAGGTGTTCGTTGACTAAAATTGATCGATAATTAATATGAAGGACGCCGTGGCGAGTGTACTGCGGCACGGTTCCAGTGATTTCGATTTCTAACGCTCGCTAATGGCACCGAGAAGCGAGAAGCACCTAGCGAGGCCGCATGTTTGTCCGGAGTTGGACGAATTACGCTACTTAAAACCGCAGTGTCGTAGCCGCGGTTTTTGCTGGCGCTTCTATCCTGTCCTACGGCCTTGACTTTGGCCAAGTTTCTAATTTGCCGTGACGAGCTACACAGTGGTAGCTGTTAGAGGAACACCGAGCTCGAGGGCGGGGAAAAACGGAGACGAAAGCGGAGAAGAAAGAGGACAGCGCAAGGGGAGAGAGAAGCGAATGCTCGCGATGTGAGTAAGCCTGTGCACTCGCAGGTGCATGGACGTGCATTCCCCAGCTGCGAGGGCGTAATATGCAGGTAGACGCGCGCGGAAATCGCAGATAACCGGCTCGACGTGAGGTATCATCAAGGTCCAATAGATAGGAATATGGTTCGTTTAGGTAGAACAAAAAGAGTATGATCAGAGCGGGGTAAACGTGGGACACGCCGGCTTCTAACGATAACCTCGGCAACCGGGAACCTGCCCTTGCGCGCTAATAAACGGTCTATCGTTTTTAGATAAAGCCCCTTGCGCACTCTTAACGCGGGATATTGCAACGCTTCCTGGCCGTCCATGTATCCCTAAAGGACGACAGACGACAGGCTAGTTTCTGCCGCTGGCAGATAACGGATTTCCTTGACCCGACGAACTAACGTCCACGTTTTATTCGGAGCATTTCAACGAGGCCCTTGGGAAACGGTCGACCGATCCCTCGACCCTCCGCTCCGTCTCGCTTATGAATTTTTAATCGACCCGTGCCTATTTCTGCCCCGACCCAACTCACTTCGCTGCACCGAAGGTCCTACCGAAATCTCTAATCGCCAAGCGGGCACAATTATCGCGTTCGACTCGCGCGCTATCCCCACCGATACGTGCGCCTCGACACGTACGTGCAAACACTGAGCAGGAAAAAACGTCTTATCGCGAGCGCGTCGATAACGATCATGCAGGGCAGAGAATGCACGGTGTACTCACCGAAATTGTAGAGATCCAGAGAGACAGGCAGGCGACAATCGGTATCGACGAGCTCCAAACGGCTAGGTATGTTCGTCGGACTGAGATTCGTACCGTGGCGATGGTTAGGGCAGAGTAATTGTTATATCGTGTATCGCATCTCGCAGCTGGTCTAATCTCGAAAAGATTTATCGCGGAGGTGTACGGGTGCAAAAGCGGGGCACGCGCCTTCGCTTGTCTTCCACCAATCGTCGCTCGTTGCTCAAGTCTCGCTACCCTGGCTTGGCCAATCCTGATGTTACCTACACGCTGCCGCCGCCACCATTGGCAGATACCGGGCCGATGAGTCACGTCATTTCCAACCGATAAATGTCTCGTGCACGTATTTTTTTTTCTTGCCTTCCTCCTCCCACGTCGTTGCCATCTCGCGACGCGTACCCCGGAGCCTGGAATCCCGGCACGAGCCCGCGTGTCTCCCGGCGGCGACGAAATCCACGATAGGCGGGGGTGATACCATCGTCAAAGAATTCCGGCTCGATGTAACTCGCCGATAGCACTTTTTCTCATGGCGCGTTACTTGCGCGCATCTTCGTTAGCCGACGACGCGGACTTTGGATTCGGTGAATCTCGGCTGGGGAGCTCCTTCGGGGGAGCGAGGTGGAACAGTAGAATGTTTACGTCGTCCCGCAGGTGAGCGTATTTTCGCTGCTTCCGATGACTCGCCTCAGAACTATTTCTTGCTCCCGTGGGTAATGAGTAATGCCTACTGTTTTGTTGGTCAACTAACGAGCCTGGAGCAAGTCACGTCCGCAAAATTCATAGCTGTACCGTCTTCGTGATAGAAAAGGAACGTGGTGGTCAGATTACAAACGGGGATCTCAGCTTCTTCCCCGCCCCGGTGTATTTTAGGTCGTTGTCCACTGTGTTAGGGTAACAGGACATTTCTTCGCGTTTGTACGACCTCATATTCTTATCTGTTACCGCTGTTGGCACAGGTATGTGTACTCGAACGATACGGTGTCACAACTGTTTATTCATTGGACTTCTACTGTAAATAGTGGAGGTTTATCGCCTCTCTACTGGGGGCTGTGTAAATCGCTTTCTTTCAAATCATCACAATGCGAATAAGCGAGAATCTAATCAGCCATTCTACAGAGATCTTCGAACTGACCTACTTCTGTCGCAGTTCCCGAGCGCTGCAGGCTCACTGGCCCGAAGCATTCCTGCCGAACTTCGCGCTACCGATCGTTCTTGACCACTCCGTGGCACGTGAAATTCTATCTTTATCAATTCCCAACGATAGCGCGTATCAACCGCAGGTGACAGCGTCTCAAACACCATGATCCAGCACAGGTAGCCAGGGGATTGCATTGTTTGTGTACAGTTCGCTATCTGCGACCATTGACTCATCAAGGCGAAAGTCATCGCAGTGGGGGGGGATTCAGCGAAATATCAGGCAGGTTAGTCAGAAGCGAGATGAATCACGTGATTTTTCGAAGGAACAGGTTCGTGCTTAGCAACCGACCAATCCCAGGCAGTTTTTTAAGGCCCCGAAACACGGTCCTAACCCAAGGGACCCTTCCCGCCCCTCTGCCCTTCCCCCTCATCGCGTCGGGCCCCCCCCCCGCCCCCTTGAAGTTAACTGGAACGGGTTATGAGCGGCCGACAACAGCAGGAAACGAACCCGATGACTCACCGACACACTCCAAGAAACGGATAAACGTATGCGAGGAAGACGAAGACGACGAACTCTTACCGCACGTACGTGCATCGCGTAACCTCGTTACCATCGGCGCCCGCGCCCTCCTCTGATCTCGGGGGTCGGTCACGCGATCGCGGCAAACGAAATTCACGTGCAACGACCTTCGCGGATTGCGATCGCGGCACCCACCGCATCCTTTGTCTTCTGGACGGAGTTCCTGTATTGAGATCGACGGCGGGTATACAAGATTCTTCAGGAACGGAGTCCCGCCAATCTGATCTACCATACGACTCCAAGTTGAATTCGGCATCAATCCGCCCCGCCAAAGTATTTTACACTCAAAGAATAAACAAACCCTTTGTCGAACAAACTGGGTACGATTTAAATCCACCCGCCAAAACGGGATAAATAATTGAATAACCCTTTCAGATGTACGTACACAGATACTGTTTAGCAACGCCCACGGACTCTCCCAGTAACGGTTGAGAGATTGAAATTACAAGGGGGTTGCCATTAAAATAATCGAAGCCAGTGGAACACGAGCCGGCATAATACCGCGAAATCTCTCATGCGCGGGGACAATGGATCGTACGCATTACGGGCGATGCCCATAACGCTTGATAAACGAGTGAGTCCTCTGCCTTCCATTTAAGCGGCGTGTCACTTCGGCCCCCCCTTTATTCTCCGTTTCTGGGAAAAGAGATGCTCGCGGCCCGCGAAATTTATCGGCCAGCATTCATAACCCGGTCCGAAGCGGCCGCGTTATCGGTTTTATCGCGGCTCGATGCGCGGCCACGCGGCCCTGCGTGAAAAATCGTCTTCCCGTTTCCTGCCCCCCTCTCGCGATTCGTCCCGGATTAATGGCGATTTTTACCGCGGCGCTGCACGAAAACTCGTGGCCGCCGGGCAACGGCAGATCGCGCGCGATTAGAAACGCCTTATTGCGAAATTATTCGCCAGGCAACTTCCGGTCGCAGGGACCACCATCCGCCTTCGTTTGTCGGTATTCGGGCTCGTTAACCGGCGAACAAAAACTTACGAGGTCGAAGCCCCCGAGTTCTCCCGAAAAGATTTTCTCGCCCAGTCGCTGGCGAAACTGACGGTCATTTCCGCGCTGCACAGGGGGGAATTAAACGATACCGACGTGGGGGAGTGCTCGCGAGACAGTAGCAGAGGATTCGTCGAAGCATGGGGTCCTCTGTCCACTGCGAAGGGGATCGAAGTACTAAGGAAAATTAAAATTTCGGTCGGAAGTCTTGGGACTGGCGGCTCGATCCCATGATCGAGACTCTAGTGAATTACTGCACAGAAAGAGCTGCAAGTAGATCCATAAATCGCTGGGACAGCGGCGTGTATCGCGAGCTGGACGGGCGTAGAGCCAGACAGTCGCCAGGCAGACAGACACCAGACGGACGGTGAGAGCGTCTTTTTTTTTTTACTTCTTTCAAGCCTGTCCTTAATACTCTTATTGGCATTGGCATTGCCGACGTCCCCGGGAGCACGTTTCGAGCGTGCTGCTCGTTTTTCCCCTTTTGCTTTTATCCTCGGCGGGCCCGGGCTCGGTGGGGCCCGGTTTTGAAATTGTACTTTTTATTGCGCTCAGGTCTCTAAACGACGCAAAACTCCGGCCAGTGTTTACGGCGCGCTGATTAAATTTGGCCGGGGCCTACCTTCATAAATAATTCAGCCCGAAATTTCACCTCGACGATATTTATCAGAGAATCACGGGCACCGAACGATTTCCTGGGATATCGGCGTCGGGGAGCCTCTGGCTGACGATTTCTAGCGGGGATGGAGACGACACGGATGGTGTCCCGTTGGAAGGAGCGATTTTCAACGGCGCAAAAGACTCGCCCGCACCTCCCTTTGTCCTTTTTCTCGGTCGACCCGGGCATTATTTTCTTCCACTAGCCCGGGCCCGGATCACACGCATGCACCTGCAAGTCGGAACAGGTCCCAGCAGGTCCGTCTGGCTCGGATTCCCCTGCTCGACCGCACCTTCTTACCTGTCCTCTCGGTTCACCGGTCTGTTTTCACTCGGGACTCGTCATTTCCCGAAAATCAGTGAAAACAGGGCCCCCGGTTCCTTCCCTCTCCGATTTTCAATCGCATTCGAGGTCAGTGGCGCGCGAACACTCGTTTCCGAAGGCAATTCATCGTGTCTGATGAAATCGCGCAAAGCGATTAAGTGTTCGTGTAATATGATTCTTGTTTCATCCTGGAATTTTTACCAAATCTCGTTTCGTTGTGGTTTTTCCTATCACGAGTCCATTTAGCATCACGAACGAATCACACAGTTTACGAAATCCCAGTGGAGAAATACTTTCCTCCTTAGCAATCGGCCCTTATCTCTCCGGCAGTCTGTAATCCGCTTTCATAACCCTTGATATTCGATAAACTGGAATGAATCTGCGTGCCCCGGCTCGTGAACGAAGAGGCGCGAGAAGAATTCACCGCGCGAGAGGTACTCACAGTGGTGATTAAACGTCCACTGTGTTCACCTTGAGTTCCCACGACCGAGAAGATCGTGGAGGAACAGGGATCTAGAAGCGTGTCCCGTCTTCGCGGCGCGGTGGACGCGCAGTAGCGGCGGAAGGTCGCCCAGATAAAGCTAATCTACACAGATAACAGTGTAAATTTGCGGCCGCGAGATTTATGGAGCTGGATCAGCGCCAGAGCAAACCCGTGTCGAAGAGCCCTTATATTGACCGGTAATCCGGTTGGCAGCCCTGCCGGGCGAAAGTCGATCCCGAGGCCAGCAGCTCGTGACCTATCTAAAAATCTCCTCTCCCCAGCCTCTTCCCCGTGAGCAGGACAAATGTTTCGACTCGTTAGCAAACGGATAACCGCCACGAAATATATGTAATATCATCCCCGGACCACCGAGCAGCGTTCTTCACAGTTCTAATTTCCTCCCATCTTTTTTCCCCCCTTCGCCTGGCCCCTCTGTGGTTCGCGGAGCCCTTCGAACACTTGTGTAAACGTGACCCAGAGAAGTGACCAGGCAGGGAAACGCGAGAACACCATCGGCCCCCCTGGCAGAGGGAGAAGGACAGTCACGTAGACGGATTTCGAGGCCTTAAAAGCATCAGCAGGATCTTTCCAGGATCTGTGTTGCTGCTGGTGGTTTCACATCTGGCCTTGCCTTTCCTCCTCCGTTCTCGTAGGACCCGTCCGTGAAAAGATCCTCGTCGCGTCACGTAATAAATGGCATGGGGGGCCCCCGAAAACTGGTCCCTCTCCGCGCCAGTGGCCCTATCTTTATGGGATCTCCTCGTGAAGGTGGACAAAAAGGGTCCCTCGGCGGCCGAGAGGGGACCCGGCTTCCAGGAATCCGTCGAGGTTTTCTGAGACTTTCGGGCCCCTTACCAAGAACCACGGGGCCCCGAAGGGCCACGCTGTGCCTCGTCGCTCCACGGAAAAGCCTCGGCGAGTCGTGTGTCGGTACACTGACGGGGATGGCCTGCCAGGGATGGCCTGCCAGGCGTTTGTCGTCATTCGTCAAGCGAATCGCGGCAGGTGACGGGCTTTCGTGGAAAAGGGAATAGCGTAGCTACGGGGGAGAGAAACGCGAGATGCGCTTCTATGCAGGGACCTTGATAGTCCCTTTTGTGAACTTTGCTACTCGTCTTTCGAGGTGATTAATGAAGCTCGAAGGGACCGCGAGACTCGGTCGTAACGGTTTGGAGGTTCATTTTTCTTCACTCCGCCACGTCGGACGATTGTCGAAGTCTATTTAGTCAGAGACGATTCTGTATCAATATTCATCGTCCACTTCTCTTCGACGAGACCGTTCGAAGGGAACAGGAATTAGATGGTCGAAACGAATTACCCTAAACAGACTCGATCGCCACGAAACACCGTTCCAGTGCAGCCCCCGAAGGTTAAAGGATCCACAGCAGTCCCACATAAATTCCCCTCCTGGCAGGGTTCGCACGAAAGCAAAGATTGGGCCATTAGAGGATCGACTGGAACGACACGCGGCGTTTTGCGGCGGCGGGACGTTGGCCCGTCGCGACCAATAGAAAAACGGCCGGCGAGGCGCGGGGGTAGAATTAGGGCAAGTTAGAACGGTGGTTAGCGTGGGAGGGTGAACGGCTAATCACAGTGATTTCGTTATGGGAGCCACCAGCAACGGGCTCCGCACGGTGCATTTTAATAAACGCGAGAATAGGGCAAGAAACGGAAAGGGAGAGGGACGGTGACTTGGCTGACTCTCCTCCTGAGTACGGGCGAAGGAGAACGACTAATGGAAGGGTCGGGGCGAGGGGAGCACGGGAGAATCGAGCCCTATGGTGTTGCCGTATGGGAAATCGCCCGCAGGCATGGTCAACGCGCGCATAATCGGTGGGCGTTGCACGAATTATTACGGGAAGCCAAAAAGTAATGATGAATTATTCTAACTCTGCACAGCACCCGCAACAAGGAAACCCTCTCCTACACCCCCTCGCCCCAACTGGCCAAAGGGAGATGTTCCTTGACCCTGATTTCCGACGAAGGGGGCCGCAGGTATAAATGCACATCGAGGAATCGTTTACCAAGCTCTCCAATTCTCCGCCTGCATCGCGGAGAAGATGCACCTTCCGAAATTACGGGTTCGCTATCCCGCGGCGATTCTCTCTAGTTTTCTTCCCCTTTCCTTTGTTTTCTTCGCCGCGTTTTTATTCGACGAGCCTCCCAATAGTGATCGTGTTGAAATCTACAGGGTTTGTCAAAGGCTTGGAAGATTCGGTGATTCCTGACCCAATTGAGAAAGTAGTATTTGTCCAGGGATGATCGTTCGTTGCAGCACCTACTTTCAGCGATGTCAATAAAGGAGCCAACGGTATAAATGTTCCCCCCGACGAATCTTTGCAGTTATCGATGGAAGAAAAGCGATAAGCCCGATCGATGCTTTGGGAGCAGAGCGCGGAAGCGACGTGTTTCGGGGGGGCAGAAAAAGAATGCGGAGGCAAATAAAGTCCTCGTTAATCCAGGCCGACGCGAGCACCCGGGAGAATCCTCTTTGGATGAAAGTATTAGCGGGGAGGAAACGCGCGGCTCGGCCATTTTTGTTTCTCCCACTTGGACACGATGATGAATAATTAGAGAACCACCACCGACGGCTGGCTAGTTCTTTTCCCGAAGCCCCAGACCGTGGCGTGATCCACGGAGGCAGGCATAAAAGCGCGAGCTTTAGGCAGCCTGCAGGGCTACGTGCACTCGTTATCTCGTTGTTTCGGGGGCCTGTTCGGCCAGAAAAAAATGTGTCCCGGGGAATTCGAGTCCCCGAGGCCCGCGGGGCACAGCAGCGAGCGGGATACAAGATGCGACGCACGAGGGAACCTCTTATCGCGGGCAAACAAGCTCGACGGGGACATTATTTTCACAAAAGTACAACGACAGGCCGCGCTCTACCTCCCGCCCTTCTCCACTCGCTTTAAAAGCGCATTAAAGCTCGACCAGAGCGCCGACACGGAGGAACCGTAACGGAGTGGCCAGTATTTACCCCGTTCGCCAGCCACCTTCCAGATTCCACGAGGGTTACGATTTTAAGTACCCGCGAGCCTGGTACCCGATAACCCGGATCGCGGTATAAATATTTAACGCTGTCCCGTTAACTCGCCTTTCCCGATTCGTAAACCGACTGGTGTCGACGACTGATAACACGGTTTACGTGCCGCGATATAAATAGCAACGTAAACAGAGGATCTCTGTGAAAAAACGCTGATACTCTCCGAACACTGAAAAAAAAAAGAAAAAAAAGTGCAACGATAAACTAGAACAGGCGACCTATATCGGATCACGCAGGCACGAGCACCCTGGGCGCTCCTTATCATTTCCCACAAATGATAGAGGTGAATCAGATCATCTATCGTCAGTGGTATCGAGCTATCGACAAATCGGTGTACAGGCACCATCAGTCTAATCCGTTCCTGGTTGCTCTATTCATTTGTGCATCGCGGCCGAAGAAGCCGCGCGAGATTACGCCACGACGTCGACATTCCAGGGCGGTTCAGGTGGTGCACGATCAAGGACAGGAGAGCAACGTGATTTTTCGCCCGCGCCGGCTAGACAACAGCGAATCGCCGAGGAATTGTGTCACCTGAGCTTCTGGCTGGCCGAGCCACTTATGCGTCACGATTCGGTCGGTTCCGTCATGCCTCCGAGGGGCAACGTCTGATTGTGCAACGGTGCCCATTTTATTAAGAGGCTCCGGAGTGTGCTTTCGCCAAACCAACACTCGGCCTAGTCCCTCTTCTGCGTCGGGACTGAAAACCCGAGGGGTGGAGGGACAGGGGGGAGGCAAGTGGCGACGAGGAGGAAGGATTGGATAGTGAATCATACGTGGCTCTCCCGACGTCAGAAGACACTGTAGTAACTATCGCTGCGATTCGATGGGATTCCCGGGTCCCGCGATTTCGTAATAGGCACACTGGGAAACCGGAATAGGTACGTAGGCGACGAATTTGGAATATAACATTTTGGACGGGTTCCAGTGAAGTAGGACGAACAGACCTCTATCGTCTCGATGTTGGCGTCGAATAAGCCGGCAGTGGTGAAGAGGTCCAAGTAGAAAAGACGCCAGGGATAAGAGACTTTGATGCCAGGCTTCTGAATCATTGCTCGCTCTTGTCGCGAAATTAATTCGGCTCCGCTCCCCGCCGCGGTCCCCGACTTCGTGGAATGGTACTTTCGGTTAGTTCACCACTCCGGTTTCGAGCACACGTTGCTATCGAGCAAAAAATATCATCCTCGCCAGCGGGCCCTGGGTTTGCGCGGCGGCCGCGAGCCGCGATGAACACGATTAACCAATTAGCGGTGCCGGTCTCCTTGTTCCACGCGCGGCGACTCTATCGTCGCCAGCCATATTTTACGACGCGTTATTTCGGAGGGGTACCCGCGGAATTTCGGTCGGCGCAACCGGCCCACCTTTTTGCTACCGTGTGGCCCGCGTTAAGATGAAACGGCTTTCGTCACGATTATTCGCCTTGCGTAAGTCGCTTCTCACCGTTCTACCCCAAACACGGAGACCTGACCACTTTTCCCACTCCCCTACGTATTTCAGATTTCTCAAATCTGGAGTTCACTGTCACCGGACGAAGAGTGGACTGTGAGCTAGAAAGTGGCCATTCCAGTAAGAGAGGACAAAGCCACTGGAGAGTTCAGAAACCAACGACCTCCGAAGCAGAAACTTTAAATATTCATCGGGAGTCCTCTACGACTCCCGCGTCTTCGTCGAGAACGAATGGCGGTCAGCGGCAGGCGTTCCTCGCCGGTCGATCTCCGATTCCAGGAACAGATATACGTCGAAACGTGGCCCAAAAGTCCAGGGCCTGATATGCAACCGACGCGAACGTTCATCGACCCCCTCGATTAATCCGCATTCCGCGAACTCTATCCTGTCGAACGCGGGTCGACTGTCCTGGATCGACCGCGTCGCACACACCGATGACTCACCGGCGAGGTAGCGCGCGCGCGCAAGCCAGCGAATTCGCGCGGTGCGTCGACCTAGACACCGGTTTTCTCTACTAGCCGACTATTTAACACGTGTGTCGATCAGGTGAACCCGCAATGTCGGTAGGAGGAACGAGTGAAGGGGAGGGACAGAGGGGGCGCGGTAGAGGGAGTCGAAACGTATAGGAAGAAAGAAGCGAAGGTGGAGCGAAGAGAGGAAAAAAAGCGATGACTAAGAGACGTGCACGTGGAGGAGCGCCGATGCACCGTTAACGGGGTGGCTCTGGAAGGGGCTCGCAACCACCATCATCGACATCATCGTAGCCGCTAGCCACCAGCGAGGGCCCGGTGAGTCATCCGACCGTTGGTCTCCCCGCCGAAGAAACGACGGATGCATCCAGCAGGGGCGCCTCTTTCGACGCTAGGCCCCCGCAGGCCAGACTAGCTAACCTTGTTAGGACTCGGTATACACCTTGCACGATGCTGCTAATTATTCTGTGTACAAGAGACGCCGTGTGTCTCGGCCGTCTGGCCAGCCGCGCGCGAAAAGTCGGTTGTCTGGTCGCGATGCTCGTAAACAACGCCATCGATGCTTCAGCAGATCGATGCACCCTTGGGAATTTGCTTATTCGCTACTTAGTGGCTGTTAATAATGAGAACCTGCGGTTTAACGCATCCAGAAGGTAATGCCAGTAGATTCTTAATCTGTAACCATTTATGTAACGCTTTTGCGTGAACAATGGACCAGGTCCACCCTATCGGGGAGTTAAATCATTCCCATGCTGGTTTTGAATGCTTGGCATTATGGATTATAGATCCTACACGGACTGATGGAAAGATATTGCTTCCAGAATACGGAAATGGCAGAAGGTGTCTTTCTAAGGTGAATTATGAATGGAGGAGACGTAAATATTTTTCTACCAAAAAATTACCAAATGTTCTTTAAACGCTGCTCTTTTAACTGCAAAAAGTTCTGTGGAAATATATGCTTCCGCTTTTTAAAAAAAATTCACAAACATGCGCCTCTTTTCGGCCGGCTGACTAGGTATAACCCCTTCAGCGGAAAAGGCGCAGGGTATCGTTGTTCAGCGGAGCCTGACGTCCACGTTTGGTTAGAAGAATGGATCACAGGAGCCTGTCGGATACCGCAACAGGTGAGATAAGGGGGTGGCCAAGATGGGATCTGGCGAAATTAGAAAGTACCTGGAGGCCCGATGCCCCGATAGCGGCGATGTTATTTTTGTCACTGGCCAAGCAGCGGGCATTTTGTCCGGCTACTTGGCGAATGCTAATGGACGCGAAACATGACTCACTATGTTTACTGTTCTATTATCAGGTAATGGATTGTAGATCTATCACTTTCTATTTGAAGTCGATGGGTATCTGAAGCCGGTACGCGGCTCGTGTTACACGGCGAGTTTTATCGTTCCGATGCAAACGGCGCGATACCGTTCGACTTAATGACGAAACAAGTGAGTAGTTGCCCGGCCGCGAGCGAACCACAACAAGATCATCCGGAAGAAGAAAAGAAAAGGGGCAAACCACTTCGCGATCCCTATCGACCGTCCTCCGTATCCCAGCGATGCTGATTCCCTCCCGTCATCGTTACGCAACGCTTTGCCCGGCGATCGTCTATTTCCCGCGTATCGTCGGGCCGCGGAGTTCACCGTCGGCGACGTCCCGTTCCTGCCGCGCGGAGGGAAATCTCGCGGCGTGAAAGGCAGAGGACAGGCGATCAGCCATCGCCGGCGAAATCGGGGAAAAAAGGAGGCCGCAGTCATTCAACAATGTCACCCCCGGCCGGCCTGGGGAATAAATGAAATGCATTTCCATGGAGTGCATACTTCGATACCCGCGGACTATTAATATCGCTATGACAGCTTGACTAATGATCCTCAATACCGTAGCACGGCTTTGACATTACGAGATTAAAGCCCCCGCGGACGTGGAAGAAGGAGAAAAAAAAAATATAAATGATCGAGGACGGGGCGGGAGCGACGAGCAACTTTCAGCGACTTAATACGATTACATCGTTCCTGTCCTCGCGGGCACGCGTTTTAGACGAATCAATCACTCGCGAATTCCGCGGCCACCACTCACCCCCCGCCAATGTTTGCTCTATCGTTTCCGCGAGTATCGCTCGAGGGTAGGATGCCGGTGGAAAAGCAGCGTTGCCCATTCATTTCGAATAAATATGGAAAGTAAACTGACATATTGTATTGACTTCCCTGTCGAATCTATTCGGGGGAGGCGGTGGCGGGGCGGTGAAATGACGAGCGAAAAAGGAACGAAATTACCCCTCGAGTTGATCACCGCGCCAATAAGGGGGTAGTTTACCCCGAGACCAGCGAATTTACGGGTGTCGGAGGGGACACCGTGCTGCGTGGGAGAGAGGGGGGCAGGGAACAGGGGCGAAATAACAATCTCGTAGAGTGTTTCTGGATATCAGCCTTAATGCTGGCTGTCTGGTCAACCAGATGCCCTGATAGGCCGATACAAATTTTTTATTCATGCCCGCCGCTCTGATGGGATTTTCATCGCCGGCTCTCACCTGTCTGCCACCGTCGATCGCCGCCCGATGCAATTGAACGGACAAACGGCCGAGCGCCGACACCCACGCGGCGTTTATTTATGCAAAACGCGATCCCGTCGCTGGTTTAACCGCGTCGCGAGCCGGCGGAAAATCGGCGGAACGCAACAATCGGCGCGACACCTACGATCAAATTGTTGGTCCCGAGGGCGTGCCCTTTCCCGCCATTCGGGACCTCGCACTGTACCTTATCGACGGTTGCAACTGCCATGTAGCAAGGATTTCGCGGGGTGTCAAAGTAGACACGTTGACGTCGAATATATTGCAATATTTCCTCGTATCCAGAAATTGGAGGACTTAAAATTTCCTTCGCAGACTTACTAGAAAAGAATCAGAGCATTTTGCAGCAAGCATTAAACATTTCGATGAATCACGCCCGTACTTCCTCACGCGAGGAATCAGTGCACCCATCCTCGCCAGGAAACCGCGCTTCCTGCTGTCCTCGATTGCGAGGGAATTAAATCGCGTCGGTTGAAGGGACCACGCCAGCGATTCGCGAGGAATCGAACCGAGCGATCGCGGGATGGGGAACGCGAATGGGGTGGCCGGCAGGAGGACGACGGAGGAAAGGACGGAAAAAAGGGAATCCGCCGAAATTATCGTTCATCAACGGAGTGCTCGCGGTGCTCCCACGGGAATTCCGGCGTTCATCCGCCCTTTGTTGCATAGCAATTAAAATTAGCGGTGTTAATTACGCGGGCACCGCGACGCGCTTGTTAGCGACCGGCGAAAACTGCCAAAATTAAACGCGAAACGAGATGTAATGCGCCGCGTCTAATGGCGTGGCCGTAACACGCGCGCAGGCACAAACACTGTCCTTCTGCTTCTCTCTTTTTTTTTGTATACTACCAGCCCGACCAGTAGATTTAGGTAACAGCTGGCCCGCGAAGCGAAAATATTTTCCGAAACGCTTTTTTTACCCCGCGTGCAAACGGTCGGTGATTTCTGCCGGCGAGAGCCGACGTCGGTGCTCATTTCGGGGGAATTCGTTTCGCTAATTGCGTTCTGCTTTCCTACTTCGTCGCTTAACGTCTCGTAACGCATTTTCGACTGCGCTCTCGACGGAATTCATTACGACACTCGGAGAATACGTACGGAGGGGAAGCAACTTTCTTGCAGCGGAAATATTCCTGACGCCCCAACTTGCTACTCGAAACCGTTCCAAACCGTTCCACTCGCGTCTCGAGGCAAATCTGATAGCGCCTAAGTTTTCGTAGGAAATGGATCACCCTGTGCGCGATAACAGCAAAGAACTCTGCGGAGATTCCATCCATAACCAGAAGTAACGTTGTTCTCGGTCGAGCGAAGTCCCTTCGCGCTCGATACATTCGTACGTTTTACTTTCCGGGCTGTAAAACGGCGGATAAAGAACGGGAGAGGAAAGTAACGGATCGCCGTCCATAGGAATTAGGTTTAACTGTCCGAGTGGCGCCGTTCCTAGACATTGTCCGCCCCGTTCCGATTCCCCCTGCGCTTTCGTGATCTCCGACTACCATCTGCATCACGTAGGGCCATCCTCGTCTCCGCGACGACGTGTCGTGGGGACAGTTGTCGGATTAACGTCGATACGCTTCGGGCAAGTCCCGTCAGAGGATTCTGAAAAATCACTATCAGTAAACTTGGCTCCTCGGTCTGAGGACGGGCGCAAGAAGGAAAACGTTCGTTCGGTCATGTAGATTGAAAGTAGCTCGAGTGCGGAACGTGGGTCAACGTTTATTAGAGAGACTTTACAATTCAATTACTTCTATGCGACTGAAAGTTTTCGCCCGATTAGCCGATAGCTCGCTGCGCGAAAATTCCATTGTTTAGAGCGGTGCTCCGTAGAATGCCGCGGAAGAGCACGGAACGGAACGCACGCCCCTCGTATTTGTTAAACAGTTGTGTAAGTACCCACAAACTGCGCGGTGATTGCGGTCACGTGGCGGCTCGCATCGTTCAAACGGAAAGTAAAACAGAGACTGTACACGCCCCGGAGGGTGGTTTCTCTGAATGGCTGTTGATTGTAATCATCGGGTGTAAGTAATGCCCGCACGACGCCGTTCTACAACACAGACGGATAAACCCGTGGGCACGAATGTCGCTGGAGGACCGCCATTCGAAGTCGTTGGGATCGAAGGTTGGGAAAACCTCCGCACTTCGTTCCCCCAAAGAAGTATCGATATCGAAATCGACGATCAATCTTCTCGAACCTTCAAATTTCATACAAAAGTTCCTCGAAGAGGATACAGAGACCGAGCAGAAAGCCACGGGCAACTTAATCAGTCGTCAAGAATCCGTCGACGAATTCCGCTATTCGAGGCACAGAAGCATTCCCCGCGGAGAACCAGCGCCGAGCTGTTTTCACGTGCGCGGCAGACGACGTTTAATTAATAAAACGCGCGCCCTCCACGCTCGCCCCGGCGATATCAAACCGCAATGTTTGAAGACAAGTGTCTGAGCGGGCTGGAAACGGATCGAAGCTGCTTCTCGGGCTAGAAACACGTTGTCAAACCATAGGGAAGGGGGGAGGGTATGAAATGGCTCGCAACGTGCACACAAACGCTCGATTCTAATTGGCTGCCGGCGCTGCTTCTGAAGCGCACTGTACTCCTTGACGCTCTTCGCCAAATTGAACGTGTATGCTCGCGCGGCAAATTGAGGAATTGAATATTCATACGGTTCCAACCCTCTCGCACAAAGGTGAATTCAATTACGCATGATTGCCCGGCTCTTCTCCCTTCGCCACCCTCCTCCCCTCGCCCCTGCGCGCTCCTTCTCTTCCCAGCGTCCTCCGACGCGTCTTTCCCGTCCCTCGTCTCGCTTCCTTCCACCGTCCGGCTCTCCCGTCTTCCTCTCTCCGCCACGGACTTATCTATCCATTCAACCCTCCCCCCCCCCCCACTAACCCCTTCCACCCTCTCCTATCCGCCTGTCTCGCGGAGCAGTTAGGCCAATTTTACGCTTATTGGTACGTAAATATGGATCCACCTGGGGGTGGAGGATGCTGGTAGTCGAGAGGCGCGATTCACCGAGAGGTGAGAGAGAAGGCCCTTCTGCGTCGACTCGCAGCGACACCGAAGAGGTGCCGAGAAGAGGCATAGGTGAGCAATCCTCTTCCCTCAGACTTCCTCTATTCCTCTCGCCCGGTTGATTTTGCACTCGAGGAGAAATGGGATCTTCCGAGGGCTTGAGCCGCGCTCGAGCCGCTCCGCAATTCGAGCGGGTGCAGCCCAACGCCAGCCCGTGGGTCTATCGAACACCGCGCCGAGCATTGTGCTATTGAAAATCGGTGGGAGCTTGTATTTCAAAGGAATTCGGGAAAAAATCCGATTTCGAAATTTCAATCCGGCACCCGACGCGATCGGCGATTGTCCCCATCGGGCATTGTCTTATACGGGAGCTTTCACCGGCGCACAAAGAGGCGCGCGCGAGAGGTGTCTCCCGATTGAAACGCTAGTTGGCGTCACGCGATCACTGGATAGGCTCGGTAGTTATTTCTGTTATTCAAAGTTGAGGGAAGCGATACCGATTCCAAATTCTAGGACGTTCTAACAACGCGAGCAGCTCGGTGGGAAATAAACCAACAGGTCGTCATGCTTTACGACCGCGAAGGTCGGTCGACCTCCGGACTTAAGGGTGGCGTGCCCACCGCTATTGTTACGGGTGCGGCTCGACCGCGCGAAACCGCTGCGTTTTTAAATGGTGTTTCCACGGTGCGACCCTCTTCGACGGAGTCCATCATTGGCCCTGCCCCACGCCTTGAAAGCCTGATGAGTACACGGTGCACCGTGGGTAACAGTTCGATACGAGCGTAATACGAAATAAATTATAGCCATGGTGCAGCGGCGTACGAGATGCAACGCGCATGCAGTTCGACGTTGCACCGACGGGATCGGCGGGAGGTCAACCACGATATGGTTTCCGGGGTGTGCTCGGTGGATTGAGAATATCCGTTCGATTGCACGCAACGAGACATCTGAGACGATGCTTCTGCGAAGACTGTGACTTGTTTAGAGGCATGATATTTTTGGGGAAGTGGGTGTACGTGGTATGCCGAGGTCTTAAAGTAGCATCGAGTAAATAGAATATGAATTTGATACTTACGCGTACTACTTAGAATAAGACTTCGGATTAATTCAGCGACCACAAGAATGACACTAGCCGCCCAATTAAGGTGTCTGGTGATAGCACAGGAGAAAATAAAGTGAAATGTAGTCATCGAGACGAAATCGTACCAGTCGGACAGGTAGGTAGTCATGACGCATCGAGGCGTCATACGTTAACCTTGGCACATTTGATAAAGAAGCCTTATTACGATCGATATATTATTGAAAAGTAAGAAACCGCGTAAATGTTGGATATTTACATGTCAACCATGTCTCTGCTGCTATGTTAATTTCAATTTACACTGGAATATTAATGACCCAATTAAATCGTGGTGCAAGTGAGCGGCACGGAACTCTCCAAGATATTATCTACGGTGAATAAAAAGTTACGTCGATTACCTCAAGGAAATCGCCGCCAACAAAGCGACTCATTAAACAAAGTCGCAAGCCATGAACACCGTGGATGGAGAAAGAAAAAAAAAAAGAAGAAAAGATGAGATACTGGACAGCATGTGCGGCGTAATCCGCGCTGATACAGCCGCGTATCGAGCACGTGCGAATCGTCATAAATCGGCAGGAATCTGAGCAGCAGCGGCAACATGCCATTAGACAGACCGATACGCGCGATTAACGAGGCGCTCTTACGCTTGCTCTGTCCCGTGGACGTAATTCTGCCGCTTAAACGCGCGTAACAGACAGACGGCTGACGGTCGAAAGATAAATCGCTGGCGGTTCAAGGGAAACTGCGGAGCGCGACAATATTGCCGGCCTGGCCCTCTTAACTTTTAAGCCGTTCATTCGGCCGCCCGAGCTGCCAAGAGATCGGGACATTTGCCAGCGTTTAACCCGGGGGATTAAAAATGTCGAGGGAAGCCCCGGCCCGCGAGAAAAATACGATCGGACGGCGTGCGAGCGCGAAACGAGACGTGAAATCTGTTGCAGCGGCCAACGACTCGCGCTACAGCCAACGAGTCGCAGTTATCACCGTTCTGAAGCCGTTAAATCGGCTGCTTCCGGGCCTCCTCCTCTCTTTTTCGCGCCGAACCAGCGCGGAATCGAGACCTTTCACCGCGATTTCCCGCTGTACGCGCGCATGCTTGTTCCCGCAAAGACACGGCCCGCTGGAAATTGCCGCTCGATCGACGCTCGATGAGTCACCCCGTCGAAGGTAATGAGTAATTTCGTTGCCAATATTTAACCGCTTCGCGTAACGTTTGTCTTTGCTACACCTCTGTACGAGGGACGATAATTCCACTAAAGTCTGCTTAAAAGCGTACGCGCCAGTAATCAGATGTCTGGAAAGGCGATGCAAAGTGCAACGATGCTCGTTTCGCGAGCCTGTAACGCCTATACAGCAGGGATGAATAGAGGCGACAATAGAAAGGAAACGAAACAGAAATGAGCGCATAACAGCACGTTTGCTTTAGTAGACGCATGCTGCCTCGAAACGCTTTACATTGGTCACGCGAAAGGGAGGAGCTGGCGGGTGAATTTAGCAAGCCGAACGCGTTCATTCTCCTTCGTCTTGTTCCTACGAGGAACCTTGCTACACAGACTTTCTCGAAAACTTTATGCCCCGAATTAACATTCAATACTTACGGGCAGAATACAACCAGCGACTTAACGATTTCCATTGACATTTGACCTGCAACTGAGAGACACTGACCCGCGCAAAGTTTTACATTGTCTCCGCGCTCATACGATTAGCGATATGATAATTCTGATTGCGTAGCTTTTCAGGCGACACGTCATTCTCGATACATACACGTCCGATCGATGCATTCAGTCCCTATTCATTCTATTTATACCGCCAGTTAGTCAAAGATTTATTGCTAACAGTCTCCCCATTAATTTAACCGAGTATTCCGCAGATATTCTCTATTACGGCTGGATTAATCGACCATATCGTGCATAGATACTAGAACGGTGAAACGAATGGAACAAAGCACAAGCTTCCACGTTTACGAGGCCACGAGGAACCTTGTCGAGAACGATACTACTCTGCGAGAGATCAATTAACGACGACACAGGGGCCAGTGACACAAAAGTCACGAAATCTGTCGCGACGGACGGCTGCCCGTCTTCGGAGACGACGATCCTCGCGTTCGTTAAGCTCGGGACAGGGCGGTATCGATGCGGATTCCTGGGCCGAAATAAAGGCGAAAGAATGACGCCCGATCCATGGAAGACTGCTCTGCCTGGCAGAAATGCGAGGCATTTCCTCGTCGCGGACGAATTCCTATTACGAGGACCGAAGACGCCAGGGGGCGATGGCAGAGGAAGCGCGGTATGAACGGGGAGAAAGAAGTTGGATAGTGTTTTGTTTTGTCCAGCGTGTAGGTGGACATCATGATGACAGGGTAGAACATAAACGTGGAGCTCCCGGGGGAGTTACGGGACATAAAATCCCGCGTCGCCCCCTTCTACGCTGGCGTCGAGATGTCGGGGCTTCCCCGGTTTCCCATATAAAACGCGCCACCGCCTGCCCTGCCCTTCTTGGCCCTTCCTCGTCAACCGTTGACAGTCGATCCTCCCTTCCACTCGAATTTGTCCCGTTCGCCGGCCAAACAGATTCGATCGAACCGTCCTTCCTCGATTTTCGGCAGGACGAATCGAATCCCCTATCACCCCGCGACGACAAAGGAAAGCATTTTGCATCCGCGACCGATGGAGAAAACGAAACGGAGCCGCATCGCACGGTTTCCCTCGTCCACGTGTCACTTTCCTTCGGAGACCCTGGCCACATTGCACCCCGTGTGGAGCAGTTCGCGTCGCTGGTGAAAGGTTCGCCAGCGTGATCGAGGAAGCGGTGAAATTTCTTGCGTAAGGTGCGAGCACCGCGATTACGCGCGCTCCAAGCTCCGTCGCACCTCCAACGGGACTTCGGTTATTTATCTATTCGATGGGACACTAATTATATAATATAGGTGTCAGGATTTCGTGTAACGTTGCGTAACGTCCGTGCAAGTGTGAAACGGACGTCTGCAACGAACATTCTTCATGCAAGAAAGCATGGAACCACTTATGAGATTACTCACGCGAGAAGTTTAACAGGAAAAAAGCGGTAACTCCTCTTGGGACGAAACAATATTATTCACCACTCGGACGTGTCCGCGACAAATGACACGGTTCGCGCCCTTCGTGGCCCATAAATCAACCACGAACCAACAGCTCGCAGCAATTAGAGAGCAGCGGCGTCGATTATGCCAGGGGTTAAACAATACTCAACCCTGATTTCATTTTCCACGATTGCTAGGGCTCGCCTTATGTTCGCCCACGGTAATGACTTTGTTTATCATGTCATAAGGCTCGCCCCCAGGTGAATTATTGCATCGGATCGGCGACGGCCGGGCATAATCGACTGGCTTCCACCCGCTTCCAAACGACTTTGCGCAATGAACGTTCATTGGGCCCCGTGTGCACAGGTGTACGCTGCGCGCGGGCGCATGAAATTACGTGGTAATACGCGTTTCCGCGTCCCCGCGTCGCTGCGGGCCTCTCGGTCAGCGAATCGGGATGACTCACGTGTTCCCGTTACACCGTGACAGCGTTTGTTTCTTCTCCCGCTCACGAGATGATGGCACGGGTTCGCTGTCTCCTACTTTCCTTTTTTATTGCCCGCGCGATAGGAGGCTCGACGCTGATTCAGAGGCCCTGGGCCAAGCGAGCTGCGAACGATGCCACTCCCCAGGTGCTAGGCGATGCACCCGAAGGGAAAGTGAGGGATTAAAGCGTGGTTTTACTGCGAGCCTCGCTGCAACGATTGAGCTATAAACGGTGCCTTTGTTCTCGTTTCGAGGCTTCCGGTTCTACCGGCAGTTTCTCTGGTTTGGAGGTAAATGGAGAAGCTGGGATAGGCTCTGGCGAGGGAGAGCGGCAAGAGGCAATGGAAATAATGGGGAAGCTGTAAAGATGTGCTGGGGTAATTGGTGGATGCTCTGATGCTCCTGGAGCTTGATAATTTCATGACGTCTGCAGCTTTCGCGGGCACTCCAGCATTCGGGGCTTGTATTCCCGAAGAGTAAGGCACTCGAGGCTCCTTCGCGCGAAGCTGATGCAACTCGGCTCGGAATAAACGTAAAGTAACGCAACACGAGCCGCGGGGGTTCACAGTCCAACACGCGCGACGCTGCGCGACGGAGCCTTGAAACGCGGGCACGTTGATCGATCACGATCCTCCAGTCGAAAACGGATCGAGAGTGGAGCAGCGCACTCCCTCGGTAGTTGCGTCTCCCTTTTAACAGACCGTCGCGACGGCCGTGTAACGTGTCAGGCTCGTGGCGTGTAACTCTTGTCCAAATACAAAAACAACGGTCCCCCCGTGCTCGTGCCGCGTCTCGTGTCCAAATACAACAACGACGAGCCACACTCGTACGTATGAGCTTTTTCCAGGTGTAATGGCCGGCTTTTAAGAGCTGCCGTAAAACGTACAGCTACTGGTCTATCCCGTGTGATCGTTAAACCCTACAGAGAACGCATACAAACGAATCTGCCGTATAATCAATCAGGCACTTTATTACAGATTTATCCCGCAGGACTGTCCTGATTCGCTTTAAAAGTACCGCTAGCTTGCTAAACACCGACATCTGCTCGGCAACTGAAGATAGTAGGTAGGTATGTACGCAGAAAATACTCGAGCACCATCATCCTCCGAGTTTCCTTCACGGACGAGCTCCACCCTCGAGAGCTCGATCTTAACGAATTAAATACAGCCCGCGCGGGTTAAAAAGCGCAGCGAGAAATGTAGAGGCAATCGAGCGCTGGGATCGAGGAAGCAACGAGCCATGAGTACCCTTGACAGTGGACACCGCGCACGGCTTCCTCCGCTGTGCGCGCCACGCGAAATCGTATTCGTTGATCGAGCCGGTCGCGAAAGGATCTAGGATCGAGCGGCAGGAGGAGAGGCTCGCTCGATTACACGGTAGCCCCTGGTCCGATCGGTGGACCCTTGCTTGCCTCTCGCAGGATTTCTGCTCAACGATCCGTTTTATGAGTCAGCTTGACTGGCTTCGCGGAAGGGACCGGGGAGATTCGCGGCTCCGGTGCATCGCCAACTCCGCGACGGGAGGGACAGACGCGAGAGGGACCGTGGAAACGAAGGGGAAGTGGCAGGGGGGGATCGATCGGTCAGAACGATCGCCCAAAGAAATTATTGCGGCTTCGTTCCGGCCTGATAAACGACCTCTACACACCGTGATTTCGATGTTTATGCTTTTTTCCCCGAGCTAGATCCGCCGTCCGCCTCGGAACGACGGTGGAACGAAAGAGGAGAGAATGGAAATGGCGGCATTATCGCGAAAAAGTGGAACAACGGTCTGTAATAAAAGAACTCCTGACGTGACGAGAATTTTAGTACAGGGCACTGCAGCTATGTGGTAAAAGAGGGCTGCAAGGTGAACGAGAGAAGGCAGGTCGAATGGAAATCGACGGGTCCGCGCAGGAAAGTGGAGTAACCCGAATAACGAACGACTTTTGCATCTCACAGTATCGGAACATGGAAATTGCAACGTGCCACTGAACGTTCCACTTTCAGCTGACATCTGTATCAAAATCATCCGCCGCGTTTATGCAAATCATTCGGCAATGTTTCTAAACCCCGGTACACAGATTTCGTTCCGTTTCGGCGAGCGCGAGGCGGCTCGCGATTTGCATCTGGGGAACGGTCGCGTCAACAGTTTCGGAAATCGGGAGGAGGAGGAGGAGAGAGAGAGATCGGTCTGCGAATCGGACCACGTGCAAAGCCCCGGTCTTACTCATACCCACGAATTTATGCGTACACCTTCCCTTTCCCGTAACGCGTTCGCCTCCGCGATGGATCTATGCTAATGGAAATCATTAATGCGTCCACGAGGATCCTAATCGCGGGCCGATAATCTCGCGGCGGGATCGCGAAATTAAAATGCACGCGCGCACAGGTGGGCATCGCGTGCCGCATCGACGGCGAAACGGGGCCAAAAATACGTGTTACGTCACCGCGCGGCAGGACCACACGGTGTTTCCGGATTGTATTTTTCCTCCGTTGGGTCTCGCTCCTCGGATGGGCAGGTACCGATTCGCCGCGAGTGAGGCGGTAGAGGTGGCGATGAATATGCATTAACGTATCAAATAAACATCCCAGCCTTTTTAAATTTGTCTCCGACCATTGGCTGCTTGTAATTGTAAATGCACGGAGTCCCCGGGCCCCGTACGAAATATTAACGAAGCCACTCTGCCTCTCCCCTGTGCCTCGTTCAGGCGCGTCGAAATGAAACGTAGATTGATAAAACGTCCGCTCCGGATGAAAGCTACTCGTTCACGATCGAGCGAATCAGGCTGCAGGAAAAATTATGCTCCGGAAAATTGAAACTTAATCTGTATCGGACGAAGCGAAAATGGGGAGAATTGAAGGGTCGTGCCCGTCGATATTCGTTTAAAATCAAGCGGGGCCCGGTATTCATTCGCTCCTACGACCGCCACGTGCTCGCGAAAATTCGATCGACTGGCCGCAAATGCGTTTATCGAGGTTTGGTGGGGAGAATTCTGCCGGAAATTAGGAAAAAAGCTCCATTAGCTGGCTGTCCGAGCGGAGATCCTTGAAACTCGAAGTTAATCAGTTTAGAACTGAAATTGCTGGCTGAAGAAGTTCAAGATTCCAGGAATCCCGTGGAAATCTAAGAAATACAGATGAAAATATTTAACCTCCACTGTTACCACCTGTGCAGCCCTGTCGATGGAAAGCCAGACATTTATAAGCACCGAGGCGTGCCCACGTCGACAGAAAAAACTGTTGATCGTCACTGAGTCCCAAATCGGCCTACTTAGGCCGATCGACAGCTCGTCGAGCGTGGATGGCTGGCAGGTAAGCAATCGCCAAGGGGGGGCTACCTGTTCCCGAAACCGTCGAATCATGCTCGAAATGATAAATCCGGTAAACGACGTAAATCCCGTGGCGCATTAATGTAAATTCATGCCGAGCGGCTCCTAATCGGCTTCGAGTACACCTGCACGCGCCATATGGTGTTTTCTATTCCAGGGCGATGGCTGTGTTGTTGTTGGAGGAATAGTGCGTGTTCGACGGGATGGCGGGGCCCTCGACCCCATCGTAGGTGAGCTCTCCGAAGCGACTCCGAACCCTCAACCCCCGGGGCCCCTCACCATTATTATGTGCCACGGCGCTATACGGATTACGAGCTATTATCATTCCGAAGTGGAGGGGTGTCCACGCCGCGGCGGTCTACGAAAAACAGCAGCATATGTTTAATAAGTTCGCATGGCGTTTCTCCTTTTTCCACCCTCCGAGGGGCGCGGGCGTCGGTGCAGAATGTTGACACGCGCGGTAATTAAATTTCAATGGGATTAATTGGAAAGTGTGTCCCTGTAATCGCTGTTTGATCGTACGCCGGCGATCGAACGCAGGTCGAACGAAATTAATGGCGATGGGGTGTTTTCAATCACCCAGGCTGTTTCGTAAAACACGAGCGAGATAATTTCTAGCGCGCTTCCGACAGAATCAAACGGTTAAAAAACAAGTTGACGTGGACATTCCTTCTCCAAGAACTTCGAGCAATAACTCTTTCGATAATTCTTGCGTGAGTTAGCGTAACCGATTCATCCAGGTAGTCGGAATTAACGTCTCCTATCTTGTTTCTGATCTCGCTGACTATTTTTAGGCACTTTCAAACCAACGTATGAATCATTTCAATTCTGCTCTCCCGATGTGTCGGAAATTTTTAACAGCGCTTTCTTTTCCTGTCGATTATGCCCAGGGAAGAGTCAAGGTCGAACGGGACAAGTGTTCACATACAATTTTATCGCTTAATCGTTTGACATTTCGAAAGGAGGAGTGGGAATCGTCAGTATCTCTCTGCTTCTTAACTCACTCGCAACCTAGCGTCGAATTTTCGCGTCTGAAATTTTAGGCATTCCATTTTTTTTTATGAGAGGGACTTTTTCGTGGAGGTTCAAAGGAATTTCTATTTCCGTCCCAACCACGGGCATATCTTTCTTCAGAGGAAGATAGAAGAAGGAGAAACGACTGGGAGCTTCGCGTCAAGATTTTAGAACGCATTACGGAGCGCGACAGTTTATTATCGCACATGTGGGTTTAGTCTGAGAGTTGTCTCCAACTCGGAAAGTAAGTCGGCGGCGGAGCTTCTTTGGCTGCTTCTCGCTCGGCCGATCTCCTTCGCGGGGCCATCGAATAAAATGAGTTTCTTCTGACCAAGAGACGAAAGGGGGGTCAAGGAAGAAGAGGCGAAGAGGAGAGGAGAAGAAGAGTGCAGCTTTGACCTGGCACAGTCGGAGCAACGTTCTTACGCGTTCTTCGACGTTCTCTTCGCGGGAACACGAAACATTAAAACGACACACTGTAAAAATCAAAGAACAACGAACTCGCAGCTAACTAAATTTCTGTGAAACCGTACGAAAAGCACCTGATCGACAAATAATGTCGCACCGAGATCGAAAGTAATGAAATCTAAGTCGCGATAAATCAAACGTCAGCGAGAGCAAAAGCGTGGCAGAATCTTTTGTGTCTCGACGTAAACCGAAATGAGCGTGAACTCGAAGAATCGGGAGAGAGAAAAGAAGGACATCCTGCTGAATAATTTACATCAGAAAGGATTTCGTGCGTGAATTAACGCGCCGGAGAGGCGTTTCTAGAATAAGTCTTTAGAAATTCTGATCGTTGCCCGCACGATAAATAACGAAAGTCCGAGTATATCTTTCGAAAGATCAGGTTGGGATAATGAGAGGCAGGGGCTGACCTGCAGGTGTGGGATGGGGACCTGCTACCGGGCTACGCGTCATTGGCGTAGCCACCAAAAAATCCGTTTCCTGCCGTCTTGGGGGCACCTCTTCGCTGCCCATCTCCTCTCCGCCCTGCTGCGCTCGTTCTTCCCAGCCCCCCTATTACCTTTTTCTACCGGAAATTTTGATTTGCCGGCGCTGGTACAAAAACGTCGCTCCTCAATATTCGATCTTCCATTATATCATTGAAGGAACGGCGCAAAAAACGCCACGACTGTTTGTCGGCCGCGCAAGAAGTCCCTGGACAAGATGAGCATGAAAACCAATAAAGGCAAAAAATCCCGCGAACA
Organism: Andrena haemorrhoa; assembly: GCA_910592295.1. Lineage (NCBI taxonomy): Eukaryota > Metazoa > Arthropoda > Insecta > Hymenoptera > Andrenidae > Andrena > Andrena haemorrhoa. Next base: position 11,312,988 of record OU342944.1, on the reverse strand, counting down.
CTTTTCAACCGAGGGTCGAGCGGAATGCTCGTTCGCAGAAATTTCGCCCTGCACCGCTTCCTGGATGAAATGTCCCAAGACCTTCGCGATTTAAAACAACCCTGAACTCGTCGAGCAACCTGAAACAAGCCACCGCCCAGTGTCCACTGTTTCCACGATTCACCCTCACCAATCATTCGGAGCACGATATCCCTACGTCGTGGATACACCATCGTTCCCCCGAGAAACCCAATTGTCCAGCTAATAAACGCAGCGACCGAACGAATTCCTCGCCAAGCAACAAATTCACCTTCGGAGCCAAACGGGAACATTCACTTGGCCCCGGGATCACAATTTACAGCCGAATCGTTCACGGCTTTCGAATAAATTTCCCGGAGCCATCGCGTTTCCGGCCTCCACCCCGGGGAGGGCCGGGGCGGAGGAGAGAGCGAGAGAGAGAGAAAGAGAGACGGGCAAATAAATTTCCGGGATCGACGACGTTCGCTGCGACGCCGAGGAAAATCGAGTCGGCTAATTGCGGCCGGGAGGATCTCCGGCGTTCCAGCTGGAAAATCCTCGTCGGCATTCCACCGCCGACCTTCGCCCTCCCCCGCGCCGCGTCCACGACACAGAACCGTCCCGGAAGGCCATCGACGGATGGCGGAATGTAATTTCGTCTTGGCTGAAATTCTGCCGCGAGACGTTGCCCCGTCGCCTTATTGGCCCTTATGTGGCTCTCTGCTGCCGACTGCTGCACCTATAAAACTCGCTCCGGCCATTATTGTGAGCCCCGCCACCTATCCCACGTCCAAATGTGCCACGGCTATGAGGACGAGATTCTGTTTCCTTTATATATCACGGGCGACGGACGAAAAAATGAGCAAGACGAACGGAAGCAGGCAGCGTCCGGTGGTTTATGAGACAGCGCTGTGTTTCGTCGCGTTCATTTCGATATTGAACATTTATTGCGAAGCGCGGGCAGCTTGCTGGTAGCTGGGATGAGTTGAGGATGCTTCTTGGATCGGTTGATTTGGTGTACTGGTCGTCGAACTTGTGAACGAGATGCGTTACGATACTTGCACTTAGAATCGAAGGAGATTAAGTTGCACTTTAGCGGATGGCGGTGAATAAGTAAAGAAAAAAGTAGCTAGCAGAATTGAGAAATCGGAGAGTCCTCGCGGAAACTTCCACCCTTCTAGCTATCGCAGACGCGGAATTACTAACAGAAAAGTTGGAAGGAAATTGTGAAAAATTGAAAAATTCCGGCAGGGTGGCTCCTCCCTTCGTCTATGCCCTGTCTCTCGGTAGAATTTCATCTGGAACGCAAACACCCGGGTAGAAAACGCGGCGGGGAAGCTCGCGTGCGCCACGCCATGCAATCGACGGCGTCGCATCGTTTCACCCCTTGGCCAGCCAGTTTGTCCGATTAACGGGGGCGACGAATTCGCCAAACGCGGGCTGCGGTAATCGCGGACGGAACGACTTCCGAGGCACGGATCTGGCCTCCAGCCGGATATGGACGGGCGGCGCGCGTACTTGCCGAGTCATGAAAACAAGTTTTCTGCGCGTTGAATTTCAGGGTGAATCAAGAGCGACGACCCTCGACGGCGACCTTTTAAGCGGCGTGCACAAGCGCACGGTGTATTTGCACGGCAGTGAATAGCGGCGAGCCGGGGGTATCACATCAGCGCCGTCGTCTGGTCATTTCATCAGCGTCGGGGCCACGATGACGGCCGATGATGACTTTGATTCGCAAACACGCACCCCAATTACACCGGGGATGCGCCGACCGTGGCCGCTAGCTGACCGTGCATTAGCTGCACCAACAATGCATTATTCAGTGCATACACGTACTGTTGACGTATTTGCCTGTTTCGTAATATGATTGCCGCGATATTATTCCGTGTGTGCGCGCGTCTGCTCGCGCCGCGTCAAAATTTTACGCCATTTAGGTCCTTTTTCAAGTTATCGGAATAAAATTTGCTCCAAAAAATAGGAAAAAATTATTCCGCTCTAACGATGTATAATTTAATATTTTTTACATTTATTTATTTCCAATTTTTTTAACTTATTTGGGATAAAAAAATTAATTCTGTTTATTTGGTACCTCATTTAATGCCCTTTGGGACTCGTTGGGACTCGAAAGATATTCCTTGTCAATTTTAAAAAATATCGAAAGGCGCAAAATTTTAAATCCGGCCCACTGTGCGTCGCCGCACCGTCGAGGTTCAACGTGCCCCGCCATAGCTGCAGTTTTACGGCTATCGCCCGGCAAAATATTAATACGACCTTCTCCCGTTCAGCGAGAGATTCAATTAGCTGCACACTGACACACCGTTGACAGCTCCTTTTGCGCGCGCGGGTCACTGCCGTGGGAACACAGACGACGAAGACGCTCGAGCCTCGCGCGAACCGCCTGAAAACGGCGACCCACAGAATTTATATAACGCGCGTATCGGTCCCCGCGAGCACCGTTTCGCACGTATCCGATCCGTGACCGTCCTACCGATGCACACTGCCTCTATTGTATTTTTGCTGCATGCGCCATTTAGCTTACTATTCTTGGGTGAACTTCCGCGTACCTGCCTCGATTGACGGCGGAGGCGAGCGTCGCCGTGCCTTCGGCCGGCAGCACGCGCGTTTTGACGAACTTGATCGACGAGGATGTCAATTAACCCGACGAATTGTTTAGAATTTTTTTTCTTACTACGGAAGCGTGTCAGTGAAGCGAAGGAACAGAGCAAATTCCACGAGGCTCCTATCGCCATTATACGTAGAGTGGTAATATTCTAAGCAGGTATTGTTCCTCGAAAGCGATTTCAATGTACAAAACGACACTGATTGGATACATGCCCCAATACGGTGACCTGTTTCAACGGTGGCTGCCCCGATTAAAGGAGAAACGGGTAACCAAGCACAGATGAAAAGGAAATTATAAAAGGGAACATTGCGAGTTAGTTGGCCGTACCTAGCCGCAACGCGAAAGCTTTTCCCGATGAAAACTGCACGGTTAATGCGGTTTAGAATTGAATTCCCGTGACGGAACGGAAGATCGCCGATTGAGAGAGCGGCAATAGTTCGCTCGAGTTTTCGTTTTTACCCGGTAATTACTTTAGAGCCTTCATATAGCGCCGAGAGGCGAAAGCCCGCGAGACCGAAATACAGCGGGAGGATTTCCATCGGCGAAGGGGGTTGCCAGGATCGACAAATCCTCGCCGTGAGTATAAAACTGCACGACCGCGGGAATCTGTCGAGCGCGCCCGCGATACAAGTAAATAAATGCAAAAACGTTGAACAAAAATACCGGCACGCCGCGGCGCAGCATGGGGCGGTGGGCCGAGACGCAAATATTTGCGTTGCGGAGTGCCGTCGACGGTAATAACAAAGGAAAATAGAGGAAGGCCTGAAACCTCGGTTCGGTTATGCATTCGCGTGACACGCCCGGGAATACACACCCTGCCTATTATGCCATTTCCCTCGGACGCTCTTTTCGCCCGAGTTTTTAACATTGCTAAACGCTCCACGCGATCTTAACAGGTGCGGCGCCTGGGCGGACGCAGAAAAGACGACGTTCAGCTTTCCCCTTCATATTCACGAGATTGCCGCTTTACCACAATTCAATAAATTCCTCTGCAATTATTTCCCAAGTGCTCGGTAAAAACCCCTCGATGCTCGGTCCAAACATCAGAAATTCACGATATGCACACCCCATTTTATTAATACCCAACAAACCACGAGCCAAACACCTCGATATATCGTCGACGGTGGTCGCTGCGCGTTCAAGCGCGAAACCGTCGTTCGCGTCTGCATTCTCAGTACTCGGTGACGGTGGTCGCGCGGTCGATTTAAATTAATAAAGCTAATCGAGCCATAATCTATCGGGCACAGAGAGAGAGAGAGAGAGAGAGAGCGCCTAAAGCCGCGCGCCGCTCCATTGTTGATGGTGCGCCCCGAAATATGCAAATGAACGGGAGGGATGGAAGCGCCCCGACGCTCTGTCCGGCCGTCATCACTCAGGTGGCCAAGCGCGGGCGAGCGGAGGACGCCGCTGGCTTTCCCTCTGTGGACACGCCGGCGATAATGAAAATACCGCGATGCCAGCGGGCCCCGGCGATCATTACGGTCATCAGCGAGATGACCGGCTCGATAGTCGATCAATTAAACGACCCTGCCGACGCGCGAGCGAAATCGATGCCCATGACTGAGTCCTCACCGGTTCCATTGCGCTATTCCATTCCCATCGGCTATCTGCACTTCCGTCTCCACAATCGAGGATTCAACGAAGGTAGAAATAGATTTCCAAAGCTATGGCAGCAGCGTCGCCTCTAAGGAACCGTATATGCAGTCTCCGTTACAGGAAGTCCAGGAAGATTTCGTCGAACGGTTTTCATCCGGCGAAGATAATGCTGATTGCCGTCCCTCCTTTTTCCGATTAAGAATACCTACCTAGAAACGTCTCCAGGGACAGAACGTCGCGGCGTTCATTCGAGCGTTCTTTCGCGTCAATTTGCCCGAGCCGCGAAAGCAACGGGGGATAATGAAAGAGAAAAACCGAGAAGTATCTGGCGACTGTTTGATTTTTATTTAACGACCGGTTGCGAAACCGCGTCGTGCGACGATAAATTACGGCAGAGCCGAGCTTCCACTAAATAATGCTTCCCCGAACGGTTTCCATTACGACTCTCGCGCGGGCACGCCGACGAGCGGCGTGTACTTTTTCGGTGTAAATTATTACACTCTCGAACGAGGATCCTAGGCCATCTAACGACTGTAAAAAGCCGGCAATAAGTGCCCCGGCCACGGCTATCGCTCCTTTCTATGCAACTTCTTCGGCGTTACCTTGAAATACGAGCGACGGGAGAGTCCACGCTGGCTACTGCAGCGCGATTGTAACGGGCCACGTGGCCTAGTCGCCCCGTAAATATTACGCTCGGTAGGCAAACGGGCCTCATTGTTTCCGCGAATTCGACCAGCAATAATGTTCGATGCGTTGCAACGTAAATTTATAACCTACACAGTACCTACTCGTGCACTTCCTATCTTTACGACTGAAAACAACTTCTCATGTCACTACGTGGCTCTGAAAATATCTCGCCTAATACCAAATTTCACTTCAAACTTCTGCTAATAACCTACCACTCATCGCGCGTGGAACTTGGGCTGTCTCCGGAGATTAGAGCAACAATCACACCCCTTCAGAGAAAGAGGAAGCGAAAGAGGAGCCGAATTCTTTCAGAGTAAATCGTTCTGGCTGGAAAGCACCGGACCGAGCGACGACGAGCGAGCGTTATCGGCGCGACGATCGTGATCCATTTCCTCGGCCGAAGGGCGTTTATCGCGATCGTTCGTCGCCAGCGTCGACCGAAAATGCGGCGACCAAACGTGAACGCCGGATATAGGCGCAATTACCGGCAAGGACAGAGACTTATCCGGACGGCGACGACGGGTGATTCGGTGGCGGAGGACGCCATTTCCGTGAAAGTCGGCTGTACGAAGTCTCGCCCGCGACGGATCAGCTCCGAGGAGCCTGGCGTGCAAGAGGACGCGCGCGTGTTCCTCCGCGTCTCCGTTTAGGAGAGCCTCGTCGCGGAGTCTTCAGCCATCCGAGGTTTATTGGCCTAATTTAAATAACGGGCTACAAGGGGTGCTATCTCGTCTCGCCCCCCCCCCCATGGCCAGGGCTTTTCTCCTCCATTGAAACGGCGGAATCCCTCTCGTCGCATCCCCCGCCAAGCTTTTTCGCCGTGCAGTCTCGCCAGGGCCCCGATGACTGAAGGATTTACGGACTTTTATTGCGCGGCGCATTTATCTGAGCCGGGCGCGCTCATGCAAATTAAGATCTCGCTGCTCTCCAAGCTCGTAGACACGTTCACTGGGCATAATACGAGGCCCCCGCCCCGTCGGAACAGAGAAAAGGAGCTTTTGTCTTAAGTCTCGCGCGGCCTCGGCACGCACAATGCTCGCCTTTGTCGTGCTCTGCTACCGTGCTCATCTCCCTTTCTCCACCGTTTCTACTCGTCCCTGCTCACATTCTCTCCACTCTTCTTCCCTTTTCTTCGAATCGGTCCGCGCTTCCTCCTCGCGTCGGCAGGTTTCAACGTACGGGCGACCTCCATCGACGACGATTGGGGAAACTTCGTTACCACTGCACCTCGGCAATCGCTGAGCTCAGGGCTCCACAGGGCAGCCGATTCCTCCGTGCGAACCGTCGCGAGAAATCCTCCGAGTTCCACGACGAGCATAAGTGATCCGTTTCCGCGAGGAAATTTTTCGAAACGAGTTAATGCAGCCGCGTAACGGCTGATTCGCGGGGATCTTGTGCAGATCCCCGGCTGCCAGGAGAAATGGAGGTGCAACTTTTCCGCGCCACGTCAGCCGGCGATGCAAATTATTCACCCGTAATTTTAAGCTCGAGCGAGCCGCGTAATAAACCAATTTATGCGCGCGTTAAACCGGCACTTTGTCGTAGGCAGGCAGCAAGGATCGCGATACGATAATTACTCGCGCGTACAACTTCACCCGAGTAGCCTACTTTCTAATGCCAGGGCCCGATCACAGCGCGCCTGAAACCGTGAACTTTCCTGCGTTGTGTAATCCCGTTTCCTCGGAGACCGTTTTCCTCCCGCGGCGAGCAAGCTGTCCACCCTGATCCCGCGGACGCCTCTAATCCCTCGGCAGCGAGCGCAGATGGGGAGGCGAAAACGGCGGAATTGTCGCGCGAGGAAGATCAAAGGGTCCCGGCGAGAAGAGCCCAAGATCTCGAGATCTCGGGAGAAATTGAAGGTTAAAAATTTAGGAGTCCCCGGGACCGAGAGGTCGAGAGTCGAGAGACCTTGAAACACTACGGCAAGGATGGCCGATTAAAAAGTCGCCGAAAGGAGTGTGGCAAAAAGAAAGGTCGAAGATTAAAGAATCTCGAGGAACAGAAGTGACAAAAGATCAAACGCTGGAACGTTTCCTGGAGACAAGAGGCAACGAATGAAGGTCAAACGTTGGTGAATCCGAAGGCGATAGAGGAAGAGACAAAGATTAAAAATCCAGATCCCCAAGGGAAATAGACACCGCGAACAAAACGCAAAGCGCAAGGGGATGGGTGTTCGATCCCATCGAGCTCACCGCTCGGCACAACAGCGCGCGTCCCAGAAATTGTCCGTAATTACGGCGTCTGCGCGCAGGACGAGCAATAACTTATGCATCACGGTTTGCCGTGACGGCCTCGTCATGTGGCCGGGAGGCCGTGCTCGTCTCCGCTGCAATTCGCGAGAGTGTGCGGCCGCCATATGACGAGTGAAAGAGGTCCGGGAGAGGGTGTCCGCGCCGGAGACCGCCTTTTCCGATGGAATGCCCGACAGCGGCACGTGGTGCATATGGACGAAAGGATTGTTGCACGGGCCCCGGCCACGGGGAAAATTAAATGCAACTGTCGAGGGGTGGACGGGGAACGGGGTAATTCCTAGTCCCCGGGCTCTGCGGCTCTGTCAGCGGCGATGGTTTTCCGAGGGTGCGGGTAAACGCATCATACGGCCTCGAATATAAATACCGGGGCCTCGGAGGAACGGAAGGGGTGCACGCGCGATTGGGGATCGAAACGAATGTGTCATCCGGATCGGTCGTGTTCCAAAGCTACGAGGGATTCCCGGGCAGCGATGCCCGACGCTGACCGATCGCTCTTCATGCCCGGATAATCCTGAAGTATTCGCTCGCCGCGGGGGAGAGAGTCGTGTGCGTGAGTGCCCTGCGCCAGCCTCGATTAATACGTTTCCCTTGGCCCGGCCTGTAATGCCTCGCGACTTAAACTCGTCAAACATCGCCAGCCGTTTAATTAACGCGTTATCGCGGCAGCTGCTGGGCCTGCCTTCGCTGGCAACTAATTCTAGCCGAGGTGTCGATTCTTCGTCGGAAATCGTCGGAGGGGCAAGTTGAATCGGTACTCTCGGCATAGGCAGTTGGCAGTACGGGGTAACATTGGCATTTACTTAATATCTATTAAAAAGGGAAGGGACAACATTTTTATGCATTTTCACCCTTACAGTTCATTCGCAAAAGATGCAATGTTATGATAAGATACTTAAAGCAACTGTAAAAATGTTAATTTCTATATTAGGTACATAGCAAAATGTTAGCATACCTATTTCGCCGTGTTATAACAGGATCGGTAACTCTGTAATACCAAGCAGATCAGGAGCTCGCCCGGCGTTTGAAATTTTAACGGCACAGCGGAAACACGATTTCGCAAGTGTTTCAAGAGACGGCTATCACGCGAAACTCAATTGCCAAATTGTTGATGGGTTAACTGGCAAGTAGACGGTCTTCGGAACCACCGACGTACGAATGGAGATGGTTTAACACACAGGACTGGTGTTGTTCGCCGCGGAAGTCGCGTGGGCGAACGACGCCGAGGACGACGCTCTCGAACGTGCAATTATCGCGACGGCCGCGCGTGCACGGAATTAATACGCGCGCGTTGGTGTCGCGTGGAGGGACCGCAATTAGCGGGGTCCCCGATTCTCGCGAGAGGCTTCAGACGATCGGAGGAAGGTGGACGTTGCGACGAGCGACGAGCGCCGCGGACGCGCAAGCGTTTCCAGGGAATCCATTCGCTGGCCGTCGGGCGCGCTGATGGCTTTAATCCCGGCGAGAGGGATTATTACGCGTAGGTAGCCGTGGAAAGCGGCGCGAGCGACCGCGCCGCAGAGAAACAAGCCTGTTGCGGCAACCGTCTTCGCGAATCGGATGTTAACTGGCGACGATTAACGTCTGGGGCGTGTTGGCGCACGCTTCGCTCGCCAAGATTGCCGTTAATAGGGTGAAATGAGCGGAGACGTCGATTGCGATGGTGCTTGGGAGGAAATGGAGGCGAAGCGTGTAGCTGCAGATTTGTGGCTCGAAGCGGAGTCACAAATTAACCGATAGGGGAAGCGTTTTACTTTCCAATGATGAAAGCGCAGCGGACATCGCCGGTATCCGCGCCGCACGCTCCCAATTTGCGGCCGCGGAAGCAATGTCTCCAGTTTACCCGTCGAGTTATCAATTTCCATGGGTTTAACCCTTTCTTTGCACAATACAGCAGAGAGGAGGATTCGGTAAGTTAAGTCGTTAATCTATATTCATTAGATACAAATTGAATATTGTGTGTTATTCCGCGATGGGGCGCAACATCCCCTAAGGCCGTTCGCCCTAGCCGTTTGCACGGGCCATCGCGTGAGATTCTGGCACGATCGACGACAACAGCTTTCGTCCGCTTGACGAATAGACCGTGTCGCGACGGTAATACGTTTCACCCACACCAGGGACCGGTCTTTTATCAACAACGCGGGATCTAAATTGCTGCGATAATATGAGCGCGATAACGCGAAGATGATCTGGCGAAACTCGAGGAAAAAACATTGCAGATTTATTTCGACAGCCGATCGTTATCGCGGCGAGACTCCCAAAATAGTTTCGGACGACGAATGGTTTCTGCGCTGCCAGCCGAGCTAACTTTTCGATGCCAGCTCCCTCGAGGGAGCAGGAGATCGATTGTGCGTTAAAAAAAAAAGGAAACGATGATTCTATGCTTCGTCACGGAGCCACCCTTCGTATTCATTTCTTTCCTATTGCAGATAAATGTCAACGAACCAAAGAGATCCGCGATACCACCCCCGATTCTGAGATCATCTCCACCAAGCCGCACGATTCCAGAAATCATCGGTATCAGGTATTTGGAGTCGCGGTGCCGTTTCGGTTGAAACAGGTAAAAGGCAGAGATAAATCAGAAGAAAGGGAGGGCTAAGTGAATGCTCGGAATAACGAAGAATCGAACACCCTCCCCTTCCTATCAGTCAGTTAATCAATAAGCGGCGTCACCGCTGAAAGCGGGCCATTCGACAAATCCTGATCAATGAGCGGCCGAAACGTGGCCCCTCGCGCAGCACGACAGCGTGAAACGCGAACGGTAGCCGAAACCGGATTCAGAGGATCCCTCGGGAGGGAGGAACTGGAAGACGAGGGGAACGGGAGAGGGAAGAGGGGCGAGGGCGGAGGGAAGAAGACGCGAACAGAAGTAGGTAGAAACCGCGAGGAGGAAGGTAAACGACTTCTCCGGCGTAAAAAGACGGCCGATGCTATCAGCCACTGACCCGGGCATCGCGGTTCGTTTGATTATACGTTACAGCAGAGATTGTAGCACTGTTCGAGGGTCGTCCCTCCCCCGCCCGCCCCGGAGGGGAGTGAAAATTACGGCAATATACGCGAGGCCTAACCCCCTCCCACCTACAGGGGGGCCCCCTTTTGTTACCGTGGCCTCCGCTCGAGAAAAGACGTTCTTTACGGGTGAACATAGGTTCCTCGCTTCCTGGATAATTTCAGCCCTTTTGTATCGTGCGTACGGCTCGTGGGCGTGCGTCACCCCGCGAAGAAGGAGCCGCAACACGGAGGAACGCGACGCGGCCGCGCTCGTCCTCCTGGCCGTCGTGGTCGCGTGTGCACATGCGTGCGCCGCAACGTGTTATGAAACGCGAACGTCACTGCCCTCGCGGACTACCTTGCTAATGAGGGGTTCTTCCGTCTCCTCTTGGGTTTCTCTTTTCCCTCCGCGCATCGTCTCGCTTCGTCCTCCTGCGTCCCTGCCACCGCCCGACCGCTCTCCTCCACCTTTTTGTTCGTGCCAGCGATGTGTCGTGCCGTGTCGCCAACTTCGGGGAACACGGTAGCCACTTCGCGGAACAGAAGAGGTAGATGTTGGGGTGGAAATTGGGTCGAGAGGTGATGCTGCTGTTTCGCAGGCTCTTTCTCAAGGAGCTCAAGGATCCGCCGCTGCTTTCCAGCCGGGTTTTCTTCAATTTAGAAAGCTCGCAATTGGTAGTTTTCGCTGAAGCGGGGCAAGTCCAGAGGAGGGGGCGGTTCGACGGGGATTTTTGAAAAATTCTGTTACATCTGGCCCCTCACGGGGGGACCTTGGGGCAGCCTCGCGTAAAGGTACTCGTATTATTTCTCCTGGGAATGAATGCTAAATTCCTGTTTCCCGTTTTCTAAGGGGCAGAGAGAACCGATACTTCAAAGAATCTTCAGTGCCTTTGGCGGAGGCAATACCCTTTTGTTCTGGTTTCGTTCCATTCAGGAAGGGTCGATGAAAGGATTGAAAAAGGGTCCAACAAAGGTGGTGGGCGTTGCATGGGTCGTGTCCCTGTCTTCCGTTTCAATAAGACGTAATCAACATTCGTAAACATGCAATCAAAATGAATACATCCTGATTCATTTCGCGGTCAATGTCCCGCAGGACCGACAGCCGTCCATTCCCGAAACCAACGTGTCAATCTCGGAAATGATTGTCACTTTCAAATTCCACCGAAAACCTCCGTATTATTCGTACATCAACTCCTCGAGTCGCCACTCGCCACCGCGATACAACTGAAGTGGCAAACGTCACGGAGAGAGAAGAAATGGTAAATGGACGATGCAATATCGATCGTTTCTAGAGCGAAGAACCCCAAGGACCGCTTTATTCGATGTTATTTATATCACCACCGGGGCTTTCTTTAATCTAGATCCCACACGATCATCCGTTCTAATTAACGTCTGCTGGCCCGGCCGAAAAAGCCCGAGGATCAGCACACAGAGGAGAAAGAGGAGTCATCGGTTCGACAGAGGGAAAAAGCTTTCGTCTCGAACGGTTCGAGAAGGTTTACCCAGGTGGCTGGCCGACCTCGAGGCAGCCCTAATTGAAGGGAAGTTGCAACCATTGCAGAAATGATTAAACTCTTACGAGGCGGGACCGAGCGAGTGGAAATACGTGCCACTCGGCTTAATGGAGCCACGATGACGTGTCTCCACCTATCCTCTGTAATAATTATCCGGCATTACCAGCCTGATGATACCTGTATTCGTCACGCGTTACCGAACGACACTATTCTGTGTTCTCCGCCTGGCATTAATTACACGCGCACTACCAGTTTACCGCGTTCGAAACGATCAATTGTTCCCGTTCCCCGCCCTTCACGAACGCTGCCGATTGCGTGTTCCTGAATCTTCGTTCGCTTGGGGAATACGAATGGACGATACACCAATGTGTTCCGTGTAAATTATGCGTACAAGACCAGGGAAATGCGTTGTCAAACGCGGGTGTCCTACACTATTGTAACAATCGTACGACACTTCTCTTCGCGTCTGACTATGACTATCTTAATCCCCTAGCTGACGCAGGCTGACTTTGCAGTATCCCAAAGAAACTCCTCGAATTATAACTACTTATAAGAATCGTATAATTCTATTCACGAACAACCCAGAATAAACTTCAACGCGTATTAAGCTATCGTGAAAAGAGCAAACGTATCATTAGCAAGGATCCAATCACCAGGTACCAATAAACCAGAAACACGATTCCAGTTTTTCGAAGAGTTACACTTGAAGCGGGGAAATCTAAACTCCAACACAAGCGTGCGTTAAAGGTAGCATCGTGTGGAACAGTGTGTCGTGGTAAAAGGAAAGAGAGCCAGAGAGAAAGAGAGACAGACAGACAGGGAGGTTAGGATCGACACACCCTATCGTGTTACGATCCCCGTAACGAGATCATCCTTGATCTCGGATCGGCAGCTTCCAGAGAAAAGCCCGGAGGCATCGTCGAGTTCCAGTTTCTCGCATCGAAGACGAACGACCCCTTCGGGAGGGCTGCAATTTAGCCGGATCCGTGGCTGGAAAACGCTACTAATTATAATCGCATTAGGATCGTTGGCGCCGGTTCTCGTTCAGGCTTCGGGGCCTGATCCGAGTCCTCCAGTTCCTGGGCATTTTGTAGCAGTCGCCCGAAACGATGTTTACTTTACCCCGTTTCCCTTGCCCCTCCGCCGTGTTTGCTAATTATGCACCACGCGTTCCCGTTTCGCCTTCCGCGACGAGCTTCTTGCTTGGATTAGTATTATAACGAGCACCGTGAGCCACGTAAATATGCCCCTATCGTGTCTAATATTTCCGAGTCACTCCATTCGAGAAATCTTCCCTTAATCAAACTTCTATCCACAAAACGACATGGATTCTGTCAGGCAGAATAAGCCTGAACAACAGTTGAAGCTACTTAAAGCCTCTCACGAGGTGTATAACGTCATTGCCCAAGGCAATCGATCAATGAGAAGGGATATTCCCTGACAGCTGTCCTCGATTTGCTGCCCGTTATCGCTCTTCGGCCTAAGCAGTCTCTCGTCAGCCCGCTGCGGACGGAGCAAGTAACTACCCCGCCGATTTTATTTCACCTGTACCGGTGAAACTGAATCTCGGCGTTCCCGATCGAAATCGAAGAGCCTCGTGGCTCGATCCTCCGAGGCGAGGTGCTCCGTTTACAGGGGCAACCGAAGCGTGTCACGTCCCTCCTGGTCGTTGGTGTTTCGCGTGCGCTTTGACCGTGACCACGAAGCGTGGCAGTCGTGCGTGTGTCACTCGATGACTCCTGGCCCTTGCGGATCGCTCTCCTACGCCGCCCAGAACGTGCACGCGTTGCTCTACTACAGCTTTGCTCCCTCTACGCGGAGGCAAGCCTCGAGAGCTGGCTGCGACTACGTCAACTGCAGACCACCGACCGCCTCTCCTTTCGCCCCTCTGCCTCTGTCTTTGTTCGCGAGACGGTGGTCGCTGGGACAGGTCAGTGGAACGGGCGGCAGTGGTTCTGCCTTGGAGAAAGCAGCTTTGAGTTTGTCCAATTCCTTTGTCCCGATTGATTTCGGCCGGTGCGCGAGGGGTGGCACGTCAATCGAGGATGACGCGGGGGAAGGTGTTAGGTAAACTTCCTCCATACCTGAACAGATTGCTTCACTGTGTAATCGAGTTGTCCCCTTATCGAGGAGCTGGAAGGGCGCTAGGGCTCAACGTTTCTGGCATGGAATTCACAGATGCGACCAGAATTCATGCGGCAGGGGAGAAAATTAGCCTTCAATCCGCGGCTCCCCTTTTTCACCCGCACCCGACATGTTTCCCTTTCGCGAATCCAGCAGCAGTACGTGGCGCGACCGCTGGCCCCTCGCTCCTTCTCTCGCGCTCCTCCTTTTGTTTCTCCGCTGCTCGGGCGTACGGTGCATCAGCTGCACACGGGAGCTTTACGGCGTAGCGGTACTGGTAACAGCTACTGACGATTTATTCAAGAGTGAAAATTAGGGTCGGCCCTCGGTTCCCCGGCTTTCGGCTGTTACCTACAACAATCCCAGCCACTGGTCATCATTAGCCGTCACGCTTGTACGCTTCTATCCACGTCAATCACTACACTGTGACGAACCTCTTTCGTTCTGCTGATGCACCGTCCCACGACATTTCCAACCCTAATTTTCAACCAGCCCGGCGGTTCCATCTTGGGAATTGGACGTCGAGGAAAACGGGGCTCGCAATTTCGGTAATGATCGTTGTCTCGGTGTATCGCGCACAAAATGTACTTAATAACATGAATCTCCTTATTTCCGCATCTGAGTCGAATACAATTAAAGGACAGTACCACGTGGCTGAAGCATTTCAGTCATCGTGCATTGATCATAGAGCACAAAACACCGCGATGCCAGAGGCGAATAAAAATCCCAACGGCTGGCCAGCGTCAACCACTGTCTGCCGATGTGCATAGTGGACGGAGTAACGAGATCGAATTAAAAACGGAGCAACGAGAGATTAGATCTCGACGAGAAACCTCCTAACCGAGCGGTCGCCTATCATTTAATTTACCATCCAATCCCCTCCGCCGAGTCGCGGCGTTTAACAACCGGTGCATCGACCACAGAGAGAGACAAGGAGACTCTCCGGGGAGAGAGGAAGAGACGCGTGTGCAGAAGCAGCAAGGCTCGGCGACAAAGACGGCGGCTGCAACATTTACCGTCGGCTTCTCTCCTCCTTCAGGGGTGGATGACTCGAGAGGTCGGCCCTCCTCGTGGGCCTCGACACACAACTACTGTTCGCCACATGGCCTCCTCTCCTCGCTTCTGGTGTTCCCTGCTCCATCACTCTACATCCCTCTCCATCCCCCTCCCATCGCTCTCCGTCCCTCTCGCTCGCTCTTTCCCTCCCGTCTCTCCTTGCTTCTTCTCTCGCGTGTTTTCCTTTGGTCCGAAGCCGGTGTGCTCGCGTCTCGTTCGCTCCCGCAAGCCGCAATTATTGCCCAGTATTCCGGGCTGACGTGACGTGACACGCTCGGCCCATGTGCGCGGGGTCAGGCTTCGGGGTTAGCTGAAATTACGGGAGGCAGGCGCCTCCGTCGGGGAACGAGTTACATGTACGCGTGCCGGTGTTTCCGTGCCGCTTCTGCCGCGCTTCTTGCGCGCGTGCACGCGTGTACGCGCAAGGACGCGCGGCTCCACACCACCCGCGACGAGCACGACGTCTGTGGCAGGACTTTTGCTGTTCCTTTAGGCGGATGTGGCTCTTCTTCCAAGATCAGATTTTCAGTGGTGAGTCGAATAGTCGATGGATGATTTGAATCTGGAATGGCAGACGGGAAGATGAAAGAATTTTCGATTTCCATGGCTCTCAGCGACGCTGATGGTCTTTGAAGATGTCGACAAGTAATTAATCGGCGATGAGAAGAAGCCAATAGCCTCGAGGGGACGTCGCCCGTCAACTTCTCTTTCCACCAGCATCGAGCTGCCCAGCGATTAAACGCTGCCCAAAAACCCAACGGACGAGGGCGAAGCGCGTTCACGCGTCAAACCAGTGCGTCGCTGAAAACGTGCCTTGTCGGATCAACAAGAACGTAACGAGTTACCCTTTCAGAGCGACCAGATAAAACAAGATATTACGATACAGGTAAGAAAAGGGCGAGTGGACGCCGCTGAAGAAAGCGCGCCTCGAGTGGCCGTTGCGCGTTCGACGAGGAGGGTTTACCGTCGAGCGACGACGAGGGGGAACGAGGGCGAGGAGAAAGGAGAAGAAAAGTGGAGATTACAGAGGCGAAAGAATACGAAGAAGGGGGGGAATCGCGAGGGGGTATGGACCGTGACTCGCCCGTGACATCGCGATTACGCTCGCACACCTGTGCCCGACTCAGCTTCGACTTAAGTCAGCCACTTACTTTAGCAGTCGTCACGTGCTACAAACTGCGAGAGCCACGCGTCTCTTCCGAGCGCATCCACGGAGGATCTCCCCGCACGAGCTGATGCAGGGCAGAATGAATCAGAAATTAGGCAACAAATAGAATTGATCACCCGCCGGGAAGACAGACCGGACAGTTTGAGTCTGCATTCTACTATCAAATTGCACGAAGTGAAGAAGTTTGACTGAACTGGAGGAAGCAACTAGACGTCTACGTTCTACGGGACATTGCCATTACACGAAATTCTCCACAAGCTCATCATGATCGGTAACCCGCACCGGAATAGAACCGCGGTAATAGCACGGCATATAACAATCCACGCGGTTTACCATACAAACAGAGTTACCAGTTTACCAAGTGGTTCGCTGCAGCCACGAGTCCCACCCTCGTAGTCCCGAGCCGCGGTATAAATTATAGTGGCAACTTCCACCTTTATTGATTAATTCCAACTGCTGTTTCGCGGCTAGAGAGATTAAACCTCGGATCGGCGGCTCCTTAGCGGCGCGTTATATTCACGGGCCGTTCCAAGATGCGTATAATCAGCTGAGCGCGTAAGTTCTCACTTTCCAACGGGCGATGAATGTAATTCCGCGTGGAGGCAAGAGTTACTCTTTGTCCAGGGAACTTCAGCACATTTCTCAACGCCTGTTTACGCGCAGTGGCGATCTCCTCGCTGATCATCATCAGCTCCGTCGCCCCTTTCGCCTGTCGCGATACTTGGCCATTGCACGCGCAATTTGTCACGGGTGGCGCGCTCCAGTTTGCCTCGCCGAACGCCAGCAGGATTTTAAGCGAGCCTCGTGACCCCCAGGCTCGTTAATATTCCCGAGCTTCGTTTCGCTTTAACGCAATTGCGGAGGAGCTGAAGAAAGAAGTCGGCACTCGGAGCCAAATGTCTCTGCAACAAGTTTAATCCAGTATGCTGGAGATCAGGATGTTATCGACGAGAGTCTTCTCGTCATACCTTCGTCCTGCGACGCTGGAGATCGAGCAGATAGGGGGAGCGAGATCGCGTTCGACGATAAATCGGCGCTAACGCGACATAAATTCCCAGTGAATCCCTGCACGGTTCCGTTTCTAATTAAAACGCACGACCTAACGAAGCATCGCGGGGAGAAGAACAGGCAAAAAACGGGTGGAAGAGAGCACCGCGGTAGAGGGTGAGGAAGAGAGAGGAGACACGAGCGAAGCTGGCGCATGCCACAAGTGTGCCCAGCACCGTGGCTCCTATTGGGTTACAACCTGGCACTACTCTTCCTCTTCGTCGGCTGGTTTAATGTTACGGCGGCGCGTCTACGCGACGTATTGCGCTACGGAAGCCCTAGGCCCTTACGCGAAATGGGCGCGCATTCCTCGTACCCTCGCACGCGAACTTGAGGACAAGGCCGGAGCGGATACCGCGACGAGTTAATCCGCTCGCAACCTTGTTCCCTGATTTACGAGTCATCGACGCGCCAATTAAGGGCGGCCCTAATCTTTGACTGTAGGTAAAAAAGAAAAATGGGGTGGAACACGAGGATCTTAATGACTTTGGAATCCTTGCTTGGTGGATCCACTATGCTTTAATTGTTTTGAGGAGCTTTGAAGAGAATCATTGCTAGTTGCATTTTTTAGAAAAGTCACGAGGGTACGCCACTCTCCCTTTCAAAGTCGCGGATCATTTCGCGGCGTCACCGTATTATTTCGCCGCGCCGAATGCCTGCATCCCACAACAACTGGTCGGCAGGTTACGTAACGGTAATAAGATAAGAAATCCCGTAGGGCAGTAAAACTCGTAACGCTCCCGATTGCTTTTAGTTTTCCATCGGCCTGGCCGTTCGAGCTGGTTACCGGCTCCGCCCAAGCACCTTCGATTTCTCGTGGCTTTTACGCGTCGCTTTTCTTCCCGGTTCGGAGGGACGTGTAACGAATCGAGAGGCCACGGCGAACGAGCAAGGCAACGGGGGCAACAATCGACGCGCGGCCAGGGGGGGAAGGGAAGAGAGAAGGTGGAGCAAGCCCTATCAGATCCATGGTACCGTCGACGTTGCCCCGTAAACGGATAACAGATAATGGCTGCTGGCAAAAAGATCTCCAGTGGCGGAGACGGAAAAAGGTTCCGCGGCCTGCAGGCTGCACGGTGGAAAGCGTTCCTGTTTTCATCCCGGGACGACGGCGCGGCTGATCGGCACGGACGGTCGCGTATCGTCCAATTGTTGCCGAGGAGAGGCTCTGCCCTCACCCAGAATCGTATCCAATGAAGCCAATACGGACAATAGCTCGATAAGTAGATAATAATGCATAATATAATAAGAGAGCACCGGCTGGCTCTACGTAGCGTACGCGAGGCGGCTTGTGTTGGTAGCACGCGCCACATTCAGCCGCCAATTCAACTGGTTGAGCGGCCTTTAACGACTCCTTTCTACGCGGCTGGCGACTCCCGCCAACCGCACAATGCCGTTTCTTAAATTTTATCGTTACCCGCTGGACCCCGCTGGTATTGTTGAATTTATGTAACCGTAGGCTTAACTGCGCTTGATAAGCCTAAACTGCTACACGCTGGGCTCCCTTTCCTTTCTCCACCCCCACCCCCGACCGTTTCGAGCCTCTTTTTTCCATCGCTCCACGCGCACCGTTCGCGTCATCGAAATGGCGAACGTAGGTAACGCGCGTGTGTGTGGATGGGCAACTCGAATGCCCTTTGCCATTTGTGTCATTATCGGTCGCGTGCACGATTCTTCCTCGTGGTGGTGTTTAAATCGCTTATCTGATTTGGAAGCATCGAAGGCGATCGTTTATTCAATAGCCCGACGTCAGCGCATTGGCGAACGCGAAGCGCAGATATTTCAGATTCGCGAAGGAATTAACAGGAACCGCCGTGCCGGCGCACAAGCGCGTCCTCGTTATTTAAGCGGGCGAACGGCTGCCGCTAATTGCCAGGCGAATCCCTTAACAGGAGAAAGAAGCTGATAAATACCGGGGGCCGTGATAAAAGTAATTTTAGCTTCCGCGCTCGCTCGGTGGATGCTTGGTCGCGGAGGGTGCAGAGGGCGGGGGTGGAATAATTAAAATCGAGACCAGCCCGGAGCGCCGATGCCGCTTTTCCAGCGTTGAAAAATCAGGGCGGAAAACAGCGGGGAGTCGCGCCCCGGGGAGTGGAATGAGAAAAATACCGAGGGGGTGAGCCACGAGGGGCCACAGAGTTGAGCGGGGGGGTTGGTAAGGTCGAGTAAAAAACGCGGAAACGGATAGGAGAGCAGCGCGCGGCACACGCGGACAAGAAGAAAACGTCGGCTAGGTAAAAGCGAGAGAGTGCAATTACCCACTGGCAGCGGAAAACAAACTAAAGGGAAAAGAGCCCGGCGCAGAGGTGGGGGCAGGCACGGGGGGGGGGGCCGCGCGCAACGGGGACGGAGGAGGTTGCACAGAGCGGAGCGAAGCAGGGAATAGGAGAAATGCGCCGCGACGCGTATGCTTCAACGAGCCGGGCCGAGGAAAAGAGGGAAACCGAAGGCAACCGAACAGAGAAGTTGGCAGAAGAACGGAGAGAGGCTTGATTGGTGGGACCGAGAAATGAACAGGCAGTGGAAATAAGCGAACCAGAGAGAGAGAGAGAGAGAGAGAGAGAGAAAGAAAGACAGAGAGGAGGTTAGAGAGCTAGGCGAGAGGGAAAGACGAAGACGCAGAGATTACCATATAATGGTGCCCTGAGGGCGCATAAGCTGCGCCACAACGTAATTTCTTCGTCCCTTTTCAACGAACGGTGGCAACGGTACGTACATACACGCGTACAATCCACCTCTCTCTCTCTCTCTCTCTCTGTCTCTCTTGACAGATCACTCTGTCCTTTCCCCGATACCCTCGCCAACGTCCCCGGAGAACTTGTTGCAAGCCGTGCACTGCGTTGTCGAGTCAGTCAAACGTAATCCACCTACTTACGTGGCCCCCCTACCCCTTTCTCCCTTCGCGAATCGAGAGATATCATTTTCTGCGTGGGCCATCGGAGCAACGGGGTGATTTCGCTGCGGAGGTGTTCGCCTCGTCTACACCGCGTGCAATTGGTCGCGCACTTTCGGTAGCAATCGGGATCGTTGCGGGTTAATTTTTAAAAATTCTATACCTTGCACATCTGTTCTATGGAAGTAGTCGAAAATACATAAATTAACCCAACGGCTGATGAAATTAGCAACCAACAGCGATTCAACAAACCTGGATTTGCTATTTCTGAGAAATTCTGAAATCGACGCAAGCATACGCTGAGATTGGATTCACGAAAACAGTCGAGTTAATAAAATAAGTCAGCACTGCACTGGTCCAAAGGTCGTTCTCGTCGGCTTTTACGTTCTTTTGGTTTGGACGCACTTTTCGAAGAACACAACAAACTGCGTGTTATTCGCACACGCGCTGCGTATCTGTTTATGTTTTATCAGCGTCACACTAGCAAATAGCGCGATAAGTGGTATTCAATATTGCATAGCGTGTGACGCGACCGCGATGTTACCGAATCGGAAAGTAAACTGTGACTAAACTCGTCCGAAACGAAACAGCGAGGTTCCTTCTCGACCGCGCGGCGAGGTCAGGTCGAAACGCAATAAAAACACTGCCCTCGGTTTCCGTCTAGACGTAAACATCCTAGCCTACGGACTTTGCGTCCTACTAAAGGGTATTAACCCGTGAACAGGGGACGAGCTTAACTTATTCCAATCACAATTGCGCCGTGACCAATTGATTCAACGATCACTATTATTAATACACAAATATATTGATTTCATTAAAACCTCTCCTTACGACAGAATTACCAAGTACCAACAAAGATGCATCAAGTCTCGTGCGCTAACAATGCTGCGTATTACCAGTGTCAACAACAATAAGTGTTTACTGAATGATATCAATAAGTCTTATCAATGACAAATATATGTATATTGAGCATTAATAAATGTGTCATAAAAATGAAGATAAGAACAATTAATTTCTTTCTTCTTTATTCGCTTGTTTTGCTTTATAACCGTAGCTCTCGGTTATTCAGTAATTTCTCAACACTCCAGCTCGGAAAATAGGAAACTCCATCTCGATTTCTTGTAGCACACATTGAATCATTTATTTCGCGTACGTAATTCCCAATAAAAAGTCCCCGGGGACACGGAATTTGAAAGCAACGACGCACCGATCGCGGGAGGATTTCGTTCGCACGGGAATCGTCGCGCGGGAATAAATGCGCGGAAGGAGCTGCGCGCTGGCTTGCCGCGTGACGTCACAGATTTTGAACTCGAAGCGGGACGTGACTCGTATAATTATGTAAGTACCGCGACCCATATGCACCGCGCAGTAGGGATTCGAGAGGGCTTAACAGAGACGGTTGAACAACGAGGAACGGTGCGTGGCCGGTTGCACGGTCGCGGAAGCGATGTGCAAAGATGCAGCGGTGGCCAGTGGTGCAACGCATACGAGAAGGCAATGAACTTCACCTCTCGTACGCGAACGAGCGGACGAGCGAGCGAGCGACAACGACGACGATGCATGCAGCTTTTACGTGTATATAATGGGCCATGTTTATGCCTTCTCTCGTCGTACGTACGACTGGCGCGTATATACACGCGTGCACTTGCGTGTCCTGCGTGTCGTACACGCGCGCCTTTATTCGTTTAACCTCCCCGACCGCGGTGCGGGCCCGCCTCGTTCCTACGGGGACCATGAAAAGCGAGTAATGTCCGACCGCGATAGCATCTTCGGGGACCAAGCTCGAGGATGTTGCTTTTTGGCTTTTCATGGTCGAGGGATTCGGGGGAGGTCGGGCGAAATGCTCTGTTGCTTCAGATTCGCTGCTTTCAGGGAACTGGGGATGTGGACGGGGCGAAGAGTGAGAGGGGAATAACTGGGAATATTAAATGCAGATAGAAGTCATTAGCGGAAGTAATATGTCCGAAGCTTTACCATAAAGGCTATCAGAAACCGTGAAATCACGAATATCATTTTAATAAAACATTAACGTCCTTATGAAAAATATATACTTCATTACTTTTACAAATGAGGTCGTAAATCGCAGTTTAATGTTACGGTAGAATCGCAGTTGGTTGAACCGCGCTACCGGGGACATCCAACTTATCGTTCACGAAGGGTTAGAGGTTAATCGTAAGAACAAGTGTTTTACTAAAGTTTTACGGCTAATAAAAATTAATAGGTACATCGTAGAGACCACCCTGGAATCCTCGAGAAGCCCGAAGCGAAAGCCTGCTATTCAAATATCTTGGATATCGAATGTTACAAGCTTCCATGAAATCCCTAGGTACTTTCTTTTACCATGTTAAACTGATAAAACAGATCAAATTTATAATTGAGTAGGCCGGACAGAGGGATGAGCCCCGTATCTCAACGCCGACAATTCTCCTCGCAGCTCGTGTTGCTTTTGTTCTATGATTGCTTATGCCTCGTGTTCCACGATGACGGGGCAGTCCGCGGAATCGCGCGATTCGTGCCAAAGATTTTACAAAGAAACGCGGAACGGTGGTTCCCGCGCGGCCGCCCATTAACGTTGGTCTCGCGAAACCCAAGAAATCCCGTGACCCGATCGCGAGTACCTACGTTAACTAGGCGGTGCAAACGAACAGATGGAAAACCGGGGGCGTCGATCGCCCGATAACAAAAACAATCGATCCGCGCGTAACGTCATCCACTGCAACGGTCAGTGGAGCGCGAGCGATCGAACGATCGAGCCAGCGCGGCCGCAGTGCGCACGGTCACAGTGTACTATGCAATTTTCTTAAGTCCGACCACTTATTCTCATTTACGTTCACGTTTACATCATCGAGGCAGTAAAGTGTTACTGCTAGCGCACAGGTGCGCCCTGGTTTTTCTTTTTATCCTCGCTGTCCGTTCGTCAGTCGGTCGGTTGGTTGGTTGGTTGGTTGGTTGGTTGGTTGGTTGGATGGTTGGTTGGATGGTTGGTCGGTCGGTCGGTCGGTGGTTGGTTGGGTTAGTTCGGTCGTAGGCTTTTTTGTTCGTGGTCTACGGGCACCTAACGAGTCATGGCCTGTCATTATCCGCTCTTGCTGCCTCCCTGACTCCTAGCTGCTCCATCTACGCGCGCAGATTATCCTGGAAACTTATTGCGGTAAACTCCGAACAATAACGATAGAATCGAATGCATTTGCCGAGTGCACAGGCCACTGGCCTCGATCACGTCGCGTCGCTTCTATACGTGGTCCGCTCGAGCCTCGATTTTGTCGCGTGGCTCTTGTCCTCCCCTCTTTCCTACTCCACTTTTAGATGAAACGAGACTTATGGGACTCGAGCCCCGGATGCAATTCTCCACAATAGGCCAGGACTCTGATTCGACGGATTGCCTCAATCCCACCCGCAAGATTACAATTTTACTCTACCAGAGAAAACATGCCGCGTCATCGTAGCGCCGGCTTCATTTGTCTACTTAGCCCCAGAATTTTGAGAGGCTGCCGCGGTCAGGTACGCGGAAATGATTACGCCGCGATTCGATAAAGCCCGGCGATAAAAATCGCGCTGTAATAGCGCCAGTCATCTCTAACGGGAACTAGTTTATCGAGGTGTATCTGCTCCCGAGCTCGCATTAATATCCGCGAAACTGCCCGGCGCAACTTATCGGTCACGTCCACGGATCGTTTGGCAAAAATCGCTCGGAAATTGATTCGTTACCGGCCACTGTCTCATCGCGCGACGCGCACCAACAAATCGCACGCCTGTCCCGAGCCTTTAACGATCTATTAACGTTCGCCCCGCGATCGTTGGTACCTTATTTCAGAGAAAATTACGCGCTCCGCC
The DNA here is from genome assembly GCA_910592295.1 of Andrena haemorrhoa. Lineage (NCBI taxonomy): Eukaryota > Metazoa > Arthropoda > Insecta > Hymenoptera > Andrenidae > Andrena > Andrena haemorrhoa. The sequence goes on along the minus strand of OU342944.1, from coordinate 11,289,209 downwards.
TAAGCGACTTGCCTCTTCCGCGTGCACGCGCGCGCTTACGCAACGCGCCGCGCTGTCCGGTATCGTAAATCCCAGTAAATTGCGCTGGATATCGCGAACGGCAGACAGAGAGGGGAGAAAAAGTGCGTCCAATTACTAATCACAGCTTCGAGTCTGCTCCTCGACGCACCGACCGCCAGGCTAATTGTAAATATCATATCGAGCCCTCCTATTTCACAGCAGAGTCCCCGCGTCCCAGGTGCAGCGAGCGCAGCAAATATCGAGGGGAACGGTCGACGAGGTTGCCAGGGGAATAAAAAAAAAGAGGGGAAAAAAAGGAGCAGCCTGAATAGGCTCGTAATTTCGAAAAGTCGGGGCCCGCCGCTTCCATTACGGACCCGTTGCACCGCGTACGAGCGAATCATGCTCTCGAGCGGCTCGCGATCTCTTTGCTCGAGTCGTCCAATTATCGCAGCGTGCACCGACGGCCCGCGACAAATAGTAAATAATAGTAAATAATGGTAACGGGCTTTGCGGTTTCCACGTGCCACCGAGAGCGCGCGAACACGTGCGTCGGAACACGGCTGAGCGACACCTTATCAGTCGTTCCAGCAACCCGTTGGACGTTATCGGGCCCCCGAGCGGCGGGAACGGCGGAAGGGACTAATGGCTACACGTTTTGAGATCGGATCGATGGAAACTCCTGCTCGAAAGAGAGATCTGGCGCAAAGTGATGAGAGAAATTTTCATTTCCATCGTTCGGGCAATTCTTAGTGAGCGAGCAGTGTCGCGGATGCGAGGGAGATTGAAGTGGAAAACGATGAAGGAAGCGCGCATTCATTGGAATATTTATCGAAAGGAAGATTCGAAGAAGCGCGGGGAATCTCAGCAAGTACTGCATTTTTCCCGTGGGTGGATGCACCAGGAGGACGATTATCGAGGGAGCATCCGAGAATCCTGGGCATTCGTTTCCATCCGCGTGTCGCTTCAGCCATAAATATCGTTCTCGAGTACGCACTGGTGCGAGCGCGTGTATGTGCACGAGCCGTACACCCACGCTGCACCATCACCCTTGGCACGTCTCTCCCATTCCATCTCTCTCTCTCTCTCTCTCTCTCTCTTTAATGCAGTTGGTGCGGTTACGTCAGGTATTAAGAGGCCGTGCCCCCCGGTGACGAAAGTCTCAAGGTTGCCTCGTGCAACGGGGTTCGATGACTCGCACGATTTTCGCGTAAAAATACCAACATCACGGCGGAAGCCCAGCGTTCGCTGTTCCATCGCATCTGCTTCGAAGAATAAAACAACAATCGAACACCGTAAAGAACCATCCACTCGCCAAACTCTTCCCGGTCCCGTCTACAGGGACCCATTTCTACCCACTCCGTGTTCCTCCAGATCCAGGGAACCTTGGCCATCGAGTGGAGGAAATCGCGATAGCTTCCCCAGCTGTCCATTGGCCAGCACCTTCGGGTCGATGGGTGTGTAACCTCGGTTGTAAGCGTGGTTTGATGATCGCGCGTAACCCTGTCGCTCGTGCAAAGATGCCTAAGGAGGAACCAGCTAGCTAGCGAGCGCGCGAGCGAGAGGCGGCGGGATCGGGAACGGAGGACAGAGGATGGTGTTCCATCCACGGTGTTCCCTGTCCCGACGATACGCGTTGGGCCCCGTTTGGTGTTGGAGTCGGTGTCCCGGCGATGGTGTTGGTGTCGACGGGCCGCGTGGGTAACCGGTTTGGCGGGTCCTGCAGTTGCAACGCACGCACGTGTACAGATCGGGGCGCGCTCGCGCTAGCACGCACGCATGCACGCACGCACACACACCTGCGGCTCCGTGTCCAGCGGCAGAGGATCCTCCAACTCCGACCGAACGTATTATACACCCGAGATACTGGTCTAAATATAGCATCGCATTTACATACGAGTCCTAAAGACCAGGGCTGGATTAATGTGTAGGCGAAACGGACAGCCGTCTTCTTCCTCGGCCCCTCCTCCTCCGTCATCCATCTCCTCACGCGACCCTCTCGACGATCGGCCGACCGATTTTCTTCCTGGCGACAGGTAACTCCGCTAGGAAGACGACGACACTGGTTCTAGCCTGCTAGACTCGGAGGGACTTGTCGGGCAGAGGCGTTGGCACGAAGTCGTTTCCTTTAATACGATCAACAGTCTCTTTGCCGACGGTGAGTGAAACACCCACCGCGCAACCTCTGAATTACTCCCCTTCGAGTGTCTACTTGCGAATGGAGGAGAATTGTCGCTACTTTTGAGATTTCGTCTGTGATCGTCAGAAGTCCGCGAAAGGCAGCTTTTCAATTCGCGAGAGGTCAGAGCGGACGTGTCCCTCGTGTGTCGGGGCGACCGGTCGTCTCGCCTCGGACACGGATGATCCTCGAACGAGCAAGAGATTTCCGAGAGAGATTAGAGGTTCCGGCGAACTCGCGACTCGACCGGCGATTCTTCTGCAGTTCGAGGCCCGCAGCCGATCGCCTGAAACCGGCCCTGTCGATGCGATACGCCACGGCTCATCCTCCGTAGATAATCGTTGCCCGCAACGAGATACACCTCGGCGTGGCATCGCTGCTACCGAATCTGGCGATGGAAATCGCCGTGACCTTCGATTTATCCGGCGTTTGCGAGACGAGGATCTAAGACGTGCGCAAAATTCACGCACGAATGTCACACAGTGGACACTCCATCGAACTCGCTTCTCACGCGAGGAGAAGTGTGAAACTTTGAGGTGCAAGAATACTATTCCCCGTTCAATTGTCTTGGCGACAGCACAGTATCATTGAAACGCAGAAAGGGTGAACGACTCGGTCGGAAAGGATTGAATCCCCCTTCGAGGAGCCTCCACTTTTCCATCAACGTTTACAAGCCCGAGAGACGGCGCGCCGTGACTCGTATATACGTTTTCCGTAATTTTCAGATTCATTCCCCCCTCGACACAGAAGTCTGTGGAAGCGGGAGTAAGGATTCACTTTCTCGGGCCCTCGAGTTGGAAAATAAATGGTAGACTTGACAGGTCCTCGCTCGTAACACGCTGGTGGGACGGAGAAAGGCGAGAGGGAGAAAGGCGAGGAGGGAGCTGGCAGGCCCGTGGCGGATAGACGAGGCTGGAGGATCTTTGCCTCGTCCCTCTCTCGCCCCAACCCCTCCCGGCTCCTTCTCTTTCCCTCTCGAAACAAATTATCAACGCATCAAATATAACTTAGCTCGGCTACCGTATTCTTAAGCCGTCTCCTCTTCGCGGCCGTCTTTATTATTTCTTATTTACTCGGTTTCGTTTTATTGCGGGCCCGCTCGGCCCGCCACTTTTAATTGGACGTTCGTACGTGCCACCGATGATTCGGTGCTTCAACGAGTTTACACGCGACTCGATCGTTAACGACACCCGTGTATCTTCTTCCAGCTCACCTCCCCAGGCCCGTCCCTTTACTACTTTTCACATCGCCACCGCGAGAGGCGCGAGGCGTTTCGGTGGATCGTAAGAATATTCTATTAGCCTCTGACCCTTCGCGGAACTTTCCTGGAACCTCTACAAAGTTAGATTTTCATTGCTTTCTTTATTTGCTTTCCTACTGCCGTACACGGTTTCTAACCGTGCGCGGCTCCCAGTCAGCTATGAATATCCACTCGATAAACATTCCCGCGGACGAGGGCTTATCTAAACGTGTAACAATCTTATTTATAACGCTGGTGGCACAAGCACCGTGCGCAGGTCGACCCTGATCTTTGCGCGACAATGAAAGACATCGCCGATGGTCGACAGACGGCGGTTATAATGAATAGCCTTTTCAAGTCGCTATCTAAACCTGATCCTCCTCTTCTATTCTAATTTCATCCCGGCGCAGCCAACTTCGCACAGCGTATTACAATTTCCAAGCACGAATCATGTCTCATTTGAGGCGCAGCGGAGAAACACCCTCGGTCGTCCCGGCACTTTAAATTGCAAATAAAACGATTCTTTTTCCCCCTTTCACTCGCGGGCATCGAAATACGCGGGAAAGGAGCGACACGGCGGAGGCGAGGTATGACTTCAATAAAAGCGGGACGCTCCTCGAGTTAACGGCAACCCGCGGGAAGCCCCATTTACAGCCCAGCTCTGAATTATTCCATCGAATTGTAACCCTTTTCAACGGGCGCTTTTAGTACGATCGATCATCGACGATAACCCATTCCCCGCCGTGCTCGTCTCTCCGTGCTCTCTGAATTTCACCCTCCACTAACCCCCTCCTCGGTGGAAAGTTTCCCGAGGTTCTTCAGCGGGTCTGGAATCTTCCGGAGGACGCGGCCGCCCGCCTTCAGACGGCGATTTCCGCGCTAGTAAAAAGCTCTCTCGCGCATAATTTAGCGTTCTGTAGGGTAATACGCGGGGCCCTTTCCCGCTTTCTCTCTGCAACCCCTGCGCACATGCTGGATTGCGCCCGGTGAGACGCGAAGGAGCACCGGGGGGGATAAATGCTAACTCTGGATGCTGGAACGGTGCCAGGCCCAGCGGCCGTTCATAAATCCGTGCACGTCCTGCGAGGCTAGTAGTCACCGATGCGCCACCACCGCCACCGTACCTTCGCCCTTCGCCCTTCCCTCCCCCGGCCCCTCGCCCACCATTCGGTCTTATATCCTTTGACGGCGTCGTCGTCACGTTTCGGGGGAACGGGACGAAGATTACGCGCGAAACGGACCCCCTGACAACTTTCAGGCAAGATTCGGATGAAACAAGGAGCAGGGCTCGCGGGATGGTTTGTGTGGCTGGCTACCTCGCCTCGCATCCTTGCAATGTGGAAAGAACGAATGACGAAGCCAAGTACATCGAAAAGGAGCAAGTGAAATTCTAAGAGGTCCCATCCGGAACCATCAGATGACTGTGAAAGAAGATTAAACGATCGCTGCTCTCTTTCCGCGCAGTTCCTCGGAGCCGGCGAATAGTTAACGGGGCAGGAAAGATGCACTTTGGTAGAAACGATCGTGTCCTCACGGGGCTGTTTCGCAAAGTGGACTACAAGTTCGATGGACACGTTGACGAGTCAAGGAACGCCGCGTCGGCTGGCCGCGAGCCAAGCCGTATCGCGCGTCTCTTATCTGAGACGGCTCTCTCGCGGAGAGCGTTATCGTGGCTTGGGTCTGAAAGTTTGCTCGACACGCCTTTCGCGGAATCGCATTAGCTCGGGCAAGGCCGAGGTGACAATTATTTCCATCCACAGACCACGTTATTGCCGCGGCTATCCGCGCGGAATATTAAAAATCCTGGCTGCCGCGTTAGAAGAACCTTAGACGCATCCTTCGTGGAAGGATTAAGCAAACGACGGCCCTGAAAACGACTCTCCACGCAGCCTCGCAGTAGGAAACTGCGTCTCGATTCCTCGAACGTCGCCACTGGATCGTTGGTACCCCGATGGCATTGATGGAAACAATTTCTCTTACACGTGTGCAGGCAATACGATTTACGCTTCGCCACTGAGACAGTGGCCGCACCGATGCACGCGGAAGACGCGGAAATAGTCGGACCACAAAGTAAACGAAGTCGCGAATTCGGCAGTAGAATCGACGCCAGAGACGTGCATGCACCGTGCCCCGCTTTAACCTGCCGTGTGCATTCTCCAATGGAATCAATGGGAACAGAGCGAGAGGCGCGAGGAGTGAGATGCCAACTCCTTACGACCCTAAGCGATGCTCGCGTGTTTTCGTTTTCTTTTTCCCACGTTTTTCGGCGTCCTTATCTCGGCGCTCGAAACTTCTTTACCTGAGTACCTGCGTGCTGTGACCCACTTCTCCTATTTCGCCGAGCACGCGTGTAACGCGAAAGGGAGAGAAATAGGGAAGTGGGTCAGTGCAGCCAAGCACTGACGTAAACAAGTTTCAGGAAAGAGTCGTGAGTTTTATATTTATGACATCGTCATATTTTCAGCAATAAATGCACGTTGTTTGATGATTGGACAGTGGATTGTTTGTAAGTACCTATTCCGAATCACTTTCAAGACGTTCGACCGCAACAAATGACGAATGAAATCGCGAGCGACAGTTCGCTCATGTCGCATTGCGAGTTCCACCCTCGTTTCGATCCATGGGCATAATTTATGGACTTGGCAGGTCCTTGGTTACCCATCGATCGAAGGGTATGTACCTACCAAGTTTCATAAGCGAGCAAACGGTACTCGCCTGTTTAGCGATACTTGCAGGGTGTAGCTGGAAATTGTACGCGTACTTCCTGGCCGCAGCGATTCACGCAACCACGTAGCGTTATTGTTACGCAATCCTGTATGCAAGGACAAACTCGTACGCAGAAGTTGCCGCGCGAAACATTGGAAATCGGGTTGCGGGGGAGGGTAAGAGGCATGGAAGGCGGAAAGAAGAACCGAGGAAAAGAAAGAATCGCGTGCACGCACGCATACCGACGCCAGAAAAGTTTTAATGACGGCCCTTCCATTATGCACGCGATTTTTCCTCCTGCTGTTCCTCGAACAGAGATCTACAGAAAAATGCTTCCTTTGAGACCTTCGCTCTCGCGGCGAGGGCAGCTCCTTCCCTTTGATGCTATTTTCAGACGAGAAATCGAAGGGACGCCGTTATCACGGTGCTTCTGCCGTGAAAACTTCAGTGACAAATTAGAGGCTGGGTTCTCTGTCGACGAACAACGAGTGTCGGCGCTGAGAACTACCTGTTAAACGCATTCCGCGTGCCGTCGGCGAGAGTAGCTCGAAATAAACCGTCAACCATCCGCAACTACACCAGAATCGTGTGCACTTCCACTTGAACCGAGTCTCGCGATCGGTTGCATCGATCCCTCAGCTGCGCGGATTCTAATTCGAATCGCGGGGCGTCTAATTGGACGCTCGGCAGGACAAACCGCGCGTAATCCTGGGCCCCTGTTAAGCTCCTTTCCTCCGAAACGTTTCGCCGCGGTGCGCGCTGCAATCTCTCGCAAACGAGCCTCGCTTCCAGGGATTTACGGTTTCGCGATAAATACCGGCAGATAGAGAGCGAATTACACGGCGAACCGCGGCCAGAAAAGGGCGTCGCGTGCCGATCATGACGAGTGCACGGTCTCGTTCTGCCCCTTTTGTTGATACGTTTCGAAAAAGCACGCGATTATTAGGCGGTCGATTGAGTGGGCACCCTCGAACTTCGGGAAAACGAAACAGAGGGGGGCACGGCAAGGGCAACAGTGAAAAGGTAGGGGGACAGATTGCGGAAAAAGGAAAAAGGGACAAGGGTCGGCTAGACGCGGCTGGATATCGTCGCCGATCTAGACGGACAGGCGATCTGATAGCCCGTGTCGATCACGTGCGTCGATAAACTGATAACCGGCAGCATGTGCCGGGCACGGCGGTCGGTGGCAGTAACGCGGCCAAAGATATCGAATCTTAGCCACGATTTAATAGCAATTACCGGACGGGCAACGTTTGACAAATTGCGACAAACGCGGCGGACAGCGCGTATGCCAGATACGAGGTCCCGCGGCTCGTAATTATGCCGACACCGAGGGCCTTGAAATTTTTCGATACCAGCCACCAGAGGCACCGGTAACTCTGGTTTTGCCGCTGGCTCCCACCCCGACGGAGACTAGGTCAAGTCTACGTGACTTGACCGCACGAAGGACAAGTAGTACTTGTTCCAGCGGCGACTTACGACTTACCGCCGCGAAAGTAAAAGCCGCCCGGAGCCTCGATCATCTCTCGGGTACAGAGTACCTACAGACACATCCCGTCGCTGCCACTTGACTTTCGTTTCGAATAACTCGATCGAGGATCCACCGTATGAGCGCCGAGACGCTACCCTGTCTTTGACGGATAGTCTCAGCGAGGATAGGTAAACTGTTTAGATTGCTATCAGATGGTAGCTGCACTTAGCGAGATCACTTAGGATTCTATGGCCCGATTGCCGTTGCTTAAGTGCTCCAAGTGTGACACGTGGGGGAACACGTGTTAAAAATGGAGTGATAAAGAATGGAGTACACAGTGACCTTTTCGAGCTGCTAACCCTCGAGCCTGTGTCCGACGATTCCTCCAGTATCCAATTATCCCAAACAGGTGATCCTTCCTCCTCCCCCCCCCCCCCTCAATGTTTCAATTACCCAGTCTGCCGACGATGTCACACGTAACGCCGCTACCAAAGTATAAATGCCAGGGTGATCTTTTACGAGATCGGGGCAGAGGTACGCAACGATCGTGACTCGATTCGAGTGCGCTCCGCAGGATTTAATGGACGCCTGGTATTTAGCATAAAACAACAAACGCTCCCGTCCCCGATTACACGCTACGTGCCCAGCGTTGCGCAGCCCCGCAAGTTTTTAATCGAGACGAGCGATCGTTAACCGACGATCGACGCCGATTTAATCGCGTTACTGACCTTGCCTCTGAACTGTATAATTCATCCAGTTCTGCGTGATCGCACAGTTCGTCGCCACCGCTTCGGGCGAGCGTCTCGGATTCTCCCCCCCGATGCGAGCAGCCGAGTATCGGAGCCTCGCCGGCGGTTAATTGAGATTAGCTCAATTATACGCGTTTAACCCACTTTCGCCCGGCGTTGCGCAAAAACCGTTACCGGTCCGGAGCACCGCGCGACAGATGCTAATAACGATTTCCACCGCTTTTTAATACGCGGCGGCGGGCAAAAACCACGCCCGCGCGCCAACGAACCCGGCGTTAATGAGTTGCAATTAACCGAACGAGTCGAAGGGTTATTTATTAACGGCCACGGCGACAATAGCGCCGTGAGGAGCATACGCTCGATGAATCATCCGCCCGGGGCCTCGACGCACCGCGACCGTTTTGCTCTAGCGCGGCGGCGTCACCTGTGAATAATTAACGTCGCTTGTAATTACACGGAGAGGCAATGGCGATCGTGAGCGGTGCGTGCGCCGAAAACCGCGGTCGTGCAGGCCGTAGAATTTCTGCGCGCACGTTTCGAGGACGGGAGTTCGTTAGGGTCGCGAGTCGATGTCCCCCCGATCGACGAGCGGCCAGAGAGTGGCGCGGGGGTTTAAAAATAGTCGTACACCGCCGCGATACGCTTTAAACGAAACAGCAGGGAAGGCTGAAATGAGCCAAGATAACGGTGTCGGAGGCACCGAGCAGTATCTGGTTCAAGGGCTGAACAGGCACTTTTAAGAAAGTCTTCGACCTCGCGGGACGCGTGACGGTGCAACAGTTAGAGGACGAAAGGAAAACGGGGATAGAACGGGTTCCGATGCTGATGGGATAATTGTGTAAATCGAACGGGGTGGAAAATCAGGTTGCATTCATATGTATGCTTCTTGTGCCAGATACCGCGCTTTGGAATCGGAGGTGTTGGACAGGGAGCTAGAGGGAGCCTTTCGTATCGACGCACCTTGAACAATTCGGGGTATAAAGAAGTCGGAGTGTCGAGGAAGACGTTGAAGTTAGTGTGATTGAGAGTAGGTACCGTTCGACCTCGGAAAAAAAAGGTGGACGAAGATGGCGGAGCCGGAGTGCAGCGAACTATCGCGTGGCCCGTCGAACGGCTCGAACAAAACCGAAGGCGCATAACCTTGCGACACGGCCACCTCGATGGCACGAGTCCACCGATCTCGAAGTAGGAAAGGGTGGGAGGACATTGGAGAGGGCACACACGACGTGCAAGCAACGAGCAGGAGGAAGGAGGGGCGTCTCAACCACACGTTTGAGTTGGTTGACCCGGAGCAGGCACGTTCCTACCTTCACCTCAACTTCGTCCTAAGGAATTGCCTTCACGCTTGCGATTTCACTCCACGCAGCCGTGCAGCGCACCTCTGCCTTATTCCCAAATCGACCCTATCCCGTGCGACTCGCTGCTGCGACCGAGGACAAGGAACGAGCGTTGCCGGTGCAATAGAGATTAATCTACTGCTCGGCGGTCGACTTTCTACCGCAACTCTCATCGAATCGATACGCACTTTCGCCGCGCACAGGACCGGCAGCGTCGGGACGACAATCCGACGAATCGTTTACAACGCGCGGAGCATCGAGCTGGAACTCGTTATCGACGAAAGATGGACGAGGGACGGGCGCGAGCAAGCACCGCGACAAACTTCCGCGCGAGGAGTCGAAAGTTCGGTGCACGACAGAGGGTGGCTATCTTCCCTGAATGCCCTCCGCCGACATAATTCACGGGAACGGGACATTTTCCGGTTTCGAGGATCTCGGAGAGGAGGCGGCGTGTCCCCCTTTCCCCTGCGCGCCCGAAGAGGTAGCAACGAATTGAAGACACCGAGCAAAGCCGGTGTTACGAGTGGTAGCAGATCGAAATAGTGCGGAAAGAGGGAGACGGACGGCGCGGAGGGACGGAGAGGGAGGGAGAGATTAACGGAGGGCTGGAAACGGCGGGATGCAGAGGAAAGTAAAGGGCAAGAGAGGGAAGAAAGGAGACGGTATGAGGGAACATCGAGGATTGTGTGCCTCTGGCGCGATGTTCAGCTCGTGGAGGATTACTACCTCTCGAAGGGACGGAGACGAAGGCTGGAAGCGTGAGCGGGAGGGCGCGAAAAAGAGAGCGGAGCAAAGAGCAAAGAGCAACGGAGGCAGAGGCAGTGATAGAGAGGGCGAGAGGGAGGGCGAGAGAGAGAGAGAGAGAGAGGGAATCGAAGCGAAGAGGGGCAGACATCACGTCGTCAATCATGGTCCAGTTGCTCCTATGTACTACATACTCTCGCTGAGCACGGAGAACGGACCTGTACATGCTACTGCATTGTGGCGCACAATGTTCAATCATCTCTGCGTCGATTCCTTCGGCTTTAATTGAAGAAAGGGTCCCTGAAACCGGGGAGGGGAGGGGCGGACGCGGGGGAGGGAGAAAGACAGTACGAGAGCAAGAGTGACGAGCGGCAGGGCAGAGGGAGAGAGAGAGAGAGCGAGAAACGGGAGGCAAAGGAAAAAAAAAGAAAGCGCCGCGGGGGTGTCGTTGACCCCACCGACGACGATATTGTGTACCACTCGAGTCTTTAAGTCGAGACCTCGAAGGACCCGGGCAAGCAACGAGGACCTTCTCAGCCACACTCAGCCGAGTCCTTGGGGACATGGATCATTAACCAGGGCGAACCGCGAAATACGAAATCGCGCCGAAAATCACGGACCTTTTGAACCCCTGTGCAGCCCCATCCAGCCACGGCCACGGAGCCCCCGCCCCCCCTTATTTCCTTTCTTGCTGGAAAGGTTCGAGTGGCGGGCGCGGTGGTCGTGGAGTGACGAGCCAAGGCAGAAAGGACGAAGGAAGGCCGGGAAACGCGAGACTCACCAATTTGTTGCGAAACACACTATCGATTCCTTGGACCGTGCCACCGCCGCTACTCCCGGCCGGAGAGAGGAAGTCGAGTCGAGTGTTCCTCTCGTGAACGACAATGAAACTCTCTCTCTCTCTCTCTCTCTCTCTCTCTATTCTGAAGCCTCAATTATGATCCCGCAATAAGGAGAAAAAAATATCACCTAACGACCGCGAGATTACTCGTAACAATTAACCCTCTAGAAGCGGCGACCTTACGGACCTGCTCCGGGGACACTTTTTCTTTCCCTTTTGCGCCAGTTCCCTTCCCGCTATCCCCGGCTGCGTTCCACGACGCCCGTGCTTCCGTAATGAACCGATGGAAATTGATCTCTTCACGCTTGTTACGCCTACCTTATTATCAGAGATGGCGGCGGGTCGCGCCGAGCTCGCAATCAGAGTCCAATTAGGCAGCTACATTCGTGGCGTCTTCTATTCGAGAAAATTTGCCGATCTTCGCGCCGTCGCGATCCTTTAAACATCGGGTAGTCCCTCCACCTGGAGACCACCAGCCAAGGTACACCGAGAAACCGCAAGCTTCGATTGCCCCTTGCATTTCGAATCCCAGAAACCGAATCCCCACCCTGAGAAGTCAGCCACGCGTTTCCACGTGCAGGCGTTGTTCGATCGCGCAGCCATCCCCGAGACTCGAAACATATTGCCGGGGAGGGCCGGGAAGGGATGGCAGCCTTCACCCTCCAGCCATCATCGGCGTCTTGGTTAGATGACTGCTAGACGCGTTACAGAAGCAGGCATCGGCCGTAGCACCTTCAGACACGACTTCCGTGGCCGTCGGGGTACGCGAAATGGGATCCATTTCGCGATTTCCTGCGAACACGATCCGAGGAGGAGAGGAGCGTGTCGAGTGGAGGAAGGACGGGAGAGAGCCCCACGGAGCGGAGGATCGAGTCTGCGGAATACAATGGCGTGGATCGTCGCTGTTGCAAGCCGCGGCCGCCTTGTATGCCCTTCGGTTATGGTAAACGTACCGTAAGTTCAGATATAGTGCGCAGATATACGCCCTGAGCCGCTTAGGTTACAAAACAGAGGCGGTAATTAGCTCGGTGGCGCCAGCTCATCCTACTTCGCCTCATTTCTCTTTCTACCTTCCTCCGTCGCGCTTCTTTATGCCCTTCCAGCTAAACACGGGCGCGAGCGCAGTCTCTATGACTGTACGGATCCCTACTCCTCCCCTCCTACTCGCTCTCGTCGTCTCTCTCCGTCAACAGCTCGAGCCCTCGATACACCTCCTCGCTCTCTTATCTACCTTCGCGGGCCAACTGAAGCGTTCGCTCCGTATCCCTCCGTACTCCTTTTCCCTCGCGTTTTCTTCGCGCCCCCATCCTCCACCCTGTCCCGCTGTTTGCTCAGCAAGTTGTGCCAGCTGACGGGGAATTCGGTTTCCCGTGTCCCGCCCCCGCGACGGTTCCTTATTCTTCGGTTCGAGTGGCCGCCGCGTTTTAACGTCGGCCGCGAGTCGCCGATAATGGCGAACCACTCCGGGACGCAGGGGTGCGCGACATCGCGACGTTCCTCGCCCTGTTTTACTTCCTCCCCAACGGCACACCACTCTCAATCCACCCGGAGGACGAAGCGTATCCATTCCTCCCGGCTCCGCCACGATCAGCTGGCTCGAGCCCTCTCTACTCCCGGCCCCGCTATCCCGAATGTTTACGTATATCTTCCGCCCGGGAAAATTCGGCGTGCCAGCTCCGCTTTGGCTGCGAGAGCCATCCAGCCAGCTTTATATCCTTCCGGCAGCCAGATCAATGGCGGGAGACGCCCGTTCCCTGCGACGGGATGCCCGAAGGGAATAGTCGTCGACGTATACCGAGCAGCGTCCGGATCAACTGGAAGAGCCAACCCCCCGCCCCCCCACAGCACCGGTAATGCACGCCGCTCGGAGGTGCCCAGAGGATCACCGAGTCACCTTGAACCCCATCGGTCCCGCCATCCACGGCCCCCATATCCTCGATAGACTGCGTGCACAGTCCTCTCGGCCGAGCGAACGTCTCGCGAACCACTCAGCAGACCTAACTACTCCGATGGAATTTTATCCGTCTCCCTTTTGCTTTTCCCTGCCCCGCACACACCCCCGCGTTCATCCTCTCCGTCTCCGTTCCTCCCCCGCGAGTACTTTACTTCCACGCTCTGTCCCGGCCGGCTCTCTGTCTGTCCGTTGCACCGTGCACCTCCTGTTCCGCTCTCCACGGCCGTCTCACTTGTCCGCCGCAGCGGGCAAAGTGGATTGCACCGAGGATTATCCTCGGTGCACGTTGACCCTGAGTTTACCGGTATATCGTGAAATCCTGTTTCACCGGGCGCTGCATTAGGATAATGAACATCGTAAAGCAATCGGGAACCGAACCATCGGGCTGGTACCGAGTCTGATGACATTAACGCGTTAGAGGTAGCTCGGGGACAGACGCCTTTCAGTGGCTCTATCGAGTCTATCGGATTGCCTCGTGATACCGTGGCGGCTGAATGGTCTATGCGAGAGTTGTTATCGATATGGGTCAGTTACAACGAGGCAACGACCTCTGAATTCAACTACCGCGGCTGAACCGTGTTTGACCGGGGGATCGTGACGCAGCACCTCCCCCGTCGTGCGCGGACGTTGAAAAGTCCCAGGGTGATCCTCGGCCGGCGAAAATAGAAGCTGTCAACGGCAGCGTCGCGTAACCAACTAGAAACGATAACACGTCCGACTAGGCAGCACTGTGCTACTCAGTGGAACGCGTTCAACCGCTAAGGAGTAGTCGTACCACATGTCAGGCCATCCGTCCCTAAAGCCAAAGCTCGTCGACGAGCTCAAGTCGAGGGGGGGGCATATATCAATTACAAAAACCCATCACGTCATATCCTATGTCACGTAATTGCCTGCTTCCGCGACGTGCACTGTAACTCCATTCTTACCCTGAATATTAAGGAGGCCTGGCTCGTTAGTACACAAAATGAAACATCGACGATCGACCATTTACGGGTGTACTTCGCCAGTTTCCCAGGCGAATCTCCTGACCCCTCTGTCCCGCTGCACTGTTTGCCAATAGATCGTGACACGAGTGGCGCGCAAATATTGCGCCTCACCCCTCTGAGCACGCTATAAGAAATCCTCTTCCGGTGTAATTGATCCCACCACGCGTCCCCACTCGTCCCGCGACGCAATCGTTCGCCGAAGGATCGCGGGGCGGGCGTATCAAGGATAAGAGACGAGGCTTCCTTGAAAGGAGCATCGTGGAAAAGACAATCGTGCGAGCGTGTACGCGCGGCGCGTAAATACGTGACACCGTGGTTCACGGCTGTCGCGATCACGCACGCGCGATGACGTACCGTTATCTCCGCCGTCACGCGCGAATCGATACGTCACGTCGCGGCGAAACCCAGTCGATCATAATGATCCCGCCGAAGAACAACCGCGACTAATCGCCCGTTTGATCAGGGAGCACGGCCGTCGACGAGGCGAGCGCGAAAAACGTTAATGTTTCTAGCGAGGAGCTGCTACGAGGGGGCTGAAAAACGATATCAGGCAAATTCTGATGAAGCAAGGGGGATAAGACACGGTGTCTTCCGTTGAAACGTCACGGTTGACGGTTTCGCGAGTGATCGATGCCCCCTGCATTCGGTTACAGAGGACAAGAAACAATGTCTCGGCAGGAAGGGTGCAAGAAGCTGTTTTCGGCGATTGCTGGGGGGCAAGTTCGCGAATAGGAGCAAGCAGCGGACCCCGACTCCAAAGAGAAACGCAGGAAGCCACCGCGCGGTCGAGGACGCGAGGCTGATGATTAATCACGGCTGCTTTACTTAAAACCAGCCCTCCTAAGAACGAAACAACCAACGAGCACTTCCTGCCACCCCGTCAGATCCCAAAGATCCGAAGATCGAGGGCCGAGCAGCGAATCTCTGGATGATCGAACATTCCCGATCGACAGCCCTCGCTACCGGAGGTACCAGCGTCGCGTCCAAGAGATAAAGGCGCGCAGATCGAGCGGTGATAGCGGCGAACACAAGCTGCCAGCGAGAGATCCCGCGCGCGAGAGATGGCGAGAGAGGGCGGGAGAGGCCGCGAGAGGGAGAGAGCGCGGGGCACTGGCGAACCGAACGGCGAAGCAAGAGGGAGAGGCGAGAAAAAGGAGAAAGAGCCTCTACGGTCGGCGTCACGCTGTCGGGTACACCGGTTTCGCTCTCCTCCCTCCTCGTGGCGTTCTCCACCACCACACACGCCCCGCGTGGAGCGCGCGGCCGCGCGATATCGCGAACCCGCGGCACCAGGGACTCGCTGATGTGCCTGCGTGTCAGATAATTGTATGTAATTGCCGGGTAGGATAATTAGCGATCAACAATAAACCTCTACTACCTCGCCCCGACCCCTACGCCCCTCCCGCAGCAACTCGAGCCCCTTCGAGCCCATCGGAGTTGCGGTTGCAGTTGCACGTGTGCATAGACGGGACCATGCGAGGCGGGCTGGGGCTGAGGCTGGGGCTGAGGCTGGGGCTGAGCTAGAGTGCGTGGCACCTACACATTAAACGATCCTCCGTCTCGCGATCCCCACCGCCCCCTTGTCCGTCTATTTATCTATTTATCTAGTTCTTTTTCGCCATGTCCGTTCGCCCGCAGGTGAG
This sequence comes from Andrena haemorrhoa, assembly GCA_910592295.1. Taxonomy (NCBI): domain Eukaryota; kingdom Metazoa; phylum Arthropoda; class Insecta; order Hymenoptera; family Andrenidae; genus Andrena; species Andrena haemorrhoa. Next base: position 11,273,359 of record OU342944.1, on the reverse strand, counting down.
AGGCGCAGGCAACAGAGGATACGCGCAGCGTGGTACGGTAGCCTACAGGGTCGATCGAGCGACCGGGGATGCTGCTAATAATATGCTACGCGAGTGGACGCGTTACTCGCGCTACCAGCCCCCACCGGCCAAACACCGTGTCCGATAGGGAGGGCGAGGAGGGACCTCGAAACGGGAGCTAGCCAGCCGGTGATAGACGAGGATCGACGGAGCAGAGGGAAATTGCAAGATCCCTCCGGCGCGCTGGCTCGATCGGCCCCCGATCGATCTCCGCGCCGCTGCCACGACTTCCAGCTTTGACCGAGAGAGAGCCTCGTGACGCGCGTCCCCGCCTCTGACGTACATATAATGGGGTTTCTCCTGTCGCGAAATTGGAATCCGGCGAATGCTTCTGCAGTCGGCCTCCTCTCGGTGCACACGTGCCCGATTATTGCGTATGATCGCGAGGCGGCCAGCGGCTCGGCCTCCGCGAGGAACGCCGCGTGCTCAGGTGCGAGACGATCCGACTGTGTTCCGCGCGCGCACCCCCTGTCAGCCAATGATCGCGCGATCAAAGTTTTCCGTCTTCGAGCACACTGTCCCCGCAATTTCCTAATTGAAATTCCACGCGGGATCCGCACGCAGGTGATTGAAGGTGTACACCGCCACGAGGATTGTCCCGCGTCCTCGATCGTTGGTAGCTACCGCGGAGAAAACCTCTCGGGACCAAGACGACGGTTCCTTGGATGCATCGTTACTAATCGGTCAAGTCTGGCACGAGTACCTTCAAGAGCGCATGCAGGTCTGAAGAGCCGTCGTGGGAACACGAGACAGTTCGTCTTGATCGTCGCAACAGGCTGCGTCTAAGTAGCTCCAAGTGCAGCGGGGACGTTGATGGTACAATAAAGTGTCCCAGTTTCTGATAAGCCTCTTCCATGGTCACCGGCGAATTAAATTCCACGTCGCGTCTTTCGTTCACCCCCCGCCCCTGCCCCGAGATCGCCCCCGCGTCCTCTGGTCACGGATATCAGCCTCGTGGCGGAACTGGAGCGATCCATCGTTTGCCCAGGGGCTTGATCCCCGAGGAGAGACTCGAAGACGCCGGGATTTCGATCGGCGGCGGGCTTAATCGCGGGGCTCGCAGATCTACCCCGACGGGTATATCGAGTCGAGCCCACTGTCCGTGTTCGCAAAGGCATTACGGGCCGCGCGTGACTAATCTCCGCCGAGATCCTGTATTGACAAATCGGGCCGAAGACTTTTTTTTTGTTCGCCAGCGTGTCCGGGGCGATTGTTACGCGGCCGCGCGAGGGGGGGACACGTCATGGGAGTGCACAGGTGCGCGGCCCGGTCGTCTAATTACGCGGACAGGCGTTATGGCACGTCGCCGTTTAAGACGTTCCGTTGTCCGACGAATCGAACCGCCCGGGGATCCCGGTATCGCTCGGCCGACGGCTGCAAGAATCGAGCGGTACACCCGCGGCAGGCTGTATCCCCGGCCGGCGAAGAGCCGTGGAACGTGATAATTGCCGGAAATCGAATTCACGCGGGGCTGCCGTTCAATCCGGCGATTAGAGCTGGGTAGTTGCTCGAGGATCGGAGCTTCAACGAGCTATCGGGATCGTCTGATACCGTCGGGCAACGCCGTTCCTGAAGCGACGAGAGGACAGTGAACCTTGGCAGTGACATACAAAGATTCTCCGCGAAAGGGGGCTTTAAAACGCCAAGGATCCCCGAAGGAAACGGAAGGGGCGCCGAGTCGCGGTTGGCAGCGCGCGAAGGGCAATCCACTTGGATGGAGGGTAAAACGGAGGGGGTGGGGGGTGGGGGGGGGGGGGGCGATCGGATCACGACCTACGAAGCTTTTCGGGGCCCCGCGCTGTAAGTGGCGTGGGTCGACAGAAATAGAAGGAGACGCGCGCGAATTCGTAAACGGCCGCTGGCTGGTTAGCCCGGCTCGGAAGAAAGGAGGACGCGCGGAGTCGCTCTCCCCGCGGTTTATCAACCTTATCTCCTCTCCTTCTCTGCCCTCCTGCTTGCTCGTTCGCGTCCCGCAGGCGAAAAACAAAGTCAGTAAAGTTACGGCGAAACGCAAGCAACACGAAACGAGGGTCAAAATCCTTGCGCTTCGAAGGATGCTGCTGCTGCTGGTGCTGCTGGTGCTGCCGTGGCTGCCAGCTCGAGGGACGCTCGGAGCGAGGAGGCTACCTCCGCGGAGGGACGGAGGGGAGGGGGGCGGAGGTGGTGGCGGAGGAAGGCGAAACGAACGTGGAGGAGAGGAACAAAGCGAGAGGGGAGGGACAGAGACGGCGGCGAAGGTTGGGGAGGACGCAGAAGCGAGACGAACGGTGAGAGAGAAAGGCGGAGGCGAAAGGGACGGTTGGGGGAGAGGAGGGTAAAGCTACTGCGCGTTAGCTGTGCCTGTAGTACTCTACCTTCGCGGCCTCTGCCACCTCCACCTCGACCGGCTCACCTGAAGACAAGTTACCCCGCAATAAAAACACCGAGAAAATTATATGCCTCCCGGCCGCGCGCGCCAGCGCCGAGCAAAAGGACCACTTGGCTTTCCTACTAACGCGGGGAAAAGGAGAGCAGAGGACGCCCGGGTAGAGGAGGACCCCGGGACGATGAGAGAGGAAGAAAGACGGAGGGGAGCGCGGACGACGTGGTGCAGAGAGAAAGAGGGACCGTTTGGCAAGAGAAAAAACTGCGGTGAGGACGAGGAGAGCGAAGAAGAGAGCGAAGGAGAGCGAGGAGGAGGAAAGGGGAAAGGAGAGAGGGCGGGCACCTCCCCGGGGCCCTAAGGCTACCGAGGAGCCGGTGAAGGAAAGGACTGTATAAAGGAAGAAGCCGTGCATCGCCACGGAAGCCTCGATCAAGCCACTAAGGCCGCCGTCTCTAATACACGGTGTTCCACTCCGCTTGCAACGTAAGGCCTCGCTCGGGATCAGTCCATTGTGCTGAAAACGCGTCTTTTTATGCGCTCGGCGTCCTGGAAGGATCGGTGATCCTCGTCTGCGGTGGCGTCGCGCGCGACCATGGTTCCAGGCCTCTGCGCGCGGCCACGTTGCTCTACTCTAATGGGGAACACTGGAGAACAATGTATCGTCCAGCACGGTTGTTATTTTTCACCGACCAGGACGATACCTATCTCCATCTGTTACATTCTCAAAATTGCAATAACACGGCAGAGATCACGTAACGCATACCAGCTAAAAGAGCTTCTCCGATGAGAGATCGAAAAAAATCGTATTTACGGCTGACGCATCCAGCGTAGAACCGATGCATCCACGGAACCACGGAGCCGGTCTCGGCCGTATTTCGAATAAAATTCAGGCCAGTAACAATCTCCCGATGACGAACGGAGAACGAGCGACTGGCCCCAGTGGCGGCGGGAACGAGACGGCAACACAACAGACCAGTCCGGCCAGCTGATGAGCCGGTTCTCCGATATACTTTTGTTTCCTCTTATTTCCTCCCCGTCCGTGGCCCCGCCGCTTTTTATTGCTAGGGTTCTGGCCCCGAGAAGGGACCCGTTCGCGGTGTATTTATACCCAACTCTCACTGGTTCCTCCTCCGTTCTCCCGTTTCTACAGCGTATACGTGACTCCGAATTTAAGGGCACCGGTGAGGACGCGGGGAGGCCCAGCGACGCGACGCGCGTACACGCCTCGCGACTTAACGAGCTTTTTATACATTTTTCGAGCGGGCATCGACGATACCCGATCCGTTTCATCGGTCCCCGTGACACGCGATCAAATAGACCGGACCCAGACTTAAACCCCCGGCTTTTTTGCACGGCACGAAATCCGTTGACCTCGTGATGCGCACCAGGCTTGATTCACTACCCTGTCGTTGGTATACATGTATATCTGCCGAGAATAATACCACGGGATTCGTGTATAACCTGATCGGAGGTATCAATGGAGCACGATTCCTAAATAGGAGCCACCTCCTTCTCCAGCGTGCCAGCTGTGTAATAAGTATTCTCAGCAGAAACCGTTCCGCGGCTGCATACGTTGCATTTGTGTTCCCCGGCGCGTTGTTTACGCGAAAACGCCTTCCCGGCTGGAAGTGGGACATGCGGCAAGGCGGGCTGGCCAGCCGAGACCGAAGAAATTGCAGGTTTATCGGGGCAAAGTGATCTCTCTCCGCGGCGAATGATCGCGATACGTAAATCCGAGAAAGGGCCGCGGCGGGTGCCGGGGGTACGTTGAGTTTTTCGTTAAAAACGCGGCGAATTCCACGGCGGGGATCGGCGATCGACGTCCCGATATCAGGCTGGCCGGCAATGAGATCATTGCCTGGAATAAACGAGGCAATAATTTTATGCCACCGCGCTCGCTAAGCGCGAGCAGCACCCTCGCGCGCCAGCGCTCTCTCTATCGGGCTCTCTCGGCCACGGAGCGCGCGCGAGCGGTTGCGCAACGATTTATTTTCCGTTGCGATATATGCGGCACACACCGTGGACTGTAGTACAACTGGCCTTGGATGAGATAGGCATTACACGATGGCATAATGCACGAGACACGAGCAGCCAGCTGCGTGCTCGAGGGCCCTGCATCATCATCGTCATCGGCGTCGTTGTCGTCGTCTTCTACTCTTCTTCTTCCACCCATCCTCCTGCCCTCCGGCCTCCCCTCCGCCCCCGTTGTTCCTTCCTCGACCCCGTTCATCGCCGGAACGCTGCCGCTACGTCGGGCAACGCGGATTCACCGACGTCGGGGGAACCGAACGAAGGTTAATCGCGTCGCCAGACGTTAATCGATCCACGCGTATCCTCGCGGCGAGAGAGATCGACGGAAGGGAGGTGCTCGCCCAGATGCTATCGGCCATTGGCAACCCGTTTCCAGGCCCTTCCGAGCGTTGCTTGTCGGCGGCTCGCGCGAATCACGCGAACGGGAATTAATATCGGAGCGCTCCAAGGCGAGGATAGCTCTCTCTTTTATGCACTCGTTAGGTGCACCGGCCGGCAAGCTGTTTTGCCAGGGCTGCGCCGCGGTACGTAATCGCTCGCCTTGAGGATTTTTGCGAAATTTCTTCGGGAGAAGAAACCCTCTTCAAATCGTCTAACTGTGCTTCGGTTTTTCACGAGGGAGTGCGCGTCGAAAAGCATCGCGCCCAAGGCTGTGGAATACTTAAGAATCGCAGAAGAACGGCCCAAGTGGCTAGAGTACCTCGAGGTAACTAATTACTCGAAGAACGTATGCATCTACGTTTCCGAGTTTCGAATACAATAATAAATTCCTATTCGAATAACTCATTGCCAGGCACTGGCGACCTCCACTTCCAATGATCCTCCATTAAACAAACCACCCATCCCGATCTAACGTGCTATTCCACCCCTTATCAGGTACCAAACATTTGGCGATCTCCTCGCAGAATTTACCTTCGTCCAATTACTAGCGTTTAAAGGACGATTATCGATCCGATAATTAATCACGGGCCAAATCGATGGAACGGTCGCCAAAGATCCTCCACTGGGAGCTGATTCGGAAACGACTTTCGAGGCCCAGCATGACGGGCTAGCCCCCATCGACATGACGATGCGATTCGCCCCGCTGCTACTCCATCTTGTGTACCCACACCGGTGTGTACCTACCATTTGCTACCTAGAAACTACACTGTTTGCTTCGCTAATTAGACACGTAGTACGTACGCATTCTCCATGCTCGCTAGACCGACGGAGACACATTCGATCCTGGGGCAAAGGGGCTGTGGAGGAGAGAGCCGGGGGAAGGAACGGTGGCTAAGAGAGAACGCGCGAAAGACACGTATCTAACACCAGCTACCAGTATTTGCACGCATTCGAACACGTACGCGGAATATTGATCCGACCGGGCGATTCCATAGATCAGGCCAAACATCGCGGATAACCGCCGGGACGGTTCAAGATTGCCTTGGTCCATTGCCTTACTGCTCGCCGATTGGTGAACGCACCCACGCACACCACTGCTCCGCCAGACCTGTTATCAAAACTGGTACCGCACACCGGTGCTACGCACTGCTGTAGTATCGTTTCACGTTTCTTGCTTCTTGGAAGATGCCGGCGCGCTGCTGGTTACGCTGATAGGGGTTACTAGTGTGCTATTCGAGTAGCACTTGGAATGATTCCCGCTGGGGATGGCCATGTTCGAGACGCTCGTCGAGAGTGCAAGTCGTCCAGCAGGCTTCTTTTTTTTTAGTCAACACACTTGGATCGCGCTGGCGTGACTTATTGTAACGGAGGGTGAAGCACCCGTGAGGGAACGTTTCAATGTCTGGGCCTCTGCTTGAGACTCTTTTAAATCAAGGGACATGACTTTGGGAACGTTGCGGTGGAATCCTGTAACCAGGAACTTCGTTGCGTCATTTCTTTAAGTAAAACCCCTGCCTCCTTCACTGATTCATACGACATTCTGATTCCCCTGCCTCGACGTTCGTAATTACGGTTTTGGCGAGCGCGGATACCGTGATGAACCACGCGGACGCACCTGCGCTCCAAAGATAATCGCGCGCACTTTTCTCTTCCGTGAGAATAGAAGACAGTCATCGGACAGGTATCGTCGCCTTCTGTCTGCCTGGGAAGATTCTGCGGGCACCGATGGCTTTCGCAATCGTCTTCCATCGAAGGGAAACGCGTTTCCACGGATCTTCCGCGATTCTCCACTTACTTTGCTAATGTGACGACACACGGCTTCCATTTACCGGCGCTCTCCGCGCGCTTTGCCTAGCGTTTCGCAACTTTTTTCATTCTGCCGGGAGGGAGAAGCTTCTTGAGTAAGCCACCAACTGATTTTACACCGCCCGCCTCGTGTTACAGAGGTTCTCTTAGTTTGCGGTGTCTTCCTGGGTGTCAACTTTCTCTTTTTTATTCTTTCGCTTCTCGACGATATCGCTCATCATCGACGTCGCTTGTGCAACTCTCGCAGAAGGGCACGCGCCGGACGATCGCTGCGAGTCATTCCTTAAATCCTTACAGGGTGTTACTTAGTTACTCATACGTGAATCATTACGCGAGACAACGAATTTATTTGTTCAACTCGCGTCCAGCTATAAGCTGCAGTAGCAGGTTCCAGTTTCTTGGATATCGAATACAGGGTTACTGGAGAAGATGGCCGAAAAATTTGCGCGGTTCCAATCATCTGGGGATCATTAGAATGCGAACAGCTAAAAGAGTGACGAAATCAACGATGTAATTCGAGAGTTCGTGCCAGGAAGCACGTCGAGCGAAGAGCATAAACCGGAGGACCATCCACGTGGATGCCTTAAAAAGTACATTAACGCGCTCGTAGGAGTTTACAAGTATATTCTTTGTGCGGTCGTTCGAGCTTCGTCAGCCGTTGCCCTGACAGGCATCGATTTACAGGCAGAGAAGCTTTGGAGTTATGCGCGTTAAACGACCGTTAAGCAGGCCTGACGGTCGATTTTTTAATGTGCCTTACAAAGTTCACCGTAAAACGAGCCGTTCTGTTGCACGTTAATGGTGTTTCAACGGGGCGTTTAAGGCCTCTCATGAATTTCCTCGGAAGTCGGCGTGAATTCGTACCGTTGCACAGAATTTTAATACCCTTCGATCCTCTCCTCTAGCTCCATTCTACTGTCGCGTTCGACGCGGTACGGGCATTCGTTGAAAAAGCTAGGACGATCAGCCCAAGTTCCTGCACGGATCGGAGATCCTTCTTTCACCCATCGCTGTCCGAGTGGTGGAACGAATATCGTTTCTCGCGGGGCTGTTCGAAATACGTCTTGTCACGTTGCGCGATAAAGATGACAAATTTCACTCCGCCGCGGGGCTCGGATGCAGGGGAGGGAAGGTTGCGCGGACCTTCCCTCTCGTATCCTTTCCTTTTGATCGTTCGACGCGTCCTCGAACGGCACGAGGCAAAACGAGCCCACTGACAAGGGTCTCGAACCTTTTTCTCGAATTTCTTCCTTCCCGACTCTTTCAAAGCTCCTCCTTCGTCCACGCGGCGTATGATTTATTTTCACTGGTACCACGCGACACGTGTTACCTTCTAACACGTGGCCGTGCTTACATTTCAACGCGTCGTACATACGCGCGCGTACGGCGTCACCGACCGGCTGTTATCTCGGTGTGCGCGGCGTATTATTTTAAGGTCACTCTGGGTGAGCCATGGGTGTTGAGTGTCGCCTGGTGTATTGGCTACGAGAACCCTGATATGGGTCAACTGTATTCGAGTATTCCAGCGAAAACGATGTCCACTCGGTGGACTACCGACTGCAGCAGTCTCTTAAAGTATTAAGTGCCCACACTTCTCTTATCTGCTGCGTAGGGATCATCCTCGAAAGTGAAACGTCCCGAGCGCAATTACACGGAAATTTCCTACGAAATTCCATGAACCGGACGAATTGAAATTCTTCCAAGAACGTGCGTTAAACTGAAGCATTATTTCCAGCAGAAGGCATTATCTTCCATTGCGCCGATCACTCCGAAGATCGTATCGGAAGACGTATTGTTTCCTCCGGCGAGCACAATCATCGCGTTAATTGCGCATCTCTTAAAATATTATCTCATCCTCGCTCACGGAACATCTGGCGTCTTGCGATCTCTCGGCGTTTTTTTCCACCAGCCGGGATACACAGTGGTCGATCTCGGTACGTTCATCGGAACGCCGTCTTCGATCCCGGAAAGCCGCGGCGAGGATGCGGCCGCGTCCTTACGCAGTCGCGAGGCAGCAGGGAAAAAATGCTAATGCCCCGTAATCACGGTAATTTCAGAAACAAATCAGAGATAGGAGAACGCCGCGTGTCCCGAGACCGCGGCCGGAGAGAGGTCTTAATTAAAAAATTACACATCCTTCGGACGCTAATCGGTACAATTTTCCTCTGACGGAGGCATGCACGATGCGGCCAATTACGAGCCCTCTCCCCCCCGTTAATCGTCGGTGGATCGCGGTGACGAGGTATCGAGACGTCGAGGATCGATCAGCGGCGCGACTTTCAGATCGCATCGCGAGACGCATTGTCTCCGTGAGCTTAGCGAGCGAGAGCCTGCCATTAGCGTCGTTAATCATAGGCCCCGGAGGCGGCCGATACACACGAGATCCAGATACACCGCTCGGCGGATCCTTGAGCGAGAAGGCACCTTAACGATCGATCGAAAAGGCCGTTACGCGACGTGCAATTAGAGGCGAGATTGCGAAAGGAATGCCTGTCATTCGTTAGGACAGTCGTGACCGATTCGCGACGCGACGACTCCGCGTCAACCTCCTGGACCAATCTGACGTCGATACTTCGATACTGATCGGCGCGGCGACCAGCTCCAACAATCTCCAGGCTTCGCGAGAAGCAGCTTTTCGAGCGGTAGAGACTAAGCAACAAGTAATTGTGCTCTACTTGTTCCGCTGCAAAGAAAGCTCGAGTTCATCGAGTATTACGAAGTTCTTCTGGGGGTGAACGTGGAGGAGGCCCGATCAATTTCTCGACGAGCAACCGTGACAAATGATAGACCAGTGGCGGCTGCCTCGAGCGAAAGAGCCGCGGCTCCAATCTCCGCGGGATTTGTTTCCCGTTTGCGCTCGTTAGCGGATAATAATGCAGGGTCGACGCGGCGTCGGGTCATAGATAAGGCCATTCACGATCTGGTCATTATCGCGCCGCTTCGTGCGCTGACCACGCGTACCTCGGCCACGTCAAGTGTCCTCCCTTTGTCTCTCCGTTCCTCTGTTGCAGCACGCGCCGCTTCGTTCTCGCGCCTCGGATCGATAACTCGAGGCATTATCGCGGCAACTGGAATCAGCGAGCGAGCATCGGGAGCCGGAGTTCGCTGTGGACGAGCCTTTAGCCACGGCGAACTCGGACGCTTGAGAGATGTTCGTCGTCGATGATCTAAACTTGGCCTTGCTGACTCCTTCTTCCCCGGGGGCGGGAGAAGGAGAAGCGGGGGCAGAGAATAGATAATTCTAAGATTACAGGTTGTCCGAGTGTCGAGCAGCAGCAGCAGCAGCCGGTATCCTTTTTCCAGGAGGAGCGCTCGCCGCGGGAGGAGAGGATCCTCGCGGCTGCCTCGCTGGGAATACAAACACCGCTGGCCATGACACCGTAACCTTACCCAACGGTTGATTATCCGTGCCGATCGTTAGGATCATTAGCCATCTCGTGTCATTAGCTTCATTGTGCTCGCGCGTCGGCGATGCCTTCGCGTAGTCGTTTGCATAATGACGTGCAATTATTTATCTGGAGTATGCCCGCGCTTGCTCGCGAACCGAGACTCTCTCATGTTGCCCCGCGAACGATGATTCCGCGTGGGAATTAATCGCGTTAACGGTCGCGATTTGGCAGGATCTGGTGGCCTCTTACGCAACTTTGTACGCAGGACACATGGGGGGGTGAATACTCGAGAGTCAGAAGCAGCGAGAAGGGCTACAGAATTACAAGCAGCCAGTTCCGAGCTTTCCGCAGGCCCGTTTAACCGATTTTTCTGCGAGAGGGTAATTGCAAAATTCTCTAGTGATCGTTTCGTGGCATCGCCTCACAGCAGTCGGATAATTCAGCAAAACATCGCGCGAACACCACGACGGGTCCAGGATAAACGTGGCTGGCCTACATTACGCGAAGATCGCCGCGTGGATGCGACGGAGGCAGGTTTCCGAGAAGAAGCGGATCGTTGGTGGCGCGCGGGTCTGTTGCTTTGGCGAGACTAATGGAACAACAACGTAGCATCGGGCACGTAACGCGTGCAATTTGAAGGCTAGATAACCGGGCGAGCAGCCGGAAGAAAAGGACGAGCGGCTGCGAAGAAACGGGGACGAAGAAAACGAGGAGGAACGGCTCGAAGGCTACTGCTGGGGCAGAACGGTGAAACAAGAAGGTGGAGGCAATCCTCGGAGGCAATCCTCGGCCAGCGCCGATAATAACGAGGAAGAAGTTTTGCGGGCCGCAGTGAAACGCTGCTTTTACATATCGCGTTCGGCTGAAAAGCATTATGCAAAAGTCAAGGCAGCGACGGCGCGAAACACGTGGGCGAGCGCGCCGCTGTAAACCGTGATTAAAACATAAATCATGCGTAAGTTGGTGGAGCCATTCCTCACGATCCCGGGCATTATGGGGATTTGTTGCGCGAGACCCTTCTGCTCTTCGCCGTGTAAGTGATTTCTTGGCGGGGCGGGCGACAGGCCGCGGCTCTCAGGTAGCTCGCACATCGCTCCAAGTTTCGCTGCTTCGAACGATCAACGGTTGGATGATCGAACGATTACAGCACACGAGAACATGCGCGAAGCGACTAGATAACGAAGCTGCACTCGTTTCGTTTTAATTACGGAACTGCCACCGGAACTGGCGCTGCAGGTGATGGAGGCAAATATTCATAATAGGGTACCGAACGATCGGATGACTAAGTGCCTCGGATAAGTGGAAGAGGAGGCACCATGGGTCAAATGACTGTTTAAAAATACCATTGATAAGAATGGGTCGCTGGGAGGATCAAGGAATCGACTTGGATTCTTGTCCACGCTTCCGTTTACTCGTGCATCTCGAGCTACGAAGATGTTTACAGAGAATAAAGAAGCTACAATGAAAACTCAATGTTTGACGTCAATCAATCACGTTTCCCTACCCGTTCCCCGACTCGTCACACCGTCTTCCTCGCACACATAATCCCACGGTGCTGTTACGAGATAGCCAGGATAAGGATTACGGTCACCGAGCGAAATCTCGATCGACGAGTTTCTTTGTCTGTCGCAATATCACAATGCTCTGTGGCAACGCGGCTCGCAATTTCCCGCAACGATACCTATGCCTCGGCCACGTTGCTCGCTGGTTCGTGGCAAAAACGTTTTATCTCCCAGGTGTCCCTGTCAAAATCCAGCTCCGAGACACTACGTCAAACCGGATCGCGGCTTGACCGGTCGACAATGAGAGGTTAAAGTCGTCGAGGGACGCTGGGGCTACGATGGAAATCGTTCCTCACGCACCGGACGCAAAACGACGACGACAGGCAACAACATTATCGTCATAGAGAGGAGGAGAGAAAAACGTAGCGGCGATTGCGTCGCGGCGATTCGAAGGCGCGCAAGAACAAGCGCGTTGGGACACTGCGTATCGGCTCGCCGATTTTTCCTAAAACGCTGACTCAACGATAATTGTCGCGGATTAACAGACCGCGACGCGCTTCGTTGCCGATCGTTTTCCGCCGCGGCCCCGCCTGTCGCCAGTAGCTGGATGTCGTGAATCGTCGGGCGGACGCGGTGGTGCGCGATCACCTGTCCCTGTAGCTCGTGATCACGATCTGTCACGCGGCCGTGGTTTGTCGATAATGGTGCTACAATTAAGGATAACCCTTTCAGCGAGCCCATCGTACGTCTCGAGGAAGCCAGGCCCTTGACAGGCCTGTACGCTACCGATTCGTGTGCGCGTCTATCAAACGTCACCTGCATGACCTATGGACTCGTGTACGTGCTCCGGGATCCTGTTACATTCGGATCACGACTGGGCGGACGTTTAAGTACCGACGCTCGTCCGAATTCGCTATGCAGAAATCGGGATCACCTGGTTACTCACTTTCGTCACGAGATACCGAAGGGCCGCCGAGGGACCCGGACCCTGCCCACTTGGGCAGCTGTACGACAGATTTGCTTAGCGCTGCACCCTCTGCTCGGATCTCTAATCCTTTCTATAATGGATGATGACTTTGGGGAACCTCGAGGCAGCTCGTCGGGAGAAAGAACTGGAACGAACTGGACTTGTGTCATTGGCTAGTGAAAGCCTCGGAAACGATTCCAGAAAATAACTCAGGGTATCTGCCCAAGGAGTGGTTGGAATGGAAGGAACGATGTAATCCAGCGATATATATTACTCGACACGATACAACCGATCCCCAGAGATCAGAGGGGCAGGGGAGGCGTTCGCGGTGAATAATGCAATTAGCGGCCGCGAAATACATTAATTCTCGGTGACAACGTTCCCCGCGGCTTTTACTTCCGACGCGCTCGCCTCGCCGCACGGGCATTAAGCGGCGATATTAAGCCGCAATTATCGGCTGAGGTAATCGACACCGCGGCGATGCTTGGCCGACTTAATTATTGCCGTGGTACAGAACGATCGCTCCAAGTCGATCGGACCGCGCTAATTAGCCGTAAAGCTGGCAACACATGCGGACCAGGTAGGTATATACCTACACCCGCGTGGCCTATGAATAACGAAAAGGAAATTAGGCGAGCCTGACGCTGCCCCTGCTGTTTACTGTTTCCATGGTCGAAATCTCTAATGTGCCTCGAAGCTGTTGCGATTAGAGCCAGTTAGTGTTCGTTGAAATCGCTGTTGCTCTCTGTCCGCGGTCGTTGACCCATCCTTCGAGGATGTCCGTAACTTTTATCCATCTCTGTGTAACAAAGATACCTGTTCCGATCAATGAAACGAGTCGAACTATTGTACCCAGCTACCTTAGCTAGCCGGAGCTTTCCAATTTCACACAGTTACAGCTATCATCCCCTCTTAGCCAGCGAGTATCTCGGATCGGTATCTATTCCGCGGCAAAACCGGCGTTAATTATTCATTTGCTAGACCAGCTCTCCGCTCATAACCTCGTAAGATCCGCAGGCTCCCCCTGCGACGGTCGGATCGTCGAATCCTCGACTTAATGCGAAACAGTGACAACGAGGTCCATTGTAGTCCCGCACGCGAGGAGCTATTATGGTACGGTGACAGTATCCGCGTATATATCGGAGGGAATAGCTTTGAATACGTTTGAATCGATTTGCAGGATTGTTAGAAACGCCGTCGCCGACGACGTCGCGCAGTCCGATCCGCCGAAGGTTCAGCTGGAACCGGGCCAGCGGCAATTCCGGATGGAAATCTCATTCCGACGTGAATATCTTCGTTGCCGAGATTGTATCCAGCCCCGTAGTCGCGGACTAAGGTCGCATCGAACAAGCCCCGGCTTCCCTTATATACGCTGCAATCAACTGCCACTCTTTTTCCTCCTTTCCAGCGATCCAGCAGTCTACTCGCCTAGCCACGTTCGATTCCTTCCACTCTGGCCACCGTCCATTTGCATTCATCGCCTTCTTACGAACGGCTCGCTGCCTGCCGAACACGAGCGATCCACCAGCCAGCGTAACTGTTCTTTCGAGAGCTCCAATCGCTCCAACGACGTCTCCACCGTCGCGTTTTGTCACATTCCCGTCGAATGCCCGACGCGACGATCTTGCGATTGGATCGATCGAGGATGTGGATCGCGGTCCGCTCGCTTAGATATTTAGCACCTCTATCGCCCTGACAAATGCGACGAACCGGGAGCCCGGTTGTGTAGTGGTTCCTGTAAGACCCAGTTACCGCCGTGAAGTGCGTAAACCTCGGTGTCCAGGCGCTGTTACAGGTATTTTCCACTTAGAGCTACTGGAACACGTATGATAAGCGGACGAACGTAGGGATCAGCGCACGATAACGGGCAGAATCGCCCGAGGAGGAAAGTCAGCGGCAGCGGCGAAGGTTTACCAGCTAGATTTATAGGAAAGTCCGTGTTTACCGGTCACACCTTCGCGTATAAATTCCAGCTTCAAACTACGCGCGATAATCGTCCGCGATGATAATATTCATCCACTATCGAGCCGGGATCTGTCTGATAAAAGGTCGCTACAGCTGAGCCGTCTTTCTCCTATCCTGCGATACGTCTAAATCGAATCACATTGGATATACCGGCCGATCCGCGCTGTCCCCATCCATTTGCATTCCCCCCGCCTCCGGATACCTACTGCTTAGCCGTAGGATGGTGACGTTCGTAATAATAGAAGCGCGATAAATGTGCAGGGAGACCGATGAAAAATGTTACGCGCCGCGTCGTTTGATAATGTATTCGGTGACCTCGAAATCATCGTCGATCTTCCGCGTTGCGACGCGAGGCCCGCTGATAGCGTCTGCGAGGGACCCTGCGGCGGAGGAGACGATTCGGAGAGCCCGCGTTCGAGACGAGGGGCAGCGTGGTCGGGTGAAAGGGTTTGCAGAAGTGGTGAAACTCGGTCGACCGTGCCCCCTTTCGATCGGGTCGGATTTTTTGTCGAAAGAGGGAATCGTGACGGGCGGTGGGCATCGATTTGGAGCGCAGGAGATGGCGCAGCGACGGGGGCCAGAGGTCTCTAACCCCCGGGGGCAAAATAAAGATTAAGAAGCGTGTCGGGAGGGGGTAGTTTAAAAACACCACGTCGCCGGGGTTCGTGTGGGCAGAAACCTAAGGTTCAGGTTAGTCAACAGGTGGCTAACCTGCCAGGGGAGGCAACCTACACAAACAATACGTCGAATGCACAAATACAAATCTCCCCTTTCGAATATAACTTAGGGGGCACCGGGGGTGAGAGAGCGGTGGGAGGAAGAAGGAAGGAGGAAGGGCCCCGGCAGCAGGAGGAGGGAGAGGAGGCTCCTATATCTCAACTCACACAGCCGAACGGTACCATCTGAACACGAACACGTTTACGGGGGGACCTGGACCGTTCGAGACTGCACGTGTTCCTAACGTACCCAAACCCCTGGCTATCGTCGGGCGGTTCTCAGCCCTTGCCCTTTCAGCTGTGCCTTTCACGGCTCGGGCTGGCGCTGTCACACGACTCGCAGTCGTTAGGTTTGTAAATCCCTCTGTTCCCTTCCTTAATACGTCTCTCACAGATTTGATGGACACCGGTATGAGGCGCCTCGACGAGAGATACGTGCAGAATATCCCATGCACACTGGCGTGATCACAATCTCCACGAGCTAAGATGATTCTTTAATAGAAATCGGAGAAAAATCAGAGTACGAAGACCACGGATCTTTAATCGGGTAGCGTGATAAATCTGCCAGAAAATTCTACAATTTTCTTGGTCCGAAGGGGTCCATCAATCAACATCGCCTGAGCAGAAGGGGAATAAGGGGAAGCACGCGAGAAATCTGGAAAGAGGAGGCAGAAAACGTTGAGAGCCACTGGGCCCCTCGCCGCGGGGCACCGTCCGTGACTCATCAGGCCCCTCGATTCCCTCTTGTACAGGAGCAGGGCCCAAAAACGAACAAAACCTCATCCACAGCGAGCCAAAGGCAGTGTCTGATCGATTTACGTCCCACTCGCGCTTTGGGGAAATTTACAACGGAAAACGTAGCTATCGCGCTTCGCAGGGACGGGGCCCCGGTATCGTCGGGGCCTCGAAGATCGCTCTTCCTCCCCTCTGCCCACCGCGTCTCGCCCTCGCCGCCACCCTCTTTTTTCTCCCTTTTAATTTGACCCGGGCCAGTGGAAGGCCTGAAAAGAGCAGGCGTGCAAACTCAATCGGGACTCGAGAGAGAGAGAGAGAGAGAGGAAGACTGCCAGGACTCCTCAAGGTTAGACTCCCGTCTCGCTCCTTTACGATCGTCGCCCCGGTATACATACGAGATTCACTACCAGAACTAAGTGGTCAAGGTCAGAGGACCCCTAAGATCGCTGCACGATCGGGATCATATCGGGGAAGATATACGGGGATCGATCGAGGAATATACACCGACGTGTATACCTGCGAGTTTAGAGGGAAAAGGTTCAACGGCCTCCCTGACGATTCCCCTTTATCGTCCCCACCGATCTGTGCATTTGGCGAGCGGCAGCCATTCAGCATCGCGCTGACACTTCACTGTCAATAATACTTTGCCTCGGATCTCGATCGCATTGAATATTATCCAAACGCTTCCCAACCTTTCGCCGTGGGGCTTTTAGGAATTTTCTAAATACCGCGCGTATGTAAATCGCATTCGGGCGGGGATTCTGGTATGCGCAGGATCCTCAGCACTCGAAATGGTTAACGACGAGGAGGAGTAAAAGTAGATGCACAAAGGAGGGCAGCGGGAGGGGACGTTGGGTCCCTGGCGGTATAAATTATCAATGCAGGGATGTACCACTTGATCCTTTGTTAGCTCGAAATGGACGATCGAGGTTCCCGACCCCGGTGACCCACAGGTACAGAAATATCTCCGCGGAGCGCTGATAACGAATCCCACAGCCGAGTAACCTTCCACGAACACGATTTTATGGTGACACTTTCGACCCAAACCGCCCCGGTGGACCTTGCCACGGGTTCAACGACCTCCGTTTACAACTTGCCTTCGTCCAACCCAATGTTTATCTGCCGCTCATCTACGAATCATTATCAGCGAGCGCAACGCCCGACTCAAATTTCGTTTACTAATTCATTTTCCAGTTGCACCGAAACGTCCATCGCTTTCTACGCGGGATCCGGGGGACGAAAATTTATCTCGGGCATCGACGAACCCTCTCTTCTACGGCGTACCATAATGGTCCCATTCCCCTGGACAGAAGCCACGGGCACTATGGGCGGGGTGTAGGTAACCTCTCGACACGCGGACGTATCGATGGATGACGCTGAGGGATTACAGGGCCGATTGAATTTTCGAAGGCCTATGCGAGGCTTCGATCCTTAACCCGTGGGACTTTATGGTGGTACTCTTGACCCAGCCATCCTCCTCTCTCCTCGGGGAAAGTTTCTCATGCATGCGTGCCTCTCCTCCTCGTGGATATCGAATTCCCATGCACGTGCATTCGAGCAGTGTCATCACCTTCGAACAGCCCCCTGAACCGGCTCCCAACTTTCTCGTCCCATAGGATATTGTGTTTTAATATCACTATTACTAGAGGGGCCTCCACCTTCCAGAAGCACCCCCGTAACACGGGGATCCAGCCGAGGAGCGAGCGAATGGAACGAAAGGAACGAACGTTTGCCCGGGGGCCAGCTCCTCTTCTCTCTTAGAAAACCATGCACCTGTGAGATTCCCATACAGTCTGCGCGCGGCTCCCCCTCGATCTCTGTCCCCTCGATAATGCAAAGGCTCGCTCTCCGTCTCCGCTCCTCCGAACGCAACTAAAAAGGGGGGAGGGGGGCGGGCAACGGAGGGGACGGGGGAGAACAAAATCATGGTGTAACCGTTTCTACGGGGCGGCCACCGTAACACACTTGTCCAAAAGGTTTGTTCTTTTGTAGGGAATGGGGTGGTACACCTGCGAGCCTAGTAGGGGAGCCATTGATATGGAGATGTCGGTATTACGCTACACCATTGCCGTTCTATGAAAATAAGAAGCTCGCGGGGTCCGCGCGCAGGGTGGAAAAAAACACGCCTTTGTTAAGGGCTTTTGGCGCGACTGAAGGTGTCCTGGGCGGAGGCCCCGTCTCTACTCCTTTTTAGCGACCGTCGCGTCGTGGGGCCCGATCATTATGCTCGGGCGACGATCGAAACTTGACCAAGCCTGGCCGAGATGTGGGCGCGAGCTGCTCGACAAGCAAATACCGGAAGCTCGTGTTTCGGGCGTTTTCTTTTGTGAATGCAGCGAATCTGTCTAATCTTACTCCTTAAGAAGTACCACGAGGAAATGCCACGTAGCACTGCGAATACTTTGGCGCAATTTTTCAACGACCCGAGATACATACATGCATACCTACTTGTGCTCTGTTGCTTGCAGTTGCAAGTTTTGCAGCGATTACCGACCCTACCCGCGATTGTTGTCTTCGGGGCAGATTAAATGCCCCCGGAACTGGGTTTTAAGTTACGTAACACGGGGGCCGCGATACCGGTGATATTTAAAACCAGCGCGATCGGCAGGCTAGCCCGTCGAGTGGCATCGGTGCGGCAACGAGAACAAAAGAAAGTGAAGACGAGTGACTCAGGTGGAGTAGCCTCCGGGCGGTGCGTAATTATGTCACCAGTCCCCCCGGTTGGTCAGACGGAGAGCGGCCGATCGCGCGAAAAAGGGAACGAGTAAGGGAAAAGGGGCGACACGAGGAAGGGAGGAGAGGCTGGAGAGGCTCCGTGCCCTCTGCAAATAACGTGAATCACACCAGAACACTGTCCCTCCCTC
Source organism: Andrena haemorrhoa (assembly GCA_910592295.1). Classification (NCBI taxonomy): domain Eukaryota; kingdom Metazoa; phylum Arthropoda; class Insecta; order Hymenoptera; family Andrenidae; genus Andrena; species Andrena haemorrhoa. The sequence continues at coordinate 11,254,578 of OU342944.1, read as the reverse complement.
CTTCCGCCGTAGCTTTAGACCGTCTCGCCGAGCTGTCAGATGAAAAAGCTCCGCGAAAGAGGAAGGGAGACCCCAGGCTGGCCGAAAGAAGTTGGTCCGTTGGAAGAAAAAAGAAGTGAAAAAACGAAGGGAGAGGAGAGGAAAAGAGGAGAAAAAGGTGGACTGTTTGCAAGCGCGAGGCAAGATTTCCTCGAGATCCGGAGGTCCCTCAGCCGGAAGAGGAAATATTTATTAATTATATCACTAATTGGAGGGTCTGCAGGGCAGGGCGGCGAGAGGGCGAGGGGCCGAGCGTACTCTGTGAGTGGTTCTCGCGTTCCGCGGAGGAGGAAAAAATAGCCGACTGTGGGGGGTGAACGTTTACCGATGCCTGGTTACAGCGTGACAGCAAAGAAACGCGCGGGGGAAAAGGTTGTTAAAGCTAGCCAGCCCGACACCGTCAAACGCCTGAATCGCACAAAGCTTTCTCAGCCCCGGCTGCGAGCTCGTAAAGCGAGCGAGCGCGTCTCTGTCGTTTCCACCCTGGAAAATTAACGGGGGAACGGAAGGAGCGGCAGAGAAATTGGAAAAATGGATTAACGTCGAACGACGAACGGTAGCCAGCTCTCCGATTCCCGTTCCCCTCGCCCCCCTCGGGCCCCGTTTTGGTCTGTGTTTTAAGACACGGCGTCGTTTTGTTCGGTTCAAAGCCGAGGGCGGAGTGCTTACTTAGGACGACCAGGCTAATCCTAGGCGCGCATGCATGGACACACTGGTGGATGACGCCCGCGTTCCCGTTTCTAGATGGAACGTCTCCCAGTGAATATATCAGTCCCCTGCCCCGCCCGTCCCTCGGCCGTAACCACGACGGGCCCCGCGTCCATCCAGGCCACTCGAGGGCCGAGCCTCCTACGTCGCGCGTTTACGTTTGCCCCGGCTGCACGCTGACAAGTCCTCGTAATTATCGGCCACTCGAGATCTGGGTCGCCGTCGGCGGCTGCGTCGGACACGTCCGGAAGAAATGGCCAACCGATTTCGTTTTCTATGGTAGCTGGGAAAGGCCGCGCGCCACCGCTGCCCCGTCCAACACCTAGAAGGGCTTTCTTCGGGATGACGGATCGCTTCCTGCGATTCAGGCCAGCGTTCGAACCAGCGGCGGACAGTGAAATCATCGGGCGTGAGCTGCGTTCTGGACTGTCGGTTTAGAGCGAAGGGCGCGCTTGGAATTAACGAAGGGATACCAGATTCGTGATTGATTTAAGGGAGATACGGACCTGGGAGTTCAACGGGGTCTACGAAATGAACTTAACAGCGTTTCTTGGACAAATATTTCAGGGATGCTAGATCCATGAAATTAATCCGTGTGCAACTAATTTAAAATTTTTCAAAACAATTATTCTCTAAAGGTTGACGAATGAAGCCACAACAAAGCTGGAAGTAAATATATGTAATGGTTTTGTTTTCAAAAATTCTCAAAGTTCGCAGTTTTCGTTTGTCACGGTATGAATCAGCTGGATCGGCGAGACGCGAGGAAAACGAGGGAGCAGTTTCGGTGCCCGCCCGAAAAGTGTTACTCGAATGGACGTTATCGTGGATTTCCGGGGCGATGTAAATCTCCCCGGCTCGACTCATCCGGGGGATCGTTAACCGGTTGCCAACGCTTTACTCGCGATTAACCGTCTTACCTCTACTTATCTCGCCGTCGCTTTCAATCTCTGTCGGCGTATCCACCAACTGACTGACGTTCGATTCCACACAGTAGCTAGTAAGTACTCTTTCGCGGGCCTGTTGATCGGTATCGAGCTGGCTCGGTGCTCTATCGTGGATCGTTATCTCGGAGGCAGCGGACAGGCGTTTAGAACAAGGGCGATTGAATGGATCGGAGCAATAGAACCGTTGCGGGCTAATAGCGTTTGCCGGGGGACCGAGAAAGGCCACTCTGCGTTATACAACACCATATTCAAGAAAACACATCGAACCCCTGGCAACTTTCAATCTTTCATTCCCCTCCAATATCCCGCTTTTGCATTCGAGCACAGAGCAATAACATTTCCGCCAAATTCTTAGCGATCACTTCAGCCGTTCGACTGGAAAGAAGTAACGAACAGGGTATTAGCCCATAGCAAAGGCTCTCTGGCCGCGTCATCTATATCACAATTAACAGAGAATTCCTCGCGATTAAAGGTACTGCATGACAGGTATCCGGCGCACTTGCGAAACGATCTTAAAAAATGCTCGACAATTCAGGCAACCTTATCAGGCATGTATCGGTGAACGTATCTACGTCCGTGGGTCCGACAATAGATGCTAACGAAAGCGACAATGGTCCGGCGATCGATCAATCAACATTAGTATCCGGTAAATAGCGAAACAAGTGACGGGGACGGCGACCGAGGAGATGAAAAATGCCAGGGTACGAACGGGTAATGGGGTCGGCCGGCGTAAAAGTTGGCGTCTAAAACTCGTGACTAATGGGAGCCCTCATGGGTTTTCAGCCGTGCCAGGTCGCGGTGGCACTTGTGCCAATGGGTCCGCGAAAATCGCGGGCGCGGGACGGGTATCTAGGAGTACGGGCGAGTTTGTCATTCCGCTCGAGGGTCACGGCATAACTCACCTCTATGACTATTTTATGGTTCGGCCAGTGACTCACGTCGGGCAGGGAGACAATGCTGGAAGCCCTTCATCATGCGTGGAGCCGCCGGTACGCGTGTAACGCGCGTTTCCGTATAGAAAGCACACCGCCCCGCGGCCCCCTGTACCTGTTGAACATCCACACACCAGCCACACACATACACGCGCCACGTATTCTCACCACGGGCGCACACCGATCGCCCGGCATCGGGAGTAACGACGACGACGACGACTCTCGTCTCACAGAAGGTGATTCACGTCAAACAAAAGGCTAAACATCGTGTGATCGCGGGTAGAACACGTGTAGAGGAATTTCAGATACGGAGGATGCATATGTACGGCCGCGCATCGTGGGCCAGGGACGTGAGCGATTCTAACGAGGAGAAACCTTTTCCCTCGAAAATGTCACGCGCTTTTACGGAACCGTCGTCCCTGAAGAGGCCTCGGGCCTGCGAAAGGGACTCGGAGGAGTCGGCGAAAACTACTAGTGTAGAAGCACGGTAACGTAAATGGTAGACTTGGTCGAAAGAATTGCTGAATAAAATGCGCCGCGGTGGAACGAGCGATGCGCTTTACGAAACATAAACGGAACTTTGACTTCCCCTATCTGATCTGGTTTTCGCGTAGCAGCGGTTTCTAACGAATCTAACTGATAATTAATTCCACTCAGCTGCCTAAAATCAACGCACGATATCTCGCGTTTGTTCTTGCACGATGTCTGACCGGTTGCAAACGTGCCCTTTGAACGATTTCAGCGAGTTCTCTCAATAGGAGTGCGCGTAGAAAATTTCCAGCGAGACCCTTCCAGTAACTCAAAGTGTCCCGAATCTCGAACTTACAGCCGTGGGGTTTTGATATTCGCAGATTGAATATCAAGGCTCGCTCGTACGAGACAGCTCGAGGCAACGGCCACGCGATTGGGTACAATCCCCCGTGCGCTATCTCGCACGATCTTCTTCGCCGTTGGAAAGGTGGCCGCGCGGATTCGTACGGCTTACTTACACGCGACATACGGGTGTCACCGTATACTACTGCGTTCCAGTGCTGGGCCTCTGCGTAGACGGAAACGTCGTCAATTGCCCTTCGTCGTCTCTCTCGTCGGACGGTGGACCCGGCCGTTTCATTACGCGTAATTGCTATGGTCTGCGGTCTGTCCCCTTGGCTACAGGTACAGTATCATTTTCATAATGACGCCAGCCATCGCCTCGTGTCCCACCCCTCCGCTCCACCCTCTGTCCTTCTGTCTGTCGCTTTGGGCCGAGGAGATTAACCGAGAGGGGGCAGCAAAAAATGGAAGAGTGCCCGTGTTCGACGTTGAAGGAAAGGTCGCGATCGGCGAAAAGCGAAGAAAGGGAGGATCGCGAGGCAGCAGAAACAATGGAAGATGAGACCCGGCCAGCGTGGGGGAACTGGGGGAGGGCAAGAAGTATGATCAACCACTTCGGCGTGACCCAGTTCAACGGACGGACCGTTGGGACCTACATACGTCCCAGTTCGTCCGACTAGAAGGCCCCGGCTATTCAGGGCCAGGGACTGACTTGCACACGGGTGCACAATAGACCCGCCCGGGCATTATTCAGCCTGAAAAAAAAAACGAGATCCCTTCGTTCGCGCCGCAGCCCTAGGGGTCAGCGCATACAGAGATGCACACGTGCATTTTTTCGCGCCCCTTCACCGGGAAATTGCGGGCTACTTTTCGCAACAATGGCTCGGCGTTCGTTAGCGCGCAGGTTTACCGGGAGGCTTCTTTCAAATGGTCCGCTCCGTTTATTCGACCGGTTGCGTAGACTCTGTAACGATGGACGAGGGTAGGTTCGATTAAAAATTGGAGGGCTATCGATATTTGATGGGTCACAGAAATCGTTGCGGCACTGATTCCTGTGGAAATCATTCTGGACGGAGTTTGCTATGCTTGCGCGGCTTGGAATCACTGCGAACCACGAAGGCCTCCGGAGCCGGAGGTTGCGAGTGGCTACGCCACTGGGGCTCAGCTGCACTTTGCCTCCCTCGTGTTTCACTTTTTTTCTCCCTTTGCTCGTTTCGTTTGTATCTCGGCTCGGCCTGGTTCGCCTCGACTCGGCGCTGCTCGGGCCCCGAACCTCTCTCCTCTCTGTCCTCCCGCGGCCCGCTCCTTCTCTACCCTTTTCTCTCCTCGGCCGTTCTCCCGCGGACGTCGTCCCTCTTCCACGGGCCCTCCCGCCCGCGCCCCTCTGTGCCCCCCCCCCCCCCCCACCACCCTGTTCCCCACGATGCCCCTCGCGGGGCCCCACGGCTATCAGCCACTCGTGTTTACATCGGGCCAGCTTGGTGGGGGTTTTGACAAAACGACGAGCAAGTTAAAGCACCCGCCTGCTTCCCTCCTAAACTCCTCTCGAACGCGCACGCTCGGAGGACAGAGAAACGGCTCTCGAGCGCGGGCAACGAAGGAGGACGGGGCGAGGTGAGGGATCCACACGAACTCCAACACAGGGACGAAAGAAGCCAGAAAAGAGGGTCCGTCGACGAGTCGACGCACACGTACAGGAGGATTTGTCAAAACAAAAGCCCGGTCTTTCGTCGAGTCACGTTCTAAGGGCAAAGAGAAAGAGCAAGAGAAGCGAGGGGGCTCGGAGGTGGTGGAGGAGGACGAGGGAACGGTGAGAGAGAGAGGTGAGGCGAGGCGAACCTGGAGAGACCACTCTGCTCCGTTCGTTCGTGGTCCGTCGGTTTCCTAGTAATAAACCCGAAAAAAGTGACCTCCTCCGGTCTGTCCTCCCACACCTCCGCCCGCGGCCGTCTTCCGTCTCCACGGATCAAAATCCAAGTAATTACGGTGTGCCTGGAAAGGGTTCTAGGGCCCGACCGGGACACAATCGAGCGAACCTGGCGACGGCAGGAAAGAAGCGTGTAGACGGGACAGAGAAGGAGAGTAGTCTCCCTCGGATCGGCGGATCCACTATCCAGGATTACTCGTTATCCTTGAGAGGAGGCTGCGCGCGACGGCCCTCGATGCGCTCGAGGAATATAAGACGAGGGGGAGTTGGGTGCCAGGGACTACTCTCTCTCTCTCTCTCCCTTCCTTTCTTCTCCCTCTGCCACCTTTTTCTCTCCTCCCAACCCCCGGGCCCTCCTTTTTGCTCGTTCCACTCTCTACCCCCCGACCTACCCCGCGTCTCGACCGATCCATATCTTTCTCCTCCGTTCCCTCCCCCCGACCTTCCCTCCTTCCTACCTCGCTGCCTCTTGACACCTGTTCCTCACGATGGATCCGAATCCTTTTGGGGATTCAGGTATATCTACGCAGGTACAGCGGTATAAAGGAGGGTTCGATGTACTCGAAACGATCGGCGTCGTGTACACAGAGCGTCGTGGTTTCGCCGCTGCTCGCGGGGAAGATGCGCGCAGCGCATCGGCCGGATAAAACAAGCACTTTGGTTAGTAGCACTGTTTAGTTACGGTGTTAGAAATCGGTATTACGTTGCCGGTGCCGCGCCAGCTCGCGCCCAGACGAGCTATTAGGCCACCGCGTAGCCTCACCTCCTCTCAGGGCGAAACCAAAGAGGATTCCCTCGTCCACCTCCCTCTTCCTCCCCTTTCGCGGATCTTTATGCGCACGTATCGCGGCCGGAATCACCCTTTACTGCGCCGTTTATCAAATTTCCTTCTCCTCCGGTTCGTTAGCCGAACGAGGGGTACACTCCCGCTATTCCGAGGAGGGAACATCGAATGACGATCGTTTACCGGCTTTCGATCAAGGACGCGGCAGTGTGTTCGCTCGTACAGGAGGAAACCGCTCGTGTGCAAGGCTTAGGGTTGACACCTGTCACGGACAGGTACCAGAGGCAGAAGATACAATAAATTCTAACGTCAGAGGAAAGCGTAATCCCGAGAGCGCGTCATCGGTGTTCCGATACTAATCCCCGGACAATTAGCTCGATCGCGGTGGGAAAAAAAGTGGAACATCTGTCGAGGTTGGCGAGGCTGGTGAAAGAAGCGGACGGGGCAGCAAACACGAACGCACACCGCACCTCTCGCGTGCACGGGCGCGTTGGCGCCGAGACGCGGTGTCGGCCCGCTACCGACAACTCATTCTTCGATTCGAGGAAGCACGCTGCAAGATTGCACGCGGATTAAACTGGTCCCGCGGTTCACGGAACCGAATTGCGCGAAGCGACAGCACTCTCGCCGATAGCCACCTATAGAGCACGTCCACGGTTCAAGGAACCCGATCAGTCCGCGCTGATTTCTGCGCCGTTTCTTTCGCGATGCAGAAGCTCCGCACACCCGATGGAACAGGTCCGCCCCGATGCACGCTGCATTTGTTCCGTTAAATCAACACGTCCCCGGGGGGGAAACAGGATTTTCTGGATTCGTATTTTTCGACCGATTTTTGATCTGCGTCATCGCGCCGGCGCTGGCTCGTTGCGCAACGTAACGCGCATTGTTTTCGTGGCAGAAGGAGGAAGCGGAATCCTTGAGTGCCTTAGGCTTCCGCGCAAAAATTTCCACGATCACCCCAGCCGTCTGTCACCCTCGAAAATGCATCTTCCTTATCCCGTGTGTACCTCTTTAGCGCATTCGAAACGTGCTATCCGCGGTGCGAGTATCGATGCATCGGGCTACCCCATGGGCATCGACCTAGCGAAGGATCAGAACTTTGGATGCGATCCGGTTTTGCACGGATGTCCTAACTGCGCCACCAGGCGACGCGACGCCTGGCCGGCGAACGATTTACCGCAGGTCGGCTTTCAGTCCCCCTTTTTCTCGGGCCCTTCTTGTCGGCCGTCGCTCCTCGTTCGCTACTGTTCATCCATAACAACCATAACAACTATAAGAACGGTGGCATCGGCCCGGCCGCTATTGTACAGGCCGCGGAAACAGGGACGAGAGGCAAGGATGGAAAGGGGGACGAACGAGAGGGAAGCCAGAGCGAATTCGTATAGCGAGACGGTGCCGGTGCCACCTTGAACACTCGGGGAACGAGTTCAAGTTCAGGGAAGCCACGGGCTGGGTCGTGCACGACACGCGATCTCCTGGCGACTCCGGCTGATAGAGACGAGCTCGGGGCCCCGTGCTGCCGTTGCGCCGTACAAGAAACAAGTGGATTCAACTTGCCAGCCTCGTAAATAATGCGGCGGAACGGCGGCAAATAAATTCGAGACTTGGATACGGTACGATAAGGGGTCGATAATAAATGTGAGGCTGCGCCCGAGACGAACCGGCTGATATAATTCACGTGCAGATCTTTGAAAAACCTGCTGATTTACGGCGGGGACTCGGGGGATGCTCTATTGACTCGCGTGTCCGAACACGGCCGAGCAATTGGACGTGCTGAAGCGCGTCACTGACGCGATAGTCGCTCAACGGGCAGGTCTTCGCCCGGGGATTCAGGAGTCAGCTGGAGACAGGTAAAGGACATTCGGCTGGAAGCTGCTGCCCGTCTGCAGCAGGACTGTTCTTCTAGGCTCCAAATTACGAAAATGGTGTTTCTAATTTCCTGGAAAGTAATAACCTCCTGCTGGCCCTAGTTGAATCTCTGCCATCGTGTGCCTGACCAAAGGCGAGCCTCTCGATATCGCGGGCGTATTAACAACGGTGGCTGTCGCGCTAACGGCTGTTAACATTGTCCGCGAGGAGCATGCCCGCGTTCGCGTCCGCGCAGGCGCCTTCGCGTCGTTTGTCGCGCTTCGCCTTCACTTAGCGTACGTACGACGCTCGCTCGACACGCTCGACACTCGGTGAACCAAAACAAACGAATGCCCACGCGAGCGAGACGAAGGAAAGACCAGGAAGGATGGAAGAGGCCGAAGAAAGGGACGGGCGGAGGAGAAGGAGAGAGACGAAAGGAGAGAGAAGACGGCGAGAAACCCGCCTCCGTACGCATTAACACCCTCCAAAGGTACAACGACGGACTTTTACGCGCACACTCTCGCGCGCTTATTTCTCCGGGCTGGAGCTGGTCGCCCGTCGGATTGTAGGTACAAGGGTGAACAAAAGGCCGCGTTAACGATCGCTATGATCGTTGTAGATCGAGATCGAGGGCGTACTGCGATGGGAAGAGGCTTCCCAAGATGGATCGAGGATGCAGGGTGCTCTAGGCGCGAGGAAATTCGCGTGGGTCCGAGTTTCAAGTGAAATTGCCAGTGGACGGTTCGAAGCTGCTCGCGGGATTCGTCGGTAATCGATTTCGAAACGATACAAGTGGATACACCCGTTATGATAGCCCAGTTACATAACCATAACTCATTCGCCTTCCCCCGCCACATCTAACAGTATCCGCGCGTTTTATATTTCAATTTTACCCAAGCTGGCGTACGCGCAGTCTCTCTTCGGCCGAGCGTACACCTGTGCTTTCCCTCTCCGCTCCGTTCTATCGGGGATAGCGCAGCGGGCAAGCAGAAGAAAACGAAGGCATGATTTTCCGAAAGACTTTCACCCTTTTCCTGCCCCCGCCGCGCTGGGCCGCTTATCGTCGCGGGGCACCGCGTGCACCCCTGCACGCCCCTCGATGCGTCGAGCTGGATCTTTACGCACACGGGGGACTCCGGAGTGGCCAAGAACAAGTTCACGCGGACACCGACGGCAACGAGGGAGAAGGAGAGCGGGGCGAGGGGCGGAGAGGCAGCGGTCGAGAGGGAGCGAGAGGCCTCGGTGGTGTAAGCGAGAGAACGGGCGAGCGAGGAGCGAGGAACAGGAAGAAAGGGTCGACGAGTGGAATAGAGAGGGATCGGGGAGAATCTCGGGAGAGAAAGAGAGATCTCTCCCCTTGCTAGGTCGAGAGAGTGCATGCAGTTTAAGACGCACACCGGGGACCGTGTTTCCAGCACGCACACACGTGCGTGAACCAGTCTAACCACCTCATCACGAACAATCTCCTCGTGTTACTCTTTTCCTCTCGTTTTAGCGGCGTCCTCGTCCGGCGAGCGGCGCGAGGCGAGGCCCTCTTTGTTCAAAGGCAATCAGCAGGCCCCGATAACGGGCCTACTCTCTGTCGTAACCCAAGACACGAATACGAATGCATCGACGGAGAGCGCACACCAGATACGCGCGAGATATATGCGCGAGGGAGAGAGAGAGAGAGAGAGAGAGAGAGAGAGAGAGGGAGAGAGAGAGAGAGAGAGAGAGAGAGGGAGAGAGGGAGAGACAAGGCACACGTCTACGCTCGTACGTGCGCGGGCCAGTGGTGTGCACGCGCGACTATAGAGGAACGGAACCCCTCGACGATCGCGCGATGCGTAAAAGACACTGCGTAATAGAAAAACTAATCTGCTCGGCGATTCTAGGCGATTAAGGGCCCTCTCTATTCCCCAGCCCACTGCCAATCGCGAAACGCAGCGACTCCGCATAATTTCTTCCTAGTCTCTGCCCCGGGGCTCTAACGAACGAATTCTGCGTAATTAACCGAGCAGATCGGAGCGTAAAATTGGTCGATACCGACGCGGATACCGACGCGGAACGCCGCCGAAGGAGGATGCGACCGAAGGAGGCGCGGTGTCCGTCTCTGCTCGACCCAGTCCTTGGATGCAGGATCGAATTAGCTGGATCGATAGCCTGTAATCCAATTAACACTACACACGCGTCCAGATCAAAGGATTAATCATACCGTGCGTGGTGTCCCGTTATAATTGCCGTAGACGCGGCTTCTACCCGCGTTAACGACATTGCAAATTAGCGGGAGTTCTGTTTCTGATCGATGACGTTCGAGCGGAGACTGCTGGTTTCTCCGGTTACGATTCTCTGGATGCGTTTTCCATGCTAATTGGCAGCAATGATCGCGCATCATTCACCAGGAATTAAAAGTCTCCGGTGTGGTGCCGAGGGTGGGACGCCGAATCGAGCTCCAAAGGATTGCCGATGCGAAGCCGGGATCCCTGGAGAAAGTTTCCAGCGAGCTCTGCCTCCAACGAAAACGTGGATAATAATAGGGTGCATCGCGGCACAAAGCAGGAACGATACGAATGTACTTCTTGTTAGTAATCGTCAGTAATTCCGTACCATTACACCGCTAGAAATTGTTCCGTTCGTGGGGCCTCGTTACGTAAACTGCAGCTACGTGGAAACGCAACGGGATAGTTAAAAATCGTTCGCCGGACAGGAGTAACACACGCGTTCGCTCATCGACCAGCAACAATTCGTTCGGCGATCTAATCGTCGCGTGGCACGCGAGCTATTAAAAAATTCCTCGTCCACTGGATCTGGCTGGCCGGTGGATGATTGGAAACGGTTTCGCGGAGGTACGGCACGCGTCGAATGAGAGAAAAGATCCAGGTCGTGGCACGCATGAGCGCGCACACAGCGCGGGATTGTTACGAAATCTGTTGGGTCTACCGGAGAGCGTAGGACTGCTCGCGCCGCGTCGCCTAGCGTCGGGGGCCTAGGAGCTGGCCGGGGACCGGTCGCGATCTGCTACATGGATCGCGTCGCGGACGATCGATGCGATCGGCGGCGGGCAAATTATTAATGGGAAAGCTACACGGGCCCAATATTGTCGCCGCCCACGGCACGGCACGTGAACGCCAGCTTGGATATCGTCGTAAACCGGCCGCAACCGGCGTCGCGCGGAGAAAGGTTGCCGGTTGTTTTCATTCTGTCGGCCTTGGCGATGTCGCGCCTTCCTTATCACGGGGACCTACGCGCGCGGCTCGGGCATGAACGCCGCAGCTCGCCTCTGGTCGTGATTAGCTCGTTACAGTTCTTGCGTTCCTCTGCCTCGTAATTATGTGCTACCGCTTGACTTATGACTGTAATTCAATCAGCTCCGTCGAGCCTCCGGTCAACTTTATTCCTGGGTAATGAACGTAATTAGAAGCAAGTAAGAATTGACTTCGATACTGAATGCTACACGAGACTCCGATTCTCCCCAGGCCTCTGCTAGGTTCTCGTGTCCCTACGACCTCGATAAATACCCCCCGAGAGAAGACAGGCGAGGAGGGTGAGTGGAGGAGGCAATAGACGGCGAAAGGCGCGACGCAGCGCGTCGTTCACCGCGACGACTTTACGCATTCGTAGTAACCTAGAAACGGGGGCCCGGTGGCGAGGCTGGCGCGTGGTGAATACGTGGAACAGATTAGCGGTGTGTAGCCGTGGTGCAGCAGCGACGACGACGGCGGCGGCGGCGGCGGCGGCGACGATGACGACGACGATCGTGGCTCTGTGTGTATACACAGTGAATTACTTTCGCCGTTCGGTGCACCGCGTCAATGCCATCAGCCAGCCCGGCTGGCTGGTTGGCTGGCTGGCTGAAACCGGCTACGCTGCAAAGCCGAACCAACGAACGAAGGAACGAACCGAGGGACTGCCCGGAGAGAAACTGGTCAACTGGAACCGGAGTTGTGCTACCGCGGAGCTGGATCGGCCGCGGACGACGTGGGTTCACCTGGACAGCTGGAGAGATACGCCGACCCACGCTGCACGCTGCTCGTAAAGTATTGCACTATAAAGTGCAGGACACGCCGCAGTCAGTCGATCCCTCCTTATCCTTCTTTTCCCCTTTCTCTGTCTCTGTCTTCCGCCTCCCTCCCGCCCTCCACCGGCCATCCTTGTCTCCGTTTTTCTTTACTCCTTTCTTGCCCGAGTCCCTCTGGCCCCCTTTGCTCTTTCCCTGCTTCTTTCTGCCTGGCTTCTCTTGGTCCCTGGGTCTCTTGGCCCCTCGTCTTGGGCCAGTGCGATCGCTTTCGAAGCGCGTAGGACGCCCAGGCTAGCCCGGGACCAAGAAAACGCGAACGGGCCTGCTCCCTATATTGACACCGTACCATCTGAGAGAAGACTTTTAGGCGGGGACGAAGATCATCCGAGGACGATCACCGACACCGGTTTATATAGCGGTCGCTGGAGCCGTCCGCTCGCATCGGCACGCGCTGCGACACGCTGATCCTATCGCGGAACGATCCAGCTCCGCGAGGATGGATCGTCTTTACGGGCACATTGGATAAGAGACTGTTCTTCTCGGGAACCTGGATCCTCAAGGGTCAAGCTTTTTCAGGGATCCTGATCGATGGCGACTTCTTGACGCGACTGTTCCATAAAAAAAGGGGGGGAGGAGGGAGGCAGCCAATGGAGGTGCTGGTTTCAGTCCATGTATCCCTCCTCCGGCGACGTCGTCATCCGTGGAAGAATCCTGAGCCACCAATTTACACGTCGGCTTCCTGGTTACGCGTTATCGACTCCCCCGGTAGCTTTCGAAGCCGCTCGGCGCATCCAAATGAAACTATAAAGCGTCTGGCCGCGGACTCGTCTCCGCTGCGCAGGGATCGACGTAGCCCCTGGTGCTCGGAGTCGAGGGGGGGACGCAGAAGAGGGACAAAGTGCCGGTATATTTAATGGTAGTTAAGAGTAAACTGGTATTGGTACAGTTCTGTCCGGAGCAACCGGTGACTCGGTGTTGGTGACGAAGTCGGTGTGCGAGTTGTCGACGAACTGGTGGTGGTGGTGGGGCCTGATGCAGGTGTTGGCCTTGGGCTCCCTAACACCAAGCCTACAATCTCTAAGGCTCGCCTATATACGTCTCCTCGTCGGTTCTGCGCGCACCACCGCCACCTCCATTCTGATTTTAAACCCATAACGCAACACGCCAATCCGAGTCTTTGTTTAGGCGTCCCTCCGCTCGGCCACGGTGCACAGATTGGCCGCGGGGAAGCGGTGAAAACTTCTCGCGGGCCTGCTCCGAAAAAAAAAACGAGCCTCCGCCGCGCTGGACTCTCGGCGCGTGCTTATGGGAACGCGATTTAATTCGTCGGTAGAGTTGCGAAACGGTATCCTCCCCGCGCCCACGCGATCAAGGATTCCGCAGCGATTAGAACGGGGAGGGCAAGGACAGTCGGCCTCGCCAGCTCGACCAGATATCGCCTGTCTGCGCCGAGGAATTAATTAATTTCAATGGGCCCCCTCGCCTCGAGACGATTTGCGACTTCATTCGCGGGAGCTGGCTCGAGCGCGACTCGATTTACGCCCCAAATACGATTACCTCCGTATTAAATATCAGTAAAACATCCGAGCTATAATTTCGTCTCGCGGCACGAGAAAGGGGCCACGATAATGAGATTTCCGAGCAGACTCCTCGACAAAGGCTTTGCCAGTGGACGGATACGAAGTTGCCTCGCGAACCCACTCGTCGTCGTCAGACTTAAACCGGCCACGGCGGATACTCCGCTCCGTAAAACTTTGATCTTCCCGCGGAGCAATAGAACGCATAACGATCCTTCATGGAACAAATATCACCGTCAGATGCAACGATCGCTGACAATTTATTCGGCTACCGGCTTACCGAGAACCCGCCCTTACAGAATTCCAAATCTTTCAATCGCAGAATCTCAAAGGGGGGCCTCCAATTCCGCGGTAACCGAAAACCCGAACGGCTCTGACCGGCTGCTATAGCGCACGCCGATCCAACGATTTCGACATAACGTGCCAGGGGGGATCGCCCTATGAACCGTCGATTGCGCAAGGATTTTCGCCGCACCCTGTGCACTCGCCTATACACAACTTCTTACTCCAACTCCAAAGAACGCGTGTAGCTTTACGAGCAGCCGTACTGCTTCGCTCTACGTGCGCTGCACTTTGGTTGTTTAACCCAGCGGCCGGGCGACCGATGAAAATGAGCGACTGACTCCGCGCATGCACATGCACCGCGTGCACGTATGCGGGGGCCCGTACGCACCCATAACACCACTCACACGCGGCGAACAAAGCCAGCGAGCAGAGCTAGCTGGAACGTACGTGTATGTACACATTAGCGAGTCCTCCGGAGGAGATAGCGTCGGCTAAGCTCTGCCCATGGATTTATCTTCGACCAGGCCACCTATTAGCGTTACTGTACATTGTTATTATTCCAGGAGTCACGGGCCGCACTTTTATGCAAATAAGGCGGAGGACGCGCCTCAGGCGCGTAAGAACCGTCGATCGAACCAAGGCCTCGGAGAAAGTGGCGACACGCGGATCGGTGGCTGCTGCTGGAACCCAGCAACGGCCATTCGCGCCTTTCCACCGTCCACTGGGAATAAATTACTCCGGTACCGTTATTGTCTCACTTGGGCCCTGCGAGAGCCATCTTTATTCCTGAAAACTGTTCACCGCTGCGAACAGGCGTACGGTTCTCTTTGCAAGCAACGGACCGTTTGCTTCTGATAGTTAATCAGCATTGATTATTAATTACAATTAGCCAGGGATTTAACTGTACACGGAGCAGCTCCGTTGACAGCGTCCATGCGATCGTCAAGTTGCCATCTGGAGGAACTCTTAAATAAAACGTTGAAGATGCGATAAATTTCACTTGCGTACAGGGAACGAGATCGTAAAGCAATAGAAATTGCGGGTTCTTTGTCGCGGCACGGCGTCGACGATGAAAAGGCACGGGCTATAAGTTACCGGTTAATAAACAGGCGCGATTTACGTCTCCCACGCGAGCACCTGGAACGACAGAACGCGACCGAAGGGTGTATTGCGTCAAAGTGGTTTCATCACTCCGCTCCATGGCTTTTCTCCATTACTGGTGACGCTGGCAACAAAGAATCGATTCCACGGATGCCTGGAGCGCAGGCCTCACGCCTGGAATCTTAAGCGATTTTTTTTATCTCTCTATTTCCGTCAGGCCTGCTTTCCTTGCAAATGTATTTTGTCCCGCGGTTGCGCGAGCGGCAGATCGCGAAGGTCAGCGTCTAAATGTAGCGCGGCTACGGTGTTACGCGTGCGGATCTTTTTAGCATTGTTTCCACGTTTTCGCCGCGGAGGAGGAAGAGAACGCGCGGCCGGGAGCCTTCGAGTTACGAACTACGCGCGACAAAGCGGCCTATAAATCGATTTTATGGAAAACCGCCGCGCGGATCCGGCGGCTCGGTTAAGCTGCGCCCGGCTGGCGTGAACGTAACTTAAGGATTACCCCCGAGGATCGTGCGACTCGTGACGTCAGCCACGGCCACGTGTCGAAGAGGGAAGAAGAGGTCGAGGAGGACCAGCATGACCAGTGGTTCCGCGAACGGATAATTTCAGGATACGGACAAAGGGAATTTATTCCCCCGCGATGGTCGCGTGCATCCTGCGATGCCCCGATAGCATCGGTGCTCCCGAGCCGCGCTCCTTTTAAATTAATCCCGCGCGGGGAACGAACCCGCCACTTTAACTGTCGTTAAACGAACGACTTCCTCGCGCCCGGGCCTTAGAATCTAGCGTGGCGAATCGACGATCAGAGGATGAGCACCTCTGCCCCAGCATTCGCCTCGATTGAATACAAACTAGCGGTAGACGAAGGTCTCTAACGGAGAGGAAAGAAAAATGAGAGGGGAAAAGAGGAAAAGCTGCGCCTAAGCAAGCAGACGCGTTATCGTGCCGGGGAACACGGAACGGGCTTAATCCCCCCGAAGGGAGCCGGGGCACCGATAACGTGCCTCGAGACGAGGCTGACGAGATACAGGGCGTCACCGTCGGAGCGGTCGCGCGCCTAATCACCGGTTATCGCGCTAACGACAGACCAGAAATGCATAATGATACGGATCGCGCGACAAAGAGTGTGCACGCGTTACGGTAGCTGGCTGGTAGTCTGCTTGGACTGCGGGAGGGTCGAGGTACGTGCAGCGACGTAGTCGACCTCCCGCGGGGTCCCCGCGAGTCGAAAAGTCCCCTGACAAACCCCTAACGGGCCAATTTCTGAAGCGATCAAACTAATCGAGGGCATCATCCCCTGGTGGTTGCGGACTCCCAAACTTTACAGAATTTGAAGCAAAGGTTTCAACGCTGTGACCCGAACTCCTCGTCTAGGATGTATATACTCAGCGACGCGTCGTGTGCACAGGCCCTAAGGTACTCGTGACGACGCGAACAACTCGGTCTCGGAGTGCGCCTCGTGACGTCAGTGGTGACCACGTGCTGAACAAGAGGGAGAGTCGGCCAGAGAGAAGCCACTCCGTGCCTCTCTCGTATCGTATGGAGCGTGGCCCGGGGATCAAGGACGGTTTTACTCGCGAGAAGCGGAGCCGCGTGTCCCTGCATCTCGTCGTGCCTGCAGCTGAGAGTGTACCGGCGCGGCGCGGCGCGGCGGCGTAGCGGCGAGGGCGGGCGCGGAGGTAGCGGGAGTATACAGAAGATGAGGAGACGAGGAGGAGGGAAAGAAAGGTTGCAACGAGAACGCGAGGGGGGAAGCCGAGTTTATAATGCTCCTCGCGTCCACTGTCCCTAGGTGGAGGGACCGAGAGGTGGAAAAGACGATGGAAAGAGCAGGGAAAGGGGGCAGGGGAGGGGTAGTGTGCCCCCGCTCCCCTCGCCCTCGCCCTCGCTCCAACCCTCACCCTCCGCCCTCCGCCTCCTCCGTCGGCGTGTCTCGCGCCTCTTTCTCCCGCTGCCTGCTGCCCGATTTCCACCTCCTGCTCGCTCTTTTCGCGCAGATAAAGAGAGGAACGAAGAAAAAGACACGACCGGGGAGGGAGGAGGTGCAGCAGCGGGAGGAGGGGGAGGTTAGGAAAACGTGTCCCAGCCTGCACGACCCGGTACACTCACCTCCAACAGTTCTGACCATAACATTACAGCAACGAGCCGGAATCGCGGAACATCGTACAGGAACACCTGGTTCTTCTCGCTCGTTAAGAAACCCGGGGAGGGGCGGGGGAGCGTAATAAAACTTACCTGTTGCTGCCCGCGTTTAGAAAAATGTCCCTCACGGTCTATCTCTCCCTGTCGTTTTCTTCTCGCGCGATGCCCGGGGCGGTTGATGAAGGTGGTCGGAGGAGCAACGTCGGCTCGGCAGATGAACGACTTTAACCTCCCGCCCAAACCGCCCGATCCTTCGATCCTCCGTTCGAGCCTGCGAGAGAAAACAAGAACGGAGCGGATAATAATGTAACAACACGGAGGAGCGGAGAGAAAAAAAGGAATTAACGCGAGAGGGCACGAAACGTTACGCTCCCGACCGTCTGGCCGCTAAATGGCGACCGCTGGCAACATCTGGTTGCGATCGTGGGTTATGCAAAGATTTCCGAGAGGGATTATGCAAAAAGTCAGGGGGCTGGGCGCGATGCAGCGACTGCGTGCAATTCGGCTCCGGGACCGCGAGGCGCCGAGCCCGAGTTCAGGAACGCGCGGGAGAGGATTTTTTTTTGTCACGAGCGGCCTGACGGGGGTGGAGGAGGCTAGGAAAACGTGGCCGAGCTTACACGACTCTCTGTACAGTCCCGGCAACGAGTTTCGCCGATAACACCGAGCCGACGCGCGATAACGAAAGGATCGTAACCGCCAGCGATCCATCCCCGGCCCGAGCCACCGCGAAATTCTCCTCCAGCCGACTTAACCCCACCGAATTTACGACCCCGTAACTGTACACTCCTAAAACAGAACTGGGTTTCCCGAGGAACTTGTTCCGCCGCCTCACAAAGGGGCTTAAATTTAGTCGATGGCTTGAAATCTGAAATCGTTTCGAGGATCGGCTGAAAATAGTGACTCTCGGGTTGGTTCCCTCCCCGTCAGCGGAGTGTCAGGGACGGCGTGGATACAGATGGTTTAATTCGCGATCGAAAGGTGCGCGGGTAACGACGGAGACGTCACGAGTGCACCGCGCAAGGAAATAATCCGTTAGTTTATTGGAAGCCGGAGTGCGAAGGCGGTGTCGCACTGTTTTTGCCCTGGCGCGTGGGCAAAAGCTGCAACGCGATCCTCGGTCGGAATGAACGATAAGTTACAGCCAGGTAGTTTACGTTACACACGGCAAAGCAGAAAAATTCGGTCTTGCTCGAGCGAGCGAAGGAGATGATTGCGCTGACCTTGGGCGCTTCGCGCCACTGCACCAGGCATAACTGAATCGCGTTACTTTCATAACGCAGCACACCGACTCGATAATAAACTAACGGCCGGGATGATGCCAACGTTCGTCACGTTGCCCCTACTGCGCGCAAGGTTAATTCTGCTTTTTATTCCATTATCCCGCGGCGCACGTATCCAGACTTTCGCCGCCTGGCCGATTTCATTGCGATCCCGTATCGAGGGCGGCTCGTTATGGTCGATTAGAAAAATTTACGATTAGCCTGCGTCGTAAATTCGCGGCGCTTTATGCCTCGCCGTTCAGCCCATCGATTGCGAAACTTCGATTGCCCCGCCGTGCTTTTAATGGGAATTTCATGGACACCGACGGAGAGAATCCGTTTCCCCGTCGCACCCGCGGGTTCCGGTTACTTGGACGGGGTAACGCGCGTTCATGCGGGCGCCGAGGGGTGTCGGGCCGTCCCCCGAGTTTTCATCGATAAAATCTCGAAGGCAATGGAACGCATCATCGGGTAAAGTGACGTTTACTTGCGCGTCATGCCAGCAAGGCCAGTAAAAGTAACAGGAGCTCGTTGCCGCTCTCGAAACGCACCGTCCAAGACAACGGGGGGAACTTTACGGACAATCGACCCCCGTCGAGGAATCTCGATTGTCCTCGAAACGGCTAGGCTGCATCGAGCTTCCGCCTTTCGCCGGCTGACGAGACGGATCGTCGCCGAAACACGCAGCTTTTGTTAGAATTGATAGCTGCGCGGTAACGAGGGTGGCTAAGTGCAGCAAGTGACTCCATACAGTAACGGACACGTGGCCCCAACTAATCATCGCCGATGACACACTTCAGATTAGGCTTCAATACAGCCTTTGTGTCCTCTCGCGGAATTGCGTTTGCGCCAACCTGTTTCCCTCGATTCAATCCCATCACTCGCTCGCTCCACTTTGTAATCGCAGTGGCAATGCTACCTAACATCCCGCGGAGGTCCTCAAATCTGTCCACTCTGGGTTGTACGAGTGAATCCTCTGGGGCACGCGATACCAAAGCTGAAAATTAATCCTGCCACGGCATTAGGGAATCTCCAACGAAACGAGCGTCGAGATCCTCCGAGGTACCTTATCGGCTGGATTCGGATGCTCGAATGTCCTCGGAACGCTCGAGCAGGGTTCATTCGGCGGGCACTCGACGACGTCGGCAACAATTGCCCGGCATTTCGCGAGCTGGAATCGCTGGGGCGAGGAGCGCAACGCTCCCGCGTCGTCGCCGCGACGCGCAAACCTCGATCGCGGCGGTTGTTCATCGCGACAGATAAGACCTTGGCCGAGGTCAGCGTGCACGGTAACGAGGGAGACGGCCGGAAGCTGAACGCCGGATGGAACGACGCTTCGACGTCGCGGAGACGGGGGAAGGAAGAGGCGGATTCGCGGGGCGACAAAACGAGGCGAGGGAATCGAGCTGAACGGAGGTGCGGCGGTGGGGTGGAGAGGGTTCTGTAATTTCGCGAAATACCGGGAGCATCGTATCGTTTCGATTCGACGAGCTCGGTTTTTCCGGGACGCGAAAAGCGGCTGGGGCTCGCTGGAGTGCGCGCGACGCGTTGCCCTAGGATCGGAGCGCGTCAGGACCTACCACCACATCGCGGCCGTTGTGTCGACCGGGGGAAAGGTGTGGGAGAAAGAGGAGCCGAGCGAGTATACAAGACCTTTGGCATTACCAAGTCAAATACAGCGAACATTGCCCGCCGCCGGAAAAATGGCGACGAACGAGTCAAGGAACCTGCCGCGGTCCTCCTTCTCCGACTACGCGCCACCGGTTCCACTCCTTTCCCCCATCGCACGCTTTCCACATTGTGCGTGCTTCAATTTACAGAAACCACGCCGCGGGTATTTGTCGCGCCGAACTCGCACCCTCGCTTGCAATTTATACGACTGCTGCAATCTCTGGCATCGACCTCCACCGCACCCCCCTCGTGGTTGGATAGTTACGGGTCCTTGGACTACAATGCTAGATTGAATCGAAGTACAGGGTGTTCCGTTGTTAGTGGGCAGATACAGAGGCATGAATCCTTCCTCCATTCACCGTCACTTCTCGTAGCATGCGAGAGAAGAAGGAGCAGAGACACGGCGAAAGAGGGACACGGAGATGGGGAGCCTTGCGTCAGAGATCACCCAAGAGCCGTTGGCATTTTGCGTCGCTATCTGCTCGAAAGTTTACCGTGGCTGTGCCCGAGCCACGCTTTCCACGGGCCAGGAGAAACCGTCTCTCCATTTCCACGAGTGGACGGTTTCCCTTGGCGGAGTCGCGGGCCTCCGATTCTCCGCGGTGCATTTTGCAAGCGGGTGACTCACCGCGCGAGATGAAATGCATCGGCGAGCGGGGAATCGATAAGCGAGAACACACGGAACGATTCCACCCTTCCGTCCTCCAGCGTCGATACCGGATTAACCAGTTTCCCCCGCGAAATCCCGACTCGCTATCGAAATAACTATGCCCGCCGCGGTGGCGGAGAGACTGAGTGTCCACGTGCCCGGCGGAGAGCGTAACCGAGTTACGCGGTTCGGAACCTCGAAGGGGGCTCGAAACCGAAAGCACGCCGAACCGGGGCCCGGCTTCCGTGACGCAACCGCGCGTCTGCTCGGTCTTCCTGACCTGCCTTCATTTTTAATCCCCCACCGAGGGCTACGACGACGCCGGACGCTGGCGGTGTGGCGGCTCGGCGGGCACGGTAGCGTGGCCAACAGCCAAGTGGTAACCGCGATCCGAGCATAGGCCTCATAACACGAGGAACAACCGGTAGGTAGGTTGTACCGGCGCTCGTAACTCCCGCAGGATAAAAATCCTGGCACACGCTCGGCCAGGTATCGGCCTGGCACATCGACGACGCCGTTGGAGGTGGACGCGCGCGGACACTGCCGTCTGCCGACTGGAGGGGAATGGAATAAAGTATAGGGGGACGGAGAGAGAAGGAGACCAGCGATTTCTTGGCTTGCGACACCCTCCACGAGCAACGGAGACCAGCGTTTTCCGCTCCTTGGCCTTAATTAACATCTGACACGAGTCCAGTCCACCACCGGGCTCCCCCGCCGGACTTGCAACGCTTTTTTCTCCCCTGCCTCGCCTCTTAATGCCGTTTAATTGCTCCTCCAGCTGTGGGATACGAGGTCGAAAACGGCGCTGACCGATCCTTGCTTAACCCTGAAACGTTGTCACTTCGCCAGGTGCGCGGGGGGACGGAGATAGCATCGTTGATGCTCGTCCTCGCCTCTCCCGCGACGATGGGTCGCGCCTCAGGAGTCGCAGCGGTCGTTGCTAACAAGCCTTTTAGGCAATTCGTTTCTCTTCGTAAGCTTGGTGGACGGTTGGCTTGGAAAGTGGATAAAAAGAGTTCGTCGCGATTGCTATCCGCGCTGAAATTTACGTCGGTGCATTACACGCTCGAGATTTGCATTGGAAATCATCGATGGCCGGTTAATTGCGCGTGGATCGATTCTGATTTACGCGAGCTAATTGCCGATGACAGCGACGGGGCAACGGCAGCTCCGGCTGGCAGCGCGCGCCAAACGCGCATAAATGCATAAGGTTAAAGTACCAATAACTGGACGCGTCCCAATACCTGGACACCAATGACATTTATATTTTTACTAAGCTTCGTAGAAAGTTTAGAACAATATTGTTGGGAATATATGTTATTTTGCAACTTGATCTCTTATATAAAAAATTAAGAAAGCCCTAGATGTAAAGTTTAATATATAAAACAGTCTTTAAATATCGTAGTAGATTTCTTAAGTAATTCTTAAGAAAAATACGGAAATACTATCCCAATAACTGACCAGTCGTTCAGTCGGTCGGCCTGTCACCATTTTGAACGCTTAGGTGAAGTCCCAATACCTGACCGCATTGTCGAACCGGTAAAGTGTTTCCTCAAATTTGTGTAGGTGTATCAAAAGTGTAAGTACCAGTATGCTGTACATAAATTAACAGTTTTTTATTTTCAAGTAATATTTTTGGCCAATTTTTAAGATATACAACTTCGATATCCTTAAGTGTCCAGTTATTGGTACTTTTACCTTAATGAATCCTTAATATCTGCATCCGGGGAGGACGGTGCGCGCGCGCGATACCGATCTCGCCGTGAGAAGCGGGAAACGCTGGAAGATGCGTCCGTGAACGGATCGGTGGAAACGAAGGAGAAGAGCAGGCTGCTCGCGGGAACAATGGCCTCGCGTCTGGCCGGCGGGTTTTACGCGCAGAAAAACCCGCGGTCGATTACTCGCCGGGATGTGTTCGGCTTGCGTGAAATTTCATTGTTCCGCGGACGCAACGGTGCAGCACCCGTAGTAACCTTGGCCCCGATATTATTTGCTAATCTCGCGAGTTACGCGAGCCGAGGAAGCGCGGGGCGCTGAGCGATCGCGCGGCCGCGATAGCTTTGTTCGGCGAATAACTTCATCGACCCGTCGAGACCAGGAAAGAGGGAAGCGCGGATTCTACAACTGGAACGAAGCCGAACCGGGGGGATAGCCAGGCGATGGACGCGTCAACAAACACCCGGACGGGACGGGACAAAAGCGACGGGGAAGGAAACCGCTTTGATGTCGGCAACCGTGGCCACCGTGGCTTTTGTATGTTTTCTCTCCTCCCTTGGACCTTCGTTTGACGTTTATTAATCGCGGTACACCCTAATTGGCGCGGGCGTTTGGCCCTTTCAGGATTACGTTTCAGGAGAATCTCTGCGCCGAGACTTTTCTCGCCTCTGAGTTACTGATTTCTGTACAAGAGGACTGCTCGCCTTACCTCTGCGAGATAATCGCGAGTTCCTGTGGAAGATCTAGCGCACAGCGATGCATCATTTGATTAGACGGAGGAGCGTCCACGGAAGACCCCTAAATTTCCTCGGTTCCCGAATAATCGCTGGCACCGTTTCCTTCCCTTGACGCAGCGCAGAAGACCGTATCGCGTTAATTGACCCAGTGTAGTTGAGCCCCAATTATCGACGTTTCCTGTCTCTCGCGGAAATTTCCGGCTTCGTCCAATTATCATCCTGCGAGTGATCGATGCCCGGAACCCATCCTCGCGCAACGCCGATGATGTCGAGCGCGGGACGCTTCCCTCGATCATCAGTGTCGCAGAGTGCACATCGACGTGGAAATTTCACCTCGAACCATGAAGTAGTCTCCGGCTATTACCTTGAAGACTGTGCAGTCTATACTGCCGGTTTATACCTGCCAGCACTAGGTGACGCGCTGGTTTAATGTTTCGTCGACCAACTGCATTCGCGTTGACCATACGCGTTGCAACGGTACACCCAAGCGGGACGACGAGAAGGAGGAGAAAGAAGAGACGATACCGAAGACTGAAGGGGAATTAGACACCCCCTTTGTTTTCAAACGGTTTTCCAGCTTTGTCAAGCGAGTTTCAGGCACCGTGGAGGGAAGGGGGCGATATAAACGACGCCTGATGCAATTACTTTTGCGCGACAGAGTGGACAGGTATATAGGCGGCTACCGTGGCATTAAAGCGCCACTGAACCAGACACGATCGCGCTTTAGTGCTCCTCCGCGTACGCTGCCAGCAACGAGTCTTAATCAGGCGGTCACGGGGAGATTTAGCTCAGGGCTAGGCGAAAGTATCGCCACGGCCGATCGCGTAGATTTTATTCTAATACCGCGCGAAGGGCTGGATTCTAGGCGGAGTTGGATTCTAAGCGATCATCGCTGAGATCAGCGAAGCACCGAGACGCGAGCAGAGAGGTGGCAGCGGTAATAAAAATGGCCCAAACGATCTCTGCCTGTCGCTGGCGTAAATTCTATTCAGGCGGAGTAATTTTTCACTTGAAAGGCGATTGTTAAATTGCCAGGCTTAATGAGACGAAATGTTGACCCTGGAACTGTCGCGATCATGCGCTTTTGGGCAAATATCGCGGAGGGTTATCGCGTAGCCTTAACATTTACAATCTTCCCTTCGCAGAAAATCAATCAGCTTCCAATATACATAAGTTGCTGATTCTATCGCCTCTCGACTTGCGCCGCAGCCCCGAGTGGCGGGGTTTCGCCAAACTCTCGCGAAAAATGCCTAACGATACCTAACGATGCCTGGAACGATCTCACGCACGTGGCTGCAGTGACATCAAAGGGTGCACCGAAAATGCGCCAGTAATAGAGTAATTTACGTGAAACGTACACACAGGTAAAACCACTCAGGCACGCTGTTCTTTGAGGCACGATTCATACTCTTGCATCACGTTGCGCAAAGTGCACTCGGCTGCGGCCACCCAAACGAGTGATAGGTATTCTCAGCCGCTTCTAATCAATTGAAAACATACCCTGGTACCAAACAGCGAGTGCTTCCTCTGCCCCCATGCTGATTAGGAATTCCAGCCCCGTGTCTCCCGTAATAGTGTTCTGTCTGGAAGACAAGCCGCGTATTGTCCCAAATCCCGAAGCTAGGCTCGTGATAACGCGGCTGTGCCCGAGGCGGGCGTGCCATTGATTTCGCCAATGTACACGTAAGCGACGGATCAGACGTCACGTCGAGCGTCTGGAAAAGGATGTCGCCGCATGCAAAGCGAATCTTCCTTCCGATTCGACAATGGCCGCCGGGGGCCCGTACGCCGGCTGCACCCGAGATATGCTCGCCCCGTTGCATTGTCTACCTGCCGTTTACAATAATGACGGCGCGGCATACAGAGAGCTTCATTTCGCGATGCCTTTGACCGACCACCGACTGCGACGGGGTCGGCTGCCCAGCGCCGCGCGTCCCGTAATAAACAACGTTTTCCGTGTTACCAGCATGTCGACTCGCGTCGGCCAGATAGAGCAGCGCGACGCTGTTAGCCCCTTTGACGCGAGCCTGCTCTACTGACTCGCGGAGTTTCCACGGGGTTAACGGACAAAGGCTCCTTCGGCTCCTGCGTAAGATTGGCATCAAAGGCAACGGCGGCTCTGTTAGAGCTTTGCCCAACTATCTGCGAGTTTTCCTGTTCGTTCAGACGCTGGTTCACTGCGGCGGCCCGTGCGCTATAGTTGCCGAAGGATCAGAGGATGACTATTTGGACAGGACACGGCGTTGCTGCGGCGAGATCGTGAACACCGTTCCGACGTTTGCTGGATCACTGTTCTGTCAACCGAACCGGTCCGAACGCCCGTTGGATCCCCTTATTCTAAGTCCAATATTTGAAGAGTGAATGCCACCTATAACTATGTCTTCGGGTGTATGAATCATGCGTTATCGGTGTTTGAATACCTGAATAGAACACTGTGATTCTCATCGTGACAGGTACACATAACGGAGCACCGTTTTACGTAGTCTTTCGGAGGGAAGGGAACAGCCAGCGTTAAAGCGAGAGAACACGGCGCGGCGGCCTGGTTGTTAGAGTAATTGACTGGCTCGTGTGCAACGGAGCGTGGAAGATTTTTCTCGTCCAAGTGACGAAACACTTTCACCGGGCAATTCGATGAATTTCACCCGGCGTAAAAAGATATCCGGACGGAATTGACCGCGTGCCGAGGTGGTAAACGCGCCACACGGCCACGTGCAATGGCTGAGGATCGTTTCCCCCAATGGATCGGTTTCAGTCCCCAGAGCTAACGCGACATCGCGATTTTATCATACGGTTGTTTACACTGCGGAGAATAAAGCTCCTTATCGTTCGGTAAAGCATTTAATGTTTTCAGAGCTGCTGATAATATACACGCTGAATGCTGAGTAAACGGGCCGAACCGGACACCAGACGTTTTAATAAGTTTAAACAAAGTTATCGGTTCCCCGAATACCGAGCTGCGCGAAACGAATGCTCCTCGGCCGGGGCGTTAATGCATTCGCTTTCACGAACTCTTGCTTATCGCACGAGCTCGAGCCCAACCATGCAAATCCACCTGAAATTCGTTCAAGAGACTGCACACATTCGACACCTCGGCGCGGCACCTCTCGACAAACCAATCACAATTTGTCAGCGATCGACGCGAAACAAGAGATAGGTGTATCGAGCAGAATCGAAAGGCGTATCGACCGCCTGCCACGTGTGCACGCCCCCGTGCCTCGTGTCTTTTCATACGAGCGGTCGCGATATTTGATATCAGCCGCTGAATCGAAAGCCGAAACTTTCTCACGGGACAGGAGACACGCGGTCCAAGGAACGGGGCTGTTATCAGACGGCGCTGCGGCGATAACGAAGCCTCGTTGCCTCGTGCGCCTCGCGTTATCCGCTTTCGTGTGCGCGAGAGGGAAAGACGGAGGAGAAAGAGCAGGGCCGGCGGTGCGGGGCGGTCGAGAGGGACAGGGAGAGGGTGCACTTACGTGGCAGCATCGATAAGTACAAGCAGCGTAAACTGATTTATGGCCGGTCGAACTTCGCTAAGTAGGTCGTCGACGTTAATGCACTCGGCTCCGGTGCATCGTGCACGTCGGCAGGAATGTCTATGCACTTCCGCGGAACTTGCCCGAGGTGGTTCGGAGTTTAAATCGCTCGGGCAGCCGGGCTGCTCGCCGAAATACGGGGTTGTTGGCCGCTGTTAACAATGATATCTCGAGATCCGGGCAAACACCATTATTTCAACGCTGTATCTCCGGGCCAGATAGAGAGACGCGCCGCCCCGCAACTCCAGTAACTCGCCTCTAACGAATTTTTGCCGGGATTCGCTCGCCGCACCGTGCACGCTATCGGGAACCGTATTTACAGCGCTCGTAGATTCCGGCGACGAACGAGCGCGCAATTTTTCCAATGAAATATGAAATTGCAGTTTGATCGTTGTCTCTGCGCCGGGGGCACCGCCGAAACTGGCCCCCGCGGGGTCACGGTGCACTCGCATCCCCGTCCGGGAATAGATGAAGTTGTAAGTCAGGGGCGGGTAAATTCAATGGCCGCGGGATATAAGATCGCGTTGGTAGTCTGGAGTCATTGGTCTAATAGAAAGAGGGAAGGAAATTTTATTGGAAACTCCTCCAACTGCCTACTCTTGGCGTGAAATTACTTCTTCGATACGATGGTTTCTTGGGTGCCGCTCGTCAGCGTCCATGAACACCTGGGACTGGCTGGGGTCCGAATTTAGGGTGGCCCGTTACGGTGGCCAGGGGCTAAATAGGTCGTGTGTATGATAATGTTGCCATTATCGTGCCTTCCGCAGGGCCGTCGAGAAACCGCCAGATTTCGTCGAACACCTGAGTCTTTGAGGATGACTTAATTAATTAAGGGCCGTCCCCGTCGGTTCGTTACGCAAGGGTTGAAAGGGTTACGTCTTAACGTCGAACAGCTGATGCCAGGTCCCTTCGACGCGGGACAAAGAGCCCGCAAATTTATTATCGAGCCCGCCAGGGCGGAAACGGTTTACAAACTGCGTGTGCACCGTACCATAGCCATTCCATTCAATGAGAAAATGTTTCCAACTTGCCACCAATTACGTGGCTTATTATCGAGCTACCGTTTAATTTCCGTCCGGGCGCCGATCGAGGAAAAAGAAGAGCGAGGGAAAAAATGATTCTCCACCGCAAGTCTCCAGGCGAGCGTGATTCCAATAGAGAGACGTAGCGCTCGACTGGGAAAAGCGTTCCTCGCGAGGAACGATCGCTGGATATTGAGACCTTATCGTCCCGACGAATAATATATTCTTCTAAAGCACGCGGTCCTTTATTGTCATTTATATCATACCTATATCGCGCAAGGAAATGGAATTCCTCGTCCGCGAAACGAAGGAAAGATCGCGCAGAATTTCCTGTTTCGAGCGTTTCCTACGAATGGATCGCCCGAACGATGAACGATTACCGCCCGATTTAATTACCGAGCGTTTCGACATTTCGCCCCGTGTACGCGTAACGTATTAATCCAGGCACGCGATATTGATATATGGTGTTATAAAAATGACTGGAAAAAGCACTATACTGAATTAGACGACGCTATCTAGATCGAGCGCACGCTCGCGGCCGACTATGATTTACGCGATTATCAGCGTCGAAAATTAGCGTGCACACTCGAAACCGCTTCGCGCCGATCCCGTCGTAATCGCTCTTAATGCGTCAGCCTGCGCGCGACAGGATTATGCATAATTAAGACGCAGCCGGGACACCTCGCGCCCTATCCAACCCCTGGGATTTAGGGTAATTAGTCACAGTCTGCGATCGATCGATCCTCCGTTGATCGCTTTAGAAATCCCCCCGTCAAACGCGCTGCACGCCTTTAATAATAAAACGGGCGCGAAGTTGTCTCTGTCGAGGTTGACTCTCCGTTGCACGATCACGCGCGTCGTGTCTCTGGCAAGAAAGCACAAAGCGGCGGGTTTCGTCGTCGATCCCCGGTAACTGGGTCAAGCGACGAGCAGGCATTAGCATTGGCCTTAAGATGGAACCTTCTCCGACCTGTTTCACCGAGGACTCGAGGAGAGCCAGCTCGTGGCTCGATATCTGGTCTCGGAGCGACTCGGATCGATTTTCCCGCGAGGCGATCGTAATCTCGCGTCGAACCACGTGTAACAGTGTAATACACTCGCGTGCCGCGATGACCCGCGCATTATTCTCCCGGGTTCTACCTGGCCTCGATATTTACGAGCCACGGATGACGTACTACGTCAGTGGTGCTACGCGTCCTCGCCTCGAGTTTTCCCACAGCGGGGAAAGAAGGGGGTGTCGTCGAGCTGCTTTGTGCCCGCGCGCGAACGTCGCGACGCCCGTCGTCGCCCGTTGCGGAGGCGCGTCCCCGTTGTACAGCAACGTTGTCCGCGACCGGCTTATCGCGTTGTAAGACACGCAACACGACAAGACGGATAATGCCTGGATCGGTGCTCTACCAGGTCGGCTCGCTCCCCTGCGGTGGAGGGCACCGTGTACCGAATTACGTGGCACGGCCACGTGAATAGAAATGTACCGTTAAGCGTTTCAGCCAGCCATGGCCAAGGACATGGCCGAACTTTCGAATTCCGCCCGCGATCCTTCGCGGTGCGACCGCAGGGCGAGCAGCGCCGACGATTCGGCGAAGAACAAGACGACGAGCACCCACGTGATTCTCGGTAGCTCTTATTCGTTCGTGTAAGTCGTAAGCTATTGTTCGGGGAACCGCGAAGGGAAGCAAAATGCAATTGCAGCGAAGAATTTAGGAAATTCAGGGGAGAGGTGAAGATGTTGTATTATCGAGCCGTGATATCGGTGAGGATCGACGGGACGAGCTGCAGGTTTTAATTAAATTCGCGGGGAGGTGGTCGGGTTTTAAGTAAATCTTGTTTATCTTGCTCGCTCAATTACCCGCAGGTCCGTTTTATACCGGCCTTTATCTATCGTCTCATACTCGGGCAATTACCGCCGATAGACGAGGGACCGTTTTACGATCTCGTCGCCGAAATCACTGGCGACGTGATAATAAAATAATCTGGGCCTTTCGAGTCATTAGACCGGCCCTTGTTACTTAGCGAACTCCACTTAGCCACGGCCAAGCACCGTGTTCCTCCTCGCTCACGATTCCAGCGATGTCTACGAACGTTTCACGAGCGAACAAACACAATGGTCCCTCCTTTTTACCAACAGACGTTATCGGGGCCACTAAATTCGACTGTGGTATCCAAATACTCTTGGCCCTCTTAAATTTGCAGCTAAATGTCGTAAAGAAAGAACGCTTCACTTTCGATCGCCCGGAAGAACTCACAGCTCACCAGAGTGTGAATCAAGGAGCGAGCGCGACAGTGACCGCAAACTCGCTTGAACGTAAGTAGCTTCCGAAGCTGGAAGCATCGATCCGCTTATCGACGGATCCCGGCGCGAAGACGTTACGGAAAATTACCGTGAAAGCCGGTCCCTAATAGCCAATCTACTCCTTAACAAGATGCAAACAATGGCGGCACCGAGAGCCGTTCCACTCCGTCGCTGACGCCAGGTTATGGTGGCGCAACGCAACAACACACTTCGCCATACACCATAGAGCAGTAATGTCGCATGCCGTATACCCCGTTAAGTGGATCCAATCAACTCGGTGGCAATGTAACAGACAGACACAGAGAGCAGAGGGATAGGCGAAGAGAATGAGAATCGCGGGCGGAGGGCTGCAGTAGACGAGCCAGGATTGCGGGAGCAGCGGCGAGGAGCGAGAAGAAAACGGCTTACAGCGAGAGAGAGAGAGAGAGAGGGGAAGAAGGATGACACAGTTATTATGTTGCACGCATCGGGAGATAGCGCGATGTTAACGCGCCCGGGGCGATAGCACCGGTCCGCTGGCTACAGTCCGATAAATCCCTTTGTGCCGCACGGCTGATTTTCAAATTGCCATTTGGGAAATTGCCGTCAATCCCGGAAATGAAGTCTCCGACCTCGAATGAAAACTCGAGATCGACGGCTCCACCGCGTCGTCGCGCGATAATTCCGCTCACGTGCAAAGGATACCACGCAAATACGATGGAATGATGATGAACAGAAGTCCATCCAGCCAGGAAGATAAATCGCTCGTAAAAGCGCGCCACTGTGGGGCGCTTGACCGCGTCAAATGGCGAATTAAGCTGGGACTTCTATAGCAGTTATAATTTGAAAACGGTGAAATATATTCGCAGTAGATAGAACGAGGGAAATTGAAGCTGCATATGCCACAGTTTTGGAAAATCTAGATTCTAGACGAAAGTGGTAATTTATTCCAGTAATCGTCCCCTCTTGTCTTGCAGAATAGTGTTTTTCACATACTTCTACTCGCGCAATCATTGAATTCGTTGTGGTTAGGATCGCTTTTGCTTCGAGACCTTTATTCCCCGAAATTTATTCTGCCTAGACAAAGGAGTGCATTTCGAGTCTCCCGCGTACACGCTGGACCTCCATGGATCTGGTAATCGTCAAGTGGCTCGATGCAACGATTGATCTTATCCGTATTAATGCTGATGCTCTTATAGTAGGTACAGCGCTCGATAAGATCGTTGGCAATTTGGGGTGTACGAGAGTTACTGGATTGATTGAATGCGTTGGCTGCAAAGGGATCGTCGACGTTTGCTATTACTTGAATATCGTGCAATTCTGATGCCTGAATTTGGAGTCCTGTCCCTAAATACTAAATGGAAGCGCACCGTCGTTGACGTGGCTCGCTCAA
This sequence comes from Andrena haemorrhoa, assembly GCA_910592295.1. Lineage (NCBI taxonomy): Eukaryota > Metazoa > Arthropoda > Insecta > Hymenoptera > Andrenidae > Andrena > Andrena haemorrhoa. Next base: position 11,223,217 of record OU342944.1, on the reverse strand, counting down.
TTGCGGTCGTTCCAGGCTATCTAAATAGAACATTAAGAAAAATGCAGGTCCGTCAAAGGGACTTCCGTTTCAGAGGTTTCACGCTGCCCTCGAGGCAACTACGAGCTCGGCCGCGAGGCAACCGCGAGCAAACTAATAGCTTTTAAGGACACGGAATTATCTTAAGCGCACTTAACCCATTTCCAAATGGACTTTCGTCCACGAGTGCGTTGCCACCGAGCACGAAACACGCGGTCCACCATTGTTTCTGCCACTCTCCACCGGTGAACGAACCGCAACCCACTAATCCTAATGGTAGCGCGCGTTTTCTCTCCGAAAGATAAAAATAGTCGCTGTGACGGGATGTCATTCAACCCCGTGCTGCACCGACGTGCCCCGAATTCGACGTTATGATTTGTGTTTCAAGAATTCCAGAATAACACCGTCTTGAATACACACGAGTACGCACGAACCTCTCTTTTCCAACTGCACCATCCTCCACTGTAACGTTTCTTGGCTTTGTATTTTTACACGTGTCCGCGATGGCAGCTCGGAAGCTGCAACCGAGACTTATGTCGAGTCGTCTCGAAGATTCAGCTAAATTTTCATCGTCTACATTCTGGAAATTATAACGATGAAACTGGAGTGTTTCGTATAAATGCTTGAGTCGTCGTTTTCAAGGAAAAGGAAAGTCCGTTGGATGTAATAATTGCCAGTCAGGCGAGAACGTCGAAGAAGGCTTTTAATCAGGATTGAATCGCCTTGAACTGCCGGCTGCTTTCTCGAGGGGTAATCAGGGTTAGAGTCGGGATTATAGGCTGATTGAATTAACCCCATGTTGGCTGCCCTCGTAAACTCTTACTAAAGTCAAGCCCCGGCTCCTCCCGTCTCGTGTATTCGCATTACGACCGAAAGTCTGTAGCCAAGTAACGGCTCGTTACGGCCCTTTCGGAAGTACACTATCGAATTTCCGGTTTCTTCCATTATTCCGCACGGTTTATGTAACGTCTCGTACGTCGGCGGTAACGCGCCCGCCACGTAATTCCCTGCTTTTACCAGAATATACCAAGCACGGCAAATGGCAGCCCAAAGTGCATGAATTTTTCCAAAATCGAATCACTTGGAGCTGATTCATTAGTCTCAAAATGAGTAACATAAAGCAACCTAACGTTCCTGAATCAGAGATAATTACTACGATCAATACTAGGGATTGCAATACCGGTAAACCGGTTTACCAGTTTCCCGGTAAATCTCAAGAAATACCCTCAAATTTTTACCGGTAATTCACCCAATCTTTACCGGTAGTCCAATAAATTACGTTTAGCAATATAGCGCATATATACGTTCATTAATTCCGTCGACATCTACTACATTATCAGCGAAAAAAACTTAAATTGCTAATACAGACGAAAACCGAAGTATCTCATGCAGAGCGAACTCTGATCCAAAAGAAAAGTAAAAAGCTGAATCAAGTCATAAAAAAAAAATGGACGTATTTTCAAGTAAAAAAAGCAAGCAGAAAATTTATACAAATAAAAAATATTTAATTACGTATGTAAGTAAAGATTCTTTTCATTATTTTCGTGGTGAAGATCCATATTAATAAGTATTGTTATTACTTATACAAATATATCTATTTTGTGTTAACCTATCATTTTATATTTTATGTTCAGAATAGTTTCATTTGCATATATTTTTTATAATGCTCGATAATAGTTAAAAAAAATTATTTGTAATGTTTACTCTTCCATTTTCAATAGCTTAAAAAAATACCGGTAAACCGGTTATGATTGAAAATTTTACCGAATTACCGGTAATTCAAAAAGTCGGTGAATTTGCAATTCCTAATCAATACATACACAATTTTGCGTTCGGGTGACAAAATTGCATTTCAATCGAATCGATCGAGCGATACCGAGAAACCTCCTTTACCGAACCCCTTCCCAACTCGTTTCTCTTCGCGAAGGGGAAAAGATTGAAAGACGAGAGTGTGAATTAACGCCGAACGGGGTGAGCAGAAGTTATTAAGCGCGCCGCTATCATGAATGTGGTACATTCACCGCGTTTTATTTCGCGTAACGAATATCCCGCGTTACACCAGCCCCGTCCATAGGTACATTACGGAGTCGCGGTGTTACGCGCGCGTATTACTTCACATATGTTTATCTACTTAATTCCTACGTACGCCGGCTGAACCTGTCGAGAGAGAAAGCTGTTTTTCCATACCCGACGATCTCGTCATACCTGCACTCCGCATTCGTTGCGTTATATGCGGCCCGCACTGACCTACGCATAAGTCTTACATATGTATGCACAACACCGGCCCCGACAGCCTCCTAAGAAACGTATCTTAACGGCGGATACCACCGTACACGGTGTTCCAATAACACGGGATCCTTACGGGTCCCCGGCTCGGTGAAGGCAATTAACGAGGCCCGCGCGCGCCATTATCTGCCGGGGCAATTATCCCCCGGGATTAGATTGCACTTTGTTATCTTCGTTTATCCGTGAATCGTGGCTGGAGCTCGATGCCGTTGCCGAGATCGCAGCGAAACTCGCCGATTACATGCACCGTCGAGCCCCGATTAATTCATGCAAATTCAATCGCGATTTACGCTCTTCCACTTATGGCTCGAAAGCAATCGAGGAAACGGTCATTCGTAACGAATGAAAATCGGGTATCACTGTACTGAAACGTGCTGTCTATTATACCACCTGAGGATAGGTTTGCGTAAAGTGTTCTTCTGGAAGCTTTGCTACAAATGCTGAGCACTTGGGAGTTATAAGGACAGAGTTCCCGGAGTTGTGAGAGCTTCTAAAATTTGACGATTATACGCGATGCTGTTGGCGACGAGAAGTGCCAGGTTTCCTCTGAATGAGCACTGGCGTGGCAAACGCGCGGCGACGAATATTAATCGAGAAAATGAGATATTGTGCGTTGGAAGAATATTGGTTTCGATTTCTAACGGTATCGGTTTTTCCATTGAATTTTTCAATTTGAAATATTAAGCGACAGCTATTAATCGGGACGCGTAGACGGATAGGATTTCGCTGCGGAGGTTATACCGTGCGATTTTTCCGACCAGGCCGCGTGATTATCACCGCTCAATAGCCTATCCGCATTAAAACGGACGCGCACGCGTTTCAACGGCTCTGTTGAACCGAGCCCGTTGATATTAATAAACGGGACTCATTTTCCCTGGCGTGTTCGTATTCGCGTATCTAATTACGCACTTATCGCCCCGGCGCGTTATAACTCGCGCCGATAATAAGCCACCGCCCGTTCTACGCACGCATCGTCGGTTCACGCTTTGCTACACGCGTCCATCCGCGCGTTGCATCGAGGTGTAGCAGCTATAAGGAAAAAATGGCGTTTAACGTCGACGTATTCGACGGGCAGGGTTTAATTAACTCCTGGAGCTTTCGATGCCACCTTTCCTGATGATGCGTCGAGTTTCAGATATCCTTGGATCTTCGATGGACCCTCCAATTAAAAATGCCCCTATATTAGGGTAAACGATACAGTTATTGACCAGGGTACAGTAGTTGACTACTTCAAATTTTTGCCGCCAAGAGAAGAAGAAGAAGAGAAGAAGAAGAAGAAAAAGAAGAAAAGAGAATAAGAAGAAGAAAAGAGAGATTGGGTGAGAGAGAAGTCTAAGAATAAAAAGAAACGAATGAGAAGCCAATGAGACCGCAGAAAAGTGCACGGCACATATCGTAAAGGGTGCACATGAAACTCACCCTGCCCCAAGACAATATGTCTTTGATTTTGATATGGTGACAGATGGATTTAACAAAAATGATTTTACAGTAAAAAATATGCCTATTTCTCTTATATTCAGTAAGTGGTCAACAACTGTACCTAGACCGGTCAACAACTATGCCACGACCGGCCAATAACTATACTTTTCATTTATTTTTCTTTATAATAGCATAACATCGAAACTACTGATTTCTTCAAAGTTTCTTTGATGTTACAATGATCTTCGAAACTTTTCTTTCCGCCCGGTATAACACAAATTTCATTTACAAAATTCAAGTTACATATTCCATAGCGTTTACCTAAACTGAAGCTCTTAGGTGGTTAACTACTGTATCGTTTACCCTGTATCCTCGATAAAAGGTTTCCCACTTGGATGCCGATAAGAGATCTCGAAGCAATTCATTCAATCCGCGTGGCATGCGCGAGGAAAAGCCGATCGACGAGAAACAGATCGGTCGATACGCGTAAACAATGGAGCAGCGCGAAAGGTTAATGAGAGGCGATTTTTAATCGTCGCGCGCGGTCAAGATAGCCGCGCGCCGCGTCGAATAAATAGAAACATTGCCTGTCGATGTCGACAATGACTGCCGCCGGCCCACGACTCATTACACGTATAAGTCCAAGGTAATCGCGTATGTCACAATGGCGTGCACGTGTGCGTTGCGCGAACCGGTCGTGTGTAGACACGCGCTCGGCCGTGCACGCCGCGCCGTGCTGAACGCACACAACGCTCGGCGGCCAGCGAGCGAGAGGCCCGCAGCCTCGAGTCATTGATCAACGTAGAAAACGCGGGAAACCTCGGAGCCAGCTTCCAGCAGGGAGAAACCGCTCTCAGCCGTAGCGAGGGCGGACGAGAGGAAAAGCAGTGGCGCGCCGCGGCGGCGACGAAGGACCGAGGCCAGCGTATAAGGCGAAACCGTGTTTTTGCTAGTCACCAGGATCGATGAATGGAAAGACCAGAGATGAGGCCGACGAGGCACGATTCCGTGGGACGTCGTCCCACTGAGACACATCGCTCCGTTTCCGCTAGACAGACCTCGCGGTCGCCACGGAATTCCGCACGACGATTCCCACGGATTTCGCCTTTCCCAACGGGACCGCGATCTCCAGGAACGCGACTCCCATGGATGCTGTACTTTCCGCGACGCGTGGGTTCCTTGGTCGAGGTCTTCCGCGTAAAAGGCCCTCGCAAATGGACGCGGGTTCTTGTAATTGGGAATCTGGTGTGTAAAGTGTTTCATCGAACGTGGTGATGTAAGATCAAGTTCAGGAGACAGTTGCATTCGCGCGCTACTTTCTCATGCCGCCCTTGATGTTTGTTTGTTTCCCTGCGAGACTGCACCGTTTACAGCACTATCTCTGGGGATCTCGGAGCTTTTCGGCTTGGAGTGAGACGTACCGAGTCGAAAACTCTCCAAACAGTCGCCGTTGTCGGCTCCTTTTCCCGAGTTTCGCCGGGTAAAAACGGCGAGACGTAAATTAGTCACGACTCGTTTCGGCGAGAGCAGATCGGAGGCATCCGTAAATGGGTCGTGGGTGGTCGACGAGGTGAAGTCTGCCCGCGGGTTTCGCCACGGGGTTCTTCGGGCATCCCGACGCCCATCAGGACCGATAATCCACGCCGAGCCCGTAGAAACCTTCCGCAACAGTTCACTTGGGGGGGAGCGGGGCGACGTCCGCCGAAGAGGGGAAGTTTGAGCAACTTTGTGCAACTCTCGCCGGCTTAAGGCTCGGCCGGGGGCCATTATGGAAGCGCTAAGGCGACCATAAAAGTCTTAGCGGCCGTGACGGACCTTTGTAGCCAAAATACTGTTTCTCGGCTGTCGCCGGTGCCGAATAGATGTGAGGTCTTCCTCGAGGTAATAATAACGGTCGAAGGGATACAGGATCGTCACGGTTCTAAAGGTCGAAAAGTCTCGCCGGCGATCCTCCAACCTCCGCCGTCGCAACTTTACACTGGCTACAAAGTAAAGGCGAGTGTGGGCACCGCGACGAATATCTTTCGCGGGTTCCACGAACCGCCGATGGATCTCGTGTTCGAACGTAAAAACGTCTGGGTGGCTTCCAGCTGAGCTCCTCCGCCTCGCGTTTTTACCGCCAGCCTCGCGCGCTGTTATCGCCGATAAACGTCAATCAGTGCTAGGGCCCCGGTGGAAAATCGGAACAGTAGAAAAGAGTGGTTTCTTTCTGGAGGAAGGTATATAAAACAGCCGAGCACTGGGGTGAAAAGGGTAGAGGAACAGAGAAGGAGATTATTCAAAGCAGAGGACAACGCGAGTCCGGACAAGAACGTGTCACTGGCTTCCTCGATCCCATATCTCCAGCCGTGCCAGCAATTTCATACGACATGATGGATGTGCCTTGACTAAACCACGGCCCGGAATCGAAGCTCCGATCCCGTCGCCCGTTTAAAAGAATTACAGCGCATTAACGCCGTGGCGGAATGCAGCGTAAAGAGCGTCACTAAAAAGCATGGCAGCGCCCCGAAGGCGGCCATTGTCATGCATATGAGCGTTCGTACACGAGTTACCGATACAATGAACCCTAACTAGCTATTATTCCCCGCACGCCGGTTGCAGGAATTTTCTTCCTCGTAGAAGTGATTTTTTTTCCATCGCGACCGCCTGCCTCACCCCGCGCGCCCTCCCGATTCAATGTTCGTCGCAGCTTCGAGAATACCCGAGTTCGCCTGGATAGACTGCCACTCGAGCGCGCGCAACGGAACAGTTCTTTACGATCAACATATTTGTTATCATCCCGGACAAGTTTAAAATATTTATTACCAATAAAACGCGAGAGACGGAGACGAGCTCCCTTCGTTTTACGAGCCCGGCCCCTCGTCTTCCATACGCGTACCATAGTTACACGGCGAACATTGTGCCTCAAAGGATACCACGCGTGTATCACGGCCACCCCATTGTCGCCTCCACGGACTCGGGGAAGCATCAAAGTGTTCAAAGAAATCATCTAGAGCGTGATACCTGTTCGACGCGGAACAGGTGTAAATATATTCGTATTCGCGCAGGTGGTGAAAGAACCGTCCAGACACGCGAGCGCGTTTCTTTCATCGAGGTTTCCACGGAGCCTCTATTCCCGCGTATGTGATAGACCGTTTTCTCACGGTACGACTTTCCGCCGTACTCCCAACGTCCGACAGGAAATCAAGAGTCTATTAAATAACCCTCCGCTGGAGCGGTTTAATGACAGGCCAGGAATCTAAACCGCGACTCACCCCGTTTACCAATAATGTCGGAAAACAATGGCAGAAAGGGAGGCAGCAACGCGCGACCGCACGTTCCCCCGCAATTGCTTTCCCACTGCGCGACACATGGCGCGTCTTCGTCTCCTTTCATCGATGCCGGACGAAGACGCGGCACGGCCTAGGACGAAGAAGCGGCGCGGTCGCGCGGCCCACAATTATTACAATTACGGGCAACTACCTGCCATTTGTTCGTTAATCGTTACGTGACGCTCCAACGACCGCGCCAACCTCGCAGCCCTTTGACGGCCGACCATTTCACCGGCGATACGAATATTTGCGGTCGCCGCGAGATCGCAGAGCACGCTCGTTCGTGATCGCCGCGACACCAACGAAACCTGATCACCGAGGCTTTCCATTCAACCAGGGAAATGGCTTGGATCGCGAACAGGGGAACGAAACTCGAAAAGAAAAACTCTGCAACCTGCGTGATTGGAGTTTTTCCATGTATCATCACAGTTCAGTGTAGCAACGTGTGCGATTCCATTCTCGAAAACTCGATCCACCCTCAGGTGTCCAAGTACTACATATTTCCTTGGATTTGGAAAGCTAAGACGTTCCTTTATCTCCAGACACAGAAGGGATGGTGAAAAGAAACGCGTGACGAAAACGTCGACGCAGGACGGCACCTTTGATCCCGACTTTCCTTGTAGAAATTAAGCATGCTCTTTTTTGGAGTGCACTTAGAAGGCCTCGGTTTCGCGACTGCAGGTAATAGAGACAGGCTAGGCAGGGTTGAAAGGACGCCCGTAAGTAGGACAAGCCGCTGCGGAGTCAGACGATCTCGGTGGCGACAAAGACGACCACCATACGTCTTGCTTAAACTGTGAAAAGCGTCCGCGTCGGTAGAAAATATTGAGACACGCGCCCCGACCTCCGGCCCTCGGGGCAGAGTGTTTCCAAAACTTCGGGCCACCCCGTGACGAATCTTCCTGCGGATCGACCGGTAAATCGGTCACGGCCTCCTCTTCACCATCTCCCAGGCTTCTTTGTCAGCCGTGAGACAAAGTTTCGGCCCGTCTTTGTCGACTGACTTATGTCGTCCATACGTCAGGCCCCATTGTAATAGACGCCTCGAGCCTTCCCGCGCGCTCCCATGATCGCTTAACTGCGAGACCAGCCCGACCGACCCTTTGAAAGCCGGCCCGCGAACGGCGTACCTCTGGCATCGTCGACGCCCGGGGAAGAGGAGAAAGGAACGAGGAGAATTAGTGGGAAACTGATGGACTCCAATAAATAGAGGAGACAATCGCCGGTGACGGTGATCGCTCGACATAATAAAATCAAGTCTTGGATGGAGGTGGGTCTGCTCGCGGCGGGGAAAGGGAATGGAATAATAATAATAATAATAATAATAATAATAATAAATCGACTTTATTCACCACAAATTACATAAATTATGCGATAAATGGGCGAGGTTCAGCATACCTGCTGTTTTGCAACCTAACCCCAAAACATTATCAGTCGGAAATAAAGTTAGCGAAACAACAGAAGAACGGAAGAACGAAAGAACGAGAGAGGATCGCGACGGGAATGAAACGTCTGCTGGCCTCCGGCTTATTTATTTAGGACAATCGGAGACATCGTTGGTGAAGTATCAAACGGTTTTCCAGGCCGAAAGCGGCCATGAAAATGCAGCGATCGCCGAGAAATAAATTGGTACATCAGTCACCCTGAGGAGCGATCGGTCCACGTAGACACCGCTCCCATTGTGCGTCGATAAAAATGCCTTAGGTCCTATTATTCAATCCCGCTGTATGCACAGGGATATCGGTGGTATCTTTCGGAAAGAGGTCATCGATCGGGGGAGGCAGGGGGCCTGCGTATCACTGGAACGATTGCCAGAGGTCCAGACATCGGGACTCCCACCTTTATTGTTACAAATGACACGGCAGTCAATTCGCCTTTGACCCCATCGCGGGTGGGATCGAGCAAACAAGAAAGGACCTGGACCTGTGCGTCCCTTCTCCGCCCTTTCGATCGCCTGGCTGGCCGGCTCCCTCTCGCCCGCTTCCACTCTTCTTTTTCTTCCGTGCCCGCCTCTCAGGCATCGAGAAACGGCGCAGCCTGCTCGAGAATCGACGTGGAACTATCGGGAAATTCCTCGATAGCTACGGTTGGCAGCCGCGTCAGCGAGATCCCGTCGGATTAACTGGCTCGTTCCTCGCAGCGCGCGTTCCTGAAAAATTGGATGGGACTGCTGGGTCGTCGACAATGTCGAGTCTCCTCGATCCTCGATCCCCCCCGCAACGAAGACGAATCCCGCGCTCCGTAGCCACGTAACCGTGCAGCGCGAAAGGAGAGATACATATAGCGGGGGAGGAACGGAGCCGAGCGAGCAGAGAGTGGCAGGAAGAGAATTTCGACCCACCGCGAGACAATTTTATCTACGTCTACCTCGGTGGCGGCGCGGCGCCGCGCGTATCGGGACGCGTTTCATTGGATTTTCTGCCTGAGGACATTCAGACAGGTCCCTATTGATTGCTGCTTCGATGTATCGCCTTTCCTGGAGTCCGCGCGAATTAGCGCTCGCAGCTTCGTGGGCGACGTATCGCGTTACTCGCGAGCGAACCGTCAATTGCATCTGTTGTCTTGGAGAGAGAGGTCCGGGGCGAGCGTTGCAACGAGGGCAGGGTAATTCGCCCGGGGCAAGCGATACCCGACGCCGCTGATCGACCGTTCGAATCTCAAATATGTTTTCAATCAACGAGCAATTGCCGCGTTTAAATTCCTTTGGCCACGACAGAGCGGATCAGGATCCAGCGATCTTCAAGCCGAGAGAGGGAAGCAGCGGGCACCCGGCAGGAATCCCTGAAACGTATATAGGATTTCGAATCTCGGCCCGATAAGAATTTTACACCTCGAATCTCGCGGGAGATCGCCCAGCGAGATGGCCGGTGACTCACGAACCGAAGGGAGGAAGATAAACGCGTCTGCCAAGGCGGAGCCAGAAGTGGCGCTTTTTCCAGCAGCTTCGGGGCGATCTAAACGACGAGGTTTACGCGGCGGGCGCGAGATCGCACTTTCGAATCGCCTGGCATAGGGAACCGATGCCGGGGAATCAGCAACAGCCGAGGGAGACGGCGGCACCATGGTCGAAAGGAGAGGAACGAACGTAGTACAGCTTCCGCTTCCCCTCGCGCGTATTCATTTTTATTAACCGACATTTCTCCCGTAATAAAATCCCGGGCAATCTTCATAGAATCTTTGTGAAACACGCGGTATCCCGGTATCGTTTGACCGTCCCCTTGCTCTCCCTTCGACCACCGTTACCCCCGCCGGCTCGCCCGCCCCCCTTGCGCGGATATAAAACCTGATGGCCGATAACAACCACTAGCGCCCCTTCCCGCCTGTCTCCGTGCCTCCAACCCCCGCCAACACCGCCACTGTATCCGACACAAAAGCTGTGAGTGGTTCCCGTTTTATTGGAACCGTACACGGATACAGATAGGGGCGATATACGCCGCCGCGCGCCCCCTCGCCGCCCGTCCGTGCTTCGAGGCGAAGAGGTTGCTACTGGTCATAGAAGGGGCGCAGAGGGGAGAAGAGGGCACGAGGCAGTTCGGGAACGACGGCAGAACGAGGGGCGTTGATGGCCTGACAATATGCGATCTCCCTCTCGACTCAGTGAATTTCTTATACCCGATACGTGTGCTCGATGGGAATGGCTGACGAAATCTCTGGGCCTCCTGTGAGCCACGCGATACAGTGCTCTTTGGTCTTTGGAATGGGTTAAGGAACAATTTTGGTAGCCAAGGAACAAGAACCAAGGCTGGTCAACAACTCTAGAACGAGTCGCCAGCTTTCCTGGCACACGGCAGAGACGAGCTCTAAACGCAATTTACCCCAAAGAAATTACAGCTTTGCTGGCTGCGATCTCGGGAAGGAAACGAGTGTTCGTCTTTTCACCCCTCCCCCGGAAGGGATGAACCGGACGGCAGATTGAATTTGGGCGCGAGTAATGTCGCGATGTACCGCGGGAACGACGCCGACGCCGCTTCCTAGGTCGCCGGAATTGGCGGAATTGGCGGAACTCCAGCGAGACGGGTTGTTTCGATTCTCCGGCGTTTCACGGTCGTAGGTGTGGGCCAGGCGATATAGAATTGCTCCGAATAACAGTTGTGCGGCTCTCCCTACGCCCGACCCCCTCTCACACTCTGACAAGCGGCGGTAAGCATCTCTGATAATACAGTAGGGATATCATGGAGAGCTCTTGATATTTATGCGCCATAAAAGTCCTGTACACGGGGAGGGCAACGCTCGAATCAAGGGTGCTGACCGGACATCGGTTCTGGGGGAGGCCAAAACGGTCAGTTCTTCGTTCCCGCTGTCCTTGTCCCTCTCGCGCTCTCTTGCGCCCTCTGGCACCCTCTGCACGCGCCTCCCTTCGCCTTCCTTTCATCTACGAGTGGCGAAGTGACCGATTTACTTACAATAGCCGCTGACAAAGAACGAGAAGGAAGCACGCTTGATCGGGGAAACCGTCGAGAAGAGGGAGATCGGAAGAGAGATTTCTTAGGGACCAATCGCCACTCGATTCTTCATACGATCTTACGAGGGCATAAAAATCCTCTTGGTTTAAAGTAAATCATGCTCTCGGCGGGCATTTAGTTCCGATTTACGATGTTCCTCCATTCATGTCCTCCGTCTGTTCAGATACATTGTTCCGACCGTTCTAGTTGTTCGCGGGCACAACGACCGAACGAACGGCGAACGTGAGAAACGAGACTGAGCGGCGCGTTTTCTATCGGCAAGCACGGTCAGAATGGAGAAGAAAACATCGGGGAATGCCGCGGCCGATTTCGTCAGAAATGTCGCGCGGCACATAAAATGTGGACGGTATTAAGGCCGAGACGAGCGTGTGTCGCAACAGCCTTCGCGAAGCGATCGGACGACTTTTTTTTCTCATTAATCCAGCGGCAACGAATTCACGGACGGTGGCGCTTAGCCTCCTTTCAGCGACGAGCCTTCCATACCGTGCTCCTCAATCGCGAGCGGGCATTACCATCGATTCCTTGATCGTCGTCAACAGCTACCCTTTCATTCCCAAATCCTTTCCAGGGGGACTCGCATTCGTGGCGCGAGCTGAATCGCGCTCAGACGATTAATACCTCGAAACCAGCGAAATTTCCGTGTCTCCCGCGATTCCAACAAAGTACCGACCATCTTCTCCTCCCCCGGAATCCCGTGGGCATTGCCGTTTACAATTCGCGTGGTACTGCGGCGCGATTTTTCCGCGAAGCCCGTGCTCGCATGCATGGGCAAACAGGAGCAGAAGAAATCTTCGACGACGAGGATCGGCTGGCTGTGTGTACAGGAGGCTGTGTGTACCTCGGCCTCGCGAATTTCGCCGGTGGATTCGGTTGTATGGTTGCATCCGGATCCCCATTTCCTGTGGGACTTCTGGAACGGCACACGGGCGGCCGCGGCCAATCTCGATAAAACGTGAGAGAGCAAGGAATCGGGCGAAAGATCCCGGCGCGAGCAAGAGGAAGTCACGAAGCAGGAAAACAGGGACCTCTCCTCCTCCCCCAGGTCTCTCTCGCGGAGTTTTAAAGTACGTTTGCTTGTGCGTCGCGCGATGCCTGAATATTTACAGATACTTCAAAGATATCGCGTACGCGTACGCCGGGCCTTCAAAGTTCCCCGGTGAGATTGAATAAGGCGAATCGATGGCAAACAAAGATCTGCCCCGCGCGATCCTCCCTCTCCCCTCGCGCCACCCCCAATTCCGCAAGATCTCTCGTCTCGCCTAGCCTCGGCCTCGGAGCCGGTGAATCCCGTCGAATCGGCGAACGCGAAACGTGTCGAAGAGCGCGGACGACGACGGGGAAGGCGAGAGGAGAGAGAGGAGAAGACAAATGGACGGGCCGCGGAGGGAAGGATATACGGGACGAAAGGTAAAGATTTAAATGGCCTCTCGCAAAAAGCATTTAGCTATTCCCCGTGGCAAACGACCATGGCGAAATGGCGGGAGAGAGAACATATTTTAAACAGATTTCCCTCTTCCGTGCGCGATATATTTATGTGCCCTGCAACCGGCTGCCAGGACCGCCGTGTATATACAGGGGCAGGCTGGTGTATTGCCGCCACCGTTCGCTGCTCTTCGAGGACTCGCCTCTTTTTTTTCGGGGGTTTCGAATTTAAAAGGTTTAAAGCGATTTCCCAGGGGTTGGCGCGCCGGATTGTCGGCCCTCGAATGCTGATCGACCGGCGACGACTTCCTCTGTTCTTCCGCCGACCGTCTTGCTCCCGCCCTTCTCCTTTCATCCCTTTCAACTTGAGAAGAACAAGCATATTCGTACCGCAATTCCTACCGATCACGCGCAAAATGGCTGCTCGCCGAGTTACTCTATTTCTCGACTCTGATATACAAGATTCCAGCTGAACGGGATAAATCAGTTTACAGATTCATCTTCCGTGGTGACTTTCCACTTCGCCCTACTCTCCCCGTCGCCGTCGAGAGTGTCGCGCATTCGGTGAAAAATGAGAAACGACTTGGCGCAGGCTTTAGACACCCCTGAGGAATCGTACGAGCGATGACAGGTATTAGTGGAATGGCGACATTCGTCGTTCGTGGTAATAACGTTTACGACGAGCGGCGTTATTGCGAGTTGTCGCGAGATACCCTGTTACGAGATTAGTAGGATCCTCTCGTAAAATCCTCGGTACGATCTGCTTGGAGGAAGCGCACTCGAGATTCCCCACGATTCCCGTGCACCTCGAACGGATCCAGCCACGTCGCTCGCGTAACGCGAGCATTTCGCCGACGTTCGCCCGTGAAGTCAAAGGAGCTCGCGAACAATGAATCTGCCCGGATCCTCGGCGAGGATCGCGAAGCACGGGTGGAAGCTCGAGCGGCGATTTAAGGACGGCGTTCCCTCGATTGCGCTCGCGAGCGCGAGATACCTCGTAAACGGATTCCGTGCCTCGGAGAAAGAAACATGGGAACGGGGTCGAACGGTGTATCGCTGACAGGGAGGTGGGTCCGGGGGAAGCTGTCCTTCAAAAACCAGATGACGGGGGGAGGGGACGTCTGCGGACGCCTTTTCTAATGGAATTAATGTGCTCCTTATAACCCGCCCGGGGCGCAACATCTACCTTTCATCCCCGGGAATATGTGATCAGGGTATTAGTGCCTCTGTATTATTAAGAGATGAGAACTGAACGTACAAGGACGAGATGGCGAAGGAAGAAAGAGAGAAGAGGAGCGTGGGAGGGTGAGCCTCGAAAGTCCTCTGGCAACGGAGACGTTTTCCTGATTTCAATGCGAGGCTGATTTAAAATTCATCAGCCTCTTTAAGGGCTTATTTTTCTGCTCGCGCTCCAGGGTATTTATTTTTTTTGTCGGACGAAGATGAGGAGGAAGACGTAATCCTGTATTCTCGGCAGCAGGGCAACCGGGGCATCTCCTTTTGTCGTGCGGCTCCGGGAGGGTAGGACTTTTTAATTTCACGTCTCTTTCGGCTCCTTGTACGAGGTGCACGCGACACTGGCATCACGAGTGCGTCCCGCTGAATGCCTTCTATTTGCTCGCGGACCAAATTGAAAGTCGGGGACGTCTTATCGCGGATAGTGACCCGCGTATCTCGCGGGGTTATAGATTTTTAACGGGAATCGGGTCGACGATCTCATCTGCGTCGTTTATCTTAATTCAAGCAGAAACAATTCCCGCCGAGGCGGAACCGGAGCGGGCGGAGGTGGGCGGGGTGAACGCACCCGGGACCTCGCGCCGGAATACGTCGGGGTAATTTTTCCACGACAAAACTGTACAGATTGCATTAAGTGATATCCCGGCGAAATTACAATACGCTACATTTGCCTCGGAATTTATAATATCGACGCGGGCGACGCTACCGCTACCCAGGGACCTATACCGTACGAAACCGTCGCGCTAATGTGCCCCCTTAACCCCAGTTTCTCAGCCTCGACCAATGACACGCCAGCCAGCAGATTAGGGACACCGCTTTTAAAAGTGTACTCGGATTGGCAGCCACCCTTGTTTCGCTCCTCCGCTTCGGATCGCGTGCCAGTCAATTACGGATATTACGATTACCATACCCGAGCATCGTCTTATTTCACCCGCACGAAGATACCTACGTTCACCCCTCGGATCGTTTGCATCGTCGCCCATAAATTCCCTTCAAACTGCCCCACGCAATTAAACGAGATTCGATTCCAACCCACGGGCACAATGCTTGCAAAATATCGCGATGTCCATTCTCAAGTAGCAAGTCCATCACTCCCAGTCCATTCATCCTCGCAAAAAATAAACCTGACGCTTCTATTCTACACAGTTCCATCCCCACAATCTACTGTTTCCATTCCGCCGTCGTTTACCTCTGGCCGCGATCCGTTCATTGCGAGTTCAATCGGTCGTGCAGCTGGAGGGAATGACGCTTCAATTACGAGCGGATCCATTTGCCAGTTTCCGCGCAGGTATTCTGACCGCGTCACTTTCTAATTGCTACGGCTGGGGTGCACGGTTCTACACGCTTTCTCATTGTTAGCATCGGCGTGTATAATTGTGACGGCGTGTAATGGACAGCACCGAAATCCGTGCGCCCCTTAGCCGGCCACGTGGAGGAGAGACGGAAACCGCGATTAGATACGGATGCGAGCGAATCGATGTTGTTTCGAAATATTAGCGTGGCGAATAGCGAACGGCGAGGCTGCGATACAACGTACGCCCTATTACCGTGATTAGCATACGCTGACAGGCGGCCTGAAACCCCTAAACAAGCGCGGGGGGGAGGTGTGCCAACGACGAGACCCATCTCTCCCGCTCGTATCGGCTGTGCAGTTCAACGGAGACACGGACCTGCGGAGATACTGCCTCCAACCCGACTCGATGCAGGAACGGGGGTGGATGCTGTGTAACATATTGCGGCAAGCTATGCTAAACATTAGGCCAGTGACGCCGACTGATGCTGTTCACTCCGGTCACTCCGCGCTAATGTATGCACGCATATTTGCGCCCCGTACGCGAGCCGATCCCGTATTGTTGTTACGGAGCCGAGTCGCGGGGATGAAACGTGCTCCAGAGCAAATCGTTGCATATAGGTCTCCCGAAATTTGCCGCCGCGTGTGTTGGATATTATTTCTCTGCTCGTGGAGTTATCAAGTTTACGCTCGGGGAACCTGGAGAATGTATAGTATCGCGAAGTCTCTTAATGATTTCTAAGCGGACCCTTGGAGCCGAGAGACCTATACTGTCCCCGCTTACACCCTTCACCCCCATCCACCCTATCCGTTTTGTTTCTCCATGAAAAGAGAATTTCCCACGAAGAATCTGAATGGATGCTGCTGTCGTCGCGTTCCCCCGGTCGGTTGGCGTTCTCCCGTCAGCTCCTCGGCGCTACTGAATTATTTCGCGTCCCGTAATTACGCGGCATCCAGTTGGACGGCGATGTACGGGCAAGTCGTTGGTCACAGTGATTGCACGCGGCAACGTGGCACGGGAAGATACTCGGGGTAACCCGATTCGACGGTGGAAAGGGGATGGTCGGTGGATGGTGTGTAACATATTGCGACAAGCTATGCCAAACATTACGCCGTGGACGTCGACTGATGCCGGGGCTAACCAGCTCTCGCGCCCGCTGGTAATAGAACCGCGCGCGCGCGTGTGTGAATGGGCCGCCGTCGCGTTCGTACGAGTGCACGCGGGGCAATCCCCGCGATAGAAGTGCGCACGGCCGCGGGAATAATTATCGCACGCGCCCGGCCGTGTCATCTCGTTTCGCGTGTTGACGAGGCATTGTTAAAGCGGGCCGCGAGCAGCCAGATCCTTACGACGGCTGGATGACAGCTGGCTAATAACTGGCATTAATCGAGATCCCACATACCTAACCTGCCGAGCAAGACTGTGCGCAAGGCTGTGTGCAAGGCTGTGGCAGCTCGTGTGTCTCGTCTGTCTGCCGCCTTCGCGAAATATGTATGGAAAGCTCGTTCGACGAGGAAGATGAGATCGAAGAGGCCCTACTACTTTTCAAGCTTTCTCGCCCCGTGATGGACAGAAGAAGAATAATAGTTGAAGGGGGAAGCGAGGGCAGAAACTAGAATCGCCTGTGATAATCGCGGCCGCGAGCGAATTTGCATCGGCACGATCGACTGGGCAGGAGAACGGATTTGCATTCGAGACGGAGCCAGCCCCGTTGGATTCGGTGGAAAATGGCTGTACCGCCGCCGCCTAAGTGCAAGGATAGCGGCAAACGACGTTATGGGGTTGACGGACTCATTACGCGGCGGTTTGCATATAGAGCACGCCGGGAACCGTGGCGGATCTCTATACACAACTCGAATACGTAGTGCCGAAACGAACGGATGTACAGAGAGCAGCGGACACTGACTGACTACTACACGAGTAATATGGATTTGAGGGGAGGCCGGCACAATAGTGCCACTAATGCACAATCACCCCCGTGCCCACCCTCGCCGCCACCTACTACCAAACCTCCGGCCCCCTCCGGGCAAACTACCTATACAGACCATTCAATATTGGCTGCAGCTCTAGCCGCTAGCTTATCTACGGTTAATGGCGCGATATTGGCCCACCCCTCCCGAAGAACTTTGTTAAAACCGGCTCTCGTCACCGCCTCGCGGCGGAACCTCTCTATTTGCAGCGAAACCACTTCCGACTTCCTCGATCCAACGCTCTACCCACTGACTCCCACTTTCATCCTTCTTCGCTGCTGCTTTTCAATGAGCAAAGCTTATCGAATATTATACGCAGTAATTACGTAGGAGTTACGGCTTTTTAAGATCCGAGGATCACAGAAGATCCCCGAATCTTATCCAATTTCCATACTCCTTTCAACCACGCGACTTCGTTCCTTACCAAACTTTCATCCCCCGAAAAAGTAGCCAGCAACATTCAACGATTCCTCGGGCAATCAAATCCCGCGCGGGCCGAATATCCCGAAACCACGGCAGATCCTTTGCCAACCCCCCTCGCTGGAAAAGCCGCATCGGTGTCTGGGATCGAGGAGGATCAAAAGGGCGCGCGGTCACGAGACAGCGGAGATTCTCCGTGAACAGAAGGTGGAAACGCGGCCTGGGTCGTTTGGACGTGGCGCGGGATCACGGGGTTATAACAACGTACGAGCGTGGGCAAGGGTGGAGCAATGGTGGAGCAATGGTGAAGCAAGGGTGGCGTGCGTGGATTCGTGTGCCGGTCATATTGTGCGGCAGCACTTCGGCCCGATATCCGCGGCGAACACTGCGCCGGCCGCAGAGCCTCGGACCCGGTATCAGCATGGCCCATTGCTCGCGAATCCGGCCAATTTCCTGCATCCTGATCTGATCGTCACTTTACGACGCGTGTACCAGCCAGCGACCGTCCAGCCGGCATTCTAACCGACGCGTCCATCCACCGAGACCCCGGCCCGCTTGTACTAAACCGCGTATACATGTACATGACCGGCTCATATCCATCGACCGTGCCCTATGTACCGGCTGATAACGTACGTACGTATCGTGTTCCACGGACTCAGCATAATCTGACTGATTGGCGGACAACCCAAACACCCGCGATCCCATTGCTCGCAGGGCAAGCTCGCCCGGATTGTAGCAAACTTCTGACCGCTTTCTAACGCTCCAGCTCCATCCCCGGAGTTACCTGCTCTCGAAGGGAGCAGAGAGCTGCTGCGGTTTCTTCTTCGCTTCGACACTGGCGCGCTGCTTCGGTACTGAATTATATCCGTCAGAGATGAAACATTCTTCAGCCGTACTCTTTCCTCGGAGCTGGCGAACGATCGTGGCTTCGCGCGCAGGTCGATCTCGAGTAGCGCACCGTCGATGGTCTCTTGAAATCCAATGACTCGTGAAATATTGCGTTTCCTAATGCGGTTAAATTGGTCAGCGGTGAGCCCCGCTGTAGCCTCAAGGCACTGGGACGTGTATCGATGGTACTTGAGCGGAGATACACGCTCCTATCGAAAACCATTGGATCGCGATTGCAGAGGAATTCCCTCGAACAGAGAAATCTTATAAAGCCAGCCGACGAGTGTATCGAGGAAAGTTTATACGATGCAGGCGGGGAGGCTCTATTCCGTTCGCGACGAGATAGAATTATAAGGGTATCCGGGGTCCAGGCACGGGTGATCGTACACAAATTCCATTTCATATGATTCGCTATGGCATTCCGCACGAAATTCGCCTCTGTATCGGGATTCCTCGTTTTCTTTCAGTCAATTTGCCGACGGACGAATATTCACGGATATTTCTCCCCCCGTCTGCTGCGCCGGGGGATAAAATTTCGAACAGATGACAGGCTCGAGAAAGTCAAAGGGGGATTAAAGGGAGTAATTGGCGACATTGGCATACATTGCGGTCCGTCAGATGAAAAATTAGTACCCGAATGAATTTCGTTTGACATCTCCACGTGCCCCGACTATTCATACGAGGTTTCGACGGGGCTAATAGAGACGGAAAATTAAGGGACTGTTCCAGTCTAGAGCCCATAAAAAAAGGTGAGCTTTAGGAATTAATTAAAGGAAAACTACTACATATAATTTAATGGGACTTTTTGCATTTTATTCGGGATGTTTTAAACTATAGAAATCAATTTTTGGTTTTGAGTCGTTAAAGTCGAGGCGTCAAAAAATTCATCCAAATCGGTGGAACCTGTAGCACCTAAGCCATTCAGGAGTTTTACGAATTTTAAAAAATTCTTTTAAACACGTATTCCTAAAGGTTGAACATTCGAAAAGTGAAATAAAAAAATCGATTTTTAGACCGGAACTTCCCCTTAAATCGCGATAATCGAGGTACCCTCCAGCAGAGCCAACGAAACCGTGGGCAGCTGGTTTTTGACGGACGTCTGAGCGCGGTCGCCAGGAATCCTCGGCGTTGGTGAGTTTCCCACGAAAACATGGACAGACGGAGGAGGAACCTTGGGCCTCGTCACGGCGACGTTGCGAGCGTTTATGAAATACGTGTTTCGCCTGGCTATTTGCAGTTCGTGGCGGGCGCAGGCAGGACGGGCCGGGTATTGTATGGGAAACGGATAGAGTGGAGGCATTTGCTATTCCCGTAACGCACAGGCTATGTTCCATTGTCACATTGTGCCGGCTAATACGCTAAAAGCCTATCTGTGTTGAGATCTGCGCGCGGAATATTGCCGCGCCCGGGATTCAAGTCGGCGTAACGAGGTTACGTCGAAAGAGACAATCGCGAGTTAATGACTACGTAATTGAACGGCAGTCGATGGGGTAGAGCACGGGGACCGAGCCGAAGGAGATTGATCTCATCCTCCCCGGGCGAAGACGGATTTTCGCCGCGCTACGGATTAACACGTGGCCTCTGCTGAGGCAACCTGAGACAATACCGTGGAATAATTTAGCAGAGCAGCGCGTACGGAGGAATACATTCGCGCGAGCCCGTTTCCCCCCGGCAGAGGAATAGCTTCGGATATGCAGATATTTTCGAAGAAATATCAATGATTCCGATCCGCAGAAAAAAGCCGAGGATCAAGCAAATGAAGCTGCGTGTGCAAATCCCATTATGTCTCTACACGTTTACCGGAGTTGCGCAAGCAGAAGAGAAAACAGAAGGAACGGCTGGGATCATGCGTGTCTTAAAGTGCCAGCAAACGCGACACTTCTCCGAGAAATATCGTCGTCCTTACGATTCCTTTTTGCTCAGCCGGTAATTGCCGGGAGATTAAAATAATTGAATCCACGTCGGAGTCGCTCGAACGAGCGTTTCTTGCGTGCGACGCTGAGAAACTCCGGCCGAGCGTTGCAGCTACTTTTTCGCCGGCCGCGGTATCGTGCGTCCAGGCGAGCCCTCGCGTCGCGTCTGGCGGGAAACGAGCCGAAGGCTTCCCTTAATTTCGCGGGAGCTCGCGTGCGCGGTCGGACCGCAACCTGCCCCAAATTCCATCGTTTCACGAGAACCGCCGCGAACGAGACAGTAGGTTTACCGGAATCCATAATCGCGGCAGAAATTCGCGTTACACACGGATGGCGCGTCACGTAAAGCCGTTTTCCGCAGGATAAAAGATAAAGCCGGGAAGGGAGAAGGAGGGCCACGGTAAAGGGAGGGAGATCCTTTGGAGTGGTACTTCACGGGCGGACGAGCGGTTGACGAGAGCGTGCAAATTTTTTTAACGACGCCCAAAGCCTCGGAAAAGCGCGAGCCGCCAGCAAGCGACGCGATTATGAAAATTTTCTTTGACAAATACTGTCTTGCTTCCCCTTATCCGCCTAGCTCCGCGCAGTTTTTCACCGCCGAGGGTATAATTATGTCGTTTCTGGGCGAAGAGGCTCCGCGGCCAGCCGACATCAAACGGAATTCTCCCGTGGCTGGAGGAAGACCTCGATCCTGCAAACTCCTTAACGGTCGATGAGTTTATGCAAATACCGTGGAGGAACACTCGGTCGCGGATACAAGTGATATTTTTCAGAATTCTCCGCGGCTCTCCCCCATTAGCGGGGCGATTAAACGACGATCCCCGCCAGCCGCAAGTGCTCCCGCTACCATGCTCTGCTTTTATTTCATAGCGCGAGCGTTACTTAAGCTCGCCCCCGCGGAACGATATTGCTCGTCAGGGAAGATTGTCGTTCTTATCCCTCCGCCGCGGGGAGCAGCCGTCCAGACATCTTCTTCGCCGCTAATGCGAGTGCTCGGGGTTAGGTACGGTAGTGTCCACACATCGATGACCACGTCCTTACGCGGACAAACGGGACTGGCCAGAAAAAGAATCGTATAACGGCTGATCGGGGGGCTTTTTAGGGCGGCCATGGGGCATCTCGGGGATATCAGCTCGGGTTTATCATGAACAATACGAGATAAAGCAGGCCGAACTGCTCGCAATAAATTCGTACCGAGCGCCGAGATATTTCATAAGGGAGGAATCCATCAATAACGGTGGATCCGATGGGGTGCGCGCGCGCGCGCGGGGGTGTATATGGCCACGAGGAGCACGGTAGCCGAAGAAGCAGGCGGATGCGATGGTGCTGGTGACACGGGTGACACAGGAAGAGGCCGCAGTTCGCAGCAATAAATAATGCGATAAAACACGAGTCAGCCGGCGGGGGTGGGAGAATTTTGTCGACGAGATGTTCGCGTAACCTCCCGCACGCCACCGACCCCTTTTCTCTTTGAAGTTCCGCCTTACCTATGGAGGTATTTCCGGCTTTCGTCGCTTCCTACGTCAACCAGGAAAAGCCACTTTGTCGAAGGCGACCCGCCTCCTGCCCAGACAAACTCGATTATGCTCGTGAGTACGCCATAAATGAATTTCATCGGTAAGACAATGTTCCCCGGTTTATGTAATTTACAGTGAACCCCCTCGTCGGCCGACATGATTTCGGCCCGATGTAGCCAGGCAATATCCAGGATGCCCGGGTGTTCCTTTTATTACTAGCTAGATACACTCTGCTCGAAGAAATTTCATCCCTGCACTGGGAGCAACGTGGCGAACACCGGGTCTAGATTTTATGAAACACTCTGTAGGTATGTGTAATCACGCGATGAATAAGTACACTTGCTAGAAATGCCTTTGAGTCAGATTCTCTGCCTTCAACCCCCGCAGGTACTCTTTAAGGGAGAACAGCACTGTGACGGCTGGAAAAGTAAGTCGTTTTTAAGACTAACAGGAAACTACACTCATATAGTTTATAAAAAACAATGAAATTTAATTTCGGACCTGCTGTTCCATAGTTACACATTCGACTAGCTCGCGTGGTGGGTCTAGAAGATTAATTAATATATTGAAATTTATGGATGTTTTCTATTAATTTTTTTCGCACAGTCTCTTAAGACAGTGTACTAAAGGTAGATAATAAAAATTTTCTATGAAAACTGTAAATTATTCCTGAAATTTTTTTTTTCAAAATGGCTAACTTTTCCGGTCGTCACGACCGGTGTTCCCTCCTTAAGATGTCCCCACACGACATGTTTGGGAAAGTGTCATCGAAGAGCCAAGAGATATTAGAAGCCAACGCGATAGAAGTCGATAGAAAACGTTTCGAAAGAGAGCCTTCGTCCGATATACCCAATCCTCGGTTGAAATTCACGATCGTAGCGAGCCGTCTTAGCCCTCGCAATGGAGGAATCGCACTCGATCGAGTCGGTGCCGCGTTGAAGTGGCTACGAGCCTGTTTCCCGTACACCGTGGAAAGGTTTCCCTTGTTTCTCCGAGAAAGTCGATGAATTATCGTCCACCTATAATGTTCGCTTGGCTTTCAACCCCGGTTTCCGGCGACGGCTCCTCCTCCTGGCTGGTTCTGGTGCAAGGGGTGCCGTCGCCGGCAGTTTCTGGTGGCGCAGTTGCCTGGAGAAAGCATATTCATAAAACCGCCGAAGCAAAACCGCTTTATATCTCGAGGCGGCCCTGTTCTCGGCCCCCTTGGCCACGGGGATACGACGAGTCGAGTGGAGGGCGGGTGGTGGCTCGAATTTATTAGCACTAAGCCGCGAGAAACGGCCGGTGCCAATCACGAATTACGTCCAATAACCGGAATTGTAACCGTCCAGCTAGCTAACCGGCAATCCTGGCGGCAGGATCGTTACTCCTCTAGCCGAACCTGCCGTTCGACGGTTATCTTACTCCGTATAAACGTTAATAACGGCGCGTGGCCGCGGCGAGCAAACGTATAATACATTTGGCTCTGACAATACGGAGAATTATTACGCTCGGCCCCCGGAGGGGGTGGTGGCGGTGGTTTACTTGGATATGCAATGCCATTTGCTCGTGACACGCGTTACGACTCGCTGTTACGTTTATGCCTGGACATAAAAATGCCTGCCCGAACGTCGGATCGCCGGACGTATGTTCCAACGATCGAGTCCGTGGCTTCCTCCGACTTCCCTCGTCGTTACACCCTCGCGCATTCCTCGGGGGAGCGGTTCTCCCCGGCGCCCGAGGAAAAATCGCGACCGGAGAACCTGCACGCGAATACCGTCGAATCGACGCGAGCTATCGCGCGATTAATGCATTAAACGCGTTCAATATGTCGGGCGTAATTGCATCCGAGCGCGCGATAGTCACGATACCAGAGAGAGTACCCATTTCCCCCGTGTGGATATTTAATATCCGCAGTTTCGTGTAATTAAATCGTTGCTAGAACGACACGAAAACAGGCGTTATCGTTCACCGTTACACTACGACTCTGGCCGTTCGTTCTATAAATACCTGCGAGATAGCAATATTCGCGTGGCAGCCGCGGCGAATTGGATCGCGAAGGTGGATTATTATTGCAGGCGAGACCAATAACCGAAGAGCGGGCAAATAATTCAGCGACAAAGGCAAACATGATTAATTAAACCGTATCGGAGCAGGTTTTCGCGAATCCGCGGGGAACGTCGCGTCGTTTCGATTGCTGCCGTTCGCGGGGACGACTCGACTTTTACGATTTTCAGCTTCCGCCGATTTAACGGCACCTTTAACGACCGCCGCTGGGCCCTAGCCGCGACGGCGGATAGAAATCGTCCCTGCAACGGGCCCTTGCGTATTATCCAGTTACATCTAATCATCATAACCTCCTGTCCGACCAGCCAGCCAGCCAACCAGCAGCCGGGGATTGTAAAAGTTTAATATCTGCCGGTTTACGATTCCACGATACACGCTCATACGCACGCGTGCTCGGGGTGGATCGTTTCTCCACGCGAAACACAATCCCTTGGACGAATCAGCGTGCACCGCAGAAGAGGCTACGGTACCACGAGGCATTAGCCGCCTGTGCATGAACACGCGCGAGCGAAACAGTGGGTGCACGCGCGCACGCCTGCACACGGCCGATAAACGCGAACCTCCGCGGAATCGCGAGGCATGGCACGTAGCTGTGGCGAGTCTGTGTGCGCGCGCGCGGGAGCGATCGAGAAGCAGCGAATGCTGGAGAGAGAAAGAAGAGAGGTAGAGAAGTAGTTGGGGTAGCAAAAGGGCAGAGGGGGAGATAAACACAGACAGTTCGGTTAGTTTGGATTTAGTTTCGAGTTTACGTTGCCCAGGCTTCCTGAGTTAACCGAGCACGTAAACGCGACCGTTCCGGCCACCGGCTGGTTATATTCTATTACGCGATAAATACTGTAGTCCGAGCTAGCTATATGCGCGCGAGACCCCCGTGTGTCGTCCCCTGACCGTCTCCCCGCCGATAGCGCCGCGTAGTATGGATACGACGAATTTAATTACGATGCCTACGGGCCTACCGAAGCTGCATTTTCGGTTGCTCGCACGCGCGCGCGCACCGGTGCCACCCATTTCGAAATTTCACGTTCCGCGAGGTTGGGATTAATTTAACCTCCGATTAAAACCTTTCAATCGCGACGCGATAGGTACAAATAGCCCGCGCATCGAATAATCCTGGAATGCTAATGAAAGAAGGAGTCGACAGGAAGGAGAAAAAAAACTGCTGGCAAACCGTCGCAGATTCGTCGCTTGTTTCTCCTGCGCGGTGCAAACAGCAGCGAGTGGAAGCATGATTACAGCTTTGTCATGGCGAGCATTTTTTGCCGATGTGACGTTATTCGAAAGGTCCTTGAGCCTCCGAGACCACTTGGCCCCCCCCACTCGAACGAGGAAGACGAACGACCAAGGGGCCCCTGCAAGGACTCGCCGCGCCTCTATCTGCTTTCATCAAAGCGGGATCCATTTCTTTTCTCTTGCTCGTCCGCTTTTCTTCAGCTCTCGTCGGGGCTGTCTCGCGCCTGTATCGGATGTGTCGGGTTTCCAGGCAACTGCCTCGCCCCCCAGCCCTCGCGCGTAATAAAGAGGACAAACAGAAAGAGACGTGACCCCGTGAAGGCAAGCCCGAGGAGAAAAGGTGTAAGATTACGCCCTTATCGGCGCTGGCCTCTCTCCGTTCTGCCACCCCCTCGCCGCCCCTGCTCGGCCATTCGGTTATTTGTCCCGTGTCGTGCTTTCGATTGCTCCCCTTCCGAACCCCGTTTGACCCAATTTCCCCCCAATTTGCCCGTAAATAAATGAGCAGGCAAACATTAAATGAATCAAGACATTTATTTGGCCACGAAAAAGTATTCGGTGTCATTAGAGGCGCAGGGGTCGCAGGCCGTTCCTCGTCCGGCTTCCCCCTTTTATCCTT
The DNA here is from genome assembly GCA_910592295.1 of Andrena haemorrhoa. NCBI lineage: Eukaryota > Metazoa > Arthropoda > Insecta > Hymenoptera > Andrenidae > Andrena > Andrena haemorrhoa. The sequence goes on along the minus strand of OU342944.1, from coordinate 11,197,167 downwards.
TTTTTTTTTATTTCGTCACGGCATACGACCGTTTCCGCGTACGAAAATCGAGCTTCCAGATACATTTTATCTAAATTGTCCTAATCTACGGTCGGCGGGTAATCGAGTGGCAGGGGCAGACGTGCGCTCCGCGAGCTGCCATTTGTTTCCACGAACTCTCGCCATTCACGTGTCGACGAGAGAAGGGGAGAAGCAAATGGGTAACCCTGGACGATACATTTCGATGAGCGTGACAGGGAATGATAGCAGCCGGGACTAGAATAACCCGGTCTATTCTCCTAAATACAGTTGTCGTTAAACTAAGCACCTACTTTCGCGACGCTAGACAACCTGTCCGTGGAATCGCCGCACCCACAGAGTCGCCCCGATGCACTTCCACTGAATTCAATAAAATTCGCCCGCACGTTCGTCCGAGAAATCACGGAGCTCGGCTACTTTGGCCGCGCGACCCGGCCCGGCCGTTCCCCATCGCGCTCGAAGCCAGCGGGAAAGAATTATGCTCCTCCGGCAGTCGCGGGCACCGTCGAATATTCCCGCGGCAAAGTGATACGAGCCGCTTTGCATTCGAATGCCCGCGTCGCCCGGTGCCATTACGGGCGGGAAGAAGAACGAGAACGGCCGCGGCGAGGGGCCAGGAGCGAGAGGGGCGAGAGAAAAATCGGAGCGGACGATTTGCGCCCACGGCACAGGATCGTCATTAGGCCGCGCCGTGCATTTGCATGGAGAGGAAACGACGCTCCGAGTTTCCGTGGACTCGGTTTAACATATTCCGCGCGTAAAGCCGTGGCTCGTAAAACGAGCGGCCTGTGCGCCGATACCGGAAAATCATTGATTACGGGACGGGCGGGGCGCGGAATCGGGCGGGATGATCGCGACGCGGGAGGAAGGAGGGGCGATCATTTCGAGGCGCGCACGTTTTCGCCACGCGGGTCCCGAGTTATTGTTGGAAATAGTTCCAGATAGTTTACCGTCCCTGTATCCCCGGCAGACAGCACTCGATTGAACGTCCGTCGCTTTGATCTTCCAACGTTTCCACCGTTCGGAGGGCTCCCCTTTCCCGTTGGGGATCTCCTTCTTCCGACTGTTTGCTAAACAAAATACATTGGAAACTCGGTAAATATCCGCGTTACCAATTTCGGGGCTCCTTTCTCCCTGTCTGAAAGGAACGTCCGCGGAGTGTCCAATGTCGATGCTGATACAAGTCTGAGTAGGTATTTGTTGGCGGAATTAAAGGGCTTGTACCTTTGTTTAGCAACGAGAAGCTCTAGATGGAGGACTCGAGAGGTATCCTTCGAAATTTTACCAGTTTGGTGTGATGCAGTTAAAACATCAGGTGGTCGGGGATGGAGGAAATTTCATGAGAGTCAGAATGACGCACTCGACGGCCACTGACGCATTTCCTCGTTAGGAAACGCAAGGACGGAAGGAACGCGATGAGTTGCAGGTCGCGAGGTATTGACCTACTGAGACGACCCTTCCCCCCCGTGGCAGCTCGCTGCGTATCATCCCTTCGTTCATTATTTACACCCTCGGAGCGAGGCGAGGCTCGTATGTGAAGCAGCGACCCTCGGCGAAGGAACCGAGAACCGGGGGTGTGCCGCACTTAATTCTTCTTGTCTTTTCAACCCCGTTCCCGGGCAAGTGGGCCACTGGGCTGCTGAAGGTACTCGAGCGCGGCCTGCTCCGCGGAATAGCGGGCCCTGACGATTCTGATGAATAATAAAAGGTAGCTGCGAGCCGGTGAATCGGTGAATACGCGCAAAAGGAAACTCTAATGAGAGCCACGATCTCCTCTACCCACCCACTTTTTCGCGCTCAATTGCCTTTGAAGTGCGATCGAGGATTGCCGAGTAACTGACTCCATCTGCCATCGATACCGCGACAGATCCTCCAGGATACTGGAATTGCACGCGCTTGAGCAGTCTCCGTGGCAGCCCCCTTTTTATCAGTCCTTTCGATCCAACCTGCTCGCAGACTCGCGCACAGTTTTCACCGCGAAAGTTTTGGAAGCGACACGAGGAGCGCGGCACGGGGTGGAAGGCAAGCCACCCGCGGCGAAGTGACTCCGCGTGCCCCTTAGTTGGACTAATTTAAATATCAGTTCGGCAGGGGCGGCTTGTAAATCTATCAGCCGTGCAGAAATTTATGGGCGAGGCGCGTATGGATGTTTTATTTAGTAGCTCCTCGCGTCGCACTCGGTTTGGGTTAGGCACCGTGTATATAAGGTGCTTCATGAATAAAATATCACTGCTAATGCCCGGAGGCCGGGCGACGCGTTTTTCTCCCCGAAAGATGCGTCGGCCGCGGGCGAGCACGACCGGCAAAAAGAAGCAGAAAGAAACGACCGATTGCGACATCGTTCAGCATCGGGAAAACGATCGTAAATAACTGGCCGGCAGAGAATGCTACTCGAGTTTTCTATTCGCCGGCCACTCGTCCGTCTCCAGACGACGGTCACCCGACGGGATTCCTGGCGGGGGCAGATTCGCAAACGCATTACAGGGGTTAAGACCCGAACATTGGTTACGCTTCAATCGAATTAATTCGCGCTTAGTCGGCCGAGGTCGGCCATAATCTGCTTAGCGGAGGATCAAATGAGCGAGGAGAATTAATTCCGCGGCTTAATCTCAGTTAACGCGTCCACTTTTAACCAACCCGCCCCACGCCTCCCAATTTCACCCGGCGCTAGCCAGTTCTCCACCTGCCTCAGACGTTTTCAAGTCTTTCCAAGTGCTCGGAACACAAGTTTCGTCTGCAGGTCCAGGACGAGCGCTCTCCAGGCACGGTACGAATCTGCATTTTATTATTTCTGCCGTGCCGGTGGTTAAGTGCCCTATCCCCTCGCCGATCGAGGGGAGGACTTTTCGGCCTACCGTCGAACGCAGGAAGTCGAGCGAGCGGCGAGCGGATACGGGCGCCATTTGCATTCGCGGCTGTAAAGAAGGCGAAAAGCGATCGGCTCTCTCTCCACTCGGCCTCCGATAATAAAGACAGCCCGAAGGATAAAGCGACCCTTTTCCCGGCGAAAACTCCTCGAGGGGACCGCGAGCTTATGCTTCGAATAAACCTTGAGGGAAAAAGGTACTCGCCGCAACGCACCAGTCGACTTTTATTCCACGGCATCGGGAATTTCCCGCCGTTCCCGCGGCGGCCTCTATCTTTACGTTCCTGGGGCTCCTCTCGCGGCGAGCTAATTTCCTCCGCGCGTTCGATTTTCATGGGCGACCCTTAACTCGCCGCGATCCAATGGCCGGCTTCGATGAGCCTTCAGCTCGCGTTTACGGTCCCGCGAGTATAATATTTATCTGGCGTTATCACTCGCGAGGCCGTTGCGGGGCCGAGGACACGGCTCCGCGGCTGAGTTTTCACCGCTGTCCTTTACAACTGCGTGGCCTGCTGTGGGCTTTCTCGGCAGCCAGCTTTTCGGATCGTTAACCGGCCCACCGATTTACATTGCCGTTTATACCGTTAATTACATGATTTACCGTCGCCTCGTAAAAGAGTCCGCTACGAGCTAGGACACCCTACCCTCGTTAAAATCCAAATCGAACGTGCGCCGAGACCGGGCACACGATTTACGTAATAGCTAACTGCGATACGCGCTTAATGACCTATTGACACCGGGCAGAGAGGCTCCAGCTGACTCCAGCTGACTCCGGTTCACTCCAACGAGTGGTAGCTAATGAATATTGACGCGCGTAACGAAGATGCTCGTGGCCGCAGCTTAGGATCGTGCTGTCCGACGTGGTAAGCTTTCTTCGCAGAGGCTGCTTCGCTCGAAGCCTGCAATTTTCACTCGATCCCGCGAGTGTCTGCATTTTATATCGGAGCAGTGCCGTTCCCTCGCCTCGCGATTCCTTCCCGTCGTGAGCAGCCCGGGCTCGAGCAGCTGGCCTGTGAGTGACAGGCGGGCCTAACCGCAGGATATAAATATGGCGAAAATATGCCGAAGAAATGCAAACAATTCGAGGCAGGGACGTTCTGCGGCTGGAAGGGGACTCGGCAATTCTTCCCGGGGCAGCGGGCACCGCGAAAGTGCCGTTCAAACCCCCACGGTTATTATTTTCTGTTTTATTGGCCCCAGCGCGTATAAATACGCGCGCCCGCGCACGCGTTCGCCCCACCGTCACCATAAAAACCGCCGGCGGATTTTATGCCACCGACGAAAAAGGGATTGCTCGTAATTTGCAAATTCGAGGGAAAAGCGACGGCGAACGAGCCGCTCGAAAAATTGCCCGCGACGTTTATACAGCTTTTCCGTGTCGAGCCCGCGCCGTGTAATTAGGTCAGACGGGTCGTCAACGCGGCCCTACATTAACGGCGACCGTAAATCCGTCCCAATGGCGTGTCCCGACGATCGTCCTAATTAATCGTTTCGGGGCCCAACGAGCAACACCCTTACGACGGCCCATCGAGCTCCTTCGTTTGCCAGTTTATCGCTGGAATCTGCATGTAAATTGATTCACGGCGTGCATCTGGGAAGCTGGCGACGAGAGCGAGCCCGCTCTTTCGACTGCCGCTCGAGGAAACGGAAGAAGCTCGATTCGAAACGCGAAGCTACCCTCTGTCAGATTGCACCGGCAATTGAGCCGGAACGGATTGACTAGCCAGGAGAGATACTTGCTTCCCATGTCTAATATTTGAAGACTGCCCAGTGCCAGCGATGAAAAACCCACGACGAATGAAAATGACGTGCGGAAAGGAGGAATCGTGTGGAGGAATAGCCGGTTAACGGCTCGCAGACCATATAAGAAGGTCCATGCGCACCTTCGCCGGGCTGAGTCAGCGTAAGAATAAAACGGATTTACCATCGGGCCGTTACTAGCAGCATTAAATAAAGAAATATAGCCCCGCGCTTTCGTCCACCCTGGCCAGCATCTCGGTCTAAGCATTCGCGCGTTAGCACTAAACTATATTACAACCGCAGGAAGAGCGCGGGGCCCACCGACACCGGCTCTCGCGCCATGCCGCGCCGTTTCGTACACACCGCCAGCATGACGGATGCCTTTACGAGGCCGTGATTTATTTTATTATTGGCGGTCGAGGGCGTTATAATCCTCGACTGGGAAATGAAGCGATTTACGGAGAGCGTGAACCGGTGCGCGCTCCCTTTCCCTCCTTCGCCCCTTTCCTTTTTTCCCTCCTTTCCCGCCTCACGCTCATTTCCCACCGCGCCCCCGTGCTCGTTGCTACGAACCGCGCGAGCAAAAATTCGATCGAATCGCCTGCCACCGGCTTTATAGATGGCGCCTATCCTCCTTTCGTTCTTTATCGTCGCGAATCGAAATTACTGCTATCGTAAAACCGACGTGTATACGCGACTCGAGGCGAGAGCATTCTTTCGGGAAATGTACGAACGCCCGCCTCGTAACTGACAGCTTTTTCCCGCCGTTCCGCGCTAAATCGAAATAACCATCGCCATCCGGCCGTTCACGGACTCGGCGTAGATACACTTCTTCGACTCTTTTCGCACCTGCTTGCGCGATTCATTTTTACGGTGCGTTTCGCGCGACGCGGGATCGTTCCGTGTCCCTTTACGGTACAATTTGCCGTCACGTTCGAGGCACGAGGCCAGGGACTCGGCAAGGAAAAGAGGGGGCTGGTGTGTTTTATTCAAAAGCTGGGATAGACGGGGTGAAGTTTACTCGTTACGCCTTCCGGTGAAACGTTAGCGGTCCGGTCAACGCGTTAATTTCAGCCGGTGAATGGTAGATGAGTCTTGTCGGGTCCACGGCCGCCGCAACAAGTTCTCGTGATAATCGATGCGGCAGTTGAACGGGCGCGGAAAGTTCGAGGCGGATTCTCGTTATGGAAATTGGAGGAGCCTCGGCCGAGGAACAGCAGCCAGCGTGTAACGGAGAGGGATGTAAGAAAGAACGCGGGGGTGGAATGTAGAGCGAGAGCAATCACGGCAGTTTCGCGGAACACCGGCCCACGGGGCTGGATGCTGCGACAGAGAGGGCGGAAGGGAGCGAAGAGGAGGGGAAATGGCTGGCAGTTCGCGCGGGTTGCTTGTTGCGACGCCGAGATTGGCGAAACGTTGGGGTGGCGTAAGTACGCGAGCGTCCTGCCCGCGAGATCCTTTCGGGGATCCTTCGGTTCCTCGTTTTAATTTTCTTCGCGGCTTGATTTCACCCTGGCCGCCCCTCGATGCCCCAGCCACCCTCCGGCCAACCCAAAGCATGAACCCCCGAGAGCGGAGGCGCGATGGCTCCTCGCTGCGCCACCGCAGCCACCCCACTGTCGTCATCGCCCGTCGCCGTCGTCCGCGTCGTCTCTCAAGGAGTGTAAAGTCTCGGCACCCTCGGCTTAAAAAATTGATCCGATATCTCGCCGTGTTGGCCCCGCAATCCCGTGGGGACTAAAAGGGACAATGCCGTGAGACGAAATACGAGGAGGGAGGAGGGGCTGCTCTGTTCCCGAGGAGAAAACCCGGGACGAGGAGGGTGGGGCCGGTAAGACGACGAGCAGGGATGGTCCTACAGTGATTATATCCGACAACCACCCCGAAAAACTTCAGGACACCTCGGTCTTTTCCCTTTCACCTCTTCCTCTCCCAGCGTTGGCACACTGTGTCGACGCCGACGTCGTCCTTCCATCAGGATCCGAATAAAAATGTTTTAAGCCGTCCCTCTTTCTTGGCCGTAGCACTTATATTTAGCACAAGAGATGATGTCCTTTATGCCACCTCTCGCCCGACGCCCGTACGACTCACGGTACCACTACGCACCGGGACATTGAAACGAAAACGTCTGAAGAGTCTTCATCTTCGGGCTCACAATGCCCGGGCTGCTTTCCCCGGAATTATTGTTCCCGGTTCCACGGCACTTGGAATCACCGACCACGAATCGTGTGGGGATTGTCAAGCCTGAAATTCTTCCACGAGCGTCGGCCCGCCTACGGTTATCCGGAGGGCGCGAACGTTCGTTTGCTCGCCTCGTCGCGGACGGAGAATCACCCTCGCGTCTCGGCCATCGACTCGATCGAAACTAATATAACTTTATCGGCAGAAGATCCTAAATACCGTCTACGGCACGGCCATGTTATGAATACAAACATTACGCCCGCAATATTCAGCCGAGTTACGATCCAACTACTTCGACTCCCGAGGCTCTTCCCGAGAACTTAGCCACCCCTCCCGGACATTATGCAATATCCTTCCTGCTCCAGAGTCTTCGGCTATCGACAACATCCTCCGCGCGTTGCTGTGCCGGCGACATCGCCATCGTCTCGGCTAGATCCACCTTAAGTGCTCTCCGGGCAAGCCCGGAACGGGGTCGTCGAATTCTCGACTCTGTGCGCGGCCCCGCCGGGGAAGCCCTCGATATCGTCCGAATTTCCGTTCGACGAGGACACTCCGATCGTATGAAAACGGTGTGCAACATTGTTCGGGAACGAGGCCGTCCTCCTCGCCGCCGCTCACGCTTTAATACCCGAGACAAAGAGAAAGTAAACGGCGAACAGAGACGGGCAGACTCGCATTAAAGGAACTCGACACGGTGTGTGTCGTGCAACGGGGGTCTTGGGTCGGTAACCCTGGTCTCCTCGGTTGATCCTAACCTAACCCAAGGAAGTAATATCGCCGTCGTCTTGCCAGTCGTCTAGATTGCCCGACTCGTAAGTTACGTCGCGTAAAACTGCTTGTAAAGGCAGGACTTTGCTGAAACAAAACTTCGTATTCCGCGAGCGGACGGGGCCGCCCGCTGTCTGTGTGCCGCACACGCGCGGCGAGAGCCGTGTGCATAAACGCGAATTCGCGAGCTCGCACACGGATGCACGGTTAGATAAGCGCGATTGTGTGTCAGCTCGAACGGGTTCCGAACTTGGGACGCAAACACAGACGTAAAGCCCTGCAGTACGCTATCTGCCGTATGACGATCCGAAGAGAGCTCGCGGCGCAGACAGACGCAACCCTGAGCCGGCCAGCGGTGAGCAAATAAACGGTAGAAGGAGGAGGATTCGCGTGCGAGAGTTAGTTAAATATATGAACGGTCATTCGCGCGAAAAAGCAACGTTTGTTGCGTGCAACTCGCGCGGCGGAGTTTGTGTGTCGGGCTGCTCGATCCGAATAAATATACGGATAGAGATCTAACTGTATGCAGCGCGCGGGACAACGAGCACCTCTGCCAACGGTGCCAATGGAGGAAGCACTCGCGGAACTCGGCGCTTTTTTCGCCGGGCGGTCGTTCCCCGCGATATCCGGGGGACTGGGGAATTAAAATAGAGCGGGCGGAAAGAAAGTTGCGAAAGAGCACTGCTAGGGTTCGTGTACTTCGAACTTTATTGCGTCGCGAGGGAGAGGAAGAGGAGGAAGAGACAGACGGCGTCGTGGCGATGATACACTCCGGGTCACCGCGATGAACGACGCGGGAGAGATTTTTGACCTAAATTTCGACCGACGTTGACCACGCCGCGGGCGTCGCCTTTGCCACGGCGGGACTAAAAATATTGGACGCTCGCAGCGTGGCTCGATCGAATAAAGAAGATACGACGAGGGGACGAGGAAAGTCTGAAGTCATTGGAGGAGAATAACTCGTGACACGTCCGACGATTAATTCGTTAAATGGAAAAAGAAAGCCGAGAAATCAGAGGGGACGATAGATCCGAGCCGACTGGCGCCACTTGAGCAAACAAACTCACCTCGGCTCTTACTTAGCACCTCCTTTCCGTACGATTGCAAAACCTGACGAACGCTCGCTTTTATATTCCGACCGGTGAACACACGAACGCGGATTCGCTGGATTTCCCTTTCAACATCGACTTTCCTCCCTGTGCTCCTCCTTTCCTAGCTCCTCACAATGCCTCGCTATAGATCACCGCGGCCCACTGCATTCGTCACCGTACGAACGCTCGTTGCCAACAACAATGAGACGGTAACTTAGCCGAAGTAGCGGCACAGTGCCGCGGATCGTTACGATGAGACATCGGAGCTGTTACCGTGGGGACGTATCGAGGGAAACGCGATTACACGGCCCGATTCTTCTGCCCGGGCTCGGGTATGTAACAGCTTAAGCTCGTTTTGGAAAACGCGATCGGGCCAGCCGGCCGACGCGATCTAATTAAGCGAGTATCCTAAAAACGCTGTGCCGACCCCGTCGCAGCCCTCGCAACAATGCCTTATTATATCAGCCGAATGAAATGGCGCGGACATAAAAAGAAAAGCATAATTACTGTACAGGGGTTGCCATGGAACGACCCCTGCGTTACAGTACACCAGAAGTGTCCCACGGGAGGCCGGTGCAGGGCGAAGAGAATGGAAGATACGGAACGGGAGTTGATACAGGGCCGTTCCCAATCAGAGGAATCGTTTAATTTAATAACCCGTCGAAAATATGTTCGTCGTACGGAGAAACGGATTAAAAGGACGAGACGTCGTGCTTGGGCAGGAGTGAAGGAGCGACCGATGAGAGGGGAAGAGAGAGAGAGAGAGAGAGAGAGAGAGAGCAAAGGGGAAAACGAAAGCCGATAATACGAGGCCGTCTTAAGCTTTTAACGATGGCCAATTATTGCCGATAAGACGGCCACTCGACGCGAGGCGAGCTGCTAACGAGGCACCATTGAAACGTTGCTACTAACATTGGGAATTTCGCGGCGAGGCTGGGAAATGTGGTGCACGATAGCTCTGCACCGATGGAAACGATGGAAACCGCCTTCTTATTCGATCGTCCGACGTTCCCACTGATTGTCAGAAACGAAAGTCGCGGTTTCAAAGCGGCTGAGAGCCTCGCTGGGGATCTCAATTTAGCTGCACGCCGACCAATTCACTTAAAAATTAATTACCATCCAGCGAGTGTCCCAATTAAGAGGGGGGGTGGGACAATGAGACGAGCGAGTCGGCGCGAAATCGATCGCGCGGGCGACGGGAGGCAACAGGCGAGAGCGAATAAATAAAAATCGTCTCGCGGAGGCGGGCTGGCACGGTTAATGAGCAGATTTAGAATTTTCTCGCGGTCTGGCGATAAGGGGCGCCTCGCCGCCTTTTAAAATTCCAAATAATCCTTGTAATTATCAAATCCCAGCGGCACTCTATAGAGAGTATCCTTGAAAGGATCCTGACTCCTCATTACCGGCAGCGCGGCCATCAAAAGGACCTGCTTCTTGCTTCCTCGCTCCTTTCGCCCACTTGCAATCCCTCCTTTTTCCACGGAACGTGGAAAAAGGAGGTCGTAAAAGGGTCGCGGCGGTGATAAACGGGAAAAAGCAGATCGTGGCAAGTTCCATCAAGGTGGCGACCTAAATCGTCACCAACGGGATCGTTCGACGTTCGTGCGACTGCCGCGTCGAATTTTGGAGAAATGTAAGGAAAGACTGATAGGGGATGCCGATCGTTGCGGTGAGCAGGCAAGCTTCCGCTGGCCTCTTCGACGGGAAAAAGTAGAAGGAGACGTTCGATGCGGTCCGCCAGTAGAATAGGGCAGCCAGCAGGCTTAATTACCGAAGTTTACGAGCGGCCGCGACGCCGAGCGAATTACCATGCTAATTTTTCTCGGCTTCCTTCCCGATCTCCGTCAGCCTTTACGGGTTCTGATGACTTTATACAACCCTCGAAAGTTCTCGTCTCATATTTCATCGCAGTAACGAGATCTCCCCGAGAATCTCTGGGTGCTTTTAAAGCGGGACCTCGGATTTCAAGCTAAGCTAAAAGCTCGCACACTTTTTCTCAACGGTATCGCTCTAACAAGCGGTATCTAGATCCTTCGAGATGTGGTAAAGAAACTTGCAAGGGAGTCAGCATTCTGAGGCACATCCTATAATAAAGACACTCTATCACTGAACCCATCATCTACTCCCTACCCTCCTCGCTCTTTCGATTTTCACTACTCTCGAATCTGTATCCCACTCCCCGGCAATGCTCGGTTGTTAACTGTAATAGAAACAGGGCAGTCGAGTATCCGCACGCTGTAATGGACATTACCTCTCGATGCCCCTAACCGGTCAGTTAATTGCGCAGCCTGTATAGTAATCGAACGCAGCGATTATTAATCGAATCAATATTTTCCCATCGGGCTGAAAGTGCTGTAAGTGTATCGCTGCCGCGTGTTCCTCCATTGAAACGGTGCATTAATGTTTACGATTGACCGGCCGATAACGCGGCGCTGGCCTCTCTCTGCTAAATATTAGCCGAGCAGGCCGTATCACCGCTCGGGTTAGTAGCTGGCAATGTAAATACACAACGAGTCACCGAAACACAGAGCCCCGTCCGCCGCGGTGAAACGCGACGCGAGTGGCGGGTTCATCCGACTCGCTTTTCAGAACCACCCAACCGCCCCCCCCGGTGTCGACCGCCGTCATCTATTGTTTCTGCCGTACACCCGCATATCCAGCGCGATATATCTTTTCGACCCCCTTATTGCTGGGGGTAGTTTGTCATGTTAATTTCGCGAAGCTCGCGAGGGTGGCCGAGCTCGGGCTTTTAACGCACTGCCACCACCGTGCTCCTCTCTCGTCGTCGCCTCTCTCGCCTCTACTCGCCCCGGATCCCGCGTGTCTCGCCCGCCAGGCCAGAGAGAGAGATGCAAATCTGCCCGACGCCGATGAAAGGGTTAACTCAACTGCCGGCCATTAATATGCTAATAGTTTTCGAGTCTCGCGATTCCGGCTTATGAGAGTGATTATCGCCGCGTAATGACCCAGAAACGCTTTTTCCGGAAGGGTGGAGCCTCTCCTCGCCCCCCTCGATCCTGGCTACGGAATCGTGCGCAAACGCTTCTATTCTGCGGTTTTTCAACGCGACGTTTTACGAGCTTCCGAGTCAGCCATCTCGCGTGGAAAATGCACGGGGTGGCGACGATCGCGTGCGTTTCCAGACGCTGACTGCGTGCTTCTTTAGTCTGCCATGATTAAGACGCGATACGATGGATGTCTAGCCATTCCGTTTTTTCCGCTGCCCTTCAATTTCTGTTTTACACGCTGTGTGCATTGCGGAAAGTGTGAGACACCCTGTCATTATGCCCCTCGGCCCCTTCGTTTATATTGCCGTGCGTTGATGGTCACACGTTTGCAGTCGTGCAAGCACAGACCGACAATTACCCCGTTATAGGCGCTGCAAGCCCCTGTTGTCTTTCATTTACCGAGGGATCGTACACGTCCGAGGCCTCGACTATCGATGCTGCTGATCGATTACAATGTAGCCGAGTAGATTATCTAAATTTCTGTCTCAACTTGCCCCTCGCGCTCGGCCATTGTTAGATCGTTAACGACGAGCAAACGAGCTTCCGTCATGCTTGGTTAGAAAATGAAATATGCCCGCGTCCTTGGTGGACGCGCGTGCAGAACGCCGTTACCGCGCGATACACCGATGCGGGCAGTGATAAAAATCCAGTGGGCCAGGAGTATGCGATTATAGGGCGACACGTGCGTGATGCAGCGGCCCGGCCGATGCATGCGTCCCTAAACTTCGTACGAGCGCGGAACATCCACTCGTTAAGCCGCGCGTTTCGCACGCGAGAGTTCGTTAGTGGCTGTAAAATTTCTCGTTACCCGGCCATCGGGGTAAAAGTATTAATTCCGCGAGTTTAACATCCGATGCCACCGGAAACTGTCCAACTTTTTTTATCGCGGGCTCGCGAATACGCTTCACCAGCGATCTCGTAAAGGGGCAGCCATCCTCGCTTAACTTCGCGAATCGTGATTTCCTTCCGTGATGGCCATTCGAAAAATTTCTGTTACCCCGTGGCGAAACTGGCGATCGATACCGGCGATCTCGTTAGAATGGTCCGTAAAATGAAATCCGTCGAATGAACCGTCGATCTCGCGAGCCTGCAACGACGCTTGACCGATATCCCGATGGAAAAAGCTCGTTTACTCGTTCGCGACAATAAATCCGAGCACGCTAACGAAATACAATTCCATCGCGGCGGAGATTTTAATCGACGCGCGATCTCGTTACAGGATCCTGCGAAACGGTTAGCCGGCCGGCGGAATTCAGCGCCACCAGAGCCGCGCTTGATCGATCACGTACGAAAGGGTCCTTTGGCCGCGCCAGAAACCACCCACGTCGCGCTGCGGATGATCCGCGCGAAGGAATGCGTGCTCCCGCTGCAGCGCTGCAACCCCTCGGCAGTGGCAATCTTGAAAACTCGTAAAACCGAATCAAATTCTCGCTTTAATCCGGCGGATGATTAAACCCTGCCTTTACTGCCTCGGCAACGATGTGACGGCGCTACGCGGAATCGCATCTGCGCCCTGCGCACGATCCGTTTCGCACGCTTCGTTACATCGAGAGCGACACGATTTTCCCTGTAACCGTTCCACGGTGAAAAGCGCCTGGGAGGAAAGATTAAGCGCGTGCTTGTCGCGCGATGAAACTTAACACCCTGTTCCTCGGCACTATGCGCTCCGCGAGCACGTTCCACGGGCACGTTACGCGAGTGTGTATAACGATCGCCATCATCGTCTCGGAGGAGCGCGAAACGTCGCGCTGAGGCGCGCGATTCCGCGGGGCATGAATTCCGAAATAGATTCCCCGAATGCGAGGAACGGCGACGAGAGAAACGCGACGCTGGCTGCGCATAAGTTGCCTATCTTCGACCGGCACTCGCCCCCGGGCTTTATGCGACGGTCATAAACACGAATTAATTTCAATCGTTCTACGCGCTCGGACCTACGCGGTTACGTGTGTAATTCGCCAGGCCCCTGTGTAGTAGAGCGCGCACGGAGGAGAAACCGAGGGGAGGCCAAACATAAAACAATAATGGCGAAACATAAACGACAGAGCACTTAACACTTGGCACTTAAACAACTGGCAAATTGCTCCCTTGTCAGTCTGGCCTTAACCGAGAATTTAGGTGGTGGAACTTGACGAACGACCCCCGCCACGAAATCGAAATCGTTATCGAGGAGACGGTTCGCTAGGGTGTCCCTTACAATTACTTTTTTGTAAATTTAAGAATTCGGTCCGAGACGCCGCCTGATTTATTTCCGTTTGGTGTGAGAAATATGTGTGCAAAATTTCGACTCGATGAAACAACTCTAAACCCTGCCTCAAGAGGCTCAAATACGAATTTTTCAATTGTCTAGTCTTTCGGCTATGGCGGTAAAATATTTATAAATATTAAATGTGTAAATTCTTTTCTAAAGGTGGAAAAAAATAAAAAGAAATTAAAAAGTTTATAGTGGTTATATCGTAACTTTAAGCTTCTTTAGGCCGGGTTCAGAATAATCCGATAGTGCCGAAATTTTGCATACTTACTTAGCACACCAAAAGAAATAAGTAAAATTAGCGGGCGTCCCAACATTTTATCGCACCTTCAATTCTAAGGGATATCCTATCGACCTCGGCCACCTTTCGAGACCAGAGAATAAGAAACACACGCTGCTAACCGTCTGACAACAACGGATACGCAATAGGAACTGAACAATCGTGCGTGGAGGACTGCAACTGCACTGGTCCCATAAGAATTCATAGGCGAAACAGGGGATTAGGAATATAGGATTTGACCTCCCTTGCTGGGGGACGACATTGACACGCGGAGAGCGCAAATCCTCTAATCTCCGGCTCGCAAAAACACTCGCGGTCCGTTCCATTCACGAAATGGAAAGGGATCCGCGCTGGGTCCATTTTAAATTCACGTATGCACCGTGGCCAGCGAATAGGAAAATTCGTAGAATCCGGGCGAGATCAGGGGTCCCGTATTACCGGGGAAAAAGCTATCGGGCGAAATCTGCCCGATAAATTTCTCCTTTCATAAGAAGTAATGAAAGTCAAATAGTGGTTTGGCACCCCGGGTGGCGCGGAGCGCTCTCGGGGACCGTCGAGGGGCAAGGGTTCCGGCGAGGGAGGCGAGGAGGGCGAGGGGCATATGGTGTCCTAGCTGTTAAACGCGGTATCGTCCACGGGTGCCCTCGCGTAACCGCCCTTATTATCGCCAGACAAGCCGAATCGACGCTTGGGGTGGAGCCGCTTTTTAATTTTACAGTATCCCCATAAAATATTCGCCATAACAATAAAAGTAGACGGAGCTAAGCCGTGATTTGCGAGCGCGGCGATATTGCCCCTCGTGCGCCGCCGAATCTTTTCCCTCCCCATTGGCGCTCGCGTTGCCGAGCGTCTCGGTGACGGAGTGTGGTCGCGACAGAGCGGGCAATCGGTAACGAGCATCAGCGCGAGAGGAAATCGATCGGTCACTCGAGGGTCTCGAGCTTGTATCGCGATGAAGCCGAACTTGACAGAGAACAAAGGACGAACATCCGCGCGGATTACAGAAAGCGCGAAACGACCGCGCGCGAACTGATCAAACAAACCGGGGGCCCGCCGATCGAATTGTTTGCACAATCGCGTGTCGCCGACTGTCTGACTTTTTCCAGCGGCGCGCGTATGAAAATTTCAGGCCGTAAACCCGCGATCGGCGCGCGGCCCCGCAACCTTTCATCGAATCGAAATCTATTTCTGCGCCCAGTTATTCCGCGCCTCGCGGACCCGTTACGGGGAATAATCATGGGAATGGAGGGCAATCCGCTTTTATTAGATTATTCCTTTTGAAGCGTGTTTGCCCCGTGGCGAGAAAGACCGGCGATTTTTTGTTTCGTTCGACCAGCATGGAAATCAAACAACTGTTAGTTCGGTCCGTTACGGGAACAACACTTCCAATAATACGGTAACCGTAGCCGGCGCACCGCGTCGCCCCTTTCTCCCTTCCTTCTAATGGATTTTCAATGGAGGTCCCGGCGCGAATTTTACGCACGTTTTACAGTCCGAAATGACGGGCATAGGAATTGGATTCGTTGCCCGCGAAAGGAGAGAATCGCGTCGACACGACGCTATTACCCGAAGATGTCTCGACGGAGACCGAGTCGGGAAAGGGGTAACGGGAAGATCGTAAAATCTACGGTTGCGTAGAGATACTGAAGGATCCGAATGCGCCGGCATTATCGACAATAGGCTGATGTAGGAAGACCGTTGGTAAGAGGCAGGACGAATCCGCGGAACGTATAGCAACCGGTGATTACGCGCGATGGACGCAGAACGAACGGCAGAACCGTTCAGCGGGCGAGGCGAGCGACGCGGGCAAACCGTTTTCCAGGCGCGCATTACGCGGAGCCTCGAACGGGGAAATAAAACAAGCCGTGGCTGCGATAGTACTACGCTACTACAGGTACATATACGCGTATACGCCCGCTTATATACCGCCACGATAAATGTACAAGATAACGGTACGGAGGTATATCATTATCTCGTACGCCGCCCGACGCGAAAACCTCCTAGCTGCCTCGGCCTCTCCCGACGAATGCCACATTTGTACGTAACCCCCGTGAGCCGAGGTGGCCGGTGAATTTTTAATTTTTATCGTCCCGAAACGCGCAAAATCCGTCCGGCCGAAGATCCGAAGGCACGATAGAAGTTAATCCTCGGCGCTCGCGACATGCGAGCACTTCCTCTCCCTGATTTATTAATGCGCGACCCTTGGACGTAATCGTGAAACGCACGAACGAATTCTTGTATGCGTATCTGGGGACACTCGCGCGGGAAAAATGAGGGAAGAGGGAAAGAAAACGTTTACCGAAGGAGTGAGTATATCACTCGATGCGCGAAAGCTTAACTTAAACTTTGAGTCAAAGAAGAAATTATTACTACTATGCTACATGATTTTAGACAAATATGGTGGCAATGCAAAAACCATCTGTCGATGAGAAACTAGGAGGAGTAAAGGGGAATGCTTCGGCATGGATGCAAGGTGTCCCCGATGAACAGCTCTATTTTTGGTGCAGTCGGTGCACTGCTGGAGGGTATTTCGGAGAGGTAGCACGGTAACTCCTGCACGATCGAGAGACGATTGATGATCCCGGATGAGTGACGAGAGACGGATCGCCTCGTCGAGATACCACGAGGGAGGCTTAAACGAGTATTTATGTGCGTAAACGAAGGGAAGAGTTAGCGCGCTCGCTGGAAAATAAATAACGCCTGGGGACGTGGAAATCCTACGTAGTGGCTGTTCCGATGCTACAGAGTGCGTAAAATCCTTCTCTGTCGGGCCAGAGATTAGAAGATGCGTCGGCTCGGGAAGACATACGATAAGACACCGTTTTCCAGGCCGCTCGCTAAAAATAGCCAGCCGGGGGTCGAGTGAATACTCGTGGCGCGGTACAGCTTCTAAATCTATTAGAAATACTACTTGAAACGTGCATGCGTAACCGTTCGACTGTATCGGTTCTCCGTTACCAATCTGCACGCAAACTAATTGGCAGGGGAAGAGGGGGATCGTACGGAAAGCGCGCAATATCGTGAAATAAACGAGGGCGTACCATTAGCAAAAGTATCGGGGCACTTAGTAGCCAGAAGTCCTCGGTATTTTCGACATGATCGCCGGCGCGCATTAGCCTCCCAATAATCAGGTAGGACTTTCGTTTCCACGTAAGCATTATGCACGTGGACGTCATTAAGAGTCAGGCTTTAAAGCAGCCTTTTACGCTTTACGACCTTTTGCCGGGCGTGCAGAGGCGAGCGAAGCGTATGGCTCTTCCCGCGTAATGGTTCCTTGTGAAAGTGCATGTCGAAAGTCAAGCAAAAATCGAAACGACCGGCAGGCGAGCCGCCGGCGAGAGAGCCGACGAGGAGCAGCCGAGCCAGGGAAAGGGTTGCCAAGGCGTCGATACCGGGCCCGCGTGCCTCACAATCAGCAGATAATTCGTTTAACCGCGAGATTAGCCATTTCGGGGCGGCGCACCGCGGTTGCCGCCTAACTCGATTAACGTCGCATTAAATCGTTAAGTTGTCAGCGAAAAATTCACCGCGGCGAGGGTGGAAGGGGTCGTCGAGCGGTAACGATGGGGTGGCCCGCCTCGAAACAACGAGAAAGACAATATTAATTACATCCCCCCCCATCCCTAATAACCAGACGCAGCCTGTCTGTCCGCCCGCCGCGGCCGTCCGATATAAATGGCATTCATCAGATGAGAATAACAACTATAAACCGTGCAAGTTTCCATCAGCATATATCTCCCGTAATCCTTGCGGGAGGCATTCCCCCAGATTAAAAGGGGTGGAATGAGGGAGGATCTATTAACGAGCGCATTAAAACGTATGGACTCGCGACGACGTTCCCTGGAACAAGTACGTTGCCACGACGCATTATCCGTTCGGTAATTCACGAGGTACGGAAGCTCTCCCTTCCTACCACCCTTCCTCCTTCACCCTTCTTCCTCTCCAACCAACCCCCCCCTCCGTCCACGACCTTTCTCGTCTCTCTCGCTCCTTCCCGCGCTTCCCCTCTCTGTCCACTTTTTTCCTCCGTTTTATTGTTCTCCCGGTTGCCCTCGAGTTCCGACTTTTGGCGCTCGTCCGGACGCCTCAGCCCGCCCTGAGGATCTCTTTAGTAAGATGGTCGCTCGCTCTTTATTCTCCCGCTTATTCGACTTTCGACGGCGTTCAGAGAAAGAATTCGGGGGGGGCTTTAACGATTCTCGACCTCCCCCGACCCCACGGAACGACCAAGTGCTCGGACTTAAAGGATGAGGCGTGATTCGCAGAACCGGAAAGTATCCGCTTCTATCCCGTCGCGTCCTTATCCCCCGAGATCTTCGGCCAGATTAAACTTTCGCGTTTTTCACTCGGACGAGACGGTTCGGCTCGAGAGGCGACGGCCTGGGGAATACGATCGACGAGGAGGACGCGTCGGATCCGAGCCGAACGCGGAATAAATCCTGGCCGGCCTCGCCGCGGGCCGGTCCGACGACTTAATTAATCGATACCGCGCGGCTTCTTCGCGGCGCGCGGAAAGGATATCGCCGCGCGGCAAAAGGCACCGCGACAAATCGCCGATCAGATAGAGAGGCCCCGGCCGACTGCAGTGCTGCAGTGGCGTAACCGCAACGAGACGCGACACCTGCGCGGCTCCCACACCGATGCGGATCTACCGTTGGCGGCAACCGGTCGTAATGGTGATTTAATTTCACCCGCGAGAGATCGAAATCGTAGACGCGGTGGTTTTTCGGTGCCACTTAATGGCCACTTGACACAGCACGCACACAGAACACCACCGTGGACAAATCGAGCTTGCGGGGCCCGCGCTCGCGCAGGTGCGCGCCCCGTTTCTCGTTACGCGCTCCAACCACGTCAAACGCCCGCTCGTTTTGTCAAATAGAATTAGCCCCGGCGATGACTTTCTCGAGCGTGGCGCGACACACGTGCGCGTACACGTAGAACGCGATCGCTATCTCGGCCATCGAGCGAGAGAATAAATTTCAGCGAATTTCGGGGTCGCCGAGGGTGAAAGGGCCGTATGTTAAACGCTATCTATCGGGCGGCGATCTTCAGTGCCGAGCTTCTCACCCCGAGCACGCGCGAGTGCGTGCGAGCGCCGCTGCGGAGGACTCGCTCTCAATCTCTGTACCTTCGAGGTACGTATCCTAGCGGGGAAGGGACCTCCTGGCCGGTAAGCGGCGAGATACGGGTGGAATACGAAAAATTGCTTGGGTAAAAAAGCGGGCAGACAGGGCGGGCTGGACAGGGAAATGAGAGATACCGGCGCGACGTGTTCCCGGAGAAAAGTGATTATGAGTGATACGCGGCAATATCCACCCCAAGCCATCGAGCAGAAATTCACTTGCCAGGGAAATTAAAAACAGTCATCCAGAGCCGGGCCCGCTAATGGCGAGCATCGTTCATGTCAATATGGGCCATTGCCCGTATTACCATATTACGTTTAGGAAAGCCCCACCGGCCCCATCCTCGCCGGGTATTGCTTATAAATACCAGCAATTACAAAACGGGGCGGCTGGCTCTCTCGTTCCTCCGTCCTCGTTTCGCCTCTCGCAGCTAGATGGAAACTCGATTATATATGGCAGGCAGTCAGGCTTCCCTCTCGCAATCGCATTAACGCTCCGGGTTTATCTGGGCGTTCTTTTTATTTTTCACTGTATCCACCGACCAACGACGACAACGACGCTCGCCCTGTTGTAGTCCTCCGACCTCGCTCCGCACCCTGGGATTTACAAAATTTAATTCGACCGTGCGAGATGCCGCGCGCTGGTCCAATTCCGAACAACCACCCCCCCGGGCAATCGTCGGCTAACTAATATCCCCGGGCGGGAATTGGGAAAATTGCTCGCGAAGAAACAGGATCGGGCACGGTAAACTCCGATGGTTTTCGTCCGGACGAGATCGTCGATGGACCTGCGCGGATGGGAGCGTGAACTCGAAACGATTAGAGGCCCACTACACTGTGTGTATATGGTAAAGTGGGGTGGAGAAAGGGGTTCGCCATCGTGGTGCAGCCAGACAAGAAAAATATCGCCTCTATACGTGACTATTTATTCTCGAATAACATCGAGTCGATTTTGTACGGGTGGACGGAACGAGCCGACATAATGCAAAAACGGCACGTGCAGCCTCAAGACTTCCGATCAATTAACTCCGCTTTCAATTCGTGGCAAGCGGGGCCAGTTTTCCTGTCGCTTACTTGTTAGCGGCGCGCAACCACCTCCCCCTTCGCCGCCGTTCCACCCTCCGCTCGCCGTTGCCTCTCTTTCCCTTTCTGCCCGCTCGTTTCCAACGCAGAGAGATGCTACCCTCTGGGCACCCCTTCCGGGGAGAGGATCGAAGCATATTGACGGGTCGATGGCGTTCGACCGTGGCACGATACACGGTTCTCGAGGGTGCTCGAGGGATGCAATAGTAAATATTAAAGCACGCCGCGGAGTCATTGGGGCGGTAATGGGTGTCGCGCAGAGGAGTAGGCTACATAGTGCGTGTAACTGGGCGCGCATACCTGACGATTGCCGTTCGCTTCGGGGAGATGGAACGAGACGGTCGATTTGACAGGCATGGGAAACACTCGACGAATTTCGTGCAAGACCCTCGAGCGACGTTTTCGAGTGCATGCTCGCCAGCTCATGGGAGAAAAACATATTTTCTGGCTTGAACAAAGCTCGGCGACGAGAGTCGCGTGTATACTCTGTGCCCCGGCCGTGTTCTCCTGCACCGGCAATTGTGTTTCTCGTTGAAAATGTCATCGAGCTTAGAGTATCCTCGTTGCGAGAATAAATGTCGTATCGCAGAATATACGACGGCCGCAGCCGTGTCGTTGGCGATGTTCTATGCGCCGCCCGCTATTGCAAACTATCCAACACACCGGCCACCGTCGCGTTACCATTATGATTCGAGGCTCTATCGAAGCTTAACAGCTTTTTATACACCGTGCGCACTGGCCACTTATCCGCGCGCACGAAGAAAAGAAGAAGGAGAGAGGAGGCCAATTACGATTCCTTTCGGTGAATCTTTGTTTCGGCTGATTCCTATTCGATCGACGATGAAACTCGATATTACTATTAGGCTATTAGCGCACATAATGCGGCGCCCGTGGCGCGGCACGCGCGCGTGTGCGCCGCCGGAGAGAGAGAGAGAGACACGCAGGTAGAGACACGCGTGTGCGGTATTGCGCGAAAAGGCCTTAATAACGGCGCGCGTTTCGCAGCGCGAGGTCCGAGTAAACTTTACAAAATATCTCACCAAGGGGCCCCCCGGCCGCTGGTCTCCCGCCATTCTCTCGCTCTCTCGCTCGTCCACGCCCGTCGATAAATGAATCAGAAAATAGCGGCGGGAGCTTCCCACACGTGTCGGGTCACGTGTTAGATAATTAGATATTCTTTAGGCCGTGCATTAGGCCCGGGCGCGGCGCGGTATTCCATTAAGGCGACCGAAGGAGACGCGTACTCGTTGCCACGAGTCGCCCGATCATCCGCCCCCGTTGCTTTTCTCCAAACGCATCGTTTTTCTTTATATTAATCGCCGACCAATTTAACGGCCGTATAGCGTGCACAACTGCCGGCCGTATCGCCTGAGTCACCGAAACTTCTCTCGCTTTCATCTCCGATCGGAAGTCCCGCCCCGCCCTTTGAGACATTTCTCTTGCCAAGGAACCGAGTGGAAATTAATTATTGCCCGGCAACCCACCGGCAGTAGAACGTGAGAAGTTCGACGACCGGCTAGATATCTGCGGTAACCGTAGACGCTGCCGCGTAGCGCGTACTACGCTTGTTTACCCGGTTATTTCGCCAGATATTCCCGTCAATGACAATCCTGAATGAATTAATTGGCGCTCGAGCGCGCTGCGCGTTTCCACGCTGCTCTGTCCGCAAAGGAACTCTGGCTGAAGTTCTGTGGATGGTCGCTGTTTACGAGATGCATATTGCATTTCGGTGAATACAAGCTAAATCGACTTTCCCAATCGAGAGAGTGCCTAATTGTAATCCATCCCGCGTGATGAATTAATTCGTGTCCACCCCATTTGAAATGGACCAGTTTATTACGAAATCTGCGCCGATACACGACGCCATCCGATTAACAAAGTCAGAACGCTACACCGCGCTGCGTAGGCAACGTGAAATAATCCCGACTAACGGATAATACCATAAACGACAAAGGATTGGTGGTTCGAGGAGCGCGGCGATTATTCGCGGAACGAGAGGCTCAAAGCGACGGTGGTCGCGGCCCGGAGCCGCGTGCTTCGAGTTAAATGGTGTAATACAGATTAAACAGCTGGCGCATCGAGTAAATTTAGCCGAAACGGTGTAAAATGGTATTTTGTAACGTGTATCGCGTTGCGGCGCACTCTGACTCGGAGATTAATGCGACCTGGGCTTTACATTTCATTGGCTCGCGGCTTCGACTCCCGGCTCGCTTTTATACGCGCATAAATGGAGGCGTTAAACCGACTGCCTGACAACTCTGATAATTGCCTCGCGCGTAAAACCCGTTACGAGGCTTGTTTGTCAGTTTCGCCAACGTATATTACCGGCCCCGTGCCCTTCCGCCCGCTCTCCTTTTCCTCCTTCGCCACTCCCGCTGTCGGTAGCGTTCAACTTCGTCGATCCAACAGGCGGCGAGGAAACTTCCACCGTTTACAAAAACTTCGCCCTGTACGGCACCTGACGACTCGCAGCCCTGAATAAAAAACGAAGAAACAGGGAAACTTTCCCGAAGACCTGCCCGGTACACGATCATGCATACCCCGAGGAAACTTATCTCTACTCGCGATTCGACTTTCCCTCCAAGATGTGCCTGCAAATTCTTATTAATCGACGACCATTCGAAACGTCACGTGCACTCACACTGCACTTGCAAGCTTAAGGGGCTGTTCCGGTCCAGAGCCCATAAAAATAGGTGATCTTTAGGAATTAATTAAAGAAAAACTACGACATATAATTTAATGGGACATTTTCAGTTTCAGTCGAATCGGATAATAACTTTTGGAGATACTGGTTCCACCGATTTTCAGAACACTATTTCGAGAAACACGCGTTTTGAGAGCTCGTTTGCTTCGCTTGGATCTCGATAAGAGAAAGAGGAGTTTCGTGCAATTTTATACTTTGACAATTTCCTTCCTTGCCGGAGATCAATTGGCCCGAGAATAGCGGAGTCGAATAAAAATTCGCAGTGAAATGGGACGCGCGTGCTACGTCCGCTCAGCGTTACGAAAATGAATACTTATGCCACGAAGAATTTCGCTCCCTAAACATGCTATTTCAATCGACGAGGATAGCGCACGTCAATTTGCCCTGGCGACATTTGCAGTTCGATTATCCTGTCCATCATAATGACCAATTACATACCTACTAGTCCTACTACTGTTTCTCCGATCTATCTCCATCCAGCGGCTTGCGCACACACCATCGACGGCGAATCGCACACGCAGGTAATACAGGGACAAATAATTACCCGACGGATTACTAGCCATGATGCAATGGAAATTGTGCCTTTTCGTGTCCCATTAGACGTTACATTCCACCTTGCAGCTGCTGGAAATTCATATAAACACGCACGGTAGCCGGCTCGTAAACGCGCGGCTTGCGTTCTCCGCGCCGAGCGCAGGCACAACACGAGGAAGCGATAAGTGCATCCAACAAGAAGATATTCTCATCATTTTTTTCAAATCACCTTCTCCCACCTCGCAATCACGAGCTTCGAAACTTTTAAGAGAAACTGTGGATGCTAATGGGACATTCACCTTGCACCCCTAACAAGCAAAACCAAATTCAACCCCCTATCTTCAAGGCAGAAGCTTAATCGCTTCCTGTAAATTTCGCCGGGGGGATGTGAAAATATTAACGCACGATATCTCGGTGAATACAACACTATCGGAGGGTAAGACGAGCCGTGGCTCGCGTAGATACGAATCTGGATCCACCCCCTCTTTCCAGACAACATTCCGCGCAGGGGTTAAAGAAGTGCCAGGACATTAAGCGAAAGCGAGCGAGAAGGGTTAGTTCCTGGTTAACCGCATCGGTCCCCGTTCTTTTCGTCGGAATAGCGCGGCCCCGCCCACCTCCCCCGAAGTGATTAAAAACAATTACCGTTTCCTCGGCGCGGAATCGTTCCCCGGGCCCCCCGCCCCGTAATGAGCATCCTGCTCCCGGGGACAAGGGGAGGAGGGGAAAAAAAGGAGCGAAACGGTCGAGCATCTGAGCCCCTGCGGGTTATAGGTGGTCGAATATCCCGGGCTCACCCCCTGGGCTGTCATTTCCGCGGTACAATTTCTATGAAAATATTTCGCCGGGCTCGGGGTGTAGGTAGGGTTAGAGATCCAGTGCAGATCCTACCGTATATCCCGGGCATAGTTGTTCAGGGGTGGCGAGCCTTGTACAACAAGGGGGCGAAGCCCCGACAACTTGCCCGACGGAGGGATGATTTTCGCGCTAAATCACGGAATAACTTCGCTCGCCCGGCCACTGTTATTCATCCGAGTAACATCGAATATCGCGAATAAGTCCGCCTTTCCCGCGAGTCGTGCTAACACGGACTCCTTGAGACCGTCGAAGGCGTCTGACCAGCTAATTAGCCGCCGAACCCCCGAGGGAGAATGCGTTCGAGGCTCGCAATCGTGATTGTCGATTCGCGAGAGTTTCCACGGCGCCTATTGTTAACAGTTCCGGGCACGACCCTCCGACGAAACATGTCTGTCGTTGCTCGCAGCAGGTGATACAGCTGCTTCGAGGTCCATTAACCCTCGGCTGGTCATCGGTCCGACAGTTTTGCGAGACACGTCGACGCGCAACGATTGGCGTAAATGGCGCACGCTGCACACACTGTCGATGCGTCGTCTCTCGAACGGTGCTTTAATTTATATACAGTCGGTTTTATTACGGTCGCTTCTGCAGCAGCGTGACCGGCCGCGGATCCGTTGGAACACGGCGTGCGCGATTTTTACGAGCAGCGTATCTCCTCTAACGGCTCGGGATATTTCCCCCCGCCGACGTTATTTCGGCGGGTTTTATTCAATTTTGCGAGTGAACACACGCGACGGACAGGCTGAGGGGGCGCGGAATATTGGGTGGCGGCCCACAAAGTGCATCGCTCCGACGTATTACAGCCTCCCGTGGATGCGTGGAAATTTTTTCTAGGCTTGCCGGCTGTTTGCATAGAAAAATTCGATTGTTCTCCATTATAGTACCTCGATGGAAGGTAGACGAGGCTGGACTCGTTGCGCGTTTACATCCGCCGAGACTAAACGCGTTACAGGCTTCTTCATTACACAAAGTGGAAACGTTTGTACGGTGGCTGGCCCCGAAATTGCAATAATGTTGCCAGCGGTTATGCGTCGGACATCGTTTCAATTTTCCACCGACTCCTGCCCCTCGAAGTACAAAGGGAATGAAGTATAAAATGAAGCCCCGTAAAAAGCGCGCGCGCGCGCGTAAAACCGTGAGAGGATGCCGCGCGCCGCGTGAGCTGCTTTGTAGTTTGTTCCCCAACTTCGCGAGCATGGAATTTAATTCGGTTCTCCGCTGTATCCCGCTTGGCTGCTCGTTTAACGAGAAAACGCCGCAGTAATCTTCGAGGGAAGAGGCGAAACACGCGGGCGAGAGGACCGAGACCCTCTGGCGAGCACGGAGCTCGCCCGCCACGGCTGCGGCCTTCTTCTTCAATTTCCATCGAACCGTCTCCTTGGTTTGATCAATCCCACTCGGCAGCAATTAAATTTCTTTAACGAGACCGCTGCCAGTTCTGGAAATTAACGAATTCAAGCGCACGCTGGCCACACAGATTAAAATCGGTTCAGCCGACCGTTCCCGACCATCCTTTCTGCCCCCGCAACCCCCCATAACCCACCTAACCCTGTCACTCTCGCCCCGGCGTTCCTCTTTTCCGCGGCGCTCCCGCTGCGCGTCGAATTTCCCGGCGTCGACGGCCCCGCAATATCGTAAGTAATTAAACAATTTGCCTACAGATGGAGTTTTTAGCCGAAGCATTTCGCGCTTACTGCCGGCTCCCTGAGCTCGGCGAGGCTCGCTCCTCTTGTTCGCTCCACCTCTCTCATCACTATGCATAACCACATTGCTCCTATATTAAAGCCGAGAGGGCAGCGCGTCGCTAAAATGCTCGCGTGATTAAAAATGCTGTCGCGGAAATTCCGACATCCGCGGAATGTCAGGCACAACTGCCAGCGGGGGGAGCGGTGGATACCGGTCTTCCACACGTTCTCGCACGTCGACAACCTGTCGCGTACTTACACGCACCGAACCGTCTCCCTGCCCTTCCCTACGCTCGAGTAATTAATCGCGAAAACTAACAGCCACGCCACGGAACCAGCGGAACGAGCGAGAAGCCTTTTCCTTCCGCCCCCTCGGCGGGTCCGCGATTCAGAATCGCCGTTCGCATCGCCCCCACCCCCCCCCTTTCCCGACGCGACGTTTCGTCAGCCTTGCCGCAGCCTTTTACAGCATTCGTATTTGCATCTCGCTCGTTGACGGCTAATGAAATCGCGTGACGAGCCGGAGGAGCAGCCGAGAGAAAGCGGTGGAAATTATTCGACGCGAGCCCGCGTCTCGTTACTTACAGTTAATCTACGCCATTCGATCTGCCGTAAAGCAAATTGCGATTGTATCGACGCCGCTGGTGTCTCGGCGAATAAAAAATTAACGGGCCCCCCCGGCCGTGCTGTATATTATTTGTAACCGGGCGTTGAAAGAACGGGCGAATCCGCCGCCCTCGCGCGCCGTTGAAACTTTACGACGCGCGGTTTCCGCAAATTGATGTTTATCCCCTGTACACTGCCTGCTCGTGGAAATACACGTAAGTATGCGTGTGTACTGCGAAACTCATTCACGCACCTGCTGATTTCGCACCGCGATGGGCATCGATTCGCAAGATTTTTAAACAGCCTCATAAAGTAAGAAAGACTATGCGGACAGTTAGACTGAGATATTTAACTATGAGGAAGTGGTAAGTGAAAACAACTTTTATTAGCCTCGCAAGACATCCTCATCGAGAAAGAATACCAAGAAGTTCGATTCGCAAAACTTTCCACTGCATCGTGCCTAGCCTCAGCTCCATTCACGTGCGAAACACGATGCCTGCGTAGAAAACATGACCCTCGCTGTCTCGAACGTTGCACGGCTAAAGACACAGGGAAACAGGGTGGTTTTTTCCTTCCGATCTAACCTGTCGTGGTGCAGTTAACGCTCAACCACTATTGCCCTGCCTCGCTTACAAAACGTATCGCCATAGAGAGGGTAGGTACGCCTTTCCCTGCGCTATCTGAATCTTTATGGGGCGGCTTTAACTACGGGGGTAAATAGTGAGCGAGCCTCGACTAGTCGTAATGACGATGGCCGTGTGTCAGGGGCGTCGTGTCACTTACCGCCCCTTTCACCACCATGTCCAGCCGCCCCGAAAGGGGTGGAATAATTCTCATGCGAATCGCGAGCGCATTCCTCGCGTTACGAGAACCAGAGAGCCCCCAAGGGTTAACGAACATGGATACAAGACATTTTTCACGCGTATCGCCACGGTATTGCTCGATTTTCTTACACGTTCCTCTTTTTCCCCGGCAACTTTACACACGAATCTCGAATCTTTACGACGCGCTTACTGTGGGGAATAGTCGAACGGAGGTAGCCGAGTACGAGAAACGTCATCGTTAGCGGGCTCTTAATTTCGCTTTTTGCCCTGGTCGAGCTTAGCCGTTTCCACGTGACCGCGGCACACGACAGGGGCGTCTTAATCGACAAAAATTCCATGGGCCTCGGTGCGGTCGCGTAACCTCGGTCGCCCGGCGCGGCTTAACGCGCAGTTATAAAACAAAGAAAGTAATTGAACGAGCTCGAGCGTGGTGCGCAGTTGTGTGACTAATTCCGCGTCCGTCGGTGAAAAGAAACGTGGGCTCGACCGGCGCGATAAAGAACCATCGGGACAATGCGCGTGCAACCGCGAATACGCAATAAAAGCGCTGCAACCGCCCGACTGCGAATTGCGTTCCCTGCAAACCCTTTAACGCGAAGACTCACGTTTGCTCATTAACGCGGGCCTGCTACCTGTGGAAACTAATATACCTCCGCTCCAAGGTACCTACCTACCTCCAATCTCCTGCCCACGAGGAATCCAAAGGCGACGCGGCCAATGCAACAAGACTACCACCGCCTGCCGAAAATTCCAGATTGAATATTCGTTCGGCAACAGTAATCCGTGTAATTGCGAATTTCCCTTAATCTCGGGGAAATAGAATATTGCTGGGACTCGCCAATCGGGCACCGCCGTTCAATAAAGCCCGACCGGAGATCAAAGGGGCGCTCCTCAATGGATCCGCGTATCAAAGAAACGGGCCGGACCGCCTTAGAAATATTATATACCCGCGAAAACGTCAGTCGTCGTGACGAAGGCCGTGGCCCCAAGAGAGATATCGTTTTCAGCCGACGGAACCCGCTTTTCACTGATCCGCGCCACTTTTAATTGCGATAACGAGAAATTGTGTCCGGGACTAGCTCGCTCAGCCGGTGACGGGGCGAAAGTTCTGTTCAACGTTCGTTCCCTCGTACCTACAATGGGGAATCGTGGACGTAATCTTCTCGAGACAGTTCCATGTACTTTACACCTCAAAGAATCCTTTCCGCGTCATGCAACTCGGTAAGTATTATTATATCTGCCGAGTTTCTCCGTTTCGATCAACCGGGGGGAGTTTGAACATGAAACGTAGCAGCACGACGCAGACCAACGCGAATTGTACGTCTGGAAGTTTAGAGCACGATCGAAAGCAGACGGGCCAGGGAATGCTTGAACGTCGAACGGATCACAGGGAATACTTAATAAGGCCGCCGTTTGCTGGCAATACGAATCCGCGCAGGGTGTTCCCTCGGAATATCGTGGCGACGCGACGCGGCTCGTGCCTACGGGCTACGCCAGCCATTCGATCTTTTCAGCGAAGGACATTTCTCGTTCGCAAACAGTCGTTTAATTTCCCATGCAAATATTACGCGCGCGTCTGTCGTCGCTTCGGTACACTTTTCGCGACTCTGTCCAGCGGCGGGCGCATTAATATTCCGCCACTTTGTTAATATCGGAGGGTCCGTTATTCGGTCCGAGATTGCGCGGTCGTTGAACGGTAGTCCCAGCGATTTCAAGAGGAAACGAACCACAAAATTAGACAAATGGAAACTGAGATGAACTCTTCGATGTTGACCATGCGTTCGATTAACGCGAGTAGGTACAGATCGCAGAGACATCGCGGGGCAATGATTGGACAAATACGATAGTCACGCGTCTGCACTTCCACGCGGGTATCCATTACGAAAACGTTACACGATCTAACGCTCCGACGACCGAGGCGAGCAACGATTTATCACGACACCGGGCGCAACGGTATCGCGCATCTGACTTGCAAAACCGCGCGCGCGTCCCGGTGTGTATTTTTTCCGAAAATGCAAATCATCGGATGGCACCGTGGAAACGCGACGCGGGATAAATTGAAAAGGACAGGGGGCCGGAGGGGGGTCGCGGAGATGACATTCAAATTCGGCCGCGGAGAAAACGACAGGGATATACATATGTCGCGTACCCCTCGCGCGTAATTGGCTGGTATTCAGATATCAAGAAATTGAGTTTCGCCTTCATCCCGCGCCGAACCGAGGGACATTTATTCTGAATCAACGGTCCCCTCGCTTCGCCCTGGCATTCGCCGTCGCCGTTATTACTATACCCGCTCTCCAATCCGAAAGAACGTCCTCCTGTTTCCAGCTAGAAGCCTCTATACGTTATTTCAAATAGATGTGTAGCAAACGAATCGATACTGTCGCCTTTGCACGCGCTCGTGAATACGTTCAAAGCAGCCGATGCTCGGGACACCTTTATTTACACCCTGCATCCCCTGCGGCCTCTTAACTGCACCCTCGTTAACGCAGTCCAGTATTTGGCGAGGATAAAATCCGATGGTTCGCAATGAAGAATGAGGCCACCCTTTCGACGTGTCTTATCGCGATGAAGAGTGAATGATCCAGAACGAGCAGGCTCGCAGCGAATGGAGAGCGAAAGTGACGAGGGAGGACTCGTGTCTGACACGCTCGTCACAGGAGGATCAAGCCCAAAACTGACCAGTGGTCAGTTCCCATAGAACAGGAAGACTCAATGGCGGATGGACAATGCGGCAGGGCCGACCGGTGTTTGCCAATCATGCCCTGGACAAGGGCAATCGGCTACGATAAGCCACTCGGTGAACAATCCTAAGTACCGTGAGACGAGCCTTGTCGCCGTGTCTTAGAGCGACCGCAACTGACCACGGTTAATTGATGCTCGTCAATTTGCGGAGGCCGTCATCAAAGGGGTTCGACCACGCATGGGGGCACGTCCATGGAAACGAGCGCGAAACGAAACGGCTGGCCTGCCGGCGGCCGGCCGACACGTGGACCCTGTCAATCTTCATTTTCTCGAAATAGAAAACGCGAGCTCAGGGAAGAATGAGGGGGCGGAGGGGTGGAATCGATTCGTTCCCAGGTGAAAAGGCGGACCTGGTTAACCCTTGTTAGAAGTCCGTCGCGAAGCATTTCTAAATATTCCAGTATACATAATTACTATACTGGTTGAAACTGTGCCCGGCAGCCCCGCGAACGCGATTTCGTTGACAAATAGAAACTTGAGATGGGAAACGATGGACCAAAGCCATCCCACGACGCGGGATCATTATAAGAAAGGAAGTCTGAGTTTTCAGAATCTTTTCTCCGGTGAGTGACAGACGGCCGCCAAATTGACCGGCGGTGTACGTGTGGGTATCGTCCTCGAGGAAATCACATATCCAGGGAGGGTAGCCAGACGGTATCGGCTTACCCCAATTTCACCCCAATCATTTTGAAACCCAAAACCCCGTCGCGGCAACCGTCCCTTTCTCTCCTCGAAGGAGGGCCCCGGTTTCGCGCGTGCACGTCGATGATACCGATACGAAAAGGAAGACGGAGAAAAAGGTTATTCAAAGCTGCAGCCGTTGTCCACCGACGTGGATGCCGCGCGGCAGACGGGAATTTGACAAATCGCGAGCCGTCAGAATTTTCGTGCGTCAATATTTCACGTCGACGGAGCAGCCAAGAACAAGAGGGACCCGTCTCGGGCATTTTTCAAGCAGTCGAACGGAACGGAAGCGAATCCGAAAGGAGGAGTACCCGCGTGTGCCCCGTTGCGACTCTCTGCTTGAGAAACGCCAGGGAAATCGAGGACGATTCCCTTAAACCGGCGCTTCCACACCGATAATGCGATTGCTTGGTCGCACCCTGTCACATACGGCAGCCGAGCTATCGTTTCCGCGTGATTCACTGACTTTAAGCCACGTAACTCCGCGGTCCGTGACGAAGCGAGAGAGTGTGAGAGGAGCAAACAGAAATCGTTCGCGATTAAGGGGACTAGGCAGTCAGATCGCTCGAAAATCAAGTATTTTTTGCGAAATAATTACAAGGAGATGAATACAAATTGTGACTTGTACTTTTGGGTAATGTTTATTAATACTATAAACAGTGAAAAAAAAATGATTTGAATAATATATACATATGCATGACAGCGCTACAGTCATCTGATGTGTCGGCATTTTTTCTGGAGCCGCTGTAATTTTGCAGTGATTTTGGCCGTGAGAAATTGAATTGTGACGTATTCTCTGAAATTTACACTTTGCCCTGACCCCCATTCTGCCCTGAACCTATTGAAAAATAAAAAAAATCAAAATTATACAAATGGCGGCTATAAAATGGCAAATTTTGAAGAAACGTGATTTTTCGCCAGGGAAAAGAGCCATTTTATTTTTTTTTTGTCAAAACAGAAGTTTTCACAGACTTATGCTTAGGTTTAGGTCGTAACAACACATGTTTTACATATGCTCAATTTTTTTCAAATTGATTCGGACCTCCGTTTTTTCGCAATCACTGCAAAGCGAAGAGGAAACGTGATTCTGAGAAAAACGCGTTCAAAGTTTCAGAAGAGGAATTAATCTACCTGCGTGCGCGCAGAAACGGTTTCTGGCGCGCTCGACCTTTTCGACTGTAGAATCCTTAATTTTGCGAGTTTTTACATTAACCAAACGACATTTTACTCGGGAAGGGTGGTGCTTTCGAAAAATGCAATAAAAAAAATCGAATTTCTGACTGCCTAGTCCCCTTAAGCCTGCCTTTCGGTGTGATTCGAACGTCACCACCCGTTACGATATGCCCGCCATCTGAAGAGCTTTAAACATTGCGCCCACCTAGCCAGCATTGTGCATCGATTTCATTTACAATCGCGAGATCCAGGCGAATGCAAAAGTGTCCCCGTTAAGCTAATTTACAGCCGCCGTTCTGGCGGTGAACGGTAATACGACGAGAGAATGGGATGGAACGCCAGGCCCGTTCGTAAGATGTTTGTTCTCGCGAGTCATTAACGGTGTGCTCGCGCAGCGTTACGTACGGCGATAGGAGGCGACAGCGGGAGAATCATTACGGGCTTTAAAATTTTAATTACTCCCGGCGCGCCTAGATGTTCGAAATGCCCGGCGTTTACGTTAGAACGGGACGCGATAGCGGCAATAAAAGTAAGTATGAAACCGTCCTCCTCCGGGCAGGTTCTCGTCCCGGTGAATCGTAAAGCAAAGTGCGCTCACGTGGGCACCGGGTTAGATCTCATCGATTCCATTTATTGCTAGAGTCGCGTCGCGCGCCGTGTCAGCTCCTCCTGCTAATCGCGACTCCGCGGGCAGAGGCAGCCGTACGAGCCCCAGGAAATGTAAATTAACGTCGAGTGCGGCCAGGTAATCACGGCCGGGGCGATAAAAAAGTGATAAACGAGCGAGGATGCGAACCAGGGAGCCGCGATGCTTATCGCGTGTAACTCCCTTTTTTCGAGCCACCGAACGCCATAGAAAAGTCCTGCCTGCGTTTATGTCGCCGCTTCACCCTCTCCCGAAGGTGCGTACGCACGAACACGCGCGAACGAACTATACATACCCGACAACGGCGGCCAAGTGCATCCCGCCGAGTGCCGTTAAAGAGACCGACGTTTTCGGCGCGCACCACCGAAAGGCTCTTCCGGGGCCCAGGAGGTGGCCGATGCTATCTACCTCGAGGAACGAAGCAGCCCCTGGGTCCTATTCGCGCTACCTGGCGCGTTACGCCACCCCAAATAGGGCCCGCTCGTTCTCCTCTCATTAACGCCACGGTGAATCCATTCAGCGACGCCCGTTCGAGGAGGAGCCCGCACGAAAATGAAAAATGAACGGGGATTAACGTGTGGTTGACCGTGTACCGACGCCGTCGTTCAACGTTCCACGGGCCTGGTAACTGAATGAAAATCGATCCCGCAATACTTAATACGAAAGTGACCCTTTTGACAAAATTCTATGGATTGCAAATGCTTCGACCAGTGAAACAGCAGCTTGGAAATGAGGTCGTCGACACGGGTAAACTCGGGTCGAAACGTGCGGCCGATAAACTGTTAACGAAGTAGCGGAGCGAATGTGTGGAGAGACGTGGGAGAAGAGGAGAGGCGGGTGGACGAACCGATATATCGTTCCCCTGATTCTAATAAAGGCGGGTGGCCGTGACGCAGCCCAGGTAGACCGAGATACGGAATCGGCATTATCCGTTAATGAGAGAACGGTGGTTACCGGTCACACCATCGTGTCACGCTATCGGGAGGGGGGGCAGTCTGCAGGACCCCATCGTGAGAGCATCTCTGTTCCGAAACACCGTCGACTATTCAGCGTCAGAGGGCGAGGGGGGACCCCCATGCAGGCAGAGGGGGACACGTGACTGCTTTATAGCGACTAGGGGGCGAGGGCCATCGAGGGACGCTCATCTTTTGACCGTGCCCAAGTCCCTCGTCCTGCGCGCTTCCCTCCACGCGCCAGCGGACCAAAGTTACTCGTCCCGAGGATAGCCGGTTATTGTGATGCGTCGAACATATTTATACCGAAAGTGCGTATTGTTTTACGGGCTGCGACAGTGTGGCACAAAGCAGCGGGCAGGGAGACCCGGTGCTTTTTATATTTCTCACTTGCGACCGGGGCGCGCGGCACACACAGCGGAGGGTTCACGAGTAGTCAGAAGCATTACAAAACGCAATTTCCGGGCGCGGCGCTGCGACGATTCCTCGTGCGAGCGAGAAATGCGAGGGCGCAGGAGGGTGGAGGAGGGTGGAGGAGGGCCGACAGAAACGCGGCACCGGTCAATGCGCGTTTTCGGGCTTGACATCAATCGAGAGCGAAGGGGGAGAACCTTTGGTGTCGCGCGGACGGAAGCCTGTACAATTAATATTCGCCGAGCCCGCAGCTCGCCTTTCGCGTCGAAATCGATACGGGGAAGGGTGAAAGGTCCTTCGCGTGGCTGTATTCAATCTAGCGCAAGCTCTTTGGCTTTCGTTTTCGTTGATGCCTGTCGACGAAAGCAGGTGAATCGCGAAGCTGCGGTAACGTTTTCTCTAACGCGGACGATAGCGGAGACCGGAGACAGTCTTTCAGTTTTTGATTCTGAATAAACAATGTGGACGAAATATCATTAAACCGGTTAGTATATTAGTTATTATAATTGACTCAATGTGACTAAACTAAAAATCACCCTCCTTCCGCGGAGCACGATGTCTTTGCAACCTTTCCGCGACAACTCGCGCGACCAGGTCGAAGCGGAGAATTGCTAGGAGGACGGCGAGTCGCGGATATGCGCGGGTGCAGAAAGGGAAATCGAGGTCCGAGGCTTTCTGGCCGCTCGGCGTGTATCGGCAAAGGCCACGGCGCGGGCGAAACAATAAGTTGCACGTGTCCGAGGCGTTTAACTCGCCGGCGGCGTGACTCCCCGCGGAAAAAGGTGAACCGATGAAAAACGTGACGGTGGTGTGTCCGCGCACAGATCTCCGGTGGAATCGCTCGCCGGTGGAATTATATCGTGCGCGAGGGGGAAGGGGCCGGCGGCAACGCGATAAGTATACGGTAGTGACAGACGACGGACAACGCTCTTACGCGTTGCAAAACTGCTCGCCGGTGAACCCGACGGCCGAGGGGGCACAACGGGAGCGAACGGGTTGCATGGGTTTTCGCAGTGAATTATGGGCGTCGTGGGTGTGCCGTGCCGCGATACCGCGGGACAACGGGACAAGAATAATAAAGTAAAACGGGGGTTAGCAGATAGAGAGAAGGTCGTCTCCCCGCTGATACCTAGACACGGTATAACCACTCGGTCCTCGCGATTGCATCGATCTCTCTTCTGCCGGTTCGTCTCGTGTTCTAATGGAGCGATTGCAACCCGCAATTCGCCGATTGGCCGTAAATCCTCGAGCCCGGTGTCATTAGGCGCGCCATTAAAATTACTATTCTTTTGCACGGACCGTGGCCGACCAGGGTCCCGGTGTACTATACCGGGGCCAAAGTAAATCACGGTCGTAAAGATTACCACTGGATTAAATTGAATTTTTATCGGCCTCCTATCCGTACTTGACGAAGTTATAGGTACGCCCGCGATACGTGAACGTATCGGGAAACGGCTCTTAACCCGACCGGACTTGGACCGTTCGAAGCGATCGCCGTGCACGCTTCTATACACTTGAAACTTTGGGGACGCGATAGAATTAAACCGTGAAGCGAATCGATTACGACGCAGCACTCGATAATAGGATCCCGCAACGGCCAGTGCACAGGTGACGCTGTCCTCTCTGTGGGGAAAAAAGAGCGTTCTCACGGCGGAAATGTTAACGCGCATCCAGTGCTCACCCCCTCGGGGAGGCCGTCGACGAGGAAGTATTTATTAGATTGGAATCTAAACACCCCTACCCAAAGACCTAAAAGCGTATTTCCTTCGCCGTAGGTGGTTTCGTGGCCCAACGACCCCTTGGATCAAGCCAGCCAACAACACCGCACCGGTTCCTGTATCCGAGGGTCCTAGAAATTAGCGGGTGCAACTTTATTAGCCTGTATCACGGAATCGGTAACCCCATGCCTTTCGTATTCCTTTTCCCGCGGATTCATGGCCGTTAGGGCTAACGCTCGCGTCTCTCCACCGACGTAATAAAATAATAATCGCCCCTAATCGCCGGTGAAATCAAATTTATTACGCCGCACGATAAAGTATTCTTCAGACGGATGATTCCAGGCAATGCGAGCCCGGATATATAATAAATACCTACGGCGCGCGTATTTTAACGCGGAATAGCTCGCAGATGTTGTCCGGATATTTGAGTGGCCCGGACGAGTATTTAATTCGATGCGAGGCTCGTCGAGTGGCTCGGCGACTCGTGTTTGAAAATAAATGAATTTATCGATCAGCGTGTGTACACGTGGCGTGCCCTCCAATGCGACATCGAGCGCCATTTATTTTCCAAAAGACCGCGAAACGCGAGCGTACGTATGCGCGCGCGCGTGTGTGTGTGTGTGTGTGTGTGTGTGTGTGTGTGTGCACGCTTGGTAAAAAGCCTCGGCAAACCCTGGTCTTGGCGTTGACGAACCACCCGAATATTCGACAGTGTCGTTCGTCACTCGCTACTCCCAGGATCGAGCTGCCATCGAGCCCCGATAAAAACACCTTTTCATACGAAAGTGAA
The DNA here is from genome assembly GCA_910592295.1 of Andrena haemorrhoa. Taxonomy (NCBI): domain Eukaryota; kingdom Metazoa; phylum Arthropoda; class Insecta; order Hymenoptera; family Andrenidae; genus Andrena; species Andrena haemorrhoa. The sequence goes on along the minus strand of OU342944.1, from coordinate 11,160,428 downwards.
ACAGCCTCGAACGGAGGGCTCGCGTTCGCGGAGGATCGTGCACGCACGTGAAATAAATCAAACTCGTCGTCGGGCTCATAAACCGTCATTTCCCATCATTAAAGTCGAGAGTCGAGCGAGTGAGCATAGCTAGCCGACCGGAAACTGCCGTTTCAAAGGCCCACGGCGAAGCATCCGTTCTGCTCAATTTCACCGATTTTCCGTCGCCTTTGTATCGGTTTATCTACTATCCTCCCGGAGCGGCGATCATTAGTATTAGTGTCAAACAGCGGGGCATTGTCGACGGTATTTATGAGCGCTTTACCTGAAGCCTGATCGATCTTTCCTCTCTCTCTCTCTCTCTCGCTCTCTCCCTCGTTCTTTCTCCATCTGACCCAGCCGTTCGTGGCTGTCTATAGCCCGTACGATAGTTTAAGCGCCAACCAATGACCGTCCTGAACCCATGAACCAGAATACGTCGCGTCCTTACCGGTTATTATTTATCGTAGGTGCCCTCTACGCGGAAATAAGAGAGTGCTAACGGTACCCCTCGACTTTACGATCTTTCGGCTGCGTACGATGGAATCTATCTATCGGCCGCTGCCGAGCTTCTTGACAAATGACCCGCAGCGCCTGTCTACCGTAGCAACCCGCTCCGTAACGCGCGTACACCTCCGAACGAATTTATTTCGGATGATTTAAGACTCGCGGGGAATATGTATCTGCCACTTCCGTTTTACGGCCGTACAGATTACCATAACGAAACAGTCCACGAGACGCCGGGCCCGAGAGGAGGGTATTAATCATCCGGGAGCAGGATTTTCTCGATTACGATCGACTCATCGTCGCGACACGCGATTCGATGGCCGTGTCGCGGGGGCCAGGTCCGCTTTACGTTCGACCTCGCGCGGCGCACGGGCGACCGATTCTGTCCGTGACATAATGCACGCGCGTTTCGTATTATAGAATACCTACGAGGTGTCCTCTTTTTCCCTCGGCAGGGAGGAAGGGAGGGAATACGCCTCGTGTCTTTCAGGTGAAGCCACCTGGTTGGTCGAGTGCCGTGTGAACCTGTCCGAGATAGAGCGTCGCTCGAAAAGACACCCGAAGGGTAACTGTTTGTACAAGCACCCCGGTATTTTTATCCGAACGACGGTGACTCATAAAGATCAGAGCTCTCGCATGTCCCCTCGTCGTTCCCTCCTCTCTCACACGTATATACGCGGTATATACATGCTTCGCCATGCGCACACCCCCGTTAACCTCCTCTCTGTCTACCCTCCCTCGCGCTCTCTCTCTCTCTCTCTCTCGCCCTGCCTCCACAGCACCCACACTGGCTCGCCGACGCCTATAGAAAGCGGAGGGAGAGAAAGAGAAAGACAGCGACGGTGAGACGCGCGAGGAGGGAGCGTGCTTGAATGTGTACTTAGCGGCAAAGAACACACTCGCTTCGCATGTTAGGATAGAGATTATGTCGTCCAAGGAGTCTATAGTTAGTTAAGGCTACTATTCTTCGGCTGGGTGGGCCTTTGAGTCGCCGAAAACGCGTCGCGGCTCCTCCGTTTCGTTCTCCTGCGCACCGGCTAACAATTAGATATTAATTCTATTCAATCCTCTCTCACCTAGAGAGCAGGTCCTCCTCCCGTTTTAAAAAGGGGACCGGGGGATTAACCTCGGCCCTCTTCTCTTTCTTTGGGATCCGATTGCGTCGGTGTCGCCCACCGAAACGGGACGTAAAGATGAATTTGTCTTTCATTCCAGAACACCGCTCCCAAAACACCGAGCGCCGCCGCGGCGTCGGTAACCGCGTGTTTTATATTTAAAAGATGGCACGTCACGGGAAAGCCCCTACGACGGCGAGGCTCGTAATCGATACTAAATATAAGAGCTGGATCATTGAAGAGCAACTACTGGACACTCGACGCGGATGGCGCTTGTTCGTTTACGCGCAAGTAAATATGCATACACGCACGGCACGTGGGTGAGGGAAAAAAAAGAACATCAAGTGGTCGGTCGCGCGTCAACGGCAGCACTTAGAAAAATATATCGTTCTGCAACGAAGGCAACGCCACTCGACATGGAAAAAACAAACACGCCTCGTTTCAACGGCACTGTCCTCGCGCGTTAACGATGACACTTTTCATCGACAATGCTTCATTGCAAAGTCGAGCGAAAAGGGCGGCACCGGTAGCAAAATGGGCGTCTGTTTCGCGTCAGCCGCGATTTACTGAAAATCCTCCCCTGGCCCCCATTCGCGCCGGTTGCTCTGCGCGGATGTAGCGATACATCTGATACAGGTAGGGGTGAGTCACTGGTCGCTGAAACACTGTGCAGCGTCTCTAGGACGCGATAATTGAACGAGCCAGGGGAGGAAGAAGCCGCGAGAAACAATTTTTTATTCTACTCCCCCCTTATGAAGATGAACGAGGATCGAATGGGGGCGCGATGGGAAGGGGGTTGCGGCGTTTCATGGGCGCAATTTTTCCGAAAAAGTGTCGGACACATGGCCCGGCGTACGGGCGAAATGGAGAAAGGGGCGAGCGGTGGCCACGAAAATGGCACGTTTTATGGTTTTATAATGCGAATGGTTGACCAGGGGACGCGTGGGATGAGACGTAACACATGGCTGCCTCTGTCTGCCGGTCTCCAGGTCGCAGGCGGCCCCGTTTATACGTACATGCAGAGAGCTGTGTGCACGGAACGCAAAGAGCAATGGGGTGACCACTGTTCGACTGTCCACCACGGTGCCGGGTAATGAGCCGTCACGTAGCCGGGCTTTGCTCCCCAATAAAATCTATATCAGAATCCGTGGGGGCTGTTTTTTTAGCGGGCAGACGCGATACATCATCTCTCTGGGCATCGTCGTCGACGGAGCTCCGCTCGCCGTCACGGCTTCACGGCTGTTCCGGGCCGCGCGAGGGATTTGATTTATAGAGGGTGCCCTCCGGTATCTCTACGGTCGTCACTCGACTACAAACTAGAGCTGTTCGAGTACTCGGAAAAAGCGAGCCGAGCCTAACTCGGCTCGAAGAACCGAACCGAGCCGAGTACTCGAAAAAAGCGAGCGGCTCGAAAGAACCGAGTAGCTCGAAGAAAAGCGAGAACTCGAATTTTTTCGAGCGGCTCGAATCGAACCGAGCGGCTCGAATAGAACCGAGAACCCGAATTTTTTCGAGCGGCTCGAAGAAAACCGAGCGGGCCGAAAGAACCGAGCGGGCCGAAATTACCGAGTGGGCCGAAAGTACCGAACAGTCCGGTGTGTCGAGTAGTTATTATTTCGACTTTATTACTCGTTAAACAGATAATATAGTACATAAGGAGGAAGTAAGATACGAGTAAAGGCGAGTCTAACTATTCTCTAACTATTGAAAAGAATCTTTCGCGTAAGATTTCATCTGGTCATGGAAAAACCCATAATCTTAATATTAACTCTTTTAATTCTTGATTTATTTATACTTATTCATTTTTCATTAACGGGTAACAGCTTTTGTTAACCGTGACTCGACAGAAATATAACCCGTACGGAGAAGGCATAAAGGAAAACGCAAGAAAAAATATTATTATATAATTCATACTTACGCGAAAGATTCTTTTCAATAGTTAGAGAATAGTTAGACTCGCCTTTACTCGTATCTTACTTCCTCCTTATGTACTATATTATCTGTTTAACGAGTAATAAAGTCGAAATAATAACTACTCGACACACCGGACTGTTCGGTACTTTCGGCCCACTCGGTAATTTCGGCCCGCTCGGTTCTTTCGGTCCGCTCGGTTCTTTCGGCCCGCTCGAAAAAATTCGAGCCGCTCGAAAAAATTCGAGTTCTCGATTCTATTCGAGCCGCTCGAAAAAATTCGAGTTCTCGGTTCTATTCGAGCCGCTCGAAAAAATTCGAGTTCTCGCTTTTCTTCGAGCTACTCGGTTCTTCCGAGCCGCTCGCTTTTTTCGAGTACTCGGCTCGGCTCGGAAACCGAGTCTCGGCTCGGTCCGAATTTCAAGCTACTCGAATATTCGAGTACTCGAACAGCCCTACTACAAACGCGATTGCCGATATTAGACGAGGTTTAAAACGTTTACCGATCCGCCCGATCGATGGGGGCCACCGTAGAGGTCCCTGCCGCCGCGGCCTGCAGCATTTCGCTCGATCGCTAAATGGGTTCTCGTGTGTCGGGTTTCAGGTATATAGGCGTGAGTAATGCCAAACAAACGGAGAAAATATCCACCTAGCGGAGCGCAACGCGTCGTGGGAGAGGCGCTATATTTACGCGGCAGTGGTTTCAACATTTTTTTACCGCGGTGGCCGCGGTTCTATCGCCTCCTCTATATTTAGCGACGCAGGCCCGCGGCCGCGAGAGCACCACCACCTTGTGACGCCTCAGATGCGCCCCCGCGACTCCTCGCGCTCGCCTTTTTATCCGAGGGGCTGACCCTTCGTAAACCGAACTATTTCAGGTCGCATGGGAACGTCGTTTAGCAGGTGCCGCCGGGCTGATTATAAATAATCAGAGGTCTCGCCTCTTATGACTGGCTGCTGGCTCTCGTGCCTACGCTCCGCCCGCGATACGGTTACACGCTCGCGTCGAGGGGCCGGCTGCGGCAGACGAGCGAACGCACGCTTCGCGCAACGAGGAGACGTCCCAACCGCCCAGATATTTCTTCGCTTTGCCTGCGTGTATCGGGGTGCGCGCTGCCGGCACCCATTGGAATAATAAAACGCCAGCCAGGGATCAAGATGGGGAGCAAAGGGGAAATATGTTTTAGCCGGGGTATCGGGCGTGCTGTTTGAACGGCCGTAATGATTGAACGTTCGAGGGTCACCGATCGAGAGATGCTGCTCGATCCAGCGCAGCCGGTGAATCGGCTTCCAAGTGAACGAATGGACTCTGAAAGCCCACGGGTTTCAACAGGTGCTTTCGCGGACCTGAAGTATGCAGGTATGCAGAAGTAAGCACTCGTCTCTTAAAAACCTCTTATACGTGCACACTCCACTTGCGCACAAAGCGGGCCCGTATATTTCTCCTTTCCTGCTCGAGGGCTCGCTGAGACTCTCTCGAAAAGTGTGCGACGTGTACCCCTTTCCTTTTCTCCCGCCTTTCTGCTCTCTCGTTCTCGCCGCTGCATCTGCAGCGGCACGCGCATTGTCATATTCCCCGGCCGCGTAAGGGAATTTGAAAAGGGCCATCGTGAGGAAACGTTTTGCGGTTAATAAGCTGTTGGTAAAACATGCTGGCCATTAAACGCGAGTTTTCATTGCATAATGGAGCTGCAAGTTCCTCCTGGGGGGGACGTTGGGCCCTTTAAGTGTTAAGTTTGCGGTTATAATAGATTTCGCCGTTCCTCGCCGACCCCTCTTACCCTCTCGGTGTACGACTGCACGTTAAGCGGTGCCGACGACAATTCACGGGGCGAACGATTTCGCGTCACTGCTCGCCGACGCAACATGTGTATTGTGGCCAACGTACGCGACGAGTGTTTCTAGGTGCTTGAGCCGGGTACCTTTTGGTTTGCTGGCTCGGGAAGAGCGCGCAAGAATGCCAGGGGCGGTTTCATTGAAACACACTTTCATTCCTGGGAATAAACACCGCCGGGAGGTATAGGGAGCGTATCGGAGTTGCGGGAACGGATCAAACGACGCTGATACGGAGGCTGAGCTATGCCAGCGATGACAGAGGTTCAAAGAGGACGGATCGGGGGCCGAAGAATCGCGAAAATATGGAATTCCGGCCGGGGAGGCGGAGCGGCGGCCTGGTCCGGGTCAATTCCTTTCGAGATCACTCGAGAATCAGGGTCTATTCTCCGGGATACTCGAGAAGATTAGACTGTCACAAGCTTTTCCACGTTTCCACGTTTCACAATAAGCCATCGCCGCCGCGTGGACCAGAAGAGGGCAACCCCCCCTCCGGAGGGTAGTTGCATCGAGTGACCGTATCCACTCGAAACAAAAATAATTCTGTCCTCGGGACAGATACGAGAGAGGAGGAGAGAAAGAGAGGAAAGCTGAAGCTACGTAAGCCCCTCGACAATGGGGAAGATATTTTCTCTAATGAACCAAGACGAGTGCACTCCAGTGCCAATTACACTTCAACCGCGTTCTCCGTATTTCGCTCTACTTGACTTCTGTCATTTCAAAGCCAACGAAACGTTGGAGAGAGACAAGGGCGGTGGTAAAGGGTGGTGGGCGGGGAGGGAGCCGAAGGGAGGATGGCCTGCTGCTGTGTAAGAGAACTCCTCCCGATCGATGCTAAGCCTCGTGCCTTCTCGTCTCGTTCTCCGCAATAAACCGTGAGACGAGGAAGTGAGGCGGAGAGATAAGCCAGACAATTAATTCTAAGACGAATCTAAAGACGAGGAAACTTTGGTGATCCGCTTCTGGCATGAAATACCGCTTTTTACCTCGACAAATGCCTGCCTCGCAGCAACTGAAACTGAGCGAACATCTCGAAGAAACTGCTACAGCCGAAGAATAGCTCTGCCCTTTCTTTTTTTTCAGACTACATCAGGAGTTGAATTACCGGGCGAAAAAAATCTTCGCGGAAAACACAGCTCGATATCGAAGCGGTATCGCGGCGCAATTGTAATCAAAACTAAGTACTCGTCTAATTAATGCGGGACGCATAGGTCTCGGGTTACGCGACCTAGACGTGCGATTTCGCGACGACGGTTCGTCTTAATTTAGCATAGATTACGCAGATCACAATAAACCAAGTTGATAGGGTCAGTCCGAGCAGTAAGCCTTGATTAACGGATTTAATTATGGGATTGTGTGTGAGGGCAGGATTGCAGTGGTCATTATGGGGGGCCTTAGTAACCCGGTATCCCGTACGCCCTGCATGTACCTACCGTACACCATAGTTATACACGGTGTTCGTGCCCGACTCGCTGCGAAAGACGACGGAGTGGTATCCACTTCACAAACAGCGAAACAGTCTCCGATGAAGGAGAAACAGGAGATTTGTCCCCGCGTTAAACGCGTTACGCGCTCCGCTCTATCCATTCGATAATGGAGCCGTTGAAAGCGGTATCAATTTTCCTCTCCGCTCAATACGCTTTTACCGCCTCGCGCCTCCATTGGAGCGTAAAGGGGGCGAAAAGAAACGTGATTTCGTTACGGAATCCAAGAGGTGTGTGCGCGGAGCAAACGATAAACGATCACGGGAAAACTAACCCACCCTGTATATAGAAGTTCATCGGCGCATATTACGCGCCGTGATGCCCGTAGACTCCCGTGGTCCACAGGGAATACGGTTTTAAAGTTGAACCCTATCGTTCGTCGCTCCCCCGCCTCGCCCGTCCCCTCGGCCAGCCGAACATAGGAAAACGGGCGAGCGCGAAAGATAATTAAGTCCGTAATTAAAAGGCACAATCGCGCCAAAGCCTTTCACGGTAGCTAAGTGACAAAAGCAATCGATCAAAGGGACAACCGTGCGGAGTCGATTCACGGCGAGACGTTGGACGGCGTACCTACACGGATATACACCGTGTACGTGCTCGGACCATTAAGGGCTCCTATCATTTGTTACCATCAGGGATCGTTGTATCCCTTAATACCATGTTTCACGGGTCCGCGACTCCGCTGCCGGAATATAAGCGTATTAACCAAAGTATTCCGAGCGTGCGCGTATCGATTCCCTCGCCCCGAAAACGGACACCCCTGCCGAAATCATTCGACGACGGTATTCAAAATCAATTGCAAGGGCGGGGCGGGGAGAGCGTGTTCGAGCACGGGATACACGAGGGGGAGGGCACGCGATTCCAGCCTCGATTACAAAGCTCTTCGGGAGCGCGCCTTCTCGAGACGTCACTTTGCATGAATTTCCTCTACTTCGGTAGCGTCTCCGTGGAAGGCTCTTAACAGTCTCCTCCACGGTGCGGCGGGGAAGGGCCGAACCTTTGCCCAAATGAAATCACGGTCAATCTAACGTTATGTAAATCGGGCGGTCACTATCTGGTCAGTTTTGCATATGAATGCCAAAGGGACAGAATACTTACGACGGTGTGTACGACCTTAAGATGATGCTAATCAGTGCTCCTCCGAGGACGCGGCTCTATCCACGGTTCGTTTGGTTTAGTGGCCATCGAGGAGCGGCCTCTAGTCGACGACGTCGATTCGGGACGAGTGAACAGTACCGAATGGCCCGGAGGGTACCTAAGTGGAACGGGTGGAGCAAGTTACATTGCCAGCACCGAGGTTCTTGTAATAATTTCGCAATGAAATTTCAAGCGATGTCAACAATGAATTTTTTCGGAGACCATTCTCATGCGGAAGAACGAAAGAGAAGGGCGGGTGGAATTTCGTCGGAAGATAGTGGCAGGGTGGTAACGATAAAGGATAAAGGAGCACGTAACCGTCCAGCTACGTACGAGCACTCGAAGTATTTTTATCGCCGGCATTCGCGTCGGCGCGGAATCTAATACAAAGTGGTAACTCGTGCACCGACCGCTTCTAATGTCACCGCGTGGTTTCGATGGCTGGCTCGAACCGAGTATAATCCTACGGGGTGGCACCTACTCGAAAGGCACCGATCCCCGAGTAAATATTGTCCCGGCCGTGATCGCGACGATTTCCCAAATTAAATACAGCCGGGCGACAATTGTTGTCCGTTTATCGGCAGCAACGGTATTACCCCAAGGGGTGCGCACCCTCTGATTAAAAATTCTCGCGTGGTTAAGCCTCTGATAATGATCTTCCCTAACCCCTTTCTGCCCGTGGGGTTTATACAGTATGGTCTAAAAACGATTGTACTTACTCAGCCAGCGTGCACGGGCGACGGGTAAAGCGCAAATGGCTCGAGGTCATCGCGAACAAGAGTTAACGATCGTTTTCAAGGGCGTTCCGCTCTTTTTTTTCTCGGTTTTCCAAACCCCTTACTTTCGAAAGAACGTTATCGCGTCTCCGCGACCGTTTGTGATCGAGGTCTCGAGACGGTGCGCGCGCGCGCGCGCGGCCCTCAAAGAATCGAAGCGAGTAGAGACGCGATGAAACGCGGTCGAGAGGACAGACGGGACGAGCCGCCCGTGCAGTTTGCATTTCACCGGCGCGGAGAATTAAAGTGCACTCTAATCATTCACGCCGCGTCGCTTACAATGTTAGATCCAGAGCACGATTAATCGATACGTCGGGAGCATCGATGCCGCGCCAGTCCCAACCCTCTAAACGGGGCCACGGCGCCGCGGAAGATATCATCTTCCGTCGACGCTCGTTATTAATTAATAGCCGCGGCAAAGATTAAATGAATTCCTATTGAGGATGCTCGTCGGGCGGCAGACAGAGCGTGAAGCAAGCCGGATGCCGCGAAATTTGTCAGAAGGCTAACGACCCTCGTTATTAAAAGTAACGTTCCAGTGACCTCGCGTGATAATCCATTCGCTTGACAAATCGAGATAATTGCGAGCGCCGCCGCCCTTAATCACGGCCACCGGCGCGGCATGCCTCACGACCGATTTGCTCCGGCGAAATTCCATTAAACCCATCGCGATTGAAGAGCGGGGGGCCGGGCGACGCGAAACGTGCATCGCCTCTGTCGAATTTTCTAATAAACGTTTGCCGCCCGGAGACAGAACACGCGCGAGCAGAGGCAGCGCGGCTGGAAGGGTGGGAAAAAAAAACCCGGACACGAGGGGAAACGACATCGAGAGCAGGCTTCGCCGGCGAACTTTCATTAATTAAATATTCAAAATCGCCATTAATCCCGACGTCCCTGGCTCGCCCCATACGCCGCGCGGCGGTTGAAATCAGCCTCGACGAATCCCGACCCGTTCCGGATCTCCGTGGCTTAGGCAAATGAAAGCCGCGGCGCGTGCATGCAAATACACACTTTTACGCGGCAAACCGGCGCGGCGCTAATAAATTTTTCCACGGTCGCGACCGTGCTGCGCGCCCGACGTGTGACTAATGACGGGGAATTAACCGGAGAGAGCGTCACCGATATCCACCCCGAAATGTACCTGGGAACGGGCTCAGGTGTTGCGGTGAATAGGGGGGAAAAAGGGGGGGTTGAGTTTTAACGGGAGAGAAAATGGAAAGAAAAAAAAAGGAACAGCATCGAAGGAAGGGGGACGAAGAATGTTGGCAGTCATCGTAGACGTGTTTGCTCGGGGTATGACAAATTCCGGAAGATCGATTAACGATGCCGCACCTTGTGCCGTACCTGTCGCTCCTCTCCTCCCCTCGTCGCCCCCAGAGAGTGCCACCCCATTTTCGCGCGCCCATTCAGATTCAAATACGAAGTTAACGAACAAGGTGATTTCGTAATAAATGACACAGGCAAAAAGTCGTGCGCGCATTCTCCTCTCCCCGGGTTAATTATTCAGACTAAGGGGGTTGTAAGCAGATTGGTCTCACCCCTAAGCCCCTATCTCGGTACAACGAGGGTGGCGCGTTCAGGGAGACAGAGAGATTGCCAGAGGAGACTTTAAACCGCCCTTACTTACTGACTGGTGTCTGTGATTAGAACCAGAAATATGCTAAGCGGACTACCAATTATCGGAGATTCCTCGCTGCGGATTTACGGCCTCGGCGAGGTCGGGGGATGTTGCGCGATGCTCGTTTAATTCCCAGGGATGATACTTGAAACCAATCACCCATGTCTGGCGCACGAAGCAGCGCGAGCTCTTCCAGCCGCTGTACAGACGCGGAACTTCCGCTGTCCCGTGGCTCGGACTATTCGATTAAAAGTTGCCGGTCGTAGAGGATCGTCGTAAAAATCAGAGCCACGGCGAACTTCCGAATCGCAGCCAATGAGTTTCTCTAATCCTGACGCAGGACGATCGCCGAAAGTCCGTTACAAACGGCACGGAAATTCAATCCGCTGCAACGGGAGCGGAGAGTGAGGCGGGGGGGGGGGGGGGGGGGTGGAGGGCGGAAATTAATTCCGCGTCGACGACAATAATTTCAGACGCGGCTCTTTCAGGGCGGATAGCCGGGTATCTTGGATGAAGGCGCGGGCAAAGGACGGAGGAAAATCGTAAGAGAACATTGTCGTTAACTTTTACGAGGCCATTAACGTGCTCGTCTTCCGCCGTTCCGGAGCTGAACTGGACACTGTGACGTCACCGTGAAAGAAAACCAAAGAGGAGAACGAAACTTAGAAAAAGAATTAGTGGGGACCACTGGCGGGGTCTTTGCCGGCCTTTGTTCCCTTTCGTTCCTCTACTTCATAAACTCCTGGATAAAGTCCCGGGGAGGCGGGGCTCGATAAGAAAAAAGGAGCCCGCCGTCCCGATTTCCATAGGAAAATAAACGAAACGAACGTCGGAGTAAATTTCAAGTTATTCCGTCCGTGTAAAAACTTAATTAAACGTTTAATTAAATACTTTGACCGTGCACGCTGGCGTTCGTTTCTCACCTGCAAGCGACAGGCTTGCTCGCTGCCAGTGGAAAAGTATCCGAGAGGAGGAAAGAAACGTAAGCAGAGGTCGGAAAGACGAGCAGCCAGGTTGGAGAAAAAAAATGGGAGCCGAAAGGGAGGCGGTGAGCTTGGTTTCAGGATTTGACGCGCGTATCTAAAACACAGGGCGGGCGTCACGTGTCGGGCCGGCCATGTCGCCCTTGCTGTCAGGTCACGTGACCGTACGTAAAAGGGTTGAGATTTTCCAGTACGGATTTCTCGTCGACCGACTTGACAGATCGCCGCGCTAAGTCTGACTGATACTCGTCGGCCACGGGCTTCGCTTTAATTATGAGATATTATTCTGAGATCGCGCCCCTCGCGCGATCGGGTTTAATGCCTTTTTAAAAGGAGATCAGCTCTGCCCTCCGTCCGTCCCTCCTCACCGGTGCCACGTGATTGCGGATACCTAGACGGGATCGCCCGACACAGGGGACAATGGTGTCGCGGATTCAGAACGAAACAATTAGCCGGGAGCAGTAACGGTGTGTACGTTCCGCCTCGGTGTGAATCTCATCCGCCGAGGCCAGCACAAAGGACCTTACATTTATATGTTTCGGCCTTTCGATTAGGTCCCCCTGCTATGGAAAGGCGACATTGCGAGAGGGGACAATGTTATTCCGTGGAGGCAGGGTCGATCCTCCGTGGAGACGCTCGAACTTCGGAGATACATACCCTGAAATTTCTAGCGATCCCGAGCAATTTCGCGTGAAAAGTTCCAATGGCTCTTTGAACTTCGCCACACCCCTTGGACACGGGACTCGGTTTGCGAGGCTGCATGTAGGGTGTACAACTCTTTTGAATCTTTCAAACGAATCGCCATGTCTACAGAACTCAGTAATGGATCAGGCACTCTGGTATACCAGAAGAAAGATTAAGAAACTAGGGAAGATTGGACGCGGAGTTGCTCTACGAGAATGCTATTCTCATCCTTCAGGGTTGCCAGAACACGAAAGAAACGGGTGATGGATGTACCCCGTAATCCGTGCCAACTTCCTACGGGATTTGGCGGTGGATGCCTTTGGGCGCCTCTACAGGAAGCCACCCCTAATTCAAATTTGGCCTAAAACCTCGAAATCAAGTCAAGTCACTAAGTCTCTCTCTTCAGGGGCTGCGGTACGCTCCCAGGCGCCGTTCTAATTAACATCGTGTCGCTCGCGCGGCTTAAGGTTGTACCGTTCAACCGGGCGGCGTGTCTTCTGGAAATCATTAGGAGGGTGGAGATACCGAGGCAGAGGGGAGTGAAGAGAGGGCAGAAGAGTGGATACGTTCACTTGTCACGTCGAGCGGAGGGTGAAGGGGCAAAAAGGCCCGATGGGAGAGGGCGTTGCAGAGAGCCAGAATGGATAATATCCAGGTTACGGCACTGGTAAAAGGAAAGAACGCGCGTGGAGAGAAGCGGGATTCAAATTTTCGCAAATCATTCGACGAGGGTTCGGTAACCCCTTCCGGGATTATCGGGACCCATGTGGCCTCGGCTCGCTGATGGCTCGTTACCAAACCGAGCTCCTCTTCGATAACCGACAGATATTGCTATTTATGAACGGCGTCGAGCCCTCGTCACGACTCCACCGACGCCTCTTCGTCTTTTCTCTATGCCCCCGCTACGGGTAATTGTCAGTTCCAGTCACGTTCGTGACACGCGTCGAACACGCCATCGTCTGTCCAGATTTATCTGCCAGCCGGATCGATGCTGTCGATCGACGAAACCCGCCGTGTACCGTAGCCACGGACACAATTTTCTTAACAAATGGCAGCGTCCTCTTAAACTACGACCCCTGATCTCTCCAGCAGATTCCGACTGGCAACCCCTCCTGATGCTCCTAATGTTCAACCTTACTGATGTCCGGCTTAAGCCGATGAAATGGACGCCGTTGGGGGCTCCGCGCTGCGGAGGACGGTATTCGTCACCTCATTGTTCGTCGTGGAACTATGTTCCCAGATAGATTGAAGCATTTAGCGCATAGAAACGCGAATGGGGAAATGTTACGAGTGACACTCCCGGGGCACTTTCAACGGTGTACCATCGAGGGCATACCATTACCTACGCGCTCCTTTGCCGAAAATCGAGGCTCCAATCGGGAGCATCGGTTTTAATCGGATTAGCAACTTTCGCCGACGATGATCACTCGAGCAGTCTCTGAATTTCAACCCGCACCCCGGCGTGGCAACGGTGTCCGGCTTAACTCGGCAAAGCGCCCGCCACGGGGGACCGCGGCGATGGACTAAGATATTTGTCACCTCATTGTTCGTCTCCGAAGCCCGAGCTAAGTTCGCGGACGGAGTTTAATGTGACGCAATTCCTGCGGGCCGAGAACGCCGCAAGGATTACTCCTGCGGGCAGGATACGTCCGACGATATATCTTGTGCAGTTCGCCGACGAAACGAGCCCATTCTAAACATAGCGTCGTCGAGCTGCCCCTCTTACCACCCATCGTCTGCAATGCCGGCGCTGTTACCGTTTCTCAGCCGAGCCGAGCTTAAAACCGACGCCGACGATGCACGGCGACGCCGACACAGCCGAGGCGATGGTACTACGTCAGGAATATAACGACGCGAGTCTTAATTAGTAACGACTTCGAAACGATAACTGTGCGAGAGTGCAGAGCGTCGATGGCTACGACGCTGGGGCGTAACGAAACTGCCTCGGTTAAGTATCACGTCGTTAATTACGCAGTCCGCGCTGCTCAAGGGGCATTCGTATGAGACATTAGCGTTTACTGCGTCTCGCATCGTACGGGGAAATATTATTTGACCCCGTTTTATCGCTGCGACGGCTAATGGGTTGTTCCGCCGCCAGAGATTCCTTGATTATCGTCGCGGAAAAGCGAGTGCAACCGCTCACGTTGAAGGTACACGCGGCGCGGCGGAGCGACAAAGACGCAGAGGCGGTAGGCAGCGCGAGCGGCGAGCAGAAGTTACATACGCACGCACAGCGGCGAATAATTTGCGACGACCACGCGGAAAGGTCAAGCTTTGTTGATATAATTTCGCGACGTTACGCTTTACATAAAATTAACCGCCGCCGCTGGTCCGCTTCCGCGCTGCTTTTATCGCGATTGCAGCCTGTAAGCCAACGATCCCGCGATGTAATGGCACGTTTGCGTAATTCCGAAGCCGCGTCTCTCGTGCACGGTGCTTTCCTGACCGATGATTGAGCACGCTTGGCTGAAATATGCACCGGCGACCTTATTACGCCGCTACCGTGTTGCGGAATATTAAGTATCGAAAACGGCGCATTTGTCAATGGAAACGATCCAGAACATGAGATATGCTACAAGGTAGGAATTACCAGACCGTATGGCGCAACTGCGGCATCGAGTGTCTATTATGCCCGTTCTGTTGTTCGAATACTTTAGATGCAAGTAGAACACACCGCAGATAGACACTTTCCCCGTCCGACCCCGCGAGACGCTGTTAATTTTCTAGATCCAGAGGCACGGAAGAAAGCCAGATTCTCGTCGGTCACGGAAACGAATTATCCCTTACCCCTATTTGTTTTTAGCCAGCGACAAACGGAGGGACCGGGAACGACGGCTGGTACGCGAAAGCGACGAAAACAGAGAGAAAAGAGGGTGGCCTCCTGTAGATCCCGAGGGGCCATCATCAGGGAAATTGGATTCGGCATTTTTCAAATCCCACCCCGAAAACACCGGCTACGGATGTTCGGTTTGTCTCGTCGGAAGCGTATTTTTATCCCTAAGAGGTTAGTGCTCTCCAATCAAATTAGGACGTTTTTGCGACGGGTCGCCTCGACGAAGGGAATCGAACGGCTGACACCTGCTAAATCGCCGCGATACGTTTCCGAGGGACACCGAGAGAGGCTTCTAGAAAAACCTCCACTGGTTGGCCACTCGGTAAGATAGACGAGGCTGAAGTTTTCAAGAAACAGCGACTTTATGGAGTATAAAGTGCGCGAAGGCCAGATAAGAAAGGGACGAGGCGATTCCCCCGCAGAATTTAGCTTCGTCACCTCCAGACAATTCCTCGTTTCGCGGTTCTCGTTGCAGATTAAGATCTACCCCTTGAAGCTGCGCGTCTTGCAGAGCGTGGCCAGGTTCCGCTCGGCTGTAACTCATCGCTGCCAGATAATGTCGCCCGATGTATTATTTATCCCCGCTGTCGTCGCAATTATTCATAGCGCTATCGCGCGCCGCCCCGTTTCCGCTGGGAATCAAACCGAATTCGTACTTATTATCGCAGTCAAAGGCGGAGGCCGCATTGACACGTACCATTTTTCTCGCGACCGCTCCCTTGAGCGGCGTGTACGATTTCGCTGGCACGGTCGTTATGGGCGCGGCTTCGGCCGCGAATCCGCGAGGAGATCGCGGAAAGAAGGAAAGGTTCTCGGCGCGCCTGCTGCGACTGTAAATTTTCGAGCGACCAGTCGCGGAGCGTACGCCGTGAAAACCGCTGCAATTTCAAAACGAATGGAAATGTAATTGCGCGCCGGAGATTAGCCAGGCCAGAGTGGCACTCTGAAAGGCGGAATTCCATGAAACGGGAGCGCATCTAGTTAGTACGTTTACGACAGTTGGCGAGCAACGGGGACGGAGGGCAGAGGGCGAGCGTTGTCATAAAACGTAAGCACGGAAGATATTTCCAAGTGTGAAATATTTCAGTCTAATCCAGCAATATCATAAAGAACGCCCGGCGAGGAGACCGCGGGCGGCGCGACGAGCCAGCCAAGTCGTAACCAGGCATTAGGGCTGTTTACAAAAGGCCCTTCGATACCGCGTCGTGTACGAAATCGTCGCACGGGATCCCGTACTACGAGTTCGTCTGCGAAACCCGCCACCTGTGTCCTACCCACCCTTATTATCAACAATCGTAAAATGCTAAATTGAAAGTCCTCCGAGTACAAGAAGGGTTTTCACCCCTCGCCGTGGAAAGCGCCAGCAATAGGCAACATTGGGAACGAGATTCTCGAGGCCGTAGGTTCTTCAGTCGCGCGGAGAATTCATCTTTACGAAGAGGATGCTTTCAATCTTCCTAATTAGACGAGGATGCGAATTTAAATGAATCACGAGAAGCAATATCGGCCCGATGGGATTGAGCTGGTGGAAAAAGTTAGGAAAGAAACATCGAGAAGGGTGGACCTGAGGGCCGAGGGTCAGGTCGTCCGAATTCAATCTGTCTAAAGTGACAAGACAAATGTCTCGGTGCACTTCTTCCCGATCCCGGCGTGGAAGGCACGGGTCAATTAGCCAAAAAATTGGGACGCCACACGAGTGAATACGTAGAAAAAGTAATTCGATTGAAAGGGAGCAAGCTATAGAGATAAGTGAGAGAAGATGCCAGTCATCCCCCGGTAATTAGTCAAGGGTCGCTTGAGTGCTGGTCGGAATTCCGAATCTGGTATCATCCCCGCAGTGAGCCGAGTGGGGTTGTTTCTTGGACGAAGGATAAGCCAGGGATCTCCACGCTGATATCGTGGAGAACTTTTCCGTCTAGCTGGGATTTGATTGATTAGTCGCGCGACGAATGGAGTGTCGCGATTGTTAGCGATATAAGCGCTGGGATCTTGCTATCTCCCGTCTTGGCAGAAGATTGATGAAAATCGTCGATATGAAAATTACAACCACCGAAATTGGCTGCTTCGATGCGATCCACGGATAGAGACTCCAACTACTTAAGGAGGATAGACCCGCGGGAAGCCCGATTTTCCCTCGGAATGCCTACTAAGCCAGGCTTTGCCTCGTTGCGAGCCAGACGAGCCACGCAAATACCGCCAAGTGTCACGGTCGAATTCAGGCAGGGTAACGTGGCTCGTGATCCACGATAAGCTAATCATCGTTTCTGCCGGCAGCGCGTTCCACAAAGAGTGCTAACATTTCGACCCCTCCGCAGGGAGGAAGAGAGTGGCGAAATGTCAGTGGCGATGAACGGCGGCGACCTGTGTCATTCGAAGAAGACAGGCTATGTGACATTTCGCGGCGGTATCCGTGACCGGTGCAACCTCGAATCACTATCGTGTAGCACGCGCGTACTCGCTTACGCGAGCGCGCGTGTGCCCGGGGGAATGTTACGTAGGTGCTTGCAGGACACTATGGACTGTCCGCCAGTCCAGTGGGTATACGTATTGGACTCTGGACAGCGGTCATCTGTCACTGTCAACCACCCCTTCTCACAACCTACTGCTCCTCCTCCTCTGTACAGCCGGGTGGCGTCAGTGAGGAGGACGACCAAGGGAGGATCGAACTCGAGCCCCCCCTGCACCCTGGTAGCACGTGCCGATGTCTACGTCCTTCTACGTACATATGTACCATCGGCCACATATGTACACGTACGTATGACCGTGAACGTATAGCTGGCCACATAATATATAGGCGGTATAAATAAAGCGCCATACTGCGTTAATTACAATCGACTGTCGCGTTCAGTGGCAGCATCGTATCAAAATAATTGAGGGTACTATTGTACGTGTAATACCGGACCAAGTGCTGCCATAAAATGGCACGACGAAGCAACCGGGGGTAGAAACGCGGTGATCCTTTTCGCACGTAGAATTATTTTTATACTTTACGCGTGCTTTTCATGCCTCGGCGTTCGACGCAGTCGTCAACGTGGCCTACAAGGGTGCTAACGAGGAATTGGTTACCGCAGATTGTTAACATTATTGCCCGAACGGTGTCCAATAATCGAATATAGGGTTAATGAATTGACGGTCTCTCCACGGCCCGTTTACACCCACCAATACAAACGTCTAATATACGTCAGCAAACATTGATGCGGTGTATTGTGGCGTGACTGTGCCTATACATCGTGCTCTCCCAGCTTCGTGATTATAATACGGAGCAGATATTTGCCGCGCGCGCGCGTAACATTAGGAAATACAACTTAATTGAAGCGACGCTCTGTTTGCGAATATCCCGGCGCGCGCCCGGTGCAATGTTTGCGCGATCGTTAACGTTCAGCTGACCGATCCGTAATTCAGAGTCAACGGCGGGCAGCGACAACGCGACAAATGCAGTCGAATCAATCGAGCGAACATATTGCTCGATTGTTTTTACCGTCGAGCAACTTTCTACCGCGCCACTGGCCGACGGAACGGTTGCTCGCGTAATCGGCGCTCGTTGCCTGGCTCCTGCATTACGTAATAAATAGGCGCTACCGATATACGCGTGGCTTAAACGGAACGCTCGGTGTCTACGCGCGAATCGCCGATCGATATTCAAGCCAGCATCCTCTCCGCCTCTTTAAATCCTGCGGATACGTCCGTTAGGTTCTCTCGCGCGGCACCTTCGACTTGACCCGGTGCAATGATTAATAACTAGCCACTCACGTCGCATTACTCATCGCCGCTGCGCGTAGACTTCCGCCAGACGAGCGTTACTTACTGGCCTCTGCGGTTTCAGAGCGCTACGACCAACGACACCGTACCCCCGCCACGAATATTACCCTGGGTGCAGAGTTTCAGTGGCCAAAGACCACGATCGACACTTTTCTCCCCCCGCAATCGACCTTCCAGATCGCACGCCAAATATCGTTACCGCAGGGCACCGATAAATATTTACAGCCCGTCCTCCTCGCGGCGTAAAGCGGTTCACCGCAAAATGCAGATGCGCCGGAGGTATTTAAGGCACGAAGCACGCTCGTCGTAAAAACGTCAATGCTCCGAGATGTCCTTCGAGCGTCACCGTGCTCCGAGTTCCTTCGAATCTCGGACGATTCGCGGGCGCTCCGTCGGGAGGAACGTTATCGAGAGGCTTCCCTATAGTTTTGCATACAATGCCCCCTCGCGCGCAGCCGATCCTGGCGTAACCTTCTGCGTCCGGCGGAAGATGGTCGGCCTTTCGGATCGTCGCAACAATATTTTACAATCTAACGGATTTTACGAGCAATTCCCAGCGGGCCCACAGCTCTTCAATCTTCCTCAAACACGCCTATGAATATAAATACGAAGGCGGCAGTGATTTATGCCAGGCAACAGAGCCGCAGGACGGAGGGGGAGTAAAAAGAAGGCCGAGAGGACGATTCAATACTTCCACTCCCATTTTATGTCGCGGTCAGTGTTTATGCCCCAGATTTTAGCACCTCCCCGAGGGCATTTGAGGTTCCTCCCTGTTGAGAGCTCACCAATTTTTACGACTGCGCTGCTCCTTTCTCGTTCTCCGCTCTCGCCCCATGTCTCCCGTGAACAGAGTCTTTAGCTAAGTAGCTCGACGCGACCGCGCATCTATCGGCCCTGATTACCGAGCGACGAGCGAAGAACACGCACGCTAATGCCTGCCCGACTGCGCTACGACACCTCGTTCCCCTCGTGGTTATGAAATTTCGATGAAAAAAACGGTATTTCGAGAGGAAACTGCTACACGAAACAATTAAATCGCTGACAAAAGCAACGCGATCAAAGGTTCCGCGCTGGGGCAGCGCATTGTGAGCGGCCGCGTTCGAAAAATTCAGCGGGGCGGATCACAAAAAAACACGCCCGCCATTGTTTTCGGTGTACAAAGGCAGCGACGATGGTATTCCTAAATTTCGGTGTAGAGCCGAAATCCGGCGTCGAGTCGTTATTAAGTCTTGATCCGGCGTCTGTGCGCGGCGCAACCCCCCCATTGTTCCAGACAAATCTGACGTACGAGTGCGATCATCGATCGGATCCTCCCTTTCTTTGATCGACAGGTAATGACAGTTTAAATCGTTTCGCTGTAGACGGTACAGACGCTGTCGCGGCTCGTTTAGATTTTCCGTGCGCCAGCCTGCCAATAATTTCCCGGCCGTTGCATAATCCTTTCCGCATGCAGCCTGTAAGCTCCATGTATGCCTGCCTGCGGTCTCCGTCCGCAATACGCGTAATGCATTTGATCCGCGCTAAAACGCATTTGGATGCATCGCTCCGTCGTTTCATGCGCTTACGGAACTCGCTGCCTCGAAAACTACGGCCGCGCGGCTGCGGGGATACTACTACGGGGGAGAAGATACTTGTCGACAAGAATGGCCGATCAAGTGGTAAGCGTTGCCACCCTTAACCGTCGTCGGTCACCCCCCTCATCTCTATTCTACATCGCAAATATTGTTCTTCTTTGCTGTCACCGCGGTATAATATTTCTATCGGGATGCTACGATAGTTCGTTGCCAATATCGTTCACAGAGGAAGAAAAAAAACGTAGCTGCGTTCCCATTCCTTTGTCGAAGAAAGTTCGGCATAAATAAGGTCGACGAAACAAATGAATGTAGCATTCGTAATTTCCATTTGCCCGTCCGTGTGTGCCGCGTATCGCGGCGGAGATCGATTGTAGGGGCACAGTGGGTGAATTCCGAGCACGACAGATAGACGACGGACGGAGTCGCACGGAAATAGAATGATGATGTCTCGTGGAAGATCCGTGCTGCCGCTGCCTCCCCGATGCCGCCGTTTGGTATATCGGTCCGACGGATCGATCCCCGGCTGCCGCAGGAGCGGCGCGCGTAATACAAATTGCAACGCGAAAACGACGCCCGCCTCGCGGGAGGATGGGCGAAATGGAGGAGAAGAAGCGGGTGGCGTCGAGTTTGATAAATGACGCGGACTCTATTTCTGCCGGGTGGAGAGGGGTGTGAGCACCGCCGATGTAATCAACCGTTGTATTATATAACAGGGTGACTTCTCGGATTAGGAGGGTCGGCGGCTTCGGCGACGCTCGCCCGACAGGGGCGATTGTTTCGTGATGCACGAACGGGGATCGAGCACGAGTTTCGTGGGTGTAATTAAAACGAGGCATAAACAGATATCAGTGAAATTGGCGGCACTTGGCACGGAGCGAGGACGAAATTGAATGTGAAAGGTGGTACAGCCGAGGGATTTGATAGAAAAATAATGACGGCCGCGTTACGACAGAGACGTGTGCACGGCGACTCTATCGACGCGTGGATTGCAAAGCACGGGGAACCGAAGAAATAGCGTCTAACAAGACTGTTGTGTGTCGGAACGTTTAGGCTCGGCGTTGCGCAATCACACCGAGAAGAAAGGCGACGATGCAATCGGGCCACGCATACGCGCGCGAATTTCCCGAGCTTGTGGGAAAGAAGCGTGAATCGACAGAACGGTCAATCGTGGTACGCTCTGGACGCGTGTTGCGCGCGGATCGTATGCTCATTGAAAAGAGGACTGATAATGTCAGAACTTAATTGTTGCTCTCAGTCATGCCGGGGTCTACGGTCTACCTGCGAGCAATTTTCTTATTACCCGTTAATGATGCAACAAGTCCCGACAGCCGCGGCGCAAGTGCGCATAAAACTAGCTATTACAACGGCCGCTTTTACAACACTTAATGCTAGTTGTATGCCAGCGAGGATAGGAGTCACAGCCGTATCACTTTTTGCGCCCGTTTTGCGTCGCATTTTATACGGCCGTATACCGTGGGCTGACTAGTTTCATACGCCAGTAAAATGTTATTCCTCCACGGGCGAATAATTATTCCACCCGTTAATAAGGCGAGCGCGCTTTCCTATCGATCCCCACTATCGGATAAGACGCGGGTATGTGGGTAATAGAGTACAGAGAGCGAAGGCTCAAGTAAATCGGGCGATTTCCGCGTAATCGGAATCTTCGAGAAACAATGGGCGCCCGTGGCATTAAGGGACCGCTCGGGGGTCCGAGATTACGCGGAGAAAAGTTAATCTTAATAAACGAGGGCAATCAGGAGGACCTCGGCGTAGGTAGTTGTCGCCCGCAAATGCTCGGCCCATGCAAATGCGAGCCCCCAAAGCCAGCGCTGTCTGGGCAGAGAGGCTAACCCTAAGAATTTACATACTGCCACTGGCCTCTCGTTCCTCTCGCCCTGTACACACCCTGCCGCCCCACCCGCGCGCCCAATCCGGAGCCTTTTGTCCGGCGCGGAATGTCCATCAACTTTTTGTCCGTCGAGCACGAGTAAATAGGAGAGTCAAATGACCAGGCGAGGGCTTTAAGGGCGGCGAAATGGGGCTGCGGGCCCTTTTATTTGCTGATTCCATGCGGATTGTTTCGTGATTTAGCATAAATGTTTGATTAGATTCTCGAGCGGATAGAGGCCTCGGCGTACCGGCGCGGCCGCCGGGAGGACGAGGAGGCGGGACGTTGTTTGCATGAAGAATCCTCAATGACCGGCTCCAATCGAGTGTGCGTAATTATTTAACCGTTCGCGAGCCGCGCACGCTCTCGGTTAAACTAGCAGGTCGGAGGCGATGCTATTGACTTTTCCGCGGCAATGGCCCCCGAGACGATCGATCGACTGAATTAATCGCGGCGTTTCAAGTTCAACGGGCGTGTGCTTACCACTTGTTAGATAACTATCGAAGTGTTCGTGCAGTGGACGTCGCGTGGAGCGCTGTGCATGAAGACGCATGTGCATAGACTGCAACGATGTGGAATGTCGAAAGAATGCACTCTTCCTCTCATAATGATACGTGCCACCGATCACTTTATACGCACTGGAAAGTTCGTAGCTCGCGCGACACGGCGGTGGAACGATGCTACCGAATCAGCAAGGAAAACACGACTGACACGCCCGATACGTAAACTAATCCTCGACTGGTGGCGTGCCTCGAGGTCAGGTCAAAGTATAACGAAATGATTGTCGACACTTTGCAGGGAGGAACAAAGGTGCGGGGACTCACGTCCTCCTGGCTATTTCGAGATCGCACGGCCTTCGGCTACCAACGCCGTAATAAATTACGCCGCTAAATTATATCATCGTTAAGCACGCGTACTATCGGTAATCGCCCGTCGATTCATTGCTAGACAGCACCATGGTTAAACGCATTTCCTAACTGCCTCTTGAACCTCTTGAAACGAAGACATCCTCACGTCGAGACAACGTAATTATCGTTGGTGTATAATAAAATTCCCGATGAATCTGTGACCAATTATCTAATCTCCGTTGAACTAGATTGCGAGTGGTATTTGTAGGAGGATCAGCGGAGATGGACGACCGGCGAGGAGGTGGAAAATCTGAAGGAGGAACAGCTTCGAAACAGGAACAGAGACCGGTGTATCCAATCGGTCAAGATGGCTGGCTCGTGTCGACGGCACCGGGCGAATTCAGTTAGTGCCCCGGCAGTTGGATTGGACCATCAGTTTAGACAATGGGACCTGCTCGTGCGTTTAAGGTAATCCCTCGTGAATGGTGTCCCTCTAGTACTTAATACATTGTCCGCCCTGATGGCCGTCCTTTACAATCTCGTCGCAGGGTGAGGCCCGACTCGCCGAAACCTCGCCCCTCCACGAAGATGGCACGCATTAACACCTATTTACGCGGCATAGGCAAACAGCCCCCTTCGCTCTTTACGAGTTTGCGCGTTCCCTAGTGCCGGGCGTCGCGCGTGGTCACCTGAACGTCAAAGGCACGGCGCACATGCAAAGTACGCGATTTGTAGCGAAGGGATAGAGCATAAATTTCCCATCAACGACGACGCTGCGACGGATGAATGGCGGCTGGACTGTGAAAGTGTCGACGCGGTGGGACGACGGGACTGAAATTCCCTTTCTCATCTGTGTACATTAATAGACCGTAAAACGCCGCTGTATATTCGTAAGATGTTTATGGTTCGTCAAACGTCAGTAGATTTAAAGTCATAAACGCCCGCGTGCCCTTTCTGTCTGCCCTCTCCCTCTCTCTCCCTCTCTCTCATTCTCCATTCGGTTTTATTTTCCCCGCGGTGCGGAGGAGGACGAGGCACTTGGAAATGCATCTAACATCCAGCACAAGCCACGGTCGGACGGGATATACTTTCGGCCAGTCCCTGGGGTGCGATAAGGTCCCGACAAATGACCGGTCAGTCAGGACAGAAAACTACTGGCGGGAAAATCAGCCCTCTAAGTAAATTCGCATCAACCCCCGGAGACGGAGGAAAGAAGGAGCGGAGCGAAGGGTGAGGCGGGGTGGCGATCCGTCATACGAGATTACCGAAGTAAATAACAGGATCTATCGCGACGGACGAGCAGAGAGAAGGAGGAAATCGTATTGCGCGTAACCAAATTTGGGAATAATCGAGGAAGCGTTTGGTTGGTGGATCGCTGGGTCCTCGATCATTCACGCTCCCGTGAACTTTCGTCCATCGTTCGCGGACCATCGCCCATCGCGTGGACCATTCTTAATGGCCATTGTATTTTTTACGCGATCGAGGAAAAAGAGAGGAAGTCATCGCACGGGGGGGGGATAAAATATACGACAATCCCCCCCCACGTTTCGCGGCGGTTGGGTACTGGCCGACCCAATTTCACGGGAGAACTTCACGCCGTTCACGAAGCTGCCCGGAACACGAGCGGGAAAAACTTTTTCCGCCCCGGGAGCTCGCTGAAGGATTAGATAGATTATCGGTTTGCATTACTGCGGGGTCGGCAAGTCGATAAGGTGCGTCCGTGGGAGGGTGTGTTTTTTTTTCTGTTTCGTCGGGAGAACGTCGACAGTGGATTAATCTAACGACAGGGTTGATCCACGGGAATTGCAAGAAATTTGTAGGCGCATCGATCGGTCCGGCGTTGAGTGACGTTACGAATTCTGTGTTCGTTACGCGGCAGGGTGGATGGAAATTCTTCGCGGCTGTGGAGGGTATCGTCGATGCCTGTTTCGTCATTGTAGAAGAAGAATAATCGGGCCTCCGGATAAATGATCGGGGGTGGACACGTTAAAAGCCCAATCGGAAAAAGGGGTGCGCCTCGTGTGTGCACGTTGCGGGCCAGAACGAGACTCTTCCATTTTCCGTGGACGGTTAAAGCCGCCCGGCCGCGGGTAATAAGCACTAATATCACAAAATACTTCACGTCAATCCGTGGACACGGAATATTGATTCCCCCCTGATGACAGTCCATGACCCCCCACTGTTTGCCGCTACCAATACGCATTCGAAACCGAAATTCCACGCGCTCGAGCGTTTCGACGGTCTCGTTCCTACTCCGTGACGATGGATTAATTAATCAAACCCCGGCGGGCTCGAAAAACTATACACGGTCGATGATCGACGCGGATGAACCGCCACGAGCCCGCGGGAACCACCGCTGGGACCCTCTTTAAATGACATTCCCTGATTTGCAAGCGAAATGCGGCGCATTAACGGACGCGTAAAAGGATAATCTGGCAACTAAATTCTGCCTCGCCCCGTGGACCCAACCACTATATAAATTGACACGTATGGCTTCCAAATTCCGTCTCCTCAAACAGACGATCGCGTACGTTACCATCTAAGCGATCGTTCGGCGACTTAAACGTCCCCATTGTGCGCCTCGAGGATGACGTATGCCGCTTCCCAACCGCCTTCCATTAGGATCGACATCTTTGGACAATAATTTATTTATCTGCGCGTATGACAATCGAAAGACAGATCGTGCAGCGATCCTCTCTCGTCGTAGATCGTCAGGCCAATCAGCTACCAACGAACTTCTGGCTCTCTCTTACGACGACCGTTCATAAGCATTTGAATGGGCCAATCAATCACGCGGCTCCTCTCCTTCTCGCTGCGGCACTTCTTTGCTCTCTTCCACCCGGTGACGTCACGCAACAGTCATCCCCTATTAGTGGGGTGTTGTACCAACCAGCTCGAGCTGCGGGTCGCGGCGAAAGATGGAGAGGAGAAGGAGGAGGAGGCCGGCAGCGGCTCGAAACCGAGGGGGGTTGGTAATTATATATTCTAAGGGTGTCTCGCCGATCAGTCAATGTTTCCGCTGCAGCTCTCCGACAATGGAGCAAAGATAGAAAAAGCTTATCTGTCACCGTGCGCGATACTTCCTTAGGGGAGAGGAGCGGAGACTTTTAATTCGCGCTACGATTACCGGCTCCCGGGCCGATGAAAAATTAAGGAGGAGGCTGCCTCGGCTGGAAGGGGCCGCGCATTTCATTAGCGTTTCGTTAGCAACCGAGGCTTTTTTATCCGTTCGCATTTTCCGGCGAGATAATTTTGATGTTTGAAGGAGAGCCAATTAGCGAGCACAAGGTGGAGAAAGGAGGGAGGGTTCTTTCTGCGGCCGGATGGATATCGAATCGCTGCACGAGTGGCTTGTAGAACCGGGCCTCGTATCGAGCATTCTGCAGACAGTCCCTCTGCGAGAGCTCAAGCAGTGATCTATGACGATCACTGGCATAATGGTATTTGATGTTAATCGGGCTTTGAGCGCGAGTCAGCGCAACCAGCGCATCTCGAACGCATGAGCGAGTTGATTAAATTCAAACACCTCGTAGGCAGAATGCCAGAGCGCGCCGCGCCGCCGCGTCGTTGGAACAGACACCGCGTGCGTGAGTTCAAATATGCTCATATCGGGCCTGCTCAAAGGACTGAGGTAACTCTCTGTCCGACAATAGTCACGCATGATAATAGCATGCCATCCGGACCCCTCGGTCAGTCTCGCAACGGCCGGTCGTCTGGAAGGAGTAAATACCGAATCGGTGAATTGATTCGGCCACCGAGTCTGCACGGGCATCGGATTCTCATGTTTGGCCGAAGGCTCGACGGTACCTCGAGCGATGTGCGATTCATTATGCTCGTTCGCGGAATAATCAGTCGAACGGGTTCCGATTTAATTGTCGACGTAGAAACACCAGCGCTCCTTTATTCTTTGTATTTTCTCAAACACGCGTACCGCGCTGACGTGTCGAGTTCAGTTTCGTCTGCTGTCCCATTCGATACTTTCTCTCTCTCGAATTTAAATAGTCGAACGACGATCCGTCATGCGAGTTATAGTACCTCTCGCGACGGATACAACGTGGAGAATTTCTCCGTGCAATGAAATCTCGCAACGCGCCCCTCCCCTTGCGACGCGAACGTCGCCCCGACGTGGTCCGTAGCCACGAAAACGTCGAAACGAACGCGGCAGCGGGCATCACCGAGCGCGAGAGAGCAATCTAAAATCTGTCAGGCCTTTGATCGATGCGCCGTTCGCCATTTTAATGCCTATCACCCGACAACAAGCCTCACGTGAAATACGAGTTAACCCCCGGGGCGTTCTCACCCTCATCAAAGCGCGATCATCCCTCGAGGAATTCAAAACGCCGTCGACGTCCGACGTGCCGGCCGTGTGAAAACGCTTTAAACAACCGTCGAACTTCGGAGCCCCGCAGCAGCCAGGCTCATTATCGGAAATCATTATCGTGTGTGTCGCTGGTGCGTCGCGTGTGTTCGTGCCACCGCTTCTGCCGTTAGCCCTCCCCGACACCGATCGGGCAATTTCCTTCCTAAGACGATCCCATCGCCACAAGCCAGGCGAATCAATTTTCACGCGACACGTTAATTGCCAGGTCGACGCTTGCCAGCCAGCAGCGTCCCCGCCAATTAGACGGCTTTTAATTCGCGGCGAACGAGCTAAGCGTGTAACGAGGCACATCCGCGGCGGCTCGCGTTTAACTAGTTTGATTCACTTTTGTTGTCCGCAGCCAGACGAGTAATCTCTCCCGGCTAACGCGATTCCGAAAGTTCCGCGCCCGTCCTCGGTAACTCGATCCGAAAATAATTGCCGCGGAGGTGGGTGGGCGCCGGGGACGTCCCGAAACGCGCACCGAATCCTGGATAATCGGAAAAATATTATGATAACACGATTGGGGTTGCCTGAAACACGGAGGACCCCGCGGAGTGTATCGAATCATCGTTAGCCGGGATACAGGATTTGCCGGGCCGCTGGAAAAACTCGGCAGATCCAATGAACATGGCCTAATCCTAAGCGAGCCGGGAGACGGTGACGAGCTCCGGGAGAGTGCGTTAAAGGTAAAATCTGTTTCACTGTCCGTAAATCTAATGACGAATTCATTCGCCCGGGGCAGCGCGGCGCTCCCGGCGCGCTGGGATTTTTCGTCGGGAATCCAAATGGACAGGCTCGGGCAGGGTAACGCAAAGCAGACTAAATACCTATTAAAATATGAGAGCGAGCCGGGCACGGGTTCCCAGGCCGATGGATGAAAATTTTATCGGTGTTACTTGCCGAATCTCGCTCTAATTGGATTACCATCGATGTAACCTGGCCCCCCTCTTTGCTACGTGTCGATGTCGAGTGGCCGGTGCGATACAATTTGACCACGTGTCGATTACATTCGACCGTGTTGATGCACCGTAAATTACAGCTACCCGCGCCGCGCGTATCAATTTAATAATTCGCGGCACGGAGGGGGGGAGGGACAGGTGTAAAAGGCAATATTCGAGCGGGTGAACGTGCACCCTTGTAACCCCCGTTATCGCGTTACCAGCGCGCGTTAATGTAACGGACGGGGCAACTTTTCCCATGATATTTGAGCCGAATTGCTGGATAAATCGGATTAACGCCGGCAGGACCAGCGCCTCGTTGGCGTTTACGATGGACGCGGAACAAGCATCGAACGCGGGAAGGGCGTTTGAAGAAGGGCTCGTACGTTGACTCGCCAGATTTACAAGGAGACGCGGATCACGCGGCAGAGTTAACGGCGAGGCGGTTCACGCTGCGAGCGTGAGGTTTTCATTGTAATTCACTTATGAGGGGAATAAATCGACGCAACGGTACGGGCCGACGGAAAAAGATGTCCCCGTAGATTCGACGGGGCGAACGCCACCGAGAGACGCTCGTAAAAGACGCATCCGCGCTGGCGAGCATAAAATTAGAAGAATGGACTTAAAAGGATTTGAAAGGATTGCCGTTTCTCCGAGCGAAACTCTCGCCTGCTCTCCACCTATATTCGTGTTCTCGCGGGCGCGCGTAGTCGCGCTGCAAGTTTCGAGAGTGGATTGAGAGAGCGCGGCGGCGGCGGCGACGACGACTCTCCTTTCGAGAGGGCGAAGCGAACCGGGGGCGCGGTAAGAGACGAAAATGCATTTTGGCGCTTCCAGGAGCAACGTACCCGTCGGGGATGCGGGAGTAAACAGGCGAACGGTGTCCTGCGAAATAAAGCTTAAGCGAGGAAAAGCTGGGCGAGCATGGGCGAGGAGAGGAAGAAAAAGGACGAAGGAGGAGGAGGAGGACGGGCGACGGAGAATGAGAAGAAGCATTCCGCCGCTTTGCGAAGTAACTCGCCCGTGAACGAACGACGCACGACTATATCTGCAGGGACGAAATTTAAGCGACAAATGAAACGAGCATAAAGAGAAAGCGGGTCGCTTTGTTTCATGGCGTACCGTCCTCCTCGGATGGCAAGAATTGCGTAAAAATATATTCCGAGACAAAGGGATCGTCGCGAATGGGGGATGGGCCGGAGCCAGGGCGAGGAACAGAGGTTCACTGTCTTTCGAAATGAACCTCTTCCGGCTTTTCGGGCGATTTGAGGGGAAGTGCAGTAATACGCGGGCAAAAAGGAATGTCTTGATAAAGGCGGGCGTTGGAACTAATGACGGTGCTTAAGAAAAAGCTTAATGGATCGTCCTCGAGGCGCAATGATGTGTCATTTGTAACCTCACGGCTCCTCGCACGCACAGCTCCTCTCCTTCCTACCGGATTAATTGCTGTCCAATTAATGTCCCGGGCATCACCGGAAGGGCCACTGAGCGGGCCTGCTACGCGCGATTCACTCCGCCATATTTCCACTGATGGAGAAGGACGCGTAGGACGGTATCATTTTTCATCGTCCGCGTCTCTTTATTCAATCCCGTCCCATCGACGCTAAGACAGCTTACGGAGGCGAATCCAGCACGGGCGTCGCATTAATACACGTAATAGCTATCGATGCGTTTGCTTATGCATATTTGCAGGGCCGACGCTGCCGATATTGCGATGATCGCGTTGGCCACGGCCACGTGACCGTTTGCCCGGCGATTTCAGGCATAGAGTGAGAGAGAGAGAGAGAGAGAGATATTTTTCCAAATCGCGCTCGAGTGATCCGGCCCGTTCGACGAACGTGTCGACGACAGGCGACATCGGGAGTTTATTAATTTATTCGAGCATGGAAACGGTAATTAGCCGGAACACCGGTGACAGAAGCAGACTAGCCCTTCGGGCAGACGTGTGTCGGTTTCCGAGGCACGGGATGCGCTCAGGATACCTGAGGCCCCCGGGCGATTAGACAACAAAGGGCCTGTTTCGTGATCGATGTTCAAGCGATCTAATTCCCCGCGAGGATCCGAAAAAGTCAACAGAACTTGTGTTGCCTGGGATAGCTTAACTCTGGCACGTAATCGATGCAACTACCAAAGCGTGTACACTGTACATAGGCACTAGGGAATACAATCCCGGGATACGGTATCTCTAGATCCCGCGATCCCGGCTGTTTTTTGGATTCCAAAAATCCCGGAATTTGATATAACTAATCCCGAGATTTTCGGGATTTTTAAAAATGTGAATTACTTTATGAACACCTGAAAAATATAAAAATAAACAGAATAGATAAACATAATCATTACACGATGATAATATTGATTTATTTAAATAATAATATTAAGTTGCATGTAACTAACTCAACTATATTTATTTTTACAATGATATTCTCACTTTCCGCTATTTCGAAATCGCGTGGATTGCAAATCGCAACTTGTTTGAACACGTAAAGGCGAAACATTGTACATACTTCGTAGACATGTAGGTACTTTCTCGAACGGAAGTTTAGGTGCTTTGCTGTTTCTTCGTTCGCATTCCCAACGATCTTCATAATGGTTTACTCATATTACTTATTCAGACTTTAGTATTCTTTCTTGTCCTACAGCTTTTTTGTTAAAAATAATTTTAACTTATGTTTCAGGCTAATGATAGAAAGTAAGTTTGTTTACTTTAAATAAAGATTTAGTATTTTAACACATAATAAATCATTTTAATTACTGAAATTTTCTGTTACCCTATCCCGGGGTTAGTCCCGGAATCCCGAGATAGACTTTAAAAAATCCCGCAATCCCGGGATAGTAAATAATGACCGGGATTGTATTCCCTAATAGGCACGCATATACATTCACCACTACTGCACTCGTTCTTGCGATCTGCAACAACGAACCAAGACCAACGGATCCCACTCCCGTTCCACAGCGCGAACCCACGCGGAGCTCGAGAAATTGGCAATTCTAATGAGGCTGCGCGCGGCTCCTAATCAGAATCGGGCGTTAAAGCGGCGGTCGCGAACCGAAATTAACAGTGTTGTTAACAGGCACGTCGGCTCGACGAACCCCGCAGCACCGGGCGCGAATATCCCGGGCTAAAAGCGCCGGGAGTCGTCCCACTCTGTGGGAGATAAGTGTGACGACCTGTCCAACGACGCCAGGGGGGAAGGGTTGACGCAATCAACGTAAAACGTAACGCCGACGGTAACAGGGATTAGTTATCTTCAGCACCCTCGTAGGTACCGCGGGTGGCACGGCCTCGTATTTAGGCCGGAGGAGACTGAGGGGCCGAGAGAGGGAGCATTTCGAAATCACCAGCGGGGCCTCCTCGTAATTGAGCCAAGAAAATTGCGCGAATGGCCTGGCTGGAATGGCTGCTGACGAAAATCGGTGACCAACAATGGCTCAAGATGGTTATTGCCCCGATCTCGCCGCGATAATGCCGATATCCGTTTCGGAAACGACGGCATCCACGGAGCGAATCGACGCGGGCATAGGAGGAGCATCCGCTGTGTGCTATGGAACTATGAAAGTGTGCAAGGGAGAATATCTAGACAGGGATGATCACGAAATGTGCGTATCTGTGCTGGAAATATTCATTGACATCACTCGAATATTAAATACGTGATCGCTTATACCTCCCTTATTATTAGTAATATTAGGAAAATATTTATTGCAAAAATGTGTGGCTCACAGTCGTGTTATCAATCATATTGCTATGAAAAATCAGTGTGCTGTGTAACATTGAGATTGATACGATAAATATTTACAATACCGTACCAACCTATATATTCTTGCGATAATGAAAAGCTGATTACGATGTACGCGTTTGAAGGTAAACAAGCAGAAAGTGCAGCAAAGGGAATGACGAATATTATACAGCATACCAGCGTGTCGCTCAATTCCAGCGTCCTTTGATGTAACGAACGAGGCGGTAAAGCACGAACAAATTTGCCAAAAGAATTCGTAAACAACGGGGTTACAATTGAACGACTGAACGAGTCTGTTTGGAGCGGGGGGCGGGTGTATCACGCCACTGCTGTGCGATAAAACGGTGAAATAAAGGGCTGATCGCCGATTACGCGAGCAAGGTGTTAATCCCTTTTACGGTCCGCGACAGCGTCAGCGCGCGAAACGGCCCTTTGACGCATTCGAAATGCACCGACGATACGAGAACTCTCTCTCTCTCTCTCTCTCTCTCTCTCTCTCTCTCTCTCTCTCTCTCTCTCTCTCTCTCTCTCTCCACCCCTCTTTTCTCTTTGCCTCTCGTCTCGGTTGAAATGCTTTTGCGCCCGCAAACGACACGGCGATAAATAATAGACACGGAATTATATTGCTTTTGTATTCATATTAAGGTCCGCGGCGTGGTCGTTGAGCGTCGGGCTGAATATTTTCCTTCTATTCGGGATTAATGGCTCGGACGTATTTTATAGGGAGCCCCTGTCCGTGCGATATCCATGCAGAAACTGACCGCTGCCCGTTCCACTCGTGATATATCGTCGGAAGTTTAAAAGTAATACGGGGAACAGGAGAGAGTGGCCATAATATCGTATTGACCCCTTCCCTGGCTCCCTGCATCTCCTCCAGAGAGATTTAAATTTCGAAATTTGACGTTCCACGTACGTGCCACGCGTATTCCCGTGGGGATCCCGCGGAAGAGGCGATGCACGACAGAGAGAAACGAATCGAATGGACTGTCTCTGTTATCGGGAACGCGATAAGACGCTCGTGTCTGTGGCCCCCTGCCGCACCATGGAATATGGTAAAACGTCGGAAAGAGGAACGAGCGCAAGGAGATCTCCGCTTTTGACCGATGCCAGCTACTTGGCGGAATGGAAAATGAACTTGTCCACGGGGGATACCACCGCGGGATGAGTGAGCGCGAAATAAAAATTGAGGTCGAGACGTTCCTCTTATCATTCGCGGTGAAACGCGGCGCTTGTTTCGAGGGGGATCCAGTGTTTCCTACACAGACGACGAAATATCCTCGTATTCAACTATTAATCGAGCGTTATAAGGCTTTTCCAACGATATTTACGCCAGCTCGGCGAGGAACAAGCATCGCGCATTACGCGTGACACTGTAGTTGATCGAAATTTCCCTTCACACCCTCGGACAGGCACGTGCTGGGAACACGTGCTGCAGTCAGGGCGTTGGCCATCTTCCATCTGTCAAAAATCGACGGGCTGCGTGCGGGTCATGCATACACGGAGACATAGCGTCGAGCGTGATGGGTTTTTTCGCGATGACAGGCAACAGCGAGCGTCTACCGCCATTGTCGTCGCGTTCGAGGGAAAGAAACTGCGGCTAGGAGCACGCGACGGGACAGAAACAGAGGCGACGAAAGGTTTCCTCGTGCGAGAGCTTTAATATTGCCAGGCCCGAGGGAGAAGGGAGAAGCACCGAGTCAGCCGCGTGTGCATTTGTCGCAAACAAGCTTGCTTTCGTGGAACACTTCGCCCCGGAGAGGGATGGAACCGGGGGGGGGGGGGGGGGGTGGAATAAAGGAAAGCCGAAGGAACGCAGAATCTCACCTTAAACCACGAGGAATCCGGGAGGTCCCTTTGAAGATTCTCGGTGAAAGTTAAATTCTATTCGCAGACGCGTATTATATAGACCGAATCGGTACGATTGTATATAGGTATAGTGTTCGGGGGCGGTTTCTTTTCAGCCCTTACTCCCGTGACCATTATAGCGTAGCCGTAGGGTGTCTATAGGGTTGTTCACGGCCGAGAATCGAGCAGACGAGACGGGCGGTTGCTACCGACCTTCCGGAAGGGTCGATTGTTGACCGAAAAAGTCGCCAATTTAAAAGGACCCCCGGCGTTTCTTTCTCGACGGAGCGCGAGGAGGAAGAGAGACGGAGGGAGAGGAGCGCGCACGCCTGATTCCGAACAAGCAATTATGTTGTTACGAAATGTTTACAGCGAGATTATTGTCAGCGGCATCTTGCGCCCCGGGTGGTGGCCCCGTCGGGCCAGATCCTCCTTGTATTATCAATTTTATTTGACGGAGGGACCTCGAATACGCCCACGGCGTGCCTTTTGTAGGCGAACACGACGCTCGGCTTCTGGAACGACGTTCGAGCACGTATCACTTACGTCGCGCTGCGGTTATCCCGGGGGGGCAGAAAGTGTTTCTCCTACGCGACATCACCCGAACACTTCTGTTCACGCGTTTCTGCCGGGAAACCGAGGCGAAAATCCGGCGAAGCGGGTCGTCGAGAAGCATCCGGAGGATTACGTAATGACCCACGAGCAGAAGAACGCCTCGTATTTCACCGGGAGAATTATTTTGCACGCTCGGAAGTAACAAACAATCCTGACGGCACATGGCGCGGCCCGTCCAAGTTACGGCGCGCAGTAAAGAGTTAGGAGTTAATAACTCAAATGGACGCGATTACGAGTGCTAAGAGTGGCAAGTCGGCGGCGGCGATAAAGAACGGGACGCCGCGAGGAAGGTGACGAGAAACGGGGGTCGAAGGTGAGAAGAGGGGCCCCCATTCGGCGTGCACGCGCCCTTAAGAGTCGCCCTCGCTCACGGCGCGACGTACGGTCCCGATTCGTCGCGGCACGGATTCTTCCGCGTGCGGGATCGCGTCTGGCAAGAATTTGCATGCAAATAGCGTCGCGAATCCCGGCCGCGTTAGCTGGAAACGCCGTCGTCGCGCGCGGCCCGGCGCAATCAGTTTTGCGGTCTCGCGGTCATAATTGAATGTGGCGTAAATAAATAAATAATGTCGCGCAGCGGGCGCGGGACAACGTTCGCCACCTTTAAAAGGTCGAGACTTCGATTAAGCTTCGCGCCTCCGCCTCGGTCGGCGTCTCTCTGTGCGCCACTCCCCCGAGGCTCATCCGCTTCTGTCGTCGTCCGCCGAAAGGGAATATTACGGCAGCCGGAATTTTTCTCGAGGATTAATTTGCGGTCGGCCGGCCCTCATCCTGTCAGGACTACCGGCATTACCAGCTACCGTACGTCCTGGCTGGGCCGCCACTTGCGCGACCACCTCACTCGGACCGTACGACGATTAATTATTCGACAAATCCTTTTCTTCCTTCGCCGGCGAAAGAAAGCCGAGCAACAAGAAGCCGGCTGCGAACGTGCGGTGCGAGTGGACGGCGATTAAACCTCGGCTTCGAGGAACATATTACGATTGAGGCCCCACTTTCGAAGCCTCCGTGAGGGAGTCGTCGGACGAAAATGGAATGTACGGAACGGTACTAAGCTAGGATGATTCAAATGCAATGTTAATGTACACAGTTGAGCATAGATAGGCACTGATGAATATGATTATTGCGCGAGATTCTTCAGCTGGTTAGGGGTAATACGAAGTACTACCTACGGCATAAAACAGTCTGTTGCAGCGGAATGATTCACAGGTCGGATTTGAGACAATTTTGAAATTGAAATGAATATTTCATCAGGATCGCGTGCAAGCGAAGCAATGCTGGGCCCGGACGAGAATTATGAGTTATTATTCGCGTGTCGCCGATGAAATATCCCCGTCCATAGAATTAATTAGAAAGATTTTAATATACGGCTCGCAATAAAGCCCGAAAGCCGCAATTTCGGCGGTTTTACGATTCGACCTCGCGGTCCTGGCGGAAGGACTCTCGAGATAAATCCTCTGTCAGGATGAAATGCGCACGAGTTCCTTAGCCCCCCGCCGAAAGTGCAACGCGCGGGGCCGAAACCGTTGGCTACATTCTACGATATTGCTCCTCTTTCCCCGAACGAACGTTGGTAGCTCGTGAAACTGACGCGACCGTCGGTAGTAAAGCGAGAAAAATATTTGCTTTGTGAAACCGGCAGACTTGCCCACCCGTCTTCTCCTCGCGGCTCCCCCTAAACGAACCCGCGGCCGTCCATGTACGACTCATACTTAATTCTCCTCGGCGAACCGCCCTTGCCTCACCCTCGTTTTCACAGGCGAAACCTTCTTGGCGTTAACTTTCGCATCGTTCGAGATTTATCGCCTACTTTGCCCAGTCTATTCGCGCGCGCGCGGCGTGTCACGCGGGCGCAAATATTTGTCCCCTCATTTTAATCCTCGGCGGTCGGAGCCCACTGCCAGGATTCCCTCGGCCGCCACCGGGCAAAAGAGAGCAATTTTCAATTTACAGCCGTTACTTTTTCGCGCGGCGTACCCCGGGCACGTACCAGCTCTCGAAAGTGGGGCCATAAAAACGTCAGGGAATATCTCCAAGTGCAGTAACGTATAGTAACGGCGATTTGCGGGCGCGCCCTATCCGAATGCAACGCTCGACACCCGGCACCGTTCTCTTTTTGCTGGCCGGAGGGCTGTGGACTTTGACAAACATCCGTCGGCCGTCGCGTCGGCTGCGAGGAGTGCGTAACGCACGGTGATATACGCAGTCGGACCATGGGAGACGGTCGCGCACAATCCCCGCTACTCTTTCGCACCTATGCACGCTGGTGGCCGGCCGGTCGTGAACGCTGCGGTCACCGAAACGATTCGACGTCGCGGCTCTCGGGGAACCGTCGACGATAAACCAACGAACCTTATTGCCACGGTTCGCGGTTGGTGGTGCGACTTTTTACGCCGCCGAGGCGCGAACACCACCTCCCCTTAGGGGCCGCGACCTTACCAAGGCGACGGGTGTCGATGAACGTCGCGCTTCGCCGTTCCCCTGCCTCCGTGGCGGATCACGCTCGCGAAAGTGCAAGGAACGGGGACGGACAAAAGCCATCACCCCCTCGCCCGGTACACGCGGCTCGCCAGCGGAGCAACGACGATCCTCGCAGAGGAATTCGAAGACCGTCTTGCCCCGCGATTACTACCGTCGCCCTTTCGGAGGCTATTGCCCGGAAGACTCGCGTATTTCACTCGATCTTATTAGTTTTTGGCCCGGGCGAGTCCGGGGCAGGAGCAGTCGCGCCAAGGGTGAAACCGGCAGCCAGCGAAACCCTCCCTCGCCTCCGTATTCTGCATAATACTGATTTTATGCGTGACACCGCGCGCGAAAGCCCTGGAATAAGAAGCTCCGGGCGTCGCGGCACTCGTCCACGGAAATGGAGTGCGTCGCGGCGGTCTCGCTCTATGGAAATCCGAGGAATGCCAGCCAGTCCGCCTAGAGATGGCGTGGAATTTTATCGCGCAAGTTACTTCCCCGGGGAACACGCCCGAAATCAAACTACCGAGTGCTCCCGACTGCTAACGACACCCAATGTTATCTGGCGAACGTTATCGCCGGGCGTTCGTGAGTGTTTTTTGATTCGTCACGCCCCAAGTGGCGCGCACGAAGGGCGGGAAGGGGATGATTTTTCAACGTCCCGAAACCGGAAGCATCACCGAGGATGCTCGAAACCACGGAACGGGTCCCCGGCGTGAGTAGCCGAGTCTCATTTTTTTTTTCTCCTCTGCCGGATCCACGACGTCTTTCGTGGCCGACGCCGTAGAGCCGAAGACGGAAGACTTAACGCCTGGCCTGGCTTTTGACAAAAAGTGAGAAAGCGTGAAGATTGATGCCTCGGTCATCTTAGCACTTTGCCGAGTCACCGGACATTAGAGGGTCGACGGTCACCCTCCCTCCGTGGCGGAGAAACAGAGTGTAAAATGCATTTAATTCACGTGTCGTAGGAACGAGGGGTGGCGCAGCCCCCGACAACATCACCCGAAAATCTTCCCTCCGTCTGCGGCACCGACTGGCAATGATTTCACACTCATAAATCCGAGTGTCAGGCTCACCGTGCCTATCTAAAACGCAATTTCCGCGTTATTCCATTACTCGCTTCATTGTGCACGTTCGATTGCGCCGAGGAGCAATATTTGTTGAATCGTTACGCTCTGGTATACGAATTTTGGGATTCCCGTGCGTTCTAACAGCCATTCGGAGCCAGATAACCGCGAGATTGAAATGGAGAGCGAAAGTGGAAGAGCCTGTCCAGCGGGCAACCGAAGGATGCGAATCGATTACAGATAAATTAATTCTTAATCGGTTGTCTCCGTACAAGATGCGCGGCAATACCTTCTGCATACTTTAACGCTTCGAAAGCTAATTCGTGTCAGCGATAATGAGACCCTTCACCGTAATGGGACGGTTAACGTTGCACGAGATGCGGAAACTTTCTCGGAGGCGCGTCACCCTGACGAAGAACTAATTCGATAAATGGAGAAGTAACGTTCAGAGACGTTGCCGTAAGTAAGGAACGCACTGTGGTGCGCGTAAAACGCTTCTATATTTCAAGAAAAAGTCGACCGTGTCGAAACAGATGGAGAGGAACTTTATGGAGTCCATAAAGGAAATACATAAATTCGCGTCATTAAGATAGTAGACGTATTGCCCGCCGCGCCGTTGAAGGGGCAATCTTTGGAAATCGTTTCGAGGAGCCGATCGATGAAGGCGGAAGTCCCTCGATAAACGTGCGCCAATTAAAATCTCGCCCTGATTGCTAATACGACCATCCATCTCAATTTCTTGAGCACGGCTGTACGTTCCAGCTAATATCGTTCGTGAGCACTGTGCAGAGACACCTGACCGACTAAAAGAAAACCAGCCAGTCATCTTTCCCAGAGAAACCATTCGGTCGGACGGTTAATCACTGTCTGTGTAAAAACGAGGAAAAGCCAGCAAGCAGCTGCCAATTGAAGATTACAACAGGGTGAAATGAGTTAGAGCGATCTCTCGTGATCTTTAGAGGCTCTCGCCGGGGACCAACTATGCCCCCTCGTTGCTGGAGCTCAGCGGCCGAGATGAATAATAAAAATCGACACTGCCGTCGCATAGAAGCGACGAAAAAGCGACGGTATACGAGCGAGGCGTAGTTCGCAGCTCGCTTCGAAACGATACGCAGCCATACGCCGGATAGATGCGCGCACCTACGAAAGGGTGCACCCATACCAGCGTACTTGCCTCCAGCCGCGTAGACGCACCAGCCTCGCGATGGCACAGTGTTAATAAACGGCATCTGTCACCGGGCATCGCGTTGCATTTCGCGTTTTATGCTTTACCGCCCCGCTCGCCCGGTTTATGCTTCGGTTTATGCTTCACACCGAGCGTGCACCACCGTCACACCACCTAGGCGGCTTGTCCCCCGCGTGTGCGCATAATGTCGACGTGTCGCATTTTTCTCCCCCGCTAATCACGCCGCCTCGCCGCGCCCCGGCCACTTTGTCTCCGATTTTTATCCCCCGTCCATCGGCTGAAAAGAGATTTTTTACTGCACGGAAAATTGGCCCTCGCGCACGGTGCCCGGCCGTCGTTACTGGGAATACTTTCCCCGTATTTATTCCAGAGAATTATCCCCGCGCTCCCTCGTCCTCCTCGTCCGTAATGGCCTATGCTCGCTGCTTTCCCTGACGCGAGCGTACATTTCGGCCGTCGCCATTACGCCACGGGAAAAAGGCGAACGGTTCCCAGGCTTGACAAAACAACGGAGCCGGTGTTTTGAGCCGATCGGCTGAGTGCACCCGATGAACCGCTCATTTTTCAATATCTCGTTCTAGGGCCGCGAGATCATCCCTCACCGAGCGCCGCTACTCTCCGCTTGCGCAAAAACAGGCGACTTTTGTCACTCGGTGATGTACGATCGCACGACCACTCGCGTCGGGGCTCGTCGAAGCGACATCGAAAACAATTGTCTCTTCCTCCCTTAACGAGCGTCTCTCTCACACTCTCTCTCTCTCTCTCTCTCTCTCTCTCTCTCTCTCTCTCTCTCTCTCGCGAGCAAGCTTCTTGCGAAACAGGGGTCGGGCAAGATAACGATCCACAGCTGTATCGACAAGTTTGCGAAGCGGAAGGCGGACGTGGTATTAAGGAGTAGGAATGCCTCGGGTAGCTGAAAATTTCCCAGCGCCCCTGCTTCTAGTAGGACGTATCAGAATTTCGAAGGGGTTTTCAAGCCCGCAAGTGGCAGGAATAATTTTTCAAACGCGGCTGCGTGGAAACGTATTCGAAGAAACTCGACGGCCGTGGAGACGGAGTCCTTGGTGTTCGTCCAGAACCGTGAAGAGGCACCGAGTGCTTCGTTAAAAGTCAAGGGCACTTCGTAACGTGAATTTTAATCGTAGCCGTGTCCCGAAATAAAGCCAAGGCGGATAATATCATCGACCTCTATCCGGAGGAGGGTCCTGCTTAGAATCGAAACACGGATTAACTCCGTGCAACCTGCCTCTCCGCGACAATGTGCGCAGACTTTTCGCCAGCTGTCAGCCGGGGCCCGCGGTGCGCTCATTCGTGAAATCTGATCGTAAGTTGCACCACTTCACCGGCCCCTTAATCCGACCGAGCCGCCCTTAGAGAACCCGCTTGCTTAAACGAACGCGCCGCGCCGGAGCGAGGGAAAGAGAGATCGTCGTGGGTGACTTGAAAATCGGGGAAGGGGTCGCAGAATCGCATCGTTTCAAACATCCATTCAAAGGGAACGGTAAACCTTTGCCTAACGGCGAACCGGCTGGCCGCATCGCCCGGCGGATTGGATACGCATCCTCGGGTCGAAATGAAATTAGATCGGCAAGAAGGTGCAGCGTACGGGCGAGTTCCGGGAGCAGAAAGGGCTGGAGATGCATTTTTTAATTCACGTTCGGTTCGAGCGCGGCCGTGCGAGCGTTTCATTCCCGAAATTGGGCTCAATCTAATTTCCCCGGGCAAACATTGCCTCCAGACACTATTCTAACGAAAGTATTTGCGCTCGGTTGCGCGGCTGTCCAGCCGAACCGTGTGTTTTCATCGATGTAATTCTGCAACCCGTCCCGTGTCAGCGCACTCCGAACGTTACCGTGCAAATGGGCGAGTTTCATTCGTGCCGGTCTATCGAGTGCGCGGAATGCAACGGTCGCGCCCCGCCCGCCGAAAATTTCAGGCTGGAATGCAAACACGGAGCAGAAGCGGAACAGGGAAAAAAAGAGCGCGCCCGCGCGCGGATGAAACGCGTCGCGCGTCGAAATGGCAATTAATAATTCTGGCGCGCGACGTTGACGAGAAATTTTAAGCGTCGTCTCGATACAAGGGGGCGGATAGCTGGACAAAGGAAGGGAAAAACGAGAACTATGAAGTGGCTATTGAGGAACTATGTACAAACGCGTCTATCAAAAACCGTCACGCCCGATACAGGTGGACGGGCGACGAAGGGGGAGGCTGATGTTCGGCGTCGGTGATTTTTTGAAAAAACACTGGACAGACCGAGGCAACGTCACATACCGTCTCGCAACAATCTAGCAACTGCTGCAATCGGCTTACGGGGGCGGGTAACTTATAAAACCCTCGGCTACGTAGCGTTAATCGATTCCTCCTCGTTCAGCCGTGGACGGTAGGTACGGTCGCGTTTCAAATCCGAGCCGCGGCGCGGATTTGCAGGTGGAGTCATGAGCGAGGCGCGTCATAAACGCACGTGCGTGACTGTGCATCTGATGGCGCGATAATCCCCGAGGCTTCTGAGAGCCCCGGCTCTCGAAAAGAGAACGTAGGTGGAAGGCGCAGGCACGTCGCGCGACGACACCGCGCGCTACCGCACATAATAGAGGAACGCAGGCTCGGCCACCGAGTCGCGTCGTTCGGCACACGTGCTCGTCTAAACGCAATCACGTGCACGCGTTTCGCCGAGTATTCGCCAGGCGCGTATAGAGAGGCCTGTATACCGATACAGCATGCCTGAGAGTTGGTAGTGGCTTGTGTCGCTCGAGGGCCGGCCAAGATCTGTCTAAGGCATTCCTAGGCCGCCTCAAACACAAGTGCACTAAATCAATCCATTGTCAGGGACGACCCGATTCCGTGCAGGTTGACTCACCGACACGGACAAAGGGGACCTCCATTCTGTGTATGCCAGGCCCGGACCGTCTTAACCGTCGAACGCGTGCAACGAGACTCGAGGGGTTCGAGGCAGCGGACACACGTAGACACATGGGAACCATCTGACGCATCGTCCACTGATCAGTTCTTCGGCTTACAGATCTACGACGACCTCGTTCGTCGCCCGGCCGCCTCACAGTGGTCCCAAATCCCGGAAACGTGAGAAAGTTCATTTTCGAGGTTTTGGCCACATTTTGGCCACTTCGGGCCACTGTACGCCTCCGCGGCTGGTCCTACACAACCGGGCTGGGAGAGGATCCCAGGATGAAATAGCAGCGCGCACCGCGCTGCCCTTAATGGATACAGAAGTGGCTACGATTTCTATGAGCCGTAATAACGTTACGCTGATTTATCTCCGGTTTAACCCGGCGGGCCTCGGCGTTGCTCGCGCCGTTGAATGCGCGTATGTAATATCGTTTAACCCGGGCATTGTCGGGTTCAAGCGTATGTAAAGTTGCCGTGACGTGGTTGACGAGGCGCCCGTCGTCGTGTGCCTGGAGATCGGCGAGGGTCACGGGTACATGGCTCCGGGTCGCTTCCTTATTATATGTCGGACGATCCCCGTCCGACCGTCCAGACGAAAAGGTATACGCGCCGCGCCGCATGCCCCCACGGAATTTCCACGCTAGGAATCGTCAGTTTCGGACGCCGCGCCGTCGGTTCTGACGGTGCTCGCCGGCCAGGCGACCGTTACCAGGAGAAATAACAGCGAGTCTCTCAAATATTTACGCTCGATGGACTCTTTCCTTTCTGTTGGTTACGAGGCACCGTGAACGTAAACAAGCCGCGTGTCGGTTGATTGCATCGGTAGCCCCGTGGTTCGCGCGTTAGTGGAGTTCCTTCGAATTAAACGACGGGGGAAGAGGTTCCTAAACGATCGTTGAGATAAATGTACTTTCGGTGTGCGGGAGGCATAAAATTATGAAGTACAATTTCCCGCGACAGGAGGCTATGGGCGGGTATCAGTAGAGTAGAGGAACAGGCATCCGGCAAGAGGATCCAGATCTCCGAATTCGGGGGAAGACAATGAGTATAAAAATCTTCTATCCCGGCGGGGTGGGACGTAATAAAGCAGAGTTTTTAAATAGCCACTAAAGCACGAACAGGCTCAATCATAAACGGACGTCCCTTAAGTAAGAGCAGCCCTCCTTTTATCTCTCGCTATTATTTCGACCCTCGTATCTTTTTTTCCCGTCGACGGGGAGTTCCGTCGTCGTTTTAACGATAACAATTAAAAGGGCCGCCGCTCTCTGCCAAAGCTAATTATCACGGAGACACTTTTATTAGCCTCCCCCTTCGCGGCCGGCTTCCTGAATATTTCGCGAGCGCGACACGGATTCTTCGACTTAATTCATCGGACGTGCCGGTTCGCGCGTAATCCGCGATCGATAGCAGGTATCGTTCGCGAGGCATCGGCTCTCCGGCTCGGCCTTAATAAAATCGCCCATGAGTAAACCTGCGGCTTCTATTAGTCAGCCGTCGCGAGAACTCGTTTACGGCGAGATTCACACATATCGTTAAAAGTGGCCGGCTCGTTAGCATATTATCTCTCGCGATGGCGTAATTACGCGCGGCACACGACTCCATCCGATAAGGACGAAGAGTGTCCCGATGCTCGATAGGTTCGTGCCACGGTGGGAAACACCGCGACAACTGCGAATGCTAATCCAATTAGCTCATTAGGTAATTACACAGCGCCGACGGTTCTTGTCTTCCGCGGGATTTCGAAATACGGTTGCTACCGTGTCACCGTCGCTAGTCATGAGGCTCTGTGCTCATCGGTCACACGCGAGACGGTAAAAACGGGATTCAATAACGCCGCGGTAATTACTTAGCATAACCACTTATTACTCGAACGATTCGCGTGTAGTCCCGTGGAATCAAAGAGGAAGGAAGGAAGGAAGGAAAAACTTTGCACGAGATAATCGCCAAGCCTTGGGAAAATGCTCGTGGTTATCTCTGCTCCGTTGGCCACGTTTCCGTCGCGTCCGTTTAATTGAAGAAAAACAAACTGCTTTCGACGATTGCGCGGACCGTGGAGTGCAATGAAGTGCCTAACGAATACCCAGGGAAGATTAAATTCTACCTAATAACGGCGCGCCTCTGCCTCGCTCTCGAGCCTCCCGGTATCGATGCCGGGCAGGGTGCCGTTCCGCGAATGTCGAAATGAAACGGCGGGAATGCGACAACGGGTACTTGAAAACGTTATCGCGAAACGAGTATCATAGAGGTACAAATTCCACGCTTTTTCTTGCCCGAGTGTTGCGCGTGTGTGATAGGGAGGGTAGGGTGCTTCGGAGCACCCTAATATCCCTCGACGCGTAACGGTTTCATTTCTCCCTGCTCCCTCCGCCGCCTCCTCGCATTTTCCTCTCGCACGTACGCGTTACCTAGCCGAACCTGCACACCCCGTCGCAAGATAAACGATCAGTCACACCCTGCGACTTTTATTTCTCGCAATCATCCTCGTCTCGCAGGCCTACTTGCCGCCACTTTCTCGTCTCCTATCTGTTTCCTTCCTTCCTTTCATTCCTCCCATCCTCCGCGGCGATACAGTACTTCCGACACGGGTGGGGGGTGGGTCGGAGGACTTTATTGCGCAACGTAAACTTCGACCTCGTAAGGATTCGACGGCTGATTGAA
This sequence comes from Andrena haemorrhoa, assembly GCA_910592295.1. Taxonomy (NCBI): domain Eukaryota; kingdom Metazoa; phylum Arthropoda; class Insecta; order Hymenoptera; family Andrenidae; genus Andrena; species Andrena haemorrhoa. The sequence continues at coordinate 11,115,684 of OU342944.1, read as the reverse complement.
AGGAAATCGTATCTGCGACGGGTCCACGAACGGCGCTTCGTAATCGTCGAGTAAAATTTAAACGGGAAGCGGCGATATCGAGAACGAATCGCGGGGCCATTCGACCCCCAGGGGTGGCGAAATGAAACTCTAAACGAACCTCTGCCCGTGCATTGTCGTAACCGAATGAGAAACGAGGATAATCAAAAGTAGATCGATCAAATTGTCCCGTTCCTTTTTATTCCCTCCGCGGAATAAACATTCCGCCGTCTCGCCCGATTGATGGAACGGTCACGGTGCCGCTACCGTCAAAGGCTCGCTCCCATTTCATTGACCAAGTTCGATTATGCAATCCCTCGCGAAGACAGGAAACAGGAACAAGAAAGAACGCGAGTAAACGTCCACGGACCTTCCTGGCCGGCTCTCGACTGGCCGAAACGGGAGTAAAAAATTGAGCGATATCCTGGCCGAGCGGGGCGACGTACGAAACGGCCGGACGGGACCTATTTTTTAAGGGGGGGAGTTTGTGTGTCTCCATCGACGGTAGGAAAATGAAAGCCGGTAATGCGACGGCATTGATAGATTCACCACCATTCGGAGAATGGTCGGATTATGCGCGGCATAAATACGCAATTTCACCCCGAATGCCGGGCGGCTCTCTCCCCTTTGGGAATAGCCGATGCTTATCCGCTTCAAATTAACAAATTGCTCCGAGCAAATACGCCGACAGTGAGCCATTGCGTCGCGCAACACCGCTCAATCTAAAAGGAGCTACATCCGCTAACGAGCCCTCCTCCGATCTCCCAAAGTCGAGACGAAAGAGAGAGAGAAAAAAAACGACAATGGACGGACCTGAATAAGCTTGACCGCGCAACGATTTCCCGATCTCTCCTTGCATCCACCGTGCAAACAGAGAGAAACAGCCGTCCTGCGAGCGCAAACACTTCCCCCTAACCTTCCCATGTCGACCTCCGTGTCGTCTAATTACCCGTCGAACGTTCGCCGGCGAGCCACCCCGCTGATTTCGAACCCCAAGAAACTGTGACGCGGAACCTGACGAGCATTGTGTCGCGTTATGTTGTTAGCGTTTTTTCGCTCCCTCTCCTTCCGTGTCCCTTGCCGCATTGTACGCGGGCTCGCGCACCCCCCCTGTGCACACTCAAAACGGTACTGTGTAGCATCGCGCACCAAGGATTGCACCCCGATGCACGGTGATTCCCCATTATGCGGTTCACGGTCCTCGTTCTCCGTCTTCCACCTTGTTCCTCTCCGCCGTGAACGCGGAACGCTCCCCCGGCCTTTCTCCCGACCCCACGCGGTCGCGTTGCCACGGTGCTTGGCGACCTTATTTCCATAACGTTTACGGAGGGGCGAGCTCTCCTCGAGATATCGGAATCCCTCTTCCGGTGAGGACGGCCACCTGGCAACCGATGACCACCGTGCCGTGCTGTTGCGCCATGTTACCCGTTCCCACCCCGTCCGCGAAATCGGACTACACGCTTTTTTACGCCGCCGGAACACGTGCTGCGGTCATTAGCTGTCGCCGCGCCGCTGCATTTAATTATTCAACAGGCGCGATGCACCGCCACCCGTCCCGATGATCTAACCGCGGCCGGTGTGGGTGGAACGAGCGCGCGACACGGCCTTTTCTGCTTAAAAATATTCCCAGGGAATGTTCGTTGCCTGACCGGTCTAAGAAAAGTCTAGGCCAGGGATGTAGCGAAAATGTAATCTGTCTTCCTGAGCGGGAAAGCAACCGGTCCCTCGGCCCTAATGTCTAGGAGGTTGTTGCGTGGAAATCGGATTACCCGAGCGTTAAGTTAACCTAACCGAATTTTCGAAAATCGCCGTCGACCAGGGATTAGTAGCCAACAGGTAACGCTTTCAAACTCGCGGTGTACCGTAACTTTCTAAGTGGATATTCGAACTGGCTAAACGGACCGACGCTCGACAAATTGGTCCAGGGCGACAAAGGTGGCGGATCCGCCACGTATAGGTGTGGGTACCATTCTTGAGTCGGATGTTTATAGGGGGAATAATAGCCGCTAGGAGAGTGGAGCGAAGCAAACGCGATATCTCCCGTGGATTTATGTGAAGCGTTATGGTCGACGGATCTAACCCTGTAGAGCTAGTCCCCGGCTATAAAGCCGAGATAATTAAATTATGGGAATAAAAAGCGAGGGGCAGAGGAGAGAACGCCACAGCGGCTTCGACCACGGGCTTTCCCGCTTTTCCAGCGACGGCGCGAAGAAAAATCGTAAAACCAGCCCGACCGACAAATCTGTATAATGTTTCGCGATTTTTATCGCCTCGCAGCCCTCCCAGCGACACTAAAAACTCTTCGCAGGGCGCGAGACACCAGCCCCCCCGCGTGGCTCCGTCCACACGCCCGCTTAGTCGAATTTCGAAATGGAAATGGACGATTTTATGCTGTCGTCAAAGATCGACAACGGAATGCCTGGAATTGCCGTTGCGACGGTAACTCGGACTCTCTGCTCCGTGGCTTACTCCTTCGAGAGCTGCTGGTCCACGGTTTAACGCAGTTATTTACAATTTCAAAGGAGTGTATCGAGCTCCCTGCGTGGTTTATATGGAGGAAGTACGCACGTAGACGAAGATCGCCACCGTCCCTGGGTAATTATGGGAGGAGGTATGCAGTTTGTATGGATTTAAGAGCGTCGTGAAGACTCGAGCCCGTGTAACGACTGATTATAAAAGGGAAAAAAGGGGGATGGAGGTGGAATTAGCCGAGGCGTTATCGGGTAAGAAGCAAACTTCGAGGCGGTCCTAACTAATCCCCATCACGTACTGCCATAATCGTCTGAGATGGCGGCGTTAATCAAGTTCCGAAAATACAGGAATGGCCGGAGGTGTAATTTCACCCTTATATACGGGTGTTAAAGCGCGCCGGAATGGCACCCCATGCATAACGCCAGCCGCCTGCGCGTATATACGTATATACCCGCAGCTAGTATACCAGCTTCCGCTGACTCGTAACCAGTGCAGGTACAGTATATATCTGTGTATCGTAAACCACGTAGTGGAAGTGTTAAATCTTCCGCGCTAAATGGGAGAGGACAAACTTACGCGGAAACTTGGGAAATCGCGTCGCTTCTGAGCCATTCACGGTTGCCGGCGGCGCTCGCCTTTATGTACACGCTCGCGGAAAGCAGCCAAGACGTCTGTACGCGACCGACCGTAATTCCTAATGTCCCTTCGGTCCTAAAAATCCGTGCGAGTTCTCTAAGCCAGCTAAGCTTCCACGCTCCTGAACGCCGCGGAGCGCGAAACAAACGGTTCAGGAATGGAACGCCAGAAAATTCTGCATCCAAACGGCAGTATGTCCCTCGACATCATAGCCATCCGTCTACTATGAGCCATCAAATCAAACCAGCAAACTTGTAACGAGCCACACCATTAACACTTTCTTTCCCCCTCGTCGAAGACTAACAATATCTCTTACGGCTGATCGGCTTGTAATAATTGCGACTGCACGGTACCCCCGAACGGAGGGGGCAGAATGTTTTGTGTTTCCGAAGCCTTTAAATCCCGACTTTAAATTCATTTCGTACCGACGATCGACTCGCCATTGTCCCCGCATCTGTTCCTCGGTCTGTCCGCGGGGTTTAGCTTAGGAATTAGGGGTCGAGGCTGGATTTCATTATCGGTATAATTTTAAAGTGGCTGTCAAGGGGTGATCGCAGCTTTTTGACGCTTCCTTGACTGACGGAGGGTGTCTCTTCTCCTATCCCGCTCTCTCGGAGCTCTCGAGCTGAATCATCGTTTAAAACGTTTTGCCTCGCCCGGCTAAACACGGCTGACGAGATAGAAACTGTCGCGTAAAACACACCGAGCGCGGATCCAACGAGCCGATGCTCTTACAAGATTAATCGCTCGCGTTAGGCTACCTTAGAAGGGAGCAAGAGGGCAAGCTTCTGGAACGCCTACGCCTTTCCTCAATTAACCGACGATGCGTGTCCGCCTCGTGCACGCTTGATCGTTTAAAAAATTCCGCATCGACGTGCTTACCCAGGCCCAGCGAGACACCCTAAGTCTGCTCGCGAATACTCTCGTCGCACAATAATACCTACGTATACGCCGATACAGCTCGTAGGAGATGATCTTGGGTACACAATGCACGCCGTCATTCCCGCTCCGCCCTGTCGTTGCCCGATGAATTTACGAAAGATATTCTCGGCTGCCGGCAGCTTGTTATTTCCACGCGGAGAATCTGCGCGGCGCCGCGGAGATCAGAGAGGAATCCATTGGCAGGGAATAGAGGGGCGAGCTGGATGGAAGAAGAGGGCAGGCCACCCTCCGTCCTGACATAACATCTCCTCCTTTTCAGGCTTAGGGAAAGAGATCAGAGATTCCCGGCCGAGCGACATGTGAAATCGGCACAAAAGTGACCATCGTCTGGTAAGCGATAGGACCACGAAATTGCCCTGCCCTCGAGACTCGGCTTAGACTTCACCCCGCCGCCTCTGTACAGCCGTCCTGCACCGGATCCAGAAAGTATCTCGCTTGGAATAACACGAAGAGGATGATGCTGCGCCAGCTAACCGGGGGCACTAATGTCTAGACAATATTTGTCTTGACCCGGCCAAGAAAATAATAAGCGACGAGAGGAAAGATACGCGCACGCCGGGGCACGGAGATCATAACGGGGTTATGAGCTGTGAGGTAGTTAAAGTTTTCAACTGCCGCCGCGATATATACGCTCGCCACCTCCCCCGAGGCAGTCGGCGGCACTCCGGAGCTCGTTCGTTACGTGTTTCGCGCTAAATTTGTTCGATATCCTCGAGGAGCACCGTAAATCCGGATGTGCCCGGGGAAATTGCTCTTAGCCGGCGTCGGTTCGCCTCCGAGTCCTGACGAGGAAAGAAAGCGCAACGACCAGACGCGGCGAAGGAGCGGGCGGTCTTCCGTTACCGTTGCTACGAAGCTCTTTCAAATGAATCGAAAGGTAATTAATTCCGAGCGAAGCGATGGAAACATTACTCGAGTGTTTCACCGGATACGTTCGAGTGAGCCTCGAACACAGTTGCACGACGATCCGAGGCAGGTAGAACTGAACTCGTTCGTACGACGCGAAGGGAGAGTGTCGCCGAAGTTCGCCGGTCGGTTCGAGACGGGAAGAAACAGCAGGCAGAAATACAGTCGACCGAATCGTGGGCGCAAGTTTGAAAACGTGCTCGACGAGATTCGTTACGTCGGCTCCCCTTCGCCCGCCACTAATGACAACGCCAGGGTGCTTCAGCCCCTATCATAATTCGCAGCTTCTGGTTTTCCGTCGAGGGTTGTTGACACAATGCGGGCGCCTTACCGCAGCCCCATTCGTGCCCAAGACCGACGGATATCAATAAAGATAGAGAGAAGAGTCGCAGAGCCTCGGACATCGTTTGGGAAAACGATGCGCTCCCGCGGGAACACGGCGATCGTGACGAGATCAAAGGGAACGTTTTGCTCTAACGACCACGGGCCTCGCACGCTCGCGCGTCCACGAAAAAACCCGCGGGGTTCGTGTAACCCCTGACGTCGGCCGAAATTAAATGGAGGATCTTCGGAGCGAGCTCGTGACCGAGAAACGGCGAGATCGTGATGCCGACTCTCCGCGATACCACCCACAGCGTTACATTGTCTCTCCGTTCGACTGAAAAGTGTGTGCCCCACCCCCGTCATCTTGCACGAATGATAACGCGTCACACGCGAGCGAACGTGCCCCCAGACGTGCTCCGACTAATTTCTCGCCGGTAATTTATTCCAGCCTATCGCACGAGCTCCCGCGGACGGCTTCGCGTTCAATTATTAATAGCCGAACAGAAAGCAGCTGCGATAATGATTACGATTTTACCCTAAAAAAAGACCCACGGCCCCCGGGCTACGCGAACTCGAACAATTAATCTAAATGTCACCAGGAGTTAATTTATACCGGCGCGGAATCGTATATCAACCGCTATCTTCTTCGGATATTCTCCAGGGTATAGGATGTATAGAGCATTTCCCGTTAACCAACGACGCGCGCAGCCTTTATCAACCCTTCTGCCGGCCGTTTCCTATCGCTCCTCTCCCGCCGTTACTTCCCTGCCGAAGCTGTCTAACGGTTTAATCAGATTTCCCAACGAGAAGAGGATTGCTTGAACGGCGTTCAGCGTATGAGGAAGCAATTGGCGCGCCAGTCCGCGTAATTACCAGACACTGCCTAAAGAGAGAATCCTTGAAAACCTGTATCTGCATGGAACTAGAGATAGTTATCATCCCCAATCTCTGAAACATGAATTTCCAGCGGCAACGTGCCCGTTAATTGATTTCCTCGTGTACCGTGTAGATGGGGCGCGATAAAACTCGATTCCATCTAGGGATCGATGAGGACTGTTTCCGTTATTAATCGCGTTCAATGAAACGACATCGCGGTTGCGATTCCCCCCTCGTTTAGTGGCGCTTCGACGCCGAGCCTTATCTCGCGCGTGAAACAGCGAGCACCCGCGTATGCACGTAGGCACCAAGGTAGCGTTAATATTTATCGGAAAATCACGCTTCTTGCTTCGGGGCGTTTTATTGGCCGTGCCGCCCGGCATCTTAGCGCGTTCCTCTACCTGGGTTGTTATTGCATGCGCTATAAGGCGGCGGCGAGGGCCAATAAAACCCGAAGGAGTACAAGGCACGTCGGCGATATCGACCGCGAGCGTCGCGACGCGACGTGCGTCGTCTGGCCGAGCGACGAGCCGTTGTTGCATCGGTCGGTCCGCTCGATTGCAATTTCACGCGGCTATCGGGCAGTAAAAATGCGCCACCGTGTGTAATTATAAACAGAAGGCAGTTTGCGCGGCGATAAATCCGGTTCGGGGCTCGAACGTTCACGTGACTCATTCTCGTTACTTTATTCCGTTTGATTAATTCGGTATGGGGCAGTAAAAGCACCGTAAAAGCGCGACGACCACCCCGGCGAAACTAGAATCGCGGGGCATCAGACTGCATTTCGTGGCGGCAGTTTCACGACGATCCGACCACCCTCCCCCGCCGCCCCTCGAGCCAGCAGACGAGGAAACAGCGAGCGTTTTCCGGTGCCGGTGCGCCCCATTTCGGGGTACATTGTAAGAAGAAACGGGATCGTGACGATCCTCAACTTCCTCCAGCCAGGAGAAACCGGGAGAAACCAGGAGCAAGGATAAGGTCGTAATTTTAACGGGGCAGCATGGCCGGCATTTCGATGCCCGCTCGAGAGATTCCCTATCCGCCCCCGTCACCCCTTTCCGCGCTTCCCCATGGAAACCATCCTTTTTCTATCAGGGCGATAAAATTTTTCCTGCCAACGCGAAGACACCCAGCGTCCAGCCGGAATGAAGATATTAACTGTCCCCGGGAGCAAATATTTCTAATTGCTAACCATGCCCTCCTGCCGAGGGAGGAGGACGCTTTCATAAAATCTTTATTGCCCCTGATATTTAGAGTTCGACTGCCAATGGTGAACCGTGGAGGCGATCGTAACACGGATTTCGGGCTGCCATGCGAGGAATACACCCGTCGGGACTACGATCTTATACGTCCGGTTCCTTTTCACGAACATGTCCAGCGTTATTAATTGCTCGGAGACACCCGTCGGGCTCGTTTTTATAGAAGCATAAAATCTGTACTCTCGGAGAGGGATATGAAAAAAATCTTAATCATAGCGCGAGGATTGAGCTCGAGAGAAGTGTGCTGCGGAGTGAACGAACTTGGGCCGAGGGGTTGCTTGGATTGCAGTTGGTTGAATCGAAGCAGAGTTCTGGGACTTGATTTGCAAGACAGGAATTGCACATCGTTCGGAGAAGCCCGTGCCAAAAAACCGATGAATGTCGTTAACGATAGGAAGGAAGGACCAAATCATATTTTGGCATATTTGTTATTAAGTAATTGATTCAAATAAAAATGAAAAAAATTGAAAACTGAATAATGGATCAACTAGTCCCGGTCTCCCCTACTTGTCGTTGGCAAGTATCGCCCTGACGTACGAACGCTGGGAGCGAGCTTAATTAAACTAATTGTAAGAGCACGAGGCGTTAGAAGCGGTAGGCCAGGAGCCAGGTCCACTATGCAGTAGTTGCCGGAAGGCACGAGTAGATCTCGAGGTACAATGCCTCGATTGTTTCGATCGCTAAGACTCGTTACCATGTCGCTCCTTGCTCGTAAATCGCCTCGTTCTTTCGGCCCTCGCACGCACACGCCCGAGAACGGAGCGTGTCCGTGCATTCGTCCGCGTATCGCGGTCGCTGCAGAGAGAAGTGTCAGCTGTAACTTTTATTGGTTATAAAAGCTCGCGATATTATGCCGAGCCAGAGTAAATACGTTTATGCTCATCGTCTCTCTCTCCATCCATCGCGTCTCTTACCCATCCCCACGCCACTGTAGCCACCTACGCGACGGAACTCCCCGAGACAGAGGCGTCTTATCAATCTAATACATTTCATATTTTATGCGCGCCTTCCACGGAGCATCGCCGACAGGCCACGCCGTCTTTACGGCGCATCCGACTGCACCTTGTGTTTTGCATTAATTTCACGGGGACACGCCGAGGCGCGCGCGGGGTCTCTTTTCACCGGCGCGGATGAATCAGCCGCGAGGAACCGGGGAAGACGAGATTCGTGCGGGTCGACGCACTCCGACTTGGGAGCTAACTACTTCCTTGGCGCGTGTTACACGAGTTCCGCCGATAGGCCGTGAAAATTGACGTGGACGGTCGCGGGAGAACTTCCTAGACGGCGATTACGGTGTCGCCTCGAATGTCACGGTTGTCACACGGCGTTTCCGACTGTGGCAACGGTTATTATCGCGATAAGCGCGACGAGGAATCACGGAAAATCTGCGTGCACGACTGGCTATTGTGAAAATTGCCCAAGCAACTGGAGCTTTCGAATTCGACCGATTTCTCGAAACGCGTTCGAAGAAAATGGGTTGCGTAATTGCCCCTACGATGGAGTCGCGACACGGAGCATTGCACGAGATCCTCCTACAGTCTCATTTACGAACGCGCAAGCTCTCTGGCCGATAAATAGGACGACAGGTCCCGGCGCGCAACGGGCAATTGCATCCAGGTGGTCGCATTGTTATGACGTAATAATCCAAAGCAAGCTACCCCTAATTCACAGGCGAACCCGTAGCCTGGCTCACGGGGAGCATAGTGGCTCATGAGTGGCCGTAGTACGTCGTACCGGTCCGGCAGGTCGATGCATGCGAATGTGCACGTGCATCCTGCGGTGCGGCCCGTAGAGGGGATGCACGCGTTGATGATGCGTCTCGACGCACCTGACGCCAGTTAACCTCCGCTAGACGCGCCTGACGATACCCGATCAAACCTGAACCTCCACGCCGGTTCCCTGTTGAAGCCTGCGTGCCGCCAGGTAACTTAATTACCCGCAAAGGGAACGCCAGCCGGGCGCGTGCAGTTGCGCTAAGTGCGACTCGCATCCGAGTCGAAGAAAATTACCAGCGATCAGCCACGGCACAGGCGGAACTGCTCGCAACACGGACGCCAGCTCGCGGGCGTGCAAAGAGGAAAGTATCGAAAATGCAATCGGAACAAAGTGAATTCGAGGATCGGGAGCGATAAATCATCCAGCGACCTATAGCCTCGGGGGGCGTTCTCTGTTACAAGAGACGGTAATCGTGGCGCGCTGGCATCTTTTTTCCTCGCGCTGGATACACGTTTTAGAGCGCAATCAGCGGCACTCGTGCGGGACCGCGAGGCTCGCACAATCGGGATCGATCGATCGTATCTGCTGGTATCGGGGCTTGGAAAAACTCTTCACCACGGGCAATCAATATTATCGGCTAAATAGTCCGCGGTGCAGGTATATTGCACTTTCTATTTCCTTAACGAGTTCCAGGCACGCGTGGACATAGGCAGGAGTCGTAACTAGACGCGTCGGGGCTCGGAGGAATACGCTCCTCGCCGCTGAACCGCGAGACGAGTCAAAGTAATTCGACGTCCGAAGAATGTTATCGCGGAGCAACACCTTGGCTGCTGCGCAAACGATAAGGAGACTCCCCCGGATCAACACGCTCGCGGGTTTTATCCTGCATTCGAAGGAGCAGGTACGGCTACGGAGTGGTTGCTGCAGCCGCCAATCAAGGCCAGTGAACTTGCTACTTGAACCTAGAGCGACCGCGGCGCTGCGGTTTTTGTGGTTGCGCAGATTTTATGACGTTTCCCCGGCCTGTTCCGCCCTCCCCGCCCGTTAATCCGATCTTTCCTGCTGCTCTTATTAGCGATACGGGGTAGCGTACGCGCCAGACCACGCGGTAATCTCTCGATGGTAATGATAACTCGCCTTGATTTCCTGGTGCGGTTAACGCGGCACGAGCCTCCGCGAGGCTGCCGCGGTTAATGGACGATACGAAACAAAGAGACGAGGAACGAACGCGACACGCCCCGGCCACGGGGCGAAATCTTCCGAGAACCGATTACGATTAACGCGCGCGCGAAACTCGGAAGCTCCGAGCACCGTTTTCATGATACCCGCTCCAGCCCACCCATAATAATTATCGTGGTCGGTGCAAGTAATAACCGGGAGGGGCGAAGGAGTCAAAAACAAGAGAACATCTGGGGCTGCTGGCTCGGGAGCAAATACGTAGCGCGAACCGGATTTCGTCCGACGCGGTTCAATTTCTTCGGACGGGCAACGCTTACGGTTGCGGCTCGCATTAAACGGAAGGGTGTTAGCCATTCACGGCTCGTATAACTGCGAACGCGCTGCGTTCAGTAAGTGTTAATGGGGGACGGTTAATTTGATCGATTAAATAGATAAGAAAAATGAGTGCGAAGTGTATACACACCGGTCGTGGATTCGCGGGGAGCAGGGACGTAGCTCGCATAGCAGTACGTATACGTCAAAGGTAGCTTGAAATATACGCGCGATAAAGGATAATGCATGCACATAAAAGTTTAAAATATAGCGAGGAATGATACCCGCGCACCGAGCCTGAGCACCACTTCGAATGCACTCGAGCATTCGAATATTTAGCAGAGCCTTTCTCTCCTCGGGCGATTCCTTTTCCAGTGCGCTTCATTTACTCGGGCGTTACGCCCCTTCGGAAGCAGAAAAAAAACAGAGAAGTTTTCATGGCTAGGGTCCCGGGGAAATTCTCGCGAAATCTCCGGACGCCTCATTTGATCCTGGCTGGCAGTTTGACGCGCGGCACGCTACCGCGACCTGGCAGCCCAGCCGATTTATGCGACGGCGGTAAATTCGGCTATTATCCGCCGGGAATCACTGGCTATCTTGTCCTCGAATAAACAGCTGATCGCACGGAACAAGTGGGATGCTTTACGACCGAAAGAAACTATTCATTCCGTCCCAGCTTACCGTCGAGGATCGCTAGGGAAATGTACCGTTAACTTTGCCTCTGCGTTAACCGACAGTGGCTGCTGCAGTTATTAGTCAGATTAACCGTTTGCTGTCCACGCGCGGCTGGAAAGTACACTGCGGTTCGGAGTAACATTATACATTGCAACTGAATCGTTTCCTTGTATACCGAGGGATACACGTACCTACCCGTGACGTAAGCTTAGATCAATTCGTCGAACAGAAGCAAACCATATGTCCCGGCGGTGCGAGCGCGTTTCGAGCACCACTGGTGCGTTCTATGTAGAATCGAGAAGCTCGAGAGTAAGTCCCGGCTTGCCTGCTGATCTGTTTGGCAAGACTGACAGACCGCAAAAGCTCAGTAACGAAATTACGCCGCGCGTATTTAACTTCCCTGCCAGCCCGCTGGAAAAAGTCGCTGCTCTCGACAACGAGCCCACAAAGCGCACCTTATTACGATCGCGGCCAATGGAGGACGCGCATTCAGAGGGAAAGTAGACTGACGAGAAATAAATCGGTAATACCCGTCTGTTAAAGAAGGCGAAGTGCTGAATAAGGGGTTGCCCGGCTCAAAAGGATCGGGAGGCTGAATCCCACAGAGGGCCGAAATCTACGTATACATATATAGATCGCGCGTATTTGTGGCGTTCCTCGCGATATAAAAGACTATAAAACCCTTGTGTCGCCGGGCCCCAACCCCCTGCCCGCGCCCTCCGTAACGCCGAGCGACTGATCTTTTGCCCAAAGCGTCGTCGATGCTGTGCCGTAATTAACGATTACAAAGTATTTCGTAGAGATGATTATCAGTCTGTGCCGGATCCGAGCGGAGCTCTCACTCCATAACATCCGGCACTTTGATGTACCGACCGTCTCTTGTTTTCTGCCCCATTGTACCGACTCTTACAACCCACCGGCGGGGGCGGCGAGGGGGGCGGCGGCGGACTGCGCGCGCGTTCCCCGTTATCTGTGTGCACACACTCGTACATAGGCCGCGGATCTAACCGCCGTTACGGCGCAGCCTCGCATCAAAAAGCCACGCTGATGAAGCGCGAAATTGCCGGCTCCATTCCACGGCATTGTTGGGAATACAACGTTTTAATTGGCGATCCCCGATCAAGCGCTCCTCCACGTCGGAGAACGAACGCATCACCGTGATACGGGCGTTTTCACCGGCGATAAAGACATATCCCGCGCGGTTCAACTCCCCCGGGCTCTCTTCACGGCCGGCCGTGCACTCGAGGGTTATCCAATATCTTCCGCGGAATTACGTGCACTCCGCGGCGTTTAGCGAGGCAAGATTGCCCGAACGGCGGCGGGTATCGCGACGGTTAACACACCGCCTAGTGCTTTTAACCACTGCGATAAGTTTTCCATCGCGTCCGCCAATGTAACGACCCTCGCCCGTGACAGACTACTAATAGCGTTCCCCGGGCATTCCGCGAGGCCTGCTGCCTCGCTTTTCCCGGCGACGAAAGGGCAGCTAACTGCCGTGAAACACCGCGCCGAGTGGCGCGTACACGCAATTTCAATCGCGTTTCTCGCGCGAGTCCAGAGACGCTAATCGAAACCTGCTTCGCCGCGGCCGCCGGACGAGCGTCTGCTCTCGAAAGGACGATCAATATGAAGGGAAGCATAATTTTTCCTGTTATCGGCGGACTGCTATGTCTAATGGAATACCGAGGTACGAGATAGGAGCGACTAATGCCGGCTGGCGGAATGATCACGAGCTTACTGGTGACTTGTTCCTGAAACAACGTCCATTCAAAGTCCAAGCGTGATCGACATGCTGTTACGAGGCAGCAACCGTCGCGATTTAGGGAATTCAAAGCCGCTGGAATAGAGGATGCAAGGTTTGCCAGTAGTAACCGAGTTAATGACGTGTCAGAGTCATAATGGCGTATCATCAGGCGAAGACGGGGTATATAAAGCATATGTTTTAAAGCGTCGCTTAATCGACCATCAAAGTAGACGCTGCGTCCAGGCGGGACACAACGGGAGGAGCGCAGGGCCATTAAAGAGGCGCGATTAAATTTAATTATCAAATTTTACGATTATTCGAGGCGCGACAGGGCTGAATGTGCTCGCGTCCGCGGGGCCGCCGAAAGGGCGCAAAAAAGTCAAGGGTCGAGGCGCAAAAAGCGAATTAGAATTTGCGCCCGGTCGCATGATAGCACTAATAAAACTATAAAACCGTCGGCCAGGCGCGATCGCATTCTCTACGGTTACGCTCGCAATACGAAGCGCTATAAATCTACGACTTTTCCTTCGCCCATAAACGGTATTAAACTTCTTTCTGGCCGGGCGCAAACGTTGCGAACGAGTCGAATCGCCGGGAGGGCAAAAGGATAAAGAATCAGAATAACGAACTACGAGCGAATCGTAAACGTGAACACCTTGAATAGAAGTGGGTACCGTCGAAAGAGCTGCCCGACAAATGTGGGACTTTTCACGGCGCGTTTAACCCGTGAAGATAAATCGCGTTAACTAAAGCGCAACGGTTAAACGGGAGGGAGGGGTGTCGTTTTTCTCGGGCCGCGTAACCGTTTTTATCATCGGACCTCGACCACTTTCCCGGTTTTTATGCTGCTCATCAAAAGCCAAGTCGAACTCGGTAGTCTCTCCGCCGAGGCGCGGGGCCTTTGTTTCCGATGCTGCACGTGGGTCAACGTTGAAAATGTCCCGCATAAACCGAGGGCTTAATAAAGCCAGGAATCCGGACTATTCCGTTCGTAGTCGACATTCCGTATTGGACGAGAGCGACCGTTTACAACCTTTCGACGGTCCTGCGAGCCTCGTTCAGCCCCGCGCGAGCAAAAAGGCCGGGGGAGGAGGGGCCGCGGCGAGGCGAGGGGTTGAGCGGAACGATTTAACGCAATGAGAAAAAAAAATATAGCGCGTTTAACGCGCGGTTTTAATGATTGGTCAGAAACAACCGGGGCCGCCGTGCCACGGCCGCGCTAGCTTCTCTTTTGGCAGTAAAGCGGGGCTGACTTTATTGACCGGAAGACTCGGCCGGCGAACGATTTGGACAGTTGGACATTCGGCCGACGAATTTCCGGTTTACAAGCGAGTACAGAGAGTCGTAACGCCGCGCCGTTAACGATTAACGATTCATTTAGGAACGTTTAGTACGACGAACGAGGGGTTCCCAAACGTTATGTCGAACGGCCTCGCTTGGGAGCTACGATAAGGGAGGCTTTCTTCGTAATGGCCGCGTTTGAATATGCTTACAGGTTCGCGCAAATTACGAGGCGTGCTTGAACAAACTGAGCTTCGTGCGCGCGGAGAGGTGCGGGGGAAGTTAGGTAGGTACCTACGGTCTCGTTTGTGTAGTAAATCTGACTTCAAAGTGATTGGCATTAGGAATTGCATTCCCTTTCCGAGTCGGAGTTCGAGTGAGTTCTTTAAGCATTCCCGTACGAATTTCTTTGTCTTCCTTCCCCTTTTGCTCTAAGAAATTAGGATCCATTATGGACGATCCTGTAGGGTACTATATACATACACCGTTGATATAATTCACGTCATCTCGAAGTTACTGCCGCGTTAAACTTACTGGAACGCGTCTACAGAACGGAAGACAATTCGTCGTCTCGTTAATGCCATCGCTCGGGGTCGTATAACGTCTTCCACTGCGAAACTAAAGCGAGCATTGATCAAGCATGCAAATACTCAAGCTATTCCATTACTGGCCGTGTTTCAACATACACTAAAGGGAGAACTATCTGCATGCGCGCATTCCGAATAATAATAATATACGTGGCCAGGATGTTTTGTCACGTGTTGCATCTAAAATATATATATAAATTTCTATTTTACAAAGGGAGCAGCATGGCCATCTGTGGCCATAAAAGAAACGAGGAAAAAGAGGAATAAGAAGCGAGCAAACAATCCGTGCACACGAAACGACACGCGTTAAAGCAGTATAAACATATTCGCGACTCGGAGAACATTCTCACGTAATGGAAATACCGTAACGAAGATTTCATGCATTTCCAGACGAAGCAAGCACGCGGTATTAGCGAGGCGTTTTTCGTTAAGCGCAGCAACCGCGTTCGATTAATGATATCTACGTAAAAATCGCATGCACTACACGCAACCGAGTGTTTATAATCGGCTAAAAGCAATCGCGCCCGTACACGGTCCATTTCCCGAAGGACCATTTTCGAGACGCGATACGGACCCGTCACGACATTCCACTACCGGTACGACATTCTCACCGGCGGGACGGGGAGACTAAAACGGTTCGCTGGTAGCTCGAATCGCGTGCATTTAGTATCCGTTATTTTTTCGCGATTTGCGGCTACAGGCGTATGAATGCTGAATGCGAGCGGAGGCTGAAGGGAGGAAGCAAACGCGTCATATCGGTGGACGACCGGCAGCTTGGCAGTGCGCCTTTTAACAGTGACGGCGGTGGCCATCAGCAGGACGGGACATTTTTCTTTCGCCGTTAATCCCGAAGCGCGCGTGGGCGTTTATACGAGCGCATTATCGCGGCTAGACAGACTCGCGGTTCCTCTTAATGCCTCTCATAGCGCATCGAGCCGCTGCTCTTACAGAGATTGCGAGCAAGTGGTTTGTTTAACTACACCGGCGACATAAACGCGCAGGTATCAGCGTTATTTGGCAACCCTTCCGCGGCGATGGCCTTTTTGCATGCACCGGCCTATTTACCGGTTTCATCCACGGCTAGAGGATATCATTTTACGGTTCCGAAGCATGATATAATGATATCAACGTGGAACAGGCTCAAACGTACGCGCTGATTTGCGCGAGGGGGCTGAAATCTGTCAGTCAGACTCGACAGCTGTCCTCTCGATTTGCGAAAACTTCAATATTGAGGGAATGTATTGAATTTTCAGCGACAGAAAAACGAGTGGTTTGGACGAAACTCGATATTTCGGTGAAACGCGATTGAAATTCATTTTATACTGTTTTCAAACGAACCGTGGTTGGGGTGTTTCGCGAGAGACGTTGAATTATTAACATCTAAATTAAGGGTTGGGATGCAATTGTAGGACACCCGTGGTTAACGATCGGAGCTGTGAAGATTTTGTGTGAAGGGAGGTCTGTGACATTCCAGTGTTTAAAGATTAATCTTTGATCAGTATTCTAAATGTATACATAAGTAGATACCTATATCTACATTTATCTGAAAGCTACCCTATACATTTCAACCTAGACCTCGGCATTGGCATTCTAATAAGAATTCCCTTCTCCGCGATAAAAGGACGATAAGAGAGCCTCTACAACCATCAACGTGCATTGAAACGTGAATAATGTTTTTTACATAACTGCATAATATTTCCCTCCTTCTTTTCCTCTTTTTTTTTTAATGTAAAACTGCATAATGCTGAACGTTTCATTATCCAACACGACACAGGAAATCAATTACCGTTTGAGCAATCTATCTACAAGCCCTGACAATGACACGCGAAGAGAAAGGCTCTTTCCGCGGCAGTTCGCCGTGTACCTCTTCTCTGTCCGCGTGCTCCTTTATTTGCCTCTGCTCCCTGGCGAGCGAGGGAACAGAGTAACCCAGCCATAAATATCCCGTAGGGTAATTAACCCTTTGAGGACTTTGAAGCTTTGACGATTTTAATAATCTTAAAAGACACCGGGCCCCGTGATTAGTGTTCCTGCCTGCGGATGCAATCGACAGTGCTCCGCCGCGCGTACACCGCTCGGCAATGCTCAGCTCGGTACGCGTATTACGTGTAAAAAAAAAAGTAGCTACACAGGCCAACGTGTAATTAAAATGAGAAAAATGAGACAAAAAATTTAAATCCCTCTGCAAACCTTGTCGCGTGATATTTAACAACTTTGGAAAACCAAGTCTGAGGAATTATTGCTGCAGCAAATGTTGCTGTCATATATGAGAATGTTACCGAAAATTGTTGATCAACGAAACGTAAACGAAAAATTAAGCAAAGTCTGTGCTTCTTCGTTGACAAAATAGTAGATTTTATTCGCATAATGATGTCAGAAATGACCCTCGATGTGCATTAAATATATGAGCACTCATCGAAAGGTGGCAACGGCACGAAGGCGTCTCGACGACAAGATGGCGATAATCCTATTCCAGTCCACGGAACTTTCGCAGTGAACGGTACTCCCCATGTAGGTGCACACCACTTTGAAGTATTGGCATAAAAGCAGTCCCGCGTGGCACGGCGAAAACAATGAGCGGTGAACATGAAACGACCCTTAGTAGCCAATAACACACGTGGATTATTTCGAAAAGCTAATTTTTCTCCGCGACCGTGTACAAAGTCAAAGGACTACATCATTATAGAGCACCGTCTGCGCTTTCTAGAACGCGGAAATCCCGTCGCACATTTAACCGCGTATTTCAGAAGTCCGCGAACACAGAGGGTCATCAGAACAATGCCAACCGGTAATCTCAAAGGTACGAACACCACGAGCCATAAATCAATAATTAACAACGTTAATTACCTTAATTATTTCGGAAAATATGCACTCCTGATTCGAACTATATAGGTTAAAAGTGCACTCCTAGGAAAAATGGACTCCTGATTCTTGGTTAAAAGAATCGAGAACCGATTTTTCCAACCAATCATAACCGTCTTCCTATTGCTGTTTTAATAAAGGACCTCTAATGTATCTGTGTCATTTTTAATTACATATGTAAGTAAATTCAAATTATTTCTCATCTCTCAATATAATTATCGAGGGACGTTTAATTAATTCATCCTCTGTTAGAAGGATTTCAATAATGAGGGCCAGTCAGGAAAAGGCATAACAACCAATCAATGCGTTCACTAAGTAGCTCCTTTGTTACATAATTGTTTACCAATTCTTCCGTTGGCAGCACTACTTTTCTAATTCGCGCTTTTTCAATGTCGAACGCTGGTGTGAGAAAGATCCGAGGGTATATAAATGTTCGATAACGAGTGCCGTACATGTCACGCATTCTTTCGGAATCGCCTTGGATAAAAAGTGTTTACGCAGTGTGATAGGGTAAAAAGTGAGACGGATGGAAATCATACAACGGGACGCTGTTCGTTTCGTGCGATAACCCAGTAGGTCGAAGACGATTACGTGTCGTTGATACCTTATAATCAGTATTTACAAACAAATTGCCCGATCAATCTTCCAGCACAAAGCCCTTCCTTCACTTTCTCGGGCGTGTGGCCTCTTAGCCCTCGATTTCTTCTCGATAACATAACCTGTCAATTGAAGACGCGTTCGCGGGAAAACATCTCGACTCCGTGACCGCAGCACGGTATGCGTTTCTATAACTCAGGCAAGCCTCCGTTTTCTAAGAAGAACAGAACGAAACTGGTTAGTATCATGTAAACATCGACTTCTTAAAGGGTCAAGGGTCTTTCACGGAGTCTTAGAAGCCATACATTAACTGTGATTAACTTTTTTACTGTATCTAAATTACGACGACAGTAAGAAGAATGTACATAATAAACTTGAAACGAACTCTTTCTACCACGTCCAAATTTCCTTTCCATGTACTCTTCTATACAAATAATTTCGGGATGAATGGCACTTGTCTAACCAGCTGCGCGGTTTCGTATATTGGTTAGGACCGTCAAGTTTGACATATGCTAACCTATATTCGGAGGACAGCGACGCACTCAGCGTCTGCTCCTGGGGTGTCGAGTTTACATTCCCAGGCACACGTGTTTACCAGAGAATGCGTGTCCCAACTAATCATTCCTCTGTTTCGTTATTGCCGATGCGTTTAATTTCCCCGTGAAATGGCGATAGCGGGTCTCGCGGTCGAGTGCGTCCCCGAAATATAATTCGTAAGCCACCGCGCGCTTGTGGCAGGTTCGCGGTCAGGTCTCGAAGACGAATTATTCCCGTCGAAGAACACGGGCGGAAAGTAGAAATTCACGAGCTGTCGTGTCGGGGGCGAAGCCTGAAGTTCGTACTACAGCACACTCGGAGGAATCGAGGGCTCCTTCTCGAGAAGTTCTCTAAGTGACTGAGAGTGATTACGGTAATGACATGGCCGAGTACAGCTTAACGACGGGATAGGTGCAGACTGGTACGACATTGGGTAGCACGCGATTCCAACATCAAACAACGACATCAACGGATACCCCGTACGAACGTGGCAGGCACAACACGACCAATACGAGTGCATTCATCCTCGGTGTTTCCCGTTTCTTTGCGACGCAAAGTACAGTCGAGGCGTGCGATTCGGTTTTATTACGAGTGAGGGAACCTATACATACACGCGGGACAGACGTTCTGACTTATAGGCGATGCGGCGCGCGGCCATATTGTGTACACAATGCCTGCTCGTTATATCGAGTGAAGTACCGTGGCTGATACGCGTGTAAATCTGCGGAACATAGTGTTAAGTGTTAAAGCGACTAATGGAAACGGGTCGTTGGACTTTCACGCGCGAGGAGCACGAGGATTGTATCGCGGTCATCGTTTCGAACGCGGAGTGTATCTACCGTTTGGGTAAGTGGCCTGTGAATCATAATTATTTTAATCGCATCCACTAAGGGAATCGCGGTGCACGGAACGGCGAGGAGAGCGCGCGCGCCTCAGAGAACGCTCGATTTACCTGAGCGCATTCGAGTTTTACGAGTGGGTGCTATTTCCTCGAGTCGATCATTAGTCAAAGTTCAGAACGAGCGGGGTGAATAATGACTGTATTATTCAAATCGGCCTTCGCCTCTTACAACTTCCGTAATTTTTCTCCAATTTCGTGCAGTGAAAAAAGTTCGTTAGCTCTTCACGCTGGATTATTAGTCTGTTATTGTGCAATTCGATGCGCTCGGCTCTGTTAACGCGTATCGTAATTGAAAACATATATTCAGCCATAGCGCAACTTCCATTTCCATGCTCACGGTTGGCTTAAAATATTTTCACTCATACGTACAAGCGTATGTTTCGCCACTTTAAAATGGGATTCTAGTTATCGTTTCGTATTATTTATTATAATTCCGTTGATTATTACTGTTTTATACAAACGTATATTATTGACAGAGGAGCATATCTCTCCTAATTGTAACGGTACTACCACCGAAGCTAGGTTGGCCGAGCGGTCTAAGGCGCCAGATTTAAGCTCTGGTTCCCGTCTGGGAGCGTGGGTTCGAACCCCACACTTAGCAAATCTTTTTTTTCTTCTTAAATCTCTTTAATCAATCCGTTATATCTACATCGTCTATTCCCCTTTGCATAAACATTGCAATTCCGCTATCCTCGTCGCAAAAAACATACCATCGCGCAGTCGAGCCATCGTCCTTCGGAGCTCGCAGAAGAATCCCGAACCCTTCTGAGAAGTAAAACGCGCTTGAACTGAGGAAACATTCCCATCCCTGCAGAAAATACTTAGTATATTGTAAATATGTATATAGTAGATAGAAAAAATTTATAGTATATCGGATGAATGTGTGTGTGTTAGTATGATGTATGAATGTTCTTTTAATTTTAAGCTAATAGCTCTTATACAGGAGATACGAAATAAGGTTCGGTTTTTATGGAGCGGCACCGCTTTATTTACTTTTTTCCGGAATTTATTATAATGAAGATGTCACCCATCTCACTCAGGGAAAGTACATGTAACTTAATAAAACCTGTTATTGTTAATGATTGTGAGCGTTGCTTATGCGATCAGGCAATCGAGTAAAAAAAAAACGATATTTTGTAGATTATTCACTTAATGTACACTGTGATATGTTTAATACTTGTACTTGAATAAAACTCTATATAAAAAAAAAACGCGCTTGAATTGCAAGAAAAATGGTTTCGTTAACAAGCCATTAATTAGGAGAGTGGAAGCTGATTTGCAATTACGTAGCATCTCCGCGAGGAGATAAATGGTCCGAGCTTTCGTCGTAGTCGGATTCGAAGTGACTCGGGGGCCTCGTAACTGATGGCGGCGATAATTGAGCCGGAGAGTATAAATGACTTGATGAATAGTCATAGACAATTAGGGAGGCCGAGATAAGCCAAGCGAACTATGCGCGAGCAATTTTAGCCCGTTAATCCCGTTACGGAGCCGCGTTAGCGGCGCTCGCCTACTTGTATTTACATAACCATACGATCGAATCATCGGGAACATCGTAATCGCTGATATTTCCGCGATCCTAGCGTGTCTCGCATTCAAAATTCTCGTGCAATTGAGCTGAAGCCACGCGGAAACCTTACAGGCGCAGCGGAGCACGCGCCCTCCGCGCCGCGACGGGATAAAAACTTGCTGGGTAATGCGTTTATCGACGTTCCCAAGTTTGACCAACAGTTTCGCTCGAATCGTCGTACCGAGAACGGAAAAGGAGCCGATTAAATCGGATTACCGAACCGGCGGCATTGGCGAAAGGACGAGGCCGCCAGCCCTTTTCCCAGAAGACCAGGACTTGACACCGTAAAAGTGTCACGAGACCACCGCCCTATTCGGAAGGGGAGTTGCCCGTGCACCGGCATCGGCCGCGCCACAGAAAGGAAGCTCCAAGGGCCGACCGTTTGAGATGCTTGTCACAACAATTTCGCTAAAAAAGCACAACTCCGCTCGGCACAATCACCGGGGCACTTGTAATTTCATTCCGTCGCATCTGTTGTCATTCTCACGTTACCGCGTCAATGCAGCTCGACTTTCTTCGTTACGTCCCCGGAACGGAGGGGGAGAAGGGACGAGATGTAGTCGGGTTGAAAAAAAAAAATCAGACGCACGTATTTCAAGCAACCCTTGCGCGAACCCAGTACAATGGAGCCTGCAAGGTCCCCCTGCAGCTAAGGGCTGCCTGCCGCTCCTGTCGATACTGTGGTCGACGTATGAAGGGTCTGGCTATGAAAAAAAACTGGGGGTGAACAGGGGGTAGCAGGGTAGGTGTTCGCGAGTCAGGGTACTTCGCATTATGCTTCCTTTTTTTTTCTGCGCGCCTCTGACTCGCTCGACTATATAGCTTTTTCTTCCCTGTCGATCGTCTTGCAGCGGTGCTTATAGAGCAACCACTTTGCATTATGTAATTTTCGTTATCCGCATTCAGGGACGTCACTTATCAGTCACTCGGCAACAGTCGAGTAGGGTCTGTATATACATATATACCGCTCGCTCCTCATCCAACGCTCGTTCATTCTGCACGGTATCACGGTAATTCGATTTCGACGAGCGAACCGTGAAAGTAAGAAAGAAAGAAAGAAATTGGAAAACAGGTCCGGTGAAAATGTCTCCCCGCGCCTTTCCCCCGTCCCTTGCGGATCTGAAAGGGAAAAATCGTATTTGTAATGCTTGCGCATTTCAAGCCTGACGTGCCGTGAAATCGCGTTACCGGGATTCGGAATATTAAATTCATCTCCATCCTCCCAGGCTATCGCCTCGCGTTATCGTCACCTAGATCGAATCTTAAACAGGCGATTTCAGCCGCCCGGGGAACGATACCCCCGTCGAGCCTTTCCGCTCCTCGAGATCACTCGAGAATTACTGTCGAAAATGGTGGCGGATCCGCGGTTGGAAAAAAATTCCGCCGGTTGACGGGCAAAAGTTCGTTGCAGCGATGGTCGACAATGGGAAGCTTGTAAATTGTAAATCGAGTGTCAGCTACAAAGGCTGCGGTTGACGCTGACAATTTCGAGATATCACGAAGATGAGGCAAAAATTAATCAAGCGAAAACCATAAATAACGATTCGCGGCGGGCCAGGCTCGCCGGCTAGCCGTGCATGGTCAGACAATGGATGACAAATTGCGTGAAAGCAAAACAAACTGAGGACTAGATTGAGCTCGGCTGGTACGCTCGATTCGGTGGCTTTGCCATTGTCATCAATATAGTCTGGGCCCGGGACATAATCTCTCTCTCTCTCTCTCTCTCTCTCTCTCTCTCTCTCTCTCTCTCTCTCTCTCTCTCTCTCTCTCTCTCTCTCTCTCTCTCTCTCTCTCTCTCTCTCTCTCTCTCTCTCTCTCTCTCTCTCTCTCTCTCTCTCTCGCGGGTGGCTGCCAAGAAAAATGGACTTTTTCGCCAGCGTCCAGAAATTCCTTTGAACGGATCCGTTCCGGCCGCGAGCCGTGCGCGCCCCTTCCCTCCTCCCGCAACACACAATCTGAAACGTGCCCGCGTCGTTGCGTCGTTTCGCGGCAGCTCCTTCGAGGAAGCTACCATGGAGCTCGACGTGCGCCCGAGGTTATCAGAAGGTACGTAAACATAAACAAGAGGCGACGGGGGGACGGATGGTGGTTCGAGGGAAACTCGCTCTTTTGTGTGGAAGGGAAGATCGGATCGGGAGTGGCGTTAAAAAAGAAGAAAGAATATTCTTAAGGGCAGGACGGCATGGCAATCGTAAATGTTTAATATCGTGATTAAAGGCGCTGGCGCCTCTCATTATTATTTCAGTCTGGAGGACATTTCGCCCGGTCTTCCTCCCTCTCCGCGTCGCCGCGTTTCTTTTCAATTCTCACTTTCCTTCGTCGGCTTAAAAATCCTCCGCGAAAATTAGCCGCCTAAATATTTAAAGCTCCCCTTCCGCCGCCTGCCCCACCGGTCGGCAACAGTGCGCGCGGAACCCGGGGGGCCGAACGGGAAGAAAAAATGGAGGAAGAAGAAAAAAAAAGGGAAGGGAAAGTGGAAAAAGAGCGGGAGAATACAAAAACCGTCTGCGGGCCGCGTCATTGTCCCGGGCATGGAGACAGGCGTGATCTCTTCCATCTGATGGATTTCTGTTGCAGTCACCTCTAACCACCTCGCTCGTCACTTCCCGTTGCGCTTCGTGCCATTGGACACCCGACACCAACTTTTTGTTTTAAATCCCTTTTCCGCTCTCTCTTCTTCTCGTCCTTTCGCCATTCACCGGAGCCTGGCAGTGTTCTCGCCACCCTCCCTCCGCCGTCGCGAACAGAGGGAAAACCCCGGGGTCGCGAGCATCGAATTAACGCGTTATTCCTTCGCGGGGACTTATCAGGCGAAGTGAAGCCGTGCCGTGACGCGGATCCTCCGCGAGCCGGGAGAAACGAATTTATGGGACGACCGTGGCGGCGTTCCTCCATTGTCTATCCCCCTGGCACCGAGACGCGTACCACCGCCGCGGACGAGTCCATCGAGGGATGGCGACGACGCCCGACGTTCAATTGGACATTTAAATTCAGCCCCCGGAAGCTTCCGCGCCTGGAACCACGAGGAAAGAAATCCGACGGCGACGCTTTTATGCTCCGGGATCGACTCGCTCGAACACTGCACCGGGACGGATATTCGTAAATAAAATTGTCGCGAGGGTGACAAAATGGTCACACGCTCCAGTGCTGACCCCATCGGGGTCAAAACTCCATATCTATGCGACGAGATTTCCTTCTTTATGTTGTTCTCACGTACTTACGCTGCTTTCGGGGACAGAATAAAATAGATACGGGATTGCTGGACAGAATATTATAACGGTCCACTGTCAAGGGGGACGTGCAACGTCTACCGTACTTTCCCTTTCTTGGGGGAGTACTCGGGACACTCGCTGCTTTTGAGGCGGCTCTATTAGATTTCCACGCGCAGCGTCCCGAATCTGGGATCCGACTGACTCGCATTACGCTGAATTCCTTTAGGATGATTTCGAGCAATGTTTCTGCTCGCTGGGACAGCAGAGAAGTGACTCGAAGGGTGTTCCCTTATTCTTCCACTACTCCGCTCCAACGGCTCCGTGACCTATAGATCAGCAGAAGGATCTAAGTAGTACACCGTTAGAATATTCTGCCGTGGAATCGCGCGTATCCTTCTTCGAGATGCGTCGCGTGTCCGTGCAAAGTAGATTTACGTAACGGACACCGGAGTCACGATGACGGTGGATTTGCATAGGAAATAATAGGAGTTTTCTAACGGAGGGAGAACAATGGAAAGAGACTCTGCCGCCGGCGGAGGCACTATCATTTTTTGCGATCGGCAGTCTTTCCCTCTTTTCCGCGGCGGCCTGCAACGTTAAACGGTCACGTTTACCTCCGATCAATCAAGGCCATTATCCGCATCGGCTGTGTTTCTTGTGTCGTACTACTCATCGGCGTTCTATTACGTTAGGCCCGAGCTATGCCCCCGCTGGCTTACTGCGTCGTTTCGCAGCGATGATTAATTCTCTACGGCCGCGACCGAGCATACCCCGCGGGAGAAAGGAGAGAGAAAAAAAAGACCCTGTCACAGTATATTTCGCGCGATTACTCTCCATCTCCCCGTGCGCCGTCGCGAATAGGCACAGGGAGCTGTATTATCGTGGCAATGCGATGAGCGGGGCAATCCAAACGATACCATCTTTCTATTCCGTGCGACGACGGGGGCACCTTCTCACTCGGTTACACAAAACTTTTGCATATGACGAATCGGCTACTATTACCATTCAATCTCTCTCCTCGGCTTCGTTTGCATCTTATCATCTCCCCTGCGCGTCGCTTCACATACGGCCATCACTCGTCGCTTTGAATTTTGAATACACGCCGCGGCTAGCTGTTCCGTTCCGTCTCCTCTCTTCCATTTCTTGCCAGTCCGGTGCCTCGTGATCGCCGCAGTCTCCACCGTGTTGATAATCGGCCAGCACCTTGTCCACGTAATAACGGTCGTGATATACGCTATGCGCATGCTTAAGTGCACGTTACATACTCGTGCTTTTTCAAGTACAATGTGAAGTAGGCGCGCGTGAATCGCAAGCGATCGTTGCAGCATCGCGCGGTACAGAGGGAGATAATGCAAAGTGAGGCCTGCAATTTTCGCGGTCGGCGAATGTTTAAAATTGTTAAGTGGTTTTGAAAAGGAAAAAAAAAATTGGAGATGCCGGGGATCGAACCCGGGGCCTTTCACATGCAAAGCGAACGCTCTACCACTGAGCTACATCCCCGATATTTAATGGCTGCTTACAATTCAAAGACTACGCGCGTTTTTGTAGTATCGATTTTTTTATAGTTTTTTCTGCTTTTAATATAACAGTACATTGACTTTTTAATTAAATCTTGCAGCGATTAGACGTCGTTTTGAATACCCACTTAGTTATATATATATATATATCCATGTAGCGCCTACTTTGTGGTATCAAGGTTGGAGCAGTTCGAAATCGATTTCCTTGATTAAGAATCCTTAATTATTTTTTTTTTTATAGTCTAATTATTTCGAGCTGTATCGAAGTTGCATTCTACTCTCGTCTTCTGCAAAGCTCGCGTGCAGATATGTGTCTAACCTCATTTGTGGTCTTGTCGTACAAAAATTGTTTCATATATTTGGCAATGTTTATTTTTTATGGTTTGGTATGATATTTACTTTTACCAGACGTTCTCGAGGGTCCCATGGTGTAATGGTTAGCACTCTGGACTCTGAATCCAGCGATCCGAGTTCAAATCTCGGTGGGACCTTGTTTTTTGGACGTTGTTTAAACAATGTTTTTGATCGTGGCCTCGAGTGTTAACCAGTCGATATTTCTCAAATGCAGGTTCCACGATACACATCTTTATTGAATTAACAGAATACACTAGGTAAATTACATAAACTAATATTTATCACTCGAATACATACAATATTAGTTGTAAACAGCTGTGTACACACTCCAGGCTATACTGGTATACAAGCGTTTACATGTTTCACTTACATTATATTGCATTGTTTGCATTGCATTCATCGAGACTTCCTACTGCACTTAAACACGATTAAATAATTATAGTATTTCATTGCTTATAGCTCTACCCTAAATACTAAACGCAATATAATACAAAAGTATCTATACCTACGTAGAAACAAGGAAGATAACAATAAAATCCAGCGCAGTGTTCGTGTATCTAACATTGAACTATATATTCAAAATTATATTAATTGTATAATTTTATACTATCTGTTTCAGCACTAACAAAATAAAAAAAAAAAGATATTTGACAGCGGTGGGATTCGAACCCACGCCCTTACGGACTGGTGCCTAAAACCAGCGCCTTAGACCGCTCGGCCACGCTGCCTTCGGAATGGACGTGCTCTATTTGAGCATAAGACTAGTTTGCTACTATATATATACAACATTATATCGTTTCTCATTTCTATTACATTAAATTTCTCACTAAACTGCGCCTAAACTTTACTTATTATCATATTCCCCATCTTAACTCTATAATCCCTCGAATTCTCTCCAACATCGTCTTCAAATAGAATTTTACGTAATAGGCTCGCATAGAAAACACGTGCCAGTCTATTCTCGTTACCTATTACACAACACGCTAAAATCGCTTCTTAGCGTATAAATAGCGATAGCATATAGTGATCGCGAAATTAGCTAGGTGCATATTACACGCATATCGTGTAGCAACATATGCCACTACAAATCATAAATTCGGTAGCAACACTCATCGACACAGCCGTCGACGAAGTGCTACTTCAAACTACCCTGCATTCTTCAATGGGAGAATGGAGACAGAGCAAGAGGTGTGAGGAATCAGACACACACTACTTAGGTACTTACGACCATAAGCGTGGCTCGTGTGTTTATTTTCCCACTTTCTTTTTCAAAGTCCCGACACTTGAAACTTCCGTACTTTAAGGCCTAGCTGATTCCGCGAACTTCTCCAATTTCGTTGACTATGCGCGCGTGTAACGAATACGAAAGAGGAATGAAAATGTGTAAAATCATTTAGGCGTTAAGACTTTTGCAAAAAAATCTCACTAGAGATGCACGGATGCTTAAACGATCTTGTAAAGGAAGATCCCTAACCCGGAAATTCTAAAAATTCTGAAACTTTGTGAATATATAGAGGATTTCCTCCTGATTACAACGCAATTTTTGTTTGCTGCCCAAATTCACTCGAAGGCGGTGAAATTAATCCCTGAAAATTCGGCTATTTTCCAATTTTGTGTTATAACTCGCAAACTGTAAGAGATAGAAAGAAAGTCTCGAGACAGAAATTACTTCTTTTGATCAGATCTATCATTTGGTAAAATATTTATTTTACAATTCACGAGTTATAAATTCCTAGAGAAATTCCCAACGTACCTATTCATAAAGTTTCAGAATTTGTTGAATTTCCGGTTTCGGGATGTTCCCTTGTTGGTATCTCTGACAATATAGATTTCGCTAAGCATATAAAGCAAATTACACGTTCAAATTGTCAGAGGGTTGATAAAGGAGCGAAATTAACCGTGCCTGCGCCACGCGGAGACCGCGCAAGTGTAGGTACATCACCGCGACCGCGAATCTCGTGCTTTTTATTCTCCCTTCCCGGTAGCGCAACCAGCAACGATAACATCTCAATATAAAAATTCACGCTCATAACGCCACTCGGAGATTGCCGTCTTATTCTCATCTTTCTCTTGCTCGTCTCTTTCCTCGTCCTTATCACGTCCCCCAGGGACACGTGAGCGTAAAGCTGACGCTTTAGAGTGAGAGAAGAACCGGTGGGTCGCGGCGAAACGGCCGAGGACAGATCGATAAATTCGCGTGAATATTCGTATAGCCGATAAGCCGGAGAGATAAGCCGAAATCGGTCTCGCAAGTGAAGATCCCCTCGTTACGGGGGCCCGGAGATACGGCCGCGGTAGAAAATAGAAGATAAATCCAACTCCTTCGTATTCTTTACATCGATGTTTTACAACCATCGCCGCCTCCTCTCGCGCGATATTTTCATTTTTTTCCCCCCCCGTCCTCCATTCTTATTTTATTTACGCTTATCGACCGGTCGGATCGCCGCGAGTTTTATCGCCGCCATTCATCGCGCCCTGTCGCTTCGAGACGCGTCGCGTCGGTTCCTCCGTCGCCGACGTGAAAAATTCGCGCTCACGCGGGTCTGGCCGTTGGCGAGCCCTATCGCTCTTACGTGCCCGAGCCGAAAGCTTCGCCGGCGAGGAGAGCGTGCATACCTGTTTAGCATCGCGTTTAGCAGAATCACGCCGCCACTTTAGCCTAATACTCGTGGCTGTCGCCGTAAATGATGGATCGTTAGAGGCCAGCCTCGTACTCCCGCGTAGATGATCCCCGGTGACTTGCACCGACTGAATTACGTCCCGCATGTTGCATATCATAGAGAAAATCCTCGCGCGTATATCACCGTGTATACGCGACCGTAGAGGGGCGTTCGTCCATGGATTCTCGTGGAATAGACTGCTAGAAGCCAATTGCGGGGATGATAAATCTATTATTTTCGGCGAATCATGGAGCTGCGGCCTCGTGGCAAGGGGGAAAGCCAGGGGAGGCGTACAGGTGCCCCCGTCTCGTGACTCGGTGCTCGCGCGGCCAGCAACGCGGGATCATCTCCAGCGAGCAATTAACCGGATGATACGATTGTTTCACGGTCACGCGTTTAACGACCGCTCGCGGGACAATTGAAATCGTTAACGGCCCCCGGAAGTATTACGCCGAGGAATCGGCATAATCGCCGGCCGACGAAACAATTCGATCGTAGGCCCGCGAGTTAAATCGACAGAGGAGTCGAGCGATGCCGCGAAACGCAACCGCCGCGCGGTCGCTCTCCTCGAAACGGCTCGTTAACGGGGGCTTTCGGTATTTTCGCGAGGCCGTGCCGCGACACAATGTGCCCGCCATTAACGGGACGCAGGACGAGTGCGTATCGAGCATCGATCATTATGAAGCTCGCGCCGGGGAGCTTCGCCGTGGCTACCGGTAACGCTCTATCGCCGCAATAATCGTCAACACGCGCAATAATCATGTCGCTTAATGACAATTGATGAGGAAGCAGGAAATGCGCGCGCTTTAACATCATCCCGCGGCACTGTGCTTATGTTAGCCGAACTATGGACCGTTGCGCGGGATCCGCGCGTAATAAACGCGGCCGGTGCGTGTGGGTGCCCTCGCATGGACGAGCGTGCCTCCGCCCGAGATGGCCGATGGGGCGCGCGGACGTAGAGCGACGATTCTATTGTTGGCCCCAGGATGTGCCATTACGCGCGATCAGTCAATATTTTCTCGTAACTGACCTCCGTTACGATTCAGCCGCTGCGCCGCCTGTAACCTCCAAATAGACGACGCGGTCGGTGGACGTAGGCGAAATCGGCCTTCCCGAGCTTCCCCGAACACGCCACGTTACAGCGGAGAAATATTTTCGCGTAACTGACCTCGCGGCGATCCCCCGGATGCGCGCTGATGAAGTGTCTATATGCACTTCGTTGCACCAGCTTCCGGTAGAACCGACCGCGCCTCGGGTAACCTCTGGAAACACAACGTTACAACCTGCTCAAATATTTGCACCTTCGGAATCGAATTACACTGGTTTCTGTTTATCTCGCCGCCGAGAGATACCGTTCCTCCGTGCGAGGGAGTCGCTAATTAAAACGCGCATATCGAAACGAGGCTGTAGCGCGGCCCGGCTCTCGCCGGCCGCTCGATTTATTCCTACATAATTAACGACGCCCGGTTACACGTTTAATATCGGCAAACCGGGAGACGGCCGTAGGATTTTCAGCAGCGCGTTTCACCAGGCTTCGACGCGTATAATGCGAATTTTATACGGGGCCATAGGCAACCGGCGATTTTTAATTAAAACAAATTGCGTTATGAGTGGTACCTACGTCCCTTGATCGGTTGCGCGCCATTGGCTTGTTTCGTGGCTGCTTTCGCCCCGTTAATATTTCCGGCTGTACGCGCCATCGACGCCGCCGCACCGCCCGGAAAAACTTCTCGATTACCGGACGGATTATCGATCGATTTGTGTCGAGCAATTTGTACCCACACCGTCCGCGTATCCGCGCGCACACCACTCGCACACGCTCGCCATAGATCGGATATTTTTCAGTCGAGTTGCAGCTCGCTCCAGGCCACGCAAGAGCGTCCAGGCATACCGAGGTAGCTGCCGAGCGCGGTCCAGTAATTGAGAGTAATTTTGCAAGGCCAATTTGCACGGATATTTAAAACTGAAAAATTTGTCCCGCCGACAGGGATCGCGCAGTGGCGAAACCCTACGACCCTTGTCTCTCTTCCTCTCCGCCTCACTGTCTGCCTCGATCCCTCGCCAAGCTGGCATTCACCTGCATCATCGGGCAAACCTCGTTTCCCCTTGTAATTTTATTTTCACGCAACCCCCGCGATCGTATGACTCGATTTTTCCACAATTCCGAGAGCCGCTGGCCGGAGCGATCGGTGGGGAATTTCAATTAAATTACTCGGCCATCTCTGTTCGTCCTTGGTCGCGGCGCCCGCAGGAAAAAAATAACACGTCCCTGCCCCTGCCCAATTCGCCGCGTCCATCGGATGCGAGCAGTGACGAAGTTTTCGTCGTTTGCTTTTAATGGCCGCGTCCTCATACCGCCGCGCTCTCGCGAGATTGCCGATGATTAATCAGCCCTGGCAGCCCCATTTTTAGGCACCGAGCACGCGACGATTACCCCTAAACGAAACGCCGTTTCCATTATTTTCTTCCCCCCCTGTCTTCTCCTTCTTTTTTTTTTTTTATTTTAATTCCGCCGACGAAGCGACTGGAACGCGGGCCGCCCGATTACCGGTCGATGGCTTCTATCAGACGAATCGCCGCGGCCAGGCGCCCGGAATTAATTCGAACGAAAGCGATTAGTTCCTACGCGCGCGCGTGCGTGTCGCGGGTGTAACGGGACTAATCGTACAATCAAGGAAACAGGGAGGAAAGGGAGTCCCGAAAGGAAGCAAGGTGCTCGCCAGCGAGCGCTGGCTCGCGTTACCGAGGGCAGTCGCATGCGAGTAATATAGCGAGCTTTTTACCTGCTGCGTGTAATAAACCGCGCTGCGAGGCTCTCGACGAGCGGGTTGACGCCGTGGGAATCCCCGGAGAATCGACGTATGACGTAATGCCGAAGGAACGGCGTGCAACCCTCCACTACTCCCTGTCCTTCCACTCCGAACCCTCCGACGCAACCCCTTGCTCGCCACCTCCACGGCCTCCTCTAACACAACGGCGATGCACGCGGGGACAATGGTGCGCCCGGTAGCGGCGGAGGGCTCTGATTTTCTCCCTCGGTGCATCAGCGATAAATGCGTTTAGCATCCGAGAACTGCATAGCTTGCGCGCGGCGCGTTTTTCTGGCGCGCCGCGCCGTTCCTGGCGGCGCTCGCCCTGAGCCGCAGTCGGGCGCAGTTTTCACCGCTTTAAATGGATTATGAACGCGGACGCGGCTCGAGAACCGCGTTATTCCGCTGCAGTCAACACGATTCTGCAGTTGCGTGCAATTTCTTTTTTACCCGATCCCCGTCCGTCTAGGAAACGGACGGCCGTGCGTAGAAGCGGACAGGCGGCGGCGGCGGGTGAGCGGGCAACCAGCAACCCCTTCGGGGCGTGTTACGCACGCTCGATCGGCCCTCATTCTCTCCGCTCCCCCAACCCCTTCGGCTCTCGATATTTCTACCACGCCAGTTAGTGGCGTTTCGTCTTTGTTCCGCGGCAGTGGAACGAAACAAAACGTAGCCGATTCTCAACCATTTGCCGCTCTCGCGTACACGTACGTGCTTCACTTGCGGCAGAGAGAGAGAGAGAGAGAGAGAGAGAGAGAGAGAGAGAGAGTCCCTCCTCCTCGCGGCCGACGGCTTGTACAATTAAAATTCGCCTGAAACGGGGCACCGCACCGGTCGGGTCGTCGTGTTTCATAATTATCCCGGTTGGACCTTCTGCATTTCCCGGAAGTCCTACGAATGCCTCTGTCAACGCGGACACCCGCGGCCGGTGGTTTTTCGCGAAAACAGCGCGGCGACGGGTCCCCGAATGGAATCGCCGCGCATTGTTGGAAAATTAAGGAAAGAAACCCTAATAAAATGTGGGGCGAATTCCGTGATTTTCTGGCTTCGCGAAACGTAAAATATCCGTCCGGCTGATGGACGGCAGTTGCGGGGTTTCGGCAAAAAAAAAAAGGAAAAGGAAATGATAAGAGGGGGAAGGTTCTGATTGCTGCTGCGGGACGACCGCAGGCTCGAGGGGAATGAATGATTATATGTATGTTCCGCAGCTTCCTGTTATTTCAATTTAGCTCTATACATTTTACGCGGCTATCGCGTTTCACTGCATCGAACAGCATATTTCATTTTGCTCAAACTGATCCAAATATTATTTTCCAAGAGAAAATAATATACGCACTCTTTGATTTGTACGAATGCCTGTTATTCCAGTCTAGAAGGCAGATATTATGTTGGAATTTTATTCGTTCACTTCGAAATTTACTTTTTTTTTCAACTATAGATGGCTCGTAATAATATATAATCTACTAAACAAAACAGTTTTTTAACATGTAAAAAATGTTGATTGTCTGTTGGCATGA
The DNA here is from genome assembly GCA_910592295.1 of Andrena haemorrhoa. Lineage (NCBI taxonomy): Eukaryota > Metazoa > Arthropoda > Insecta > Hymenoptera > Andrenidae > Andrena > Andrena haemorrhoa. The sequence goes on along the minus strand of OU342944.1, from coordinate 11,082,220 downwards.
AATGTTAATGCAGTGACGATTAAACCTCGTAGGAAAAAAAAATTGGAGATGCCGGGGATCGAACCCGGGGCCTTTCACATGCAAAGCGAACGCTCTACCACTGAGCTACATCCCCTTGATGCTTTCATAGAAAGTTCTTGTCGCAGAAAAGTGTGTAAATATATAAGAGACTATTCGTGACCAAATTGCAAACTTATTTGTTTCAAAATCTATTGATATCCATTCAGATATTCGAATTCCTTCAAGTATTCTGTACATATCGTACCTTAACAAGCACATACATGTCACAGTGCATTGAATAGAGTATCTACTCTTTCCATAGAATATACTTTCAAAAATGCAACATGTAGTTTACGCACCTATCATCGTGTCACCCGCATAAGGATCTGTTACGCGAATCGTGAGAGGGTCCGCGGTAAAATCAATAGTCATCTATCGCAATCGCGGGGCATTATTGCTATGCGTCCACGCGGGGTTGGAGTACGTGCTGAAGAATTACGAGGGTGGCTAAAAGTCACCCCCCCGTCGCGTGACTTATGCACTGACGGCCACTAATGAAGATCTATCGTTCGGTGCACCGTCACTTTTGCCCTTTGCCGACGGTGGCCGCGTTTTTTCGCGTCTCTTTCCGCTTTGAAAAATGTGTGACTGGCAAGGTATACTCGAACATGTCACGCGCCTGAATCAATGGAGCGGTTTGTCCATTAAAATTCCTTCCACTGAGCGCTCGCTGGCTACCCCGTGCAAAAACAGAGCACACAACCCTTCCGATTTCTAATCTTCGTTTTACTGGACGCGGTGGAAAGGTCTCCCAAGAAAATCCCCATGGAAGCATCTATCAGACCTTTCGACACCTACGAGCCGTGCACCAAACGGGCATTACACGAGCGACTGTGTAGAATGGTTAAAAGTGAAAGTGGCCGTTCCTCGTGCTTTCTAAAGGCCAAGAGACGAACATGCGCACGATACAGAATGGAGCATTATAATAAATGACGGCTCGTAGAGAGGAGAAAGAAGGTGGTAGGCTCTCGAGCGAACGATACCCAGTCGTTCTATCGGCAGGAGGGAACCTCGCGGCTGCTGCGACTCCTTGCGCGCTGATATATTCTTAATTACACGTGTAACGGTGTTGTTAAACCAGTCTGTAACTCGAGGCGCGCTCCAAGCGAGCGGTTTGTATCATAATGATCGCATTATATTTATTTAACCGCCTTGTCTGTGTGCCATAACGTGGCACCGTGGCAAAACACCGGGTATAAGTTAGGAGTGACATAAAATCTCGCGTAAAACGTGATTATTCGTTTTGTCGGCAACGAGTTCATACGACTATAATAAAGAATTTGATGACCCAGATATATGGGTGTACGAGACGACGCGATTGATCAATCACAGAAGTTTCGGCCGCAATATCCCGCTGGCATCGGTCAATATTCCGCGATAACGTGGCTCGCAATTCGATATCCCCCTTTTAAATTTTCTGTATGCCTAAAAAACTTGATAAATCGTAACCCGACACGTGTAACCCGATATTTCGTCGGCGGCCGAATAAGAACCGAGCATTCTTATCGCGTAAATCCGAGAATCCTCCCCCGTTCGGGTAGTCGAAAGGCAAACAGTAACGTGAGAATGATAGCGCGGTGTTTTAAAACAATACGACCGGGCGGATCTTGGAAAACACGGTGGATCTTGGCAGCCGTGTACTCCGATACGGCGCTCCTATTATGAAAAGCCTGCAGCCTCGCCGTCTCCGCTCGAGAAACGTGAGGAAAGATAGCGTTGACTAGCAGCGCGCCAGAGCAGCGTTATTATTTTGCGAGTCACTCGCTGTTCGAACGTGGACCCTCTCGCTCCTATACACAAACTGTATAATGCAAAACCCCTTGAGTTCCCCCGAAACAGCCGAGCTTCATCGGGGGCCTAAATCTCCTTCGTCTTTCCTCCAGCACCGAGTAATATTAGTCCCGAACTCTTAATCCTTAATTTTCCGAGCCGCTGCCCCGGCGCCCGCCCCCCGCAGCAGACTTTCGACTCGACATACTTCACCTCCTTTGAGCGTAACAATTAGCGATATTAATCCCCAAAGCCTAACGGAGGCGCCCAAAGGCATACATCCTATTATACTTTAACACCCGAGAACGGCCTCCCGTAAACATTCTTTTAAGACCGCCTCTCGACGAGGATCGAGGATACGCAGCGTGGCCCGAGGAAAGGAGACGGGGTTGTCTCGCAATTAACAGGCCTAATTACCAGAAAACGGGGCCGGTCCGTAGCGGAAGAATCTCAGCCCCCCGCAGGGCCAGAGTGCGTGCATATTTTATTCTTAGCAACCTTAAGTCGAGGATGAATGAAAGAAATAATCCCGAGATAACGTTGGCCCCTGCTCGCCGGGAGGATCCTGTTTACACGAACAAGTAACCTGCAGGGCAGCATCTCGACAGCCCGCCAGGAGAGCCCTCCTTTGTATATACCCTCGGTCGGGGAAAAGTTTTCTGTAAATACGGTCCGTCTTCGAGTTTTCCGTAACGGTATCAGCGGCGACTGCTACGGCCGTTTCTTTGCACACGGGAGATAAAGCGGGGAGGTCGGGGAAGACACGGGGGATAATACGCGTTATGTCTGACGCGACGCGCCGCGCGCTGACTCACACGCTCCGCGTGTCCATTCAACGTGACCAGATTTTACCTAACGCGTGCGCCCGGTTGAAAAGTAAAACGGAGCTGCGAGCAAGAACGATTGATAAGGACCGTAACGGCTTTCGGGGGATGGTTATAAAGGGAAACGGTGACCGAGGAATGGAGACGTGACATCCGATTTCGCGATTCGACGTGCCGTATGCAAAGCAGCCCGCGCGCCGCTTTTTACGATTCGATGGCATGACGGCGGATGCCGCGAGAACGACGCTCGCATAAAAGACCTCCCGCCGCGGCAAGTGTCGGCAGCCGTTTCGTCGCAATTACGAGCCCGTTATCGGCTCCTTATCGGCGGCGTTAAGTCAACCCGACGTTAATCCATTCGTCAATACGTCGCCGGGCTAATCCGACGATAACGGACGGCCGTGGCGTGAATAATCGTCGATCCGCTAAAATCGTCGGTCACGTTCTACACGGTCCGTTTTATCGTCGCGGTTCCAGCTGTGCTTGTCGCGTAAACGCCGTCACTTGCCGCGTATTTATCTAAGAGCCTACCCACCTTATCGATGTTACTACACACTTCAACTTATAATACAATCGCCTCGAAGTAGTTTCACGAAGATTTCAGTGCGGAATGTATGGGTTAGATATATTTCAATTACCATCCTATCCATTCGCAGCTTCGAGGAACGAAATCCTATTTATTGTTGCTCCCCAGCGGCACGACGGAATTCTCACGGAAGAGGGGCCCCGACGCAATACGAGTTCTCACCCTTCCTACTAGGCTTTCCTGTTTCTCGAAAAAGGTCGCTTCACCGAAATCACCGCGAGTCCAGGAACGCGGCTGCCATTGCGGAATCCTATCGCGTGTTTACCTGGAAACCCAGTTCCAGTTCGCTGACGGAAGTCCCTGCGTAACCCCTTCGAAAGCTTGTGTTCCCTTCCAGGTATCGACCTGGGAAACCGGATCGTTACCGCGCGCGTGCCTCCAAGTAAGACGCATTGTGCTGTAATTCAGCCACTGATTCAGCCCTGAACGTATATTAGGAAACGTAGCCCCGTGGACACGGGGGTCGGACACGAACAGTTGTGTAAAAACTCATCCCACCGAATCCCACGAAATGCTTTTCATATATTCCGCGCAACGAATGGTGGATTAAAAAAAAATGAATCTACCGGAGGTCCATTACCAGCTCCGATACGACTAATTAAAGCAATGCGTCGCAGCGAGGAGGGACTGCAGAAAACATTCGCCACGCTCATCACCGACGACGCTGTCGAATAGATAAATACGCGAATCACCCTTCTAGCCTCCACCCTGCTCTCGGAACTCTTTCACCCGATTCTCTCTGTCCTTTTCTACTTTCAACCCTAAATTTCATTCCCAGAATCCGTTTCCGCCGCGTGCCTGCTTGTAAAATCAGTACATCCGGGTGTCAAAGCGATGTCACCCGAACGGGTACGCCGGCTACGCATCACTTTTAAATTCGATCAATGGGTGATACCAAGCGTGAAACACTTTTAGGGTTGAAACTTTAAAGGCCAGCTCGCGAAAGAGCAAATCGCAGTTACAACCGTGAAACTGGGGGGTAGGGGGGGATTCGAGGGGGCGGTGGCGACGCGCCGTTGTGGGAACACGGTGTCGAGTGCAGCCGGAACCGAAAGGATATTCATTTCGAACCCCTCGCACGTTCCTGCGTCCTTCCTTCTGCCGTTACGCTCCTCGATGAATGGAAAAATCATTGGAATCCCCCATAAAAAAAAAGGAGAAGGTAAACATACCTGACACGATGTAAACGATTGTCACGCGAGCATTCAAGCGTCCAGCATTTTCATACGTTTCCCGTTCAAATTGGTTTACAGAATACCCTCGATTCCGATCTGTGCCCCGGAATCTTGACGTTTTCAATTCGTAGCGCCCGTGCGCAGACCCCGCTGTAATTACAATGTCAACGATCGCGATATGCAAATGGCAAGTGACAAGTTTGAATGTGACGAATTTTTTAGGAGATTCCACGTGACGCGGCGCGATAAAAACGACGCGGCGTGACACTTTCTACGCGCTGATTACCGCGGCAGGTACGCCGGCGGTCGCGTGGCCCTCCTGTTTGGAGGGAAAAATTCCGGAATTCCGTGGACCCGCGTGTCGGGATGCTCGCGTGACAGGGTGATTTTGTAATATAAACAAAAACGGTGGCTCGCGGAGAGTGCATTACGGTTACAAGAGAGAGAGAGAGAGAGAGAGAAACGTTGCCAGGCAACGGACCCGCGCCCGTGTAATTCATTTTGGGGGACGTGTGCGCGACCCTCTGTTGCGCCCACCCCCGCGCGATGCACTCCAGCCGCTCTTCGCTCCTCGCCCGATGCACAGAAACGATAGATGCAGCCAACTGACCAGCGAACGGAATCGCAGTGATCTGATTTTAAACCAATCAACGGCGGTTTCGCGCTCAATTTACAATCAGCCCCGATTCGAATCATTCGTTATGTACGACGTCCAGCTGCAAGCGCCCCTAATGAAAATATTTTAATCGATTGCCATACAATTGCCGGGCTCGTTCCTCTCGTCGAAAATTCGACCGAGGCGGGCGCGGATAGATTTATAAGCGGACAAAGGGCACGCCGATATCCGATTAAAGCCCACAAAGACAACAAAACTCGTTTCAATTTAAATGGGAAACGAGGGACCGTAATTACGCCGAATTACCGTTCTCGGCGATAGGATAATGCGCGTACACGCGTAGGCACGCCGATTCGGAGCGACGCAGACGTCGGATGGTCACTTAGAAGCGAGATTACGGTAATCGTTCGAGCGATCTATAGAAATACGACTATTTATTTTCGTCGGATCCGTCGCGGGATATAATGGCATTAATGCACACGATTATTTACGAGCAAAGACACCTGCGCGCAATAAAGTAAATCTAGCTTTTCATTTCATTGTTCCGCGGCTTCCCCTTCGAGCTCACTGCTCCGATCACACACCACATTAGCCGGCAATAAAAGCACGATCGACGATACACTAACGAGCGATCGCATACATGAATTTTTAATAAATCCTCCGGGGCTCTGTTAGAGGCGAATTGTGCCAAAACCTCCTCGTACCGCAAGACTGAATAAATTAAACGTAACTCCGACCGCGTAATCCGTTATCCGGCTAAATAGCTCGATGAATAAGATCGACAGGTATTATTCAACGCTTCAACGTTTATTAGTGGAAAATTTATATATTCGAACGCGTAGACGCTTGGGTAATTAAAGCAACTGGCTTCAACAAGTGAAACTCCATTTACCTTATCAGCCTCCGACAAGCATCAGCCCGCACCCTCGGACAAAGTACTCGCGCTATCGTCGAGCGATCGCGCGACCGCTTCCCGCTGGTGAACTCTGATTAGAAGGTGAAGAACGCTTCTCGTAATTCGTGTAGACCAGCATGTGACCCGATGGTTGGCGAGATCTCGGTAGGCGAATGAGGGTCAGCGCGGAAGCGCAGGATGCGTGCGTGCGTCTGGCGCGTGCGTGCATTTGCCGCGAGCCTGAATTGCGTGAGGTTCGCGCTTTAATTTAGCAAAGTACCTTGTCCGTTCCGCTCGGCGAGACTGCAGGGGGTGCACCGTGCGTCGGCACGATCCTTCGCACACCCGTTGCATAATTCCCCGCCGCGTACATCCAGGTGAGAACCATCCCGCGAGGACCCGGCACGTGGACAACTGCAAGCCTAATGACTTCGTCCTCGTCCCGTTCAGGCCCGGCCGGAAGCGGGCAACGATTATTAAGAATGGTCGCAACATTTCTTCCAGGCGCATTCCCCGCCTTCTGCCGCGACGAATCCACAAGGAACTGCGCTCTCCAGCCGAGCGGCCACGGCGCCCTTTCACGCACTCGTGATCTCTAATTTCTTGTAAAAACGAACCGCCGTAAAGACGTTGTAAAAGGGCGTCGTAAAGTTTTATACAGAGCAGTCTGCGGAGAAACGTTGGCCGGGAGACCGCAGAGGATGTTAATTAAAGGCGGTTCCTGGTGGCTAGTTCCGGGTGGATATTATATAACGCCGTAATAGACCCGCTCTGTTTCGCATTGCGCTCGATGGCTTATTACCCTCTCAATATTCGTATTTTAATATTCAATTTCTAAGGCGGGGAGACGTAGGGGGCGACGGACGATTAGTTGTCGGAGCGGGCAAGAGATAATGGCGCAACGTTACGGTCCGCGTCGAATCGCGATCGCCAGCGTCAAACGGGATCTGAATTCTGGTCGCCGGATTCATCTCCTGCTTAGCGTGATTACTTCCTGAACGTTATTAGCAGGGTTAGGCGACGGGTTGCAAGTTACAGGCGTTCTGAATAGCTTCAAAGTGAGCGCGGAGCCACTAGGGAAGCCAACTTACGTTGATCGATAACCGATGGAGTGGAAATCCAGGCCCAGATCGGCTGTCCCACGGACACGTATGATTGGCAATAGTTTCCAGCAGTGTCAGATTTTCCGCACGCTAACGTAATATCGTATCGTAGCTGATATCGATCGAAGATTAGCATCTGGCCGGCCGCAAAGGGAGATTAGCTAGATCGATCACACATGCTGAACCAATTCCTCTGGTCAGCTGCTCATCAATACGAGTAATGGTACAACCGCCCCCTACCGCTCCACCCCCGACCACCCACGATGCCTCTGGCTCATCTTCCTTCCTGTGTCTATATTGTATGTACGCACACATCCCTGTATTCCTCTAATAGGCATATAATCGTTATGCATATACAATACACGCTCTCGCCGGCCTGCGTGTACACACTCCTGTCCATGTACACGTGCATACATGTAGACACATTAGGCGCGCACATCGACAGGCGATACGTGTACACCGGGCACATAATTATGTATCCCCGTGTCGGTGTGTTTGCGTACATTATGTACAGCGTCACATAGAAGCCTGCATGTATACGTAACATTTACATATCCACAGCGACACATGGCACGATTGCATATGCAAACCTGTTTGCACCAGCCGATACGCGATGCCATGCGAGCCAAATGCAAATTCCCGTGAATCTCACTTCGCGATTTTCACCGCGCCACGGAATCTTCGAGTGCCTCCCGAATTTCTTGGCCCGCCCGGTGCCCGAGCCGCCGCGTAATCCCGGGGAATTACTGAACGGCGAAGGGGCACCGGCGCGGAGGTAGATTGGTCGGAGCGATTCCGAGTAGAAGGCCGCGGGTCCCGGTGGGAAATGTAAGTCGCCGGCAACGAGCGCAACAGACTGTTACATCTGTCGCTCGCATAATGCGCGATATCGCGCGTATATCACACGTTGCATAATGCATGTGGACGCGTGTTGCCCCCGCGATATTGCGGCGGAAATAGCGCCGCGGAAAATGGAAAAGTCGCGGCTGCTGCGGCACGCCGGTGTCGCTGCTTCTGCCGGCGCGCTGTTTACCGTTCTTGCCCACCGGCCACGGCCTGCACGGGGGTAATGCAACTGTTGCACTCGCCTCTCTGTTTGCCCGGCTGCCTACCGACGATAATTTATTATCGCTGAAACAGGGCAATGTTTCCTTGGAGCCGGGTGACGCCACGGAATCGACGACTCTGCCGGCCTACCGAAATTACGAGCCCGATAACGTATCAGCGGTGGAGGTGATAAGGTGATCGTGGGGGCAACGCGGGGATCTCGCAGCGAAAACGGATCAGAGTGATCGGAGGCGAAGCCCAGGAACGTGTACCGAAAGGAATCTCTCCGTTGGACGGTAGATAACGGGTATATACGGTGGAGAGACTTTCCTCGGTTGGACGATTAGGTGGCACTTTGCATTCGGGAATAAGGAACGGGGGAGGACGCCGTAGAAATTCGACCCAGCATGCAAATCATTCCCGAAGAGCGTCGCATATAAATATTCGACAATTTGCATTTTCCTCCGGCGGCGACCGTACTACCGTCCCGGCCATTTCCAAGATGGATGCCGCCACTTTGCGAGATATACGCCGAAAGTTTTACTGCCCACTAAATTTCAACTAGCTTCTCCGCGTAGGTACACGTGCTATATATATATCCCTTATATATATGTATCAGCGACGCGAAAATAAGAGGAATACGACACTTGTTGCTCCCGTTAGAAAAACCCACTCGCTTTGGCATCGGTTCAAGACGAGCCGGGGACATCGCTGCGATCGTAGCTAATCCTAAAATCTCCTAGGTCGATTTGAATATGCTCGAAGCGCCTCTGGCCCCCGACGATGGCCCATTGATTTTTATCCCGGACGGACGCTCAACGGGTTGGCGAGTCGCGTTTTAAACGCGATCCCACGGTCGTGAATGGACAACAATTAAAAATATTTTTATGCCTCGCTCGTGTCTGCCGGCCATTCGATCGTAAGAGCTCTCCGCGGTTTTTCTTCTCTCTTTTTTTTTTGTTGGTTCCATTCCGGCGATATATCCCCGAAACGAATGGCCGCGATTTTATTGGCTTTCAGCGTTATATAGGATGCCATAACGACTCGATTAAACGGGACAGTCGGTGATTGCCGGTATAATTTGCCGAACAAATCGCGTCCCCGTAATCCTAGCCCCGTCTGGATCCGCCGTATCGATCATTCTGATTTACCGATCTGCAGCGATAATGCGACCGCCGATCCGCGGTCGCATTATCGCGGCAAGAGGGCCCCGAGTGGCGCGCACCTGCGCGCCTGCGTCTCTTCGCGTATCGGAATCGAATTAATGGCCATCGAGCGCGGCGACAAGCGCGCGCGAGATTATAGTTTGCACCGTGGATTTCGTTAAAACAGACCCGACCGGCCGCCCTCCGAGTTGGAGCCGGGGACTAAAACACGGGAAACGCTGTTTTTCCATTCATTAGGTGGCCGCTATGATTATGAAGCCTCGATACTCGGCTAACGAGCGATATATGCCGTTTATTTGCCGTTCGTCCAGAACGGAGCGGGCATTCATATTAATTTCCTCGTTAATTAAACGAATTCGCCTGGTATAGGTGGGCGGCGTACACGGCGCGGTGCGCAATGAAATAATAGAACCGTTGTATATTGTCCGACGGCGCGCAGGATCCCTTGCAGCCTCCAATGCGTGCGGGCGCATTTTAATTACGTGGCGAAATTATTGTAATCACGGGGAATGCCGATAAGTGCGCGTCGGAATTGATTCCCGAATTCAACGGCCGGAGCTCATCGATTATTTTTCTCGGACACCGGTCCTTCCGCCACCCTCGGCGGCGGCGGCCACTCCTCGTCGCTCGTTGATGAAATTTTCGTAGCTTATCGTGGTTAATCGACGCACCGGTCTCCTCCACGCCCACGCCGCCCGCCCGTGGAAAACAAAGTAAATGGAAAACCGGCGGTGGAGAAAGGGGAGGAAGAAAGCGACGCGGGTACGCGTGGAACGCTCGGGCGGCGGGCGACGGCGACGGAGGGTGGTGGATATCCATTGCCAGCCGGTGCCCCGATTACTTCGCAATGGCGCAATCAACGCCGAGTGATCTTTATTTTCAACGCCCGGTCCCGCCCCGATACATTCGAACGGCCAGGTACTACAATTTCGCGCAAACGAGACAATACCGCCGCAGAGGTTCGTTACAACAGGGTGTGATTGTCGTCCCATCGAAGTGGACAGTTTACAGATGGATTGGAAGGCCGATGCAAGCCCCCGCTCGCCTGCGTGTGGCACTTGTGCATACGTGCGGGGGGCGCAACTTCCCTCGATTGTTTCACTGAATTTTAGACGGTATTCACCGGTGCGCCCGTGAATAGCCCGGCATCCCGTGATTAATTACCATAGCTTCGCCTCGCGCCTATAGGAGCATAGGGAAGCTGTAATTACTTGAAATAACAGGTCGCTCCGTGAAGTCTTTAGTCAATAGGCTGATCCCCGCGAAGCGGATGTCGGTGACTTGATCCGCAGATGAAATGGAATCACGTAAACAGTCGCCCCTTTCGTAGATCCTCGTCGAACATAATTTATTCAGAACCCTCTAACGAATTATTAACAGTTCTTACAGCTGCCTCGCCTTTACTCTTGTCTCACTTCCTCTCTATTTACTATATCTTCCGCTTAATCAGTAATAAACTTGTAATAATAATAATTACAAAACGAACCACGAAATCTCCCATTCGACAGCTCCACTAAACAACCATCAACGTCGCTGACACAAGAGCGACTCAGCCTTCTCAAGATTCTTCGATTCCTCCCTCACCCGCGCTCCACGCGAGATGTATCTTCGTCCCTTAGCGAACCTCGTGGATGACGCGTGAACCGAAGGCAGAAGGGCACCCGCTGTAACCCGTGAACTCTTCCTCCCTCTCGATTGCAGCTTTTTCTCTTTCGCCCCCGCAATTACTCAGGTGTAATTGCGTTCCGACCCCCCCCCCCACCCCCACCCCCGCCCCCTACACACGCGCGCAAAATAAAAAGAGGAAACGAGTGGCGCACGCGTTACACCCACGCACACGCACGTACGCGAGGATCCAGCGGTAGCCGGGCCGATGCAACGGTGCAACGCTGCAACGGGCAGGCATTTGCCAGTCTCCCTTCCCACGTCCACCCTCGATTCAATTCAATGCCACTCAATCAGTCAATGTAACGCGCAATGCAGCCGCATACAGGTGTACCGCGTTTCACAATGAAACGGTGGCTGTTTTGATCGGTACTTCGCTGGTGAGTGTCCCTCTTGTAACCGGAACGGCCGCGATCGCCATCGTCCATCAAGATATCACGCGAATATGGCACGCGCGAGCCCCTGCTTTTACGCAGATTTCATTTTTCAGTTACGCTTCGTTGTTTATTCACGGCCTGGCCCGGTGTCGCCTGCGCAATTTCGCCGCGGCTCATCCCAGCATAGCGTTACCGACGGCCGCCCCCACCCCGCCGAGCCGCATTACAGCGTCGCGTACCGAAAATTACGACCGTCCGAATTCGTTTTTCCGAAGCAAGTACCTGCACGTTGACAACGCACACTGGTGCACGCGAGTATCACGGGTCTCGGGTTATGAGGGGGCTGTAACGCGCGCCCCAGGATGGCATTATTTCCCCGGGATCGCTCGTGACGTGCGACCGTAAGCGATGCTCTTCTCGCGGTAGCGATCCGTGCACTTTGCGCCCTTGTAAACGGTGAAATTTTAATTTCTAATTTTACCGAGCGGTGCGATGCACTCCGGACGCGTCCACCGTTGGGTAATTAACCGACGTATCTCGGAAAAATGCGGATGTAATGCGCGCGGTAGGAAGCGCTGCTGGATAGGCCGATATACGAGTGGAATGTAAAATTTAGCGGCGCTACCCTTGTAACGGAAGCGGAGCTTAATTTCACGATTTCCCTCTGCTACTTCGCGTTTACATTCGTTGCTATTTCGCATGCAATCTTCCCGGAGGGTTTGACTTCGGTGGAAATTGCAGCTGACCAGTTCAGCTTCCAAGCGAATTCGTCGCGTTCATAAAAACATCCCTGCAATTCGGGATACGTATTAGGGGTGGTCGCCGGATCAGATCGTCCAAGCGGTGTTTGTTTTCCACGAGCAGAAGCGGCCTCGCGGAGAGATGACCCGTGTCGGATTCATAATCCCCGCCAATGACTTAACTAAACGCACCCGCAGACCGAGAACGGTCCGTATCGAATCGCGAACCCCTGCTCGAGTGCCCGTCATCTCGACTCGCGCCGGGAGAGAAGTTATTCTCCCATCTATATTCCATGATGCAATCTATGCCGGTCTGGCCCTGCGGTTTGAGTGTCCATATACCTCGTAAAGCACTCGGAAAGTCCCCCGGTGGCCACGTTTCTCAGCCATCGAGGACGCCTCGCCGATGCACGATTCTCGCTGGACCATCGACGAAATCGCGGCTGGAGCGAGGGGGGCCACGGGGGACGGAGCGCTGGGACGGGAAGATCGCCAGAAGTTTACATACGAATGCCTGATTTCGGTATAACGGGCCCGGGTGGAAATCGAGGGACGTAGGCTACGCCCGGCGCGACTGAAAGTGACATGCTATCGTGCCAGTTGCCATGCTAATTATCCCTGCCAATTAGGTAAATCAGGGGTGAGGCAGCGCCTAATGTCGGGGACCCCCGAAATCCAGGCGAGCGTCGTCCCCGAGTGGCGGCGAACAAAGCCTGAAGAGCACCGCTAAAAGCACCGTGTCTCGCTTATCACGAAATTACAAGAGCTGGGACGACAATGGCGGGACACGTATACAGCGTTCGCCAGGTGCGGCCTCGGATTATTTCCCTCGCTCTTTTCTACCACCGAGATGTACTGTTACGAGCATCTCACGTGACGCTCAACAAGTTATGTGGCCCGCTGAAAAACAGAGACCACTATCATTCAGGTTTTTTGTCAAATGGCCGCGCTGCATTGTACGAGTCGTTAGCTGGAGCACGAGCGAGGAGGGAAAAAAACGGAGAGGAGATTTTTTGCCGGTTGTACGGGGCCTAATTGCGGTGGATGTCACGACAAATATCGCTGTTCCACCCTTCGCCAATATCGTACGTCACCCGGTCCTCCGCGGTCGCTCGTATTCGTTTACTGATACTTCCTATGCTAATTATGCCAATTAGCATAGCGACGGCATAACCCCACGAGAGAGGACGGCGAGTTCCAGGGAACGTCCGTTCCCTCGTAAATTCGTCGATAGTTCGTCCCTCGGTCCCCACGGTGCTCGCGCAAACTTCGCACACGGGCGAAGCATCTTCGACCCGCGGCCCCGCGCGTAGAAGCGTGCGGCTCCTCGTGGTGCCGTGTAACCAGCTCGTCGCAACGCGCCAAGCAGAACCGTTCGGACACGCGGGATTAACATAAAAGGAAGAGTCAATATCATAAACAATCTACGTTACAATGGACCGAGCGGTGCCGGCGATAAATTCGTCGATATGAGATGGGGAAAGGTGGTGAACAGAGCGAGCCGAGCCGGGGGTAGGGAATTGCGTCGAGGGCGCCGATTGGCCGTTCAGGAAATAGAGAAGGAAACGGGCGCGCGGAGAGAGAGAGACGACGTTTCGTCGATATCATAAACCACCGTTCGGGGGTTGAAACTTCCCTTCCAGCGAAGGGGACAGAAAGGGGGAGAGAGAGAGAGAGAGAGAGAGAGAGTGAGGGGGGGGATTGAGTGACAGGACGAGTTCGACTGGCTCGTAAATTCGTCGATATGCAAAGCAGATTCTCTTGGACCGTTTCCTCTGCACCTCCTCCTCATCGTTCTAACGGAGCGTCGCTTCTTCCTCTTCCTTCCACCTCTCGCCTCGTTTCTTTCTTCATCCTTTTTCGGCTCCCGACGGGGCCGCGCATAAATTCGCGGGATAGTAGCACAATGCCGCCAACGACACCCATAGCCAACCCCAATTTCACCGCGGTGGTGGTAACTCGTCGACAAGATAACTCTTTCCCCCGGCTCAAAGGTCACGCAATTGCGGTCGTGATTTCTCGGCTGCAGGTCGACCCACAGAGAGCCGTTTTCGCAGACGCAGGTAGAAACACCGCCTCGCGATATCTCGTTGCCCGGCGTGCTCGTTCATTTGCATGGGAATGGTGAGAATGTTACACAAAGCCGGATCCGCCGGCGAAAAACCGTTCCCTGAATGCTGAACGGTCTTTTGTGCGGCGTTAACTTGCTGCAACCGTACAAACAGCCTCTATTAAACAGCACTGTACAATTTGTCCCTTATTAAGAGGCATTGGGTCAACGCGCCTTTCGACAAGAGTTTCGTAATCATCGTTAATTTTAATAGCCGCTCGTGTCAATTTGGCACAGTTTACCCATAACAAGTTATACTGTTCTGTTATTTTTGATTCTTGTATTTTATGCGAAAGTTGTGAGAAATCCACGATGTAAATGTTAACTCATCTATTTGACGTTCAGTTAGCGAAATGAGGAACGAATGAGGGTTAATAGTCGCTCAGAGGCCCGAAGCAAAATATCACTGTACAAAGACGCGGGTAAACAAACGGGGCTTTGTTTTTAAACGTTTAATAAAAACCCCGGAGCGAGCACCAGCGAATAGCGATGAAACTGTAAAAATCGTCGGCTACGGTAAAACCGTTTTATTATAGCCGCCACTTTCATATTATCTTCACGTTACCCGCGATGCGATCGGTTTAAGAGCGATCCGCGGCAGAGATATAAGCGACAACTTCATTCGGCTTTTAAATTTGCTGCCCCGGAGCCGAGCAACCGGCAGCGGAGGGATTTCGTTAAGGGTCTCGCCGGAACTTACGGATGCAACGCGAAAGCCGTCTCGTAAGGTCGATCGATTCCTCGCGCCACCCGCCTAACGGCCCTCGGGGGCGCATTTGTATTTCAGCTTTACGCCGTGATTATGGTCAAGTTAAAGTTTAAACTGGCGTATCATTCAGGATAATGCCGGATAAAATCGCGTCGGACGATCAGCCGGGTAACCCCGAAGACGCTTTCGAACGAGGTAGTTCGGGCGCCGGGGGAGGGTAGGTAGGAGGGGTCGCTGGATCGCAGAGTCTTTCGCGATATTACGCGAATTTTACGATCGGGGACTTAGTTTGCATATCAATGGGTTATATGTTCGGGTTCGAGTCCCAGCGAGGGGTGGATGTTTTCCGAAAAAAGGAGCGCTGCGGCGTCGTCGGGAAATTGGGACGCACCGCTGCCGCCGTTACCCAACTTCTCGTATACGCGCATGTGCTTTATTGATAACGCTTATCGTGCACCGTCCTGCGCGAGGATCTCCTCGAATACGTAAAGTTTTCGAGCGACTACTCGAAAACGCCCGGACTTTATTTCCCTCCATCCCTATCCCGGTTCGGAAAGATTCTATTCTCCTTCGGGTAGATTCCATCGAATATGTTTTAAAATTACCCGCCCCGGCTAGACCGCTTCCGGGGCGGGAGATAAAAGTGACGTATAACGCGGAGTGGAGATATAAAAAAGGACAAAACAGACGGGGCAGCGCGGAGAGATAAAGTGAATCCGTGAAAAAGTTTGTCGCTGACGGTAATGAAAAGTTTCACCCTCTTCGGCGTTGTTTAAGGACCAAGTTTTTCCGAGAGAACGAGCCCGATCGCGGGCCAGCCCTCCCCCGCGACTGTCGCACCGGAATATTTTATTTAATGAAGCCCTAATATAAATATCGAAGATTAATCGAGCCATAATGCGCTCGTTCCCTGGATGATAAACTACCCTCGGTCCGATAACCAGCCGAGTCACCGTCCATCAATATTACGTGCATACTCCCTCGGCCCACCCCCGAGAGTCGAACTCGCTCACTTTACCCTGACAAGAATGAATTTGACGAGAGAAGTAAGTTATCTACTTTCCCCCGTCCCGCAGCGTCCTTCCATCCTCGAATGGAAATTTCTTCTAAACACGATTACGTCCACCGGATCTCATTAACCTGCTATCATTCATTCTTCAACATCGCCGCGGCCAGCGATCGGTGGAAAATTGATAACCAACATCGCCGTCGCGACTCTGTCTCTATTTTCATATCCTCTCCATTAATTCTATCGCGTTTCTTTCCACCTTTTCTGGGAGTATCTCGTCGCCTTTCACGCAACATCTTCGACTCCTTTTCCACGTTTATTTCGTTTAACAACCCTTAAACAGGATATTGCCTTCGCCTTCGAGCATTGTAAAACTCTGCTCTGTTTCCTGTACGACATCTCGTGAGTTGCGCCTTCGTAGTCGTTTCGCGGAGGAAAGCAGTACAACGGTGCAGGGATAATGGACGGGTCCGGACGTCACGCGCCAATAGCGTTGCCAGGGAATGACAAAGAAGAAATATCGGAAAGGGGATGGAGGAAGAAAATAAAGTTGCATGGTTCATAAACAATTCCATATGGTCCGGGGCGTTCGTCGAGCGGCACTTACGACGGTGATCGCGCTTCTTCCCAGTTTCCTCGATATCGTCTCCACTTTACTCTCTCCATTTCCGGGCCGAGGCTCGCAGCGTTTATGCCTCCGTATTTTTCCTTCGGTTATGCCTCTGGAATTGTTATATACTTTCGTCTGCGATTACGCCACCCACGGCTTCTTGCGGGGAAGGAGAGTGGGGCTGCGGAAAAAGACGGTTCCATAACCATTACCACGTCCTAAAAGGTCCAGTTTCGCGGTGGTTCGACGGGAATTCCCTTCTCGGCGATATCGGCGGGAAATTTTGTCAGACCTTCTGCTAAATTACCCCCGTCGAAGTACAGGCAATTTCACTGCCATGGAAATTACCGTAGGACGACGGCGTGTTCATTTTGCTCGAATTAACGATCTTCGGACGAATCATCGCAGGCGCGAAGGAATGAATGTAAATCGAGTATCGTTTCCTCGCCTCGCAATCAGAACGATCCTGTGCCCCATCAAAGTTTCACCTCGGTCGAACGAACAGACCAAGCCCATTTTACAGCTCAGTTTTTCCCTCCAGGCGGATTGACCGTTTGACCATTAATTCCAATCACACAGCCCGGTGACTTTTAATTACCAATAAAACCCCCGAACGAGGCCCGATGTGGAAAAAATTACAGGAGCACGTTCACCCTCGGGGTCAGATTGATTTCTTCCCCCCTTTTTTTTTGCTCGCCTCTCGTTTCTTTCCAGGGCATCCTCGCCCCCCTGATTGGCGCGGCCGGAGACTAAACGACCCTGTCGTCTCGGCGACAGACGACACACGACACGACAGGACTCCGCCCGGAACCGCGGAGGATGCCGCGCGTTCCGCCAGGAAATGAGCAAAGCGAAAAAACGTGTTTGAACCCCGGGCCAAAGTGTCAGGGGCCTTGTGTCCGGACGAGCAATTGAATAAAGTGGAGGCGTCGATATGTGACGGCAGTCGAATGCCGCTCTGTCGGCGAGAAACCCTTGAGGAACTATCGATTCGACCCTCTGTGCACAAGCTCGCGATGTCCCGCTCGAGCGGGCTCGAGCATTCCGATTCACAGGAATTAATTGGCAACGCCACCGGAGCTGCGATATGATTAGGAGCGCGGATCGATTAACTTACCAATGCGATTGAAGAAACGGCTCGCGGCCGCGCGCCTCTATAGGCGAGTCGCAAACTTTCGAGTGCTAGGTGTATTTGCACGGCGGGCAATGTTCGACGTACGACCGTTTCCGTCGTTTCTACGACGCGGTACACCCTCCCGGCGATGAGTCGTACAAATATCATTACCGCGGTGCAACGTTCGCACGTTGCAAACCGTACAGTTTGTTTAGACGGGACCAGTTATTTCCCCGCAACTGCAACGATTCCGGCCCGACACGCGCAGCCACGTTTCCGGTCTTGCCGCGGCTACTGGATGTTAACGACTTTTGCATGTATATGCAAGGAGACGGCAGCTGTACCTCCTAGACCACGGAAGCTCGCCGATACCCGTGCCGCGCTCAAGGTTAATTATAATTACCAGCGAGGTAATCGTAATGCGGTGAAACTCGTTCTCATCGCGGGCCCGTAAATAGGCGGATGAGTGCAGGGGGGAAGTAGCACATGGATGGTAGTACGGGCGCAGAAGTCGTTCTTTACCGTGGCCGCTATTCCCCCCACGTATCACCTGGTTTCGTGGAGAAAAAAACCTGGCGAAACACGCTCGACGATACTTCGTTCCGTTTCCACGACGAATACAGTTACCGGTGCTGCCCCGAGACTCTCTCTTCCGTCGGGCAAACTTGCCTCGCGCGCTTTCGCAGGATTTATGTACGTTTGATCGGTCAGCGAGCACTTCCACGAGCTCTGTAATATAAATATCCCCCGGGTCCCTGGGGTTCGCTCTCTTCTATCTCGGCAACGGGGGCGTCTGAAAAGTAAATCGTTGAGAATTGTCTCGTTGGGATCGAGTGCCCTCCCCATCCGCGGGACGTGTCGACCACGCGCGCCGTCCTCCCAGTTATTTCAATAAAGCAAATGGAATAGGCTTCGCGGAGGTGGTATATCTTTCCATAGAATGGCGAGGAGCGGGGCCGATCGACGATGGGGTGGAGAGAACAGCGAGCTATGATGGAGCCGTCAGTACATCGTGATCCACGCATCATCAACATTGACGACCTCCGTCCGCTTTTTGGCCCGGGAAACCCTCCCCCGTCTCAGGGCCATTGCGTCAGTTTACGAGCCTGCGGGGATCTGCCTCTCCTTCCCTCGCGATCCCACCGTCTTCCCGTTCCCGACCTCCTCCGCTGGAGTCTCGAATATTTTCGGTGCACAACCCCCGTGACGTCACCGGGCCAAATCACCCTTCACGCCTTGTTAGCCCGTGCCAACGTACCGTTTTACGGTCTCGCCCTGCGCCGCCTGCGAATTGCCAATTGTTAATTAGCATCCTCGCGGAAGAAGGTCACCGGCGGGGGTGTCTAGTCGTGAACGTGCAGCGGCAGATTTACGCGGCAGAATTGGCAGTCGTGCCATTATCTGCCGTGGGCTCTGTCTATTCATCGAACACGAATATCGATCACTGTACAGGGGGTAATTGTATTAATTAAAGTAAAGTGAAGGTAATAATCCTGGAGAAGTGTAGTTTGTGGTAACTCAAAAGTAGTGTTCCTGATTTCTTGATATTTTTTCTATCTCGAGTAATCAGAAATGAGATCATACTTCATGAGAATTCTCGAGAAATTGAAAAAAATATTACAAAATTTATATTTTAGGAATAATGTTGATAATATTCATCAAAAGCACAAGAAAACTTTAACTAATTGTTCAGTCCTGTCTAATTTGCACAAAACTTGTATAAATGAAAAAGCAGATATTAAATGTAGTTGATAAATTTATTTATTTAATACAAAATTTGTGTAAAGCGAAACATGCAAGCGATTTCCTAGACTTAAGTTTCTCGAGAAAAGCAGTATTTCTCGAGAAATAAGAAATAAGCGATTAGAAAATTTCTCGAGAAATTCTTTAGAAGGAACGCTACTCGGAAGCTCACAGCGAAGATGACCCGGTTCAGGTTTTTGACGCAAAAGTCATTGTAGCGGAGCTATCGGGCAAGTCTCCGGCATTAAAATGCTGCTGAATGATTCAGTTTCGCGCGCCGCGTTTGTGACGGGATGAACGTTAAGCGGGCATGAAAAGTGAAAGCTCGAAAGAGCGCGCAAGGAGTTGTTCCTCCGTAAATTAATAATTCATCGACAATTAGAGCTCCGCAGGTGGTCGGTATAAAATGCAAGGCAGCATATGTTTGCCCCGGTGAATCATAGTGGAATTAGCATAACTAACGTGCCACGAGATCATTAGCATATTCGTGTCGATAGGCGTATATAGGGATCTCGCATGTCAGCCGCCCGTCCCCGTACTTCTGCCGGCGCCCCGAAACGATCCTACCGGGGAAACATCTTTTTCCTGCATTTACCACGGCCACTTTGCATCTAATTTCCTGCTCGACCACCTCGCGTACGACCCGTCAATTTCAACATCGTTTTCGTCACCGACGCCCTCGTCCCCCCCGCCTGGTTTCGCGGGTCGAGATTGTCAATCGCGCGGGGCCTCGGTATCCAGAACGATCGAAAATTGAAACGCCGCGGTAGAAGCGAACGAGTCGGGGGACGGCCGAGAACTCGGCGACAATTCTCGGTGTAACCAATCCTTTCCTCCCCCGGATTTCCCGTAATGTCATAAACTTTCGAAACAAACGGCCGCGTCACCGCGATCCCCCGGCGCGAGTCAACGAGTTTACCGGTGCCGCGTTGTTGTTTTAGCAAAGTAGTAAACCGGCGCGGCCGTCGGATTGACCCGGGGCCGGGATTTAATTACCAAATTCTGAATATCGGCACGTTGGCCGCGCGTAGATCCCGCAGGGCATAGCCGCTCGAACGGCCGAACAATCGGGGGCTTCAATCGCTCTATCGCCGTCCTCGATATCCGCGCGGAGCGCGTCGACGGGGCGGAACGCGAGAGGAATGACTGCGAGCTATGCACGGCGAGACGCGACGATAGGCCCCGCGAAACGTCGGGCCGGTCGAGCGTGCGTGCATTTCGGAGAGCCGCCTGCTGGCTAGCTGCCGGCTCGCTCCACAGGACAGAGTGCATGCGTAATTAATGAAACCAATAAACCCGTTCGTACCCGTCGAAATTCGTTAAATTTAATTGGACGCAAGTAATCGCGCGACGCCGATGCCGCGACGGGCGAAAGTACGGGGTGGAGCTGAACGCGCGGAACGAGGGAGGAACAGGCGCTAGGATGGTACCAAAACAAAAAATTCAAAATCGCCACGGTTCGTTCGCACGTGTGTTTAACGCGCGTCGACAGCGCCGTGGCGAGGCCAAAGACATACTTTAACGAACGATAAAGGAAACTGATCGTACCGTTGGCGAGCCACGCGGAATTCGAGGATCGTTAAAGGCGGCTGGAAAGCGCCTCGCGATCGTCCGGAAATAAAGCGCCAGGAACACTCGTGGACCTTCGTACGGGAACGATCTCTTCCGTCGATGGGTCACTCGGCTAGGGAGAAAAACGCGGTTGATCGACGACATTGCGCCCGGACATTCGCGTCGGGGGTTCTCACGAGTTTCACCTGCATCGACGAGGACCCCGTTCGCCACGCTGCGTTCCGATGTAAGCTATTAATTAATCGCGGATTTATGAGTGTAAACGTTGATCCCATTGAATGAAATTGGTATCGCGGGCGACGGTGATAATCCAAGCGCGGACGTGGCCGCGGGTTAGGTGGATAATACGATCCGCGCGTGAATGCGACGTGCTCGCGATGGACACGAATCGGTGATCGTAAATTTTTGAATTAATGCCGCATTAAGGACGCCGCGGGGCCGCGGATCGATCGGATTCGGGAGGAATACACGGGACCGGCGTGTACATCGGCGTTTAATCTGCCTCGCGAGTAACGCAACGTTTCACGGGAGCCTCGCCTCGCCAGGAACGAGGGCTCCGTCGGCGCGCACAGTCGTTCGGTATTCACTCGACACTGAAATATCGCGTTTCCAACTAAATCTGGCCGAATCTAATTTTACGGGACCCATGTGCATTAGCGGATTAATGCACTCTATTCCTGGTGGACCAAGTGATGAGACGTATTTGCATGGCATTATACTTGGCCCCCTTTCCCCAGCCCCTATCCGGCTCTTCAATCCCATCTCTAATTATACGTGTAGCGCCCACTATACGTCCTCTTGCGCAGGTGATAATCATATTACTATCCTATCAACGTTATTGCCATTCCTGGTCGCATACCACGATCGCACTATTTGAAGTGCTTAGACTAGTGCCGATCGATCAACCCCTAAGAGGTTCGAATTCATCCGCTCACGATCGCCATCGGCTTTGAAGAGGGAACACGCTGGGAACAGAGAGCGAGGCAGAGGGCGAGAGAGAGGATCAGACTACAGCCAAGCACCTCTCCACACCGGATATCCTATTAAACCGAATGATATTTATTCCATCTCGGTCGTATCTCTTTCTCTCCGCCATATAACCGAACCCCAGCCCCGTTCCGTCCGGCGCGAGCAAACAAAACGTAAATAAATAACGACAGGGCCAACGAACTCCTCCGCGTTTGGCAAGTTCCCGGGAAACTTTTGCGAAACTGGTGCGCGAAGCTATCGCGCTCGGGAGGGCGCGAGCACGCGAGGCGCGCGCCCGATCCAGGAAGGAAACGAACGAACGCTAGATACGCCCGTATAACTTCCGAGTAATCTCGCGTTGTCGGGGCCGGGATATAAATTCGCGTTGGGGAAAAAGGGAAGAACGGAAACTCCGCCGTTTGATCGTCAGCAGTTAGAAAGCAGACCGAAGTGGAAGCAAATAATCGGGGCTGCCGTCGCGTAATTCTTCGGCCGACGATACCGGGCTGTGTTTGCGCCTGCACTTAGGCAACCGGCGTGTCGTACGCGCATACAAGTTACCGTACACGCGATATGCAAATCCCGGGGATAAATGCAGCGACCGTCCCCGCAAATCACGCGACGCTGCTCTTTTTCTAATGAGATCCTTCTAATTAAAGAATACAGCCGCGGTATCTTAATGTCTGTCGTAATTCTATCGCCTCTGTCATCGGATGAAATGATCGTTGCACCCGCTTCCTACGCCGGGCCCGCCTCTCTCATTACTTTCCTGCAGGCGATGAGAAACACGGTCCTCGCGCTATCAACCCTTTCTGTACACTTTCTGTGGTATTGTAATCGTTCTCGCCCGTCCCGCTAACTCTCCCCGCATTTAATTAGAAACGTACCACCTTAATGACTGGGACAGTCTATAGATCCCTCGCCGCGGTTAGACACTCGCGACTCAGGCACTGGTAAAGTAGCAGTAAATCGGGCGCGTGTACCTTCGGATGGTACAGCCGCTCGCAGCAGCGAATCCGCGACAAATTAATCGGCCAAGTAACCAATGCGCGGCTAATGCAGTCTGAGCGGCAAATGCTGTTTCTAACGTAATCGAATTTGCAGCTTGCCCTGCGTGCAACGGATGCTGCAGCGAGAGTGCACCTATACGTGTCACCGTCGAATCGGCTATACGTATAATCAAATAATTCATTTCCACAGTCCCGTGTCGGGGACAATAACGACGCCGGTTATAGTGGCGGTGTGCGTTGCGCGAGAATAATTTATTCTTTCTGTAGAGCAGTATCGGGTCCAACGGAATTTAATATCCTCGATCGGAAATGTCGTTGAAACGTTGAATAATCCGACCGGTGTACCTGTAAGTGGCAGAGATCGTGGACATTTTTCTGGATAAGTATTCATTATCGATTAACGGTACGCTTTCGCGCGGAACAGTTTTATACGAACAACGCATAATGAAAGGTATCCAAAAAAAAAGTCGACCAGCAGCCGCGCTCATACGGCTAAAGGGATTTTAGTACACCGGGTATTGGCAGCTTTTAAACTTTTTTCATTTTTAGGGATAAAGCATAGTTTGCCCCGGGCTTTAAGCACAATATGCACCGTTTTCAGAGGATAATGCTGTTTAATTGGCAAGCAGGAAACAATGCTGCACGTGTGCTGATTAGCTTACAGCAACCGACCGCCGCGCCGTCATTGCCCTAGACTTTGTGTTTCAAAAACAACTTTTGCTTTTTTTAACAAGGCTGCGTGCTTCAAGCAACATCGAGTAATTTTTTATTAATTTCTGTGTAGGTTGTCGTGTTAATAATAGTATATTAATAAAATATATATTATCGCGATAATATATCATTTTCACGCATGTATGTGTTACGCGATATGTGCCTTTTTCGGATACATGAAATTTCCTATTATGCTCGGCACAGGTGCCTCCCAAGCAGCTGATTCGGGTTCGATTCCCGGCCGTCGCAGGATTTCATTTGTCTTCGTAGATTTCGTGATTTCACGCTTCAGTTAATCGATATAGCACTTGTATTTTCCTTTGGATGCAGGAAATTTCAACTGCGATGGTGGTGTAATGGTCAGCATAGTTGCCTTCCAAGCAGTTGATCCGGGTTCGATTCCCGGCCATCGCAGTGAGTTTATTTTTGTCTTATTTTTAACGAATAGTAGTATTTAATAATTTCATATTTAATTTTTGCTTATTGAAATTGTTATACGAAACAATAATTAACCTTCATTTATAAACAATTTAACGTAATCGCATGTTTCGCGTAGACAAAAAAAATAATTTCCGATACCGGGAATCGAACCCGAGCCTCCTGGGTGAGAGCCAGGTATCCTAACCACTTTTTTTTCCAAAAAATCATTTTATTAGTGTCACAATAATTATTTATATGCTGTAAAATGATAACAAAAGCATACATTTCAATATTGTGTTGAACTCGTATGGCCGTTAGGCTGTTTCGAGTGTGAGTTCATTTGCCTACTATTGGGCTTACAGTTAATACTGTACAGATGTTTTTCTAGTTTCTAGTTAATATATATTTAATCAATTTGAACTTTTTACGCCCTGAATGCTGGTTTGGCGTGAGGTTCGGGAGGGGAAAAGGCGCTTCTGTATTTGTTTGTAAATAAGTATAAATAAAAGTATAAATATAAATATAAATAATGGATTAACCTAGTTAGAAACTAACTTAAGACTAACTTATTCTAAATTATGCTAGGGTAAGCTAAGTTATTCTAAGTTATGACTAGGGATTTTTTTTTTGGTATCCTAACCACTAGACAATATCGGATTTCTTGAACTTTGTGTAACAAATTTTCCTCCAAAGACTGTATTAGATATAATTTTATTATTTTAACGTGTACAAAGAATGTACTAGACATAATACTTGCGGACACCGCATAATATGTCGTCTCCTTTCGCTTGTGGGACATATTTTTAATGCTGTTATTAATAGTTACCGAGTTTAGTTTTATTGTATCTTTGTGTATGTTTATAATGCGTTTGAATTTAAAAGACGAACATTTCAAGGACCGACGGGAATGGCGGGAATATCATACGATATTGGCACCCAATCAGATGCGAGTTTTATCAATCGATCTGGCAACATTGGCAACACTGTCGCTTGGCGGAGGCACGCGGCAATGGCACTTGTGTGACTTGTGTCAGTTGCGCTTCTTGGGCGCGAGGGTGTAGTATTGTAGTTTGTTGAGGGTGCGATTAATCAGTTTTTCTAACAAAGACTGTGTAAAACGTAGATAAGCTGCTCGGTTTTTGTGAACGGCGTCAATAATGTAAGGCTCTCTTGGAACCCTTCTTCTAAACATTCTTCGAACGTCTACGGAACATACATTTAGACTTTATTTCGGAGTCAATGACCGCGGTACTTACTTCTCTGCTTTTTAACTTAATCTTAGGAAATATTATATACTGTATGGAAAAGAATCGATGCATTATTTCTACTACGCATTTAGGGAAACCTAGTATCATCGGAATCTGAACTTTAGACAAAACTTGAGTAAGAATGCATGTCCTCATGTATGTGGTGTTAGCATAGCCTCTTAATAATGTTTCCAGGCTATATTCTCGTGGACGTTTATTAAAAACTGCATTTGAGTTCTGACTATTCTTATATTGTTTAATGACGTTTATTGAAAAATCGAAGAATGAAACACAAGCATAGTTAAATAGTCTGTACATTTGTGTCAGGGTTTATTACTCATTGGGTCCTTGAAACAGTATAGTTGGTTACAAAAAGCCGTGTTCTTCACATCTGTTTCATGCCCGAGTATTGCTTTATTATAATAAAGATTTGTATTCTTCCTTTGTAGATACTATTATTGAAAAGTAGATACAACTAATATGACAAGGCATATGTAAATACAATGAGAAAGATGGATATCCTACATCAGAATATCCTGTTAGCTATGAGAGCGAATATAGTCGCCGATCTGGATATATACAATGGTGTGATACAACTATTAAAGTCGGAGTACATATTAACGGATCAGGATATAGCAAATATTGAAAAGGGTGCTTCCAAACAAGAGAAAGCTGAAATCTTATTGGACACGCTTCCAGGGTATAAATTTTGGATAGTCGATTTATATGCGTATAGTGAAATATTTCTGAAGACTACGTATAAATATCAGTATTATGTATGTGAGACATTGTTATTTGAATTTTCTCAGCCGAGGGCCATATGCGTTTGATAATTTTCGCCAAGCTTTAAGGCACCATTACGAATGGCTTAGCGATGATATGGATAAACTGGAAGAAAGCGGGAAATGTTTTGAGGATATAAAATTTGCCAGCACACCGTCGCTCCCTCCAATTTCTCCGTTGACTGTTATTAGGGAACAAAAGGTATGGAACGTACAGATAATAAAATATCGAAGGTATAAATTACCGCAATTACGTGAGAGATTATATAGTATTAGATGCGATAAGAATATATACAGATTGTATTACTATAATATACTTATTTTATACGCATTCTGATGGAAATGAATCGTGTAAGTTCAAAAAAGAATGTTCTATGACACTTGTGTCCTATTAATCTGGAATAAAATTAGACTAATGTTCAACAATTGCAGATAACACAGTTAAAGTATTATTTGGAACAATTGCAACCGAACGGATATGTCGTACTTCATGGAATGAAAGGTTTCGGTAAATCCTGTTTAACGGCCAGTACATTAAAGGACACTAAATTCGTACGAAATTTATTTCGTGTAAGTATTTATAACTAATCTATGTGGTCGTATGAAAAATTATGCTCGCTCGGAGAATACGGGGTGTTCGTTCCATCTGTTTCAGAACAAAGTATATTGGATAAAATTTGGTTACAAGCGTCCGATTGAGGAAGAAATATTAATTCAGTTGAATAGACTGTATCACCTTGTTAAAAATTTGGAACTGAAACCGGAGCCGTTGAAACTGGAACCATTGAAAGACTCATTGATTCATTTTTTGAGACATCATTTCAGTAGGGAAGAACATTGCAATGCTTTGTTAATTTTGGACGATGTTTGCGATAGTAAAATAGTCGAAGCATTTGATTTCGAATGTAAAGCATTGGTAATCACTGCTAATCTCGATGTTGTATTGGAAAAGAGACCTTCTGTAATCGAGGTATATTATTCCTTCTTCGTTTACATCCTTCTTTTCACGTCACAATTATCGAACGTATATTGTGATGATTTTCTTTTTTCATTGTATATATGCGACAGGAAAATTTGCTTTTACAGATGAACGAAGGTTTCACCGAAGCAGAAACTTTAGGTCTGTTTGCTAAAGTGTTGGAGACTGAAGTAGATAAGCTTCCATTAGAAGCTAAACGAATTCATGACGAATGTAAAGGGATGCCTTTACTAATAGCCATGTTTTCCGCCCGGTTTGAAGAGTTTAAACACGACATGAGACTACGTCCAGATAGATGGAGATACTATCTAAACTCTCTAAGACAAAAAGACGAAAACAATCAGTAATGAATAATTATATACATATATATTTCAATTGATTTTACAAATGATACATAATCTTATACGTTTTTTAGTGTGATTAAAAAATTTCTGACGAAACAAGAAGCAATTTTTAATATGTGCATAGAGCAATTGCCTATCGAGATGAGAGAACATTATGAACAATTAGTAATTTTTGGAGAAGACGTCAATATAACACCGCAGGTAAAGAAGCACGATATCTGAAACTGCACTATGTTAATTTAATTTGGGTTCCATTCGAAGTACATATTATGATTTATCTAATGTAATTTTATAGACTTTGGAAATTCTTTGGGGCGGCTCTCCGTTTCAAGTTGAAGAAATGATGCTAGATTTGTGCCATAAGTCACTTGCTGCCAAACAATGGAACGACGAACTGCACAGCTACATTTATGGCGTTCACGATTTATTGCTTTGCCACCTACGAAAGAAATTCTCACAGAAGGAATTGGTAGAAATGCATAAATCATTAATTGAGAAATATCGG
Organism: Andrena haemorrhoa; assembly: GCA_910592295.1. Classification (NCBI taxonomy): domain Eukaryota; kingdom Metazoa; phylum Arthropoda; class Insecta; order Hymenoptera; family Andrenidae; genus Andrena; species Andrena haemorrhoa. Next base: position 11,054,362 of record OU342944.1, on the reverse strand, counting down.
AAATATTGTAAAGGTGACTTTTCAAAGCTGCCAGCAGACAATTACAGCTATTCGTATATCGGGCATCACCTGGAGCAAGCCCAACTATACGATGAATTTCCAAATATATACTTGAATTTCGATTTCATTCAAGCCACAATAGCCCACAGTGGCTTAAGCAATTTGTTGATCGATCTAAGTAACTATAAAAAACATATCACGCAGAACTATAATCCTGTGTACGAGACCTACTTTAACGATTTGGAAACATTCTTAGAAGAGCAGGCAGGTATCATAGCCGAGCACAGACGTAAAAATTGTCTGGATATAGTACAAATAGCGATGAATCATCCTTACGAGGGTTTTATCAAAAACACTGCTATTAAACTAGCAAACGAAAGATCTCAGAAATTATACATGTCGCATGATAAGAAAGTCAGACAAATGGATCGATTATGGAGCGAGGAGATGTCGACTGACATTCGCACATCATGCTTTGCACGTGACCCGGATCTAATTCTAATTGGCAACGGAGTGGGCGAAATATTTCTGTGGGATAGTTTTAACAGGACGCAGCAAGTTTTCTGCGGGCACGATAAAAATTGTATTATAAAGAAGATTGTCGTGTCTACAGCTGGCGATTATTTTCTATCGCTGGACGATTGTGGTATAGTGAAACTTTTTAGGCTTTCCGAAGATGAGAATTACGAACAGAACCGTATTGCGTTAAGTCCGAGACAAAAGCAATCCTGCTGGAGCGGGATCTTTACTAGCAAGTTTCCTCACGATGACAGTTCAGTAAAGTTCTTTGTTCCTGGCGAAACCATATTGGACATGACATTTGCACATGACAACAGTTGTATTGCAGCTTGTACGAACAGGGGCACGATAAGGGTATGAATGTGGATAAATTTTTATCAAGGTATTTTAATTGAGAAAATCAGGTACTGTAGCTTTCTATTTTAGGTGTGGAATTTTTATGGAATGATATTATCAGATCACAGTCACAATCCGCAAAGGTTAGTGTCTCTAAATTTCATTCCGCTCTCTATCAACCGCCAATAGTTTTACGAATTGACAATTTGGAAATTCTTACAGCAGCAGTTATCTGAAGAATGTAGCATTTTCAATGGGAAGCAACCTGCTCCACATAATGGACGAAGTACACGGTGTTTTAATATCGTACTGTAGGTACGGTACAGAGTGTACAGAGTATAAATATCTGTCACAGTACAATCCAGACTTGCAAACAAGGAAGATTATATTCTTCCGTAATGTACCGGGACAGAATGATTCCCTCATTATTGTTACCGAAGACAAAGCTGTGTATATAAAATGGGTGAGATCGAGCAACGACCTTATGCATAGCTACAATAAGCAAATAAGAGCGAACGTTGAAAACAGGCACACGGTTTATGTGTGCGCCGCGTTGACTTGTGACGGCCAGTATCTGATTTTAGCCGATTCTAAAGGCTTCATAAATATATGGAATGCAGATCAGGTCGGGCATCAGCCAATAGCCACGTACAAAAGTCGTGTGTCTTCTTTGGATACGTACTGGGTGAAAGAGGAAAGATACCACATTATCTGCGGCAGTGAAAACCAGTTGCTTCATAAATGGAAGCTACCAGTAGAAGGGATCTCGAAATCAATAAGAAAGCCTCTATTTGATGCAGTAGTACAGCAATTTGGTAAAGCGGACACTATCGTCACAGAAACTGTTTCAGATACTATTGTCGTATTAGTTGGGGATAAGATAATAGCAGAATCTAAACCAATTAAAGGGAAAATAATTAAATTAATTCTGTCTGCCGATGGAAAGAGAATAATCTACGGTACGGACGAAGGTCTGGTTACCTTATTCGACGTAGACAAGGCGGAGACCACGCCTATATTAAAACTTTCGCCAAATATAGAATTAATAAAAATTCTAAACGTGCAAAAGTGCAGTATAATCGTTTGTAGGGCGGCAGACGATAGCTTAAGGGTAAGTCTCAGAGTGCTTTTATATTCTGAGCAATCACAATGCCGTAATATTGCTCTAATATATATATTCCTTTACTTGCAGGTGTGGGAGAATGTAGAGCTATCGTACTTAGTTGAGAACGCAGGATACGTTATTTCAATTCATGAAGTGAATGAGAAATCTCTACTGACTGTGACTAAAAATGGTGTGATTACACTGTGGAATATCCATGGCACAAATTGGTTAAGAACGGACAGAGTAACCGTCAGTAATACAGACACATTTACTATTTTCAGTTGCTTGAGTTGTTGGAAAGCTATTCTAACAGTGCTAAACGGAAACGGGGATGTAGTCTTGTATAAGTTACAGAAGAATACGATAGTATTGCCGGCGTGTATAAAAATAACGGAATATTTTAGAAAGAAGTATTCTCAGAGGATGACGTGTTGTGAAATTTCACAGGACGAACAGTATTTAGCTGTCGGTTTTGAGAACGGTGATATTTCTGTAAGTTGCCATCGTTTTGTCATTATTATAAGGAGGTTGATCGTATTATTAAGCATATCATACTGTAATTAACTTTCAGGTCATCGATACATTACTATGTGACGAAATACATAAGCTCTGTTTTCATGCAACTGCTGTCACCCAATTATATTGGGCACCTTCTGCAATCGATGCTCCAATTCTGCTCTCTGTAAACTCCGACGAGCTCGTTTGGTGGAATATTGCTCTAGCTAAGCGCGCAGAGAAACAAAAGCCAAGATGGCGAAAGGGAATTAAGCGTAGCGTTAGTTCCCCTGCCGTTAGCAAAAGTGCAACCAACACTTTGCATTTATCTACTAGTCAAAGTGCACACTCTAATGTACACGGTACACAGGGCCAGTCGGACGATAAAACTACCGAGACCGATACACTTGATCCAAGTAAGTATTGGAAATCCAAAGAGAGCAAAGATCCTGAGAAGCCAGCATTATTAGCTGTCGTTGAATTGCCCTCGAATTTCCTTGCAAAAGTATGCATATCCACCGACTTCACAAAGTTCGTTACAGTTGACATATACGGATCTATTAGCACTTTCGCATTATACGGATATGATTAATGATAACTACTTTAACGTAGTATTTCTATTTATTCGATTTCGAATCTTGATTCTATGAAGGTGCAATAACCATAGACACTATCAAGAACAAGTTATTTCTAATTAAACAGAAATTACTTTTAACTTGAGTTTTATGGATGGTAGATATGACTATTGTCTGTTTGCATGCCAAAATGAAAGGGCGCTTATGGATAGGGAATTCGAATGGTTCCCAATAACTGGTTAGGTGGTTATTATGCAGATTACATTAAAGTATAAGTGAATCTTTGTACAACTTCCATTGACTGATGCTCAAGACTACATACGGAGCACGTAAACTTGCTCACAATAATTCTAATACCACTGCCACTTGCATTTATCAGAAAACGAAAGGATCTCTTATTTTTACAACCTACATAAATCACCATAGGTTCATTTATTTACCATTCTTTTTATATCATTCCTTGAAAATTGCAAGACTTTGTGGAAGTATTGTACGATGTATAACTACACGTTCTCTATTTTTCGTTAGTTTATATTAAATAATTCAAGTTTAATTACAGTCTAACTGTATAGGACCTATACAGAAACATGACTATATATTTAATTCATAAGTATCGCAATATAGTATAGAGTACATTTTAGTATTATATCTACTTAATTATTGTAAATACCAGTAATTGCAGGTTACTCTGAAAATTGCCACAAAAACATTAGTTACATTATGATTTTTGTGATTAGAAATTTTATTCTAAACGCTATAAGTCGATAAAGTATTTGAATTGCATAAAGAACAAGCTTTATAATTATCAAGTTTTGCTACTATTCTATTGTACATTATCTGCTAAAAAAAAATTCAAACATAAGTACAGTTACTGATATGGAAGACTTTCAATTCTCGCGTATTTTAGATAATATTTGAATCATCTAAATAAAGTCTCTTTCTTTTGATGAAACAAGTATTATTTAAGTTAAATGTAAGGATTAAATCATTTTATTTACTTCTTAAACAGATGTAACCAATTTTAATGTTGGACAAATTCGAAATTTGCGAACAATTTTAGAACAATTACTAGTTGTTAATGTTTCAAAAATTGTGAGAAAATTCCATATCTTTAAATTTCGTCCGTTTTTTAAACTATAAAATCGATAATATTTTCTACTGCTATTTTTTACTACGTGCCTTAATTAATATTATATCTATACATATAAAGATATTCAAAGGGGAGTAATATAATTTCTTCATAAATTGTGTTGGATCTTTAATATATTTGTATATTCTAATTGTACGTTTAAATATCGATATACGATGAAGCTCCCCTTAGGTATACATTTGTGCGAAGATTCGCGTGACAGTTATGTTACATATTTATTTTATATGCTATATATAAAAAACAAAAAAAAATTTATAAGGAATTTTGCCATATATAAATTACAGTCGTACCAGTTAATATCACTCGCCCGCTTCGCGGCAATTCGTTTCTGCGTGTTCCCATGACATTCTGTTAAACCATTTTTATGTATCAGTCGCTCGGTTTCATTTAAATTTGCCTGAACCTATCTGATCTCGTATTACTACACTATTACCGAATGCTGCAGTAATCGATAAATACTTGATGAAATACAAAACGAACAATGATGTATAAGAAACGATATGTCTGCGCCGCAATTAATTATATCATGAGATATTGCATATTTATCGAAGCGTACTTTATGCATGTAATCAAACGTGGTCGTATACGTCGAAGTGTTTATCAATATTGTGATATAGTAATACATACAATCGATGTATTCATTTTTAACTGTGGTGCAATGTATGGGAGGTGCAAACAGATTCTAGCGCTTGCGCGTATTAGGGCAACCATAATATTTGGTCGACAAAGAACAATGTTTGCATTCTCCCGTCAAGCTCAATTTTTATAGCATTTATTCTATTATTTGCAAACTTCCGTATTTTACTCGATGTTATGAAAAAAAAAACGAAAACTTGTACGCATTTTAACGTAAATAAAGCTATACAAATACAGCTTTTAAACCTTGTTCCCACGAGATCAACGGACCACAGCCGGAAACGCATTTACGGACTCCATTGCCGCATCGTGATGTATAACGGCTGCACGTGGTTAATATATTAATAGAGCCGACTGACCATGCGATACACGACTTGGCACTGTACAAACTATCCAATTCTGTACTCTAGGCCAATGTCGGTTAGTGCTTTACGGCCTCTATATTGATAGTACATTATCGATAAAGTTAAGGAAGTAATATCGCTAATACCAGTGAAAGTCCACTGCATAATCAGAAACGTGTCGGTATAATAATTCACTTTCGAAACCACATGGCCATTATCATGATTGGAATGTAATTAGAATATTTCTAATCGCAGATAGTGTCGATGACAAGTGTAATCGACGTTACTTCTTAACTTGCGATGCTCGATCGTCTTTATCTACAGACATCCACTCCTATCGCGATTCATTTGATAGTATACCGATCAAATATCACCGTATCAGATATATGTAATTCTGCGATAAAGGCGATAGCGCTAAGTGACCTTCAATTAAGGCCAAATACGTCCTTTATATGAACTGTAGACTCTGCTCCCGTAGTCGAGTGTGGTTATTAAAACGTAAGTATATACCAACGCTTTTTTTCTGCGGACTGCATATCTCGCGATAACGTCGTGTGCACTTTTAAGCACGAATAATAGCACGCGTAATTACTGCATATATATTATTATTATTCGTCAATAACGATCGATAGAAGAACATGTATATTTAACGAGTCCCTAAATATTCGAACGTGGTGTGTATACGCGGGTGCGCACACAGCCAATGTGGAACGTACATACACACGCGTAGCGCTTTAGGTTCCGGAAATCTGTGCGGGGAAAGGAACGGGGGCCGACCACCCGTGCGGAGCGGACGGCACAGCTACCCAATCGTTGCACTTCGCGATATTCAGTCTCAGTGTGCGGATCGTGGTGCCGCTTGTCATTTCCACGTTCACCCGTTCCCCGTAGCAGATCTTCAACGATTGAGTTCTCCTCCATAATTCTACTTTCTGTTCGGCATTATCGGCGTGTGAACGCGTGAAAAAGCAATGTCGGTTATTTATAAGAACTCGATGAAAACGATTGGCAAGTACGTGCCCGAGAAGCTCCTGCCACTGTGGAATCACCCAGCTGGTTAGTAAGTTCGTCAATGATTGTACGGTTTTTTCAAGAATCGCGACACGTGCCACGGATCGTGTTGCAGCCATCGTGGTGTACATATTCGGTGACTGGGCGAGGGAGAAAGGAAGCAACCCATCACCGCTGTGTACCTTACCAATGTCAGGCGTCTTTTATATTTTTTACTGTGCGACCGTGCGGCACACGGTTAAACGCGGGATGGACTTGACCGCCGCGATGCGTGCACACATAAATCAATGTCATCTCGTGACTCGTTTGCCCTATATTCCAGGACATGTATTATATGTACGTTGGACCGCGTCTCTCAGTGAATCTTAGTAATATCAACGGGTTCAAGGACTCGTACGATAATAGATTGATAAACCTACGATTGAATAGTGCGAGGGTTTGATTGTGGTTTATGTATCGTTTTAGGGACTTGATATTTAAGCTCGAACGACATCGAATGACGGCTATGTATTCTCACGAAATGCTCGGTGCTGTAACATACGATACTTAAGATTTGAGCGAATTTGAAAATTCGTCGAGGGTAGGGATCGCTGTGGCATGAATAATTCAATTTGGCTACCGTTTAGTGATATAATACTGACATCATAGAAGGAAGAGCGTAACGACAGTATCACCCTATTTTCCGCTTTCAGGTCCGCAGACAATTTTCTTCTGGGCACCAGCTTTCAAATGGGTCAGTAATAACATTGAGGTTGTTACGTTTCGCTGTGTGTTATATACGTCTCGCAATAACCAGCCCCGCTCTAAATATTGATTATAAGAGAAACGAATCGATAATTACGCGTTAAAATTTTCTATTGTTGTATGCATGTAATCCGTGGCTAATATAAGCGGGTCAATTTTGTTCCAAGGTAGTTAACGCACGCGGACGTCGCTGGCCAATAAACATGTTACAGAAATATTTCTTTAACTATGAAGAGATTGCATTCGCGTGGACCCGATCCAAATGCGATGCTGACACGTGTCGTCTTATATCTTACGAACGAAGCCAATATCACTGTTATTTTCTATCGTGCTTGATAATTCCGTAAATATTTTACTTTTCCCACTATTAACGAACAGGTACAAGTAGATGCGGCATTAATGCGTGGTGATAGCGTCGTTTGCAAAATATTCAATTTAACGAATACAGAATCTCGCATCTCGAAAATCGGTCGCTCGCGCGCATGTCTTCATCAAATCACGGTCGATCTAGCTGGAGATAGGTCAACCCCAAAGTAAACAATTACGATGCGACCCACATTTTCGACACTCCCATTATTCGTTTCTCGCATAAGAAATAGACACCAGGTTGTAATTTTCCCCGTTAAATGACATTTGACAATTGCAGGGGCTTGTGATAGCTGGCCTCAGTGATCTGCACAGGCCAGCGAATCAACTCTCCGTTGGCCAATCATCTGCCTTGGGCATGACCGGTTTGATCTGGACCAGGTATTCCTTAGCGATCACTCCGAAAAATTGGAGCCTTTTTAGTGTAAACCTTTTCGTCGCGATAACATCGATATACCAAGTTGGTAGAGCAATGAAGTAAGTTCTTTTTCAGTAACGAATATATAAAGAGAACTCCTGAAGTTCGGCTTTGAATTATTCAAGCTTATATAACCGATAGTACGAGGCATTAGCATGAAAATGATAAGCGGTTACTCGCGGTTACGTCGTAAAGCCTTAGTTGCGAAATAACCGGGCCCTAAAAATTCAACAATTTCTTTTCCATTCGCCCGATATGATTTGTTGCTGAAATACTTGGTTTCCAACGGCTTCGAAATACGTATAATCTCTCGTGCTTTTGTAACTGTAAAGTGACCCTATTATTCGATGAAATACTCGTGTTAAGTTATACAATCTTTTTTAGGTATCAACGTGACCAGGCAGCTTCGCAAGCAGCCGCTGTCGCGGCGACGGAAAGTCAATAGGCTATATTAGAATAATACACATTCCTAGGGATAAAAATACTTAATGTATATAATTAGAATATTAGGATTATTTCATTGACATGCAATATATATCAAATCATGGCGTAATTTCGAGCAGAGGCAAATTCAACAAAATTGCGCAACTTTATAATACTTTCGATGGTTTCGAAACATTTGAATGGCAAAATTGTAAATATTTCGATTCAAGCAAATACACGTTAAGCGAAAGTTCATCAAACACCAAATACAAGCAATCGTACTAGAATCAAGCAATCAGGAAAACACCAAAAAAGCAAGCGAATCAGGAGAACACTAAAAGCAAGCAATCGGGGAAAGCACCAAGAGCAAGCAATCGGGGAAAGCACCAAGAGCAAGCAATCGGAAAATATGAATCGTAAGCAATTGTAAATCAGGAATAAAAAAAAGAAAATATGGCGATTAATGTTAAGTAAATTTCAAACACCGGCATTCAGGATGCTTTAGACACCAAAAATAGAATATCGATACTCAGGAAGTGCGAAACGCCGCAAATAGGTCATCAGCACTCAGGAAATATGAAACACCAATAGTAGGACATCAAGGTTTAAGAAGCTTAAAGTATTAACAATCAGAACGTAGGCAGCATTAAGGTCGGACATTATGATTAAGAAAACTCCCAACACCAAGGAACACAACACCAATGTTATGAAAATTCAGACCTCAAGAAGTAACAAAAATGTTCATGACAAACTGTGATATCGAACGTAAGGTGCTGTTCGTATCTTTATGCCACAAGCAATGTATAAATTCTAAATCATAGAATAAGTACAAATACCGTTAGAATACATAGCATGCTTCCAGAATCAAAATACAACATCCAATGGCATATATTGTAAACTGTAACACCAATGATAGTACACCAATCTGTAGGTATTAATATCTTAGATTTAGGTACATGTGTTCATGTACAAATCTACCTCGGAAGAATAACGTACACTGCTCGTTATAACGATTCGCACCACTGACGCTGAACAATTCGAAGGAGTAGGAAATGTACAAATTGTATACCGTGTTCGATAATATTATAACTGCCTTGTATAGATGTAATAGAATAATATATTTTTCTAAAAAACAATGAATCAAGCAACTGGCATACCCTTTTTCGTTCGCTGTACTTCTTAAGGAGTAACTGGAACTGCTAAGATAAGCTCAATGCCATTTGCGTTGGATCTAGAAAGTTCGATGTTTACTCGATTTAAATTATGGCGGGCGAAGAGCCCGGTCGACAGAAAGCAGAATGTCCCTATAACATTTAGCGATTCGCGATCGTTGTAGATGGCACTCTGGACGTATATAAACTATAAAATCTCTAGATTGCGTACGACGCTCCGCCTCGTGGATATCGATTATGACAGTTTATTAATGCTTTTCAAGCGTTTCCGTCGGAGGTCAGCGGCGCTGTCGGCGGCCGAGTTACGATGCGCAGTGTGAAACGCGCCGCTGCACGCAGCATTCACGCAGTTCGTGGTTGCGCGACTATCCAAACGGACAAGCTCTGTCCGTCGTCATTCCTGTCATTCCCGTCCCGTAAGGGTTCGAGTAACGTTTCTGCTGCTCTGAAGATTGGGAAGGTGCCGAGTAGTCCCTATCACGCACATTTAAGCGTCGAGGAACAGTCGCCCATTAGCATCGAAGATGTTCACGGAATTCACGAATCAGATGTCTACGTGGATAGGCAAAAAGAACGAAGATGGTACCAGCGAGGTGCCGGTTAATAAAAAACTTACATCGCCTACAGGCGAGGAAGGCGAGTCCCGAGGAACAGATAGGTGAATATCACACTTTTAACCTATAAAAGCAGTAGTTTGAATATCAAGCGTCGTAACCCGGCTGACATAAAGACCTGCTTTACGATATTCCGACGCATTCTGCACGGACTTAATCTTGTTTATGGTACACGGCAGCACACTTGCCCTCCTTCTTGTGTGCGCCAGTAGATAGTGTATTGCGTTTCAGCGATCATGTTTCTCGCCTGTCAAACGGGAACGGCTGGTTTTTAACCGTGCAGTACGCTCTACCCGCGGCCAATCGACAAACAAATGCACGATCATTTTGCGCATCTGTGCCATGCGTCGAAACTTTCGGAGCACCGTCCGGTGGAATTTTCAAATTAGATCGATAACATCCGTCCGTGTACTTACGTAAAGTATTACTCACGGCGACAATGTTACACGACGTTTCCATGAATCGGAATGAGGTTAAGACAGATACCGACGTCTTTTCCCACTTAACCTTTTCGTACGGCAGTTTTTCGTGCTTGACAAATCGCCGACAGCATCTGGAGATAAAGACTTTATCTTGATTTGCCAGAGAGATTACGTGTAATAAAAATATTCGAGATGCGCTCGAAGCTGCGATCAAAAATTCCGTATCTAAAGACACGTTCTTGAATGTACCGTTGGCAAGCATTTTTCTGTCCCATAAACGTTTGATTGTCAAGATGACGTAACAGGAAAGCCGCGAATGATGGTTCTTCTTGTTCCTCCCTTGGAACCGTCGTGCATTGTGTAAAATATACGCGAGATACATTCTCCGGCTCCATTTCTGTGTTACGCACCTGAACATTAAACGTTACAAGCACTTGAATATTGCATCGTGCCTCCCTCGGTCTCGTGGATTTTTGATGGCGCAGCATTTCACATTTTCCGCTCCTTAGATGCGAAGCGTGAGCTAGTTTATAGGCATTATCGGCTGACTTTGTACACGAAATATGACATTTACGAGGCAACTCTTGGAAAGCTACGTCGCGCACAATGGATTTCGAAAATATGATATCCTGGTAGCGTAGGAGAACGCCATTACGATATGCAGAATCACGTATCGGGCATGTATACATGTTCGAGCGTGTGTTGCCCCTTTGTTGAAACGTTGCGAAACAATCGACTCTCATACTTAATCCACGGATATTTTTGCCACCGCAAAGTTCGATTGACTCGATGCAATTAACAAAGGTACGAGGCAGCTGCTTGTCTCAAGCGCAAAATATAGTTTTAATCGATTTAGTACGCTTCGTGTTTGTTTGCCGCTTCCATTATAAAACACCCAGTAGCGAAGTAATTAATTAGCAAGCGGTATTCTCCCTTAACACCCTCGTTCTTTTCGATTATGAAATAGTCCAGCAGCTTTATGTGCATAGGAAGGTATTGTTATAATCACGAGCGGCGTTCTTGCGAGGTTAATTAATTCACAAAACGAAACGGATAGACGCTTTTCGCCAGAGGGTTCGTTCCTTCCTTTCCTTCTCGCCATTTTCGACTTATTTTTTCGCCTCCTGCGACGGCTCCGGGGCGCCTTTTGTATTTCACAACCGGCTCGCAGATTTTGTAGATAAAACTCCGACTCTCTGCCCATTAATTTAATCCCCTTTATTCGGCCGCATCAAGGTATTTTTATTTATACGGGTCGCGGTGGGAAAAATGGAAACGGGTTGACACTGTGGCGAACCGACGTGCCCCGTGGCCCCGCCTTCCCAGCGAGCTACGTTATAGAGCTGGCTTTTAATTCATGCCTGCCTCATCTGCGGCCAGTACAAAGAGGAAAAGGGAGATAGAATGGGGAAAAAAACGAAAAGTAAGTACCTTACCGTCCCGCATCCAGGCGAGAACAGCTGCCGACGAGTACGCTAAAGGTCGTGCATAATTCAGTAATCTTTCGGTCAACTGTTACAGCTGATTGCATAAACATTTCGCAGGATGTATCGAACGTTAGTCTTCTTTCGCGCGACGTTCGTTGGGGAGCAAAAGAAAGGAGGGAGAGGAAGATTGTTTCCTGCGCGTCGGCGGGGCAGCAATGTTTTTTAAGGAGAGTCGAAGGTATAACCATCGATCGACTTGGTGATTGAACGATGATGTTGCTTTCGAACATTCCCGGCTCCACCCGCGCATGAGAAGAATGCCGAAGACAGCTTGCACCGATATTACCACAACGAGGGGGCGACGGGGGGTGTCGGTCGTAATCTTTTATATAGGTCGCAATCGATATCTCGCTCGCCCTCCCGCGAAACCGTCGAATTTCGGTGTAATGGTAACGAGCGTAGCTGTTTTTTCCGTTTAATCCCTGATCCTCGCACGTGCGGAACGTTCATTCCCGAAATCTTTAAATATTCAGCAGCCCCATAAACATCCGTTATAGTTCCAATTAGAGGCGAGTTATCGAACGGCGATATCGCGTGCACGATAATCGTATAGCGATAGAGAGTAATTCAGAATAATTGTTCCCGACACGGATCTAATATCGATTATTCTCGAGGCGCCGCCGTTATTACATACTTATTATCTGACACCTGTACGTATAACGGGGTATATCAGAATTGTAGGTACAAATCCAGCTGATTAATAGATCGCACGAAAGGAAAGCAGTTTAAATTAAACTTCCCTCCTAAACTCGTCGTCTACGCTTGCTCGAGTGGAAAAAGAGGGACGCGAGACGCGTCCTGAAACCTTTTTGTTTTTTAATTTTTTCCCTATGTGGAGGTAGGGCCCCGGTTTAATGGGCTACTTGTTTAGCCCCGATAAACTGTTTACAACGCCACGGTGCCCTTAAGTTGAGTTATGGTTGTGTGAGTGTGTTGCTGGCATTCGACGCGGTCACATTGACCTGTTTCTGCTCGTAACATATTCCGCGAGGAACAGGCCGGCATCCGATCTCTGCGAAGCAGTTTCCCAGATCACTTTACTTGGGGATCGAAGGAACGGCGAAACGGTTGCGAATTGCCAGTCAGATTGACTTTAGAAGTGTACTTTTTACATGATAATTGTCCACGTAAATTGAGCAAGTATTTTCTTGATTGTTCGTAGCCCCACCAAAGGAGGGGGCAGCAAGTTTGAAATGTTGACTGGCGTGAAGTCGCAAATGACCGGATGGTTAAGCGGCGGAATACCAGGATTAAGCCGCGGCGGTGCTGCTCCTGCAAACGAAGGTGAACCTCAACAGGCAGGACCGACCGAGAACCCGGCGCCGCAAAATACTCAGGGCTCCGCTGAGCTCAAGGATGACGACGCGAGCAGGTAACGGCTTCGGATATATTGACGCGAATTTTCCTCGAGGGCGGCTAACCCTTTGTAATCCCTTCTCGAGGCAACTTCGATGTTGCCTTAATCCTACACGCCTTTCCTTTAGCTCAATCTTAACGCGTTGTTTATACCATCAAGTTCGCGAGGCAGAAACTCGACGCAGTTACATGCATTCACCTCGCTTATACACCTTGTTCGAGCATTCACTGTTTTAGCTAATTTACTGGCTGATAAAGTCGCCGACTAATCTATGTTTTTCTGCTTTTACAGCGCCACTGGCGGCGCCGATAGCGGACCGGCGAGTTTAGAAGGCACGCCCATGGACGGCAATAAAGACGGACATCAACCATTCGGCGCCGGTGAGTTTGCAGCATTTTTAAACCACTGCAATCACGAACGAGCAGCAGTGGCAACGAACCGTTTCCCACGTTCGTTTGCACTCCATAATGTTGAAGTTCAAACTTCAATATAGCGTTTGGATAAAATCGCTAGAACGCAGGATTCCTTGAACTCGGCGCAATTCATTGTCCCGATACAGTGAATGCACCCGCCGACTGAATGGCAACGAGGTTAACGCAGATTTTCGAGCGTTGCGACGTAAATTATTTTTAACGGGGGTGTTCACCCCCGCCTGCATATTTACTTTTCCGCGCCGGTTAATCATTTTAGCTCGGCGAACGCTGGAAAGCTGTAAAGCAAAGTTTTAATTAGATCCAAGTCCGCGAAGATGAAAGAGTTCGAGGCTCTCTAAAAGATCGGGGCGCTTTGCCGCCACTGCTATTCGTTATGAGCGACGAAGCTATTCCACCTTTGATATAAAAAACGAACGAAAAAATATCGTTTATCTTCTCGCGTCTCTCGATAAGAGCAAGTCGGCTATTAAAAGTCGCTGGAAGTGTAAATATTATCCCGTTGCTCGAGAGTCCCTTATTAAAAGTCGACCATTTAGAATCGACCTGCTGGTCTAATTCACTTTATCGCGAGACTTTCCCGGCGTAGGTTAGCTATAGTTCGTTCCCTGTAAATCCACGCCGTCGCCGGTTCGTTTCGTTATTTTGTCACTTAACGGGAGTGGAGTCCGCGCAAGTAAGCGGGTCAGGCAAAAAACGGGAACAGACTTCGACTTTCGTATCTTCAGGGGTGAGAACTGATTCATTTTTCACGCTGCTCGCTCTCGGTGCTGTGCAATCTTAACGAGAATCGGTCGCCCAGGATGGTGGGGGAAAAGCCTTGCCTCGCATATCCGAGTGCACTGTGTACCTTATGTATATAGCTCTCGCTGCCCCATAACCGACCCTCGTGCATACAATAGGGATTTGATTTTCCCGAACGGTCGTATTTCAACGGGCATATTCCGCGAAATGCACAGCAATTGAGTGGCCGTTGGAGGTGAAAGATTCAACGTCAGCTCGCCCTGTGCACCCTTGCCTCCCACCGGCTAGCACGTCCTGATTAACGACATAACTCGGCGTCGATAATGTTTAAACCATCTGATACCGCAGCGGCGATATCGATGTATCGAGCCATTAGATTAACTTTCATAGCAGATCTTTCCGGCGAATGTTCGCTTTAGTCGAACTACGTCTCTCTACGTCTCTCATTCTTCTTTGCTTCTTCATTTTTCTTCGTTCATGCCCGCGCACTCTCCTCACCCTAGTAGTTTATTCCGCGCGATGAAACCATATCCCCGACGCTCGTATATTCAGCGGAATTCATTTCTCCGCGCCGGGGACGTAGCGTCGCGATTTTTTCCCTCCGGATGCGCGGATAACGGTTCGCCACGGAAAACTTCTTGCGGCCACCCGATCTCATCAATAACATTTTCCGGGGAGCACGCGATATATGCCTGGCGTTCTTTATCCTTTCTTATCAGGCAACCGTCGCCCGTATACATATTTCATCGCTGAAACACCTGTGTATACAAAGCGTTCCCGCGCGAGTCGTGCGCTGAAGGAGAGAGAAATTGGCGACGCGGTTGCGCCTCGGTAGCATCGGTGGGGAAAATTTTCGACGAGCATAAAGCCTCGCGTTACGCAACGTCTTTCCTTCCCTCCGTGAAACACGAGACACTCGAATACGAACTCTGAACGGACTCGATTTGGAATAAAATTTACCGCCGACGATTCGTACAGAATTTCACGGGAATATTCGAGCCCGAGAGACTGTGCTTTTCAATCTGTCCGATTCACCTGTCGCTGGCGATGAATTTTTTTTGTACGAAGTCTAGATTATTAGTTTGTTGCGTTCGTTCTCCAGAGACGTCCAAACTGAGCTCCGCGTGCAGTATTGAAATTAAAATCAGCCGGGGAGCAAATGCCACGTTCCGATTTTAATGTCAGGAGTTCAAGGATTCGGCTAGCATTATCAAGCCACGAAATGACTTTTCGAAAAATGTTTGTTTCCTCTCTAGCGGCAGTGGTGGCCCGGCTATCGAAATTGAGATAGTCGATTTTAACGCCGAGCTATCTCGCGTCAAGCGTCTGACTTAAAAACGATAGCATTTCCGTAATTATTATTCCAACGCGTGCAAGAGGTTCGTGTGCCACTTTCGCGGGACCCTCCGTCCAGCCATTACCGCGAAAACATTTAAAACCCATTGCCCCGCGGCTAGTACGGTTTTACACGCGATTGTTACACCGAATCGGAACATTTCAATCTCACTGGCCAAGTATCGACTGACCCGTTCAGTGATTCGAATCGCCATTTACTAATTAATTCTGCGTAGCAGCAATTCCGTCGGGGGGGATGAATCGTTGTTTACAACCCCGCAGCCTGCTTGTTTTCGCTCTCGACAAAATCGCACGCGTCGCTGCGTAGGGATTTTCTCGGGGACTGCTTTCGCATCGACCGTGGGTATCCATTTATCTCGCCGGCCCTTTCTCTATCTCCGCGCCATTCTGCTCCCCGTATCTTCCAGCAACGGCACGGAACTTTGGAACTATGGGTGCGCCGCTCGAGACGCTTTTCCGCCCGGATCGTTTGCTCCGCTTTGAACAACGCGCTGCAGATAAAAGTTAACCGTGTTTCCGGCGACGTTATTATTCAAACGAATTCGCGTGTACGCGTTGCTTTCACGTGCCGTTCCATCAGAAAATACCGGGAAGGTGATCTCGAGAGCGAAACGAATTCGCTGTCTGAAGTCCGCCACTCCAGGCGTCGTTCGTGCGTTGTGGCGCGCCTAAGCTGGTCGACTTCTTGTCAGCGCCATTCAATCCCAGCTGTCGGGGCGTAATTAATATTAAAGCCACGCTGTCGTGCATTTTTCGTCGGGGACACGCGAGAGGCGCACTCGTGGGAGTCGCCGGCACAGTCGCGGCACCCTCGAGCCCACAATCGACCAAGTGGACACAGACTAGGTCGCGGAGGGTTGGACGGGAGGGGTTGTTTTCCTCGAAACTGAAAGCCCGTTTCCCCCCGTTCTTTTCCGTTGCTAGTCAGACGGGGCCGGGCGGAGTCTTTCGAGCATTAACCGAACGTATTTAATCACTGCTAGAGAGAGCTAGGGGATGGGACCCACCAATGTCTCGCCTAAGTCAGCCTCGTGTTCCTAAGTCACCGGCTGAATATCGCTCGCTGCGTCAATCAGGGCACCTTCTTGTTTGCCTGGCCGCGGGAGACGCGATAGAGTGGAAGCAATCTCCCTAATGTCATTAGCTTCTGGAGGAGGAAGAAACTTCTCGCTACGGTGAAATGAAACAACCGTTGCATAATGCCGCGCTCGCTTCCCAATGCCCGGCGAGAACTCGAGGCTCCTTCGGGTCGTCACCGCGGCCGGGCGGCTCCGTAGTCCCCGGGAAAGGAAAGAAAGCACTCCATCGGACAGACTTGAGAAGTTAGCCGCAACCACCGCGAATAAGTCGCACCCGATCGCATATAAGGAATCCTTGGGGCTGCGGCCATTAATGGCCCCGTTTCGCAGCTTCGGTTCAACGCGAACCGCTACGACGTAGAATCTCCGCTTTTTAATGCTGGATTATGTAGTCATTAAATCCCCCGTAATATCCCAGGGCGCCCTGTTTGTTGCTCAAAGCGAACCGAGGATTAACGAGTTTGGAGAGCTAAAAATGAAGGGAATCGCGGAAAAGGGACGAGGGTGGATGGTTACTTGGAAATGGAGAGAGGCAAGGGGGCCGGGGGACAGATTCGTCCTTGGCCCGAGGCGTGGAGCACCCAGATAGGTACGTGGTCGGACACCGTCGATCCTTGATAAAGCGACGGAGAACGGCCACCACGACCCGCTGGGGTACGCCGTGCGTCGCTAGAGGTCCTCGATGACCACGTACACACGTATCAATCGCTATATCTGTCGGTTGCGTGGGTGGGACGGTCCGCTTACTGAAACGTTTGCCACGAATTTCCCCGAGCATAACCAGATCCAGTCAGCAAGTAACCGTCCTTCGCGTCGAGGGGTTGGACCCCCCTCTTCGTCGATCAATACGAACGACCATCCCGAGCGACTCTTCTCCGGGAAATCAGCGGGCACGATGTGCACATGCAACCCGACGCCGCGACGTTGGGAAAAAAATTCTCCCGCTTGCCTTTTCGCTTTCCCGATTTCTCTGTGGCGCGCCACCACCCTCTCTATTTTCTTCTCCCGTTTCTTTTTCTCGGCATTAGCTTGCGTGGTCACCTTACGCTACGGGAATTTTCGAGGACGGGTTTCGGCAGCGTGGCACGCTGACCTAACCAACGGTCAAGGCTATCGGTGTTTTTCGTGGTCAAAGAGGACACGCGCGGGCAGTGGAAACGAGAGAATTTTCCTAGTGAAATTCGAATCCCGAATGTCAGTCAGACGCCACGCGCTACCTGGAGGCGTGTTCTGTCTCTAAAGCGTACGCATTCGCCGCGCGTGGAATTATTCGCGGGGACCACCCGGGGAACAGCCGATCGTGCTCTCGCGAAATTTTTCCAACTGGTATTCAAGGTGGGTCAAGGTTACCCGGCTAGTGCGTTTCAACGGGGAATCTAGGTTGACTGATGCCACCCGAATATAATGAATGCCGTTCCGCACCGCTCCAACGAAACTTTTTCCGCGGTTTCCCACCTGCTATCTCTGCCTTTCTCTCACTCTCCTTTTTTTTTAAATCATTTTTCCACGCCGGAACAAGCGCGCGAAACCTTAATCCGATTACATTTTTTTCGATCTTCCCTTTCCGCTAATTATAAACGCACCGCGTGTTCGATTGCTCGCAAGGGTCGCCGGTTGCACGGGGAAATTTGGAATTCCACCGTTTTAACGACGCCTCGCGCATATCCAAGAGTTTGAAAGGTTTCTCGGGGAATTTCATGAGTTTTTAATCAGGCCAAGCTGCTCTAGGACTCGCCCCCATCGATCCTTCTCTATAATGGAGGGGTTGCATTCTTGAGCGAGATCTTCGAAGAAACGTTAATCTCGAGACGGAGAAAATTCTGTTGGCCTCTGACAAACAGCTCTTAAATCCTGCGAATTTAATGGCCCTCTCGTCGCCTAATTGCACGCACTAATTATTCCGCCGGTGAGACCGAGTCTCGGTTTTAATCAACGCCACTCTTCGGTGTTGCGCGGCCGTTCCTCGCAGTTTCCCGTGGAATTCTTTTAATTCCCCGTGGCGCCGATTTTCATTAAACCAGACTCGACATTGACCGCCGTAGGTACTGCAACCTTAGGCGTCGGAGCCGAGCTTGCAAAACGCGCATCGAAGCACTCGGCGATCATTTCTCTCCTCCTTCAGCTTTATTCTGTCGCGCCTAACGAGTCGCTCGGAGGTTTAACGGTGCTGTTCCCTTTTACTGCGAATAAAATTTTTGAAAATGCACGTCCCTCGTCGTGAAGTGTTCCGGCCGGAAGGAATAACAGGAACAGACTGGGAAGCGGTATTCACCGAACATTTCTTCAACCCCGAGTATCGATCACACCGTTTCACTGGCGGCACCGCTATAAGAATTTATTCCCAGCTCCGAGGTGAAGATTTTTCCCCGTGGTGCCGTCGATGTGCCTAACGAAGAATCGCAGGGGCTTAATTTACAACGTGGCGTCTG
Source organism: Andrena haemorrhoa (assembly GCA_910592295.1). Classification (NCBI taxonomy): domain Eukaryota; kingdom Metazoa; phylum Arthropoda; class Insecta; order Hymenoptera; family Andrenidae; genus Andrena; species Andrena haemorrhoa. The sequence goes on along the minus strand of OU342944.1, from coordinate 11,035,149 downwards.
AATCCTCTTTGCGCTCTGTCTTAAGAGATTACCGCAGAGTTTAGTGGCCAGATCGAAGATGCAAACGAGCCAATCGACGTTCGCCGGCGAACGGGCTGGCGCTTGACATCAGAATTAATTACGTGGCCCCGGAGCTAGGAAGTCTCGTTGCTCACTTTTCCGCGGCTATTTTGTCGCTGGTCATGGCTATTCAGTCGCCCGCGTATATACGAAATCCAAGGGGATGGGAGCCGACGGTAGACCACAAAGGGGATTCCACAATATCGTGGGTGGAGAACGAAGGAACGAAAGAAAAGAACTTTGCCCTCGTTACCCGGGTCTTGGGGTGATCCGTGGGTATATCCTCTGTCGTCCTCGGCGAGGTCTCGGGGCGCTTTGACCGACGTCCCGGAAGACAGCCTCCTCCCCCGGAGTTCGACGACACGGGGAAGTTTATGAGCCCCGAGGGTTCTTTGACTCCGCGGATCGGATCTTTGCACCCCGCGGGCGAAAGTGAACGGGGTGATCGAGATTTGAGAATCGCTAAATTCCTGTATCGTATTTCCACTTTTCCGGCTGAAAGACCTTCCGCTTAACCTGATCGCGGGGAGAGCTTCCTGAGCAGTCCCGAGGTCGTTGGAGAACAACAAATACCTACTCCTATTACGGCCCTCCTCTCCCTCCGTGTGCACTCGCTTTTCACAAGAATGCTTCGGAGATTTTCCGCCTCGGCTGTCGTCCTCGAAGTTCAATGCACCGTCGCCGGCAGCACCGGCTCCCTGGTAATAAATCGAAGACGATGGCGCAGGAAGAAGGAGCCCGGAGTGGATTTCTCCGGCTGCAGACAAACGCTAAATCTATTTCTACGACCCGGATGAAGGCTGTACGTGGGATTATTAAATCATTTCGAGGGCGGGAAGGTGGGAAGAAACTGCTAACCTTATTTACCGTTGCATTCGCTACCCACCGAGATGCATGTACATTTCCCCGAGCCACCGAGAGGATCGAAGGGTTCCTTGCGGGGCACCTGGCCTGCGTTATGCTGTAAGAGCCTCGAGTTTCTATGGTACAGCGCGATAAAAAGTACGAGGTTTGAATGGAAGAGGTGCAAGACGACGTGTCATATATTGTTTACGTTTTTCCTGAATGAGAGGATCATTTTAACTTGAGGTTTTTTTAATACTGCACATGGATGTAATATTGAAGTAGGGACCTTAGTGGTTAACAACTAAGTAGATTATTATACTAGCGAATGTAGTAATGGTCCACGTAAAAGTACGGGCAGGTTAAATGAGAGTTCGAAGGCAATGTAAGAAGATAAGGATAGTCGTTCAGTAATAAGGGGTAGTTATCGCGGGCCACTGTTAGGATCGTTAGCCTGACTTCTATATTTAATGCGCGTAGCCTCAAGAAAGCTGGAAACGATCATTTCGCATGATTACGTCTCCGAGGAAGAGGGTGGATAGTTAGTAGAGGGAATACTTTAGCGATTATTACATTTCCAGTTGAAAAAATTAAAAAAAAAAAAAATTAAAATTGACTTCAAAGAAATAAAAATTTACTAAAAAGTAAGAAATAAATATTTAATCTACTGTGGCAGCGCCCGAATAAAAATATTCATACGCTGAGGAGTTATGCGAGGACAAACAAAAAAATATACATACGAGTCGAATCTATAACCTCCTTTTTGAAGTCGGTTAAAAATCATTATCAAGAAAAACCAACTTCACGCATACTCGTAGAGAACTCTACAAAAAGAAGAACGCCCGCAATTCGATTTTGTCCAAAATCTCCTGAATCGATCAGCGCCTGTCTCTTCTCGCGAACGATCTTGAAATGGTCCACGCTGTCGGCGAATGCGACCGACGTGAACGGGAGTTATCGCGAACCGATTATGCCATGCTGTATCGTCATCCTTCACGTGTCTCTCCGCTCTCGCGGCAGCTCTCTACGAGCTGCCACTCGCTCGAAAGCGCAGTCGAGTAGCATTGCGTCAGATTGCCCGTCACATTCCCGCGGCCGAGTTTCCGCGATCGAACGACTTCCCCCTCGCATTCTTCCGTTCGCCGACAGACTTTCGTTCGGGGAAAGTTTCTCCCTCGTGGAACCGTGACTCGTTTCCGCCTTAAACCTATTCGGCTTGGTGGTCCGCGGGCGGAATCTCGGGGGACGATTTCGTTACGAGGCAAATGGTGGTCGTGCAACGTCGTCTCCTCGAAGAGCACTTGCGCCGATAAAACTGCAAAGTGTCGTGCGTATTAACGCGTTCCGTGCCACGTGTACCATCGATGGTACACCACGGGATAATTTGCCAAACAAGCTAATTACTTATGGCTTGACGATGCAATGAAATATTGTGTGACAATATATCGATCTTTAGTGAAAACATCAAATGGCCTGAGTGATAAGTCGAGCAAAACCGCCTCGGCGCGGAACGTGTTAACGTACCGGGACTCCCTTCGATATCGCAGGCGAATCCAATTTCAGGTCCATTCCAGAAGTAGATCTGAAGCCACCCAGGGTGCACTGGCTTCCCCGTTTTATCGATTTGCCGTCGATAAATCGGAGGTTACAGTGTGCCGGGTCGCAATATTTCTTATTATTCCGCGCTCGTACGTGGCGGCGGTAAATTTCACGGAGGGTCCGGCCTTGTCGGGGGTAACAAATTGCGGCCGAAAAACATTTACACGAGGGCCCGTACGATGTTTGGCACCTGTTTGGCGCCGTTTGGTGGCGTGCCAGCGGCAATCAAAGTTCAACGGTGACCACGGGACCCTCTGTTTTATTCCCGCCGTCTGTCCGTCAGAACACGAGCATAGCCACCGTAGTGCTGTCGAAATTGTGGGAATGCGGTTGTTGGCGGCACTTCGAACCTGAATTTCCCTATGCGTCTGCCAGTCCGATCTGAGATATATATATATATAGAGAGAGAGAGAGAGAGAGAGAGGCGGATAGGACGGCCGAGAAGAGGGAGATGAAGCCATGCGAATCGAAGTGGCTCAATTTGGTTGATTAAATTGGCCTCGGTTTACGTCGAGGAGCGAGTTACCGTGGCACACCACTGGCTCGTGCGTATTGACGCTCAGCCAGCTCCTTCGCGAGTTGACTTTTTCTTCGACAGTTTGAACGGCTGTTTCGGTCCTAAAACAACTGTCCCGTTTCCCGAGTGTCATATACTAAACCCTCGCGGCATCTCGCCACCCACCGCCGAGATACGCCCGTCCAAATATCGCTCGGCTGGGCTCGACGATTTATTAAAAACCTCCACCCCTTCTCGCTTTGACATCCCCCTACAGCGACGCGAAGATTAAGGTAATATGATCCTGCGTACCGTCAGCTATTCCGTCAGGTGGCAACTGGGATGCACGGCGTGCAAGCTTGACGAAAGGAAATCTCGCGCTGGGCTTGCCAGAAGAGGTGCAATTTTTAGCTTCCCCCATTTCATAAACCATCCCCGAGCACGCACGCTCCTCTGTAGCGATCTGAGCATCTGGGCTGTGCCGCGGGAGAATTCTGTTTCGCGGATCGAAGAAACGAGAGGCGTAGAATTGCAAGAATGGCACGGTTGCCCCGTGCTTCTCTGTATCGCTTACCAATTCCGCTTGGCGATTGGGGAACGCGAAACGATCAGCCGTTTCCCGGCCAGAAGGTAGAGTGGGCGAAATTTCCCTCGCTGCCGGGGCGGTTAGATTTTGTCGGGCGACCCTGATAAATTGGCGGGATCCCTAGGAAGGTTCCCCCCGGCCAGGGATCCGAGTGACGTATTTGGGTTGTTCCACCGTGTTCCACGGGGAAACGCTACTTTTCGCGATTCTGCCCGGCTCTGACGTTCTTCCGCGACCCCTCCCCCCCGCTCCATTAAATTCCAGATACCTAGATAGCGTATCATTCGTTCTCATTATCCCTCGTCTCTCTTGTGCAGTCTCTACGAAGGCCTTGGAGGGTGCCAAGTCCCTGGGCGGATTTTTGTACAGCGCCGTGAATAAAGCCGGGAAAACCGTCGTAGAAGCTGGAGTAAAGATAAAGAAGACCGTGGAAGAAAATGTAAGTAGCTCTTTCTACACCTTATGCCATTATTCTGTGATCTAGCTTGTAGTACTATAGTCAGCGCGATCGCGAGCTGTGATTTATGAGAGCACGGTGTTCGTCTCCATTTTCCACGCGGCAGAATGACGTAACAGATACGCGATTCGTGAACCAGTCGAAAGTCATTTTAGTAAATCAAATGGATCCGATCTTCGATCACCAGGCCCGTTATAGTTGTCTATAGAGAACGTATCGAAACTTTTGCGCGTTATAAAAGGTCGATGATACCTTTCACAGTAGCCTCGATGAATTTTGATCCGAGCCGTCCGCGAAAAATTGTATAAGTACGCAGAGGTACTAGAGGTTGTTATTGTTAAAAAAATACGGCCGAGCCGAGGCGTGTTTGTTTATCAAACAGAAACGCGACTGCGCGGCTTTCCGATTGTATTCACAGTGAATCGGATATAACGACTTTACTGCTCGCAGCATTTCAAGTATAAAATGAAATCTCCGGATAATTGTGCTCGCGCGGTATGGTATTATTGCGGTGAAAAAATGGTCGCGTCGTCGGAGCCGCGCTCTTTTCCACTCGTCCCCCATCGGCATTTAGATTGAACTCCGCGAAACTCCCACGGACTCCGTCGTCGAACCATGGTAATTGGAAAAGGCGTTCCGCCTCATTTCCGTCTGGTGAACGGGTCTCCTTCCGAGCTAGTAGAAAATAACTTCCGAATATCGTGATGTTTAAAAAAGAAACTCGAAGCGAAGAAGTCGCCGGATCGTTTCGCTGCTCCCCCGTCGCTGTTCCAGCTGCAGAGGATCACGGATGGGAGCGTTAAATGTGCTTGCATTCAAGAATCGTGATCCGGTTATCGGATGAATTAATCCATCGCTAACGAGCCTGATAAAACGCAATGGAATCGCGGGGTCAGTGGTGAATGTTCCACGATTACGCGCAGAATTAATTTATTTATATCCTGCTGTGTTACGTGCACGTGCGCCTATAATGGGATGAAATTAACAGATCGGCTTCGTTCGTCAATTATATTCACATTTAGAACAACGTCGATTTCGCTACATCGCAATTGGTAGAATGGACAGTGGGCCATGGCGACAATTCGGGTAAAGGAATCTGTCAGAATTGACAGGTGATCGTCGCATATTATCTTATCACCCGATTCGGCACTCTCTAGAATATTATATTACTATCCAATTTCGATTCACGATGCCTCAGCTCTGCCTGATCGCTGAATAATTCAGTTGCTAGAGTAGCCACTGAATAAGAGAAGGATATACCTCTCCTTCGAAACGAATAGGAGAACGGATAAAATCTGAAGCTTGGAATGAGAAGTACTGCTTTGGGAGTGCAGTGAGATCTCGAGGAATGCCTGTCGATAAGGTTCGAGTTGAAGCAGAGGTGCCTTTAAACAGGAGAACAGAAGTAAGCATGCTCTCGTCGAAACGGATATCACCGCGTCGATTTCCCGTCGCGTTCAAGATCCCCGTGTCAACTCCACCTCTATCACCCTCGATTTATCAATATTTAGATACGTGCGTCGCAGAGGCGCGGATATTCGAGAATTTCGCCGGCGAATGGGAACATCATTTTGACGCGTATAATGCGCTCGGCGACACGGAGACCCGGGATATTTTCTGCCGAATGGAAATCATTGAACATTTTCCTAAGCATCCCTTTCATACCGCGCTCGATATCTCGAGGATTTTTCGGCATTCCACGCATTGCCGACCGCCGCATTCGTCGACTTCCGCCCCTCTAATCTCCCGGTGGCAATGACCGCCCGCCTTCGAAGCGAATTTGAATAGGATTCGTCGAATCGTATATAGTCACGACTATCTTGTATCGCCTTCTACAGCTTGAATCTGTCACAGAGGTAGTTGATACACGGCCGATAAAACGAGACTTGAATGTGTTGCGAGGCAATAATATTTACCTGCGACTTATTCCCTGCGAAGCAACAAGCTCTGATTTTAATGTGCTTTTTTTTAAATGCCCCGTGACCTCCGGAGAGCAGGCAGTGTGTACCAAGCGCTGCTGCAAAACACCGCACGCTTAGAGAGCAAAACATTTAATTCTGGGGAATTCAGTGTCACACGGAATTAATTTATTTCAATACAGCAACCCGAATCGTCCCCGGTTTTTCATGGTACACAGACTCTACCTTTGATATATCAAAGGTTATTTGTATGTAGACCGGTGGGTGAGCAAATTCCGTAGTGAAATTACGCAGCTCCTTATTCCAACGAAAATACCTACCTAGAATTCATAAATTCGAGAATTTAATAAATCGCGGGAATTATATGCTCGGACGAAAACCGCGCGGCATATTAAAAACGATTATACGGCAGGGTGATCAGCAGTCAGTCGCAATTCGCGATTTCGATGGGATTGGGTACTCGCGAGTCGGACGTTTCACAGCTTTTGTTTGCGGGAGATCGGGGCGCTGCGAGGGATCACTGGGGAATCCTCGCGCGACGAACGACATTGAACGATTTAGTCGATCCGTGCTCTATCGCGCAGCGATTTATGGAGACGCGCCGTATCAAAGCAACCGCCCCTCTCGATTTACATTCCTCCCTCTAAAAAACGCATAGGTACGTTCTTCGCTTTTATACTCGCGGTTCTACGAATCGGGAGCTTCGACAAAGCAAAAATTCATCAGCCCCGTCCTTGTTTCTCATTCTTCCTCCCGATTTTCCGCGCGCGGTCGAAACCGCCGCCGCTGAAGAATGAGTCGCTCGACTGGACAAATATTAATGAATCCGGCGGAATTCAATTTTCCGCCATCACTGTTGATCGTTACAAATCCTTGGCAATCCCGTGGGACCCGAGATTCTTCCTGTTACCCGTAACATCCCTGTGGTCGGGCGATCTTCGCCGCAGGTTCACTGTCTTCTGACAAGACGCGCGACGCGTGTGCGCGTGACGTGTAATTTCTCAGGAGAAGCACCGATGTTCCAACAACTTTACCGTGGACTCGTGACATCCGCTTCGTCGAGAGGTCGGTTTGCGTAATTTTCAATTGCGCCTGGTGTGACGCGAGTGAAATGCGGTGAGTGCAATTAGCCGTCTGTGAGCGACGCGTCATTTCATGGACACGTCGACGGTTAACGCCCGCGCATTGTTGCCGATTCATTATTTATTGGCGCCGTCGGTCGATGAATGGGTAACGCGACGCAGATCGAAATTAGATTTCCCGAGCGCCTACGCCGCGGGCAAATACGAGCGAGCCACTTCTGCTCGGCGATCGAATGAATTACATTTGAACGGCGCGGGCCGGCGATCCGTCGTGCGCATAATCAAGTTAGGGGATGTCGAACACGCCCGGCGTGCGGCAAAAATTCAGGAACAGGAATTCCGGTGGAGACGCGGCTTTTAGGGGAAATCGTAGCTGGCGCGGTGGATCGACGATGAAATTTATCGATTAAACATGCTGGAGCGCCGGATGCCAGTCGCTGGCGAATATTAAACCCCAGCTGGAGAATGAAGTGGCAAGCGAGTAGCTGGGTACATATTCCTCTTCGTGCGGAGTAGACGTTGAATCTTTTAAACGTAAAATTGAGCTTCCTAACGCGCTGAAAAATATTCGCATTAAACGCGGAGAAAGAAGGTCTCCCCGACGGGCGTTCGTTGGCCGTCTGGCGCGGGAGCCCGATGAAAGGACGTGTCACGGCTCCGCCGCACGTCTGACTATCTGACAAGTGTCGTTCCTAATAACGCCCGACGATATATGCGCGTCGTATTAACGCGCGAGTTCTCCGCCGCCCGACGTTTCCCTTATGATATATGACCAACGATCCCGGCAGAATCTATCAAGCAGTCGATGGGGTCGAGAAGCTCCGATTAATGCAGGCAATACCTTCCACGGTGTCACTCGACGCGTGAGAATTCTTCCAGCCAAGTAACGCGCCTTGTAATCCCGGCGCGCAGTGGCAATATTAAATTCCGTGAATTATAAAGATCGCCCGATCGCTCTGGAAGCCGATAAATCCGTGTAATCTGCATGGCGGGTGTAGCCGAGCCATCATTCATCCTCGTGTAAATATTCTCACGCCTTCGGGCATCGCTTACCGGGGGGAATAAGAAATTTGCGTGAGCCAGCCGTGAGCGTTCGTGACGGCGTGCTAATAGGCGTGGAATGGTCGTAAAACAAATTGGAGATTTGAATCTGCAGCGGGGGATCGGTCACGCGAAGTTTCACGGCTGGTTCAGGTCAAACGCGAAACGTTAATTAGGATCCGTTCAGCCCCCAAAATCTACGCTCGACGCTGGTCGAGGCTCAGCTGGTAAATCAGCAAATTCGAGTAACTTGGAGCCGACGGACCGTTAAATTGCAACGATAATATGGCGATAATACGACGATAATGATCGGTATCGACCAACAAGTGGAAGCAGCCATGCGAGTCAGCCTGGCCACGCGCGCGGCCACAGTAGTCGAGGCCCGTGCTTGGTCAGACGCGCTCCGCCGCAAAGACGATTAGGTACTACACACATGCGTATTGCTGAGCCCGACGCTGATTCCCTCGGTGGTTACAGCCGCGTAACACCACCGTGCAACGCGTACACGTATTTTCCGCATATTCGCCTGTTTACACGTGTGCCTGTCTGCTCCGCTGCTGCTGCCACTACTGCCGGGCCTGTATGCACGTCTCGCGACGAAACTACGCTGCGTGCATACACAAGTAAAGAATAGAGGCAGTTGGTATTGATCCAAGCGGCAGCCTCTTCATTCCAGACCCAACTGCACGAGCGCGGGCCAACTCACACACACAGTCGAGCATCTTCTAGTTCGCGCATCGACTTCTGGGTGGAAAAAAAAAATGGCAATAAGGCAACACTCGATCCACCCCGACGCATCGACAGCACTCGTGTCTCTCTGTTCTGTTTCCATCGTGTTCGTCTTCCTCGGTTTTCTTGTCATTCCTGTTTTTCTCGGTCCCATCTCACTTTAATCCTCTTGCTCCGATTTGTTTACCCGCAAAATCTCTGTCCGTGTTCCGGTCGCGTTCTCCCCGCCCCCTCACTCTCTCTCACACTCTCTCATTTTCTCCGACGCGCATTTCTCCCGCTCTCTGTCTGCCTCTCGTCGACGAGAATCGATGCCTTCAGCCTTGAACTTTCTCCGGCCTCACCACACTACGCACACCAGCTTTCCGTCTCTAATTCTCCCTAGATTCTCCACCCCTCGCCCCTTCTGCCTGGCGCTAGTTTTTCTCGGTCCCGCCTCCCCGTCTGCACCACCGGTCCCCTCTGACCGCCTGTTTGCGCGGATTTGATACTGCGTATATTGAATGTCGATTCCATCCGCCTGCGAATTTCAGCCGCTTGACAGGCCAAGGTTTCCCGAACAGCTGATGCCCCGGGAAAACGGTTTCGACGATTCGCGGCTCGCCGGGAACCGCTCCCGGTCTCTGTCATTACCGTCGAATTTATCAGGATAGCATAAAAGCTTTTGCCATTCGCGCAGCTCTCACTATCGATTTTCGTTGGCCCACCAGTGCCGCGTCCCCGTCACCCTCCGCGCCCGGCTTTTTGTCGGGGCGCGTACCAGCTGGCTCTGGCTCGGGATGCGCGCGAAGGTCAATTTCTACGTAAATTAATAGAGAGATTCTGGAGCCGGCCATTCGCGTTTAATCCAGATCAATTATCCCGCGGGAATGGGAAATTCGTGCCCTCCTCTCGCGATGCCAACGTCAGCGCCCGCCGGAGGCAAAGGGTAGTCGGCGTGTTCGACTCGATTTGTCGGCTTATCAATCGAACGGCGGAAACAATGCGCTCTTTTTCAGCACGGAGCCGGTCGTGCCATGAACGGCAGGTACGTGTTTGTTTGCCGTGTGCCACGAGGGTCAAAGCACCCATCGATGTCGCTCAATTTCCATTAGTCTCGCGATCGCCACCGGGCCCCCTTTGTTGTGGTAAACTCCGGTCGTCGGCGCGAAAATTCCGCAATCTGGAAGTAGCTTAGTCGCGGACTGGTTACACCGATACCTGGCCGCAGACCGGAATAGAGTTTTCACGCCGAGATCAAAGAGACGCTGATGGCCACCGCGCGAAAATACTGCGGGAATGCCACCTGGTCAGAGATCGTTGCTGTGCCAAGCCAGGGTAGCTTCGATCGTTTACTCTTCGCCAGTTTGTATGTAGTAGGTGCCTAGGAATTTCTATCGGCAATTGTGCGTGGTGCAGTTTATTGTTTTGTTACAAATATACCAGAGGCAACGCGTTTTAAATTTTGATATCGAGTGCCTCTTTCACCCGTTTCATATTTCGATGTTTTTATTCATTTTATTTCCCCCCGGGCTTTCGAAAATAGTATTAAATCTGTGGCTTACACATTTCATTTTTGAAGCCAGAGAATTAAATAACAGATTGAGGGTACCAGTGTTTCGGGATTAATTCAGCGTCATCTTATCGAACGTCAATCATAAGAAAAGCCACTCTTCCGTTCTCATTTGTCCGGGCTAAAGTGCCATTTCCCCCCTGTTACTCTGGAACCGCCCGCAGCTGCACGTCGCGAGCGAGCTTCATCTCTGCGAATCCAGATAAATACCAAAAAACAGAGGCCGCCGGTACCGCCGTACGCTTGATAAACACAACGGATCCGGTCGTTGCACGAAAACAAAAAACGGGCAAATATCACTTTAATTGTCCGGCAACCTGCGTCGCCAGCCAGCTCTGTCTCTACGAATCCAGATAAATACCAAAAAAGCAGAGACGCTCGGAGTCGTCGTACGAACGATAAACAAAACGGGCGAGTATCACTCTCATTGTTCGGTGGGCTGGGTCGCGAGCGAGTATTTCGACTTAACAGGCGATGGCTCACGCAAAAAGCGATTGCCGGCTGGGGCGTGAAAATACGTCCGGCTGTGCGCACAGATGCAGAGAGAGGTCCACGGTTCCGCACGAGAAGCTCGTATTATTGGAGTAAAGATTTACTCGGTCCACGGAATCGACGCGAAAAAAAGCGTCTCTCGCTGGGTCGTCGATCTCTGTGGAAAGTCTCGCAGAATCAAAACCTACGTTCCGATTGCAGTCTCGCGAATCGTTGGCCCCCGCGTTTCCACCGAAGCTTAGTTCTGCTCCAAGTAACCCTTTGCGCGAGGAACACCGATAGACAGTCCAACGAGGTGCTCCGTCGGAATGTCCACGCTCGGCTCTGTTGCTGGTTTAGAGGCTGGAATGCTCACGGAGCGTGGACGGCCAAAGGTATCTGGTTGCTCAAAGGGTCGGTAGTGGCTGTGCCGGGCGCTGCGCTGCGCAACCGCTCAGAAGACGCGCAATTTATCTGCCTGTGCGAGCGGTCGATATCCGTGGTATTGAATTTCGAACTTTCGCCACGACGACGACCGTCGGTTTGCCGGCAGAGAGATAGGGGCGTGTCGCGGCGGTTGGTCGGCGATCGGTTCGTAAATCAATTTGCAAGGCTTCGCCGGTGGTTCGCGTAATATGGAGGTGGATATTATGCAAGGGGGTAGTCGGTCGGGGTCTGCCCCTTGGAGCCGCGGGCGAGCGCGCCAGCCCTGCGAGAGAGCAGACACTCGGGGGAGTAATCGATAACGAGCCTTGACCTTCGTAGGGCTGCCCCTGGTGCATCGCTCAAGGCTCGCCGCGTTCCAAGCGCAGATCTCGCGGATTAATATCCGCTGCAAGCATTTCCGTTCACCACTGGCGTCCAAATTCTGCCATCCTTCTTGTGGATCACTTTTAAATGCCTGCCAGCAGAAGTTGGACAGTGGCACAGTCTTAACTCTTCTTTTTTAAACCCCGCTTCTATCCCTCCCTTTTACATCTCACGGATTCGTGCGTCGAATCGCTGTCGCAATTGTTCGATTCCCTCTTTGTAGATCAATGCTGGTGCCAGATAGGAGACTCAGCGACGGGTAGATTAATATCGCTGTATACAGGGTGATTTATCATAGTGGGATTTCGCTTTGCCGCTACTTTTCCCTTGTTTTCCACAACGCTTTTTCTGGGTCGCGTGTTCTTTTCCCCCACGTTTTTACGCATTTGTTTGTATTCTTGTTCCTGGTGTCCCGCGAAATTTGCTATTCATTGCCACTTGCTCCGCTTATTTATTTTCCATTTACGCTTGACGCACTCGATGCAGGAAATGCGAATCGCAAAGAGGATATAAATAATGATGCCCTGCTTTTTCACTTACTGTTGATGGCCCCGTCTTATTTCTTGTCGCTTCAACATCGTTTGTTTGTCTCTTCCTTTCGTTTGATATCCGCCAACAGTTCCATCCCATAATAAATATGAATTACGAAGTAGATTGGAGGTATACGCTCCGTTTCTGTTTTCCTCCAGCTCGCCTTTTCCATCGCTTCTTTATCTGTCCCGTTCGCTTTTTGATTTCTGCGCCGCTGTCGCACAACGAATACAAATTACCAGCTAAACGAACATCGTTATTGCTTTGTGCGTGTTTCCGCGACTGCATCGTTCATTTACAATTTCTCTTAAATTTCATCGTTTGAAAATATACAGCTGATATTACCACGCGATAAATGCGAATTACAATGCTGACGAACACAATACAGCTGATATTTTTATTGGAAACACTCGCCCGTGTGATAATTAACTGGGGAGTTGTAATTCGGTTTAATGAGGCTCGCGCTCGATTTACATTCGCGAGGATTCGAGGGCCGCGTGGAAAATCAGGAATACGTATCTGGGACCAAATTAATTAGTTATTTTCGTTTCGTTTCACTCAGATGCGTCGGTCGAAATCCTGCAGATTTATTTGTTCTGAGACGAATAATTCTCGACACGAGGGAAATTTATTTCCCTTGCTTCTTCAAATGCATCGATCTCGATCTCAACCTTCTCTTCGCCCTAATTCACTTTTTACTCTACTTCTAACTTTCTGCTTCCAATATCCAAGCTTCTCGTCTTTTATTCCCTCCTGATCAAACTGACCACGTTAATTGCCCCGTAAAATATTTCTGTATCCTGTCGCAGGCAACAGCTTGTCATCTACAGGTCATCAACCCTCGGACTTCCCGTTGTTCCGAATAAGCCGAAAGTTGCCCAGAACACAGAAAAGCCGTTCCGTGGAATTACGCCGAATTTTCGTTCATGGCCCAGCAGAATGGCGTTTCGTAGGTTGCGCAATGAACGTGACACCCGAGACGGACACGCGTGTTTACAATTTCGTGAAAAATCGCTTGCCCGGGGGGTAGATGCGGCTGAAAAACGGCGACGACGGACGGTGTGACGTCATACTCTTTGCCTCGCGCGGATTAAAATGACGGCAGAATTTGTATGCGCCGCCACGCTGCGAAATGCGCCCCGACGATGTTCGAATCCGATCTCCGTGCAAACGGATTTCGCGAGCAATAGGCGACACGTCTCGTATCGACTATCCGTCATCGCCGAGTGCATTCGAAATGCGCTGCTCCTAAATTCATCTCACGGCTCTTGTTGTCGGACTTTGATCCGATAGCGAGGCGTCGCGCAAGTCGGAACTCCGAATTACCTGGACGTTTCATTTAACGACATTACGCGCCCCAGATCAGTCGCAAGTTTGGAGACCAAGAAGCTACCGAAATTGCTTGCAATTCCACGTCGAACGAATCCACCAGTGACACCGTTATATCGCGTTTATTCCTTCACCTCCTTTGCACGAGTTATTAACGAATATCGGCGGGGAAGCGTGGCTCATACAATTCTGAAAATTGTCCATTCGCGTGGTCAAACAAAATGGAGCCTTCTCAAAAGCAAATTGAGTGACGTACAATTTTATAGGCCGGAGGCGTTCACCAGTCATCCCCTATTGATACGTTGAAACGCAGCGGCGATATATCTTGCGCGTGTTTTCAACATCTCTACGGTGGAATGATCTCCACACGACCGTTTGACGTTCGCCACGGGCCAACGATTGCCCGCAGTCGAATCTGTCCGTCAAATGGTTGTCGATACGTGTTTTTAACGTTATCGCGGTGAAAGCGCCTCGCGGAGCTTCGGCCAGCTGTTGCCCGTAATTAAACCCGCGCCGTTGGACGGTAATGAATGAAAGGCACGTGTCGGAGCCCACGGCGTCGGTCGCGCTGAATGCGGAATCAGCCTGGCCAGGGAGACGTGGCGGATCCTGTTATCGCGATCGTCGCGATGAAAAGCGGCTAAACTGTTGCTCGTGCGGCGAACGCGAAGCGGAACGAGTCGAAAGCGCCGACAAGGGCCGAGGGTGTTTTTCACGCCGGCGAGGGGCAGCAATATCTATCCGCCTAACGAGCCCCCCGCGTCACGGCCGGTGAGCGTTGAAATTGAAACGCGTCGGGAAGCCGATCGCCCCCTCTCGCTCCGCATGTCGGATTTCCGCGGCCGCGCGTTAATTAACCTTTAATTAGCCCCGCTACGACGAAACGGGAAAAATGTCGTGGGCGCGCGTGCCATTTCGCGCGGAAGTTTCCTCATTAGCAGCCGATGCAGCGTTTGAATGCTTCAAGGTCGCGAAAAGCGCGGATTGATAGAGAGACGAGATCTGACGAGGGCGGAACGAAGTCGCGGGGATTAGCGTAATTTCAATTATGCACCCTCGAGCAACCAAGCCTGCCTTCGGTTCTCGTTTAACCGACCGTTAATCGAGATTGAAAGTTTTCTCGTTACCTTGGAGACAATCTGAGAATCCACGGCGCCTTCCAGCCTCTTCAGACCCGGCTCACTTACCTTTTCTCCTTCGCGCTTTTTCCACCCGCCGTTTGCTCTTTCAACCCCGCGGGCACACCGTGCCGCCGCTTATCCCCTCTGTGCGCTTCTCTTTTACGTTTCATTCTCTCGGCTCTAGGTTTCAAAGAGGAAAATCGTACAACGAAGGGCGTGAAAGGGTTGATTGAGGGAGCTTGAAACGGCTGCAGTCGTTACAGAACGGTATTAAATTCTTGATAACTAACCGGACGGAATTACCACCCTCCTCGCCCCATACCCTGTGTAAACGCAAGCGATTACGCATCGACGCTGCCGGCCGTTTCGGCGAGGAGGGCTATCCGTCGATAGAGTTCCTATTTCGAGTCCGTGTCCCAATTTCTTCGGCCGTGAAGCGGGTCCGATGAACGGATCCTTGCTACGCGAGGCTTAAGTCGGGCGCTACTCGTGCGCAGACACCGATTGCGGGAGTGTGAACTTAATTAATTCCCGATTAGCGGGTAATCGTGTATCCGTGCCAGGCGCGATCGATACACCGCAAACTCCAAGCTCTCGGGCTATCTGCAAGCCAAATCTCTCTTCTCTGCAAAGGTCAGTCTCGAGCGACGGCCGATTTGCATCCGAGAATGCGGATGCCCGTCGCTAGCGACAGGGTGATGATGCCATGGAGTCACAGACTGCGTGGGATCCATGGACGGCAACGATCTCTGTGGAATTTCATTGCGCCCATGAATATCGTGAACACGCTAATGGACGTATATAGGTATTTAATAACGGAACAACAACAAACTAGCCGCTCACATACCTGGTCCACATGTTTCCGGTTAAACGTAGCACAACGGCAGTTCCCCTTTCGCCCGGTGCGCCACACCTAGCTAATTAATTTGCAAAACTTCGTATTCCGTGATTCTCTCTCTGAATCGCTTTCGCTTCGTCTTTCTCCCTACTTGCCGTTGCTCAAGCCTGACAAGGATACTGTTCAAAATTCTGTGATATTACAACGTTCCACGAGTTATCTGCGGGTAATCCCTGGAAGACAGAAGATGTATGGCTCTTCCGAGTACTTCTGTGGTGAGAAGTTCCTTGGAATCCTTGAAACGATTCCTGTCTTAAACGAAACGGACAACTCGCTCTGTTTCCTCGCCGCTAATAACCCACGGGGTTTTTAATCCGTGTTATCCGCTTTAACAAATCCCCATTAAAAGAGTACCTGCTCGGATAACTTGGCCAGGATGCATTCAGACGCATGAATGGTGCTCGCATTCTCGGTAAAATAGTCCGCAAATCTCCCGGTCCAATTTTAAGGGGTCAAAAGTTAATGACAGGCAACAGCGGAACACCGTCGGGGCGCTCCGTCTGCTCTCCGACCCATCGAAATCCTGTAATCGTCTTTCCCGTTTACAACAACAAAAAGGAGGGAAAAATGCTGAAATCAGAAATTTCCCAAGGTCTTTCCACCCTTTCCCGGTTTTAAGCTCCTCTCACCGACTCGTTCTCCCTTTGGGCTCGTCCACAAACGGCGCTGAAGGCAAACACAAGCGTGGCCCAGTTTCCGTGACCGATATAACACGAATTTACGAGTAGCTGACTTTTTCCGCTGACCACCCGCGCCCAGCCACGGTCGGGCGCCTCGCGACAGGTGTCTCTGGTTAATGGATAACAGCCTGGCGATCGACAGCAGGGGCTCAGGCTTCCAAAGTAGCCGCCGGTGATCCACCTTGAACTTGGAGTCAGGCTGTGCCGGAAGATACGTTCGCCCGCTGCGTTCTGTTTAGTCTAGTTATTGTGCTCCCCGCGATGCTCGTTATCGCAGTTCGTTTGACGTTAATCTCGGTTGCGGCGCGCCAACCGCGACACGGGGGATTGAAATTCGAGAATATATAGAGGGAAAAGTAGCGCGGTGGCGCGCGGGCCAGCCAGGAGCTTCCTAAACTTCGGCAAGGTCGGTCCCGACACGTTTCAAGGTGGCACACGCTAACAGGATCTCGATGGAACGGTTCCGCCGGGCTCGCGCTTATTGGGGGTTAAGCGTACGCGGAACTTTCGTGGAAAAGGGGATAGAGCGCGGCGGAGATAAGAGACGGATGGGCGAATCGGGAAACGGGCACAAGGACAGCTGTTTTTCTGATACCTAGGTATCTACTCCCACACCGTCGCCCTACTCTCGGAATCATCAGCTCGAGCAGGCCTAGAAGAAGTATCGCCGGTCACGCGCACTTTCTCAACCATTTCCACTGGCACTTACGTCAAGGAGAGAGGTGCATTAAAAATACGGAGCTTCGACAGGTTCGTGGATTATCGACGCAGACGGTCCCCTCCGTAACGTAATACTACTCCGCTTGTCTCGCGGATACTCGCCGACCCCAACCCCCAGCCGGTTCGGAAAAACCGCTCGCCTTGATCCTGACGTCGCCTTGCATATAAAACACCCTAGTCAACGCGTTAACGAAGTGCAGAATGGAATCTGCATAGCAAGGAACCTGTCGCGCCAGCCCGTGTTTCGATCCCGAGGACTCGGAGGGTCCGCCGTTGGAATTGAAAGGAGCGCAGGATTTCCGGGCGAACGGTGTACAAGCCAATCTTCCGTTTCGATCCGCGATATTATGACCAATCTACTTTCGACTCGGAGCATGTCTGTCCAGAGGAGAGGAGAAAACTCCATTCCAGAAGGTTGATAAAAATTGCTCGAGAAATTCGGGTGCCAGCAGGAAGAAGGAGCGGTAACGAGGTCGAACAAACAGGCGAGTATCGACCGGACCGGTAGGATTACCTCGCTCGATCTACGAGTAGTTCTCGCTACTACGAAATAAAGGCGAGGACGAGCGAGGGGTTGAGCAATATATTTCCTAACGCCGTTCTACTGCCAGCTAACCGGCGCAAACATCCACGTGGATCTATAGCGCTCAGCCAACCAGAGACCCCTTTAACCGCTATCGTCACCTGCACGCTCGAAGCCATGCCAGATATCCACGCGCCCACATAACTCGACGCGCGTCCACCTCCGACGGGGGTGTACCGTTTTTGCAGCGAAACTGGGCTTTGGCGCGTGACAAGCTATACGTCGAACAGCATTTGTATCGTCGAAAGCTTTCAACTACCTGCGCAACAGTCAGCGGACTTAGGATTTTCAGGTGTCTGTTCCATATGTCGATAGAAGTTTGATCGACCAACTTCCAGCCCCGTGGAGTATTGATTCTCGAAGCACACAGCGCAATCGTCGACGCGAAGGATTCCCATTGGGACAGCATCGAGTGCACGGTGCATTAAATCGCCGAGACTTCGGGGCATGTTTATCGCCGGTTCGGTTCAGCGAGACCTCGCCAAGTCAACGGAGCTTCTCTGTGGACCGAACACATGTTCCACCGCGGAGGTATCGGGCACAATGTCGTCCCTTGTTGAGCTAACTGGAACACGGCGGAATGTAATTGAATCCCGCGGCGATAGACGGTCGAAGCAAATTGTCTTGACTTACGGAAGATCGATCTTCCGATTGTTAATTCAGATTACATCAATTAAACTGCGCGCCCGTCGCAGGGCGTTCCATCGGATGTGCATCGCGCCTCTGGCTTGCCGTTCAACGCACGGACTTGCGCGCGTCGCGCTGCCGAAATTACAGCGCCTTTGGGCGCATGCATCCGACCGTTTGACGGGATTACGAACTTTGCGTTTCTGTCCGTCTCTGTTTGAAACGACACGCACAGCTCGCAGCTGCCACCGCGTAATTGACTTGGAAAATAGTCTCGAAATCGTTATCTTAAACCCACAACTACGCCGCGCAAAGCCCCGCGGCGGGTGGCCTAAGACGCGGTCTTAGGAAACACCCGGGCGGAAAATGCGTTTTCTATGGAAATAAATTCAGCTGAAAGTACTCCTTGCATTAAAGCGTTCGGCCAGTTAGCTTCAAGAGGATCTGCTTGGGTTCTTCTCCAGTGAACAACGGAATACCTACCCGTGGAAAAACTGGTGGAGCGTAAGCGTCACGCCAGGGGCAGCTGAAAAATTCAGTTTTCAATTTGTCCAGGAAACATTCGACGTAAGAAGGACACAGGAGGAGAGACGTACCAGTGAAGGGAATTGCTGAATCGGAAGTCTTGCCTGCCGGGGGCGAGAGCGGGATGCTAGTTTCGACTGCCCACAAACTTGCATCGACGCGTTAAAGACCGTGTTTGCACGCTACCCTCGCTCATAAACTACCCGCTGGCCGTAACTTAGTTCCAAGTGCCTTCACCGTTCTATAAGGGGAGCGTAACAAGGGCGGCAGAAGTCGAAGCATCTCGAAGGCCCAGCGAGAAAGGGAGATCGCGCTGGAGGGTGGGTGGGACCGCAAGATACTTATTCGGCACCTTGACGATGCTACTAACCATCAAGAGGAGAAGATGAAGGGAGTTGGGCCGGTGACGTCACACGACAGTCATCTGGGTCAGGACAGGCTGTGACCTAGATAGCCCGGAGGCATAGCCAAAGCTCGGCCCGCGTACACGCGCACGCAAGTTTTGCATGCCACACTTCGTGGGCTCTCGATCCGACCGACCACCCTTCGAGGAACGGGACGGGATACAGAGGCGAGATTTCCCTGTCGTTTCCACGGGAAATTGAATTCGCGGAATTCCTTTGAACCGCTCGCTTTGTACTCCCTCGTCGCTGGCGCGCTTCAGACGCTTGTTCACGCTAATTCGCGGTCCACTCTCGTGACCACCGCCCGCGATTCATAACGTGTGCGCTTAATAGTCCCGCGATTGGCGCCCACACCCAGTTAATTGCTTTTCATTGTTTTGCGCGTCATCTTGGGCGATGGGTGCGAAACGGTGACAGGATGATCATCTAACGCTGATACTGAACAATTCCTGCTCTCTGGCGGTCTGTCCCCTTCGCTACACGGTCTTTCCATTTACCCTCGAGAATCCTTTTTGCGAATTTTTACTCCTGTAAGGGACGAGTGTTCCGATGGTATCCACACCTGGCGAACGATGAATTGAAATCCGAGGGGTAAGAGAGAGGTGGAGTCTTTTCGAAATACCTGCTCGTTGAAATAGCGAAGAGGTAGAACGTCTGTCCGGCCATCTCGTTGATCGACCTCCATTCGACGGGGAGACTTTCCGAAGTAGATCGGCGAATTCGTAAGAATGGTCTCTCCATTCGGAACGTTCCCTCGGCGCCTTGGCAGGAAGGGTTTGACGATGATCGAGGAAGGCTGATCGATCGGTTGCTACATCGATCTCGTTGATCCAATAAGGCATGATAGCGTCTTGACGCGCACTAGCAGTCGACGTGTTTTACAATGGTGCGGTCATCGATTTGTCCTCGACCGAGTGGAGTGCGCCTTCGATCGTACTTTCTCCCGTCCCAGCCTTTCATTGCCAGCCCTTCCCTTCCCGCCCCGTTCGCCCACTGTGCTCCCGCGCCCCGTTTCCTACAGCCACCGAGCCAGCGACAATTTATTGGACAGGCCTGAGTGAGCGAAATCGGCCATGCCTGTTTCCCTTTCGAAACGGGAGCAAGGGTTATCCCCCGCTTAAGCGAATTCAAAAGTTTCCCAAACGCGGTCCCCGTCCTCCGCGTCGCCCGCCCCTCCTTTCTCCCCCGCTCCTTATTCCATCTCCGCGAAACTGCTTCGCGCGAAGTGGCCTCGCGGACCGTTTTAATGCAGACTTCCAAGGAAGAGCTCGCTCGCTTTCGCCGAGTTCAAGTAAAACAGATATCCGAAAGTTGGCTGCCCTGGAAGCGATCGGGGTTCTCGCGCCCGGCCCCTCCCCGCTTCTATCGGCCGGAAGTTCCCTCGCTTTCGGGGTGACGCGTTCATTAAAATGTAGCGCCAGCGGCCAATTAGCCCTACCGAGATAAAATTCTCTTAATTATGCCGTTGCTTTCCCGAACTTCTTTTCGCCTCGCTCATTAAACGTTCCAATTAGAAAGGAGGCGTGTCGCACCACCGACAGTCCCCCGTTTGCCTTGGAATCTTTCAGCTCTATCTGACACCCCACTGTTCGCGCGGACGTAGCTTCCATTAGAACTCAAACTACCTCTAAAGTTGCTAACAAGCGTCTTTCCCGAGACGTACGCGAAGTCGGTGGAAGACGAGTGTATCGCCACGAGAGGGATGGATATCTCTACCCGAATTCCTGCCCTCGTGCATTTCGCGGGCAATATTTCCAGCTGTTGGCAGACGGGGCGCGCCAGACGGGGCAATTTAGGGAGGGAATCTTTATACCGAGGAAGACGGGAGTCCCAAGGAAGCCAGCGACCGCTATATTTCGTACAAGCCCGCGGAAGTTTCGCCGTAAACGTCGAGTTCCTCGTTAGCTGGTGCTCGCGCAGCGTGCCTATAATTACAGGCTTCAAACTGCGTGTCCTTGTATCACCCCCTCCCCCGGCCCAGACAGAGGATGGTTGGGGCTCGTAATAAGCTCCGTTGGCCCGTTCGAAATGTTTCGCGTCGCCGAAACGAGACGCGGAGCTTTCGCAATTGCGATCCAGCCTTGACACGATCGGGGCGTATCGCCGCGAAGAGATATTCACTTAGGGAGGATGTATAGGCGCCCGTGGACTCGCGAATAAACATTCGATTGTCGCGAGAGATTTATGCAAGCAGGGGTTGGAGAGCGATGGATATTGTGCGGCAGGAGGGTGGCCAGGCGGGGATTCTTTCAGCGGGTGCACGGTGCGTGCGGTCTATATAAGACCGTGAGAAAGAGGGATCTGCTCGCTGAGGGAAAGTAGGTCGTCTTATTATCACCGCACTGAAGTTTTCGAATCGAGCCGAAGGAAATTCTGCCGAAGAACTCGCTTAAGTGGATTTCGAGAAACCCTCCCCTTCAGACGATACATCGAGGGAGAGTCTGATTGGCGATTTCTCTTTCGCTTCTCGATAACAACCTGGCGACACAGTTTAGCTCCGCGCGTGCTTACGCTCGACGTCGGGAGTCGTCGCGCAGCTTGCTTCGAGATTGTAGAAACTTGTGCATAGAAAGTTCGCCAGAATACTCGAAGGAATTCCCACGCAAGATGCTCCGAGTAAGGTTTGACCAGTCCTCGCGAACTTATCCACCCGATCCCTTGCTCAGATAGACGTTGACATAATTCAGTGAACGCGCCTCCGCGAAGCTTATACCTCGGGCTATAGGTACCCTCGAAGAAGCTTCCCTCAGTGTTACGACGCATCTTTTACAATTTACCCAGGCCCCATTTAGAACACTCGATACGTTTGCATAAACGGAATACTCGAGGCTCCCACTTGCTTCTCCAATCATAACAACTCGCTGCGTTCGCCACCATTGTGCACCGCCAGCTAATAAACAGCAAAATATGCGCGCTTCGCGTGGCCCGGTATCCATTAGGGCGAAGCGCCACCGCGTTTCCCGCGATGGCCGATCGCCGCGCTAATGTATTTCCCGTTCGCTGATGAGTGGAGCAATCTCTTTTCCCCCTGGTGCTGCCCCGGCAGAGAAGGGACGGCGGGTAGCTCTCGCGCTAGTCGGGGCCACTGACCCGGAATGACGCAGACAGGACGATCGGGGCCGAGAGGGAATGATGAGGAGACATAGGGAACTTCCGGTGCATCGAACGCGACGCGTACACGTCTGCAAAGTTGCCCCGCTGTCGCGATTCACTGCCGAAAGTTCCGCTGAATTGGAAGAGTAATCGAGTTTCCGCCCTTGGATAATGGCCGGCCGATACCGCTAACGACGGCGGCCGATGCAATTTCTCCGGGCGCATTCTACGCCGCCGGACAGAATTAATTCGACGTTCAAAAGCGTCAAACGCCGTCCCCTGTCACCCCATTATACCCAGTTTCGCGACGGGGCTCTTTTACATCCGATTAAACGGAGGTTGGGGGAAGCGAAGACGCGTCATCGACGGGGAAGCAACCCCCGATACCTAACGAGCTCTACTCCGTTCTTCCATTTCAGTCCCGCTTGTTCGCGGTGCAAAGTTAACGACAAGAAGCCCGGCGCCTCTCCGCGGAGAAGTTCAGGTTCGCCTTGGCAGCCAGGGTGAGGAGGAAGGCGCCGTGTCCTGGTGGCATTTCCAGCTTTATTGTCCGCCACGATGCGCCTTTTCCCTCGAACGAGGTTAAACTCGCGGCTAGCTCGAACCGCGGATACTTCCCGATCGATGGAAGTGGATCGCGCGGAACGTGTACAAACAACGAATTCGAGGCTGAGAGGGTAACGTTTCGTGTAGCTTCGCGGGTAAAAACGACGCGCCATCGGTCGCAGCGCTCTCAAGGCGATCCTCCGTGACCCGTTGGAGGCTGGGTAGGCTCAGGTTGCGTCCTCCGATGCTGCGAATTGAAAGGCGTGATTACAGTGTCCCGTTACTGCGCCGATATCAATGCTGAAACGTGTTTCGCAACACGGAATCGAATTCGCCAGCACGGTGTCGGCTTCGCGTCCCTTTAAAGCGCGATTGGCGCACGGCGTCCTTTATGCATAAATTGGGTAGCGCGTCGAGTTGCCAGAGAACGATTACTTTATCAAAAGCCTCTTTGTGCGGGCGTTTTACGAGATAAGAGAGCGCGCCGCGTCTTCGCTGAACGACCTACATCGCCGCGGAAACTATGCCGAGCCACGAGCGTTCCGTCTCTATTGTCGACGTTACGAGCCATCCCTTAACTTTAACTACTGTCTGATCGCGTTCTGCCATAGTTCGCAACTGCTGTCCGGCTATGTCCGCCCAGCGACTACTGCCAGCTCTATCGCGCTCTTTACTACTGGCGTACCGCGGTTTCGCTTGGCAAAGGAACCGCCACAGCGTTCTTAAAAGCACCGTTCCCGTGTTACTCGCTCACGCAGCCACCGTAATTTCTCGAAGGACAACCGACACTCATCTCGAAGGATCGAAGTAAATTAATCGAACTAATGACCCCAGAGTAACATTCCGCGGCACTTTCTTAGCTCTTTCACGAGTACAATTCGCACGGGAGGAGAAGTCGATTCAGCGACTTTCACATCGCAACGTTAATGGTGCGTTTTATAATGGCGAACTAGTAGCAGTAATATTCTAGGGTTCGTTTACTCTCGTCGGCCTTTAGTTCGTAATTTCAGTTTCGAAATAATAGCTGTCAACTTGCAAAATATTATGGACGTAAGAGCGCCTGGCTGCGGTGTATTATTGATACCGTTCAGGAGTCGTAGGTGTTATACCACTGGTGCGCCGAGTCATTGATTTTTCCACTGGCGGACGGGCGGCCTGACCATAGACGGTCTCCACCACTGGCGCCTTTCGCTCAGCCACCTACTCCCCGTCTTTCGAGCGCGATTAATTTAATTCCGTATAATTGCGCGGGGGCATTGTTGGGTCCATTCGGTGAGCCCCGCCGTCGAGTCTCATTACAGAAGTTGTTGCACGGCTGGCGCCCCAATTTCCAGAGAAGTAGCTAAAACTCTCGGCTGGCCGGCTCGTGTTCAGCGAATTCTATTTACCTAGCTGCGACGCAACTTGCCGCGTGTAAGCCCGCCGCTAGGATATGCATTAATGACGAGTGATGTGTCCTGCTTCATTAGACGGCTCGTTAGGCCCGTGTCTAATGGCGACTAACGGGCTTTCGCGCGGCAGGAGGACGCGAAATTGAATCGCGGAAAGTTAGCCGCCGGGCCATCGGCAGCCGTTGCTATTTTCAACGGAGGCGACGAATAATTTACATCCCGACTTAATCAATTCGTAATCCCCCGGCGAGGGAACAACCGCGTCTATAATAAAACAGTCTTACTCGCTTATTCACGAACGCTTCCGGCAGAGGGAAGATCCTCCAGACCAGAGGACGCAATTATGAAGACCGTTGAAACGCTGAGACCTAAGAAGCGCGAACCCGGACGCGATAAAACGTATAATTTTATTCGCCCGCCGGTGCAGCTGCGATGGCGCTATCAATAATTAAGAGCGCGCGGGGGACCAGCTGGTGAAATAGATGGTGACGTGGTGCGCATTAACTGCGTGGAGGAAGAAAATTATCCAGTGGCAGAGCGCAAGGAAGCCGGGGCACCTGCGACGGGGATACGGAGCGACGGTGTCCACCGACGACAAGGAAAAAGGGAACGTCAGCAGCTAGACAGGGAGATAAGAAGCGCGTCGGGCTCCCGCGGCCCTCCCACGGGGGCGAACGAGAGAAAATCGTAAATGGAGCTCTCTCTATCAGCAACACGGATATTACGTCGGGGACGAGGCACCCGCCATCCCTTTGGCGCTTCGTTCACGGATCAATAGGCCTCTTCTGCTGGGAAGCGTCTCTCGTCACCGATCCCGCTGCGAGAACACACCCTGCTGTCGTTTAACTTCTTCACCAGAGCGACTGCCACGGTCAGATCGGAAATAGAGTTCTCGGTATTCGGCGGAGATTTCACGGGGCTCGTGGAATCGCAGCAAGTCTCGCGACGAACCCCTTCTCGCAGGTGGTGAAATTTTTCACGGCTCCCAGACGTGGAGTTTTCGCCCTCGCATGCCTGCCAACGTTCCCCCGAGGATCGCCAACTTTTACAGCGCGGATCTGCATATTGTAATTTAACTCGTGCCAGGGTTCAAATGAAACGTCCCGAAAGTTCGGGCGAGAAGTCGGACAGAGCCCGTCACGGATCAATAAGTTCCTCGTTCTGCCACAGAACCTTTCGCTCCTCCCTCGTCCCTCCCCCTTCGACCGTCCTCGAAAATTTATCCGCACCTTTAGCTCGCTGATTTTTTGCGGCGATCCTTCTGGAAACAACGTATTCCAGCGGCCTGCAACGACGCCCTGTAAAAACCTCGGGCGCGAAATGATTAAAGGTGGCCCGGTAATGCGCCCAGTCCATTACTGTCAAGGCCCGCGTGGATCAATAGCGGCTTTTACTTGTGAAAGTCTTTCGCTGTTAATCGTTTCGCAGGAACTCCGTTTTTCACGCCCCGCGGTTTCTCGACAACAAACGTGAATAGGGTTTTCGAGAACGGCTCGGGCGTTCGCGAAACCTTTTCAGAGAGGAAATCCGTCTTTGAATTTTCTTTTGTCAGAGAAAAAAAAGAGGTCCATTCGCGATAAGTATTCCTCGCTATTAGTCGGTTGGTATATATTTCTCAGGTGTTCTGCAAACTGTTCGTTTAAATGTCGACACCGTGTCGACAGTTCTCCGTTGCGTAATCGAATTTGGTACTGCTCGAGTGCAATGCGCGCGAAAGATTGAAGGAAAATATTGTCCAGAGCGGCGAGTATCGCGGGTGATGAATCGTCGACCGTTTCGCCGACTGCTCCCAGCACGGTTTCAACACGAACGACACACCCTGGCGAAAGAGGATGTCTATTTCCACGCTGGCGAATCGAAGCGCGTCTTAATATTTTACGCGGCACGCAATTACCGTGCCGGCGTCGCATAATTTACCCCTTTGAAAGATAACAGGCCCGCCTCTAGCAGCCCTTTCAAACTGTTACCTGTATAAATCCTCTCGCTGATCACGTGAATGAATTACCTTTAAGGTGGAATCCGTTTTCTCCTTATAATTCGCTGGCCGTGAAGCAACCCGTCCGCTCGCTCCATATGCCTGCTTTCGACCTCCGTTCTCGATTTCCCTGTGTAAAAGTCACGTCGACGCATTGTTCTTTGACTACAAAAGCTCTTCTTGCTCCTGTTACGCGTTCTGGTGGCACGTCTTTGTCCTTTCATTTCAACGCGACTTCGACTTCTGAAGTTATCTTTTCGTCGAGAGAGGAGATATGTTCGGATGCACAGGACAACGGTCCTATGAAACATTCTTCGTGACTCCTCTATTGATAAAGTAGTTGGTAGCTACCAGTGGCGCGCTCAGGATTTAATCTTGTGGGAGCCGAGATGAAGGGATACAAATATTTTTAATGCAAATTCAACAAAACTCATTAGGTGATTATAGAAAAATTCAGTTTTCTTTTCCTACATCGCCCCTTCTTTGGAAGTGCCAGAGCACCTTGGCCCCCCGTCTGTGTACGCCACTTCTATCCACCTTATTTGAACCAATATATCGGGCACTGTACCCCTATTCAACAATCGCGCGCAAGTACTTTCCGAACGGAAATACCAAGCGAAGTGAAAGTGAATAAACGCTAAATATTCGAGCGTTGCGGTAAAAATTTCCAGCGCCGTGCTTTCCCTTGGGAGGTAAAAGTACAGTTCCGCTTTAAAGGGAGAAGTAATATTTGCGTGTTTGCGGAGGGCGATATTTAAGTCGGCTAGCGGGACTACGTTCGAGTGCCCCGTTGTTTCTGTAAATATTACACGGGAAGACTGGCCTCGTCGTTGGCGCGATAGCAGTGCATATATTACGTAAAGAGTGGCTCAATAGATTAGCCACCCCGCGGATGAGAAATAGGTCATTACGCATCTGTAACAGATTTCAATAGGCGAAAGCTTTTGGGTTAAGGTCGGAGGGATTGTTCGGGGAGCAGAGGGCCCTTGCGTTATATCATAATGTAGCTCCATGCACCGGCGGCAATTAGAATTAGCGGTAATCACCTTCGATCAATCTTCTTCCTGATACGCTGCGCCTGCGTTATTACCCGTCCATTCAGGGCTGCTCGCTTTTAGGAAACCAGATTATACGCGGCTGCCTGCCCTCCAGCTGGATCTTTAAAAACGCCCTTAAACTCCGCGAGCAACTTGACTCTCGTTTTCGCGCAGCGCCCCGGGGGAGAGATTTCTGTGAACGCCGCTGGAAAACGAGGCGTCACGCTGAAATATGACGACCCGCTTCCGCACGGGTATCGATTGTTCGAATTCGAGTTTGCCAAGTCACGATGTAACCCGAATTCCGGCTAATAACCATCGCGATCATTTAGCGTATCCGTGCGAGGGGGTTGGGGGCGGCACGATCTTCTCAGCTGGCGAACGTGACGGCATACGTCTTTGTTTCACGGCTACCGAGCTTTCGGCCACGCTCTCCGTACCGTATCGCTTCATTCCGCTGGAAATTGGGTCGATGTACCAGCGACAGACGCCGGGAACGTCCCCCTCCGTTCCCTCGAACCACTCGTTTTTAACGACGCTTCTTCGCGACTCGCTGGTAATAACACGCGTCAGTTGACGGCTGTCTTGATATCGAATCGCGGCAGACACTGCCGCGGTCTCCCCGAAAGAGAGCATCATTTCAATGGAACGTCTGTCGATGGCGGAGAGGTGAAAGGACGCCGTAGAGTGGCGGATATCTTATCGAAAATAAGGGCTTTCACTCAACTCAATAAATAAAAGTGGATCGTACCGGCGACGGTGCTGGAGCTTAATCGACCAACGATAAACCGGCAATAGAGGTAGTCGAGAGGAATGGTCTAACGACGGGGCCAACAACGCTACTGCCACTGCGAAACCTTCTTTAGACGAACAGACTTGGAATTATATAAGACGCGTTTAAGACTCTGAATTACTTAAATGATCAGGAATATTCCATAATTGATATCCTACTTGAAGCTCCATCAGTGGGCATGCTTGGTAATTACTCTAAAATCGAGTCAGCCGATAAATGCCTCTAAGGAAATGGAAATTTAATCAAGAATCTCTCGCCCTTTCTCCGGTTGCAGTGTAACTCCATCCCCTCGTTCTGTATCCGCAATTAGGCCGTGCCTCGTAACACGAACAGCATCTGTTTCCACTTGTCTAGTGTATCGATACACTGTAGCCTTCAGGAAACAATGTTCAATCATCATCCACCCCTGGCGCAAGGGCGCATAACCATGCACGTCTTCCATTACACCCATTCATTACCCGCGACACCATTAATCGCCGGAACCACAGGCCACGCACGTCGCTGGACCGAAACGTCCGTCGACGGACGTCGCCCTATTTCCCACCGTCCTTTTCCCTTCCGTAGCTTTAATCCCCGGACGGTAATTCGAGACGACTTGGCGGAAGAAGGCAGGGATCCCCGCATTCGGGCCACGTTTCGCTCCTCCACGTGACCGTAATACCGGTCGGTTCTCGAAGACACGTCGCGCGCCCTTTCACACCGGCTGGCTCCCGATTAAAATCAATTTGCCGCGAGAAATCTGTTGGGATGCAAAATGAAATTCTTGAACGGTGCGGGAGGGGTCCGCGCGGTGATGCAGCGAGCTCGTGAAACTCTGGAGGAGTCAATGTGTACAAGTGTACATGTTACTGGTGTCGGAACGAGCCACTTGGCAGATATATCAGGGAGATAAGTACTTGGGTCTCTCCCAGAGTCGTATACACCAAGTGTCTCGAAGATATTTGCTCCCCACTAACCATTACATCACATAAATGTATAAAGTTTCACGAATCGCTATCCAAACGCAGACGAAATCTCCCATTACCACAAAACTCGGCCTCGGACCTTTTGGAAAATTTACCTCCCTTGCGCCGTAATCTGAGACGAGTCTGGAGAACGGCGGTCGCCAAACAGCAATCCCCGTGAATATTCATAGCAGAGGATTGAGAAACAACTACCCCGGAGGCATTGTTCGAAACAGGAGGATTATGAATTTAATTAAGTCGGTGAAGATTCCATTCCGCCGCGGAAGGTTTATCATTGTAACGCTGTATAATTTCAGCGAGCTTTAATGCGGATAATTAGCACGCAGGAGAATAATTACGGTGCTGGCGAATGCGTGGCGTCGATCGTAGGGGGACGTCTAGCGACGAGGGATGAACGCAGACGCGCCTCCCCAGAGAAGGGAGAGAGAGAGAGAGAGAGAGAGGAAAAAAAAGGTGGCTACCCTTGTTAAGCGTCAGACTCGAGTGGAAAAGTCAAACGCGTACTCGTAACGATGTCACCTCGCTTTTTGCACGCGTTCCTGAAGCTGAGGCATCGCTCCGAGCCCAGCCACATTGTTAAAGCGAACTTTATTCGCTCGTCTATGCACGTTCGAATAAACAAACCCCCGGTGTAAACGCACATATGCGTGCTCGCGGAGCCGCGTGTTTCCACTGTCGTCCAATGGGTTCGCGGATGCGGAGAGAAAGTTACACACCCTGCATTCCAAGCGAATCGGACGTATCTGTTCCTAGGAGGCTATTGAATCCGTCCGCAGACGGAGTTCCATTTCTCAGCGTGTCGCGGCCTGGCATCGATTTATCGAATCCGATCCGTCAGGCCGGAAGGTATTTTTCCAGCTTCCACCCACCGCTGGCCGCATCCGGGGGTCAGCATCCCCTTACATCCAGCGGCGACCGCTAAATGAAATTCGTGGCGACCTCAGAGCGGGGGCCGGAAAGCGTGGCATGCACGGAATAAGCTGAATCGAAATCGTCCACTCGGAGATTAGCGCCGGATCCCCTTCTCGAGTATCGAAACCCTCGCGAGTCACCGAGTGCCCTTTCGTGTCCCGTGCTTATCTTATTATCGCCAGCCCTGCGCGAGCTCACGTGTCGCCCCGACTTCTGTGAATACCAGGGAATCCGGCTAAGATTCCGTCTCCGCGGTTACAATATCTCAGGCCCGATCCCGAGATCCCAGGTAAATGGGACGAAGTAGGTGCTTTCCGCTGAGAGGGTTCCTCGGGTTTCGAATCGACCGAATTTACCGGGGTAAATTACTTGAAAAAGTTTATGAAAGGAACCCAAGGAGAGCGTAGTTCTCTTCGGGAGCTATGTAGGGAGCTATGGGGTGACGTTAATATTTCAAACAATGCGATACGTTTATTCCACGGCGTTTCTTCTAATTCGTCTTCGGCCTCGCGTGTCCGCGCAAGCTCCATTCGCTTGATTTACGAGCGCTGCGTAGTTACAATCTCGCGCATCGATCCGGAGGCTAGCCGTAATCCTCGAGATCGTATTGACATGTCAAGCCGACGTCTCCGCCGTTAAAAAATACGGCCGCAGCTGCGACCCGGTATAATGGCGGAGCCATATATTCGCGTGACCAACGGTTGTAAAAATCCGCCGGGGACGTGTAACACAATTGTAAACCGGTGACGTGCCTCTCATCGACGTGGCGGCGGAACGAAAATAAACCCGGCTTTCTGGGCCACTGGTGCACAAGCTCCTAGAAACCCCAGCGCAGGGTGGACCGAACGTCGCGGCGCGAGAATAGGGGTGGCCGGGTTCTGTGATCGACAAGCCGGACTTCTGTAAAACAGAATTTCTCCGCCCGGCGAAACTTGGCGTATGTTAACGCGAGGCTATGGACACAGGCTCGCGAAAGTTCCACTGCGTGGAAAGTTTCACTCGATCGAACAAAGGCCGGCGAACTTTCGCGGACGTGACCCGAGTTTTTTAACTTCACAATGGGTTCCGGCACTTTTTCCGTCCGCCCGGCGAACGTTTCCAACATTTTCCGCGATACTTTACCGCGAGCTTTTCCCCTGTGCTACACGGTGCCGAGGAAAGGCTCGTTAAGCGAAAACTGTAGCGTCCACGCTCGAATCAATGTTTCAACGTCGTCCCTCGGCGTAATGAAATTTCCGAGACAAAGGATCTTAATCCGCGTTGTCCCCCTTTTCCCCCCCATCATCCTTAGTATCTGTTCACCTCTTTGCGAGGTCCCACCTATTTCACCTGTTACCAAACAGATCCTATTACTCGCCGAAAAACAACGGGGCGACCAGAGTTTCGTTTAATTAAACTGCATACATACTTTCATTTTCCCGATCGACGGGCCTCGCGGATGCATTTCTTGCCCCCGTCCGCCCTCCACCCCTCGGGTCGCTCGGACCGCGAGACATTTGCACGATTTCATTACACCGTGCGCTGGAAATTGCTTCAACTATCGGATGAATTACGCCGGAAGGGAAACAATGACCAGCCTAGCTATCCCGTATTGGGAAAAAGGGGGACGAAGGAGCAATACTCGGCCCAGATAGCAATTTCCATCGGTGGAGTCGTTAGCTTCGGCGCGTAGATTGACGATGCTTAGGGGTAGAGATGGGGAAAATTTGTTGTTTAAATCAAATTTCGAATAAGGAGTGAAAGTTAAAAGAAATTATGCGTCGTGTGTCAAATGATAATAATTTTATTTAAATAAAGATTTTGCCCATCTCTGCTCGCGAAGTTCCCCGCGAGCCCCCCTCCTTGAATAAAAATATCGATCTCGATTTCATGGTTGAAGGTAAACGTTAGCGTTGCCTGCTGCCCCCCGTGACTCAATGTCTACGCGAAGTCGAGAACTTGATTGACCCAAATGCGGTAATAAGGAAGGCTGGCCGAGGCGCGCTTCAACACCCCCGCCACGTGATGGCCTGTCTGGTAATATTAGGTTGATGCCGCGCGAAATATCGTTACCCGCTCGGCTTGTATATCGCGGTTGAATGGTGCAGGCGGAACGAGAGTTGATCGTCAATAGTTGTACAGCGTATTAAAGTGGAAGGGATGTTCAAGTCCAGACGCTCGTTGACCCAAATACGAGGGCGGTAATAAGGGGGGCTCGGTTATCCGAGCTTAAGCTCTGAGCGCCGCAGGACTCCCCCGTCTTTAATCCTTTTAGATGCTTCGTATACCCCCGTGATCCCTGATCGTCCATTTTTCTTCGTTCCCGGCCCAATCCTCGTCATTTGTTTCATTGTACCGCGCGTCGTCTACAGTTCCCTCTGATCCCGCGCGTTATCCCCATCAGCTGGTCTAATTTCGCATGTTTAAAAGGGTAACTGCTGCGCGATAATAAAAAACCCGTGGCGGGTAGAGCTGGTGTCAAGCTTTGCGACACTTCGGGGATGGAAGTAGGAAGGCTCCACAAATTTGGAATTCTGGGAAGCTGCCGGCTGCTGTAGTTGACTTATACCACTTTTAACCGGATCGCCAGGTGGGAATGTCTGTAAAGTTGACAGGTTATCGACAGGCTTTACGTATGCACGGGGAGTCTAATCTGGTCGCGTACTCGTCGTTGGTAGATTTGTATAATTGAAAGATTCCGGATCCGTGTACAAGATCGTTAAGTCGCGAAAGGCAGCTGCAGACCTGCCGGAGGGGCGATTAATCTCATACATATCCAAGCAGCCCGTGATATTATGGTCTGGATTCCTACGGTCGTAGATGGCGACCCTGTTAACAGTCGCCGGCAGGCAATCCAAATTTCAACGAGCCACGGGGACCCGAAGCTCCGCCGATGTAAATCTGGCATCAGCGAAATCCACGCTACGATCAATACGATCTTAGCGGGCTGCGAGGTGGAAGCAGCAGTGGTATCGACAAAAATACGATAAGGATCTAATTAACGGGGGGTGAACGTCCCGTCGCGTCGCTCTCCAGCTTTTACCAAGCTCCTCGTAGCTATTTCCGTGCTTGCTCGCCAGGCCATCGATGACACCGATAATTGCTCTCTATCTCCTAGCCTAGCGACACTTGTCCCATACCAGCACCAGCTGTTTCCACCCTCCGTCTCTTTCCCTTCACCCTGCCACCCCGCATTTCTCTCTCACTCTCTCTGGCCCTCTGTAATATGGAATTAATGGCATTTCAGAGATTGGTCGCCGAGCTAAACAAAGAGCAGGAGGCTCTCATTGCGGCTAACAAACTCGCTGAAAAAGGGGAGGCCGTCGCCCCGTGGGTCGGTGCACCCAACGAGGACGTACTGCGCGAGGAATGCTTATCCCTATCAACCGTGAGTAATAAACGTTCCGCCTTATGCGTTCATACACGTGCCCCTGCAATACGGTCCCATCCGTCGCGCACGTGGATCCTTGGAAAAAGGACGACGCAGGGGCGTGTGCAATTGGATTCCTTAGCAAAGTGGAGGCTGTACAGTGGAAGAGATCTAGCAAAGCTCTCGGGGCACGCCCCAGCGGCGTGTAAGGCAATATGCTTGACGATACGAGTCAGCGAAGCGTGTGTTTCGCTGTTCATTACCGGGGTTTAAATATATCGGTTCACCTTTGTGGTCCGGGTTCACAACGCGCCTGGGGTGCAGCATTGTAGGGGGCATCTAAGGCCAAGCGACTTTCTTTACCTTGCCACCTAGACCTTCGCTTGCCAGGCTTTTCACGCGGTTCTCAACGTACCACTCGCTATTAACACCTTCTATGGTGGCAAGGGTGCTTTTCTATTTTTTTTTTATTCAGACTCTTTGCACGGCGCGGTGCCAATATTTAAGAAAATGTATTTAATTGAGGGACACTGTCGAGTGGCGACGGAAAGTCGGTCGCGTGCCAATAGGTAGCTTTGAGTGAAGGGTGGTAATATCAGCCAGTGCGCCTGCGAAGCTGCTCCCTAATATAATGTCCAAAAACTTTACAGAACTACGTATGGCCCACTTTACTCCTCCAACCGTACGTAGTAAATACGCCGCCCGGCAAGATGATTCGCGTAACGTCCGCTTTGTTCATTAACACGGCAGGACATCGAGGATTTCCCGTGCACGCTTTTCCCGTTTCTTTTGCGTCGCCACTGGCAATTACGTTCAGAGGATAGCATCGTAATTAGCAGCGATCAACGAAGTCGTAATTGAATCCCCCGACCATCGCGGGTCATTTGTCACGTTAATCGGGGAAGCAAGCGGATCGAAACGATTGTCCGGTAATTGCGCCTTCTCGAGGAGGTGTCCCGTTGAAGGGGGCACTCTGCCGTTGACAAATCCCAGCCGTCGCAAAGTCGCCGTCAGCGAATTAATGGAAATACTATCGGGGTCGCGTGTTTCCGCGCGGCGAAGCCGACGAACTTGACGAACTTGTCGTGCATATTTCACGCGGGCATTGCTTCTAGGATCAACGAAACTTCCTGAGGTCCCCGCCCGAGGACGTGAATTTCGCATGGGACTTCGAAGCCGTGCAACCGATGGCTCAAGCTACGCTGGCTCTTGATCCGAATCTGGAGAACATGAGGTTCCAGCTGGTGCCGAAAGTGTACGTAATTCCGCAAACTCCTTCCGATATTAACGGCTGGCATTTCCTTCGGCCACTCTGGAAGATGAATATCTTTCAAGCGATATTCGGGGGTATGCATCTATGTCCGTTGAGTCTGGGGTCAGTCGCCATCAGATCGTCCTACGTGCCTAAGTAGAGTCCACTGTTACTTCTGAATAATCGCAGACGCTGACCCCAGACTCGGGACCGGTAAAGTCGCAGCATCCACGGAAGCGTATCCAGGAAATTGTCATGCCGATCGGAGCGGTTTAACACGAGACCTCCGGGAAGTCGATATCCACTTCTCTCGGGGTAACCGCGAAGTTCGTGTACATAGCTGGGAGTCGATTAATTACCGATCTAAATTAAATCGCCAATTAATCAGCGTCCGATTACGGCGAATCGGGGCCGGTGTAACGTTCTGTGTCAGCTTCAAGTTCACACCGAGATTAATTCCCTTGTCGCGCAGCTTGTCCGAGGAGAATTTCTGGAGAAATTACTTCTACCGGGTTTCGGTGCTTCGCCAGAGCCACGAGCTGAACACCATGGCCAGCCAGGCGGAGAACAACCAGAACATGAGCTCCACGGGAGCCGTGAATGAACCTGCAGGTAACTCGTGGTCCACCTACACTTTGCGCGCTTAACTGGGTGCGTTTGCACGGTGCACTGCGCTCCTCGACTTCAATTAACGGCTGGCGCCCTCTTCTTTTCTATTTGACGGATCCCTGCCGGGCTCTGTAACGCGAGAAACCCGAGGTCGGCTATCCGAGGTCGGCCCAGAGGAGCGTCGCATCGCGCACACGCCCCTCTCGCTTGTTCTCTGGTACTTGCTGCCCCTTAGTTTGCATTACAGTTTCGAGCTGCTTCACTCGACACCCCTTGCTCCCCTTATATCCGTTCCGCCGAGGGGCGAGCTACCTTCGCCCCTCGAAGCACGACGCCGGTAAACGTACCTCGGGAATCGAACGCGAGTGGATATCGAGGAAAAGAGTGATCGAGAGGCGGGGACGTTTACAAGCGTCGTGCTGCGTTCACGCCTGATTTATGATCTGTTCGGCAACTCTGGGATGAAATCTTCTTGCATGGCACATTTGACAATTTCCAATGCGTCTTAGAGCCCCTTGTTCATCGACGCGCTACCAACCCTCGCCTGGCGGATACGGGGTCCACTCGGACCTACCCTAAACGTATCAACTCATACGCATCACTTGTCGAGAAACGTGGAAGCTTCGAATCGCATCGAAATCGAAGCTCATTTCCAGATGTGCATCTACGAACGGAACTGTGGGTGAAAGCCAGACCGACGTCCGATGCGCGCCAAACTATCCGCTGCGCGAGGGTTAAACAACGTACTGGCGTGCTCGAATTGGCAGTCGCGCCCGTTTGTCACCCGCGATCCCCCGGCTCGCTGTTAAACGTTGCGCGTCAATCATTGATCGCGCTGTTCCATGCGCCGCGCCGAATACAGCTGAATTTCCGCGGCCGATGTCACCGATAAAGTTGTATAAAGGTTAGCTATATCGGTGACACTGTGCGTCGATGAAAAGCCCGCGGGAGATGGACGTAGTCTGAATGATCGAGCCCGGGGGGTGATTAAAGTCGTGCCGCCTATTATCTCGTACGCGTCAGAATCGTAGATGCAACGTTAATTCGAAGCGCGAGCTGATAATCCTCCCACGTCGATAAAATTATCGACTCGCGTACGCTGGAAAATCTGCGGAGCACGCCGCACGTACGTTGGAAGAAGCGCGAATCGTTGGCCACGTTCGATGACGGGACGACGGTGGATGTCAGAAGAGAGCGGGAAGCGTCGCCCGCGAATTGGTTCGCCCCCCGCGAACGATGGGATTTCCTTGGGAAGAGACGAACAGCCGGATAAAACGGGGCGCGACCGGATCGACGGCGATGCCGAAATACTGTCTGATCCATGAGTCCTGAAAATGATTTTCGCGAGCTTCCCGGAGAGGCTTCCCGCCCTTCTGCGCTCCCGCCGATTGTCCCAGGGCATTCAACCGGTTCCCTACTATCTCGCTAAATGAGAATTCGATCCCGGTGACTCGCTGCGCCGCTACGAACTTCACTCGAAGTTTAATGAGTTCACGAGACAGTTAACGGGGTCGTTGACCGGCCGTGATTAAAATCTTATGATTCTTGTCGAGTTAGATTTGTTGGGAGCTAGTTAAAGTTCCTTGAGGAAGTCAAGCTTTCTAAAGGAACCAGACACCGAGATACTCATCCTGGGCCCAGTAAACACAGTAAACCTCCTTGTTCTGCAGTTCAGTCCGATCACTCTTCTTTCAAATAACGTCCAAAGAAGTGTCGGCGAGTCGCCCGCGGTTCGTGACGCTCATCTCACGCGGAACAGTGAATAGCGAGCATAAATTCAGCGAAAAGAGAGTTAAGAGACCCTAGTGAGCATAGTGCTTAGCGTTAGGCAGCTCCCAACCCTTCTAGTTTAGCCGTGAGTGTTGTCTTGCGAACAGTTCAAGTGACCACTGGCCAGGAAGGCAGCGGAGCCGTGACCAGCAGCAGTAACAGCGCGTTGGCCGATTCGCCAGGCCACGAATTCGTGTCCGATAGCATGAGGGTCTCTGACACGGACCTCCAAGAGGTCCGAGAGGGCATGAAAAAGCTGGGGATGCAGCCACCGAAAGGTTAGTGATCGTTGGTCGTCGTTCAACCTTGCTTAAAGAGGGACCACTGCGCGGAACGCATAAAGAACGACGGTGCTAACTCTTGGCACGTATTCCCTCGGTCTAATTTGTCCTATTGGAGAGGATTGACCGCGGTATTGTCACCGAGCAAAATGGTTCCCTTGCTCGGTGCCTCTTACCTGGCCTCCTCGATTCGCTACCCCGTGAAAAGAGAACCCGCGCGTGCGCGTTGATCGCAAGAATAAAATTCTTTTATACGCGCACGCCTTGGCGGGACAACGAAATTCCGATATTCGAAGAGGTGCCCGCGCGTTGTTCCGTTTACGACCACCAACGAAATTTTTCCGAGCAAGAGATAACGTTCGAGGGGGGAACGGGCTCTGTTCCTTCGCAATTTGCCGGCGCGATGAATATTCAAGGCTCGAGGGAGATGCGAACAAGTGACAGCCGTGTAAAGTGCACAGGGATATAATGTTTTCGACGGTTGCTGGCAAACGGAAGGAAAGAGCGGTTCCCTCGGATCGACCGATCTATGCCCACGAACACCGGGTGTCCAAGAAACACCATCCCACCCCCGCCCCCGTGAGTACAATACGCAAATCAAACGTCATCGTGAAACTCGATCTCGATGTGTTCCACCAATTTTTTTTTTTCCACCAGCCGTTAGCGCCGTTGTCACCACCGTAGTCTGTGTGCTCGTCCATTCGCCCGAGCGGCTTCTCTCCTCAACCTCCCGTCACTGTGCTTGTTCTTTAGTAGAGTGTATGCCGGCGGTCGCCGCCTTCCATTTTATTGCCACACAAGATCACCTTTCTCGTTCGTGTTCCGAGCCTTGCTAGTTACAAAACTGACTCTATTGATTACCTCATGTGATTAAACGACCGCTTTCATTCTATTCTGTCAACAGCTTAAAGAAGAGGAGACATCCCCCCCGATAAAAGCATTATCCAAAAAGCACCCCTCCAAATGATACAACAAACTTCTATCCCCCCATCTCGGAAGCCGACGTTGATTTCTCGGTTCTCGTCCATGATCTCCTCGAACCCTCCCGCCATCCCCTCAAATTCTTTTCGATTACCAACCTCCCCCCTCTTCAGTTTCAGTCTCCTTTCTTGTTTCGCCGGGCCAATTAATGTTTGAGTGATCGTTGGGCGTTCTCGCGGGACGAACGATCCATCGTCCGGTTTGTTTGTGTTCTCACCCCCACAACCCCTGTACAACCATCCCAGCTAACCCGGACCACCTTTCGCTTCCACTTTCTCCATCGTCACTCCTCCAACGTTTTTCGTTTCGATTTCTCCATCCCCCGACGTCGATGGGATCTCGCGACACTCTCGCGTTACGATCGGCGATTTAAAAAGAAAAAGGTAGTCCGTGAGAATTTACATTATCGTTATCTTCATCGTTGTATAGATGTTTGTCGTCGTTTGCAACGCGCGGATCGTCGGCGTCGCCGTTCGTCGATCGCGCGATCGATATCACGGGATAAACTCGTGGCAGCGAGAGAGAGAGAGAGAGAGAGAGAGAGAGAGAGAGAGAGAGAGAGAGAGAGAGAGAGAGAGAGAGAGAGAGGGCGGGGAGGGGCGTAGGATAGGAGAGGGTGGTAATAACAACCATTGAGAGGAAGCAACGTTTAGGGACACGTCGGAATTGAAGCGTGATAAAGCAGCGCGTTAACCGATAGCGCCCGGGTTCGCGCTAACAGCAGCACGTGGTGTTGAGGGGGAGAGAAAGAGACAGCGTGAGTGCGTGTGTTTGTATGTGCTTGTGTATGCGTGAGTGCGTGTGGGAGAAAGTCAGAGGGGAAGAATGAGGGATGGCTTAGAGGAGAAGAAGAACGAGAGGGAGTCTTTTTATGATGGAGATGAAGATGGGAAGGGTGGAGAGAGGAGAGGGATAAAAGAATCTCGAATTACGCGAAGCGAAGATAAGAAACTCAATTATATGTATGTCTGTCTGTCTGTCTTCGTTCTTAATCAATAGCCATCTCTTGTCGATATTCTCCGTGTTGTAAACCGTTAAGAGTAATTAAGTAAATGGAGAACGACGATATATGTGAAACCACGGTATTCAGCCCCGAGGAGAGAGGGAGGAGGACGACGATGCGATAATTGATTCCCAAACGAGGGGATAGGACAGAGGGAAGCAGGAGGGTAAGAGAAAGTGATTTACTAAATGTTACGTAAAGAATTAAGGCAGAAAATAAGATAACACTTCGTTAAACGACAATACGTGTTTTAAACAGCTAAACGAAAAGAACACTAACAAATAACTGGGATTGGGCTGTAGTTTCGTCGCGTCTCTCGTGGGTGTTCTCCTCGTAGTGATTCCCTTCCGACAACGCAGAGGAAAAAGAAAACAGAACCATCGTACAAATTGCATCAAAACAGACTAATAGAACCAAAAAAAAAAAAAAAAAAAAAAAAAAAAGCGGCCAAGCGAGGGCGATTCGTTTACACGACCGTCCACCCGAAAGCAGCGGGAAATTCGCGGCGGTGCAAGAGAATGAAATGAAAAATCGGGAGCTCGGGAGTGTCGAGGCAGGGACGGACACTGAGAGGGTGCGCGAGAGCGAGCGTTGGGAATGAGATTAATTAACGCGCCGGGCGCGTTCCGCGTGCGGATGGACGCTTAAGCGGCGAATAGACGAGCAGGGGAGAGAATCCGCTCCGATGCGCGCGCTTCCAAAAAACGGATAAAATTCCTCCCCAAAAAAGAGAGAAGATAAAATTGAGAGGGAGAG
Organism: Andrena haemorrhoa; assembly: GCA_910592295.1. Taxonomy (NCBI): domain Eukaryota; kingdom Metazoa; phylum Arthropoda; class Insecta; order Hymenoptera; family Andrenidae; genus Andrena; species Andrena haemorrhoa. Next base: position 10,995,373 of record OU342944.1, on the reverse strand, counting down.
AGAGAGGAAGACGACGTGGAGAAGAAGGAGGAAGTCTGAAACGAGATAAAACGAGCAAAATAGGCGCGGGGAAGAAAGGGTGATAAATCGACAGGGGTGCGAACGGCGCCTCGATAGGCGTCCACGAGCCTATCGAACGTCGGCCGACATGGAGGAGCGCATGTAAAGACGAATCGATATACACGCGGGGCATGGCAGAGGGTGAGAGGGACGAGTGTGTGGTATCTGGCTGTTGGCGAGCGCAAAAAAGTTGGGAAAAACGGGGGAAAAAAAATCGGCGATCTGGTCGGTTGGCTCGGTTTCCGCGAGGCACGGGCGAAATAATTCACTCGAGCTGTCAGTGGACGAGCAACGAGCCGACCGTGGCGAATACGGTTTCATCGGGTTTGTCGTAGGCGTTCCGAGCAGGCGAGTTCGCCCGAGTTCGGTATAGCCGCCGCTGTTCAGACGCGTTTAGCGTGATCCCGCGCCGAGAGAGAGAGAGAGAGAGAGAGAGAGAGAGAGAGAGAGAGAGAGAGAGAGGGAGAGAGAGACGGTAATTACTTAAATCGCGTTCCCGGAGAATAGGGTTTCCCAGCCCGATCAATCGACCCTGAGAGCGCTTATCATCTTAGTTCCGATTGTTTTAACGAGACGGTGCGCGCGACGAGGGCCCGTGCCCCAGGTACGGCGGAATAAATCTGCTCGCCGGGTGGGAAAGATGCTCGCGCGGATCCGTAAAATCTCGCGGGGTATCAACGCTTGTCGTCGCCGGAGTAGATTAAAAGGGGGCGGAAAACCGCGTAGCGTGGGACGCCGGAGAATCGTCACCCCCGTCTCGCGCCACCCCTGTCCACGGTTTCTCTGTCCTTGCGTGGTTTGAGTTTTTGTCTCCCCTCCCAGCCCCCAAACCCTTCCGCTTACCCCAGCTAATACTAACACAGGGACACGATTAAATTCTCACACCAGCGCACGGGACGCGGGGCGCATAGTCCCGAGATCGATGCCAAGAAACAGGGACACCGGGCTGCAAAACTCGCCGGCGCGCGCGCGCGCGCGCGCACACGCGCATACACACGTTGTATCTCTGCGCCGCGTGTACGCGTGAGTGTGCCTGCGTGGGTATTCCGCTACGCGTATACGATAACACACCACACACACACACAGGACACCCATCGTAACGGGGAACACAATGAAACGCGACAGACACGGAACACTAGCACGATGGCGCGCATTCTACCGCGTTACGGGATCCCAGCGCGTGGCCCGCTCGAAACTAGGTGCATATACGTACAACGGTGCTTCTGAATCTCCGCAGAAGAAGATTGGGAGCGCGAGTTGGAGGCCGAGCTGAAGGATTACGAGGTAGTAGTGACCGGCAGCGAGGGGAAAAGCGGCGTAGCGACGGTGGATAAGGACGATTGGGAGAAGCAGATCGACGAGCTCCTAGCCAACGAGGACGAGGATCTCAAGTGAGCCGGGGGATCCCCTTTCTGACCGGTTAAACGGGCGATCCCGCCGCGTTTCAATTGAGATCCTAGAGGGGACAATGTGAGAGATCGGCGGCTGGGTGGTACTATGTCTTTCTCTTTCCATCGACCTTCTTCCGAGAGTCACGCAGAGGATCGCTTCTCCGAGACAGAAGGATCCTTACCCTTTTCTTTCCTATCCCTCTTTCTTCTCCCTCTTTCTCTTGTTTCTCTCTCTCTCTCTCTCTCTCTCTCTCTCTCTCTCTCTCTTTCTCTTTCTCTCTCCTCTGTACACTTATCGAGATGCGTGCCAAAGGATGGCGTGGACGGGATCTCTTCTTCGTGGAGGGTCAGCGTGATGTTTAAGGCCACCACTATCCGAGGGATGTAGTCCGAGCGAAGGGTCTTGGCTTCTTAAGGCCACGATAAGGCGGCTACACTCCGTCATATCTTCGGGTTACCCCAGTTCTTCGGCTTGTCTTATGACTGGCTAGAAAGAATATGGGAAGAATATCGGAATCACATATTTGCGATACGAGCGGCCAATATCCTTCGCCTTGACTGATAAAAGTCGTCGATTGATTATATATATACCATGTACGAATAAAGGTTAACACGATGGGAGAACGAAGGAGAGGGTGTAAAAATTAAGGTGAAAGAGAAAAGAGAGCCCGTTCCCTGTCTTCACTTTCCTAGATATCTGTCTCGGCAGGTATGTTCGCAATCCTCGAGCACGATGAAGGTGACTGAGAAAAGGGGGGGCGTAGGCAGAGAGGAAGGGAGAGATTGGGGTAGGAGGGCGGTCCGAGCGCCACGGACAGGCTCGTAAATTGTTTTGCCGATCGATCGATCTCGCTTCCCGAACCTCCGTCGGTTTCATCCATCGATGATCTGTGGATCTAGCGAACGGTGGACGGGCGTGCACACGAAACGAACACGATGACACTTAACGCCACACTCATGTCAATTGTTAGACGACTCGCCTTCGATTACGTCGGGGGCGTTTTAAGGATTCAAGGAAACAAATGTGAGAAAAGAAATTTCAACACCTCTCGTTTGTAATATCGATCGTTAAGAGTAATTAATGAGGACGCAGACGAGAAATAAAAGTACGCCTACGTATTACGCGACGTTAACTTGAATTGCACTGTGCTACGGAGTATATATATATATATATATATATACGATTTAACAAAAAAAAAGAGAAAAAATGCGAGAAAGAAGTAATTCAATTTGAACGCTCTTCATCGGGTTCGAAGGATCGAGGACTTTTCCCAACTTCTATTATTACACTGCCGTGTGCCGAAGGACACCGTTTCGAACAGATCGACGCGTATCGTCGGCTTCGTTTCCTTGAGGAATAAGAGCACGTACTCGGTGGAACGCTTTATCCTGCAACGGTCCTTTATTCGCTAGCACGTTGACGCGGGCTTCGCATGCCAGCGATCGTTAACTCCGCTCGACGAGCATTCGCGATCTGCTCCGCAACGATATCATATCACGCGTGCCTGTCGCGGTACACGGATAGAACGAGAGCTTGCAAAGATGCGCGGATTATATTTGTATCGACTAGGAGGCGCATTGTTAATGTTGCATTGCAAGAGACGACGTTGTATCTTCTGTTGAACTCGACGAAATATTTGTTAAACGTTTCCATCGCGCTGGCGTAATGATGTTGAGCGTAGCCGACGATCCTGGTGCCCACGCGAGCGGGGGGGCATTAGTCACTCGCAACCGATCGGATCCCGGAGTACAATAGAAAACGAGCAGAAACGTAAGAGTCGATAGAGCCCCGGCCGTTAGTCGCGTAGAACCGCAGCAACAAACTCCTCGACATGATTTTCTCCGTGTGTGCGACATGCCGTCCAAATGAATTCCTTGCGCCCGATGGAACTGGGGCAAAACAACAATTTGCGGATAAAGAGAAAGCCGCGGACGACAAAGCGTCGCGCTGCGCGTGCAGATGATCGCCGCCTGAAACGATTTTGATCGAGCACCCCGAGCAACTCCCACCGGCCTGCGCGGCGCGACGTCTCGTCGCCATCGAAATAGAGAGGTCCCTTCCGCGTGGACACCGCAATCGATCGGCAGCAGAGTCTTCGGCTGTTGCATTCTATAAGCAATTAATGAGACATGTGTACAAAGAGGTGGGTGCGTTTATTACACGAAGGAGGGTCAAGGAGAGTTGATAATCGCGAGAACATAAGCGAACGGCTGCAATATGCCGAAATAATCGGCAATCGCATCCGCCGCGTGGTTTGAGTCCAGATTTTTCGTCAATTCTTGCCTCCTATCCCACCCCTTTGAAACTTGGCTAATTGGGTGTAATTAGAGAGATTCGTTGAAAGCGAGACTAATTCGGAACTCGGCGGTGGTTCGCCGCGTGCGCGTGTTTCGCCCAGCTCGCTGCGAAGGTGCGTTTCATTCGGACTAGTCGTTAGGTGGATATATACGTATTAAATTAACTATACATATACATATTATATTAATGTTAAGATGCCACAATTATTCGGGCCTAAGTTTGGCGGGAGTTTGCGGGCGAGATAAGCAGGAGGATTGTGAGCGCCGCGTGTGAACGCGATGGGATTGCGAGTCTGCGCTTCACGTGGCTCGGTAAATGGACATTCTCCCCGAGGCGATAATCTATGTGCGTTTCTTATGCCACTATATTGAATACATGTGAATTCTATTGCGATGTTGACTCTTTCGTTGGCGGCCTGTTACACGTATTTATTCTATACGATTCCTTTCGCCGTGGGCGACGCTCCAACCGCGTTACTTTCCGAGTGTCCGTTATTACGTGTTTTTTCGTGTTCTCTTGTCCCCTCCCCCCTCCGATTGAGACGTGAGAAAGTACATTCTGCGACTGTGCCCTTCATCTGCCCGACGACGGCTGAGGGAGATCGGCGAATCAAGGAATAAAACAGGCAATGCGTCGACGAGCGGAACGTCTTTTCCCTCTGTGCAAAATTCGGGACGAAACAGATTCAATGGCCAAAGCAAAATTAACGAAATCATCATCGTATGGTGTACTTCGGCAGTCCCCCTATTTCAAAAGCGACTCTGTGAATTGTGTAATTAAAGAGAAAAAGGAACAAAAAAAAATGCTATCCTATGGTACAGTGCATATTCACTGGCGAACATACACCCGATACGTATATATAAAAATGATATACATATATACACATATGGAAATAAATAAAAAAAATATATATGTTGTTGACTCCATTGAAAGTATGATAATATATTATATGAGTAACTAATATGAGAGTATATCAGGAGGCAAGCATTCAATTTACGGAACTATTAAGAAACTACTATAATTGCGGAATGTAACAATAAAGGGTCGTGTACCTCGTGAAAAATAAACTGGAACAAAAAACAATAACAGCGGTAATCCATCAATCTGTTTCCTGCGATGATTTTCTCCGCGAGGATCTAAGGTGTTGTATGCGTCGCACGGTACGTATGTATATCCTGCGTCGTCTTTTCTCGGTTGCTTCGATCCCAACGCGTCTACGGTTGTCGATGGACAAGTATTAGACATGGAAGAGAAGAAACAACGCCTTGTTTAAAAAATACGTTATTTTAATACGAAGTGCGGTTTAAAAGATAAAAAAATACTGTTCTATCGTTAATGATCTTATCATATGCCTTATATTATAGGGAATAGTTTTGTTTCGAAATATCACAGAAAACTGGGCACGCATTGTAACATTCTTGTAAAACGTTACAGCCGTCGACGGCTGTGGTTATCCCATCCGGTCTTCTCGAGAGTGATACTTTCTTCCTTCATAATTTACGTCTAATTTGCAAGTTCTATTTACAATCCATTATTTTCGTCTACTTCTCAAGCTGCGAGCAGTCATCGCTGGCGTTGTGGCTGGTGTAATTGTTATAGAACTCTGAAGCCGAAATGTATAGCGTATTGAAATATTCAAATATTATATATCGAACCATGTGGAAATTAAGAGGACTTACTTCGATTGGCTCGATGTCTTGGAAAGATTCGTCTGCTGTTAAATACAACTTCTTCTTACGAGCATTTCTCTTCCTATCCGCAGATGCCCCTGGTAAGGGAGGTGCCAAAGCGGTCCGCTTCCCGGTTCGCCTGAAATAATAGTGCATTTCAGTGTCTAATTTCAAATTACACGGACATAACGCTCGATACAGTTGGTGACGAACGTACTTGGATTCAGAACCAGAAAGCTCGATCACCGATGCATCGATAGATTTCGGGGATGTCTCGTATCTCTTTGGTGGTCGCCTCACTCTGCGTTCTTTCTGCACCACCTCATCCTCGGACGTATTTTCGCAATGGTCTTTATGGCATTTCGGTATCTGCGGAAGGATAATTATTAAGTCTAACTCGTTAATTGAACACCTCAGCGAGCAATCAAACGAAAGAAGTACCACTCGTTTCTGCTTCTCCAATTCTTGTTGTTGGTCCTTGACTAAATTTTCGTACTTGCCAACCATCTCGTCTCTGTGCTTCATAAACGCTTCCATTTCGCGTTCCTTCTCGGTTAGGCTATTTTTCAATTCCTCGTTCAGATTTCTTAATCGTTCATTATCCGCTTGTCTTTCGTGAGCGCTCTGCTGCAACAGATCCAATATCTTCGCGTTCTGCTCGAAACTCTTCGAGCGCGTTTCTAAGTCCTGGATGCGCTCCTCTTTCTGAGAAAGCAACAGCTTAGTGTCGGTTAAATCCCTGATCGTGTTTTTCATCTCCACCTCCATTAGCTTGTCGCTTCTGTTGTCGTCCTCGCTTCTCTGTATCATATACTTCATTTCTGCAACAGTCACAGAACGATGAATATTTCTGTGGCAGTGATCCGTTGCGCAGACACAACAGATGCTTAACTAACCTTTCTGAAGGGAGATTATTTCAGCATCTTTGTCTCGCTCCTTCTCCTCTGCCTGCTCCAAACGGTCCTCGAGCTCTAGAAGCTTGTCACTATTCTCGTCCATCAATCTTTGCACATGTTCCTTCTCAGCTCGACACGTTTCTAAATTCATGTTCAACTTCTCGATCTGTTGGTGAAGCTCACTTATACCCTCAAGACTGTGCTCCAATTCCATGATCTTTGAGGCATGAACATCTAAACACTAAAAATAGGAAAATTCAGGAGAAGATTGTTATATTATATTGTATTTCGTATTTGTAGAGATTATTTAAATACCTGCGACTTGATATCATTCTTTTCCACTTCGACAGACAGTTCCTTCTTTAAGTTAGCAACTTCCTTCTGCAAGTTACTCATTGTTTTCTCGTGTTCGTTTCTCAACTGGAATATAAGAGAAAGATTGGGTCTGCAGTTAAAATTAAAACATTGCTGTAAGTACTTACCTTCGTGGTATGGCTATCGAAGTCTACTTGTAGGGTGGTTAACTTCTGCAAATGTAAAGTGAGGTTTTTCACAATTGCAAAATATTATGTGAAGCGTCGTATTAAAGGAAGAAGCTACGTACTTCGGAACACTGACTGTGGCCATTCTTAGTAAGAGACAGCTCCTTTTCGGTTTCATTAAGACGCTGTTCGTAATCCTTGATTTTTGTCTCCAGAGACACCTTAATAATATCGCTATCTCGTAATGCCTGTTCAAGACGCGTTATCTCTTCCTTTGATACGGCAGAAAGCTTTTGCAGCAATTCAATCGATTCTTTATATTCTTCTACAACAACATTATTTGCGTTGCTCCCTTCTGAAAGTGTTTCTACTCTCTGTCTCAGAGATAGTATTTCTTCGTCCAATTTTTCAAGCATCTGCGAAACAATGAAATTACTGTAATATAAGAGTCCAGAGACATGCAATACCGACAAGATGTTTACACACCAGACATTTTCCTTCATGCTCAGATTTTAAATCATCATATTTCACTATTCGTCTCGCTAATTCGTCCAAAATAATATCGTGATCGCCTGTCTCCCCGATAATACTTGTGTGAATGATCTCTTCCTCTCCTATACATTCAATTGTTTGACAACTTCTATTTTGCAAATCAGGCTCAGTGTTAGTCGTCTGTGGTTCTTCAGGTTGAATATCCACTTGGCAACCTATCTCTGCTGTCTCTACAACTTCTATCGGTAGGACAGGCTCATAATTTTCAATCTTAGGCTTATCACTATTAAGTTGCAAATTACATATTTGGTCGGATATATCCTGTAACTTGACTTTAGCAGCTTCCAAGTCTTCTTTCAGACTCTGTATTTCAGTCATGCTTTGGGTTAATTTTTCCTTTAATGCCGAATTTTCTGCTTCGATAGTTACTATTTTTTCTGCCATTTCAGGATCGGATTGTTGGTTTCCTGTTTCTGTATGACTTTCATCGTTCTCGTCTGGCTTAACTAACACTTCTAGGTAGGGAAGAGCAAGGACTTCTGTATGATTTTCATCGTTCTCATCTGGCTTATCTAACACTTCTAAGTAGGGAAGAGCAAGGACTTCATCTTTCAGAATGATTTCCTGGGGTTCCTGACCTTCCAGAAACTCACAAGATGTTTCACTCGCTTCGTTCTTCTGTTCTACATCTTTCACACTGCGTCTGCTCAATGTTGTCTTTTTCAGTAACTCAATTTCGTCTAGTTGTAATAATTTTTCATTTTCCAATGCGTTTATTTGATCTTGCATATCTTGCACGATACTTGCGTGCTCTGCCATTTTCTTATTTTGACTTTCCAGCTTCTCTTCCAATACCTCTACAGCTTTGATCTTTTCTGTTAAACAAGTATTGATATGCCCGAGGTCCGCTTCTAAATAATCTATCGTTTCCAGCTTTTCCAATAGATCTTCTTCTTGCTCTTTAATAATATATTCCTTTTCTCTTACTTCCGTGGTGATCGCTATATACTCTTCTTTCGCTTCATTTAAGAATACTTTAAGTTTCTGAAATAATGATTGATGTAAGAAGATAGAAATGTTACAAATTATTCAAAAATTGTTATAAATTACCTTCACTTGTTCCTGCTTAGTAAACAGTTGAGTTTTTAATTCTACTATATAACATTTGGCATCGTCGTCGGAACAAACATCTTCTTGTGCTGAATTCAACAGATTCTTTACGGTTTTCAAATCCTCTTTCGTCAAACTCAGTTCAAACATTACTTTATTCTTTTCCACGGTTAAGGTCTGATTCGCTTCTTTAAGCTCTTTTGCGTTGCTTTTCAGTAATACAATCTTTGATGTCAAACGCGAATTCTCGGCTTCCAATTCCTCGATATTATTTAAATCAGCATCAAGATTGCTATCAACGAGAGACGCGCGACTTCTCTTACGACTATTAACTTGGTCCAGCTTTTGTTTATAGAAATTTTCAACCTGTTTCACGGACCAATGAAGCGCATCTTCTTGCTGTTCTTCCACATCTTTTATGCGATTCTTCCATTCCAATTCAAGCTGTTTCATGATAGCGGTATAAGTATCAGCCATTTCTTGACGTATTTGGAGGTCGCGACTTAACGTAGAGCTCTTCAAACTAGCAATTTCCTTTTTGAGTCTCTCGTTCTCGCCTAATATCTCCTCGTAATCCTCAGCTGGGACGTAGCCGGATGTAGCATTTTCGTCAACTGTATTTTGCCACTCTTCGCTTTCTAATTCAGTGGCATCCCAATCAGTCACCGTTTTTATGCTTTGCGTGACTATTTGTGAGAATCTCGACCGTTTCTTCCTACGCATCTTCTCCTTTTGCTCCAAAACTATCTGCTTCGCGATAGCGGAGAAGTTGAGAACGTTCTGCGTCTCTATATATAAGTTTGGTACAGGATTGATGTTCACTATCAGAGCTAAGTGCTCTTTACCGGACAGTGCTTTTTGAAATAGCCTTGTTAACTTCGACTCTCTAAACGGACCGACGAGTTCAATTTTCGGTTTCGACAGCTGTACGTCGTGAATTGTTTTCAAACATCTTCCCAGCACCAGCAGGCTCGTGTTAATATTCTGCGCTTCCTTCAGTCTATCCCCGATATTTAATGTTTTCTTCAAACGTTCGGAACCGGCCAAATCGCAGAATGCAAACGTGCTAACTTCAACGGAATCGGTATCGTTCTCCACGTAATACTTCAATAATTTGATGGTGAATATACAGTGTGATCTCGAACTCCTTGCATTCAAAGCAGTCGCAGCCACCTTTAAATTATACTGCCCAGCCATTAAAACCTGATAAGCCTCGGAACCAGAATTCACGCAAACGGTCTTCAAGCCTTTAATGAACGCCCTGCCGTGGGTGTCCGTTGCCAACTTAAGGGGCGTTCTCTTTTTCTGACATTCGTTCGACAACAGATCGTATACTATCTCATTGTAAATTTCGGCAAACGAGACCCACACGGAATAATGTGCGTCGATACATTGGCTTGGCCTGATAGGCGACTCCTCTTGTAATAATTTTTGCATTTCTTTGTAGGCGTTAATGTACTGATACTTGTCCACAGAAGCGAACGTCAGTAACTTAGTTTTTATCTCCAATTCCTGAGCACGCTCCAGAGGATCCAAGCACACGACGTCGCAATGATTCATTGGCTTGTAAGAGGGAGTGGATTTCGGGGTAATATTGGAGAACACGAATTCCAAACACCTCGGTATAATTCCCGGCGACGTGGTGGTCCCCTGCAGCGTGTACGATTTTCCGGAGTTTGTGGTACCTATGATTTATCAATAAAAGTAATGAAATAAAGAGCATACATAAATGTGTTTTATACAGCGTCCAATGTCTTTACCGTAGGTCATAATGGTGCAGTTTTGACCACTTAGAAACTCTACCATTTGCTGCTTCACAGCTTGCTCGAATAATTCCAGCTGAGTGGTTTCTGGGCCAAAAGTCCTGGTGAACGTAAACTTTCTGCATACGATATCGGTGCTATTCGACCTTTTCAGGCAACTGGTATTATTGTCCAACGTGGGTAGCCTCGTAAACAAAGTGGACGTGTTGATAATATTATAGGCGTCCTGTTGCTCCTGCGTTAGCTTTATTTTCCTGGGAAACGGTTTCATCCGCAAATAAACTTTAACGGTCTGCAAATCCCGCGGTTCCGAAATAACGGAACCATACTCTTCCGTGGAATTAGATTCCTCGACTTCGTACACAGAAAGCAAGTTCTTTTTGGTGCCGTCTGAAATGCACGGTCTTTGCCCGTGCGCTAATATGCTTGGATCTCTTCCGAATAAGTATGACATGTCTTCTTGTGGAATGTTATTAAAAGATCTAACAGAGTCCAATGTATTGTCCATCTATAAAGATGAAAATGAATGAGTTTTAAATTCGGTAAACGCAGATGAGACTTTCTCTGAGGCAAATATTGCTGCAGAATTCTCTAAAGTGAATTGTTATGTTTTAAATATCGGTGTTGACTACGAGGGAATAATCGGGTTCTCGATAATTCTCTCTGCACACTTACCTTTCGCGCCGAACTTCTAGCGAACACTTAAAAAATAATACGCTAACAGCTACTCTTATGTGTTAAGCGAAATCTTCAGCAGTCAATTCAAAATAAACAGTCACCGGCATTTCTTTCCGGTAAAGCTCACGATAGCGTGAGAGACGGTTAATAATACTTAGTTTGAATTTATGCCATAAAAACGATCAAATTCATTGGCTGGATCTCCATTGGACGTATTACCGACGCTCTCAGCGTACAACCAATGGCAATTAAATATGCTTCCAAGCGACCAATGAAAGAGCAAAGAAACATGCTCAATATTTCATCAGTTTGTGAACACACAAATGCCAGCGGCGCGTAGGGCAAGAATGTACGAACTAAAATGGGCGTTAAAACACGCCAGCGTACCGGTTTTAAGGAGGCGTTTTAAGGTTCGTAACAGTTTTCACACAACACGGTTAAGGGCACTTCGCGGTCAATGCGCGCGAAAACATAGGTGACTGTTATGATTTTTTCTAGAAAGAAGTATCCAATGTATGGGTCTAAAACTTTTTGCACTTTATTCTGGTAAAAATATAGAGTATAAAACAATTCTTTTATTTAATTTTTGTAAAACAAACAGACCTGGGCTATCGCCACGATAACTTTAGACAGGATCATCCAAAATCAAAAACACAATGATATTCCGTAATTACACATGTGTGATTATCACGCTATTCTCAGGTAGTGCTAAGAAACAACTGAGCGATGATTGCCACACATTTAAACGGTATAGAGTCCCGAGACATGGATTTTTTCGCAGAAAAATGTTTCGTAAAAGAAAATATGTATGAAAATTCGAAATAGAGTGTATCGCGGAAGCCAGTGTAATTACTAGTAGAATCTCGTTTGAATTTTTAGATTCGGTCAAGAATTACAATTTTTTATCGTGGCGATAGTGCTTGAAAAATTGTTTCGAGATAAACGTATATACTTAAAGTTTGACGCCGAGCGCGTTCGTCTATAATCCTATCATTTAAGGCGGTTCTGTCGTATATTTTAAAACACAGTACTTAGATACCGCGCTAATTCACTCAATCATTTTTTACAGCAGAAGCCCTGAATTTTATCTTTTTTTTTGCGGTTACTGCTTAAGATAAATAAATGAAATAAACAAGCAAATTATTACGGGCAGAAAGAAAATAATTTCTGCTTCGCGGGTAGTTTTTGCAAACAACCCGGTTCATCCGGATCGTCCAATTAATGTGCGTATAATACAATTATTAATTATATAGCACATAATACGAGCAAATGGCCGTGGTTATCAGCTTTATCGTAAGGATGGGTTCTTTCGCGGCCGAGGTGTATCTTATAATTTAAAAATAATACGACAACATTATTAAAATAAATCTTTATTACATTTACCATTCACGTCAGTATTTACAGATCTCAAGTTAAACACATATATACATACAGCAGTTAGTGCTCTTCATTTCTGTTACATTTACAAATGATTAGGATTTAGAACTACAATTGTATTAAAAATATTACTTCATTCCTGGATATAAGAGAAAATAATCGGTAGTTACTAATAAATTACTTTGTATAAATAATGTTAGGAAGAAACTTAGTTACATAACGTAGAGATGAATTGTAAAATATCAAAAGACAAGTATGTTCAGTCGGGCAAAAAGTATTCAGATAATACGTGATATTTAGTCACCGTAGGAATATTAAGATGAGCACGTTACTCTTCAGTTGCACCTATGAAATATTTCACGCACCAGTATTGACTTCTATATCACTTCTCCCCCTTACGTATGAAAAGAACGCACGGTCCAGAGGTATCCACTTTGGAGTATTTAAACAGAACATACAGAACGATGGTAAAGAAAAATGAAACATGATTCTTTCAAAGTACATCAACACAGTTATCTCTCTATATCTTTCGCGTGCTCTACGTATTTTGGATATTTCGTTCGCGTCATTGGTTTACGTTTATCAACACAGAGAGCGATGTTTGGACATATGTTTTAATCTAGTTCCTCCATTGACATGCTTATAGGTTCAGTTTTGTATTTAAACGGAGACATTTAGCGGGTTTTAAAATTAATAGAGTACACGTAATGTCAAGATTCATGATTCAGTATGTCTTTCAAGTCGTCCGGCAATGTGTGCGTAATGTCGTTTATACGTTCCTGGAGTTTCTCTCTAACGGAATTGCCTATTGGTACTTCGTCGATATATGTCTTCTCTAACTTCTGTCGGATCCTGAGGATCATGTCAACTAGTTCTACCTCTTGTTTCCCTTGCACCCATGTCTTTAAATCCTGTAAAAAGCGGTTACTATGAAACGACAGAAAAATAGAACGCCCTGTAAAGAAAGTATACAGAATCACAATATAAAACACACACCGCTTTCGATAGTGCTTCGAGTTGTATAACTTGCAATTTTTGCGACAACTCGGTGTATCTAGTGTGAAACCACCCAGAGAAGTTGGGCGAACGAAAAAATCGCCTATACAATCCGACCCAATCTCCTTTAATGCCTGTAGTCAGTTGGGGTCCTGCACTGCTTAAAGTAGCTAGAAAGTCGTCCGGGTTAAACAATTCGGGAATGGGTGTAGCCTGAAACGCGTATGATTCGTATAACGTTATTGTATTTGTACGAAGTATTAAATAGTGATGGTTCCAATTACTTTGAAGGGTGATATGTCCTTTTGCAGCGGCATGAGACTCGCGATATATCTCTCAAGAGGTATCATAAAACTTTCCGTTAATTCTATCAAGTGACGCTTTAAAAGTGCCGTCTGCACCTCGCCCGGTCTTTTCGTTTGAATACCTCGCAATAGTTTCTTCAATATAGTCTTGTCCTTGTGAAGGAACGGTTTATATTGCGTGTAAACTCCTGGTTTCGAGTCCAGGACTTTGAGATTCTCCGATTTCTTTATTTTGTACCTTTGATTCTCTAAAACATAAGGAACTTTGGCACTCTACTCGCGCGACATTTCACAAGGCGAACCTACCGTTAGTAATTCCATTGCTTATTCGGATAATGTGAGGCCAGTGCTGTAGAGTCTTCGCGAAAAATGGATTAGTTACGCCTAGTATTACAGCAGGAGGCGATGGAGCGTCCGTAGTGTACTCCTTGAACTCAGAATCATGAATCGTAAAATAAGGTCGATGATCCGCGCAATATTTCAATGGCGCTATCATTCTAAAAAGTAATTCGTTGTGAATTTGCTTCTTCAACTGTTCGCGTGAACCACAAGGGAATACTCACGCGATGAGTGCTTGCACCATTTCCGAGCAACCGGTAGGAGAACTAGCCATAACGACAATCGGTTCGCTGAGTAACACTAACTCCCATAGTAGGTGTACATAACTTACAACGCTAGCTAAACTTCTAAACATATCTCCCTCGTAGGCAGATGTTAAAATTAGTCTTCTAGTCGCGTGAAAATTTGGCGCATGATCCATGGCAGCAATTGTGGGTGCAGTTGCTTTATAGTTTTGATTTGGAATATATGTCTGAAATAGAAATTAAAAGTAACGAGCAACGGGCTCTCCCTAAAATTGAAGTGCACTTACCTGGAACAAAACACCTATGAGCGGCAAATGTACTATCTGGCCAGGCATCGGGGACGGCCATTGATCAATCTCTCTTACGATAGCTTCCATTACCGCGTTGCCCATTTCGAAGAACTCGGGTGCGATTAAAGCAGATAATTCACCAAAGAGATTCACAAATGGCAGTTTCGTAATTATAACAATACTCTGCGGCGCGAACAAAGATTACATTAGGGAAAGGCCCCTAAATCAATACGATTGGCTCGCGTTTCTATTGGATCGTTAGCGCGATACTAACTTTTTGAAAATATCCTCTTGGAAGGGATTTGTCTTTAACTTGACGGAAGTACACATAACCCCAGTAATAGTCCTTATCACATTGTAAAAACGAAGGTGATCTTCTATCGTATTCTTTTAAAGCTTTAGTCTCCTGAACTGTAGCTCCGTTTTGCCTTATCCTGACATGGTATTGCGTATCCCCCATGCAGCCAGAGTTGGAATCAGGAAAAGCAAGATAACAGACGTTAGATCTCTCTTGTTCGGATAACTTGATATGATCTGGATACACAGCCTGTGAAATAAGACGGTGCATTTTCAAAGACGCGAATTGTACGAAAGAAATGCCGTGATTGCAGAGCATAACAAGCTTACTGTACCTCTATAGCTTGACCCAATTCAAGATCAAAAGTAACAATGCATATACAATGTACCCAATTATGGAAACGTTCCCATTTTTCATATATCATCTCTTCTTTATTATTCCTACAATCCATTCCCTTAGTTCTTGAACAAGAGGTAACAGACATTTTTACAAGGACCTTTCCCTAATGTAATTACATGCGTATATAAAAGAACATGTCGCTTGTTATTATGCCAAGTGACTGTTTTCAGAACATCTATTCAATGTACAACTTAACATGCTACAGTAACTTCTATAAAGGAATTTGAGTATCTGAAACAGAAAATATAAGCTCGTTAGCGTGCCACTGCATTACCCGATACAGCAGCTTCATGAATTTGACAGAAACTTACGGCTTTGCTTAAGGTACACATTGTTTCTTACATATAGAGTAAAACTGTCGCCTAGGAATTGTTCTAATTAGCATCGATAATCTCATAATTCTTAACTTTTGCGCACACATATATCTTTACCCTGTTCAACGATATTTTAAGACCGTTTAATCCACGATGCACGCTCTGTTTGCTAGTGCCAAGCGCAAACATTAAACAGTCGGTCGGGGGGAGAGAAGAGATGTTAACTCAAGAATCAAAAAAACTCAAGTATCAAAAACACGAAGGACATTGCACGTATGTTTAATTCATTATCGTCTACTATGTACACACGGCTGTTAAAATGCCCACGTGTTCTCCGTTTCTTGATAATAATAATCTGCTAAACATGTCAGTTGGATCCTCGAAACGATACCGTGGTAATGAGCCTGCTGATGAGCAACATTTGCACCAGTATTCTTTATCGAGAGCAGTTGCATACATTGGCGTATATACGGGCACAGGTCGTTCAGTCTCGTTTCGTCGGAGAAAGTCTTCATAATGCTCGCTGTCTGTAACAGTACTTATAACCTCCGACAGCAAGCATACATGTATCCCGAGGTATTCGGTTTAATCAAGCACGTCGATCCTGCGGGCTAACGCTAGATCGAAGACCCACTGCCTCCTATCTCTATCGGAATCACCACGATCTTGTTTGACAATTTATTCGCGAAAGTTTTCTCTACCGCCCTACCACTGGCATTAAACCAGCGCGGTATACTGACGCTGTTCTCTCGAAATTCTCAAATCCAACACTTTGTCTCCACGGAAATCGCGGTAGTTACAGGACCAATAGCTTATCACGATCTTTTCACTTACGAATCGAATCCAACTTTCTAATTCGTGACAAATATTCCTGTTTTTACTGTTCTCCTAAATAGTTTTTTTCAACACCTGCATGAAAATGGGTGTTTTTTTACACCTGCTAAGCGGGAGCAAAATGACCAAACTATTTTCATACTTCTCTTGCCAAAGTATCGAAATATCGATGGACGAAGCTGATTTTCATAAGTAAAAGTTTCATATTTCTAATAACGGAACAAGCGATATGTATTTTCGAAAAGAAGCTTGACTGATTAATGGAGTGTATTTTAGAAATATGATTGCCACAGAAGAAATCGAGATTATTGTTTCGATGTGAATATTTATTACATTAGTTTTATTTATTCAATTTATATCTCTATAATGAGTGCGTTCTAAAATCTTAAAATATCGCGGAAGACTATATAGTCGAAATATTGTACTATCCAGCGAAGAAATCTTAATCGATATCCCTGCCAATCCGTGCACTTACTCTTTACACACACATATTGCGCCGGCGAAATTTATATTGATAAAAATTTATGATTGGTAACGGGGTTGCAAAATATCGGGTGAGAGTATAAGCATATGTTAAACAAAGGTAAGGTTCATCCTAATATCGAATCATTTTCAGGATATAATATTTTTCTTGGAATAAGTCGAAAGGTAAACCGCAAGATTAGCCAGAGGATATATTTAGTACGTAAATAGTCCCATTACATGGACAATAGAGTCGATGAATACGCCCCTGGGTGCAGTGATGCCAGATTCTGGCAGCCAGAATTGTGGGACATGGACCAAGGCTGGTATGGAATTCCTACTCGTAAGTCGTAGAGGGGGAACCAACCTTGGCGTCGATTGGTAGACGTCACCAGTTTCCCTCCACTACGAGTAGGAATTCCATACCACCGAGGAAAGAGCCGTAGAGGCACGCACACAGCAGGGTGGCCTGGAAAGTGGCTACCGGCGGTAGCTATTTTGGAGTGGGGACAGCTACCTACGTCCACGCACGCGCGCGATGACGTCACGAGCGTTGAGCCAATCAACGCCAAGATGAAAATCGCTGGAAAATTCGCCGACGCCAGCGCCAAGTCATGCCAACTAATTAGCCAACCAGCATCGCGGGGAATCGGTTGTCGACTTCTGGAGGACCCTTATAAGTAAAGAATTGATCCGTACTTCTCACTGACTCTGCACTGGTGCCAGAAAATTACATAGATTGGTTGTTTCTGAGAGAAACGAAGATAGGAGCTCTATAAGAATCAACCAATCCAAGTCATTTTTTGGCACCAGTGCAGAGTCAGTGCGCGTTACCGAATACGCTATTAATAATCGTGTACATTTCTGCGCCACAGATAAGGAATTTTTACATAAAAGGCGTTAAATGCGATAACCGGGTGCATTGTTGGCTGTATTCACGGATCCGAAAATTGCACAAGATATTGCTGCATCTGAATTATCAATTACTTACCACATGTATCTTCTATACATGTAAGATTCGATTGTATTGCATTTCACTTATTTGAATAAAATGCAGCTAAGTGCTAAACGAGTATTATTATTTAACGAGCCTTTCTTCCACTACTTACTCCTTCCTATTCCAAATCGTATATAAGAGACATGCTAAAAAGAACACCTAAAATGATAACTTAAACTTATCCTGAATGCTGGTATTAAATAATCCTTCTAAACTAAGTTACTGTAAAAAGTGTTTATATTAACTATATTTCAGTGTCGAAGCCTTTTGAAACCTCTTTGTCAAATAGTTCTCTGTCTTCGATTCGCTTTTCAGAGACGATATTTGTTGCCACCTCTTTCGACATCATGTTCTCCTGTTACGAAGCTCAATTTTAGAGCATTCTGAAAATTTTGGCCAGGTTTAGGAGCAATGTATCAGGAGAACATGTTACCGCAAAGAGGTAACGAACAAGAGCTGCGCCTTTCGTGAGACTTAAAGAAATACCGCAGATATTTAAAATTACAGATTTGGAATTTGGATAGGACTGCGTAAAAGGTATTTCTGAATAATAATAGTTTTTTTTTCAAGTTTCTCTCAATTTATTCGCATAAAAGACCTTTACAGTGTTACAATAAAGTATAAAATATACATTTTCACTTTCTTGGTTATATAAAATCACTATAGGATGATATAATATGATTGTGTGCAGTGCGACGGGAACAAAGTGGGGGACTACGGTAGATCATCGCGGGGGTAAGCATTTCTCCCCACGTCCCAACTCCTTACCCACGTGACCGCCGTTCCACAAATCTGGCATCACTGCTGCCTGGTTGCACCCCACGTGACCCCCCGCGATTCTACGTAGCATCGCTGCACATCGCTGCGTGCACGGGGTGCACGATCGCGCGCGTGCTTAATCCTCGCGGGTCGCGGCTGTCATGTTCTGTCAAGCGCGGTCGTCAGCCCGTGGCCATCAGCCATGCTCCGTGTAACTGTAAAAGCAATAAATCGTGGGCATTAAGTGGTCGCTGGACGTGGTTCAGGGTCACTGCGAGAAACGGCGGCTTGCAATCGCGATTAAACATGTGCCGTATCTTTCCCGATCTGACAGCCGATACGGGTGTGTCTACGCGCGTGTTCCGATACGTGACCAAGTATGTCAGTAAGTTCGTAAAAGTGCGACGTGTACCGTAGCCGTGGCAAGCATTGATTTACCGGTAAACGGGCATTCCCAACGATGTCGGCTGACATCCTGCAGGATAAGAGCGTAGCCTTGAACGGCAAGAACGACGTACCGGTAGTTTCGCAGCCCACTACCTGGGGTGGACTCAGGGTATACAAGATTGTTGTATTGGGTGACGGCGGTGTTGGTAAATCAGGTATTCCAATTGGTGTTCAGCCACTCGCGGAGCCCGTTACGCTACACGTGTATATCACTGAAATCATTTTTCAGCTGTCACTCTACAGTTTGTCAGTCATAGCTTTCTCGACTATCATGACCCGACCATAGGTAAGAGTCTGTTACTGGTATGGAGTGCTGCGATGCGAGCTTCCAATATTTCGGAGAGATCGTAGCATTTCTTCGAGCGTCTTTGGCTTTGGAGTAACGTGCGTTTTAATGTTGTTTGTTATCGACAGAGGATTCGTATCAGCAACAAGTAGTTATAGACGGCGAGGCTGCACTGTTAGATATACTGGATACTGCTGGGCAGGTGAGTGTCTGTGGTTACGAAATCAATAATTCTGTACAGAGAAGAGGGAATTATTTGGGGCCTTGTTATATCTATTGTATTTCTCGTACGTAGGTGGAATTTACAGCTATGCGTGATCAGTACATGAGATGCGGAGAAGGGTTTATGATATGTTATTCCGTAACGGATAGGCATAGCTTTCTGGAAGCTTTGGAATACCGAAAGTTAATATCGCGCGTAAGGGCTAACGAGGACATACCGTTGGTATTGCTTGGGAATAAGTTTGATTTGCAACACCAGCGAAAGGTAGAACACCTATTTCTAATCAGGATCTATTGATTTTGCATGTATGATAATCGCATTGTAGGTAACTACGGAAGAGGGGAAGGCACTTGCCACTCAGCTGGGTTGCCCGTTTTATGAAACTTCTGCGGCGCTTAGACAATTCATAGACGATGCATTTTATTCGTTAGTCAGACAAATTCGGGCTAAAGAGAGGTCGCGGAATTCGGCGCGCAAACACAGTAGGTGGTGGCGGCTCCGTTCAATTTTCGCCTTTATTTTTAGAAGGAAACAGAGGCACAGTAGTAATCATCACTACTCGCCTTGAATGTAATAGAGATCCTTGTGGTGGTGTACATTTTTAATTGACAAAACATGGCAATGCAGACAGTTCGAGGTTCTATAGATTACAACGGCCAAAATTTTGAATAATTCTTTTACATTTTATATCGGTCTCCCTATTCAGAGATTGCTTCACTAATATCTCACTGCCTTATCTTTAACCCCATTATCTTTTAAATATAATGGAGACATGAATTATAGACTGTGAATTCTTGTTCTTTTATCATAGATCGTACAATATTGTCTCAAATTAGATTTAATTGCTTTTGCTGCTCGAAAAGGAGTTAAACATAAAAGATTAAATCTAACAATGTATGTACTGTTTTAAACGTAGAATTAATAGTATTTTTCTCACTCCAATACGTTAGCTTTTCCATTCTTATTCATTCAAAAGGCTGTTAGTGTTATTTATGCTATACCTTGCCAAACGAAATAATAGACAATTGAAAATTAATGCTTCGTATGCTTTGTTCAAATTAATACAGTCGCATTGGGATGGCATTGTTCTTTACGTGGCAATTTAAATTCTAATTACGAGAATGCAACTATTACATCATATAACCAAAGAAATAATGTTCGATGTTGGAGTAATAGAAAATGTAAAGAATTTGTAAATGCATGGAAAGCTTTACAATATTAATTGTTATCTTGTCCGAATCAACGGTATAGTGTTAAAAGTTGAATTTCATTTACGCTGAATTAATTTCTGCAGAAACAAGATTTACGAATGGTTTTATATTGAGTTAAAAGTAAATCTTTATAGAGTATATAAAAGTTACAATAATTTCTAAAGTTTACAGACGTTACATATTTAAGGATCGCACAAAGTGTAAGGACTTTTTGAAGAAAATTTCAATCAAATGAAGTATTTACACAAATATATTTATACGTTTAATTTGAGAAAATTAAACGAATAGTGACAGCAGCGCGTGATGTCGTAGTGACTCAGCACAATCTTACGAACTTGTTTCCGAACTGGTAGATATCGTTAAACTTGCTCCTAAGTAGAGGCAAACAATTCCAAGTGGACCTAAATAACGTTATATATCGTATAGAACGCCCCATTGTCGCGAATTCGTTGTTAAAAGCATGCAGGGGAGCACACAATTATGAGTAAATCGACAGTTCAGTAATGTGTTGATAGAATCGCAATATACGTTTAAATAGTTGCCACATAATACAGCATATTTATAATGGCAAATAGTCATTTGTAACATAAAAGGAAAAAATGGTTAACCGTATGTTTATACGCTAAGTATCTAGTCGTTACTTAATGTTTCCTAGTCAAATTCTGCATTTCCGTTATACACAGAATAATTTACGGTTGAAATATGCAGTTATAAATTTTGATGAGATGCAATTTAACATGATCGTTTATATGTTTATCATATACTATATAAATATTTATACGTGTTAGTGTTGTATTCGTTACAAACATTTCGTAAACAGAAACTGTTAGGAAATGCTGATATTAATCCTCTTTATTAGTAACTACGATAACAGAAATACTTTTATTTTATGGAATAAATATAAAGTGTTATTGTCAAAATTGATAATATATGACACGTCAACGATATCTTTGTACCCGGTAAAGTAGAAAGTATTACAAAATACAAAATAAGCTGTACGTAGCAATCGAACATGTAACACGAAGTCCGCGAATGTATGTATTACGTGAAATGTGTTTAGTCTTCAAGTATTTATAATAATGGAAGGGAGCGATTATTGCTTTGTCCGCATAACAGAATCACTATTTTCTTCAGCATTCTGAACAACTCCGTGCGAAGTACAATATGCGTATATAAAAACGAAACAAGTGAAATTTGTAAAAGCATGTTTGCTCGGTATGGCATGTAATAGGTATTACATTGTAAATCGAGTTAGATACGCAACTGTTAAGAGCTAGGATTAATGTAACTAAACGAAATAAGCGCAGAAGAAACACATTTTACAATGACAATACGATAAAATGGTAGACAAGATGTAAGTTTGCAATGTGCTTTTCAACAAAATTTTTTACGATAAAAACGCACACGGTATACGGTACCTATATACATGTGCTCCTTTTGATATTCGGTAATAAATTTTAATACGATCGGATTAAATCTGTGTACAATTAATATCGTATACGATTGTAAATGTGACACGGCAATATGGAAATATGAAAATGCAGACGGTAAAAGTATTTAAAATACATGATCCTAATCTACAGTTATAGTGTGTTGCAATATATCGATTGCAAATCGATTCCATACGTTACGCTAAAAATCAAAGTTGTTATTGATATGTACTCATTTCGTATTATTTATCATTAAATGTTCCTTTTACTGTAGGTTCCTAATTACAAATCAGTCCAGAATGTTAAAGAAATGTATTCAATTGATTTAAACATAATGTAACAGTCATTTATATAACGACGCATAGTTTAAAAACAGCTCATCGAATCATTACCAAAAATTGTAATTCTTTTGTGAATTAATATTGAAAGCAAGTCTCTTGGTATCGTACGAAGTCCTTTTGTATTATTTATTATGTGTCCCCGATGGTTGCCGCTTTCATTTCTTGATCTCTGACACTCTCTACAACATTGTCATCCGTGGATCCTGCGTTCCCTTGCTTACTATTGTCTATATAAATTAAAAACAAAAAGTAAAATAATTTCAACTTCAATTCCACATTATTTTCGCTCGAGATCAGTGTAAAATAATATGAAAATTCATTGTGCACTTCCGGCAAAAGCTGGTGCTTTAATAACGGTGATCTCGTAGTTATGTTTAAATTATAATACATAATTACCAACTCCATACAAGTCTCCTAATCCTAGAATGTCCTCCCCCTCATTCGAAGTATTATTCTTTCGTTGTTTCGGACTTGCTTGAGCTGAAAGTCATGTAAACTAAATTACTACTCTAAAATAAAACAGTGAAGACGTTTCTGAAAGATTTTAATTACAGTTCATTTTAAATACAATCAAACCGTCACTGTTAAATAACATTTTAGTAGTCCCTGCAATTAGTAATAGCCCTCACCCGTTAGTCACCCTCCTGACCAAATGTGTAAGTCCACGTTACAGAATTATTAGTACACTTATATTACAGCTTTGTCGGTTAAAGATACATAAAAATATTTTAATGCAATTGAAAAGAATCACAGTACACGAAAGTATTGTATAATATACTTAAAATTTACAACATTCACATATTTATTTCGTAATACGTTATACATAGAGTAAAATCTATGATTTAACTTATACTTTATACACCAGACTATGAAGTTAATATATCAGTTAGATTTGCTATAACGAAATGTAGCTAAATTGAGGAAGGCAGCGACTTTCGTAATTATTAAATTTGCAATTTAATGCATTCAATTCATCTATAGAGAATATATATTCCGTCATCCATATTTGGACAATAAATATGAAACAAAATCATATATTTCTATATACGTTAAATAAATAAGCTGTGCAATATGTTCATTAAACATGTTACCCCATTGATATGAACAGAAGTCAGGTAATAGAAGCACAGAAAGTACAATGATTTTATACAGAGTAGCTGCGCGACTGTTATTTTATTTCTCTGGCAATCTTCTCTTCCCCTGAGGTAGGAGAAAAGTATCGCTACCTTTCAGCATTGTAACTGAGAGGCGAGGACTTAGGCGCACAGCGCCAGGTTGATCTGTTGGAAGAATCGGAATCCCATGGTACTTCAAACCACGTTGACCCGCTACAGATACTTTCACAGATGGCTCCGGAACAAGGCCCAACTGAGTCTTGTTAACGACTGTTCTTGTAGCTAAATTGGCAAACCCCCAGAATATCTTATAATGCTAAGTCAGTTGGTAGGATTAAGAAATGGGAGAAAACAGTTACGTTTAACGCTTCTATTGATACCCCAAACATGTTAGAGCTATTCAGGAAATTATTATCAGCAAAGCTACTGCGATTTGAGTAACTAAAAATAATTCCCATCTCGGAAAGGCAATATCAAATCAGCAACTCAAATTAAAGGGTACGTTGTTCGATATATAAGTTGTAAATAAAAACCGACAAATATTTCAAATTATATGAATTACGATTCACACTCTTGTGAAAACATATGGATCAATAAACATAAGAGTAAAAGTAAAATAAAATCAGGAAGAAATATATAGCATTGCAACTTACGCTGTTGGATGAATTCAGACTTTTTCCCGGGAGTTTTACTGCACGAAAGTCTCACTTTCTCAAGCTCATCCTTCAACTATAAAAGAGTCTTGTGTTACGCATAGAATTAAGCGATTAAATTGCGCACACGATTCTTTTTGAAACCAAAACTCTTACCTGATCCATTTCTTCCTGTAACTTCTTATTCTCATCTCGTTTCACGTGCAACTGAGTATTGAAATTATCTTTCTCCAACCTCAACGTGTCTAAAGTCGCGGTCTTGGAGGCATCTAATTTGTTTAACGAGTCTAGTTCACTTTTGTATATATTAACAGAATCCTCCAATTCGTCGTACTTCTTCTTCAAATCTGCTTGCTGCTCCAAGCGGACGTGAAGAGATGCCACCTCGTCTTCCGCATGCTTGTACCTCTGCTCCAGATTTCCGCGCAACGTGACGCATTGGTCTCTTTCTTCAGCACTGAAAATCCACGCAAATGTTTCACATTTTCAATGAAAAGTAAGTGCAAATCATTAAGCTAGAAAATTGCTTTACGAAGCAACTGTGAAAAGATACACGTTGTAATTCCAATCTATGAGGACATTACAAGATCGAACTCTGTGTGTAAGATGACAGAATGGATCTCATACGTATAGTGTCTTCATTTTATGTAAATATTGCTGCAATCTACCATGCATAGATATAATTCTCTGGCAACTGGCAAATTAGGCATGCTAACATAAAAGTCATTTCAAGTTGCAACATGTTCGATAAACATTTTACAAACTTCAAGATAGTAAATGCCTGGCAGAAAATATACAAGGTGGACAGTATTGTCACAGATAGAAGGAACAGTTCGAAAGTGACAAAAGACAGGACTCGAATATTTACATTACAATGGATGACATAAAGTGCGAAACGGGTAGCGCGATAATACAGAACGATACCTGATTTTGAGCTGCTCGTTGAGCTCGTCGATCTGTCTAACCAGCTCGATATTTTCGGAAGACAGGGTCCACCAGTTGCAGATGAGCATTAAACAAACAACGAGAAGTCCTCCGACAAGGAGGGGAGGACATCGGCCTCCTCCGACCCTCATACTGTCAATTCCCATTCCTTGTTTATTTGATCCTGTATTTACCAGATGCACATGTGCTGTTAGTTCACGTGTGCGAATTAGAAGATCAATCCGCACTGTACGTCACTCGCGTTCTATTACGGAATAATACGAGCCGGGGAGCTACGCGACCTTTATCAACTGTCACGGCACATTACTCGTGATTAATCTACGAGCATAAAACAGACACCGCAGTTTCAATCTTTCTGCCAACCCCGCAGCTTCGTTTCGAACGATTCTCACGCGGTTTTCACGCAAGAAAAGGCGCGTAACGTGTCGTGGGCGTATTCCGATACACACTGCCGGTATCGATAGAGGTGCGTACGTATTTTGCGATATGGGATACCGAGTCACAATGCGCTTGACTGTGCCAGGATCTTTAACCAGCGATGGAAGGCTCGTTTATTTATTGGCAATAGGAACATTGGCGCAAAAATGGTTTAAAAATCAATGCAGCGGATTCATCGCGCTGAGAATAACTAAGGGTGACGACTGGTGACGACCAGCCACGGCGGCTCCACACACGCAACGGGAATGCATGCACATATATACATAACCCGATAGGCTGCATGCACACGATTTACTGCATACGGAGTGAGTCACATAACTCCGACAGCTTAAATTGTTCGTGAAATTGAATTACAACGTTTGTCCGTCCCCCGAATTGCGGGGGCAAACAAAAATATTATTGTTACATTGTACGCCCCTGCTTGATACCGTATAACCTTTCTTCGAAATATTTTTTCATATAACAAACAGTTTGCAAAGTGATTTAAGGCGGTAGAGTTATGTGGCTCACCCTGTATACACACATAAGTGCATATTCATTTAGCGAGGAGTTCGCAGCCAGCGAAAGTATATGTATATACATGGGAAGATACGACTTCTACAGGATACTACCTTTTTATCTTTAACCCCATGAATGTTTCTGTGATAATATCTGATATTATCTTGCATCCCACAGTTGGCAAATTCGCTTGTAAACACATCAGTGTATCCTTATATACTTATAGTCTCGCACATTATGCACGATAATTTGCACAGGCGTTAAGTTGCTTTAGTATCCGACGATTACCACCAAACACATTCAGCATGTGAGTGTATGTATTACGATTATTTAGCGATATTTTCGCGACAATCTCTTTCCTGTCGTTTCTGCCCGGGTATTTGAAGCAGGAGCGTTTTACAAGCAGGAAACGAATGAGCGGAGGATGACTATGTAGTTTAATTTAACTTTTTTTAGTGTCCCTTTAAATTATAATTTAAGATCGAAAGAAACCGCTCGGGATTCGGGAGTATAGGATGACGTTTATGAAGAATTAGAGCTATTACTTTTTGACCCGTCGGGTACCCGGCTACCCGGAGCAACTTCAAGCCATTGAATGTGTATTGTTCGAACATTTTTGGCTAACATCAAACAATACCACAGACAATAAAGCATTCAATTGCTTGAAGTTATTTCGGGTAGCCGGATAACCGACGGGTCAAAAAGTAAGAGCTCTATGAAGAATGCATACGTACAAAAGTCACATTTATTCTGTTCTCTTTATTATATATAATATATATTTACTTAACACTGTACCATTGAAGAGAATTCATAGCTGAATAGAGTGAAATGTATCGCGATCACGCGAATGGGCTCGAACGGTAAGAGGACGCGTTAACTGGAACCTTGACGTTCGATCCACGGTGATCGTCAATTTACCGAAAGATCATGACTGGTTGAAGAAACATCGAAACTCTGTTCAACTAATTCATTGATAACGAATAACATAAGAATAGACCGTACAGGCATGCGGGTCCATAAATCGTGATTCCTGCCAGTGGGGGCAAGGTATGTAACTTCAACGTATACAATTCTCAAGCTTGCTCTCCCGCTTACGGTTCGATAAACAGAAGGGATAACATTTTTACGCAACGTTACAATTAAACTCGACCAGCGCAATAATTCGCTTTCGTTTCTGTGATGTGTACAACTGAAAATAGTTTGCGTGTGCTTCGTTCTCATTATAGCCATCGCGCCCTATCTCCTGGCGAAGATTTCTAACAAATGTACAATCTTAAACGAGATAAGAACATTCGTGAATTACGGTGTCAGCGTTAAAAGTCGTTTTATGTATAAATCGAGATACGAACGGGCAGTGGCGGATTTAAGAAAAAAAGGCCCAGGTGGCCGAAGTTCTGAGGGGCCCATTCTTTCGGGAAAATGAAGAGGTAGTTTAGTAAAAACGAGTTAAGTGTAGTAGTGCAGAAAAAAAATATGTTTCGATAACTGTAACTAATCATAATTTTATTTGGAGATAGGGTCCAGGCGGCAATTGCTCATTAGCCGCCCTGTTAAATCCGCCACTGCGAACGGACCTCAATAGCGGCGCTCTCCCCTTACGAGCAAATTCACTACAAATCATAAACGAATATTCCCCATCGTGTGTGCGGGGATTATCATGCATCGGCATCGTTACAGCTCCGTCTCCCACGTGCAGCGACCTTGCCTGCGCGCGAACGAAAATAAAATATATGAGAAATTTAATATACTACGTGCTCCAGACATCCGTCGGCACCGGTATTGTTGCCGCGCGAGAACGTAATTGTCTCGCGCTGAACATCGATCGTCCACGTGTACTTTCCACATCCGATCGGACAGGTGTTCGCCGATGATGCGAAACATTTCAGCTAAACGTCGAAAAACAATCTATCGCCGCGAACGTCGTACTTACGCCGGTGTTCTGCACATTTGTATGCGTCGAATTGAATTCATACGTGCACGCACGGGGGACACGCTCCGCCAAGTCTTGACACGGCCAACGACCGTGCTGTTTCGAAGAATTCATTTCAACATATAATTAATTGTGGTGGCCACCGAATAACGAAGCTTGAACTCTTTGGGAAGGCTAAAATGATTTGGTTCTGACCAAATTCGCAAGAAAAATTCCAATTCCAATGAAGTATCGGTAATGGATATCGATGGGATGTATTGTGATAACATAACGTAATTTAATTGACCGATCGATCATTGTATACTAACAGTAGAGACAGCTGTGTTAAAACAGCACAGTTGTCGAGTGTTTTTTATACACATCGAATGAAAGGATGAGGTGGAGCGTGCCATGTACGTGCGAACGTGCCCACGATATACCACATGCAACGAAACAATGGCAATGACATCGAGATGTGTAGAAACGTTGCACTTTCCGCGAAAGATATTCATCAGAGGTACACAGCATTCGTTTACGCGACTATTGGTCGAAAACTCGGTAACTTCTCGACACCCCTTTCACAATCGAAGTTCACGACTGCCATTTGCACTCTCCCGGTCGCAGGTGTTTTCCCTTTAGCGAGAAGGATGATCTGGAAGATACCGTTCTTCGCTCTCTATACATAGATACATCCGTACTGACTACTACAAGTAATTTTACGTCGACTTTCTGCGTACATGAATATTGTCTTCTTAATATGTTCGTTACTTTCTGCGTCGATATGGTAGTTTATTCGCGGGATCACTTTTTCACCGGTTCGCTCGGAAAGTTTTTGCTCGTTCCTAATCCGCCTACGCAAATCGATACGCCTGATCGATGACGATACTCGAAGTATAGAATCACACACAGAAACGCGTATCTCCTCATTCGTCCTATTTAAGGTCTCCTCGGAATTGCGGAAGCAGCGCCTTAATCAACAGCAACTGAACGTTTCTTCTTGCATTTCTCGGTCAACTAAATCGAATGCTACCAGAGACATCCCTGATTCGAGGAGACGGCTTCGACGTCTAAGTCGGATGTCCAATGATGTCTAGAACGTAACAGGAAGATATTGCACTAACCAGCTCAGAAATTAACCTGCATGTTCGTCGCGCCCGAACGTCAAGCAACCGGATGTTCGAACATAATATAATATATGTTCTCACAATTTCCTAGCACGCATGTGATAAGACAGATTTAATTGCAAATAAACGACACGATGGTGTTAATCAATGAAAGGAACGTTTCTTCTTTTAAGTTTGTTAAATCGTACGTCGTTATATTCTTGTTTATTTCAATCGCAGACCCTATATAAATTCGTATAGCCTTTGAAAATGATAGCTCTTATAAAAAGTGCGATTCGATCTTAAAAATACGACATTCCTCTATGCGTAACGTTTTGATTATTGGCGACAATTATTTTTACAACGATGTACGAACGTAAGTCTGTAGGTTTATATAGATAGAGGTATAAAACTTTGGATCTGTAAAATTGTTGTTCGACTTGCGGGTCTGCGATCAGGCACACTAATTTTGTAAATGTAGTTTAAACATTTGAGAATATCTAACACGTTTCGAATGATTTATTTACAAAACTCGGTAAATGTTCAGAAGATATGTACGAGAAGGCGTTCCGGCTTGTTTTTCCTTTGCCTTTAAAAGCGAAGCTTCTTGTACGAATCTTAGAATTGCTCTTCTCGTATGCACCGTCTCAATTTACCTGATAGTGCTTTAGTACCTTATCGGAAAGGATCGATTACACACGAATTTTCCTTACTAAAAAACAGTTTTAAAATTGTTCGCAGTGACGCGTACGCCGGGACCGCGTAAGTTTCGTCGAAAAATACAAATTGTATATTATTCAGTACCATTGCAGGTTGAGTGCAGTGCAATATGATCCGTTTTTATCATCTCTGGCGTGTGCACGCCAGCGTTCAAGAAACTTTGCCAATCGATGCGGGTACACTTTGTTCGCGGCATCGTTTCTTGATTAATTCCTCTAATGAGTACAATTCGCTTCTTATGCGTCGGGTACTTCGCGTAAGTTTTATGCAAGTTGCAACCAACGCTATGCTGTTTTATGTTCTAGTCATGTAGAAAAAGAGTCTATTAGTAAAATCGTGGTCCGAGGTTGTCGTTTACTTTATTTTTCTCAATGCAACGCGGCTCTTTGCAACTTAAACTTTACGCGCGCCGATCTCTTGTCGATTCGTTTGAACATAATTCGCTAAGAGGGAAACAATACTGTAACCACTCGAGACTATGTTCTCACTTAATTGTATAAACATCTTCGCCTCGTTTACTGTGACAAAGCAAACTGGGGGAAAGATAACTCAGCGCGTGTGTATATATGTAATATTTCCTTTCGTTACTGCCAAGAGGTATCGATCAACGGAAAGGCAACAACGCGAGACTTGGAACGTGTCGAAGTGCAGAGAAATGAGATTCTACAAGTTCGAGTCATGTCTTCTTTCTTGCATCGGCTTGAGCACACTTTTTAATCAACATTGCGGCGTTGTACTTATCACCCTTCTTCAGACCTTCCCAGAATTAATTAATAATGAATAAACAACTCAAACTTCCTATACTAAAATTAATAAAAATCTAAAAATCTATAAACGTATCGAGAACGATTTTCTTTTTATCCATCACCGATGTACCCGAAGCAATTAATCTTCTTGTAAGCTTGGAGTGTTACCAGACAGACTATGACACTTTCGAATTGTAAAATAGAATCTCATATTGTTTTTCTTTTTTTTTTTAATAATTTTAGTATAGTTACAGTTTTAAAGATGTATGGTATCTACAGTGTAAGTACACATTTTTATTGTAAATGACACTATGATGAAATAACAAGTATTTCACGTAAGATGATTTTCTATATTTATTTATAGTTTCTTTCAATATATATGGATATTGAGTGGAAAGTATAAATGCGTAAGAATTACTTTACAAAGAACAAAATATTGTACCATATACACGTACATTTCAAAATATTTTGTCTGCACAATATTTATGACAGTTACGAACTAATGTTCCAGTATGGTCTAATGTTATCTGCTGTCAACAAAATTTACAAAACAAAGTGGAGGAACTAATAACTTTTCATCAATTAATCGTACAAGCATCCTTTGCATCAAGAAGAGCAAGTGTTCTCGAATTATACCGTTCAAAGAATATATCCTCCATCAGTTAAAACACATTAGTCTCACGTTGACATCGCGTGTTAAGTGGATTCAGATTTATGAAGAAAATTTGTGATCACGGACGCACGCTAATTTAATGCAAAGTTATTAGTTCTGAAGGATAGTTTTTAACTGTTCAACACACTTTGAATATTCCAGTTTATAGGGTATTGTTAATGTAAATTTCAGCGTAACATATTAAGCGTTCCAAACGCCGTGTTAATGCTTAAGCTACAAGCAAATAACAAAAAGTGTGTATTGATAATCTAAAAGTAAAATGTGCGCTTAAATTATTTGCGGTTTCAACATAGCCCCAAGCCACCGAGACGAATTGCATTTCTAATCCTTGTAACTTATTGGTTTTCCCGATCTCGGTTATTAAAAAAAGCTTCCTAAATATTTCAATAAAATACGTGTTGCTGAGAACAACTAAGGATCCATATTTCCTTAATGCATCAATGCACGACTGTTATTCCGTTTATATAATTTTTTTCCCCTTCCTTCATGCTAATTACTTGACTTAGCATCTTAAAAGATTAAACTTTTATATTAGACATAATATATTATAATGATATTACTATTCAAATAATTATTTCGTTGCCATCTAAAAATATTCTTAACTTTCTTTCAAATTCTTTATTCTCTAAAATATCAACGCCTTTGAAACCAAATTATAATTTTTTCACGAACAATATGTGCAATTCTACTAACTTATCTATTTCGTTTCTTTACAAAATATCTCTGCGCCGTTACTGAAAGCAATAACAAAATTGCAAAGGTAAATTTGTATCGTATGTGTTTAAAAGAATTTTACACAATGTGCTCTTTTCTCTTATTGATTCCGTTTTCTTTGCAATTGGCAGTAACAAAAGTAACCGGAGTAAAGTGTAGCACCGATGTTCTATACAGAGAAGGGTGGTACGATCGAAAACCTTTTTGCTCCATACACTTGCATCGTATCAGACATTTCAGAGGAAATCATAGGAAAGTATTTTCAATCTCAATATTTACAATAAATATCTCAATCTACCAGAAATATTGTTTCTCGGCTTTCAATACATATTAGAAATCTGTATGTATGCATATTCCAATGACGATAAAGAAACTTCGAAGTTCAAATAATTTAAAATAAGTGTAAATAAGGCTCTCGCGAGAGGCTTCATCCCGATAAAAGTCCCATTTCACCGTATCGTTCCAATTTGTAGCTGCATTAGACTCATTGAACAGAAAATAAAAATGAAGGTGGTCAATGTTTGGACATTCTATTTTGCCGTTATAAGTGATGCAAGTGTAGCCTTCATCGATATGTTACCACATCCATAGAAAGCACTATAAACATGAAAAAACTTGTTTAACTCCAAAATAACCACCTTGCCATTTATTAACAGTACTCGTGTTTATCTTTACAGAAAGATGTCGCGTATACGCGAAGGAATAGGAGAATAACGGTGAGTCAGAAAACGCGGTACAGAAAGACCTTGTATTCGTATAGAACACTTAAAATACTTCTTTTAACCCTTATGTTTATACCTCAATCTAGCTATGGACACCTCTTCCATCGTTCTTTATCGTGCATTCACTTCTCTCATTTATACTCGCATTATCACGTCGCTTACTCGAACAATACACCGTTTCATTATCGTTGTTAGGCGTGTGTACCAGCGGAAATTAAATAATGAGTAGCGCTGTTCGGATATTTGGGCTGTAAGAGGCCAAGGGAAAACAGGCTCACGGGAAATTATCACTCGCTGTTTCTGGTTTCACTTTCTTCTGTGGGGAACTTGCCTGCGAGCGTATGTCTGCGCCAGGTCTTTTCACCTGAGGATTACTCTTCACGGCAGTGGTCGGATCTGCTGACAAAATGGCATTTACATAGCTGTACTTAAGTGTGTTCTGCTTTTTCCTTATCGCCGCTAAGAATAACACAGTGCGATACAAATGTTTCTATCAAATCTAGCATCAGTTTCGATAGAAGAAATGTGTGTACCAACCTTGTAACCACCTGACTTGCGTTGCTGGTCCGTATCCCTTATCATTTCGTGCTGCTATTCTAAATATTATGGCCGGTTTTGTAGTGGTATCGACGTGAGCGGCACTGAGAGAACTATTAGTCACCGAACAGGAGTTATTCGAACCGCAATAGACTCTAATAAAGGCTAACTGATTTGGAGTCGACAGAATTGTCCTTGGCTCTCCGTCGTTATTTAACGCAGTACTAGCACTCCGCACTGCTAAGTAGACAGAATATTCCAGAATGGGTCCAACGTTGCTGGATGGCGGTTCCCATGATATTTGAGCACCCTCTGCGGATTTGGAGATTTTTATGGCGCTAGGCGCTCCCGGGTACCCCGGAAGACACGTTTTGAATGCAGATACCTTAAAAAGGCGAACAGATCGCGTAAGTTTCATATTCTTATTCTTATAAGCTTAGATAATAATGATTATTTCTATTCACCTCGCTCCAAGTACTTCGCCCACAGCTATTCACAGCAGCGACTCTAAATTTGTAAGCAGTACCAGGCTCTAAGGAAATCTTGGTTCTTCCTTTGAAAACGTCCATGGTCAGCGGCTGTGTTATGTCCAATGGCTCGTCACCAGATAAATAGTAATGTTGTACGGTAAAGCTTGTCCCCTTTATTACTCCTACGTCGTACCACTCTACCTCCTTCTTCTCTTCTTCGCTCTGTAAAGGGATTTAAAAAATACACATTAAGAAGATACTTGACTGTAAACTTTAGTACAAAGATATATAATTTCACCTGTTCAGGTTTCATCTTTATTGGTTGCTCGGCGGAACCTAAGGCAGCTGTAGCCAGTGTAGTCAATGCGGTAGAATCATCTCCACTTTCCGATCTACTATCATTAATCTTCTCTTGTTTCAAAATTTCCTTTTTTACAGGTTCCTCCTTCATCTCTATTTTTATCGGAGTCATCGGTTTCGGGACATCCACCTCCTTTTCAGGAGGAGCGACACCATTCATAGATGACACTAGCGGTTCTGACGTCTTGTCTTGTTCCATTGGCTCATCGGGTTGCTCTAACTTTATTTGCATCTCCGGAGTTATAATCGGAGTTGTTACTGGCATATTTACATCGGCAGTAATTAAAGAAGTGTCTGTGACCATGGGTTCATCGGTATCCTCTAATTTCTCCATCGAGGAACTCTCCTCGGCGAGGTCCATCGCTGGCTCCGTAACGTCGTCCTTCGTTTTCTCGGCGTCTTGACTGTCCTCTTGAGAAACTTGCGATATGCTATCCTCTGGCGACAAATGTTCAGGAGCTGGCGATTCTTCGTGGTCAGAAGTGTACGTATCCATAGGTGTGTCTTTCATATCGGTATTCTCCATTTGTTCACTCTCCTCGTTTTCTGACGGCTCCATAGTGTCTGGCATGGACGCTTCCTCCGACGGAGCATCTGCGGGACCTTGCGCGGCAGCGACTTCGGATTTCGGTTGTGCTTCCTCGGATGATGGATTGCTGACAATCTGCATGTCGTTCTCGCTTGCCGGTTCCGGCTCGTTAGTAACTTCCATGGGTACTTCGCTTTCGTCTGGTCTGGCTTCATCGGTGGATAGTTCCGGCTCTGTTGTAGTTTCTTCGGTGACGCTCGTTGAAGCGGAAGGTTCGGTTGTTGCTTCTTCGGTAGGTTCTGGATCTTTAGCAGGAGCCTCTTCTATATGAACATCATCCGTAGTCGCGGCACCGATATCCTGCTCCATGTCTGTAGACTCTACACGTGGCGATTCTTGTTGAGTTTCTGGTGCGGGGTCTTCATCTAAATCGATCTTATCGTTTTCTTCGTCCTCAGACAGGAGAATATCTGTCGGACCGTCAACCTGAGGAATCACAAAATTACCATCCCCGTCAACTTGCATCGGTTCGCCGGCCCCCATTTTCGAAACCAAGGCAGCCGCTGTGGTGGCCTCATTGCCATCACAACTATCTTCTACTTTACCGTCCCCCGCTCCACCATCGTCTGTGGCCACCATGAAAGATAAGCCACCAGAAGGTTCTTGTACTGGGTCTATTAGACCTGCCTCTGCGGCTAACGCAGCCAGCGCTGCGTCAGTGGTAGCAGGGCCATCAGATGTGGATGCTAATGAAGCTGATGGCTGTTTTTGTGATGGGACGAATAACATCTTACTCGTGTCTATTGTGTCTGACGCGCTGGAAGTGGTTACTATTGAGCTGCTCGTAGGCATGAGGGTGACTGTTTTCGCTCCTATTCCACCAGACATTTGTAACGTCACAGGCTTCCCGGACACTGTCACGGACTCCGGGGTCTTCTGCATTTGCGGCATAGTAACGATCTGACTCTTTCCAGGGTTGAAGATGGCTTGTGGACCTCCCTTCGTAGCAATAGTCACGGTCTTTGGTACGCCACCCTGGCCTGGGACTGTAATAGTGATTGGCTTTCCAGCAGTCCCGCCTCCCATTGCTCCGGACGAAACAACGATCATCTTTACTCCTTGCTGATTTGTCACGTGGTTAGTTGCCGACAGAGGTAAAACATTTACGGGCGTGGTGATGTTACCCGTTTGCCCGCTACCGGCCTGAGAGGTAGTAACAGCTTGTACAGCCCGCAGTCCAGAGCCCGTTGTAACAACGATGATCTGATTACGACCAACTAGCCCACCGTTGCCACCTGGTTTCGTAATCATTATCGTTTGCTTACCACTGATGTTCTGCCCCTTACTCATGGCAACGATGCTAGATGTTTTCATGGTGGTGAGAATCTTGGATCCTGCTACAGTGTTAGGATTTACTAATCTTAATATCGTCGGGCCTTGGTTGAGTGGCTTTGCACCCGCAGCCTGTACAGTTTTACCAGGAATCAGGCTGACTTTAGGCACAGTTGCCACCATCCCCTGTCCAGTTTTAAGAAGATGCACAATCTGAGGCTGACCGGATATATTTTGCCCGGGCTTTTGGAGGATGATTTGTTTACTTTGTTGCGGAGAAGCGGTTCTCAACACCGTCGCCCCAGGCGCAGCGAAACGTATTTGCTGGCCCGGTTGAACGTTCTTCATCCTAATCGTGTTAGCCGTTGCTTGCGGAAGGATCGGTACGTTATTCATACTTATTTTTGGAGTAGCGGCCGCCGCTGCAGCCAGGGCAGCAATGCCCGACATAGCAGCTGGCGTTTGACCAGTCACTGTTGTATTGGATACGGAAGTTTGATCGGTAGTTACTGGCGTAGTGGTGACTATGGGAGAGCGAATTCTGATAAGATTCCCGGCCACCCGTGGAGTCATTGGACTCGATGGCTTTGTTACGGCCTGTGATGATACTGGTTTCTGAATTGGACTTTGTACAGTCGATTGTATTCGAACGGGGGTCTGCGCTAAGGATGGTCTGGCAGAAGTTGGAGTTGACGGAAGAGCAGCAACAGTGGTAATGGGCGGAGATGTGACGGGAACAGTGGCGGGTGTGACCACTGCTGGCGTAGTGGTGGGCGCGGTGCTGGTTTGCGTGCTAACGGTGGGAAATGTGCCGGTTGTTGCTGGAGGCATGTCGTATTTCTGAATTTGGAGTATGTAGTACTGCGCGGAGGGTGTTGCTGTCCAACTGACTTCCAGCGTCTGCGTAGAGGCCCTTACTAGCTGCACTCTGGATGGCGCAGGTGGCTTACTGACTTCGAGGTACCATAAATCTTTGCAGCAAACCTATAAATCGAGATGACGTATTGTGTAACAGATAAAACCATTGTGAAAATGAAGTATAATTATGAGAACTAACCCTAACCTGATTGTTCCAAGCTTTGCGATATCCATCTCTACCAGACCATACATAGAGTCTACTATGCACTCCAACTGCACAGTGACCAGCACGGGCACGAGGAACATTTTCTTCCAACGAATCAACTGTCAATTGCTCCCACGTCAGTGTTTCTAAAATCACACGATTCCTTTTATTCCACTCGCATAAATTAAGGAACACGTTTGCTTATCTGCCCAATGTCAATATCAGCTTACCTAAATTTAGACAAGCCAACGTGCTCGTACATTTCCATTCTTTTTCGTGCGTTGCAACTTTAACATCGTCGACAACAAGTGGTACCCATCCTCCGAACACGTACATCCGATGACCGATTAAAGTGGCAGTGTGCAGGGAACGTGGTAACGGCGTAGGTCCATGAACCACTGGCTTGTTCCAGGTCATTGAATCGACATCTAGAAACCATAAGTCACCCAAACGACAGCCGCTCATACCACCGTAGATCACTAAGCAGGATTTCCCTGTGTTACGATCGGTGTACGCTACTCCGGTGTGAGACTCTCTGGGCGGTGGCGCGTGCCCATGTGTCTGCGGTACATCCCATGCCGTTGCTCCGTTGGGGAGTAGCTCGAGGGTGTACAGATCGTTCAAGTATCTCGGTATATTGTTCTTAGGGTCGTTGCTGTCGTTAGCCAAGCCTCCAAAAAGGAAGACCCTGTTACCGATCAGGGTGAAACTATGTCCCAGCCGTGGGCACGGCGGAGAATCATACTTTGGCTGCTTTGGCTTTAGTCTCTTCCATTCCCATCGGCTAGCTTGAAGTTCGTAGAGCTCGTTCGAGTACTTTCCATATTCTACCATACCACCGAACACCAAAATACGGGTGCCGTCAACGACGAATCCATACGCGGCACAGCCAAGTGGGATGTCTCCTTTTGTTGACGGTACAAACCATTGATTAGTTGCTGCAAGAAATATATATTTCACGTAATAAAGGTAACTGGACGTTTCCTCTCGAAATATATAATATATAAATATTATACCTATTGTGAAGTTAAAGTTAAGTGACTATGCATCAGTTGTTCCAATTTCAAAGAAGAAGTAGCAGTGAATTCGTTAAATATATTCTCTACGTTAACAGTAACCTGAGTTTATCATTAATATAGATCCTAACATTCGTTAGTTCCGCGAAATAAGTTTAACGCGCAGCGGACACGGCGCTATTCAAGAAAGCATTTCAAACTTAAACGCAGAGTGCGCGCTACGATACGCACGCGCGTAACTGTTAACAACGTAACAGAAAGAGAGAGATGTGCGCATACATGATACGGAAGGGGTGCGAGAGCGTACAACGAGAGAGTGGGAGGAGAAATAGGAACGGAAGGAAAAAAGAGAAGGAAAGGTGAAGCGTGAACGTGGAATGACGGGAAACGCGGCGCGTTGCATGTCGGTGGTGGGGCGTGTAGGACAGCAATGGCCGCTCCCGCGCGTATAAACATGAAAAATGACAGACCGCGCCAATTCTCCGTACCAGGCTACCCCGATACTCGGCAAACGAAACTGAGAAAGCCGTGCCCGACGGGGGTACATCGAAAGTAGACAGAGGGTATCGCACGAAGGCGCCTGGGGCGGGCAGAATTCATGTTTCTACAGGGATCCGGCCGGTGACCGTCTTGTCAACGTATGCCGCCATCTTGGATCGCGGGAATCATCAAGAACGGCGCGCACCAAAGACGCACAGCAGCGATGCAACTTACCCGTGTTATAGACATGAAGCTCGTCAACAATGCCCTCGTTTCCACCGCCGAAAACGACCATAAGGTCTTTAATAGCAACTGCCCTGTGCCCATGTCTGGGTCTTGGCTGGGGCCCGGTCGGATTTGTGATACGCTTCCACTTTAGCATGGGTGCCGCCATGATGACCGTCGATCACATCATTTTTTCATACCCGCGCGACTATGCACCACCGAGTTACCCCTAGAGCAGTAGGACGCCCGATGGTTTCGTTGATAGTGCGCCCTTCCTTATCTTCTCGAACTTCCGTACCTCCGATATTCAAGATTAGTTTTCCCCCCCGCCCCGTCCCGAAGTCGAACGAATTCGAAAGTTCCGCACACTCGATGAGAAACTTACTGCTCCCGACGTTCTTTAGCGCTGTCGATGCCCGTACGTTCCGATTCTAACCTCCCCTTATCCGTCTTACACCGCGAATCGGCCGCCCGCTACAGCCCGAACGGAATTGTCCATGCGAGTAACGATGTCGGGCGACTTTGTGCCGATTAGTGTTTCAAATCACGGAAATTCTGCACGATTCGGGAGACGTCTGTAACGCAACACGTATACACAGAGACGCACACTGTATATTTACGTTCACGATGTTTACGGCACTGGTCTCACGTCTTCTAGTGTGCCTGCTCACCGATCACCAATGGCCCGGCTGTGTATATATTTTTCACGTTGCACAATCATCGTCGCAGTCGAATAACGGTCGTGACGGCGGATCTTTCACTCGAGGTTAATCTCTCGACGGTACCCGCGACCGCTTTGGAACGGGGCCGAGTCTTCACGTCCTTTTTGAAACTTCCGTCAAACGGACCGAAAAACGGCGCGATAAAAGATTCCACTATGCACTGATAACCACTGTACGAATTACGTGAATTGTAACGTATAGGCGGGTCGATGAAATGTGACGAACATACAACAAGAGGTTTGTAGTACTTGCCGTAAAAAACTATTGCAATCAGTAGTTTGACGGCACGCACAAGCGGCCTCCGCAATCTTCGTCCACCATTGCACACAACTTGCGTCGGTAACAACCGCATACGTTACCAACTTAGGGCGATCTGGGGACTTTCGTAAGTTCGTTCGAGGATGTGGCTTCTTCTACTTCGAACATGCAGCTGCTGCTTTTATGGAGAGATGTCTGCACCGTTGGGAACGGTGCTCGAAAAGTGAGCACCGTAAAAACCGGTGCTAGGCCCAATCACGGCGCTGTTCAGCACCAAAAGCATTCACAATGGTGTCCACAGCACTGAAAACATCGGTGCTGAGCACCGTTCGCAACGGTGTTCTTGATGAACGCGCACTGAAATCATCGATGCATTGCTATCTTACATCTTTGTTTTCCATGTTCGCTATTCGTCATTTTCGATGCGCGCACGGTAGTGGTATGTACCAACAAATTGTTGGTAGGATACGCGTCTCGTGATTGTATTAGCAATGGTAAATCGATTTAGATATTTCTATCGATAATCGACTTTCTAGTAGATCGATAATGACCCTGTTCGATACGATTAGTTCGAATTATGTTCATTTGAATCTATCCATTTTATACTATTCTTGATGAATGCATAGGGGATCCGCTTCATACTCTCATGGGAACAACATTTATTAAATATGCACATTAAATTGTACAAATCAGAGGCTTCTGAAATGAGTGTACAAAAGTTATAATTATAATTATAGACTTAATTCCTAATAAAATTCGTTTTGTTATATCATTATAATCTCTAAATGTATTGGTATTGCTTCAATACAAAGAAATAATAGATAGTAAAACCTCTTTTCAATGGAAAATTACTGATAGGATCACGTGTGTAGCATCTGGATTTACATGTTTCATGATATTTACAATATTTTTTTGGAATGACAGAATACTTTTCATGCTTCGTATAAGTAAAAAGCAGTAAGACTGAAATACTGCAGTAGCTTGTAATGCTTCGTAATGTATGTCTAGCTCTTAACGGCAATGTCAGTGCTATGCACATTAATACAGAAATGTAGCAAGAAATCAGCGGAATTGTATGGGGCTTATCCTCAAACCAATACACTCTTTACCAATTAACGCAACTTCGCAGACTTTACACACTGTGTCTTTAAACTGCGGCATATAACTCGCGCCACATAATGGGCATTTCACTTCCGGCTTTCCCTTATAAATTGGAATAAATGTGCTTGCACACAAGGAAAAGGGATTATGTTCATTGTACGATAATTGATGTTCATCCACTGGGTTCTTATCGCATGCCTAGAAAAAAACAAAATATGTGAAATGACGTTATATTTAATAACATTGTACAGTTAAATAAAACCAGTACCTGTAAAATTTTCCTAACTTGTTGCGCAAGGTCGGATTTGGGACCTAGTTCGAGTAATCGTCTCGCAAAGGAAGCAGCAGTTTTGTAGTTCTTCAATTTGAAGAACATATTCACAGCTATCCTCAAAGTCAGAATCTGATGCACAGGCTGCAAATTGCAGTGCGTGAAATAGGCTGCCATTTCGCAGATTCGTTTCTGTTCAACTAGGGTAGCTTTAGGTAGGTTCTTCCTTTCGCTCTCCATCTTCAGACCTAGAATGTATTCTCTGCAGATTTGAATCAGTTGCTCCGCTTCTGCAATATCTTGTCTCGTATCAACAACCAGTAATGGTACGCTCAATAAAATTGCTTGAAACTTTTCTATTGCTTCTAGGAATTTCCCACCGGTCGTCATATGGTAGCATACTTGAAGCCTTTGAACTAAATCAGTGAGATGTAATCCAACAGCAGGTAGACCGCTTTTTGGATTTGCATCCTTCCAATTTCGCTGAGGATAGGCGTACGACGAAGGTATATTCGGTAGTGTATCGAATGATGTTTTAGCGCGAGTGAAAGTATTCATAAAAAGACTTTGATAAGCTGCAAACTCGACCACGCCGACTTGATCGTTTAGCAATCTAAATGCAGTTTCAAATGAACCAGCCAATATGTGATCCACGACCAACTGGGAATTGTTCACCCAATATTGCGTCGTTGGGATTCCTTTAGTTGGTGGCGAGTAGTATCCTTGGTCCACTGCAGGAGCTGCTGCTTCAATTTCTGGCGG
The DNA here is from genome assembly GCA_910592295.1 of Andrena haemorrhoa. NCBI lineage: Eukaryota > Metazoa > Arthropoda > Insecta > Hymenoptera > Andrenidae > Andrena > Andrena haemorrhoa. Next base: position 10,953,617 of record OU342944.1, on the reverse strand, counting down.
TAGATCCACTTCTTCGACATCCCATCCAGCGCTTTCCTCCCCTTCGGGAGGCTGTTCGGTCTCTGTACCTTCTTCGTCGTCCATTCCTAACTCTTCATCATTGCCCCATCCTTCTGCAGCTACAGTGCTGTCTTCTTCTGGAGCCAATGCAGCAGCTACTTGGCTCTTCTCCCGTGACAACATTGCTCCTTCGAAGAAACCTTTAGATACTGTTAATAGTGGCCAGTTATTCTCGGCTTGTTGAATGGGTACTGGAGGTCGAAGGTACACTGCTCCGTTTTCAAGAGCAGACAGTTCTTCGCTCATGGAACTGTATGTGACATCATCTTCCGGGGATGAAATACCGTGAATTTTCTCGGTTACGTAAGCTAGAGAAGCTTGACCGGAATTCTGCAATATAAGAAGATTAAATAAATATTCTTAGAAGAAGCATTAAATGTTGATTAAAAAATTGTGAAAATGCATACTCTTAAAATTCTCGCGCGCTCGTAAATATCACCGAGCAACAGGCTGCCCTGATATTGTCCAGACACGTCCTTTCTAATTTCTGCGATTTTTATCATTTTACGTAGCTTCTCCAAGTTGCCAGTTATGAGATAAAGGAAAGATAATTTTTCGAAATTCTTTGTTCTCTGGTAACACATCTCCACGACTTGATGATTACCCTGCAACAAGGCTGCTTGAGCCAAGCTTTCCCAACAAGATTTTTGATCGAGGGATCTCGCTGCTTCCAAAGCGACTTCGATATTTCCACATTCGAGCGCAAGGCCGAATCTAGTTTTCTCGTCTTTAACGAAGTGCAAGGCGACTTCTGGATATCCTTTTTGTTGTAGGTAGGCAATTATAGACTGACCAACGAGGTTTGCATTGCGAACCATGTGTAACACTTCTTCATATTTTCTGTTGATCAAAGCCAGCTTAAACTTATATTCAGTTGGATCTATTCGAAGGATCCTCGGTTTGCATTCTCTGTCCAGGCAGTACACTTGATTGCCTTTGACTCTCGTTACATATATTGGTAAATCTAGTGTGCGAATAATTCCATGATCGCCATTGCTGATCGCGTATTTTATCTGATTGCTGGTGGTATAAATAAATACTCCAGAATCATCCCAAGCTCCTGACTTCACTCTAGTGTTTTCATGTACGAAGCAAAGGGATTCTAGTCGTCGATTACAAATGTTGACGGTATGTTTAGCGAGCAATGCGACGTGAGACATGTCGCTGGACCAAACGACATATTTGCATTTCGAGATCTTTATTTCTGCCAATGTTCTCTTCTGCTGAATATCGAAGAGCGTCACTTGATCAGCATCGCGTAAGAGAAGCATTCCCGTGCCAGCGTAAAATATTTCATCGCAATTTGGAGTCTGCACCATTTTTGTCACTTCGTTTTTCAAGTTCTTGATAAGTAACTGCAACAAGAAATTAAGAAATGATATTTAATTATCCGCGGGCAAAGCAAGGAAGTCAAGTTTTTCTAAATACGTACCGAATACGATCTGTCTAGCACGGCAAAGCGATTTCTGGCGACCCAAATGGCAGTGACACCCGATGCCCGCTTTGTATCGGCCTCAGTATTTGTATCGCCCTCGCGTGGTATCATGTACAGATCGTAAATGCTGTTCTCGATGTTATTAGGAGATCTTGTGCAAATTAAAACAGCGTTTTCCGCTTGGTTGTACGACATACTGTAAGGAGGCGTCTTTCCACCTCCGCGTATCTGCATAACGGACGTGTCTTTGGAAGTAGTGAAGTCCAATTTTCTGAGGAAACGCTCTTTCACGTAATAAAGAAGGTTCCCATACACTGCGTAAGCTGGACGTTCTCTCTCGAGTTTGAAGATAATCATTCCAGAATCGTGCCCAGCAGCGAAGAGGTTTAAAGTAGGATGCGCAGCGAGAACCCAAAATCTTTCGTGTTCTCTTCTGAACGTGTGCAGGCAAGTACGTTTCGACATGTCCCAAACACGGATACTTAGATCCTCCGAGTTTGAAAGGATTAAGTCTTGCCTAGGGTGAAACAAGACGCAAGAGACGTTGTTGTAATGCCCGCGACAAGTATCCACCTCCCAAGCTTTAGCATCGTTCATTCTCCACATTTTAATCTGGCGATCGTCGGCTCCAGAGGCGATCAGAGGTAACGTAGGATGGAAGCATGCCCAATTAACACCCCGGTCGTGTCCTTCAAGGACATGCTTTACTACGGCGTCGGCCTGACCAAATAAATCAGTTGCCCCAGGATTCTTTAAATGATCTTCCAAGCCTCCTGGACCAGGAGCTACATTTTTCTTCCGCAAACCGGATATGTCCCATACTCTGACAGTTTGATCTAAGGAAGCTGATACGATAATATCTTCGGTGGGGTGAAATTGTGCACACATTACATAATGATTGTGCCCCGTTAGGACACAAATGCAAGTGCGACTCTGCCAGTTCCAAATACGGATCGTCTGGTCGTCCGACGCGCTCAGGATCCACGGGTATTCTTGATGGAACACAGTCGTTCGAATGTAATCTAAGTGACCCAGCAGTGTGAAAATGCACCTGCGTTGCTTGTAATTCCATACTTTAATCTTATAATCGTCGCCACCGGATACGAACAACGGTTGCTGGCTGTGGAAGCATATTCCACGAACGGGGCCATCGTGTTCGTCGAACTTCTCTAATAGAGTACACATACGATAGTCCCATAACTGTATAACTCCATTATGTAAACTGTAATGGATTCGATTGGTTAGTAGAATTATATTTGAGTCATTTAATTATTACACATATTAAATTCCAGATGATAGAAAAGCAAATATATATGCAATAGATTCTGCTTTTTCTTTCTTGTTATTTAATAAAACAAAATAGAAATTTATTCTGAGAACAATATAGATAGGAACATTTTATTATTCCAGTGTAAATATTTGGTAAAATATTTTGCAGAGGAATTTTCATTGTATATGCAAGAAAACTGTATTGATTGCGGAATACTGCACACTTAAGAAAAAGTAACGATATCCTGTGCAACAGTATATGTTAACATAATGAGCAATGAGTAGATTTAACGAAACACGTATTATTTACCTTACAAGGACCCACGGACGTTTCGGGTGGAAAGATAATCCTTTTACCCGAGCAGACTTCGTTTCCAATTTCGTCAACATTGTTTTACTAAGTGGCGAATAATGTTACAGGTTTAAAGAAACATCGCACACTTCCAACCTTCAAAAATTTGACACGATTGAAGCCACGTCACTACTACTGCCACGAAAAACAGTATGTCGATAGATAGCCCAATCGTCGTGCGGTGTAAAATTGTAATATAAGTTGTTTTTTTTACATAAATGTAATAAAATTATGATCTTTCACGGAACATTGTAGAATTAATTAATTAGTTTTATAAGTTTTTTACCACTTCCGAAACGGAGCTAATAATCCTCTGCTGAGATAGAACAGCGGCCGGCACACTTAAGTGGAATAATGTCCAAAACCAATGCTGTCAGCTGTCTTCATTTATTCACTTTGTTTATTTTACTTTATACATCCGTTCGCGTGGATTGCAATACAACACCTTCGGGTGAGGAATTAAAAGCTCAGAAGTTTCCACCTTGCGCAGCTTGCAAGGTTTTGATAAACAGCTTTGAAAAAGTGAGTTCACTGTTTATGTTTTGTAAGTGAGAAAAAATTGAAAACAGAAACCCTGTTTCTGAGAATCCTATTATATCATTGTTGTGTTTTCTTGCATTGTAAGAAGATTGACCAACTAAAAATGTGACAAACAAAACCATTTCTAAGTATGTATATGCTGTTTTCATAATTTATGATCGCAATTGTGTTATTCTATAGGGAATAAAAAGGACTAGTCGTGAAAAATTTGACGGCGGTGACAGCGCGTGGGAGGAAGACAAGTTAGGCTCGTATTCGAAAAGCGAGACGAGGTTGATAGAAATACAAGAACATTTGTGTAAAGAAGTCGAGCGTGGCGAAACTCAATGCCACGCTTTAGCTGAAGAGTTGGAGAGCATGATAGAGGATTGGTGGTTCAATCACCAGCAAACATATCCAGATCTTTATGACTACATATGTATTCGACAGACAGAGCGCTGTTGTCCAAAAGATCACTTTGGTCCGCAGTGCGAACCATGCCCAGGTTTTCCAGATAAGATTTGTAGCAACAATGGTAAATGTAAAGGAGGAGGCACTAGGAAAGGAAGCGGAGGTTGTTTCTGTGATGTAGGGTATTCGGGGGAGAGATGTTCTGAGTGTGCGAATGGATATTACGCATCCTATAGAGATGAGAATAAGTTACTTTGTTCCCCGTGTCATGTTGCCTGCGATGGTCTTTGTCATGGAGCAGGGCCAAACAATTGCGAGAAATGTACAAAGGGGTGGTATATGTTAAATGGACAAGGATGCTTCGATATCGACGAATGCGTAAAACCTGATGAACATTGTCCGGGCAATCAGTTCTGTGTCAATGAAGATGGAGGCTACTCATGCTTAAGTAAGTTGCGGGATATATATTTAGCAGATAATTCGAGAAATAATCTTTTTATTTAATCTAGATTGCGACAAGGCCTGTAACGGCTGTACAGGGGATGGACCTGATATGTGTATAAAATGTATAGATGGATACCATAAAAAGGGTAATTTATGTATAAGTAAGTGTTAAGATGAATTTGAAATACAGTTTATTATGATAAGTGATGTACATATTAGTATGAGTTTAATTATTGTAGGCTCTGATATGTTAGGCCGTAAACAACAAGAGAATATTGCACGATATGCTACGTATACTGGCCTTTGTGTAGCAACATGCATAATCTTCCAGCGAAATATATATGTAGCAAGTGTAATTGGATTATTAGTAGGTATATACATATCAGTTTCAGAGTATATGATAGCTCACAGCAATGCTCAAGATGCGACAACACATGTGGATAGTTTAGGATCAGTATAAATAGGTGACACAATTTGCTAAGCTTTCAATTATACCTTAATAAATACTGATGGATATTTCAGGCAACCAAATATAGTGTAAGATATATCATAAATTATTATAAATATGAAATACATTTATACATATAAATATAGGCAATGTAAATGTATCAATTATATGTTGTAAATCTTTTAGTAATAAACTTGAGATCTGTAAGGTAATTGTACAATAAATTATGAATGATATCATTCATTTAATTTCAAGATACAGTGGATTTAAACAGTGCTGCCTGTGAGATCTTTTCATGAATTGATTCAGGTTTATCCGCAATGTGATCTGTTTACTGTTAAATCCACTTTATCTTGAAGTTGAATGAAAGATATTTATTATATGTTCTAACATGTAACACATATGCACATCGACTTGTGGCCTACTTCATATGGTTGGCATTTTTTCCAAATTAAATAGCAATAAACATGCAAATATTATTAAATCACATTTTTACTACTATTATTTTAAAATACTGTGTAGAATATTTTGTATTTAAATAGTATTTTTTATTTCCATTCTGTTCCAAATACTATTTATCATTACATATGTTAAGATTATCGTTAATTGAATACTTTTGGTGTATAATAAGACAATTCTTCTTATGAAACTTGTTTAATATTGTTAGAAAAAGCTGACATTACTGTAAAAATAACGTTAAAGTAATTCTTTTTAATTGTCTTTTAATTCATATCTTTGACCGTTAGAGGGCTGTGGAGATGAAAGTTTTCTCGCATCAGAGTTATTCTAGTACTAACTACATTAATGTTGTAGAAAAAAAGTTATATTATGCACATTCAATTTACAATTACTATATCGATATATTATATTATTTTTCAGCGGAAGTTTAACATAACAGACTATGTATAAAACTTTTATAAAACATTCAAAACATAATGCTTATCGCAACTTTTAAGGCCCCCATACACGACCGAGCCGCTCGGCGAGCCGCTCGCCAAGCCGCTCGCGAACTACAGGTTTGGCGAGCAAGTTCGCTGGTGTGTGGGGTCGACGAGCGATTAAAATGCTCGGCTCGCTCATGAGCCGAGCCGAGCGCCGAGCTTGGCCATAGCTGGGGCTGGTCGAATATGTTTGTAGAGTATATGAACAATCGCGAGCATGTGAGCTAGCTGCACGGAAGCTTCATGCGAGCAAGCTCGGCGAGCATGCTCGCTGGTGTATGGGATCAACGAGCGGTTGAAATGCTCGGCTCGTGCGAATGCTCGGTTCGTTGGAAATGGCCTACGAGCCGAGCGAACAGCCCAACTTGCACCTCTGTGTGTGGGTTTTATCTGCGGACCCGGCTGCCTCGTCCTCTCTTCAAATTACCGAAGGATCCCTTATCGCTTGAGTGTATAAACACGCGATCGAACATCAAAACAATAGGACGCGCGACATATTGGGTGCAGGGAAAGGTGGGCCATGAGGAGGAGATATTACTATAAAGAGGTGTAAACTTCAGGTCTGCAAGGAATGCAGGTCCTATTGGGATCCATCTCCAATTTGAAGGGAAGCTGACACGGGCGGGGTCAAGCGCAGTCAGAGGACTACCCCTTTTATTCCTGTGACTCTTGGCAAGACATGTATTTAGCCACCTTTGCAGAGCAGGGTGGTCGTAAAAAAAGGTATCTCTTTACATCAATTGGTACCGCTGCTCGGTACTTCACTATGCGACCTCGCAAGTGTACTCTTTACATATATGTATATATACGCGCTCGGCACAACGGCATATGTATACAAGTGATATGTATACATAAATTATTTATATATAAATTATTAATATTATTATACTAATAATATTATGAATTATTAAATTCATAATATCAAATAAATTGGGATCAAAATAATAATAAACTTTACATAAAATTCAAACTTAAATAATTCATTAAAAGAATAATTCTCAATTAATAAAATTACAGTAAATATTATTAAAAATAAACTAACTTCATAAGAAACAGCTTGAGCAATCGATCGAATTGCACCTAATATCGAATAGTTAGAATTTGAAGATGTAGGTATACATTTCACTTGTATACATATGCCGTTGCGCCGAGTTGTGCCGAGCGCGTATATATATATATATATATATATATATATATATATACGCGCTCGGCACTATTTATATATATATATATATATATATATATATATATGTAAAGAATATATGTATATATATAAATGTAAAGAATATATATATATATATGTAAAGAATATATATATATATATAAATGTAAAGAATATATATATATACATATGTAAAGAATATATATATATATATATGTAAAGAATATATATATATATACATACGCGCTCGGCACAACTGAGGCTCGTCGAATGTTCGTACCGTGTGTGGGCTCCCGCGAGCTTGGCGACGAGCTTGACGCGAGCGGCTCGGCGAGCGGCTCGGCGAGAATGCTCGCTCGTGTATGGGGGCCTTTAGGTGTAAACAGCATACACGGAGAGATGTTCCCAACGGTGCAGCCATCTCTCCGTGACGATGGATAGTGCATGGAGTGAAGTTATCTGCGCACACAAAATACGTACATAACATAGATAGTACAGAGTGAGAGGGATAGTAGGAAGAAGAAGGATAGGTTCACTCGTGATCTTCTATTTCCCTCGGACCACTGTCGCCGCTACTTCTTCCCAGTGGGAACAGCAGTGGGAAGTTCCCACCTGTGGTGCCAGATCGAGGACGGGTTCCCTTGAGAATTTCCCCCACCTCGCATGCACACTACCCCGGAGCTGCGTGTCCGTGAGCTCGGATACGCAGCTCGGCGTAGTGTGCATGCGAGGTGGGGGAAATTCTCGAGGGAACCCGTCCTCGATCTGGCACCACAGGATCGAACGAGGCAGATGTACAAATTTTTGGCCGCTAGGTGGCTAAGTTAACTACAGTTTCTCGCAAGTCAAATTGTATTGTGCTAGTATAAATTTGTAGGTAATAGTATTCGATGTAGCACTACTTAGAAACTTCTATCCATATTATACAATTTTTGTATACGGTAACATAAGAAAAACGTATAATGAAAGCCAAAGTTAAAAAACGTGGGACATTTTTACTCTAATATTTGGGGGGAATTAATATCAAACGAACATTGTAGTAGCAGTGTTGCGACCTCCATCTAGCGGCGCGAAGTATAAACTTTAGAGGCGCGAAACTCGAAGCGGATCGCACAGATGTAATAGGGAAAGGAAGCAAGGTGAAGTTCGCACATGCCCGAGGGGTTTGAAAACAGTTAGAGATTCTTTTAATGAAAGGACTTCAGGATTAATAATTAATCAATACCCACTTGGAAACGGGCGTTTAAATAAATGAACTCCACTTTGATCCCTTCTCCTAAGCGTATAATTCCAGAGCAATGTTGTTAAACGCTTGTTTCTGAAAATCAATATCGAAAAAGGAAATAGATTGACCAATAAGAATTTAGCTTATAAATATTTGATCGGCTTTTATATTTTAAGGACATTTTGTAATTAACAAAAGCGTTGACCCTTGTACTCACTCAAGCCTTGGCACCCAAAGCGAATAGACGTGTTACCAAAAGTTCTCGATACTCATTTTCTGTTGCTTATTGTTCAAATAAACTCATTAAAGTTACAAGTTATTAGTGTTTCAAACGTTTTATTATTCTTTCATCAATTTTATTATTATAATTATCACCGAAGAATCCGCGTCCAAGGAGCAGAGCGCCTTAGCGCTCCACGGGCGTCGTCCTGCGCCTGAATTCCCTGGAGAAGACCTCTTTTCCCAGACGGCCACGCAACAGCAGTAAGGACCCTAGTAGCATTTTTGTTGGTCAACGGTTGCCAATAGTTGGGAATCAGTTGGGATATATTAGTGTTTTTACCTACAAATTCCCAACATAGGGGCACGGCAAAAAGTTACGACAGTTTGTCTACGAATATTCAATGTTGGGCCTACAATTATTTTGGTTGGTTAATTAACAAAAAGTTACGACAGTTTGTCTACGAATATTCAATGTTGGGCCTACAATTATTATGGTTGGTTAATTAACCAAAACTTTAGAACGATGATTGTTGTCTTACAAACGTCAGACAATTTGCTACCATCCAAAAACCTGTTATTATATTCCAAGTTGTGATTTTTCTTTTCTTATTTATAAATACGTAATGAGGATGTCTGTCTTAAGGGGACCGTTCGGTCAAAACGCTCGAAAAATAGGTGATCTTTGTGATTTTTTTCCAAAACAGTATACAACTTGCAGTAAAAAAACTTTATGGTCTTTCTTTATTGGTTCTTCAAGAATATAAAAACCATTTTTTTTTCATTTTCCTATAATGGTTCTAATTTTACGTGGCGCTCAGTGCACTGCTGCAATAAAAGAGGCGTAAACGGTAGACAGTAGAACTCGACGTAGGATTGTCGGAAATCGAAAAACCAAAGATATTCTTATAGGTTATTTCAATGGCTATCGCATCAGCCTTTGAGAAGGCAAATAAAGCAAAATGGCGATGTTTGGTACACGTTTTAACGCAAACATGCGAAAAAGGGGGTACTTCTGCGCCTATAAATGTTAATAACGAAGAACTATGACCTCTAAAATTGATAGTCAAAGGCTGATGCGATAGTGAATTCAATGATAAAGAAAATGACACCAAGTTTTTTGGAATCGGTTAAGAATTTCTTTTGTCATGCTGTCTACCGTTCGGAAACATCATGATTCGAGAAAAACGCGTTTAAAATTTTAAGTGAGTGCCAAGTGGCCGGGTTTTACCCACGCATTTGCCGCTATTCAAATGCCCATAACTTCGGGAATTTTACGAATTTCAAAAAATCCTTTTAAACACGTATTCTTAAAAGGTTGAACATTCGAAAAATAAAATAAAAAAATCGATTTTTAGACCGGACGGTCCCCTTAAAGTTTTACGTGAGTGCCAAGTGGCCGGGTTTTACCCACGCGCATGCCGCTACTCAAATGCCCACAACTTCGGGAGTTTTACGAATTTCAAAAAATCCTTTTAAACACGTATTCCTAAAAGGTTGAACATTCGAAAAATGAAGTTTAAAAAAAAATCGATTTTTAGACCGAACGGTCCCCTTAAGACGAATGTGAAATTTAAAAAAATCCCAGATAGCACAACGTCTGGTAAAGTCTTAAAGACGTCCAGAAGGCGTCTTAAAGACGTCTTAGAGACGTCTTGTTACTAATCAAGACGTTCAGACCTAAAATGGATATAAACTAGACGTCTCTAAGACGAGTGTGCTATCTGGGAATGAGTCTAAAGGTCGAATGATGATATTTTGTAGAATATTTCGCGTCACTGCTCAGTTTTGATACATAATTAATACTAGTTGTTTAACTAGAAATTACAAACATTTAGAAATTACAACAGATAGCACAACGTCTGGTAAAGTCTTAAAGACGTCCAGAAGGCGTCTTAAAGACGTCTTAGAGACGTCTTGTTACTAATCAAGACGTTCAGACCTAAAATGGACATAAACTAGACGTCTCTAAGACGAGTGTGCTATCTGGGAATGAGTCTAAAGGTCGAATGATGATATTTTGTAGAATATTTCGCGTCACTGCTCAGTTTTGATACATAATTAATACTAGTTGTTTAACTAGAAATTACAAACATTTACAGGGAAATGTCTGGGTAGTGTGTTTGGTAGATGCGAACAATGGTTGCTCGTAAGCAGAAAGTTTAGGTTCGATTCTCCTCACTGCAAAATTTTTGTTTTTCCTAAACTAGACCTGAAGAAGACGTCTTTACAACGTATTTTGAAGTTCATTAAGACGCCTTCTGGACGTCTTTAAGACACCTTTTAGACCGAAACCTTCAGTTGGGCCTGCGTTGGTTACAATCGTTGGCCCATTTAAAAATAACGTGACACGTAGTACCGTTTATCTAGATATTATCTTTGCTCATCTCTGTTGCAGCCGCATACAGTGGGGGACAAAAGTATGTGGACACTCTTTAAAATCGCATAACTTGTTCAAAATTGGCCCAAACAACTTGAGTTTTTTTTAGAAGCTAGAAGGATTAGTTTGCTAAGTGACGTGTTTCGTTGTTTTGAGAAAAGTTGCAATTGGTCGGAATAGCAAAAAAAATAGGAAAAATCACTTTTTCAACTTTTTTGTCTGTGCTCGTAATGAAAATTTAAAAAATGCCTTTTGTAGATTGACGTAAGTTGCATACACGCCTAAAATTTCATTAAAATCGGTTAAAAATGCTCTGAGTTATGAACGCTTAAAGATCGCAGAATAAGGTTGAAAATCGCTGATTTCAGGAATTGCCGCGATTTTCAACCTTATTCTGCGATCTTTCAGCGTTCATAACTCAGAGCATTTTTAACCGATTTTAATGAAATTTTAGGCGTGTATGCAACTTACGTCAATCTACAAAAGGCATTTTTTAAATTTTCATTACGAGCACAGACAAAAAAGTTGAAAAAGTGATTTTTCCTATTTTTTTTGCTATTCCGACCAATTGCAACTTTTCTCAAAACAACGAAACACGTCACTTAGCAAACTAATCCTTCTAGCTTCTAAAAAAAACTCAAGTTGTTTGGGCCAATTTTGAACAAGTTATGCGATTTTAAAGAGTGTCCACATACTTTTGTCCCCCACTGTAAATTAAAATAAACAAAGTCGAATAAAATGTCTAACAAATCCGTTATACTTACAACCAAGCTGTATACGAAAAATTTCAACACTTTCTAAATATTAATTAATTTTTGGAAAATTGGAGTAGAATGGAAAGGATACAGATGTTTTGTTTTAATATAATATAATACAGAAGTAATTACCGTAGATGAAGTGTTATAGTATTGTATTACAATAAAATTGACAATATTTTAATGTATGAGAATATATCAATTGAATACTGTTAATTATAATCAAAATTGCACAGTATTATCGGTAATTCTCAGGAATACTTTGCAAAATATAAACATATTCCTAATATTTCAATCTGTTTCATATATTATTCATTACTTTCATAGGCCGCTAATCTGTATATTTAAAGAAGTATTTAAAGAAAGATTTAAATTGTGTGTGACAAGTATGTTATAGAACTATCTTAATTTTGTGCCGTTGTTTCCGAGTATTTCTTTACAGCACATATTCACCTTAAAAAATGAATTAAAAGAAAGAGCAGCCCCCCATCCTTGCTTAACCCCTCTTTTTAACCCCTAGTGGCTGCTGGCACCTGGACAAAAAACCGTTACCCTTCTAACTTTTTAGCCCCCTTTACCCTATTTTTACTACCCATTCATAGTTCTACCCCTGCCAGATTTAGTTATTTCGCACAGTCTCAGTCTGTTGCGCGGAAGGATAGGTTCGCATTGCCATCTTGTGACAGTGTATTGTTTTTACTATTCTTATGAACAGTAGTTCATAAATGCATTTACAAAGTGTATTTTAATACCGTGCAATTAAATACCATCAAGTATGAGTTCTTATGCCTTCTTTTAATATGAATTTTTGACTGATAATATAATTAAAGAATAATCGAAAAAGGTCATCGTACGGGGACGCCATTTTGTCTCCGTAATTGTATCCAGACGCCTGTAGAATGTCGACCCTTGATACTCACGCGCTTGTATGCTGCATGTCCGAGGAGGATGAGACACACGTAGAGACGGATGATCACGTGACCACACCACAGACGCTTTCAGATTGGCTGGACGATAGCCGATGACGTATGGATCTACCAACACACCCGCTGCCTAGGCAAAAACTGTATGACTATAGCTTGTCGAACGTATCCACCCACTCTAAAAAAAAACTTATACACACACGCTATTAGATCATGCTACAAATGTTTCTTCAACAGAAATGGGTAAAATTTATATTTAAATAAAATTTCAAATAACGAGTAAAAGTTAAACACAAAATTATTCGTCATTCGCTCGATAACCCGAGTTGGCTTTATTCGACACATGACGAATAATTGCCCATCTCTGTTCCTTAAGTACTGATTTTGTGGGCTCGCTTTCAGAAAACTAGACCGATCCCACTGATCTTGATCGACGAACGAATATTCCGGATATTCGGAAGCCTCGACCTGTCGTTCTGCTTTGTAGATATAATTTCGTTCATAGGCCAATAAACGCGAAAGAAATATCATTTATCTACATCTAAGTGATTACAGAAAAACATGTATTCCGTGTAAATAAATAGCAATGATAATACCCGTTCTTTTTCTTTAGAGCTGCGGAATGTAAAAAGAGAGCATTATGGACCAGTAATTAAAAATTTTTACTGCCGCGTGTTTCATATCAGGGATCGTATATTGCAAAATAATATTGCTATCCTCAATTCGTCACATCAAAATCGAACACGAAGTTATCTCACCCTGTGCATTTAAGGGGTCATTCCAGTTAGACGGGTTGAAAAAATCGATATTTATTTTTAAACATTTTTCGAAAGTACATATCCTCAAAAATGTTCTATTAAATTTTCATGGAAAAATTCCGATTATTTTAGCTTCTACAGAGGCATTTTGTAGGGAGCGCATAGGCTCCGCCTCTATAGATGAAAACTTTGAACGCGTGTTTCTCGAAACGTCATTTTTTCACATCGCGAAGATAAAATCTCAAAATCTATCGAACCGATTGCTTTACAAATTTTACTGCTTATTCTGCACACCTGTGACTCCCGCAGGGACTACAACCAAGTATTTTCATTGAGTCTAACCTACTTTTACAATCGAAAATAGCAAAAGAAAAAAGCCGCCAAAATCATTTTTCTTGCATTTTGCTCCCCATTTTGCTAAGTGAAGATAAATCACTAATTATAGTCCGAGCGATAGCGACAGTCATACTGATCAAGAATCTGTTTATATTTTTGATTCAGTCTAACAGCTGAAATCGCCTTCACGAACGAGGCATGAACTTTTAAACATGTCATCAAGACCGCTTTCAAAAGCATTTTAAAGGCAATAATTTTATTACTTTTGTATTTTTCATTTACTGTAGAAATGTAGTTTAATAAATAGAAAAAAGTCTTATTCCGTTACTATCATTATTTTCGTCGCAATAAATTCCTGAAAATCGCTGCATTTATCGGCGCGCTAACCGTAATGACCCCTTAAAACAATAGTCATTATCTATCCTCAAGAAAGTGTTAAGCAAATTGGTGATATATTAGTGAAGAAGTGTACCTGAGATTTAAAAAATGTGTAAGGGCTTTTGTAGTGGGGGTAACGAACCGCAGGAGAAAGATCGGGTACGGGTGTTCTAGCATTCCGTCATGAGCGCTCGTGATCGACGGAAGTGTTCTGCCGGTGTGAAATAAATTCTATCGAGGAAAAAGAGCGGTTGAAGCGATCAAACTCTATGGAAAACGATCGTATCGCACACTCAGAAATCAACGGTGATTATCGTCGACGAATGGCACCATCGAGAATTAGTGAGGTCTGTCACACAGCATCTTAACCTCACTTGGTGCTTTTGAACATGATACGAAGCGTAAGGCGCCGGAGGACCTCCAGAAAAGAAGGTACCTTAAATGTAACAAAGATAATATTCGTATTATTCGATCTACTAGCATTTAGTTACAGGTTGCGAATAGTTTTATTTAGAAAAGGAGACATTTCAATTGGTAGTAATTGTCCCTTTTTTTTTATTTCTGATTCTTATGACACCGACAATGTTTAGAACTTTGTAGTGCCAGTAAGAAATAAGTACATTAAAATTACTGGCTAGAAATATTCTATTAATAAGTTGTTTGATATATTTAATCAGCAAATAAATAAAAGTTCTAAGCAAAATAATAGTATCATCTACTCAAATGGCAAAAATGCCATTGAAAATTGTGTGCACTCTGCAAATTAAAAATTCTAGGGTATTTTAATATATCGTTTGAGTATTATTCAGCTGTTTCAGTCGTAATTTGAAGAAGTTCGAAGCCATAGAAAAATACAAAGCAAAGGTCTTATTAGAAATAGAAATATAAATCATCAAAACTAGAAAGAGTTGCGTTATAAACATAATGAACGAAAGCCCAATTAAGTTATGAAATCGGTCATATCTTTAGACACATAAATCACTCGTATAAATTACACATTATAGGTGGAATTTTGATCTAAAGTAAATTGCTCGGCTTCGACTGGTGAACACCTGACCTTGTTACTCGATCAACGTTCTCGCTTTCAGTTTAGAGAAAAATGCTTGGTGCGGCACGATTTTACGTCTACCTACCAAAGTGAGAGCGACCCGTCTTGCTGCTGTAAAAACAAAATCGGTTTCGTACGAACCAAGAGCGATGCTTTTTAGATGGGGAGATCGGCCGAACTGGAACAATTCGACACACTGCTTTTTTTTCCTTTCTTCGCGCGATTTTTCTCCGTTCCGCTCCATTGTCATCGGTCACAATTACGCTCGATCGCCTTCTCAAACTCACGCTAAAATAATCAGATCCACATGAATCGGTTGAATAATTGAAACATGGTAACACCGTCAATCCTGACGAATGAATCAGCATATAAAACAATTGAATTTTATCTAGAAACTCTCAGATGCCAAAGTCGAAGTAAATGCTTCGAACATGGTTCCATAAAAATTCCGCCGGTGTCTATGACCTGACTCAACGATTTCCACCTCCATACTCGCTTCTAAATTCATTATACTCATTTTTATCTTCCTCGAGTAATTCCATAAATCTTGCTATCTAACTCTGTTACATCCAGCAAAAAGTCTCTCATGCCGCTGTTAAAATATGTACAAGCCAGCGTTATCCGTTCGAGAGAAGGGTATTTCGCGTTTCATCGACTCCAGGCATTAGTGCTCCTTCAAGTGTGTCGAGAAATTTCGTTCAAGGCCCAAAAGAAAGTGCCCCGTAATTGTTTCCCGCCGCGTTTATCCTTTCTCGATAAAGCGACGGAAAAACGAGGCGGTCAGAAAAATGGCGACGGATTCGCGGCTCCCGCTACGGTTCGGCTATGAGTCATTTAGGTAATGGTCATCTTTACGGCTTTATCGCGAACTCGCTAATTTCACCCAACATTTTACCGTTTCCAGCAGCCCTGTTTTTCATGTTTCCGCATTATACTCTAACGGAAAATTCTGCACAAAATTGTGTTTATATCTCGCTGAAATTGGCACCGTAATGGCGTGAAATTGTTCAATAAAGCACATTCCTTCCAACGTGTTATCCTTTTGCTAGTAACCACAAAGTATTGGTGCAGCTTGAAAGAACAGGCTTTAAATACCAAAAAATTGATTGCATTATATGTTGTATCTACGGAGAAAAATACTTTAAAAATAGCTTAATTTTTCGGCCGACCAAAGTGGAACGACCCCTTAAATATCTACTCTACCCACTCTAAATCTATACTTCCTCCTTCTATGTATATTAGACGATCGCCTACAAAAATACCCCCGATCTAAACGAGCCGTCAGTAAATACTGGACGATATTGAGTATCCTCTGGATTTATTCCAGCCTCAACGAAGAACCAATTAGTCGCCGAGCAAAAAAATCGCCGCCCCCTCATCTTTACCAGAGTGTCCCAGGAAATTCACTCATTTCCAAGTTTACCAAGCTAAAACAATGGCAAGATTCTTTCCTAAATAGCCCTGCTGGACTGTCCTCGACGCGATTAAGGAGGTTGCAGAGGCCTCGACTTCTTTCCTATTTCTTTATCGATCACCTCGAGGCTGTTAGCCGCGTCCACCGGCTGGTAGCTTCTTTACGGATCGCCGGGGATTAAAATATTTGCGACACGGGCAAAAGCCGCGCGCCGGGTTCTCCCTTTTTTTTCATGCCACCGTCGTTACACCTCAGCGCGAATGCTCGAGGCATTAAAGACCGTGCCGCGACGAATCCCATTTTAATCAGCATCCACCGCGGAAGCTGCTTTCCCCCGCGTCCGTGCGCCGGCGGATTCGATTCAGATTTTAAACGTCGAAGGGTTCTGCTCCCTATGGATCGATCGATCCCACCCGGGTCCTCGATCGGGCCGAACAAAAAGGGCGAAAAAAATAAAGGCGCTGCGCGCGGGGTGGGGCGCTATCACCACCTGGATCGCATTGTTCTCCCGGATGCATTCATCAAATAAATTGCTTTCATCGGGCCAAGTGTCGGGTTAGAACTCTCGATTCGCACGCTGGTTACTTTGTCGTGTCGGTGGTTAAAGGGGGAGAGAAAAAAAAAACAGAACGGAGAAAAGAGGAGAAGCCAGGAGGGAGAGCCAGTCGCTGGTCGATTGATCAGACCGGGCCCAGGAGCGAAATTTTTCGGGCGACCCTTTCGTAGGTGAGAGCGTGACGTTTTTTTCCTCTCTCTCTCCTTTTCATTTTTTCGGGGCAAATTGTTGCCGCAGGGGTGAAAAGCTGCGCGTCATCGGCGTTGCGCGCTCTCGCAAGATGGTTCCTCCCTGAAAAAAAAGGGAGCATTACCGCTGCTTATCCCTATCCTGACCTATGGTTACCATGGTGACGCACCGGCACGGCCAATCCCACCCTTTTACGTTAGGGGAGTCCTCCAAGGACCACGGGAATTTTCATTTCTCTCTGATCAAGGGAGGAAAGCATAGCCAGCCCCGTTTTTTCTCTCTGTCGCCCGGTATCGGGGCAATTCCGGCCGGGCTTCGCCCGGCAACGGTTTTTCTAACCCTCTATAGCTTTTCGAAATCATCCTTTCAGAGTTTAAACTCGTATCATCTGCCGCCGAAGGCTTTAGATACCCCATTGTTCGTGCAATTATAAAGGTGTAGGCTTACAGTTTCCCGTGTCCGTGGCGCGCACAGCTGCGAGAACGTATCTTCGGTGCCGCGAGTTTCGCTCGACTTCGTTAAGGATCTCGAAGGCATCGCTAATTAGTAAGAGGTCCGTGCTAATATTCTAGGATTACGCGTTTGATCGTGTTTCCAATATTGCAGTTGCAGCTCCCGGAAAGTTTCTAATTGAGCCAGCAAACGTTAAGTCTCATCGAAAGGATGGGGCGTCCCCAGACTTGCTAACTACCTTCGACCCTTGCGCGGCACCGCGAACTTGCGTCGTGGTCATGGGGCCCCCGGCTCCACGGTCTTGTATCGCTTATGCTCGCTCGCGGACCGGTTAGTCTTCACACCGATCTACGCGCGTACGCGCACGCTCTGCTACGATCGCAAGATTGGGTTATTGAAGTCCTCGTGAGAACCGGCCTTCACACGTCACCGGGGTTCCCTGACGAAACCTTGTCTTTCATCCTGCTGCTGGCTTCAAACTGCTCTCGTCCTTGGAGCACTTTTTCAGCGGCCCTCTTTGTCGCTCGAGTTCGTTAGGGGCTCTTCTACAACGGGTTTCTCAACGAAATCCTGAATCCTGCATCGAGAATTCGATTTTGTCTGCGTACTTCAGTTGGAAGTAAACTACTCCCGAGTTGTATCACTTGTTGGTTGTCTTTGTAGCTTCTAAGTGAAATTCTAGATTCAAGATTCTAGATTCTAGATTCTAGTTTCTATATCGCGAATTATCTGTTTCAAGCTTCCACTTGAAGGAGAGTTTACGGTAAGACACTCCTGCTTCAAATTGCACTTCCTGCACACTTTCAGGACGTTTCTTCCACTGGCATCTTCGTCAAGGAAGATCCTTGATTGAAACTGTTGGATTCGTCTCGTCACTCTACGTTGCACAGTATTTAAGCCTGCGTATCAGACGCCCAGTTTGGAACGAGATTAGAGCAAGGGAAGACGGCGGCGCGAGGGTTGCCGGATTATTCTCTACCCATCGGGTGTAATTGAATTTTAAACTCCCCAGTCCTCTGTACATACGCGCCCATTCATAGCCGCGTACCCAGCCGGTTCGTAGAAGTCGCGGATTTCATACGTGAGAGAATCAATTGAACATTTCCTCGCAGGAAGTGCGGAATATACCCTGTCCCTGCTAATATCCGTCAACCACAATCCTCTGTTCTCCATCGTTCGTTCTATCGATTGGACAATATCGGCCGTGGTTACATAAAAATCTCCTGCGCAACATATTCAATCCCGGAGCTTGTCGGCCCCGAATCTTGCATCCTTCTTAGTCAACTGCGAGAAACCAACGGGCGAGTACAAAATTCATATCGCATTGCATCGCAGGGAAATTCACTGAAGAGTCTTTAAACTATAAGAGCACATCAACGTCAATTAATCAACGCGTTACAAAATTCCATTACAATAACGCATAAATTATACAGGAAAGCAGAGTCACTGCAAAAAAATCTTGACCAACTTTACCACCACCTTTCGCCTACGATAATCTCGCCCCACCCTTTCTCTGTAATATTGGGAAGCATCGACGCTGTTAGGACGCACGACACCAGTTTGTATTTAGTCGTGGGGCAGAGGACACCGCTTCGAAAATTCCATTCGC
The DNA here is from genome assembly GCA_910592295.1 of Andrena haemorrhoa. Lineage (NCBI taxonomy): Eukaryota > Metazoa > Arthropoda > Insecta > Hymenoptera > Andrenidae > Andrena > Andrena haemorrhoa. The sequence continues at coordinate 10,934,333 of OU342944.1, read as the reverse complement.
GCGGTACTTGCGATTTAAAGCCTCGCGGATCAGGTATTATCACGCGAGTTCGAGTGGTTCACAAAGGAACAAACGAAGTTGAGGCCTACAAGGGGTGAGCCCAGTGTTATACGGAGACGCGTCCCTCCAGGAGGCTCCTCCGTCGCGAGTGGAAAGTGCAGATGGGTGATCTGGATTCTTGGAATATTTTTAATCGGTAAATGCACAGGCACACGCGCAACTACACAGCGAGGGTGGTTTCGTTTCATTCAGCCGATAGGATCGCGAGGTAGTAACTTTCCTAGGTCGCTGTGCGCGCGTTTCTTCCAAATAGGCTAATGCACCAGGATCATAGTGGTTCTCAGTCGAGTGCTCTTGCGGTATACAATTTGCCTAAAGACTTTAAAGGCCCCCTTAATGACCCAATTAAACGCGTGGCATTCAATTGCTCCTCAAAAGAGGTATCTCCCAGCATAACTATATTTAACGAACCGCGGGGGGATTTCGTTTCCAGGTGGACTTTGGAGAGCGCCTCTGCGGAGAATGCCCTCTCTCGGTGCATGACTCGTATTTACCAGACGCGGTTTCTCCGGCATCGCGGCGCAGATTCTTAACTCGTCTCGGGCGACTCCGCCAGGAGAAACGGGATCACGGGCGCTGTTTCGGATTTCCAGCCGGCGGTGTTCGCGTGCTACCCGCGGCCAGCCGCGGTGATAGCGCGCTGCCTTATCGCCCAGGTGAGTCCAATTAATTGGGAATCAAATTCTAATTAAGCAACGCGCGCCTGAATAATTGACGCGCGGCTGCTCACCGGAGCACGGCCGGTTGCCGCGCCGCGGGCACCACGCATTTCCGAATTAACTGTATTCGGGCTCGTTATCGGTACCCGCGGAATTTCATTTCATGGGGGCTAGCGCGCGCTCCGTCGGCGCAGCGTTTAACGATGAATCATTACGTTGCGATGTTGCGCTAATTGTGCGATTTTTTCTTTTTTGAATATTGGAATATTATCCTTGCGAAGAGATCGACGGAGGATAGTTACGAGAGAGTGAGGATACTTTTCGGAGGCTAAGTTAGTGGCGTTTAATGTTCAATGAAGTTTGTGCGGCGCGTGGGGAGAGTTAGCAGAGTTCGATTCGAGTTTGCAAGCGGTATATGCCCGACTACCTGCTGCACTTAACCCAGTTCGTTGATCCTGGAATTAGGTAACAGAGCGTCTTCGCTTGGAAACACTTGGTACGCTCGCGGAATTCGCACCTTACCCGCGCTTCGGTCTTGAAACTTGTTCTCCTAGAGCGATGAACTTTGTGGCATCGCTACAGGCGAGTCAGCGCGTCTATATACCTCGCTCTATTACTTGCCGCTTCTAATTTCATACAATCCCCCTGTATCCCTGGTTTGATAACGAGCCGAGGCACTTATCTTACTCGTTAAAAGCCAGAAAATACCCGCGAGCGCACCTAACTAACCTGGAGTGCGTTAAACGCGCATTCGAGAAATTTCATTCCTTCAGAACTCTTGGAATTCTCCAGGTGTTTATATCGCTCCAAAAAAATTGGAGGCTCCTCCACTCCCAGTGATCCTCCAAAGTATGAAAGAAATACTCTGCGCTGCATGTGTTGTAATATTTATTAAACGCGTAGCTGGTGCAACAAGAGCTGGGTTTACCGTATTGAGTTCTTCATGGAGAAAGCTTCTTTCGTTCTCCTATTCGATCCACTTTCCTAGCCCGGGATCCTCGAAAGCCAGAAGAGAAGCTTACGGCGGCGGTGGGACAGCAAAACCCATCGCTTTGTTACTTTTAGCGAGGAATTCCCGCAAGAAGCCGAGGAAGTGCCGGTTAAGCGTTCCCCCGCGCACGGAATCTTTGCCAAGCGATGCTTGCATTACGTTTATTGCCGCTCGGGGGCCAGGTTCTCGGTATTACATCGTTTCTAAGCGCATTTGCAGCCGCCTTCGCTCCTTCGGGCTACGTCCGGATCTGCGAGCGATCTCGCCCACAAACATCTCCGTCTCTCCCGGCAATTTTCGCATTACGTCATTACGATATTAAACAAATGACGAGCACACGCAAAATCGACTTACATCTGCACACTATTCCCGCGCGATAGCGGCGTTTTTATTCGACTCCACTTCGGAGCTGGCAGCCTTCCACCGCCGACCAGCGCGACCAGTTGCGTGGCATTATCTTTATAGTCGCTGATGGCACGTGCTACGCGGATCGTTTCCACGAAAAACCATTGTTCACCGTTAGCAATCACTGCGCCCTGGCAAATGACAGAAGATTACCTTCGAGAGGAAGGCTTCTTGCTCGAGGAGGAAGATCGGCGGTATCCCCGACCTAGCAACCGGAGATTGAGCCGACCCATTCACGCTCGATGATTTCGAGCCGGCTCGCCTCGATCCGTGCGTCATCGTACGTTGACGTCGCTTCGCAATCGTTTCGCGTACGCGTAATTGCGCCATCCACGCAGGTGAAATCGCAGCTGCCGCTAATCGTGCGAGATGAAACGCGGTCGAGACGATCGAGTGGCTGATGCCTTCTGTCCCCGTGGGTCTTTGCCCAAGAGATTTTAGCGGCACGAAGGAAGCAGGGAGTAGTATCGCTTCTGTCATCGTGTTTTTTTGCCATCGAGATCCTAGCGGCAGGAAGCTGGAAATAGAACCAGGTCTAATTTAAGAACCGTCGCATTCTTTCCTCACTCTTTCACGCTAATACGGAGAAATTTCTCGGGGGAGACGATTGCCTCTCCCGTGCCCTTTTATAGTGACCATTATACACCGTCCAGGGAAGTGTAGGATTTATCGGCTATCATGACTCGACATATTATGCTGCTCGTCCCTGGGACTTTCCACCTGCGAGATCGCAGTCCCCTGTACCCAAGGATCGACGCTTGGATCCTCATCCATCTAGAGCCCTCCACGAGCAGTTTCGAGAGACTCATCCACTCTGGAACCAGTATCAATTAGTACTCTGGAATCTTTTCACAATGGAAGTCATTTTACGGTGTAATATATACAGTAATAAACATATTCAATTAACCTTCGAGAATCACTTTCAGCCACATTGCCATACCCCCAGACTCTCAGTAGTCGGGAGGAAGCTAACGAAAGAGAATCGTGCCTCACGTAGGTGTTGCACCGCGTTGATTCCTTAAATCAGTATATCCATGCAGTAAACATCTCTTGCTTCGAGGCGCGTGGGAAGGCGTTCTTTTCCAGCTACGTAGTCACCCACCTTTGGACGAGCCCCCTCAAGCTGAAAGTTGCCTTCGTTAGAGCGGTGCAATTGCGCTTTAATTAGAACGCCAGTGACTTCCAGAAGCGGCGTGCAAACGGCCGAGTCGATCGCATCGACGCGACTTAACGAGTGCACAAGTTTCTGTGAAGGGACCCCAAGGCCTGTTCAATTATTTCTCTCGTTTGTCGCTTATTGGTTGTGTATGGCGTAGTCGGTAATTGTTCCATCACGGCTGGCTGAAAAAGACGTGTGGCCAGCCAGGCGCGATTTTTCCAAGAAAGGAACGATACGCGGCTGGCCAGCGAAATGCCGATGAACTTTTATCCCGGATTAATGAGCGGCCGGTGCAGCCGATATTCGTTGCTAAAAATGTTTCCTCCCGGGCCCCTCCGTCGCTTTTCTCACGGATCGCAGGCAGGGAAAGCGTGCTGCGTTTTATTGCACGCTGTAAATTTCGTAACGCGAAGCATCGGGAGTTAGTGCTCCCTATGCCGGCGTCATAGTTGCACTCTCATCCTGCTCCCAATTATTTTTGATTTGTTACGAAACAAAAGCAGCAGAGTTGGCCAGAGAGTTGGTAGCAGAACGAATCCAGGCTCTCCCGTGAAATTGATACGGATATTGCTTATATTATTCATGATACGTTTCTTACTCAGGTTAGTCATACTATTTATGGTGGCTGTGTACTGTACTTGTAGTACTTCTACTTCTTTTCTATACACTTTCTGCGCTATTTCCATAACATTTATATGCAATTACTATACCCGCTCGGATGATGTTTGCTGTACCGATTCTACACTATAGCTACACACCTTACACGTTACGGTTCGTGCATAAATCAGATTTTATAATTCACATCACAATTCGTCACACGTCACAATTCACTCATACGCCACAGTTTATTCACACACCACACTTCACACTCACACTTCACAATAATTGTTGAGCTTGCCGAGACAATGCTCGGTCACTTCTCGATCAATTGTAATTGATCGAGCCGCGTTTAATAGAGCCGCAGGTGATGGCAGTAAGAAAGATACTTTGTGTAATATTGAGGTTTATTTCAATGGTCCGTCTCGCTCAAGTCGTAAGGACAATCTGTCTTGCCGGCGTGTCGAGCCGATCGCGCAACGCTGTCGATTCGTGCAGCGTCGTCTATCGTCGGTCGCCAGCGCGCACCGTTGCCACGAAAGAGGCGAATTCCTTTCGGGCGCTTCCAAGAACCGTACAGTGTTGTTGGGACGCAACAATAATCATGCACTTTTCTCGACTTACGAACTTGTGGCCTTACTATCGTGCACAATGTGGTAAGTATTAAGGTAAGATACTCAGCGCCCCCGCGAAAGCGTAACAAAGTTACAAACAACAAATTTTTGCAACAATGTTGCAAAGGAAATTTAGCTATTCGGAAACCAAAACCTGGTTTGCAACTTTGTCGCGGTCCCGCTAGAAGTCCAATTTCGGTTTGCAACTTCTCTTGCAGGTGCAGCACTTCAAAATCTTGGGGTTCCGAAATTGTTTTCACGACTCTTGCACCTCCAAGCGAGGCAGATTTTCGCACTGCACCTGCAAGAGAAGTCCCCGGGCGAGATTTGGCCTTCCTTTCAGCTGCAACAAAGTTGCAAACTAGGATTTTGGTTTCCGAACGTCCATTTTCTCAACATTGTTGGAAATATTACTTACCTTAATACTCATCACATTGTGCACGATCTAAGGCGACTAAGTAGTTACAAAGTTGGCAGCAATATATGAGAATTGTGATGCGTTAAGCATAAAGTCTGAAGTCTTAAAACTGAGGTGTGAAGTCTGAAGTGTAAACGTGTGAAGTTGTAATGTGTAAAGGGTAACGTGTAAGCTGTGAAATGTGAAGTTGTAACGTGTGAAGTGTGGTATATGATGCGTTATGTGCTATGTGTAGATTATGAACTGCGGAGTGTCACATATGTGTTAACGTCGAAGTACTGGAGGATTGGTGTGGGTGTAATAGGGAAGTAGGTGCTATAGATATACTGTGGGAGTGGCGTCGAAGTATCGTAGGGATGATGGGGGCGTGGTGTGAGTATACTACAGGAATGGCGCAACAGTAGTGTGGGAGTAGTGCAGAAATGATACGAGGGTTGAATGGAAGAACTAGAGGACAGCTCGGATAACATGTAGAAATATGATGATTGGGAGCAAGTGTGGTAAATATGATACCTAGGCTGTTGTTAGGCAGTAGGGTTTATACAAAAACTGACTTTGGAAAAAAAACGGTTTTCGAATTCTACTATTCCCCACAAAACGGTTAAATCGGTTTTCGATTATTCACAGAAAATGTAATTAAAATAGAAAATAAATATTTGTACTTATTTTAAATATTTTTAGTTCTTTTTTCATATTTATGGAATTACACAAATATAAAAAAATAAAATATGCTCGTGTCCGAGGCGGTTTCAAGTCAAAATGTTAACGTTTTTAATTAAATTATTAATTTATTTTTACATATTAATTCTAGTATATAAAACCGTTTTTTTTTTAAATTTAAAACCAGGTTTTCGAATTTCACAAATTTATAAAAAAGAACGTTTAATTCTGTAGCTACAACTGATGTAAAAAAATAAATCGACGGTCACAGTACACTCACATCTACTTATTTCCCTATTTCCATAAAATCCAAACCCACCCAGCTCTACTTATAAGAACAACACCCTCTATTTTTAAAACGTCACGCATCACTCGGCGCGCAATTGTCCCGCGATCTTGATCACCATGGATCTCCGCCTCATAATTCCACCCATTTCGTCTCGCCAGGACGGCAAGCTGTAACCGTGACATTGAGCGAGATTTTTCTTCTCCCCGTGGAAAGATGGGGCCGATTGTTCCGTGCTCGTTTCCGGCCTTCCACTCTCACGATCGAATCGTTCGATTTCTTGCTCGGTCGCAGCTCCGCTCGCGGATCTCCACGAATCCAATCCGCAGGCCTTTCCTAGAGCCGTCCTATGGGTGAAGATTTTTTTCCACGGCCGGGGGGATAATAGAACCCGTCCTCTCTGGTTTTCTGCCGCATCACTGGAGCTGCATGACGGTGTTGCGCCTTTCTCGCTGTTCCTCGTAATAGCGCTCCAATGTTCCACGGCCCCCGACCAGCGGGCCCTTTCGTGCCCCTCTTCCCTTCTTCCTCCCCGATTCCCCCAATGCAATCGCTCCGAGTTTTCCTCGTAATAGGATAATGACGTGACTTTTCTACCCGTGGAGAAAGTTTAATTAAGTTTTAAAACAGCCCCGAGCACCTTCTGTTTGGCGTTCACGCCGAATCCCCTGAGCTTCCCGCGCGCAGGCTTTCGATCCTCCGAAGCAGGCCGAGGCGTTCACGGGAAACAACGCGCATAAAGATACACGCCAGCTTCAGTCGGATTTTTAATCCTCGAAAATAAGACCGCCTCGTCGGCTTTATTAATAGCCGGAGAAATCGTTGCTCGACTTTGAAACGCTTGAAAGCTGCCGCAAAATGTTCCAGCTGCGCAAACACCGTGTCAGGTGAAACCGTTCAAACTCCTGGCACGGTGCTTCTTTTTCCTCTCCTCTCTAAAAATCACGATTACACGCGAGTGTGCCTCTCAATGTACTCGCTGAACATCAAACGAGCCCAGCCAAGGGTTGTCCGCGCCGGGCGCAACCTTTATACCGTTCCGCTGCGATTACCGCGGCCGTAACTCCTCCGGCTGGATGTTTCCGATCGCGCGTTTTATTCCTCGCAAATAGCCGAAGGTAAACGACGAGCTGACCGTGTTTCCTCTGCCAACGGTTGCTTTCTCCTAGCCCGTGATTACCCCGCGTTTGTTAACTGGTTTATCGCGTTAGGGGGCTCGATATCGATACGTTAATTAGCCCCGATTACAGCGCCGTCGATTCTCATTGACTATTAACTGTTAACCACCGCGGACACACGCAAGCACCGCAAATTGGACCACCCTATAGACGAGCCAGCGCGCGGTACACGTCCAAGGATTCCCCAGCGAACATGATTTGCTTCTCAACCCGCCGCAATTCCAAGTTCAAAGCCACCTCTGGTCCTCTCCTTTCATCCTCATCTACCTCCATCTAATCTCTCTCTCTCTCTCTCTCTCTCTCTCCCTCTCTCCCTCTCCCTCTGTGCCTTTCTCTCCTTGGTCGCTGTGCACGCCGATCCAGCGAGACGCAGCACCGACCCGCCAGCAATTAAGGGCATTCGATAATGATGGAACTGCGGAGAACCAGGAACTCACCTCTGTGAGCCGTTTAGGATAGGAGAACGAATCTGTCACTGTCAGCTGTCTATTCACCAGCGTACATACGCGCTCTAACCCGATGGAAAAGGGGAAGGCGAAGGTTTTTTTACTCGCGGCTGTGGCGTGGAGCAGCACCTCTTTGTGCAAGGGATTACCGATACCGTAGAAGTGGATGAGGCAGGATTCTTTGGTAGATCCGAATTTTGATCCGGTTTATTTCCGAGTGTAGAACGGCAGAAGAGCGGAGATTGTTTTACTTTGGAAATTGTAGCGAGTCCTGCTGGAAGCGCGCACAGTGTTTTACAACGTACATCGAATGATTCAGGGGGGGATGAAATTCGAGAGGGTTCGCAGCGACACGGTTTCGCGGCAGAAGGGTGCGCGAGAGACAGGGGGAGAATTTTCGATTCTATTAGGCACGGTTTGACGGCGATTTCGCTGGAAACTTGAGGTATTCGTTCAAGGATCCCAATTCTATCAGGCCTCCCAATCGTCGTCGACGCTCCCGCTGGAACAGATTCGCCTGGAGCGGCTCGTGAATATTACCCTCCTCTCCCTGTCCCGCTCCTGCGCGCTGCCACCGCGGCCTTCCGTCTCCCTCGTTCACCTTTCTCTCGAGGACTCTTCTACGCTCGAGCAGCACGTGCTCGATTCTCAGCGTACGTAACCGGCGGATGGGCGGGATTTTTCGAGGGTAAAAAACTCGTGTTCCAACGCGCGGGGACAAGGCTAAAAGCACGACACACATCGGATTACGTGCCTCTAAAAAGAGGAGCGGATCCGTGGGGAGGCGCGGGGGCCCACTTTATTTCCAACTTCTTTTCTAGCCGCGATACGACCAATAATCCGTTTCCTGTGCAACACGCGGGGAACTATCGAGCACTGATCAGTACCATTCATTCTTCCGATCTTGAACGTGCAGTAGGGTGAAATTTTCTCAGAATGAATCACCGACTCTGTACTCTGAACGATACTCCAAGAATAATCCTGCAACATTTTCGTTTCAAGGGACAAGTATCCAAACTCGAATCCCAACAGAAATTGTGCTTTCGGAATATCTACGCTCCTCGAGAGACTCGCCAGCGACCAGCAACGTCTTCCACAGTCTGCTTCAAAGGGAAAGGAAGAAGAGGCACAGGGAATCGACACCGAAGGATTATCACAGCCGTGTTGCATAACATGTCGTTGACCAGATGGCTGGATTACTCATGCTCCTCGTCGAGTGACCTTGTATCGGGATCGGGCCTCCTCTGCCTGGGCCGATTCCCTCTGAACGGATCCTGGACCGACCGGTGGCCATGGATCGGGGGCAATGCACCTTCTCGCAGCCTCTTCTTCCTCTTCCTCCGCTTCTTCCTAGAACAATACTGTAACGACGACGTGTCACGCGTGTCCTGGGGATTTACATGTTTCCCTTCGAGTTAGAATAACGCGAGACCACTGCTCGCCTGCGGATACATCTGCAATAACTTTATCCGGTACGCTGACCAACAAGAGAAGATCCCGAACCCGGAAATTCCAAAAACTCTGAAACTTCGTGAATACGTAGGTGACTTTCTCCTGATTATAACGCAACTATTGTTTGCTGCTTACATTCACTCGAAGGGGTGAAATTAATCCCTGAAAATTTGGCTAGTTTCCGATTTTGTGTTATAACTCGCGAACTGTAAATGAAGAAAAAAGTCTCAAGACAAAAGTTACTTCTTTTAATTAGATCTGTCATTTGGTAAAGAAATTATTTTACTGTTCACGAGTTATAATACAAAATCGGAAAATAACCGGATATCCAGGGGTCAATCACACCCCTTTAGAGTGAATTTGGGCAGCAAAGAAAAATTGCGTTGTAATCAGAAGGAAATCCTCTACATATTCAGAAAGTTTCAGATTTTTTCAAATTTCTGGGTTCGAGATGTTCCCTTGTAAGAGGACGATGCTTCGTTTCAAGGACCTGCGGGTTGACCTGGTGGCAGAGTGGACCATCGTGTGGAATGTGTGGACGTTAACTGGGGAAAGTGTTGGGAAGACACTTAATTGGGTTAATGACGAGGTGTAAGATAATTTTGATGTAGGGCTAAATGTGTTTACTATCCCCGTCTGACTTTGAAATGGTCTGTGACTTTGAATGCTAGGCTACCGCTCGTATGCAGAGCACCTCTGGTTGCAATGTGTTAGGCGTATGCACTCTGTGGGCATCCATCCGCGGTTCACGCATGCGTAGAGCATCCTCGGTTTTTTCTTTAATGAGCTCTGATTATCTTGCGCGGCTCATATCGCATATTTTACAAGACACCGAAGGTAACTGGGTTTCTGAGAAGTTGTTAGAGCAATGATCCAGTTACATCCTGTTTCCTACGCCCGGAGGTTTCCCTATTTCTCTTTTAAGGGAGGGAACGCTGCCACAAACTTTCGAACACAGTTGCGCCAGTTGGAACGTTCTTGTTACGTGTAGATATTACCACAGGAAACGCGTAATCTTCTGCAATATGCAGCGCTGCGCTTGGCCGCGACTAGGATGCACCCACCGTCGGATATCATCGACAAGTTTCGTCGGAAGACAAACAGTTATCTGCTGCCCCATTTCCCGTATCTCATGGCTTTATTCCACTTTCATTCGCTTTGATCCTCCGCTGTTTAGAGGCCGCCACGCGTCCCGTGCTTTCAGCCAATGAAATACGGCGACGAAGCACGTTGCCGAACTCTAAGAAGGCTTTCAGGCCATTCCCGAAAACAGCTTTATCATTGCTGCATCTCGTTAATTCGATTGAACGACATGAAATTTTGATCGCGAAGTACCGCGCAACGAACTTAATCGCATCGAAGGCCGCTCGCTTCGCGGCCTCTGAATAATGCAATCATGCCTTCATTTCCAGCCGATCTAATTATGAAAATAAGTTCATTGGCATTGTCGCTGAAGCTATACTTCCTCCCTTAATGATTAAGAACTGCAACCTTAGCGATTAAATCTGCAAGCACTGGCACACTCAGCATTTAATCTCGGAGGGAGCCGAGCTGAACGGATAAAATTTAATGCAAATTCATTAAAATTCATTTAAAGAATAAAATCCAGTTTTCATTTCTCTTTACGTAGCTCCGTCTTTGGGGGTGCCCCTCGGCTCCTCCGGGCGCGCCACTGTCTGCAAGCCTGATCTCCCTCAACTACCTTACGATACTATACTAATTGCTTTACGATATAAAACCTGCGGGCTTCTCAAACCCACAGAATCCCCAACAGAAGATAGGTTCGAAGTCTCCGCGTGAAAGGGGGAGACGCGAAACGACGGCGAGGCGCGCAAGCTAATCGAATCAATGCTCCTAATGTATCCACTGTTCCAAGTATGTCGGGATCGGATCCGATACGGCCGTGGCAGGTATCCACGGAAGTGACGCTGTCGTCTAATTAATAAAATAAATCAGCCGCCGGTGCATCGACCCCCATCGCCTGCATCAACGGGTTTGACTGACGGTGCGCCACCTCCGCCGTCGGCTAATTGTCAAATTACAAAGATCGAGAATATTTAATGGACGTCGAGCCACGGGGACGGCTCGTCGCGATTTTGAACTGCCTCCCACTACCCAGCCGCGATGCCCGCACTGCGCAGGAATCGCGCGCGCCCCCACCACGGCCGTCGACCAGCAACCCCTACCCTTTTTGCACCTACAACCCTCCGACGAGTTTGCAGTTACTTCATTCGACTCCGGAACTCCGACCGCCGTGGTCCAACGCCTTCCGCTTCCGATGCTGGCCAGCCACGAGGCGCTCTTTGCCTCTGTTACCAGCTGGAGCCCGCCATGGTAAAACTTCTCCTCTGCCTGCTACTATCGCTTCATCATGTGCGCTTCAAACTCGACACCCTTCCCTCTGCCCATTGCCTCTCGCTTCTCCATTACATCTTCTTCTCTGCTCGCTGACCCTAGTGCTTTGTAGTACGACAAGTTGCACGAAGCTGCTGTAGACACTCGGATAATTGTAGACGTAGTGGTGGACCGTAGTTTTGTTTCTGTAGATGGCAGGCAGTGATACAAGTAACGTTCCTCTGTGAGTAGTAGTAAGAACAGTAGTAGGTTTAAAGGAAGATCGGTCACCTTATCATTTCCATTCTAGATCCATTCAGCATGCCGCGGCCTCGTAATAGTTGCTTCGGAAGCTTTAGACTTGTGCGCGGAACTCTAATTCGCGCCGTCTGATTTGAAATTGGCACACTGTCGGTAACGAAGACACCTTCCTAATTCGGTATTTAAACTCGTTTGCTGCTATCAGTGAAGAATTTCTAATCGAAAATCGAAGTAGTTGTGAATTCTAAAGTATTCTCGTGTTCGAGTTCTGTGTAGAGCGTGAGAAGGAGCATTCTACTTGCCTGTGTTTTTTTTATAACGCACGCTCGCCATACACAGCGTAACGGAGTTATGGTCTGATAGCCCCACCGGGCCATTTGTCTCAATCACGTTAGTAAGAAAAGATTGACGAGCGCGCAAGGTAGCTTCGATCTCCACCGCTCCGAGTTTCCCTCCTTTCCCGGCCCTCGCACGGAATTTCTATTGAAATAAAATCGCTTTCGTTGCATATTTGATGCTAGCCTGGCATGCCACGCTTAATGCCTCCAGTGCATCGCTGTAGATCACGGGGGAATGCTAGACGCGCTAATGGAACATGGATTAAAAACTAATCGCAACCTTTTGCCTCACAGCTGCCGAAGGAATCCTCGTCTCAACGGAGTCCGCCGTAAACGCTCTTTATGCTTTTGATTGTTGCTCAGAAAGCCTTGTTACGATATTGGCTTTCGGGCAATAATCATAATCACGAAAGGGCAGAACCTCAACTGTAATTCCTGCTGACGGCACCTGTTACTCCAAGCAGCTTCGCGGTGCATTCCTCGGGCGCAGCCTCTGCCGTTCATCGAAGAAGAAGAAGCAGCAGCAGCAATGTCTCTTTCGACTGAAACGTGTAAAGCAAATACGTTTTAGCTAGTAATTTAGAATAACGACGACACATTGTTGTACGACACTTTAACCAGCGAGCACTAAACTTTGTAAAGCACTAAACACCGTGCTGTTACTTGTACTGTTCCCGTTACAATTATTATTACCGCCGCTACTATTGCCACCGTCAATGCGTGGGAATAATACCTCCAATCTTGTTTTGTTAAATGGGGCGGTATCGTAATTGGAGCAGCGATACCCTCCATCCGTATTATTCTCTGCAAAGCGCTCGCTTTAAAAAGCCATTGAATGCTGCGTGGATTTAAATGTACGAAGAATTCTAAGAGCCGTCGATCCAAGGCATTTCAGTTGAAAACAGGTTGCCCGCGATTGATGCATCTGCTGCAGAGCCGCTGTTTTCAAATAAGATCAAGTAGAGAGAGGAAGCCTCCTTTCGCGATACGGCAGTTTATTGAATTTCATCGCCGATACTCGACCACCCTTCTTCCCCGGTGTACCGCCTATCGAATGAAATTATTCCCTTTCAAATTATAATCCCCCGCTCAGCTATCGGCAACCACTAATTGTCGTCCCGGCGATCGATTAACCGATACTTTACGCTTAACTGTGTACCACCCATCGTGTAACATATATATCTGATAATAAACAATCATTTACCTGGCAAATCGGCGTATCAACCATTTACAGTCCCGATAAAGTCAACGTTTATTTTAAGCCTGAAATTACCGTACAATTGCCGCAATATCACTGGTAATCACAGATCATATTAGACCTCCCCTTATTTTTCACGAAGCCCGTCGAATTGCGACGTTCGATTACTTCTTAATAATGGCTTTCCCATAAATGAGAAATTGCTATTGATCCACGCTTCCCGAATTCGTGTCTCAGATGTCTAGACTCCGCATTATAATGTAATACGAAATATTTGCCGAACGTTATCTCGTTCGCCCCGTTGACATACGTCTATCTGCAAACATTTCGAAACCTCCGCCCGCCAGCGACCACCGCCATCGGCGATGGTACATTTCGAAATATCAATACCGCTCCGCGATGAAATAAACAATATCGCTAAATATGCATCGGTGAATTCGATGCGTGCCGCGCAGTTATATCCCCGTCTCTAACATGCAACGTTAGTAATTGGAGCTCAATTAAAAATTCTTACCCAGCGATAGTACGGATTCGAGCGGTCCGAACGTATTCGAATATATGTATTCCCCGATCAGCGCGTATGAGATATTTATAAGCGTTCCGTCGAGCTCTGTTAACTGCAAAAGTATCATTTTATTCCGCAGCGGTAGCCCCGCAACACCTACACGTATTCTTTCACGTAAAATTCCTAGAATACTTCCCGTATATTCGAAGAGGAGTCTCGCTTTTTTTCAATACGGACTACTCATTCGAAATACTTTTAACATTTAAAAATACATTTTCCTTTCCACTACTTTCATCCCTACAATCCACCATTTCCCTAATTCTAACACCTCTAATCTCCCCCGATTTTCGATGCATCTCCACCGTCCCAGGAACCTCCACAATCCCATCGATAATCATCGCCCCAGATATCATGGCGCTTCGATGACGTTCATCAGATTTCACGCGCGCCAAAGCGGCCACGATCGACGCGCTAGGAGGCTCGCGATAACTTCATAAAAGATTCAACGTTAATTACCGGAAATGGCCCGGCCGGGGATCCGGTTTTTATATATCTGCCGCGGAAGAGCGGCGCGATATTTCTGAGTGGCATCGAGCGAGCCCGCGGGATGCTCCTTCCTTTCTCCTCCGCCGCGACTCCCTTAGTTTCGGCCCCAGACAAATGGCGTGACGTTTGGCCGACGTCGATGGTAACGGGTACCGACGTCCGGCGTTTCTCAAAAACTGCCAAAAACTCGGAGGCAACGAGGGTCGACAGGTGGGCGAGGAGAGACGGTGAGAAATTCCGGTAGCGCGAGGCGACGGGTCAGGCGGCGATGCATTATTTAAATTTTAAAAGCATTTCGGAGTGCCGGCTTAATTCGCCGTCTAGTTAGCCACCGCCATGACCGCCCTCCGCCCCGTTTGTCACGCGTGGACGACAAACAACCGTCGAAGTCGCGATACCGGGCACGAGCCACTCCACCCCTCGAACGTTGCGCGCATACATTAATAACGCCGGAAATATGTCACCGCGACAGATTCCCGAGGTGCATTTTATGCAACGTCAATTACGGGCGAAGATTCTGCGCAGATTTCAGATATATCCTGAATTATTAAGATCCTTGGAAATCTCGCGGATCGAAGGGTATCTTCTTCCTTCCCGTCGCCTCTTCTCGGACGAGCATATTTCCAGATGAAAACACGATCTTACACTTCTGCACTCGAGGATATGGGAAATCAGTGTTCCTTTAAACCTGTCGCCTTTTAAATTTCGTGGAAGTGTAATCCCTTGGTAATACTCCGATTGACGTATCCTGAAACGCAAGGTACCAGTATGTTGGTCTATGGTGTCTGAAGCGTGTGCAACGTGTATGGCGCGACTGTACGAGGGATACAGTACCCTTAGTGTATTCGCATTACGAGACAAATGTTTAAAAATGAATGGGCCAGAAATAGCAAATGGGAGAGGTGGAAGGAGGATGAATCGATGGAGCTTAATTATTCCAATTATCATCCAACCGTGCCATCTGAAGCGATTTTCAACGAGAAGTTAAAACGGTACAAGGTTGAGTAGCGTCCATTGAGACCTTCTGGTACTTAGAGATTACCTTAAAGGATTTAGAGTTTAAAGGACTTCGATAAATGGCGGGTCTCGAGTCCGATCGAGATTTTTTTCGCCACGTGGATGGACCCGGAGGCGCGGGAGCCCATATTTATATAGTCAAAGTGGGTTGACAGATCGACGCTCGGTCGCGCCTCGTTCGCCTTGTGTCGATGAATATTTCAGTCGCTCCTGGCTTCAGCTGTCAGTCCGCGGGACAGGATGCGCGAGAAAGATAGAAAGGGTGAAGAAGAGCAGGAGGGTGGATGGCTTCTATGTATAGAGACGTATGGCCTGGCGAACTTTCGACCTGAAATGACCCGAACGGGATGCAGACGCCTCCGAGAGATATCCACCTTCCTCGATGTAGCCACCCACACCTAGCAACCACCTAATGATCGGTTTAATCCAGAATACCAGACGATTGTCTACTAATAACAGGAAATTACAAATTCGCCTGTGCGTGCATAGCAGATCAACGGGCGCCAAGGCAGGATGAAACCGTGCCCGTAATTACAAGGTTGGCGTGCCTCTCGATCAGATGTCGAAGCGCAAGTTAATTAAATTAGACTTTCCGCGCCATGTTTTGCGCTTTTCGCCGCAGGAAAACGTGTGGATAATATAACGGAGAAGGATGCCGAGTATTGCGGCGCGCTGCTCCTCCGCTCCCCTGAAACTTCATAATCGTATTAGAGATGACGGTCGGTCGTCCGAAACGCGTGGAATTATAGAATTGCGGATACCTTCTAATCTGCCGCGAGGCTGGCTTCGACGGACGTGTATCGGTGGTGTTTAAATAAATTAGAGTCCCACGGCTTTTGTCGTTCACGCTGAAAGGTAGATCAACTCTCCCGATTCCATAGCCGCGCCTGAAGCGTTGCAACCGTTTTTGCAGCACGCTCCACGCGGTAAATTGAATCGGGGGTAACTGCGAGAGTCAACTCCTGCTTCCCTGTGAATATTTAGGCGCCGTTCAGAAATCGAGTTTCCAAAGTAGTTTTCCCTAATAACGCTTCTTGCGGTTTTCAGAGGGAAACGTTTCATTGGATAATTGGCGATCACTTAATAATACGATATCCTATTCCGCGTTAAATCTGTCGGCTTCATTTGTATTTAATCTACTCTGAAAGCGAGCATGATAAAAGTCAGACGTTCAAATACACCTTGTTAGTGATAAGAAATTCATCTACTATCGACACTTGCAAGCTGAATGGTCAATAAATATTGATCAAAGCATCTCCGTCAAGATGCCTTCGAATATATATATATATATTTGTATATATTAAAGCTAATCTTCTATTATACTTGTTCTGCAGTCAGTTTAGAGTGTTTAGACACACTATCATGAATCAAATAATTATTCTTTCTATTATTCGTTCTTAAACTGTGACTTCATGATGCAGGTATTTTCGACCCGAATGAAATTCAATTCTAATTGACGCTTAAAAAGTTATATAGGTACATACCTGTAATTGACACTTGACAGTAGAATTCGCCCTGTTCAGCTGTAATTAAGGAAACGCCACGAAATAAATGTGTCCATCAGAAAACCTTTAAGTATCTGCTGGCCGTTCCATCGGCCAACACCAGCTCGATAAAACGTAAAATGGTAACACACACGGTTGGACGCCGCCAATATTCGTTCCAGAAAAATAAACCGTTGAAAATGTTACTCGTCGTACTGTGGTGCGCTACTTCCCACCGTTTCGTACAATACGTTTGATAACCGTTTGTTATTACGGCTCGCGAAAGTTACAAATTTTGTAAACTGTTGAACGGAATTGACAATTCGTATCAGGCGGCTACGTGCCTCGAGGAGGTGTTCCTTATTTTGCAGAAAAACGAAACTCGCGACTGCGCGATTTTTGCCGCCTTTCACTTAGGGATCAAAGTAGCGTGCATCTTTCCGCATTCTTGCACTT
The DNA here is from genome assembly GCA_910592295.1 of Andrena haemorrhoa. NCBI lineage: Eukaryota > Metazoa > Arthropoda > Insecta > Hymenoptera > Andrenidae > Andrena > Andrena haemorrhoa. The sequence continues at coordinate 10,917,269 of OU342944.1, read as the reverse complement.
CTTAAACGCCGGCGAGCAAACAGCTCCGATTAGTCGCGATTATTTCACGATTTTAACCCACGTTTCAATTCCATTTGCAGATAAAAATAGAACTGATAGAATAAAATGAAGAAATAAAGTGAAAAAATAAAGAAGCAGCATGACAATCGTATAATTCTATTTAACGTTGCAAACTTGCGACGAAAATAAATTCGATCGATCATCGGGACACGTGGAGATGCTTTGACATAAGTCACGTGTTATAATCACGTGCTCGTGGAACGTAAAGCAATCTACGTACATGTGAAGTACAAAATTCGAAATGGACGTAGGGAAAGAATCTGATTTGCAGAAGCTTTTTGCAGAATCGTTAGCTAACGACAATGTTATAATGGTAGCAACGACCGTGGATACAGGTAGATATTAAATCAGCGAACGGGGCACGTGGATCCGCAGAGTAACCTCTCACAACGTTGTACTTCCAGGTTTCGAGTGGCAAGCGGTGGACGAGTGTAGAGAGAAATTTAATGAAAATATTAAAATCGTTAAGGAACGGGGGAAGATCTTTTTCAACATATACTGGAACCAATTCTCACAAGTATTACTACCCTTGTAACTATTTCCGTTAGAAATATTCAATAGCTTTGACTTACAATATCTGAATACTGTATAAAGCAATACGAAACTGAATTCGTCGCATTACCTCGTTCCATTTACACCTTTAGGTAAAAGAAATGCGTTCAATTGACAATATACTCATAGTTGCGGATGTTAGAAAATTCAACTTCCCTGGAACCAGTAAAGAAGCTGATTTACAGCTGTTCAAGGACGCTGTGAATAATGACGTAAGATTGGAAAAAAGTTTGAACGCTTGGAAGCAAGTCACTGGTTTCCAGGGAAAGCTATATCCAACTACTGACGAATATAACGTAGCAGAGAAGGATCGTAAGCTTTCCAACGCGGTCGTTGCGCCCACGGATTTCAAGGGTAGAAAAAGGGGCCAAGATCCGTCCGACGCTAAAGAGGACGAAGTCTTGAGGTACAGGGTGACGTGCGAGAGGTCTGGCAAACATACTTTCGAATCGGCTGAGGTTGCCAGGATCATCGGAGGGGAATTGCAAGATAAATACCTTTGGCTCGTGGATTTAACGACGTATCACCTAGAAATAATTTGTAAACTGATCGGTAGTAAGTAAAATGCAAGCGGATGTATTTCGGTATCTTTACCAGGAATAATGTGTATTATATTTATAGATGAATTGGTAACAAACTTACGTGTTACGCACGAATCTAAGCATCGTAGGAATATCAGCTGTTTCGGACCGACTACTCTCAGGGCAACTGTGTGTTATAATTTATTGAGACTAGCTAATCCTAATACAGGAGATATAATAATTGACCCAATGTGCGGCGGTGGTTCTATTCCAATAGAGGTTGCTCTAAAACTTCTGATACAATCTATCGAAATGCATGTACGTACTCTGCAGTGTTAAAACGTGCTGATACTATAAATTTCAGGCAGCTGTGGTTTATTCCCAATCTTACGTTATTGGTGGTGATAATCACCCAAAAGCCATAGCTAGAGCCAAGTCTAATATCGATGGATCTGCTGCTAGATGTAAAGTGGATCTAGTACATTGGAGTGTGTCGCAATTACCATTCAAGGATTCGTATGTCGATATTGTTGTTACTGACATGGTAATTAATGAATTATACATTTTGTAGCCATAACATCGCTTCGTCGTATTCATCCGATAATTCTTACAGCCATTCGGGAGAAGAAGCGGACGAATGACTGATAATAGGGTACTCTATAAGCAATTTTTATTAGAATTAGGACGGTATCTGAAACTTTCCAAGGGTCGAGCGGTCTTGCTGACTTACGACCGACGTAGCTTCAACATGGTAAGTGGTTGAAACATCTAGATCCATATTCTATTCGTAATAAAAAACCCTGGTCTTTTCGCAGGCGTTGAAAGCAACGGGAGACTTGTTTCGGGTGACAAAAATGTTAGGTGTAAATATAGGTGGACTCCAAGCTGCAGTTTACGTATTGAAACGGACGGACGTACTTTACGAGCAGTTCAAGCCTAGAACCGATAAGCACACAAAGTAAAAGTAATCGAAGAGATGCGTTCCCAAGTTACTTTGTATCATAGACTGAGCTTAGGTATCTCTATCGCAAGTTAAACTTTCCGCAAGAGTTTAATAAAAAGGAATTTTTATATTTCTATAAAACGTTTATTAATTAGTCGAAACGACAGGACACGCCTCCTTAGAGATACTTATACCAACTAACAAGACTCATAGGAAGAACTTCCTTCTACTCGTTTCCATATCGTGCCTTCGTCCTTGTATAAGCCACTCGTACTCTCCGTATTTAGTGTCGAACGTGCCGTGTTGCAAATACTTCAATTTCAGAGTAAATCTAGGACCCAACTCCCTCAGTTTAGCTTTACCTCTTTTCAAATCGAATTGATACCTGCAAATATCATCTGCGTCATTACATCCTCGCTTAACTATTTCGCCGAGCGAATATAAAATCTCACCTGTGGTGCCTGAAGAATATATAATCTCTTTGATTGTGAAACGTCGCCACCCTCCTTCCTTTAAACTCAGGTTCGTAGTGAAACAGAGCCCCTAACATTCTACCGATCGTGTAGCCCAAGCGAGTAGTGAAATTGTTCAATATAACTTCCGGTCTATGCTCGGTGATCTCTTTGTGGCTGCGTCTCAACTCTGGCGTTATCTTTACGTTACTAAGTTTGAAGTACGCCGTCGGGCCATCGGGTAGATGAACGACCAACATACCGTCTGAGATACACGTTAAAGAAGACAACAAATTCGAACAGTCGACGATTCACTTACGAGTAAACGAAGACAGATCTTTGTTATCGTACGTAAAAAGGATACTGGGTTTGCACTGATCTTCGTTAACCATAATAATGTCGGTGAAATTCCTAGCAGTGGCACTTTTGACAATCTTCTTTACTCCGGAACGGTTTCTATATAACGAAATAGAATTCGGTATTATCCTCGTCAGCTCCCTGCCGAAGATCCTGGTCTTCCTCGTCGGATTGTCGCAATAGGTGATCAAGACCTTGGGTTCGTAGGCGTGCTTGTAGTAGGAAGAGAATTCGTCGTGCTCGAAATCAACTTTGAGCTCCTGATTCTCGGGGTCGTCTAGATCGCCAGTGATGGTGGTCTCGTCCTTCTCTCGCAAGCTCTCGATAGTATGCGGTACTTGTTTCGGAGCACCCTCTTGAATTCTCTTTTTCTTGGCTTCCTTTCTGGCCTTCGATTTCTGTCTCATTAACAGGTGGCATTTCTGCTGGCGCACTGCCTTGCACTTAATGTGATTAAAGTTGCTGTCAGATGGCAAGGTAACCTCTGGCTGCTGGCTGTCCGACGTGCTTGGGCCATCCTCGGCACTTTCTTTCTGAACCCGGCTCAAAGGATTCACTCTCAAATTCTTCAGCTTCATTCTCGCACACTTCTCAGCTTAATTCGGCTTAATTAATAGGCAAAATTGCTTCTTCGCACCGTGCGCGACTAAATACAGACTACCACATGTAAACTGACGTCATCAGGTCGCGCTAGGTTAACCTGCGCCTGCACTGCCGCCAACTTTCGAACATCGCCACGAGAATAATACCGAGAATTCGCAATCGCGTTTATTAATTAAAATATATTTATATATTTATCTGTACACGCGTGCTCGGCAACGCATAATATATACTTCTATATAGATCATTTTACAGTGGCGTTAATGTATTTACATTAAGATGTGTAGATAATTTTATACAATTCAGGAGAAATAATAATCGGTTTAAAATGTAAATGACCTTTGTACACAAATACTGGATGTAATTGAAAGTTATTGCGTATGATAGATTAATTTAGGAATGAACTCTCCCTCGCCACGCAACGCTATCGCGTTAGAATTTAGTTGAAGAATTTCAGTGCTACCCATAACACAAAAAATACAACTATGGAGAATAGGAATAAATATAGAATGTAGTAGGAATGGCTTCCCTTGGACAAGCGTAAAACTCGCGCCACGGAACCTGTTAGCGAACCGCTTGTTCTTTCAAAGTCTTCATCCTGTCGGAATGAAAAGATTTATTCTACGCGTTTCTAGCTAATAAACGCTGTGCGAAGAACGCCGAATTATTTACCATTCCACGGAGCATTTTGTCCTGGTATTGTACTTCATTACCAATGTCAATCGACAACGACTTCAGAGCATGAATCTTATCCTTCAGATGGTCCGTCATGCTTTCATTCTCGTCCTCCAAGCCATTGTGACTCGACGTCGTTGGTACCGGTTCATAGGCGTAATCTGTCGCAAAAATCACATTGCATCGCACCGAGACTACGGTCTATTGAATTAAAATTAATAGTCGATTAACTTACTTGCGTGAGACCTGCGCATTTTATTCTCAATTTTGGTGGTTAATTAAAACCCTTCTGTAACAGGAGAGATTATAATTGAGTTACAACGATCAAGGTATTACGAGAATTTGCAAATACAAAGTAGGAATTGACATTTCTCCTGCATATGTATATGTTTCACCAAACTGATGTAATACTTGTTGTTCATTTTCGTGTAACTCTTCAGCATGTATAAGTGATTTGATAAAATATTGAAAGATCTAAACACAAGCTGCTATTACATTGAGTTCCAAGACGAAACATGTTACATGAAAGATTTATTACTTATAACCAAGCAATTCATTTAAGTAGTGGAATTATTCTTATATCGGAGAAATGCATCGAAGCAATTACGAACCGTGCAAAAAGAACTGTCAAACGATTTAGAAACCGCACGGACGATAATATCTGACAACGTCACGTTGTGATGTGTAGCCAGGCTTACCAACCTTTAGTAGCTTCCTTTGAAATTTTTTATACGAATTTTAAACGGGTCTGATATTCGTTGACCTATTAAATCGATATGAATTAAATCATTATTAGAGAATGGTGTTCTTGTTTTGATGTGATCCTTCTTTCTCTACTATATGAACTATATGAACTGCAGCACTCACACTCAATAGAATTAACTCTCTTTTGAATATCTCTGTTATCATATGCTTCTGCTAACTTGCGCGTGTTTCTATTCTTGGGAGCACAACGCGCAAAGCCAGTCTCAGAAAGAAAATTACAGCTTCCTATATCACTCCCGCATCGTTTGTTCTTCATACCTACCTACACCATTCCTATACTGCACCTGTCCCATTTCACAGGTCAGAGTTCAAATTTGTCAAATTAGAAGCAATTATTTTTTTCCTCTTTAGCTTCTGTATACTTACAGATCGGAGTAGAAATTGATTAAATTTAATAGGAGCAATTGTGGTAGGGGCATTAGAGGATTATTTGGTTCTGCGTACCTATCCTCATTCATATTGATTCATAACTTTATAACTTCCAACGTCTTCGTGTTGATAGTGCACTTACAGAGATGGGAGATAATTTATATAAATCTCGCAGCAGCTTTTAAGCTGGAGTTCAGCTGACACGAAATGTTAATGTCCGTTTCGGCTTTCCATAAATCATTATACAATATAATCATTTGATGTTGTATCGTCTCCGGTTTATTATCAATTATAATACGTTAAATATAAAGGCACAAACAATGAAAAGTAGTAATCTACTTTCTAGATCCCTACGATTCTATTACTTGATCTCGGCGGCTACCTTTGATGTACATGTATAATCGTCACTTAACATTAATGCAGTTTCTTAACGATAGGAATACTCATTACAACGTAAATCTAAATCTTTGATGTTGAACGCAAATACGCAAGTTAATTCTAAGATATTCACAACCCTATAGAGAACGTTCAACGTTAAAAAACTCGTCTTAAATATCCAATTCCTAGCCGCGAGGGTGTCCGCGCATAGACGAGGAATGAAAAGGAAATTACATTTCAGCGTAGCTCTCTATCGTGTATAAACTGTACCCTGAAAAAGACTTCAACAAGTATTAAACATAGTTACTTTCCCTCGTGTGCCCCCTCGGCATTCTTCATCGTAGTTCACGGACACTATATTTATACTTTCACGCCTATGTAACATTTCTACGCCAACATCGAACACCACGATCGATACGTTCTAAGAATGTTCATCGTATATAAATTCAACATTTATCGGGGGGAATTACGCGGTCTCCCGTTTGCGCACCATTTATCACGCCTATCTATGCATATCAGTACACAATTATTCTACTGTCAGCTTGATCCCCATGGTTCGACAAGAAATTAGGCCCGAATCTATTATTGTAGATGTGAGAAACAGTGTCTGAGATGAGAAATTCGGATTGTTCGTGATTCACTTTGGAATGTTTTAATGCCACAGGATGTTGGAAGACGTTACACTTGATTCTCGCGCTGTGACCTCGTTTCATATATACATATACGAAATTCTTTTGTACTTTCACGCAGTTTCTAGAGTTAAGAATGAAATTTTGGGTGTGTCTGGCTGGATCATCGATGTTCCATACACGTGACATTCTATAAAAATCTATCAACAATGAAGGTCATCATCTTTACTCCGATAGCACCCAGAAAGAACCTTCACGTTTCATAGAAAATCCCATCTAATCCGCTAACGTTTACGCGAAACAGCGGCGCCTAGCGCGAGCCCTTCCTACGAACTAACTTCACAGAGCAAACACCTTCGAACGTCTCGCGACTAATTGTATAGAAAAGTTGAGCAGTCAAATGGGTGTCTTAAATTAAAATGCTTGTGCTGGGACTGAATGAACCGTTAGGCAAGAGCAGGATCGTTTATCCAGTAGTTGACACCTTAAAACGTTGTAATCGACGATAAATACTAGAAACACGTTAGCAATAAATATAGGAAACACGGGACGCCGATTCGTGTTATCGCTTACGCGTACGATTATGATTCGAGCTACCTGCTAGTACGTTAAACGACAATGAAAAGTCTTTCGGCAAATTATTTAGAAGAATATTTCGTGGAGTTCAAGGAAACGGTCGATGAGTGGATCCTTCGGGATGGAGCTGGACTTACTGGGGCAGAGGGGGACGGGCCGGTGGGTGTCGTAGGTTTCGATCCTCTCCTGCTACGCCTCATCGACGAATAGGGACTCGTCCCTCTGTTTACCCGCTCGTGGGCGTACAGTAACACGCCGATGTCTCGATTGCCAGCTTCTAACGCGATCTTCAAAGCGGAACTGCCGTCTATGTCGACGATCGATGGATCACAGTCTGGGTGGGCGAGTAACAGTCGCACGATATCGGTATGCCCATGTTCCGCGGCGCACATTAGGGCTGTACTGCCGTCTTCGTCTTGAATGTTAACTGCCGCTCCTGCATCCAACAGCAGCTGCGTCATATCCTTGCGACCGTGCGACACGGCTAGCATCAAGGCAGTTTGACCATGCTGAAAAATATTAATCGGTTACTTTTGTATCTTAAGAATCGTCGAATCAGCTTATTCTCGTCGCCCTGACATTCTTACCAGTTTCGCTCGAATATTGACATCGGCAAGTTGAAACAACCTGTTCGCCACAGAGGCATGCGTGGAATTTCTAACTTCGGCTAGAGCTGCCAACATCACAGCCGTGTACCCAGCTACGTTTGCCTTATTGATGTCGCAGACTTTAGAGTCCAGAAGTATGGACACGACATCAAAATTTCCATGCGAGACTGCGTAGTGCATAGCGGTGTTCCCGTTCGAGTCGATCATGTTAACGACGTACTCCAACAAGGAGCTGGAATACTCCTCGAAACAGTCTAGGTAGTCTTCTACTTCTAAGGGATTAGCGGTCACTGTGCTGGAGATCTTGAACCATTCTTGTTGGATGATGTTCACAGCATTCTTCATCTGATGCGAGATGCTCTTGCTGGGGGACTTTTTAAGGCTGTCGTTTAGAACCTTCATGGCGGCCTGCATCTCTTTTGACGGTTCGATCTTTTTCCTAGGCTTCTCTTGAATCGGTTGGAACAGAGCGGACTCTGGAAGCTCGTGCTTGTCTTCGCTATCCGCTTGTTTCTCGGAATTATATATCTCCTCTGACTTCTCATCCTTTCCTCCTTCCCCTTGCAGTTCCTGGATGCTGGAAAACAGAGAAACATTTGCATACATACGCGCGTCTCGAGCGATTTCAGCAGTTTACCACTGTCATCTTTGAAAGGGTTTAACGAGGATAATTCCCCGAGGGCTCGATTACCCTTTCTCGACGAAACGAGCAGAGGATTCCTCGATGAGCTCGGTATCGTTAACTATACGGGTAGCGTGCTGTTGCTGCTGCTGCAGCATCGATCTGTCGAGATCGCGATTCACTCGTTCACCATACCGAATACGAAGTGGCTCTAACGACACTTTCTCTGTCACTGACCTCCGAACCTGTTATTTACGGTTTGACCTCTGCGCAGCTACGCGAGAAATCGTATGACGCATCCGACGCGCAACCATGGAGCCGAAAAAATCAACAATCCCGCTGACATGCGCCACGCTGTCACTAACTATATCACACATTGATCGTCCGCGGTACAGAGATCTTTTTGCAACAAACTACCTTCACCTTCGCACTTCCACCGCGAGAATAATAGATGACGCATACTCCATTTCCCCCCCGTTCATATCAACGACCGATAAATTAACTGCGGTTACCGATGGAAGTACAAACGAATTTCTGTAAAGTTTTATACCATTTAACCCTATCGGCACTAAAGCTTCGTTCACATTAGTCAAGTTGTATTTCAAGGCAAGTAGAGTTGAAAGAATCTTTACTCCTCTTGAAACTTGAACGAAACCTGGAAATACATTTCAAGTCAAGTGAATAAGAGGTTCACATTGGTAATATAGTTTCACGTTACTTGAATTCAAGCGACTTGAAGTCAAGTAACTAATATGAACGAGGCCTAAGACTCCAACCTTACCATATGTCGCGAATGAAACCTTCTACTAATATCTGACGAACGCAATCGTTATCATCTGTTAAACAGAAAACCGCCCCAAATGCCGAGGCATATGAGATCACAGGGTTAAAACCTAAAGGGTTAAATAGATCGCTATGATATTCAGAGTACTACTAACCGATTGCTACTGTCATACAGCTCCTTGTTATCAGAGTCGTATCTTATCACACCGACAGCGGGTATCTTCGTGTAGGTATCCTGCCTCTTGAACTGCCTCCTGTGCTCCGGCGTGTTGTTCAGCGGTATGTGGGACGGCCTCGGTATCCTCGAGACCAGATTCGTGTTTTGATGGTTCATATTATTCTCCGCGTTGTTCACGATCTGCTTCGCCAGATTCTTAATCGTCTCCTTGCAATTGTCGCAGTAATTAGCCGCGCAGGATATAGAGATATGCGGCTTCACAGATTCGCCGACAGAGACGTCGGTGAACTTTTTCTTTATCGGCGAGGTACCGAACTCCCGTTTCTTCGGGGCCAGGCCGGAGGTGTCAGTGCTCTTCACCGTGGTCCTCACCAGGTCATCCACCATGACGCTCACGGACCTGGTGGCCTTCTTGTTCACTTTGGTATCGCCGTAATTAAATGAATGACTCCTCGAGTTCATCGAGTGAAGGGAAACGAGTTGCGTAGCTACTGGATCAGGACCAACTGCGATGGTCCTCGTCCCAGGACCGCTTCTGACCTCGATGCCGATTTCGGACACCCTAGGCTTCACCATCACTCCCACGTTCGTCCTCATCTTGAATGGTTCGGCGACCTGGACGAACTGATCCCTCTTCTCGACCACCTTGGCTGGTTCCGGGGTGCACTGGCACCCTCTCGAAGCGGTGTCCTTGATCAGCGTGCTTTTATAGATCCTGAGGGCATCGTCGACTATAACTGCGACGTCATCTTTTGTTAGAACATCCTTCATGGTCAAAGTGGTGGTGGCTCCGCAGGACCGTTTCCTAATCTCCCTCTTAGCTTCTGGGGCGATGTCCTCGATGACGAATCGGCTGCACACGAGGTCCTTCAGCCTGTTCCTCGTGCTTGTACTGACATCGCGAGACTTTCTCGCGTCCCTGACCAGTTTCGGACTGGTCGGCGGTATCGATTCCACTTGAAGTGGGCTCCATCTCAGGCGACCCGTCGCCTTCGCTTCCGGCGGGATCTCCTCGTACATCAGTTGGCTACGAGTTAAGGTCGACCTCCAACTGTCGCGGGAATCGCTCGAGTAGAGGTTGCCGAGGCTAGGCGACGTCCGCTCGCCCAGCAGCGTGCTCTGATCGGCTATTTCAGGTACGATTTCTTCGATCTGCAATCGACTCCTCTGCAGCGACTGTTTTATCGGGGTGCTCGTTATCATTCCGATATCTCGTGTTCGGACCTGATCGGGTGACAATACCACGTTACAATATCTCATTAAGGCGGCTCGTGTTCAATTTTCAAGTACACCACTATTATTATCTACACCGAAGCTTAAGCATTTAATACTCTAGTAGCATTTCTGGTTCGCCCACAATATCTCCCTGTTGGCAATTAGCTGGCCATCAAAATACCAACAACAAATGCTACTAGGGTACGTACTTACAAGGGAAGATCCCGAACCCGAAAATTCAAAAACCTCTGAAACTTTGCGGATATGTAGGGGATTTCCTCCTGATTACAACGCAATTTTGTTTGCTGCCCAGATTCACTCTAAGGGCCGAAATTAACCCCTAAAGATTCGGGTATTTTTCAATTTTATATATGCAATACGCAATCTGTAAGAGATACAAAAATATTTTCAAGACAAAAGTTACTTCTTTTAATTAGATCTATCAAGGGTGCGTTCCACTTACGCCCAAATCGCCCGTGATTTCATTAAGCTGGGTTCTCCTGTACCCGACTGGACGCAACGTCAAGAACTTCAAAGTCGATTTTCTCGAAAATGAAGCGCGATATCAAAAAATTGTATTCTTTTTTCTCGACTTATTTCCTTATTATGAGTCGAAAAGAAAGAGTAACTTTTTTTCATATCGCGCTTAATTTTCAAGAAAATCGACTCGAAATCACGGGCGATTTGGGCGTAAGTGGAACGCACCCCAAATCGTAAAAGTTTTAGCAATTGTTTAAACAAGTAGAAAAAAGTTATAAACAAAAATATTCATGTTTTCTAAAATTCGTTTTTTTCACGCGAAATCTGAACTGGATGATTAAATAATTATGAAACAGCATTGCGTTGTAATCAGGAGGAAATCCCTTACATATCCACAGTTTCAGAATTTTTGAATTTTCGGGTTCCGGGATCTTCCCTTGTTAGCATTCTTAAACGAAACTCTAGTTTGCAGAATCCCCTGATACCTACAGTAACCCTAGAAGTCTTTTCACTTTTCATTGATCTGAATTCCGATTCCTTAAAAAATTGTACATCAGGAATGCATACACATCCCTAAATAACACCTGAACAGAACTTCAAAGCATCGCCCTTTCTAGTTCTCTCAAAGATCAAAGAAATCAAAAAGGACTCTCACTTTCCCACCATAGAAACATTAATCCTCCACTGCATTGCTACATAGGCAGTTACGCGCCAGAGTGTTCCTTCACCCGTCCTGTCGGTATGCAAATTTTTCGCGGTTCGCTGGAACCGAGCGATCGCCGGCCGCTTTTCTCGAGTTTCTCCCGACGCAACAATGTCTAGATCGAGCCCGTCGATAAATCGCGAGGCAACGGAAGCGGGGATGGCGCGTACCTGCTGGTGCGAGACGCCGACGTCCCGTGTCATGACGCCGCACATCGTTCCCATGTCCCTGGTCGGCGTGGCCGGGACGCTCTTCAGGTTTCGCAGGTTCATGCGCTGTTCCGAGAACGACTGGCTCCGGTGCCTGTGCAAAATATCGTTGCAGTAATTCATTTTGCTCAGCTCGTCCACTTGTCGCAGCAGGTTCCGTTTCTCCTCCTTCAGCACCGACACCTGCACCTGCAACGTCCAGATAATAAGGAAAGGAAACGGAGCCGATAATTGTGCCAACACCTCGTGTTGGCGATTCAACAATTCATTCAACGCCTGAGGTCTTGCCCACCCCCAGTGACGAATTTAACGGATGGCCCCATCTTCCAAAAAAAATTATGATTTTATCCAAACACTATATTTTTACGGGCGTAAATTTATTTGTAATACGTTTGCCATCTGGGCTTCTTCCCTTAAATCCACCACTGCCCACCCCCCTTTTCGCTAGTTTTTCAGTTTCTGGTGTTACCTTAATTACCACAAACGCCTCGGGTAATTCGCGTTACGATCGCCAGGATATAATTGCGCTTTTCCGTCGGAAGTATCGCAACGAAAAGGAGGAACAGGTGATTCATGAGTCGGCGGGTGCACCGACGAGAGAAAATGCTGGCTGAATCGACGACGCAGGGCCTAGAAGGGATTTGACGAGGTCGTAAAAGCTGCGAGAGCCCGAAAGTTTCGGAACGAGAGGTCTGGAAACTCGACCTCCTCCAAAAAAATTTAGACCTCAAAGCTGCGAAGTTTGGGACTATCGCAGCCTTTTACTACCTCGCTGAATCACTTCTACCTACTATGAGAAATTGCGCTGAGGCTTTACCTGTAGCATGGGAATCGCCTTGACCTGTTCCTCCAGCTCCCTCATTCGTTCCAGTGACGCTGCCATTTGCTCCCTGATGTTCTGGAACACGTTGGACGGCCAGAGTTACGCGCCGCTGTTCTTCGATTTCATGATTCGCGATTACTGGTCGATTGTACTTGTTGCTTCTTACCTGTAGCGCGCCCGTGCTGAGGTTCGAGTTTCCGCTGCCGACGCTCGCGTTGTCGAAATCGGCCGTGTGCTCGACTTGGGCATTGTTCTGCATCGGTGTGGCCGTGTTCGTTCCATCTGGGGGATTTTTCATACGTGAACATTCGCGCGGATCATTCCGCTGTTCTCCCATTGCGATGGGAACAGTTGCATCATGATTTTTATGTGGAGTTGCAATTTAAGGAACATCTGAAGACGAGACGATAGAAGAAGATTCTGATTTTTTTTCAAGGCTTGATTTCAACCCCTAAAATCGTACTATGGTACCAACAAAAATAGGGTTGTGTTACAAATTAACTACTCTACTTGCACATCAAGTTGCATAACTTTCTGAATTTCCGCTTTGCCTAACTTCCCTTGTAAAATACTGGTAATGGTACAGAGAGAGGGTTTAATATAGGTATGAACATTTTCATTCATCAACTGACTGTTTGATGGAAGCAATGTTTGGTTTGAGATAGAAGTGTCATTCACTTGGGTGAATGTAGATAACTCCCCATGCAACTCTAGACAGTCAAATATCGACAGTAAATACTGAAACCCTCCGAGCTTGTTTTGAATAAAAAGTACGTACTACGCGGCAAGGCCGATAAACGAATTTACCGCCAGGCAGAACTAATACTCTATATTTATTCAAACACCGTGCTAATGTATAAATTGCTTCGGCGTAGAAATGTCAGGTAGATATCTGGCCCCGGATATCGATGGCTGGCCCGCGTAGAAATATTTATTTATATAACGAGGAAACATTTTAATGCAATATGAAACTTCCATCCATACCGAAATCGATGCAAATCGCTACAAGTGTTTGAGGTAGGGTATTACCGTTGCTCCGTTTAATTAAAAAATAATCCAGCTGCCTCGGTGGAATAATAAAACGCTTCGACACTTCGCCGAATACCAAGCGAATTTCGCTATCAAAAAGGACCATCTTTCGTTCCTCCCCCGGAAATAGGTACCTCCGTTAAATTGCTTGCCACATTAGAAACTCGAAGAGACATCAAGCAGGACTTCCTGTGCCCCGGGTCAACCCCCGGCGATAATACCAACCTTCGTGCGCACGCGTGTTACGCAAACTGTGCTCACCTGCGTCTGTTGGATTTTTTTAATTGATCGTTGCGTAAGAGGGTCACGGCATTAAAACGACGCCGTCCCGCGCTAGACAATAAAGAAACGCGCCAGACGTCGCGGCATTTCAAATCCATCCGAGTCCGATATCGTGACGCGACTCGTGGGCTCGGTTTTAATGCCAGAGGATTCGCAGCACGCGAGTCGCGTCACGCGCGCCCACGCAAACTACCACGATCCATCGTGGACCAATTTTTTACATCCCCTTGCGTGTTACAATGAAAACCAACGCTACTACCGCCGCGCTCGTTCACTCGGCACACGGTTCGAAGATACGCGTAGAACTTAATTTATTGGAACGACAAGACAGTGCTCGATTTACTCAACTGCTGCCGAGTTTCAATTATCTGGAGTACCGTCGAGCGCTGCACGAAGGGAGAGGTACGCGAACACTTACAGATCGAGTGAAATATGATAGATAAGTCGTGGAAGATTAAGGAGAAGAACGAGCAAGTACGTTTTAATTTGCTTATTTAAAAATTTGTAGGCAGCTAACTATTATTATAAGAATTTGGCAAATGGAATTTCACTGTATTATAACTTTAGCAGGAGTCCTCATTTAACCGCTTGCGATTGAAAGCTGCCCTCGAAAGCTGCGCGTTCGCGGCGTTCCTGCGGGTGATTACGGCGTCCTTAAAGGGGCTCTACACGGCTCTGCCTCGAACAGTAACAACGCGAGCAGGCCATGTAAATAATGGCGCGTAATCGTTGCGTCCCGCTTTATATGGAAGAACACGACGCTGGTTTCTCGCGCGTTGCACATGTGGATTAGAAGCATATACTCGGACGAGAGTAGCGGAGCCTACGACGTCGGTCGTGAAAGTCAAGTTGAAAAGGAGCATCTCTGGCCGCTGCGGGAGATTCCTCGGTTTTCCCCCCCGCGAATTAATCGCCGATCGCGGAACCGAAACGCTGGTTATCTCCGCGTAACTCGCCGGTAGACGGGTCTGAACGATCCTCTACGCAAGCTCGCCCGATCTCGACGCGTATCGAAAGGATCGCGCAGCTGGCGGAATGTTTTTCATCGCAATTAAACGGAGAGCTGGAAAGCATCTCGAGGAATCGGCGGATCGTTCCATTTGAATTTCTACGGCTTTCCATTCTTCCTTTCGAGCTGCCAGCTTTCGTTCGGAGGGAGCAGCGATACGGACGCTTGGGGTCGAAGCGAAACGCGCGTTTCTGGTATCGCACCACGATAATGAATTCAGCTTGCTTGGACAGATAAAGTATCTTTTAATTACTCCTCGCGCCTCGTGGATTCACGTCCACCGCGGCGTAGACAGCCCCGTCCGTGCTGGCGGCGAAATCCGAATTCTAGGTAACAGATTACTCCGCAGCGCGATACGCAAAGCGCGATAATTCACGTATGTAAAAACATGACCCGAGGAAAATCGCGTGACGCAAGGCGCGTCGTTATCGCTCGTGTTTTCTAGATACACGCAGAAAAACACACTATATACAAGCCGGTCCGCGGCTATCTACGGTTAAAAGTCTAGACGCTCCTCTGCGAGCAAATACCATCCGCCTGACGAACACTGGTGCCACGAGAGAAAAGCGAAGGACAAAAGGGAACGGGGCTTATAGCGACTCACGGTATTTCCTCTTCGCCTTCATCTTGCAGAACGGTATCCTCTTCATGATGAAGTTCTTCACCCCCATCTTCACCGAATACTTCGCACTGCGCACTCGACGAGAATCCCAGATAAGGCAGAAAACCGAGCGTTCACATTCACGTGTAACGAAATATCATAGTCTTCCCACGGGGATTCAACTTCTCCGCGCTGACCAGTCGCCGTGCAGCTCCGTCGGTCTCATCGTCACGGCGATGCCTCTGTAGAATGATCGATCGATCGGGGATCGATCTCTGCTGTCCGCAAGAGCTGCGCCGGTGTTTTCGTTCGTTCGTCTACGCGCGGTAGAGAGTGAAAAAGAGCCGAGGTTCGATCGGTTCGCGCGCGGAAATCGGTTTCGAGGTGGCCACCCCCACGCCGGCAAAGCACAGTCAGAGGAACCGGGGATCGAATCGAGGTTACCGTCCCCGCGGGGGTTGCCTTCTCGTCGACGGGTTTTCGAGCATTAGTGCCGACGATCTGTTTTGCCGCGGCCACTGTTTGCGTTTGACTGTGACGCCGAACACTGGGCTATAGCCAACCAGGACTCCGGCTGCTCACGAAGAGGTGAATGGAGAGGGGCAGTTGTGCCTCTTCTCCTGTTCGTCGCCCGGTGTGTTCGTCGATTTCTTAATCCCCCGGCGGAGAAAAAAGGAGTCGGCTGTCGCCCTCCTACTCCTCCCGTGTTATTCCTCTCCGGGCGCCGTTTCGGCAACGATCTTCCGCGGCGTGATAACGGGCAGCCTTGGTTCGGCCGCTATCGCGGATCTCGAGCTGTTACGCAAGCTGCGCGGATTGTTTGTACTTCGAACTGCAGGCGTTAGCAGATTTATTGAGGGTGGATGATGATTTACTTGGCTCTTCCGTGTATTTATTGGCCGAGGTATTCTAGAGTTCTACTTCTAACGTCTATTTCCAACCGTGTCCCGCTTCAATTGGGTCACCGTCGCTAGCCCAGAGATGTTCAACCTCGCGCTAGACGCTCGCGTTTAGGTATTCCGACCGCTTTTGTTTATCGCCGGTGTCTTTTAAAATTTCGCCTCGACAGCTCGTTGGAAGAATAACAGTTGCAACAGTCGCGCGCCGCTTAGCCTGGCAGGTGCATACGCGGCCATATGCGACCACCTTGCTCCGGCAAGGTTGCACCAAAATGGTTTAGCGTTCCCGATGAAGTCACGTCATGGCTTCCAAATCGAGTTAAATAGAGTGCCGTCGCCGGTGCAGCTGATGCGCGAAGTTTCGTCCGGAAAATCGTCCTTGCCCCTCGCGGCTCTCCCTTCCTTCAGGTGTTTTCTCACGGGAGTATTTTCGGAGCGCTAATCGGACCCGAGCCGCCCAGTTATGACCGCGTTTTATTTTCGTGCGCGCGTTTTGGCAGAACGCCTTTTTAATCCGGGCAAGTTTGAAGCGTCGGTGACGCGAGAAATCGCCTGGAGATGTACGGCAGTTCCTCGGCGGCGATTATTGAATCCCTGCTAAACGGATGCTGTCTGTTGCTCGTAAAATTCAATTACTAGGGCAAACGATCGAGCGGCGCTCGATATCATCGTCACGCAAAAGCGAAGTTACCGAGGCCAGAAATCCTTACTTCGTGTTCCTTTTCTACTTTCTAAGCATCGACTTATTGTTGGCTGTTTAGCGACGGGGGAGGGTAATCGTGTCGGCCGCTTTCGTTAAATTCCGCCGCCTTTCCACCGGGCAATACGCTTTTCGAAATACTATTCAGCGCCGCGGATGGGACACTGCTTGGCGAGTGTTACCTGCGACAGGTCACATTACTCGGAATTTCACGTGCGACATCGAGGTGGTCGTAATGGACCGTGGTAGGTCTACTCGACGCACTTTCGCGGCCCGGGAATATCCAAGCGTTTTGGAATCTTTCTGCCGCCGCGGAGAAAGTCATCCATTAGAATAATGCCTCGTTAGAATATCGTTCGCGATTCAATCGCGGGCCGCTTACTTTGTGCGAGGAGTTTTAAATATCCTACACAACTGTTTTATAATTACTGCATCCGTACTAGGGACTCTCTGTCTAAGATTGCACTCCATTTACCAAAAGCATAACACTCCAACGTTATCGATGGCAAAAGAAAGAATTGTCAGAAGGCATTGCTGGCAATCTCGATCGTCAAGAGGATTGACAGCGAATGATTAACCGATAAAATACAGATAAGGTACTTGCAACGATCCCACCTGTAAATAAGATAGAACACCGAACAACAGAGCTGCAGAAAATGTTTCTGCGACGACGATCCAAAGAAGCTGTCTCGGGTAACACGAAACGCGGATGGGAGCTATTACAGACGGGGAAGATAAAAGAATCGCGAGCGTCGGCCACAATCGATTCGATTCTTTCGCATTCCGATCCACTGGCGTGCAGATCCGACTGTTGTCACGAAAACCAACGAAATTGCTGGGTGCGCGAGGGCTACAAAGCCCCTGTCGCATTACCACCGGGGTAACACAGGTGCCGTTTGCAGCGACGGCGCAACCGACGGGACGTCCACCGGAAGCAGGTGGTTCCAGCCACGCACCGACGGCTCCGCCGACGAGCAACGTTCCAGCGTTCGAGCTCGCCGCTGACTTCCAGCAAGAAACTATCGACTAGTGCCTGTGGAAATCGCGGTTCGAAGAGCCTCTCGGTAACCAAACGATCCCAGCAATTTCTAGTTCGTTCAGCTGAGCAACTGTTCGTCCGTGATCCCCTTGGTGCAACGAGTTAACGTCGCGTTACTTTGCGTTTCGTGCCATTGCCGTCGGATTATTGGGTTAACAATGTTCTCTGCTCGAGACATTAATGACCGACGCCTGTAGCACTGGATTAATAAGTCTCTAAGTACTAGGAAGTCTAATTAAATTTCATGCTCCTCCGTCGGGCTCTATTTCGCGCGGAGCAATGTTTGTTTGCTTGTAGATACGGAGTATATGAAGATAAGTTAATAGTACTGTTATAAAATTATATTATCGAAGTACTTTAATATCCGAACGTTCTGTTATCCGAATTGTCTCTCCTAGCAACAGGTGCGTTTTTCTGTTACAAAAGTTTAGAGACAAATGTAATTTCGATCCAAAAATATTTAAGCGATCTGTCAATTTCCTTCAATTCTGTTTAAACGAGCGAAGTTTAGTGGCAGAGATGTGACTTTATTATCCGAAAATTCCTTTATTCACTCAAAAAAGTTTGGGGAACATTACTCTACAGTATAAGAAGCGCCACGATGTATTTCCCTAGAATATAAAACTTTCCATACCTCCCGTCCAAGAAAGACGAATAGAAATGACAAGGCCCAACGGTTCTGTAAAAGTTAAAATATTCCACGCCTCTCTATGGGATAATTAAACGAAAACGATTCCCAGCCAGGTGGCAGAGTTAATCAGCGCCCAAGCAGCGTGTTCGTTCCGCGTTAAACAAGACGCGAGCTATCTAATTCGCAGAGTAAAACCGAAGAAAGGATCTCAGCTTCCCCTCGGCGAGGACGCGCCTCCATAGAGTCCCGGGCATTGTCTCCCAGGCGATAAGGCAGGAAACGGGAGCCGGAGCGGGTAGGTTCGCTTGCGAAACGTGAGAATCTTCCTGCAAACGAGCTCTCCTCGCTCGTTTCAGGAACAGAGTTCGCGGTCCCGTGAGAAACAACCCGGCTATTGGCTTATTCGTCAGCCACTGTCAACCGTGCAGAAGCCTCGGCTTTGTTCGGCGCGACGCGGGCGAAAACCGTGCGAATCCACGGGCACGTAAACAGGCGCCGTTAAAGCGGAGTGCCGTGAAACGTCCACGGGAATCCTCCGTCCCCCTTCGTTATTTCGCGGCGCGATTATGAGCCGTCTCGCCTTCGAGGCTTGCAAGAACAAAAGAGAAGCACGGCAGAGAGGGGGCAAGAAAAAAAAAAGTCGACCATCGGTGGAGGAATCACTGGAGCATCGGAGGCGCGGAGTGCCTCGGCCGGATTCAATCGGCGAGCTTCGTTATTCGATTTCCGATGGGTGACGCTTGGAATACCGTGAAGAGGCAATCTCTGGACCGAGGGAGGAGAGAACGTTTCGCCGCGTCCAGCGGGCCCGTCGCCGATGGCCCGTTAAACGGATAATAAAATGAACCATCTGTTCCGGCGAGCTCTACGAGGCGTCGAAAACCCGGAAGCCTTCGGGTTCCCCGATGCAGCTACTGGCTACGTGCATACATATGCAACCATCCGAGAGAAATGCCCGTGTTCCTCGCAGCCGTCGAACAGTGTAATTAGGTAATTGCGTGATCCGTTGCGTTATCGTTGCAACAGCGAATCGGTGGCTCGGGCGATGTTCCAGGTTCCAGGCTCGAGGAACGTCTTCCTCGGTCAATTGTAGGATCAGAGAGTCCCGCGGCAATTAAATCAGGGGACCGTTTTCTTTTCAGCGCCAGCTGCCCGCTGGCTCCTCAAGCTGAATGGCAATTTCACCGTTTCGAGTGTCTCCGTGCGATACGCGTGACAAAGGAGAGAGGGGACTCATTAGCGAGCCCGGTGGCTTTACATTTGACGGAGGAGCGCAACCGTCTAACCCGTCGCGGGGAAACCTGCGGCTCAAAAGTGAAGGAAGCATTTCTCTTTACGGTATTATTGTGCAGCAGGTCATTGGGCCATGGAGAATCCGACGATGGCCGGGGCGAGCGGATTCAGCGCGAGGAAATCAAATGTGCGTGAAATTATCGGATCTCCTTCTCGCCGCTCCTTTTTCTTCGTTTCGGTCTTTCACTGGAATTAATCCGTTGTATGCGAGCGGGTGCACCGGCGGCGGCTTTCTTTTTCTATTATTCGAGAGGGCGATGCACTCTTGCGTAGAGAAACGATGGTAACGTATTGTGTCGGGTTGAAGCTAGATAGGAAATCAGAATCAATTTCTATCGCGACGAAGATCGCGATACCGAATTCGTCCAAGGTGTTCTAAGTATGCGGGAACGAGTAACGAAGGTTCCATGTTAGTAATAAGTAAATGGCAAGTCTCTCTAACCGTTCTCGGTGCGCTGGTGTCTGTCAGAAGGCTTCCACGACCTGTTCGAGCGCCTGAGGGTGGCCTCGAAGTCGCCAACGACATCGCTGAGGTCGAGAGCCTGCGACTCCTGCGTGTACTCTTGTTTCCTATGGCTCGTCCTGGGCAAAGTAGCCAGGCCGTTAGTGGTAGCTGGTTCCTGCGGTATTTTCGGCAGTTCCACCTGTATCCCTGCGAGGGCTGGACTCACCTGCGATGAGAGATGAGAGGGGTCTTCACGGGAAGAGGTTAAGCCACGGCTGCCGAGCTCAACTGGCGTGATCGGAGTTTCCTTTGTCGTTGCCCGTTTCGGTGTGAAAGTTCGTTAAAAGGCGCTTTGCTGGGTGATAGTTAGGGGGAAGCATCGAAGCAGTCAGTTTATAATGAACCGTCGCGGAAAGAGAGATGGGATATCTTAATTAATGCCGGAGATAGGCGAACGAACGATCTTCTAGAGCGAGCTCAAAGCACTCGGCCAGAACGGTGTAATTATGGAATCGAACGATCAATTACCAGGCCCAGGAGAACCTCCATCGACTGACATTGCTTTCGACGTTCCCTTTTCTTGCGCCTCTCGATGCTAGACCTGTCGCCGACACTTCCTGCCGCCACCGCCTCGCAGTATCGCACGAAGTCCAGGTCGATGTGGTAGCCGTAAGGGCAGCAAAGGCATGTCGACCCGGTCGAGCTGGAAACGTACGCCTGCGTCCCCACTGTTCACCGAGAATCACAGAAGATCACAGAAAATCACGAAATGTCACGTGAATCGGAACGATTGAAGCGGAGGTGTCCGCCCTCTGCTCCGATCCCATCGAATGCATCAGAATTATACCACTGTGTATTTATTAAGGTCCAAGTACACTCGTCAGTTTCGTGACAGTGCACCATTGACAGTGTCGGTGGTAAAAAAAAAATATCGTTTCCCTGTTTTCGAATGGAACAGTTTCTCACTTGGGCCTAGTTATGCGGGAAGCTACCAACCCTCAAAATGATAAAAAGTCAGTTAAACATATCACGGATATTATAATTTTGTGAGCTTTATTTTGCAAACGATTACCAACCCATAGAACTCCTACATTTTACAATTAATTATTAAAACTACTGCGTAGACCTTCAGTTCAACATTTGAAAGTAGAGGTATCTGTTGCTTTTACAAAACTCGTGGGAGTATTTATAGCAGCTTTTAAACGAGTTGCTGGAGGGATGGGTTTAATATAAGTGTTAAACAAAATCGAAAGAATATTGAGAATCGAGTGTTACTTTTCTACTGTAGCTTATCAAGGAGTCTTGGGTCCAAATTGCTTTCAGTGACAAGACGATCTATGATGGATCGCTACGAGTTCGATTTAGAGCAACCCCAGAAGACCC
This sequence comes from Andrena haemorrhoa, assembly GCA_910592295.1. Taxonomy (NCBI): domain Eukaryota; kingdom Metazoa; phylum Arthropoda; class Insecta; order Hymenoptera; family Andrenidae; genus Andrena; species Andrena haemorrhoa. Next base: position 10,895,460 of record OU342944.1, on the reverse strand, counting down.
CAAAAAGGAGGTGGCATCTATCGTGGATCGACCAAAGGGGAAAGGATCTATCTTTGGAGGGATGGATCGATCGTGGTTCATCCCGAGCTGCTGATTGTTCGGGGGTAATGACCTCAGTGTAAACCGAAATATGTTGTAACCATTGGCGACCATCCAAAGGCATGGTAATAATAATCTGGCAAAGTTCGTTAGCCGGGGACAGCGTGGGGATCCCATTTACGTGTCATACAGCGCCGTCCTCGTATGTACTATCGCGGCCTACGTGGCAATGACTTAACCCCTTGGCGACGATCTTCATAAGTTACAGACTCTTTCCTTCCCTCATTTTCACATAATCATATGTACAAACATCTAGTTTCATTTGTAGTACTGTCCTCATCCGAATCATTAAGCAGTCATATTATTACCACGTATATTATGTATTAAATACTTTCTCATTCCTCTATCTCCTTAACCACATTTATTCCAGAAACTTACGTGCACTGCCGATCTTTCTCAGGTATTCATTGGTTTTTGAAATTTTTTTGAAAGAGGTTATGAAATAAGATAGATATAAAATAAAGTGATAAATAGGTGATAAATATGAAATAAATTTTGATTCTTATATTCACGCCAATCAAAGTGTTAATATAAATTATCTGGATCACACGAACCTTCTGTGGCGCGAATAAAACAATGAATCGATTCCTCCATCGCCAAGGGATTAATAAAATTTCACTGTAAATTCCTGCAATGGATTCTATATGAACGTTGACCGCTGCTCTACCTTTTACACCGATTACCGCGATAATTTCGCCAGGACAATTATAGACTGGAATGTGACTAGCTCACAATGCTGCGCTACAGCGCAAAGTCAGCGACGAAAGCGGCTCCACCGAGTTTCCGTGAAATTCGAATTCGGCACGGGTACAATTGCTTCATTACTCGGATCGTTTGCCCGGAAACGTTTTTTATCCGCTTCGAAAATTCGCGGGCATTCAACCGTGACACGGTTGGAACTCCGGTTATTGTTATTTATTCCGCGTCGTCTGCGGGGCGTTAACAAATGACCATGCACGATTATCAGATTGGAGAGTCATGCGAATGGTCGATAAGCCTCGCTCCTCCTGTATTTATAAGCGATTGTTCGAGCTGAAGCGCCTACTGATACGTAAACCGTTATACAGTAACAGCGAAGTCCTGACAACCCTACTACTTAGGGTGGATGCCCCAATTACTGCGAGTGTCCCTATTACTGCCATTTTACTTAATAAAAATGTAATTTACGTAATATAATTTGAGGGTTTCTCTTAAAAAAATCCCAAGTATTGCATTCTTTTCGGACCGTCAAGGTAGGGAGACCCCTTGATAATAAATCTTTTTAAACACAATTCTTTATACGTGACGTTTTTATTAAGTAAAATAAATAAAGCGGTAATAATAGGGACCCCGACAGTAATTGGCCCAATTCTACTATCCTGACACATCATTCTCCACTAAAACTAAAACTCGCCAATAATTCCTATAAATCATACAAAATCCCCAGCAGCAAGTTTCGTGTTAGAAAATGAATCACAGCTCACCGTTTCCGTTGAAAACGCGGGCCGAGGGCACCACAGTCAGAGCCATTTTTCCTCGCCGTCCGGTTCACCAAGTCACCATATCTTTATAATCCTGCAAGCAGAAAGCATCGCAGACTTCGTTAGCCGACGTTGAAGCAGGGGAATCAGCCCACGTTAATAACTACGCGGGGCAGCGCCGCAGATTTAACTCCCACTTGTATCGCGAAAATCGCTCGCGCCACTGCGCGTTCATTACACCGGTTGATCGGGCTCGTTACACGAGAGGGTGGCGCCTCGCGCGTATCGCTCCGGAGGAGATTCCCGGTATCCCGTAATTTCGTTGCGCGTTTGTTAGACCTCGGCGACCGTCGGGGCCTTGAATCGCCGTCAACCGTCGGGCTCGTTTGTTCCTTCTGCGCATCTCGAGCTGGTCGTCAATTACTCTAAAATCCGCCGGCTGTAATAAAGCGCAGAAGAACCCGCGGCGGCAGGAGCGCGAGGAAAAACCAATTAGCTACGAGGAATTCCAGGCCGCCTCTCGTAATCGGCGAAAAGAAGAGTAGGAGGAACGAGCGACGGGAAAGAGGGAACTGATGGAAGGACGACCGCCCGCCGCTAAGTTTCGCGGCGTCGTCCCGCGGAGGGGTGCACCGCGGTGTCTGCTCGCCGGATTTTAAGCACGATTTCCATCCGCGCTGCCGTGGCTAATTCCGTACCCCGGATTTCTGGTCTGACGGCAACACGTCCTCTTGGCCCGGCCGTCGCCACCGCGGACTTTAATTGTTCGACGCAACGGGCACCGTTTTGCGGAGTTGGGATATTTTTACGATCGCTTCCGTCGGGGGAACCCGAGGGGATGATTTTCTCAGCTCTCCGGGAACGATTGCTACGGTTCTTCAAAGTGACAGCGAGCATGGTTAGTTGAACCTAGTGGTTCCTTTGAAGGGATATATTAGAGATTGGACTATTAGAGGGATAAATTTGGACCATCGCTGAGGGGGACCAAGTTGTTTGTTCTGATTGATTTAGGAGACCGTTATGTTTGAAGATTCCATTATGTTTGGAGATTCTTCGAGGTGGTTTGGGTCTTTCACGCGTACGCGACGAATACACGAAAAGTTCGTTCCCGGAGGTAATTAGCATTCACGCCATGGTCACGCGAAGGGACATTTCTTCGAGCGGAGGTTGTAGGGCTGGGAACTTGAGGCGAACACGTGATGAAGCGTTTCCTCCTTTCTCCGGCGGCTGAAGTCTCTTCGATTTTTAATGAGGCGTCGCGGTGTTTGGTTCGGGACTTGATGGGTGTAATAAATAGCTTGTAGGTACAGGTGGAAGGGTGTTTGCATCGGTGTTCCCATGAACGTGGCGATCGTGGGTTTTGGATAAGAAAGGGGTGGTGATGGGTGTTGGGTACTTTACTTCTTTAGTAGACACTGTCGAGGACTAGTGTACTTTAGCAAGCCCTACGGAGATCTAGAGAGATCTAGAGCATCCTAGACGGTTCGTACAAGTCGAAGCGCATTCGAGTTAGTCGGTATGTCGCCATAACTTCCTAACACAAGCAGTACATATTCATCTCACGACTTTCGGTTGCTTCTTGGAATTGAAATCTCCCTGGAATGGAAACTCGCGGCTCATTGCGTATGGATGTTGATTGTGACCAGACGTTTTGCCTTGGATCCTCCAAGTGATAACTATGCTTACAGTGTTTACATGCACCGAAAAATTGAATTCCAGTCAATTAATGCTCACGTAACCAATTCACAATACCGTCTCCAAAGTAAGAGAATCTTTCGCCATTTTGTTTTAAATTCATATTTTGGAAATTCATTAGGATACATTAATATACTAACGAAATCTTTTTGGTTTGTGGATTTTAGAGAATCTGGAACAGTACCTACTCTCCGCGAAACCAAATTTGGAAAAAGTCTGTTGTTACTTTATTATAAACGTAAATATTTTTCTACGAAAAAATTACCAAATGTTCTTTGAATGTTGTTCTTTTAAGTGCAAAGAGTTCTGTGAAAAGTAGGTATAACCCCTTAAATAGCCCACACGCGTATTCAACGACCGTTCGCCTTCGTTATGACATTCTAAAGCAATCGGTGACAATCGTTATCTCGGCTCGCGAGCAATGTGCGTGTCACAACCGCTTACTGATAAAAAGGAAAGCCGCTCGTGAATATTTGACGCGGTTGTCCCACGTCGAAGCCTGGCCGAAACTTCATTCCCTCCCGAACCCTGCGATCGAAATCTCGGCATCGATAGTCCCGTCACGACCGCAGCGTGCGTGTGCAACGTTAATTTCTCAGCAACTGATCGTTTCCACTCCATCGCTTCAACGCCCCTCAGCCTTTATCAATGAAAACGGCGGTGATAATCTGGCCGATAGCTGGCGTATCATTCAAGCAGAACAGACGAACCACACTAACCTGTATTATGTCAGAATTACATAAAGAAAGGATGTCGCTGCGCGAATATAAAAATCGAGGTCACTGGAAAGCTCCCCCTTGACCGAGGAGCAGAGACGAGAATAATCAACTCTCATTTCAATGATCAAAGGCACCCAATACTTGTTATTCAAGCTCATAAAAAATTCCTCCCACGATCTGCCAATAAAACGCCCACCAAGCGAGTACATAATTAAAGCTTTCCCAATAAAACCAAGTTGCCCTTACAGTGCCATTTCACAAAGTACCTATAATAGAATTCACTCTCGACCCGATTATCCCCGTCAAGGAATCGCACAGCCATCGGAAGCATGCTGCTCCACGCGTGAGATGATACCTGAGATGACAACCGAGATGATAACTCGGAGGAGCTCGGAGGAGGCGAGCCATCGAAACGCGAAATTGCAAAGGGATTGCTCGCAGGCGACTCACGTATGCCCGCGTCCCAGGGAGGCCCCGGCCGGTGACATCGTCGTCGAATGGAATGTAAAGCCAGCGGGCCAGTTGACTTGGAAACGGTGGCCTAATTCCGGAAAGCGGAGCCTCCGCAGCCAGCGAGGATCCGCCGTTGCATAAAAACGGACACGAGGCTCGCCCGCGAAATTCCCGTCCAGTTTAGGTCCGAGCTGCTAGAGACGGCCACGAACGCGTGAAATCGGTATGCCGCGGCTCCCTGCCACTGCTAAATGGGACGGGTCGATACGCAGTAACGCTCTCGCTGATAAACCGGCCAAAGCTGATAGCCGCTCGCATTGTCCCACCCCGCGCGCCCACCTGATGAACCGTTTATCCGCCACGGCCGGAGCGGGAGGCCTCTGTTTTCTCGATCACTGGCGCACGTTTGCAAACAGCACCTTCTACCGCCCTTTCATTAACCCCGAAGCCTATTAAATCCGCAATTTGTAACATCACGCTGGCGTACAGAGTGTAGGTACACTGTCCCTTTGCGTCGCTCGCTGCGAGAAGAAACTTCGGAGCTACTTTCTATAATTGCCTCCGGAGGCAGGAAGTTTGTTTGGAATTAAAAACCGTCTGCCTGGTAGCCGAGTGCCTTTGAAAGATATTCCCCGCTATTTCGCCGCACAGCTTCCAGTAAAACGGAGACATTGCTGGGAGGAAAGAGGAAAAGAAAGCGAAGCTTTCGAACGATCTTTTAGCTTCGGTTACGCCGCACCACGCAGCGGTCGAGCTTTGTGGTCGGGCACCATCGAAAGGTATCAATTTTCGCGATGCGCAATCGTAGCGAAGGGAACGCCGGAGACCTGGAGAACGGGGACCACCGTTCGGTCGTCCGCGGGAAATTATCTCCTCGCACGTGGGACCTTTAAGTAATCGAGGAGTTGAAATGGAGAATGATGTAAGTGCCAGAAGTGAAACTTCTCAATACCTATTTATTTTCTTACCTCAGCTCTATCTTGCGATAGTCTTAGAAACTGAAATAAATTATTCTAGCGCCTTCAGCGTCTACCACTGCACTTAGCATCGAATTTACATGTTTCCCCACTAAACACATCATTTTTCATTTCTCCGCCACTCGCGTCGTTTGCCATTCCAACTGTTCAATTATAAATACAGCTCAAGCCTGATGTAACAGCGTGTAAATGGCTCTTCGAGCATAGTTCAGCTTTCGTTAACGTTTCGCCGTTTGTCAGCCGATAAGCCAGGGGAAACTGGACGGAAAAACTGGTTTTATCGTGGCGATAAGAGGGAAGGAAAAAGAGTTAGTGACGAAGCAGTGGCCTGCAGCCGCAACGGATAAGGAAATCCACGGCCTTAGTCCATCGCGAGCATTGTAGTCGCTGCACGGCCCCTCTGACTCGCGACCCTGCGAACCTGAGCGGTACAATGGCTCGTAAACAATAGAGCGATCGTGCAACAGTTGCTGGTGCTTTATGAAGCTCCCTTCGTCGACGCGTCGATGCGTTTCCATGGGACGCGGTACCGGTGTCCATTATTCTAGCAATTTGTTTGTCGGCCTACCTGTGACGTTTAACGTTGCAACGCGAAACGAAGATTCTGCGCTGGTGCAAGTAGTGGAGAGTAATATATAGTCTGGCCTTCAAAGTGGCAGCAAGATCGCTCCAATAAGTATTTTCTTTTGTTTACTAAAGACGCTCTTAAATACTGCTAGATCTTTAAAAATCGTCTATTAGTCTCAATCAATTTCCCGCGGCTCATTTTCGCCGGAATATTAGCCCCGTCGATGGGGGTAGCGGGGGTGCTGGCGAGCGACGCACTCGGCCGATATAAATACAAGCGGGGAGCGTCGAGAGAGACGAGTAACAGCGGGGCAAGATAAAAAGTCACGTGCAGTCAAAGAGGCTGCAGAGATGACGAGAAGGATGCGTCCCGATTGAGATTAAACACTGGCCGCGGGATCTCGCGCGTCTTTGGAGGAAGTACTTAAACCGCCGCGGCCGCGTGTAAATCATACACCTAACCGCATCGTTCATTCCGCCTCCGCCTCCCCACCTCGTCGCGGTTTCTAAAGCGGACAAAAAGTCACCGCCACGTGAAAGCACCGGGCACACGCTCGCGCGTCTAGAGAACCGAAGAGCCATCGCCTCCTGACAAATTGCCCGCCAATTTTCCAGCCACGCGGCCCTCAAAGACACCCGCAATTCCCGGGAGACGCGGCGCGTTGTTTGCGCGGCAAACACGAGCAGAGCGGCGGAGAACTTTTAAACGAGATCCTCGCGAGGCGAACGAGTCAAAGCGCCTGGCAATTCGTGGATCTTAAATTTTATTTACACATCGTCCTGGCTGCCTCGTCCTCTCGATTCAGCAGGACGGTCGCCGAAATCGGCGCGTCGAGAAACTGCGATGGTCAAGACTCCGTTGTGGGAAAAAAGCGATTTTTTTTGTTAAAATTTACGAAATTTTTGAGGTTTAATGTTAAGGTCTACAAATTTACAACAATATCGGCAAAGAAAAAAATTAGCTGGGGTGCGATACACCCTGTGTGTCCGTGGAGGGTTAAGCCGTTTTCTCAATGAACGTACAGGACGAAAATACCACCGAGGACCGGATGACGAGCAAAAGCATAACGTATTTTTGTCATCTTCTTGGTTCAGCTCGCTGTCTCTCCTTCACCCTGCTCTCCCCTGGTGCTCGCACCGAAAACAGGAAATACTTTTTGTCCGTTGACAGAAGGCACGAGCGAATCAGCTGGCAAGAAAGGGGGAAGCTCTCTGTGATTATTATACCCTGGTTATTCCGCTTCCGAGCTACGGCCTGTCTAATTATTTTCTAAGTAACGACGTTTTAAAGGAGTATCTCTTTCGTCGGAGATAATTGATATCCTCTGTGTGGATTTAGAGACTGATGTGGCGACGGCGAGACACGCTTGCTATGGAAGAATCTGGTAGCTTTGCAATTGGACTTTCGGGGAAAAGAGGATTTAAGAGGGGAGTCCTATTTTTGGGGCTAAAAACATAGCAAAATCTGGGAATATTTTTCCAAGAAACTAAGTAGGGATTCGAACTTTGAGCGGCATGTTGGTAGATTATGCATAACTCCTACAGTTATTATTAAAAATCAATAACAAAAAAACTGCAACATCTTCAAAGATGCATAAAAACATGATCCAAATTTCGGGTAAATCGACTGGCTAGTTTCTTAACAAGAAATCCCAAATTCTGCTATGTTTTAGTCCGAAAAATAGGACTCCCCTCTACACGTTCTGCACGAATTAACGAGGAATTTTTTTCGTATCCCAGGTAAAAGTTATCACCTGTACTGGTGGCGCACGCGGAAAGTGGCATTGTTATCCGAGGAAACGCAGAAGAGCGGGAGGAGCTCGATAACAACCTCCGTTCGCAACGGGCTTGTTCGATGTTCGCGAATTTTTACCCATTTCCACCTTCCACGGTCTTCTATCAAGCACGTACGCACGCGAATGTCATTAGCTCGACACAATGAAAGGATTTCTTCATATCGGCCACGCATGACGGCGCGCGATTTAGTTGAGCGTGAAATTGGTCTCTCTATTTCTTCTTCGGTAATAGAATGTAAGTAGGAATTAGAGTAACGTGTCTCGTTAATGGCGGCTGCGATTGAGTTGTCTCTGCGCCGAGGTAGTTCGAAAGAACAGTAACAGCGCATAGTCGCGGCGTTCCGATTTCACTGCACTTCAATCATTCCATAATTTCCGAGCGAGGCAACCTGCTCCTTTCCCTCTTCTGCTTTTCTAACGCGTTTCTGATGAGATGCGTGTTGCCCGAGTAAAGCCACGCTCCCATATAAGCAGCACTTGCCGCAGAACAAACTCACAACTCGCTTCCTACGCCTGCTCCGCGTAGGGCTGAAGATTATTAAGGCACCTGCTCCGCACGATCTCGAAAGCCAGTCTTTCTATCCTTCTGAAGTTCCTCAAGTGCACATATCCCATCCTGAGCGGCCTCAGACTTTCAGACACTCCTTCAGAACTCACTGCCTCTAAGAAACAGCTGAAGTGCATTCTGCTGCATGCCCCCGGGGCACGTGGCAACGCGTGATCTAAGCGTTGCAAACAAACGACCACTAAATTTAACCACGCTCGCCGATCCAGTTGCTTTATTTTCGCGGCGGGCGAAATCGGCAGCGTCTCCGTAGCCCATCGGCCGCGGTTAATTATAGGTAAACTCGATCATATTTCTAATTCCGTTCGGCAGGAAGTTTGGCTATGTCAACTTTGATCCCGGCGACGTCGCGGATCGTCTAATCCGCTCGGTTAAACATAGAACGAAGGCATTCGAGGGACGATTAATTCGGTGTGCGGCCCAGAGGTTGGAGAGACCAGAAGGCATCGCGAAATCGCCGGCCACTTGTTCGGCGAACGGCGCGAATTCGCTAACGAAGCGCATTCGTTCTGCGTCGAAACGGGAACAGAGGGCCCTAACGAGAAAATATTATACGCGGGGAATAAAAGCGTGTTTCGCGGCCGACCGCGTCGGGTATTATGCGCCGCCAAAGGAGGCGGCGCAGGGGTATGGCGCGGCCATGAAAAATCGCGGGATGCAATTACCTGCGCCGGCGGGCAAAACGGCCAGCACAATCGCGACGATATTAAATGTCGCTCGAGCGTCGAGGCTGGCAAGAAATCGAACGGTACAGTCGGCGAGCGCCACGGGCTTAAGTGCATTTTGCATAGATATTGTCGGGCAAATGAACGACTTCCGGCCAGCTGCGAGCCTCGGATGCGCGATCTTCAATCGCTGGTGTACGAGCGCCCGTCGCCGATCCTTCCTCTCGCTCGCGAGCGCCGTTAGAATTATGAAATTCAATGTAATCGATGGTGGCATAGTGACGTAGTAACTCGCAACGAGCCCAATGGGTGGTTAATTAGAATAGAGATTCTAATGAAGTTGAAGTTATTTATTTACGCAAGGAATATTTGTAACAGTGGCGCCCTCAGGAATTAATCTTTTAAGGAGCCGAGTCGAAGGGATACGAATATTTTTAACGCAAATTCAATGAAATTCATTAAGCGATTATAAAAATTTATTTCGAGAATAAAATCCAGTTTTCTTTTCTTTTTACGAAGCCCCTTCTTTGGGGGTGCTAATAGCCCCTTGAACCCCTCCAGATGCGCCACTTGCGTGGGTATAATTTCGTGTTTGATGTTAATAGCGTTTTACGTTGAGATAACACGTGTAACGAAAGCGTATAATTTGGAGTTAGGGGAAGCCGACAATTATAATGGAGTTGTGGAGAGTGAGGCAATTAAGAGGCAGTGAAATCACGACAGGCAGGTCTGGAGAAGAAATTCGAGGGAAGAGGACGATTCTAATTCCAGCTCTCTAATGTTCGCGAAGGGTCGTTGTTATCGGAAGCAGGTATACACGAAAGTTAATGAGCGGTCGCTTATGAGCACGTGTTCCAAGTAAATTGGTTACGCTCGTCTGGCCACGGGCACCAGCAGCTCCGAGCTTTATCGAATGGATCTGAATCCTGCCTGTTGTCGCTGCTGCTGGTCGACCGTGCCCCTGCGCAGAAATCAATTTAGACCCGTTCGATCGAGAATTTTGCGTAACCACCACGTGGAAAGCAAATGGCCCCTACAACCGGTCGACCTGGCGGCATCTGATACCGAAATGGGCAATGGAATCGCGCGTCAAATGTAATCAGATGACACTTTCGATTAATTGCGCTGTTAATAAATCATTGCGATTTTCTCACACACGTCCGTGTGATTTTCTATACAGAGAACTCTCGCGTGGCGTTTATACCGTAATTCACAGCCGAACAGAATTTTATCCAACGAATAACTATATCGTATCCAATCCAAAATTGATTCCACTTCCTTCTTGTGTTAAACCCTTCAGCGAAGAAGATTCCAAGGAACTTCTCCCAGGAAGAACTTTCGAAGCAGTTCGGCTGCTTTGCGCAACCGAGGCGACCGAATTTCTCCTCGGCTTGGGCCCGCTCGCGTGGATTAATTACTCCGGACGGCCAGGCAGCGCTGGTCCCTCGGTTAATTTTCTCCTTTATCGCGGCTCATTTCACCGCCGCGATCGTGTGAGTGCTCCTTTATTGGGCCTGCTACACCGGGGGCCTGATGCAACGAGCCGCGAAGGCGTGATCCGCGTGGGCGTACGCTGTGCTCTCCTCTCGTACGCGGCCGCGTGCGCACAGTGTGGGTGAACAAATGTAAAGGGTGCCCTTAACGTCCGTACACCTGCCCGCTAGTGACGCTCTTCCTCGGCGGTCGCGGAGCCAAACAGGACTCTGCGTTTAATCATTGTCGCGTAAATTCCGGCGCTATCAGCCGCCGTTCTCAGCTGTGCTGCACGAAGGGATCGATAGAATCCCGGGCACATAGCCAGCTCTCGAGTAATCTCGTGGAGCAGAGTCGGCCAACGAAAGAAGAGGCAGAGAAAACAGCAGCGCCGAGTTTGGATATCTCATTTCGGAGATCAACAAGTTCCCTGGCAACTTTATCGCGAGAACTTCACGTCCAAGCGTTATCACGATTAAGGAAGTTTAATTTCTTTGGACTCGCCGAGGGGAAACATCCCGGCCCTCGAGGAGACATCTTCGAACCCCGTCTGCTTATCCATTGCCCTGTAACTTACTTCTCTCCCGAATTATTATTTGGGCGTTCTTAACCCTTCGTGGTCGCACCTTCTTAAAATCACAAATTGGTCACACGGGGTTCACCGCACCGCATCGTCACTTTTAAGTTACCATTTTCGTACTTTTGAATCTTTCGACTTTTCAGTGATAACTGTATTCCTAATACTCATACAATCATGCTCTAATAGTCTTTTTCTAGAACCGTAAATTTTGCTTAAAATATTAAGGTGGAGATACACCGCGCGTGACCGCAAAGGGATATTAAGAGTGTCCCATATTTAAGGATGCAAGAGAGCAGATAATCAGCTCTGCGTACATTTTGCTAGTATCTTGTTTGCTTCAGTCCCACCCGGTACGTGTAAAAGAAACATACAAGAGCTCACGTGGGCTCACCTATCAGCCTTTCTCGTTCGCCCATGCACATTACGCACACGCGTACGCCACATGAATAACACGCGAGCCGGTTCGCGATCATACAGCCTTTAGCATATTCCTTTAAGAGGGCTTTAAACACCGACGACCGGGCAGCGCTTCGCGCGAAACACTGCCCGCCATTTACGCCACGGCAGTGTTTGCGAATTCCATTAGACCCGTTGCTGACAGTTTCGAAACGAGTCGCACAATATTCCTCGAGGAGTGATCCCACAAATCACACGGCACCTTATCAAAAACGTGCCAGCACGAAGCTGTCCTCGTTCATTCTCCCGCGAACTCTCGATATACTGGATTCAAGATCGACACACGTGACGTAGAACGTGCCAGTTCCGTCGAACGTACGGCAGAATGAAAATCGAAGCGAGCACGTTTATAAATAACGCCTGACAAGAGGCTGGCGACGACGGATCCTTGAAGCGGATTTTCTCGGGCGAGCAGCGATCCCAAACGACCAACCTTCCCGCTATCTCTTCTAAATCGTCCGGGCTCAAGGCGAGAGACGCGTCGAGGTACGTCGGCGACCTTCGAATTCGAATCTAACGACACACCAAGGAGCCCGTATTTTACACGCGAAACGCGTTTGATGTCGCTGCGAGGCCAGATCCGGTCCGCGCATCTGCGCCCATCGCAACACACGATGCACCCTTCGCTCCGAGGCCGTCTTTCTCTTGCTGGCTATAAGCTGGTCCCTCTCTGCAACTTCTACCTTCCATCTTCGTGCCTCGTACCCCTTTTCCTTCTGCCCGCGCCTCTCCTACTCTTCCTATCCCTCTGCCTCTCCAGAGGATTCCTTTCCTCGTCCTTATCCCGCATCGTTATCTCTGTCTCGTCGTTCTTCTCTATTTGTCTGCGGTTACGTCAGAGCCACGGTGGCCCGCTTTTGGCACGTTCCTATTCTACGAGAAGGGGCGGCGAAGGTATGTCAGATCGAAAGGTGAGGATTTCTGGGGTGTGCTTTCCGAGGGTGCTAAAAAACTCCATTCACCCTGCTGGGGCCTGCGACGTGGGATGCTGGCACCGAGGACGTGCGAGGACGTGTTGAGTGGGGAAATGAGGCTCGTTTCGAATCAGAGTTTGCCTGGGATAGTTCAGGCTTTCAGATCTCGTTTCTGTTTTTTAAACTTCCGCAGGTAGCGATACTTTAACCCTTTAGCGCCCGAGATACATTCTCTCTATTTTTACTGTTTGCACAAGATGCATTTTAACCTCTGAAAGAAGAAAAAGAAAAAGGAATTTTTATATAAAAATTGAGATCATTTTTAACGACAAACAGAAAGCGGAATATTTCTCCTTCAACAGGATCCGGGCGCTAAAGGGTTAATCTCTTCGAATATCTCTGTTCGTTAGGCGATACGGAGAGATCGCGAGCCCTCCGAGGAAAGGCGAGCGTTTCCTGGTCGCACCAGTGAAAGAGGCGTTGAAAAGCACGGTCAGGTTGCTGGGTGCATCCGGTAACTCGAATAAAGCGGTAAAGTTACGAATCTGTTCCACTTCGATTCCCCGTTCCGCCAAGAACACCGCTCCGAGCAATTCCCATGGAAATTTGTATTTCTGTCGCCGCCCGAAGAAACCCGACCGGTCCGAGGCCAGAGATTCAATCAAAAACGCCGGAGCGGGTTCCCTGATGAATGTTCGCATGCGAAACGGGACGCTTTGAGCATCATAATGAATTTCGAAGCCCCGCGCGAACGTGGAATTGACAAGTTTACGGATAACACGCCGACGGAGAAGCGAGAAACGCGTTGCCTTTAAATTTACCGTCTCGCGGAATTTTTAGCGCGCTCCTGGAAATACGCGAATACGTAATGAACCAGCGAGACGCTGAACACAGCTGCGAGACCGTCGCAATAACGGCTATATTTAATCATAATCATTGCCGGACACCGCGATCGCGAAATTCATGAATAAATTCTGCAGGCCCATCAAACAGAAATGGTCCTATAAACGTTCGGTTTATTATGACCTCGTTCGCTACGAACCATCGGCAAAAGAAACCTGCGCGCCGAGCTGCTCTCTGAGAAGAAGACGCCCGTTGCACGAACGCTTCGCGCGCCGGTTAGCTAAAATAGTAAACGGAAAACAAGATCAGCCGGGGTAGGTAAATGCTTTACTATAATCCTATTTTCCGTTTCTGTTGACTGAGCGCCTCCCTGTTTCAAATTCTATAACGGAGTGAGGGATTACCCTGCCCGCTAATGCATTTCGAATTTCCTGTCCGTTGCATGTACATGTCATTATCCTGTTTTTGAAAACGTCCACCGTTGCGTTTCCCCATCGACCACGGCTCTGTTAATCTTCAACGTCAAAGCAGCGAAACGCGAGTCCCTCGCCAGCGGGGAGCTTATTTTTGACGAATTTCAAACGCAAGCTCGAAGGATCAGCTGTGCCAGGAACATTTGATATGACGTCGCGCATCGCGTTATTACGAGGAACAAAAGGCACGCACGCTTCGCGGAGATATTGCAGGGCCAGCCCATTACGATATTAATCCTCCCACCCTTTATGTATTAATTTAAACGCATCGTCCATTTTTCCAGTAACCGCCCCCCCGATTATCAATCCTCTCTATCGTCCGATTCCTCCTCGAAATAAATCTGCGCGCTCGGGACCGTATTAGAGAGCCTCCGTCATCCGCCTCCGAGCTGCATTGTTTCGCGCACAAGAGGCCGCTCGCGCCCGATGCATGTTTATGGCAATAAACGGGGCTGGTCGCTCGTATAAATAGTTACAGGCCAGCTGGGAGATAGACGGGGCCGCCTTGGCGCGCAGGTAACGCTTTCCAGGCGAGCTCGCCCGTGTGGGAGGCTGCGTGCTCGGCTGCGCGATTGCGCCCGCCGTGCACGCTTCACGGGGGATAAGATAAGGGAATCGGATTCACATTGGCGTCCCTCGGATCGCAGTGCCGCGCTCCGATCTCCGATGCAAGTCCCTCTCGGGTCCTTAATTACTGCCGAAACGGTTTACGAGTCCCGAGCCATTATCCACGATATTTGCTTTATCCCCCGCGATCCTGGATAATCGTTACCATTACTGTGCTTCGTTTCATCCGCGCCGAAAGCACCCCTACGCATGCACGGACGACGATAATTTGATGGAACGATCGCATACCGACGATGCATTAATTTCGCCAGAATTTTCGCCAGCCACGGTTATCGCTCATTGAAAGAATTAGTCCGCGCTGCGGTGAGTAGGGGCGGAAAAAAGGAGAAACGCGGAACGGGGCTAATTATTGCGTAAACTAAAGCAAACACACACTGGAGGGCTCGAGTTTAATTCCCGTTCGATCGATAATTTTCTCCCGCATTCTTTTCAATCCCCTGCGCTGGCCTCGCGAGCGACCTGTTGGTTTTGTTTAACTAATGAAAGTTTATTTATGCACAAATTATCTCTTATATTACTGCTCTGGAATGCATGAGAGGACAGGGCTGTAATGTTTATAACAGGATGTTTATAGCATGCCCAACCGATAGAGTCCGTGTGCTTGACGGGTCTCTCCTCAAGAATTCATTCTGCCGAATCGTTTCATTCTATAAAGACGTTCCTTCCTGAATAAAATCAAGATTTAAAACTATAAATGTGTCTTGAGTTTCCATGGCCTAATTCCCAATACGACCCACCTCTGCTTCATCGTTTTGACGAACATTTAAATCTAAAATCACGAGCAACAGGAGACAAACATTTGGATATATTAAAGCGTCCAGGTAAATTGCCCGCCGCTACATCCGTCGAGTGTACAAATAAAAACCCAATTAACCTTTCTGCGCGGCGGCATGCTTGGCTGCGTATCGGGTATTTTCCAATTTCATTTGTGCCTCTTTCTTTTTTTGAGTGGAAAATAATTCGAAGTCAAAGCGCGTGAACGCCGCGCGGCGATCGATGCAACGCTTCCCTTTCGCCCTCGTTGCGTAAAGCCCGCGCACCGACTGTTTACGGATGCTGCGAGCAGAAGCGGCAAGCTACGGTTACCTCTGAAAAGGAAAATACATTTTCCCCAAGGACGTCGCGGTGCGAGGCAATAAGACGGTGCAAGTATCTTCTTGCCTGCCTCTCTCGCGGCCTTTCGCAAGCTTCTTTGACCTAACGCATCGGGAGACGATCCAGCGTCGTTTAAAACCACTGCCATAAATCAAAACTCTTTGAATCGTATATTTAAATATTTAATATTGCGGCCCGCGTAGAGTATTAGGTTTCCACTTTTGGCCCGCCATGGGCTAAATCTTACTCGTCGTGGTTTTAGATTCCCTAAAAGGTGGTTCGATTAGCTACTTAGTTCGATGTGCACGCGTCCGCGATGATAAATCGCCGAAGCAAATTGCTCCGGGTCGGGATAATTCAGTTTCCCGGCATCGACGTCATCTGTATTCGTTAGTAATCGACGGGGAAACGCGGCTCGAACCAATTAAGAATGGGCGAGCATCTCGCGGACGTGTACGCAGCCGCCAGCAAGGATTACGTATTCGCGCGACGTATTTCAAGGCGATTACGTTCGCTGGATGACGACGTTACGCGCGCGGTACACCGCGTAGCTTATTCCCATAAGTATGGAAAGCGTGATGCCGTTATTGACGTCCGTCGAAACGAGGCGAGGAATAATGTCAAGGTCGCGGGCGTGCCGGGAAAATTGCCTGGCGAAACGGAGTTACGGATAATCGAGTAACGTCTGGTTGAGGGAAACGATGGAATAAACAAGCGGTCCGCCCACGCCGACCATAGAGAAAGCGTACAAGGAGCGAAAAAGTGACCAGGAACACGATCCTGAGTCACCTGCTTCATCCACGGTTGTAAAGAATCGCCAAACATTTGAACAATAGTAGCGAGGCCTCTAAAAGAATCGCAGGGGGGAAGTAAATAAATGGCAGGGAATGGTCATAGGGAGTCATTTCTTCGAACGCGAATCATATGGAACATAAATGGAAAAGTTGATACCTAATACTTCTCGTGCAACTAACACGATCGAGTATCTGACTTCTGAAACATTTATAAGACATCCACGTAGTCGATTTCATTGGAGACTGACACTGGAGTGATTCCTAGAACAGCTGCGGAATAAGCGGACAGCTGATCATTGGAAACAGTCGTCTAGTTGATGTCCTATCCCGATAGGCAAAATTAAGCAGCTGCCTACAGCCGCAACTTTGATAAGGGGCGCAAATTGATATTTTGGCACTTTGATACGTTAGCATTTCTTAAAATCAAGCTTTATATGAAATATTACAAGTTGTACTGTAAATGCTTTAAACTACGGATAAAAATTCAAAGTAAGGTCCTCAAAACACTCAAATAAGTGTATTATAAATAAAGGGCCCAACTTGGAAAGTTTGCCTTGGGCGCAAAAAAAAACTCGAGCTGTACAAGGAAAATAGAACAGAAGATCAAGCAAATGTCCAACCACTGAAACAGTCACAACCTCATTCCCTTCAATTTACACCTACTCCACCCCCCTAAAACACGGCGTAACAGGCAAACATTAATAGAATCTCCAAAGCAAATACAAAAGAAGCCCGCAAACTCGTAAGCTACGCAGGCAAAACGTGGTAGCAACACCTGCCCGAGGTCCGCGCAAATGGCCCGCGGCCGTTTGTTCGTCCGAGCAAACGGCGGGGCCGTTTTGTCCATCGGAACCCGAGCAAATAATCAATGAGCGCTGGCGTGCGCGTGCTGGTCGCCGAATCGAGTGAAAGTCGGAAGAAGACCCGTTGCCGAACGTCCAGGCCGACCGGTGTCTCGGGTGAGAAAGTCAACGAAAGTGGAAACATTGTCCCCGTTGGAAGATCGGGGAGCACTCGCGAGCCGCGGCGCATTAGGGAGATCGTGGTGGCCGCTCAAAGCTGGACGAGAAATCGGCTGCTTGTGTGAAATGTCAGCAGCTGCGTGCACACGTGGCGGTCGTGGGAATAAGAGACGGATAGAGGAGCGATGGCCGTGTTTCAGGGGATTCTGGAAACGCCGGTGTACACCGGGAAGTCGAAATGTCAACGGGACAAAGCCGTCGGAAAATTGTTCGCCAGGTTATCGATAACGGGCAGCGAGCGCGGGTTTCACTGCATCGCTCTCTCCCCCCGCGAGTGAACTTTCCACGATCGGTTAACGAGCTTCGAGCGAAGCCCGCGCCAAATAAGGATTCCGTGTCCGTGGAATGGAATCGTTCGACGAAGGCAAACGAATAAATCGAGCTGGCTCGGGCGAGTTTGCGAGGTGCGCGTTGGTTTCTCCCTTGGTCCTTCGTTTTGGTACGGTGACGTTCTGTGGCTGGTGACGAGGATTGCTCGCATACGGCGGGCGTAGTTGACCGACGCGAGGAACTCGGGTCTAGAGGCGAGTAGAAGAAGTGCGCGCTAAATAACCGTCTTTGTTGCAAGTCGAACGAAACGAGTATGACAAACAGTTGCGTAATGCTGCACATGTGCCACGATGCTAGTGGACGCGGATGCTCGAACTGCGTCGAACCGGAGGAATAAGAGTTTTTCACTTACGGTAGGTTCTGAACTATAATTTAAATGACGCACCTGAATTTTTATAGTAGAGATTGATTTAATGAATGACAATTTAGGTGTTAGCCGGAGGTACTTGTATCTGAGGCAAGAATATTGTGGACACTGCACGCTAATTGTAAGTTTGCCTGCTATTTGCGGCTAAAGTGTACGGTAGAGTTAGCGAGTCTGTGATTTGCAGAGGTAAATTAATTACTGATACTATTCCAAAGTCCCGTATCCAACGCAGCACTGAGCGAACGTACTTCTGATTGATCGACGAGCGAAGAAGGAGCACAATGAGTTAATAGATATCGAATGCTGTGGACATGGTACGAAGTAGGTCAATTAGTAATTGAATGCAGATTGCCAGGTGTTTTAAGAGTTACAATTTAGCGGTACGCGTGGACTAGAGCTTTATAGGAGGTATAATTACAGAGATTACACTGAAAGCCCCGAACCCCCGTCCTGCATTCTTCGCGTACGATTAAATATCCAAGAAGGCCCGATTAGTCAAGTCGAAGGAGCTTCATGATAAACGAAGCCTCGTTATCGTGAAACGATCTTGAGGAAAATGTGCAGAAGGCGCTGAAGGAACGCCTGAGAAGAGAGTCACGTAACAACCTGAAGAGCTCTCATCCATTTCGCTGTGAAAAGCGGCGGAATCGAGAGGACAAGCGTGTTACGTATGGCCCAAGCTAATGGCTACCTTTATTTCAGAGGTACGATCGACGAGTGTGCGGTGACCAAGCCTACCGTAACGACGTCTAATATCTATCGATCGTTTGACGATTACGTTCCCAGTAATTCAGACCTCCGGTAGCATTAATTACGGCGGAGCAGCGTCAATGGTATGCGATTTGCCTCACGCGCTCCGGGCTACAACTGAATCGAGGTGAAAAAAAAGAGCAGAGGCTGCCGGTGTCGCGAAGCTAACAGGTATCCTTATATGTATCGACAGAAAAGCCGCGGATCTTGATAAATTGCGAGATGCCATCGCGCCCCGACTGTCGGGACATTCAAATACACCGGCTGTCGTCACGTTTCGCGGAACCTGCGAGGTGTCAATTCACGGGGGCCATAGTAATTCATAAATAATCGCTGGCAGTTTGGGAACACGCGGATGAGAAACCGACGACAACGAGGGACTAAAAATCGATCGCGGATGACTTCGAAGCATTCACCACTCGAGGCACTCTATGCAGGGAGGATTACCACAGTTAATTGTAAGCAGAAACGCCGTTAATCTGTCGACTAAACGCGCGAACATGTTCGTCGATTAACAAGAACGAAGTTCTGGGACTAACTTTCAAACGCACCCTATCGACAGACGCTAGTAATTACACGAGACTGCATCTGGGGGTGTGCGAGTGCCCGGAGTTTACGAGCTGAGCTGAACTCGGTTCGATTGCTTTGAGCCGAGAGGAGGGTTTGAATTATCCGAGCTGCTTGAAATTGACAAACTGTTTGAGAAAAATGCTACTTGGAAAACTCAAACGCCTCGAATAATCGAACACTCGTAAGACTTCGAATTACTCTAGTTACTCGATTATTTATTATATTTAATATCAAATACTAGTCTAACTGTATAAGACGCTAGTAACTCGAAGTAATTCGAGTAATCTGAAAATTTTCGACCTGAAAATTTATCTCCATGTAACACGTATTAATAATAATAATAATAATAATAATAATAATAATAATAATAATAATAATAATAATACCTAATAATTACTTGACTCGAGATTCGAGTACTCAAGTAAATCGAGTATTCATCCACCCCTATCTGTACCTAAGATTCTCAGTTGCTGGGTATACTACCTACCTCCGAGTTTCCGAAATCTTGGTTGCCGAACTAATCGATAGTTACTCGATTGCGTAACGCGTAATTGTCTACTTACCTACCTACTTTGATAGGTGACTATCGATACAGGGCTCTGCTAATTAGACAAGCTTGCGTCCAGGATCCCGGAATGCCCGTACTGAATGTCTTTAAAGCGGCCATCCATTTAATTAACAACGAGATCATCTTAATATACGTTTTAATTACTCGCCGCGGGGCATTTTGAATTACAAATGCGGCTATGCTTCATCGACGCGACAGGAACAAAGGGCGACGTGTTTTATCGGCGAATTCCCACGTAGCCTGACCGTCCACTTGTAGCGAGCACGAGTACGCGCGCGCGGAATGTAAGCAACGATCGAATCACTCGTAAACACGAAGAAATAGCGGAACGCGATATGCAAATCGCCGGCTGGACGTGGGTGTGCAGCTTGAGCAACGAGCAAAAACCTCTTCGCTTAATATGAAATATTTCGCGTCGGAAACATCCCCCTATTGATTCCACGTTAAAGCAAACGTGCGATAAACTATATAGGGACATTTGAATTGGAAATTTTGAAGGAACAACTTACCCGGTCTATTTACGGTTTGGCTCGATTGAATTTTGCGTACAATGCGCGCAAACACGATCTCGTAATATCCACACGACAAAGTCCATCGTTATCGTCACAGTTTTATCGTCAATCCCCCCGCGACTCAGGCAACAAAGCCAGCTTATTCACTCTGCGAGCCTGTATCCCGCGAAACAAGGCGCGTATGTAGCTTGTACGGTATAATTATATTTAATAAACTGTGTGTACGTTGTCGCAATTTATGCGCGGATTTTAAGTTAACGAAGGCATCATTGAGGGCGCTTCGAACCAGAGAGGGTATAGAGTGTTTCAACGTGGTAATTATGTGCTTGTTTGGCTAATGAGGCCCATAAAAAGAAATACAGCTCGGGTAAACGTGGATATTTAAATCTCGCTGATATATTACAGAGATACGAATTAATGAATCAGCACTAGGGCTAATGGAAGATTAAGTGAAATCTATGTGGTTGTACAAATGTTTAAACTGATATCTCAGAGCAGTTCGGAATCTACCTTGATTAAAGCTCCCTTTTACATATCCCTATTAAATATCCCTTTTAATAAGCACTGCTAACCCCGCTCCAGCGTGTGCCTGCAGTCCTGGAACGCCCTCTGCAACAATCGATGCGTGGCGAGGGGACACCGAACAACAAGGTAAATCCACTAACGCCTGCCAATTAATTAACTCTACAAGAATATGGATTGCGTTGTCCCCCGGTCATTTCATTTGTCCCGTATCCATCCGCCGGGGAATCTGTCACACGCCGGCCCTCCGCTTTCCATCGCTGCCACGTCCCGGCGACCCCACGCTCCTCGCTCGTCCTTCGAGAAATATTTACATCGGCCCAATGCCGACCCGAGAAAGTCACCTACACCTCGACAGCTCAATCTCCGATTCCGCGAGCCGCCCGGGCACAATTAACGCCCCGCAATGGGACGATCCCGTGGTGCGATTCGATCTCCCGTCCTGCATTTACAATGCAAAGCAGGCAGATGCGCGTAAATCGGCGCTGGAGTCGGCGTCCCACAGCGAGAGCTACAGCCTCGTTTCGCGGCCAGGCGAAACGGAAACGGCACCCAGGTATTCCACGGACTAACGTCCGCGCGTATCGTATCCTGCGTCCTTTAAACTACAAATCCCCGGTGTCCATCGGCGTACCGGTTTTTAAGGGACAATGTCAGTGCCCTCTCGCCGCGGGGCGCGACCGGTTTTCGCGACGTTAAACGGATCGAAGAAGGGAGAGAGCGGACTCACCGATCTGTCGATCCTCTGCATCCTGGTACCGCGTCGTCCCCGTCGTCATCCTGGAGACCGGCTGTTGGGGGCGCTCGATCACCCTAGCGTTAGTTGGGAGAGGATGGTGTGGGGAGGGGGTGGAGTAGATCCAACACGCGCGATAGATCAGCCGATCTGGCGCGATCGGGACGGATATCCACGCGCTGGTCCCCGCACAGACTCGAAGAGGTGACTGGGAGATTCTGAGGACCGACGGTTCTGGTTCACGACTGGTTCTTCTCCTTCTCCTTCGGCCTCTGGCCCCTTCCATGCTCTGGCTGCCGGCACCAAGGGAAAAGAGACGGATGTAGTTTACGATCGGGCAGGGAGAGCGTGCCGCGTCGTTCGAAATAGAAAAAGGCGCGGCGGCGGGGGGCGGAGGGAAGCTACGGCCTGAGGAGAGACAAGAGGGCACCGACAGGTTGCTTCCTCGCGAACAACCACCCGAGAGGACGGGGTGAACCACCATCGGGGCCCGCCGAGTGCAAAGAAGTCGATCAGGTAAGGGTCAGGGACGCAGTCGCGACTCCAGTGGTCCACGGAGGCGAGAGTATTCGCTGGGATTTTGGGGTTGAAACTGTTGCAAGTGGTAGACGTAGCAGCGATGATGTCAGGCTCGCCGCATCGGCGGAGGAAAATTTTTGTAAGCTTGACGCGAATGATAAACAGTTTCTTGGGTACATAGTGGACTGTCACTTGAATTGTGAATTATGAAATTGTGTCGAATCATTTGGATAATAAAGTGTGTAATTTATACTAGTTTCTTGTTCGCCTTCCTTACTCTGGCTTCCATATCGATTGAAGCCTGGCTGGGACTAGTAATTAAGAGTGGGAGGAGGATGGAGTCGCCCGGCTGTAGAGATGATCGAGGCCCAGATCTAATCTGTCGTACACTGTGTCAATATTAACCGCACCGCGATAAGGCGCTCCCAAAGTTGCGCTATTAGCGGGCAATTACTTTTTGAGAAAAGGAAATACGAGGGTTGCGCAATCCCCGTGCAATTAGCAAGCCTAACGCGTCCCCGTCCTTATGTAACCGCGTGTAAACGAAGATATGAGATCACACATGGCTAATTACGAGCGTGCTTTCACGCTGGTCGTTTGGCGACGATCGTTGCTTCGCGTGTCGATTGAGAATCGAGCGTGGATTCGATGCGGGAGTGGAGGAGTGGTGTTCGAAGGAACGGAGAGGGCTTCTTCTTAAATACAGACATCTAGGGTGATGTATTTACCTGCACCCATTTCGCTGACAAATTCGAGCAATCCTGTTATGCCTTTGATAGCCCGCCGAAACCGGAAGAACGTGACATCGTCACGCGACACTGCCCTCCGAGAAACTCGGCTATTCACTTGGCAAATCTACGGCCCTGAATGGGGCCCGAGCCCCACCGCCTGGCCCAAAGAAGATTGGTCCACGAAGGTTCGTACCTTCATCCCAGGTAAAAGGTCTGACCGATACCCCTGGCCTCGCGCTGTGGAATAGGAACCACCCGAGAATATACCAAGAAACCTCCTGCTCGGTGGGAGTACGCCCCGAGGGGCCCCTTTTCTCGTAAAACTCAAAAAAAAAAAAGGAGCGGCTGGAAACGTTATGCGCGAGTAACTTAATCCTCGACTGGCGGAGCGAGGTCGAAATGACCCGTGCTGTTCCTTCGAGGCGTCTTACATGGCCATTGCAAGCGTCTACCTGAATCTTTCGCTAGTCCGTCTTCAAACTCGCACTTTCAATAGAGCACAAAGGAACTGCATACTCGATGCACGATAATTGAGCTTAATTACACTTCGCGAGTAAAGAATATTCTACGCATTACTCTGGCTTCCCTCGAATTCCTTCTATATTATATTATAACAGTCGACGTTTAACATGTTCGTGGAGCAGTGACGCAGCTTACCACGACGCCGCCTTGAGAAACGAGACCCCAAGTCAATGGGGTATATACGGCGGTTCGTGATTTCGTGTCACGTTCTACGCGGTTGCGTGCGGAATCAGATGAAGCTGATAATCGTAGTCGGCGCCTTTAGCAGCGCTAGCCGGCAAAGTCAACAATAGCTGATAAAGCGACGGCAATGACCTGTGGGGCCTGCAGATCTCCAGCGTCCCTCGATTGGGTCCAGCTGGTGGCGCTCCGGGAGCAGCAAATAGATTTGCCGTTTCTCGTTGCGCTGCGCGCGATGACTCAAGCCCTCCGCTTCAATTCGGACACACCGGTCGCTCTTCTATTTTAATAATCGCACCGTGCCCCCGTACCTCTAATTTTACCTCGACGGCGTGGTCCCCCGCGCCTCGCTAATCGCCAGCTTTATGCCGCGACCGGCGAGCGTTAGAAGCGAGATTAATTAAGCCGGAGTTCCACCTGGAAGCTAAACTAGAAACACGCTATGCTATGCTTAAAAAATTATCTTCAACACATCCTTATGGAACCGTATTCCAGCAAAAGCTGAGCTAAGTTGTGCTATACTTTTTTCGAAAGCATAGCTACGTCGAGATAACTTAGCTTCTGAAAGAAACATAGCACAGCTTAACTTAGCTTCTGAAAGAAACATAGCACAGCTTAACTTAGTTTCTGGTGGAAATGCTTTCTTTATGTACTGTAGCTAATTTTTTAAAACTTGGAATAGCACAGCATAACTTAATTAGCGCAGCTTCCAAGTGGATCTCCGGTTTTAACCGTGCACCTCGATTTCATTTGTCTCACGCGGCTGTCTGTTCGAGCCCGGTCGCTGCGAATTAAACGCTCCGTTTCTCTGCTTAGAAGCGACTGTCGCTCAGCGAGGACGTAGACAAATGGAGCCCGACCCCCGAGTTTTTCCAGCCGTTTGGTTTAAGCTCGTTAGAATACGAGGTGTGCTGGAAAACCTGGACGCAGTTTCATGGGAAATGCGCTCGGTACCGTAGTGTCTGTAGCGTCTGTTTAAATTGTCGAATAAACAGATCCATTTGAACCAAAGCCACTTAGAACTTATAAACTCATTGCGAGCGCAGGTGGCAAGTTTGCAAACGAACTCTACAGGATCACCAATTAGAGCTCCACGGGATACTGATCAGTGTGTCTAAATCAATGCTCTGCGATTTAAATAATTCCAATGGAAACTATTATCTTGAAGATCATCGTTCGAGGTCTTTTCCCTGTCTTGTGTCCCGACGAGTAAAATCGCCGCAGATATCGCTGTAAAAGTATACACAGGGATCGTATCCTCGATCGTGGCGATCGATGCGCGTAGATCGCGGTCCACGCTCGTTTCCCGTGCTCCTCCGCGTTCGGCCGGCGGATGGAGAAAAATCAGGAATTCCCAGTGGGTGGACCAGTTCTCCGTCCCCGAAGATCCGAGCGCGCCGTCCTTTCACATCGAGC
This sequence comes from Andrena haemorrhoa, assembly GCA_910592295.1. NCBI lineage: Eukaryota > Metazoa > Arthropoda > Insecta > Hymenoptera > Andrenidae > Andrena > Andrena haemorrhoa. Next base: position 10,870,464 of record OU342944.1, on the reverse strand, counting down.
GCGAAACTCGCTCTCGTTCGAGCGAGCTCGCGGCGTATCCACCTGGTGAAAATGCGACGCCAAAGCTTCGGTACGTACTTCGTCCGAGAGAATAACTGTGCTCATAAGAAAAACTATCATTTGGTGCTTCCATCACTTGGAAGCTGACTTAAGTGATCGGCGTCAACGAATAGGGAAACACGTTGCTCTAATTTAGATTTCTTTTATTTCCGAAGCTTTTATGCACATATAACGATCAACGGTGTAACAATACTGTCGCTGTTCGATTTGCAAACAATACTCTCTCTTATCATCTCACACACGTGCTCTGCATACTTCATCTTTCTCTCTCTCTCTCTCTCTCACTTTCTCTCGCTCTTTTCATTCTGTAACAAGCAACACTCGTCCCCTCAATTCCGTCGTGTCACATTCCCTGAATCTTGCAAAAGCAGTCGATAGCCAGCCAGCCACCATCTCCCGTCGTTATGTGATACACCAGTCGCTCGTTACGCGCGTAACTTTGTAAACGAGTAACGAACGTGGCCCCGCGATCAAAGGATCACGGGGGGGCCGCTCGCCTGCTCGGCCAAGAAGAACGGTAATACTGCTTGGGTTCGCCCTTCGAGCGAAACGTGGCTAGGCGGGTATCTTTCGCGCGCGAACGCTCGCCACGTGAACGTATGCACACGATCGCGGGTACTACGCGATTCCACGAACGTTTGCGCGCCGAGGGATGACTCTCCCTCGGCGCAGAGAACGGCGGCGTTCCTCCGCCGGATTCTCATCCTTCTTCTCTCCTCCTTAGACCTCGATGGTGAATGAGATCGCGGATGAGAGCTCGCGACTTCCTCTCCAATCTTATCGTTAGCTAGTTTCATTGGAGGATCAGCCCGAGCTGGTGGAACGGCTAGCGCTCCTCGGTTACGTTCCTCAATCTCGCAAATTTCAGCGATAGTGAGGCTTTTCGATGGGTCGACGCGAAAGTAGTAGGAGAATATTGAAGATTTCAGAGGAGATACTGGTTTTAGATAAAAGTCCTTCTCTAAGGGCGTAGAATTTTCCTTTAGTCTAAGGGTGTTTATATTATTTCTCCTTTTCTTTCAGAGTTAGACGCGGGCGTGGAATGCGGAGCAGAAACTCGCGAGATAATCGACGGTGAACGGGGCTTGCCACTGAGGCGAAGGCTGATACCGATGGTTCGATGAACTTTCACAGGAAGCAGGGTGTAAAGAACCTGTAATTCCTATGGGCGATGCAGTCTTTGCGGATAATACAGTAGTGATGGGTAACACGATCGTTTTGCAGTTCTACAGAGGAGAAGGGTCCGGTGGATTGTAGCTCTGGGAACCAAACAAGGACCAGCTATCTGCACGAGCTTCTGCTGGTCAGTCCACACGCCATCCCGCATTATCCGCGAGCGCTGAGACGCAGAGGCGCGCCTACGAGTAACTCTGATCCGCGCGGAGCTCCTCGGGATTAAAGGGGAGAAGCCGCGACGCGATCGACGAATGCCTGGGAGACAACGCGATCTATAAAAAGAATCTGCCACGTTTGTCAGCATGCAGCAGGCATCGATTCGCTTGTGCGCGCTCCACAAGGTAACCTCGACGGCGATCGCGGAGGAAGCCGCTGAAAGAGAGCCGCCTGTTTGCGCTGTACAAACTGTCCCTAAAGTACGTCTACTCTGAATTATTTGTTACAGAGAGGAGGTGTCGTTTAGATACAAACATGCTAAATACCTGAGAGAAACGTGATCACGAGCGTGTGTCAGCACGCGCCGACCGGTTACGTTCCGGTGTTGCCGTGCTCTTTCTTTCGTTTTATTTACAAAAGACACGCCAACATCACCGGTGGCGTACGATGCCGCGGGGGACACCGTCCGAGATGATGTCCTTACGGAGTCCGAGCGGCGGCGATCGGTAGAAAAGTAAACGCCCGAGGGATCGAGGCGATCGCGTGCGCGCTCTCCTCCCTTGCTCGTTCCGGCGAAACGAGGCTCGCAGGATGGACACAGCGGCGCCGAATCCACGGCGTAGCGCGTCCCCTCCGCGCGGATCAACCCCCTTGTCCCGGCAACTGTACACCTTATCTATGCGTAATAATCGTGTAGATGAATAGTTTCGTTACTATGTAATGTAGTCGATGTGAATGATCGTCGGGTCGAAGAAGACGGCAAACGCTTATATACTCCCGTTTCGATGTGAGCTATTGTATCTGGAGCTTATAATCCCCCCTACTCGATTAATAAAAAAATATGTATTAAATATCGCATGAATGTACAACGTCGCAAGGGTATGCCCGCCAAGTGGACGTATACGTGGCGTCCAGCAAAAATGTACAGATCGGGTTATCGTATAAAGTCACTCGCTGCTGAGAGTTGTAAAAGAGGGTATGTATGTGTGTGTGCGGATGGGCTACCAATTTGCTACCGTGCAAATCTTCCTTAAAGTCGGTCGTTGTCCAGTTCTCGAATCGCTGCGAGTGTTAGTCGTGTCTTAAGGATCTGTACACTCTTCATGGGTGTTTCGACTTTGGATGCAAATGTGCGAGAGCCCCGAGTATGCTTCATAATCGATGCGCGACGTGTTAGAGGATATTCTAATTAACGGTAACAGGACTAATCGTTGCTGTTAACCTTCTTCACTGCCAACTCGCGATAGGTGAAACGGGAGAGAGAATGCTCGACGAGGCTCTCAATCCTTATCGACACATGTGCGATCCCTAAATTCGAGTAATACTTGGAGCAATTCGAAGCTTCTTGGAGCCCATCGCTGGATGCTTGCGCGGAACACGGTACACTTATGATCTAGACTAATCGTAACACTTTCTTCTCTCGCCGCATCGCCAATGGGGCGCGAGAGAGGAGCAGTAGGAAGTGTCGAGGAACGTGGTACACGTACGACTTCAAAAGGCGACCGACGCGCACTATTTTAAGTATACTTTCTAATTTTACGTCCTAGTGGATTCTCCCTTCCTCTTCCTCCTCTTCGTCCTAGAAGGGAAAGGCGCTTGCCGGAGGATAATTGGTTTCGAAATAACCCCTGTCGAACTCGCCGCGCGTAGAAGGGCCTAGGATACGCGACGAGGCGTCACGATCTCCGTTCGTTCTAATCGCGTGCCCGACGTCTCGTCGCAATGGGAACAATTACAAGCCCGCTGTCTGTTAGTCCGCAGTGTTATTCCCCGTTTAACGAGACGCGCGTGCCCGGCTTCCATGTCAATGTCGAATCCCGCGCTTAATGAACGCATGCATCACAGAGAATCGACCACGGTTACCCGGAATATCGCGATTGTGTGCGATAGGGGCACCGTGCAAGCCTCCGGACCTCTCCTTTCAACCCGCTTAATCCCGCGCCCTTGGAATTCGATTCGAACGCTCCTGCAACCCCGCAACGCTCGAAATCGCGGCGTTTGGAAAGGGTGGACAATAACCCCCGTGAGCGTCTAGCTGTTTGCAGGCTATCGCGCGACGATCCTCTACGCTAATCACTCTGTGCGCAATGCGAGAAGCGCGAAATTACCAGAGATTCGCGGGAAAAGCGGTCGAATGGAATTCGAAGCGTTGGGGATCGGTAATCTCTCTAAGCTTCTGTTCCTTCACTTATTCAACGATGATATGTGACGATACTAAGCGGCGTACGCGAATCTGTAGCAATAATATTACAGCATCTCTCGTGGAGGCATCCATGGCTCCGAGTCCTTCTGTCCTCTTAATATTCTTCGAGGCTTCTGGGTATAGCATCTGATCCTTTTGCAATACAACGTTGCTCTTGCCTTTCGCTGAGCATTTTTCGTGAATTATTAATGATTATCCTAGCTTAGAGTCTGAAGCTTTGGTAGACAGGTCCACGAGTTGGTCAACAGTCTCAGATAGTCCACCCATGTCTAACGCAGTTTAACTTCGGTGATCGGAAGAGAACCGGTGCTTTCCTGCGTGGCTCGCAGCCGTTGGCCAGTGTCAATGTCTCCCGAGTACGATCGTGGGTGGACGAAGCGTAGGTGAGGTATTCAGGGCATGCCCAACCGGCGGGGTTCGGAATATCGCTGGAAAAACACGATTTATACCCAGAAGCCGCAGGCAGTATAAGGCCGCTCGTCGGCGGCCGCAACGCAACTGCAATTTGGCTAAAAAACGATTGCATGCAATGTCCTGGGTAGAACGCGAGGAAATTCGTTAGATTTTTCCTGAAGAGATAAAAGAAACACGGGAATGAAGTTTTGTTGACGAGAAACCAAACGCTGCGCGTGATTGTCGCTATTGCTATCGCTTTTTGGTCAAATGGCAATTGCATTGCGGCGGTGGACGAACGGCCTCGCTGTACAGTCTCTCTAAGCGACATCGTCTACCTGTCCGCGACAAAGGCGCGCGAATAAAGCGGTTGGAAGGTGAGACAGACGGACAGAATGAACAGAAATCAACTTACAAATAAATACAAAACATATATTTAAATTAAATGCCACAAAAGTATCTTGTCTTGCGTCGCTAAACGGAGTCAGAGCTTCTCTGTCTCTGGTGTCTATCCTCCGCGTGAAAGTCACAGTGCCCGAGACGACGAACCAACCGAACGGACGAACGGCCACGGCATCGGCGCTAGTTTTTGTACGCAGAGATCAACGAGAAGGAGCATCGTACCTACTTCCACCCCTAAACCGGAAGCTGGACAAAGGAGACGTATACGTGCACTATGCCGCGAGCCCCTTTGTCCGAGGTGCGATCTACTTTTCGCTTCTCGTTTCTAAGCGTACTCAGTCTTATGCGATCCACGAAATGCCCGGCGCACCGCGTGGCTTCACGCGGGATCGTTAACGATCTCATGAAAACGGATGAGAATACTAGCGATGTTCTAGGACGGTCCTCTTAACCAAAACTAACGGGGGAGTCGTACGACCGATTTGAAAGGAAACGGGAGAAGACTCGAAGATAAAGAAGGTTCCCTCTGGATGTAACGGGCTCCTCGGGTGAAATCGGATCGTTCTATCAGCGCGTCGAACGTCCCTGACACGAATTTATTCCTATCGAACGTGCGCGTCTTACGCGTAGTTAATGAAATTATTGCTATGCTAGATCATGGGCTATCTATTATTGCTCCGATTTTAAAAAAGATGTTTCAACGAACGTCCGCACCGCGAGGTAAACAGACTCCAGGGCGATCGTGGCAGAGGCAACCTCGCAATTCCTACAAATCGATCCTCTTGGATCGCGCTCGACCATTCTCATCCAACCATTCAGCCGATCGGCTAGCTCTCCTCGCTTGCCGTTTATATCGTTATTACTTGCTGTCGCAGCACGTCGCACCTCTCGACCGCTCGGAACTTGCTCGCGCGCTTCCCGCAGCAAAACAGCCATCGATCGGGTGAACGCTATTACAGCAGGGCGGTGCTAAAAAAGATCATACGTGTTTCGCGCGGCACAGCATGCACACAGGGCGCTTGTTACGTACAGAGAGAACTATTCGCAACGCGGCACGGGCGCGTTATAATACCGGCTATACGCATCTCGGACCCACACAGTGCGGGCACGCGCTCGAAACAGTTGCTGGAGCTTTCGACGCCTCCGGTATTCCCGTTATTAAATCCCGTTCAACGTCGACGTAACATAGAGGGTGCTCCGTCGCGGGCAACGCGAATGGAAGAGCAGGCGAGACCGTGTGAGGAAATAAGTAGAAAATATGAAATGAAATATGCTCGTGCCAACTCTGACTGGAGTCCAGTACGAGCGGATCTAAGAATTGACGGAGCGCAGCAGCGAATGTAATACAGCTGCCGATGAAATGGATCCTCGTGGAAATGCGAGTCGAAGTCGCGGAGCTACTTTCCTTCCGACCAGCCTACGTTTCTCGTAAAATTGATCTTGAAGCATAAATATACTTTATGGATCTTCGCGGTCGATTTACTCGAAATGGAGGCTCGGCAGGGTTGGATTTTATTTCGTGTTTCTCGACTCGCTCGTCCGCGGTGGATTGCCAGCTTCGACTGACCGCCTAGCCCGTTGCGAAACACCCCGTTTATATACGTATATATATAATATATACCTATATATATTTCATCGATATACCATAGGTACGCAGCTAATTGCTATCGCTGTATCTATGTACAAATTATATCACGGTGTTCAGGTAGCCGAGACGATCGGTAACAACGCCTGCAAACGATTCGTCGACGTCGGGTTGCGCATCGCGTCTCGTGCCCCCGGCCCGCTTTCGATCGTCCGTCGAGAACGTTAATAATTATTGCTGCTCGCGTCTCGCGACGGCCGCGGCGCTTGATCGATGGCCAGGCCTCGGAACGGCTCCACTCGGTTTTCTGTGATCGCTAATTTATCCTTAAGGCGAGATTTATGGCTACAATCGTAAGGCGAAGAAATCGTTTGCACGGTCGACGAAAACCAGCTGCGCTTTCGCTGCACTGGACGCTGCGCGCGGGCTCCATCGATCAATCGTCGCCGCGCGCGATCCACGGATTGATCTGGGGACGACACTGAACCGACCCGACGCGGCGTATCCGTCAGTGGATAGCGGCCAATCGTTATTCATGCGCGGTAACGAAAACTCGACGTCCCTTCGTCGACTCGACTTGCCCCTTACGTTTCCCATTTCCCATCTCTCATCGGCCAGGTATATTTACCTCTCTCTCGCTCTCTCTCTTTCTGTCTCTCCCTATCCGTACTCTACATTGCTTCTTCGTCGTTCGTCGATGGAACGAGGCGACGATACGAAACGGCGTTGACGCGAGAAACTCAACGATAAACTCTCTGAATTCCTACGAAACACGATATACACATCGAATTTTCTTTCTCACCTATAGCGGGGGTAGGGAGGCGATAACTGCAGCCAACTTAAGCGTCAAAGCGATTCGCAATCTCTTTTTTCCTTCTTTTCTAAAGTTTTCCCTTATTCCGTCTTTGCCCTGCTAGATGATCGCAAAGGAGGACTCAAGGATTCTTTCCCCATTTCGCCCTTCTATTTCCCACCTTATTCTTTTTTTTTTTGGCCGCCCACCTTCTCTCACTAGCGCGTACGCGTGATTTAGAATTATCTTCGCTAATCATTAATTAGTTAAATATCACAATCTATGATAAGAAGTCCATTATACGGATGCATGCCACCCGTCGCGCGACGCTGTAAAAAAGACCGACGCCGCGCGACGCAAAACAGAACCGACACATTTATAAAAATAAATAATCGTCTGGGGAGGGGCCGCGGGGTAGGACGGGGATGGTGATGCGTATTACTATATAATATCGGGTCGATTACGGCACGGTAGGGGTCGTCCCCAAAGTCTCGACAATTGGATTCCATTAAATCGCGATTAATTACCCGGCTAACAACCCGTTTCTCTACTCGAGACCCTGGAGGGGAAGTGGGTGGTACGAAACGCCAATGTTCACCGAAATCGCGACACGATTTCGATGCTAAAAACCGCGAACGAAACTAAAACGATCGTCGTGTGGCATTAAAAAATTCATCGCTAACTTAACATCGTACTACTTAACTATATGATCGTACGCGCGAACAGAAGCGGAGGAAATTGGGGGAAAAGAAAAGATATATATATATCAACGACGACGGTACCGTACTTAGGACGCGGAGGGGAGACGTGTGTGTATATAATATATATGTACGTAAAAATGTTGAAGAGATCGTGATTGATAAAAAAAATATATATATATGTATACTATGGTATATGTATGTACAGATGAGACCCTCCGTACGCGGACCGGAATCATGGAAAATAAGTCGAAGTACGCGCGCGCCTGGGCCGCCACTCGGCCCGTGACGCGCGGCCAACTATCCAACGGATATATTTACAAGACGACAACGTACGATCTCTATGGTATATGTACAAAACTCGTGAGCTCGCGCGTTTGTAAAATGCATTCTCGCGTGTCTGAAACAGACTATACTTGGCTACGCTACTACGTGTCAATGCTCCTTGTACACGAATCTCTTTAACCCGGTTGCTCTGTATCGCGCGAATCCAGTCCTCATCCCTTGCATGCCCAAGGATCCCCTAGAAATCGATCGCTAAGAGGTGCGCCGCTCAGGTCAGAACCTATCCCGACTACCCGTCAGCTGACAGAGATCAGTTTGGCGCCCGGACGTTGCGCCGAGACTCGCAATGGTTCGGTAAAAAAAAAATTCATCGACGCGAGACAAATTCTGTATCAACCGGTGCGCCAGGCTATGGAAGCTGCCGATACAGTGCTGCGAGAGGGGTCTGGGCGTTGCTATTGTCGCATCACTCGAGATATATAGTAATAGGAATAGGAGCATCGTCGTCGATGCAGGAGATAGGGGATCGCGACGAACGTTCCTGTGGGATGGTCGCTATGATAATCGCGACGCGTTGCCTGGAGAACTCGAGGAATGTTTCCTAATGTATCGCGGGCTCGGCACGCTACGCCCGTCTCGCGAACCACGCGAGTTCTACGCGGAAATCTGTACACACCGATTTCCAGAATATTTTACCCGGCAGTTACCCCGAAGATAATTTCCCATACTGGCCTAGAAATTCAGCGGACGAGGGAATCGCGAAGACTCCCTCTCCACCTCGCAGAACCCGCTTTCATCAAACTAATCGTCATGGATCATTCGCTTGGACCCACTTGCGATACGCTACCTCCCCCCTCGTCCCAAGCGAGGCAAGATCCATAACGAGCCTGAATACTTGGATGTCTTGCGGAGTTTCGGATGATGCGATCATCATCGTCGTTAATTCGCCGATGAAATAGGTCGGCGTGCATACAACTCTACATACGACACGTAGAAAATGAAAAGATGGATACCTGTTCCGGTCGGTTGCAGCACAGTAGCGTGCAAAGGACGACGATCTCTCTCAATTCCGCAGGACATTGCTCGCGCGCATGCTCACACCGACTTCACCGCTACACCAAGACATGCCCCCTTCTCGACAGGCTTCGGACCTAGCTGATCGACGGCGACGGCCATGAATACGAGGATCTCGAGAGGAACAGGAGGTAGAGAAGCGCCTGGGGCGCGGGGTCCTCAGCCTGGAGTGGGTGGGGTCTTATGTCAGTGAATATTAAAGTTGTACTGCTTACGGCTGGACGAAATACGAAGCCACCGGCTGACCGCCAGTGGCTCCGGGTGACAGTTCGACCAGGATATGTCCCCGAAATGGGGATAGGGCGAGGACGTGGTGGTCGCCTCGACCTGTATCGCCGTGGGCAGGTCCTGCTGGTAGTCGTGCTTGGTCCTCTTCGACTGCCGTTGCGCCACGGGGCTGGACGAGTGGACGTTTGCGTGGTTCAGCCTCTTCCCGTTGATCTGCGTGGCGTGCTGCTGCTCCAGTTGCTCCAGTTGCTCCAGCTGCTCCATCGGCTCGAATATCAGGCTCGGCATGGAGGCCTGCACCTGGTAGCTCCTAGATATAGGAGAATGGGCGATGTTGTTGGAGCGGGGTAGCTGCATGACCAACTGCGACTTGTCCTTGTAGACCGGCGAGAAGATGGCCATGGCCGCCTCGGGATCGATGTCCACCGGCGTCTCGGCCTCGAGGACCGTCGTCACCAACGACGGTTGGGTGCAAGCGGCTGGCAGTGCGGCCGGGACGACCGGTATCGCGGGGGACGCTGTGTTCGGTATCAGTGTGGCGACCGACGACGACGACTCCTCGGTGCTCGCCGGCAGCGGCGACAGAGATGGCAGCACCACGGATATGGGCGCCATCAAGGACCCCGGCTGGGCGGTGGGACCAGTAGAGTTCGATATCGACGACTCCAGGCTCCTCAGCTCCTCGTTAGCGAAGTCCTCTTCGAGCTTGGTCTAAAAAAGAGAAGCGTTGGCGACTCGCAATAAGAATCGTAGGGCCCTGGCGAGGTGTTGGCGTTTAACTGCCCAAAAGAAACCATGCCTTACAGGTTTAGTGGAGCCATGCGGGGCCAGACACCGATAAAGCAAATCAACAGCCTGCAATAATAAAAACAGAAAACAGGTATCAACCGACACCCTCGTGTGTGCAGGCTACCGTCGCAGCTGACTCGTCTGGGTCGATCGATCCATGTTCGTCAGCGACGTTTTATTTTTCTCTCTCTCTCTCTCTCTCTCTCTCTCTCTCTCTCTCTCTCTCTCTCTCTCACTCGCTCCCCCCCTCTCTCTCTCTCCCCCATCCCCTACAGATTCTCTTCTCCCCTTTTCTATCTCCTCTAGACACGCTACATTCCGTCCGATGCGCCTTAAGAGATCTACGAAAACGACGAATCACGGGTATCGACTGATACCTGTATGCCCCAAGCGACTTCCACGGGTGGCTCAATGAAATTTTGATCGCAAAACAGCGGGCCACGATTAGCGTGCCAGCCTTCCGCTCATTGTGATCTAATTCATGTAAGACGGTTTCCCACCGATCGATACCATGTTTATGCCTAAATAATGTGCAAGGCAGCGCTGCTGGATTTGTGAAAATGCGAGTGTCACGGCACCCAGAACAGATTCGTACATTTCTTAAAGACGCTACGGAATTATATTCCAAGCAACGTACATCTGACGTCTAAGGTGACAATTAGAAGCATCTTAAGGCTTCCGTAAATGTCTGCGATTATAAAGCTACTCGAGATACCCTGGAATGATTCGAGCTAGATGCCAAGCCGGTAACTGGAGTTTGATACTGTTTTAGAGACCAATATTTTCTTTTTTTTTTTCAAATTTCTGCTGAATAATTCGACGCGGCTATCAAAGCTCCCTTTTACTACTACTCCGACTAAATGGAGCGAGAAATGAAAGAACTTATCTCGAAAAAGAATATTCGGCAGGAAAAATTTCATGAGACGGAAAACTGGATGAATATAAATTCAAGAATGAAAGTTAAGTGGGTTGTAACGGAAATCAATTCAGATTATTCCGCCACACGTACAACTCTTCCGTATTCCATCACGGACCGCCGCGAAATAAACTTAATGCTGCTGCAAATACTAAGTCAGAATTACCAGACCATGCATAATCACGTTACAAACACACTATTACAATAAGCTATACACCGCTACAAAAAAAGAGCAGGAAAAGAAAACTCAATAGTATCTAATCAGCAAAGAACGTCTACAAAACTAAGTAATTATCACACAATGCCCAAAGACACGCCACAAAAGACCGCGCGCCGTAAATATGAATTCTAAACTGGGCTATGTAAACTACTTTCCGAGCGTACTGAACAGAAAACGTTGATTTCCCCTCGCTGGAAAAACTACACGTCAAATTGCTCGATTCTCGAAAACGCGCCTCGTCTCGAATCCCCATGTGCCGAATGAAATTGAATAATCAAGCGAGACAGCACTCAAACGAGGCAATAAGAGCCCTCTGTTTAAAAGAAGAACGATAAGATACCGCAAGGTGAAAGATGTTCACACGGTGATAGACCCCTATCGTGGATGCAGTACAGGCGATCGAAAGTAAGAGAAAACATGAAAATACTGGTGTCCCTTACCTTTGGCAGTGGATACGTGTCTGGCAGCGATAGAACCGGCGGCGAGCTGGGCGCTTCCGTCTCGACGGTCAGGGCTGGGGTGTTGGGTGTCAGGGGGTTGAGGTTGGAGGTGGCGGATGATACAGTAACGGTCCCAGTTACGGTCACCTTTGTCGGCCTGTTCGGCACCTCCTTCGCGGCCCTGTGCTCCGCGAGGAGCTTGTCGAAGGTTTTGCTGCGACCGATCACCGTCCGACGCAGCGAGACCGTGTGGGCCTTGCACGTGAGCGACCTGGTGCAAGGCTTCCCCGTCTCCTCGTTCCAGACGCCGCAGTGCCGATCCGCGTCGTACTCGCGGTCCTTCAGCAGCGATCGGTCCGTTTTCAGCCTCTTCCGTCGAGGTTGACCGGCCGTCCCAGGGCTCTTCACGGGGCTCGAGGCAGTTACCGAACCGCCAGAGTTCAGGGCTTGAACCGGCAACGACTCGAGGGGCGATCGAGGAGACGGGGAGATCGGTATCGACGGGGGCAAGCTCGCTGCGGTGTTCGGTTGCTCCGTGGTCCGCTTCACGATCGCGTGATTGATCTTGGTCCCAGCTGGGATCTGCGGCGCCGATGACGATGACGAGGCCGTCAGCGAGGATGTGGACGAGGACGACGAAGACGATGACGAAGAAGAAGACGACGATGCCGATGACGACGACGACGACGAGGACGTTGACGACGACGACGACGAGGAGGACGATGACGATAATGTCGACTGAGCCTTTTTTAGTTTCGACACTTTACAGTAGGGCGTTTTCACGGGAGGCTTTACAACCGGAGTAGAGGGTGGCGGAAAAGTGACTGTGCCGGAGGGATGGCGACTTTCTGCGGCAGAATTATCATCTATGTTTACACTATGCAACGCAACTTTGTCACGCAGATTGGTGGGGAACTGTTAGCTTGGGGGATAAGCTATACTGCGTCGTGAACTACTCTCTTTTTCCTTCTGCTGGGACTTCTTTGTCATGCTTATTTATATTGATCATGCATGTCCCAGAGTGTTAGGTATGTAGAATGATTTTTTTTCTTTTAGTTTGCAAGAAAGACTTGATTCTGAACGTTGCTTGTTGAAAATGTTATTGGAAATATTTAATTCAATGACGCAGCTCTGCGACGGTGCATGCAAGAGTGAGTTAGCGAGAGATTATATATCTCCTGCATCTTATGCAATTGCGTTTGATATTTGAAATCAGAAATATTTCTCGTGGTGAGTAAGTAGATGATCTGGTAAAGTAATTCTAGCTCAATGAATATCGCTAACGCTACTAACAACAGTAAGAACATCGTAACAGAATGACATACCCATATGCTGGATGAGAGCTTGTGGTTTGACTATGGCATGGCACGTTTCGCACACTACCGTGTAAAAAGTATCTCTTTCAGGACAGAATCCGTACAAATCAATGTCTGAAACAAGAATCCTCTGGTTAGAAAAGATTCACATACGTCCAGCGTGTTAAATAAACGTATTACAAAGTGCATATTCCAAAGCACTATTTACCTTCTGCCGAAAGGCGGGTAACTGAGCTAGCAAGTTGTCCTTCTGCCTCGTCATCGCCTGCAACAAGCCGAATCCTCTCATGAAGCAAACATAAATTTCCCCAGTGCGCGAATCAAAAATATTCCAATAACAAATCATACAGAACGCGCATAAGATTTACTTAACATCTATTCGTTAAACGAGTACTTAAAAACCCAAGATAAAAGACTGTCATTACTAATCATCCTCAACAATGTAAACTTCAAATTGCCTGCATCTATGATACCAATTATTATCTGAAGAAGCATTATAATAAACCCTGAACCACCCTCCACTTTCACAGAATTCAAATCTGCCCCCTTAAACTTCATTGCCATTCATTTGCATTCATTCCATTGATTTTTACGAGTCTCATTATCAGAATATGAAATAAAAAAAAAACACAAGCTTCTGAGTAAACAAGTTTTATTCCGTTAACATTTTGTACATGCACGACACCTGCCCCTAGATCTGGAATGGCAAATAGGGGAAGACGAAGACAAGGGGGTGAAATTTAAATACAAATAGAAATATAGCCGTCGGACAAGGCGATCAACGTGCGCGTCCAATGAAAATCGTTTCGCGAGATCCATGCCACCTCCGTGCACGCGTAGACCGTTGGACGCTCCACGCGTATTTTCACGGTCGGCGCCGTTACGAATTACATAATTGTCAGTGGAAAAGCTCGGTAAAAATGCACGCGGCGGCTCGATAAAACATCCACGGGGCACGGCGTAGTGGCCGGCGATCGTCGCCAGCCAATTCGAAAAATTGGGAGCGTGGCGACGGTCGCCCGTTACGTGCCGATGCCCGTGTGCGTCAAGTCGACGGACAAAGGAGCATCGGAGCGGTTGAGGTTAGGTAGACGGCGGCTGCGACGCTGGCCGTTGTCGCGGCCGGCGCGGCGACATCGGGCAAACGTACGGGCTTTCTCCTTCGATTCGGCACACTTACTCAACGGTTTGTCTCGTCCGATTCGTTCGATCCAGCTGGACCAGGGCTGGCCGTGAAAGAATGTTGGGCTGTCACTTCCCGACATTGCCAGTGGCGCTCGCGTTGTGAATGAAACACGATGCGAATTCGCGTGTTGTATATAGCGGGGCGAAAGTGTTTTGGGGCCGGGCCGCGTGGACTGTCAGGTACGGTTGCAGCGTCGGCGAGTTGCGTACGGTCTGCCTTTCTCACGACACGCCGACACCTCGGATACATTTAAGCTCTGCTCGCTTTAGAGGCGCGCTTCTCAGGGCGATGTGTGTTATGAATGGCAAACGGCTATCGAGCGCAGGCACCGTTCCGGCATGTCCCTGTCGGGCAGCATCTCTCGCGGAACGAGATTCCCCTTTTTATCCCCCTCTGTCCCGCTTGCACGCCCGGGTACGAGTAGCCACGCTTCGACGTACGGTTATTACTGAGATCCTTGCCCCTGCAATTGGACAGACTATCCGTGACGTCATGGACGTATAGTCGGCTACTTGTGCGCAACTTGCGCCGCGACCCAATCGGACGTCTCGGAGCCTGTCCCGTCTCGGCCAGACGTTACACCTTATTGGCGATCGCGGCTCGCTCAGCAGGTGGATTGGAAATTTCAAAAAACCGCCTCACCGAGCACGCTTCCGCTTACCTCCGCTAATTAACCATCTTCGTCTCTAACGAGCGGCTGTTACGTGTGTGATACTCATGGAAGAATGAATTTTCTTGATAGGCTTTGGTAGGTTGGATTAAAAACAGCCGTTCGCGAAAGAATCATGGGAAATGCTACGTTCTTCTCTATGGGTTATTCTCGGGGAATGATTCGCGCCTTAATGACCACATGGAAAGTCGCTTGTTGGTTATGTAGATTCGTCGGAATTATTATTTGACAGATATTTTAAGTCATCGGACGTTAATCCTGTGTCGATATAGTAGGTCTCACCGGCGTGAGTCTTACAAGAGTGTAAAGTGTGACTAGTAGAAAAGCGGCGGCAGTGCTGTCGTCGCGAATCGAACGCGAACTAGTAGATGCTCGCGTGTGTATCACTGGGTGCCGTTATCCTGCGATGTATGGGTCCCATTGTGGTAGGGTGCTTTAGGGTTGAGTAGTAGATTGGATTTGGTGCCTCGTGTCGCCGCGGTTTTCTTGAATCTGTTGCCAGTTGAGGAACCAGAAGGGCTGCTTCTCCCTCGGCCACGTTTTGATTCTGTTCACCAGATCGACGTCCCCAAGCGCATCCACTGGCAAATCGGGCGGGATCGTCGACGTACTGGTCGTACTCGCGGGCACCGAGCCCAACGCCACGGAACCACTGTCATTTTCGCTGTTTATTCGATTTCCCACCCCCGCCGCTGCCGCTTGCTCCTCGATGTACTGCGGAAGGACCTGGGGGTAAACTCGGTTGCCACTACCGGCGTAAGGCGGCCGCTGGGACTGGGCCAAACAGAAGATGGCGAAAAACAGTGCCACGTATTTGATCTGTAATGTTAAATCGCATTGATTCATTACATGTACTTGAAGCATTTGAAGAGAGTGATGGATTGTTAATATCACTGCTGAAATCTCGGATATATATAAGCGTATAGCCTACTTTCATAACCTAGTTAATTGATATGACCGCGTTATAAGAATGATACACGTAAACTGCACTCACCATTATGATAATATAACGCTAGTATAATCCAATCAAACAGCTCTCGCGTATGCTGCTTTCTCACGAGCTAACAGACCGTTCGATTTCACCGTTCAAAGCTGATCTGTTCGAGGCGATGGTGCCTCCTGTATATAAATCCGCGATACGGGGATCCCCACCACGGGCCGGACAAATCATGCGTCGATGGGAAATCTCGATGCAACTTCCCGTGCCCGATTCCCCCGACAAGCGTATATTCCCGTTTTCTTAACACGCCAACTTTACATTCGGGGGGAACTCGCACGGAACCAGTGGCGGATTTATGAACAAAGGCCCAGGTGGCGAACTTTCTGAGAGGCCCATTTTTCAGCAAAATGAAGAGGTAGATTACTGCAAACGGGATAAGTGTAGTAGTACGAAAAAAAATGTAGTGTTTGGATACTTATACCTAATTTTAATTTTTTTTGGAGATGGCGCCCTTGGCAGGGCCTTCTGGAGAGGGGCCCAGATGGCAACTGCTTATCAGCCGCCCTGCTAAATCCGCCACTGCACGGAACATCGCCATTCAACACCTTTCCCACAAAACGAATTCTACTACCTCCGTATCCTGGTGTAACCCTTTCTCTCCCGTGAGTGGACCGAGGAAACAGATTCCTGATCTCGAAATCGCGGGAAGCACGCTTTTACACGTTTACTCTCTGTGAACAAAAATCGAATTCTCGATTCTTTGATGTTATATTTCGCGACGATTGTTAAGGAATCATTTTTCAGATGAATACAAAGGTAGTCGTCACTCGTTATATTAATTACGCAACAGGACGATAGATGATGTCACGGGTGAAGAATGTTGCGGTTAAGTCACACTAAAATATGCATTCAGTTTCTGCTTCTCTTTGTCGCGAAAACATCGATCATCGACTTCCTCGTACGACTGGAATGTTATTCGTTGCCACCACGTGCAACTTTATAACATCAACCGTTTCGAGTTTCATTCCATTCTGGACACCGTATAAAAGCACAAACAAAACCAGATTGCGCTTAGAAATAGGGGTGGGGGAATGATAGCAAAGTTAATTGGCTGTATCGTGTTCCAGGGATCAGAAATAAATTCTTTTATCGCGCGACCTATTATCACGACTTGCCCACGTTGTATTATACGAGACAGTCAGAGCAACAGCGGACAAACCCACATTAACAAAAATTTTTTTTTCCTATTTTATATGGTTAGTAGAGCCTATTGGAATACGTTATTGCAACTAATTCAATTTCGAAAAAAATGTGGGTTAGCCCATTGTTGCTCTGACTGCTTCATATAGAACTTAAAACAACTCGAATCCTCCTTTTAAACTGCACAGCGACAAATGTACGTCTTTGACGTTACAAAGCTATCGGCGAGCTTCAATGAAATTGCAGTTGCTTGCAGATAAAGGCAGTATCTTTAAAGACGAACGAATAAATAAAGCAACCTCCTTCGAGACTGTAAACAAAAACAGTGGATGTGGTCGAAGGTTAAGAACCACTTTTATTTCTGCCTGCAAATTTTCCAATCGTTAAAGAATCCCAGCTACACAACGAGCTCGATAAACTCATGGGAATACCAGGAGTGCAAAACCGCCCGCTCATCTTCGGTCATTCCACGGGACTGCATGGACCTGTTCCTATAATTTCCTGTTCCCTTGGTGATTGTGTGACATTGCCTCCGGGGGAAAAAAAAACGCGGGAAAGTGGCGAGTGATTTCTACTCTCTCGTTACACGAACGAGAAATAGAGATGGCAGTGATCCCATATAAAAGACGCTGCCCTGGGTTTTCCCCAGCACGTTTAAAACACCAAAACGTGACATACTCCGTGTCTGAACAATAAACAATCGTCCTATGTGCCTCTTTCTGCAAAGATGACGCAGCGCATATTTTCTTTCGCGCACTACCATGACAGGTATTTAAATTTCCTCGTTGAACGCAGTGTAATGGAAAACATCGGGCGTCCCGATTCGGCGCGCGACTTACGTCACTGGAATTACTCTGCTGAACGATCGAATCGATTAAACGGGATTTTTCTGATCTTTGACATTCATAGTTCCACGGGCGATAACGTAACGCTGAGTCGGTCATCGCTGATCGGTTCAAGAACAAAGCGCGGTCGATGTTATTGAGTCGATGCGTCACGCCAGGGTCCGCGACACAAATAATAGGACGACGAAACGAGAAGAATAGGATTCGTATAAGGTATTAAATATTCCTGGAGAATCGAATTTAAGATACGATCAATCTCTCTTTAAAACTCTGAAGATTGTTTCGCATTCTCGTGTTAGGTGGTATCTGATCGGCTTAATCTCGACACCATGTAATTACAGTTGAGTAACAAGCACGAGGAGAAGAAATTAGCGACTTAATCGTCGCGCATTTACATTCGACCTTGTCCAAAATCTGAAAAATTCCATCGTAGTGCGCGTGTCTATAAAACAAGCTTCACCGTGATTTGTAGTTTCGCTAAAAATTAGTGTTTTATCTAGCCCGATACATAAACGCGATTTTATTAACAAGCCATTGCTCGACGATCGTGTTTCCCTAATAACTCATGCCACATTATGAGTCAAGAGTCGTTGAACATTTCTCCTGGCAAGTTTTCGACGAATTCGCACATGCGATGGCGTCCACGTCGCGGATGATAGCATAGTTTATGTTAGGGCAGGGGGAATGAACGGCGTAAAGTGGTTTCGAGAGTCTGTGGAGCTGCTACCTACATAACGGATGTACAAGTGCCTTACTCCGTTGCGCATCGACCGAAGAGCACGTCGATCGACGACAGTTTAGTTTTACAACAGACCAGGTATAGGATAGACCTATCACGCAATATAATTTTGTGTCACACGCGCGGGGGGCTCGCGAGCCCCCTTACCATTTTCGTGTCACGTGCAACGTTACCGGTGAAGTCTCGACACAGATTGTAACGCTACGCGTGGTAGGAATTAGAATTCAAGAAGTAGAAATTTAGGTTATTCGAAACCCGCGATTTACAAATGATTCTGTTGGAGTAACAATTTAAAGATCGTTTTATAAACGTATTCCGTGCAACGACCGAGAAAGAAGGATCACAACAAATCAAGAACACATTCGCCTTTTAACCTTGCTGTCGTATTCGGGTTTATTAAACGCAAAATAAATTTATTTATCATAAAAATTTATATAAACAACAACATTATTTGTGGAAGACATGCTTTCACGATGTAACGTGGAATACCACGCCAAGGAATTGTACCATGGTATGTTCAATAACGTGCTGAAGCAGAGAGGACTTTAAAACTCGTCAAAAACCCATCAGTTCGAGTATCTCGCTGAAATATTCCAATTTGCACTTATCCTTCTATCTTAACACTGTACTCGTGTTCTGGGGTCCGGTACGAACAATCAAACATCGGTTCAGTGAAGTGTGTGCATGTCATGGAGCATATTATTTCGTGATTTCTCAATTCAATTTCTCAGAGCTAGACAAAATTTTATTTCACAATTTCTCAATTCGTGCATGAATTTCATCGATTACTGGACCATGTGGGAGTTCTTTTAACAGGATTCCGTTGAGATATACTTGTTACTGGGAGAAATATGAGTGACATACTTGTTTGTCCCCCTTAGTTACTAACATCGACGAAGTATTATAAATATTCCTGCAACGATTCATTTACACCAGGTTCAACTAAAATGTATTTATACATTATAAATAATATTATGTGATATGTATAAGCATTAACATTAATGTATCGAACGATTACACATTGAGAATAAAAGAGAATTCATTCGGCGTAGTTGCAAATCCAAGGCCAAATGCTACTAATTGCTTGATATCTCGAGTTCTATCGATCATAGTTAATAATAATATATACTGGGCGGTTAGTGTAAATGTTGTTAACATTATTTGTCATAGCAATTGCCACTGGAATGGATATTTTAGCGGAAAATCCATTTTTACCGAAGAATTCGTTGGATTTCGCAGTTGTAAATAACAGTCGTCCTTGTTTTGATCGGGGGACATCGTTTCTCGAAGGCTACGTGGGGAGCTCACGGAGCTCGATGTACTCAGTCGTCGTCGGTCCTCCGAGCTTGGAGGACGTCCGGGGACCTGTTCAGGGTTTCAACCCTGGTTCTCCCCCCGCCCCACCCCGCCCCCGCCCCCCTGCTACAACCCTTATTCGGTTGGTGCCGATGAAATTTTGTGGTTCGTTAAGCCATTTAAATATCTATTGTTCTGCCAAGGTCAGATCTGATTCCCCTCCCTTTGTAACTGATTTCTTCGATTGTTTTACATCATCTGTCCGATTTCATGCATTCCTTCAAGGATTTTTGCGCGAGTCATTCTATTTCGTGTATTTCTTCGATGGATTTGCATGATGTGTCATATTTCATGCATTTTATTTTATTCGATGCATTTCTTCGATGGGTTTACATGATTATTTCATGCATTTATTCGATGGGTTTAAATGATTTATTTAATTTCATGGATTTCTTCGATGGTTTTGCATGACTTCTGTCACTCTGTCATGCATCTCATCGATGGTTTTGCATGGTTTATTCTACTTCCCTGCTCTCCTTCATGTATCTCAACGATGGTTTTGCATGGTTTATTCTACTTCATGCATTTCTTCGATGGTTTGGCATGATTTATTTAATTTCGTGGATTTCTTCGATGGTTGTCCATGATTCATTTCGTTTCGTCGATTTCTTCGATAGTTTTGTATGATTTCTGTTACTCTGTCATGCATCTCATCGATGGGTCTACATTCTCTGCTCTTTCCTTCATGTACTTATCTCTGCGATGGTTCTGCATGCTCGTGCGTGCTCTTCTATAGGTCGAAATTATCTCGATCAGCTCCAACTCAATAAGCTTTTGCTTAATTTCCTTCCAGGCCGACCACACCGTTACTAACATAAAGCAGTTGATTGTTTCAGCTTTTCAGGTTCACCGTTACGCGGGGAATGGATTTAATAACATAAAATATTTAAAAAGAAACTAGTGAAAAGTGATAGCGGAAAGTAATAGTGAAAAGTGATAGTGGAAAGTAATAGTGAAAAGTGATAGTGGAAAGTAATAGTGGAAAGTAATAGTGAAAAGTGATAGTGAAAAGTGTATTATAACATGAAGTATTTAAGGTCCCGTGTAAAATTGCGAAGTAGTCACTAAATCATTAGCTTTGTTGCTCGATTATTGGCTCCTCATCACGGATGAGGAGGTCACCGCTGTTTCCGTTTCCGGAAGCAAGTGACTGAGCATGGAATCGGTATGGGTGGATCGGTTTCATCCTCTGGTGTTCTTGTCGAAAGGGAAAAGTTTCGGGCGTAGGGAGTGTACCTTTTGGTACACTGCCTGCGTAAGTCACCCGGTCCGATACCCAGTCTCCGGGTTAGTCGGCTCAAGTCAGGTCACAGCTAGTGCTTCTGGCGAGTCGCACGGTGCAAGAGGAATCGTCTGGGAGGCGCCGAGCGCTTTTCCCTTTCGACTCGGACAGCAGGGTGGTAGGAACTGCGCCGTCCAATACTCCTTTCATTCTTACCGTTCGTCTTTCCTTCTTTCCTGAATTTCTTTTAATCGAGTGATTGCTTGGCAGTTCCCTAGATTCTACATATAAACTTAAGGGATCGATGGAGCTTTGTTTCCATCCATCTCTTTGGTTTAGTAGAGTTTCATGTAGAGGGAGATCGATGTGAAAAGTGGCAGTGAAAAGTGACAGCGAAAAGTGACAGTGAAAAGTGATAGTGAAAAGTGTATTATAACATGAAGTATTTAAGGCCCCATGTAAAATTGCGAAGTAGTCACTAACTCATTAGCATTGTTGTTCGTTTATTGGCTCCTCATCTCGGGTGAGGAGGTCACCGCTGCTTCCGTTTCCGGAAGCAAGTGACTGAGCATGGAATCGGTATGGATGGATCGGTTTCATCCTCTGGTGTTCTTGTCGAAAGGGAAAAGTTTCGGGCGTAGGGAGTGTACCGTTTGGTACACCGCCTGCGTAAGTCACCCGGTCCGGTACCCAGTCTCCGGGTTAGTCGGCTCAAGTCAGGTCACACCTAGTGTTGCTCCTGGCGAGTCGCACGGTGCAAGAGGAATCGTCTGGGAGGCGCCGAGCGCTTTTCCCTTTCGACTCGGACAGCAGGGTGGTAGGAACTGCGCCGTCCAATACTCCTTTCATGCTTACCGTTCGTCATTCCTTCTTTCTTGAATTTCTTTTAATCGAGTGACCGCTTGGCAGTTCCCTAGATTCTACATCTAAACCGAAGGGATCGATGGAGCTTTGTCTCCATCCATCTCTTTGGTTTAGTAGTGTTTCATGTACAGGGAGATCGATGGAACTTTGATTCCATCTATCTCTCTACGGGTCTCGAAACGCAGCAACCTCCTCGTGGTGAGACCTGGTAATCGGTGAGAACCGAGCTGATAGCTGTGATTGTTAAATATTCTAATTACATATAAGAATTTCTTCAACTTGCAATACTATGGTACAATGTAACTTGGAATGTTGTTTGATTGTTCGTGCCGGACCCCAGAACACGAGTACAGTGTTAAGATGGAAGGATAAGTGCAGGTTGGAATATTTCAGCGACATACTCGAACTCATGGGTTTTTGTGACAATTTTTAAAGTCCACGTTTATAAAACGATCTTTAAATTCTTACTCTAACAGAATTAATTGTAAATCGCGGGTTTCGAATGACCTAGTTTTACGCGTGTTGAATTTTAATTTCTACACCCATGGACCTCCATGTTTCTACCACGCGTAGCGTTACATTCTGTTTCGAGACTTCACCGGTAACGTTGCACGTGACATGAAAATGGTAAGGGGGCTCGAGAGTCCCCCCCCGAGCGTGTTACACAAAATTACATTGCGTGATAGGTCTATCCTATACCTGGTCTGTGTCTGAATTTAGTTGCCCCTGCTCATGAACAGCGTGCAACTCAGGAACTACATACTCTGAAATGTGTTAAAATGTTGAAAGGTGTGGTGTGACTTGTTTAGAGTGAGAATTTGACATAAAGGGCAGGCTTTCGCTACGCTGCGCTTTGGCTCGGTTTATCCATGATGCAAGGATTGGGTCTATCCTATACTTCGTCGATCGTGATAGGACTGATAGGCCTATCCTATACTTCGTCGATGGTATAGTGTCGCCATCTTTCTTATGGTACTGCACTTTCTGTAAAACCAGACACGTCTTTCGCATAGAATTCAATAGGGTTCTTCGACAGTGTGCAGCAAAGGAATGGTAGGCCTTTATATCCACCACAGGCAAAATACACTTTCTGCGGAGCAATAAATTATGACGCTGTTGATAAACGAAGCGTATTTTCTATAAAGTTTCTGATCCTCCCTGTAACTTGCCACGTTGGTGCACGAATCCCGAATGATCACGGATAAACAATTTTGTAACTGAAGTGGCTCCAGAGAAAACGCCTCGCTGTTTTTTTATCTAGCTTCGTGTATTTACAGAAAACCATCAGTTTTTCGACCATTATCGCGCCAGCTCTCGACGTCGTCTAATTTAATGTTGCAAACGAGATCATTGAAGTTGATCAACGCGATAATGAGAAAATTACACTCCCCGCTCTACGAGATAAATGTGAGTTTCAAGGTCCACGCCAATGATGCCCCTTGATTATCCTCCACCCACTCGTTTTCCCGTTTTCTTCTAATGAACGTTCAGTTTCTTATTTCCATTTCCATTGCACGTAGCCAGCTCCACACCCTCCTCCTTTATTCCGACGACTTCACGACTGCGGGACAACGAAGCACAATGAAACCACCGTTTCTAACGACCGAGAAACTGAGACACCGCTGCGCCCCCAAAAATTCAAGCAAGCATAAGATCGAATGCCATTCTCGCGGGTAATTTACTAATTGTAAGTGCAAGTTCTCTACGCCAAGGTAAACAATCCGCAGTGCCATAAAGTCGCTAGAAATCGAAGGAGCTGCAAACTGTGAGCTCGATCGGGGGGATTAATGAATGAGCCGCGTTAATTACGCGCTCGAGTGCTCGCTTGTGTGCGATGAGGGGCTAATTTGTGGCGAGACGAACGCGCAGATGTGACTTGGGGTAAGCGCGGTGAAAGTTTCATGCTCGATGTATATATCGAGGGAACTAATCGGTGAAAGTATCGAAGGATTTCACCCCCCCTGCGTTCGCGAGAAATCGAAGCGCGAGAGGGTGGATTCGGTGGACCAATTTTCCATCGACAACCGCGGCCCATTAATTGCCCCCTCATTCAGCGCGGAGGGACGGTAATTCGGGCGGGGAGGGCGAGCGTGTTTCGACCGAAACACGAAGGGGGCAGGCACGGAGCAGATTCTAGTGCCGTTTTTCCTAGGTCAGTTAGGCCCCCCGACGTCCCTATTGCTTGATTACCGTTCGTGGCCGGTTATTGTCGGCATCAGCAATGATTCACGAAGGACGGGTCACGCTATAACGAGTTAAAACACATTGACACCGAATAGGCTCTCCCCGTTCGTTTGTTGAAAATTTCTTCGTGGAACGAGAACAGCCACTGACCTGATTTCTGCTGACGTGCTTGATCGCGCGCGCATTTCGACCAGCGATATTCCCCTGGCTGAGAAACGATCTCCCGTTCAGCTGTTTAGAAACTCAGCTTCCCGATATGACGGGAAATCAGCCAGAGTATCTGTTTCACGCGCCAATTAAGATGATCCTGTCGTGGTAGATGAATAAAGAGCAATGTAAGGATTGCTTAATATATTGAGATTTCGAGGAGAATGAAAGACGTGCCACGACGAGGAGACTAGGATCACATGATAATTGCAAAATAAGTTCGAAAGCGATAAAACTCTTTCAAAACGGCAGGACATCATCGGATGAGCATGTGTTGACTGGATAAATACAGATGCAGTTATTAATTTTCTCTATTCTTCGTCGGGAAACATTTACAATTTTTCATTTCGAGGGAAGCCCTGTCGCTCACGCTTACTGCGAGACAGGATCGAATAGAATTTCGTTTCAACCAGTTAATAGAGGGATTTTGCGACGCGGCGGTAATTAATCGCAACGCGCGCACCACTTCGCTCCTCGAAACACCGCGCTCGGTCTGCCCGAATTTTCCTTGCAACGGGGTCTTCATCGGGCCGCGTAATTTATCGATTTTAAGACTATAGCGATGAGAGATTCGCCCGAAATATCCAATTAACGAACCGCGCGATTCCGGGCGTGTGGCTTCGCCCGCGTTGTTTCGATTCCTGCTACCTCGGTTCCGGAAAGTGAATTTCCTTAGACAATGATTTCGATGATCGTCGCACACGGTTCTGTGAAATTTCTGACATCTCCACGCGGTATCCCCGAAACCGTGGGTATAAACTTCGACAGGGAGCTGAAATATCATGCATCAGATAATTCTCTAAATATCTTGTCAAGCGAATACGAAGGAAAGGCAGGTATTAGCCGGTGCAAAATACAAACGCGCAACTATAATTTATTAAGGCACTACACATGTGCACGTCCGCTCTGAAATAATTCTCAATGCTCCCCTTGAACGGCTGGCGGAGCGTATTTACTCCAAAAAGCATTACTTTTACGTGAAAAAGGTCAGCCCGTGAGCACAGGGGCTGCTCGATATCGACGACAAGCGACGGTCGTTGACGCGCGAGCTAATTGACGGAGAATTTCGAAACGGCGAGTTGACGGGTGGCATGGGGTCCCTTCGTGAGGCACCGGCCCTATCAAACCTCTGAACCTATCAATCGCTTGTGCACACACTTTATTTCCCTACCGTGGAAAGAGAGAGCTGGCTTCGGCGGATTGGAGCCGGCTAATCGTAAGAAGAGGTCAGTAGTGCAGTTTAGCCACGGTATAAGAGCGGCCCCAACCATCGGGTTACACCACTAAAGTAGTGGGACGTTGCACGTTGCCACCATGGACATGATGCTGTACGTGGTGCCGTATTTTCTAGGTAAGTACCACCGCAACGCCGTTTCGACCGCGTTCCCCAGGCGCGTGCGAGACTCGTCGTACCGCGACGCACGGGGGCCAGCGGAACGCCGAGCGTTTTAAACGCGCCAAGCCAGAAAGTCGAAACGTGGCGAACGTTGACGTGTGCCGCCGGTCCATTCATGTCGGTCCAATCATTCAATTCACGTGTGAGCGTACGTACGTGGACGCGCGGCGGCGGTGCGGCAGCCTCGCGGCATCGGGTGTCCTTTCGCGTTCACGGAGGATCCTTCTCTACGCACGACCGTGACGTTTTCCAGCCGCACGTGTCACCGTGGACATGCCGAGGGGCTACTGGCCCGAGTACACGTTCCTCGTTCAGGTGAACTCGACGGCGATCGTGGAGGAGAGCTACCACAGCGTCCGCTTGAACATCGCCTCGAAGCTGGTGTGCCAGCCGAAGGGGTACCAAGTGCTCAGCTGCCAGTTCCGCGACTCCGAGGCGGAGAGCTTCATCTCTGACAGCCACGATCCCGGGGAGCCAGGCCTGCCTGCCAGCCCCGTCCACCGGCAGAAGGCCTACGAGATCAGTCAGGATCGGTTCGAGATCAAGTTCAGCTCGCACGGCCTGGAGGGCCTCGTGGTGAACGAGAACATACAGCCGCGGGAGCTGGACATGATCAGGGTGATCGTCGGCCAGCTGAACGTCGCCTCGGTGGTAGATGGCTACGGGGACGCGTTCGAGCTGATGGAGAACTTCACCCAGGGCGAGTGCTTGACGTTCTTCTACGTGAACCGGAACATCGTGCGGCCCCGGCTGCCCGCGGGCCGCGGCTACGTTCTGCAGATAACGCTCGGGCTGGGAGAGGACGACCTGGTGCAGATACGTAAGGTCAGGAATCTCCACATGTGCACGTACAAGGTGCCTTACTACTTCGGCAGCGCGGACAGCGTCAGGGGGAGCAGCGATCGCGTGCCCACTGTCGTGAGTACTCGGGCTGCTAGCCAGATTCACCTGCTCGCTGCCGCTTAGGGTGACCGTACCTAATATCGCCTATAGATAATAATTCATATTTTTCCATGCGATTCGTTTCAACGTAGAGAGAAATTATTCATCTTTCATCTGGCATGAGTTGGAATCGTTGAAATTCACAAATTTTCAATTAGGAATTAACAAACGTAAGACATGCAAAAATCCGGTCCTGAAAAAGGTGTACCTAATGTCGCCTACTCAGGAAATATTGATTCATTCGTGTATATATGAGTGTCATCTCAAGTCCTTTCTGTTCCAGAATTCATCTGAAAGCCACATCGTGGTCACGTCCACCGAATTCCTATCCGGCAGTGCGTACGTGATTAGGATAGGCGGGTCGTCGCAGGGGGTAACTTTGTACGAGAACGTAAACTTGAGGTTGGAGTCGATTCTACCCGCGAAGGGGCATCCGCCGGAGGTGAGGGACCCTGAACCAGCCAGCATGTTCATTGGCGGATGATTACCGAAACAGTTCTCAGAATGACTCCTCGACGGAGCCTTAAACCGAAACTGAATGGGCCCAACGGGATGGTGATACGCCGGGGGACATTTAAACCGAAATTCACGAGGCTCGTAACGATAGTTCATGTATCACTATCGTTGTAAATAGCGTGTAATTGGTGTACGATTCTGTAAATAATAAAGGGACCTTTGTACGTGCATATTCAGCCCATGTCTTCGTAATCGGTGCTCGGGTTAAAGCTGTACCTAAAGTGCAAAGCCCCAATCCTCTCAAGTGATACACGTCTCTCGATCGTACCTATAATTTGAATGCAATTTCATACCTCGTAACGCGGACCTGTGTAAACGTAGCCACTGTTCAGGACTCAGGCACAAACCGGTATTGACACGGAGTAAGAGTTACCAATCACTTTGTATCCCTATATCCGTGCCAATCAATTATGATTATTAGCAATTCGTGCCGGGAGATGATTAAAGACATTTTCGGCAGTATTTATCATGCAAATAATGCACGCTGGGAGTAACAATGTTGTTCTTCTTGGACACGCACAAATCAAGCGACGGTTGCCATTGATTGATCAGTTTGTCCCTCCGATCGAACGAAGCAGAATAATCGATCGTAACTTAAAGATCAATCTTATCCATTATCAATTATTACACCCTTCTACGTTCTTAAACTAAACTCTGTAAGCTAAACTCATTCCATTAACACGATCCTTCTGCACCCTTCTATCCAATCCTAAGACTCGAAAGAAGCAAGGGCTCATCCCGACAATTCGCGATATCCGGCGACCAAGTAGCTCGCTCCACTTGAAACGCGCCTCTGAGCAGAGCGCTCGTGGTGAACCCGTCGATTCTGCGGCGAATATCGATGACACCGAGGAGAAGGCCAATCCCCGATGAAAAGTGAGCATCGAGCTAGAATTTCATTGGAATTGTACGCTTTGCAGGGAGGCTCGCGAACGCGCAGCGTGCACGCGAGCGAGGCTTTGGAATCCTGAAGACGTATCTCTATTGAAGCTGAGGGAAATGATATTAGGCGTGTCAGGCGATGCGGAAGATGTCTGCGAGGAACCACGATCCGCACGGAAGCGGTCGTTAATGAAATTGTTTTCAAGGAGACGGTAATGAATCAAGTTATCTGTCGTATAAAGACGGGACAGATGGAACGCTGTGGCATCAGTCGAGACGGTAGAAGCTGCCAGACATGTTGGTAATAATCCTACCATTTTTCTTGGGTAAGTAACTTTGTTCTTTCATCGTTCTAAGCTAATTCGAGATTCATTCATAGCGTCCTATCAAGGGCTGCTGGGTTATTAATGATAGTTTGTAATACTGTAATATTGCGTGGAGTACTGCGAGTATCATTTAGTCGAAGGCAGAAGAAATTAAATTATTTCTCGGCAATAAACTATTTTTAGAAAGTCGGTAAACAATCGGGGGTGCAGTAATAAAAAAGACACGGTATATGAAAATTCGCAAATTAAATTAGTAAATATCAGAGGTATGGATATTCAGGCGCGGCTCTTCAGCCTCTCTACTAAACAAGCTAATGATCTTCACCCTGTGAAATTGCGTAATTCTACAATGCATTAACGCACGGAATCCGGGGGATATTTTACGAAATTCTATTTTTTATCGAGGACCTACCTGATTTGATCGGACGTATCGCGCAGATGGATCGGTAAAGCGGCTTTTTAAATAAAGTTTCTTTTGTTTTGCAGTGATAACTCAAAAACGGAGGTTCCAATCGATTCAAAACAAATTCTAGCATCTTCGCAAAATGCGTAATTTCGGACCAGACCGAAATTACAGTTAATGAAAACTCTTATTCTTTTGAAAAGAGACTAAAACTCCATTGATGAGGTTTTACCATCCCCCCAAGCCCCAAAAGATGAAGTCTTAGTTTGATTAGTTCGAGAAAGTTAAAAAGCGGGTCTAGTGGACCCAGTGTGACCATGAAGGGTTAAATTGCCATTCAGCCGTGTAGGGACACTTATATCGAATTCGATGTGCCTAACCTGCGGAGTACGCGATTACGCGGGCCGGGATTGATAATGAGGAATTGCGCGAGTGCCCTCTCGCTTGGCCTCGGGTCCAGCCCCAACGCAGTAGGAATAACAGCAGTGGCGGCACGTGAGATGTGTCCTGCGATCGTGGCATAACAAGGCCGCTTGTCATTTCAGCGGCACGCGTGGCTGTGGACGAGCAGCAGAACTATGACTGGCACCGCTACGGCCCAGAAGCCACGTACGATGTGCTGGTCAACATGTCCCTGGCCAACGTCGTCCACGAGAGGGACAATTTCTGCTCCATGATCGCGTCCGAGCTGCGATGCAGGCCGAAGGGCGACGACACCCTCAGCTGCCGTTTCGCCAGCGGCAGGATCGTCAGGCCCAGGCCGGAGGACAGCAGGTGCTCCAACGCGAAGCACTTCGTGCCTGTGAGCGACAAGTTCATCGACGGCAGCCCGTTCGAGGTCAGATTCAACTCAAAGGGCATCGAGAATCTGGTGGTCTCGAGGAACATACCAAGATGGCGGCTGGACATGCTGAGGGTGATCGTTGGTCAGTTGAACGTCGGCGTTGAGCTGGAAGACGGGAGGCACCGGTTCCTTACCATGGAGAACTCTAGCATCGGTTACTGCGAGGTGGAGGTGAAAACGTCCAGGGGTGGATTCGGGAATGGGGACGGCAAGGTGGACGAGGGCGTCGAGATCGTTCTCCAACCGGAGAGACCTGACCTCGTGCCCCTGAACAGGGCAACCCTGCAGGTCGAGAAAGTCAGGCAACCGAAGAGCTGCCCTAATAGGAAGATCTACTTCTTTGGCAACCACGAAGACTTCAGCATGGGGACTAAGAATACCTTCATGGACATGGTGAGACATTGCGGGGTAGTAGGTGGCTTGGGTTCAATTTGAGGTGGGGTAGATTCTTTTGGGAATATACGAATAAATAAACGATGGTATACGCGGAGTGTACATTTAACTCTGTGTCAAAGACATTTATTTTTATTTATTTATTTAAACACGGGTATTGAGTCTTCGCGGCATTGGCAGAGGATTAATAATAATAACACCAATAATAATAGTAATAAACGTCTTTATTACACCATTTACAATAAAAACAAAAAAACAATAGAAATATAAATAGCGGAATAGGCGAGGCTCAGTGACCGCTATTAGGTCTGATCTGAGACAGAAAAGGATTCGAAAGGGTTAATGGACGCGGAATTACATATTAAGATGTGTCAAAGACATTTATTTTTATTTATTTATTTAAACACGGATATTGAGTCTTCGCGGCATTGGCAGAGGATTAATAATAATAACACCAATAATAATAGTAATAAACGTCTTTATTACACCATTTACAATAAAAACAAAAAAACAATAGAAATATAAATAGCGGAATAGGCGAGGCTCAGTGACCGCTGTTAGGTCTGGTCTGAGACAGAAAAGGATTCGAAAGGGTTAATGGACGCGGAATTACATATTAAGATTGTCTGAAAATCCCAGCGCAGGGTGAAAGGACCTTGTTCCAAATTTTCAAGAGATGCTCGACAACATTTCTTAATATCTCTTCTCCTCTTTCGCAGACCACATCCATCAGCCGCATTCACATCTCAGAGAAAGAGCTACAGTCGTACACAGAATCGACAGGAGTGATGAGATCCCTAAACAAGCCTAGGACAATGCGTCTGCATCAGCAAATAAGCTTGACTCTGAGAAGCTTAAATCCTGCTCGTACACCCATGCCAGAGATTCCGAATCCTGCGTCGACCAGCTTGTATGCCTACACGAATCTCGAGCGTATTCCTGAGAACGCGTAAAGCTGACCAGTGTCTTAAGAACTGTCGCACTTCAAGCACATAAGTACTCTTTCACCCTTTCGGCATGTAACGAAATAAATCTTTGGCCAGAAACCTTCAGACTGCCGATTTTAATTGAAGTTACAACGACCACGGTGTATACAACCTTATCGACTTCTCCACCCACATATGTATACCATTACCCAACATTTCCAGCGTAACATCCACTGCAGCATTTCGAAATACCAACTAGACAGACAAACGCTGAACAGGTAAATCTACTTACAAGGAGAGGTTCCCATGTATCCGCCTTCAATTGGTTCTTGGGTATGTTTTGGAGCACCGAAAAATAAGAAGTGTCTTTTTATTTTGGCCCGTTTGCATCTCAGGGGTTGAAATCACCCCTCAAAGGGGTACAAAATTGTGTTGAATAAAACTTGATGTAAATTTAATTTGCGTCATAACATGCTGTATGGATGATGCTCTTTTCGTCAGTTGCCGTTATTAGGGAGTGGTCACGTCTCGCGAAGTGGAGTCAAATATTAATTAAACTTTTAAATAATTTAATATTTACTATTTCGTACTCTGAGGTATTATAACCAGCTTGTATACAAAACATTATACAACGTATCGCCGATAAGGCACTATCTCCGTAATCTACGATAAGAAGAGATCGAGCCAAGAATCGACGGACGGCAACAGCAAGTAGGGGAGCAGCTATCACAGGAGGTGGCGGCCAGCTGGCTAAACACATACCAGGAAGGCCCAGCCAACACCAGCTGACGTTCAGCGTGGGACGGAGACCCCTATCAGCCAACGCAGCCGACACCCTCACAGACCTGCGCTCCTGATCATCGTCAGAAGATTGCCCTCCCGTCATTTCCCGTAATTCGGATTCCGATGCCGAACCAATGTATGTAGCTTCAATCCTTGGTAGGTACTGAAGATGTACCAAGCGTACCGTGCAAATATGAATTATAATCCAATAGCGGAAATATCTAAAATATGAATTAGAATAAGAATCTAACTATCGACGCTGCTGAGGGTTTCAAATAACCGCTAGGGGTACACGCCTGCACCGCACGTTATATAGATCGAATTTCAGAAAATAGGGGGTCGAGTCGAGGGTTGCATCCGTAACAGCGGCATAGCCACAATGGCGCCTTCATATAATTTGTATGAAGATAATGCAAGAAAAACGAATACGATTTTTTTTTAATGATAGTTATTTTTTATCAAAAATATAAAAAAATACATAATTTACATTATACAAGAAAATTTGGGAAATTTTTTTATTGATTTTCATTGAGACTGAATGTTATCAATTTATCGTACAAATTAATTATACTGACAGTGAGAATATTCATATAAAATATGTGAGGGTGCAATTGTGCCTCTGCCGCCTGTTAATGTTGTAAAATGGTGCTGCCTGACGAGGGTTACAAATAAACTACAGGCACAGTAATTGGTTCCTCTACCCTATTATATCATTGTAGTAATGAAAATACTTAGAAAAAGTGATGTGTAACCAGGTCAAGTGAAAATAAAAGTTTTCTATAATTGATTTTTACAATCGAGAAATGATGATTAAACCCATCGTGATTTGCACCCGTCAAAGGTGATATTTATAAACGGACAGCCGGGTATTCGATTCGAACCAGGGTCTCGGGAAATAAAATCAGTTAGTTCGCCAGCTAGCCTTACAATACCAAAGTACGCCCGCCGAACGTTTCGTTTTGTTGGGAGCCTGCGTCGCGCCGCCCCTAAGGGAATCCTTATCATTCGAGTAATCGAGTCCCGAAGAGTACAACCCTTTGGGGTAGTATTAGACGTGGAGCCTTGGTGCTATCATATTTTTTCCTTGATATGGGGATTTCTTATATGTAAGGGTATACCTTACTCCCCCGCTGGCAGGCTAGGGGGTGAAGTGGTAGCGAGAGCTGCACGTAATCTAGCTGCTTTATATATCGGAGCAACAACTCCCGCAGATCACTCGAGCAGGCAACGGCTTAGATCCACCTCGTTTATACCACCTTAGATCGACATCGTTTCAGTTCCACCTGAAACTCAATACTATCGGCAGCGCCCAAGGTACCGAGGACGCGACCTCCCTTCGCGCAGAATCAACCCTTTGTAAGTAGCCTGTTGGTGGGCGTGATTAATGCCGAGTCTTGGCTCAACAGGTGGTTCCACCGATAGAGGGTGCATGGAAAGGTGCTGTAATTCTCGCGCGTCAACCCTTTTCACGACGCATACGTCTTCTAGGTATGTAGACCTTTAAATTTAATGATACACGCTGCTTTCCGTGACACGTAGACCGACGGAAATTACTGGTTTTATTTTCCATCGTCTGCATCCTTCTCTCCTCTCTCAGCATCCTTTCCCGCGGCATGTTCTTCTTCTCCATTTCCCTTCCCAGCCTTCTTTCAAGTATTTCCGTATATACTTTGTACACTACCCTTATCAGCGTGATCCTCCGGTATTCCTCCACCCTCCTCCTCTCCCCCTTTTTCAGCAGCGGTAATATTATCCTCGTTTTCCAGTCCTCCATAGGGTAAAGGACCCAATTACTGACACCTAACCAATTACTGTCTCCTTAAGCTATTTTACTTAAAATAACGAATAAATAAACGTAGTAAAGTCATACACAAAGGGAATTATGTAATTCAACCTATACCGTTTACTATAGATTATATACAATAGTTTATTTATTCGCTATTTTAAGTAAAATAGCTTAAGGTGACAGCAATTGGTTAGGTGTCAGTAATTGGGTCCTTTACCCTATGCACTTTCTCAAGCCCTCCCCTCCATGCTTTAGCATCTCTGCTTCTATTCCATCCCCCCTGTCGCCTTGTTTACCTTCAGGCTCTTTATTGTCTCCTCTGCCTCTCCCATATAGCCTCTCTGGTTTCCCCCATGCTCTCTGCCAGCTCCTCCACCCTTTAACTCCCACCCCTTCGATTCCTCCTTAAACCACTCTATTCTCTCCACCGTCCAGTCCCATCTCTTCACCCTCCCCGTCATACCTTGCTGTCTGCCTCCTTCCCCTCTGCTCACCCCTCTGATCTCAACCACCAGCGAGTGATGATCAGAGTCCACGTTCTCTCCCACCCATAGTCCCTCCACCCCCTCCTTTACTTCCCTTCCTCCTAGTAACTTGGCTATAATTGGCCCCAAGAGAATAGATTTTTTTAATAATTTGCAATCTTTTTACAGAAAAATCGGGGATCTAGGATCGTCAAAACTGCCGTTCATGCAACGGATGGGGAAAACTCTAGTAGTGCGCGTGTATGACTCTCCCTCAACTACATTAAAAGGAGTTCGATTTAATTCAATTAATACAAATATATCTTTATGTGCAGTGTACAACAATGGCAGAATGGTCACCCGAGCGATGTCTCCAATTAATCGAAGAATATGAAAAATATCCAATCCTATGGAACCCAAACAACTCTAATTACTTTTCGAGGAACAAAAAAAACAATGCATGGGGCAAGATTTCCAAAGAAGTTGGAGCTGTCGAGGCGATTGTGCGGCAGAAAATGAACTGCTTGCTTGACTCCTTTCGACAACAAAGGGCGAAAGGGAAACGTTCCATAGGTACTGGGAAAGGTAAGTAAAAAAAACTGTTGGTCTTCCATAAAGTATTGTAGTACTCTCTGCATTCGAAGAATATATCGTTCACACTCTTTATTTAATTACTGAAATAATTGTTACATTGCAGCAAGAAAGGAAGTATACAAATCGAAATGGTTCGCATTCCACAGAATGCATTTTTTGCTCGACAGGAATGAACTCAGGCAAACCATAAATACACAAAATGTGAGTACAATACGGCTTTACAAAATGGGTGTATTTGAACAACCCACAGTTATTCTGGCAAAAGACAGTTCCGTTGGTAACGAAATATCTACAAGAGCAAACAAATACAATACTGAAAAACGAGTTGTAATTGTTCATAGTTGTGTGTCCCATCTATTGCCCCCACGCAGTGCTGGAAATTCCATTTTCCTTCGAACTGGGAAACTATGTATGCTTTCCCACTCTTCCGTAGTTGAAGGCATCTAGAAAAACACATAACTATATAAAAGACGCGATTTATGTATGTATACAGGGTGAACGAATAACAACTAGCATCTGAAGTAACTCGTTATTTATTGATTTCAGTAAAAACTGGTATACATGACAAAGAAATGAAGATCACAAATTTTAAGAACACTAATTGAGATTGAAACAGCAATCTAATTCGATATATTATTTTACAGGAAACTTTATCGGTTACGGGGGCGGAGGCTGACTGTGGTAAAACCACGCCATCTACTCCGCCGAACGATGGCGAACTTGCTGGACCGTCCGGAATAACAGAGAATATTAATTCATCACCACTATCGCCACCACCACCACCAGCAGCAGCAGCATCTCCAGCACCACCAGCACGAAAAGGATCACGAAACGAGGAAAATCCTCGAGTAAAACAGATGTTTCAAATATTGCACGACAATTAAGCACAATTGAATACGTCGGCGAAAGGCCTTTTCGGCGACAGATTCGGAGCATACGGGGAGTATATAGCACACAAATTAAGAATATATTCTGCCAGCGTCGCATCGATCGTGGAACACTGCATAAATAATATTATGTTCCAGGCGGACATGGGAAATTATGACAATTACACAACATACCTATGCTATCCCCCGCACAACCCCATTCCCATCACATTCCACTCCCATTTATCCCCCGACTATATTCATACCTAACCCCACGACTCCCACAGACCATGAAACTTTACATTTATACTCCCCACACCCACAATAAAAAGTTATTTTAAGGGGTTAGGACACAGTAACGGGCCAAGAAAGCAGACGATTTTTAGACGACGATAATAAGAAAAATAAACAATCAATTAATATTAGGTTTTGTATTTTAGTTCACTATATTATGAACTATAAGAAAATCATATAATAGTTACAAAATACCATTTGTACGCCGTGCAATGTCTCCATTTAAAATGTCCTTTTTTTCGGGATGGTCAACTGGTGGGTCGGATTCCGGGAAATCCGATGAACTGTATCAAAATCCCCCAAAATATCATAAACTATAATATATTTCCTAGGCATTGACGATCCAACATTTCAAGTTTTGCGAAAATTGACAAAATGGCAGATGTTTTAAAAATAGTGGTCAAATTTCGATAAAAGTGTGTGACCTTTTTGTTTATTATCTTGTACAATAATCAAAAAATTTAAAATGTTGGATCGTCAATGCCTGGGAAATATATTATAGTTTATGATATTTTGGGGGATTTTGATACAGTTCTTCGGGGTTTCCCGGAATCCGACCCACCAGTTGACCATCCCGAAAAAAAAGGACATTTTAAATGGAGACATTGCACGGCGTACAAATGGTATTTTGTAACTATTATATGATTGTCTTATAGTTCATAATATAGTGAACTAAAATACAAAAACTTATATTAATCGATTGTTTATTTTTCTTATTATCGTCGTCTAAAAATCGTCTGCTTTCTTGGCCCGTTACTGTGTCCTAACCCCTTAAAATTAAATTCGTAGCTTGTACTTAACACAACTTCTTAAACCTTCAATTAGCGCAGAACAAACTTCCATTACGATAGTCGATATTACCTACTTGCTTCGACACATTAACGGGACAGAACGATGGGGAATCGCTCCGTTACCGCGATCAAAGTCTGCACGTCGGGAAATCGGAGCGAGTGGTAGCGATGCTCGCGGAGTCGTCCTCTAGAACCGTGACCGCTGAATTAACTCGTACGTGGTCCTGGTTAATCTATCCCAGCGGCTTCCCGTAATCTTCCGTTTAGCGTAGAAAGCAGACACCTGAGCGACTCGCCCCGCCAACTTCCCGGAAGTGGGAACTTTGATCGATGATTTGCGAAGCCTCAAAGAATGAGCAAGCATGCTATCTAACCGCGGTGGAAGTACTACGTGACAATGTTTCCACGTATAGGGCGAGGAGTAACGGTAAGATTTCCCGGCGTTTGAATGCCACGAATCTGATTTCTGTTTCTTTGCCAAGTCCAAGGGGTAGGTATTCCGAGCCAGGCGATTAGCGATCACCGAGTGTCAATGCCAACGTATCGCCAAAGGCATGGCAGCGCTATGCACTCTACTGTCGAATGCACACGCCTGCACTTCGAAGTCCTGCGCGCGAACATACAGCTTGGCACGCACAGAGGATTATGCGCCTCGTAATGTCGAGTGCCGTGAAATCCGCTATCGAAGGGGTCTGCGTTTGAGCTGAATAACGCTCCCTTCGAACCAAACGGAGCTATAAGTAGATATAAGTGCTAATAAATGTTTAATTTATTTATGTTACGGTTAGGCCTATTAACAGTTTCTACTGCGGCCTCGCCTTTACTCGCCTTTACTTTCTCTTTATGTACTATACCATGTTTTACGAGTAATAAAGACGAAATAATAATAATAATAATAATAATAATATAAAGGGATCGAAGATTCTGGAATGTCCCCGGCTGATTCCAGTCCACATTCTATTCTACGCGATCTTGCAACCTTTCTCTGGACCTCGGGCACAATCTCCCTTATTCCCGTGAATCTCTTGGGAAGACGGATCCCGGAGGAACTAGCGCTTCATCGAA
This sequence comes from Andrena haemorrhoa, assembly GCA_910592295.1. NCBI lineage: Eukaryota > Metazoa > Arthropoda > Insecta > Hymenoptera > Andrenidae > Andrena > Andrena haemorrhoa. The sequence goes on along the minus strand of OU342944.1, from coordinate 10,833,046 downwards.
AAGGCTTTGACATCGCGAGTACGACCCGGCGAGTCGTAGGTAAGCGATAATCTGCCCGAGGCACGCACGGCTGCGCAAAACTCGCGCATTAAATGCGTAACGAGTTTAATAGAATAACACTTTGACAACGCGTGTTACTCGCGGCACAGATTACGGTCGTTGTGGCAAAGTGGACGCGCTAGTTCCGCGCTGACTTTTAGGTCACATAGATAATCGAATAATTTCCCTCCGTTTGAAACGAGAGATGGACCACCGACGTTTTTAGATCGGCGCGGTGGATTCTGCGGTTGGAAAAGCTTGGCGGGCTAACGAAAGAACACCCTCGCGGGTTAACGCTCGGCAATCTCTACGAGTAATTCGATCGAGTCGGGGGATGCAGGTTTAAGCATGTTTTTCTGCTCATTCTTTTTATAGTCTCTTAAGACATTGCACTGAAGGTATGTAATAAACATTTTATATGGAAACTGTAAATTATTCCTGAAAAAAAATCATAAAAGTGTCTTTACTTATCCGGCCGTCACAGTGGTGGTCCCTCTTAAACAGGCTGCACCAACATGGACTTCGCGTTAATACTCTTCTTTCTAGGAAGCCAATTAATCTTAATCAGTTCTACAGCCACCACTTCTCATCGTCCAACACCTAGCGTGCACCACGTCCGATATCAAGTTCCGCGAACGCAGTCGAGATTCATCTCGCGATAGCCTTGAGGCGATGAAAATGGTCGAAGATCACGGCAGTTTCGTTCATTCATATGCAAGCTTGCTCCCGAGACTGCATGCCGAATACAGGCGGGTAAAGAAACGTATCGTTTCCCTGCTCTGGGAGTGGGGCAGTTACCGGCACTGACGGCTCTGTGAACCGTCACGAAACTGATATGTAGGGAAGATCGGAGGAAAATCGGGACGTTAAGGGTGAAGGGCGTTAAGCTAATCTCGTGAACGTAAAAAAGAAATTGCAATCGGGGTTCATTATTGAAGCTCAATTTTGTAGGTTGACAAATAATGAGATCGAAGGGGGTGAAAGGGCTTCGGGTGTAACGGCAAGTAGAGGGAGGATTAAAGGTTTGGCCACTTGTTGCTGTTGCAGGGGCGAGCCGTCACCAGGATGCGCATCAGCAGGAGCACGTTCAGCAGCTAGACGGAGATAACAACGAGGCCGAAGTGGAAGAGTGGCAAGGACTACACCCTGCGGCATACTGTTCGCGTGGAATTGTTTAGCAACGAGCCTGCCAAGGAGAAACTACCCCGTGTGAAGTTCGGGGTGTTGGCCTCTCTCAGTTTCAGCGGAACGATGGACAAGTTTCCTGAGCAGAACGCAATTACCCAGCGAGGCTTAGGGTAAAGGACCCAATTACTGTCACCCTAAGCTGTTTACTTAAAGTAACGAATAAATCTGGTGAAATGTTACGTAAAAAAAATTTAGCATACAATTAGGTCCTTTACCCTATAGCTCGATCACAACCCAGCCTAGCTTCAGTGCGATGATTATAATAAATTGATGAGCATTGTAGAAGAATGTCAATAAAGCTGTGTATAATACAATACCTCCTTCGTTTCATTGGTATTTTATTTCTATACGAATCAAGGTTCGACGCAAGATTCCCCTTCGCGGAAACGCTATGTATCGCTAAGATAATCGAATTCGGCGATAATGAAAGAGAATTCGAAGATAACGCCAAGTGCAGGCGTTAAAACTACATATTGCCTTTGCAAGAAAAAAGAACAACATGTCGCGACCGCGACGCTGATAACGCGGACCGTGACGCGAGCACAGTGATGTTGAGAGATAAAGCTCATCCGGCTCGCCGTTATCGCAAGCTGTTATCTGTAACCAGAACGGGGCACTGATAACGGGCGTGTGTAGCAACGATCGGTACAGCAGAATGCATTTCGCATCCCTTATCAGACCATTCTGGCCGCGATTAAGGCTTCATTGGAAGAACTAGGCCAAACAAGGGTGGCCGCGTCGACAGCGAATTTTCTCGTCAATAAGATAATTGAATCTTCATAAACATTCCGTCACGCTCCCACGGGATGTAGTTGAGAAATGGGGCACGGTGTGTCGTAATTAAATCGTGCTAAAGTGGGGGTGAGATCGCTAGTTGATGAAAATGACGGGCACAGTCGAACGGGACTCCATTTCGCGGAGGCTGAAGATTTCGCGTTGCCCGCCAAGCCGTATAATTACGCCCCTCCGTGGCCGGGGCGGCTTAATTAAATTACAAGGTCGGCAGAGTGCATCGGCGATATAAAAGGACCTTCGGCCGGAGGAGGAGTGTTAAACCAGTTGAGAGCAGCGCTGCGACATGCTCGCCTCATTAATTCCGTTCTTCTTAGGTCGGTAAGCCAATTTTCCATTTAGACGTGCTCACCGTCAATCTCTCTAATCGTGCCGGGAACTGCTCGCGCGGACGATAGATCATAATTAATCAGTTCCGTTCAAATCGTACAGACTCTTCAATAATGATCGAATATTTAAGGCACCGGCTGCCGATCGATGCGACGGACCACTCGAAAGCAAAACGCAAATTATCCTACGATGCGATGTATAAAATATTCCGCTCGCGATTCAGATCTTCGAAACTTAGTTAAACATGCGGTGTCAACGCGTCAGAAGGTGGGAATAAAAATCGAAATTCCTACATGTTGCTTCCAGTGGCCCGGGTGGAGGTCGACGAGAGCATGTGGAAGCACGGGCCAGAGTACGTGTTCGACGTGAAGCTGAACATCACCTCCACCCCTATGGACTACGAGGGTGCCCAGATATCCAACTACACCATGATGAACCTATTCTGCAGACCTAGGGGACCGGACGGGCTCAGCTGTCGCTTGGCGAACTGTCGAAAGCAGACCATGGACGTGACCAACGACAACGAGATCGAGATAACAGAGGTGGAGGCGAGGCATTTGTGCAGCGAGGAGCCGTTCGAGATCAAGTTCAACGACCACGGTGTGGAGCACCTGGTGGTGGACGAGGGTGTGCACGTGGCGAATTTGAACGACCTGAAGCTGCTGGTCGAGCGATTCAACATCGGCGCTGACTTGAACGGCGTGCCCGATGGAACGTTCGAGATCATGGAGAACACGACGATCGGCCAGTGCGTCGTCATTGTCGGAATCAATCATTTCCCATCGAAAGGGGGGATCAGCAAGGCGAAGAACTATCGATACGAGCTGGAGTCCCTTCCACACTTGAACAAAGTGCCAGGCGAGGCTATAGTGATCCAGAAGTCCACCAACTTGAACAACTGCACCTGCTACGCACCCTTCTACTTCGGCTCCTACGGCGGCGTCGTTGTCGAGGCCGACCTCCACTCGTCTTTAGTAAGCGGTTCCTTTCTCACAAGTGTGATCCATGAACGATGGTGGATGGGAAGACTGTAAATACTGTGCCTAATTCAGGAGGAGTGATATTCAGGGAGACAGATATTTTTTAAAAGAGCTTAACGGTCTATCGTTAAAGATTGTTCGACTCGAGATTTGGGGTTTCTGATACTGGGATTCTTATGGGTTGATGTTATTGGAAGCTATGTAGTGTAAAGTGTTCTAGATGCACTGATTGTTAGTTCTATGAAGGATTCAGTTTCTAATGTCCCGCAGCTTCAGGGGACATTCTACTTTGGACCGCTCGAGGTTCATCGATGATTAATCATCTAGGTACAAACTGTGCCTAACACAGCTAAACTTCTGATTTCAGAGACTTGTTTTTCGTACTATTTAGAAAGAAACAACACTTGACTCAACAGTTTACAATAATTTAGAACAGAGAATTGCTTGGTACTATGGAGAATAGAATTCCGCAATGTGAAACCGTTGTGACTTTTACAGGAAAGTTCGTCCAGCCGCCTGTTCGTGTCCGACGTTCAGTTCGTGTCATCGATGACGAGGATCGGTACTCTGGGTTCGGATAAACTGAAGAATTTGCTCGCAATCTCGGAATACGTGAGCCTGAGCCTGCGCGATATTCGCGCTGCCAAGCGAGCATTAGCTGACATCAACGCGGCTGCGGAGACCTCCATCTTAGCAAACTCGGATGTAGACAGAATCTTCACGATGAAATGAATGGTGCTTGGATTTCTTCTTTTTTTTGATGAATGATCTACCGGCAACTAAAGACGCAATAAAATTATAATAAAGAATTCGTTTGAGTAGAGTATACCATTGACGCTGCAATAAAAAGTAAACCGAAAGCATTATTACAACGTCCATTACAATCTCCACGTCCCTCCCTCGATGTCCACCGCAGAAGACGACGCTGACCGTTTCCTGTCAGGCACACACGACCGTCGAGCTTTATTAGATAAACTTTTTGTTTTTATTTAAATTACGGATACATTAAATTATATATCTACGGTGACCCACACGCGTTCATGTACGCACAGGATGTCGTGTGTATGCGAACGCAGGCATTCATAATTCAGCGATCACTGCACGCTCTTCTTCAAATCGACCGACGAACTGATTGGGAAAGGAGAATTCATACCCTCATAGTATAATCGCTCATCCCCAATTTTCACCACCTCGGATCGCCGTTCTCTATCCTGGTGACTAAACCTTAACATCTAGGTGCGCAGATTGCAAACGGCCCTGGTGAAAATAATTCGCGGCCCGATGCACGCGGCAATTGCTCGTGGGATGGCGGAGACGCGTTTCAGTGTCCCGTGCTCGATCCCATCATCGATTCAGGACGCCCTGGGAATGTGCTCTCGCATCCCCAACGCATGAAATGCAGCTTGGTACGAATAGTATTATCGCCATGTGGAATGGATAACGTAAAGCGGATAATTTTAGCGTAATTGACGGTAAGTGGAAAGATGAAAGGGGGTTAACGCTTAACGTGTCCCGGTTGACTGCGAAACGCGCAAGTCTTTTCTTCATGGGAATGCTCTAACTGGTATCAGCGTGGATTGCACTCTTATCCAATTATCACCTACAGCTCACCGTTTACTTAGTCCTCACGGCTTAGTAATTCGCTAACGATTTAGTCTTAATTTAATTGAGACGCGATCGAACATGGTCGCGATAAGAATGCACTGAACTCCGTTCGGCAACGTGGTGTACTCTTTCCCCCTGGAATTGACCCGGCACTCCAGCCCTTAGAATACCTAGAATACTCTAGCGGGATTGAGTACTCGAAACACTTCCAATACCTCCAATATTCAAGCCGAATAGACTATTCGAATAACCCTGGTACCCGGGACGATTCAGTAACTCGAAACCAGTAATTTCATCGATTTTTCAGGCCTCAACAGTCCAGCTACTATCACTCCAATAACAAAGCGCCCCAATCCGGTGAAACGACTTCTTACAGGATTAAAATTTCGAGTACTTAAGCATCCCACGATCCTACGACCGATGTTACTCCGTTTTAATTTCTCTAATTCTCTGAATGATAACTACCAACCTAGCGCGCACCAAAAGCGTGTAACACATAGAATTCCCGCTAAAAATGAAAAACGCGTCAGTTCAGTCTCCACCTCCCCGTTTAAAATACACGGGCGCCGTGGAAGCGCGTAGAATCGGAAAGCCGTTTCACGCGCAGAAGGTACGGGAAAGTATTCTGTAACGAGTCCGCGTTACGGCGACATCGTTAAATATGTAAGTACCTTCCGTTCTTTATCGATCGTTAAATACATATTAGGTAAACATCATTCAATCACGATTGCGCTCCGATATTTATAATGGCACGGCTACAATGATCATTGTGCGTTCATTTCGTATCGTTCCTAGTTAGTTACAGCGTCGTTTCACATGCTCTGCGTTTAAACGGCCACTAATACGACTGGTGTCGTTCCAATGAAGGCTGATAAACAAATTTATCGTAAAATGTAATCACTCTTTTCCATCGCTATTCTCAATTCACAATCCGGATTACAATCCTTTAGAACGCATACAAACATCCGTTTAAAATGCACGAATTCAAGTACGATTTAAAATGCAACAATGGGGAAATGTCTGTTTTGAAGCGACACGAATCAACCACCGTGCAATATTATTTAAAAAAAAAAAGAAGGTAACCGCTTTGAAGAACGTTTCGGCAGTTCCCCGTGGCAAAAGCCTCGCTGAAGCAATCGTTCCTTTCCGGGAGTAGTTAAATGTATGTATTTATAAATTTCTAGCTAGTCGTTTAGCGAATTTTTAAATTGATTGATTATGGGCACTGCCATTGTAAAGTTATGGCAGTGTTCCACACGCTTCCTGTATCAAATACGTGTATACATCTCAAGTGTATATATGATTCAAGAAATGTAAATATAGTATATATGTATATATATATATATAATCGACAATCTGAAAGCCACGTATATCCGGTATACGCAAATTAGTTTCGTTCCATCGACGTCAATTAAGATCCTGGAACGACTCGAAAGAGATAGAACACTGACCGAGAATTTGATTAGTCTTAATACAATCTGGTACCATTCATCCATCCAGATACCACGATCCCTTCCATCGATCATTCCTCCTTCCATCGTGCCATCAACAGCCAGTGGTAGTTAGAAAATCGCTATTTATACAAATCTATCGGCCACGCGATGACCGCGGAGAGCTAGACAAGGATATGATTGCGGAAACTTTGGGAGCTGGGAGAATCCCCGCATCACGCGACACGACACTCGCACACGAATGACTGGATCCACAAGAAGAGTGGCTCGGGATCCCTCGCGACCGGTGGTGCTACCTCAGCTCGCCCACCTGCCATCCAACTCATCGTTTCAACAATTTCCACTCGTAGCTCGCTAGCAATTAATTAAACCTTCCTGGGCCGTGCAAGGCGTTCCAGGTCTCGACCCCGAAACTTGATCGAAGACTCTCTACTTGTACGCGTAGCCTCCCCTCACACATCCACCGCTCCGACATCAGCTACCATCCGTCTCGTCGTGGGACGTACACCCTTCTTTACTGCTCTCTATCTCTGTAGTTTCTTATTTTGGGAAACAAGACTATCCTATAATCTAGGTATATACAATTATTATTATTATTATGATGCTCGTTAAAGAGACACGGTGTACGACGGCGGTAACCGCGGACACAGTCGACAGTTCTGGCGCACAACGGTGACGGGGCGCGGTTGCGAGAACGGCGCGGCATTATTGCCCGTTCACGTTGTTCGGTTGCTTCACGGTGTCCATGTGCGGGACGTAGTCCATCGCCATCAGGCAGGCGAACACCGTCATCACCATCTTCGGGTTCACCTCGGTTATGTCCTCTGGGAGCGCGTACACGCGCGCCCCGCATTTCCGTGCCAAGGATATCGCGTACTTCGCGTTGTCCAGGTTCTCCTGCGAACATCAAGCGCGCGGACATCGATTAGCAAAACGTAAACTGACCGAGCTTCCCTCGGTCCTCCAAGGGGTCTCTTCGTAGATCTACCGATTCGTTGTTACTTTGAGAATTTGCGACTGTTCCGCAACTCGATAAGATCTTGAATTCTATGCAAATGACGTGCAGGTTCCACGACTTTGAAACAATTACAGCCCCGATGCAAAGTGCAACGCAAAGAATACAAGCGAACACCCTACTCCCCCGTTCGATAGCGAAATCTCGCCGCGGAACAGCGTACTAAATCTCGAAAGCGCGACGTTTACGAGGCCGTAACTCGAAATGCCTTGCCGCGCTATCGATCGAGCAACGCGCAAAGGGGAACAATGATCTCGCGGAACGACCTCACTCTCTCGACATGTTTGATATCAACGAATCGACCAGCTATTCAAATCGTGCTCTAAAACTGTCATCAATCTCACCTCCTCGGTGCCCCCGTCCTTCACCAGGTCGTAGTTGACCGAGCCCGGCTTAATAGCGTCGATCAGATCGATCACCACTTTCCCATTCGATATCGAGTTATCCTGGAAACCCTTGATACTGCTGCTTTTCCCCGCCCCCTGAAGCTTCGAGTTCACCCACTGCACGACCTCCTTCTCCACGAGGGTGCTACCCGGCGTGCCGGCCAGCGACGTCAGGATCGACAGTGTGTACGATCTCATCAATTGCCAGATAAGCGCCAACGTCAGCGTGGCGTTCCCGTCGTTCAGATCCTGGCCAGCTATACCGACCAGCGAGAAGTTCATCGTTTTACCAAGCTCGACCGCGTAATTGCAGTTCTCGAGCTTCTCCATGAACTTGCGGAGTTTGGTGAACTTTTTGTGCACCCTGTTCCAGTTCACCGTGCCCGACTTGATGATGTCGTAGAGCTGGAATATCACCAGGCCGTCCGCCAGGTCGGAGTAGAGCCAGTTGACGTGCGGGGAGACGCCCATCGAGTTCATCCAGTTTCGGTAGGTCTTCTCCTCCCTGGTCTCCTCCAGAGACTCCAGGCCCTCGATATTGCTCTCCGGCTTGTCCAGGCCCGGGTAGTTGTTGAACATGTTGGCTACGAAGGCGAGGTTCAGCTTGTAGATACCGTTCACCACGTCGCTAGGCGTGACGAAGCTGCGACATCCCAACTTGGCCGCCTGCTGGAGCATTATCTCAGCCCGAGATGTGTGGTTCGGCTCCATTAGAGCCTCCAGAGTGACACCAGACGTATTCGGCGCGATCTGCTTGATAAGGTACGTGTAGATCTCGGAGTCGGTGATGTCCGACTGGAAGTTATTGCAGCGCCTAGCGATCCCAGCGTTCTCCAGATGGTGGTTCACCCATCTCAGGAGTATCGACTCTGGGGACAGTTTCAGTAGATCCTCGATGCGCTCGCCGTCTTGGAGGAGAGTGGCCAGACCCGGGCAATTCTCCAGAGTGATTTGATTGAACAACCCGATCCTTATGATCTGCCACAGGAGGCCGAGGACCAGGTGGGGCGAACCTTTCGTTAAATCGTGCGCGTCGATGTTCACTATGTTGCAGCCGATTGCTTGAGCCGAGGACAAGGCTAGGGTCAGGTTCTCGTGCTTCTTGTACAGGGTCATGTTCTTCTTGTTGATCGTTCTTTCGTCGATGGTGTCCGGGCAGGAGTGATTGATGATTTTACTGGAACAAGATGGAGATTGTTAATTATCACGCGGCAGGGGGGAATGGGTGTCTAAAAGCACTGAGAATAGAGGTGTTCTACGTACCACAGAAGAATCCCGTCCTTCACCTTCTCGTACAGCGTCTTCCCTTCCGCGTCGATGGGCAACAGGTGCTTGAGATCGGGATCATGGGACAGATTGGTGTTGATCCAGTCGCTGAAGGCGAGCTGCTCCTCCAGCCTGACCGAGTGCGTGGTCCCCTCGCTGGACGCCTCCGAAATTCCACCCAAGGTCTCGAGGTTCTCCTTCTTCGACACCACCTGCTTGAACGTGGAGCCCAGTTCGTTGGCCTTCAGCTCCTTGCACAGCTTCTCGAACTCCTCGAAGGACAGCCGCCCCTTGTGCTCCGACCTCTGCTTGTCGTCGTACTCCTCGATCATCTGCCGCACCTTGTAACCGGGCATCTTGAACCCGCAGATGTCCAGGGCGCTGCGCAGCTCTGTGAGGTTGATGAACCCGTCCCCATTTTCATCGATCTGGAGAAATAGAAGCGCTCTTCAGACTGGGGTCTCTCCTTGGGGAGGTGGAGGACCAAGGATGTAGTTTACTGTTCCAGGAATTTCGGAGTCCAGGGATTCTTTGACGCCCGAGCATGCCGCAGGGTTCAGGATCTAGGATCTTCAGATGTTTGAGAATTGGATTCTCAGAAGCCTGGTTTTGTAGTGGTATGGAGGAAATTGATTCGACTGCTTCGGGATCTTCTTTCGATATTATTATTCGGGATATCCCATATTCGGGACTCATTATTTCAGGACTAAAGAGCTTGGCTAGCGTGGTGCGGGGTTAATCCAGTAGTTTTCTCCAGGATATAGGATCATCGAGTGTGCCAGGACCTAAGGTTTCCAAGTTCAGAGAACAGCACAATGACCTCGTGATTCAATTGCCACTCTTTCCTTCACACATTCGCCCACCAAACACCCGCAAATTCTCAAGCATCACACGGAACTTTAAACATTAAATTCCCTAGGCGATAACAAACAAGCGCATGCAATTCCAAGATAAGTGTTCTCGGAAATTACCGGACCACCTTATCCGGCGTACAGTTCTCGATTGCTGGTGTATCTCGCACGTGCGAACAAGGGGGACTTTTATCGCGAAAGGCAGGTGCCTATGTGTAGAATAGAGGCGAGCCAGATTTCAAGAACACAGCCAGCACAATTTCCACGGAGAACAATAGCGTCCGGGAACAGTCATATACGGGACTTCTCGGAAAATTGCATCGGGGTTAATCGACAGTTCGTTATGCCGTTTCTCCGTGGAACCGTGTCGCGCCCGACTAATTAGCATCTTGTTCCCGCCGGTGAACCGTTCACTCCGCGCAATTACCATCGTCCCCCATTTTTATCCACGCGAAACTGTTTACTCTCCCCGCCCTGGCGTGTCGCGCGATTAAACAGAGATCTCTAATCTCTGCCGAAGCGACGCCTCGCATTCGAAGGGCACGATCGGCGGGCATGACTCACTGCCTCGCTTCCAATGCCCAAATCGCAGTCGCGCAAATCGTTCCGCGAAAGACCACTGTCGATCAACGGAAACGCCGCCGTCAGCGGCTCCTACGTGGCTGAGAGAAATCGGTGCTCGCGGTGTTATTCACGCCCAGCGATTAATCGATGCCGCGACTCAAGTGGCTTACGTAAAAGGCGCGACCGACCGTTGGACCCGCGGAGACACAGGCGAAATTCGCGGTACTTACTAATTGGAAAAAATACGAGAAATCCTTCAGGTACTCCTCGATAACGTCCCACTTTTTCATTTCGCGGATCTCCATGGCGAGAGACGGGGTGTGCACCTCTGCTTTCCGAGAGAGAAACGGATCAGATCGCGGGGATATGCAGCGCGAGACTGAGCTTGCACAAGACGCGTACCCTTATCAACGTGTTATCGGATGCTCGATAAAGAGGGAATAGGGGAAAAACGATTGAAGATGCGTTATCGATAGTGGGTGATATAATGCTGCAGATAATCCTGAATCATCGATCTCTCGGCAAATATTCAAATCAGCGCTGGCAGGTGAAACGAGATTCGGGCAACGACTGATAGCGTTGTTGCTGCAAAAGTAACTCGATATTCGGAGCTTGTAATTACCTATATGGATTTCTGGCTTTGATTGAAACGTTATTCCTGGTGTCTGCAGATTAACGATTGAAATGTATACTGATATTCATGCAGGATTAGTAATCTTGTTACGCGGAGGTGGATGATAACAGCAAGGGGTGCGATCGATGTCGAGCGTTTTCGAGATACCAACCATTAATTCCGACTTATATGATTCGATGAATTTCTGCTTTTAATTAAAACATTACTCGCCATGTTTGCATATTAACGGTCGACGTGCCAGCTATTTGAAATGTATATTGACATTCGCGCAGGATTAATATTGAAGCACGAGGATGGGAATAATAATAGAAAGGGGCGCGATCGAAATACTGCCCGGTAATAACGAAACCCGCTGTCACCGTGAAACAATCAAATTTCGCAATACTGTTGACTGACGGAAGGAGGCGAGCAGACGATTACCGCGACGCCGCCTCTTTATTGCACGCTGTTCGCGAACATCGAGATTAGCCGGGCCAGTGAATTTACCGTGCAGCAAAACAGTTTCATTCGCCGGTGACAAAGCTGATTAAAAAGGCAATTCCGAGCTTGCGCGAGGATTTCGTGGTTAAATAAAAAGATACTGCGCTGCAGGCTTACAATTATTGCTTTTCGAGTGTTTAAAAAGTGGTTGTTGGACGGGTTGAGTATAAGGCGGTGATTTGTGGTGGATTGAAATGAACGCGGCGCTAAGTAGCGAGCGTGCTAGATGAAACGATACGAGGCCACGCCGTGATGACTTAATCTCGCGTTGTTGCACTCGAAATACCGAGAAGTCGAGACGGAGCTCGCTGACCCAGCAAAATCCAGCGCTTCGATCCTGGGTGATTTATCACCGGGTCAACGTAAACGCACCTTTCCACCCGCCATTACGACACGCCAAGTATCGATAACAGCCCCGTTCTCCAGTCTGCACTCGATCCAACTCCGTCATTAAATTTATCATATTGGCCCGCGATGGCCTGGTTCATATAAGATTTTATCGCTCGATAAAAATAGAGGTTCTGAGGGGTCAGGTCTGGGTTAATCGGTGCACGTAATAGAGGTGGTTCTCGAGGTGTTTGAAGCTTGCGAATTTCGTTAATATTATACAAGAAATTAACGTACTATATTAACGCAATAAATAGAAAATTTTGTGATGCACTTGAGATATTGTATACTTAAGCATATTTAGCAATCAAAACAAATCAAATTTCCTAAATAATTTAAAGTCAGGTAAGTTTATTCTCTCTCCTGGAAACATTGATTTTTAGCACTTACAGTGTTTTTTACAAGAACTCTTCAATTTCCTTCACCAGTAACGATGGTGATGATAAATGAGTACAGAAACGACTAGTAAGTAAAATCGGAATTCCGTAAGACTTAAAACAGAAGTTCCTAAAACCCTTCAACCATTAAATCCAAGTCAAACAGAATAACAACTTCCACGAGCACCTTGTCGCCTAACCAACTCTACAAACAAACTCTAAATGTTCCTGTCAGAAGCAGCCACTCTTAATTCAGATCTTAATTCGATTGTACGATGAGCAGCCACCCCTAAGAAAACGCGATCTGCTCGGTGAACCGAACACCGAACTCGTTACCTCGACACTGCGTTTAAGGACGGGAAAAGCAGCGAGTGCTTGCTCCAGTGAAGGGAATCGAACGGAGAACAATATATTACGTACACTGTCGGTTACATAACTAAAGTTATAGATTTACTCAAGCCTGAAGCGTTGCGCGGGTTGGCGGCCAAGTGCTGTTGTTCCTCGCTTTCTAGAATTCTGCGGACTGCATCGCTCGCACGAGGATTACATGCGCATCGCCGGAGAAACGGACTTTTGCATACCGAGCGCGTGGACGGCGGCTGGAATCCGGAAAAGGAGACGCCGCGGAAACAACGGAGCCAATTGCGCGCCGACGCTCGGCCGTTCCGCGTCTTTCCTTCTCTCCGGCGCGATAAAACCGGTAAGACGTTCCCCGGAACTGACACCGTGCCCCCAGCCACCAGAAAGGGACACTGTGATTCAATTCCGCAATTTAATTTCAGTTGGAGAGCAGCGGAAACGATCGATTCTGGCGACCCCCTTGGGCGCTTCATTCCGAGACCTGGAAAGTTCGTTTAGAAATATGTGATTCCGTTGGGCAGAATTGTGTTTCACTGTGCAGAGACGCGAGGTTCGCGGTAACAGGCGGAAAAAAGCTTGGAAACACGGCGCTCCGTGATAACTTTCTCGACTTTTTCGTAGCTAAAGTCCACCGTGATCTCATACACCTGGAATTACGGAGGCACGGTGTGGCAGCCACGAAACGGGCGAGCGCAACCTTTCCCGAGATCAAAATCTCCGTTTATACTACGGTCGCCGGAGTGCACTTAGTATCCGCCTGGGGGGGGAAGGAATGAAATACGCCCTGGAATGGAAGGTGACTGCTCTAGGGTCTCGCGGAGTAGTTTGATACATTTTGTGGTCCAGAGGATTCCAATTTATTGCATTAATCGGGGTGAAGTGTTCGAGTAGGTACTCGAGATGAAACGCGCCCACGTGAGTCAGACTACTTCAGATAGTCCTATAGGTGCAAATCCACGATGAGGCAAATATATCGTGTCTCACACGAGACTTTAATCTCGCGAGACAATTATTTCATTATTTTTTACTCATTTGTTTCATGAAATATTTTCGACAATCTCATCTCTCTCGACTATTTTCATTATTTACATTTAGAGTTGTTGCTGAGATTTTTGTCTCATGATAGTCTCATGTAAAATCTCATCGTCGATTCGCACCTTAAGATTCAACTTTCGTCTCCATTGGAAAGGATAAATCAGTCACCAGAAGTTCCTTGAAATCATTTGTCAGGATCCCCACCGTTCCGCACCCATTCCAAATTCTAAATTCAAGCATTCGAGACTTCGACCAGCCTCCCCCTTCGCGACCGCCCCGTAGTTCAAAGTGCCCGGCGATATTGCGAGGGGGCTCGCGGTAAAAGTTCGAGGGGGTATTAAATATCACTGGGAGACTTCGGCACGTTCTCGGAGGAGGAATTGCAACGGGTTACTGGACACCCTATAGAGGCGGGAGCCCCGCTGGGGTCAGACTTCTCTCTCATTCCCCTTTATCCTGAGAACTGGTTTCACCAGCGTCGCATTGCGCTCTGTCCCCACCCCGTTCTCGGCGCCCAAGTGTTCCCGGCGCGCGCGGATATGTGTGCTCTCTCCGTTGGCGATCACGATTGAATTACTGGATGAAAAAGGAGCCGCTGTCGTTAATAGGCAATCCGGGCTAGGCCGCGAGGAGCTCGCGACTCCACGTGAAACCAGCGACGATATTGGCCTTAATGCGGCCTAATAACCGCGGTCATTTCTTAATCTACCGCAACGGCCGTCGCGACTCTGGCGGCGGCGGAATCGAATGGCCGCGAATCTCGCCCCGAATTTCCTGGCGCGGGTACTTGAACCTGCGATCAAGCCGCGCAGATAATCTTCGCGATAATCGATCAAGCTTCGGCGAGGGTGCTTTCAACGGGCGCGGCAAGATTCTCCGGACGATAATGATTGAGGGAAAGTAGAGATCACGGGGAATAAGTGTCGATAAAAGGTGTTCGCGACACGTATTCCAGATTACCATCGTTGAGTCAACTGGTTTCCTTGGTTCCAAGGTAGCGCGACGGAGGTGACTACGTCGAGATCCCACCTACGTGGCACACGCGCGACTACGCAGGCTTCGAGATCGATTCGATAGGATTATTACGTAAAATCATGTGTTAATTATGCTGGTGTGACGACGGAAGAATGATTACAGAAAGAATGCTGCCCCGCGTGGCCTGTAGTCGGGTTTACAAAGAGAAGAGTGAAATGCCGATCTTTCTGCTGCAGAATTACTTAGGTGTGTATAGATTAAGGTTCTGTAAGAGGATATACGTGTACGCCATTCGACGAGGCGCGCCTACTAATTGCAGAACACGATCGTGGAAACGATCGTGGGAGATTAGTCATCGGTAAAACCATCAACTTCGATTCACGTTAGATTTCTAGAGTTTTGAAGACGTCGGGGGAATGTATGCGCGTCTCACTGTCACGGGGGCGGCTTATCGCGTGCGCGCTGAAGATAAAATGCAATTAGACTTAGTTAGAATGCGGCTGAAGGTTACTCGTTGGCAGTCATTAATATGGAAAGAATAACTACAACGGGACAGGGAAGGTTCCTTAAACTGTTCCAAGTATTCTTGAATAGAATTGTTGAGTTTGCGAGGCGTGGAGTTTAGAGTCAGAAGCCTTTACAGAGCCTAACGCAGAGGCACCCAAAGACGAATAAGAAAACTGACCCACTTTCAGCTAGCCCCTCGACATTGACCCTCCCACATACATCTCCTTAGCAATCATGTCCCAGAGACTGACCTTCGACCGCCCACGCTCTTCATCCTCGCCAGCCGATACTTCATTTTCACGGTTATACGTGCTTCTGCCTATCAACAGTATCGTCGCAGAAGCAACAGTGGAATACCAGATTCGTTGTGCACCATGGTCACGCATAGCACCCCGCAAAGAAATAGGCTGGGCCGGCCTTCTCTATAAAGAGGCCTGGGTGCAAGAATATTTTGGGGCCCTGAGAACGAAATCACAAAAGAAAAGAAAATAAACATTAACATCTTTAAATATATGACTTTCTATTGCCGTATGATTAATAATATTAGATTATTATATTAGAAATTACGTTCCCATATCTTTGTTTCTTAATTTTAATCAAAAACAAAAAATAGTTCTCTTTTCCTTTTTTATTTTCTCTTTTCCTCGTTTTACATTTTTTAGGGCAACGAATAAAGAAGCAGAAGCGACAGGGTGCAAAGTGGATAGTTCCCTTGGGTGCCCTCCCTCGAATCTAGAGCTACACCCAAAGGGATCCCATTTTGGACATCGGTGTTTGGTGATAGGCTGCGAAGAAGGCATTTAGTACTTCACACCCACAGACACATCGTTTTATACACCTCCAGATTAGTCGTTATACCTCTGCAAGACAGGCGCGACTGGAAACGTGCTTAGACAGTAATAAATCGAGAAAGGCGCTTTAAATGGTCAATCGGGCGAACAAACACGACGCCTCGTGACCGAGCAATTCTGACGTAAAACCAGCGCAAACCAGCTGACAACTATAGCACGTACACAACGTAATGTCAATTTTCGTAACGATCTCCCCACCTCGGATGATGCCACTTTTCCACCCAGGAGGCGAATCACTTTATATGCAACAGGCAGGCGTGATGCATCGTCACGATGGAATAAATTACGACTGTGCTTTACATGGAACGATGGCGCAGCCCCGCGTGGTGGGTACTGGGTCCACTTTGACCCATCTTCTGTATCGGGCTTCTTACTTGAAAAGGTAAGGAGTTTACATCGTAACGAGATCAACAGCCACTGTAGAAATATACATATCGTGAGATGCGCACGAATGAAATTATGTCACGGGTCAAAGTAGACCTGCGAGGGTTAGCAGGCGCCATCAGACACAGGGAGCGCAAAAAGTTCGCTAGCCGCATGGAAGTTGGCTCAAGTGGCGATAATTGGACTGCTCCAAGCTGATCGCTGGCAGCCTGAAGGATATGCACACGTTATGGAGCCTGGTCAGTGGTCGATAGTTCCTTTACCCTAATTCCACTGATACTGCAAATCACACGGTGCACCTAGGCATTACCATGCAGCCAAGCTAATCCACCGAAGGCGCTTGTGCAACCAGCGTTTGCGCAACCGACGGTTTCGTATCTTTTTTCCCTGGCCATTAAGCGCACCCTGGAATTCTAACGTAACGGAATGGCCAGGAGGAAATCTGTCGATTACCAATTTCTCTCTCGTCGGAGTGAATCGTTGAAGGTTTAATGCCGCTTTCGCGAAGAAAACTCACTGCCAACAGTGTTAACTGCTTCTCTTTATAAAGAAAACAAGATACAATGAATGTGAATATTGCATGACTGTAGAACATTTCCAATATACTCCCCGTTTCCCAGATATTCTATTTCAATTTCGTGCATGTTAGGTGTCCGTAGTTGGCGATCGAAAATCCTCTGTGAAAGCCGCGTTCTGTTTGAAAGAGGGTTAGAGGGGATTACTGAAAACAATGCTGCGATTCCCAGGGCTCGGAGCGCCGCTGCGACGTGCTATTTTTCATGCAATTCCGACGGTTTCTCGATATGGACGGATAACTTCGCCCACTCGTTATCAATGCCCCAGCATTCAGGGAGCGAATCGATCGTTTCTTCGCTACTATCGCCGGACAACCTCCCACATCGATCCTCTTCCTCCACCCATTTACCTCTGCTTGCTCGCAATGCACGCGCGCCGATCTATTCACGCGTGATTTGATTTACAGCGCGAGCGAAAGTGAGACCGAACGCGACCAAGGTTAACGACACGGATCAATTACTGGCGTAATTAATTGCCGCGGCTAGAATCGCGGATGCCCGCGACGAAAGGGAAAGCGGCCGACGATTTCCTCGGCTGGCCCCCCGGCGTTGCAGCGTTTACGTCAGGCGAGGTAATCGAGCCCATCCCGGTCGTCGGACAGTCCCGTTTTGGTTATGAAGTTGGGACGTAATAAATACTATTCGAAAGTAGAACACCTTGGGTGCTGCAGCCGCGACTGCTCTCGCGCGGCAGAACTAGTTTCTGCGTGAACAGAAAATGGGGCAGAAGATTGCGAGGCTCGTGGAGGGCTCGCTTCAATCGTAGCTGACACGGACATTCCTTGGTACGCTGGATGGTGTCCGGATATACATGTAGTAACCGATGTCGGCTAATTTCAAAGTTGCCGGGAGGAGGCTTCCCATTCTGTGCATCGAATCTCTTCTAATATCTCCAACAATATGGGGACGCCAGTATTGGGTGAACTCCAATTTCTGGAGTGGACAGATGAAGCTGGAAAGATCCTTCAAATGCTGTTGTCGAGATAATGGAAACTGGCCCTTCACCACCACTGCCATTCTATTCTTCTTCGCGAATTACACTTGAGACGTCTCCAATTTTTAGCTAACAATAAAATGGATAGGAGAGCCGTCTACGAGAACGAAATTCTGGAATCACGTGTAGAAGAGGGCTAAGGTGAATCATTAGAAATTCTAACTCCCTCTAACCTCTGTTGTGATGATTATGTTGTAATGATACGATTCAACGCCTCCTGCTACCAGTATCGATAAAGCACACCCTGACCTATGAACACTCAGCCATACCAAACAATATCCATCACGATCAGTCATCCCTAGGATTATATACAATTCCAGCAGCAATGACTCAATCGACCAACAGTCACCCGCATCATCGCCACTGATTATGCACGCCGAGATCCTCCGCTCGCATCAGAGATTTCACGATTAACAATTCAATTTCAATTCATATCTATCGCGGAACTGTACTATATTTCAAACATCTTGATATATAAAGCAGAACCTCGAAAGCAGACCCCGAAATGTGCCTCAGCTCGTTATGCCTGGCTAATCCTAGATAAATGTGACCATTTTCACAAAAAACCCTAAAAAATATATTTTTTAGACAATCAGAATTTAAATTCCGGGCGAAGCCGAGTACTGAAGCTAAGTAGTTACTACACATTCACGAAATTTGAGAGATACCTACCAGTGTTTCTAATTTCCTTCGGAAGCCCGCCGCGGTTAAAACGCTGAAGGAGATCGGTGAGTCAAGCCCGCATTCTTCCCAGTGCGATCACCTCCGATTTTATTTCATTGCCGGGCGCGCGAAGGACCGCCATATACGGTGCACGCGTCCAAACACGAGCGCGTTCATTCACAGCACACAAACCCGCCTCCCGACGATTTCATTTCACCTCCGTCCAGATTGTGTTCCCACCTATTCGAGACGGGGTCCCGCCGCTTGTCTCGCTCCGCGAGGCGCTTAATTACGCCGCGTTTTGCGCAATCCGTGCAGCGCGCGATGACATCGACCGGAACGGTCCCCGTGCAAGTCAAGAGCCGTTTCGCGAGCCCGTGTCGCCGGTAATTTAACACTGTACCGATGCGAGGGGAGGCCTTCGACTTGCGACACCGCGCCCGTTTTGCCGGCGAAACCGACGGAACTGGAAGCGCGTCCAGGACGAAGAGAAACCTCGGCGAGCAGAGGCGACGCCAGGGAACAGGGACGAGCTCTGCGATCGGTCGTGCAACAGTGAAATTCACACCTCGACAGCCTGGTCGTTTGGTATGGAGTCGATATTATTATTCGACACGGAGGGTCGCTGGTGCGGGAAGAATACAGGCACTGGATTCTTCGGGAATGTAATTTACTCCGAACATTCTGTAGTATGTAGCAATTACAGTTACCGCAGCTCGTCTCTTGCAATGGGAAGTGAGAACGAGAAAGCTCTGCACTGGTTCTTTATGTGTTAATTAATTGGTAAAATGGCGATAGCGAATCTGCGGGATTGGATCGCATGTCAGGGCTCGCGGAGTAATGGATTTCCTCGAAAGCTGGTCGATTATGAAGACTCGGGGAGGCGGAAATGGCAGTAGTTGAATCATCGTGTAAGTTCCCGCAAGGGGTCAAGGAGGTGTTGAGGGAGGATCAGAGATCGCGCACGCCACACCGAGCTTCTGGTCGATCGTGGAAATTCAAATAAATGAGTCAGACGGTGTACTAAGATCGAGTGCTCCGATGACGCGTGAATCATGGCTGCATGCGCTGGCTCAGAGGATCCGAGATAAATCCCGTTGTCACTCAGTTCCATAATTAATGTCTATTTTTACCGCTATCAATCCCGACTTCCCGGCCAGTCAGTCTGAAGACCGTACCGTTTGATACTGTATTGCGTCGGGGAAACGTCGCAATTTGCGATAAAAAAAAACCTTGGAACAAGTGTATACTACGAATCGTTTTAGCTTTTAAATTGGGCTTCACTGTGAACACTACAAAGAATTACGCGCAATCGCCGATAAAAATCGGACACTGGAATTATCAGTCGAAATTCGTCGTTGAACAGTGATAAAAGAAATGTGACAGTTATGATCAACGATAAATAGAAGTACGTAGATTATCGCGTAGAAATAGCGATCAGAAAGTTGCCACGAGTCCCACAATTTAAACAAGTTTCTCCATGGATCTCGTTTCCTGTGGTTATCCACGATTCTGGTTCTGCGTGTCCACACTTCATTTTCCTGATTTAGAAACCACAATAAGAAAGACAATTCCAAGAGTTGTGGAAATGTTAAGTACCTGAAAAGTCTACGTATGAACACCTGAACACCATGTTTCGGAACCCCCTGTTGACCCAGCTGACAAGATCTCCACTTTCTTAATGAAAGGCATACACTATCGTCGTTTTATCTGAGCCGATGGTACAGAATATTGCCACTTACGAAATTGAGCGTGACAAGCTGTATTATTTGTCTGTATAATCTACAAAACATGGGCAAGGGCAGATTTTGAGATTTGGCAGCCTTAGTAACAAACGTCTGCGGCCTATCCGCGAAATATCATCCAATATTTAATGCAGAAGAGTTGAGGCAATTTTAAAATTATTGCTAATTTGCTACATGAGAAAAAAAGTGAAATGATTTTAAAAATGTCTCAAGCCTCTGTGTTTAAAGATCACCTGGGCGAAATAGCCAAAATAAAAAGTGGTCCTTTCTATTAAATTATTAAATTTAGGTTCCAGTAAATCTCCACTAAAACTAATTATCAAATTTAATATTTTAATATAGGATGCCCCCAAATTTGCCCCCTAGTTTGTCTATACACAAATCCGCGCCGGAGGAATTAAAATCGCGGCAAGCTGCGGTTGCTTCCCGTTCCGACATCGGCTGCCCCGATAATTATCACGAGGAAATGGTAAAATCACCGGATGACGCGCATGGCCTGGGCCCAAGACCAAGGAAATTCCCAGGATATAGGCTGCCTTCCACTTGGTCGGTCTTTGCTTCCTCGAGCACGAAGCAGCCAGGGATCCAGAGCCAGTTTTTGCCCCATTGTTCCTGCGATTCGTGTTATTAATTAGGCCTGAAGCTCGGCCGTCGAGGAATTTACATCGAGAAACCGTACGAGGACTGGATGGATTAACGGTTTCGTGGACATTCCTGGCGGGAGCATATTTTTCAGCGGATGGTATTTTCGTTCCGACACGACGGCAGCCTCCTTTCGCGGAATAGGAAAGAAGTTACAGAAGATTCGCAGGTGAGCAGACTTCTAGGAGTAACTGCAGGAGAATCAGATACGCAGGTATTACTTAGACAACGTATGTAGAAAAGGAAGCTGTCGATTCTACCTTCGAAATGAATGTAACGAGAAAATTGCATTGCTATTAAAACTACCCCTGAATCAACGACTTATTCTCCAGAATCGACAAGAATATAATAAAAAAAAACGTTTTTTTTTTTAAACAAGCTTTTATGAAAATGTACTAAAAATGAACTAAAATTCTTTTAAGGTAGTCATTTAGGCCGGTATGAAATTTATTTTTTTCCTTTTTAGTTGTTTTTAGTCGTCGAGAATTTTAACCATTATTATCTGCATTAAATTATATAAAGTTTGTTTTAAAAAAATTACTATAAATTGTTTTATGCTTTTTAGTGATCGGATATGTGGAAATGGGTCGAAATCTGGAAATTAGCTTACAAGATTTCACCCTAGCAAACTAACGAACTCACAAGTGAAGCTAAATAAAAGTTTGTAATAAATAGAATTCCAAGTACGACTTCCAAGCTTCCCACAGTCCACGTCAAACGGTCTACAAGCACTAATAGTGACGGGCGATTACGATAACAGGTCAAAGAGTGGGCCTGCAGATGCTTAGAAAGTATGACTGCTAACGTCTCGAGTGCCAGATTTTCCAATCCATTAGAGAGCGAGCTAAGTGGCGCGACTCGATGGCGAATGGAGTCATTAACGCGGCTTAATTGCCATTGCCGATCGGGAATCGCGAAACACGGGACAGGAACGCTTCTATAAACGACCTTCGAGCGTTGCGTTTCGATTGGCAAAGCTCCCTGGCGAAACACGAGACCGCGATTGACGGATTGTGCTAACCAAGCGTCACGCGACACTACCGTTCGAGTGGATCGGTAACTCGACCAAACCACGTTAAACCGAGGGCCAGAGCCCTGTAAGAAGATATATCCGCCCTGACTCATCAGTTCCCAGACACCTTATTTGTCCACAAGGTATATCAACAGTCGCGGCCAACTGCCTCGATAGGCTTATCAAGCGGAATCAAAACCTCGCGGACGAGTGGGCTAATAGCCGAATCAAGGCGGACGCACGCGTATCAGTTGTGTGCCGCCAGTGTCAGTGGAAAAAATTTCATATTTATTTTTTGGAAGGAAGCAGTTCACACTTGTCCGTGAAAAAGTACGGAGACCAAAAATCGAGTTTTTTCCCTATTTCGTATTTCATTGATCCGAACAAGCAAGAGAGCAGTGACTCCCAAACTGAGGGTCGCGAAGGGTTTTCCGAAGCCTCGCCACGGTTATTTTTAGTTGACGATTTTTAACATTTATTTATTTTAGGAGGAAGTAAATATTTGCCTTACCTTATACGGGGAATTTGCCTTATATATCGCTGGTTATTTGAATATTATAAAAGGAGATCGCGACTCAAACAAAGTTGGGAAACACTGCAATAGATTCAATCTTTTCGATTTTTCACATAGACCACTTTCGTAATCAGACACACGCGAGCCCGCCTTTATCGCACCGAGGAGGTGATTCGAGGCATTTGGAAAAGGGAGCTGTTAAACTTGTTCCACGATGTTCTCTGGCTTACTTTCACTGAAAGCAAAGCTTGTTGTAGAAGAGGGAAGTGGGCTTTCGCTGGAAACTCCCATTTTATTGGCTTCCAATGCTGAGGCTTAAGTGGCCTTTTGCTGGGGCTCTCCACTCAATATCGAAGAGATCAATGTCTTTTGTGTTTTGCATTAGTATCGGCGGTTTCTTCCGAGTGTGATACGGAGGCTACTTGTACTTTGAAAGTGTTAATTTATTGATTCCCTTTTACTGGAATATTGTATTTGTACACTGAAATTTTTTAGTGAAGCTTGTGTATGCGGTAAGGTTTGATGTCTCTGTTGCTTTCGAGGGTCCTTATGACCAGCACAGGATACGAATAGTCGCACATCCGCCCCAATATACGGGATGTACAGGGTGTTCCTGCTCGAGAGCACTCGTTTAGGGATGAACTCGGTGCTTTGAAGCTGCTCAAAAAAATTTACAGGGGATAGTACCCTATTCTGAGCTATGAGTTACTGCCGTTTGTATCTAATCAAGAATTTTAATAAATGTTGTACCTAATGCTGGTGTTCTCCTAATGTTCACTAACGCTGAAACGCCCTGTACACATTTCCTGTGGACGTTGGCATTTGGTATTCCAGAGAGGCACACTGCAAAACGATGTTCCCAGTATTCGACCCGCACAGTGGATGGGAGTTCGTGTCAGAGATCCATCTTACTCATTGTCAGAAAAATCGATGCAGTTCGTGTAAACCCCGAACGTATGCGAGAACGAGGGAATGCGAAACTGAGTTGAATTGGGACAGGGAAACGATATCAGTTTAATTTTCTTCTATGAATAAACCTCTGCGTTCCGAATATACATAAGCATCTGAAATACCAAATTTATCAACTCCACTTTCTGAAAATTCCTCCATTTCAGGACGCAGGTGTATAATTAGTGTTCAATTTCACCCATTTATCTACTATTCATTTCAAAGTTGATCTCAATTTGACTTCTGCAACTCCAATATCTCTGACGCATCAAACTTCAAATTAAAAATGGCAACTATATACATCTATTCCAAGGTTCTGCACTCAACAAGCGCAACGTTAAGCAAAAGTACCCACAGCGAGCAAGTTCTAGCGCAAAGGATGAATTTGTGTTTTAGCTCTTGCCCAATGAGTGTAAATCTGTGATTTATTCAGCGTTCATCGGTAAATCGAATCGGTCCAAGTAAACTCGACCGTGGCACCGTTCGCTCCCTGGAAGGAAGTCTGTTTCGTCGCGTCTTATCTCCACACTTGGACGTCTGCAGGCCCGCCGTGGAAGGATTAATTATAAATACAGAGCGTAATAAGGAGCTAAGCGTGGGAACCGAAGCGGCAAAGGACGCGCGTGCACACACCACGGCGAACACGCGTGCGTGTGCACCAAGCGTATTTATGTGAGAAACGGGCCTGGAGAACGCATTTTCTGATCGCCTGGGAGGAGAATTAGTAACACGCGGCGGCCTTTGTATCCTGCCAAGCTGGATTGACTTATGGTCGATGGTGGAGCATATGAAAAGAGGAAAAGTCCAATAAAAACGTGTTGTCAAACGATCTGAAGGTGTGATGCTCTCTTGCAGCTACTACTTAGGTATTGCACTCTAATGGAATTCAGGGAGATAATCGAGAAATCGCAGGGCAAGGAAGAGGGGAGCAGCTTAGATAAAATCTGATCGGGATTTCAATTAGAACCCAAGAATGTTGCCTCGACTCAAACCTGCGAACCGCAAGGCCTCGGTGTTCTTATCACTCGCGAACGCACCACTGTTGCAACCAGCTGAATCGGTACGTTAAACAAAAGCCTACGAAGGTTAAAAAACATGAGATTGCTTCAGCTGACGTGAACATCAACATCGGCAACCGAAACCATCCAAAGTTTGTCGTTGCTTATTCTTAGCCTTATCTACGAAGGAAGTTAGCGCCGATCAGACCCCTCTATTGTACCGCTCGTTAATCATTATCAACAGGGAGGAATAATATCTAATCGCCGAGCCTCGATATACATTCCATGCCGCAAGAATTTAGCCAAGCGACAGAGGAAAAATCGCCGGGCCGCTCTGCCTCCGCGGAGCCCATCAACGATACATTTCCCCGTTATAAAGGCCACATTCATACGCGAGAAATTCCCGGTGGAAACGCGCCGGCTGACTTTTCTGCGAGCAGCACGCGGAAACAGGGGAAACACTGTGCACTGCGAAAAATTCCAGCGAATAGGAAACGGGAGGGATCTGTCCCAGTAACGAATACAAATTGGATGGAATTAAGCATCTCGTGGGGCAAAAAGTTCAATCGGGAGAGTGGGGCCACTAGCCGGTTAAGTTATCGAGTCGAAGATCGCTTTGGATGCATCTTGCAGCTTGTTAGAGCTGGCCGGACGGTTTGGGGACATTCGACTCGAGCATTCGCGATTATAAGCGACGATTACGCGTCGTGTCTGTATACAACAGTCGCAGCCATTATACCGTGGCTCCTACGACGACCGAATAGGCTAACGTGTTCTATGACACGCTCCATTTGTATGGAAATTTCAAGGCTCGCATTTATCGTGACGCTCAGCCACGGTTAGGAATATTTTCCAACGATTCCACTATCAAACTTGAGTGCCTCCTACCTGGGGTTCGATGTGAGCGCTCGGGATTCCTTGGGATTCCTGGGGATTTTATTATGAGAGGGGGGACACGACGAAGATGAAGGAGAAATGAGGAAGATTGGGAAAAAATTGAGGAAGATGAGGAAAAGATAAGGAAGATGAGGAAAAGATAAGGAAGATGGGGAAAAGTGGATCTTAATTTGCAGAACGTTATGAACTATTCGAGGCTTCTACTCGAGCTTCTACGATCTGGGTTCTTACTATAGTATGATAGAGGATTTTCAGAGGCTTCCTACTGTATTGCATCACGATTTTTATAGACAGTTACATTTTCACGATATCTTAAAGTTTATAGAGTACTAGCTTTACTACTCGGCTTTGCCCGGAATTTAGACTTTGATTTTTTTGTTATAGTTTTTGGGGGAAAAATAGTCACATTCATCCACATCTCGTGATCCAAGAGTTTGCCGTTGATAAGATTTTGAGCAACAGACAAACATATAAACTTTCTTTTTTATATATTAAGATTTCAAAGTATACAACTTCACTTTTATATAATAGTATAGATTAGTGGAGGATCGTGAAAGAACTCGAGTTAAAGCTTCAAAGTGGAAGATTTTGTGTAACGAAGTCTCAACTACATGGCTGGCGTGGTTGTTGCAGGATGTAGGAACGGAGGGAATTAGAAAATGGAGAAGCATTGTTGGAAAACATAGAACAATACGCGCGCCGACCTAGGCGAGGTGCTTTCGCAACGATCCGATACTTTTAAGCGGGCGATCGCAGTCCATTTACTATTCCAGCGACGTGCAATTGCATAATGGACGCGACAGGCTGGTATAACAACGGTATTGAGCAACAATTCCGACAGAACGCATTGTTTGCTGCGAACTTGCCGTATTTCCTCCAACCACGATCCACGTAAGCACCAGCCCCGTTTGGTGAAAACTGTGTTTGGTGTCTGGAGATTAATCGTCGCGAATGTATACATTTTTACAACGTTTACGAAACGATGAAGCTCGACGAATGCTTATCTGGAGCAATGTTGACGAAACGATCGTTAAGCAGCTATGAGAATGATACCCTTCACTCGACGAGGGAAATAAAACGCTTTTTCGCGAGTGATAAATCGTAGGAAGAAGGAAACACGTCGCGGAGTGAGCTAATTTTATTGATTTCCTTATTGAGGGTGTGAGCACCGAGGCAATCGAATGATAAGGACTCTATCGACGATATTTTCCTGCCAAGGAACAGAATGCTCGTACTTTTCGAGCCGATCACATGGCTGGCTACATTTGACACAGCGTAAAATGCTTCCTACGCGAACATTATAGCGCATTTCTGCATTAATTTCATGCTCGCGCAGCTATGAAACAGTTTTGGTCCGAGCACGTCTCACGGTACCTGAGAAACACTCGATGCATGAAATATAATAACGAACTTTGCGTGCTATGCGGGAAATTGTAATTGCTCGCTCAACATTAAACAGCCCCATTAAAAGTCTCTGTAAATATGAAACACTGTCGCAGCCTCTAAGCTGCTTGAAATTAGAAAGTAGCCAACTGGAACAACTAACGCTTAGCAAGGTAGGTAGGTGCTCGTTACATTGATCCTTGACTACCACTTGCTACCACACATATTCCATATTCAGGGCTTGCAGAAGGAATACCAGAAAAATCCTATATTATTATAAACCTCCGCTAATCAATTTAAATCCCCTTTATTCAATAAGCACAACACAAAACCCGTATTATTCGTAAAAAACGAAAAGGGCGTATTGCTGTCAGTACTATCGCGACAATTACCGAATAACCGAATCTTCTCCGAGGCTATACCCTCCATCGAGTAGCTAAATGCGCAACGTTTACTTCCATCCCGAATACTCACCATCCCCAGCTCCCGAATTCCATTGAAACGCGGCTCCCCCGGTTGTTTTGAGCGTCGTGTTTTTCTTCCCCACGGCGAGAGGAATCGTAGCGCGGACCCACCTAAACCGGTAAGCGTTTAATTCTCAGGAACCCAGCGTGGTTCGTCTATTTTTGCCCCCTTTGTAAAGGACCAACAGCACGGGCCTCGTCGGCGTCTGGACGAGAAAAGAACGGCACGTGGCGATGTCGCATGGTGTAAGGACGCTTCGGGGGGGCTGCAAGTGCACGTGCCTCCTTTATTTACAACGGGGCATTTCACCAACGCAACTGGAACAACGGGTTCGACGGAAGTTTCGCGAGACATTGAACCCCCATCTGGTGGACGAGTGCCAGGGCACTTCTGGTGCAGGTTGCTTTTATCGATGCCCACTTCGCCAGCTTTGGATCGCGATTTCGAACAAAACCTAGCGAAGGCTGGTTCTATCTATGGAACCCGAGGTCCTTGGATGATTTTCATTTAAGTCTACCATGGAGTAGGGGTAGCGGAACATTCGATAGTTTACCACGGGGTATCAATGAGACTAGAGAGAAGTATTAATAATATAGAAGACGATCGTGAAGAAAGGAATACAAAGTACAATTCCCAAATACTCGTACGCTTACGCTTCTTGTAATTTTCAATTCAAGCGTCGCTATATGCAACAAGGAGACCCGTGAAAGGGTGTATCCTCGCGCGCATCTGCGTCGCAACCCTTTCAGAGGCGGCGCTCTTCCCCGCATTGTCTCTGACGGGGTGACTCTCAACCCCTTGTGCGCCGGGGCGATCGTAATGCACACCGACGCGGGCGCCACCCCCAAATACATATTTACATACTAAAGGGGATGATCTGTGTGCGTTAGACAAGCCGCCGGGGCTCGCTTAAAGTCCACGCGGCCCGAGGAACCGTCTCGTTTTCGACGTCAACGACACGCGTAGTCGGCGCGCTTTCGAGAATTCGAAATCGTTTGCTCCGGATGTCGTTATCTGATCTCTGTCTGAAATTCCGCCTATTACGTGCCGACGAGTGCGAATATTTGCCCGTCAACTTCGCCTCTCTCCTACCTCCCTGTTCGTGATACCGTTCAGCGTTCGATCGTGGAAAAAAACCTGGCAGCAGGTGAAACGCGAACGATCGAGAGGCGGCTTTGGAATCGAAGCTTTGAGACGAGTCTCCGAGCCACTCGGTTGCAAGGCAGCAAAGTGTCTCCCAGTCTTGTTGCGAAACCGTTTATAACGGACCCGAGTAAAATATGAAAGTAGGTAGAACGACAGAGCGTGCTCTATAATCGCTTTAGAACTCTTCAGGCCCACGAGGACTGTGCAGCCCCTTTCGAGCACCCTTCGTCGAGTGTAAATACGAAACACACCTCGATTACTTCCACTAACGACTTTCCCTACCGAAAAGCAAATCCCACGGGACGAGGGGGAGACGGAGGGAGTCTGTTGGAAACGCTCGAATACTCCGAGAATGATTAATCGACCTGAGCTCTGGCACTAATAGGCAAAGTCGACTTCAACGCTGGGATAATTGCAATAATTCGGAAAAATAATCGAATAGCTTGAAATATATTTAAAAAACGTGGGTGAGTCAAAAGAAATTCAGATATATTAAACACTCTGATTATTTGCATTTCTCTTTTACCACCCCAGTTTCTATCGAACCACTCGACGCTCCTCTGACCTGCTCCATTCTTTCGAACCACCCGTTCGACAAGACGAATCAGGGCACGTGGATTCGCGATTGGGCCAAAATCTGTCGCGGTTTTTGCCCACACCTAGCTCAGCTCAGGGGTGGTCCCCTTGGAGTGCCCTTTGCGCCCGTATCCGCGTGCAGTTTTACAGCGTCGCAGCAGGATACGCGTCCAAAGGGGTTGCGCTCGCCACCGGTAACGCGATCAATAAGATAATTGAAGACTTTCTCGACAATGCCGGCGGAAGGGAGCAATTTCGCCCATCTCCCTTGCACGCGAGCAAGGTCATTGTTTTCGAGGGGATTCTCTCATCTCGCTCCTAAACACGGACGCCTCATAATTTTGTATCCTGCTGGCTTGGACCGCCGTCGCCCTCGCCCACCAGCAGACACGAATAAACTGGGAAAAGTCGACCGAAGCACTTGTGACTCATATATTGTAAATTCGATCGATAGGACAATGGGGGAGGTCTTCTAAAATAAAGTGTTATCTTCGTACAATACGAAGCACGTTTACATGGAACTCTGTATATTACAATTTGTGGTCAGAAAACTGGATGAGTTATCGGTGTTCCTATAGTTATAGGAAAATTAATAATGTAACAGAAGTTTGAAAACCTCCATTATATGCAAGGGGAGTTGAGCTATCGAGTTCGCGGGGCAATAATCTGATATATTGGCGCACTCGTGACTCGTGTACCGTCTGTCCAATCTGCGCATAATTACGTGCCCAATAAACACGCCACGATGCGCCAGAAAGGGAGGAATTTGGAAACCAAAAAGCTTTCCTATTTCGGTGATATGTATTAATTAAATCGCTTGGGGCAGCTCCAATACTCGGACAAATAAATCCCCGGATGGGAGAAAGAAGGGTTCTTCGAAACGAATTACGTGGTCGGTTAATTAACCGTTAAATGTGAATTCGTAGGAACAAGAAACAAGGACCCAGTAATGTGTTGGGGGCCCTTTGACGCGGTCACGGAGCCGTGGCGCATGCACGTTTCTGATTATCGAGATAGTATACCTACCTTCAACAAACATCGAGGAAAAGATTCGACGGTGATGATAAAAAAAAGTCAGGTATTTAGAAAAATAATCACGTGTCTGCCTTGGGTACAGTGAGTAATGAAAATATTCGGACACTTTTTAAAATCGCATAACTTTTTTAAAATTAATCCAAACGACTTGAGTTCTTTTGAGAAGCTAGAAGGATTAGTTTGCCAAGTGACATGGTTCGTCGTTTTGATAAAATTGCAATGCTCACTGTACATATAGGGTGGTTGGATGATTGTCAAGAAAACTAAGAAAAGATAAACAGAAAAAATGTAGTAAATGTGACTGCCCGCGCGAACTCAATGATACGTGATATTTCCCAAGGTTAGACGAGATCAAAAGGGTAACATAATGAGTGTCTGCTTCGTATTGGAGTAGTCACGCGATAATTAAGGAGCTCCGTAGATCCTTTGGGAGTCTGCTTCAAGTATGAATAATATAATATAATACTCTCGTGGTACATATTGAATTTATTTCGACAGTAACTTTCAATTAATATTAAAAGAGACTGCAGCTTCACATTTTTAAAAACATACAAATGCCCTTCGTATCCCTTAAGTACACATACATACGCAAAGAAGCAATATTTTATTGCAGTAGTTCCAAAAAGAATTCAGATGCTAGTAGCAACTGGACCACCCTGTACATAGACGTAACGGTATCGGTGAGTTTTAGAGAGAGATGTTTATCAGCAGGAATTAACGCCCGAGATTTCGGTTCCGTTCGGAACGACAAAATCATGAGAGAACGCTACAACTGCACTGTAAACGCGATAACACAGAGTTTAGGGTGTCGCGTCAGTGGCGTCATGTATTTATGCCGACCAAACTGGAGTATGGTGACTTTACTCGTTTCCAAACGAGACGGAATGTAAATAAAGCCGCTGCCAGTAACTCGACCCGTCCCAGGCCGCAGATAATGCTGCTTCACACAACAAATGTAACAGTTAATGGACTCTTTTGCCCAGCGTTGTTTAACAAGCATGCGACCGCGATTATTACGTAGAAACCGTGGTGTGCCTACACGTGCGTAAACATATGCTCACCCGTGGCGAGTAATAAGCGAAAAAGCGGCTGGGCCACGATATCCGATATTATACGTAATTACGCCGGTGCAATCAAGCCGAAATATATGCACGTTTAATACCGCCACGGTAATATAATTCAAACGTGCGCGGGGAAAGGTGTCTTCAAAAGCTAATTACGCGATGATTCACGTGCGGCCGTACACATTCACTGATTCATTCGTAACACGCAAGATTCCGTCGATGGCATTAGAAATAAGCCAAGGATGCGAATAATAATGCGACATCAGTCACGTTTTATTACGGGACAGTGGCAAGCAAAAGAGAACGTGCGATAAGTTGCGAATTCTTCCGTTTCGAATTTGAAAAGGGCACGGCGTAAAAAGAGGAGAGTCGACTGCAGGGCGGCGACACCCGGCGTAGTCCCCACGAGGGTGGGCTTTCCACGAAAGCATGCTGATAAAACCGGCGATCGATAAGAAGCCGGGGTTGCACGTAGTAATGCGTTGGAACATCAACGGAATGCTATAGTAACGAGCGTGTCGCAACCTATCGCTTCGTAAATGGTCCATTGGGACGAAGCGGAGACAAAGGAGACAAAAGGACTCACCGCCTGAAATTGCTCCAGCAACTCCTGCCGGTCGTCGATCGCAGTGGCCATGTTGTCCCGAATATATAATCCCTTCTTTCCTTTCTCCGTAGTCCCTGTGCCGTGGCCCTTCTCGCTCCCTCTGCCTCTCCTTTGTACCTCGGCGGCCTCTGGCTCCCGTTGGGTGACGTGCACAGGATCAGGACGACGTACACCCGCGCAAGAGTCAGTAATTATCGCCCGGTGCCGCGCGGAACAGTTACCAGGACGGGTTTACTTCGAATTGTTCTCGCACTTCGCGGTTTAGGTTACAACGGGGTAACGAAACAACCAGCACACCGCGGGAACGCGCCCCACTACCACGGAGTCGCAACGAAGACTGAGGCGCCCGGCACTGTACGACCGCGCGCCAGTCGAACGAGAGGCCGCGGAAAAGGCCGACCCCGCACGAAGGGACCACTGCCTCTCTTGACACCTTGGGACAGGTCCGTGTGGTTCCACGAAAATATCCGCCCGTCAATACCGAAATTACGATCCCACCTTATCTCCTCCGTGCACGAGCCATATTCTTTATCATGTTTGCTCTCCTCTTTATATTTCAGGCTTCGGTATCGAGGGAACCCGAAGACTCGAGGCGGCACATGCCCTCGTATCGCGACGCGAAGCATGCCACCGCGAACTTAGTATTGATAGCTCTTCGTACCCGAAATATTCGATTCCGTTGTATTTTATCGGTAAAGATTACGGTTCCTGGATTCTTGTATCGCACGGGCGTTTGCTTTTAACTGGCACACGTTCTACTTTTCGTGGAATGCGTGACAATACAGCGGACAAAAGAATCCATTATTCGGAACTATTCCCGCCCAGACTTTCAGAGCGTTACACTGCCGAGAACCTGAGGGCGGAAGTTGTCAAACTCGTATCGAGTCGGGTAAATGGTGTTCCTTTTATGGGCGATCTCATTCGATTTTTCCTCAAGCCCAGTCGTCTTTAGTCTTTGGACAAAAAGCACAGGTTATTATTCAACTTGTCGTTTGAAAGTACTTTACGTTTACGTATGGAAAAAGTCGACGTAGCAGAGGTTATGTGCTTGGGCTTTTTTTTCTTAGAAATGCGTTCGACTGTTTTCTTCGTATCTTTGACCGGATTCGAAAAAATCGTTAAACTTCGGGGCATGATGCTTTCGTGCCGAGTCATAGCGTTTGAAGGAACGTTTCAGTGCGCGTGACAGCAATATGAGAGCCTTGCCCGGACTGAAATATTGCAGACTTCCGTGTACCGGAAACTGTACATACGATCATCCATGGGGAATAAAGCCAGTTACCTCAACCGGAAATACTCCGTTTTCTTTCGAATTTAGCAACCGCGCCAAAGTCCAACGATGTTAAAAACGAATGACGCTGAAGCTCATAATAAAAGAAAAAAGCAGCGCCTGAAATTCTAACGGTCCAACATCACTGTCGCGGCCTTACTTTTGAGATGACACTTGTTTACCACTTTCACCACAAATTAATCGTCCGCGAATAAAAATAACGTCATGCTCGTCTTTTGTTTCGCTTCGACGCAATTGAATATTCAAACTATATGCCCGATTGGATGACGAAGTCTCGATATCACCCAGTCGTCGAATAATTTTGATTTCGAACAAAGTTTAAACGGTCGTGCTGCGCATTTCGTCCTTTGGAACGCATTCGGTCGCGATTGTAAAGTATAATTGCAATTAAATAATCGCAAGCGTGCAAATTTGCCGAGGCAAAAGCAACGACTCATTTGAATAACGGGCACATGAGCAAGCCTGAAGGAGTCGCGGTTAAACTTCGTGGAAACGAACAACGAAGTCCCGCGATGGTGAATCATTTTTTTTGCGCACATGGTGGAGTCGTACGGATAGAAATCAAAAAATTCTGGTTGAGTCATTCGATGAAGCCGATGGGGAAACGTTCCCATGACCGATTCGATATTCAAATGCGTCATCGGACGTACTTTGACTCGTTGTGGTACTGAACATAGTTATTAAGACTACAAAAGGCATGGAAATAATAAATCCTTGTGTATAAAGTTACATTCTGTGAAAATAAAGACAAGAGAACTGAATCTTTCTACGTTTTATACGGAAAGTCCTAGCTTTGGGCAATCTGTGACGTTGAGAGATGAAAATCATTTCCGCGTTCTAATTATTTTTTCACAGGTCTGAGATATTGCCGAAAGCTCTGTTCTACACAAACGTGAAAATCTTCTGGCCCAGGGTTCGCTCAACATCCCGCCGCTTGTCATTTAAACGAGAAATTCATGTCTCCCCCAACTTTCATGTTCCGCCGCGCTTTATTGACATTCTATCTCTCCCACCGGCCACACGAATACGCTTCCACGGGCGTCGACCCCTTTTAAATAATGTTACATCACGGGAGATGGGAGACGATCGACTTGTCGGAATTCCAAGCCTTCTAGAGGGACTCGTCTGACGCTACTAAGTAGTGACGGAAATCGGAAAGCAGTAGTTATTCGACTGAAAATCTATAAAATTTCAACCTCTTCTGCGGAACAGTTTTCTGCGATTCGAGACTACGACAAATGAAGAAATATTTACATATTATTAGATTGACGCAAATGAAATGTTTTACCGACGATTAGCTGTAAGAAAAGTTCCCAGTTCGTTGCGCAACGTGTCCTATTTTATGAATAATGTCATTTAAAACTGAATGAAGTGGAGTGGGCCGAAGAAAGTTGGACGTAACGAGAAACTCAGGGAGAACAGAGTAGAGAATCGTTAAAACATTTCACATGCACTGATCTAACATTAACATAGGTGAACACAGTAAAACAGCGCAAGCCATCTCACGGTACTGAATGTACATGTACACATATACATTTAATATATTTCATTGGAAATCAAAGTGATATAATCTTACAAATAAAGACTACGGTTTTTAACGCTATACTTAGCCTTAAGTTACATCCACTGTTCATAAATATTTCCGTCTACAACAACGATCCGCGTATAAAGGAAATAAACTATGTCCCGAGGGGTCGTATAATAAA
This sequence comes from Andrena haemorrhoa, assembly GCA_910592295.1. Taxonomy (NCBI): domain Eukaryota; kingdom Metazoa; phylum Arthropoda; class Insecta; order Hymenoptera; family Andrenidae; genus Andrena; species Andrena haemorrhoa. The sequence goes on along the minus strand of OU342944.1, from coordinate 10,798,328 downwards.
ATATTCATTCGCACAGGGTGGCGACGATGAAGGATCGCACCCAATTAACGGAAATGTTTCCTCGTTAACGAATCGACGCAGAAGAGATTCAGAAAGAAACACGAGTGACGATCTATGTAAAAATATGAAATCTGCGAGTGTGTTTCTCTAACGACTATACAAAAATTTCCGGGCGGAAAACTCAAAGGGTTCATTTGTGAGGTGAATTCTGGAATAACTAAAGCACGCCAGATTCCTCTGTGGAGCGCCACAGGGTAGGAGGAAATGAAAAGCGTGACGAAACGATCGAGTGGTATATTAACGAGGTCATTAGCGATGGTAATCGTTAGTAATCGAATGTTAAGTAACGCTTTTAGACTAAATCATCATACGTGCCTTGAACGAATTTAGGCAAGCATCAATGCTCACGGCCTGGCCCATTGATCTTGTTGTAAATTCGATCATTGTTTTCAACACAAAAAAGAAACATATACACACACACACACACAAATCTACAACGACGAAAAGATAATGAAATATTCACCGAGCATGGAACTAAGTGACCTACTATCACCAACAAACAATTCACAATCGTATCACAAGAAAATAGGAGCTTTCTTTTTAATAATGAAACAAACCCCCTCGATAACAAAACGCTCGCCAAATGAAACTAAAAAAAGAAATGATATGAATGATACGTGAGAAGGAATTAGCTGCGCTTAGAAATAAAAATTAGGTATACGCATTTAACTCGTGACGTCTGATCACATTAATTTACAAAAAAAAAATAGAGGAAACCGATTTGGTCGAAACATAATACTTGTCCTGCAATAATACACGCCTACTCGTTTAGATCCAGTAAACTTTTAATTGGCTGGTAAGTGCATGGCTATGTAAGACGCTTCGTTGCGAGAGAAAAAACAGAAATTAATACTAGACCGTTTTTTATGCTCGTCATCGGGATGAATAACGAAGATGAGTCTCTTGATGATTGGTAGAATTCTTTGGAAACGCGTAGGCACTTGCCTTTTACACAGAGTATTTCCATACCACGAGCTCAAGCTTAATTGGCTAATGTTCATTAGAACTCTCTACTTTTCACGGATTCCATTAGCCAGTTAAAAGCTTTCCCCAAATAGTTCTGTAACACTCTGTATATGCTGAACGAGCGTGATCAGTATTCAACACGGTACACATGTGTTTAATGGTAAAGTACAACGTTCGAGTACGTTCATCCTGCACGAACAACAGCTGTGAGCAATAACCACGGAGTTCCCGACCTTCTCGTGCCATTAGTCACAATGCATTTTTAATGATAGTGTGCTTCATGAATTTCTCATAATGTCTCCCATTTGCATTACACATGGTGCAGCTGAATAGAAAATGATTCTAAGTACCTCGTAGAAAATATGCGTAACCAATATATATATATAGTATATTTATATTTCTTTTTATTACGAAAGGAAACAAATGAAATTCCTCGTATTTCGCTTAACCGAGCCGCGAAAACACTATCGTTAGAAATTCACTGTGTCCCCGCGTATATCCGGACCGCGACAGTCCAAAGAGGACCGCCGTGCCCTTTCTTTGTCTGTACAAAAATATATGTGTGTACACATAATGTCTCGTCGATTCTTTGACCTACAGTCTGCTTTAAACGGGACACGCGACACAGTAATGGCATACGATTCTCTCCCTCGACTTATCACTGCTTATCTCTCTATACGATTTAGGACGAAATGAATTCTGTTAATCGACTGATCAAACGATTCGCGCGTCCTTAAACTACGCCTAACAATGGAACATGGATATATTTGTTTAACAGAATTCATTTGCGATGCCACCGTCGACCATTCGCGCCGCGTGCTTTCGATATGGGTGTGTTTAGAGCAGACTGTCAGTCGCGCGTCGTTCCACACATAACACACATTCAATAGAGTTTAAGTTTTGCATAGAAACTCAATGATCGATACACCTCGTCCTCTTTAACAAGTAATTATACAAAATTTCTTACGCCGCCGGCGCAACGCTCTCTTTCGCCAATCAATCTAGGATAAAAGTTTCTTCTTCTTTCGTTTCTTTTCGTTCTTTTTTTTATACAACGCACTTTGCAACAGCTAAGTGCAAAGGACTATACGAATTAGAGACAGAGACACGCACATAAACGCATTTTCAAGAGGGCGAAAGGAAGATTTTAATTTAAAAAAAAAATGGGAGGGAAACACAGTTGAACGCTCATGTTAAAAACTAACTATAGGTCATTGTTAACTGTCGAATGCGAAGCATGGTTTTGTACCAGAGTCAACATCGAATACACAAATTACGTATGCCATGATCTATATACCTTACACCAATGATAGTGATGTACTTCTTATGTCTTTTTCTTTCTTTTATTTTAGTTTACAGAGAATGAGATCCATGTTGGTAACGCTTACAATATTTATAAAATCGTTTATTACGGAATACATCTTATCGTTAGTGTGTAAGTATCTTTATAATATTCAGAGACTTTATAATACTTTAATGTACAAAGTAATAAGTTTTCAATTACGCTACTCCGGTTGCATTACATCGTGCGGGCGATAAAAATGGTCGGGGGGTGAAGTTTTGCGTGTCGAACGAGCAATTTCAAAACTTCTGCTTTGAGAATTTCAGTTGAACAAAACGTTGAATTAATAAAACGGCTGGATCGAAATATCAGCGAATTGCAATATCAAGTACGATCTCGATCGACTCCCCGAATTAAATATCATAAAACGTAACACAGTCGTAGGAAATGGTGAGACAAACGTTACTCCCCGATTCATTGGTTGAAATCGTAAAATTACACGGTACAGTAATACTTCAGAATGAAAATTTACCTCGTAAAAGACGAGTTTCTCTTTTAGGCCATTCGAAGGATTCTAAACTAAACTGAACGTCGTAATGCGAGGCGCCCCATCTGCCCGAACATCCCGTGACAAGAAATACGCAAATGAGAAACACAGATATGACTCGCAAGTGGCGCGAATTATAAGTTGCATACTCTGGTCCAAAATCCGATGAATTGCAATTAATGAATTTCGGGAAGGCAGATTTAGATATGCCATGTATCTGCGTGTCAATTCTTTTCTTTTATACAAACAGTAACATTACTTCTACCTACATGTTCCAATCTAATGTTCTTATATAATATGTATAATATCTATATCTTAATACACACATCTCTCAGTCTATCTGTACATACTACACGGCGAGGAATGGATCCCTACTCCATTACGCGCCATTACAATTAAAAGCTGATACAAAAACCGACGGAATCTTCTTCGAAGTAGAAGTATTCTGAGACGACTCATTTCCTTCGTCACGTGTACCTATCGAAATCGCCTAATCTTTTCCATCCTCGCGTCACGAGTCGCCCAATCCATTAGATCAGTCAATGCCCCAGATTCTTTTACATCCTTTCACCCCTTCATTTCTCATCAAGAGCATCGCACTCACGCCACAGACCACTTTATAAATAATGTTAACGCGTACCCGTTAGTTAGATGACAGTCGTTGGTCTGACGAAACGTGTAATATTTTTTTTTCCTTTTCCGTCCGACATTAACGGCGAGAGATAAGAGACAGTAATTACGCGAGATATCGATCTGTTTTATTTTCCAAGTCGCACTGCGTATCGCCAAGCACATCACGGTTCATCCGTGATATCCACGCGTTACGATTCCACAGAATGAAATTTCGCCGATAGAGACTATTCCCAATTAATTTAGAGTGAACGTGTCTACTTGAGCGCAAGCAAACAGAAACGAGACTGGATTTAATGTTACGGATCGACATTAAACGTGTCGAATCGTTGGGTACTTAAAAATATAATGCAGAAAAAGTGATTTGCCATAAATACAAGTGTATATATTACACGCTTGGACAATAGATCCTCCTCTCCTGGCGAGGATAAACATGTCTTTCTCTCTATAAAAAAAAAAGAAAAATAAATAAAATACCATGCAATACGCGATACATATGAAAAACTGCGCCCGTTCTGAAAAGCGCGCCATCAAATCGAAGTAGAAAAATAAAGTTCGTAGTCGTCGGGGTTGTAATTCGACTGTGATATAATACTTTTATCTCCAACATCCACTCGCAACGATAACCACACTGACACACACGATGACCTGCAGTAACCAACGGACTGGGGTAAAAGTGATAGGTAACATTAATTTGTCAGACTGTAAGCTAACAGTCGATGTGATTTGAAGTTCGGTAAGCATCCCCTAGCCTTGTACGGAGCTAACAAGATAAAGTGGGCTAGTAGGTCCTGACGAAGGATGTCGTTTCCTGAATGTCTGCATCGCTGTCTGTGCCCTGGTATCCCTGGGATTGAGAAAGGGAAAGAAGTGCATCCAGGCCTAATGATTCGGCTAGCGGATCTGGCGCTCTTGACTACAGTATAAAGAACATAAAAAAATATTGCTCTAGAACTACGATATAATACACTACTGGGCAAAGAAATAAAGAGCCACAGAAGATATCGGATGAAATGAAAATTAGAGCCAGAACATAAACACAAGTCTACTGGCCGCGCAATCTACCGCTGAGGAAAGAAGAAAAAGCGTAATAATAAATTGATAAAGCCGACAGAAGTACAAACTTCACATAAGCCTGGCGTACATAAATAAAGTTATCTGCTCTAAAATTAGCAGCGATATCGCGGTTCGAGCCTACTCGTGTGAACTTACCGTCGAATTTTGCTCTGCCTCTTTGCAATTACTGCAGATGTAATCGTCTTCCTCTGCAATTTCTGTACGGTCCAATCCGACGCAGTGCATGTGGAACCAACCTTCACAGCCGCCATCGCACTGAACCCAATCAACTTCCCTTCCTACATGCCAATAAAGATACACAGGGTATTACAACGATAAGGATTGTGTCAAAGTACTTTCGCCGTGGCAAGTACGCTCACCGTTGGGTCGTAGACAATTAACGGCGGCACAATCGTCTTCTTCGTCCGAAGTGTCCTGCTTGGTCTTCTTCCGATTGCCGCCTCTCTTCTTGGGCCCTTCCTCGCCTTCCTTGCGTTTCATCTACAATTCATATTTAACTGAAATCGAGCTAGCCGACGTTCAAGCGACTGTATTTATTCCGATTGTGTTGCGTCTCGAATTTAAACTTTCTTCCATCGGAGAATTTTCAATCGTAATCATATGCTTGGTATGAGTGATCATAAAATCGGAAAAGTTTCAATTCGAGGCTGACGGTGTCTTAGAATTTAAGTACCTTTCGGGGCCCGCGCTTCATCGGCACCGGGGAACTGGCAGACTTCTTCTCTTTCTGCAGCCCTTTGCGCTTCGCCAAATGCTTCTCCTCCATCTTCTGCCGCCCGAGCTTCTTGAGTAATTCGAACTCCTCCGACTTCCGTTTCCTCCCACGCTTCTTCACATCCTTCGTGTCCTGGTTTGAACTGGACTGTACTTCCTCGTACGACGCGTATTTACGAACAGTGCTCGGACTGTTCGTGTGACTTAATATGCGCCAGATGTGCTGCGTCTCGTCCAACGCGACTTCCAGCAAATCACCTTCCATCATCAACTCTTCTAACCGTAACCTCGAAGATTGCGAAAGTATAACTGCAGCCTCGGTTGAATCGCTTGATTGTGACTTGCGCTGAACTTTAGATACTAGAAAAAAATACCATATATATGTATAAACACAAATTAGATTGTGAAAATTTATTTCCATTAAAAAGAAAGCACTTACTATAAGAGTATGCGTGCTCATTACTGTTGAATGTACTGCAACTTGGCTCGTCGTCGTCTATAGTAACAACATCGTCGTCGTCATCCTATAATATATCATGTACATTAAATTTATCCATTCATAATGCGTCACGTATTATACGCGCAACCTCATACTACACCGTTATACAAATTCAATTATTAATATTGACACTTACTGCAGTACTAAGTGCACTGTCATCCGAGTGCACGCCGCTAAGTGGAGCAATTGCTTGCACTCTCTGATGCAGTTCAGGGTTGTTCGCCGCCTTTTTTAACTCGCTACTAATGATCTTTTCCGTCTTTTCCCTCGCAGCCGCCTCTACCAGTTTCTGCGAGAGTACAGACAATTTTGCTAACGCCGACGAAATTTCATCTGTAGCTAATGCCTGTCGGGCTCGATCCTACTCACAGTACATATTGTTACACAAATTACGACATTATTAATGCCTATCACTTCGCAAAACACTCACCTGCCAATTCATGGCGCGTTCTGTTAAACACTGCAACGCTTCGCCCTCCGGTAAACGAATAGGAATCTTTTGAAGACTGACTAAAAGCGCCAAAATCGTTTCTAATCGTGGCCGTCGTGAACGTAAACAACAGGGGCACAAAAACTTGATTTCCCTCGACATCGGTAATTTCCCTTTGTACGAAGTTTTCGGCAATGGTACGCAGTTCGCTAAAATCAAGGGTCACGATTACACTACTGTTCAATTTTACGTTTAATTACACGTATATCAGAAATCTCGCTTACAATGGAACCAATCTTTACAGAGCTCGCATTGAAGCATGAGCCCGAACCTCGGTCGACGACAGACGCAATACCTCGAATCGTCGACCTCGGTTTTCATTAAATTCCTCTCTCTTAAATTTCTCATAGCTTCCATTTCGCGTTGCTCGGCTAATTTAAACGCGGCTACGACCGTAGCCGAATCATTGGAATCGTCCAATTTTGTATCACAGACGAAGACAGGCCCTACTGATTCTTCACTCTTACTCTTTTTAGCTTTCAGCGCTTGTATACCGACTCCGATCCGCGGTGACAAAGCTTCCATTAAAGTATAATGCGAATTTTTCCTCAGGAATGTTCTTGCTGTCCTTTCTTTCCAAGCCTTCGCTTGCGAAAGAGTGGACTCTAAAATTGGAAGGGCTTCTAAGTGCAGCGGGATACTTCTGCCCTTTTTAATCAGATCGTCCAACGTGTCGTAATAGGGAAAATTCTCCCTTGCCTGCACTTCTTCCACCATTTTCGTCCAATTCTTCGCCTTGTTCAGCGTATCTTGGAGAACATCTAGACTCGGTAAATAAGCTTCCACTTCGTCAGCTTCGCGAATAAACTCTTCCAAAGACGATATAGTTTGCCTGCTCTTCGTGTGGAGATACAATTTCGCTTTCTCCTCCCACTTGTCAATCGCAATCATCAACGCTTGCAACTCGGAAAGAGTATTTTCTATGGTCAAGTGAGGCGGTATTGTCATACCCTTTTCAATTAGTTTCGCTAAGTCATCGCGGTGTATAGATTTCGGATCCTCTTGAATGGACTTCACTTCGTCCAGCCACTGTATTTGAGTTAATTTCTGCCGCAAATAAATGCTTAATTACACCACAGACCAGAGATGCATTACCGATAATTGCACGCGTACACTTACTTGCTTCAAACGAATGAGTTGCGGTAATTCTATGCAAATAGAATCTCCAAAGTCGATACACTTCTCCAACTGTTCTATATCACAATTATCCTCTTTAGCCTCCAGTTCCGCCGCTTCCTTTTGAAACTGCAATACCTGATCGAGTATAAATTTCACGCCATCCGACTCCTTGAGGTCACAGCACAAGTTTGTAATTTCTTTATAGAAAAGTGTTAATTCCTCTACGGTAAGCTTATATTTGGTTTCGACCGATTGTCTGGTTCTGCATAAAGAATGTACGAATAACATAATTTACATAACACATGTATTATGGATACAAATTAAACACAAATCATACCTGGTACGCTGTTTATTATTCAGAAGTTGCTGGGCGACGCTTGCACACTTTTCAGCATCTTGCACAGCGGTCGTTAAAGCTGTTAACAGTTCGCTTTCGGGGAACTTCTTACTTTCCGCCTCGTTCAAGAGCTCCTTCAATTCCGTTAGCTCGATCTTATCGCTCTTCTTGTCGGGGTCCATCGCCTCTTTCACTTTTGACACCCACGAGTCGAAGGACTCCGCTTTCAACTTCAACTTTTGTAACATAATTGGTAACTCGTCTAAGGTATAGCGGTAACGTAACGTATGCTTTTCCGGGGGGCAATCACAAAGCTCTGTGAAATGTCTCAAACAAACTAACTGCGAACTCTGGCACGAGCATGTAACTGCGCTTAAGAAACAAGTCGTTTTGCACGCCTCGCACTGCCTCTCATCGTCCGGTAAAAGTTCAAACGCTTCGCGTTCGGCCTCTGTTACACCCTAAAAGGCATAATTTTTAACACGAAAATCATTTATGGAATCGTTCGCCGCTCCTGCATTTCAGAAATAGCATTAAATCGCAACCGGACTATGAATGGAAACACATGTATCCATCTGCAAGCGGGCTGACTACGAAATACTACGAGATATCGCGGGGATAAGATTCATGTGGGATTATCGTAAACGCTTTTAAAGAAATTCACGAGAAAGATTCTGAAATCCCCCGAATCAGCAGAGGAAACACAGTGCCTGTTTAGCATCATGGCAAGGCTTTAAAAACATAACCTCTATTCACCAATAAAAGTTACATAATCAGGATCAGAGACACACCAAATAGGCATCAGCTAGTCAAGGTCGTTAACTAAAGAGCGATCGCACAAAAACTATTTTAACGACAACGAACACAGTCGAAGCAAATATAACGAAATACATGGAGGCATTAATGAGGAATATAACGTGGATGGCGGAGCTCTACTGCGATGACCAATGGTTGGCAATATCAGCCGCACACACACATCTTTTACCGCGTGTGCCCGCATGGTTACGAGTGTGTTGTTTGCCGACGTGTGCGTGCGGCGCTGTGTGTGTGCATGAATAGGTGAGAGAGAACGCTCGCAGCATGTACTATACTACTTGACCTAAATACATTGGCCCTCGCATTTAAAATCGTAACCCGTTCTGCGCGATGTTTTGGTGGCAAAATTTGAACGCTCGAAACCGCTTGAATGTTTAAACAGCCTTTCGAATAATTTGATAAGCGCGTAATGTTTGAAATAATAAATGAATCGATTATTTACAAATTAATCGTGTTAATACGTATTTAAAATCCATGCGTCAAACAAACTTGAGAAACGTTCTATTTATATATATATATAAATAATCAAACTCACCCATTCCAACAAGTTTTTCCGAAGTTTCTTCTCATCATCCACCATCTGAAGCATATCGTGGTAAGTGGCAGTGGCGATCCCTATATCCAAGGAATCTGGATCCAACGACATTTTACACACCAACTCGTCGTGAGAGAATACACAGAATCGTCTTAAATTCGAGTAATGCGTTATACAGTCCCGTCCAACTTTAAGCTGTTAAACACACAATGGGAACGATAAAGCATATATATAATACAATCGGCGGCTCGGTGTCCGGATTTAAAATGATACCGTACCCAATCGGCGGGCGCGAAATTCACGGCTTCAGCAAAATTGTATCCTTGATTGAAACCGGCATGATAAGCTCTTGGAAATGTCACAACAAACTCGCCCGCGTGTTGATCGGTTCTACATACTGGCACACCTGAAGATAAGATAAAAAAAACATTCCGAATAATTGGTGCTTTGTAACGAACTATGGGTATCGGGATTGATTATATACCTTCGCTAGTTAAAATGTTGGGATTCATGATAGTAACCAACTGGTGGAGCAAATCTGGCTGGCTGTGAAACAGTTCTGGGGCGGCAGATTTCATTGAATGCTCAAATCGTTCTGCCTGAGAGCCTGGTACGCCGTACCATGTTTTTGGTTCTCCCCAGTGCAGATAATTGATCGAATAACTCCAATGGTCCTCGTTGTGCCAGCAAAACGTTGCGAAACACATGCCGACGTACATCCACGGCACTTTCATACCACTGATGTCAGCATTAATATGACCTAGGACACTTCCGCGTAAAACCGGCAGATTGTTTAAATTCCACGAAGATTCGGCATATTCCTGATCGCACGTGAATAGGTTAACGCTGGTTTTCGTCGGGAATCCAGATCCATGATCCATTGTGTGTAAATCCGCGCCGTACTCCACTGTCACATCTTCGTCGATGGAAGAGACTATTCGCCAGAACTCTTTCTCTACCAAGGATGTTGGCACCATCTGCAGAAGACAGGCTAATTACCAGTCTGTTAGAGGACATAAATGAGTAACTTACGTGTACAGGCATGTTGAAGTAATCGCTTTTGAACTGGTCAGCCATCTCTCCGAATTGCTGGAGAGTGTACTCTCTTTGTGCCTGCTCGAACCCGAATGCCTCCATTGGCTTAGAGACTTCCTCAGCGACGCATTTCGGACATCGCCAGTCGCCTTTCGGTATTTCTGTCAATGGTGGCATAAGGCAGAAAGTGTGGTAACTGTCGTCGCATCCGTCGCACAGAAGCATGTTCTCTTCGTTGTCCCCTCTTCCGCAATTGTGGCAAATGTATTTTGCCAACTACGTAAAGACAATTATAAGTTTGACAAAGACTTTTGTGAATCACCCGCAAGACCACGACACGATGTACACTCACAGGATCAAATTCATAAACAAGCTTTAACCCTCTCGTTTTATTCGATTTCTTTGCTTCTTTGGTATTAAATCCAGCCATTTTAGGGCCAGCTCCGTAAAACTGTAACTTCTTAAGCTCTTTACTGTCGTCACTGTCCTTGCATTTGAGCCCATCTTTACAGTCGTTGTCAGAGTCGCACTCCTCCTTGCAGTCTTCCTGTTTAATAGATACTTCCTGCTTCTCTTCTTGGCCACTGAATCTCTTGGACCGTCGCGAGAACTTCTCGGTCGGTGGTTTGATTTGTTGCCGTGATATGATTCCGTGCGGTTTATAATCTCTATCCTTCTTCTCAGTCACGTTAGAATCTGGTTCAATTTTCTGTATAATTCAATGAATAATATATGTACACGTGCTAACTTGCCATAGATTTCACAATATCTAAGCGAAAGACTACTTACAATGTCTGTCAATGTTTTCCCTTGTTTAAAGACGTCAAATGGATATAAAATTCTTTCGTAATGATTCTTCAGTATACTTCCCACACTACGTCCAGACGGGTAACCCAATTTATTTGCAATCTTCGCCCATCTCCTATCTCTCGTCACAGTTTCGATTCCACCTGCAAACAACACAGATTCATTTAGCCCGTAACACTGGCGGAACGTTCATCGAGGACCTAGACGATTGAACAGTAGAGACGAACCTTCGTCGGTGACTATTTTGTGTAAAGAATACAAATCAAGGGCCTTGCGCTCTACGAGTGGGATTTTCAAAGAGGAGCCTTGAAGCTCCCAAAATTTTGCTATTTGATCTAAGAAATTAAGCTTTATCCTTGTTTTCGCTTCCAGCTCGTTTAATCTTTGTATCCTCGGAACGAATTTGAATTTGTCAACATCAACGGCAAATGGTGGCTGCCAATTCTACAAAACAAAGAGCAATGAGTCCATACAGATGATTTGGGGACATCGGTCGCTTTTACTTATCAAACAATCAAATATCTAGGCCAGAAATTATGTTAGTACTACCACGTGTTATGTAAGGTTTTATAAATACTTTTTCTGTACATTCAAGTACAGTATGTATGCTGAAAAACGGAAGTTACAATCATCTTCAGATCAGTTACTTCTTTAACTCATAAAAATCTGTCTCATTTGAAAACCTATCATTAATTGAACTTGATTATAAAAGATATATATATATATATATATATATAATTATATATACGGATATATATTTCACGGATCGTATTACGTTATTTACAACATTTGTATACCTATGCGGTAATACTTACAGGTCTTCAGATGAGTCAATTAATTGAATAAAGTAAGGATTTGGTGGTATAGTACAGATAAACTTATAGTAACATCGTTGCAAATTTTAATCGATGTTAATCTAATAAAACGGAAGAAAAAATTTAGGTAAAAAATAATTAGCATCTAACATCTTGGAAACTCATTGAGAAAAACAGTGTCGTACAAATATATACGTCTAAATAATCGATAAGTGCTTTCGCTGCTTTATCCCTATCGTGACGCCACATCATTGCAAGATTGGAGAAATATTTTGGTCGGCCTTATTCAATTTTTTAATCGAAACTAGAGACAAGCCTCTTTTATCGAGCGCCGTTTATAAATTTTGTGTTTAATTGCAGCGTGGCTATGTACATCGCCACGACTGTTCCCATCCAGATTGAAAATGAACGAAACATCGACGAAGAAGATTTTCTCCATATACGACGCCCATTTAATGCCGCGACTATAGTTATTTCCGTAATGGCGTCATCCCGTTACAAAATATAAATTTCCACAAAGACTCCCCCGATAAATAAATCAATACACTTGGAACGGATTATCAGATAAATAAAGAGCAGATAAACCTGTTAACAGAAATTAATGGTAACGGTCGACGGCGAAAATCAATTTCACAAGACCCGGGGAAGCAATTCGCGGGAAGGGAAACGCCGATGATGTATTTGTCTTCGTAAAACTCGCGGAAAATCACTCAGAATCCGAAAACTTATTCAAGTGTGAAACCACGGTGTTCCCATGCGATGTATCTATGAAATTACTGATGCAAACGATAAGAAAAATCTTCGGGCAAATTCAATTTTTCAACCGATGCATTCCGACGTATTCGTGGCACCTTCCGAGTAATTACTACACTATTTTCTTCAATAACATAATCCCGCGTATCACTATCATTTACGATCGATTACCAAGGACTCGGAAACACTTGCAGAAAATTCTGGCCTGCTATTCCAAAGAAATGTACTCGTAGGTAGGTCCAAGATGCAAATGCAATTACGGATTAGAACTTTTCAACGGTCACTTTATGCAACGATTCCCAAATAATATGCACCGCCATAGCTCTCACGCGATGATCCGAAGAATGATCAATTCACAACTAACAGCTAAATGGGATTTAATCTGCCAACAATGCACTTTCATGAGAAAATTGATTTTCTTATTATATTGCGCATTTTACACGGCCATTTATAGAAGTCCGTATCTGCAGCCTTCTCTCTGCCCTAGGGTTATTACTAAACTCCGCATGATCCTCTCTGATCCATCATTTTTCAAAGTCAACGTGCAATTGTCGAGCCTTACTCGCCTATAAACATGTGGAAACAAAATGGTGGGTACAAATAGGTTCTAATGATGATGCAAAATGTGCGAGCATTTTGACGAATATGGTCTACGGAGGAGGATATCCAAGAGAAACTAAAAATTTCCCTATGCCTGTGTCGACGAAAAATGTCAACGCTATCTAAATACACTTGGAGTACAATAGGAAACGGGTTAGACGATAGAAGCGAGTAATCTGTGGAAACGAATTAAAGTCTGCTAATGCCAGAGCTTGCGATCGCGTACGCGGTCTGAGGCGAAATAGAAACTTCTGAGAAGTACATCAAACAATTCCCGTACTTGCAACGTTACGATATCGCGAGCGTCTCGAGAGCATCGTCGCCCACAAACTCCGATAATTTTTTCACCGCTGCCTCTATCGATGCCATGGGCAGGCAGTGTCCAAGCATTTCCGCAACATTTCCGTGAGATTCTGCTAAAGGTGACATTGTTTCGATTGTCTCGGCCATTTTACATAGCGTACCACCTAGCTACAGCGATATTAAATGTCGCAATGGGACCGAGTACCTAGCGTATGTACTCGAATTGGGATTTCTTTTAATCCAACGCAAGTGCCTAGACGACGCAACGGGGCCGTAAACTTGCCCGAGAAGCCCATATCGTGGTGTTTCGTACGTGGATACAACACCTATCAGCGTATCTCGCTCAATCAAAACGTTCCCAGAGACACTGCACGGGCATCGTGGTTCTTTTCTTCCCTTTTTTTCTCTCTCCTTTCTTCGCTCTCCCATCAGCATTATCATCCGTCCCGTGTCGACAGAGACGTCGCGTACTCTTACCAGGCCCTAAGCGTTTCCCGACAATCCCGACGTCTCGCACGGAAAAAGGAGACCGCCCCCTGTCCCCGCAGAAATATGGTGTCACGGGAAACTGATCTCGTTCCACGATCAGTTTTCGTTCTAAAACGCGCATTACGTGGAGCAAGCTCGTTTGATTTCGTGATGTCACGATTGTGATGTCCGTACGGAAGCGTCACAGCACGTAAACGAGGTCGTGCGTGCACGTCTGCACGGTCGACGATCATCGGGGGGGAACAAAAAAAAAAGAGGAAGAATGGAAAAAAGAGTAAAAGTTAGGAGACGGCGAGAAAATTGGCGAGGGGGGCCGCCTGTTCCTGGTCAGAGGTCCGCGTCCAGCACAGGCGAGGGAATTAAAGAGGATCGATGCGTTGTTGGAGCGTCCCTGTGGGCATCGACGTGATAACAGAAAGGACAGCGGGCAGAATTGGAAAAAGAAGAGACTGACGCAACGGCAACAGGATGGGATCTACTTACTGGCGGCGGTTTGATCTTACAAATGCCAGACTTCTCCGCGATCGGCCGTATCTTTGCGATGTAGCCAAGGGGGTCGTGAAACTCCTCCGTGCTCGGTTCGAAGACCGGCGCCTCTGGCGGTATAATAAACTCGAAGTCCGTATCGCCACGGTCGCAAGCCATGTCTTGGGTGCAACGATAAGTCCCGAAAAAGTCCTCGCAACCGAAGTCCGTGTCGTGCCTCGATACCATGACTCGGGTGGCCCAGCAGCGCGAGAGCTCGGGGACACGGGATAGGTGGCCCACACGCACCTAACGCGGCCGAGGGACCTCAGGCCAAGGATCCAGGCACCGTTACTCAGCCGCCGGCCGCGTGAATCTCTTTGGCAATGTGCTCGGTGAGACCATCGTCGCGGACTGCATTTGTGTATCCGGTCGAGAGCAGGTTGACAATGTACGCGATCGACCACGGAACACGCACGGCACACAACATTCACGATATCACGCGGAGCCTCGCACACGAGCAACTGTCCTATTCTTCGCTTTCCGTATACCACCTCCACCCTTCGCTATCTACTTGACATTATCCAATAGTGGCGCCACCTTACACCCGAGACTGCGTCGATAGCAGTTTTCCGTGTGTATCACGGTTTCTCTGGCTTTTTTTAGGAGGCGGATGGAGCACACGCGTATAAAGAAACATTCGTTGATGGTTTGGCGGAGGTTTAAGATGTCGCGAGGAAAATAATGTTGTAGGAATGGACGAGCGGAGCTGGCTGTATCTAAGTCCGTAAGGACACTTCGCGTCACGGGTTGAAGATTTTAATTAGACGAAAGAAACGAGTAAACGTGAAAATTCCCTACTGGGTTTCAATGATTGTTGTTTTTTATCGATGATAGGGAATTGGTGCTTTTTAAATGTATGCACGGTTGAAAATGAGAAATTGATTAGAGTGGTGGTCGAAATCGGTGGAATAAGTTAGAGAGTTTTTGTTGAGAGTCCTGTATCCTTGAAATGTAAATATGTGTATAAATAAAGAAGTTTTGTAATGTTTGGACATATTGAATGGGGCGTTTTAGTCTGTAGCTTTGATCGGTAGGTGGCTATAGTGTCTGCGTGTTTGTAAACGGCGGTATTTTTGAAAACTCTTTTGGGAATGTTAGTAATTTTAGTTCATACCTTCCCCCGCTATGCATTTCTGAGTCCATAAACTGATTGTGAGCGAATTTTTAAAAGGCTTTTTAACGCTATAAATGAACAATTTTGTTATCAAATTTAGTTGCATAATCCTCTGAAGAGCTCCTAGTAGAGGCCTATGACCGCAGATTGTAAAGAAACACTTGAACAGATTCTTTCACAGTTCAAAAAAAATTCCCATTGAGCACAACTGTAAACTCACTACCAACTAATGAATTATAGCTTTCTCAAAATCTAGATTATTAACAATTATCGGATGGGTTTATAAATGAACATAATATCGTCTTGATCGAGTACTCAATTTATTCAACGAAGTACACATTTTGTGCAAATAATTTATACACTCCTGCAGTCGGATCTTAAAAAATAAACGGTCGACTACTTTCCTATATTATTTTCACAGTTTTGAACATTATAATTATCTAATTATTCACAGTGTTTTAATGCTGCATGTCGTTACAAAGTGAATACAGCGTAATTGTTGATGCAAAATTGTATAGTTTCAATTTACCGCCTTTTGCGTATCAAGTGACGTGTGGACCTATCGCTCTGTCGAACTCGCGCATTCGGGAAAATCAGTACTTTCCGAGTATCCCTACTCTTCGTGCTGCCGAGTACGTAAACTGTTACATAATTCTCAAAATTTTTAAATAAATACATTTCTGATCGATCATTTATTCGTATAAGATATAAAGAAATATCTTTTACACATTGTATCCACCCCGAGCGCGATAGAATTCTATATTATCTACTCCTATTTCGTGGTTATGCTCTGCCATCTGAGACAGTAAATACACTTGTGTTCCAGAAACTAATCAAAATGGGTAAGGAATTTGGAAATCTTGCTACGATCAGAGGGGTCACATTCTTTCGCCTTAGCCCGTTCGAGCAAAAGGCTTTCGGTGGAATGATCAAGGATGGTGTACCTAATTTGGTACGTCGCTTCAATGGAAGTGTCCTGCGTGTTGCACCATGTAAGTTCCGTCCATTAATCGCCAATGTCTAGTTAACGGCGAGTCCCATTGCTCTGTCAGGTTGTAATGCTCGGCTTTATGTTACAGTTTTCATAGGTACCTACATGCTCATAGCATGGGCGGACGAAGAAAATAGGAAACTAAACCGCAAGAACCCCAAAGACTTTGAAAATGATGTATAAACCTGCAATGCTTCTAGCATATTCCATTCGTTATAATAGATACATGTAAATATTTAACTCGAAATAAAACTCGAAGTATTACTTAGAAACTGACTTATTCAAGTTACGAAACAAGAATTCCTCAGATTCCATTAAATACTTGTGCAAAAATATTATGTAATTCCAAGTGTTGTAATCTTGTTTCTTAATTCGTAAGATGAAAGTACCTCGGAAATATTTAAGTCAATTTGAATAAATACGCGTTTCTTGTATGCACGAGTACAAACATATTAGTTGGTAACGCAGTGTTCTACCTAAAAACATTCCTCATCTTTTCCGAATAAATTAACCTTTCTTTTCGACAAATATACCAACAGAAAATGTGAAGAGATGTGACGCGTACAAGGATTCGTAATGATAATTAGATTTCTATTTCCCTGCTACATTCCTCTTATCTATCGAATACTAGACCGAATTTCTCCATTGAAACGTTAAAAGCGTTTAAATAAAATGAAAGAATTCCTTCAATATCCAATTATGCTTAAAAGTGCCCGATTGCACTTGCTTCCCACTAAATACTAATCGACAGGTGTTGCCCATCTTTCTTTAAGAAAAATTCTACGCATTCTCTCGTTGTAACGAATAGTCTCATTGGGTCGAGATACAAGTAATCGGATTTCTTCGGGAGATCCACGGTGTCGCCAGAAGCACGATAGTGTTACACCCTGTATAAACCATTCCTTTCCCTTTATTATTCTTCCGTTTTCAAATCATTATTTTTTTAAACAGAACACCCTATTCCTCTAATTGCATAAAATAATACCACGATCATCTCCGCGATTCGATACTGTACCTACCTCACAATATTAATTTAAAATTTGTCTTCCCAAAACGGCACTGCTAATCTTCTCTACCAAAAGCCTTGAAGTCTCCTAACAAGCATCGCAAGAACATATACATAATAACATCCTACAACAAACAATCCCCGAAAACATTGTTCGATTTAATTCACAGCTAATTTACTCGTAGATTCCGACGAGGATTTTAACGATGCTCCACCTTACATCCATTCTCATCCCATCGACCCCGCAATTCTATTCCCGTTCCGCCCCATTCATCCATGCGACCGGAGTGATCGCAGCTCGGATAAAGATTAATTAATCATTATTCCATCGCCAATTACTGCTCGATCGCGTTACTTTCCCAGCGCGGTGAATACGCCCCTGGCTGTCCGCGTCGAGGGTCCCCGATTCCGTTAGATCCGAAACGCCATGTTCCTCCTGGTGGCTGGTCGGCCAATGGCGGAGCCCGTACCAGCCATGCACCTGGGCGAAGCAGGTAAGAAGCGGACAAGGCAGAGAGCGTTCAGGTAGTCGTCCAGGTATTTCCAGTCGAGCATGATCGGCACGTAGCTCTCTGCCAAAAACCTTCCCCTCCCTCCTCTTCTTCTCTCTCTGCTTTTCCCGTCTTTCGGTGTGTGCGCCGCGTACAGTGAGAAGAGAACATTTGTAAATAGGTAAGTAAAGGGGAACGGCCGCTGCTGGTGCGTAAAGCAGAGTCTCGTACGCGTCGCCCGCGATAGCTGTGATCGTTCGATGCCCGTTTTATACGGTACGGCGTAACGTCGTCTTAGCCGCGGAAACAGAGTGATCCAGCCGGGGCCCTCGGTGAAACGCTGCTGTCAACAGGTATTTATGGAAATGATCTCCTCGACGCGGAGTCGTTGCACCGAGCGCACCGACGTCGATTTCTCCCCCGCGTAGAACCGACGTGGTGATCACACCTGTTGCTCTGCGTCGCCTATGATAATCGACACGCGAGCGGGCATACCTGCGCGGCGTTAGTAGCGTATAGTACACGAGCACACTCGGTGGCTGGTCACGGTAACGGGCTTCAATAAGAATTCTCTGCCAATCGCACCTACAAACCTGTGCGGCTGACACCAGCGTGGAAGGACTAAAAGAACGGCCCCTGCACTAACGAGAACCACCGAAACGGTACGGACGCAACTGTACTTCCGGTGGTAGTTCAGCAAGGCGCAAGCGATACAGTAGTACGGTAAACAATATTGTGTCGCGTACCAAGTCGACGAGTTCATCTTACACACGGTGCTTTCCACGCGTACGTATCGCGGCACCGTAACGATCGTAAATCCTGGCGGTCATTTTTATCGCTTTATCACTGTCACGTTCCACTGAATCGCGGTGAATCATGTTTTGGGAACTCTGTCTTCTGTTCCCTTCCTCTTGGCAGTCCCCGTGACTCTGATTTCCATCGGTCTCACGGCGTTTCGGTGATACGTGTAACTGTAAAGGAACTGCTAAAGCAGTTTGACGCGGTTGTGAGAAGCGATCGTCGGTTTTGCACGCTAGTGGAAACGGCCCAAGTATCAGGGGCGAATATTTCTCCAGCAGTTTTATAAGGAAGTGCTCCGCCCATGACATTTACGGCTAGACATTCCTCTCGACGATCCACGACGGACGGATTGTTTATCGCGATTCGAGGTTTCGAATGCGATTGATCATGTGCGCAAAGCCGTGGCACGCTAAATTGCTCGCGTATCGCGTAGAAACCCTTATCTCCCGAGATAGCCGATACACGTTCGGATGCAATTACGCGGGATTGTTGTGTCGCAAGCTTTATACGGTTCCTTAGTTTTCTTAGGGAGGTCGTGCTACCTCGCGGCGTATCCAGTTTCCTCGTTCGTTACCGACATCGCAATTAAAGCCGTGCAACGTAAAGTGCGCACAAATACCAGTGACAATCATACAGCGTGCAATTGTACAGTACGTTCATTCTAATCGTTCAACCATACGCTAGGGGCGTGCGAAAACGAAGATGCCAATGGCATCGCGACCATACGGCAACCACCTGTAATTCACGCCTACGAGGCGCCTACATGTCCTCCCCACTTACGCTGGCGCGACATAAATTGTAAATATTTACAGAACTCCGCGTACATCGATATTGCATTGACTGGCCTTCGGTATCTCTAGAGAAAATAAAAAAAGGAATATAGCCCGCGGCGTCTAACTTCTACAACTCACGCGACTATAACGATACGCAATAGATCACTTTTTTCTTACTTTAATTACGGAATTATTTACACGAACTGGATCGCTCTGGGTTTGCAAAGACACCAGGTATAATGCCGCTTAAAAAATACTCCATCGCGACTGAGGCTACCTCTCGGCCCACCCGAACAAAATTTCACTTTTTACGACCCTGTGGATCTCGAGGCGAGGCGCGATCAAAACACCGTAAAACCGTCTGCGATGCAACGTTATGGCCCCCTTCGTTTCACTCTGTCCGGCTAATCGGATCTGTTAGAAAAGAATCTCGCTCGGGCGGCGTCTTCGTAGGAATTTTCTTGCCGCGAGTCCACGTGCGCGGTTCTCCGCACCAGTTGAGTGGAATAATGAAATCGGAACGGAGGCTTGTTATGAAAATAACGTGTGCGCTCGTTCGCTGTAAAGTCGATAGGAGGCGATCGTGATTTCGACGAGATACGGCGAGGGCGATTAAAAATTTACTATCGCCAGGCTTTTCGTTCGATAAGACGCGTAATTGCATCGATCGAAGGTGATCATAGTCCAAGATCTATTTTTTAGAAGCGAGCAGGTAACGCTGACGCAGCTAACTCGATTGGAAACGTTAGGATGGCTCGATTAATCGGGTTTAATTTGGCCGGCAGGTGGATAGAGGCGAGTGGAAAGTTCATTCGCTCGGTCCATTCACTGCAGAACTTGTTCACGAACGGCGGATCAGGCATCTGAGGCGCATTGGCAACTTTCTTTCCACTTTTTCAATGCTCCCGCACGATATGTTTACTTTCAACAGGCGTTTACCTGCCGCCCTTCCCCCGCAACCAGGTATTTTCTGGAAAAGCCTGTCCGATACTCGTTCGGTTCACTTGTTAGCCCTCGACCACTAGGGTGGGACCAAAATCACCGCAAACTGGTTCTCCAGGCTGTTCTATTAGGATCGGTTGTAACATCCACCTGGAAGTTTGTAGTTCCCATCCCTCCAGCTTTCATCGTATTTTAAGGGTGAAAACCACTGTGACGGCCGGAAGAGTTAGCCATTTTTAAGAATTTTTTTCACGAATAATTTAGAAGTTTCATATAAAATTGTTATTGTGGTGCTTCCACATATTAAAACAAAAGTATGGCGAGCTAATTTGAAGAGTTCTTACAGAAAGCACTGTAAGTGGCAAAATTAAATAAAAATTTCTTATCGGAAAATATTCTGCGTGCCGATTCTAATACTATATTATAGAATTTAATTTTTGGCACTCACCTACAGTGTTTTCCACAAAGAATCTTCACTTTGGCTTTTCAGAACTCGCGTCCTACACGATCAAGCGCTACGCAAATTCCTGAAACTGTCCTGGAAGTACCGTAATCATCATCTCGCGATCAGATCGATGAGTTTTAGTTGCTCGAGGAGGTTGAACAACCTCCGCAGGATACTCGCCGCGCTGGCACAGCGAGGGAATGCGAGCAAGCGTTTGTTGCTCGTGCAATAATAAATCAGGAATACGCGGCTTTTACCGCGCAGCTTGTAACCACCTTGCGCGGAGGGACGTTACGTTAACGACGGCATAAATTCCGCCCCTTTTTCGCCAGCACGTGGTGCGCGCCGATCATCGGGGGCAATTGAAGCTGGACAGGGGACAGGCAGAAAATCGTGCGCGTGAATCGGCCACGAATCACCGGGCGGATGAATTTTCCAGCCCCTGTTCGTTGGCCGTCGCGCTGTTACGACCGCCGTAAATTCGCGTCGAGCAATTAATTCCGCCGCGCAGCCTTTATGGGATCGCTGGGCTATCGACTCGGCTACACCTTCGAGAAACCGCGATCCCAGGTATGCGAGATGCGATTCAACGGCCGCAGAGCCGCGCAGCCGAGAAAACGCGATCCCCAAGAATGCGAGGCTTTCCGTCCCTTTCCCGTGTCGCCCTCCGCCGCCGCCGCCGCCGCGAATCTGTTTTCCATCGCGCGCCTTCCTATCCAGCCACACTCCGGGTCTAATCCCCGCTCATTACGTGGGCGTGATTACGTTCTGCTGCTCCTACGAGACGTGGAAACGTTTCGCACTACGCGAGTCGCGATCTGGGCCACGGAATCGTTCCTAATGGCGCGTTCGAGTTACCGCAGGTTAAATCCAGTGTGCGGAATAGCGAGGGAGTATACAGTAGAGAATCGCGCGTGAAGAGTTTAGCCTTTCGTTACCCGCGCTTTTGTAAAAATTACGTAGAATTAAAGGAAAGTACTTAAAAATTCAGAATACCTACCAAAGAGCAGGTAAAAATGTCGAAAACACACGATGCGATGTAAAAAGTACGACGCGCGGGTAACGAATGGCTAATTTTCTAAGGAAACTGCGTAGGTCTGAGCTCATCCGCGACATCGCTCGAAATAAGTAGAGGATCATTTACTCGAACGACTACGTCTAGATAGGCGAGTAGAGTTTCTCCGATTCATCTCGGAGGGTGTTCCTTTGAGCTTCTCTTTTGTCTGCGCCAGTACGGCACGGAGCCGAGGCCGCAAAAGGAGATTCTAGGCGGAGGGAATCTCGGCTGTGGACGTCCATCTTGGGCGCAGCAGGAGAAGGTGTCGGAGGATCGAGCGCCGTTTCCGTCAAGTACGGTCAAGGACGTGGTTACTTCAGCGCATTCTCGGGATGAATTTTTCTCCGAGGGCGTGCCCGCATACATAAGCAATTATCCTCTCGCGGTTGTCGCGGAGACGTGGATACTTATCCAGCCCGCGTCCGCGGCTCTTCCCAACCGCGCTCTCGACCCCGGGCCGCAGCTGCGTCACGCAGATCGGATTCCACGAGGACCGGCCGGAACGATCCGGCGTTGTTCCGGGTACAATCGGAGCCCGGAGCTGCCGAGAATTTGCATAATTCGGCCTTCGCCAGGCGGCAACGTCTCGCCGCCTCGCGATAAGAATTTCCATTTCCCTCGGGGACATTCGATTCACGGTGAAACCGTGCCCTGGGGATCTTCCTATCGTGCGACGGAGGAACGTTAACGGGACGTAGATCGTGGATCAGTCTTTCACTTTCTACTTTCAGACAGTTGCTCGAGGAAAAACGCTGTCCCTAAGCTTCTAATTGAACGGATCCCTGTGCTGCGTCCCCGTCTATATTTTTTTTTCGAGGTGGAGGATTCTTTTTATATTGAAAGCCGAACCCGAACGAAAACGTACGGGTATGTGGAATCCAGAGCGTCGCCTAGGAATGCCAGGCTCGCAGCTCTCGGAACGCATTGGTTACTTGAATCTCGAGGCGTATAAACGAAGCCCACTCACCTTCCTTCCTTTTCCCTTCCCTTTTCGCCGTGGCTACTATTAGGTCGCCGTTACGACATTACGAGTCCGCGGATACGGCCACGGCGGCGAACGAGTTGCTCCATCGGCTATCCTCCGCGTTTACCAGCGCCGCGATCCAGCCGAATCGTCGATATCCAGCCGCCTTGCACGCCGCGGACGCGTGCGCCGCGCGAAAACAATCGTCGATGCGGCTGCGTCCAGCTACCCCGAGGAAAGTGCTCTAGCTTCGACGGGAGTGCTGGCTCGGGCACGCGATAGGAAAGGGAAAGAGTAACAACAGATACGACGGAAACAGCATTCCCGCCGTCGATGATACAAGAATTTTTAACGAGTCACGTATCGCCACTTACGCAATGCTATTAACCGATCGCGATATGGTTCCACGACCCAAATCCGTCTACACCGTAAATTCATTTACACTCGAAATGAAATGGTCTGGTTTTCTAAGCAGCGGCTTCTACCTGCTTCGATTTTAAAAATTCATTTCTACAAAAGCATGGGAGGAAGAAGAGTAGTTGTGTACATTGGCGCACACAGAGGGTGAGGGGCTTTGTAAAAAGAAAAGAAAACCGGATTTTATTCTTTAAATAAATTTTTATCGAATTTTATTGAATTTGCAATACAAATATTTGTATCCGTTCAACTCGGTTAAGGGGAGACACTACTATAATGGCTCGAAAGATAAATATTCGTATAACTTAAATACCCAACAAAAAGTCCTGAAAGTTTAACCCTCGGTTGTCACACCTACTTTTTCGAACGTCGTTGTCACACTGGGTCAATTTCACCCTGTCAATTTTCAATCAGTTGTTACTTAAAAACTACTTGTTAAATTAAGTCTAAAAAATTCTGAGATAAAGTTTGAACATTGTAGAATATATGCCCATCGTTGAAAGTTGACATTTAAAGTGTCATCGTGCTTAAAAAAAAATTTGAAGTAATAAGAGTTCCGAGAAAATGTGTTTTGCTTCAAAAATTGCAGGGTCAATTTGACCCAGCGTGACTAACCGAGGGTTAAAGAAGATTCATTATGTAGCTTGCTTTTAATAAATTTACAAAGATGCCTTTACTTTTTGGGCTATTATAGTGGTGTCCCTCCTTAAACCAAGATTAAATCCTGAGTGCGTCACTGGTTGTGTAGAAGCTACTTCTGGCTGCAGTGGCCGATTTTAACGCACGAAATGACACTCGATGGAACGTGTAACAATGCCTCCTCCGTTATGCGAATTCCCACAGCACCTAATCCCTGGGCAAGGCGAAAGCATTCGCGGGGACTGGCGTTTACCCGCCAGTAGACGTTGCTTCTCTGCTCCGATGTCGAATACCGATCGCTTTTTCTGCGATCGAGTACCCTGCTCTGGAAATTCGGTGATGGGTGATACCTATCTGCAGTCGGTTGAAATCGAACCGCTCCTGCGGTTCCCACTGCTGTGCTGGAATTATGCCTTCGATGAAGCATGGAACTTGGAAACAATCGCGTTCGCCACCCGCGCGTGGGAGGTCACAGAACCCGTGGATGAAAGAGCAGCTGAGAGGCGCCGATGGGTTTAATTTTCAGGAGAGCTCGCGCGGTAACGAAGTGGCATGGTATGGTTAATTATCGTCCGCGGGAGATCGTTCAATAATTACGTCGGCCAAGGTGTACGCGTCGGGTCGTGTAGAATTCCTCCGCATCGCTGAAGCTGGCGTCCCGTCCACGAAATTTATCGCCTTTATGGACGAAATATCCCGCTAAGCCCGCATCGGGGGACGAGCGCGAGCTTTTATTTAACACCTGGAGGAAGGCCGGCTGCCGCCCGTATGGAATGCCCCGCGTACGTAGCGAGCCGTCGTGTCAAATAGGTTTCTCTTGGAGCAAATTCAGAATTTCACATTCCGCGCGCATAACTATGCAAAAACCGTAGTTTCTCTCATTGCCGCGGGGAAGGCGGATCTGTTGCCGAAGGGAGCTCAATGAAAAAGAAATCCTCCTTTTGATATTTAATACGCGCCGCTCGGGACAATCAGAGCGTCGGACTCTTGTATAATTCAGAAGAGAAGGAACAAATAGAAGGAATGGGCGTGGAATTAATAGAGCAACAGTTTGGCCGAACTCGTGGCTTACATAGTACGCTGGAACATTTCGGGTGCCAGGTACGTCCAGTGGATATTCATTTCAAAAGAGAATTTTAATCCAATGAATTCCACTTGCGCTGGGCAGAATTTATTTCCAAGTGAATTCACGTTTTTAGTGTAGCTTATATTTTCTCGCATGCCTCCTAAAATCAGGGCCGCATGTACCACGATCCCTCACTCCCAATGGGGCCACATTTTGAAACCTTACTCCTCACAAACAGCGATATAAGAAAACAGTCTACTTATAGTCGCAAAATAAAATACTTCTTTTAAAATATTTAATTCATAATATACAAAATTGTGAGGCTTCATATGTAACGATGTTGCACCTAGGGCCTGCAGAAGGATAAATGCGGCCCTGCCTAAAATTTTTCGGACCCCTTCTTTTTAATACTCAAGCGTAATGCCAGCATGGGTCCCACGGCTCGAGAAGCTGGCCCCTGCGAAGGGCTAGTCAATAAACGATATTTATCGTCCCATTGTCCGCGGGATCACACCTTCGTACAGCGAAGTTCGATAAGTGGAAGGCGCGCGAGTGGAATTCTCGACATGTCTGGCGAGCGAATTAGGCTCATTGGAATTTCACTTTGGTTACGAGCTGGCTTTCGTGCCGCCAAGTATGGTCCCCATGACCCGGTAGCCGGATACGATACGCGACGTGCAACTATCGACCGTCTCCCTTCATTAAGTGATTAAGCAGCACGCCCGGCGAACCTCCGCGTCTGCGATCACGTTTTATTAACCGTTCGGCGAGCGGCCGCGTCGAATGTGGATCGAAATCTGCGAGGAATCGCCGAGTATCCGACCGTGCGCTGGTCAAATCGCTCAAGCTGCGCATCCATTGTCTGTTTCAGATAAAATTGAAACGCCAGCCTGGCCGCAATGCCGTACTACAACAGCGGACACAGTCCCTCCACTTACAACAAAGGTAATAACAGTAGACCGACCCGGGTTTCGGCTGCAGGAGAACTTTAGCTCCGCTAAGGTCCTCGGATCCTTGGCTCTGCCTTGCAGAGCAATTCCAAGCTAATATTTGCACGCGCGTGGCTCATTTCCTCGATGCATAGGTGAAATCGAGGACCTTAGCGGTGTTAAGTGTGCTGCTTTTAGAACCCGGCGTACTCGCAGCCTTCTTTGCTCGACGAGTGTCTTCACAGTTTTATGTAAGCACGTGTGTCTGCGTATGGCTATTGAGAATGAATATATGAATTTGCAGAAGAGGTCTGGGATAGGTCAGTGGAGAGTAAACGGGTGTGTTAGGAAAAAGGGGGGCCTTGGGTAACAGAATGTAAATACCTATACACTGTTCTTGTCCTAGAAATGCAATTATTCTCAAAGAAATTACTCCATCCGAAGATTTATCTGCTTATAGAGTTCTAATGAATATAGAGTGGACGGCCCCGCGCGTTCTTCGACCGTTCCACTACCTCCGCCACAATTTCCATATTCCAGAATTTTGAGAAAGGAATATATTAATATATCACTGTTGCGAGGCGATGAAATTAATGTAATTAACGACGCATCAGATGGAGGTTCGAGTGGGCCATCGAGCACATCGGGCGGCCGTGTGAGCAGCTCGGAGCCGACGTACATGATGGAGCATTTGGCCACGTTCACGGTCACGAAGGAAACCGGTATTGTTTATCCGGCGGACGGTATGCGACGGCTACTGCAGCTGGAGAAGAGTAACGGCATTTGGAGTCAAAAGATGCAGCTCCGTCTGGAACGGAACTGGGTGCTGATCATGGACAACGAGACCGGGGTAAGAGGGAGTTTCTCCTACCGTTTCACACTGAATGAGAGAACGAATCAGAACAAAAGAAATAAATGAAAAATTGCCGGATTAGCCAGTGAAAAGGCGCAGCGGCGCGCGCGCGCGCGCCCGCTCAGAGAGAACGTAGTAGCGAGCTATATGAAATACGAAGTGGAACATTTGTGAAATTACACTTAGCCGGCAGTTTTCGAGGCGCACAGCAGTTTTCACTTAATGCATCGTTGATAAATTCGTATGCAGGCCGTCATGGAGCGATTCCCAGCCTCGTTGATACAGGAACCGACCGCGTTCACGTCGAGGGACCCTATGGAGATGTATAACAACATTCTCGTCTTCACAGTGGCCGATGACAGCGGTTCCGGTCAGCGCGCGGAGATGCATATATTCCAGTGTCAAAGCGTCTCCGCCCAGGACCTCGTCGAGGACTTGAAAATGTTGCAGATGGGCAAATTGGTACCCGGTGGATCGCCGCGTGGCCCCAGGGGTCGTATCCCTCCGCCACCAACCCTGCCGCCACCCGAGCCGCCGTTGAACGGCGTCAACGTGCGCGAGCAAGTGTCCGCCTTCAACGCCAACAATGGTACGCTGCCCTCGGTTCCCACCGTCTCATCCTTCCATACGATTCATTCGTCTAATCCTCCCGTTTTCTGTAACGCAGCGGACGGCCAGAACGACATATCCCGCGAGGAGAACAACGACGAGGTGTCCTCGACATCCTCCGAGAAGTACGAGCGTGACGTGACGATCCTGAACCACTGTTTCGACGACATAGAGAAGTTCATCGCGCGGCTACAGCACGCGGTGGCCGCGTCCAAGGAGCTGGAGCGTCGCAGGCGCAACCGGAAGTCGAAGAAGAGGAACCTCGGCGACGGTATGCTGACGATGAGAGCGAAGCCGCCACCCGAGATGGAGTTCATCGACATCTTCCAGAAGTTCAAGCTCTCGTTCAATCTGCTGGCGAAGCTCAAGGCGCACATCCACGACCCGAACGCGCCCGAGCTGGTCCACTTCCTGTTCACCCCGCTGGCGTTGATCGTGGACGCGTCCCACGACACCAACTACGATCCGAATCTGCCGATCAAGGTGGTCTCGCCGTTGCTGACCAGAGAAGCGGTGAACCTGCTGATCAACTGCGTGACCAGCAAGGAGACGGAGCTGTGGCACTCTCTGGGAGACACTTGGATGATACCGCGGGACCAATGGAAGGGCCACGTGCCGCCGTATCATCCGATCTTCCTGGACGGCTGGTCGCCGGAGTACCCGATACCGGAGGACAGGGACCACGATCACCTCGCCTCGCTGCTCAACGCCGACAAGCAGAAGAGGGACGAGCTGCCGGAGCAGCAGAACGACCCGTACTACAATCACCGGGAGGTGGACGAGTCGCATTACAGCAGCGACTACCTGGAGTACGAGAGCAGGGAGGAGCGCCACGGTAACGAGTACTTCGAGAGGAATTACGTGCCCGGCTCGGAATTGTACGCCAGGGAGGAGAGGGTGGTGGACCAGACGAGAGCCCACAGCGACATATCCGTGGACTCGATCGAGAGAACGCCAAGGGCTGCCGGCATGGAGAGGGCGCAGGAGGCCTGGCTGGACGATCTGGTGGCCAGACACGCCAAGATCGTGCAGGTCACGTACCCCAGGACGGCTAATAACGACAAGGAGCTGACGGTGGCCAGGGGCGAGTACCTGGAGATCCTCGACGACAGCAGGAAATGGTGGAAGGCGAGGAACTCCAGGGGCCAGGTCGCCCACGTGCCCCACACAATCGTCACGCCTCATAATAATCCCACCCATTCCAACGACAACGACGTCTTTAACAATCCGCTGTACACGAGCCGATACCCGCGACAGGGGCACGGCTATAATTACGAGGTGAGCGAGAAGTAATCGAAGGAGAACTGTGCTTGCTCTCGTTCTTCTATTGAAAACGATGGGCAAGGGAGTGTGCTGGGTCTTGAATAAATAGCATGCACAGTGATTGGGCAGATAGAGCAGTTAGAATATTGCTGTCGAGTATAGCTTTCTAATTTGCCATCGTTGGTGGAATGTTGCGGTTTATCGGCGTTTCATTAAATTCCAGGATTCAGAGATCGAGAGAACCAGCACTAGTCCAGGACCGGAAGCCACCCATCGGACGCACGCGATTCCTCCGCCAGCTCCTGCAGACTGGGTGAGGAAAGAGAGGCTCGGGAAAAAAGGTGAATTCCGTTACTTTTAAGCCATCTAGGTGTCTCAGGCTCGCGCGTAGTCCTTCCCTTCGCCTCACACACTTTGCAGGAACCGAAGCACTTATACATTAGATTTACTTTCGAGTTGTGGTCGTCGATATCGGTATACTCAACGAAATACGCCACCCAACGAGATAAATTGGACCCCTGAGGCATTCGTGCCCTGGCATCTAGTAGTTGAAACACTCTTAGGCCTGCAGAATCTAAATTGTATCCTTGAGAGCAGTCATTTCTGTCTCAAGAACACTGACCATTATCACTGAGACTTACTTTCTGTAACGATACAATTTACACCCAGAAGTCTCTGTTCCAACTTGAAGTATATCACGTTGAGCCTAAGTATCTCGACGTAATTGATATTATTATTTATAATCAGTGTCCATGACGTGTCTCAGCCTGCTGATGCATTCCACGATTTCTGATCTTTCTTTTTAACACCGCGTTTTTCTACCTGTGTATATATATATATATATATAAATATAAATATATAAAGAGGTATATACGAGTAATAGGTCGAATCGTTAACATCGTTATCACAAATAGGGACCATTGGTAAACCGGATGAATTATACAATTATCGCGGCTCCATGATTCAAGCTCTTCGGTCTTATCCAATGTCTCGCACACCCGCAGCAGGGACACCCCACTCGAGTGTGTAATTCCATGGATAAGGGGAAGAACTCTGAAGATTCTCATCGTGTAACGCTTCAACCTAATTTATTTCGTCGCGGATAAATCGGCTATACTTGCTCCTTCCACGCAGCTTAGAGGTACTAGCGATAAGACAATGGCTTTATCGAGCACGGCCTCGCAATCGGGAATGGGATTGCAGCCAAGGTAAACAGCCAATAAAAACGAAACAACGAACAAGTTTACGGATCGATTGATGTTGTACCATGGGACCAACCTCCGAGCCGATCTTAATATCGTGCCTTCTTGTTTAGTGACCATAGGGACGATCACCATATTCTTCTTTTATATTTATCGACTAACCAAATCTTAGTATATTGTACGCTTAACAGAAGAGAACGATATATGTATAGTTTTCTATTAAAACAGATTGTTGTAACGTACAGCGTCCAGCCGCGGGCTGATCAAGCTTATGGATTAGCATCGAACTTGCGAATACAAGCTCACTGTGTCCGTCCATTATCCCCCATTCGTTCAGCTTCGTACGAAGAACAAGCTTCGCGAGTCGAGTCGAGGCTGTTGATAATAATCGTGCGTCCAGCTTGTGCAACAGCGGAAAGGAATCTTTACGCGTGATATCGAGGATAAGAAGTGCGGATCATGACTCATTCCTTCGTTTATCAATGGCCTCTATCTCGGTGTCGCGAAGCTTTTTCTCCGGAGACGAATGGAAATTTGCTCGTCTCGTTTAATGCTCTCAGATCCCTCGACTCCTCCTCGAATCGCCTTTATTCCTCCCCCTCGTTTTATTACTCTCAATTGTGCTGTAATAATTGCCTCGCGAGCAGATCTTCCACGAGGACACTTGGCAACATAATATAAAAGTATGTACGATATCACGTTAATCCATTGTACTCTATCCTCCGTCGAATGAGGCGCTCTTCAAACTCTTTGCTCGTTATTCTGTCCACGGGATGGGGGTACGATCCGTCCAGTATTTCGTTGCACTGTAATTTATGTACATCACTTATTGAATAAATATACTCGGTTACAGATTGTACTTGTTCCCTGTGTAAGTATAATTCGTCCTATCCGCGCGTAGAATACGTAGAACCCATATATCCAGTGCGGATCTGGAGGCTCTCTGAAGCAATCTGTGTGATACCAAATTGCCAAGTACCTGCATCGCGGCACAGAGAGTCGAAGCGGCTTACACGTTGCATCATTGCGTTTATTTATTGTCGATCCTTTAGCAATCTCATTATCGTGCCGTTGCTTAAAGCGTGATCGTGTGCTTCCTTATCGTCAGTGTGCTCGTCTATTGGGAAAGTGTCTTGTGTCCTCCAAAAGCATTGGGGTAAGTCCGTTTAAACCTCCTACTCTCTGTAGTACGTAGCTGTCGAGTATCGTTTCTCAGGTGTATTCGTCACGAAATCCACCGTACTGTAACACATTCTGAGTAACGACATCGGCTATCGCAGATGAGTCCACCGAAGCAACCCCCATCAGCGACAAGGAGACAATCGCGAATAGCACTGCCACGGGTGAAAGCGCACCACCCGCCAACGAGCTTCCAAAACCCAAGCCGAACGAGTCGACGGAGATAGTCGAGGTTCATCCACCGCCCTCCAACTTCAACGTGAACGTCCCTTCTGAGAAATCAACGCCACCACCTCCACCACCGCCGCCGCCACCGCCTCTGCAGAGCCAGACGTCGGTTTCCTCCACTGCTTCCAGCAGGGCGAGCACTTACAAAAGCACCAAATCTACCGGCGGTAAAATTCATGCTTCACCTTAATAACACCACCCCAACAAATAGATACTGAATACTGGATGTCTTTCTTAAGGGGTGATGAGTCAGGAACAGATGCAGGAGGAGCTCAAGTACGTTCTAACGATATACCGCGAGAAGAAGCAGCATGGAAAAAGTGCTGGCAAACGCGAGGCTGTCTTGGACCAATATTCTAGTCCCAGCGAAGTGCACAGCTGGCTGATCGCCAAGGGATTTTCAGAAAAGTACGAGGACACTGTAGACAAGCGGCAGTGTGTGGATAAGGATGTTAATTGTCTACTGATCTGCAGGGCATGCAAACAGTTGCGAGACATGACTGGTGCGGACATATTCGATCTGACCAAACGACAGCTGGACAATTATTGCGGAGTGACAGAGGGTGGCAAGCTCTACAGCCAAATCACGCTGGCGAGAACGGAGACTGAGGTAAGGGATCGCGGTGAATCGATTAACATAGGGAGCTTGACGTTCTTAAACGTTTACAGAAGAAGAGCCCTCGCTCGTCGGAGCTGAAGCAAGTGTTGGAGAAGGCTCGGCACAGGGCCGAGGAGCAGTAGAGCGTTCACTCTGGAAATACTCTTAAACGGTGAGAGAAATGAGAATGAGATGGATACACATCGGCAGAGCGTGTGTAGAGAATTGTAGACTACGTAGAGAAATCTAATAACGTATTTACACCATTTAAGCTATAGTAGTATTATCGTTCTTCTTTTTGCGAAGTTCTGTGATGATTTCGTCGAACGCGAGCAATATTATCACCGGAGCGGTTTTACAACTGAGCATATAAATGAGATTCTGCTTGCATATATCGTCCGAATCGTGTGAAATGAAAACTCATGTTTCGCTAGGAAGAATGTATAAATATATACAACAGAATGGCATTTCTGTTGCAAAGGACAGAGAAACCTTAACCATCGTGCTAATATTGATGTCAGGTTTTTATTTCAAGCGATCACATACATTGTTAACAGACGTAAATAGGTACTCTAGCTGTATCACTTATTATATCGAGATAAACTATACATATTTCTTCCGAATACTCGACTCGAGGTCACGCAACGTGAACACATTGATAATTATAGTTGTTGTTGTTTTTTTTTTAAATATATATATGTATAAAGGTAAATCTGTTTGCCAAGCCCTCGGACCCGAGCTTTCCTCGAAAAGCTCCGGATCTCTGTGTGGTGATAAACAGATACAGTGATCCTCGTCGTTAAACACACCAATGGTACTTTTTACGAAAGACGATAAATACGATTAAACCAATGTAACATGCACGATAAAAGTGTAAGACTCAATAAACGTCATAGTCTACGAACTGTAAAAAACGAAGGTCGGTAACATTTGTCCATAGTTTCCCATTAAACTGTAGACACCATTGAAATCATTAATAAAGCATCCCTTCTCGATTTACTCGGGCGTCGAGCAGTCTTATACCAACACGCACATCCAGCTATTGTTAATTATTATTAGAAAGACAGCGATGCGATCTTGAGAAACGTCGGGACAAAGTAACTGCGGTCAGTGGGTCTATCGTCTAACAGTAAATCACTCGAAACGATCAGAAAATCATCGTGCCCCGTGCCCCCTTAATAACTTATTCCAGGCTCTCTCTGCACTTATAGAAACTCTTAGAAATACGTTTTGCCGAAAATTTCCATACAAAATCTACTCGGGTAAAACACACTCTCAAGGCTCGTTCGTCTAAATGCGTCCTAAAAGATTCGCCGCCGCAAAAAAGTGTCGCCCACGATGCCACGGCGGCGGCGCGTAAACTCCGTATTACAAGATATTACAATGGTAACCAAAGTGTTTTTTTTTTTTGGTCGTTCACGTGTAGCTCAGATAAGCCTTACCCGTCTATATTCGTAAGACCTCCGGTTCGCTCGTCTTACACGATAGCGATTACGTACGTAATGGATATCTATTATGAGGTGATTATTACCGTTAATATCGTTATTCTTATCGTTTATTACCGTTAAAGTTACTTTCTCGGACGAGCACGTCAACAATACCGAAGGCTCAACAGAATAATAACAAACGTATATACTCCGCCCATGATGAAATCGAAGATTGGGGGGGAACCAGCGATCCTTTTGCAGCACGTTACAAAACCCCGGAATGTAGGAATCACGCTAATAAGGAATCGGAACAGAATTGAATCGAATCAAGTGGCGTCAGGCTGATTCGGCTCGGTGTCATCAGTCCCGCGCGGGGATTCCTCTGCGGCAAGGGACTGCGAGCGAGCAGGTGTGCGTTCTTATCGAATGCGTCGCGTTGGTTCTTCCTTTCGGCACAGAAAGTTGTTAGATCTAGGATCTTAGCGGTCTTACGTCTCTCTATTTAAAAATTTGTGCGTAATTCGGTTAACATTACTATGAGCTAGAACTAGCGCTTGTCAGTTCGACTCCTGCGGACTTTCGTGTTTGAACCTTGACGAATGCCCGACGGGCAGTGAATTTTTCGTTAAAGCTCGAGGAAAGGCGAGCCTCTGTCAATGATTTTTAGAATACACGCGTCGCCACGAGTCTCGAAGATCCTGTGGAACTACCCTAGACTCGCAGGCTCTACGAGCGATACAAAGAACAGTGGAAAAGATCCCAGTGATCGTCTAATTTTAATTCCGTGCCGCTTCGCTTCGACTTAATTGGTTTACGTATTTACTTTTAAGGTAATTGAGCTGTGATCCACACATCGGTCAGAACAATTCGACGTACGTTCGATGCAAGTCCAGGCTACGTTCGCCAAGCGATGATCGTTTACAGTCATTTGCCAAGCAACCGTTCAGGTTCCTCCAATCGTTCGTGAACCGAGGACACTTTTAATATTATGTACACTCAATTACAATTAACAGTACAAATCAACGGATACGTACTCCTATCGTCGCGCGATAAAACGTAACGGTACAGTGATGTTGCGACGCTGGAACTCGCTGAGAAACCGAACAATTAACGTTCAATTAAACTTACAGTACGTCGATTACTAAGGCTAACGTATCGAATAGCGTATAAAACTGTGTTGCATGTTATGCCCCGCGAGGCGGCTGCATGCCGCAGAAACCATGATTGGATGGGGACGAGACAGTCTCCTCGTGTAACATTCGCACCGGCTCATCCGACGTTACCATCGGTGTACGCGTTTCGCGACACCGATGCTTGCCGGACGATCGGTGCTGGGTAAATTACCATACGAACCGAAGCTATAACAATTAACCAACTAACAACCAGGTTTTTCTGTAATGTACAACTCATGGATCCGTGAACGATAACGTGGGTCAATGGTCGCGCCTTAAACACCCGTGCCAAGTGTTTACGGTCGCAAGCACTGCTCGTGGTGTAATGTATACAGGTATATGCAATAAATAACTTGCTCAGAAGCTTGACCTTGGAGTATCCTCGTTACAAGTTGTGTCAAACGTATCTTGTAGATTAACAAATCGTCGAGCCTCCTAAAATTCCCTCCGAAAGAAAAGAAAAATGGAACAAAAACTACTTCCACCGTGTAAAACTTACATAAATTTAAAATAGCATGCACCGGTCACCATCTACAACGTAGAAAAGTCCCCCCCCACGCACACACATCACTCGGATGTCCGTATAATACAACATAAAAATAAATTCTACAAATCAAACATAAGATTGCGACACGCGATAAAAGTGTGTTATCGCGACGATGAATGTCTCACCGGGTCTCTATTGCACGAACGTGGACTTCCGTCGGAACGGGGAGCAACCGCGAGGCCCCCGAGGGGCGCGCGCGAACGGTCCAAGGTCAATGGATTAAGCGTACGGGTACACAGTGCGGCAATGAAGCGATAATGAAGCGAGAAAATGGAGCGATGACAGCAAGATTTGCGAGAGAACGTACACACACTCTACTGACCAGTGGCTGCCGAATCCTCCTTTGATGGAACAGACCTTGATCGATGAGGGGGGAACAGATTGAAAAAATGAGAAACGGCTCAACATGTTCGTTAGCGGTTTGGTGAGTAGCGAACCTGAAAAGCTGGCTGACGGATCGCGCGCGGAATTACGGAGCAGAGGTGAACACGCGGATTAGACGCGAAAGGTGAGAAGTATGGTAGGAGACGCGATCTCCACCGATTCAGTTTCGTAACAAAATCCCTATACGCAAAGCGGACCTTGACACTTTCTTTCATAAATTACCAAAAGCCTCCCGCACTGCGTCCACCGGGCGGATTGTTCACGCGGATGCAGGCTCTTCTCCCTTCCTCGACGTCCTCTGCGAACAGATAACACGCTTCCAATAACACCTCTAATCTCTGTAGTGGATGCAGGTGCGACAGGGCGAGGCGGCATGCTCGAGGCACGATGGAAAACACATCGGGATGGGAGCGGTTCTGGTGGAGCGAAGATTGAAAAGGGGAGAGCAGGTGAGAAGGTAAAATTCCCTTCAGTAGGACGAATATACTAAATGATCTCCCACGGTGACGCCTACTTAGATTCTAAGATAATAGTGGGCCCTTGTCCCTCACCGCTGATGGAGAAAGTGGAGTCTTGCAAGTTCCTCTGTCCCTCCAGCCGAGGGCCCTTGGACGATGGAGTGACCACAGCTGAATCAGGCAACGTAGGCATGCAATCGGGCAGCTTCACCTTCGGTTTCGGGCTCTCGTAAGTGCCGTTCGTCTGGCGGGCCTTACCCAGGGCCGCCGCAGTCGCCCTGGCCTCCTCTTTGGCCCTGGCGATAGCCACGTCCTCCTCGGCGAATCTCTTCGCCTCGGCTTCCGTTCGCGCCACGCCGCGGGGTCTCTGAACAAACAACCGACATTACCATCGCGCTCGTAGGCGTAACCGACTGTTTGCTCTTGCACTCTATCGCGCTCGACGGTTTACTTAGCCAGAGTGGACGCACCTGTTCCCTGTCCTCGATCATGCTGTACACGTAGTCCCCGTGGCTCAGCGTCTCCACGAACTTGCCGAACCCGTGGACAGCCTTCAGCTCGCACTCGTCCACGCAGACGCGACCTTCCACGATCACGTACTCCGGCACGCCGTGCACCTCCATGCCCTGAAAGCAGATCGCATCCACCGTTCGTTCATCGATCATTTTCCGCGCGGCTCGCCGCGAAAGTGGCCTGATTGAATTTCCTGCCCGCGGCAGGTCGGTTTTATGCGAGCATCGGGGGACAACAAAGAGTTTATGAGCGGCTTTAATACCAGCCCGTGGCGCTCACCTCGAAGATGTTGAAGTCAACGGCCTGGACGTGAGTCTCGGCGGAAATCGTACGCTTCCTGTTGGGGTCCCACACGACAATATCAGCGTCTGAGCCGACTGCTATCACCCCCTTCCTCGGGTACAGGTTGAAGATCCTGGCGGCGTTCGTGCTGGTCACGGCGACGAACCTCGTCGGCTCCATTATCCCTGCGTGGACACCCTTCTCCCAGACCACCGACATCCTGTCCTCCACGCCGTTCACGCCGTTCGGGATCTTCGAGAAGTCGTCCTTGCCCAAGGCCTTCTGGTCCCCGTTGAACGTGCAGTTGTCGCTGCCTGTGACCTGGAGGCCGTCCCTGCCGGAACCCACCCGTTGGATCAACGTTTCGACAAACAGTGCTCGCGGGGCAGCAGAAATACGGGGCGCTGAAAGGCTACCTTGACATCTCTTAAGCTAAGGCAATTTCCAGAAGAAAATGATACGCTGTCGCGCGAGAAATGTAACAACATCGAATGCTGACCGTTTGAATGATCCACTGAACGACTTTTCCTCGGCCCGTTTAATTAAGTCCAAACGCCCCCCTGCCCTCCCCCGCCAGAGATGAAAGCGACTTCCCACGCGGTGTCTATTAAAATTACGTACAGCTACGCTTGCATCGTGCGTGCCAATTTATTACCGTAATTTATCGCCATCGTTTGAATACTCGTGCGACGTGGACGCACGGACGTGTCGCAACCAAGTATAACTTATTCCATCATCGATCTGTCCGCCGGTCTACCGGACCGAGCTCCTCTATCTCCGTGCCGCGAACGCGTTAACTCTTTCGCGGCGCGAACTACTCGAAACACCCGAAGAAGCACTCAAGAGAGTACGAACGTGGAAAACGTTCGGGCAGGTCGGCTGTTAGCTTGTGCCTCGACAGTCGCCTCTTCGAGTCCCGTGATCCGTTGATCGCTCGAGTGCCGGGCGCTCGGCACCTCGAGGATCAACAGAAGATTAAACTGTTCTTCGGGTAGCTCGAGCGCGTCAGCCTCGAAACGTCACGAAGGCCTTCTGTACAATATCGCGGCCCCTGCCCGCCCCTTGGGGGCCTCCTTAAAAACGACGTATGAAGAATCGTGGTGTTGGACTACTTACTGAGCTAGGTGTTCGATTAGGTAAGCAGGTGTGGTGGAATCGGGTCTCAACGGCGGGCTCGTAACGTAACGCCTCGCCTTTGCGATATCTTTCCCGTATTGCTCGCTACCGTCGATACCCACGGTACTTGCGAGAGTCTCCCCGTACAGGACAACACCCTCGGACCTTTTCGACGACACTACGTCGGCGGCGGACTTGCTCGACACCGCCGTTACGTACAGCGGGCAATTCACCTAAACGCGATAGTTTAATCCTCTCACTGGTCCATCACTTTAGCCGGACTTGGAGACGCGACCACGGCTGAAATGGGCGTTCACTCTTAGCTCTCCAACTACTATCACCAGAATGTGATCGAGCCTGATCCATTTGGGAATTGATATAGAAATTTCATTTAAGCGTCCTAGATCGTGCAGTGGATCGAAACGTTGCGAATGAATTTCGATCGCAATCCGATGCCCGTTTCGGACGATCGATCGTGACTTTTCAGCCGTGTTCACGGGGTGCCCCCAGCCGCGTACAGAGACAGAACGTTCAGCTATCGTATCAACTACACGTTCAACTACAGTCTACACGTCGAGTACAGAGAATCGTGCCAGCTGTACAACAGCGAGCCGCGGAACAGAAAAGAAATCGGGGCAAAGGGAACGTGGCATTAGCTGCGGCTAGGATCGGCGTGCATGCACGAGAATCTCGGCGGAACATCTAAATATAATTTCCGGCGCATGCAATATCGGGGATGTTCGGTGCCTGTCGCGTGAGCACGGACAACCCGAGTCACTGTTACACTTTAGAGCCGCGACCTATATTTCGCGTGTAACTCGAGCTTGATGGACAGCCTTCTCTCGATCGATGCTCGAGCGATTCACGATCAATGGAGCACAACCCGAGACTGGTTCTACTGGAAAACGAGCCGCGTTTCTCGCTCTTCAACGCAAGGAGGAAACGTGTTCCGCGTAGGTCTCGGTAAACAGCGAGGAGCTAATCGTCGGGCACTTCCGGAGAAACTCTTTTTGCATCAAGCGCAAGGTGGGTACTTACTTTGCCCGGCGGTAGAAGAAAGTATCGAATCGAGCACGAAAGCAGAGAAAGGTAGCTTGCAGTGTAGGTATCTTTCAATCGATCAATTGTTTATTGTGTAAGATCTAATAAGACGCGGTTACGCAACCGTCTAAAGCTTCTGGGCACAAGCGAACTCTCTAGACTGGCATTTCAACGATTCGCCGGCATTGTAAGCTACCCGCATCGAGAATCAAAATCCTGCTGACGCGCGTGTCAACTCGATCCAAGTGTCCGAGGATCCATCGATACCGGTATCAACCCGTACAGCTGCAATGCCGACGAAGCGTCGGGGCATGCTTAGAAAAGAGTGCTTAGAAGCCTTAAACAGCGCCGACTGCGCGAACCCAGAGATGGCGAAGCCTCCAGGGTCACCAGGTGCGTTATGCTCCGGATGTCAAAGTGACCCCTAAAGGGGAGAACGGTGGCCGGTAGGTTGGTGGACTCACTTGGCCAGCATGTTCAGGAGCACAAGAGGTGTATCTGGGTCTGGCCTGAGAGGTGGACTCAGAACGTGCGCCGCGGCGTGCTTCCAGCATTCGTGCGTGTAGTGTGTGCCATCTGTGCCAACTGCGGCCGCCAAGGTCTCGCCGAAGACGCAAACGCCACGCTTACGCGCGGCTTCCACTGCCTCCGCGGCGCTACGACTCATCACATGCACTACATACAGTGGACAATTCACCTAAGCATGCAGAATCACGATCGATACAACATAGATGACAGTTGGGCTCAGAGAACAAGCTCGCCTGCCTTGCGCAACGGCGGCGAGAGTGTGTGTCTAAGTATGAATGCGAGTATCATTGTCCACCCGGACAGAGAGTGCCTAATCGTCTACGGATGCCACGGAGGCTCGAACAGGGCTAAGCTTCGCCCGGAATAGTTTACACATCTCAATTAGGCGGTCTGTGTCTTGGTGGAGTACGTCGTAAACACAGTACGATTGAAGCCACAGAAAGAAAGTATAGTACGCTCATCGGCATTCAATCACGCGAGAAGCTACGACGCATCGATTTTTCGTTAAACTAGCGTGCCATAAATAGCAGACAAGCACACCTGACGAATCTAAAGCTGATTTCTAAAAAAATCTTCACTTCGGCCGTGGCATTGAATAATTTCGATGGCCTTGACTTACCTGGCTGGCTATAACGCACGCTCTGTTCACAGCCTCCGCTTCCACTTCCTCGGGGCGAGACATCTCGTGACCCTCCGGTCCGGTCACTCCGGCATCCAGCAATCGTTTCGTGTTCTGAAACAGTTTCACCGGATCCATAGGAATATCGTGAGATTGCTAAATCTACTTGTACCAGCCAACTCTTCTGAATGAGTGCTGAGATTCATAGCCGGTCACTCGCTCGGATAAACATGGTAACAAGCATTAGGCTAGGTGAGTCGACTAAGTGATCAAATTCATTTCGTTTCCTATCTACGCTTACTAAACATCACCTCGCAGATCTAACAGACCCTTGATCTCTCTTCCACGTCCCTCCGTAAACCGTAACAGCCATGCATCGTACCTCTGCGATGATATCGCCGTTTTCCGCGTGAACCATGGCGATGGCGCCCAGCTCCTTGCACTCTTTAAACGCCTCGATCAGCTCAGGGTCCCTCAACATGAACATGTCGCGATAGGCCATGAACATCTTGAAGCTACTGACCCCGTGCATCTTCGACAGCATGGACATCTCCTCCTTCACCTGCGCAACGAGCATCCGCGACGTTTAAACTAGTAGAATCGGCCGGCGCGCGAACGGACGAGGAGTCGGACGAGCGGCGGCAAATAAGGAGCCCGCCGATTTACATGCACCCGTACGCGGCCAGCAGCGATTTCCTCATCGACCGTTCGATATTCCATTCACGATCCCGATTACAGTTAGACGACGGTGGTTACCGACGCAGCCGCCAGATTCGTGCGATTTGCCAATTCACCCCCGAGGGGGCCTGTCGCTTTTCCCATATTTAGAGGCGCCCAACGAGCCGCGGATCCGTCGACATCTAGGCCGCCGGCTCCCCGCTCGCTCCAAGTCCGACGCTCCGTTCGACTATCGCCGATTCACCGACGCTCTGCCAGCAGAGGTAATCGATCGCCGATCGTAACATCCCTGTTAATTTCCTCGCGGATTTCAATCGCGACTGTGGCCATGGACGCGCCACAAAACGGGCCAGCGCAACTACGCGCGCGGCTATCCGGTAATTTCCTGACCGGCAACAACGAATTACGCGAATTCTATTTACAATCGGCGGTAATGGAGCCCGCTGGCTGGGTTCGGCTGGTCGGCGATGGAAATTTGAAATATAGACCGTGCTCGGCGACCACGGAGCCCGTGCTGCTGAACTCGGGTACAGCGAGCAAAGGGGTCACGTGCCTAGACATGCTTTCTTTTCTAGGAAAGACTCGTGTTACGGTAATTATCTCATTCTGGCTGGCTAAATAGAGTGGAGAGCGCGTGTGAACCGTGCGAGGCACGATGACCTCGCGTCGCAGTAGTTTCAGCGACACCGTAGGTCTTTATTAGCGCTTACAGCGGCGTCGGCGTGTTTGTACGCCGAGGCGCTTGCATCCCGCGCACAGTTTTGCCGCGCTTTCGCGTTTGTGTGCTCTGGAAAGTAAGTATCGAGGATTTCGAGGGGTATTTCTTTCGTGAAATAGTTTTTAACTTCACGCCGCTGAAAGTCTTCCAGTGAACGGCTCGAGTATATTCAGTCGAGCAGCGCTGATCGAATCGTGCATGGTTGGCGTTTCCAGGACTCACTTTAGGGCTCCAGGACGTGATGGCCACGTGGAGGGAGTAGTCGCAGCAGACCTTTTGATCGGCAGACTCCCTGTACCTGTCGTACGCCTCCAGAAGGGACTCGTCCTTCATGGGGATGACGAAATCGATGATCATGGTCGTACCGCCAGCGACCGCTGCCTTGGTGCCCTGGTAGAAGTCGTCCACCGACTTGGCACCCATCATCTCCAATTCGAAATGGGTGTGCGGATCTATGCCACCGGGCATCACGTACTTCCCGCGGGCGTCGATGGTCCTCGTGCCGCCCGGTATTATCAGATTCCGTCCCATTTGCCTGTGAACAACAACATTCCCATCAATCCTCTAATCGAGCTCGCAATCGCGAAAGCGGCCGAGGATCGAACACGATTAGATCGCGCGTCGATCGAGAGGGATCGGTCCCTTTCACTCGTCTCAGGTGCACAAGTAACGGTGCTCGCGGGATCGTCGCGATGCCTCTCGTTTTCTAAAAATTAGAGCGTTTGGGAAATCATTCAAGACCG
Source organism: Andrena haemorrhoa (assembly GCA_910592295.1). Lineage (NCBI taxonomy): Eukaryota > Metazoa > Arthropoda > Insecta > Hymenoptera > Andrenidae > Andrena > Andrena haemorrhoa. The sequence goes on along the minus strand of OU342944.1, from coordinate 10,756,133 downwards.
CGTACATTATCGCGCGGCGAGATATTAACACTCGATAGACACCTGTTGCTTAGGTTTCAGTTCTATGCATTCTTTGCTCCCTAGTGGGCTAAAAGTGGAAACCTGATGCCGAATACTTACTTAAATATACTGATCAAGGAATTTTAATATACACGGTGAATTTCTTAGATTTACAATTGAAACAACTGCGGGCCGCGGGTCATTTGCCGATGGGCAAAATGCGATTACGCTATATATCTTTCGTAAGAGAAGAACTCGCCAACAGCTCGGCTAGTTGAAGCACCGCAAGGGGGCGCCCAAGGAAACGAAAGGATTCGGTCCCAAATCGAGCAATCCAATCGACCGACCCCTTTTTCTCCCCGCAAAAGGACCACGCGGCCGAAGGGACAAAAGCCGAGGAACTGGCCGCCTCCTTAGCCCGCGGTTACGATCGAGCAAGCATTAAACAAGCCGCGAATGATCGGGCAGCTGTTCACGCCCGTTAAATGACAGATAATCAGGTGGCACTAACGCGCATCGTCGATTTTCTAGCGTCTTTCAGATGGTTGCATGTCACGGCTGTTTGACATGTTACACTAACCGGCGGCGTGCTATCTGCCGCGGACGGGCACGCCGGCCGCTCATTGATAAAACGGGCCGCGTGTATCGCGTTTCGCCTTGCGTAAAGTGGCGGGCAAACACGCGAGCGGAATGCTCAATGGGAATGTTGATCGTTCGGGCGTAAATCTGAAAGTCTGTTTGCTTTCATCGGCGGCTCCAAGTGTCCCGCGATGATCGGGAGGGGCTTGGGTAACGGGCGACAAGCGAGCAGAGGAGCGCGCGACGCTCAATGAACTGGCTCGCGAGCCGAAACGCAATAACGGGCCGCGGTGTCTTGTTTTCATTCCCATTGCGTAAGCACCACGTCCTGTAATTACGACTCGCGCGGGGGGGGCCGCGCGAAATGCGACGAGACTCACTTGATCACACCGTCTTCGATGTAAACGTCGCTGTCCGTGATCCCATCGTCGTTCACGACCTTCCCGTTCTTGATCAGCAGCCTGTTCTGCGCACTCTGAAAACAACACCCGACGGTCAATATCGGCTTGCGTACAATTTCCAAACGGTCAAAGAAATGGCGCACAAGGGGGACGTTGTGTACAATGCAGCTAGCCAGAGAGGCTAATGGAGCTCGTAAGAAGAAGCAGCGGTGGGGAACAGATGTTACGAACGATTTACGGGCTCGAAAGCGCTGAGGTTTAAACGGTGTACATATGCTTATCTACTTAGTAACTAGAAAATGCGGTGGCTATGCCTGGATCGTTCGCGCAACTTTCATCGCGCCCGATTTCACGAGATGTTACTTTCTTGAAAGAAATACTCTTCCAAGCGTCTCGGCCGACGAACGTGTGCCCCTTGGAACCTAATCGGTTCTCGCCGAGGGTGGCCGAACCTGCCACCGGACACTGTCCTCGATATTCGTTTGCAACGTGCGTCGGATCCAACATCCGGCGCAGACGATTAACGTGCGTGTATTGCTCTCCACGCTATGGTATACCAATCAGTATATAATAGAAGCTACGCTTCACGCACTTCCGCCAATGCTGGATTTAGAGCAGTACGCGATGTGCTCCGACTGATAAGCGCGCCGCAAAGGTGCCCCCGGCGATGCATCTTTCCATTCCAAGGAATACAGAGGTTTCTCCTCCGGCTCGTGCCCTTTAAATGATAAACCCCCCCGTTCTCCATCGACCTGGCAATCGCCATAAAATCGCCTAAGAAATACACGTCCCCAGATTCGGTGAACAAAGAGTGGCGCTTCTCCCCGGAATTATTAGGTCAGTTTATACACAGATCGCGAATACGTAAACCTGTCTCGTCATCGTGGTTGCGACTCCCCTCGAGATTACCTGAGTCAATTAACTAATTCGATTGCGCAACGCCAAGCGACGCGCAGATCTGTTCGGCCCGCTTTCCACCGGAGCACGAGGCACTCCAACCTCCAGACGTCCCTTACGCGCGCGACCATTAAAGTGGAGGAAAGAAGTGCCGCGAGCCGAGTAGCCCCCGAGTGGAATTCGTTTCCTACAAAATCAGAGCGGCGCACGGGGAACGTATTTTCAGCGGACTGCTCGCTGAAAATACCCGGCCAGTGATGTCTCACCGACACATGAAACGCACATGTCCGGCCGCGTCTAATAACGAGTGCCGCGGGGATGATGGCAAGGTCCCCGCCCACGTGAATCGCGGCGAGCGGGGCCTCGATATTGGATTCCATCCTCGTTGCCCCGAAGGTCGTAGCCTCTATACCCGTTTCCAGCACGGGAAGAGCGCGCCGCGCGCCGCCAGAGAACGCTCGTCGCGCGACCTTTCCCTACGCGGCGCCTGCAAATCCGATTCAACGAACTACACCTTGCGACGCTTTAGAGGGTGGCAGATTGGAGGGATCGATTTCACGAGAGCGGCGGCGGTGAACGGTGGTTTGGATCCAGCGCGCCGGGGTCGAAGCAATTTCACAGGGCGGAGACCCGGGGTGGGTTTGTTGCGCCACGCGTCGCAAAGGGCGCGGACCCTGCATCGCTTGCGGAACGTGGGTGGCAGCGATGGATTGTCCCCTTTTGCTCTCCCCCTGGCAAGCTTCCTCCCTTGCAGCCTTTTATCTTCGCCCGGATGGGGAACGCCTAGGGGTGGTTTGTCGAAAGTCCTTTGGTCCGCGGTCTCTGAGCTCCTTTCTCCGCGTTCTTTTCAGCTTGCTGAGCGGCGACAATATTTCCCACTGTGCGCCAACTACGCGCGTTCCATTAATCCCCGCGTGTTTCGTGTATTTTTATTATCCGCTTGGTTGGTCTTCCGCATTACCCCCGTAGTTTATTGACACTACGAGTCCAACTCCGTCCTCGAGTATTTCGGGATTGCCGAATAAGGGATAGAGCGAGGAGAAGAATACCACGGCGCCAGCGGATCCTCCTCCGCTCCCCCGGGGAAAATACGCTCCCGGTAAAATCGATACCTCCGCCGGGCATTTCCCGGCTGTGCGCCTCGAATTCGTCTGCACGCCAGCATAGGCGAAATAGAAGATGCTATCGGCGCGCGGCTCCGCGCTGCTCGATCGGATCACCAGCTCTATTCTTATCGCGTTGATTCGAGCCGCGAACCGTCGCCCTTCTGTCCACCGACCCCCGGGCTCTATGGGAAATTTATTAAAGCGCTCTCGTCGAACGTGGTCGCGTGCGCCGAAACCTCGTCGCTCCTTCTGGCGCTCCACTTCGCACGCGGTCTAATTAAAACCAGATTTCTTCTTCGGTCGCGGCAGCCCCGCTAAAACGCGGATAATTAACCACTTTCACGGGGGAAAAGGGATTTTCCTCGGCCGAGCCGTTATGGAGCGAAACCTCAAGTTTCTAGCGCTGCGTCGACGACCGGTGCGCAACGAGAGCTTCAACACGAATCGCCATCGAACGTTAGTTCCTCTTGCGCGGAATAGGCACGGGAGGCGGGTAAGCAGGCTCCAACGGCGCATAACATTTCGGCTGTTTAATACGTGCAACGCAAGAGCCCGAGAATCGCATAACATTATATAACGACGCATTTTCTTAACGCTTTCTTTCAGCGACAGTCCCTGCCGTTCATTCGAGGAACAGAGCTCACGGTGGATGAGCATAGTTCGCCGCTCGGCGAGCCTCTGCCTGTCGTATGCAAAGTTTGAGGAGAGAATGTGCGGCGCGAAAGGAGGAAAAAATGTTACATAAACATCGCTTCGCCAGGCTTTATTTTCTCGGTCCCGAGGAATCGGAGATGGTTGTCAGGCACGCGGCCATTGTTTTAGGATAAGTGTGTGTACCTATTTCGCCACCTCGTCACTTCAGATGGGAAAAACATCGGGATGATCGGTTGCACAGTGTCCGACACTTTGATTCATTGATAGTGGACGAAAGTTTCTAATATTGAGAAATATCTGATTAGATAAAGCCTGAGTGGAGTATAGCGTGCTGCATGCACTTCCCTTCGACTCGTGGTAACTTAGAAACCAAGTTTATGTAACGTCCATTCCCCGTTCCATGCTCTACAATTTACCCTTTGAAGCACCGGTGCAATTGAGGCATATTAAACAAAATATATCCTATTCTACGATTAGTACAGCCTATTGCTGCTAACTCAATTTCGCAACAAAAAATGTGGGTTAGTCCGTTTTTGTTCTCAATGCCCCAATTAATCCATTGCGTGGCGAGTAGACGGTTTCAAGTGAGCCTGCTCAAACTTCATAAGGAAAGAGCACGGTCAGGTGCAATCGGTCCTCAGATCGCAGGTGCGCAATCGAATAAAAATGCCGATGGAAAAGCTCGCGCGCCCCCAATTTCCATTCGTACGCCAAGTGCCGCGGAAACGACAGCAGCAGGTCGCACCTGGCTTCCCCCGTCGCGTCTATTTATGCTCCACGAATAATGCCAGTAATCTGCATTTCGGCTGACCGACTTTCATCCGACTAAATTTGCCGTCAAGTTCTCGGCGAGACAAAGAAACGACTACGGGTGGCCCCTTGTAGCCACTCGCTATATAGAGCACCGGTGGCAAATCAGATTAAGCTCTGAGAAATAATAAGTTTAATTGTAAGTGTACACGAGTGAACCCAACTGAACTAAGCAAGCCTTTGAAACCCGAGGAGGCACGACTGCGAATCGATTCCCAAACCCGCCGCACCTACCAATCAACGCCATAGAGCCCCCGGTGTCTGTTCGCGCGAAACAGCCTCGCTTCCTCCCTAAATCAAGCTCCCGAGCTCCTTCCAATCGAGATGAAAGCCGGCGGCAAAAATGTCAGTCAACATTCACGGTTTATTTTTACTCGCGGAAAGCGTCCATGCCCCCGTGAGCCTGGCCCCAGAGACACTCGACGCGAAACGGAGGAGAGATCGGCGATCCCCGAGCCAGCCTCGCCTAGCAGGCCTACGACGGAGCGCGTGCTCGTAAAATCCGGAGACCCGCGTGGTTTTTCCGACTTTAGGTCGTGTCGTGTCGACGAACTATTGATTCGTCTGCGCTGCCCGCGGTTCCCTTGCCTAGCCAGACCCGTCCCAGTGGCGTACGATTTTCTCGGCGCGGTTTATCGTCGAAAGCCAATGTTCGGCAAAAAGGTTCCTCGTTATTGACTTTGTTCGCAAACTCCTGGTTAGAGGAGTAACCGCAGCTCGAGATAATTAGGGGTTGGCTGATCGAATAAACCGGCGGATCCTTTGGTAGCACGGTGTTGACTCGGATCGCGCGAGGACGTTGAGCCCACTGCTGGAAATAATTAAATGGTCACGCATTCGAGTAATGCGAATCGTCCCCTAGCTACCTATGGTTTAGTAGAACTTGATGCGAAGCTTGAGTACAGACTGAAGAGTAATCGGAAAGGCTGCTGCTTAAATGACTATCGGTTATTGAGGTATTCGATGGTTTAAGAGCTGCTGAGCGATTGAGGAGAGGGTACTAAATAGTAAAGATGGGAAGAATCTTAATATATAAAGCAGAAAACTTTCGAACGATAAACTCTGGGATCACAAAATATGCCTCAGCTCATTATGCCTGACTAATCCAGATGAATGTATTTTCACAAAAAAAACTAAACAACATATTTTTTTTATAAAATCGGAATCTAAATTTCGGGCAAAGCCGCGTAGTAAAGATAGTAGTGTATAGATTCGTGGAGTAATGTAACACGTCGGTGGAGTAAAATAGACTATTAATTAATGTGCAACATTTCGCTGCTGAAGATTTTAAATTGCGATGAAAGATTGAGGTCCGCCTCAAGTAGAGATTATTATATAATTTATTAGAGAATAATCGTATAACGAATCGAGTGCCCATCGGTCATTTCTGTCGGCCGAAAGAAGACACCGCGAAAATATTTCGCGTGTCAAAGTTGAATGGACACGTCGCGTCGCCTCGTGTGTACAACTATACTTTGATGCAGGTGTATACTTAGCTCCTTTTACGAGATAGACCGGTGCTGGGCGTCAAGACGCTTTGGATCAATAAGGCAGCAACCTTGCGATCGCTGCCGATGGTGCGGCGAAACTTTCGGTTTTAATGGTGACGCAGATACACCCCTGCCACTGTATTTAGTCTCAATGGCAACGCACGAAGATTCTCCGCATAATTGTACGTTAAAAGTGCCATTTATCTAAGCGACAGTCAACGGTAGCATGCGACAGAGAAGATACGGTGTGTATGTGTGTGTATATATATATATATATCCACTGATACCGAAGATTATAAATTGGGTGAATAAACAGATAAACCCTCTTCTCAATAATCCTACTTGCAGATATTTCGCTTTTTAGTAATAAAAGTGAAATGAACCCCCTGCGTGGGTTATCGATCGCAAGTTCAACGACTCTACGCATTACACGCAACTCGAAATTATCGATGGCGCGGGTCGAGTTAGTTAAACCGCGGAACAATGTCGCAGAGCAATGGCATTTTACGGGAATGCCGTGTAGATCGTTCTGCGCGAGAGTGAAAAATCGATGTAGCGCAGAGTCCAATGAACGTTGATACGGCACGAAAGATTGTACCACTCGCGTTTACTGTAATAATCGCGGTTTCATCCACGGGCGTACACTGGCGTCTGATTACTTTACAGTTACATGGGATACGATTTGCTCTCCGGCGATATTAATTATCGGGCGATTACTTGCCGGCTGGATACATTCTCTGGGTCGCCAGCAACTGATACCTCATAATGCGGATAAAATGTTACGTCAAACCGGATATATTTTTATATAAGACTTCATACCGGCAATATTCACCGGCGAAGATTCAACGCTATTACTATTCCGTGCTGTAGAGGAGGTGAAAATGCAATTTGCCTTGTCAAGATAAAGTATACTATATAACACAACCGGGGGGGGCAGCGAGGGTACGGTGGCAATATAGGGACCATTGGCAATATAATAGAAGCGTAAAAAGTTGCGAGACTGGAACTCTCGGAACATAAATTATCGCGACGAAAGCGGGAATATATAATGAGGTTCATTTGATCGGTGCTACATGTAACAGTAAATATGCCGGTCATCTTCAGTTCGCTCCACCTACATCTACGTTCGAACGATTTGTTCTACGCCATTTATTTACGATAGCGACGCTGGATCGGTGGCAAACGAGCTCTCGCCAAAGTAAAGTCAGCGTGAAAAGATAGAAGATGATCGGCTGCGACTGACCTGCAGGTGTATGGGTACTTTCTTCACCGGCGTACTCATCTTCGTCGAAATGTATGGGGATTAAAGCTGTCCGTGGGCGGGAAAAAGTAGGATCGAGTCGCAATAGCGTTACTCTTCACGGCGTGTACCTTCCACCGAGGTATACGCGGACACTATGTTAGCTCGCGAGAAAAACGCTTCGCTCGCACCGAACGTCTCTCCTGGCGAAGATCAGAGATCACGAGACCCACTCGAAACAAACGATCGACTGCAACTGACGCTACGTGTGCGCGTCGCGCAACGGTGGTAGATTTTCCCCCACCTCATTCGTTTCCACAAGAGTGGGGATAATCCCCACTAAAGATTGCTCGACATAATTCGCTAATAATTATTGTATTTGGAAATGTTCGCTAATTTAAAGCAACAACTCTACGAAAGTGTTGAAGATTTTCATTTTAGCTTGGTTTAATGCGCACTTTTGGTTCATTGATTGATTATCTCGAAGCTGGGAAATATATGCCTTGAAAGAACTAAGAATCATGGAAGAAAGTGATTGCTCGACGTTGTTACGTTTAAATTGTGTCTGAATTTCCAATGGATGGGCTCGATAAATTATTGAACTGTATTTCTGTCATGATTAATATAAAAAATATCCCTAAACGTTAAATGTATTCCCGCCAAAAATGTGTAGCGCCATTTCCGTTTAAACATGGCTATTCGTTTGCATATGAAACATGATTTATCAGAGGAAAAGGAGAACGTGATGCATTTAATGCCGTGCAAAATTCATGGCAACGAGTCTGCGAACGTTTCGTCTTACTTCACGCCTTACGTTCAGAAAATTGACGAGGAAAGTAAGTTCCTTAAATTTCGGCTTTGTCTTTATCGTAACGAAGCGTTTTGTGTGCAAAGGATAGTTTCTCGCGCGGGTGTAGCAGTTTTAATTCGTTTAAACTGCGGAGCATTGTTTAAATCGATAGTTATATAGCTTGTACAACTTCCCCCTGAGAAGCTTGCGATATTATTGTAGAAGAGTTTAAGGTTAAAATGAGAATCACTTGTACGCAGATTACAATTCTTCGTTTCGTGGATATCCACTGCAAGGGAAGAAGATAACAATACCATCTGGATACAAGGGCATCACGTTCCTTGAGCGCAAGAAACCAGAAGTGGAGAATGTGGAACGCAATTTGTATTCCACAGGAACATTTTCATCCTTCACCTATTGGAATTACGACAAATTGCCGTCTAAAAATGATGCTTTAGCAGCAGCACTCGACTGGATTGATATTGCTGAGGCAGTAAGTCCACAGATGTTAATTAAATGAAACCCCTTTTGCTATATCGTTATATCGCTTTTGGTTAATATTCAATCATGATACATTCTTCCAGCTACATTCTACAGAACCATAGTTAAAGCGCTAAATTTCAACGCAAGACATACAAAATCCAATTACATGATTAAATTACAATGATTTTTGTATTTTGATATAAAGATAAATAAAAAGCAATATTTTATATACATATTATAGTTTATTAACCATACTTCGTATCATGAGCATATATTTTCGTCGTACATAACAGACATCTTATAATTCCTTACGAAATACGTAAACATCGCAAATGATCTTTGGTTTAATTAGGAAAGCTGTTTCAAAAAGTGTGCAGTCTTTTGTAGGATAAATATTATAGCTCTTACTTTGTTTCCTTTTGTAAATATACAAAAGTCGCGATAAAGACGCGAGCATCCATCTTTTTGGTACAGAAGATATTTCCCTTGTTGCGCTTTACGTCGCTAAGTATACTAGGTGTATATATATATATTTTTTAATACTGTTCTTAATAGTACGAGAGAAATAGAATAATAATCGTAAATTAATAGTCGATGGTTATGGCTGTTAGTTAAAGTTGTATTCATGCGATATTAAACACGCACCTGCTTGCGGTCATGTTTGTATAAAAGTCATATAAAATGCATCTTCTTTGAAACTATGTAAAGTACATTGGCAGTCCTATATAAATCGTCAATGGTTATTTGTAAGAAGTATCTCATACGTATATATAATTCCTACGAAAAGTTTTTATACATGCATGTACGTATACGAATAGAAAAGTTAAGGTAATTCTGTTCTCATGTACAATGGCAGTGTCAAATGATGAAAGAAGTTCTCCACCTTTCAGGCTACAAACTGATCGATACACTTAGAAATTAAGATCATCGAACGAATCTACTTAACGCCTCTTTCGGGAGATGTTAAGTATACTTTCTATATATAATAAATTTTCTGCAATCACTTTCAGAGTTATAAAATTTAAAATAAAAATCATTACTATAAAGAAACGGTCTATTTTAAAAATAGAAATATTTGGTACGAATTAATAATCCATTCGGTTAACGGGTACTTATACGTACACATTTAACACCCCACCATAAAATATGTTCTTATCTCTAAAGATCCTGTAATCAACCTACAAAACCTATTTACAACTGCATTTCAATTTTAATACTCGGCTAATCTAAAAATAGGTCCACCACATATCACTTCACTTCGTTTTAGCAAAAGCACCCTAATATTTATTTATAAAATTAAAAGGTGAGTTTGTAATATTCTGTATCGCTACCGAAACAAAGCCAATCGTAGGTACTATTCTGTCTACGGTCTTACGAAGATCATTTTGAAAAGAATTTCCTTACATCCCTACCGCTACTCCATTTGAATGCATCTTAGATCCTTTATAGTTACTAAAGCTACGCGTACATGGTAAATAATCTGCAACTTTTCCTACTATTGCATGGTTCTCGTTTTGTACCCTGATTTTTAGGTGTTTCTTTATTTAACATATTTGGGATTATGTGTACCAGCAAAGTAATACAAGATTTATATCCCTTTAAAATTAAACTCGAACTAATTGCAAAAATTTTATCAAAATTCTTTGGCAGTCGAATGGTACTTGTAAATGCAAAAGCTACGATGCAAATATTGTCCATATTGGCAATTTTTGTAAAACCCTGTACCGGAATTATCGTTTTAATTAAATACTATATAATTATATCAACGGAAGTATTTTCGATACCACTCTTTGAATATGTAGAAAAAAAATTAAAACAAGTTGGACAGTCTGGTCGTTGCACGAAAGGCAAAGATAAATTAAATTAATTTAAATGATTTGTATATATCTTATGGATAATCGTATCATACATTGGCTAATTCGTGCTTTTTTCAAAGCAGCTGCATAAAAGTTACTTAAAACTTTGTAATTTTGCTTATGAAAATGTGCCTAATTCATTTGTCTGATCTTGGTGGTACTTGTTCTGATCTTGTTGCTGCTTAATAAAAGCGCTCAATCTGTTCAGTAAGAACTGCTTGTCGTGACCCTCCAGCACTAACTGATTCTTCAGAACCGTAACCATGTGTTTGTTCGCTACCGACACGGCGTAATAATAATATAAAAGTAGAATAAGAATGATAAATGCTGGCACCCCGAATCCAGCAGTGCCGACGAAATATAAAATCGATTGAAGCCAGTTAGGAAACTGTGAGAACGTTAGAAACAATAACGCCCACACTGTTCTCAAACCTCTGAACGGACCGCAGGACTTGGATGGCATTATTTCTGCAATAGAATAACCGACTGGGATCGTGGATAAAATAAAAGAAATTAATAAAATGAACATGAAGAATGAATTCGATTTGCTCGCTCTGTAAATCTTACTCGACGGGGTACTGTTCACTAAGCAAGCAAACTTCTTAATATAAAATAAGAAGAATGTACCGATTATTGTGACCAAAGGCAATAGAGGCGCGAAAAAGCAACCGAGCCAACAAACGGCTTGCAAGTAGACAACGTCTAACACATTCTTTGGTAAATCAAACTCCTGCTCCCCAAAGAAACGCAGGACCTTGTTTTCCGTATGCCTTGCTATTAATGACCTCGGGAAATTCACGAAGAATGTCATGAAAAACTGAAGGAAGACATCGGTGATGTAAAGTTTAAAGAATTGTTGCCCTACAAATGTTTCCCAGCACAGTGGTCGCCTACTAGCATTATCGGTACATTCATTATCCATGATTTCATTTGCAATTAGTCTATAAAATGACGCGAGTAGAACGATGAGAGAAGAGAGGCGTAGAAACACAGTCCTGAATAGAGTAATGCGTACAACAAACGGTGGACTGTAATTCTCCAGGGTTACCAGATATCTGAATAGGAATGGTACTGCCAAATTCAAGCCGACAATGCATATATATGGAAGAAATTCGAAAAACAACTGAACGATCCCTTGCAACGATAAGTATCCTGCATTATAAGTTTGAACTGCTTGCGGCGTCACTTGATCGAACGCAAATTTAAATATGTAGTAAATGAACGCACCGCAACCGCATAACACTGCTAAAACAATTAAATTGACAAACAAGCGCATACAAAAAAATTTTGTCTTCTCCTCTCTCGTTCGATTTTGTCTCTCCTCTTCCAATCTTTCAGCCTCCAAGAATACTTTCATCTCGTTATATAATGCTTTATGCTTCACAGATGCGGCCTTTTCGTTGTGTATACAATAATCCCAACCGCCGAAAACCACGTTACAATATTGGTAAAATTGGCCCTCATTTTCGACAACTCTTTGCTTGAAGCCTCTGGCGGCTGACTTGACAATTGCCATCAAACTAAAGATGAAGACACCGATAGTGGCGCAAATGTAAGACAACGGTATATTATAAAATATGCCAGAATTGTCGTAAGTCATATGAGTGTATGCACCGTAAAACAATAAAGTGTATTCTAGAATACCGAGGTCCTGTACAATATTAGTTATGCTACTACTTCCTTGAGTTACGTTCAAGTATAACTCGGAACAGCAAGATATGCTGTGAGTGCTGTTAGAATTTATGCACAACTCTTCTTCCGGCACATTCAATAATATTGCAGGCAATACGATGAATAAGAATATAATAGCGAATAAAAGGATATTCAGATACATCAACCATTTGATGAATAAAAAGTACGCTACTATCCCCATTCCGAAATTTCCTCCAATCGTTTTAAGGCTATCGTTCCACAGCTCCATCTTTGAATAAGTTTCCTTCATTCTGATGCGAAATTGTTGCCAAGCTTTCCTCCGTTGCCATTTGAACTGTTCGAAGCCTTGCAACCTTAATTTTGTAGCACTCTGAAACAGGCATACAGTAGCTTATTACTAATACATATTAACACAATTGTACCATCACCGATTACAATTATACAACATACTTGTAGCTGATTTTTTAATTGTATCTTCTGCGCCATGCATATGGGCATTGCCTTTATTTGCATTATCTCCTCCCATGTGCGTTCTTCGTTAGACAGATTTTCAGATAAGTCTGGTAGCATAGACACCGCTGCATCGTGAATATTTGCCGACATGCGCCTCGACGTAGTCGTACCCCGAGACCTTGTACTAGTCCGTCTCCTCAGCGTTGTCTTCGTATCATTACGTATTCGTTTCGCTGTGGCTGTTGTCAAAGTATTGTATGTATACAGTAACCACGTCTACTTGTAGCTCTCAGTAGGGACTTACCGACACGTGACTTTTTACTCGGAAGTAAAGTGGCTATATGAGAAGGATCCCTTTGCAATGCTTGCTGTAAATCTGCCTCGATGGCTGCGGGATAACTTTCCTGATAAAATTCAGCTCCTGCTTCTTCCCAGCCTTGCCCTTTGTCGCAGGCACGCTTCTTCCTTTCTCCGCCAGACATCCTTCCCTTTTATCAATGATTGCGATTCACGTATGTAACTTCCTTTAAGTACCTTGCATTTGAAATTCGATCAAATATTACTCTCCAACGAGCAGTGCTCATAAACAATCTCATGTTTAAATAATTTACTGCACAGACGATTCGATATTTATAAGATTTATTCCTATGACTATTCACTGCCTGATACGTGTACAAACGACACGCGTCTATAAACAAATTTCAACTCGTACGATCTGCTCTACGAAACAACGTTAGCAACAAATTAAATGCGCGTATCGGCCTGTACATACACACCTGAGATATGCTAGTCGATCAAGTATCTTGCGATTGTGTCATTGCTCGATGACAGCTATCCTTCTTTTTATACTGATCGATAACGGCACTTGTAAAAAAAATAACACTTCAACTGACAAAACACTGACGTTTAGAACTGAGGTGACACATAGGCTGCACCGTTTTGTAAACTGTGACGTGGTTGCGCGAATTCTACAAGCGATATATCAAATCACATTAACGTTAAGTTTAATATTCTCATGCCGCGAAACTTCTGGCATTCGAACGCGAATAAAACAAGATAAACGCAACGATTCGTCCGGAAAGCACTCGTCGGCATTTTGTTTTCTCGTATATGTATCGAATTCGTGAAGCCTGCAGACGGCTGTTAAAAGGACACTGAGCGGCCATGGACCAGGGGTAGTGTAGAGAGGGTGGTGCTGTTTCAGTTACAGCTGACAGTAAATGAAAACGCCAAATTTCCTGCAATTCTCTTACATTGTATTGCGAACTTTCAAAGTTCAATTCAGTTCGTTAATTGCCAAGCTCGTGTTCGTATATGCATCCCATATATTCTCATACGCAATATAAATTAACGCGCGCAACCGCTGACAATGTATAAACGCAATCTATAATAAGTAACGTATTTTATACAATTAAATAATCGATTTCTAATCGCTACGCACATTACCTTAATTATACACTGTTAACTTTAGTAAATCCAGTGCTCCATTGTACAAAAGAAATTCGTATTTACAAGAGTCAAATACAATTACGTAGCCGGAAACAACACTTCGGACAGTGTAAACATTACAAAGTATATAAATAATCATTGTCACAAATACTACAAATAATTTGTATGAAAATAATATAAAACTTGATCAATTTTCTTTTTAATCTAGAGGTGATGTTCTTATTGGTCTTATATGCTATGTAGCACTTGAGAAGATAACACCAACTACTTGAATAATTAAGTGTTAGTTTGTTATGCAGAAGTTCATCGATATCATGCTTGGTGATGGAATCTCTTTTAGGATCATTATTATAACGAAATAATAATATTTTACATATGCTATTTCAGTACTGTCGCCCTCCCCTGCCTCCACCGCGATTATATCCACCACGTTGATAATTATCGGATGTGTTTCCTTGATTCCATCCTCCTTGAACTCTGCCTCCTTCTCTTCCTCTGCCACTGCCACCACCCCTTTGATACTGTTGTCCACCTTTAGCCTCAGATTGCGGTGCAGAGTATCGTTGACCATATCCTGAGTATTCAGATTAGTGATAATCAATAATTTAAGTAACAATGCCTGCAGCATCTTTTCACCGATGAAATCCTCTAGATCCATTATCCCTTCCTTACCTCCATCTCTGTTTTCTGTATTGTAACTGTTATTTCCGCTTCCATATCCTCCTCCCTGTCCTCCGCTATATCCACCCCCTTGTCCACCTCCATATCCACCTCCTTGTCCTCCTCCATATCTACCACCCTGTCCTCCGCTATATCCACCACTTTGACTCCCGCTATATTCGGCCCCCTGCCCTCCATATCCACCTCCTTGTCCTCCATATCCGCCTCCTTGTCCTCCATACCCACCGCCTTGACCGCCACCGTACCCACCTCCTTGGTCTCCACCGTATCCCCCACCTTTTCCTCCTCCATATCCGCCACCTTTCCCTCCTCCATATCCGCCACCTTGTCCTCCTCCGTACCCGCCACCTTGTCCACCTCCGTACCCGCCACTTTGTCCTGCGAGTCCGCCACCTTGTCCTCCTCCATATCCGCCACCCTGTCCACCTCCTTGCCCTCCACTGTATCCCCCTCCTTGTTTTCCTCCGTACCCTCCTCCTTGTCCACCATATCCACCACTATTGGAGGAACTGTTGGAACCCTGAACTTTATTATCTCCGAAGCCACCTCCATATCCTCCACCCCTATTAGAATTGCCACCGCCAAAGCTTCCTCTACTATCACCGGAAGAGGTATTAGGGGTACCCCCTCCACGACCTCCTCTATAACCTCCTCCTCCTCCTCCTCCTCCTCTATAACCACCACCTCCTCTGCCACCCCCACGACCTCCGCTAAATGAAATGAATAACGTTGAAAGATTATATTTATCTGTTCTAAAATTTTATGTCTAAATAGATCTATTTCTGTTCATCTCTACTGACCCAGCAGCCGAAGGTCCTGGTACTCTGTCCTTCTGCCATGATGGCATTTCTGGTGGTGGCGGCTCTTGTTCGTACGGTCTTCCACCTCTGTCTGGTACCTCTCCTATAATAACCGAGTTGATTTCACTTCGAGTATTTTTCCTTACACTCGCATTGCTCGTCTTCTCCATTATTGCGATATCATCTCTTGCTGCTAATAGATCAGCGAATGTGATGTTGGGTTCTGCACTTAAAAATTTCCTAGTCTCCTCGTACTGTTTAGTTAATTCAGCTTCTCGAGATTTCACTCTGTCCGACCACTGTGTACATAAGCACGAACAAATGCGTTTCTCAATTTATGTAATTCTATCATTTTTAATCGAAAGTAATACACTCGTACTTACCAAAAAGGATTGCACCGTTACGTCGAGTCGCTTAAGTAACATATCACGACGCATTTTATATTCATCGTGTAACTCTTGTTGTACAAGTTCAAGATCTTTCCATTCTCTTTCCGTGAATTCATTAGTAACTAGCGGCTCACCTACAAGCTCTCGCGGAGCTGTTTTTAACACTTCGGTCAATTTGGCTTCCAGTCTTGAGAAAAGTTTCTCGGCAGTGATATCGTCTGGCGGTTTCTCAAAATTTAATGCTACTAACATATCTTTCAGATCTTTCGCTGTATCGCTTTCTTCCTGCAAGGAGCGGACACAATTTTAGGAAAACACTGTAATGTGGAATAATTATTCTAGCGTTACTTTCATAACTTACAACTTCAATATCCATGGAAGTTGAAGCCTTTTGGTTTCTAGCTTCTATTAATCTGCCAGCTGCTAATTCAGCTGCTAAAAAATCTAATAAGGCAAACCTATCCTGTTCAGTCCCCAATCGCTCGTTCACATTGCCAGTCATTAATCGATCGTTCATGCATCCCAATTCTTTAAGAAAACAACTTAATTCTAATAGGAAAGAGCTAGAATCGTCTGGCGACACTATCGAATGGATAGTTTCGTCCATGTCGTTCAGTATTGCTATTTCATCCGCGATCCAAGCTACAAGTTTTGTAAATTCTGGTGATTTCGGGCCCTGTTTCAAGGACTCCGTGAATTTAGTAGCTTCCGTTAGCTCCCCATTATACCTGCATAACAATAAATTTCGCCAAATATTAGGAGTACTGGAATTGGCATCAAGTATCAGAATTACATTTTATTAAACCTAAATGAACTCGCGTAGAGAACAAGTTCCTTTAAAACGCATGCATGCCGATAGTTATAACCTCTGATCACTTACCCAAATTTCTTTATATTTTCCAACAATTGGAGCTCCATTTTGACGATACCTTCAATTAACAGACACATTAAATTGTTATTAATTAATGAAACGAATAGTGAAGTGAAAATATAATGTACTTACACGGGAAACAGGGGCAAGCTACATATGATACCTTCGGTTACCGCATACGCACACACTGTCACAATATCATATAATTTTTTTCATCTACGCAATCTACGGAAATAGTAATGTATGGTAAATGGCAATAGATGTCGCATTACGCGAAGCCTACAATGCCGACCAATTCGTTCTACGTTTAAATATATTTTGCCTTTACAATTTATTAAAAGTGAAAGAAATAAATATCGACCAGGTATAATAAATTATATATTTTCGTATATAATCTATTCGTCGTAGTTTACATTTGTTCTATCGCATGGGAAATTTAGAAAGTTTTTGCGAGAATCTGCGATGGGAAATGTGAAATAAAATTACACCATGATTATAAAAGTAAAAATATGTAGATTTTTAGTGTATTACATATATGATACTTACAGAGTTAATCTTAAAGTAACGGGTAATTAACATTACAATTGTTATATACAAATATTTTAATTCGTCGGGTATACCAAAATATCCATGGTAAATATTGCTCTTAACTTTAACTTAGGAGCAACGATCGCCATGTGGATCAAATAATTTATTAATACTGGCATAAATTTCAGTGTCGACTTCGAATATTTGCCAGTAACTTTGCATTCGTGTATATGCTTTCGGTATTATACAATATTGTTATTTATACAATGTTAATAAATCATGGCAATATAATATAATAATGTTCTGCCTCGACAAACATTATTCAATTGTACATCTGTATACGCATATAAGTATACGGACAAGATAAAAAAGACTTAAAGATCTTCTTACAGTGTCAATTAAGTAACAAACTCAGTGGAATTTGTTCACATACTTTCAATTAAGAAATCGTAAAGTTAAATATTTTACTAATGCCTCTGCCATGGAATTGATAAGGACAATTTATAAATTTAATACACAAACGTGTACGAATGTTTTAATACCGTGCACTTTTAAAAGATAAGAGACTGCTTTTAAGATCCAATATCTTTCTTCCGTAAATTTAACGAGATAATGTACAGAAATACCTATTTTAATATATATAATTGTGCGCATTAGAATTCAACTTACAGAATTCTATTCGACTGGCAAATTGTACATTTAGTTTTATGTATACACATAAATATTATTCTAATAGTATACAATTTTAATTTATTCCCAATGGTGCTTTGGCAAATATAGTTTCATAGCACCATAAAAGTGCAATTTCATCGTGAAGCATATAATTTTAGCTAACGTTTGTACTACTTCAACCCATTTATACTTCGACCATGAAACGCAAAATATTATTTTTTCGGTAGAAATTTGATAGGATCTCTGAACGAATAGAATTTTGCTACATATAATAAATAAAAAACCTTCTCCTTGCATTCTTCTACCATTAGTCTAAGTAGTCGATACTACACGAGTCAATATCTTAATTCAGTCGTTTTTCAAAATCAAGTTAATGAGACTGTACAATTTCGTAATATTTTCTGGCTGATAAAACAAGCCAGTCAACAAACTTTTCTTCCATTCTTACAGTTTGTACACATCAATCCAGCCACTTTGAATTTTGAACCCCACGCTTATCATACAATCAATTAATTCTCTATATTGCCTTCATAGAAGGACTCGCATTTTTCTAACAAACGTAGAACTGGATTTATGTTATAAGGGAACAGAGCTTTAGACACTAATCTATCAATTGCTAAACGAAGTCTTATCAATATTGTCATGGTATCATCTAGCTCCCTGCCACAACAAGAGACAAACTCTGTCCAATTTCGTTTCACGTACTTCAAGAATCTCAATAAGTATAATAAGAAGCAGGTCTCATTACTGACAAGTAAATCTAGCAGAACATCTGGATCGTGCGATACGGCGTGTATAAATTGTACGAAAGTTAAGGTTGGACTGAGCATATGGCCAAGATCATTTTGCGGAGGTCCCCTATAAAATAGGCCGACTGCTACGTCCAAACAACATACCATGCCTTCTATCAGGAAGTCATCTTGATCGTGAAACATTTGCACCACCCACTGCGACAGAGGCATTTCCGGATGAAACGGCATTAGTGTTTTTACGCATTGATCCAACTGTCTCAAAACCTCCCTTATACTTCTCTCTATAACTGCCATATCAGCATCAAGGTCTTCGACCTCGGAGCCCAAGGAGGAGTCACTAGAATCGCTGCGCGTTTCTTTGACAGTAACAGCAACGCTTTTTAAAACTAGAAGCACGATCTTTTGTAGAAGGGGACGATCACCGTCCCCCGAACCTCCTCCAAATCTCCCTGAACCGTGCCTATACGGCAGAGAGTCTAGCAACCTCCAATCTTTTACAGCGCGTACAATTAAGTGGGCAAGAGAGCAGGGCTCGTCCGGAAGTACATCTTGCAACGCTAGAGTGCTTCCATAACATAATACTTCGTTAAATAGACCGAGTAGATGTCTCCAAATCACGCCAGGAACATTGGCGTTCAAAAGAAGGACAAGGTTATCCAATTGGGAATAGAAAAGTTTGGTGTCGATGACAGACAAATTGGCTTTTACTGAAATAATCGACTCCCACAGATCAAGGAACGTGATGACAACTGATTCGTGTTGAGGCGTATACGAACTAAGGATGGTATCAAACTTCGATACTAGTATAGTCCATTTAGACTCTAATGCTTTAACGCACATCGCTTTCACAGGCGTACTATCAAAACTTTCTGCGTCCGATATTGTTAACGTATTACAATTCAACGGTGGTACCAAGCTCTCTGTATCTTCCAGAGGATGACCACTACAGTCCTTATGTTCTACAACTCTTTTTACAACGTCCAAAGTGAACAGCATTTGACTCGGAGAATGAGTATTAACTAACGATTGCGTGAGTCTTTCTAGCCATGCCGCCTCGATACTCTCCTTTGTTACAATAAAAAATGACGCGAGAACTCTGCTAGCGGCGTATGATATGAATTTGTTTGTTGTACACGACAGGTCAATCATCTGATCTATAATGCCATGCTCGTTTCGCGCCAGCGCATCACAAACATCCACCACTCTTCTACACATTACGCCTCTGGTGTTTTGCTTGATAGCCAAATCGAACAGAAGCTGTAAAGCACTTAAAAATTCTAAAGTTTGATCGGGTTCCCACTCCGACAATTGCGTGGATCGAAAGGTGCCGTCGGCAGCTTCCACCGCCGTGCTAGTAAACGGTTTGCGCAGACTACTCTCAGGTATGTTGCACAGGCATTGCGCCAGCAGGCTGTTCTGGAACTGCTCGATATCTGACAGCGTATCCCTTTCGACTTCATTGTTATCGATACGTTGTTTCTTCTTCGCCGGTTCCTCCATTGTGTTGTTAGGAGGACGATAATAACATTGCCAAAGCACCATTAGCAGCACTATTCTTGCCACTTCTTCTCTCGGACCCGCAGTGCTCTTTCATCAGGTTATCTTCATAGTACGCAGGATACTCCCAGGGATAAAACGCCACGTAAATAATGGATGGAATGCAATCAACATCAGCTTATTGTGCTTACAGAAGCCATAAATATTTCGCCAGATATACTGCGCCTGTATCAACAGAACAAGAGAGGATAAATCGTGCTGTCAAGGGTGTACGGTAAGAAACGAGAAGCTTCCTCTATTCCATAACTACATTTACAAACTATAATTCTTGCAACTAGACAGGACAATAATTAATTAAAATTCTGTTAAGTCAAGAATTCTAGGTAAATTAAGATAACACTAACAGAAGTACAGAAAGTAGAGAATGATATTGAAACTTACTCTAAGATTTCTGAAATATTTGTAAGTTATCCTTTTAATAGATTGTGAGTGTAGCGGTACCTCCGACTCCGCCACAAGAGGGCATTTCGACCAATCCCGCTCTCTCTCCCTTAAAAGTTCTCCTTCAACTACTAATTCGTATATATACTTGTTTCGTCCTGCGTCCTAACATCCCCGCGTTTAATGCAAGGTCTGCTAGGTAAGCCTAGATAAGCCTTATTTGATGAGTCCACTAGCACAGGCCCGGGACGAAACAACACACACTCTCTCTTCTTTTCCTTTTCCACCTTCCGTCCTAGCTTCTAACCTTTCCGACCCTAGACCACTCGAACGGCAAACTGAGTTTCATTTGTTCCTCAGAATACTTTCGTAAGATGCTAACCGTGAGGAGTTTCAACACAGGTTTTGCGCACATGTAAATATATTATAAACCGACGCTCGATGATACGTTAATGTACACACGAAAAGATTCCTCCACCGACGCCTTGGCAGATAGTCGAACGTATTGTTAGTACATCTGATAGCACTGTTTTAAAGTTACACCGTGTTTCTCACTATTTTAACAGTGTAAATATATTATTGTTTGTGCTCGAAGAATTTCTTTTGACTAGGAAGTGACAGAGCACTCGACAACTTTGCTCTGTTGCCACGTATACCTGCTACCGAGTAAAAATAAGAAATACAGTTTTATATCATTTAACCATGAATGTATACCCGCAGAATAGTTCATATCGTATGTCAAGCGGTAAATTGTTAACCCGATAGCGCATAAGACACGAATTCCTCGTGTTTATTACGTATTTTGCGGATGGCATCATGCAGAGCTGCGTAACACAGTAGCTCCTCCTCGCACATTCCACAATGTACTGAGTGCCAATTATTCGAATTACTTGAATAATTGCACCCGAATTACAGCAGGAGCTCATTAAATATTCCTCGAACGTCATTCGTACGGTTTTTCGCAATAAAAGTGATCGAAATGAAAAAGTCGTATAATAAATACACGAGATGATCGGCAACTCTGCATCGATTGCAGCGCTCAGCAGTTTATACGTATTCCTACTTCTGTAAATTGTGTTTTAATAATCCGTATAAAATAACTTTCCAAACAATCTCTTACATTTTATACGATCATATCGATAAAGAAGCTACTATGATCGTTAATATAATCTATTAATGTAATGTTATGGAAACTATATAAACGTCTTTTGATCGATTAATCGTATCTGTAAAGCGAGACGTACGGTTTTCAAAATTTCGTACAACTTACATTCAAACAAAGACTTAATATTTGTAAGTGTAAAATTATAAGAAGATATTTCTAGATGTTATAATTACTGTATTACAAAATTAAGTTACTCAAATTCGTGTTGAGGAAGTTCGAAAATCGAACGGTTGAAATGATTATAATACAGCGATAAGTGATACGTGGCTCTATATTTCCTAATATTAAATATTGTATTAAGAAATCCTTTCAATGAAATTAATTAAGTCTATATTTTCAGCTTTCAAGCTTATTTTCTCCTCTATCTCTGCGCAGATAGAAAAAGTTGTATGCTGTTCGAAATTCGAACCATACACAAACGCACTTAAGGTAAACCGACATATGTACGTCGATGAATGAATAAGAAAAGAGAAAGAGAATAACCGTGGACCGTGTGGACTAGCTTTGCCGTTTCCATGTTTCATGTAACGCGTAGAGGCCCTATCTACATACTAAACTGTCATGGGTACTTTCAATGACGTAGGACTGCCATATTTTTTTCTATATGGGGCCTGCCAGGGGGTCAGCCAAATTGTTGGGGGTTTGGAGGTGGCCATGCAAGATGTTTTGTGATAATCGAATGGTGCGCATAATAAACAATTAAACCAATATAAGAGCGGGGCGCGTCGTCTCGGCAGATATGCTTGAATCGTTCGAGCGAACGGTCCGGATCGGCAGAGAAAAAAGCCTTTCACTCAAAACATCCTTCTCACATGCGATAGGAATTTTACGTCACAGAATTTGATACGGAGGCGAGAGTGTAGTGCCGCGTCGAGGTTATAACTTATACGGCAGGAATTGGGACAATGGGGCTCCGAGGATCGCCTAACGTTCCCGTATTCTGATCGTTCGCATTCAAACGAGTACCGTACTACTGTTTTCGCTGCGCGATAACCCCGATCCCGCCCGCGACACGGAGTTGTCTTCTTGGTGATTCCGTTGAATACGCTGATCGCGAATGCGGTGCCCTACCCCGTCGCACTATTTTTGTCTGTACGTTTTATTTACACGTATTTCTCTTGTTGCGTGCTTTCTTCGCCAAATATTTTGGCTATCTTTGTAGCAGTTACGTAATTTCCGACGTGAGTAATTCCGGCACGATGGCCGATGATGAATTAAACGAAACTCGATTGTTTTACACGTAGTGGCGTGCGGGGCATATATACTACGGAAAGTTAAAGGGAATTGATTTTTGACATTCTTCGCGCGAGGGTGAAAACGGAAGGAAGTGGAAGGGTGGCCAGTAATTCGACGGTAACATGATCGAGAGACGGTTATCGCACGCTTGTAAACAGAATTAATGTTTAAACAGTGAAAGTGATCCTATTTAGATATGTCTGTTGGAAATTATCTTCTTAAGGTAAATGATTACTATACCACTTACGATTACGCTGTATAACGTTTATCTTCGCGTGCTTTCAAATCACTTCGAATATTTACAAATACGAAGACGTATTTTGGAAAATAATTTTCTTCGATCTCCAATAATAAATCCCGTTTTATTTAAAAGTCGCGTTTAATTTCGTATAATTATGCACTTGTTGAAATGTTAATGTATAGGGAAGCGTGTAACTGTATTTCGCATTGTCCTCTGTTCTACCCATGTCATCTCTTTTAATTGGTGTGGTAATGAAATATTTTAGGATTTTCATCACATCATAATGTGGTGGTCTGAAATAGTATTGAATAATATTGTTAAGAATGACAGAAGTAATATCCAAAGATTTTGGTAAGGGGCTACCTTATCGAAAAAGAGACATGTCAGATACGTCGCAACACCAATATAACCAACCTCCTCCTGATATTATGCCAAAGGGACTCGCGATCAATGGTACGTATTAAGCCACGAGATAATAAGAGTATTCATCAGTAGCATAAGTTATTACATAGCGCTACCTATATGAATCATTGGAGAAAGTAAAGAAAAGTATCTTTTAACAGGCATAGGAGGAAGGTTACGCCAATTAGAAGCCCTTTTTATTGGTGGTCCTATACAAGGGGAAGGAAGAGTGGGCCACACGTTTTCCATTGAGACGCTTATCGATATTCTACTTGTCTTATACGATGAATGCTGCAATTCTTCCTTACGACGCGAAAAGACTGTCTCAGATTTTATTGAATTTGGTACGCATGTTCGTCTGTTTCGACAAACTTTACGTATCGATCGTTGTCCACCGTCGTTTTAAATTAATTAATACGCATCGTTGTAGTGAAACCAGTGGCTACTTGCATAAAGAGCTTGCAATTGGCACGCGAGGATTTCGAGATAGTGAAAGTTATTGGTAGAGGTGCATTTGGAGAAGTATGTGTTGTACGAATGCGTGGCTCGGACAAAGTATTCGCGATGAAAATTTTAAACAAATGGGAGATGCTAAAGCGCGCAGAGACTGCGTGCTTTAGAGAGGAGCGAGATGTACTGGTGTACGGTGATCGTAGATGGATCACAAATCTTCATTATGCCTTTCAAGATGACAATAATTTGGTAATGTTTATGAATAACATTAGCGAAACTTACTGCTGCGTATAAAGATAATGTTTTATTTCTTTTAAATAACCATTCGCAGTATTTGGTCATGGATTATTACTGCGGTGGGGATCTTTTAACACTATTGAGCAAATTTGAGGATCGCCTACCCGAAGATATGGCTCGTTTCTACATAGCTGAGATGGTTCTGGCCATTGTCTCCATACATGACCTGCGTTATGTACACCGTGATATTAAACCTGACAATGTTTTGTTAGACGCAAATGGTCACATTAGATTAGCTGACTTCGGATCCTGTTTACGATTGTTCGAAGACGGCACCGTACAAAGTAACGTTGCTGTTGGTACACCAGACTATATTTCACCAGAGATATTGAGGGTATATTCGTACTTCTATGCAGTAACAAATATTACTTATTACATACTTCTATAACTAATATATTGGATGACGTGTTCTAGGCAATGGAGGATGGACAAGGACAATACGGGCCTGAATGTGATTGGTGGTCTTTAGGAGTGTGCATGTATGAAATGCTGTACGGGGAGACACCTTTTTACGCAGAATCTCTAGTCGAAACTTACGGAAAAATTATGAATCATAAGGTAATTCTCCTTGTAACGTACAACAATGAGAGTATTCGTAACGAATTATCGTATCAACGTGTCTTTTATGGGATTTCAGAATTGCTTTGACTTCCCAGCAGATGATATGTACGAGGTCTCTGAAGAAGCTAAAGATTTAATAAGAAAATTAATATGTAGCTCAGAATTTAGATTAGGTCAGAACGGAATTGACGATTTTAAGAAGCACCCATGGTTCGATGGAGTAAACTGGGACACTCTTAGAGACAGTACTGCGCCTTACATTCCTGAAGTTTCCTCGCCGACAGATACATCAAACTTTGATGTCGACGATACAGATGTTCGCAGTTCCGATGCTGTCCCACCAGCAGCGAATTCTGCATTCTCTGCGCTACATCTGCCATTTGTCGGTTTCAGCTTCACGCAAGGAAGGTAAGCAAGATTCTTGTTCGTTTATACCGATGCGGATGATGGTTAATATAAGTGCACGTCTAATTCACAAATTACAGTTGCATATCGGATCTGGGATGTCTGTCTGATATAACTCAAAAAGACAAACGCGTGCAGATACTCGAGGACGAGAATGCACAATTAACGCGAGCGCTGGAGGAATTAAAGAAGCAAGTTAGCGTGAGCCATCCTGCGCCTGGGATATCATCAGAGTCCAATAATGCAACGAGAAAGCTTCAGGACGAAATAAACACGCTTACCAAACGCAACTGTGGTAAGTAATATTTGTCTTACATTTCCGCATGATTTTATCTGCATTTAATACTGCCATTTCACTTGTATCATCAGAACTAGAGTCACAATTGAAGTCTATGGAAGGTCCGCGCGAATTACGCAATCTGGATAACGGTGACATGACTAAACTACGAGAACTGGAGAAGTTAGTGCGCTGCCTTCGTTTAGAAAAGGAAGAAGCTATCAAGGATAAGCTGGATGTACAAGAGAAGCTTAAACTTCAGGACAAGGAGCTGAAGGACGCGTTAACGCAGCGTAAACTGGCAATGGCCGAGTATACAGAGGTCACTGACAAGCTATCAGAGCTGAGGCAACAGAAGCAAAAGCTGTCCAGGCAAGTTCGGGATAAAGAAGAAGAATTGGAGGTTGTAATGCAGAAGGTTGATAGTCTGCGGCACGATATTCGGAAAGCCGAGAAATTATGCAGAGAGCTGGAAAATCGAGTGGAAGAGGCCATGGCCGAGACGAGTAAGGAAAGGAAGTTACGGGAGCGCAGCGAGGAGTATTGTAAACAGATGCAAGAGGAGACCGAGAAGATTAGACAGAGATCTATAGGGAACGATGCAAGCGCGAATCACGCGCTGGCGACGCAGGAGATCAATAGGTTAAAAGCTGAAGTAGAGAAGCTTGAAGTTCAGTACAATGAGAACTTGAACCAGCAGCAGAGCAGGTTCAATCTCGATATTCGTAGCCTTCAGGAACAATTACACGAGACCGAGACCAGGAGAGATTTAGTGGAAAGGGAGGTTCAACTGACGAAGGACAAATTAGATGCCGCGAGATTGGAAAATATTACGGATAGCGAGGAGACTATAAATGAATTGAACAGACGTCACGAGAGGGAAAAGATTATGCTAGTCGAAGAGAACAAAAAGCTTATGTTAGAACTCAACACTCTTACCGATAGTGTTAATAGAATACAAGGCGAAAGGCGACAGTTGGAAGAAGAGTACGAAGAATTAAGGAATAAGAAAGAAGCTATTGCACAATGGGAAGCACAGATCACTGAAATTATTCAGTGGGTGTCTGATGAGAAGGACGCCAGAGGATATTTGCAGGTTTGCCCTTATAAACAGCCACCGTTCTCCTAAATATAATTTTTGCTCCAAGTTTAGGAAATCACACCGGACACTTGTAAATTTCAGGCACTAGCTACCAAAATGACAGAGGAATTGGAATTCTTAAAACACTCCGGTGGCGTGGGAGGCGTAGGAAGTGGTTCTACGATGGCGGATAAGAACTGGCGGAATCGTAGATCGCAGAAGCTCGACAAGATGGAGCTTTTGAATTTACAGAGCTCCTTGCAAAGCGAAATACAAGCCAAGCAAGCGATATCGGAAGAGCTCACAAAGACGCGATCGGATTTGATTGCTGCTCAAAAGTAATTATTCTAACGTTCTAGGAAATTTTATGAATGGGAAAAATTTTTATTGATCCGAATACATGATTGCAGGGAGTTGAGAGACTTCAGACAGCGATTCGATACGCTCACGCACGAGATAAAACGCAAAGAAATGCAAATAAAAGAGTTGCAAGCAAGGCTTGACACGGGCGACGGCTGTAAGTACATTTCAATTGACAATGATACAAGTAAAAGTCGTAGAGAAATTTCGCTGTTGCGTTTTTACAAAAAATTTGTATCAACTATTATCATACAGATCGCTGCGATACATGCTATGTATGTACTTTGTGAATCTTTCGATCTCTCTCGCGCAGTGTTCAAGCGATGAATATATTCATTTGTTTTGAGATTTTTTTTAAACACGGTATAATTTATATAATTACAGTGTTTTAAGAATATTGTTTAATTTAAATCTTGTCGCAAGATGTTCTCAGCAAAGAAATTTGCACGACTACAGTAAAAATCTAGTAGAGTCAAGGAATTGTTATGTTCGTTTGATATTAGGAATCATGTACAGCATTTGTGCCTCTTACTCGCAGTACTTGGGATGTTACTTAAAACTATTTCACACTCTTTAAAAATGACACTAATAAGTATATTTCCTTTTTGAAATCGAGTAATTACAGACTTCTGACTTAACAATTTCCTTAATTCTAACTTCATAGAAAGTAGTGCCGCTGAGAGGTATAGTTAGTTACTATTTACTTCTTTGTATTCTCCATTAGAATAACTAATGAATTTAGATTAAATTGGTATGAATCAATGCGTGAGTACATCTCTTAACGGTTTCTTCTTTCTCAATTTTCTCGTAAATATAAACAGTTAGATTTGGCGAATGGTACCAGTACTAAATTATATTAATGGACTGTGAGATGTGTTACTATTTACATTCAAACGTAGCATTAAAGCATAATTACAAATATGATAGTAGGTGTAACATGTAATATGTAGGCTTTGAAAGCAATCATGTGAGAATTTTATTAATATCACTCAATGAGAATTGATGTACTCCTGTGGAATATGTGTACATATATCTAGATCAGAATAATTCAACCACTGTTTGTGTAAAACATAAGGCACTTGAATTTTAGGATGTGACCGCTATTCGAGATTGTTTCATTGGCTTTAATATCATGAGGAAGTACAGAATATTTTCTTCGCGGTATATGGCGTAGCACATTCTAAGTAGAATCACGTACAGCATAAGATATTCATATTGTTCGATGTGTAAATTACCATTAATAGAGATCGTTGCTACTGGGATATCTATCCAGCATAGTAATTCGGTTCTCCGGCACGGTATGCGATTCTGATTTCTAGACTACAAAGTGCCTCTGTTTATTGGCGTAACGAGCTGTGTCTGGGGCCTCTTGTTGCTCATCTTCAAACTGTATTTGTGACAGCTGTCCTATCCAGCAAAACGTCAAGCAAATCTCCAAACATCGTTAGCACCAAACCCCAACGCATCATCGTACATCAGCCGTCGTCACCCCTACCAGTAATGCGTGCTCCCCGCGTCACGACATGTCGCTTATTAACTAGATTCGTTCCCGTCAACACATTCATCAGTCAGAATGCCGTCGCCATCGTATCGCCACCCGGTAAATGAAGTGGCGGCAAAAACGCGGTTTTGATTGACTGGTCAGCTGGATTGCTAATTACAGAGCATAGCGCTATGTTTTTCTTTCTTTTTCACTTACTGACACGTGAGCCCGCGATATAATACCAGAAAGAATGGCTACGTTCTATGGATTTAAACAGAACCATCGGACCCGCCGGGGCATTGTTATTTAAAGCATAGCTCTGTGTTGAGTTTAATGTAAATTATCATCAGAATCTATAATGTGTTTCCTTGTATGTTGAAAGTAATCGTACCCCAATTAAGGATAGAGTTAGTAGCCTCTCATCGTTTTTAGGTGATGGTTGTCCTTTGTTAATCTTAGTAGCTGATAATCACTCAGTTTTGTAATTAAGTGATTAACAGGTATGTTGTGCCTGAATGTTTTTCAGCTTTAGATTGTTTGGTCTGATTGATTTTTGTTACCTTTTATTATACGCTTACTACTTCTGCTGATGAACGAACAAGTATCGATTCCTATATATGCAATAACGATCACTATTTTTAACCGAGTTTTTGCGTGGTGAGAGTTGCAGTGGAGTGATTGCATTAAAAATGTTTGAGAGAGGGCGTCGCGAAGTCCGTAACGATTAAAACATATACTTTTGTAAAAAGAAAGCACAATTACTTACTTTCTGTAAATTCACTTTACATCTATGTTAATAGATAACGATAGAAATATTAGAAGTGAAAATTGATTGCAATCTTTTACGATTCTAAACGATCTAAACATTATGCTTGTAACGCTTGTCTTCTCTATTTCAGTTTTAGAACGTCCTACATCTCAAATGTCATATCTGGAGCATTTTTTGAAAGAAACCGCGAGCAGTACGCGTCATGGAAGCGCAGATAGCGTGGAAGCGGACATTGAGGATAATCGTGCGCCAAGTATTTCCAGCAGTAAAAGTAACTTGTCCGAACTTAGCATTGTAAGTATATCATATTTATAATCTAACTTTGTATTAGACATTAATCTTGATTTCAAAACGCAGGATCCAACGTCGCCGTTGTCTCACGAGCTCTTGAACAAATCATCGGCACCTCATGGGCAATCCAATCTCCAACCAAAACCGAAATCTCATCAATTCCTAGTACGAACATTCTCAGCGCCTACGAAATGTAACCATTGCACTTCATTGATGGTGGGTTTAACGAGGCAAGGAGTGGTATGCGAGGTCTGTGGCTTTGCATGCCATATGCCTTGTTGCGACAAAGTTCCACCAATGTGCCCTGTGCCCCACGATCAAAGTGAGTTGCGCGCTATTTTAGTCAAACCCGTGTATGCTTATTTAACCTGGCGTGTAACGATAAACAAATTTCCGCAGCGAAACGACCACTGGGTATTGATCCTACCCGGGGAATAGGCACAGCTTACGAGGGGTACGTTAAAGTGCCGAAAATGGGCGGAGTGAAGAAGGGTTGGGTTCGTCAGTTCGTGGTTGTTTGCGACTTCAAATTATTTCTTTACGACATTTCGCCGGATCGTAATGCATTGCCATCTGTGTACGTGTCTCAAGTCTTAGACATGCGGGATGAAGAGTTTAGCGTCAGTTCTGTTCGAGATTCGGATGTCATACATGCTACAAAGAAAGACATTCCGTGCATATTTAGGGTAATTCACAGGCTCGTCATCATCGTTGCCCGTTCATTTATTCATTCCCGCGTGACTTACCGTTCTAACTTTATGTAGATAACAACATCTCTGCTGGAACCACCTGGTCTGAGGAACCACACGTTAATGCTTGCAGACACTGAAAGCGAGAAAACCAAATGGGTAGTTGCTTTGAGTGAACTGCATAGAATACTAAAGAAAAATAATCTTCCTAATACAACGGTAAGTTGAGTGTACATAGTTCTCGCGACCAGTACCTCGCATTTTCCTCGCGCGAACAATGCAGCTTCACGTTATTCCTTGTTCTTCTACAGATTTTTAGAGCAAAGGAATTATTAGATAATACATTGGCGCTCATTAAAAATGTGATGTCAGGAGCAATTATTGATCCAGATCGTCTAGTCATTGGCACAGAAGAAGGTCTCTTCTGTTTAGATTTAGATCGTAGTGGTATGTTATACTCGCCTCGCATACATTTAATAAGAGTGATGCACTGCTATGATCAACTTGTATTATCCTTTCAGAAATTGCAAGAGTTGGAGAGGGCAAGAAAATATACTTATTGGAATATGTAACAGAAGAACAATTAATTGTAGTTTTAAGTGGAAAGCAACGCCATGTACGGCTGGTTCCAGTACGTGCATTAGATGGGGATGAAGTGGAATGGATTAAAGTCGCCGAGACTAAAGGATGTATTACTCTGACAACGGGGGTAGTACGTCGTAACCCATTGACATACTGTTTGTGCGTTGCCATAAAGAAACAGGCAAGCGATTTTGCGATGCGATGTTATAATGTTTCTATAGCCAGCGGCACTTCTTTTTAAACATTTCTTTCCCTGTTCTAGAATGCGTCTCAAGTGATCATCTACGAAATAACACGTACGAAAACGCGTCATAAACGTATACGCGAATTGATGTTACCATGTCACGCACAAACTTTGCAAATCCTTTCCGAAGGTCGTTTCTGTGTTGGATATCCTTCCGGCTTCTCTATCTACAGCATCTTAGGAGACCATCACCCAGTTTGTGAGTATAAACATCACTTGGGCTGGTTAACAATTCATTTAACACGTAGGCAACGTAACAACGTGTTTAATCTTTTCTTCGCTAAAATCTAGCATTGGTCCATTCGGAGAATACGCTCTTAGGGTTTCTCACGTACAGTGCTGTGGATGCTCTACGTTGCATCGAATTACCGCGCGGCGAATTCTTATTAGTCTTCCATACATTGGCAGTATATGTTGACAGCCAAGGCAGAAAGAGTAGAGACCGTGAAATCATGTATCCCGCTGTTCCTAC
This sequence comes from Andrena haemorrhoa, assembly GCA_910592295.1. Lineage (NCBI taxonomy): Eukaryota > Metazoa > Arthropoda > Insecta > Hymenoptera > Andrenidae > Andrena > Andrena haemorrhoa. The sequence goes on along the minus strand of OU342944.1, from coordinate 10,724,633 downwards.
GGCAGTTAGTAAGTACACGTTCGGGATACTCGCCCGAAACAACCGGTGGCATTAAAATCGATAATATGTAACCGCGTTAATTTATGCTACAGGTTATTGCGAAGGATACTTGCTAGTTTACAGCGAGACCCACATAGACGTGTTCGACTGTACAACTGGGGACTGGTTGCAAACGCTTAACGTGAAACGAGCACGGCCATTAAATACCTCAGGCTCTTTAACGTCCTGTATGATTAACGATATGCCGCATGTTATTTTCCTCAGCAACTTACATCAACGTGAGTATATATTAGTACAGTAGCGGTAGTTTTACAGGATGAAGCATGATACAAATTCTGCATGGTGAACAGGAGAACTACTCAATATAACGCCGCTAGACGCGAGCGGCAGGCTGATGACGAGACCGCGGAGACGATTTTCATTGAGGGAAGGGAACAGGGCTGCCCGCCCAACAGACAGACGTTCTAAAATGATATCTGCTCCGACGAATTTCAATCATGTCAGTCACTTGGGTCCAGGTAATGGAATACAGGTAGGCAGTAATCTTAATTTGTCGCAGCTCTACAGGTGTGCGTATTCTTCACGGTAGGTTTCGCGCGTTGTTTTAGATACAACGACTATTAGATCTGCCTACAACCCTCGAAACAGCTGATCAACAGCATACCGGTCATCACAGTAGCTCTCATCTTCACAGCAATCAGCAAAGAGTAAGCGTTTATTATATCATCACGGTTTATGTAGCTTTGGTAGATAGTTCTGCCAACACGTTACTCGTTCAACTTTCTGCTTAGTTATACGGCCCCACGCTTCAAACGCCAAGCAAACCAGCACCACTGCCCCCCAGGCATCCTCCTTCCGACACGCGACGTCTCAGTTCTCACATATCCAGGAATTCTGGATATTCGCCGCACAATGGTAAACGTTTAATTATATCTTCTTTAATCCTTCAATGAAGCGTCTCGTGACTTTCCCTCAGGCTCGACATCGACGCGCAGAGGACCGGCACCTCCACGACCAACTGCTACTCCGCCTTCGTTACCGCGCACGCCCGTGGACCAAGTTGACTCGGAGTCCATACATCTGCGATCTCATACTCCACTTTCTCTCGGCAGTATCGCATCCCTACACGACAAGGTATTTATCGTTTTATCTTCGCGAAATATAAATAATATGCGCGGCTTTTATTAATGCAGGAGCACACCTCTGGTGGAAGCCCTAGACACTCGATAGCTTCAAACAACAGTTCAAATCCATCGACGCCTCCGAGCCCCGCTCACGATCACGGTTCGTCTTCGTACGACTCGTAAGAAAATTATCCAACACTTCCCATGGTACGGATAAGTTACTGTAATCGTATGCGACTACCTGAACAATAAGATTACAGTATCTACGGTAATGTCTTCACGCTAAACGGTATATCCGCGTTTGATTTCTCTCAGCCGGAAAGTTATCGCACTGCTTTCTTCCTTTTTCTTTCCAATTTCGTGCAATACGTTTTATAACATTGTGCATTACGGCTGCATTGCATTCACGAACGTACAACTAAAAGGCATAATACTCTTATGTATAATTGGACCGAGAATATTTTAAATATCTAGTACAATATTGAGATCTGATAAGTACGTTTATTTTAAGTTGAATTTCGATAACGCGTCGCAATAACTTTCTGGTTATCTAAGAATTTATCCATAATAAGTTATACACTTAACGAGAAGGCAATCTATAATGTAACGATAAATTATTGTAAATAATTTGTGTGTTTGAGGATCAATGAGCTAGCTTCGCGATACCGTATATTACCGAGATCGGTATCGTGTTTCATTGAACTCTAAATGCAGACCCCCTTCGCATAATTTTAATTTTTAATCATTGCAACTAACTGCCTTCTTTCTTTCATTCTTTTTTTAAGTTAACAAAATGAAATCTCAGTCAAATTATCTAGCAATAAATGAATTTTATCTACTTAATCTATCGTACCTACTTTTGAATCTAGGTATAAAGAAGTAGGTTCAAGTGAATTGTATACTTAATCATTCGTAGCGGCATAAACGAAATCTTTGGATGAAACTGAATCGACCTGATGCCTTATGACTAAATTTTCTATTGCGTCATAATGCAGTAAAGTGCGTCGTATTATTCAGCGTGTGAATAGTAGGATAATCGTATAATGTACCCGGAAGCCTCTGCTGGTAATAGCTAGTTATTAAGCAAGGTGGCTATACACTTTTACACAACAATGCGCGTATTAACGACGACAGTAAAGAAACGATGTTGAGCATTTGTCCTTACTGCAACGAAGGCCGTTCCCCCCTCCCCCCCCCGTAAAAAATGTGTCGCTTCTCTGTATCATTAAGTCGAATCAGTATCATCGGAAAGAAGTTCGACTCATATTTAATGAGACACGTTGTATTTAAGACCGAACGATCAAATATATTCGCAAGTGCAATGCGCGATGGACTGAGAACAAGTATCGAAAACGGAACAATGACGAGGTATCGTTTTATTTTCAACAAGAAGGTCTAAAAGTTGCCAGACAGTAAATGCCACACGATACTGCAGCGTATTTATTACTTTTATATTTAAAAATCGAAAAATTGACGGATCCAAAAAAACTATGTTTCGTTTTTGATAGATGTAAGGCTAGGGCAGGAGGAGATAAAATTGCAACAAATACGCAAAAAAACACGATAACAAGTTTTATGTGTTTTAATGTATAAAATATACATTTTTCATGTACATTTATAAAAATCTGCTAACTATACTGAAAGAGAAGAGTTGGTAGAGCAAGATAACTGTCTCAGGATTCTATGCCAGTAGTTGAAATGCGGAATACACGTTTAACGGTCAAGAATCCCGAGCTGTTTGATTACACAGAGAAGTTATGGGGTATGGAAGATAGTTCATTGTCTTTAACTAAGCCAATAATCGTAATGTCAATACCATTCGCAAGTATGCAAAAAGTGGAATGCATGTGAAAAGTAATTCTGAATCTGATCATTGCATTTGAATTTTCATATATTTATAACGGATTCTAACGGGGAAAAAAGTTCAAATAATCACAGAAATGTTATGGTATATTGAAACTGTTACGGTGTAATATCGACATGCTACATTCCGTGTGACGCTTTCTTTTTTATTATTTTTTCATTAAACTGACATTGAATACATTTTAAAAGACCGAAGTTCCAGCTCTTTGAGAGATCACTGTTAATAGGCGCGAAGTTAACGTGATTGCAAATACGACACAAGTATAATACCAAAAAGAAAGGAAGGATACCTTGAAACGTCTTCATCGGATTTATGTAATGATAAGACTTGGAAATATATATTATAAATAAAATATATATCGACTGCAATAGGTTTGACATTCTTATATTAAAAGAAAAAGTATAGAAGAAACCGTTAATAGAAGGGGGAAAAAAGTGTTAATGTTATCGAGCAAAAGAATTGTAATAGTACAGGTATTGCTGTCTGTATCGGAATAAAAGTTTAAAAACGAGTTCTAGAGCTATTTCTAGAAGTGTAATCGAGGTATGTTTATAAATTATATTACCGTACGGTGTTAATTGTACTTACCAACGGAATTCAATGAGTTTGCCTATTTTTCGCCATTGTTACTTAAGGGTTCTAAAATCAAAGACGCATCTGTTTGTCTTGTGTTGCCTTGTCTTTGATCCAAGTCTTTATCTATAGATAATAACATACGAAGGAATAGTCACTTTGTATAGCATTGATTTTATATTTTTGTAAATAATTCAATCTTTTTTTTTTAAATAAGCTCGCAATATCAACTTGATTTTAGACCCTTTGATTCTCCGTTACTTTCTGGCGTGCACATACATACATACAACACCGAAATTTCAAGTGGAAATCTTCTGCAATATGAAAAGAAAGAAAAAACAAGAGCTGCGCTATAATTATGCTTTCTTTCTACGCGTAATCAAAATGTACGACCGGCATTCTGCACGAGAATAGAATGATCATATATGTGCGCATACATAGATTGTATGATTCAATAGTTTAACTTTTCATTTTTACAAACTGTTAGGATACTTTCTGTAACGATTGACAATGATTTATGTAATCCTATTGGTTTAGTACCAGTGCATGTAACGACCTGACTATTAATCATTTTCTTTTTTCTCTAGTTAGTTAGTTTAGTGTATTCTATATTATGAACTTATTTATAACTAATATGTGCATTATTTACGATATTTATTAAAAGCAATTGCAAGCAACTATTCGCATTTTAAATGGAGAATTGTATTCCGTTGTAAATTATTGGAAGCGCGCCGTCGCGGCGAGATAGACGACCAAACTTTTATGTTTATAAGACTTCCCTCATAAGGCACGTATGTCTTGTAGATTTTGTAGTATTTATATTCTTTACTTCTAACACCGTTTCACGAGAACCTTCTTTACTTTCTGTTTTAAAAGTTCATCATCCATTGAATCATTGATTAACTTACAATTAGTTCTTGTGTAAAGGAAATATATTAATAAATTGAGAAATTTGTACGTGCGTTAAGTATCATAAATTATTTCTGAACGCAAGCATGCTTATTCGTAAAAAAATATTATGCGCTAATGATGAGAGTTTGAATAAATTATGATAAAAAGTATAAACATAAAAATGTATCGAATGGTTAATACAACTTGTATCTCGTATATATATATACGGAATACCTTTGGGTTCGAGGTATTATTAACAATTAATAAGGCAGTGCGGTAGTTATCAGACTGTTTATTATTTAAAAAGAAAATATTAACAGTAAGAAGAAAGTCTCTATTGAAACAACAAACTGAACATCATTATAAAAAAGATCATTTAGAAAGTTATACATAAGCCTTTGTACTTATACTGCAATATTGTGCTTTATATACTTTATTAGAGTATTATACTATACTGGTTTCTATCTAGCGAAAGTAATCCGTTTCATGACATTGTATCAATGCAACTGTCAATGAGGGGTATAAAATTTAACATACTTTGAGCTACGAGATGTTGACAACGACTAATTGTTTTTAATACCTTTTGTTGCAAATATAATACATATATACGTCAGTAAGAAAAATTTCCTTCTTTGAGTGTACCGCATAGAAGCACATAAGTTTAAATTTATAAATTTTATTATGCTGTTATACATTAACATACTAAATAATTTCGGTATTCCAAACTAACTCTAAACTTTATCTTAAAAAGAAGTTTCGTACAATGTAATTATTTAAATAAAATGTACTCGATAGTTTCGATGCAGAGACTTTTTTTTACAGAGGATGATGTGAAAATCATTTTGGATACAAGTGTGGTATATCGTAAACTTTTCTACAAATCATCCACCGAATGATATATTCGCGTATTAACATTGAATATAACATATTCATGATCCGGTAACATCTATCTGAATTATTGTATGCAACATGCGAGTTCCTAATATTATTCGTAAGGATCGAATTAACGGGAAACTGAATTGGCACTAATTCTCGCTGATTTTTTCCATTACATTTTACACATACGAAATACCTAATAGAATTTATCTTACTTTCACGTACGTATATTCAAATTGTTTTACGAGATTTTCTTTAACATGTAACATTATAAATTTGACAACAACAGTTTCAGTAACATGGGTAATTTTTTTTGTTCGGTATACCGTGAATATTTGAAGAGAACTCAGCGTGTTACAAATGTGGCAAAAGCCTCTGAAATTATAATGCTTGAATATTTAATCCTACGCCGTGCAAAATCCAAGAGCACCTTTACAGACTTGACATTCATATGATGTAAAATCGTTGACTCAGAATGCTTTTTTTTAATTATAAAAATTATTAATACGCTTTTCCTTCCTCTTTTATACAAAGTGCTTGCAGAAACACACATTCTCGTGGAATCATGCACGAGAAACAAGTTATCTGTAACTCGATTATTTATTACGTATGAATGTCAATATTTATTTAAATTCCCTAACAATATTAGTGGCAGCTGTATAGAAAAGTGTCGCATGTATAAATAATATAAATAATCGTGACATTCGAATCGATTAAATTAATAAATTGTGTGAAAAAACATCGCAGAATATTTTCTAAAGTGTAACATATATATTTTCAGCGAACGGTGTAATGCATTCTAAGGTGCTTTTACAAATTTCAACACAATTAATACAAGTCTAAAATGTTCATTCTAAAATACAAAATGAAATAAAATTCATTGTGTACATAAAATTTCAGCCACAAGAAATTTCTTAAAAAAAATTAATGTGCTTAACCGATAAATAAATAAGTTCCAGTCTCTTTACGGCTTTGATTTATACATAATTACCTATTAATTATACATCTGTTAAACTTCGACTGTATGTGTGTTGACAATCAAAGAAGACACGCGACATTGTATACCGCCGTCCAATGCTTAGAAGACGACACGTTGTAAGAAAGGCAATTCTTTCAGTACTATATTAATCACCAGTGGAACTCAGCAGTACAATATTAAATTTGTACCTCGTTTCGACGGTTTTGTTTCACGGATTCCATGATCCCGGCGATGTGTTCACTGTCATGATAAACCTCCTTCGCTTGCTGCATAAATTCTCTAAAAGGTGTAACTCCTACGGTACTTTGAACCTCCCCTTTCTGCAGGTTCGGCCAAATGTTACAAGGAGGTATCGGAAGGTGGTGTGCTTTCGTGATGGCTGACTTGGCTCAAGGAATGCTGAAGCGCGTCGGGCGTTAGCCATTCTTTTGGTAAACATCGTTGAAGGAATGGTACACAAGAACTGAAATACGCGAGACGATTTACCCAACCGGGTATCTCTTGACCGCACAAAATCTAGAATATCAAACGGAAATATATCAGCGTCATTCGAACAGAGAATTATCCAATCATGATTTCGTATACATACGAGCGTTAGTTGACTACTAAAGTGGTTACAATTCTTATTCATTAAATGGTAACGGTCGCCCCTAAAATCTTTCCCTAATTCGGCAACAATTCTGCTCACATCGTCCTCCGTGAAGTCTGTGTATCCAATTTGTACCGATTGCCTATAACGAGAAAAGCATAATGCAATATAGAATACAGAATTCGTATAGATTTCTGACCATTCTGATAATTGTCATGCGATAAACGTGAGTCTAAAAGAGTCAACTCACCTATATCTAAATTGCTCTCCTAACTCGTCGGCGACTCGTGGCATGATTTCAAAAATTCCAGACATCGGTTTAGAATGGCCCCCGTATGCATACTCTATTAAGGGATTAATGTTTTTAATAAAGTAACTTCTCCGTGATACAACGTCGTCTACGCATACCTGTTCCATAAATCTCCACCCCAGAATGAAATACACCTAATCCCATGTGCGTGGTATATTCATTTATCCAATACTGAAATATAGAATCCTGTTATTCGGCGTCACGTCCACTGGGATTAAAAGGATTAGTTCCCTTACCATATCGTAAACATTCAGAATAATTGGCTCGCGAGCCATTCTCGGTATTAACTCTTCGCTGTCTTGTGGGTAACCCAGACAGCTGGGGAAGGAGAGATTACAGCTAAGACCTGACGAAAACATCATAGATACTTGTACTCGGACAGACGAACAGCGGCACTACCTATGTTCCAATGCACCTAATAAGCAAATACATACGCTATATACTTGATCTAAACTAAGCAAATAGCTGTCGTGGATTACTACGAAATGAAAGTTATGACTATATACTTATATAATAATAATAACGGATCACTTCTCTCTATGACAAAGTTACATCTTGAAGCAGACAGGGTTTGTACTTTGTTAGACCAACTTAAGAAACCAGTAAAACGTACGTCTTTATGTTATATATAATTGTACACGAATGTGTTATTTATTAGTAATCAATAATTTCATGCACAACATTAGACGCATTCCTCTAACAGCAATGTATGAGCAACATATATGAAAGAAATGATAAGAAAGCGATCATTGTATTACTCCTTTTTTTCTTTTACAAATTTACAAATAATAACAATGCCACAGCCAGGATGTAAACAATGGAGGTTTCGACTAACTTTTATGATTCAGTATTGACTCTGTTAGTTCTAGCGAGTTATAAGCTGTAGAATATGTAAGTATGAAGCTTGACAGTTGATGAACAATATCGTAGGAGTAAGAAACCAAGAACGAACGTATTTCGCAAGGTGAGAGAACAAGAGATCTAACGTGAATCATCGGGTCAAAGTTTTGTTCAATGAGAGAAATCGGGATGAATTCTATTACCTACGGGGAGAGAATTACGGTTTCAGCACAACCTCATTTCCTTTGTGATCGGTCGCAAACCAGCAGACTGCACATCGAGCTGGAAATTCTCTTCGAAGAGTTGTTGATGTTAAACAATGCAGGAAGTCATTGCACGATTTTAAACAAGCCTGTCCTCGACGAACGAAGGATAGAGGCTTCTGTTATTCGTGTATTACGCTTCCGAGAACGATTATCGGACCGTTTAAATATTCATCGACACGGAGCGCACTTAACAGTCCACATTTATCGAAGAATTACTCGCAAACGGGATACATTGTGTCAGTAAGAAGTCTCTCTTCCCGCACGAAGCATGCTGAACAGACAACAAAAACCTTCCTCTTCAAATTCGATTGCACGTCCCAGATGTTTATCGTTCAGTTTTAGTCAGAAACTCGATCAATTCGGCATAACGATCGTTAGCGTTAAAGATGTTTTTTCGAAGGATTTACACAAATTGTTTTTAACCAGAAACGAGTGGCATTTATCTAGTGACATCGAGTGAATTTCACTATCTACTGGATTGCCGAATATGTTGGACAATTTCAATCAAAGTGTAAACCATGTTCATGAAATACTGTAGAATGTTACCGAGGACAAAAAGCCAGCCCTGGTAAGCTCGAATGCAATCGAATCTCGATCGGCCCCAATCGTTTGATGGCGCTTTCGGGCAACCGCCCTGGGGCACACTGAGTGCGAATTTTAGCCTGTTTTAGCCAATCGGAAGCGAAAAAGTTCGCACTCAGTGCGCCCTAGGGCGGTTGCCCGAAAGCGCCATGAGCCGAGTGTCACACGCTCTGTGTGGCACATCCGGCGCACGCTGGTTTCCCGCGACACGTTTAAATGTGCAGCACATCGCGCACAGGCAGGGAGAAGTTTAATGGGTGTTTAAAATGTTTCATAGATTGCCGATAATGGTCGTTGGTGACAATGTTATGTATTTAACAATTTCTCTGATTTGATTTTATATTAAACTGCTGTACCGTTCACTTCATTGAAAATATGTTTAAATGTATTTATTGCTTTCAGAGCATCAGAATTCTTTTCATTTGAAAAGCATATTTGTTGCAGTATTTCAGAACCGTTTATAAACACCAGCCACGTCATTAGAACACAAACTAACAGACTTATTAAAATAATGATATCACTATTTATTTACAAAGGTATAATATAAATACACATAGCAATCTTACACAAGGAGGTTTTCAATTAATCTCATTACCTCTATATGTAATAATCTATCGTATACTTCGACTATTGCATATAATACAAGAAATCAGAGAAATCTGAATTATTGTATGTCCACTGCTTTTTCGCGTAAGGCATTAATATGAAATGTGTCAATTGAAAACTTCCTTTCTAACTCCTTTTCAACACATTAGGTGTAGACTTCTGAATATATAAAAATGCGTGTACTTTGATTTCGTTTTTAATTAATATTAAATTAGATCTTTCATTCGAACGACTAATAATCGATAATTAAAAGAGTTTCCTACTACTTCTATGTGTTTCATCTACCAAAATAAATTATACTTTTGCGATACGTAACCCATTAAATAATTATACATACAACATGCGCATCTCTGTTCGTATCAGTTATTAATACATTCTTTACACAAACATTGCTTATGTCTTCCTTGTTACTAAACAAGCATGCTTTACACTTATCACGTGAATGAGATTTACTAAATAATCTGATATTTAGTTATTACAAATACATTATTTCGAAATAATGTACACGTTACTGTTCTATTTCAAGCGTAAATGAGATGTAACATTTCTCTGTGCAAATGAAACAACATTACAATCTAAATTTCCGTAGAATTTAATAATCTCCGTTTCTACCTTATTCTCCTTAAACATCGAGCTTCGAAACATTTAACAATTTCATTGAATACATGCGCATTTTTTATGTATAACGTGTAACTCTACGACAGTCGTTGCATCATAAAGAATATAAGCGCTAAGAAATACTCGACACTGTCAATTTTATAAACCGATTCTGCTAAGTGTTACTCGCACATGTAAAACGTCTTATTACGTGCTAACTTTCCCTTTATAAAAGTTTCATACCTTACATACAGGTGTATAGACGTAAAAAAATCTTAGTTGTAAAGCTCGTTATTGTATACATTGCGTCGTAACTGATAAATATTCTAAGGTATGTATAAGCTAAATGAGGTACATTTCGAATTCTGCCAATTAATTGCAAAACATAAAACTAATTACATCCTTAATAATTAAAAGTATTTGTACCTGGATAACTGTACAAGCATTAAAAGAACTTACAGAACGATAGTACAGGTAGGCTTCGAAGCGCATATTCTTTCGATTCGTAAAATTCGCGCTTACTATACATGTGTGTACATCGAAGTAAAGTACTAGGAATACACTTAGATCTTACGAATCAGGCACAGTAATAGAAAACATATATAAATACCAAATGTGCTATTTCACCTAGCTCGAACAAACAATCTGTGTAATTGCGAACACATTACATATAAAAATATAAAAATTTACGGTTGCATAAGCATATATAAGTAACATGATTATTCGAATAATGCAAATTATGTGTTGTAACGTACAGATAGAGAACAGTCTGAACAATAGTTGGCGGCATTATTCATCCATCGAACACTTCTACGACTGCCTTAGACTCGTTAACATATAAGTTTATGCTGCTAATCTCGTTAAAAAAAAACAACTATGTGTCGTAATCTTCATCAATATTGGCAGTGTGAGCAAAGTTTGACGTCGGCTGATTACTCGCGTTTACACCGGATGTGTTTGTACTCAAATTCATAGGATTAACTTCTGTATAAAAGTTTGGTTGACTAATTTGGAACGACGTGGGCACGGATATCTGAAATTCCGGAACGTGGGACACAGACGTGTTCGTAACCATTTCGTTCACTCCACCTGAATCATACACTCCCGTTCCTCCATTGTCTTTCGAATTTTTATATTCCACATTTACTTCAGTAGTTAATCCCATTTGCTGCTTCTGAAGTCTACAAAAATACGTTGGTACACTCGGAGTCTCGGTAATGTCGATTAATTCGATCGCTACTTACCCCATTTCAGAATGTCGCAGGGCGGGCGTACAAGTAGATGCGTTCGACGTGTTCGAATTTATCGGGGCAGGCGTTAGCGGTGGCGTAGGCACTTCGTCGTCGGGTCCTGATACGTCCGGCAAGGACTTCACTAAATCTTTCAAAAAATCAAAACGACTCTCTGACAGAATACATTGTTTCCTAGAAGTAAATATAAATGTATAAATCACTCGTACACGCATTTTCATATAATTATCGCCGGAGTAAACTCGTTTAAACGATCACGCTTACATATGAGACGGACTCAAAGTTTTGGCGTTCTTGGCACTCGTAATCTGCATGGTCTTCGTAAGCAATGAATGTACGAACAACTCTAACGTTCTAGGTATATAAACAGTTAAGGAACTTATTGATAGAACGATTTACGCCGTTCTACTAATATATATATATTGGTCCGAGTTATCATTCTTGTTAGTAATTTAAAAAGGATATAGATTATAATTGGCACAGCCTGCGCAACTTTCCCAACTTCCTCGTCGGTCTGCATAATCTTCTTGATTCTGCCCTAATGTAAAGTCGCAAAGTCAGGTTAGGCATGTAGATTGAAAGTTTGTGCGTGCAATTATTTCCCAATGCTGTTGCATATTCTCGCGGTTGAAACGTAACGACATATTAATCGCGACGTTGGCTTCGTTAAGCCGATAATCGAAATAATTTATGTAATAGTTTCGTTATATTTTGCCAGGAAAGCTCTCTCCAAGATGTGCATGATATTTTGATTACTCACCGCTGGAAAACGTGCATTATATTTTTTCTTTTTACTCGGCATTGTCGCGAGTCTATTAATATTCTACGCACCACGCAGCTTACGTCCAAATTAAAAACGGAGAACGAAACTTTACAAACAAAAAAAGAACGCGTTTATGTTTCATTTGCAGCGATTGAGGTGTTCCGAAACTTGACAGGCATCCGTAATCTATATTTCCCAATAATTCATCAAATACTCCATGCTCGCGAGCACGGCGATTGACAGATGCAACATATGACAAACAGAACGTAACGTGTTCGATAAGCCTTCTCGGGAAATATGTAAGTAATTCTCAACTTTTCCTCATTAAATATTCATATCGATTTCCGACGCAGGCAATTTCTCGGTCCGCTGTAGTTAACTGGTCGGCGCGTCTTTCTCTCTAGGAGAAAGTAATTTATTTTCAGTGTCCGTAGGTGTTTAGTGGTAGCAATGATTAAATATGGCCGTTTATTATAGTTTCAATTCTACGCGAATAAAATAACTTTAGGAACGACCGGTTAGGTACGAATTCTAATGTGCCGCCTTTTTGAGAAACCGCGGTTAAGTCGTTCGGTTTGTTTACTGATTCTCGATTCTGCCTATTATGTGTATAATGTGAAAGTTTTATGCGTGCAACAGCAGCGTCGTTATAAAACTTGAGTGATGTCGGCGCAAATAGAACGAAAAACAGCAGAGATTCGTTTATGTATAAAGTTCAGATAAATATTTCCAGTCTTCGACTTACAAGGAGTTTTTAAATAACATACAGACTGTTTACGATGGCAAGTTCTAGCCACGATAGAATTATTATTTTAATAGACATGGATTGTTTCTTTTGCCAAGTTGAAACGAAACTGCAACCAGAGTATGCAGGAAAGCCACTTGCTGTTGTACAATATTATCAGTGGCAGTTAGGAGGGTACGTATTCTTAGTGTATATAAACCATACTTCAAATAGTTGGCCTCTTAATCGAGGTATTGTAGTGGACGAACGAAATATTAACGTTCTTTTAATTAGGATAATCGCCGTCAACTACGAAGCGAGAGAATACGGAGTTACGAGGCACATGAGGGGGGGAGAAGCTAAAGAAAAGTGTCCGGGTCTTATCCTGGCCAGTGTACCGTGTCTTCGTGATAAAGCAGATACATCAAGGTATACCGGACAAGCGTAAAGCTCTTATAAATTATACAGAGACAATCGCTAAAAGTCCTGAACTCTTATAAAGGTACAGAAGAGCTGGTCGCGAAGTTATTGATGTTATAAGGAAGCATTGCAGTATAGTAGAACGAGCTAGCGTGGACGAAGCGTATCTAGATATTACTGATATCGTTGAGAAGAAAATATCGGATCCTGTTTCAACAGAGGATTTAATAACGCAGCTTTCAAATACATTCGTCGTAGGGTATTCAGATATCGGGACAAACGACGAAGGTAAGGGAAAATTGTTATGAGATACTTGTGTTTACGGGTGAGTATGCGAAGTAATTATATTGTTCAATTATTAGAAGAAAGAAGTAAAGGCATGAGAACTTGGGTAGCGGACAGTTTCGAAGAACTCGAAGATATACAAGCGCAAAAGCTTGCAGTTGCTGGTGTAATAGTCGAAGAATTAAGGAGCGACATATTTGAAAAGACAGGGTTTAGATGCTCCGCTGGTATTGCGCAAAATAAGGTCAGATGACGAGTCATTCGTTCTTTCATGAATATGTTACAAAGGCTAAAAAAGGTACATTGGTATTACATGCCCTCAGATATTAGCTAAATTAGCATGTGGATTACATAAACCAAATCGACAGACGATACTACCCGCATCTGCGGTGTCCACGCTTTATTCAACGTTACCAGTTAAAAAAGTTAGAAATCTCGGTGGAAAATTTGGGGACGTAGTTGTCGAATCTCTTAATTGTAACGTGATGGGTGACTTATTGCAGTATTCGCTGCAATATTTGCAGAAACGTTTTGACGATAAAACGGGGTATGTGTCTCTTTTTAAACAGCATCATCATTTTCGTAGTTTGGACATTAATAACCAATGTTAATTCAGATTATGGTTGTATAATATTGCTCGGGGAGTAGACAACGAGCCCGTTACCGTGCGATTTGTGACAAAATCAATTGGGGCGTGTAAAAAATTTCCAGGGAAACAAGCTATTACTTCGTTAGACGTGGTAAGCTGAACAATGAGGTTTACATATGAACAAAAGGTCTATACATATGAATACGTAAGGTGTTGTTTCATTAACAGTTAAAACATTGGGCTGACGATTTGTCGGCGGAAGTCTGTGACCGCCTCGAGCAAGATCTGGAGGAAAATGAACGACGAGCAACGTTGCTTACGATATGCTATCAGTACTATCAAAACAAAACTATTGTATCTCAGTCCCGTTCGTGTACTTTAACTTCATACAAGCCAGAGAAAATGGCAAATCGTTGTGTAGAAATTGTATCCAGATCGACGCAGCGTCCGATCGCGTACTTGGGTATATCGACTGGTAAATTTATACAGGCTAAAGGTAGTGAAAATTTTAGGAATTTCTTTAAATCTACCAAGTTAGAACTTGGACAAGAAGCAGATGATCGAACAGAAAATAAATACACTCAATCTGCCAGTCGTGTTATTGAGAAAGTAGCGGATAATTTAAAAATAAATGCAACCACTAATATGATCTGTAATAATGCTGACATAAAGAATGTACCGAATAGTAAAGTGAGAGACGTTGCACAGAACTCCAAAAGTAGCGTACAATTAAGTGAACGAATTTCTAATGCGCAGACAGACTGGTCACCTACTTCTAGGAAATTAAATAGTTTAATTACGTCGTTGAACGAGCGAAACAAGAGAAAAGCATTTTCTGAGAAGAGAATGAATAATTCTCATTTGAATGATCCCCTAGATCAAAATGAATTTAAGGAATCGTTCTTCGTCAATATTTTTAATTCAAAAGAAACTAAGTCGAGAGATGCGTACACGCGTGAGGCCGCATTAATCGAAATCGATGAGAATGAAAATACTAAACGTGTAACTGAAAACGATTGTACTATATCGAGAGATGAATTGTATGTAAACGAGGAAGATTCTAATAACGCGAGGGACTCTGATGAGTTACATGTAGTCGAAGAACAATGCAATAATAAAGAATCTATCAGTAATGAGGTTGAACATGGGCAATCTTCCTCGAGCGCCACAAGAGATAGGAACGATGAAACGATCAATTTGCGGAATACTGTAAAATTACAAGATATATTTCCTGATTTAAATGATATCGATGCCAGTGTGGTCGCATTGCTACCTCCAGAGCTTCAAGAGGAGGCAAAACTGTACATGAAAGTGCAAAGTAGAAAAACTAGTACAAAGGAGATCGTAGTAAAAAATTCGAAAGTAAAAAGTAAATCTAAATCTAATGTTACAAAAGGGAAAAAGAATAATGGTATTTATAGTTTTCTAGTGAGAAAAGACTCGACTAATTTTATTCAAGAACCTTCTAAAAAGTGTCTACAATGTTATCAAATGATACCCATATCGAAATATGATGAACATTGCGATTTCCATGTGGCTGAAAATCTGCAAAGGGAATTAAATAATCCAGCATTACAGGGTGTAAATGTAAAGAGAAAGGTCAGTACATGTGATATAGACACGAATTCCATGAAGCGTCGGCCGAACTTGGATGTTTTAAAACTCGATACAAATGGTACATCATCATTTCTTTCGTGATTCAAGTGGATATTTTATAATTATTTTAATTAATTGCGAAATAAAAATAAGTTGATGCAATATAAGCGAAATTTAGACATGTATTTTCACATGTTGTATATAATATACGAATATTTGCGCTTTTTCAATTGTATCTTAAAGTCTTATTTACGCTGGAATGCAAATAAGAGTATTGTCTGCAATTAAAATAAAAGCCCATTGACCAGAAATACAATTTATAACAATTTTATTCCATTAAAACACGCCATTAATTATTGTAGGCACTTAATAATATAACATATTTCTACAACATCGATGATATTACGCGTACATATAATTAATGTTTAATAGTCTATCCGTGCTTAAACAATCAAGCTTAGCGATTTCAGATCTCATATTTTCTTTATACATTTTCATTGAATCTTGCAATTTTGATATTGTCTCTTTTATTGCGTCATTAGATAGTCTCAGTATTTGAAGTGCTACGATACGAGGAGAAAATTCATGATATATCGGAATAATGATGAACGAAATCATGAATTCATACCCTGTTCTTTGTCGACCTCCTCTTTTTTGATAGCTTCCATTAAATCATGTATAAGTTTCACTAGCTTTAATTGTTTCTTTGAAGAAACTCGTAACGACGATATTTTTCCAAATTTCCGTTCGTACGTCCTTATATAAGCATCCAGTTTCAAGACTGCGGCTCTTTCGGATTTATTGCGACCGGCGATTTTCTTACAACACAAATATTCTTGTGTCATAATTGTCGCTTGAAGTTGCGAGCTAATTCACGCAGAGTATGAAGTTCAAGAAATCGTTTTCTATTTTAAATAATTGAAAAACCGATATCTATAGAGGGGTAATATGTTACACACAGCTTTAATCGTATATTATGGACAAACTCTTTGCCAATATATATAGATTAAAATATAGAAAAATATTTATTTATATAAAAATAATAATAAAACATACATTTGTAAGATTTTCTCTTCATTAATAGCGAAGGGTCGTGTTTTAGTGTGTACGTATATATTTTTGGAATGTGACTGATTTAGGTAGCATTATAGCCCTTCTTCCATACAGTGTCTTTTAGGTACGCGCCTATCATAGGATTATTGAGCATAGTTTCTACAATGTTCTTAAAGCCTAACTGACTCGCTAACATGTATTTACATTCCACGTCTGATAATTCAGAGATTAACAACTTCATATTATCCGTCATCGTATGAGTAATACTCTTTTCCAATCTGTATCTGTAATGGAATAATGTATGTTCGAATTAAGACGTGTTATCGTACGCGAACATCATTTCTGAGAATAGTTTGTTTAATCGCAATTTACTTGCCTGCGCGCACAATCTTGTACCAGGCCGGGAGTCAGGCTTTTCACAGCCATGAAATCTTTTAAATATT
The DNA here is from genome assembly GCA_910592295.1 of Andrena haemorrhoa. NCBI lineage: Eukaryota > Metazoa > Arthropoda > Insecta > Hymenoptera > Andrenidae > Andrena > Andrena haemorrhoa. The sequence continues at coordinate 10,707,413 of OU342944.1, read as the reverse complement.
TCGCCTCCCCATTCAGTATACAATGGTTATAGATCAGATTGGCCCAATCCACGTGATGATTGTAAGCATGCACGACAATCAGAGCTTGCGAGAAATTTAAAGTATGGCATAATATTTTATCGACATCTTCAGATTTTATATTAAGTATACAGGTTGTTTGCTGATTGTGGGACACTGCATTGAGAAGGGAAAGTTGAAGGGCAACTAATTGTGTCTCGTCGGAGCAGCGACTGGCAAGGTTCAATTTGTTAGCCTGTTTAAACATGTATTACTAGTTAATTAATAGAACTTTTCTTAAAGCGGTATGCTTTAATTGCAACTCACCTGTAAATAGTAATGCGTCGCGTGCGTGAAATTGGTTACGCATAATTGCAACTGCTTCTGAACATTCTCACATTTGGTCAATTTCAATTCATGCTGTACAGAGCTTTGTAATTTCGCATGATCTTTTACTGCGTTTAATATTAACGTTTTCCGTACATCCTTTGCTTCGTTTTCCCACATAAGTGCCATCTCATGATACAGTCGGAAATGTAATGCTACCAAAGTGAAGAGATCCTTGTCCTCGGGGCAATGACGTTTCAAGAATTCCAGAAGTGCCATTTTTAGACCAGTCACCTGCAATACATTTCACATTATACTTCCTCTGTATTTGTACACTCCCGTGGAAGTAATAAGTGCCCGATGGAAACCTTGTCTAATCCTTTCCCAAGCAAGGACTCAAATTGATGATTCTCTTTCAATATTTGAAATATGTAATTCATTTCCGTAAAACGACCAACGCCCGTTACAAGTCGTACCTGCGATCATATAATCACGTTATTGTATAATAATTCTTCCATTATTCTATTGCTAGAAAGTTCTGCCATACCAACGACGTCCAATATTTCAGATTTTGCAAGACGTTCGCAAAATTTTGGCATTTGCGTAATACTGATGCTATTCCCTCCATATTACAAGATGCCGTAAAGCAATCGTGCGATCGTATTAATAATTCTAAAATTGTCTTTAGAGTCAACACTGAACAACAAGGAAAAAGTATGTCACAAAATTCGAATATCATAGGAATGCAATAGCGATTATATTTTTATTATAATACCGTTTCTTTTTTCACCATGAGAATGCCCGAGTAATTGACTGGCTGTTTTTAAGAGTTGCCAGCCAAGAAGCGAGACGTCATTGCACAACTCCATAATGACACGGAAATTCGTATTCAATGGACATCCCCACAGACAAATATTGTCTTCGCATCCACCTGTAACACACGGAAGCTTGTAACAGCTTGTACGGGTTTCGTAACGAAGCTGTTATGTACCTTCTATGGCTCGCGTAATATTTACTGTAATACTTTCAGCCAAAAATACTGCAACAGTATCGTTGCTTATTTTGTACGCAGTAATTATATCGCTAAGAGCTTCACATTTATTTCTGATATCACTGTCCGTGATTTCTTGTAAAAACTGGAAAGGATTGTTTAGCAGAAGTAAAAATTGGTAACTCTTTCCTAGCTGTATTGCCAGTTTGTAACATAATACGATCCTCAGACATATATCTACTCCATGCTCCAAGGTCTTGAGTAACTTTTGTAAAAGTGATAAGCATTCCATTTGAGCTTTGTGAATTGCTTCGTCCTTCGCTTTGCTTATTTCACCAATGTTAGTTGAAGTAATTACTAAAACAATGATTTTATGGTAGATAAAAGATATCTAAATTTGTTGCAACCAGAATAAAACTGTAATAAGTACACGAAGATGACGAAGATAATCTTTGCAGGCCACGATTCTTTAAGGCACCGTACTTTTGCTGTTTACTTTTGTTCACTTCCGTCAGAAGACTTCGTTGCTCAGCTGGTAATTCGTTTGGTGTAATTTCACCTTCTGCCAAACTCAAACATAACAGTAAAGTTTGTAAGTCCTACGCACGGATAAATATTTAATACTATCTTGGCATACGTAGTTATTCAACAAAGCTCAATAGAACTTACCTTATTCTTATAATTGAAAATTGTACCTATTCTTAACGCGACATCCAATTTTCCTAGATCAATTAATTTGTTGATTAAGCTTTCAGCTGCATCCTTCTCGTATTGGTCGCTTAGTGTACAGCTTAACTTCAATTTATTTAATCCTGACAATAATTCTGTTTTCAATTTATTGAAAACGTACGATCCATTATCAAATTGTACGTTTTCAGGGCCAGCTAGTATACACGATTTCCACATTGCCATTTCTAATGTATCGATGATTTGTTGCTCCGTTTCAACGTCTCTTAATGTTTCGAAAGCCAGGCGCAATATTTCGTATCTGTAAAAGCATGTATTCATTGTCGCTGACGTTAGGAACTTTGCTTAACAACGTACGTACCTCTCTTTATGAGAAACAACTTTCTCAGCATGCTCAACAAAGAACTCTGCTGCTTTTTCGGGCGAAACATTGTATTTCTCGATGTTTGAGGCACATTCATTCCAAAATTCATTCTTAATTTTATCATGGCTCTGCATCCAGTTCTTAAACTTATTTCGATACTAGAAATATTATTCATACGTTAGTCTACAACGAAAATAGTTAGGAGTTAGGAGATCTACGTATGCTAACACAGTACTTGAGCCAAGATAATGTCGGATGAATTTAATCCCGCCACATTAGATAATTTCAACGCACTGTCATAATCCTCGGTTCTTAGTAAATCACTAATACATCTTTGAATTTCAGGTTCAAAGCTATACTCGTTATCCGTTATCGTAAAACTAGCAAAGTTTAGCGTAACATTAGTTTTCTGGAGAATCTTTATAATCTGTATGAAATGTTGAAAATTCGGCACGCGAACTGTAATGTCAGAAAGAATCATTTAAATGTTAATGCTGTCTTTCTAAATCAGATTTAATATTTAATAAAACAGACATATATAAAGTTGCGGTACCTGGGAAATCTGTGTGCAAGTTACACCTTATTAAAGTTTCAAGAAACTTTATTTGTAAATGTGTACTTCTAAGACCATGAGCAAGGGTTGCAACGAGACATTTAACTGCAACGATTGCTACCCAGTACGAGTTGTTCAAGTATGTACTGTCCGAAGAATCCCAATTCATAGCTTTCTGAAAACCATGTACCTATTAGTTGTTACACCTAAATACGAAGGTGTCGAATATTTTAACAAAACTTGAAACGTACATTGCATTTGAGGTTCAGACATTGGGTTTTAAATTCCGATAAATCCTGGCATCCTTTAAAATCTCCGTAATTTGTACATTGTACAAGGAATTCGAAGAACGATTTGAGCGGACTGTCCTACGATTTAAAGATATAAATGAAACGCTTTGTAATACTGATGTGCAAAGTACATACTTACAGGCATAAAAATTTTGTAAGCTCTACTTAAGGTGCCGATATATCCACGTATCACCATTTTGTCCACTAAGTTGAAAACTTGATTCGCAGTCCATTCTTGCTGCTCTAAACAATCTTTGTAATCTGATAGGATATCATCATCTTCGGCAGATATTACCATCCATGAATAAGTATACGCGGCTGTAGAAGATGGCTAAAATACATTAGTTTAATAGCGTTAGGAGGATACAAGTGTTTATGGAAATACTATAACTCGCAAAGCGAAGGAAACCATTAATACAAAATACCTCGTAACAGGTTGCCAAAACTGTAAGGAAAGGTCTCGATGTTAGCCGGGATGCATTTATTAGCGCACCGGGTGGATCTGGACTCTGATGGCATTTTAGAATAATCGACCATAAATCATCGTTTAAGGAACAAACGCCATCATTTATAGGATACTCGGATGTACTACAAGAATCAGACATGCTTGCTGTATCTGCCGAGACAGGAGAGCCGGAAATAGGAGACCCCTATATCATAATAATTTAGTATAATGTAGCGTTAAGTCTATTACGTGCATCTAACTGTTATTACTTACACTTTGCTTAACACCAATTTTATAGTACAGTGATTGTCTAACATCTCGGGATCTTATTTTCTGACCGCTATAAACGGCTGATTGTGACTTCGTAAGTTGCGTGTTATTTAAACAAGTTAGCAAATGTTCTCTTATAATTACATCTTCGAAGTGTTTAGTATTCTCTAACACCTAAAATAATAGCGAAGCGTGTAGTTTCGATTTACGTGGAACGTCTCTCAATTCTAATACGCAAGATATGCGAAAATCAAGTTATTACCTGATTTAGAGGATAGGCAAAAATGTGGCAGACCAAAACGAATTCGAACCAGTGATTTTGACTTGCTAAAAGTTTTAATAAACTGGCTGGCAAAGAAATATTGTGGGCTTTTGTAAATCGCACGATAACATCCCATGTTTTCAGTATGTTTACAAATTCCTGACTATCTTCGACTAAATTTTCACTAAAATTTCTCTGGAAAGTATTTTCGAGGTAAGACATTATGGTGTTCAGATCATCCTCGCTTTTGTATATTATACTCTCTAATAAATTCCCTGGAAAGTAAGTAATGCAATATATTATTATTATTATTATTATTCAGCAATATTTATTACGCCTGTATTTGTTGGAGAGAATGAGAAGGATTACCAATTGAAACATCGATCTCTTTCTTCAGATAATCCGCTGCCGTTACGTGGACCCTCAAGTTTTCTGAATTAATGCCTAACATTTCGATGAAGGAAATGCAACTGCATACTATTTCTGGTTTATCTAAGTTTCGTAGAGCAAGAATATGTGCATAAAGGCTTGCTTTACGTTTCCTAAAATCAATATATTATAAGTATACAGCGTGTGTTACCGAGTACTAGCAGTGTACACTGTAAAATAGTTATTTTTACCATCTAGAAGAAACGCTTCTTATTACTTTTCCTTGGGAATGCTTTAAACTAAATATAGCCATATTAGGGCGAGCTTCTTTCAAGTAATATTCGTACGTTAATGCTTCGGTGTGACCGTAACTTTTAACAAGAGTTTCATTAGAGAAGTGTAGCATTGGTTCGTTATTAAATCGCCACTTAAATAACTGTTTTACATTTAAATTCTTATAACCATCTAATAATTCGTACATCGTGACCTCTTTCTTTGGTTTGTCTTCTATAATATGTTGAAGAATTGGCACATGCTTCAATGTATTCTGAAGAGCTTCGCTCGAAATGCTATAAGTACCTAATTGTAAGTTGTCTTTACTCGTGAATATACTTTTCAATATATCTGCTTTTATGTCGGTATCTTTGTATTGATTATTTGCTACACTGTCCTTGGACAAGTACGAGAATAGTAATACTAAGACTATCAAATAATTCTGTTTCAAATATTCATCAACGTCATCAGAAAGATAATGAATTGTTTTAAAAGTCCCTTCTATCAATGTATCTTCGCAGTGATCTTGACTTTCAGCCATATTCGTTAATGCATCAAATAATTCTGCGACTTTCACTTTCTCCTCTTGGCTATCCGTTTCGTTGGAGCAGCGCGCAAGGCACAATTCCTTATCAATACTTTGTAAAAATTCAGTCTTATTAATATTGCACGTTTCGCGCGACAGTATTATGTTTAATTCTGATAGCGTCAACGCGCTACTAAAAATACGTCTTAACAGTAATTTTGTGTCTCGCTTCTCTTTCCGTTCGAAGACCCCGTGCCTAATAAATTCAGACGATACATTCATAAACAAATGTCTATATGCAAATTCTTGTAATACCTACACGCGTATTATAAGCAAAAACGTACCTACACAGATGATTTTTAATTAAATCTTTTACGAGATTACTGGCATTCGAAGAATCGATAGTTTCGATCATATCCAATGTGATAGTCATGGTGGCGAACAAAGATTTATATTCATCGCCGATGTCATTCAGCTTCTCGATCGCGTTACCATTATAATAAATATCGATCCAAAGCCTTATCAACTCGATCTTATCGTTCGACAGCAAATAATCCCACAGCACGGCGTTAGTTATATTCCTCGACAGACTTTGCTCGGTTATAGAAAAGTACAATTCCGTGCATAATGCTCGCTTTACAGCTTCTGGTAATCTTATAACATCCTCTATACAGAGAGAAGAGCTTAAGCCATCTTGAACCCTAAAAAATTGCCTGCTTTTTTATTCTATTAAACCAACATATACAAAAGAAAAGGTAACTTACATATATTTCTGTTCGAATTGTACAATATTCTTCGTTATGTTCCACGAATCTATGTGTTCGCTTTGAAAGTGTGCGACGCTTATTAGATACTCTGATAAATAATTCCTTAGCGTGGAATCCTTGGAATGTACGCAAACCTCGAATATGTATTCCACCGGATTCTTTTTCTGCGGAGGAGCGAAGCGTGTAAACAACGTCCACGGCGATAGATATTACAAGTTGATAATTCATATTTAACGTACGATATTTTGTAAAATATGGGAAGCTCTGTAAATCTGGTGTTTCTTCAACAGTTCCGTGATCCAGATTTCTACTTCTTTATTGAAATAACGATGAGCATTCTCGACGGAACAGCTTCGCCTATAAGCTAAACATTTATGAGCGAGATTAATATGAGTGCCCTTGGCGGAGGCTTCTCTGACGAGTTCTCTGTCTCCCAAACTACGCCAGCCAGACCAGACTGCCGCTGGTTCTCCGCTTAAACATTCGATCGGGATGCCTCCCACAGTTGCTTTGTCTGCCATTTTACCGATGCCCCTTTACAGTCTACTACAATGTTCTGTTAAAGAAAAGGAGACACAGCCATTACCACTAGATCTGCAGTCACAATACCAATGATGTTCCTTACTGTAGTTTGACTTTCATAACTACACCTCTTGATTTTAGAAATATATGGACATTAACGAATAGAAACGTATGAAGCGAATGAATAGAAAATCTCATACCTGATGCTATATGTACGAGGGACATATATGACGCATAGAACTGCATCATTTAATTTTTGTATATAAACAATGAGATAAACACTCCTTTACCGTTGACGTTTTCCGTAGTAACTGAAATCTGAAATGTCAGATGTAGATGGGGCGTGTGACGTTTATTGTTGCGTAACCATCAGTCCACCATGAACTTACGAGGCCGCGAAGTTTGAATTTAATGTATGTACTCGTATGGGCATATGAGGATGTGATGCATAATATTGTTAATATCATCGCAGTGGCGGATTTAACAGGGCGGCTGATGAGCAGTTGCCGCCTGGGTCCCTGCTCAGAAGGCCCCCTAAGGCCCCATCTCCCAAAAAATTATGATTAGGTACAGGTACCCAAATATTACATTTCTTTTTTCGTACTACTACACTTGGCCCGCGTTTAGTAAACTATCTCTTCATTTTCCCGAAGAAATGGGCCCCTCAGAACGTTTGCCACCTGGGCCTTTTTTCTTAAATCCTACGCTGTATCATCGGATCCTTTAGTTTCGAATTTCAGATCACAACTCCGTCTGTTGAACTTGAAAAAGACGCAAAATATCTTTCGTCCAATTATGAAGATGTGAAATATACGAATAGAAGGCTTATATTAGTTTTCTTGTTTAAATTTGAATTGTTTAATCTACGTTTATCTCTCATTCTATCTTCCTTAATGATGTACGAAGAAAACTGGTTAATAAACTCGTTGTTTCCGAATCAAGATTTCAGAATTTGTTTCTTTTAATCCCTAAAGAAAATTTTGCAAAACTACTTCGAACCAAACAAGATCGAACAGAAAGAAAAAAAGGAGCAACACCAATTGCAGAGAAAATGAAACACGGGCGAAACAGACACGAGACAAAGCGACCCACCGGAGAAAGGAAAACATCGGTAACCCGGATAAAATCATTTTTTTAGGTGGCAAGAAATCTCGCCGTGCTTGTCGAATGTCTTTATTTGCTGTTGTACAAACAACTACGAGACTGACGGGAATTACGTAGACAATCGATCACTGCACGACGGCTGTTCGGAGAAAGCTTAAGTACGCCAATGATGTCTTCAACACCTGCACAGAAAGGTTTGTCTTTAACAGTCAATAACTGGATATTTAATTAGGGTAGCTATTTCGTGGCGTCTTAACAGTTCAATGATTTTAATTTGTTCCGATGTTCAGTGAGAATAGACGCGGAATTTTGCTTTAAATCCTATGTATAAATAAATAAATCGAAAAATTAATCAAATCCTAGATCGTATTATATATCAGAAGGCTACCCTGCACGTGGTTTCGATTCTATCTGCAATCTTGACGCAAAGCATAGATTTCTTGCGTAGGTATCGATATACTGACATTTCCAAATGTAGACAAATTTAAGTCAACTATTCCACCAGCGCTGATTTTACACGGGTTGTTCGATATACCAATGACCAGGATCAGACCCTGTACTGTCTTAGTGGGCAAACGGTACCAGTCAATCATGAAACATGATAACCCAACAGCAGTGGTCTGTAATACACAATTTAATAAATTACACGCCCGAAGATGAAATAATGGTAGGACGAAACTTACCTTCTCGATCAGAAGCTGGCCAATATAGCATAGTATGAATATATTAAACGTCAGAGATACCAGTAGCAACGTATACGTTGCAACACTGATCGCATTATTTTGCTCCCATGCCTGTTGTAAGCGTTATCGTACAGAGTGTAAAAGAAGTAAGTGTCACGCCTTTTACGCGTGAATCTACTTACAAGGGAAGCTCCCGAGCCCGGAAATTCAAAAGATTCTGAAACTTTGCGAATACATAGGGGATTTCCTCCTGATTGGAACGCAATTTTTGTTTGCTGCCCAGATTCACTCGAAGGGAGTGAAATTAATCTTTGAAAATTCGGCTACTTTCCGATTTTTTGTTATAACTCGCGAACTGTAAGAGATAGAAAAAAAGTTTCAAGACAAAAGTTTTTTTGTTAATTAGATCTATCATTTGGTAAAGAAATTATATTACTGTTCACAAGTTATAATAGTTAAATAATATTCCAGGGGTCAATTGTACCTCCTTAGAGTGAATTTAGGCAGCAAACAAAAATTGCTTTGTAATCAGGAGGAAATTCCCTACATATTCACGAAGTTTTAGAATTATATAGTTGAGTTTCCGGGTTCGGGATGTTCCCTTGTTAGGCATCTGGATCTTGAAATTTGACATTAATGCAGGGCTGCACAGGGAGCCTTTTTCAGAGCCTAGCGGCGAGCAACCGGCCGTACGCCGTTACTAAGGGTAGAATCAGTGAGGAGAACTGCAGTAGTGTATGTACCTACTTACGCTACGCGCCTACGAGTCCGCACCTACGCTACTGCAGTTCTCCTCACGGATTCTACCCTTGGTAACGGCGCACGGCCGGTTGCTCGCCGCTAGGCGCTGAAAAAGGCTCCCTGCGCAGCCCTGCATTAAGCGGTCATCCTACTTTGATGGGCTGAAAAATGAAGCTATTTTTAAAGATTTTTTTTCAATCAAAGTAGAGTGACCCGTTAAACGTTCCTTTCTCTCCACGTGTCTTTATTCTTTATTGGCAAGAGGGTAGAAGGTAGCAAAGGAACCGTGCGCTTCAAACGTATCGTTCTCTCATAAAGCATTCCTCGGCATCGCCTCCTAATCGGTAAAATCGATCACATTCTTTCCCGAGGAAACGATTCGTATGCAGCGTCTGGTTTCGGTTAAACTTTTTAGTAGAATCCATAGAAATAAAAAGAAGAAGAGACTGACCTATAATTTCAAGATCAAGTTGCATTCTGTGGTAAGGTTTCCCAATAGATCGAAGTGCGGGAGATCAGTGAAATCACACGGCCAAGCGAATTGTCTCTAAGGAATTGGATGCATCGCGCGATTACAGAATAGGTAATATAGGTACACTTATATTACCACTGCCAGCGCACCGTTATGCAGTAATATTCGAGCAGGCATATCATAAAGGTAGAGCCGACGAATTCCAAGAAGCACACTTCTTGCAGAATCGTCTCTACCGTTGCCGAGAATCTGCAAACGGTTCTGTCATGTAGCTTCGACTCGCGATAACGCACAGCCGCGTCGGGATGCGGTAGGTACCTTAGAGTTCTTAGATGGTGTTGGACGATCTCTGTCAATCGTACGGTCGGATCGGAATTCCTCTCGTGGTCGACGAGGTCCTGCAATCGCGACATCAGGATGTCGATCTGCCCGCATACGTGCGTTGCAAATAGCGCGGCCAATCCACAGGCGCCTGTCGTTACCGAATAGATCACGTATCCGCATAAGCAGTGAACGATGTACACAGACTCGTAAACCGGGCTGGTCTGCACGTCGTACAGAGCGCTGTACGTGGGATACACCAGCGGCTTGATCGTACGATTCTGTTCGTTGACGATACTGCCGATCGCGTATTGCATGGCCGTGTGATAGATAGCTCCGCTGGCGTACATGAACGCCGCGCAAGTTATCGTCAGATCTCGGCCGATCTTCCCGTATTTTAGCATCAATTCGCGATCGCCTTGAGTCTCCACCTGTCACATCGGTTACTACCCTTTCTCATCTGTTGGGTAATTCGCGCAACCGTTTCGATAGGACAACTCGCGATTGGGAGATATTTTTTAATCCGCATGGAGGATGGTTGTTTGCGCGAAAGAACGATATTGTGTAGTAGGTGTATTATGAAAGATTAATCTACAGGTAATGTCCGTTTAAACACCGATTAGTCTGAAAGGGTCTAGAAATGGTACCTGCGAGGTATCTACCTACCTCAATATCAACTTCCATGAAATTCAGTAAAATATAGCATGAGAGAGGAGATTGCTTGTCGAACGAGGTAACTTTAGCGTTACAATTAGGGTGTATATAGGTAAAGCTTATAAACCGACCTGCTTCCAATCATCTTTCACGTGTTCGATGCAGTCCTTGATCCGCGGTTTGCGCGCCGTCAGCGCCCAGTACTTTGCTAAAGAGATCACGCAGAAGCTCAAGAGGCCAAGGAGCTGGAGTCTTATCACGATATTCTTCTCCTCGTACACTATGTGCAGGATGCACGGTACTATTGCGAACAACAGCACCGAATTGCTGAGTCCGATCGCGACATTTGGCAAATATCTCTTCGCTCCTCTCACTACGCGTGGCCAAACGCCAACGGAGCTGAGAATCCACTTGCTGTGCTTCACGACGTAACGGATGTCCTTCTCGTAATTCATATTTCGCAGCCGGCGGATCTGATCGCGTTCGGAGACCCGCATGATGATCTTGTTCGCGGGTGCACCGCTCGAAAACGACTGATCACGAGCGTCAACAGCAGCATTGATCGCAATGTCATTGAGCTTCCGCCTGTGTCGTGCTGCATTGTGCGTGTGCGCATCTTCGATTGGAGTTCAGAATCGATTGCTGAATATTGGAGGAGCCGGAGTATGGAATTATAGAGGTAGTTAAACCGTTGATTCTGTAGCGTCGAAGTTTGCAAAGTTGAAGAGCAGGGTATGGATCGGAGGGAAGTTGCTACCTGCAAAGGGGATTGAGAATAGGGGTGTTTACTATCGCTCGTATTGCGGAGTAATCATTTCTCTCTATCTTTGTGCGTTATGATACATTTATCAACTACCGTTCCGGAACATTCTGAAAGTAAACGCGATTACAATGTGGAATTACTCGAGAGTGTGAAATTTTGACGGTGATTTCGGAAAACTACATACCTATTTACTGTTTATTAACCGATTTCAGGAAGATACTGGTTCTACGTTCGATGTGTATGTATGTAACATTTTTCAAATGGGTTGACATTTTGTTAGTTGATCTTTATTTTTGACCGTGTATGTATGTTTTTATGTATTATGATGGTCCGCGAATTTCTCCGTAACTACTGGACCGACTGTCGTGAAACCTACTGCATTTAGTTTAGCTTCAATCAACTTTGGTCATGGAGAAAGAATTCTCAAAATCGGTTAAGTAAGTTTGAAATCATACCAGAAATAAGAAATCTGTTTCATTAATTTTATTATTATAATTATTATTTTAAAAAATGTAGTTATATAACTTAAATAACTAAAGAAATAAAAAATAGAAATTTAGACTTCAAAAAATATAAAAAGAAATAAAAATTGAAAAATAATTTTTTCCCTTATTTAATCTACGCCTCTCAAATTTTTTATGCCGGCGCCAGATGTACACAGTGCAAATGACGAGGCGCCGACATATCAATTTGAGAGTCGCAGATTAAATAAGGGAAACAATTATTTTATATTCTTTATTTCCTTTTATATTTTTTTTAATCAGTTTTTTTTTAAATTTTTTTCGATTTCGATTTAAAGTTAATTAACACAGACTACTTAAATGAGTCGATAATGGGGACATTCATGAGCTATTATCCTCAGGGATTGCAGGAAATTTGAAGTTCTCAAGTGGCTCCGTTGAATATATTCCCCTAGCGCGGTAGGGTTGAAATCTGTAAAATGTTTGATGTGATTGCACGATGTCAGGTGCATCACGGTAACAGTGAGAAATGAAGGTTTCATTACCAATCAGACATCTCCCGTATTAGATTCATGTAAACTACAGCCGATTGCATTACCTGAAAATAATTAGGCTGTAAATATTCGATCATCCTGCCGCCAATCGTACTAAGTTAATATAGGAAGAGTTACGCACTGAGCTGAAAGTTTTCATAGACAATGCGAACATGCTTCCCGCTGTCAGAGTTGGTGGATAGTGCGATATAGCACACACCATAATTAGATTATAAGCTTGTCTGGGCGGCAAGTTGTACCACTCGATGTTATATGCGGCCGGACCGATTTTGCTGAACTAATAAAATGTCAGAGTCTACGTATTACGCCAGTCGATCAAAGCAGTTGGAAACTTTGATTTCCTTACGAGTACCTGTTCAGTCAGAATCTCGCCTACATAGCAGAATGTAAATATGTTAAAAATATAGGACATCAGCAACCCGACGAGGGTTATCATTCCGATCGCATCCGATTGTCCCCATTCCTAGAAGCATCGTCAAACAATCCTCAGAACTATCAAGACACTGCGATGTTAGTCTACGAATTTAAACGGATACTGGTAGATACTAAGCTTTACCACCAAACAGTAATATGCGAGTAAACATATAAGCAACGTGGCCTCCGCGATTTGGATCAAGTATATCTCGGACATGGTTTCCTGCATGTCACTGGACAATCTAAAACGTTCGCTGCAGTGGTCTTTTCGATCTTTGTATACAGTATACGTACAGAGAGGGGTAAGGAATACAAGCGTATAGATGAATGGACCCTTACCTTGGAAAACCTCGAAGCTCTTACCTCAGGACCGCTACGTGATCTTGAGTGATGGATCCCAGAGGGTCGCGACGCTTAACCCGCAGGTCCGTAACGTAATCACCCAATCGTGATATCTGTGTCTGGAGCTGTCCCGTGATATGGGTGACGAAAGTTGTACTCAAACCGTACACACACGTGGTGAGGGTGAATTTTACCAACCCCGCAATCAACTGTACGGTCAAGATGCAGTCCTGTGCATGGCTGAATTCGGAGTCGAGGATGAAATCGTAGCCGAGAAGTGCCGCTGGCTTAATGGTGGCGTTCATTTGCACCGTCAGCTTTGCTATTATCGGTACCACAACGTGAAGAAATATGCCGCTCGAGTAGAACATTATAGCACTTATAGTGATGAGATGTCGATTAATGGACACCTGCCTCAGCATGGTAGCTCGGTAGCCCGGGTCCTGCACCGCCTTCCAATCTCTCTCCACCTGCATGATGCAATTCCTCAAAGGTCTTCTCTTCAGGCAGAAGTAGAAGAATTTAATGGCGGTTGTTATGCAGGTGCTGACCATGCCGGCTATTTTCATCTTTGCTAGTAACTTCGTCTCGGAGTATATATAAATAATGGGGGGTATGGTGCAGAACATCGTAATGGAGGTGTACCACAAGATCAAGAAGGCCGATGCGATTTTTTCCCATGAGCTTGTGTCGTAAACCATACACCATAAGCCCAATGGTCTCATATACCATCGGCACATGTCCAGCGTATAGTGTATATCGCTTTCGTAATGGGGATTTTTCGGCTTGTCGTCCCTCGGACGACGTGATTGATTATCCATCCCTACGGTGGACATCGTTGACTGAGCGATTCAACGGGCGATTCCGGGAAAGCATTGTCAGAACGCGAGCGCGTAATCGGCGTGTGGCGGTAATTACTGCATATCGGGATTGCAGACGAGTTAAAAACTTTTTCGATGGTAAATCCGTCGTCTCTAATTACGCCAATTTTTTGCACGTCGGGTAAAGAAAGTTTCTTACGTACAGTAGACGGCATTTGATGCATTTTTTGCGCGTCGCGTATAGAACGCTTCTCAGGTGGAGCGACCGGAATTGTGGCGAAGGGGTTGCGCGACAACTTTACACATGGGAACTGACATATGTTCGATCATTAAGCATATATTTTTTTTGGCGTGGGATGGTATGACGGGGAAAGTTTATCGCGCTGTTCCAAACGTAAAGTTTACCTTCCTAGCCTCTGCGAGTGAAGGGGGTGCAATAATGCAAGAAACTTATTACCACCGTAGAGCAGGGCTGCACAGGGAGCCTTTTTCAGCGCCTAGCGGCGAGCAACCGGCCGTACGCCGTTACTAAGGGTAGAATCAGTGAGGAGAACTGCAGTAGTGTATGTACTTACGTTACGCGCCTACGAGCCTGCACCTACACTACTGCAGTTCTCCTCACTGATTCTACCCTTAGTAACGGCGTAGGGCCGATTGCTCGCCGCTAGGCGCTGAAAAAGGCTCCCTGTGCAGCCCTGCCGTGGAGTATCATGCCATTCGGTCAATCACTCACTTCTGTCTATTTATGTGTGTCCGATAATGCACCGAGAATCCACCTATTGCGATTGAACTCACCAATTTCACCGTGTAAATCGTACTTCAATTGTCGGAAATCGTATGAAATAAAAAGCTAAGTCTGCTCCTAATAAACGTCTAGTTGCTATCGAGCTTGAAATAAGAATGAAATTACGAATCATTTTTAGGTGGCAAGAAGTCGTGCCGTGCGTAACGGATGCCTTTATTTGCTGTTGTACAAGCAACTACGAGACTGATGGGAATTAGACAACTGCACGACGGCTGTTCGGAGGAAGCTCAAGTACCCCAACGATGTCTCCAAAACCTACATAGAAAGGTTTGTCTTTAACAGTCAATAACTGGATATTTAATTAGGGTAGCTATTTCGTGGCGTATTAACATTTCAATGATTTTAACTTATTCTATTATTAATAGACGTGACAATTTGCTAGAATTCGCTTTAAATTCTATATATGAATAAATAAATTGGAATATTAATCAATTCCTGGATCGTAATTGTTGGGTGAGATCGACATAAATGGCAACCCTGCATGTTTTTCATTCGGTATGCGAGCTCGATATAAAGTGTTGATTTATGTGTATCAATTTACTCATATGTGACGCAGACCTTGTACCTTGTACTAAAGAATTTGTCACCGAGCAACTCATTGTGAATACGAAAAACATGAACATTTTATCTGGCCCGTCAGTTTTATTGCTAAGGTCCTCGCCCAGTGCTCACCTTCGGGCCCTAGGTAGTAGACCCCCGTTGACAGCCGAGGGCAATAAAACCGACAGGCTCGATAAAATGTTCATGTTATTGATAAATGTTGATAAAAGTATTACCAATCGATTCCTTATGTCTTCTCGATAAAAATGGCCCCAAAAATGATATAATTCGGACCATAATTAAGGATATTACGTGAGAAATTTGTTTGCAGAATTCAAAGCCCGTTTCGTTAAAAATAGTCCGATTTAAATTATTTTCGGTCCAATTAATCGGGAGAACGCCAGGTATCCATTGGTGTCACTTTTATATTGATACGATGAAAAATAAACAAATTCAGATTCTGTAGAATCTGACCGGTAGGCGACCGCGCGCGGGTCGGGCCGCAAAGGCTTTTGCCGGTTATTCAAGCTTCTAGTATAAGAATAGAATCAAAGCTAAAACATTATTCACGAGTCAAGAGGAAAGACCTTTGAATAAACGAACATCATTCACCGTCGGAGGAATACTCCTTGAATAACCAGCTTCATCTCTGGCGCCGTGAATAAAGCTAAATCATCCTTATTCAACCTTTGAATAACGAATAACCGTAAGTCCCTTTTATCTAGATATTATCTAGATATTATCTTTGCCCATCTCTGTTGTGCAGGGTACTGTGGTACCATCGTGATAGAACGCACAGTACTGTGGTACCATCGTGATATCCAGTCGATCCTTCACCCATTGTAAGTAAGTACATCTCCACCAATAGAGCCGAGAATTCACCTACTGCATTTTTTAATGTGAACAATGCCTTTGCTGTAATTCACAATTCGCCGCTCGCCCGTGAGTGTTTATCGGGGACAATCTCGAAGAGTGTTGAGGAGAAGCTAGCAGCATTAACCACATACAGTCGTTTCTATAAATAATATGTACATATGTAACAATGAGCATTGAGAACAATACATTCAATATCACTACAAATTCAGCCTTTAATCGAAACATTCAGCAGCTACCAGAGGAAAGTAGCCAGATATTGAGTACCATTTTGTTTTTTTAATATCATTCTTATAAAATCAATCGCAAACAAATAGAAGACTTTTATGGGTATTCAGTGATACCCGTGTTTACGTTCAATTTAAGAGCAGTCTTATATTTCTGACGTTATGGGCAATTTGATGTAAAATTAAAAAAAACATTGGTCAAATGGCACTACTTCATATAAAGTAGGTATGTATACTGTTCCATATTTGGCTGCATTCCTCTATCTATACAAGGTTCGGATGGTAGATTGCGATGCGGTGGAAATTTCATATTGATAACAGTAAAAGATGAAAGTTTAATTATGA
Source organism: Andrena haemorrhoa (assembly GCA_910592295.1). Classification (NCBI taxonomy): domain Eukaryota; kingdom Metazoa; phylum Arthropoda; class Insecta; order Hymenoptera; family Andrenidae; genus Andrena; species Andrena haemorrhoa. Next base: position 10,690,650 of record OU342944.1, on the reverse strand, counting down.
GTTAGTAACAGTCCGTAGTAAATTCAAGTAAACCGCAGACGTCTGCATCACCTGGAAATCATTAACCTTTCAGCATTTGATCGACCTCCCCAGAACGAGTTAAATTAATGTAGAAATAGTCACGTACTGAGCTGAACGTATACATAGACAATGGGACCATTTTCCCCGCTGTAAGTTTAGGCGGATAGAGCGATATAACATTCGGCATAATGAAATTGTAAGCTTGTCTGGGTGGCAAATTGTACCAGTCCACGTTATACGAAGCTGGAGCAATTCGGCTGCACTGATAAAATGTCAGCGTCTATTATGCCCGTAATCAAAGCAATTTGAACACTAAATTTCTGTAGCAGTACCTGTTCAGTTAACGTTTCGCCAAGATAGCAATGTACGAATATGTTCAGCGAGTAGAAGGTGAGATAAGTAAAGTACGATGTTATAGCGATCGTGTCGCTGGTTTCCCATTCCTAGATTCATCGTCAAACAATTCTCATAATCGCGGAGACACGGGTATGCATATCATACTTGCAATTTTAAACGTGTACTGATATTCACCATCAGGAGGTTGTATCCGAGGAAGCATACAAGCCCAGTGGACTCCAAGATTAGCACCAAGCCTATCTCTTGCAACGCTTCCTCCACGTTCTTAGAGAATCTAAATCGTTCAGCGACAGTGGTCAGTGATCGTGTCTTGCAAAGCCTCGAACTTCTTACCTCAAGATCTCCACGTGATCTCGTATGACGATGGCCATGGGATTGCGGTTCTTCTCATGTGTCTCTGCAACGAAGTTCTGCAGTCTAGCTACCTGGATCTGGATCTGTCCAGACACATGAGTGACGAAGATGGTGGTCAAACTGTTCGCGCTTATCGCGATATTGTATTTCAAGAATCCCGAAATAATCTGTACGGATAAGATGAGTTCGTAGTTGGGGCTGGTTTGGGTGTCGAAGAACGCGTCGTAGCCAGCATAGCTCAACACCCTGACGGTGGTGTTCCCGCTGAATCTCGACTTGGTCATGAGCGGCATCATGGTGTTGTAGAGTATTCCACCTATGTAACGAAATATGGCGAGTAGACTGATGAGATTTCGGCTGAGGGCCACCTCTCTGAGCATGATGGCTCGATCACTCGGTTTCTCCACCGTCTTCCAGTCTCTCTCCACCTGCTCGATGCAACGCTCGAAGATTGATCCGTTGACGACTAGGTAGTAGTATTTCACCATGGTGCCGATACCGAAGAGGAGTCCGCTCATCATCTTCACCCTTTTGTTTATGTTCTTCTCGACGAACATGGCGTGGTTAAGGGGAGGTACCATGGTGATGACCACGTAAAACCAGCACCACGCGAGCAACCCCTTCGAGAGGATCTTCTGCAGTCTGTTGGTACGGCTGTATACCACATGCCATAGGCCAATTGGCTTCAGGGCCCATTGACACATTTCCAGCGTATAGCGTATATCATCCTCGTAGTGAGAATTCTTCGGTTTGTCGTTGATCTGACTACGTGATTGATTATGCATCCTGACGGCTTCGGTGGACATCGTCGACTGAACGACTGATCGGATTATTGTCAGAACGCAAGCGCGTATTCAATGGCTGGGGGCGATTACTGCATATCGATCGTAGACAAGTTGAAAACTATTCAGGCGAGTCGTTTTTAATGCGCGCAATTTGTTGCGTGGGGTAGATTTATGCGCGAAGCAGTGGAACGGCAACGATACACTGTACACAGGGACTAGGAGACATTTGATCGATGATAAAACTGTTTTATGTGTTGGGCACGCTACGATCCGATGAGGGAACTTTACAATGCTGTAGGGGAAAATTAAAGTTTACCTTTCTACCCTTCGTTCGAGCAGGGTGCATAATGCAAGACACCCCATAGTACCACCGAAGTGCCGTGACACTCGGTTCGATCCCTCTCTTCTGTCTACATATACAGTGTTATATGGTAGAGAAAGCACTCGTGTTTTCCAAGAAACTTTTTTTATTGTGTCGAATAGGCTTTGTTCAAGGTGATCCTGTCGCGACGCTAGTCGCAAAAATGTCGCCCGGCGAAAACAACACCCGGTGATGTCTCACCGAGTCTTACCGTTTTCGACCCTTGAAACGCAGGTGGAACTGTGGGCAAGGCTTTGGACGATAATGATACACAGGTGCGTGCATACGAACGATCGAAAACCTGTACTCTTTTATTTTGGCGTGCAGTGATGCGATAGTGAAAGTCAGGGCCCGAGCTAGGGGACGCAAGCAGGGAAACTACCCAGAAGTGCAAATTTGGGGGCGGTAAAATTGGTGGAAAGAGAAAACTAAAATCAATAAAAGTGTTTATGCTGTTCTTTTATTGATTTTTCAAAATATTTATAAAAGTTGTGTTTTTGAGATTCAAGAAATTGATAGGTGCCTAAGTCTTTACTACATATGTATTTGATTTTATGTTGTTACTGTTTTTTTATGAATATTAATTTTTTATAATATAAAAGGCTTTCGTTATTCAAGAAATAACTACAGAAAATTTAACTCACTGTCAAAAATTATATTTTAAAATAATTATTTATAAAGTATAAAGGGCGGCAAAAATCCTTTTCGCCCAGAGCGGTGGAAAAGCTAGATCGAGCCTTGGTGAAAATTTATCGTGGTGTTATGGAATCTTGAAATTTACCTTTCTGCTTAGGCAAGGTGTAAAATGCACGGTTCTATGGTACACACCGGTGCACCATGTTTTTAGTACATCTCCATCAATATATCCCAGAATGCACCGACTGCATTTTATAATGTGAACATTGTCCTTGCCGTAATTAAAAATTCCCTTTCCGCACCCGGTTGAATACTTTTCGAGGACGATCTTGATGAATGTTTAGGCGCAGCTAGCAGGATTAACCACGTCCGCAGTTGTTTCTAAGAATAATGTGTATAGATATATGTAACATAAAGCATCGAGGATAATTTATTCAATATCACTACAAACTTCATCAGCCGTTAATCGAAATATTCAACAGTTATTAGAGGAAAGTAGCCAAATATGGAATACATACCATTTTGTTTTTCGAATGTCATTCTTACAAAATCAATCGCAACAAATAAAAGATTTTTATGGGCCTTTAGTCATATATTTTCGCACAATTTAAGGGCAGCCTTATATTTCTAACGTTACGAACAATTGTCAATACTGAACTACGCATTAAAATCACATTGGGCAAATATCACTATTCCGTAAAGATATATTGTTCCGTATTTAGCTAGTTTCCTCTATCTTTACAAGGCTCCGATGTTAGATTACGATGCAGTGGAAATTGCATCGCGATAAAAGTAAATGATAACAGTTTAATCATGTGTTAGTAACAGTCCGTAGTAAATTGAAGTAAACCGCAGCCGTCTGCATCACCTGGAAATCATTAACCTTTCAGCATTTGATCGACCTCCCCAGAACGAGATAAATTAATGTAGAAATAGTCACGTACTGAGCTGAACGTATATATAGAGAATGGGACCATCTTCCCCGCTGTAAGTTTAGGCGGATAGAGCGATATAACATTCGGCATAATGAAATTATAAGCTTTTCTGGACGGTAAATTGTACCAGTCCACGTTATACGAAGCTGGACCAATTCGACTACACTGATAAAATGTCAGCGTCTATTATGGCCGTAATCAAAGCAATTTGAACACTCAATTTCTGTAGCAGTACCTGTTCAGTTAACGTTTCGCCAAGATAGCAATGTATGAATATATTCAACGTGAAGAAGATGAGATAAATAAAGTACGATGTTATAGCGATCATGTCGCTGTTTTCCCATTCCTAAATTCATCGTCAAACAATTCTCATAATCATGAATGCACGGATATGCACATCATACTCCCAATTTTAAACGCGTACTGATATTCACCATCAGAATGTTGTATCCGAGGAAGCATACAAGCCCAGTGGACTCCAAGATTAGCACCAAGCCTATCTCGCGCAAAGCTTCCTCCACGTTCTTAGACAATCTAAATCGTTCAGCGACAGTGATTAGTGACCTTTCTAATTTTCATGCATAGTAGAAAATATGCACAAGAACAGATGAATGAACGCTTACCTCGCAAAGCCACGAATTTCTTACCTCAAGGTCTCTACGTGATCTCGAATGACGATGGCCAAGGGATCATGATTCTTCTCATGTCCCTCTGCAACGTAGTCCTGCAGTCTAGCTACCTGGATCTGGATCTGTCCAGAGACATGAGTGATGAAGATGGTGGTCAAACTGTTCGCGCTCGTCGCGATATTGTACTTCAATAATCCCGAAACAATCTGTACGGACAAGATGATTTCGTAGTTGGGGCTGGCTTGGGTGTCGAAGAAGGCGTCGTAGCCAGAATAGGTCAACACCCGGATGGTGGTGTTCCCGCTTAATCTCGCCTTGGTCATGAGCGGCATCACGGTGTTGTAGAGCATGCCAGCTGTGTAACGAAATATGGCGAGTGTGCTGATGAGATTTCGGCTGATGGACACCTCTCTGAGCATGATGGCGCGATCACTCGACTTCTCCACCGACCTCCAGTCTCTCTCCACTTGCTCGATACAACGCTCGAAGATTGATCCCTTGGCGGCTAGGTAGTAGTATTTCACCATGGTCCCGATGCTGAAGAGGAGTCCACTCACCATCTTCACCCTTTTGTTCATGTTCTTCTCGACGAACATGACGTGGTTAATGGGAGGTACCATGGTGATCACCAAGTAAAAAGAGCACCAAGCGAGCAACCCATTCGAGAGGATCTTCTGCAGACTGCTGGTCCGTCTGTATACCAGATGCCATAGACCAATTGGCTTTAGAGCCCATTGACACATTTCAAGCGTATAGCGTATATCTTTTTCGTAATGTGGATTTTTTGGTTTGTCGTCGATCTCACGACGCGATTGGTCACACATCGTGACGGCTTCGGTGAACATCGTTGACTGAGGGACTGAATAGTCGGTTTCGGTAGAGTATTGTCAGAACGCAAGCGCGTATTCGATGGCTGGGGGTGGGTAATTTCTGCATGTCCGAATAGCAGACGAGTTGCAAACTGTTCGATGGCAAAACCGTCGGTTATAATGCGTGCAATTTGCTTCATGTTAGGGATAGAATATGTCATATGTAGAGCAGATGGAGTTATGCCCGAAGTGGTGCAACTGTAACGATAGACAGTACGCAGGGAGTGGGATATACTTAAGCGACGATAATACTGTTTTATGTATTTGGCGTGCAATGGTCCGATGAGGAAACTTTGTCATGCCGTTGTGGTAACTTATAATTTACCTTGTTCTTCTCTGCTCGTTGCGGTGTACGGCATTCAGTTGATCTGTCATTTGTGTCTATACGTCTCCGTCAACGAGGGGAGAATCCTCCTATTGCGATTGAAGCCTCCAATTTCACTGTCGTGTACATTCATTTCATGGCGATTGCACATCCTATGTAAATAAAAAGACAAGTCTCCCCGTGATAAACATCTAGTTCCTATCGAGCCTATAATGACAATAACACCACAAATCGGTTTTAGGTGGCAAGAAGTCTCGCCGTGAGTGACGGATGCCCTTAGTTGCTGTTGTACAAGCAATTACGAAACTGATGGGCAATTAGACAGTCGATCACTGCACGGCGGCAGTTCGGAGGAAGCTTAAGTACGTCAAGCATGTCTTCAACACCTGCATAGAAAGGTTGGTCTTTAATATCGCTAACAATAATTGGATATTTATTTAGGGTAGTCATTTCTTTGCGTCCTAAAATTCGAATGATTATAACTCATTCTGATGTTCAGTGAGAATCGATGTGAAAGTTTGATAAAATTTGCTTTAAATTCCATGTAAGTATGAGTAAATGAATCGAATGTAGTACACACAGCTTATTGCTTTCGATTTGATGTTAATGATAATCGAATGTTTTGATAATGTATTACTACGTTCTACTATATAGAAGATTCATTTTACACTACAACCATAGAAATGTGTACGCCTTTTTATTCCACGCAGGCGTATCCATCCCCCAAGGGGTTGGTCTTCTGTTCATTGGTCGTAAGGCTAGACATGCGTCGTTCCATGTACTGGGGTATCAGCAACCCCCATCAGAGTGCTAGGGGAATATGGACACAGCAGGTCGAATTGTGGGCGAACCTTTGGACGATAATAATCCACAGGTGCGTGTATACGAACGATCGAAAACCTGTACTCTTTTATTTTGGCGTGCAGTGATCCGATAGTGAAAGTCAGGGCCCGATCTAGGGGGCGCAAGTAGGGAAATTATCTAAAAGTGCAAATTTGGGGGCGGCAAAATTTGTGAAAAGAGAAAATTAAAATCAATAAAAGTGTTCATGTTGTGTTTTTTTGAGATTTGAAAAAGTGGAAGGTGCCTAAGTCTTTACTATATATTTGATTTTATGCTGTTACTGTTTTTTTATGAATATTAAATTTTTTATAATATAAAAGGCTTTCGTTATTCAAGAAATAACTACAGAAAATTTAACTCACTATCAAAAATCATATTTTGAAATAATTATTTATAATTAAGTATAAAGGGCGGCAAAAATCCTTTTTGCCCAGAACGGCGGATGAGCTAGATCGGAGCCCTGGTGAAAGTTTATCGTACTGTTATGGAATCTGGAAATTTACCTTCCTGCTTGGGCAGGGTGTAAAATGCACGGTACTATGGCATCATGATATTCAGCCGATTCTTCACCTATTATTATAACATCTCCATCAATAGAGCGGAGAATCCACCTTCTGCATTTTATAATGTGAACAACTTCCTCGCTGTAATTCAAAATTTCCTGCTCGCCCTTGGCTGAGTGCTTTTCGATCACGATCTCGAAGAGTGTTGAAGAGGAGCTACCGGCATTAATCACATACAATCGTTTCTAAGAATAATATGTACATATGTAACAAGAAGCGTTGAGAATAATTGATTTAATATCACTACAAACTCCATCAGCCTTTAATGCAAATATTCAACAGCTATTATTATCATTGCTATGCTCGGGTGGTCGATTGCGCTGCCGTGGAAATTGCATCTCGATAACAGTAATCGATAAAAATTTAATTATGAGTTAGTAACAGTCCGTAGTAAATTCAAGTAAACCGCCGACGTCTGCATCACCTGGAAATCATTAACCTTTCAGCATTTGATCAACCTCCCCAGAACGAGTTAAATTAATGTAGAAATAGTCACGTACTGAGCCAAACGTATAGATAGACAATGGGATCATCTTCCCCGCTGTAAGTTTAGGTGGATAGAGCGACATAACATTCAGCATAATAAAATTATAAGCTTGTCTGGGTGGCAAATTGTACCAGTCCACGTTATACGAAGCTAGACCAATTCGACTGCACTGATAAAATGCCAGCGTCTATTATGCCCATAATCAAAGCAATTTGAAAACTCAATTTCTTTAACAGTACCTGTTCAGTTAACATTTCGCCAAGATAGCAGTGTACCAATATATTCACCGAGTAGAATGTGAGATAAGTAAAGTACGACGTTATAGCGATCGCGTCACTGTTTTCCCATTCCTAGATTCATCGTCAAACAATTCTCATAATAGCGAGGGCACGGATTTACACACCATAGCTACTTGCAACTTTATACGTGTACTGATATTCACCATGAGAACGTTGTATCCGTGAAAGCAGACCAGTGCAGTGGACTCCACGATTAGCATCAAGTCTATCTCTTGCAACGCTGCGTCCACGATCTTACAGAATCTAAATCGTTTAATGACAGTGACCAGTGATCTTTCTGATCTTCGTGCATAGCACGAAATACAAGAACAGATGAATGAACGCTTACCTCGCAAAGCCTCGAACTTCTTACCTCAAGGTCTCTACGTGATCTCGAATGACGATGGCCAAGGGATCGTGTTTCTTCCCGTGGTCCCCTGCAACGAAGCACTTTAATCTATCTATCTGGATCTGCATCTGTGCAGTGACATGAGCAACGAAGATGGTCGTCAAAGCGTTCGCGCCCGTCGCGATATGGTATTTCAAAAATGCTGAAGTAATCTGTACAGAGAAGATGATTTCGTAGTTGGGGCTCGATTGGGTGTCGAAGAAGGCTTCGTAGCCAGCATAGCCCAACACCCTGATGGTGGCGTTCCCGCTGAATCTCGCCTTGGTTATAAATGGCCACATGGTGTTGTAGAGCATGCCAGCTGTGTAACGCAATATGGCGAGTAGAGTGATGAGATTTCGGCTGAGGGACACCTCCCTGAGCATGATGGCGCGATCACTCGATTTCTCCACCGCTCTCCAGTCGTTATCCATATGCTCCACGCAACGCTCGAAGAGTGATCCGTTGACGACTAGGTAGTAGTATTTCACCACGGCCCCGACACCGAAGAGGAGTGGGCCCATCATCTTCAGCCTTTTCTTCGTGTTCGTCTCGACAAACATGGCCTGGTTAAGTTGAGGTACCATGGTGATCGCCACGTAAAAGGAGCACCACGCGAGCAATCCTTTCGAGACGATCTTCTCCAGTCTGCCGGTGTGACTATATACCACATGCCATAAGCCAATTGGCTTCAGGGTCCATCGACACATTTGTAACATATAGTGTATGTCGCTCTCGTAGTAAGAATTCTTCGGTTTGTCGTCGATCTGACGACGTGATTGATTCTGCATCGTGACGGCCTCGATGGACACCGTAGATTGAACGACTGAACAGATGGTTTCAGCAGAGTATTGAACGCAAGCGCGTTTTCGTTGGCTGGGGGTAGTTATTGCCTATCGTGATTGTAGGCGAGTTGAAAACTTTTAAAGACCGCCACTATTAGCGCGCGCAAGTCGTTGTCTGTCAGGAACGAAACTATCCTAATACATTGTACATGGAATTGTGGGAGAAGGGTTGCGCGGCAGCGACAAGACAGGTACTGGCATATGTTACGTCAAAAACTATGATTATTTAATGTGGCATGCGAAGGCTCGATCGGAAAAGTTTATCGTTCTGTTGTCGAAACGTTAAAGTTTATTCTCATACCTTATACCCATGCATAGGGTGCAAAATACACCGACCCATACTACCACCGTAGGACCATGATATTCAATCAATCACCCATTTCTGCCTATATCCCACGTCTGTCTACGTCCCCATCATCGAGCCGAGAACCCCCCTATTGCGATTGGACTCACCAATTTCACCATGGAAATGGTACTTGCATTATCAGAAATCGCATCAAATAAAAAGATAAGGGTGCTTGTAAGAAACGTGTACGTAGTTGCCGTCGAGGCGGAAATAAGAATACAGTCTGGAACCTTTCTTAAGTGGCAAGTCTCGCTGTTCGTAACGGATCCCTTTATTTGCTGATGTAGAGGCAACTACGAGACTGATGGCAATTAGACAATCGGTCACTGCACGTCGACTGTTCGGAAGAAACTTAAGTACGTCAAGCATGTCTTCAACACCTGCATAGAAAGGTTTGTCTTTAACAGTCAATAACTGGATAATTAATTAGGGTAGCCATATCATTGTGTCCTAAAATTCGAATGATTATAACTCATTCTGATGTTCAGTGAGGATCGATGTGAATGTTTGATAAAATTTGCTTTAAATTCCATGTATGAATAAATGAATCATATATCGTATGTAGTACACACAGCTTATTGCTTTCGATTTAATGTTAATGATGATCGAATGTTTTGAGAATGTATTACTACGTTCTACTGGAAGATTCATTTTACAATACAACCATGCATAGAAATGTGTACGCCTTTTTATTCCACGCAGGCGTATCCATCCCCCAAGGGGTTGGTCTTCTGTTCATTGGTCGTAAGACTAGGTATGCGTCGTTCCGTGTACTGGGGTAGCAGCGACTCCCACTAGGGTGCTGGGGGAATACGGACACAGCAGGTCGAATTGTGAGTGAAGCTTTGGACGACAATGATCCACAGGTGCGTGCATACGATCGATCGAAAACCTGTACTCTTTTATTTTGGCGTGCAGTGATCCGATAGTTAAAGTCAGGGCCTGGTCTAGGGGGCGCAAGCAGGGAAATTATCTAGAAGTGCAAATTTGGGAGCGGCAAAATTGGTGAAAAGAGAAAATTAAAATCAATAAAAGTGTTCATGTTGTGTTTTTTTGAGATTTGAAAAAGTGGAAGGTGCCTAAGTCTTTACTATATATTTGATTTTATGCTGTTACTGTTTTTTTATGAATATTAAATTTTTTATAATATAAAAGGCTTTCGTTATTCGAGAAATAACTACAGAAAATTTAACTCACTATCAAAAATCATATTTTAAAATAATTATTTATAATTAAATATAAAGGGCGGCAAGAATCTTGAAATTTACCTTCCTGCTTGGGCAGGGTGTAAAATACACGGTGCTGTGGTACGATCGTGGCATCATGATATTCAGTCGATTCTTCACCTATTATTATAACATCTCCATCAATAGAGCGGAGAATCCACCTTCTGCATTTTCTAATGTGGACAACGTCCTTGCTGTAATTCAAAATTCCATGCTCCCCCTTGGCTGAGTGCTTCTTGACCACGATCTCGAAGAGGAGCTACCGGCATTAACACATACAATCGTCTCTAAGAATAATATGTACATATGTAAGAAGAAGCATCGAGAATAATTTATTCAATATCACTACAAACTCCATCAGCCTTTAATGCAAATATTCAACAGCTATTATTATGATTGCTAAACTCGGGTGGTCGATTGCGCAGCAGTGGAAATTGCATCTCGATAACAGTAATAGATAAAAGTTTAATTATGAGTTAGTAACAGTCCGTAGTAAATTCAAGTAAACCGCAGACGTCTGCATCACCTGGAAATCATTAACCTTTCAGCATATGATCAACTTCCGCAGAACATGTTAAATTACGGGGGTAGATAACCCTCAACAGCCCAAAATCAGGCCCCTTTTCAAATGCATATTCTAAAGTAATAAATGCATATTATAGAGTTAATTTTTGTTTCAATTTTTAATCGTCATTTCGTAGACTTTAATGCACAAACAGAAAATTTTAAATATATTTGCAGAAAAAATTTCATCTTTTGTCCGAAGCAAAATTTTGATAAAGAGATTAATACAATTAATACAAGATGTACCTAACGGAATATGCAAAAATCCCAAACTCGAATTCTTGAAAATTTTGAGGGTTACCTACTTACACCCCCTTAATATAGAAATAGCCACGTACTGAGCCGAACGTATAAATAGACATTGGGACCATCTTCCCCGCTGTAAGTTTAGGTGGATAGAGCGATATAGCATTCAGCATAATAAAATTATAAGCTTGTCTGGGTGGCAAATTGTACCAGTCCGCGTTATACGAAGCTGGACCAATTTTGCTGCACTGATAAAATGTCTATTGTAGCAGTAATCAAAGCAATTTGAATAGTCAATTTCTTTAGTAATACCTGTTCAGTTAACATTTCGCCAACATAGCAAAATATTAATATATCGAAGGTGAAGGAGGTGAGATAAATAAAGTACGTTATTAGAGCGACCGCGTCGCCGTTTTCCCATTCCTAGATACATCGTCAAACAATTCTCATGGATCACGAAGGCACGGTTATATTATACTTGCAAATTTAAATGTGTGCTTTATTCACCTTCAGAAGGTAGTATTCGAGGAGGCATATAATCATCGTGGACTCCAAGATTAGCACCAAGCATATCTCGCGCAACGCTTCCTCCACGTCCTTAGAGAATCTAAACCATTCAGCGGCATTGGTCAGTGATTTCCCCGATCTTCGTGCAGAGCACGAAATACAAGAACAGATGGATTTAACACTTCAACACGCACCTCGCAAAGCCTCGAATTTCTTACCTCAAGATGTCCACGTGATCTCGAATGACACCGGCGATGGGATCGGGATTCTTCTCGTGTCTCCCTGCAACGAACTCCTGCAGTCTATTTATTTGGATCTGGATTTGTCCGGAGATGTGAGTGATGAAGATGGCGGTCAAACTGTACGCGCTCGTCGTGATAGTATACTTCACCAGCCCTACAATAATCTGCACGGTGAAGATAATTTCATAGGTGGGGCTGGATTGGGTGTCGAAGAAGGCGTCGTAGCCAGCATCGGCCAGCACCCTGACGGTGGTGTTCCCTTTGAATCTCGACTTGGACATGAACGGCATCAGGGTGTGAAAGAGTGTGCCCCCCGTGCACATAAATATCGCGCACAAACTGATGAGATTTCGACTGATGGACACCTGTCTGAGCATGATGGCACGATCACTCGGTTTCTCCACCATCCTCCAGTCTCTCTCCACCTGCTCGATGCAACGCTCGAAGATTGATCCCTTGGCGGCTAGGTAGTAGTATTTCACCATGTTCCCGACGTGGAAGAGAAGTGGCCCCACCATCTTAACCCGTTTGTACGTGTCCTTCTCGACGAACATCGCGTGGCGAGTGGGTGGTACTAGGTTGATCAACAAGTAAAAAGAGCACCACGCGAGCAACCCGTTCGAGAGGATCTTCTGCAGTCGGCTGGTGCGACTGTATACCAGCGGCCATATGCCAATTGGCTTCAGGACCCATTGACACATCTGCAGCGTATAATGTATATCGCCCTTGTGGTGAGAATTCTTCGGATTGTCGTCGAACTGACAGCGTAATCGATAATGCATGGCGGCGGGTTTGCTGCACAGTTGTACATCATCAACTGAACGACGCGGCAGCAGGCTCCTGCAGGGTATCTCCAGGACGCAAGCGCGTGCCCATAGGCTGGGGGTAAATGATTGTGTGTCATGGTTTGGCCGAGTTGGAATCAATCGTAGGGGGAAACCTTCATTTATAATTACGTGCGATTTCTTTCCATCTCGTGGATACAGTAGACAGTAAACGTATTAGTATATATATTGTGGGTGCATAGAACAGTATTGTGGCCGAAAGGGTAGCACGGAATTGCTACAATGAAACTGTTATTCCTTCGTCCAATAATTGTACTCCTATTTCTACCGTAAAGTTGTCTGGTAGGGAAAGCTCAGGGTGCTGGTCTTGATTCTAGAAAAACAATCTTCTAAACGCGCCTGTTGAGTCTGTCTTTCTAAATCGTATCATTGTTTAGAGTAAATGTGGTGTTGTATTCTAATAGTGTCTAATAGTTTGTGCCTTTGGAAGCAGGAATCACTGGACCAAAACGGAACATCAATGTTCTTTTTGAATAAAAGCTGCGACTGTGTTGGTATCATGTGACATGGGACCAGATGGTCCTCAAAGCATTTCGTGACCGACCGTAGGCCCGTGCACACGTCACTTTTTGATAAACAGTGTTGGACAAATTTCCGGTGTCGAAGTTTTGACATTGTGTTGTAGTGTCGACCTTTATTTTAAACTTGGAATTAGAAAACTTATAACGGCAAGTACAGCATTGGATTTTTGTTCGTAAAACAATAACCCAACTTTATATTTATATTTGATTATCTTCAGGAATTTGCTTGTTATCTTGTAAAATATTATTTCTCATCTGTATAATATATATTTTTGTTATGTTATACCTAGAACATATATCTATAGCTTTTCACATTAATTAATACTTTTTAAATCATAAAAATAAAGATTTTGTACTTTTACATGGTCTTCAAATTAGTGTTCCGTTTTACCCCAACACTTGAGGAGAATATTTCAATACCCGCCCGGAAAATCTTAATTTCCTTCGTCGCCAAATACTTTTCTCAACAAAGCCTTTGATTTTCTTATAGTCTCAGAAGGTAAGGTCTGCGGGTAGAATCAGTGAGGAGAACTGCAGTAGTGTAGGTGCAGGCTCGTAGGCGCGTAACGTAAGTACATACACTACTGCAGTTCTCCTCACTGATTCTACCCTTAGTAACGGCGTACGGCTGGTTGCTCGCCGCTAGGCGCTGAAAAAGGCTCCCTGTGCCGCCCTGCTCTACGGTGGTAATAAGTTTCTTGCATTATTGCACCCCCTTCACTCGCAGAGGCTAGGTAGGTAAACTTTACGTTTGGAACAGCGCGATAAACTTTCCCCGTCATACCATCCCACGCCAAAAAAAATATATGCTTAATGATCGAACATATGTCAGTTCCCCTGTGTAAAGTTGTCGCGCAACCCCTTCGCCACAATTCCGGTCGCTCCACCTGAGAAGCGTTCTATACGCGACGCGCAAAAAATGCAGCAAATGCCGTCTACTGTACGTAAGAAACTTTCTATACCCGACGTGCAAAAAATTGGCGTAATTAGAGACGACGGATTTACCATCGAAAAAGTTTTTAACTCGTCTGCAATCCCGATATGCAGTAATTACCGCCACACGCCGATTACGCGCTTGCGTTCTGACAATGCTTTCCCGGAATCGCCCGTTGAATCGCTCAGTCAACGATGTCCACCGTAGGGATGGATAATCAATCACGTCGTCCGAGGGACGACAAGCCGAAAAATCCCCATTACGAAAGCGATATACACTATACGCTGGACATGTGCCGATGGTATATGAGACCAATGGGCTTATGGTGTATGGTTTACGACACAAGCACATGGGAAAAAATCACATCGGCCTTCTTGATCTTGTGGTACACCTCCATTGCGATGTTCTGCACCATACCCCCCATTATTTATATATACTCCGAGACGAAGTTACTAGCAAAGATGAAAATAGCCGGCATGGTCAGCACCTGCATAACAACCGCTATTAAATTCTTCTACTTCTGCCTGAAGAGAAGATCTTTGAGGAATTGCATCATGCAAGTGGAGAGAGATTGGAAGGCGGTGCAGGACCCGGGCTACCGTGCTACCATGCTGAGGCAGGTGTCCATTAATCGACATCTCATCACTATAAGTGCTATAATGTTCTACTCGAGCGGCATATTTCTTCACGTTGTGGTACCGATAATAGCAAAGATGACGGTGCAAATGAACGCTACCATTAAGCCAGCGGCACTTCTCGGCTACGATTTCCTCCTCGACTCCGAATTCAGCCATGCACAGGACTGCATCTTGACCGTACAGTTGATTGCGGGGTTGATAAAATTCACCCTCACCGCGTGTGTGTACGGTTTGAGTACAACTTTCGTCTCCCATATCACGGGACAGCTCCAGACACAGATATCACGATTGGGTGATTACGTTACGGACCTGCAGGTTAAGCGTCGCGACCCTATGGGATCCATCATTCAAGATCACGTAGCGGTCCTGAGGTAAGAGCTTCGAGGTTCTCCAAGGTAAGGGTCCATTAGGGTGGTCCTTAGCTATTGGGGTAAAATTTTTGGGGGATTTTTTTTGGTCTTACCCGCCTAAAATATGAGGTTTGGTGACGCAATTGAGTTGAAGTTTTGAAATAATAGTGATTTCTCAATATTTTTGCATTTTTACGAAAAATTGCTTATCTAGCACAAATTCGCTACACAGTATCGGATTCTGTAGACATTTCTGAAGAAGAAACCATCCACGAAAAATGTCGGAACGGTTTTTAATTCGGACTATTTGAGAAAATATCCATCGGCAACGCGTGCACGGTGTTTTGCCGCCAAGCGGCCATGGCTCTCTCGCCGTGACTAGTCAGGGCCGTGGCGACGCGCAATCGACGCGGTGCCCAGTACGGTGGTCCTTAGCTATAGAAATCAAAATTTTTTTAGTTTTTTTATCTTCGGCTACTTTAGAAGTATCAGTGAATATTTTTTAATAAAAGTACAATTTCTTACATATATAATAGTTACAATTGTATATTACTTCCAACAATAAACTCAAAATCTTTGAATTAAGCTTACCATATAAAGCAGCGTCTGAGTCACGGCAGTACGTAAGCCAGCTATCTGAGGTGCAAAATATCCAGTCATCCATTTAGTGACCCTCACTGGTTTTTCCCTGTGAAGGACCTTTTATTGCAATGTAGCGGCTTCGTCGCTAACTCGCCTTCGCGAGTTGTCAATATCGTACTGGTCACCTAAAACGTACCTCATCAATTTCTCAGTAATTAATGAATATAAACGACATCTGATGATAAGAATATCAAGTAAATGCGAAATAAGGAATAGAAACAAAACCTTTTGAGCTTACACCTTATTTTGTGCGTGCTATAAACTATTTAAAAAATCTGGTATGATTGATGTAACTTTTTACCAGTTTATTTTAGCTGATAACAACCAAACAATGCAATTTTGTCATGTACTTTTGTATTTTCCCAAAAGCAGGTTTAATGTAGAATACTTTACATACATTTTAAGTACGTATTACATTCAATATAAAGTTTAAATTGATATTAATAAATAAATTGATCATGTTTCCTAAATCGTACCAGTATGTGATAAAAAGATTAATAACAAATTAATTTGTTCTGAACAAAAGGTTAAGCATATAAAAGTAGGTGCCTAAAAGATCAAGCCACAACATCCAATAGTCAATAGTCAATATCAAAGTAGCCGAAGACCAAATAAAAACTCAAAAAATGTTTGACTCCTATAGCTAAGGACCACTCTACGGGGCACCGTGTCGATAGCGCGTAGCCACGTTCGTAGCCAGTTCCGCTGGATATTTTCTCAAATAGTCCGAGTTAAAAACCATTCCGACATTTTTCGTGGATGGTTTCTTCTTCAGAAATGTCTACAGAATCCGATACTGTGTAGCGAATTCGTGCTAGATAAACAACTTTTCGTAAAAATGCAAAAGTATTGCCTAGAAATCATGCACATCGGCACTTTTTTAAACTTTGACGGCCGTTTATAACCAAATAAAACCATCAAATTTAATAACTGTATATACCGATATATTCAGGAAACTCTCCTCTATATTTTGAGACTAAATTGAACTTTCTAGCATTCTTGGTTTTCACGTAATACCTCATTCTTGCCCAAAATCGTGCGCTTTTTACAAAAACTCGTATTTTTCAAAAACGGAGGGTGATAGAGCAATTCTGTTTACGGATTCGTGTTTGGGACGAAAAACTGTACTAAGATCTCGGAGTGCATATTGCAGATCCAAATACTTGTTGGATAATGTGAAGTCCCATGCTTTTTTTCCCTTTTTTTCTTGTTATTACATTCCAAAGTTCGACGTTCCGTTTTGCCCCGCTCTCCCCTACTTAGAAGCGAGCTAACTTGTGCAGATTTCGGTGAAAACTTGAAATTTACCTTTTTACTGTACCGTGCGATATGCAGAACGACTATTCACAAGAGATCAACCGCACAAGCTAAGAATAATACGTAAGTACGGATAAACATCGACACCAATTTATTTGATACAAACTCCATCAGTTCCTAATGGAAATATTCAACAACTGTTTTCTCTTTACAAGACGCGGATAATCGATTGCCGAATGCCGATGGTCGAAGCTCGCCGAGAGCTTCACTACCTGCCAGTAACTGTCCGCAGTAAATTCAAGTAGACCACAGACGTCTTTAACACCTGGAAATCATGAGAGCCTTGAGCGTTCAATAGTCTGCCGTGGAAGCAGATAATTTACTTGTAAAACAGTCACGTACTGTGCTGAACGTGTTCAGAGACAACTCCATCATCTTGCCCGCTGTAAGCTTCGGCGGATAGAGCGATATGGCGCTGAGCAGAACAATACTCCGAGCTTCCTTAGCTGGCAGATTGTACCACTCGATATTATACGCAGATGGGCCGATTTGGCTGCACTGGTGGAACGTTTACCTTCTATTACACGTCAGGGACGATATCCGAAACGAATTTCGTGAGATGCTTTTGCAAACTACCTGCTCGGTCAGAACCTCGCCTATGTAACAATATATAAATATGTTGAAAACGAAGGAGGTGAGCAAAATGAAGTACGTCAATATAGCAATCTCGTCGCTGTGTTCCCATTCCTAGAAGCATGATCCATCAAGCACTTCTAACAAGGATTCGAATAGGTAGATACGTGAAGGATACTGTCCCTTAATGCACAACCCGTGCGTACCATCAAGCAATAGTATTCAAGCAAGCATATAATCAACGTGGACTCCATGATTTGCGCCAAGCATATCTCTTGCAGAGCTTCCTCAACGTTCTTCGAAAATCTACAACAGTCACTTCAACGGTCTCTTCCACGTGCCTATACGTAAAAACCGGTGACTTACCTCAGAATCTCCACGTGGTCCCTAATAACGACGGCCAGAGGGTCTTGGCTAG
Organism: Andrena haemorrhoa; assembly: GCA_910592295.1. Lineage (NCBI taxonomy): Eukaryota > Metazoa > Arthropoda > Insecta > Hymenoptera > Andrenidae > Andrena > Andrena haemorrhoa. Next base: position 10,672,605 of record OU342944.1, on the reverse strand, counting down.
CTTTCTCCGACCTCGAGTCCAGCAGACCATCCAACCTCGCCGTCTGGATCTCTATCTGCCCGCAGATATGAGTGACGAAGAGGGCCGCCAGGCTGTAGGCAGCCGTTGTCACGGTATACCTGACGAATGCGGTGAACACGTGAATGGCGAAGACGATCTCATAGGTTGGGCTGGATTGGGTGTCGAGGAACGCATCGTAGCCGGGATACATGAGTGGCCTGAGGGTGGAGTTGGCAGCGCTCCTCTGTTTGGATAAGAATGGCATCACGGTGTTGTAAGACATGCCGCCGCTGTAGAGGAACACGGCGCACACGCTGGTTAGGTTCCGGCTGATGGTCGCCTGTCTGAGCATGATGGAGCGGTGGCTGGGCTCCTCCACCATTTCCCAGTCCCTCCTCATGTGCAGGATACAACGGGCGAATACCGCCCCTTTCAGGGCCAGGTAGAAGTACTTGATCGTGGACCAGAGGGTGAAGCCGATTGGGCCGAGCAGTTTCACTCTCGTGTACACGTTCTTCTCCTCGAGTATGATGTAGCGACCGCACGGCACGAGGATGAAGAACAGACAGGAGAAACAAACGGCCATCAGGGCCATCGAGGCGATTCTATTCAGCGTGCCCGACTGGTCCTGGACCAAGTGCCACACGCCGATTGGCTTCAGCACCCACTGGCACATCTGCAGCGTGTAACGCACGTCGGCTTCGTAATTGCAGTTCCGCGGGTGGCCGTCGGCTGGGCTCGATGATCGATGATGCATCCTGAGGCGCACGCTACACACTGCCGACGGGGCGAGCGACGCGCGGCAGACAGTTTTAGTGGAAGGAGTGTCAGAACGCAAGCGCGTGCATCCTTGCCTCGGTAAATGCGACTATGTAGATATCTAGAACATTAATGGGGGAAGGGGTCGTCGGTCATCGATAATCGGGAGCGGTTACTTTGTGCGTTGCGTGCACGTCGAATTGTACATTGCGAGGATAATGCGAAGGGTTCGTTCAGTTGGTACATTTCTGTACTTATGTATTTCCATCGTAGAGTACTTTTGAAGCCAGGGACAATTGTTATAAAATACATTACGGTACGGTACATGTACCTAAAGTGCGCGTGCCGATGCTTATTACTCCGAAGGACTATGAAGAGGTTGACGCTTGTACGGCTCTTCCAATGGTACCTACTTATTGCCAGTAAGTGCCGAAAACGCTTTTCCGTACACGTTTAGCGCCGAGCTCTCCCCATGCACACCGATGGATCTGTAAAAATTTCTAATTGGCTCTGTGTCCTGTAAAAGTGTTCGAAAGCTACTTGGCGTTTTACCATGTTGTAACGGCTTGACACAAGTTCGCGTAAACTACGGATGATTTAAGAACCTGAAAGTTATAGAGGTCTAGTGTAAAGACACTTCTGCATACAGGCTAATATGCAAATGAATATTGCTACCTACATTGCTGAACGTGTTCACGGATATTTCGAATATCTTCCCGCCAGTGAGTTTCGGTGGGGATTTCGATACGGCGATCAGCATAATGAGATCGCGACCCTTCTTTCCAGGTAGATCGTACCATTCGATTTGGTAGGACGCGTCCCCCAGTTTGCTACCCTGATAGAGATTTATGATAATCGCTGGTAATCAAAGAGAACGGGAACGAGGATGCTTGGAATGGGTCACGAGTACCTCTTCAACGAGAAATTCACCAGCATAGCAAATTATGAATATGTTGAAAGTGAATGAAAGTGTCAAGGCCAAGTACGTTCCCATCGCGACGATATCGTGATTTCTCCATTCCTGAAAATGATAATCGCGGTTTCATCGTTGATTTCATGCGTTAAAATCATTGTTGTCGCAACAATATTACTGTTTACCAGTATGGAGAGATACTCCAAAGCGCAGATCATCAAGGTGGTTGCCACCACTTCCACGAAACATATTTCCTGTAGTGCGTTCGAGATATTTCTCGAAAACCTGAAATTTTTCAAAAAACCCTCGTAACATAAAAGCACTTGTAGCCTTCAGTCACTCTTTCGATATCATCGTACCGGTCCTCTCTAACCCCACTCACATAAATTTGACGCAGTTTGAGTGGTAACAATAACAAGTTATGTTAAATAGGTAGGCAAATCTTTGGGTGTAAATTCCGTGTATTTTGACGGGAAGTTTTTCGATTAAAAATATAGGGAATTCAAGCCAGGCGAGGGGTGAACGATACCTCGATTACTCATTGCGAAGATGTCCTTTCGACTATGTACAACGCGGAGGGCAACCCTTTCAATAATGTTCCGACACCGATCTCTCCTCTGTCTAAAGCTGCTACCAACATTTCCGAAATATTTTGCAGCAATGATTGGTAATACGATAACTCATACTCATATATTTTAAGGGGTTATGCCTAGTCAGGAGGCCGAAAAGAAGCGAATGTTTGTGATTTTTTTTAAAAAGCGGAAGCATATATTTTTGCAGAACTTTTTTCTACAAAAAATTACCAAATGTTCTTAAAATGTTGCTCGTTTAAGTGCAAAAAGTTCTGTAAAGATATATGCTTCCGCTTTTTCAAAAAAAATTCACAAACATTCGCATCGTTTCGGCCTCCTGACTAATCTTAATATATAAAGCAGAAAGCTTGTAATATGTTTGTGCGTTTGTCTGTCGCCTAAAAACTTTCGAACAATAAACTCTTGGATCACGAAATGTGCCTCTGCTCATTATGCTTTTCTCATCCAGATGAATGTGACTATTTTTACAGGAAAAAAACAAAACACATTTTTTTTAATCAGAATCTAAATTTCGGGCGGAGCCGAGTATTAAAGCTAGTTCTAAGTATAACCCCTTAAGACTACCGCTCACGGTTTTTTGCAAACATCTCGAAAACTAAGGCCGAGCGACAGCAACATTTATAGGAAATAGTTGTTCAGAACTATGCCCCCGACAACATATTGGAAGGTCGTCGAATAATCGGCGAGGACTGCCGCTTTGTAAATAATTATTAAATTTTGTATCATCTTATAATACTTATATATACATCAATACCAAAAGCCTTTTTACCCGATGTGTTACAATTTTCGTTAAAATAAAATCCTAAGTTTTGAAAGGATGGCAGATGGTGAGAATGTACTATTAAAACTCACCTTATATACTCCACGTGGCCGTCGATAATGGAACCCAATAGCCCTTTCTGCCCGCAGTCATTGTTCCTCTCTGCTTCGACCAGGCCCTGCAACTTCGCAATTTGCACCTGGATCTGTGCCCGAGCGTGGGTTGTCAGCAGTGCAATCAAGCTGCAGGACGCCGAGGACACACTGCTTAAGACACAGATGTACATACACTGTACGGCGTAGATGATCTCATACGTAGGACTGGCTTGGAGGTCCACGAATAGTTCGAAGCCGGAATAGATGAGTAGCCCGTGGGTGTCGTTGCCTTTGAACACGTTGGACCAGGACGGCATGATGGTGTGGTAGGACAGAACCGAGGCGTAGAATAGGATGGCGCAGACGACGGACACTTTATGGGCGACCTCCGCGTTCCTGATCATGATGTCTCGGTGTTGCGGGTCCTCTATGGTCCTCCAGTCCCTCTCTATGTGCCTGATGCAGCATTGGAAGCTGAGCCTCCGCTGATTGATGTAGTAGTACTTCATCGCGTTTACCGCGCAAGCGACGAGTGGCCCGAATTTGTTGATCTTAACGTTTATGTCGATGACGTAGAAGAAGCAATGGTAGCCGCAGGGCAGAAGGATGAACGCCAGGCAGCTGGTGCATATGGTTATCGAGACCATCGAGGCGATCCTCTCGAAACGGCCACTGGCGTGGCCGTTGATTCGGGGCCACATACCAACCACTCGTAGAAAGAACCGGGTGTACTTGAGGGCGTTCTTCGCGTCGTTCTGGTAACTGTCGTTCATCGCGAGACCGCCGACCTGGCTGTCCGTTTCAACGAGCACAATGCTTGTCGACTAAACGCCGGGTGAAACATTGTTGGCGGGGTAGAAAGGGGCGCAAGCGCGTGGCCACCGCGCGGAACGGGAATTTAATTGCACACTCTGTGGTCTATAGAGCGGAGCAATGGGAATATCGAGGAATATCGTTTCTTGGTTGATAGTAGAGTGCGGGGGTGCAGGAGAACGGCACTGCTCGCTTCATTCTGAGAAGAAACGAGGGATAAATAATCCCTGAGGGGGAAATGTGTCTATAGCGTCGAATCTGAAATCGATTATGCGGCTACCAGTGTTCGAACAAAGTTACCCAGTGAGCACAGAGGGGCTTCTTCAGTCGCGCAACAGATTCTTCAACCTGTACGCCGTGAATCGATTGCAGAGTTGCTAACGCACGTGTTGCTGGATTGCTGCAACACAATTGGGAATTTGCATGATTCTCAAAAAAAATATATTTGGGAGCTCCTATATAAGTTGTATTGTAATTTTTTTTTTCATAATTTTTTATTACATATTAAGCGAGAAAAAAATTATTAGAAATTGCAATATTTAAAATTACCGAAAACGATCCGGAAATTCCCGAGCGTAGCCGAAGAAGCCTGTGACGTCACATGGTAGTATTTTCACACTTTTAGCATTAAAAAATACATTTTTATTAGCCGGCCGTTTTGATATACGTATACATTACTATTAGACGGCTGTTTTGATATACGTATTTTTACGCAACTCATAACACCAGTTTCACGATGCAATCATAAATACATAGCAGCCATTTAAAACTACTACTATGTGACGTCACGAAGCTTTACGACCAATCAAAATCGTTTCTTCGCAATACGGAACGTTTCAAACATTACCAATTTTTAATTTCATTTTTTAATACTTAACGATTTATAATAAATAAAAATTTTATTGTAAATTTATTGCTTATGGTGTATTTTCAGGTTATAAATAATAAATTATGCAATCCTTTTTAAATGCAAATTCCCTATTGCTGTGTGTAACCGCTGCAGGGGGTGAAATTGATAGGATGATTCTACTGCGCGGTGGAGTCTTAAGGGGGTACTCTAGTGTAACTTCCCGTTTTTCAACGCTATCTTCGGGAATGTATTTAACAAAAGCTACGAGTATATATTGTCTGACGTTTTGCCTGCTAATTAAGGTATGTTTAAAATAATACATACTTGGAATTTTTGGGGAGTTTGTTGTAGTCATTTAAAGTGGAAAAATTAAGGTTTATTTTCACGAACGAGTTTATATTATACTATTCGAATGCATTGGGCATGATTGTGAAATTGAAGTTCCTCCAAGGATATTGGGTATTAACATGTATTTCATTGGATAAAATTGGCTGCGCACAGAGGTAGATAAGGTTCTCGATCGATTATACGCACGATATCCATAGTTATCTGTAATTTTCAAGAATTTTTATAAATTAGATGGTCTTGGACGGGTGTTTCATCAAACTATTAATCGATGTGAATCGAGCGACTCTTCCTCACGTCGTCAGCGTACGAAGTAGACTGAAATATGTCAGCGACGATTTCAATACCTGCAATGCAAAATATTACAATTGTGGGGCTGCTGGTGTTCGAGGTATCCTCACGCCTGCGGTACTTAGGTACTCACGCTGCAGAAACTGCTCAAGGACAACCCGACGAGTTTCCCTGCTGTCAACTTCACGGAAGAGTTCGACACAGAGGATATCAGTATCAACCCAAGAGCCTCTTTCTGTGGCAAACGATACCACTCGATCGTGTAAGCCGTTAATCCGACCATTCCACACTACGGCAGTGAAACGGAAGTAATGGGTGTCTGTCAACCGACTGGCAAGACGAAACGATCATTACCGTGCCCATGGATAAATTAGATACCTGTTCGGATAGAGTTTCGCCAATGTAACACAGTATGAAGATATTGAAGGTGAAGGATACGAGCAACGTACAATAGGTCAGTGTCCCTACAGTCTCGCTCTGCTCCCACTCCTGGAAAACTGACAAACGAGTCATGTAATCTCGGTTTCAAACATCCCCGCGTGTCAGTGATAACGCGAACACCTAAGTGCAGATCGCACGATATAACTTTGCCTCCGAGCGGCGACCAGCGGCGACTGAGTTGGCCGTGACTGTGAAGAGAGTCGTGAAGCCGTGAAGAGAGTCTGACGACTGCTGACGACGGTCGGACTCTCACGCACGCACGGCCGAGTCACGGCCAACTCAGTCGCCGCTGGTCGCCGCTCGTAGGCAAAGTTATATCGCGCGATCTGCGAGCTTCATTCATGTGTATTTCCTACCGTGAGCAAATAATAACCCAGGAAACATATGTTCATCGTGCAGCCCACGAACTCGACGAAGCATATCTCGTTCAGGAGCTCCTCCACTCGAGCTATGAAGCTAAAAATTCCCTGGGTGTCAACCCGTCCTGTACACTCAAGTCCCCGACAGAAATCCCCAAAGTTCTTTACCTGAGTATCCGCAGGTGATGCTCGACGATCGCGCCCAATCGTTCTCTAGGGGAGTCCAGGTCGCCCTTCTCCGTCGCCCCGTCCACCAGCTTGTCCAGTCTCGCCAGGAGGATCCTGAATTGGCCGCAGGTGTGCATGACGAACACCGCGGCGAGGCTGCAAGCGCCGACGGTGACGGAGTATATGACGAATCCAGCTAGGCACTGCAGGAGTTGCACGATCTCGAATGAGGGGCTGGCTCGTGGGTCCAGGAGGCCGCGATAGATGGGGAACGCCTGGGAGCGGACGGTCTCGTTGTCGATGATCTCCGTTCTGTGCGTGCACAAGGGCATCACGGTGGTGTAGAAGAATCCGCCGGAGTACATGAACGCCGCGCAGATGATCGCCAGCTTCCGTCCGATCCTGGCGTTCTCTGTCATGATGGCTCTGTCATCGTCGCGCTGCTCCGCGTCCACTCGACACCAATCGGCGCGAACGTGCTGGATGCAGCTGCTGATTTTCGCGCCGCGGGACAGGAGGACGCAGTACTTGATGGCAGCCATCACGCAGAAGCTCAGCGGGCCGATCATCTTTATCTTTGTGTCGAGGTCGCCCGTTTTGTCGAGGAAGGTGCACAGAGCGCAGGGGACGAGCAGGAACCCTATGAGAAAGGAACTGATGAACGTCAGCACCACGGAATTGATCTTCTCCGCGGTGGTCAAGCATAGTGACCACGGCCAAACGCCTATCGACTTCAGGAGCCAATGATTTATTTGAACGCTGTACGTCCAGTCCCTGAGGGGCGGAGCGTTGACCCTGGCCATCGTCGCGGCCAGGACGAACGTGCATGCGCGACTGACGGAGCTAAGGTGAACGGCGATAACATCGATTACCGAAGTTCTCGTTTCGCGCATGTGCTACCGCTTTCCCTCAATTTATTGCAATAACGTGGATTAAGCAGTTGCACCAGTGCAGCTGAACCCTTCGAACCACCACTTGTTACGTCACATAGCGTGTAACCGTGATTGCTCAGCACTAGTTGCAGGAGAGCTTTGCGAGGAAGCTTACCAAGGGGAGGATTGTAATCGTTTTCTAGTATGTATGTAGTTTGTGTTCCTTCCATTCTTTGGAAGTAAAATTTTGTCAGGAAGAATATGAATTCTTTTACGGCTAGTACGGACGTTAAAGAATCGCGAACAGTTCATTCGTCAAGAATGTTTTCTATCAGTATTGTATTTTACCCAGCAACTTCATTATTACACATTATAAAGTATGAAATTCTATACGTCTGTATATTTTGCATACGATTATGTTACGAGTTATCGCCGTGAGCGTTTGCGTCACGTCGTTTGACGTAGTAGATTCAAATACGCGAAAGACGTTTTCATCACCTGGAATAACATATGATCTTTTGCATGTAGAAAGGAAAGACAAATGATGAATATTTCTTCCTTTATAGAAACAAATATACTTACGTCGCCGAACGTGTAAACGGACATGTGAATCAGCTTCCCAGCAGTGATTTTGATAACCATACTGGACCGTGCGATGATTAGTATCAAGTCAAGGACGTTTTTGTAAGGTAAATAGTACCAATCAGTCATGTACACCACCTCACCAACTTTCTTGCACTGTTAAGAATTCGCTCGGTGAATCTCGTTCACGAATCTGATAATTGCTTTCGCCAATCGTCTCTATTACCTGTTCTGTGAGCACCTCACCGATATAGCATACTATAAAAATGTTGAAGGTCATAGAGAAAAGTATCATACAATATGTGGTCAGATTTTGAAAATCGTGATCGGACCATTCCTAAAAGAACAAATACTTCTTTTACATTTACAAACGGGCCAACGATGCGTTGAAAGATCCAAGCGTCGGTGGCGATAATTCTTTTGAAAATGAATTGCACAGAAGGAAAAGTCAATTACTTGTGAAAATATTGTAAGAGGACTGTAGGACAATTTCATACGAACAGAAACATTCTCAGCCTACCGTCAGAATATAATAGCCGAGCATGCATATACCCAACGTGCATTTAAACAGTTCCGAGAAGCATATTCGGTGCATCACGCCTTCGATGCGCGATATGAAGCTGTAATTAACGTAGGTACGCGTTAATCATAGAAATCCACACTGGCAAGGAACCACGGAATATTTTGATGTTACCTTAAGACACGCAGATGGTGCTCCACGATTACTCCTACTTCGCTGAAATAAACACCCTTACCGCATTCCCCTGATTTATTCACGTATTCGGTGACCCAAGTCATCAGGACATTCAGCTGACCACAGGCGTGTGCGGCGAAGACTGCATCCAGACTAAAAGCTGCAACCGCACTAGAATTCACGATGAAACCCGACAGAAACTGCGAGGCGAGTACGATTTCATTCATAGGGCTGCTGTCCACGTTTAATAGCTTCTTATAGAACGCACAGGGCAGCATGTGCACTGTTCTGGTCTCGTTTCCAACCTGAACGATCTGGGTGGACAACGCTGTTACCAGGCAGTAGGAAAGTACCCCACCTTGCATGAACGCAGCACAGAAAGCAGCCACGTAGCGACCCAATTTAGCGTTCTTTAGCATCACGCGTTGGTCTTTTCCTCTCGTTATAATCTTCCAATCGGCTTCCAAGTGCTCCACGCACAGCCGTATCTCTTTGCGTCGTAACAGCAGCGTGGTGTAGTTGATTCCTCCCACGAACCAGTGGCTGAGGGGGCCGAGAACCCTCAGCTTCTTTCGTATGTCTTCATTCTCGAGCATGATGTGCAGCATGCATGGGATCACCGTAAACGATATCGAGCAGTAACATATGGCGATCAAAATGATAGAAACGATCCGTTCGTGCCTGGAGGTAGAGGAGGACGAAGGCCAAGCGCCTATCGGTTTCAGGTACCATCGATTCAGCTGAAGACTGTAATCGCTCAAGTTGCCGAGGTTCGCCTGTGTGACCGGGGATTCGTTGGTCATCGTGGTCACTCATCGAATACGGGCAAACTACTGGGTTGAATACTCTACAGGGCACGATCGCGGTAGATATACATATACATACATACCTGGTTGTACAACGCCTGCGCCGGTTTCTCTGAACGGCAGCTCGCTGATTGATTTTCTGTTGTCAGTGCAACTTGTTGCGGTGGTGAACGCAGTTGTGCTTCTAAGCAGAACTGGTGCAGTTGCGTGCACGCATCGATTAATCATGAAGTCATCTTTTTAACAGTGTACATACCAGTTTTGTACTGTAATGCGAACTGCAATTACATGTTTGTGTGATATCTCAGATGGTAGTATGGTGAAGAAAAACCGACAATTTTTGTCTAGGATTTTACGGGATATTGTATTTTACAAGTGTTATGGAGAACTCTGCAAATCTATCTACAAATCTACACAAGCTACAAGTTGTTTTATGTTGTCTGACGCAACAGATTTAAATAGGCGAAGGAGGTCTTCATTACCTGGAATAACATACGGCTTTATTGATCGATTAAGCATTAAGCCGAGACAGGTGAGGAATGACTGTTTTGTACCGGTGGTGTTACAGAAACACGTGATATACGTACATCAGCGAAAGTGTAAATGGACATGTGAAATAGTTTCCCAGCAGTGATTTTGATCACCACGCTTGACCGCGCGATGATCATTATCAGGTCAAGAATGTTTTTGTAAGGTAAATAGTACCATTCGGTCATGTACACCACTTCACCAACTTTACTGCACTGTTAAGAATTCGCTCGGTGAATCTCGTTCAAGGTCTTACAATTGCTTTCGCCTATCGTCGCCCCGTACTTACGTGTCTCTATTACCTGCTCTGTAAGCACTTCACCAATATAACAGAATATGAAAATGTTGAACGACACAGAACAAAGTAGCATTACGGACGTCGTCACATTTTGAAAATCGCGTGCAGGCCAATCCTATAAGAATAAATGCTCGTTTTACCTTTTCAAATGGCTAATAATGCATTAGATTCTAATTAGATTCTAATTAGATTCTAATGCATTATTCCATTTAATAATTAGAAGGTACAAGTATGAATGTAATGCCTAAAATGTCGCGAAAAATCGGCAAGCATTTTTAAAGATCAATCGCACAGGTGGAGACAGATTGCGTTGTCAGCGTACCGTCAGAATGTAATACCCAAGCATGCATATATCCAACGTGCACCTAAACAATTCCAAGAAACATATTCGATGCATCACGTCTTCGATACGCGATATGAAGCTGCAATTAATATGTATACACGATAATTACCGAAATATACGAGCTAAGGATCCACGGAGTATCTTTAATGTTACCTTAAGACCCGCAGATGTTGCTCCACAACCACACCTACTTCGTTGGAATTAGCACCTTTCTTGTGTTCCCATGACTCATTCACGTATTCAGTAACCCAAATCATGAGGATATTCAGCTGACCGCAGGCATGGGCCGCGAAGACTGCAGCCAGACTAAAAGCTGCCACTGCACTGGAGTTCACGATAAAACCCGAAAGAAACTGCGAGGCCAGGACTATTTCGTTCATAGGGCTGCCATCCACGTTCAACAGCTTCTTGTAAAAAGCACAGGGCAACAAGTGAACCACTCTAGTTCCGTTTCCGACACGAATGACCTCCGAGGACAACGCTGTTACAATGCAGTAGCAGAGTACTCCGCCTTGCATGAATCCAGCACAGAAAATAGCCACGTAGCGACCGAATTTAGCGAACTTCAGCATCGCGCTTTGATCCTTCGCTCTAGTCATCATTCTCCAATCCATCTCGATGTGCTCCACGCAGCATCGTATCTCCTTACTGCGTAACAGAAGCGTGGTATAATTCATTCCTCCCACGAACCAGTGGCTCAGGGGGCCAAGTACCCTCAGCTTCTTTTGAATATCTTCATCCTCCAGCACGATGTGCAGTATGCAAGGGATCACCGTGAACGATATCGAGCAATAGCAGAGGATGTTCAAAATGATAGAAACGAATCGTTGGTGCCTGGTGGTAGCGGATGACGAAGGCCAAGCGCCTATTGGTTTCAGGTACCATCGATTCAGCTGGAGACTGTAATTGCTCAGATCGCCAAGAGTGGCGTGGGTGCCTGCGGATTCGTTGATCATTGTCGTCACTCATCGAAGACGAGGAAACTACTGAATTGTGTTTTCTACTGGGGGCGATCACGGTGCACACCTGAATGCAGAACGCCTGCGCAGCTTTCCCTGAACGACTATTATTTGCGGATCGATTTTATTTAGTCGGAGCAACTTGTTGCGGTGATGGCCGCAACTATGTTTGTAAAACCGATACAGGGTGCGTGCACGCGTCGGATAACGGTGAACTCACGGGGGTGCGCACGCGACATACATATTTCTAACTGTCTGGCTGTTTTACAGTGCGATATTGAGATTTACGGTGAAATGCTTGTACGATTTCTTACATGATAGTAGGTTGAGTGAATATAGACCATTCGTGCCCGGATCTTTTCGGAGTATTATATTTTGCAAGCGGAGTATGAACTGTGCACGACGATATACATGTTTATCCATGTACCTAACAAGTTGTTTTACGTCATTTGACGCAGTAGATTTAAATAGGCGAATGAGGTTTTTATCACCTGGAAGGACATACGATTTTGTTGATTTGCTAAGGAGAGGACACGTGACTAATCACTAATTGGTACTGGAGTTAGCGGATCGAACATACTCACATCACCGAACGTGTAAAGGGACATGTGAAACAGCTTCCCAGCAGTGATTTTGGTAACCACGTTGGACCGTGCGATGATCGGTATCAAGTCAAGGATGTTTTTGCAAGGTAAACAGTACCAATCAGTCATGTACACCACCTCACCAACTTTCTTGCACTGTTAAGAATTCGCTCGGTGAATCTCGTTCACGAATCTGATAATTGCTTTCGTCAACCGTCTCTATTACCTGCTGTGTGAGCTCCTCGCCGATATAGCATACTATAAAAATGTTGAAGGTCATAGAGAAAAGTATCATGAAATACGTGGTTAGATTTTGAAAGTCGTGATCGGACCATTCCTAAAAGAACAAATACTTCTTTTACATTTACAAACGGGCCAACGATGCGTTGAAAGATCCAAGCGTCGGTGGCGATAATTCTTTTGAAAATGAATTGCACAGAAGGAAAAGTCAATTACACTTGTGAAGATATTGTAAGAGGATTGAAGGACAATTTCATACGAACAGAAACATTCTCAGCCTACCGTGAGAACATAATAGCCGAGCATGCATGTACCCAACGTGCACCTAAACAATTCCAAAAAACATATTCGATGCATCACGTCTTCGATGCGCGATATGAGGCTGCAATTAATACGCACGATAATCACAGAAATGTGTCAGTTAAAAGATCACAGAGTACCTTGAATGTTACCTTAAGACCCGCAGATGGTGCTTCACGATCACTCCTATTTTGCTGACAGAAGTACTCTTACCGCGCTTCCCTGATTCATTCACGTATTCAGTAACCCATCTCGTCAGGACATTCAGCTGACCACACGCGTGAGCCGCGAAGACTGCAGCAAGACTAAAAGCTGCAACCGCACTAGAATTCACGATGAAACCCGACAGAAACTGCGAGGCGAGTACGATTTCATTCATAGGGCTGCTGTCCACGTTTAATAGCTTCTTATAGAACGCACAGGGCAGCATGTGCACTGTTCTAGTCTCGTTTCCAACCTGAACGATCTGCGTAGACAACGCTGTTACCAGGCAGTAGGAAAGTACCCCACCTTGCATGAACGCACCACAGAAAGCAGCCACGTAGCGACCCAATTTAGCGTTCTTCAGCATCACGCGTTGGTCTTCTACTCTCGTTACGGTCTTCCAATCCACCTCCAAATGCTCCAGGCATAGTCGTATCTCTTTACTTCTCAACAGCAGCGTGGTGTAGTTGATTCCTCCCACGAACCAGTGGCTCAGGGGGCCGAATACCTTCAGCTTCTTTTGAATGTCTTCATTCTCGAGCATGATATGCAGCATGCAAGGAATCAACGTAAACGATATCGAGCAGTAACATACTACGATCAAAATGGTAGAAACCATTCGTTCGTGCCTAAGGGTAGAGAAGGATGGTGGCCAAGCGCCTATCGGTTTCAGGTACCATCGATTCAGCTGAAGGCTGTAATCGCTCAAGTTGCCGAGGGTGGCTGTGTGACTGGGGATTCGCTGATCATCGTGAGCACTCATCGGAGACGAGCAAACTACTGGGTTGAGTATTCTACAGGGGACGGTCACCATGCATATATCTGATTGCACAACGCCTGCGCAGGGTTCTCTGAACGGTTAAGCACGGTGATCGATTTTGGTTGGTCATAGCAACTTGTTGCGGTGGTGAACGCAGTTGTGCTTTGTAAGCAGGACTGACTGGTGCAGTTTGCGTGCACGCATCGAATAATCATGAAGCCATCTGTTTAACAGTGTGCTAGTGATTGCCGACTATAATGAAATGTTTGTGTGACGTTTTAGATGATGGTACGTTTGAATGAATACATACAGACCACTGTCTGAGTCCCAAATTTTACGGAATATTGTATTTCACAAGCGTTCTGGGAACTCTGCTATCTAAAAATCTACACACGCTACAAGTTGTTTTATGTTGTTTGGCGCAACAGATTTAAATAGGCGAAGGAGGTCTTCACTACCTGGAATAGCATACGGTCTTGTTGATTTATTAAGGCGGAGACATGTGAGGAATTGACCGTTTGGTATCGGTGTCAGAGAAACACGTGATATACGTACATCAGCGAAAGTGTAAATGGACATGTGAAACAGCTTCCCAGCGGTGATTTTGAACAGCATGCTGGACCGTGCGATGATCATTATCAAGTCAAGAATGTCTTTGTGAGGTAAATAGTACCAGTCAGTCATGTACACCACTTCACCAACTTTACTGCACTGTTAAGAATTTGCTCGGTGAATCTCGTTCGCGGTCTTATAATTGCTTTCATCTATCGCCGCCCCGTATTTACGTGTCTCTATTACCTGCTCTGTAAGCACTTCACCCATATAACAGAATATGAAAATGTTGAAAGTCACAGAACAAAGTAGCACGAACGACGTCACCGCATTTTTAAAATTGCCTGCAGGCCAATCCTATAAGAATAAATGCTTCTTTTTCTTTTTCAAATGCGCTAATGATGAACTAGAAGTTACAAGTATGGATAATGTATGTAATGTCTAAATTAACTGTCACGAGTGATCAGCAAGTGCAGGGTTATCCACTTAACTCGGAACCCGCGCGCGCGAGAACAGATGCCTTGCGTGAAAGGATCGACTGAAACTGTGACAATTTTCAATTAATCGTGAAATAAATCTAATTTTATAACTATTGTCGTATCTGTTCCGAGAAAAGTGTTATAAAATTCAGTGTATTAACTGAAACTTTTATTCCTTATATTTTTGTGTAATTGAGAAATTTTCATTTTCTTGAAAGTAGAAAAAAGTTCTAGTTAAACAGGAACATTTATTCTACTTTGAAAAAATTAAAGTTGTGACAAGCAGATTTTCCGGAAATGCTGTTAGTAGGTAGATAGATCTGAAGTTGAAATCTTAGGATCGCCCTATGATTTTAAAAATCAATCGTACAGGGGGGATAAGTTGCATTTCCTACGTACCATCAGAATGTAATAACCAAGTATACATATACCCAGAGTGCACCTAAACAATTCCAAAAAACATATTCGAGACATCACGTCTTCGATACACGATATGAACCTGAAATTAATATAGGTACACGATAATCACAGAATTAAACCAGCCAAAGAATCACAGAGTATCCTTAACATTACCGTAAGATTCGCAGCTGGTACTCTACAACCACACCTATTTTGGTGATTTCGGCACCTGTATCTCCTGATTCATTCACGTATTCAGTGATCCAAGCCATCAGGATATTCAGCTGACCGCAGGCATGAGCCGCGAACACTGCACCCAGACTGAAAGCTGCAACTGCAGTGATGGTGACGACGAAACCCGACAGGAGCTGCGAGGCAAGGACGATTTCGTTCATAGGGCTAGCGTCCACGTTCAACAGCTTCTTGTAAAACGGACTGGGCAACAGGTGAACTATTCTAGTCTCGTTCCCGACGTAAACGGTCTTCGTGGACAACGCCGTTACCACGCAGTGGGAAAGTATTCCACCTTGCATGAATGCAGCACAGAAAGCGACTGCGTAGCGACCGAATTTAGCATGCTTCAGCATCACGCATTGGTCCTTCGCTCTCGTTATCATCCTCCAATCCATCTGAATGTGCTCCACGCAGTATCGTATATCTTTGCCTCGCAACAGCAGCATGGTGTAGTTGAGTCCTCCCACCAACCAGTGGCTCAGGGGGCCAAGCTCCCTCAGCTTTATTTGAAAGTCTTCATTCTCGAGGATGATGTGCAGGATACAAGGGATCAACGTAAACGATATCGAACAGTAACATACTACGATCAAAATGATAGAAACGATTCGCTCGTGTCTAGAGGTCGAGGGGGACGAAGGCCAAGCGCCTATCGGTTTCAGGTACCATCGATTCAGCTGAAGGCTGTAATCGCTCAAGTCGCCGAGGGTCGACTGTATGACCGGGGATTCGCTGGTCATCGTGGGCACTCATCGACAACGAGGAAACTACTGAACTGAGTATTCTACGGAGAACAACTGTGATGTATGTACCTGGTTGCACAGCGCCTGCGCAGTTTTTTTTCGACGACCGTTCGCTGATCGATTTTTCCGTGGTCATAACAACTTGTTGGGTTGGTGGACACGACGTGTGTTTGCAAGCTGGAGTGGTGCAGTCCGTGTGTACGCATCGAACAATGAGGAACTCATATGTGCTGCGTGTGCGCGCCGACTAACAATGTACGAACTTATGGGGGTGGGCGCGCGATATCATTTTCACAGGCTTGTAGTTTTGCATTTTGACATTAGGAATTATGATGAGATGTTTGTTTGGTGTCTTAAGGGGGGAGGTCTACCGAGAAATTTTCGAGAAATCGATTTGTCGATTTGTATATTTTCCTGGAGTATATCTTGAAAAAATTCCCTGAAAGTGTCAAGTTAATCCGACCAAATTTACAAAGTTATCTGTGTGTAAGTAGGTAGGTGTTCCTCGGTGTAGCGCTCAGACCCAAAACCTTAAACGCGTTTTTCTCAAAATCATGTTTTCAAAGTCGGTGACACACGTAACTCAAAAATGAATGAACCAATTTACTCGAGGCTTTGAAGACTTATTTTAGGGTTAAAAATCTAAGCGCTATCGGGAGCTTTTCCTTCTTTTTGCCTAGATTTTCTTTATATTCGAAAAACGAGCGATTTTTTTCCCAAATATCGATGCTTAAACTTTGCACAACCATTTCACATTTCGCCATTTTGTTTCAAAATAATTTTTCCAAAATCGGGCCCGATAGCCCCTAAATAATTTCATATATTATCTAAAAAAATTTCGAATTTTCAATTTTGGATGATCCTGTACCGAGCAGCGGTTGTCACCGCATAGTGTCTAAAAAAATGGTCATCTCAGGCATCGCCTAGGACTCACAAACTTTTCAATATTTTTTACCACAAAAAATACTGAAATATCCGTAAGATGTACACTTTCCAATAGACTAATGTTTAATAATAAAAGTTTATCGGTTTTTGAAGAAAAAATTAAAAAGAAGCATGAATATGTACCGCTTGATTCCAAAATTGTACAGAATATTGTATGTTACACGCGATATTTATCTAGAATTTTATACACGTTACAAGTTATTTCGCATGTGCTTCTTTGTCACGTCATTTGGCGCAATAGGTTTAAATACGCGAAAGCGGTCTTCATCACCTGGAAGGGCATGCAATCTCATGGATTCAATAAGAACCATCGAATGTGTATTTATATGGGCGTTAACCATACTTACATCTCCGAATGTGTATAGAGACATGTGGATCAACTTTCCGGCGGTCATCTTAATTACCATACTTGACCTCGCGATGATCAGTAACAGGTCGAGAATCACTTTATCAGGTAAGTAATACCAGTTCGACATGTAAACCACTTCACCGACTTTCTTACACTGTTGAGAATTCATTGAATAAGCCTTGGTGTGAATCTTGGGAAGGGAAATTAAGCAATCCGGAAATTCAGAAAATTGCCGTCTTAGCCGTCTTCTGTTACCTGTTCCGTTAGTATTTCTCCGATATAACAAACTGTGAAGACGTTGAAAGACATGGATATGAGTATAATAAAATGTATGGATAAGGTTCGGACATCGTGATCAGACCACTCCTAGAAAAACGAATACTTTGTGTTGATCAATCGCTTCGATGGCCTTTTACAATCTTAATTATCAAAACAGCAAGTAAATTATTCAAAACGTTGGGAAATATATATAAACTGTATTGCGCATGGAGAATTCATGAAAAATAAGTGATACGATCCTTGAACGTGCAATCTCTCAATTTCCACATAGAAAAAATCTTTGATTCCGTGATCAAAGATACTTCTATCGTAGGGGACGAATTGTAACCCGTGAGAAATAAACATTCTGACGTAAGTTATAGTGTGCAATACCTTGAGCGTACCATGAGGATGTAATAACCAAGCATGCATATATCCAGCGTGCACTTGAACACTTCCATAAAACATATCCGATTCATCACATCCTCTATACATGATATGAAGCTGCAATCAACATTCGTAGAAGTCGAAGGAATCGAGGACTATCTTCTTTCCAATCGAAATATCGAAATACAGTAGACTGAACATCAGTTTACCTCAATACCCGTAAATGATGTTCCACGATTGTTCTTATTCCATTCAAGTGCAACTTGTTGGCCTGCGGTTCCGAGTCATTAACAAATTCGGTGATCCAGGTCATTAGGACATCTAGTTGACCACAGGCATGAGCCGCGAAGACGGCAGCCAGACTGAAAGCACCGACCGCACTGGAGTTCACGATGAAACCCGACAGAAACTGGGAGGCGAGGACCATTTCATTCATAGGGCTGGTATCCACGTTCAACAGCTTCTTATAAACTTGGCAGGGCAGCATGTGCACGGTTCGCGTCTCGTTTTCAACACGAACGATTTGTGTGGACAACGCTGTTATCAAGCAGTAGGAGAGTACTCCACCTTGCATGAACGCAGCGCAGAACACTGCCACGTAGCGTCCGAATTTAGCGTTCTTCAACATCACACGTTGGTCCTTCGCTCTCGTTATGATCTTCCAATCGGTCTCCATGTGCTCTACACACCGGTATATCTCTTTGCTG
This sequence comes from Andrena haemorrhoa, assembly GCA_910592295.1. NCBI lineage: Eukaryota > Metazoa > Arthropoda > Insecta > Hymenoptera > Andrenidae > Andrena > Andrena haemorrhoa. The sequence continues at coordinate 10,653,998 of OU342944.1, read as the reverse complement.
CGCAACAGCAGCGCGGTATAATTGATTCCTCCTACGAACCAGTGGACCAGAGGACCGAGCAGCTTCAGTTTCCTATAAATTTCTTCATCTTCCAGCACGATGTTCAGGAAGCTAGGGACCACCGTGAACGATATCGAGCAGTAACAGATAACGATTAGAATGGTCGAAACAATTCGCTCATGCTTAGGAGTGGAGGAGGACGAAGGCCAAGCGCCTATCGGTTTCAGGTACCAGCGATTCAGTTGGAGACTGTAATTGCTCAGATCGCCAAGTTTGGACGGTGTGTCCGTGGATTCCTTGGACATCGTCGTCACTCATCGAGAACGAACGGACTACTGAGATGTCTATTAATATAGGGGAGGATCGCCTGGCATATACCTGGTTCCACAACGCCTGCGCAAGCTTCTCTGAACGACAGTTGGTTGATCGATTTTGCTCGGCGGTAGCTACATTGTCCGGTAGTGGGATAATATTATACAGTTTGCGTGAACACATCGAATAATGGTGAAGTCGTGGGGTCCTCGCCGCGATATCATTTTACCTTGTGTAGCAATTTTACAATGCGACATTGCGAATTATAATGAAATGTGAGTCTCTTGTATCAGATGGTTGGGGGGTGATTGAATATAGACCATTTCGCCTCAAATTGGTACGGAATATTGTATTTTACAAGTGACATACGAAGTTTGTGTACCTATCTATATACAAATATGTATGTACATCCTACCAATTGTTTTACGCGCTCGTTTGCGTCACATCGTTTGGCGTAACAGGTTCAAATACGCAAATGCCGATCTTATCACCTGGAATAAAGCTTGAGATCGATGATTTAATGTGGACAAACTTGTGGCAAATGACTATTCTCTTCCTACGAATGAATCAAATATACTTACACCGCCAAAAGTGTAAACGGACATATGAATCAGCTTTCCAGCTGTGATTTTGATCACCATACTTGACCGTGCGATGATTATGACCAGGTCTAGAGCGTTTTTGTAAGGTAAATGATACCAATTTGTCATGTAGACCCCTTCACCAATTTTCTCGCACTGTTAAGAGTTCGCTCGGTAAATCTCGTTCACTTACGGTCTACCATCGCTGAGTATTAACGTGTTTCTGTTACCTGTTCTGTGAGCACCTCACCGATATAACACAATATGAAAATGTTGAAGCTTATAGAAATCATTACCACGAAATTCGCGATCATACCTTCAAAATTGCGAACGGACCATTCCTAAAACAACAAAAGCTCCATTCACTTTTTTAAACGGGCTAATGGTGCACTAGAAGATACAATAAAATTATTGATATAGCGCACGAAATGGCGCAGACAAGATGAGGAATTTCTTTTAAAAATCACTCGTTCTTGATGGAACGATTTTAATAAATTGCTTGCAAATTTCATCATTGTCACGTATCGAAAACAACGGGTGTATTTTGTATACACAAACTTAACCACTTTCAGCGTACCATCAGAATGTAATAGCCAATCATGCATATATCCAACGTGGATCTAAACAATTCCAAGAAGCATATTCGATGCATCAAGTCTTCGATACGCGATATGAAGCTGTAATTAATATACACGATAATTACCCAAAAATTGCCAGCCAAAGACCCACCGAATATCTTTCACGTTACCTTAAGACCCGCAGATGATGCTCCACAACCACACGTATTTCGTTGCAATAAGAACCATCACTGTGCCTCCCTGATTCATTCACGTATTCAGTAATCCAAATCATGAAGACATTCATTTGGCCGCAGGCATGAGCCGCGAAGACCGCCGCCAGGCTATAAGCTGCAACTGCACTTGAATTCACGATGAACCCCGACAGAAACTGTGAGGCAAGGACAATTTCGTTCATAGGGCTGGTGTCCACGTTCAACAGCCTCTTGTAAACTGCACAGGGCAGCAGGTGCACTGTTCTGGTTCCGTTCCCAACGTAAACGATCCTCGTAGAGAACCCTATTACAACACAGTAAGAGAGAACTGCACCTTGCATGAATGCAGCACAGAAGGCAGCCACGTAGCGACCGAATTTAGCATTCTTCAGCATCGCGCTTTGATCCTTCGCTCTCGTTATCCTCCTCCAATCCATCTCCATGTGCTCCACGCAGTAGCGTATCTCCTTGCTGCGTATCAGTAGCGTGGTATAATTGATTCCTCCCACGATCCAGTGGCTCAGGGGGCCAACCATCCTAAGCTTCTTTTGAATATCTTCATCCTCGAGCACCATGTACAGCATGCAGGGGATCACCGTGAACGATATCGAGCAATAACAGACTACGATCAAAATGATAGAAATGATTCGTTGGAGTCTAGTGGTAGCGGAGGACGAAGGCCAAGCGCCTATTGGTTTCAGATATAAGCGATTCAGTTGAAGACTGTAATCGCATAAGTTGCCGAGGTTGGTCTCTATGACTGGGGATTCGTTGGTCATCGTGGTCACTCATTGAAGACGAGCAAACTACTGCGTTGAGTATTCTGTAGGGGACGATCAGCCGTGCATATATCTCGTTGCACAACGCTTGCGCAGTGTTGTTTGAACGAATGATCGATCTTGCATGGTCATAGCAACTTGTTGCGGTGGTGAAAGCAGGTACATATGTTTGCAAGCTAAGCTAGTGCAGTCTGCGTGTACACATCGAATAATGAGGAACTCATGGGGTTCTGGCCGCGATATCTTTTTACCTGTGCGGCAATTTAACAATGCGACATTGCGAATTGTAATGACAAGTGAATATGGTGGTTCAGATCGGTGGAGGGTGATTGAATTACACCATTTTAGCCCGCGCTTGTACGGAATATTGTATTTTACAAGTGTTACACGAACTCTGTGTACATATCTACAAATTCATATATACATCCTACCAATTGTTTTACGTGCCCGTTTGTGTCACATCGTTCGGCGCAGTATATTCAAATACGCAAATGAGGTCTTTATTATCTGAAATAACGCACGGTCTTAACGATTTAACGTGGATAATCTTGTGAGAAATGGCCAATTGTTTCCTGTTAACGAACTAGATATACTTACATCACCGAACGTGTAAACGGACATATGAATCAGCTTCCCCGCTGTGATCTTGGTCACTACACTTGACCGTGCGATGATCATGATCAGGTCGAGAGCATTTTTGTAAGGTAAATGATACCAATTTGTCATGTAAACCACTTCACCAATTTCCTTGCACTGTTAAGTATTCGCTTGGTGAATCTCGTTCACTTTGGTGTATCATCGCTCAGTATTAACGTGTTTTTCTTACCTGTTCTGTGAGCGCCTCGCCGATATAGCAGACTATAAAAATGTTGAAAGTCATAGAAATCAGTAGCACGAAATATGTGGTCTGATATTGAACATTGTGGTCCGACCATTCCTAAAACAAGAAATACTCCCTTTACTTTTTAAACGATTTTGATTCAGCTTCCATCCTCTGTTTGTATGTATGTTTGTTTGGTTCAAATCTGGAAACTCAATTTTAACCCACTCCCAAGTATCCAATAGACTTGAAATCACCGTATAACGACACATCAAATCAATTCAATCGACATGAAATTAGCATGTAAGCACAAATAAAAAAAATGTTAAGTTAAAAGATTTTATTTAAAATGCACTAAAAACTAGAAAATAATTATTTCCTTGTGCTAAAATTTTGATGGTGTTTTTCCACTTTAAATAAAATCGTGGAGCAGGATATGTCGTAACAAAATATGAATCAATTTTAATACAGAATCGAGCGTCGAAATGAATTTGTTGAGATACCTTGCTCCACGATTTTACTTTGTAAAACACTTTTGTCGAAATCGTAGTACAAGAAAATAATTATTTTTTAGTTCTTAGTGCATTTATAAAATTTTTTAACTTGTAATTTTTTTATATATTTTTTATTTATACGGGCTAATGCGAGCGGATGTTGCGCATGAAATGTCGCGGACACAGGGGCGGATTTAACAGGGCGTCTGATGAGCAGTTGCCGCCTGGGCCCCTGCCCAAAAGGCCCCCTAGGGCCCTATCTTCAAAACAAATTATGATTTTAACCAAAAACTAAGTTTGTTCTGTACTACTACACTTGGCCCGTTTCTAGTAAACGACCTCTTCATTCTCCCGAAGAAATGGGCCCCTCAGAACGTTTGCCACCTGGGCCTTTTTTCTTAAATCCGCCACTGCGCGGACAGTTCGGGAAATTTTAAAATCAATCATACTTGGGGAAGAATTGCATTCGTGGCATATCACTGATGAAAGATTCGATGTTAATAAATCGCTCGCAAATTTTAATTTTCTGATGTATTGAAAACAACAGGTGTACTTAGTATGCACAATTTCAACCACTTTCAGCGTACCGTCAGAATGTAATAGCCAATCAGACATATATTCAGCGAGCACTTAAACATTTCCATAAAAGATATCCTATTCATCACGTCTTCGATACGCGATATGAAGCTGCAATTAACATATACCAAAATCATAGCAATTCACCAACGAAAGAACCACAGAATATCTCGAATGATACCTTAAAACTCGCAGATGGTGCTCCACGATCTCTCCTATCTCGTTGAATTGAACGCCCTTACTGTACTTCCCTGATTCGTTGCCGTACTCTGTAACCATTGTCACCAGGACATTCAACTGGCCGCCGGCATGAGCCGCGAAGACTGCAGCCAGACTAAAAGCTGCAACCGCACTGGAGTTCACGATGAAACTCGACAGAAACTGCGAGGCAATGACGATTTCGTTTATAGGACTGGTATCGACGTCCAACAGCTTCTTGTAGAACACACAGGGCAACACATGCACTGTTCGGGTCTCGTTTCCAACTTGAATGATCTGCGTGGTCAACGCTGTTACCAGGCAGTAGGAAAGTACTCCACCTTGCATGAATGTACCGCAGAAGGCTGCCACGTAGCGACCGTATTGGGCGTTCTTCAGCATCACGTATTGGTCCTTCGCTCTGGTTATAATCCTCCAATCCGTCTCAATGTGTTTCACGCAGTATTGTATCTCTTTGCTCCGCAACAGCAGCGTGGTATAGTTGATTCCTCCCACGATCCAGTGGGTCAGAGGGCCAAGTACCCTCACCGTCTTTCGAATGTCTTCATGCTCGAGTATGACGTGCAGCATGCAAGGGATCACCGTAAACGATATTGAACAATAACATAGGACGATCAAAATGATAGAAACGATTCGTTCCTGCCTAGAGGTAGAGGAGTGCGAAGGCCAAGCGCCTATCGGTTTCAGGTACCATCGATTCAGCTGAAGGCTGTAATCGCTCAGGTCGCCGAGGTTGGCCTGGGTGCCTGCGGATTCGCTGGTCATTGTGGTCACTCATCGAAGACGAGGAAACTACTGAATTGTGTATTCAATTGAGGGCGATCGCGGCGCGTATACCTGGTTGCACAACGCCTGCGCGGGTTCTCCGAACGGCAGCTCGCTGATCGATTTTGTTTTGTCAGAACAACTGGTTGCGGTGGTGAATGCAACTATGTTTGCAAGCACAACTGGCGAAGTTTGCGTGCACGCGTCGAACAGCAACGAAGTCGCGGGGGTGTTTGCACGCGATATCTTTTTAACGGCAGACCGGTTACAGTGTAACATTGCGAATTATGACGAAGTGGTAGTGTGATGCCTGAGGTGGAAGGAGGGTGAATGAATATAGATCGTTTTAGCCTAAAATAATACGCAATATCGCATTTTACAAACGATAAACGAAGTTTGCGTATTTATCTACAAACGTACCCATACATTCTACAAGTGGTTTTATGCTCGCGGTTGTGTTACGTCGTTTCGCGTAGCAGATTTAAGTACGCAAATGCGGTTTTTATCACCTGAAATAGTGCTCGGTATTAACGATTTAATATGGATACACTTGTGTCAAATGACCAATTTCTTTCCTGTCAACGAAGCAAATATACTTACACTACCGAACGTGTAAATGGACATATCAATCATCTTCCCTGCTGTGATCTTGGTCACCACAGCTGATCGTGCGATGACCATGATCAGGTCACGTGCATTTTTGTAAGGTAAATAGTACCACTCTGTCATGTAAACCACTTCGCCAATTTTTCGGCACTGTTAAGAAGTCGCTGGGTGAATCTCGATCAGGGTTTTATATCGGTCAGTATTAACGTGTTTCTGTTACCTGTTCTGTGAGCGTCTCGCCGATATAACATACTATGAAAATGTTGAAGGTTGTAGAAATCAGTATCATGAAGTACGCGGTCATACCTTGAAAATTGTGATCGGACCATTCCTAAAACAACAAATGCTTCTTTTACTTTTTTATATGGGCTAATTTGGCACTGTAAAACGCAAACATCGATGTAACGCGTGAAATGGCGCAGACAGATTTCTTATGAAAATCACTTGTACTTGGGGGAAATTTTCATTCTTGACTTATCATTGTCGGAGACTCGATTTTAATAAATCTCTTGCAAATTTCATAATGTTCATGTATGGAAAACAACGCGCGTATTTTGTATACACAAATTCAACCACTTTCAGCGTACCGTCAGAATGTAATAGCCAAGCATGCATATATGGAACGTGGACTTAAACAATTCCAAGAAACATATTTGTTGCATCACGACTTCGATACGCGATATGAAGCTGCAATCAATATGCACGATAATTACAGAAATATATCAGCTAAGGAATCACAGAGTAGGGGAAAGGCAAGTAATATGAAAATTCGTAAAATTGCGATAAAGAAATTCGTGTATAGGAGATCCCTAAACACAATAGACGATGATACTGACAATTGAGCATCAGTCGGGCATCCATCATTGAAAGAGAAACGTTTATATTTTTCGTGTGGTGTAAAAGTTTCTGAAAAGTGCATCAAACAGTTAAATATTGTAGTGAAGGTATGTTACAAAGTATTATTTTGACATAATTTATCATTAAATATGTGAGTTCTTGATTATTCTATAATAGTTTACCAATAAAGTTACTTTCTTCTTAGTATAATTCTTTAATTCTTGTCGGAGCATGTGTAATGCTCCAAAAAATGGAGCAAGTGGATAATGACGATGACGACGATGATCCGGAATGCTTATTTTGTGATAGTAATTATACAAACAATGATAATGAAAAGTAGACCCAATGTATTCGCTGCTTTCAGTGGGTACACGAATAATTTGGGGCTTCCGATTTGTTATTCACGTGTAGGAGACGCAGAAAGCACAGCAGTAATTCCAAAAATGATGTATATTTATTTATTTATATCTTCTACTTAATAAACCTTCATTTGTAGTAAAAAAAAGTAAAGAATTTTCAGTTTTCTTTACAAAATTTCTAGGTGTTCCATATTAAGTCCCATTTTTTCGTACGGCCGATTTTCACTCTTTTCAGTTTTTTTCTATAACTGCAAAAAATGGATTTTTTTACATTTGACTATGTAAACATGATGATGCATTAGTTCCTTCGTCTCCTCATGTCAGTTTTATTTAAAAAAAACACACATTCCCCTATTTTTGACACGCTTTTGCAAACAGATGTTCCATATTACCTGCCTTTACCCTATCTTTAATATTACCTTAAGACTCGCTCATGATGCTCCACAACCACACGTATCTCGCTGGAATAAGAATCTTTATTGTGTCTTCCTGATTCATTCACGTATTCAGTAACCCAAGCCGCAAGGACATTCAGCTGACCGTAGGCATGAGTCGTGAACACCGCGGCCAGACTGATAGCTGCCATTCCGCTTGAGTTCACGATGATACCCGACATAAACTGGGCGACAAAGACAATTTCGTTCGTAGGGCTGGTATCCACGTTCAACAGCTTCTTATATACCGCACAGGGCAGAATGTGCACTGTTCTTGTCTGGTTTTCAACGTGAACGACCTCCATGGAGAACCAGGTTACAACACAGTAAGCGAGAAGTCCACCTTGCATGAACCCAGCACAGAAAGCAGCCACGTAGCGACCCAATTTAGCGCTCTTCAGCATCACCCTTTGATCCTTCGTTCTCGTTATTATCCTCCAATCCGTCTCCATGTGCTCCACGCACAGCCGTATCTCTTTGCTTCGTAACAGCAGCGTGGTGTAGTTGATTCCTCCCACGCACCAGTAGCTCAGGGGCCCAAGTGCCCTCAGCTTCATTTGAATGTCTTCATCCTCCAGCGTGACGTATAGTATGCAAGGGATTATCGTAAACGATATTGTGCAATAACAGATTACGTTCAAAATGTAAGAAGCGATTCGTTGGTGCCTAGTGGTAGCGTGGGACGCAGGCCAAACGCCTATCGATTTGAGAAACCAGCGATTCAATTGAAGACTGTAATCGCTCAGATCGCCAAGATTGGCCTGGATCACTGCCGATTTGTTGGTCATCGTGGTCACTCATCGAAGACGGCGAAGCAACTGACCTGCGTATTCTACAGGGGAGGATCGCGATGCATATACCTGAGGACATAACGCCTGCGCAGGTTTCTCTGAACGATAGCTGGCGGATCGATTTTATTTAGTCGAAGCAACTGGTTGCGCTGGTGAAGTATATAGCAGCTCTGTTTGTAAGCAGAAGTGGTTCAGTTTGTGTACACCCGTCGAATCATGATAAACTCATTGGGGTTTGCTCGCAATATCTTTCTATCGGGGCAGTAGCTTACATGGTAGTGATGCTATTATAAATGAGATGTTTGGATAATGTCTTAAATGATAATAGGTTAAATGAGCGTAGACTATTTGTGTATAGAATTTTGGGAAATGTTGTGTTTTACAAGCGATGTGCGAACTCTGCATATCTGTGTACAAGTTTATACACACTACGGATTATTTTACTTGCGCGTCTATGTCACGTCGTTTGGCGCAATAAATTTAAATATGCGAAAGCGGTCTTCATCACCTGGAATGGCATGTAATCCCATGGATTCAACAAGACGCATCGGATGTGTAGTTACATGGATAGTAACCATACTTACATCGCCGAATGTGTATATGGACATGTGGATTAACTTTCCTGCGGTCATCTTAATTACCACACTTGATCGCGTGATGATCAGTCTCAGGTCGAGAATAGCTTTATCAGGCAAGTAATACCAGTTCGTCATGTAAACCACTTCACCGACTTTCTTGCACTGTTAAGAATTCATTGGATAAACCTTGCCGACGGTTTGAACTAAGCAGTTGCCTCTATGTCACAAGGGAAGCCACACATATGGCCCTCGCCGATTTGAATCTAACTTCTGGCAGATGATGGGTCTATATCTACAATAAACATATCTGTAATTGTAGCTGCTAAAATTCAGCCTGTTACGAGAAATTACATGTAAAGTTTGAAAAAACATTCATTCAACAGCGGTCATGGCGGCAAGCATAGGAGACCTCAACTTTTTTTTCTGCTTAGCACCAAATATACTTCCAATTATACGTATGCATTTTTACTTTCACCATAAAACTATTTTATTACTAATATATGTACCGGACTATGCAGTTTTCCAAACTTTACATGTAATTTTCTCGTAATTGGCTGAATGTTATCAGCTACAATTACGGGTGCGTTTATTGCAGATATAGAGTGATCATCTCGCACAAGTTTCATTGAAATAGGCGAGGAGCCACATTTGTCAGTGTTAAAATTTCTTTGTTACCTGTTCCATGAGTATTTCACCGATATAACAAACCGTGAAGATGTTGAAACACATGGATATAAGTATAATGAAGTATGTAGTCAAATTCTGAACATCATGATCGGCCCATTCCTAAAAGAACGGATACTTTACACTTAATAAATCGCGTCATAGAAGCGTTACAATCCTAATTATCAAAACAGCGACTAAATCGTTCGAAAAAACCGATTGCACATGGAGAAATCATGAACAATAAGTAACGTCTATGGTGTAAAATATCTTGAGCATACCGTTAGAATATAATAACCAAGCATGCACATGTCTAGCGTACACTTGAACAATTCCATAAAACATATCCGATTCATCACGTGTTCTATACGCGATATGAAGCTGCAATTAATATACACATGTTTAAAAAATTCACCAGCCAAGGAATCACGGAACACCTTGAATCTTACCTAAAAACCCTCAGATGATGCTCGACGATCGTACCGATCTTATTCAAGTACACCTTATCCTTCTGCCCCGACTCATTCACGAATTCGGTGATCCAGGTCATCAGGACATCCAACTGACCACAGGCATGAGCCCCGAAGACGGCAGCCAGACTGAAAGCACCGACCGCACTGGAGTTCACGATGAAACCCGACAGAAACTGGGAGGCGAGGACCATTTCATTCATAGGGCTGGTATCTACGTTCAACAGCCTCTTGTAAACCGCACAGGGCATCAGGTGCACTGTTCTGGTCTGGTTTCCAACGTAAACGATCTCCGTGGAGAACGCTGTTACAGCGCAGTAAGAGAGGACTCCGACTTGCATGAATGCAGCACAGAAGGCAGCCACGTAGCGACCGAATTTAGCGAACTTCAGCATCGCGCGCTGGTCCTTTCCCCTCGTTATCATCCTCCAATCCATCTTCATGTGCTCCACGCAGCGGTGTATCTCCTTCCTGCGTAACAGCAGCGTGGTGTAATTGATTCCTCCCACGAACCAGTGTCCCAGAGGACCGAGTATCTTCAGCTTCTTTCGAATATCTTCATCTTCCAGGACGATGTTCAGGAAGCTAGGGACCACCGTGAACGCGATCAAGCAGTAACAGAGGACAATTAAAATGGTCGAAATGATTCGTTCGTGCTTAGGTGTGGAGGAGGACGAAGGCCAAGCGCCTATCGGTGTCAGATACCAGCGATTCAGCTGGAGACTGTAGTTGCACAGATTGCTAATATCGCCCTGGCTGCTTGCGGATTCCTTGATCATCTTGGTCACTCATCGAAGAGGAGCAAGCTACTGAAGCGTGAGTCAATGCAGGGGAGGGGCATGGTGGATATACCTGGTTGCACAACGCCTGCGCAAGCTGCTTTGAATAACAGTTGGTTGATCGATTTTGCTTGGTTATAGCAACTGTGTGCGGTTGGTGGACGCAACTTTGTTTGCAGGCTAATTATGTGCAGTTTGCGTGCACGCATTGAATGATGAACATATGGGGCTGTGCATGCGATATCTTTATACCGGCCATTCTACAGTGTGATATTGTGAATAACGATAAAATGTTAGAATGTGATGTAGGCGGGTGATTGAATACAGATGGTTTAAGGAAGAAATGGTACAGAATATTGTATGTATTTTACAAAGGATGAACCATCTATGCTTATCTATCTGCAAATTTATGCAATTTACAATTGGTTCTATGTGCGCGTTTGTGTCACTTCGTTCGGCGCAGTAGATTCAAATACGCGAATGAGGTTTTTATCACCTGGAATAACGCTTGAGCTCAATGGTTTAATATTGATAAACTTGTCTCAAGTGACTATTTTCTTTGTGCTACATTAAGAAAACAGATATACTTACACCACCAAACGTGTAAAGGGACATATGAATTAGCTTGCCAGCTGTGATTTTGGTCACTACACTCGACCGTGCGATGATCATAATCATGTCAAGACCGTTTTTGTACGGTAAATGATACCAATCTGTCATGTAAACCACATCACCAATTTTCTCGCACTGTTAAGAGTTCGCTCGGTGAATCTCGTTCACTTATGGTCTATCATCGCTCAGTATTAACGTGTTTCTATTACCTGTTCTGTGAGCGCCTCACCGATATAACACACTATGAAAATGTTGAAGATTATAGAAATCAGTACCACGAAGTACGCGGTCATACCTTGAAAATTGCGATCGGACCATTCCTAAAACAACAAATGCTTCTTTCACTTTTTTAAACGGGCAAATGGTAAACTATAGAAGATACATACAATTATCGATATAATGCATGAAATGACACAGACAGATCGGGAAATTTTTTTAAAAATCAATAATACTTGGGGAAAGATAGCATCACTGACATATCATTCATCAGAGAAACTTTTATTATTCTCATGTATGAAAAACAACGGGTGTATTTTGTATTCACAATTTCGACCACGTTCAGCGTACCGTCAGAATGTAATAGCCAAGCATGCATATATCCAACGTGGACCTAAACAATTCCAAGAAACATATTCGATTCATCACATCTTCGATACGCGATATGAAGCTGCAATCAACATACACGATAATCACTGATAATCACGGAACTATGGCAACTATGGAACCACCGATTATCTTTAATATTACCGTAAGACTCGCAGATGATGCTCTACGATTACACCTATTCTGCTGTAATTCGGGCCTTTATTGTGTTCCCGTGACTCATTCACGTATTCGGTAACCCATGTCACCAGGACATCCAGCTGTCCGCAGGCATGTGCGGCGAACACCGCAGCCAGACTAAAAACTGCCACTGCACTTGAGTTCACGATGAAACCCGACAGAAATTGCGAGGCTAGGACAATTTCATTCATAGGGCTTGTATTCACATTCAACAGCTTTGTGTAAACCGCGCAGGGCAGCATGTGCACGATTCTTGTCTCGTTTCCGATGTTTACGATCTCAGTGGAGAACGCTATTACAACACAGTAGCAGAGAACTCCGCCTTGCATGAACCCAGCACAGAAAGCAGCCACGTAGCGACCGTATTTTGCGTTCTTCACCATCACGCTTTGATCCTTCGCTCTCGTTATTATCCTCCAGTCCATCTCGATGTGCTCCATGCAGTATCGTATCTCTTTGCTGCGTAACAGCAGTGTGGTATAATTCATCGCTCCCACGAACCAGTGGCTCAAAGGGCCAACTACCTTCAGCTTCTTTTGAATGTCTTCATCCTCGAGGATGACGTGTAGCAGGCAAGGGATCATCGTGAACGATATGGAGCAATAACAGAGTACGTTCAAAATGATAGAAACGATTCGTTGGTGTCTAGTGGTAGCGGAGGTCGGAGGCCAGGCGCCTATTGGTTTCAAATACCAGCGATTCAGCTGAAGGCTGTAATCGCTCAGATCGCCAAGATTGGCATGGGTGTCTGCGGGTTCGTTGGTTATCATGGTCACTCATCGAAGACGAGCAACCAACTGGGTTAGATATTCTACAGGGAATGATCACGGTGCATATACCTGGTTTCATAGCGCCGGCGCAGTTTTTTTTTAACGATAGTTCGTTGATCGATTTGTCTGTGGTCATAGCAACTTGTTGCGCTGCTGAACGCAACTATGTTTGTAAGCTGAGCCAGTGCAGTCTGCAAGTACGCATCGAATAATGACGAACTCATGGAGTTCTGAACGCGATATCTTTTGGATAGAGTAATAGTTTATATTATAGTATAATATTAATAGTGAGATGTTTGGGTAAAGCCGCAGATGGTGTATTTGACGGTTGAATGAATACAGACTGTTTGTGTCTAATTTTACAGAATGTTGCATTTTACACGCAATGTGCGAACGCTGAATATCTATCAACAAATTCATACGCTCTACAGATTTCCTCACGTATGTGAGTGTGTCACGTCTTTTGCCACAATATGTTTAAATATGCAAATGCGGTTTTGTACACCTGGAATGGCATATAATGACATGTGTTCAATATGAAGCATCGAGGTGTGGATTTCCAAGGATAATAAACATACTTACATCGCCGAACGTGTAAATAGACATGTGAACCAGCTTGCCAGCTGTGATTTTGGTCACAGCGCTGGACCTTGCAGTGATCATGATCAGGTCATGAGCGTTTTTGTAAGGTAAATGATACCAATCTGTCATGTAAACCACTTCACCAATTTTCTTGCACTGTTAAGAAATCGCTCGGTGAATCTTGAGCATTTTCTTACAGTACTTTGGCCTATCATCGCTCAGTATTTACGTGTTTCAGTTACCTGTTCCGTGAGCACCTCACCGATATAACACAATATGAAAATGTTGAAGCTTGTAGAAATCAGTACCATGGAATGTACGGTGATCACGGTTAGCAGTTGGATATTGGTAGTGGACGCGGTCATACCTTCAAAATTGCGAGCGGACAATTCCTAAAACAAATGCTCCTCTTACTTTTTTAAACGGGCTAATCGTGCACTAGAAGATACAATAATATTATTGATATAGCGCACGAAATAGTGCAGACAAGATCAGGATTTTTTTTAAATATCACTTATTCTTGAGTTAAATATTACTTGAGTTAAATATTTTAAATATCACTTATTCTTGAGATTTATTCAATTTCAATAAATCGCTTGCAAATTTTATTATTGTCATGTATGGAAAACAACGGGTGTATTTTGTATACACAAATTCAACCACCTTCACCGTACCATCAGAGTGTAATAGCCAATCATGCATATATCCGATGTGGATCTAATCAATTCCAAGAGGCATATTCGATTCATCACGTCTTCGATACGCGATATGAAGCTGTAATCAATATACACGATAATCACAGAAATAGGGGAGACCGGGTATGGGTGTCACACGGGTAGGTTGTCACAACCGCTATAACAAAGAAACCATAAACAATAGGAATGTCCTAATCCTAATAATCCATGGCGACGCGGAAACAAATCGCCGCCTCCTTCCTCCATCACTCAATTCGCTGTGGAGTTGTATCAAGACACGATGTGTCATTGTTTTCGTGCGCTCGAAGTAAATTACGCCGTATTTTCTATGAAGTAAGTATAGGTTATTTCTTACAAGGAAAGTATCCCAGGTGTCCGCCCCCGATTGCTTTGAATTTTGAATATGCTTTAGAGGACCAAAAAATAAGATATATGTACCTTTTTTTATAGTGGCCCGTTTTCATATTTAGGGGGTGAAACCACCCCGAACTAAGTCTGAATGAACTTCCCTGCCGCTATAACCCGTAAAATAAAAAAATAAAAAAAATGAGACAACCATACCCAAACCCCCCTATGGCAACTATACATAGAACCACGGAGTGTCTTTAATATTACCGTAAGACCCGCAGATGATGCTCCACGATCACACCTATTCCGCTGTAAGTAGGGCCTTTATTGTGTTCTCGGGACTCATTCACGTATTCGGTAATCCAAATCATCAGGACATCCAGCTGTCCGCAGGCATGTGCGGCGAACACCGCAGCCAGACTAAAAACTGCCACTGCACTTGAGTTCACGATGAAACCCGACACAAATTGCGAGGCTAGCACGATTTCCTGCACAGGGCTTGTATCCACGTTCAACAGCTTTTTGTAAACCGCGCAGGGCAGTACGTGCACGGTTCTTGTCTCGTTTCCAATGTTTACGACCTCAGTGGAGAACGCTACTACAGCTAAGTAACAGAGAACTCCGACTTGCATGAACACAGCACAGAAACCAGCCACGTAGCGACCGTATTTTGCGTTCTTCACCATCACGCTTTGATCCTTCGCTCTCGTTATTATCCTCCAATCCATCTCGATGTGCTCCACGCAGTATCGTATCTCTTTGCTGCGTAAGAGCAACGTGGTATAATTCATCGCTCCCACAAACCAGTGGCTCAAGGGGCCAAACATCTTCAGCTTTTTTTGAATGTCTTCATCCTCGAGCATGACGTGTAGCAGGCAAGGGATCATAGTGAACGATATCGAGCAATAACAGAGTATGTTCAAAATAATAGAAACGATTCGTTGGAGCCTAGTGGTAGCGGAGGACGGAGGCCAGGCGCCTATTGGTTTCAAATACCAGCGATTCAGCTGAAGACTGTAATCGCTCAGATCGCCAAGATTGGCCTGGATGCCTGCGGGTTTGTTGGTTATCATGGTCACTCATCGAAGACGAGCAAACAACTGGGCTGGATATTCTGGTGGGAATGATCACGGTGCATACACCTGGTTTCACAGCGCCTGCGCAGTTTTCATCGAAGAACTATTCGCTGATCGATCCTGCTTTGTCGTAGCAACTTGTTGCGTTGGAGAACGCAGGTACATATGTTTGTAAGCTGCGCTAGTGCAGTCTGCGTGTACGCGTCGAATAATGACGAACTCATGGGGTTCTGAAAGCTATATCTTTTTGATAGAGTAATAGTTTATATTATGGTATGGTATTAATAGTGAGATGTTAGGGTAACGCCGCAGATGGTATATTTGATGGTTGCATGAATACAGACTGTTTGTGTTTAAAATTTTACGGAATGTTGCATTTTACATGCAATGTGCGAACTCTGCGTATCTATCTTCTATAGCGTATACAAATTCATAGACCCTACAGATTTTCTCACGTATGAGGACTGTGTTACGTCTTTTGCCGCAATATGTTTAAATATGCGAATGCGGTTTTGAACACCTGGAATGGCATGTAATGTCATGCGTTGAATAAGAAGCATCGAGGTGTGTATTTCCATGGATAAGAAACATACTTACATCGCCTAACGTGTAAAGGGACATGTGAACCAGTTTGCCAGCTGTGATTTTCGTCACGACGCTGGACCGTGCAATGATCATGATCAGGTCATGAGCGTTTTTGTAAGGTAAATGATACCAATCTGTCATGTAAACCACTTCACCAATTTTCTTGCACTGTGAGGAATTCGCTCGGTGAATTTCGGGCAGGTTCTTAGATCACTTTGGCCTATCATCGCTCAGTATTAACGTGTTTCTGTTACCTGTTCTGTGAGCACCTCACCGATATAACACAATATGAAAATGTTGAAGCTTGTAGAAATCAGTACCATGAAATACGCGGTTATAATTTGAATATTGGTATCAGACGCTACCATACCTTCAACATTGGGAACGGACCATTCCTAAAACAACAAATGCTCATTTTACACTTGTAAACGGGCTAATGGTGCACTAGAAGACACAATGATTGATATAGCGCACGAAATGACTCAGACGAGATCAGGAATTTCTTTTAAAAATCATTCATTCCTGAGGGAAAATTGCATTCCTGCCATTCCATCATTGTTATGTATCAAAATCAAGGGGTGTATTTTGTATACACAAATTCTACCACCTTCAGCGTACCGTCAGAATGTAATAGACAATCATGCATATATCCGATGTGGACCTAAACAATTCCAAGAAGCATATTCGATTCATCACGTCTTCGATACGCGATATGAAGCTGTAATCAATATACACGATAATCGCAGAAATATGGCAACTATGAAACCACGGAGTATCTTTAAAGGTGAAATCAGACGGCGCGTGGCTCGGCGAACTTGCTCGGCTCGTCTAGCTCGGCAAGCCGGCTTGGCGAGCATGGACGAGCCGAGCAATGACCGATCAGACGGCGCGTGGCTTGGCGATTCACGCGCAAAGTTCGCCGAGCCACGCGCCGTCTGATTTCACCTTAATGTTACCGTAAGACCCGCAGATGATGCTCCACGATCACTCCTATTCCGCTGTAATTAGGGCCTATATTGTGTTCCCTTGACTCATTCACGTATTCGGTAACCCAAGTCATCAGGACATCCAGCTGTCCGCAGGCATGTGCGGCGAATACCGCAGCCAGACTAAAAACTGCCACTGCACTTGAGTTCACAATGAAACCCGACAGAAATTGCGAGGCTAGGACGATTTCGTTCACAGGACTTGTATCCACGTTCAACAGCTTTTTGTAAACCGCACAGGGCAACATATGCACGGTTCTTGTCTCGTTTCCAATGTTAACGATCTCACTGGAGAGCGCTATTACAACACAGTAACAGAGAATTCCGCCTTGCATGAACCCAGCACAGAAAGCAGCCACGTAGCGACCGTATTTTGCGTATTTCACCATCACGCTTTGATCCTTCGTTCTCGTTATTATCCTCCAATCCATCTCGATGTGTTCCATGCAATATCGTATCTCTTTGCTGCGTAACAGCAGCGTGGTATAATTGATTCCTCCCACGATCCAGTGGCTCAGGGGGCCAATCATCTTCAGCTTGTTTTCAATATCTTCATCTTCCAGCACCATGTACAGTATGCAGGGGATCGCCGTAAACGATATCGAGCAATAACAGGCAACGTTTAAAATGACAGAAACGATTCGTTGGACTTTAGTGGTAGCGGAGGACGAAGGCCAAGCGCCTATTGGTTTCAGGTACCAGCGATTCAGCTGAAGACTGTAATCGCTCAAGTTGCCGAGGTCGGTCTCTATGACTGGAGATTCGTTGGTCATCGTAGTCACTCATCGAAGACGAGGAAACTACTAGGTTGTGTATTCTGCGGGGGACGATCACCCGTGCATATATCTCGTTGCATAACGCTTGCGCAGCGTTGCTTGAACGAATGTGCGCTTATCGATCTTGCATAGTCATAGCAACTTGTTGCGGTGGTGAACGCAGCTACATAAGTTTGTTAGTTAAGCTGATGCAGGCTGCGTGTACACATCGAACAATGATTTACTCATGGGGTTGTGACCGCGATATCTTTGTAATAAAAATAGAGTAACAGTTTATACTATAGTATGGTATTAATAGAGTGTTTGGGTAACGCCTCAGATGGCAAGGGAGACCGGGGCTAGGTGACTAATTGTTAATAACTTTGCACCGACATATGCCTTACTACGGAAATATTTACTGTAGAAAGAAGTCTGTCGAAGAAGTGATCGCAGGTTTTCTGACAGTTATCAGCGTTTTTCAAAAAATTGACTGCGTAAGTAAATAATTTTCACGCCCCATCTAGTTACAATAGAATAAATGTTAAGGGACTGTTTTAAAGTTTGTTTATTAGACGATCTATTGACGT
Source organism: Andrena haemorrhoa (assembly GCA_910592295.1). Lineage (NCBI taxonomy): Eukaryota > Metazoa > Arthropoda > Insecta > Hymenoptera > Andrenidae > Andrena > Andrena haemorrhoa. The sequence continues at coordinate 10,635,384 of OU342944.1, read as the reverse complement.
AGTATTTTTGTTTATTATAAAAAAATGAACGAAAGATAATTAATATTTTATAATGAAATAACTTTTGTGACTTTGTGTTAGTTTATTACAACTGAGATAAGTTGCTAATAATATTTCCTTAACTGTTTGTACCTATAGTCAACCTACCATACTGTAAGTTTACCAACCTCAATCATGGGGCTGATTGACCAGCATGGAAGGTGTTAGAAAAACATTAAAATACCTTAATTGTTGTCACATTAAGTTAACTTCAATAATTTAATCAGATAGCCAAATGTATGCCTTATCAAATATACTAACCGGTTTAATGATATTTCCTCCATATAATTTATTAAAAATCAAACACTGAAAGACTGGCCTACCAGCCCCGGTTTCCCCTATATTTGACGGTTAAATGAATATAGACTGTTTGTGTTTAAAATATAACGGAATATTGTATTTTACATGCTATGTGCGAACTCTGCATATCTATCTATAAATTTATACACCTTACAGATTGTCTCACATACGCGACAGTGTCACGTCTTTTGCCGCAATATATTCAAATATGCGAATGCGGTTTTGAACACCTGGAATGGCATGTAATGTCATACGTTCAATAAGTAGCATCGAGGTGTGTATTTACATGGACAATAAACATACTTACATCGCCGAATGTGTAAACGGACATATGTATTATCTTGCCAGCTGTGATTTTGGTCACCACGCTGGACCGTGCAATGATCATGATCAGGTCATAAGTATTTTTGTAAGGTAAATGATACCAATCTGTCATGTAAACTACTTCGCCAATTTTTTTGCACTGTTAAGAATTCGCTCGGTGAATTTCGAGCAGGTTCCTATATCACTTTGGTTTATCATCGCCCAGTATTAACGTGTTTCTGTTACCTGTTCTGTGAGCACCTCACCGATATAGCACACTATGAAAATGTTGAATGACATAGAAATCAGTATCACGAGATACGTGGACAGAGTTCGAAAGTCGTGATCGGACCATTCCTAAAACAACAAATTCTTCTCTTACTTCTTTAAACGCGCCAATGTGGCACTAGAATATACAAGTATCGATATAACGCATGAAATGTCACATACAGAGTGGGAAATTCTTTTAAAAATCACGCGTACTTGGGGGAAAAAATTGCATCCGTGACATATCACTGATCAGAGATTCGATTTTAATAAGTCGCCCGGAAATTTCATCATTCCCGTGTATCGAAAACGACGTGTGTATTTTGTATACACGATTTCAACCACTTTCAGCGTACCGTCAGAAAGTCATAACCAATGATGCATATATCCCACGTGCACCTGCACAGTTCCATGAAGCATATTCGGCGCATCACGCGTTCGATGCGCGCTATGAACCTGCAATTAATACACACGGAGTGCAAGGATACAATCGCGGAATAGCTTCAATATCACCTTAAGACCCGCAGATGATGCTCCACAATCACACCTATTTCGCTGAAATAAGCTCCTTTATTGTGTCTCTCCGATTCATTCACGTATTCATTAACCCAAGCCACCAGGACATTCAGCTGACCGCAGGCATGAGCCGCGAACACTGCGGCCAGACTAAATGCTGCAACTGCTGTGGAGGTGACGACGAAACCTGACATAAACTGCGAGACAAAGACGATTTCGTTCATAGGGCTGTTATCGACGTTCAACAGCTTCTTGTACACCGCACAGGGCAGCATATGCACGGTTCTGGACTCGTTGCCAACGTAAACGATCTCCGTGGAGACTCGGCTTACAACACAGTAAGAGACAAGTCCACCGTACATGATCGCAGCACAGAAACCAGCCACTTCGCGACCGAACTTGGCGTTAATCACCATCATGCTTTGATCCTTCGCTCTCGTTATAATCCTCCAATCCATCCTCACATGCTCCACGCAGTATCGTATATCTTTGTTTCGCAACAGCAGCGTGGTATAGTTGATTCCTCCCACGAACCAGTGGCTCAAGGGGCCGAATAGCTTCAGCTTCGTTACATTGTCTTCATCTCCAAGGAGGATCAGCACCAAGCTGGGGATCACCGTGAACGATATTAAGCAGTAGGAGATGACGATCAAAGTGATCGAAACGATTCTTTCGAGCCTAGAAGTAGAGGAGGACGGTGGCCATGCGCCTATCGGCTTGAGGAACCATCGGTTTAGCTGGAGACTGTAATCGCTGAAACTCTCGAGGCCTGCTTCGATGACCACAGATTCGCTCGTCATTGTGGTCGCTCGTCCAGGTCGTGGTTGCTACTAACGATATGTTGAATATGGTACCGCGGGGAGGGTCGGTGCAGCTTGTACGCTAACGCTTGCGCAGATTATTCCGTACGACTGTTTGCCGATCGATCTGTGCAACTTGTTGCCGCGGTGGACGCAAATATGTTTGTCCGGTGCGAACCGTGGGCTGGTGCACAGGTGGATTCAGTGTAAACGCATCGAGTAACGAAGGGGTTTTATTCGTTTATTATTACGTGGAACCTACAATGTGTTAGACGCGATGATACGGCATTAAGAATATGGCGATTCACATTGCGATCGTGCGAAGCATGTTGAAGTACGTGAAGGATGTTTTGAACACCTGTTAAGGAAGCGTGGAAATGTGTTAAATACGGTGATTGGTGTTTCAAATTCAATGTTTCGGTACTCACGTCACCAAAAGTTGCGATGGATATCTGGACCAATTTGCCAGCAGTGATCTTGGTCACTATGCTCGATCTCGAGATCACCAGGGCCAGGCCGAGAATAGTTTCTCGAGGTAACCGGTACCACTCTGTCATGTAAGCTTTCTCGCCAACATTCTTGCACTGTGAAAAAGACGAATGTTATTTTGTGTAGCACCGTCGATTTACCGATCTCTTAGATATGTGTCTGTTAACAATCCTTTACCTGCTCCGTGAGTTTCTCCCCGATATAGCAAAATATGAAGATATTGAAAGTCATGGATGCGTATAAAATGGCGTATATAATCGTGGTTTCCTTTGACTTTTCCTGAGAAACCAGAATATATTCGAATAAAGGATTACATGAAAATCGAGGAGAAAAATCAATGCATCGATACTCGTATTTCACTGTCCTACTTCAAACTACAAAATTCATGTTTTATATATTGCAAAACGGCCACTTGTGGGCACGTGCTTTGAAAGCATATCTCCGTTATTTATTTCGATTAACATTCCGATGGCTCAGTTCACAAATATTGTAAGTCCACTGTTTGTGAAATTTGAGTTTTTAAATGCAACAATTAGTAGTTCTTGACTGCTTCTTTATGCTGTATAAATATCTACTTCATAAATGTGTCAAAAATAATAAATTTCTTCATTATATGCCCCCGAATTTTATGTACCATTCAGAGATGGGCAAAAAATTATTTTAAACAACAATTTTTTGCCAATCTCTGGTACCATTGTATGTTTAAACCTTTCTTTCTCGAAACCGATAAAAGTGGACATACAATATTTCTGCACTAACAATAAGCCATCGATTCCTTCGAAGATATTCCGAAGCGTTAAGCGTACCGTAAGCATGTAATACTCGAGCAAGCACAAGTTGAGTGTGCACCCCACCAACTCAACAAGACAGATCAGATTCAATACTCTCTCTGTATAGGACACAAAGCTGAAATTAACGTTCTCATAGTTAAGACGCATTCAATCACAGCTCCAGAAATAATTTCCACGCTCCACGTACTCCCCGCTTCACCGCAATGCTCGTAACGTGCCACAGCCATAAAACGGCCACCATAACGAAAACAGTGTACCTCAACGCGCGAAGGTGCTTCTCCACGATAAATCCCAACTTTTCATTGGCAGCTACCTGTTCCCCCTCGTTCGCCACCATATCATTCAACCTGGAGGTGACGACGCTCAGTTGCCCGCAAGCGTGCATCGCGAAGACCGCTGCCAGGCCACAGGAGCCCACGGTCACGCAGTTGACGAGGAAGCCAGATAACAGTTGAAGGGCAAATACGATCTCGTTGGCCGGGCTGTACCTGACGTCCATCAGCTCCGTGTGGAACGGGCAGGGCAGCCGAAACATCGAGTGGCTCTCGTTACCTACGCGGAACGTCGTCTTTCGGAAACCAGTGATTATGTTGTACGAGAAAACGCCGAGGTTCATGCAGAGGGCGGCTATGCAGGCGATGAAACGGCCGACCTTCGCGTTCTTGAGCATGAGCTCGCGGTCACTGGGCCGCTTCACAGTTCGCCAATCCTCCTGAATGTGGCGCACACAGTGGAGGATGTCGCTGGTCCGCATGCTCAGGCAGCAATAATTCAGCTCGCCCATCAGCCAGTGGCTCATCGGGCCGACCGCCTTCATTCGTATCTGCATGCTCGCATCCCCGTACAGGATGAACAGAAAGCAAGGTACGACGGTGAAGATGATCAACGAATGGCAAGCGAGGTTCAGCAGCCTCGTCAGTATCTTGTCCTTCGTGGTAGACTCGGTCAGCTTGGGCCAGACCCCTATAGGTTTGAGGAACCAGCGGTTCAACTGCACGCTGTACTGATAGTCTTTGCGGTGAGTGGCGTTGTTGATCGAATGGTCGCGAGACGAGTTCCCCATGATTACTCTACCACGGACGGCTGTTGAGTAAGTAAACGCACGACGCATCTAGCCGCAGGTTGCTATAAGATGGCGCGTGCGCGAATTTTTTTCCTCTCCGGTTCGTGGTGTGTCGTCTGCTTGGCGATGCAACAATGCACGCCCCGCAATCGATACTGGAGGGAGAATATCACTTTGTGGGGTGGAATGATTTTTGCTGCGGATAGGGTTGTGCGTAAGGGTTCGCTGTTGCGAGACGTTTGCTTCGGAGGTGTGGGAGGAAATGTGAATGGTTTCGTTGCGTTACTTTTGGACGAGGATGTTTAATATGTGATGTGATTTTAGTAAGTGTGGTTTTGGACAGTCACGAAAACAATCATGGGTTGGTTATATAAATGGTTTTATTCAGTTAACACCTCCACGCGATATAAAGTCGTAAATGGGTAAGCAATAACCCTATCATGTTTCAGACATCATATTCATTAACCCCTCCTACCCGAAGGACGTACCATGTATAGTACCCGCAAAGATATGGGGAGGTCGTAAATTAAACCCTTTGAGGCCCCGGTGCCATTGGCGGATTTAACAGGGCGGCCGATGAGCAGTTGCCACCTGGGCCCCCGCACAGAAGGCCCCTCAGAGCCCCATCCTTAAGGAAAATTATGATTACATATTCAATTACATAATCAATTCGATCATTCCGACTCTCGAAACATGTAAACCAACATGCGCTACCACTTTTACGACCTCCTTATATTTTTGCGGGTACTATACGGCAGGTTTGCCCACGCGGACTCGACTATGGTATGCTCAGTCTCCACTTTTTGGTAAAAGGTCTCGTGGTGGGGAACTCTATGACTGCAGATACCGTATGCCCGTTTTAACTACAAGCATATTCCCGACAGATTTACAAGTCTAAACGAAAACGTACGGAATTTTATTAATAAATTTGAGCATTTTTATTTAATAATATCTAATAATATATGTATATTTACAGTGGGCCACAACACTATCAGGACACCCTTTAAAACAGAATAACTTATTTAAAATTGGTCGAAATGACTTGAGTTTTTTTTTTAGAAATTTGAAGGATTAGTTTGCTATATGGCGTGTTTTGTTGTTTTGAAGAAAAATTGCAATTGGTCGGGATATCTAATTTTAATGTACAATATGCTATATCCGAATGTCTAGGTTGCACCCCGTCGGCCGTGTGAAGAACCGGCTGCTATTTTCCGTCAGGCCGGAGGGGTTGTCTTCAGTAGGAGGGTGGAAATATAACAAGCATACAATGTTTCTTGGTGTGGTATCAGTAACTATACCAAGTAGTTGCGCCTGCTTTTGGACTCGGCTTTCAAGCCAATGTTCGTAACATGTTTAAGAAAGCAACCGATGTCTTAACAACCTATTCATTCGAAACGTCTTTTATATTTCTGGATTTAAAGAGACAACGATAATGCATTCATACTTACGTCAGTGAAACTGTTGAGGGAGAGTTGGATGATATTTCCTGCGGTAAGTCTGATCGACGACCTGGACATTGCTATTATCAATATTAAACCAAGCTTCCTCTTTCCTGGTAATCGGTGCCACTCGGTCATGTACGATATTTGGCCAACCATTTCGCACTGTTACAAGATATGTCCCCCCCCGCATTTCATTTAATAAGAATAGTGTAACATTAAAAGCAATTCTTTGTCTTGAAATAGATAGTATGCTATCTATTTCTATAGAGACACAGTGCAACAGGTAGGCAGACCCTTTTATAGAAAGTCGTTGGGATTAAAGTGTCTTAAGGTGGTTATCCACTTGTTAATAATAGAAAGTACCTATACCCCGCCGTGGGCACACTGGGTCGTTTATGCTCGGGCACATTACACATCGCGCAATATAACTTTCAGGCAAAGTTATATTTCGCGGTCTGTACTTCTTTTTTAAACTTCCTTCTGAATGTTTATTTTTCCAAATTAATTCTTTAAACATTTCACTCAAAGAACGATTATATATTAAACTAGAAATTTGAATAAGTATTCCATAATTTCTTCAGATGTGTTGAAAGTCAAAAACAGTAAAACAGATAGGCATGGACATAAACGACACAGTGTGCCCACGGAAGGTGCGAAAATAAATGTGCCCACGGCGAAATACGATTACCTGATCGGCAACGATCTCGCCTATATAACAAAATATGAGAATATTAAAAGTACAGGCTGAAAGTATTATGCTGTATGTCACGGCAGCAGTTAGATCGTTCATCCTCCACTCCTGCAATACCGAAACGTTGTATAATTATACATCCGCAGAGAGTACTTCGCGATATCACGTATATTACTGTACCAGGATAATATAATATCCAAGGAGGCACAACTGTAACGTGCATCCTACGAGTTCGACGAGAGATATTTGTTTCAGCGCTTTTTCAATGAGCGTCAGAAATCTGAAAATGATAAACATCGGAATAAGAGGCGTCTGGTGACATTCTGGGGTAGTAATATACCTCGAAGCATATTTAGAGCTCGTTCCATTCACCACACGGGACAATACATACATAGTATCGGTTATAATAAAAATTCTTGATCGTTACAAACTGATTTTACACACTCCAGGATTCGGACGTGCTGACTCACGATGCTGGCGACTCTACCATCCACGGTTGCACTCATGTCTTCTCGACCGTCAATCAAATGCTCCAGCCAGTTGTTCAACACTTCCATCTGACCGCAGGCATGGACAGCGAAGGCTGCGGCCAGGCTGCACGCACCTGCTGATATGCCATGAATAAGGCCACCGCCTAAAACCTGAATGGAAAAAACGATCTTGTTTACGGGGCTGTAGCGTGTGTCCACTATGTGTCTCGAGACAGGAAGCCTCAACGGAATGAAGGTAACGTTAACGTCTTCCGCCACCACCGTCCCGCCGACAATCGGTATCACAACGAAATAAAAAAGGGCACCGCTGTACATGAAAAAGCTGCAAATTAGCACTAATCGCTGTCCAAAGACCGCTCTCGCCACCATGGTATCCCTATCCTGAACGTGACTGACATGCTTCCAGTCCAATTCCATGCGATCCACGCACTCGCGAACATCGTCAGCGTGTAAGATCAACAGAGTGTACTTCATGTACGCCATCAGGCAAAAACTTAAAGGACCGAGCAGCTTCAGCTTATCGTAGAACTCTTCCACTTCTAGTACCAGGTAGACACTGCACGGTACGACAAGTGAACTTATCACGGCGTAACAAATGGTGTCTATCAGCCAGTAGAGAGATCTTTCTATTATCGGAGTGTTTGGCCAATTTGGCCATAGACCCAAAGGTTTCAGGAGCCAACGATTCCATTCTATGCTTAAATTTATATATTTCTCATAGTCGTCAGCGTTTGTGAACGCTAACTTAGTGCTACCGCTGCCTGCTTCAAACGTTTGCATGGTTGAAGCTCGAAAGCGCGCTTGATACTAAATGTTTTCTGTATGATGACTGATCTGAGGGAAATAATGTTGCGCCTGCGCTCCTTCCTTGATTGCTCTCGGAAGGGAACGCAGACGCAGCAGTGGAGAGAGCGAAAGTAACTTTCTCCAAGGGTCGCAACCCTATCGCTCATTATGCATTATATGTGTGGAATCGATAAATTGATTTTTCGGACGTGAACAGACTGCTTCTGTTGACGGCACTGAACAGATTCAATGTGACAATATTATGAGCGCGACATCATTGATTTCAAGTGATTTCACTGTATTTTTATTGATTTTGTCAATGTGACGCTTTAAAAGTGGGGATATTATAAATAATACAGATGTGTGTGTTGGTGTCCTTCTTTTCGTCATTTATACAGGTTTAATGGAATACTGTTCGAATTATAAATTCGTGTTGTGTTATAAAATAATAACCAAAAAATCATGGAAGTCATTGTTTTTAAACGACACGTTCTTTGTAACGCTTTAAAATGGGGTTATTGTAAATCATAAAGATGCGGTAAAGATCACGGTTCTTTAATTCCACGATTTAAATAGGAAGCGTTAACATTTGGTTACTTACGACTGTGAAACTGGTAAGGGACAGCTTGATGACATTTTCCGCTGCAAATCTCATCGCCGACGTGGACATTGTCATTACCAAAACTAGACCAAGCTTAGTCTTCCCTGGTAATTGGTACCAATCAATCGTGTACGATATTTCGCCAACCTTTCTGAACTGAAAATATACATTCACTGTCAACTTTAGATGTTATATTAAAATAAGGTGTTACGCCGTGCAGTGTGAACGCCATACCCCGGGACGCGTTTAGTGCAACAGGTACATCGACTTTCTTATAGAAAGGCATAGACATTAAAGTGCAAGGAACTCGCGGGTGCTTTATAATTGGAAGCTAGTTTGCAACTGTAAGGTCTTACCTGTTTGGTGACGAGTATTATGCTGTACGTAATAGCAGTAGTGACACCGTTGCCTTTCCATTCCTGAAATAGGAAAAGAATTCACTTATACAGGGTGTCTCAAATATTCTCATGTAAACAGACATCGAAAAGTCATTTACCGTTTTGGGATTCGAGGCTTGGTTCACGACATATAAACAATTGAATATTAGCGGTTGAAGTTCCGGGACGCGCAGTTTAGAGCCGAAACAGCTGGGCGCGGAGCGGTGACCGATCGCGCGTACACGCAGGACGAACGTATGGAAACAGACCGACACACACAGTAGAGCCTACCGCGTTAGTTCAACCGGGAAAATGGCCCCGTGCATGTGCGCGAAAGCGGGCACTGCTCCGCGCTCAGCTGTTTGGGCTTTAAACTGCGTTGCCCGGAACTTGGACCACTAATATTCAAATGTTAATATCTCGAGAACGAAGCCTCGGAGGGCAAGCCAAACATCTCGTGGCCTCTTGTGGTGAGTTCCGTTGGTGGTTGAATGCTCCCGAGACGAGTTCGCCATGCCTGCTGTACAGTGGACAGTTGTTGACTGAGTGAACGCACGCAGCAGATGCACCTAGTACCTATTTGTTTTCTCTCCGCATTGTGATGTGTCGTTTCCCTTGCAATGCAACAATGTACGTACGCCCGCCGCTCGATGCTAGAGGGAGGATAACGCTTTCCAGGGTGCAATGATCTTTGCTTCGGTTGGGGTTGTGGGTAAGGGTTCGCTGTTGCGAGAAGTTTGCTGTGCGGGTGTGGGAGGAAATGTGAATGGTTTCGTTCTGTTACTTTTGGACGGGAAAGGGTTTGATTAATATGTGTGGTTTGGACATTGAAGTAAACAATTGCGGGATGGTTTATATAAATGGTTTTTATTCAGTTAATAGCTCTAAGCGATATAAGGTGGTGAATGGGTAAGGAATAAGTCTTTAACAGAAGGGTAGAAATATAACAAGATATTATATTGTTGTAGTGGTTTAGGGAATCAGTATTTATACCAGATAGTTGCCCCTGCTTTTTGGCACGGCCTTCAAGTAAATGTTCGTAACATATTTAAGAATGCAACCGATGTCTTAACAACCTATTCGTTCGATACGTCTTTTATATTACTGGATTTAAATCAGTAAAGGTATGTATGCATAGGTACTTACACTAGTGAAACTGATGAGGGAGAGCTCGATGATATTTCCTGCAGTAAGTCTGATCGACGACCTGGACATTGCATTTATCAATACTAAACCAAGCTTCCCCTTTCCTGGTAAACGGTACCACTCGATCATGTAAGACATTTCGCCAACCATTTTGCACTGTCACAAGATATGTTCCTCTCGCATTTCATTTAATAAGAATAGTGTAACATTAAAAGGAATTCTTTGTCTTGAAATGAATAGTATGTGTGTATATTTCTATAGACGCACAGTGCAACAGGTAGGCACACCTTCTTATAGAAAGACATTCCCATTAAAGTGCCTTAAGGTGGTTATCTACTTGTTTATAATAGAAAGTACCTATACAATTACCTTATCGGCGACGATCTCGCCTATATAACAAAGTATGAGAATATTAAAAGTAAACGATACAAGTATTATGCTGTATGTCACAGCAGCAGTTAGATCGTTCATCCTCCACTCCTGCAATACCGAAACGTTGTAAAATTTACATTCGCACAGAGTTTTACATGATATCACGTATATTATTGTACCACGATAATATAATATCCAAGAAGGCACAACGCTAACGTGCATCCTACCAATTCGACGAGAGATATTTGCTTTAGCGCTTTCTCAATGAGCGTCAGAAATCTGTAAATGATAAACATCAGAATAAGAGGCGACTGGTGACATTCTGGGATAATAATATACCTCGAAGCATATTTAGAGCGCTTCCCATTTACCATTCAAGGGAAAATGCAGGGAATTCTATTTCAACGAATTCTCTGTATTTTCAAATATACATACATAGTTTCAGTTATAATAAAAATTCTTGATCGTTACAAACTGATTTTACCCACTCCAGGATTCGGACGTGCTGACTCACGATGCTGGCGACTCTACCATCCACGGTTGCACTCATGTCTTCTCGACCGTCAATCAAATGCTGCAGCCAGTTGTTCAACACGTCCATCTGACCGCAGGCATGGACAGCGAAGGCTGCGGCCAGGCTGCACGCACCTGCTGATATACCATGAATAAGGCCACCGCCTAAAACCTGAATGGAAAAAACGATCTTGTTTACGGGGCTGTAGCGTGTGTCCACTATGTGCCTCGAGACAGGAAGCCTCAACGGAATGAAGGTAACATTAACGTCTTCCGCCACCACCGTCCCGTCGGCAATCGGTATCACAATGTAATAAAAAAGGGCACCGCTGTACATGAAAAAGCTGCAAATTAGCACTAATCGCTGTCCAAAGATCGCTCTCGCCACCATGGTATCCCTATCCTGAATGTGGCTGACATGCCTCCAATCCAATTCGATGCGATCCAAGCACTCGCGTACATTGTCTGCGTGTAAGATCAACAGAGAGTACTTCATGTACGCCATCAGGCAAAACATTAACGGACCGCATAGCTTCAGCTTATCGTAGATCTCCTCCACTTCTAGTACCAGGTAGATACTGCACGGTACGACAAGTAAACTTATCACGGCGTAACAAATGGTGTCTATCATCCAGTAGAGAGACCTTTCTATTATCGGAGTGTTTGGCCAATTTGGCCATAGACCCAAAGGTTTCAGGAGCCAACGGTTCCATCGAATACTCAGATTCACGTATTTCTCATAGTCGTCAACGTCTGTAAGCAACTTTGTGCTACCGCTGCCTGCTTCAAACGTTTGCATGGTTGAAGCTCGAAAGCGCGCTTGATACTAAATGTTTTCTGTATGATGACTGATCTGAGGGAAATAATGTTGCGCCTGCGCTCCTTCCTTGGTTGCTCTCGGAAGGGAACGCAGACGCAGCAGTGTAGAGAGCGAAAGCAACTTTCTCCAAGGGTCGCAACCCTGTCGCTCATTATGCATTATATGTGTGGAATCGATAAATTGATTTTTCGGACGTGAACAGACTGCTTCTGTTGACGGCACTGAACAGATTCAATGTGACAATATTATGAGCGCGTAATTAATCTATAAAATCATAAGTGCCATCATTGATTTCAAGTGATTTCACTGTATTTTTATTGGTTTTGTCACGTTTTCTGTGACGCTTTAAAAGTGGGGATATTATAAATAATACAGATACGTGTGTTGGTGTCCTTCTTTTCGTCATTTATACAGGTTTAATGGAATACTGTTCGAATTTTAAATTCGTGTTAAAATAATAACCAAAAAATCATGGAAGTCATTGTTTTTTAACGACACGTTCTTTGTAACGCTTTAAAATGGGGTTATTGTAAATCATAAAGATGCGGTAAAGATCACGGTTCTTTAATTCCACGATTTAAATAGGAAGCGTTAACATTTGGTTACTTACGACTGTGAAACTGGTAAGGGACAGCTTGATGACATTTTCCGCTGCAAATCTCATCGCCGACGTGGACATTGTCATTACCAAAACTAGACCAAGCTTAGTCTTCCCTGGTAATTGGTACCAATCAATCGTGTACGATATTTCGCCAACCTTTCTGAACTGAAAATATACATTCACTGTCAACTTTAGATGTTATATTAAAATAAGGTGTTACGCCGTGCAGTGTGAACGCCATACCCCGGGACGCGTTTAGTGCAACAGGTACATCGACTTTCTTATAGAAAGGCATAGACATTAAAGTGCAAGGAACTCGCGGGTGCTTTATAATTGGAAGCTAGTTTGCAACTGTAAGGTCTTACCTGTTTGGTGACGAGTATTATGCTGTACGTAATAGCAGTAGTGACACCGTTGCCTTTCCATTCCTGAAATAGGAAAAGAATTCACTTATACAGGGTGTCTCAAATATTCTCATGTAAACAGACATCGAAAAGTCATTTACCGTTTTGGGATTCGAGGCTTGGTTCACGACATATAAACAGTTGAATATTAACGGTTGAAGTTCCGGGACGCGCAGTTTAGAGCCGAAACAGCTGGGCGCGGAGCGGTGACCGATCGCGCGCACACGCAGGACGAACGCATGGAAACAGACCGACACACACAGTAGAGCCTACCGCGTTAGTTCAACCGGGAAAATGGACCCGTGCATGTGCGCGAAAGCGGGCACTGCTCCGCGCTCAGCTGTTTGGGCTTTAAACTGCGTTGCCCGGAACTTGGACCACTAATATTCAAATGTTAATATCTCGAGAACGAAGCCTCGGAGGGCAAGCCAAACATCTCGTGGCCTCTTGTGGTGAGTTCCGTTGGTGGTTGAATGCTCCCGAGACGAGTTCGCCATGCCTGCTGTACAGTGGACAGTTGTTGAGTGAGTGAACGCACGCAGCAGATGCACCTAGTACCTATTTGTTTTCTCTCCGCATTGTGATGTGTCGTTTCCCTTGCAATGCAACAACGTACGTACGCCCGCCGCTCGATGCTAGATGGAGGATAACGCTTTCCAGGGTGCAATGATCTTTGCTTCGGTTGGGGTTATGGGTAAGGGTTCGCTGTTGCGAGAAGTTTGCTGTGCGGGTGTGGGAGGAAATGTGAATGGTTTCGTTCTGTTACTTTTGGACGGGAATGGGTTTGATTAATTTGTGTGGTTTGGACATTGAAGTAAACAATTGCGGGATGGTTTATATAAATGGTTTTATTCAGTTAATAACTCCAAGCGATATAAGGTGGTGAATGGGTAAGGAATAAGTCTTTAACAGAAGGGTAGAAATATAACAAAATATTATATTGTTGTAGTGGTTTAGGGTATCAGTATTTATACCAGATAGTTGCCCCTGCTTTTTGGCACGGCCTTCAAGTAAATGTTCGTAACATATTTAAGAATGCGACCGATGTCTTAATAACCTATTCGTTCGAAACGTCTTTTATATTACTGGATTTAAATCCGTAAAGGTATGTATGTATAGGTACTTACACCAGTGAAACTGCTGAGGGAGAGCTTGATGATATTTCCTGCAGTAAGTCTGATCGACGACCTGGACATTGCATTTATCAATACTAAACCAAGCTTCCCCTTTCCTGGTAATCGGTACCACTCGATCATGTACGACATTTCGCCAACCATTTTGCACTGTCACAAGATATGTTCCTCTCGCATTTCATTTAATAAGAATAGTGTAACATTAAAAGGAATTCTTTGTCTTGAAATGAATAGTATGTGTGTATATTTCTATAGACGCACAGTGCAACAGGTACGCACACGTTCTTATAGAAAGACATTGCCATTAAAGTGCCTTAAGGTGGTTATCTACTTGTTTAAAATAGAAAGTACCTATACAATTACCTTATCGGCGACGATCTCGCCTATATAACAAAGTATGAGAATATTAAAAGTAAACGATACAAGTATTATGCTGTATGTCACAGTAGCAGTTAGATTGTTCATCCTCCACTCCTGCAATACCGAAACGTTGTAAAATTTACATTTACACAGAGTCTTTCGTGATATCACGTATATTATTGTACCACGATAATATAATATCCAAGAAGGCACAACACTAACGTGCATCCTACGAATTCGACGAGAGATATTTGCTTCAGCGCTTTCTCAATGAGCGTCAGAAATCTGTAAATGATAAACATCAGAATAAGAGGCGACTGGTGACATTCTGGGATAATAATATACCTCGAAGCATATTGAGAGCTCTTCCCATTTACCACTCAAGGGAAAATGCAGGGAATTCTATTTCAACGAATTCTCTGTATTTTCAAATATACATACATAGTTTCAATTATAATCAAAATTCTTGATCGTTACAAACTGATTTTACCCACTCCAGGATTCGGACGTGCTGACTCACGATGCTGGCGACTCTACCATCCACGGTTGCACTCATGTCTTCTCGACCGTCAATCAAATGCTGCAGCCAGTTGTTCAACACGTCCATCTGACCGCAGGCATGGACAGCGAAGGCTGCGGCCAGGCTGCACGCACCTGCTGATATACCATGAATAAGGCCACCGCCTAAAACCTGAATGGAAAAAACGATCTTGTTTACGGGGCTGTAGCGTGTGTCCACTATGTGCCTCGAGACAGGAAGCCTCAACGGAATGAAGGTAACATTAACGTCTTCCGCCACCACCGTCCCGTCGGCAATCGGTATCACAATGTAATAAAAAAGGGCACCGCTGTACATGAAAAAGCTGCAAATTAGCACTAATCGCTGTCCAAAGATCGCTCTCGCCACCATGGTATCCCTATCCTGAACGTGGCTGACATGCCTCCAATCCAATTCGATGCGATCCACGCACTCGCGTACATCGTCAGCGTGTAAGATCAACAGAGAGTACTTCATGTACGCCATCAGGCAAAACATTAACGGACCGCATAGCTTGAGCTTATCGTAGATCTCCTCCACTTCTAGTACCAGGTAGATACTGCACGGTATAACAAGTGAACTTATCACGGCGTAACAAATGGTGTCTATCATCCAGTAGAGAGACCTTTCTATTATCGGAGCGTTTGGCCAATTTGGCCATAGACCCAAAGGTTTCAGGAGCCAACGGTTCCATCGAATACTCAGATTCACGTATTTCTCATAGTCGTCAACGTCTGTAAGCATCTTTGTGCTGCCGCAGTGTGCTTCAAACGTTTGCATGGTTGAAGCTCGAAAGCACGCTTGATACTAAATGTTCGCTGTGTGATGACTGCTCTGAGGGAAACAATGTTGCGCCTGCGCTTCTTCTGTGGTTGCTTTCGGAAGGGAACGCAGACGCAACAGTGTAGAGAGCGAAAGTACCTTTTTCCAGAGAGTCGTAACCCTATCGTTCATTATGCATTATATATGTGGAATCGATAAATTGATCTTTCGGACGTGAACAGACTGCTTCTGCTGACGGCGCTGAACAGATTCAATTTGGCGATTTATTAATGGACAATATTACGAGAGCGCAGGATACTTGTTTGTTTATTGGCAACGCTGCGGAAAGGATCAAAATAGACAATGATGTAAACAAGGTTTTTTTATAATATTAACGCACATGAGTATGATGAGTGTACAAATAATAGGAAATAAGTGGGTTCCGTTTTTCGGGCTTCTCGTGAAACTTTCACGTTAGTGTTCGCAACATGTTCAAGAAAGCGACCGATGTTTTAACAACCTATTCAGTGGAGACGTTTCTTTAATTCCATGATTTAAATAGGAAGCTTTAACATTGGGTTACTTACGATAGTGAAACTGGTAAGGGACAGCTTAATGACATTTCCCGCTGTAAGTCTCATCCCCGACCTGGACATTGCCATTATCAAAACTAGACCAAGCTTAGTCTTCCCTGGTAATTGGTACCAATCAATCGTGTACGATATTTCGCCAACCTTTCTGCACTGAAAATATCCATTCACTGCCAGCTTTACATATTACATTTACCCTTCCGCGAATAGCACCGGTTATATACGGTTTCCACTAATATGCTTCACACTGGCTAGCGCCGATTTAGCGGAAGCCGGATATAACCGGCGCTAGTCGCGAAAGGGTTAAAATAAGCTGTTACACCGTGAAGTGTGAACGCTATACCCTCGGGCATGTTTAGTGCAACAGGTAGATCGTGTCTCTTATAGAAAGGCATAGAGATTAAAGTGCAAGGAACTCGCGGGTGCTTTATAATTGAAAGCCAGTTCGCAACTGTAAAGTCTTACCCGCTCGGCGACGAGTTCTCCTATATAACAAAATATGAAAATATTGAACGTAAGAGATAGAAGTATTATGCTGTATGTAATAGCCGCAGTCACATCGTTGCCTCTCCATTCCTGCAATAGTAAAAGAATGCAGAGATACAGGATGTCTCAAATACTCTCATGCAAAAAGATATCGAAAAGTCATTTGCCGTTTTTGGGATCTCGGATCCCAAATCGGTAAAGGACTTTTCGATGTCTTTTTGCATCAGGATATTGCGTGTTCAGTATATTCGTATTTGCGCAGAATCTATTATGGTATCACTTATATTACTGTACCACGATAATATAATATCCAAGAAGACATAAATCTAATGTACATCCCGCGAATTCAACGAGAGATATTTGTTGCAGCGCTTTCTCAATGAGCGCCAGGAATCTATAAATACAAACATCGAAATTAGAGACGACTAGACACAATTAAAATCGAGTTCCTTTCGTTTGTAACTTGTCTATTATTACAAACAGACGTCACACACTTTAGTATCCGAACGTGTTGGTTTACGATGCTCGCGACCCTGCCGTCCACGGTTTCCTGCATATCCTCGCGACCGTGTATCAAATGTTCCAGCCAGCATGCCAAAACTGCCATCTGGCCGCAGGCATGAACCGCGAAGGCTGCTGCCAAGCCACATGCAGCTGCCGCGATGCCATGAATAAGCGCACCGCCGAAAAGCTGAATGGATAAGAAGATTTCATTGATGGGGCTGTAACGAGTATCCACCATGATCCTTGGGTAAGGAAACACCATCGGTATATAGGTGAGATTGTCTTCCTGGGCCACGACAGACCCAACACTAACAGGCACCGCGATATAGTAAAAAACGAAGCCACCATACATGAAGAAAGTGCAAAATGTCACCAGTCGCCTCCCAAATCTCGCATTCGCCACCATGATATCTCTGTCCTGAGCGTGTCTGACACTTCTCCAGTCCCTTTCTACACATTCGATGCACTCGCGAATATCATTAGCGTGAAAGATCAACAATGAGTACTTCATGTACGCCATCACGCAAAAAATTAACGGACCGAGGAGCTTGAGCTTCTCGTAGACATCCTCCACTTCTAGCATCACGTAGAGGCAGGAAGGTATGAAAAGGAAACTTATTAAACCGTAACAAATAGCGCGTACCAGCCAGTAAGAGAACTTTTCGATTGCTGATGCATTGTGCAACTTTGGCCAGAGGCCCATAAGTTTCAGGAGCCAATGATTCCATTCTATACTTAAATTTATATATTTCTCATAGTCGTCAGCATCTGTAAGCAACTTCGTGCTGTCGTAGTCTGCCTCAAACGTTTGCATGGTTGAAGCTCGAAAGCACGCTTGATACTAAATGTTCGCTGTGTGATGACTGCTCTGAGGGAAACAATGTTGCGCCTGCGCTTCTTCCTTGATTGCTCTCGGAAGGGAACGCAGACGCAGCACGGTAGAGAACGAAAGCAACTTTCTCCAAGGGTCGCAACGCTCATTACGCATTATAAGTGTGGGCTGGGTGACGGTTGTCGAACATCGATAAATTGATTCCTCAAAAGTCGGGGAACGCTGATGGCGTGCGGAGCAGATTCAGTGTATCAATTTATGGATGGTCAATATTGCGGGCTTGTAATTTGAGCCGGCTTGTGTTTGTGGTATTTGTTTTTTATTTTAATATAATGAAGAGTGTAAAAATACACATTGATATAAACAACGTTCACTTACAGTGTAATGTATATTTAAATTATGTCCTGTGCGAATCACGAGAAGCTTTCATGTCACTGTTCTCAACATGTTCAGAAAAGCAAACGATGTTTTTACGACCTGTTCGTTTAAAACATTCCTTTAAGTTGTAGGTGTGAATAAAGTGGCAGTAGCAATTGGTTACTCACGTCACCGAAAGTGCTAAGGGATAATTCGACCATATTCCCAGCTGTGAGTTGCTTCGAACAATTGGACATCGCTATTATCAAAACGAAGCCGATCTTCCTTCTCCCACGTAGTTCGTGCCAGTCAACCATGTAAGACATTTCACCCACCATTTTGCACTGTGAAAATGTATATTTTGGAATTAATTCAAATTGATGAAACATGAAAGGGAATTCTTTGCCTCGAGAAAGATTGAGATAATATCGTCACGACTGCTGAGTGCAAGCTAGTGCTTCCGATGCTAAGGCACGGCCATTACAGTGCAAATAATCTTTAAACATTTTGTGATGGAATGTGCTGTTGCCATTATTAGATTTTACCTGCTCGGCGACCAGCTCGCCTATATAACAAAATATAAAGATATTGAGGGTGAGAGAGATGAGTATCACGCTGTACGTTACAACAGCAGTTATATCGTTCGAGCTCCATTCCTGCAACACCAAAGAAGCGAGTACGCATATTCGCATAAAAAATTCTCATTCGTGTTCTTTACCATGAGAACATAATATCCAAGAAGACACATGTTCAATGTGCACCCCAGAAACTCCACGAAAGCCACTTGTTGCAGTGCTTTCTCTGTGACTGCCAGAAACCTGTAATCGTAAATAGTGGCTAACTAATAATTAAGAAGTTAAGAAGAAGAAGAAAATAAAATTTTACAGTTACACAAAGTTTAATTACTTAACAACAATTTGATATTCAACGACAAGTAAGAAGCTAGTATATATACAGAAAATTCCATTCTAAGGGGGTCTCTGTAATTTCGATGCAATTACACATATATACCTAAGGAAATCACCTTTCATTTCTAGACATATATATTTAGGGAGATTGGTTACGATTTATAGTTCTGTGGATGTAAAAAAAATCAGATTACACACTTTAGTATTCGGACGTGTTGGTTCACAATGCTTGCGATTCTACCGTCGGCGGTTCCCTGCATATCTTCGCGGCCGCCTACCAAATGCTCGAACCAGCACATCAAAACTTCCATCTGGCCACAAGCGTGCACTGCGAAAACTACAATCAAGCTGCAAGCAGCTGCCGCGATGCCGTGAATTAAAGCGCCTCCCAAAAGTTGGATCGAGAAGACGATCTCGTTGGCGGGGCTATATCGAGTATCCAGTATGATCCTCGAGAACGGAAACACCATCGGGACGAAGGTGAGATTGTCTTCCTCCAGTGTGATTGTCCCAACACTAATAGGCACTGCGATATAGTAAAAAGCGAAGCTACTGTACATGAACAAAGTGCAGAACATCACCAGTCGGCTGCCAAAATTCGCATTCGCCACCATAACGTCCCTGTCCTTTCTGTATCTAATAGTCTTCCAATCCCATCCGATGCGCTCCACGCACTTGCGGATGTCCTTCGCGTGGAACATGAGGCAGTAGTACTTCGCGATCGCCATCAGGCAGAAGCTCAGTGGACCGAACAGTTTGAGCTTGTCGTAGACATCCTCTACCTCTAAGGCGACGTACAGGCCGCACGGTATCATGAGGAAGCTTATCAAGCAATAGCAGGTGGCATTTATCAGCCAGTAAAA
Organism: Andrena haemorrhoa; assembly: GCA_910592295.1. NCBI lineage: Eukaryota > Metazoa > Arthropoda > Insecta > Hymenoptera > Andrenidae > Andrena > Andrena haemorrhoa. Next base: position 10,615,239 of record OU342944.1, on the reverse strand, counting down.
GGATTTCTCGATCGCCGAAGCATTGGGCGTGTTTGGCCAAAGGCCCATTGGTTTCAGGAGCCAACGGTTCCATCGAATACTCAGATTCACGTATTTCTCATAGGCGTACACGTTTGTCGGCAACTTCGTGCCCTCTGTCCCTTGCTTGTGCATTGTTGAAGCTCGGCAGCTTGCTTGATGCTATATGCCAGCGGTCTGATGAATGTTCCAAGGAAAGCAATCTTGCGCCTGCGCTCGTTCCCCGTTTAATCTCGAAAACATTGCGTAGGTAATAGCATAGCGAACTGATGCAACTTTTTCCCAACCCTTTGCGTTTAGAAGTATAGTGTGGAGAGTAGGAGGGTGAGGGCTGTTCGATAAATTGATTATTCGAACTTGGGGAGGTAGACTGCGAATGCAGGTTGTAGAATCACAATCAGTAGAAGTGTCTCCATTCATTGCTGACGGATTGTATTTGCGATAATCATTATTTTATTGGTGATGCTACAAAGGATACTAATAGAAGTATTAAAGCTTGCTGTACAAGAAGTTGCGGATTATGTTGCATGGTTTCTTATATGAGCTATGGAATTGAATATTCCTCGGGAAAATGAGGGAGATTAGCGTTTGAGAATACTTATACTGTTTCTCTAATATAAGGGATATTAACCCTTAGTAAGGTTACCCGCAATAATAAATAAATAAATAAGTATACTCGATGCGATGCTTGTGAAAATGTAATCTCAGTCGACGCCAGTTCGGGATCGCTTAGGTCGTGAACGTTCGTAGCATGTTCAGGTATGCAACTGACGTCTTGATTACCTTGTTTAAAGGAAATCTTTGATAAAACAACTTAATTGGAAGGAATGGGAAATGTGCAACACTAATCGTCTCGTGGACGTTGGCTCTGGTTCCATCTGGTATACTTACATCGCCGAAACTACTTATGGAAAGCTCGATCAGGTTTCCAGCAGTGATCTTGGTAGTCGAATGCGACATGGACATCATCAAAGGTATGGCCAGGCTTTTCTTCCCAGGCATTCGATGCCAGTCTATCATGTACGATTTTTCACCAACTTTCACCGTCTGTTTTAACATTCATTTTCATTTCTCTGTTGCACTAAATGCACCAGTAACATATGGAATATATTTATAGAGAAAATTAACCGTCGCTCTATTAAAAATTGCCCCGTACGGAGGTCTGTCCCTGGGACTCCAGGCCAATCGATTTCTTCGAAATATTCTGTTACTGCTCTTAGAGATAATAACGATAAAAGCAAGAGGAAAATAGCATCGTACCTGTTCCGCCAAAAGCTCGCCAATGTAACAGAATATGAAGACGTTAAATGTAACTGATATCAGTAGGATTATATACGTCAACCCACTAATTGGTTGCTTGGGGTCCCATTCCTGCAAAGGGGCATTTGCGAAGCCATGACTTTTAAATCTGACACGCGTAAATCATCATGCGTACCATCATCGAGTAATATCCAAGGAAACATATGTTCAAAGTGCACCCTACGACTTCCACCAGTGATATTTCCTGTAGCAAATCCTCTGTCAGCTCTATGAAGCTGAAAGGCATTGAAAGATCAGCGATAAAAGAAACTTGAACAAAATCAGCCCCACTTACTTGATAATTCGAACATGCTGCTCCACGACACTAGCCAGCCTCTGGTCCAGGGTTTCGTCGCTATTCTCCCTTCCATCGACCAGTTTCTCCAGCCAGGCCATCAGGATCTGCAGTTGGCCGCAGGCATGCATGACGAGAAGCGCAGCCAGGCCGCAAGCAGCGACAGTGATGTTGTGAGCGACGAAACCAGACACCAGCTGTATCGTATAGAAAACCTCGTTGACGGGGCTGTGCCGAGCGTCGAGCAGGATCTTTGGAAAAGGGTAGACCAGCCTCCTGTAAGTCAGATTGCCAGCCTCCTCGACGATCTTCGCCCTGGTCAATGGCAGAGCCACATAATAGAAAGCAACGCCACCGTACATGAAAGCACCGCATATCACTATCAGCCGGCGACCAAAGTTCGCGTTCTCCAGCATGATCTTGCGGTCCTCCAAGCCCCGGACGTTCCTCCAATCAAACTCGATCCGCTCCACGCACCTGCGGATGCCATTCTCGCGGATGAACAGCACGCAGTACTTGATCACCGCCATCATGAAGAAGCTCAGCGCGCTGCCTAGTTTTAACTGGTTGTAGAAATCCTTGATCTCCAGGGCGATGTATATGCCACAGGGGATCAGGATGAAGGCGAGCAGACCGTGGCAAAGAACGTTGAGGAGGACGCGCTCGACGGTGGCCATCCAGGGGCGATCGGGTCGCCTCGGCCAGACGCCGATCGCCTTAAACGTCCACGCGTTCAGCTTGACGTTCCGACCCAGGTCCTCTCTGTAGTTCTCGTTGAAGGGTCTCCCCCTGGCGACGAGCGTCTTAGGGATCATCCTCAAACGTTCCAGCGTCACTGGAACCTACCCTCGATCACTGTCGTCGCGATGTTCGCTCGTGGCGATCGTGCGCTTGCGCTGGCTTGCTTCTCTCTAGTGAAAAATGAAGTGAGCACAGAGAAAGTTGCAAATTGCTCCTCCCGTTCTACTTTAGTTCTCCGTGATTGACCGTGCGCGCGTCATTTCGAGTCTCTTCTCTTTTTTGTGATCGGTATATTTCTACGTGAACGAAGTTACGAACGAGGGGCAACGTACATTTCAAATGGACTTAGGTTTCAACATACAGCAGCAGAGATGATGTATATAGAGGAAGGGACGAACGTATGATTATCTTGCGTGCACCGTGCTTGTTGGATTTAGGCGTATGAGGGGAAGCGAATAAAGTTCTCTTCGATGCACATTGCAGGGATGATGAATCTAACATGATTAAAGTTTGCCAACGCTGCATTTTGCCGATGATGTCGAACAGTGAATACTTTGATTGGGTAAAAGATGAATGGTGGAAAAATATTGATTAATTTTATTAGTACGCTAAGGTAAAATGAGGTGAACAAGAAGCAGTTTCTAGATCCAAAGTACCACTTACTATTTATGACCACCTGAATTTCGGATTACATAGTTTCCCGCAGTGTGTGCAAATATCCCACAATTTCATAATCTGGAAAATATGATTTACAGGACACGTGTGCCGATCAATACGAAGGTACCTGTTCACTTACATCGGTGAAAGTGGCCAGGGACATGTCGACCATCTTGCCCGCCGTCAACTTCATCGGGTAATTAGACATTGCGATTATAATTATCAAGCAGAGAAGTCTCGTGAACCCAAATTCACTGGTTTCCTGATTTGTCGTTAGATGTTTCCATTGACACGGGCGCGACCTTTTTCTATCACTCATGAAAACTTCATACTGTTATACCAAATAATTCATAAATGCATAACAATGTCTGCTATGTATACAGCGCATTGCTGTTATAAATGCACTGTTGGCTGATTAATTCTGTTCAGCGAACAGCACAATTAGGGACAAGAATACGTCGAAAAGGGAATTACAAGGATGTATAGAAGAAAAGACACATAATTATTAGTAGGACTGATGTTTGCTAATATAAAAGAAAGATTCGCTTGAACACTAATTAGTGCAATGTTATTAAACGAGCAATTGCTGCGAACAAGTTTATACAATGTATTTCTTTTAAGATCTTATACCATTTCCTTGGAATTCCTTGTTCATAATACTTCACGCAGCAAGTTCAAGTATCCCATGGACATCTTCATAATCTGGAAGGCACAGTTCACAGGATATAATTGAAGAGTCCTTGTAGAAAACACTGTAAGTACCAAAAAATCAAATTCTATACTATTACCATTGATGCGTAGCCCATTTGCCGATCAAAATTTTTGCTTTTTTAATTTTGGCACTTGCAGTGTTTTCTACAAAGACTCTTCAATTCGTCGATACGATGGCGTCTGACTACTTACATCGGTAAAAAGAGATAAAGACATGTCAAACATCTTGCCTGCCGTCAGCTTCATTGGATAATTGGATATTGCAATTATGAATATCAGGCATCGCGCTTTATTCATTGGGAAATGGTCCCAATGCATAGTGTTCGCCGTCAGTCCAACGTTGTTGCTCTGGTTACGAAAACATTTAGGATTAAATGTAACAGCTGAAGCTGCGGTAGAACGCAGTAGAATAGGTACTATACGCGTCAGACAAGACAGTGGCGCGTACCTCGTTGACGATAAGCTGACCAATGTAGCAGTGCATGAAAACGGAGACTATTATGGCGGATACCAAGAAAATATGTAAAAAGATATTTCCAACGTGACCCTTGTCAATTTCCTGAAACATAATAGCTCGCGTAAAGTATTAGGGATCGCATAGAAAATCTCCCTTTGTCTGACGTATGCAGGCACACGAAAGGTATATAGAAATTGCATCATTGTCTGTACCAGAATTGTATAATATCCCACGCAGCAGATTAAAAACGAGCTGCATAAAGTTTCAACAAAGCAGAGGATACCCATAACAGTGTGCGCGTTACCTAAATATCTGCAACGAACGAATCGGTTACGATACAAGAGATTCCTCTTATCAGTGCCTTACTTATGCATAGAATATTAAAAATGTGTGATCAAAAACCCTCATAAGAGGGAGCTTGGAATAAGGGACCTCGGAGGGTCGCGTTTAACGACATCGGTAAGCCGCCGGCTGGAAGGAGTGGCAAGTAGCACGGAGGACCCACCTCTTCTTCCGTAGCACCCGAACATAATACAAAACCTGTTCCTACAATAACAACCCCCCTGGCAACACCCACCATCCCAGTTGATTCGTTTTGAGCCAAGGCACTTACTCCTTAATCTTCGTCCTATGATCAACGATATCCTGGAGTCCGTGCTGTATAACGTTCGGACTACGATAATTCCCGAGCGTCGTCATTTTGCTCTTCAGGGTTATCAGCTGATGGCACACGTGTAGAGCGAGGAACGCGCAGGTACCGCAGGCGCCGGTCATTATCGTGTAGATAACGAATCCTGCCATGCATTGCAGGATAAAAGTGATCTCGTAGACCGGCGAAGCTTGCTCGTCTAAGATGATGTAGTACACTGGACAGGCTAGCGGTCTTATAGTGATATTATCGGCGGTGACGATGGGCCCTTTTAGTAGAGGGACGACCATACGGTATCCCATACCACCGCCGTACATAATACAGAGAAATATCACCGCGACTTTTCTCTCACTTATCGCCCTGTCGCGCAATATATGTCGATCTTCCTCCGACGTCTCCATCCAATCATGGCTGATCAGAGCCAAGCTCTTTTTGATCTCCTCCGCTCGGTACAACAGAACAGTGAACTTGATGAACTGGGAGGCGCAATTTATAACTGGCCCCGCTATCCTCATCTGGGCCTCTGTGCTCGTCGTGTTTAGAAACATTTTCAACAGACCCGGTACTATAGTGAGCAGGAGCAGGAAGTACACGATGAAGTTCAGAATTCTACACTTGATCTTGCATGACAAAGGGGACGCGGCCGGCAGCGGCCAGGCACCGATAATTCGTAAAATAGTTCGCGTGGTGTGCACAATGTACTTCGGGCGATCGTCGTCGCACACCTTCGTCATCATTCTTTCCCGCGAAGGGTATAATCGTACGTAACAACCGCAACTCCGATCGCAAGTGCCCAAGCACGCTGATGGTGTAGGCTCCATAGGGAAGCATTGCGCCTGCGTGCATAAATTAAGGGAGGAAAGAACCGTTCAACCCCGTTTTGAAGTAATTTTAGACATATGTAGAAATTCACCCTTTATGGTTCAATTGGTACTGCAAATTACTGGTTGCGCGTTGACTAGGTCTGTATTAGGGCGTACGTGAAATTGCGCGGCGTCAGGGGTGACTGTGTAGCGTTGTCGGATGGTGGAGCAGTTGTCGAGGGAGTTTTTTTTCCACACGGCACTCTCATTCTACCGGTAGTATCGCCGCAGTTTGATCAGTACGAGTCTGCCACTACCCCGCGTTAACAAATAGAAAGAAAGGTTGTACGTGAAATGCGATGATAGATTCGAATTTTGATATTCTTCCATTCACTGGTAGAGATATTGGTGGGAAGCTTCTGTGCGAGCGGATCATCGATTTCGCGCTTCGTCTCTTGGAGGTATGTTTTATTTTCTGAGGATTCTATTTAGGATGATGCTGATGGGTGATAGTATTGTTAAACTGTTCGACCACCATCAAATTATATTTCTCTTCGCCTGGAAGGTTTTTACTGTATCGTTGCAAATGGGGGTAGCTTCTGTGACTAATTACGTGTGAGGGGTGTACTAAAAAAGACGAGTTACACGTATGAATGCACTGATTCAGGGGTTAAAGTGACTGCATCATTAACACTACTTAATGGGATTAATTATTACCAATATACCGCTCATTTGCTGCAACAACGACATAACTAAAAATTCACGATTTTTGGGGAAACGGGTTCAAACGTTTCGTTAGACAACAACCGATTTTTCTATGCTAATAACTCAAACACTGCAAATTTTTAGTTGTGTCGTTGTTGCAGCAAATTGTTTAAATGGACACGGTGATACAGATCTGTCTGAATGTATATTGTTGCATTTGGTAACATTCGGAGTAGCTGAATGACGAACACGCCGAGTGCGATGGCTAAACACGAACCTGTACAGTGTCATGTCTTACTCTTCGTTTGCTGCCTATAATAACTGTCGATGTGTAATCCTTCATGCCGTCATTGCTTGCAGGAAATTAAAATACGCCGCCGAAGTTTTGCAAACCTACGATATTTCAATCATTTTTCACGACACGTTTTCTTAATCATTTTAATGGTGACGTGCTGAAAGACTTACGTCGCAGAATCCTTGGAGCGATAGATCGAACAGCTTGCCGGCAGTCAAATTCGTCGGGCGACTGGTTCTAAGTATGATGATCTTTATATTATTTACTACGTCCTGGGGAAGATTGTACCAGGGCACGAAGTATGACGCCTCTCCCACTCTTTCACTCTTTGTAACAAAATCAAGTACCATTAAGATTCGATCAATTACGACGATTCTGATTTATCGTAATAATCACCTCCTGTTTAAGACGATCCCCGATGAACGATATTATGAACACGTTAACGAAGATCGACGTCATCAGAACGAAGTAAGTCATTGTGCTGAGCGTGTTATGATCCTCCCATTCCTGGAAATAATATCATTGTAAAGGATTTTCGGGTACCAGCGTCTTGCTTTCGGAAAGTATTTCTTGCTAGTACCAGCAGCACGCCGTATTCGAGGAAACATATGATGACGGTGCAGCCGACCATTTCCGACAGGAACACTATGCTCAGTGCCTTCTCGATCGTCATAGCGAACCTTAAGTTCATTTTCGTCGTTCAGTGACGATAACGGTCGTAACGGAACGGAACACAATAACAATAGAAACATCAATATAAAATCTAGTCTGAAAATGGACTGCCAAAAAGAGAATAAGTGAAAGGTAAGGCGAAAAGACAAGGAACGTGACAAAACAGCTTTATTAAGAAGCAGCTTAAAGAAACTAGGTTCAATGAACTTAACTGTATTATTCTTAACTTGAACAATTTATGCTCGAATTAGCCATCAGATAAGAACTGAGCAAAAAGATAATTGTTTTACATTGTTTTCATATGTTTCAAGTGCAGAATACTTTAACAAAATAAATATCCACTTCTATTATTATCAAAGCAAGCATGTATACACAGTGACGTCCAAGGGCTCCTGACGTAGTCCAAGCTTATACTAATCAGAAATACATAGTGCAAGTAGAAACACTGGGGACAGTCCTTGTTTTGTTCCAGTGGAGGCTGGACATTCCCTCTTTTCAACCAGCACACCTAAATCTTTAACGTTGCCCTATACAGGCATATCTACTTTATAACCTTTAGTGTTTCGACAAATCTGTGGCTCCAGTTGCCACCAACACAACATACGTTATACCTCACAGAATCACTAAAAATGGACATTCCCTGCTTTTCCCCTTATCCTTCAAGTAACTATTGAGTACTCGAGGCAACGAAAATCCGTAAACGTAACGTCCGCACTAATTGTCAGAAAGAATACACCCATCTGTCAATACTCACTCGATTGCCTTCAAGTGATGTTGAACAACGTCCCTCAGACGACAATGCAGCTCGGCCTGACCATGCTCGACGAAAGTTTCAGTCTTCCTGCTGACGACCTCGAACAGGCCGCAAGAGTGCATCGCAATGGTTGCGATCAGACTGTAAATGCCGCAATTGGTCGACAATATAAGACTGCTGATCGCTATTTGCGAGACGAAGAGGATCTCGTACAGCGGCGAGTCCTTGATCACAAAGAAAACGTAGTTGCTCAGATAAGGCAGAGGTATCCGAGTGGTATTGTCCTCCATGACGATCGTCTCCGACATCAGCGGCAAAATGATGTGATAAGGGAGAGCCCCGCCGTAAGACAGGCCCAGGTACAGTGTCGTGAAAAATCGGCCGATTTCTGCCGATTTCGTCATCACCAGTCGATCCTCTTCGCACTGCACGTCCCTGTAGTGCGCCTCCATTTCCGTGAGGCAGTACTTGATCCCGCCCCTGTTAATGATCATCGTCCAGAACTTGATGATGGCTAAAAGGCTGAACACCTGCGCGGCGATCACCTTCATGTAACGCGTCAGATCCTCGCAGTCGTGGAAGGTGTAGACCACGTGCGGCACCAGCAGGAAACACATCAGAGCAAACACCGTTGCGATTTGCACGTACGTTTTAGCCCTGTCCAGGGAAGAATCGCCCCTTTGCAGCGGCCAGATACCGATCAGCGTCAGCAGCGACTTCGCGATTCGGACCGTGTACTCGGTGTCCGATTTGTAATGGCCGTTTCGGTAATTCGGGAGCACACCAGCGTTCTCTAACATGTCACCGGCTGTTTCTCCTTTTCTTCTGGCACGCTAAACGTCCCCCCAGCGACTGGCAAAGATCGAAGATAGCGTCGGCGAGCAGCGTCATTTGACGCCTGCGTGAAAAGTTTCGCGGGGCAATTTTCCGCCAGCCATGCGTTGTAATCCTGGAAAGCTTTAGAATGGTAGTATGGGGTGGAAATCTTCCTGATGCTAGTACGATTATATGAGTGTAGCCTTTCTGAAAATAGGGTGCACTTCGCTATGTGCGGCGCGGTTTTGAAGGAAGATTGTCGGTGAGGTACGATCGCCGGCGATTTCGCATGAATAAATAGCGAGCTGTGAAGATTGAAAAGGGTTCCGGCGCTTTCCCGATACCCAACAATCTTCTTCGAAAACTTCGATTCGCTTTTCTCCGAGAATTATACATGTGTTGCTTCTGCACGAGGGACTCTTACGGATGCATCGCTGCTGTTGCGCCTGTAATTTTACGATATGAATCAGTATTAGCAATTACGAGTACGCAGTTCTCTCGCAACTCATATCTGGATGCTCCATTGTGCAGCGATTTCACGAAGATTGTAAGAAGGATCATAGCTGGATTTGCTAAACCATTAATGAATCGGTCTTCGTTAGAAGAGGAAAGGGGAAGAAGAACAAGTTCATTGAACGTATATTGTTTAACCGAGAAAGAACAGTACCATACTATTAGTAACGAGATATATTAGCAGTGGAAAGATTGAGTCTTCGTGTTCATATGACTGCCCTTAACATATTCAAGTACCCCATCGACACTTTCATGATCTGAAATAGTACAGTTCGCGGGAAGCATGGTTTCATCTGTACAGAGGTGCTTGCGTACTTACGTCGGTGAAAGTAGCTAAAGACATGTCGACCATCTTTCCCGCCGTCAGTTTCATCGGGTAATTGGATATTGCGATTATGAGTACCAGGTATCGCGCCTTTTTCGCTGGGAAGCGATACCAATCTATGGTGATGGTCGCCTGCCCGACGTTGCTGTTCTGTTCAAGAAAACACTTGGGATTAAATCGATTCATTTACTGTACAGGGTGTTTATAAATATGTGGGACAATTTGTCAAGATCAGTTCTAATCGTGAAGATACTAAGACAAGTTGATATACGAAAATGTTGGAAAATGCATAGCTTTGCAGTTATAAGCATTTTCAAATTCCGTAAAATACAGGTCCGAAGCACCTATTTCAGAAAGCTATCAGCTGACAGACGCGTTCGCCTGTTCATACTTTGGCGCGTAAACTAAGCGGTTAGAACGGTAAATTACAATTACCGGTCATTCAACCTCAAATTTCTCCCAAATTCAACCTCCACTTCCAACCTTCATGGAATATGAAAATACTTACCTATAACTGCAAAACTATGCATTTTCATTATTATCTTGATGAGTAAAACCCATCCTGAAATATTGTCCCACATATTTATAAACACCATGTATAAAAGGATGACTCCCATTCGCGCTCACGAGAACAACGAAGGAGCGCAGTAGAATAGGTACGTTATGCGTCAGACAAAGTAGCGGCGTATATGTACCTCGTTGTCGAGTAGCTGACCAATGTAACAGAGCATGAAAACCGAAAACGTTATAGCATACATTAACACAATATATACCAGCATTGCTCCAAAGTTCCCCAACTCCTGGAATGCAATTGTTTAAGTCACTGCACTATAACCACCACTCCCATCACGTTATCAGCGTGGACCCTACCATCAGTACGTAATATCCCACGACACAAATGAGAAACGTTGCTCCCACAATCTCGACCAAGCAAATATATTCCGTGATCGCTTGGACCTCCGCTAAAAATCTGCAATTCGAACAATAGAAACGTGCCGTCCAACGATTACATACTCATCGAGCCCCCGACACTCACGCTTTAATTTTCGTCTGATGCTCGACGATATCCACGATCCTCCGATGGAGGAGCGTGTCGTCAATGTTCTCCCCCTCGGCGATCCTGTTTATCTTGTTCACCAGAATCCCCAGCTGGCTGCACACGTGGAGGATGAGGAGCGCGCACATCCCGCAGGAGCCGCCTATCACTGAGTAAGTGAGGAACCCGGCGACGAATTGCAGGCTAAAGACTATTTCGTAAATCGGCGAGATTTGCTCATTAAAGAAGATGAAGGACACCGGAAAGGCTAGGGGCCTTATAGTGACGTTCTCAGCCGTGACCACCGACCCTTTCGATAGAGGGATAAAGATCCGGTACCCAAAACCGCTGAAGTATATGGTCATCACTGACATCAACGCCACTCTTCGTCCAACTTTCGCCTTGGATAGCAAGATCTCTCGTTCCACCGGGTTAGCATTCGTCCAATCCTGCTCTATCGCGGCTATAATTCTCCTGATCTCTTCGGAATGGTACAACAGGATGGTGTACTTGAAGAATTGCATGCTGCAATTGAGAACCGGCCCCATAATCATCACCTTCTTCAACATAGTCTTCTCTATCAGGAACATACGCAGTAGGCCTGGCATTATGGTGAAAACGAAAAAAAAGTACACGACTACGTTTTGAACTCTCAGCTTAATCCTCTTGAACTTGGGAGACGTGGCGGGAATGGGCCAAGCACCGACGATCCACAAAATTGCGCGCGCCACTTTTACGACGTACTTTACATCGTCGCTGTACTCCTCCGCCGAGGCTATTTCTGCCATGCTTCTTTTTGCAAGTGAACGTAGGCGGTTTGACGGTAATGTACTGGATGCTCGAGCTTAACTATGCCAGCATGCGCGACGGAACAGGGTCCGTTGAGTGGAAAGCACTACTTTTGCGTGTATGAGGTAATATTTACGTAAGTATCGCCAATTTAATCTTGAAATACCACTTTCAAGCAATTCTGGTTGCAGTAGCAATCGCGGACACACACAATTAGGGAACGGTAATCGATGTAAATTATTGGTAGTGATTCTACGTACGCTGGGTGGTATTCAACTTCTCTATTTTGTCGATTACTCGACCCTCTGTTGGACGTGGTTGGACGGTTAGTTCCTTTGAGAGTGGTGCTTTGTATCTCGCGAGTCGTCTCTTCAAGGTAAGATCCTTTTTTAAGGAGTCATTCTGGTTAAAGCGCCGATAATTTCAGCGAATTTCAGGAATTTATTGCGAAGAAAGGAATTATAGTAATGGAATAAAACTTTTTTCTATTGATTAAGCTACACTTCTGCAGTAAATAAAAAAATATAAAAGTAATAAAGTTATTGCTTTCAAAATGCTTTTCAAGCCGAGTTTGATGACATGCTTAAAAATTTATGCGTCGCTCGTGCAGGCGATTTCAGCTGTTGGACTTATCTGAAACCAAAAATGCAAACAGATTCTTGATCAGTATGACTGTCGCTGGCGCTCGGACCATAATTAAAGATTTATCTTCAAAATTAGCAAAATAGTGGGCAAAATGCAAGAATCGATGTATTTCGGTTTTTTTCTGTACTATTTTCGATTTGAATAGTAGGTTAGACTCAATAAAAATACTTGGTTGTAGTCCCTGCCAGATTCATAGGTGAGCAGAATAAGCAGTGCAATTTATAAAGCAATTGGTTCGATAGATTTTGAGATTTCACCTGCACGATGTGAAAAAATGACGTTTCGAGAAAAACGCAATTAAAGTTTTTATCTATAGAGGCCGAGCCTCTGCGCTTCCTACAAAATGCCTACGTAGAAGCTAAAATAATTGGAATTATTCCATGAAAATTTAACAGTACATTCTTGAGGATATGTACTTTTGAAAAATGTTAAAAAAAATCAATTTTTCATACCGTCTAAACAGAATGACCCCTTAAGGATTCTACGAATTCTAAAGATCCTAAGGATTCTATTCAGGATCGTGTGTGTGTTTGGAAAGACTTCTCGAGTTGAGAAAGACTTCTCAGTCTGAAAATAATTACGGATGTGTGGCGTGCACAAGGAGACAAGTTGCATTTACCAATGCATTAGTGATTTAGAGATTGGAATACATAATACGAAATGCACGAAGGGTATAACACTTTTACTTTAACACACAGATTACTTTTTGCCAGCATGTGTCTCTCTACATGGAACAGACGATACAGATCATTCCAAACTCTCGGAGATTCTAAGCAGTTAAATGATGATATTGTCGAGTGCAATGACAAACGTCGAATTTCTGCAGCACAGAATCCACGAAGTATCGTATCTTTCCCTTCTTTAACACAGCGTTCGAGCTTCAGCTGCTTCAAAACGAAGGATTGGCATTCATGCTGTCATCGTTTGCAGGAAATTTAAATAGGCCGCTGAAGTCTTACAGAACTACGATATTTCATTGCGTTTTATCACAAGGCTTCTCGCTAATACTTTCAACGCTCGAATGTCCAAACTTACTTGACAGAATCCTTGCAGCGAGAGACCAAACAGCTTACCAGCAGTCAGACATGTCGGGCGCGTGGTTCTAAGCATGATCATTCGTATATTCTTGGCCATGTCCTCGGGAAGATCGTACCATAGCACGAAGTACGACGTCTCCCCTACTTTCTCGCTCTTTATACCAAAGTACATAGAATTAAAATGACAGCGTCACGTTGATACATTTTCTTAGCGCGATTTGTGAAAAAGCAACCTCGTGTTTAAGGCGATCACCGATGAACGATATTATGAACACGTTAATGAAAACCGACGTCATCAGGACGAAGTACGTGATTGTGCTGAGGGGTTTGTTGTCTGCCCATTCCTGACAACAGAGTTCTCGTAAAAGAATTTTGCGCAGTTGCATTTTCCTTCCTCTAAACATACTTTGCTAGTACCAAAATCACTCCGTATATGAGGAAGCACACGATGATGGTGCAGCAGACAATTTCCGACAGAAACACGACACTCAGGGCCTCCTCGACCATCTCAGCGAACCTGCAGTTCATTTCTATCGTCATTTAAGGGGTCTCCCTACTTCAACGACCTGAAAGGAGCGCGACATTTGGGATCTTTTTTCAGAGAATCCCTCAAATTATATTATTTGAAAACTTTATGCCTATATTTGTACATGTTTAGGCAACATTAAGAAAAAATTATTCAAAAAAAAACGGTACCTAAAACTTTTTGCATACAAATTTCTTTTTCATATTCTCTAAGGATTGACAAATAAAGCCATGAATCTGGAAGTAAATATGTTTTATGGTTTCGTTTTAAAAAAATCCCAAAGTTCGCATCATCTTTCATCCGTCAAAGTAGGGAGACCCCTTAATGACGAAATGGATATTGTTCTACAAGAATGAACCTTCAAACCACAGCACTATATGTTGTCAACATAAAGGAACAACTATTCCCTTATCAATCACTGTAATCTACTCTACCAGTATTCCTTTGCACGACTGTGCCATTTAATACATTATAGTGCTCTCACTTGATTGCTTTGACATGATGCTGAACGACACGATTCAAACACCCATGCAGCTCATCCTGGCTAACTTCGAAGATACTTTCAATTTTCTTGTTAACGACTTCGAAAAGGCCACAGGAGTGTATCGCGAGGGAGGCGATGAGAAGGTACGTGCCGCAGTTGGTGGACAATATGATGCAACTGATCATCATTTGCGTGGCGAAGGTGATCTCATGCAGCGGCGAGTCCTCGATCACAAAGAAAACGTAGTTGCTCAGATAAGGCAGAGGTATTTGAGTAGTATTGTCCGACTTGACGATTCTATCAGACAGCAGAGGTAAGATAAGGTGATAGGGGAGAGCGCCGCAGTAAGTCAGGCCCAGGTACACCGTCGTGAACACTTTGCCGATTTTTGCTGATTTCGTCATCACCAGTCGATCCTCTTCGCACTCCACGTCCCTGAAGTGCACCTCCATCTCCGTGAGGCAGCGCCTCATTTCCTGTCTATTAACGATCATCGTCCAGAACTTGATGATTCCAAGGAAGCTGAACACCTGCGCGGCGATCACCTTCATGTAACGCGTCAGATCCTCGCAGTCGTGGAAGGTGTAGATCACGTGCGGCACCAGTAGGAAACACATCAGACCAAACACCGTCACGATTTGGACGAACGTTTTAACCCTGTCCAGGAAGGAATCGCCCCTCTGCAGCGGCCAGATGCCGATCGGCATCAGCAGCGTCTTCGCGACACGGAGCGTGTACTTGGTATCGGACTTGTAATGAATATTTCGGTAACCCGCGGGGATACCAGTGTCAGTCGTCATGTCAAAATTCCGCTTCTCTGGCTGGCAAATGGTCTCTCCAATAGCCACTCGATAAAGAATGAGTAGTCACTCACGATAGTACCAGTCGGTATCGACTGGCGACAATGTTGACAGCGCAGCGTCCGCCGGCGCTTGCGCCAACAATTCCACGTAGCAATTTCCCACTGGCATTTTGTGGCAATCTTGGGAAACTATAAAGTGGTCAAGGTAAAGATCCCAGCCAATTTCCCTTAAGATCGCTTCGAGACCGTTGTTGCGGAAGGGGAGTGCCCCTTGCGATTTACGCTGCCCGGTTGAAGATCGATCGTCGGCCAAGTACGATTTCCACCGATTTCGTATGAATAAAAGCCGCGATTTGAATTTCCAAGGACCGTTCACCCGGCATTTTCTTGATTTCCCGCTATCCATCCGCGATTATGGTACCTCGAGCCTCGACCTCTTGCAAGAATGACCTCGTCGCTCCTGCGCGAGTGACGATTTCGAAAGAAACGATTCGCGATATGAAACAGAATCGTCTATCGCGCGATACCATCGATATTGGGTGACGTTGCCTTGCCACGAGCCTGAAATTTCTCGCAATCCTCGTCCGTGCTTGCCCCATCGTGCACCGATTCCGCGAAGAATGCAACGTGTCTCGTTCCTAGCTCATCGTCGATAAGACGGTTCGACTTTTTTCCCTGTATCGCGTCGAACCGCGATAGCCATCGATTAGTATTGTTAAAGTAATTGGAGTGCTGATTACAGCATCGGTAACGTAACGGTAGCGGTTTAGTTCTCTCGGGAGACTGGCTCGTGTATCATGGCGGACGACTCGCAGAGTGAGTGACCGTGATTCCCGTTGGATTAACGAAGCATTCCAACGTGTCCGCGGTTATTGTTTCAGACGAGAAATGGACGATGGACAAGGGCACCACCACGATGGTGATCGCGGAGGTGGTGGGCACCGGGATACTATTGTTCATCGGTTGCATGGGGTCTCTCGGTACTATGGGCCCTATACTGCCACCACCGTTGCAGTCGTCCATGGCGTTCGGTATGACGGTTAATCTTCTGATCATGGTAAGAATCATCAATCCTTAGGTAACAATACAACACGCCCAATAGTAAAAGGCACCTAGACTTTGCCTAGTTTCAAGCACTTTAAGTTTAATCTACTCTGAGACACTTTACCGTCCCCCATATGAGTCCGCTTCAAAGTCGCTAGGGGCTCAATTTAAGAGCAAACGATTCCCTTGCTGTTTCTGTAATCACGCCCCAGATTCACACCTCCTCTTACCACGATTGTAGAGAACCTGCACCCTGTTACAGATGTTGGGCCACGTAAGCGGCGCTCACCTGAATCCGGCCGTCACGATCGGGGCAGTTATAATTGGGCTCAAAAGCATTCCAACGGGTGCCCTTTACATAGTGGGCCAATTTGTAGGAGCTACCATCGGTTATAAAGCGCTAATGGTACGACGCCGAATTTGATCATTTGAATTTTATACACCGGGCCTGATCGTTATTCTTCCGCGAGCAGATCGTCACTCCGCCCGAGTTGTTCAACGACGGCTACTCGAACTCGTCGGTGGGGCATTGCGTTACCGTTGTCCATCCGGGGATCAACACTGCGCAGGCGATCCTGATCGAGGTCCTCTGCACGTCGTTCATACTCTGCGCGGCCTGCGCGACCTGGGACTCCAGATGCGCGCACACCACAGACTCCACGGCGATCCGATTCGGCTTCTCCGTCGTCGGCATCTCCCTCGCGGCGGTAAACCTTTCATTCTTCCAAGAATTCTCCGGAACCTCTGGAGCTTTACGGCTGGCAGAGCTATAAGGGTGTCGGGGGGTATTTGGTTGACGTGGTGTTCTTTCCAGAGCCCCTACACCGGCTGCAGCATGAACCCGGCGCGCACCTTCGGGCCCGCTTTCTGGAACGGGAACTGGACGAATCAATGGGTGAGCTCGATCGCCTCGATAGCTTGATTTATTAGCCCACTTAGAGATTTCACAAATCTTTTCCTAACCGTTTATATAATCCAGCCCGCTCTCGGCTCTAATCTCGCATCGGTCTCGATAAGAGACACCAGCCCGCGTCTGCGTTATCGGCTAAGTAGACGTCATTCCTTCGTAGATTTAGGAAGAGTGGCGTGCAAATATTTGCTCGCCGCCGTACTGATTAGATCGCGGCTAACGAGCCACGATAATAGCTTTTCTTTCTCTATTTTTCTCGACGAAATCTACTTCAGATTTACTGGTTCGGGCCGACCGTCGGCGCGTTACTCGGAACCTACGCTTATCAGATGCTGTTCGCGCTGAAGGAGACGGACGGGGCGAACGAGCACGAGTTCATCGAAATGAAGGCGATTAAAGCGTCGCCGAATACCGACGACTACTTAAGATCCTCTAAGGACGATGTTAACTCCAGACTGAAGAACGGATCGCCTCGGTCAGTAAGGCCAAAAGCCTCGTTCACTGTCCGATCCCTATTGACACAGGCTTCTTTTGCGGAATATTTGAACCTGTTTACGATACCCTAAGCTAAGTAGATTATAGCGTTTTATTAGCGCGATAGAGTAACACAGGTAGCAAGAGTACACGCTTGAGCGATTAGCACCTTCGTCTGTATATAATGAAACACTTCAATTGACGCTCGCGCGATTCACTCGACAGACAAGTAATAAGCAAGTAAAGGGTGGTCCTTAAATTACGTAAGGCTTTTGGAGGGGGGAGGCACGAATTTCTTACGTTTTCTTACAAAGGGGGAGAGGAAGTCAGGTAGCGTGCACCGAAATCAATATTCTTTTATTTAGAACAATTTATACGGTCGGAATTCAAATTATATTATTTAATATTTTTTTAACCTAATTTTCCTAATTTTTGAAAAGAATTTTAACACTTTCGATACTAGCGCCGACGAGTAATGTATTTTTTTTATTTGCCAGAAGCGAGAAACTCGAGCATATACACAGGAAGGACGATAGTGCTGCGTAATCTGTACCATCGAGGAACGATATCATGCTTTTCACAGCTTTTATGCATCGATTATCATCTGCCAGCAACGGGTCTTCCACGACGCTGCCAAGGTAGTACAAGAAGTTGCCAGAGATGTCGCTGTACACTGCACAAAATGGAGCGTATTTCATTTCCCTCGCACTGTTCGTATCGCACGTTCCTTGTACCATACCGAAAGCAAAGTAACTTTATTCCCACTGCCTGACGATTATATGATCTTATAAGAATGATCGTTTAGATCAATTACTTCATTATCCTACTAACGTATAATTAATGAATAGTCTTATCGTCAGTGGCGGATTTCATGGGTGGTCGATGAGCAGGTGCCGACTGGGCCCTTACCCAGATGGCCCCGATGGGCCCATTTTCAAAAATTTTATTAGTTTTATGTAAACACTATATTTTTTTTTAAGTACTCCACTAGGGTAAAGTAGCCGAATATGAGACCCATTTCTTAACAACATCATTACTCTTGACTAAGAACACTTTTATTAAAATTCGATACACGCTTCAAAAGTAGAATAAGTATTCTTCATCAACCTGCTAGAAATTACTATAACAAAGATTCGGGTTCTTCGTAATAAAATAAAAACGAAAGTCATTCAAATACGCAGATAAAAAAAATGGGTTCCTAATATGAGACCCAGTTCGTTTTTTCCTGAAACTTATTTTTTCTTTCGTATTAGGGGAGGTTGGCATATTCGGCTATTTTACCCTATAACCCGTTTTTAGTAAATTGCCTCTTCATTTTTCCCGAAGAAATGGGCCCCTCTACCACCTGGGCCTTTTTCCTTAAATCCGCCACTGCTTAACGTTAATTAAAACTATTCGATGCCTATCGACGATGTACAAATAACTTATTATTATTAGAAAAAATTACAAACAATAAAATGTTTCACGTATAATATGTATACACGAATTCGGATATCGTATATTCTTATACATTAAATATATACGAGTCTAAGTCTGAGGACTTGGAACATATCGTCTTTTATAACGCATACAGACCACCCCCTTTCGAGAGTATTATTTACGCCACGAAACATCCCCAAGAATCTTTCTATCTCGATACGAGTACACCCCATGCTGAATTGACCAGGGCCGGCATAAATTTTTCCGGGTTCCGGGTGAAAAGCTGGTTTCCAAAATTCTACGCCCCGCCCCTCAAAATTTACGATGAGCTTTTCGTGGACTACGGGGCCTTTTAAAGCGCGGAGCCGGCTTCCGGGGAATGTGCCGAACCAGCCCCGCGTCGGCCCTACTGAATTCTTATACAAACCTTCAGTTATATAAGTACTTTCGAATCTCTTTTCCTTGATGACTTAATATAAACTGCGACAGCTTCAATTAACAGACTTATTACGGAGCAATCCAACGTCCTGAAGGGCGTAGCCAAGTGAAACTGTAAAGTCTATTTTCGTCGTTGGAATCCTGCGCAGATGATTCCACAGGTACGACCTGGCCAGAAAGTGAATCGATAATGGGGCGGTTCGCAGACGCTTCTAGAATTTCAAGCTTCGATCACGTACCGGTTTTAGGGGTTGAATTTCATCCCCGGGGCACATCTGCGCGCCGGTTGAGCAGTCGATCGTAACTGATCGCGTGTAATGCGCAGTTCCTAAATAAGTTGACGCCATCACCTACGAACATTTTACGATTCCAGAAAGATTCATTAGGCAGAACTGTATTTCCGCTAATCTCGTTGTTTATTTACATCAAGCATCCCCTACGACAGAAGTTATGGAACGAATTACATGCAACTTTTCCCATCCACTATGTAGGGAAAACTCTGCCGAAGGGGTTGCAGCTGGCAACCCGTTGTTCTGGCAGTTGCAATAAATACAGTCTCGCGATCAGTTTTGCGCAGTCTCTTTATTTATTCCGCGAAAAAGTAGCTTTTTCCTCAGGGAGCGCAGTGCGGCAAAATACCCGCTGCAAACTTCCTCTATGCGTCATGCCAGAAATTATGAAACGAACTACCACTTTCCCCGTCTAGTATGTAGCTAAAACTCTGTCGGAGGGGTTGCAGCTTTCAACCCGTTGTTTTTTTACGCAGTTGCAATGAAAACAATCGCGCAATGAATCTCCAGTCTCTTTATTTATTCACGAAGAAGCATAATTTTCCTCTGTAGGCAGATTGTAGTAAAAAAACACGCTGGAAACTTCTTCTCCACCGAGTTACGCGATGTTGCGTAACACGCGTAGTCACGGGAGCGTGCGCTGGGCACAAACCTATCATTATCAGCAATGGCGCACTCAGGATTTCATGCTGGGGAGGGGGCTGAGTTGAACTGATAAAAATATGTTTAATCCCAATTCAATCAAAATTCATTAGGTGATTATAAAAATTTAGTTATAAAATGAAATGCAGTTTTCTTTTATTTTTACAAAGCTCTTGAATTACTTCTGTCGTGATTACATTAATCTCCTTTTTCTTCCCCCTTACCTGTCTGAGTGCGTCTCTGATATTATCAGTTCCCCGTGACGGGTTGCTATTTTTTTTTTCATCGACCACCGTATCGAGCTAGATAATAGCGTGGAATTTTAATCGCATAACCGTCACGAATTGACTCTTCGTTTACCAACACTGCCACGTGGAGAATAAAGTAGAAAAGTACATATGCCAAGCGAAGCTTGTCTCGTGAAGTGCAAGGAACTCTTGCTTCATCGGCTCATCGTGCTTCAGATGAATTCTGCGTATATCTGTTCTACAATAGAACAGAGCTGAGCAGTTTATTGGTTATTCTGGAATAAAAATTTATTGATTATCCTCGAATAACTTCATTTTATTCCCAATTCTTATTACAGCTCATTCGAATAACCTGGAACGAACGACCTGGAACAGCTGACGTAGCAGGGAAAATAAAATACAAAAGACGAGGACGTGGACAGATATCGAAGTAGATACCATTCGTCGAAACCAATAACACGTACGCGGTCGTTCAGATTCGAGCACGGTCGTCGCTCGTGTCACTTTGAAGTTTGATCGCACTTTTGACATTTCGTCGGCGCGGTAGTAGACCTAGGTCATGGATGATCGCGTGATGGAAACGCGGGTTTGCGCGTGCGAAGCAAACATCGCGGAGTACGTGATTGGAAGCACGTCGCCGTGCAACAACAGAAGGCTCTCGTTTATTTACTGTTCAGCCGTCTCCATGTATATATGAAACTCGAGCGCGCAACTATTGATTACCTGCTGCATCCGTTCGTAGAACATTCTGGAGCCCCAGGGATGGGTGGTTCTGCAGGTCCATTCTTTCCAATTTTAGCCTTGCTCCTTTTGTACCATTCTCAGAAGCTTCTTCGTTCTGCGTATCATTTCAAGGGAAGAGGATAAACAGTTCCTTTCTTCGTCGTGGCGCACTCGACGTCGGCTGCAAGGTGACAATGCCCGATAGAGTGCAACTTAGGGAGCCGTGGACGTTGAAACGAGTTGCGAGGTAAACGAACGCTGTAAATGCCACGATGCGCCGACCCGTGCAAAGATGCGCACACCCGCCTACATCCCGGATTCTATGTTCATTAATGTTGACCTCGTTGTCGCATAAAAGTCCATCGCTAAATTTACTGTATTCGATTGTACGAACAAAATTGTATGCAGTCGTGGATTAGAGGAGGCACATTCTGCGATTTTCCTAAACCTTGCTCTGTGTTGACATCCTCCTCGCTACTCCAAAGTCCCTTAGGGCCCTGCACAATGTTTTCAATTCTGCGTCCACTACACTTCTAAGTATTAATTCAGACAGCTGCGATTCTTTGTTTAGTCTCAGCTTGATTCTAATTTATGCAGCTCAGTTCTGAGCCACGGTCTTACTCAGCTTAACCACGACTGTGTACGAAGTATAGAACTTTAAGATGAGGAATAATACAGCGAGGATGATAGCCAGTGTTACTTTGAAACCTCAGAATATAGTGAGACGCGAGGGTTTGTTTGCCCCGGGGAGGTTTACCTGGAACACAAAGGGTTAAATTTCTCCAGATACCCATCCATTATGTTGGCGATGTCGAAGACACTCGTTTTGCGCTCGTCTACGAACGTGTCAACCACCATGCCCATTCTATTTTCGTTCCTTTTGTGCCATCGAAGCATCTGCGCATCATTCTTCTACTCTCCCCTCGCCCTCGTCCCAAAGGCTGTGCCTGCTAGGCCAGTTACGTATTGTGCGTTGGGATAAACACACAATGACGCCGTTTCCTGGCGGATGTCGGGCATCTTGAAAGCAACCCCCGTTTCCCACGAACAAAATTGCATTAATTGCGTCTTCCACTCGGGATACGTGCACGCCGGCAGGGAGATGGGCAAGGAAAATCGATAGAGCTGCAGCTGTCGCGAGAAACGCGTGTTGCGCAATAATATGTAACCTTCGCCGTGGCGAACCAACGCAATTTCGATGGTTCTGCTACGACCGATACGTGAAAACCTGAAATCACAGAAGATGCCAATCCTTTTGAGGGAAACGTGTCTTCTTTAAAATAACAAAAAACGAGGCGTGACCTCGAAAACACTGTGGAAAGGAGCACTCTGTTGCTGAGTCACAGCTGTTGTATTATTTCTTTTGGATTTTGGGGAATCTAATCAGTGTTTTTTTTTTATGTAACGAGAGGAAGATATAGATTCTAGAGAACAGGTCCGGAAGAAGGTACCAGTCTGAATATCAATCGGCACTCAAATGTAAAGCGATTGTTGAGATCCCAAGTATACTACAAAGGCATGAATTTTTCCACAAACTTTTGCCTCCTGGCCGCACGCAGAGAAAGTGGGAAATGACGATGGTGGCTTTCCCAGTTGGACTGCATTATTCGCGGTATGTTGACCCCGTTGAATCAGGCGTATTTGTAAACACGTTGCGGCAACAGTTGCGTCATTTATCAGTATCATGACCGCGCCTCCGCGGTGACCTTGAGATTAAAACGCGATCCCCTTTCCTCCAGGCTGTTCATGGATTTCGGTTGGAAGGAAACGGACGTGTTCTGGGTAACTGCGCAGCTTGGCGAGGCACGTGCTCCCGGTGGAAAAGTTGAGTCGCAGATCCGTGTCCCTTCGGTCACCCATTCCCCACTGGATGTAGATCTGCGATTATTTTACATAATGGATCGTGTCTCGCAAAAGAGAACACCGAAAATAACATCTCGGGTGGGCTGTTATTTTCACTATGCAGACCGAGATAGGAGCTTCGCCCAAGTTTGAATTGGAATTGACAATTAGAGCAGGCTTGGAGTATAACGCAATCGGAGTGGGAGCAATGTGAAGCTGGCTAGGAGGAGATGGCACAGAGGCTTCATTGTTTTCGGAATAAAAAGAAAGGTAATAGGCATGATTAGAACGAAGATGTATATAGCTTATACCTTTGCCTATTATCTTTCTATTAATTAACAACGACTCTTCATAATAATATTTCATACTAATATCTACTATCCACCCATGCACGTTCATGCGTAAAATCGTTCTGGTCAATGATTTCGAGTGCTCTAGTTGCACCATACTCTATAATTAATCACCGCCCGCTGGTATCAGCGCCGCGTTTCCTTCTCTCTCAGTCATGAGAATATTAAAAACATTCTTATCTCGCATTCTCGGCGTCTTACAAGAAGGGAGTAATCCTCTTCCATCGATCAACCGGCGGTAAACAGAGTTCCGCGCAGCAGGGGACGTCTAAAAACGCAGTCGTGCCCTTTGTGGGCGCATCGGGACAAAATTAACGAGCAGCGATCCGTGAGGGAACCTTCTCGAATCCAGCTCCTGAAAGCGACGCGTAGAAGCGACCCGACGTTTCGGAGGACCTCGGTGTGCCCTTGATGCCAGAAACTACGTGCCCCTCGGCAATCGGCCCTTCCCACCGACGCGGCCGAACGACCAAAACAAACAAGTACACATGCGAAAGCCACGAGGCACAGGCATGCCACGTTTACATCACCGACACGGGTGCAACCGTTCCATCGTTGGCCGGGCGAGAAGGAGGAAGTCGCAGTAGTGTGGGTCTGGCTATGGTGGGGCACCGTGCAGCAGAACGTGCCAGAAATCTCGTACCGTTGCCGGCCCGATCAATACTCGGTTTTCCGCGAATTTTTCCCCGGGAACGCGTGGAAATTGCAAAAGGAGACGCGTAAAGTGACAGTTTTTGACACGGGGATCGGGATGGTGCCGGTTACGAGGGGGAGAAACGGTGGGAATCACGTCGTGACGAAGGGGAGGTGGTATGTGCGCATTTAGGTGTCGGCCGGTCGTGCCAGTTCTCGAAGGTTCGCCACTGCGACGACGCGCGCCTATATAAGAGGACCGGCCGGCACAGCTCGGCGCATTCGTAAACAGTCTTTCGTTCAGTTCGGACCTGACGAACACCCGAAGACCCAACCGACCAGTGACCATCACCTTTGCTTCTTTTACGTTGTCCACGGGCCGACGGCTAACAGGAAGTGAAAATGTAGACGAGAGGGACCGCTGCGGAGCGCGACAGTTTACCGTGGGTATTATTCACCACCTACTTCTTTCTCACATTTCAATTATTCTTCTCCTGGTGCTTTGGTTTCTCTGTATTTTTCAATATTCTTCCGGCTAATTTTTTATCTTTCTTGACTCGCGCAGCCCAATGCGCCTGCGCGCCTGATTTCCAACACGATTTTGACGCGGTAATGTTTCCGAATTTTTGAATTTGAAGGCTTTTAGTACGGTTTGGAGTTTTGCGATTGATCCTGATAGAATGTACGCTCAGTTTTTAATTAGAAATTGCGCAAATTGAATGTGTTTTCTGATGCATTAGTATAAAGTCGATATAGTCAAGTGGAAGTAATATCGATGAGTATATTTTTCACACCGAATTGCCGGGAATATGCTCAGCTTTGTGAACTGCTTGATTCTACGAACGTATATTTATGCATATTTTATCCAAGAAAAGTACTAACATATTTGTGATCTCTTGCGATTTTATATTACCGTATCATTACAAAATTCGACCAAATACTGAGACATATTGACCTACGCGTACATAGAAATTCGAATATAAAAAGAGACGTTAGCAGATTAAATCCCCTCACGGGTGATACTAGTTTTGCTCGGTTATGGTCTCCACTTTGACCGATTTGCTCGCGGGTTCCCCAGTCCTGACGATCTCGATCACCCGTTCGCCCCCACTGGGCGCCTCGCCCTGAAAAAAGAAACCAAACAACGAATGTTCATCCGAAGTGTAATAGTATTGCGAAACAGATGAAGAAGGAGGCTTTTCTATTTTTATAGTGCGCCCTACGGGGTCGGTGCTTGAACAATCCGTACGCAACGATTATTTGGTCTGACTAGAGTTCGAAATTCCCTCGCCTCCTTTCGAACAGTTCGAGAAGAGCGCCTCGAGATGCATGCATTAGGTAAGCGGTCGTCGAACCGAAACACAATACTTTTATATATTAACGTACGATAAGGTGTCCGTAATGATCTAAACATTAACCCGTTATTTAGAAGCATTATTAGGGCTCGCGGTGTCGCTACTCAATATTTAGCAAATTTCACTCTTCCGCCAAAAAGAAAAAGAAAATCGAGTACAAGTTCTGCAAGAGCTGTTACTTAAATCGATCGCAATGAATTCTAAAACAATTTTTGGAGGGGAAAGAGAAAACGTAGCGCCACTCTGGCCTTTATAATATCAGATATAAATGTTGCTATTAGCGTCTCTGTGTTAAGGTGACATTCTACAATCTCGGCCGAAAATTCGGCCACAATTCGCTGATGGTTTTTATAATGAAATAAACATTTAACGTTTTCGAATTTTGGGGGTATATTCTAGCATTCTTGAAATACATGAAAAAATCTTTGTTGCTTGTTTATTTCATTTGTTCACATAAATATTTCGCAGTGATGTTGGCGTCTTCAGAATTTGACCCCTTGCTGGCGGTTGCAAATTTGGACTGAAATGTCGGAAGTAAAAAACAGTCGTCAAGGGGTCAAATTCTGAAGACGCCAACTTCACTGCGAAATAATTTATGTAAACAAATGAAATAAATAAACAACAAAGATTTTTCTAATAACTCAAGAATGGTACAATATACCCCGAAAGATTCGAGAATGTTAAGTGTTTATTTCAATATAAAAACCATCACCGAAAAGTGGCCGAATTTTCAGCTGAGACTGTAGAATGTCCCCTTAAGTTCGGCTCGTAGAGTATTTTCACGATGTCTGCTCGCTGTTGAGTGAATCGGGGAAAGTACACCGACGACCATTGATTGATATCTTGATGAGGAACACTCGCTAGTTCGAACATTATCGATCTTAACCGATTGAAAATTATTTATTTCCTCCATACAAAGCCTCTGTATATATAATAAGAACCTTGTTCTATGCCGTAATACTCGTGTCGAGCGTTCCAAGGTACAGATCCTTTCATTGAGGTATGGAGCGTTAAGGTCGATGAACGCGGCCGTAGTCCTACGAGTGTCCTTCATCCGTCGGCTAAAAACTTGTTAATACAGCTAGAACGTTCTGTTTTATAGTTTAGAGCAGACTCGTAGTTTGATCGAGATCGATGATACCCGTCGGGCACCATCCTCTCTAAACGAATTCTCTACTACCGCAAGAGGGGCGCCCGGAACTTTTGGGAATCGAAAAAGAGCGCAAAACAACGGCAAAAGATCCTCTCTCACAAACACACGCACACTGAGAAGCTAGAAAGAGGGACGTCAACGCGCGAATCTCCGGGTTCGCGGGGCTCCCCTTCCGAAGCTTTACCTTTTTGGGCGCCGTGATAGTTAGAACACCATCCGAAGAGAGGCTCGAGGTAACATTGTTCACATCGTGTGATGGGGGTAAGACGTATCTGCGTACGAAGTGTCTGCTGACGAAACCGTGCTCGTCTTGCCTCTCCTCGTGTCTGGCCTCGACAGTAACGCTGTTACCGGTCGTCTTCACCGTGATCTCCTCCGGCGAGAATTGTTGAACCTCCAGTATTACCTGCACAGATCACAGCAAAGCGAACATGATTTAAAAACGAAACGAACCGACGTCTAATGCCGTTGAAAGATAAACACCCTGCACATCGAGTTCTGGCCGCATCTGTACACCACCGACCATCTCCATTATATCGCGAAAATGTTTTAACCACCGAGGCATAGCTACCGCGGTATTAAGCCGGCAGGCTCAGGCAGGCGAAGGCAGCTTCGCCTGCTTCCGCGCCGCCATTTACCCCGCTTCCGGTAACGGCAGATTCTCCCCCCACGGAAGATCACTCCACGGTCGAAGACAACTCGCAGAAAATTTCGTAGCTCCCCGCGAACCTCTGTCTCGATCTCTCCAGCTACCCCCCGAGGTACCGTCGCCCGGCCCCGGTGTCCCAAGCTAGTCAGGCTTCTAATCGCGCGCGAGTCTAGAGGGAAATGTAGGAAGGCCGCCCAGGCGTGCTTCCTCCGTTGAACGGTTTCAGTTTCTACCCGCTAATTTTCATGCAATCAATCGCTTAGAAATTCGGTCTTGGCGAACGGCGGCCGCGAGGAACCGCGAGAACCGGTAAGATGTAGCTGACAGGCTTGCCACCTACTTGTGTGACGCTGTTCCATCTTTCTCGACGACAGAAAAGACGAGCATACACATGCAAGTAGGTGAGGCATCCCACCGCGAGGAATATGGTGAGGGTAGTCGCGCGTTTGCTAATGTACTCTTCGTTTGACGGTGGTTTTATCTCGTGGTTAGCAGCTTCACTTTAACAGACACAGGGGGCAAGAGGAAAAGGGGGGGAACAGCTGGAGAGAGGGAACCGCGGTTCTCCGGGTGATCCTCGCGTGATCCTGGGGCGCGGCGAGCGGTTCCAGACAAT